>OY728127.1:1894190565-1899190565 GCA_963277665.1 Viscum album
GGAAATGCACATAAAGATAAGATTGAAGTTATTCATGGAGAATATCCAATTGGATACACCATATCACATGGTTCAAAAAGAGATGAAGTTGCTCATGGTACAACTAGATGACTTCGATGATAAGGGATTTAGCTGATATAGTAATGATATAGATAAAATTTAATTACATAGACTATCATTAAATATATATTTTTGAATATTTAAAACATTCCCAAAATATATGCCCAAGGATCAATTTACTGTAGTATCTTTTGAAACTTGGAGAAAAATATTTTAACTCAGTTAATGATATTCAATTTTTCTAAAAAATATCACCCCTTAGTAACTCTACAAAAAAAACCTTTCATCATAACATTATTAAAGGATTCATAAGAAAGGCATGAGATCATTTTCATAGTAGGGGTAAATTGAGGAAATACCTTAGCATTACATGAATATAAGGGTATGCGTACAAGGCTATGAAATTCTAATATCATAGAATGTCTATCAAAGATAATAATCATGAATAATGGAAGAAATATTGGTTGTTCATAAGATATTAATCAAAATGAATACAAGATATATGTTATGAAATAATATCATAGGAGTATATCATATAATTGATGCCGATAAAAGATAATTTTGAAACTATTTTCATGGCAAATAAGACATTGCATCCAAGTCCATGTTAGTAGTATGTAGGCACCCCATATAACTACATTGTTGTCATGGTTCCCTCACATTACCTTCCGGGTAGTCATGGTTCACTACCATGACCATATTAGAAGTCAAGAATCACTCCCATTACCATATTTGAAAAAAAAATTCCTTTATATATATATCATGAGATATAAATCATTACCCAATGCATTATGTGTATATATTGGTTCTCTCTATATCAGAATGAAATCATATATACATGTTCACCAAGATCCAAAAAATCATATCATAACTGATTAATTGATATGTGTATCATTAACATTTCTTCATATAATAACATATGCAAAATAGTCATGTTTCATAATCATTACATCGATGAATAACCTATGAATTAGAGTGGGTTTCATAATTATATAAAAATTGAAAAAGAAAACTATTTAACAATAACATAATATTTAATGGATAAATAGATTTCACAAACATATAACCTGTGAAAGGGAAATATATTTCAAAAAAAATTTCCATAAAATACAGACCACTAAATGAAAGAATATGAATGTATCATTTGGATCGTTTCCCATAAATAAATTATTAACACCAACATATGTCATATTACATGAGAAATAATTTTGAAAAATCATTTAAAAATCATTTCTTCAGAAAAATATAATTTATTCATTATAAACAACTTTTAAATCAAGGTACTGTTTGAAAACAATTTTAATTCAAAATAAACATAAAAACCTAAAAAGAAATATTGAAATAAATTTGTAACCATTTTCCCTAGAAAACTTATAAATTAATCTTGAAAATATTTTAAAACATATTATAATAATAAAAATATAAAATATTATTTAAAATATTTTGAATAAATTTTATACAAATAAATATAATAAATTGTTGAAAAAATATTCAATACAGGTTTCCTTGGAAACATTAAAAATAATTTTTAAATCATTTTGAAATCCTTTTACAAAACATGATTTTCTTTGAATAGAGATTTCTAGATGAATATATATGTAAAATCGGACTATCTTAAAACCCATTCATTAACTTATTATGTACCAAGGAGTTTAAAAATGATACCATTATTTTGATATAAAATGATAAAAATATGTTATGATAAATAATTATAGCTCTTGTGAGATGGATAATGATATTTCATCAAGGGGATTATAATCATAATGAATCTTGATAAATGGTGAGAATATATCTATAAAATGTAATAAATTTGGAAACTATATAACATAAAAAAATAGAAATAGTGGATATAAATAATGAAAAAAATGAAATTAAAATAAGGATTCTCATGATATAACATTTAAATGTTATTTTATACACCTTGTGAAAACATTTAGGTGTATATCATGGAATGTGTCTCAATAAATAAAAATTGAGTCAAAAATACTTAATATATTTCATAACCTTTGAAACATAAAACACCATAAATGAAATATAATAAAATTTATACTTATAAAATATAATTTTTTTATAACAATCACATAATAGATATCTGTGTAGTATAGACACCACATAAATGAAATGGGTAGTAAATATAGCTTGTATCTCAAGGAAATAATAAGTGAGATGAAATTTCATTACCTTGTGTCTCGACATTCTTCACACACATAAAGTCCTCCCATATTATAAGTATAATTTTATTATAAAAATTAAAATAACCATGAATATATATAACAAAATATATTATTTTATAATGACCTTATACTAACAATTTATTAACAATTCCATGTTAAAGTATCGTTTATGTTAATAACTGATATGTTTATCATACTAGTTTTGACTGGCCATTCTTGAGCCTCCTGTATAAATCATGATTTACATATGTATATAATATAAAGCATTAATTTGGTATGATAAATATTCATTATAAATTTTTTTAAACAGTCTATAAAATATTGATATATAAAATTGAATACACCTTTCATTGAGATGGTAGGTCGTACGTATGCAAGATCGATGTTTCCATTTTCATGGAATATAAAAATAAATAATGTAAATTTAATATATCTATATAATTATATATTATCATTAAGGTATTATTATTATTTCATATATATCATTTAATTTTACTAATCCCATCCTTTATAAGTCCATATAATTTGTGAACAAATCACATATCTTTGAGGATGAAGTAGTAAATACCTCCACAAACAAAGATATCATATTTATACAAAATAAAATGCATCAAGACTGGATTAAAATAATAAATAATAAATTATAAATATAGAATATCTATTTAATATATAATATTGAATTATATTGTTAACTATGTGTGGTAGTAAATGTAAAATTGACAATATAGTTTTGTGAGTTGGTAGTTTTTCGTGCATAAGAATGATAAATTTCATACCAATTAGATATAAGTGTGTTATCGTGATGGTGTAAAATGTATCATAAAAATATCAGTATAATAATGATACTTTGTATATAGTTTTTTTCATTGAATTAGATGTATTAATTTTGTGGAGAATGAAAAAAAGTGTCCTAAGTAAGGATGTTACCCCACTGTTGGGTAACTATTTTTTGTTTTCACAAAAGGGAGTACATTGATAAATAATCTACAGAAGTGAGGATTAAATGAGTAATGTATGGTTGTATATAAGTGGTTTTGGATGATCATTTCAAATCCAAAGTGTTTTTAAATGTTTAAATTAGTGGGAGAGTTTGTGTCCTTATATAAGGGTGTGAGGGAACAAACTGGTCATTATTGAAAACATCTTTGGTGTAACCATGATTTTGCCTATGAAATGTCTTCAAAACCAAATGAAAATAATTAAAGGAACTTTTATGGAATGTATAATACCATTAAATGGGTTTTTGAAAATTGGCTATGTCATTTTTTCCCTTTGGTTTTAGGATTTGTCCTTTGTTACTCATAATTTTACCTTATTCAGTATAATTAATTTTATTCACTTTCAGTAATATTAATAGTTATAATATTTTTTGGTATTATTATAATATTAATATAAATGTATCAAATCCTTTTATTCGCATTTTTTATAATTAAAATCACTGAATCAAAAAAATTAAGTTTAATGTTAATCTCACAGATGTGGAAAGAAAGTAGGTTTTTCATTGAGAATGTTCCAAATTTTTGTTATTAATATATATATCATGATCATATAAACTATTCTCATGGCCTATATTTTATTAATATATTTATAATTTATTAATTTTTATTTTTAAATTAATAGTAATTTTAATTTTACTATATAAATGAATTTCTATAAAAAGTAGTTTTCAATTAAAATCCTATATTTTCAATATTCATCCAAAAATGATGTTCGCAGATAAATTCCAACAAATCACCCTAATAAATTTTCAACATTATGAATTAAAAAATATTTCAATTTGAATAAATTCAATTTCTACAGTTTTCTAAAATTTAATTTTTAATTATTTATAAAAATACATAAAATGATGTTCTTTTGGGAAAATAGTATTTTAACCCATAGAAGACATTAACAATATTACATATTTTAATATCATTATGATATATTTATTTAGAATAATTATAAATAATATTTATAAAGATGATATTATTATTATTATTATTATTTTTATCATCTATGTAATTAATATATCATTTCATTATTTAAAAAAAATGTTGTTTTGTAGAAACATAGTTTTGTGTGAAACAAAAGAAAATTTAGTTTTTTGTATATCAAATGCCATGTATCAGTTTCATGTAGTGAAAAGATATATTATTTTATCTTATAAAAAATATGAAATTTTTGTATCATACAAATCAATGAAAACATTGTGAATTAAAATATCACTAGATATATTCAGTGGTCTGTGAAATTAAAAATATCAAAAATATTTAATTAATTGAAAACAAATATTTAAAAAAACTCATTATGTTAGATTATACACTGTTAAAATTAATTTCTCCAACATCCATCATCTATATTATAAATTTTTTCATAATTTTATTTTCATTTAATAGAATACCAAATCTTAAATATTAACACTAAAACCCAAATTAAGAAAATATTTTTTGATTCAAAATTGGTTACCCAAGAAACATATATATGGGTTACTACATGGGAGAACAAATATATATTGTGAAATCATATACATAGAATAGAAATATAACATTCATGTTATTATTGTGAGTGATACATAAGAAGGACATTAGAAATTTAATAATCTAAAATCCATAAATCTAAGATGATTTAAGGTGAATGTGATTCATCAGAAAAATAGGTACATGTTTATCATTTTTGGTCTCTATGTAATTTTCATAATGTTTAATAAAATTTAAAAGAAGTTATAATATACTTTTTCCCGCATGGTCTCACATTTATATTTTTGTTTAACCATTTTACACATAATCCCATATTCAAAAAATGATTGTTAAATATCAATTTCTAAATATTTAAAATTTCATTATATCCATAAATATACTCATAAATATATAACATTATATTTTTATATAATGTTACTAATATGTTTAGAACAAGTTATACAACATGCATAAACCCTCATATATTGAGATATTACTTTACCCTTTGCAACCCGTACTAATGTTATACTTAATCAATACCTTAATTTGTATACCTTATAAACCTTATAGAAGATGAAACTAAAAGACACTAAAAAGTGATCACTATATTATATTGACAATGTTCCTCTATATATACAAATTTTTCTCTTGGTTTTCATATTCTTGAAATGTGAATAACATCATTTTATATTTTAGTGAAACTAACTAATAACTTAAAATACCATATATACATTTGGAAAACATGAATGCATACTTGTTCATACATTAAACGATATATTACATAGAAAAAATTTATAAAAATCATTCAATATTAAATAAACCACTGATTCATCAAATCATTAATCAATATTAAAGTCATTGATACTATCAAATTTTCAATCAATCAACTTTCTATACAAGCTAAACACAATTTCCTATAAAACATGAGCACATTAAAGGTTATCTTACCTTAATCATGATATAAATATTCCATTTAATAACATTTATATGTCTTCATATTCATTAAGCATAACCTATTCAATCCTTAATAAAAAAATTATATTGAAAATACCTATATATTTCATGATTCATATTTCATATTCTTCGAATTACCCAAAAAAATAATCATTCATCCATCATTATTCTTGAACCATTTCTTATGATTTATCATATTATTTTACATTAATCCTTGTCTTAAAATCTGAAATATGAATTATGTCTTATGGTTTATCAATCTCAATCAAATCAGTATCCTTCCATTTATTAAAAAAAATTACTCGAAGAACATCCCATACAATTCACATGTGTTTTTCAATATATATATCTCGATAGTATAATAAATACATGAGGACCATATTGATTCTATAAATAATGTTTCAAATATTTTATCATTATTCAAATTCATTCGACCTATCGAAAATACAATTAAACCCATTTTCTTCTGTTTCCTGTAATTGATTAAAAATAGAAAGTGTATGGTGAGAAGCACTTATCATAGATGAAAACCACATGATCATGATAAAAATTACTAATTAGATATCTAAATAACAACCACTAATTATTTAATATATCACATGATGTGTTTTTTATAGTTTATCATTGTTATATTTTTTTAAATCATTCATGAGGGTTTGTTAAGAGTTTGTGAATTCTCAAATCATATCCCCCGAGAGTGTCAAACCCGGTGCCCAATATTGACTTTTATCATATACTAGATCATGCTCAAGTCAGAAATAACAGAACTTGTCATAGTTATCTATCATATGCACATCTTTTCAATAACAAAATTCACTTTTATTATCCATACATGGATTTAATTCTAGGAATCCACTCCCTCTATCCTTTACCAAAATTCTATGGAATTTTATTTTGGTTTCCCACCTCTATAAACATATCCCTATAGAAATCACCATACATATCCGTACAAATATTAATTTTGATGTCACAAAAGTTTTCTCATCCTATAATCCAATTTTTCAATAATAATACACTTTTATACATAATATAGATATCCTGGCATTATATAAATTAAAAATATAACATTTTTTTGTAATACATAAAACATTACAAAAATAGATGACAAAAGATGATGTTAGTTTACTGAATATGGAATTTGGAAAAAAAATATTCAAATTCAGTAAATGTCATTAAATGTCTTCTAAAAATATCTCCCCCTTTGTTATTCTACTTAAAAATATTTCATCATTACATGTGGAATAGAAACATAAAAACGGGATGATATTGAATGCTCTCTAATGTTAAATAAAGGAAATATATCGGCATAGAATGAACATAATTTTATGAAAACATGATCATAAAATTAGAATATAGTAAAATTCCTATCAATGATCATAAACATGAATCATTGCATTAATACTTGTAGTTGATATGACATGAATTATATTGGATAAAAAATCTTAATCAATTAAATCATAACATTAGGAAAATATATATAATTATGGTAGAAACATAACAATATAAAAATAATTTTCATAATATTCAATTCAGTGATACAAAGGCTATAGTAGTAGTAGGGCTCTCTCCCCATACAATCTTCATAGTCATGGTTCACTCTAGTTCACATATTTGTATTCATGGATCACTCCCATTACTGTCTTAGTAGCTAACAATCACTCCCAAGACAATTTTATCAGAAAATGTCCTTTATTTGTATATCATAAGATATATATATTTATCCATTTCATTTTTTGAGATATATGGCCCTCGTATTATAGTGAAATCATACAAACACGTTCTATAGGATCATACAAAATATTATCATCACCCTAGTATTCAAATGTGTATCCTAATCATTTTATCATATCATAACCGGGGTAAAAGAGACATGATTTGTAATTATTTCACAAGATAATAGACTATGAAAATAATAGGGTCTCATAAGCATATATCATGTGAATGAGAAAAAAATTTCCTCCAAAATTTTAATCTTGAATGAGAAACAGATTTAAAAAACATATAACCTGTGAAATAAAATAATATTTTATATACATTATTATATAAAACATAAAACATTCAAAGAAGGAATATAATTTGAACTCGTGGATCATTTCATAAAAAGGCATGAGCAGCACTGCCAGATGTCATCTTAGATGGGAAATAATTTTGAATGTTCTTTTAAAGCACATTTCTTGGGGAAAATATCATTTTTATTTAAAAACAGCTTTTACAACATGAACCATTTTGAAAACCATTTTCATTGAAAATAAAAATGAACACTTATAAATTAATCTAGACATCATTTTAAAAAAAAATTAACTTTAAATCATTTATAATAATCTTGGAATCATTTTTGAAACAATTTCCCATGAAAACTTATAAAATACGATTAAAAAAATTTTAAACAATTTTCCCTTAAAATATTATAATAGAATCTTGAAAACATTTGGAAAAAACCATAAATTAAAACAAATAAAATAATATTCAAAATGTTTTGAAAAAAATTATCTAAAAAAATTTATAAAATACTTTTATAAATATGTAAAATATCATTTCAAAATCAAGGTTCTTAATGAACATATATTTCTTACCGATGAGACAGGTAAAACATGACATTACTAAAAACCAATTTTTGATCATCATACATACTAGTGAGTGGAAAAATGGTACAATTTATTAGATATATGAAGAATAAAAAGTGGTTAATAAATATCATGATACATCATTAGATATGGATCTACATATTTCATCAATTAAAGAATAATCAAAAAACAATATTGATAAATTTTGATAATTTAGCAACATATGGTTAATAATTTGGTTGAATTAGATATAAATAAAATGAAATGAATAAAAATAAATTATTATAAAAATATCAATAATTTATTTTTTTTCATGATATAACATGTCAATGTAATTACAAACACCTAATTTAATAACTTAAGTGGAAAACACGGCATGGGTCTCACAAAATGAAAATTGGGAAAATATTACTTTACAGATTTGGTAACATTTGAAACATAAAACCCCATAAAAGAAATATTATAAAATGGATATTTAAATACGAATTAATTAAATTATTATAATAATATAATACATCTACGTGAAATATACACACCACACAAAAGAAATCAGTGGTGAAACATGAAATGTGTGATCCATCCCCATGAATCAAGTAGTATACTACTTATCACAAATTATAATACTAAATTAAATTACAATCAATGTATAAAATCACTAAATTACTCATTCCAACACATCAGGTCTCCTAAACCTCATTAATTGAAACATGAAATCACTCATTAATATTCAAATATTATAAAACTTTTGTATATATAAAACAAGGATCAATAAATAATCACATACATATGACGAAATGAAAGGAACTAAATGAACATATATGGCATGACATATACATTGATTGTGATTTATAGGTTCTGATAATGATGCATGAAACACTACTAAACGCCATCATATCATCGGCTCAGTAATGAATAATGATAAAATTTGTATAATATTATAACAAAAACACATGATGTATACCCCCCAGAGGTTATATAATGATAAAAATATTATAAAAAAGAAGAAAAACAATAATTTTCTAGGAAACTCAACATTTACCCAGAACATGGGTTAGCTACACCCAAGGGAAGCTCATTATAAAGGTCATATATGTCCTTATATATTTCATATTGTATTCAAATAGTAAAAAATAATGTAACTGTTATGATACAATAGTGTGAATTCCTGGACATGTATTCCACTCTGTCATTTCCCAGGCCCGGTTTGCAACATGGACTCAAACACATCTCACCAAATGCTAGTGGATACCGACTAGTAATGAGGGTATATACTCTGTCTGTGGGGAGATTATTACCTCATTAATAGAGTTTATAATAGCCAATAATTATAGTATAATAATTCAATAAAAGGAAAATGATAATCATGTGGTGTTGTAGATTCTTACCGAAGTAATAAACAACTGAAGTACCTAATATAAATTTAAAATTTTTGATTTTGATACTAGTCATGTGACTATAATGCTAGAAAACATGGGGAAAATAGTAAAAAATATATTATATACAAATGTTGAAAAATGAATAAAAATATACCCTCATCATCTCATGCTTCATATTCTTTATCTACCTCCAGATCTATAAAAATACATTAATAAATCAAGTGTCCGAAGAAGTATACATTTCTTTTTCAATACCAAAAAACATGTACTCTTCCTGGGATCCAGTGAAATAATTTATAGGGTGTGAGATAAATCATATTTTTCCACCACCAATGACATATATAACATCTATTAATTGTAAAATAATGGGAAACAATGGTAAATAATGGATATATAAAATAAAGCTGTATAGAAATGAAAATACCCAAGTACATGATTCATCCCTCTACTAATTTCTTAACATGAAACAGGTTAATTAATTTTTTTTTCTTTTATTCAATATTTCACAAGACGTATAACAAATACTGACATGATAGTGAAATGTTAAGGATAAGAGATATAGAAATACATACTATAATATTAATAATAATGAAGAGGTTCCTAGGTAATAACCATTGTAACCTTGACCTTTTGTATTTCCAACTCAGTAGTATCTGAATCCTACCAATAACCACTGTACATCAAGAAAATTTTCTTAATACTTGTAATTCAAAAATATTGATTCTAGTAATGTCCTAGGAAATCAACCAAGATGAAACAAGATAGGGAATTTCTTGGTCCATGGATGTAACCACGGTACCTCCTGTCTGAAGAACCCATGGAAGATCTACGGAGTACATCAAAGTCATCCGGTAATATTAATGAGGGTTCCAATGGTGTCATATTGGGTATCTAATAGTAGACATAGATCAAGGTTCATGGTGGGTCTCCGCCTTGGAAACCATAATCTATGAATCTGAATGACATCTATGAGTACTCAAGGAATTCACCCAAGAAAACAAAAGCTCAACCATGTTTGACCACTCCTATAATTATGTCAAGGACTACATAAATCTAGCCACTTATCAAAATTTCCAATTAATAATATTGGTATGTAATGAAAATACTATTACAAAATATTATTTGGTTCAAGACATTCCTTTCATTAGTGTAACATGACTTAAGTTCATGCAACCTTTTAACTCATTCCACATTTAATTCACAATCATTTAATGGGGCTCACTTCCAATTCGTACATTAAACATGTAAATAGGTGATACAAACATATGACAAATCCATTCATTTTTAATCCATTTTCTAGGTCATAAATAATCCATATATGTTCCATTTACATTAGGATTGATTTATGATATTGTAGTGATTACCTTTGGTGGGTCGAGTGAAAAGAAAACATGGTACTAGAAATTTATCAATTAAGAATTAAATTAATTAAGGAATGGAGTATCATTATTTGGGTAAATAGTAGATACAATTGAATGGGGTCATTGATAAACATAATTTTCCACTAAAATTGTTAACTATGTGAATAATCTATTATTGGTTGTCAATATTGATGATGTAACCACAAATAATGAATAAAAAATATGACACAATTCAATGAATATAGTATTAATTACCATAATAAAGACACATTAACTATATAGGTGATTCCCAATGAAATTGGTATGAATTCATAGTAATTTATAAAATGATGAATCTTGAGAAATGAGTTATAGGCCACCAAACTCATAATTGTTTGTCTATCCTTGTCTAGTATTGGCCTCAAATATTTCCATGATGTCATGATATTTGAAGAACAAATTAACTCCCTAAAAATAGGGACTATGAGCTTAAATCAAATATCCTAATCTATAGGAAAAATAATAGGAAAATATCAATAATGAATTTAGGTCTTACCATGGAAGATCCAATGAGATGAACAATTCTTCAATCAGACTCATACTAGATAGAGATGATCACATAGAACTGAATAGGTATTTCAGGTCTCAAGAGAGTGGAAATAGAACATCCCCGAAATGGAAATGAAAGTAGGTTGAGAGGGTCGTGATTAATTATATAATTTAGTTAAAATCATAAAATTACCCAAAAACTAGTCTGTCAAGGAAAGGAAACAATGTTGGGGAATCCATGTGACAACAATAAAAAATACATCTACCACATTACGTAAATTTTTACCATGAATGTGTGTCCCTTAAATAATATTTATGGAAACCATTGTTCCTAATATCACACCACTATTTAGCACCACACAGTTAGGAGTGACTGTGTGGCCTCACACACATGGTTTATACTAACCGTTCATACAATATATATTTCAAACTGAATGGGGTTACATGTTTATAAAATCTTCCAGAAACCCCCATAAAAATTCATGGACTCATTATAAATCCATATTATGTCCAAAAAAAATTTTAGGAAAAAATTTAAAAGGATTCATACCTGATTGAAAATCTTGGTTCATACATTTTTTATAAATACTCAATTGAAAAAAGGAAATAACATATTAAAATAATCCTATTATATAAATTTAATATTTGTATATATGTTTCCTTAGATATTTAATTAATATTTAAATTAATTATTCGAATATGACTAAATGTATGGGTTTTTTCTCATATATTAATACATATATTTATTTTTTATCTTAATCATGAGACAATAATTCATTATTTTCTTGTATCATATGTTTCTCTGGAAGAATCAATCTACCAGAAAATTAATTTAATTTAATATAATTTTTAACTTGGTAGTTTTACATATTTTAGTTATAAGGACGATTAATTGATTATCATGGGAACTATAAAATGTATCTTTTTAACTAATTAATATAGGTATCAACTTTTTCAAAAATATAATATGGTGTTTCATACAAAGGTATAGGTGGATTTTTATAATCCAATGTTATAAAATTGATGATCAATTTTTTTATTATCAATAGTGGAAAATGTAAATATATAATTTAGTATAGTGATAAAACCAATTAATTGGAACATTTAAGTGATATATAACCTGGAGTTTTCTAGAAATTATTTGTTATATAATAATAAATGTGAAGGATGATTATGAGATATGGAAGATTCCATAAAAATAGGATGATAATTGGCCATGAATATTCATGTGAATAATTTTTTAAAATTTATGATGTAAGTTGAAATGTAAGGATTTCGGTTAATAAATTAAGGTTCATCATATTTTAAAAGATAATTATGTAACATTGGGGAATTAATGTGATATAAGTATAAATCAATTCTCAAATACTTATGTAATAATATTCTTTTGTTTATGTTTTTAATGGTATTCTAATAGTGATTTTTAATATTATAATATATATTAATGTTCATGTGTAATAAATTACTATTTTATATAAGAGACATGAAGAGCTATTTATGTGTAAGATATAGTTTATTATAAATTTAACTATAACACATCATTATATTAATAAACATTTTGAATGTTGAAATCTATATATTGTTAAATAATAATCCTTTTTAAAAATATATTTTATAATAATATTCACTAGTATTTTCATTTCTTGTTGTTTTACTATTGAATTGATCTAATCAGTGTATTTCTAGAGAATTGGTAATATAATTATAAATTCATGTAATAATAATATATTTTCTCAAATTTTGTATATTCATTGGGATCTATGACAATTATTTCGATATATTTTGATAAATTGTAGAAATAATTTGAGGTATCCAATGGTGAGATTATGATTCATGTGATTTTAATAAATATGTTTTCATATTATTGAAATAGGTTTGATGATAATTGGGTTGATAAAAATTATAAATTTAAAATCATGTATTTTATATTTTATTATGATGAGGATTTTCATGATCTCATATACTTATCATATAATTTTCACAATCTTCATAATAGTATGTTTATATATTTACTTGATATGAAATAATTTTTTCGGATAAATAATGTAAAATGATATACAACTGGTCATTTATAGGAAATAAAATTCTAAATAAAAAATATTTTAAAAATATTTTCTTTTGAAATAAGAATGTATTTTTACTCTAATGATACATTTATGCAACTGATTATTTTCATATGATACACTTGATTTTTTAAATTTTAATAAAACTAAAATAAAAAAATAATGATTCCTTAAGAATACATAAGTCTTCCTTAATTATTCATAATTGTAACCCAGTGTTTTAAAGGACACGTAACATCTTTCAATCATACATGTAATGTTAAATTTTATATTTATCAAGTGATTGGAGACATAAATATAATGAAGATATACTATTAATTATGAGGTGAAATTCTGTTACATTGCATCATGGAATTTAACATACAAAAAAATCATCCTATATAATTACTGTAAGTTTTATATAAAATAATAACTGACCTAGAGATATATATATATATATATGTATTACCATCCATTATTTTCTTATGAATTTCTATTACCTTTTTATTAATAATTCCTTATTAATGTAAGGTTTAAGTAATGACTGTTTTGTTTATCATGAATGTATTGACATTTCATTCATGATCAAACTACTAAAAATCATATTTAATTATTTATATAATTTTAAAAATTTATTTTATATAAGATATATTTAGAATAAAAACATTATAATAGTCGATAAAAGATATAATTATGAAATAGAAACCATAGTTCATGGAAATTTTATGTCGTATGTAAGCATTACTTTTGTTTTCATTAACATTGGGTATTAAAAGAAACTATGTAAATGAAATATATATTTATATGTATATAATATCATTAATGTTGAATTATTATTTCATTTATATCATATGAAATTACCAAAACCACACACAATACATTCCATGTAAAGTGTGAAAGAGTCACATCACGTTGAGAAGGCTGTAGTCCACACTTCAGAAGTGAATCTATTGTATTTTCAAAAAGGTAAATATGGAAACTATGAATCATTAAATTAATAAATTAGTATAAATATATCATTAATAGAATTTATGTATTATAAAAATAGAGTATCTATCATTATTTTCATTCATAATAGTGGTAAAGGTAAAATGAACAACATCGTTTCGTGAGGTGGTAGTTCAACGGACACATTAATGGTAAGTACGTTACCCATTAGATGGAAGTGTGTGTACGTGAATTTAGAACCCCTAAAAATGAATATTAATATATTTATTATACTGATTCAATAACGATTTCATGGTATAAGAATAATTGAAGTGGTGGAGAAATAATATAATAGAACGGAGCTTGAGGTAGGATGTAACATCATTTTTGGTTATCTCTTTTACCACAATCCATTTTTTATTAATTTTGAAAACCACTTTTTTGTAAATGTGGTATCCTACAAGATCAAACTATCCCCCAATTAACCATCAATCAATAATTTCAAATTTCAAATATCAATTTCAGTTTTCAAAATTCAAACACCACCTCTGTCCACGTCCTTTATCAAGTCGCGAATCTCGAACCGATCAATGTCACAACGTCACAGTGCCATCCCATCAGCGTCGTTCCATCATCATCATAACATACTCATCAACAGAGGCAACAGTCGAACCCCGCCTCACTGCTAGAATGTCTTTGTCGAACACCGTAACAGTCACCGGAAAAATGCACCCAAAAATTCCATGAACCCCACCGTAAATCACTAAAACGCAACATCAAAGACCATATGAACCACCAACCAAGGAAACCAACAATGAAAGAGAAACCATCGCCATCACCGCCGACTCCCAGCCATCATCGTTATTGTTGTGACATAGTCGTTGAGGCATCAAGGATAATAGTCTGAAAACTAGATGGAGAGATAAATGGGCAACATACCCTGACGCACCTTACCGTCAGCCCAAACCGCACACCCTGTAGAGATGCCGAACGTCCACTGAAACACACCCAGAAACACACCGACTCTGTCCATAAATGACCTCACACAATTGATCCGCCCAAAGATCACGACACCGAAGCCACCGACGTCCACCAAGAAACACGAACAACCCAGAAATGCCTCTAGGTGATGAGCTGCATCCACAAAGACAACACCGATAATTTCCCGGAGCCAATAATGTTGAAACCACCACATATCGCCGGACGCCAAACCACACATCACAAAGTGCATGGAAGAAAACCTCGCTAAGCTTCCCCAGAAAGGGAAGTAGAGTCCTGGAACCAGAGTAGAGAAGCACGAAGGATGGAGGCCAACTGATCTCATTCTCGCAACACCCCACCAGGCAGCCGACCACAGAAAAATAACCAACACCAAAAACACCCATAATTGAAATGGAAACCACCAATGAAGAAAAATTAAAATCGAGGACTACAAGAGAAGGGAATGCGGGAACTAAAACCTAAAAGGAGAGGAGAAGCAGACGCTAGTAAAATCCATGATCATCGAGCCTCTATCCCAAACCATAGAGATTACATCGCTCCAGATCCGACTTAGAGGGGGGCGGTGGAGCTCGAGCTCAGAGAAAAGCATCGACAACCTTGGAAAAAATCCAAATATCCTTCTCTGATGTGAACACGAGAAGTAGGGCCGATGGGAAAAACAGGAGCAGACCATCCACAAAGGAGAGAAATGGAGAGAACCCATAGAGAAGCCAATGAGAATGGAAGACAGAGATGGTAGAAGAAGTGAATAGTGGAGAAGGTTTCAGGAGGAAACCCTAAGACGGTGAGCGGTGCAAGCGATAGCGAGTGAGAGGAGAGATCTAGGGGAATGTAGAGCCATTTGTGTAGCTCTTTTAGTTTCCAAAAAATGGAATCCTTGGAAGACCTTATGACCAAATGGAGTGTAATGAGATTAATGTAGGGATTTTGGGATGAGTATTGGGTAGAGTTTGTCATAACATATGTGGTGTTAGATGTGTGATGAAGGGGTAGAGGTGGTGTCCTTTTATAAGGTGGGAGGGGGCACAATGGGAATTTTTGAAAAATAATTAGTTATAGATACATTTTTACACAATAAAATAACAAAAAATCAGATAAAAACAAATACTGGAAGTTTTGTTGCGGAACTATGAAATGAAATTGGTTTTAGAATATTCTCTTGGTCATTTTGGAACATAAATTTAGGATTTAGTCCGGCTTAAATATTAATTTTACATTAATAACTATAAATAATTTTAATCACTCTAATTTCCACTGATCATTTAAATATGTAAAACATAAATTTTGATAATCAGAAATGATAAAAATAATTATATTCTCATAGGTGTGGCAATAAATTGAGTTTTTTAAAGTCTGAATGTTCATATTTTGTTAAAATTTTATATCTAAATATAACAAAAAAATAAATCCAATGTAATAAATTAGATCATTAGATATAAAATGTATCTATATTTACTAAAAAACCAACATTATTATATTTTATTTATATAAACATATTAAAAAGAAAATATTTTTTGAATTAATATTCAGTATTTTTACTACTCATCCCAAAAAGAAGGCTCTCATAAAAATCCCAAAAATTACACTATGAAAATTTCAACAATCAAAATTAAATTTATTAATAGTTTAATGAAATAAAATTTCTATGAGATTCTAAAATAAATTTTATTATTGTTCATAGAAAATATAAATTTTAGTTCATTTGACAATATGGAATTTCAAAATATTTAATAACATTTTTAATATTAAATGTTTTACTATGAATATTTGTTATTATTATAAAACCAATTAAAATAATATTTAAAAAAAATTATTACTATTAATATTATTATGTTAAATAGAAATGATATAACTATTTCATATAATTAATTATAAAGAATAATTTTTTCATATGATCATAGTGTTTCAAGTAACACAAACTAAGTTGTTGTATCCTATATCTTAGGAAAAGTAAGTGTTGCATGTAGTAAATATATATATTGGGTATCACATAAAAAATTATTTATATAATTCAGTATAGAATATATGAATAACTTTATTCTTTTATATAACACAAGATATTTTCAATGTTCTATGAAATGAAAAATATCAAAAATATAAAACTAAATTAAAAAAATGATAAATCACATGATGTTACAAATTAACAAGGGTAAAACTATTTTTTTACTCAAAGAATAAAAAAATATTTATTTTCATTTTTTTTGATTAGTGGATGATAAACTCGGTGATGGTAAAGAGCCGATATCTATTTCTCAGTATGGATTATCATTTTGATCAGTTATGAGGACCCCGATGTTTCTTCAAGATTGAATTTAGATCAGGCTATCACCCATTATGATATAGTTATTATGAAATTTCAAAGTCAACATTTTAGAGTAGGTATGGAGTGTATGAGTACTCATTATTGTCTTTCAGAAAGACGAACACACTTGTCTATGACAATTCTCTCATAAACAATATCATCCATCCATGCTAGGACTGATTTGATATGGTATTTAACAATTATATAATTATATATTCATCAAAAACAATAAAACAAGATAAAAAACTATAGAATGTATTTAGTACACTTTTAGTACAAATTAATTACAAAATGTGGATAAAATGAGACTTCTACATTAATGAGGTGAATTTCCAAGGACATGTTGTATCTAGAATAGATTTATCTATCTAGATAGAAATTGTTATGACAATCATGTATTGGACATGTACTAAGAATATGATTGATATTATGGAAATTCTAGGATTAATAAGATATTACCAAATGTTTTTTTAGTTCTTCTCCAAACTATCAAAACCCATAAAACCAATGAAAAAAGAAGGGAATTATGTTCCAATGGTTGGACTAATGTGAGGAGAAATTCCTTGATCTAAGATAATTTTGAAAATATGTCCACTAATGACATTCTTTGAGTCTGAGATTGGTAATGTAGTGTAGTGTGATGCATCATGAGTTGGTATATGAGTGGAATTGATGTAATGGTATCAGGAAGTAGACTATGTGTTTTTATTATCTACGACATGATGCGACAAGCTACCCTACACATTAAATGGTGTTAGATGTCATTGTACAAAACTTTATGTACTGGTGAAACTATCTCTTTGGTGGAATATTTTTATTTATATGGACCACATGTGCCTTTTCTATATGAAAAATCAATAAGACTAAAATTAAGGAAAATGAACTAGGTTGAGTATCTATTGATGCTCAGTCTTGTGGTGATCTATGTAGTGGGAAAAAGTAACATAATTTTGAATACTCTTTTCTGTAAGATGAATACATAGTGTTATCCTAGTGAAAGGCCTTCAGAGGTGCAGTGAAACATGGTGATATTTTTTGACGACTGCAGTATGGACGCTAATGACGATCATAGAACTAGGACATGAGACCTTTTTAATCAGAACATTACTTTTTGATTAGGGGAAAGTGGTTATAGAGTTATACCCAGAGTTTCTTATGAATAGGGAACAACATGAGGTGGTTAATTGATAAAAGTATTACATATGGTTCATGATGATGTGATTTTGGTATATGGGAGAGCATTTTTAATTTTTTTCATTGGATAGGAAATATTGAGGGAATACCATAACTATTGATTTTTTGTACATACTAGTGCGACCAACATGTATCATTAAATTAGGTGGCCTTTTGGTGGTTAGGAATGAAAATAGATATTTCTAGTTTTGAATAGTGATTCCTTACTTATCAAAGGATAATAGATGAGAACTAGTTCTCTAGTATGTTGTTTCATCCTCTCCTGATACCTATGTGGATGAGGGAGTCTTCTGGAATAGACATTGTTCTTGGGAAACCGAGGACCCTTAGGATTTTTGAAGTAGTCTGGATGATTTTTAACTGATAATGATGAATGCCCACTACATATAGATAAGGGAATCTCACCAATTGAAGGAGATATGACTTCCATATGTTCGTGATAATGTGCATCTAATTGTAGTTCCATTGAGAATAGATTTATATAGAGCCACATATATTATGTCATGATTATGGAATGGTTTATAGAAATCTGTAGGGAGCCATATGAGATTGATCTTGGAATACCATCATATGAAAAATTTATTGTCTGAAGAAGCTATATGAATATTGGAAGATAGATTGAGAATGCATTCTAGGATTTGGTGGATCATGGGATGATCACCAAACTAATATAGAGTTTGAATACAATAATAGTCACCATGATTAATTATATATTTCACCTTATGTGGATCTTTATACGAGGTTGGGTCATTGACCACTCTGTTGGCATGGGTCATGTGAGGTAGAGATTTTTAGCCCCATTATGGTATAGGAGAACTATATGGGAGTTTATATTATAGGAAATAAGTTGATCATTTCCCAGATAAGACATAGATATTTTGGCCGACCGTATGAGAATATACTTGGAGTTTTTCAATGAGAGATCATGTCTTCATGATAATTAAATCTATATTAGTGATCTATCATATGCAATACAGGGCAATCCAGATCATAATTTTGTTGTCCACTTTGAGATCAATATGAATATTGTGGTTTTCGCATATCTTATGGACCTACCTTCTCAATATATAGGTATGAACGCCATGTTCAATGTTTAAAATAATTAGTGGTGCATACCTGTCCATGTTTATATTATTTATTTTGAAGACATTGATCTATATACGGACACATATTATGAGGAACATCTGGTGTAGATCACAGAATAAAGGGAGAAATTGTTTCTAGGAATCATGGTACCCGAAGTCCTTGTTCAATGGCAGCATCGATGTATACCAGAGAAAATGTGGGATCACGATTATGATGTTCGATATCAGTGGCCTAGGTTGTTTGAGAAAATCTATTAGAGAATGATCTCGAGGAAAATAAGTTTATAGAGCGGGGGACTTGTAATATAATAATTTTTTTAAATATAATTTAAATCATATTTTGTCTAATTTATAAGTATTCCCTATCTAAAAAATCAATAAATAAAAACTGAATAAATGTTTTAATGTGTTTTTGTAAGATTGGAACCCTCGTTAAAACTTTTTAATATTCTATCGATTATTTTTGGAGTAATACATTGATTAACTGCGAGATTTTGAGCCTCCTAGAGGCTCTGTATGGACATAATAAAAATAATATATATATATATATATATATATATATATATATATTAAATTATGCATGAGTGATTTATCCATTATAATTGAGTATATCCCATGATGTTCATAGTTTGATAAATATGATGCCACAATTAGGTCTGGGTGGCCGGGTTTACCTATACAAGGAATAACATTTATGAGTTTTATTTGTTTGGTCTGGTTGAACTGGAGGATAAGTTATTTAGCATTTTTTATTACATTCGTTTTAAAATACATTTATGTCCCTCAAATGGTGCATCATATGAGAAAAATGAGACCACCATTATGTAAATAATGTGCATTTTATCCAATGTTGGATATAAACTTTGTGGGAATTGCGATTTTGGTCACATGAGACCTTGAAATACCCTTTTAATATTTATCTATATATTCATTATGAATTTTTTATAAATATAGATATTTAAATACATTTTATTTTTAATTATTCTCCACAATTACATGGGGTACATCAATTTTGTGATTTGTTATCAACTTTAATGATTGAATTTATATATGGTTCGACTTGATTAATTTTCAATATCCTTAATGGGAAGATATTAAGGCCAATGTAGTTATTATTCGGATGAATAGAACAATAAAATTGTATATGAATTTGGGTTTTAATATTGGAATTTATTTGGGGACCTAACTATCCAATCCATTTAAGTGTGGTTTGGGGTGGATGTGTTTGAGTTCTAGTAACCTTGTGATTCCTATGTGTGTGTCTCAGGAAGACCCCATCATTTTCCATTCATCCCGATCTAGGAGACACGTGATCTTTCCTTCCATGTTTCTTGTTAATGAGGTTCATGGTGGGTTATTTTTTTTTAAAAAAAATATTTTATTAATTTTATAATAATCTTCCCAATTATAAAAATATAAAGAATTTTTTTTCTTAAATTAAAATGAATAAAATAAGAAATGTTTAGGGGATCATTCCCTCAATTTACAAAATGGTAATAACACCAGATTATCATATGATAATTATTTATAATTTTCAAATGGGATATCTGGAATTGTTATTTTAGAATAATAATGAATTCAATTTTCCATTGATGATCACATTATTATAAAAATGTATAATTCAATATTCATTATCCAAATGATTTATCAAGAAATTATCATAGATAATTGAAATGAAATTCCAAAAGGTAATTACATCCAATTATCATGGAAATATATTAAAACTATAAGATGATTATTTCAAGATTAGAAAATGAAAATTTATAGAATGAGAATTATCCATGTAATATAGCATGGATTTATCATCTGATAAGTTATGAAATTAATATAAAAATACATCATTGAATTTAAAAAGATAAATATTAAAATTATCCAAATGTTATTAAGATATTATCAAATGATAATTCAGAAATATTATGAAATGTTAATATTTATTTTATTAAATAATAAATTAATAAAAAATTCAAAATTCTAATTATAAATAGGATAATTTATAATAAATTATAAAATTATTATTATGAAAAGATAATTGGTGTTTAATTTTAAATAGATGATTATAAAAAGTTAATTTAAGAGAAATTAGAATATGATAATTAGAAAATTATAATTTAGGAAAAATTATCTGTAGGTAAATATTCTGGAGTATAATTTTACGAATGTTGGCATTGCCCAAAAAATATTTTGTAAAATTTATCTAGGATATGTAAAATATAATCCCTAGTAATAATTTAAAATTATAATTTGGAATTATTTTGGACAGGGAAAATATTATTCCATTTAATATTTTAAAAATATAATTACATAATTATCTTTGATGGTGAAATTCATATCTCATGTGATATTTTTGTTTATTTTTGAAAAAAATAGTTGGTTTTGGATTTCGGGTCCTTTGATAAATCTTTAGTGTTGAAGTTTATTGATTATATGTATGTGGATTATTTTTCTCGACTGGTTTGTCATAAAATTCTTAACCCATGTGGGGGTGTATGTGTGTGTGTAGCCTATGTAACCTTATGCTATAATTTGTTTTATGGTTACATTGTAGTTTATTATACATGTTTGACGTTAATCTAATGTATTGTGTAATATACCATACTTATGATGATTTTCATTGATTTTTCATTTATTATACTTTTCTATGTATGATTTTCTGGTATTATTCTTGTGAAAAATAGTATGTGGTATATCGTGAAATTCTTATACCATATAGGGGGTGACCATGATTTTATATGATGAAGATTGGGGACCTATGCACAGAAAAAGGATATAAATATTCCTCAAGGATGTCGTGTGATTCCCTCATTGACTAGATGATTCCAATGGGTATGTTTTTAACTATGCATGTGATGATCATTAACTCTCATTGCCTAGAGGATGTTGATAAAATAAATTACATGATGAATTTTTTTTCCATATTTCATGATCACACAATGATGCGTAGAATCATTTTTTTTACACATTGCTAAACCATGATTCTTTTGATTCCATTATTATTCTCCATAAATTGGTATAATGTTGGTATTGATGGTATTTTCTGGTTGTATGGTAAATATATGAATGATACATTTCAAATTGTGTGTTTCTATGCCACTTAGTAATTTATTATTATTATTTAATACACATGTATACTTTATAATATTATATTATAGAGGAATTAGTGGTTTCCTACTACGACTTGTACTCAAATCTTACTCTGACATTTCAATTCCCTTGTAGATTTAATGAGTGATCTGACATAGGGAAAGGGAAATGTGATAGATTGAAATGTTGAACATTGTCGAACTAGTGGTGGGCTAAGACAAACACCGATAATACCTATAGTTTATAATATATTTATTTATTGGTATTATTAATCTATACAGGCTTTCCACTTTTGGGAGTCCCTTTTATATACTTTTCATGTACTCAATTGACTAAATTTTATTTCTTTTACTATTATTATTAATTTAATTGATTATTGTTGATTGTAGATCATATGAAATGATAGTGAGGGTATAGTCTCTCCACTAGCGGACTCATACCCTCATATCTAGTGGGAAGCCACTTATGTATGGGGAGGTGAACATGTGATTTTGTGGCATTCTAGCACAAATATAGTTGTTCAAGTTGGGATGTTACATGATATTTAGAAATATGAAAAATAAAAATATAGTAATTGGAAATATTTTATTTTGAAATACATATATAGTTTTCAAATACAAATGGTTTTTTCTGTTAAAAAATATATGTCATTTATAATAAATTGGGAAACAATATTATATTATATTTTAAAAATATATATATTTTTAACACATTACATATTAATAATAATAATATTTCGAATTAAATTTAATTATTTTTTATAATTTCTTATTAATTTAATTTTTAAATACTTTAAGTATAAATATTTTTTAATGGTGTTTCTCTAAGATAATTTAATATAAAAGTTATTTTTGATTGAATGATTTTAAAGGTGATTTTGAATTTCTAAATACTCTAAAATAATGGACGGTTTTACATATAGATATATATATATTATAAGAAATATATATTTCCAACAGTCTAATGCATATTTCATTGAATGTAATAAGAATAAATAAATTTTTCGATTAAAAATATATAATACTAAATGATGGTAATGTATATTATTAGTTTAAATAATATAATTATAGTGATTTAATTATAAAAATATACAATATAATAATAATATTATTACATATTTAATAAAATATTAATTCAAAAAATACATTCACCTAAATTATTTTATTTCTATTTCAAATTTAATTTCCAAAACCATAGAATTCAAATTTTGAAAAACGATCCTCTTCATCGGACATCGAATTAAATTTCTTTATTAAGATGAAGCTTTAATATTTTTTAGAAATTTTATTAATATGTGAAAAAAAATTCATTACAATTAATGAATATTTTATGAAATTATTGGGGAAGAAAATTAAATTAAAATTACCGAATCCTTTTTAATCACAGATTATGTATTTAATATGTAATATTACATAAATTTAAAATTTTTATTTAAATGGAATACTATTATTGATATTATGACATCTATATGTTTTTTAAAACCATTTTTTTTGTGAATTACATATTTATTATTTTAAAATTTTTTTATTTATCAAATTTATAAATTTGATAATATAATCTTTCATTCATTTTTGAAATCCTCATTTAAATATATTGAAATAATATCTATTTGTTTTTTCATATTCTTAAGATTTCGAGGATAAAAATGAGTTATCACTATAAAAGTAAATAAATGAATAAATATATATTAAAGGGGAATTCCTAATATATATAAAACCATATCCATTAATTTTTTCAATGATATGAAAATAGATTAATACACACCCCCTCTTGGTTATTTTAAACTATTAGATCCACATTCCATTGAATGTTACATATGTTCAATATCTATTAATGAGTATTTAAAAATAGGACACCAATTTCCTGTAAAAATTGAGTGGTTCACCACCCCATTCCACAAACTAAAAAACCTCCTATCTAAAAACATTTATACCATATAACTCTTAAAATTTTTCTCCCTTGATCAATTGGTTTTAGTCTCACCAAAAAAACTATTTTTGGAAGTCTAGATGGGTATCCTTGAGGAATATGGTAAGAAAAAATACTCTCATTTTCTATTTTGATCAGTTATTTTTTCCTTATACAACGAAAAAATATATTCTACCAAATTTGACATTGTAAATATATATATTATTAATAAAAAAGGAATTATTTTAATGGAATAACCATTTAATACATTCCTTTAAACAATTTTAAAAATTAAAATGGAACTCATGTTTTGGGTGGACAACAACCTCCTTGAAGGACACATAATATTTGATCACCTCAATATATGTATGTTTCTATAATATATTTAATTAGTATATATAATTTTATGAAATTTTGAATAAATATATTTCACAGACATGGTTCCTGAATTATTACAAAAAAATATACAATTATTATAATGTAATTAATTAATATTAGTAAACTACAAAAATAACTTAATAATGGATATTTTTCTCATGAACCATTATCTACCATGATTAATTGGATTTAGTCTCACCAAAAATTAAATATTTCATAATTAATCAAAATATTTAACATATGAAGATGAAAATTATCATTAACTAACAAATATATATGTAGTAAAAACTATTAATTATAAAATAAATTGTTCATTTATATGAATAATATTTTTTAAAAAGTTATTAATATTTTTATGTTTTTTATATAGGATTCAAATGTTTACTTGTGCATGGAAAGATGATAAGTAATTTATTTTGTAAAATAAAATCTTTATTTATTGAGTTATATTGTTTCATTATGATGTTATTTTTTTAATTTTATTCTTAATCCACCAAAACCGTTAATATTATTTTAATTTTAATTTCCCACTATGGAAAATGAAATTTCATTTCTAACATTCAGCTAGGATGATTTTAGTTCATATAATATTATAACATTGTTTCCAATAATTATATTCCTCTATAATAAGAACATTATCTCCATAACCATAATATTGCTGTAAAAAATTCACATTAATTATTTTAATATAAAAATAATATTTATGTCAAATTATTTTCATATTTATCATTTAACTTTTCCATAATGAGTCTTTATTTCCCTATTAACAATATATACTTCATGAATAGAATTATAAAATATTAATATGGAATTTTTCAATGTAATAAATTTTTCATCTAGTCAAACAACTTTGGAATTAACAAAACATTTCATTCAAGTCTCTATTATAGGTATTATTTAATGTTGTTTTGAATTTGGTTTTCACCACTACCTTATTGAAAATGTATATCTTTGAATATGACTTTTAACTTTCCCTTATATGATAATGGTAGGATTTTTTATGATATGAACTAATTTTTTTCCTTCCATTTCAAACATTATCTTCAAATTGTTTGTCATCATTGTAGTTCTATTCCTTAAAATAGAATTTTCATTTCCTTCAAAAAATACCCATTTTTGGAAAATTATTTTTTATATTATTTGATCAAATTTCACAGGTCTTTATTATGTGATATCAATTTAAATGTTATAGTACACAATTTATTTCCAAATATACTCTATTATATGATAGATGATTTATTTTATGAGGAGAAATGAATATTCATTATCAATATTTGATGCTTGCGGTCTTATATATCCTTTCTAGTATTGGATAAAAAATTATATCTAATGTGTTAATGCTTCTATATGAGGACATAATTGAGAATAATATATTATAAAATACTATTTTTTTTATATAATTGAGTATAATCAATGTTCAAAGGTCATTTTTAGTTATAATTTCAAATCATATTTGTTCAGACGATTCTGTGTGTGGAAATAATTATTTTCCATCAATGATCAAAATGTTAATATGTTATATTCTATTTATAATTACACTTTATATGTTATAGGATATGTTTCAATCAATGAATCCTCAATATTATATAATTATTTTGAACATTTTTTCTATTACATATATTTCATCTTTTAAGATTTAATGGCCTTTTATCATGCTTTATGGGTCGCCAATATGTTATTCCCTTTCAGAGTGTATGATCTCACCTATAATTTTTAGTTTCATTCCGATGAAATGTAGATTTGTATAAAAATTCTGATATATTGATGGAGTTTTAGTAAGGTAAACTTTATAGGGGAATGTTTAGAAATATATAAAATGATTTTTTTATTTATAGATTTTTTGTAGACACTAAAACCTTGGGTTCTGAGATTTCTCGGTAAAAATTATTCATTAATTTAAAATAATATAAGTTTTATTAGATCTATTATGTTTTTATGAAAACCAAATTTTAAATTATGTGGTTTTTTTCAAAAAACCAATGGGCGCAGGTATGGGTGTCTAATGAAATTATAAGGTGTTACATATTATTTGATTTATGGTGAATTTAGTGATAAATTCCTTTCATATTTTTTTGATATTGTCCCAAATATGGTTTTGATATGATTTAATATGTTAATGTATAACATAGCATATATTTTATATTTTGACAATGACATTTATGATATATTTAAAGTGAGAGATTAAACCAAATATTCCGTATTTATAATATTGAATATAATTAATTTCAGTGATTTGATTATTAAGTTTATGTTTTCATATAATATAGATTTATAAAATATATATGAAATATATTTTATCTAATTTATTCTTAATCATGGATTCATAATATAATTACATCAATATATTACAGAATGTATGAGATTCATTTATTATGGAGACATTGGTTTATAATATTGTTTGATTACCATATGATTAGTTTTATCCTATACCCATTAATAGTATGGTCAATTGATATTGGATGAAATATTATTTATCCACCCATGTATGTTATCACTAATTAAGTTGTTACAAAATTTGTAACATGATGAAGGATTTACATTGAAGAATTTGGTGCATGAACTAGAAACAATATGAGAAAAATAATTATAATTCATGAGTTAATGAATGTGGAACCATTTTGTTAACTAGTGTCTATATAAATACCACTTACCTGTGATCAAATTATTGATTGTGTATTCTATCATAATTTTTGTCCATGAAACATCAATATTTACTATCCTCTCAAAATACCTTTATAGTCTATGCACATGAATTCCAAATAAAGTTATGGGATATATATCATATGATGAGATATTCATATGGGAACTTGGATATGTTACAGAGGGGATATCATTTCCACCCCATTATTGATCCAGATTAAACAATTAGATGGTTTAATGAAGCTTTAATATCTCAATAGTATAAGGTTGACATGGTAATATAGTTTTTCAAAATTTGTAGTTTTTATACAGTTTCTTCATTCAGTCATGTATATCATATAATATGATTTTAAATATATCCAATATTATTATTTATTTATAGTCAATCCATTTGAAACCAATATACACAAACATTACAAATATGTTTTTCAGAAAAACACATCATGGCGTGAACACTATTCATTATGACTAAAAACATTCCACTTATATTAAATCCTCATAGAATTTTTGAATATTATGCTTATGTGACATCATATATAATAACATCAAAAACTATATAAAAATATCCTTTTGATATAATCTTAAGCACATTACGGAAAATTTATCATTAATGTCCATCGTATATAACATAATATGTATGAACATGTGAAAATATATCCTAAGATACATTCCAACATCCTCAAAAACAGATCTAGGGTATCATTAACAGATTTGCGTAATAATTTCATAACATTTCATAATACTTATTTAATAAACTAAAATGGGAAACCTTATAGGATTATTTGGAATTATTAACAAATATGAATTTCAAAACATATAATTTTTTAAAAAAATGTGACCTTTAAAATTGTATCAATATTACCAATCGTATAATGGGATATTTAATTATCATTATTAAACTCATTTTTCTCCATAAATTTTTCCTGTTAATATATTTTATATTTGGATTCATGATTATTTAATAACATTGTCCATGAAAACTATTTAATATAATACATAGAGTTTGATAATACCATATATAATGTTTATGAAATTCCCATTTTCTATTTATAGATTAACTATACATATACACACCTAACATACCGTTCACCATAATTGATGGGAAAGTACCATGACCCACATTAAAATAGAAAAGAAAGTCACATGTACCTACGCAGACATTTGCTCAATTTCTCTCAATTTAGGGACCACATATCATTCATATTAAAATGAGAAGATAAATACCATATAGGTTAAACTTCAATTAATTTCATAGTTAGAAACAAAACATACCACCTCTTTATTAGATCTACCTCAAGGATATTAAAATCAAGCTATTGATTTAGTAATATACTCTAGATATGTACTATTTTATTCTTATTTTTGTAGATGAATTTGAATCATTAACCTCATGTACATTGACAAACCAAGGGGAATAATACTTATCTGGTGTAACCATGGTTATTATTTATAATTTTATCAATCCAATATAATAGCTAAAATAATTTTGGTAGTTATAATACATGTTTTAACCCATAGACAAAAATTATTGGAATAAACATAATGAGAATTAGGATGAATGAAAATAATGGATAATATACATATAATCATTAATAAAGTGATAAATTTAAATAATTTTTTACTCTATGTTTATAATAAATAATTTAAAAAGGATATTGGATTAATTATATTCTAATATTAATTGATTCTAAGAGAATCATTTTTTGGGTAGTCACTCTCTATCATAAAAAATTAGTCATTTCATATAATGAATTGCAGATGTTATTCTATAAAATATGTGTTCCAAAATGAAACATAAAATTATATTTTATCCATCTTATTTCTCATGATGAATAACACATCATATTAATGTTGTAAAAATATCCTTCACACACTGAGAAAATGTATAACATATATAATAGGAATGGAATATATAATATATTTTAATGAATGTAAGAAAAATTATATAAATAATAAATGTAAATATAACAAGATAAAATCTACCATAATCTCACTAGATTGGAAATTAAAGATTCACATTCTCATTCTAGGAATTTGAGTGTGTAAAAATAATAACCATTACTAAAAAATTATTAGATTCTAGGTAAAAAATTATTATAGAGTATTTTTGGTTATCCTTGATCGAATAATGATTCTAAAAGGTGCATCCTACTTTATTATCTATTAAGAAACAAACCATCATCACATCACACTATATATAATCTATATATTAATTTCCTATATCACATCTATATGATCTAAATTTCATGTATCCCTATTTCAATGTCCACATTTTAAAATTCCATTATATCCTTCAAAATGATATCTAAAAAAATTTAAATGGATATATTTTAGATAACATGTATCTACTACTATTAAAAAATTATGGGAATTCCTTATAAATAATTTCATGAGACACTACACTCTTGAACAAACAATACATTTCCATGACTCTAACATACTCAAAAGTGAACTCTCAGATCCAGTGCTCACAATATACACATTACATTTCCATCATTGAAACCAATGGAGGTGACCCAAATTTCACAATATCAAATAAAAAAATCAAATAGAAATGATGGATGACTTACATTCTCAAGGAACATCTAGATTTTTTGTTTTATATATATAGAAAAAAACCCTTTCATAAACAATACATAACATACTGAATGATCATTTCTCCGACATAAAATAACTTTTCCTATTTCTAATTAGGAAATTATAATTATAAATATGAACCGATTTTTGATGTAATTAATTCAACCATATTCTCCGTAGCCTTGAGGAAATGAAACATAAAATGGATGAGATCAAATGATCAGTAAGGGTAAACAAACTAATTAATATTTCAGTTTCACCAATGTTTTTAAAAATGTAAAAAATTTACGGTGACATAATCAGAGAAAATTAAGATAACATAACATAACTAACACCAATAAATACATGGATAATAAAACATTAAAACAAGTTATATGGAATCAACTATGGAAATAATAGTCAAAATAAATTATCGTGAACCATGTGATATCAATATTGATCAATGGAAAAAAAGGATAACCCATAGAAATAAAAATCGATAAATGTTGGTATCTGAGAAACATTATCTTCATAAAAAATTTCCCATGTGATAAATAACTAGAGATTAGTTAAATCAATTATAGAAACCTCTAGTGAATCACTCATTATTACCTTCAAAAAAAATAATCATTACCCATTGCATTGGAGTTCTATATGGATGTACCCATTGTATAATCGATTTCATTATCACACTTTAATCTCTAGGAGTACCAATAATTTAATATATAATGAAATAACCCAATTCCATATATCCACACCCTTCACATAATCTATTACAAGGTTTCTCATCTCTATCTACACACAATCATTGTACATGCTCTAATATACTCACCTAGAACTATATGGGAACAGCCAATAACTTCATTATTTTCTAGGTAGCACACATGAACAATGTATATACATAATTCATTTAATCATAAACTTATATAAACAACCATTAATAATTTTAGAACATGATTAACCCTTTTAAATGAAATGGGTTCCATGATAATCTCGTTGAAAAATGATTAAATCATCAAAAAGAAAATAATTCCACAACACTATCATCGAACAATGATTTATCCTTCAAAAACAAATATGTTCTATAACAGTTCCATTAAAACCAGATTTCCCCATGGAAATGAAAATTAATACATAAAAATATTTTTGAAAAATGATTAACCCACATGATAGAAACGTGTTACATAATCACTTTGAAAAAACTATTACACCACAAAAATAGATTAATATTGTATCATTATAAAATGTATCTATCCAATAATAACTAAAATTATTATTTTTTATTTATAAATTTAAATTCCATTAAAATTTCATTTGTCAAATTCATGTGGAAGGTAAACATTTCATTTTGAAATTATCTTTTTAAAAATAAAAATTTAAAAAAACTTATTGTTAAAAATATATTTATATAAAATCAACATAATAAAATTATAAACGTAGTATCAATGAAAATAATATTCATACTAGTGGGAAAAAATTGTTAATGTTTTAAATTATAAAAAATCATTCATTTGATAACATTTTTGAAGAGGTAGTCAAATGAGACTCACATGGGAATAATTAGAATGTTTTCAATAAAAACATTAAAAAATGACAAATAAAATGTAATATATGTGTATGAAATTATTTATTTTTCTAAATATAATTTATTAAATCAGTTAATAAAACAAGGATATAGTAGACTTGAATACTTAATCTAGAAAACATACATGATCACTATAACCATCAAAGACATTATTGATGTTTCATAAATTAATATTGAAGTCAATTGAAATGAAACACATTAAAAAATGAAATAAAAAAATAAATAGATTTTGTAAAAAAGATAACATCATATGATTTAATCCAAATGAAATATGAATATAAATTATCCCCATGTAAAGGAGATCGTAACGTTTAACCATGGAAACAATGGTAACTATTCAGTCGTAAGCCTCGTGAAATTATGTTATCTAATGATACATTAATATTCAATAAAACAAGGTTTTTAATGATATTACATATTAATGGTCAGAAAATACACCTAAATAATTAATATTATTTGAATCTCATAATTATCTGTCTTTGAGAAAGTGAATTTGAGTCTGATATCCCTTAAGAAAATCATACCATTATATATATTAATTAATCAATGAATACTTTATAATTATGTTTAAAAAATCATAAAATAATTTAAAATACAATATAATATTATAATATGAAATTAAACATATTATTATTAAAAAATAATGTCAAAAAAGAGGTTATATAACACATTGAAAAAAATAGTAATGAAATTAATTATCAAAAGTTAAATATCAAGTTAACCCACCTTGAATGAAATAACCAATGTAAAGACACTGCCATAAATGCAACATATTATAGTGTTTATAAACTAGAATATACATGTGAGGATATTTTCAGTATAAAGTTTTATAGAATTAGTTAAATAACATAAAATATAAACCCAATCATTACAAACTGACACTTATATATAGTATACATTTTTTCACAAAAAGAATCATTTTAAAAATAAAAAATGAATTCATTTTGTGACATAGCTTGAATACTTGCATCGTGACATCTTGTTTTTATTTTACAATATTAAGACCTATGAAAAAAATTAAAACATGGGATGAGCAGAAAAGTCTCTATAAGGGATACTCAAAGAAGGAAAACTATTAGTTTTTTTGAAAACATTAAAACCCCCAGATACATTATTATAATGTAATATATTCCACACTTAATAAGTATTAAATAATTTATTTGAATACAATATCATTGCATAACATTTTTTCATTAGAATTGTTTTATTGAACAATAAAAATAACATTTATCATATAAAGGTAACATGTGACATAATCTTACATAAATGAAATAATGATGTGTCTGACTTCCAAACATGTCACTCTTATAAATAGAATAGCCATATAAAGGACATCCATACACATTCCATTTGAGGTTATAATTTTAACATCCATCCTTGGATTCTCATAGTACCACTGAACAAATTCCCATGTTCCATTATATAATCATAACACTTAAAATAATTGAATTTTAAGCATTTCACTTAAAAAATCATTTTCAATAACAAGATATCATTTCAAGATATTTAAATAATGAATCTATTTTCAGAAACATTTTACTTGAAAAACACCCAAAAAATTGTACTACGGATTTATATTTCATTTAAAAAAATTTACGATTATAGAGGAATACAATTTTCAAAGAACTATTATTGTGTAGAAGAAGTAATTATTGTCATATACGTTAAAACCAAATATTCTATTTTTAATTTGTGAATAAATTTAAATAAAAATATAGAAATATTCCATTTGAAAACCATTTAATAAAATTAATAAAATATAAAAAATATATAAAATATATTTTATAATTCTTTTATAGACTTATAATTTAATACGTCAATTAATATCAGGGATAATAAAATTTGATAAATAAATATTTAATCATTCACGGATCCCAAAAACACTTTGAAAATTTAAATATTAATATAAATGTATGATTACATTTACTAAAACATTAAATAAAATTAATATATTTATATTAGTATAGATAATACATGGATGTTAAATGTTGTACTTGGTGTATATACACGTTATAAAAAAATAAATGTGTATATAATTGAGAAATTACATAATTAATGAAGATTGTGATGAAGTCCCTTACATTTATTCTAATTAATCACATGGGTTCTTTTACATCCTCTATAATAAAAATATGTTAATTTATACTTTCTCCACAACCCATTGATGTTCATTATTCATTTCATATCATTAATAAGTATGTTATAAAAATTAATTAATAATTTTAGTTCACATTTTATTATTTGACGATATCCAGTAATTGAGTCAAAAATGATATTTAGATGAGTCAAAAGTCAATATAATCATGTGTCTGTCATCTCTAGAATAAAATTTATGACATAGTAAAATAATTTAAATAATATTAATTCATTTTATATTCCAAATGATTACATAGAAAATTATTTATAATATTGGATTATATTTTGTCGAAAATCATTTATCCAATTACTATTATAAATGTTTTGATTATTTTTTATTCCTTATCTTTCTGTTATAAACATTATTAATTCTTACACTGAAATTATTTAATATACATATTGAGATAAAATTTGATATAAAAAAAGTAGAATCTAGGAAAAATGTGTCATTTATGATTTTTAGACATTCAAGAATCATTTTTCCAATGAGTAATGTTTTTTGAATTTTATATAATTTAATGAAATATAATTTATTTATAAATATCATATATCTATATTTTCACAATATTTCATAATTTAATTTTTATAAAAATCATACCAAATTTATTCCATCATAAAATATTTAATATATACCTAATATGTGAATTTCATCCATAAAATTCATGTATTGTAAAAAATTTTAAAATTTTATTTTGTTATAATTTTAATAATAAAATTTATTTGAATATTCCATTAATAAATCAATTTCTACATCATCATTATGTCCAATTAAATTGAATAATTTATATTTTAAAAATTATAAATAAATTATCATGATGAAAATAAATTTTTTTTATTTCAAATAACTATTTATAGTCAAATTTTTCTACTAAATAACATCACATTTAATGTGATTTACTTAATAAAAATATGATTAGGGAATTTTTAACCCATCTTTGAATAATATAAAATAAATTTCATATTCATAACCAAGTGGCATAAAAATGTTATAATTTTTTATGATGGTTGATTATGGTCGAATCCAACTCATCCATTGATTTGAGGAAACGTGTTAGGGATATTTAATAATATTATAATATTATATTTACCATTATTGGCCATTTATACCATTAACAACATTAAATAAAATACTAATGTTAATTTTCACCAAACTTTAGTTGTTCCAATTAGACCAAAAATTAAATCTATTTACTATCATTTATGTCCATTTTTCAAAAATTAATTTATATAGGATGGAAATTCAGGTTTAATTCTGATTCCATTGACGGGGCGAGAAGGCGTGTAAAAAAGAATGTTCAGAAGATCAACAAGTTTTCCTATAAAATTTTAATATAAAAATTAATCTAACGATATATATTGGATTATTACATGTAATATTGATCTATTGTGACCTTAAATATTTGTTTAAAGTAAAACAATTATTTTAAAAATATAACAACAATTCAATATTTTTTCACTATTCCTAAAAAAATTGAAAATTTTCAAAAATATACCAGAAATTCACCCTAAGATAATGTTTACATTAAGAATTAAAAAATTAATTTTATTTGAAATAATAAAATTTATAAATAAAATTTAAAACTACAATTAAAACAACTATTCCATCAAAAAGTGACAGAATGCATTTTTGGAAAAATATATAATTTTAGTGTAAACGTGATTTTATTCTAATATTATGCATACAAAATCAAATTAGTTGATTGTAAAAAAATTTATAAACATGTGTTAACATAATATATATAGTTATATTTATCCTTGAGAAAACAATGACATGAAAATGATTTCCACTTTTACTATTAATATTAATAATATAATATTATTTGGTAAAACTTGGTGTTGCATTAAATTGAACATTTTATGAGAAAATAATTATTTCGTGTTATGTAAATTATATAACATAACATCCATAATAATTTAAAATTACTATCTAATTCCCCAATGTTAAAAATTATTCATTTTTGTGGTCTATCTTATCCACTATTTATCGTATATTTTTAAAAAAAACATTGGATGTAATATTCTCCCCGCCCATTGGAATATCAGCCTCATATTTTTGATTTCAATATTAGTATCTAATGTTTTACATTTCAAAATACCTTTACTGAAATCCCAAAATACAAAAATGATAAAAATATTTCCCACTTTAAAATAACAATAGGGAAATATGATGGTCCGTTGAGATAACACATAATAGGATTCCATAAAAAATAACATGAGCATGGATGATAAAAATTAATCAAAATGAATAATAGAAAGTGATATATAACATGATAATTAATGGATAACAATAAAATACATATATATGTGATGGGTCAAATGGAAATTGATAAAATTAAATGGATAATATTTTTGTCCCAGTATCATTTCAATAGAGTAGATGAATTATTTTATTAAATTGACTAGTAAAATAAAGAAATATACAGACTAAGGAAATTTAGTTCAATCCTCAACTCAATTGACAACATAATTTCATCCTCTTTCTCTAAGTTATGTGTATTTATGATGAATGTTTCACTAATAAATCACTATATTTAACTTATAGATAATCAAATATTATATAAAATATTAACAATATATTTATACTATATATAAAAATTAAAAAAACCAAATTGTTAAGAACTAGATAAAATAATTTCCCAAAAATAATTAACCATATTTTAAGATACTATACATCAAACTCCAAAATCCATTAGCAATTCCCAAATAATAACATATACAATTCAAAAAATAGTTTTCCATAAGATTCCTCCATAATAAATAACTTCTATTGAAACCAACTATTAAGATGAATTTGATTACATAATATTCCAAGATAAATTTTATTATTTGTCTCCAAATTAAATCAATTACACATAACCTCTCACACAAAAATTAATTACCCCACTAACATTATTGCAATGTATTCTATCCAATCTTATAAATAACATCAATCACCCTATGTGTATAATACAATCATACTTTCTTCCAAAATATAATTATATATTTATTTCTTTAATAAAATACTATAGTATTCTAGTTACCTTGATCATATAGGATTCCCAAAATAGTAAATTCCTCTAAAATTACATAAATCATGTAATCATGAAATCATTTTCCATTCCGAGGATTATCTATTAAATAAAATATATATTATAAAAATAAACTCATTCATCAGTAATAAAATCATTTAAATAATTTCAAAAAGAAACAATAAAAAGAACATCATTTGGTTCAAATGTATTTGATATATACTTGTCACCGTTCAGTTGTGGGTTAGATTTGTGCAGTCTTACGATACATGAGATGTTTCCACGCATCTTGAGGGTTGTAATTTTGATTAAAACCCATTTTTATAATCCTTATAAAATTATTGAAATATAAGAACCACTTTTAAAATAACATTAATATGATATACATTTAGTGGTTATCTCATACAACTAATTTTTCATCCCAAAATATAATAGACCATAATTACAAAAAATAATTTATCAAAAAAAAATTAGTCACTATAAAATTGCATAACATAACGCATAAAAATGGAATTCTTAGATTCCAAAATTATGATCTAATATAGTATTATAATCCAATTATGATATACCAATCTCTTAAAATAACATCCTAATATCAAAATATGTCTAAACCCACCATTCATACTAACTTTAAGGACTCATCCTTAATAGTTACATATTATAGTGTCTTTGAACTAGAATTTACATTTTCAGATCTTTTCATATTATATTATTAGATATTTAGGAAATTCTATTACAATTTAAAACCATACATTAAAATTATACACATATACGTAGTATCCCTTTATTCACTAAGGAAACCCTTTTAATATATAAATGACTTATTTCCATGAAATATCATCAATAATTCTATCATATCATCATATTTTTTCATTAGAAATAGTAAAACCATGGAATTATTTTTTTTCAAACATTGGATGATCACTAAAATATTAGAAATTGATACAAAATAAATGAAACCTATTAGTCTTTATAAAACATGAAAACCTATTGATACTTCCTTGTAAAGTAATTATTTCTACCCTTTCGAATTACAATATACATTCATTTAAAAATAATATCATTTCATTCCCATTTTGATATAAAAATATTACAATAAAACAATAGAATTTAAATATATCTTATAATGTTAAATTAGGACATAATCATACGTAAATGGAATAACCATGTTGTCTACTTTCATACAAACCACTCTTAAAAAAGGAATTTCCATACTACCTACTTCCACATAAAATTCATTATAGGTTATAACATAAAAACCCATACTTTTTTATCATGGATCCTCCCATAATTTATTGATCATGTAACCGACTATCAAATGTCTATTTTACATTATATAATCATAACTCATAAATGATTACAACCTTCGTAATTTAACTCATAAAATATCATTTGTAACACAAATAATTCAACTCATGACATTTAAAAAATAAATACATTTTAAAATACATTTTCGATAAAAAAATACCCAAAAATGGAATAAGGTTTTTTTCATATAATAAATATAAAAAATAGTAGAGGAAACAAAATATAGAAAAACTATACGGAAGTGAAGAATTCATTATCAATGTATTAATTAAAACAAAAACAATCATTTTATCCTTAGAAAATAAAGTAAAAAATCTATTTAGATATAAGATTTTTGAACAACATTGAATTAAATTAAAAATATTCATAATTTTCTTGTATAATAATTTTATATACATAAAAAATATGTATATTATTTTTATGGAGAAAACGATTTTATAATTAAATCATTAAACATTAATGTTGTCCTGTAAAAATTTGAACATGTAAATATTAACATCCATGAATGAATTAATTTACTAAAACATTAAATTACAGTAGTATGGAATCATTTTCATAGTTATAATATGGATATATAATTTTATATTAATTGTATGTACACCTTAAAAAAATAATGGTTTATATTATATTAAAATTCCACAGTGAAATGAGATTGAGATGAAGTCCATTACCATGAGTCTGATTACCATCTATGTCATTTTAATTCCATAATAATAATATGAGGATAAATTATAATTTCATCAAAAAGGTTTTTTTCTCATTATTCCTTTTATATCATTAATTAAAATGTTATATGAATTTCATAATCAATTAGGTTCATGTCATATAATTTGACGATATTCGTTACTTGGGACAAAATTGACAATGATATTATGTAAATAGTTAACATGGTCTGGATTCCTACATATTGGTAATAATATTAATTACATATTAATTACATTTTTATATTAAAAATTATTTTAAATCAAAAAGTACATGTACGGTTAAGAAAAATGGCCATGGTTATATCAATTGAGATGGTAGGTTGTACATACACACGGGTAACGTATACATTATTCAATGATCATTATGTGAAGAAGGTAATTTTAATTTTATTTTTACAGAAATCTAATAATATTATTTATATAATATAAATAATTTATATATACTTATATATAACGTATGTAATGTGGTGATGAAAAATGAATCACATTGCTTCGTGAAGGCGATAGTCATACATACGCATGAATTGCATTTCCACTTTTATGTGAATGATTGGTATGAACAGAAATGATTTACAATTCTTCAAAAATTATATATATATCATTAATATCATATATACACATTAATTTCATCCTTATAACGAGTTTTTGAGAGACTGTAACGAAAAAATAATTATATCAGTTCATGGAGGTGATAGTTCACATATATACACAAGAATGATTAATTATTTTCCCATTTAATAAATTCAGAGATGTATTTAGGTGATGATATTATAATAAAAACATCTCATTATATTTATGATAAGGTAGTTATTATCTCATAATGATTGGAGTATATTTTGATCCAGTGAATGAAGAAATAAAATAGAAGAACTTAAATAAAAACGTTACCTTTCATTTAGACAATCTCATTTGATTAACTCCTTTACACTGGTATGGATGGTCTAATGAATAAATAAGGCCTCCAAAATGGGTATAGGTATTTTTAGAAGTTTTTTGGGAATATATTTTCCCAAAATAATATTTATGTGTATGTAATGGTGATCAATGGGCTCCCTTTTGTAGGAGAGAGGATGTGCACTCTTGGAATTATAAAAAGTAATAAATTTATATAAATTTATTTTCATTTAAAAATAGATCTAATATAAATTATTTTTAATTTTGGATGTTATTTGGTCGAAATAAATTCATCTAATTAATATTAAACGTGTTTTGATTATTTTCTAATCCTTATCATTTAAACCCTCGTTAATTCTGGTCGCGACATTATATAATTTACACCTTGATAGTAATGATAATTACAATAAAATGAAAAAGGGAAAAAAATGAGTCATTAATTATATTTCATAACTAACCCCAATCTGTAGGATTAATATTATATTTTTTTAATTTTTTTTTCATTTTATAATATATTATTTATTTTAAAATCACATAAATGTCAATTTTGAAAATATTTAATAATTTATTTATTAAAAATAACATAAAAACGTGATTCCTTCGAGAAATTACAATAAATAATCTCTAACATGTCCAAGTCATCCACAAAATTTTAGAATGGAATCATATATTTGATATTATATTTATTTTAATGTTATTAATATCATTTATTTGATTATTAATTTAATAAATACATTATTTCATCATTATAGTGTCATAATCAAATATAATTATATATTGTCTAAAAATTATAAATAAATTATCATAATGTATCAATAAATTTAGTTTTAAAATGACTATTCGTAGTGGATTTTATCATTTATATCGGAATAAACTAAATATTATTTACTTATTAAAAATATGATTATGAGATTTTTTCTTATCTTTAAAAAAATATAATAAATTTCAGCTTCTTAACTATTTGTCTTAAAACTATTATATTTTTGGAATATGGTTTCTTTTAGTATAAACCAACTCAATTGATTAAAATAGATCATGTGTTATGGTAATTTTATAATAGTATAACTTTATTTTTACCCTGAATTACCGGATATACCATTAAACATGGTAAATAAATTACTAATGAAATAATTCTCCAAAAATTAAGATGATTCTATTAGACAAAAAATTTCATAATATTTACAACCATGTATATAATTTTCTGAAAATTCAATTCATTAAAGCTTGAAAATTATGTTCAATGCTAATCACACCTGTCACGACCACCTCACAACAATGTTTACCCTTCCTGGGTCGGCAATGTGAAAAGGGAGATAATGACCCCCGAGTCCCACCTCCAGTAGGCCCCCGGTTGGAGACTAGAAACTAGGGTATAATAAACACACAAATGGGAGACATTACCCTCTAAGAGAACACATGAAGAATAGTGAGATAAGATATAAACCAACCAACTTGAAATCATAACTGAAATATAAATTAATCCAAAGTGCACATATGTAATTCCATGCAAAATTACTACAACTAAAAGTGAAAAAACTGCATGTACCAAAAAGAAAGTAAAAATAGAAGCCACCACAATCCCGAACAGCTCCAGTAACCCCAATCTAGTATAAACCAGCTTGATCTCCAACCTACTCCAACTGACCTGAAAATATGTTTATATAAACATAGGGTGAGTATAATAGTATACTCAGTAGGATCCTCCCCGAATCCTCTCGTGGAAAAGTAATGAAATCTTTCTAAATCACAATGAACAACAAGTGAAACTAAATCATCACCTAAATAGGTATACTATGTTCCCAACCTCACCATGTCTACTCTCACAAAGTAACGCATAGACGAATATATCATATAAAAAATATTATCATGGGTACCCCTCTACTACTTCCCCACTGGTTTGCCACATTTCCCCAACATTGCACATCCTGAGCATCTCTCTCCAAAAATTCTTTCCCATTTACAACTAGGTGATGCAGCACAATATGAACCTCGTGTAACGAAACCACCAAATCCACACAACAATGTAACCAGGTATTTTTTTGGGATCCACGACAGCTCGCATAATGTGTATCATATGTTGGATATTATACTTCAAGCCATTACTTCCCATACACTGAGAATGGATCCTCAATCCACCATAGTCTATACACGGTACACCTATAGTATTCCATATAAAACTATATCCAAAATATATGTGTGTAAATAACCACAAGTCATTTCTTCCCACTATACACATATATGGGGAAATCTAACCAATGTGCCTACCAGCACAAGTAACTACCAAGAGAAGAGAGTGGGGCCAAAGGGGGTAGACAACCATCAATCCTCCCACCGAAATGATGGTTAAAACACCCCCACCGAGGCTCAGAATCCCTAGGGTGTCTGTTTCCCTGACTGACAGGATAGAGTAGCATATAGAAACACAAAAATTACATGACCTATTATATCTCACAACCAATCAATGGGAATTAACTAGCCAAAGACACAATTGCAGCTATCTTCTCTCTGACATTGGGCTGCTACTTCTAAGACTATGTCTCCTATAAGCACATAACCAGTTATAGAGCTTTACTATTTTACATCATTCCTTTTTTATTATTTCTAGTGTATGTTAATTTATTCTTTAAACAATACTTAACCATGAACAATTCCATACAAAATTTCATTACCATCACACCTAGAGTCAATTGTTCCATCATAAATTACCACCTCATCATTATGTTCCATCAACTCCATCCCCATTGTTTATCACCATTTATTCATTTATTCATTGTATAAATACTCTCCCACATTCCTAGGCATTCTAGAAAAACATTATATTCTACTAAACAAAAGGGAGATCAACATGGTGAGTAGATGTACAATGCGTTGAGTCATTTCCGATTATAGCAAGAGAATATACCCATCCTTACTTGAGATGCTAAACACAGAACCCATGTTGCATACCCCTCTTATCTTCCCCTATTTTGGAAAAAGGGTAAGTAAGACCAGATTCCTTGAGTAGTGGGTAAAATTAATGAAGATAAACAACCAATCCAAATTACCAATCATCCAACAATCACATCCACTCAATTCCATCATCTCTAGTGTCCTCCCCGACACCCACATGCATAAACTCATGCATCTCGCCACTCTAGGCATCATATAATGCCGCAATTAAAAGCCTCAATCCACCTTATATCACAATAGCCATCTAGGATCACATCACAACACAAACAGTAGGAAAACAAACACCACATTTAATTGGGCTCTTGGCCCTTTAACACTCAAGAGGGTAACTCGGAACCCTTTAGGGAATTATCAAACAATCATTTCTTTAATCCATTTTGATTTAATAGATTTATTATTTGTAGGATCCAAATTAGGGAAACCAAATCAGTAAGCTATCACAAATAATTAAACATGCTTACTGTGCCAATTTGATTAACATCGAATTAAAAGTAGAACCATATTCGTTTACATGACTCTTTCTCTTTATCAAAACAATTATCAATTAATCCTAATTTATGTTCTTTACCAATTTCTATCAAGAATGAACAGCTAATAAAAGCAAGAATAGCTATCACACTATCTAGAAAAACATGAGGCAATAAGTTGTTATCGATATATTTATTTATATGGTTAAAATATTTATTATTTCAATTCCATTGTCATCCAGTGGGATTAAATATTATAATAATACAATTTCATGTAAAAGAAAAGAGAAGCCACAAATCCCCTACCTCAAGTAGTTCCTCATGTTCTTTATCCACAAAACGGGCCATGATCCTCCTCTCGTGACAACTACATCCACCCAAAGATGCTACGGTACGACATCACCAACCAAACCCCAAGAAAACCCCCATAAGAAGCATGATGATTACATGATATAACATGGAAGGTAGAAATAGGAGAAGATGATCCCAAGTGAATGAAGATGAAACATACCTTATTTCGAGGATTGATCGATACATCATGGTTGCATCAAAATAGAGTGAAACCAATCTGAGGATTAAAGTTTGATTGTGAAACTTTTACGGGAAGGATTGAAAGGTTATAGCATCTCATTTTCGAGAAAAAAGTGGAAGAACAAGGGAGGATGATATCATGTCCCTTTTGAAGATTTAAGATGGAGACAGTTTAAGATACTCTTAATTTCCCATTAAAAGACGATCGCATAAACCAACACGGTTTGACCGATTAATAACATCTTGAGCGAAAAGAATAATTAATATAGGATTTATGGTCCTTAAATAGGCCTTAATAGTCCTTAATATAAGACTTTAAATGTATTTTACGTCAAAGTAAACGTCAAAGGGGTGAAATTGTATGACGCTTGAAACCATGTTCATGAACCTCACTGGTCTAGAAACACTATAGACCTACCATTACTATACACCATCTGTTAGAGGATACCGATAGAGGTTACTAATAGAGGTCACAATTCTAGAAACACTGTAGACCTACCATTAATGTACATCTACCATTATTTTACACCTAACATTAGAGGTTACAGATGGAGGTTACCGATAGAGGTCACCATTCTGGAATCAATGTTCACTGAACCTCACTAATATAAACACTATTCACTGAACCTCACTAATAGAAATATTGTTCTCTGAACCTCAATGATAGAAACATTGTTCACTGAACTGGATATTTGGAAATGTAAAGAGAGGGTACCATTACACCTCACAATTAGAGGTTACCGATAGAACTCACCATTAGAGGTAACCAGTAGACCTCACCGTTAGAGGTTACCAATAGACCTCACCGTTAGAGGTTACCGACAGACCTCAGTGATGGAACTGTTCAAAGAATTGGAAAATTGGAAAAGTGTTGGGGATAAGTCATTTTGTCCTCCTCGAACACCTAAAACACCATATTTTCCCAATTTAATGGACCGGAGAGGTCTGTTCCATTACATCATATATCTATCAAAACATTCTCTTCCTCGTGAATTAAAAGCCATCCTAAAGATACAAAAAAAAGAGACATGGTCTAAAAAAACACCCATCGAGATACCTCTCAAAAGAGAGAAAGCCACAGAATCAACAAAATAAGTTCATAAATAAATCATGAAATGTCTAACCACAAAGGGAACATTGTTACATGAAAAGAGTAAAACATCAAACAACTCTGGGTACTGAGCACGTATCTGTGACTCTCGTTCCCAGGTACTCTACTCCATTCCCCTGTGTCTCTAAAAGACACGAACTAAGGGGTTAGAAGGCCTGTGAAACACCTTCTCCTTGGGGTCACTACTGGAATGTGGGTTTTTCCCCACAGTTACATACCAACAGTTTGATAGAACCGTTGGTAAATGATTAAAATAGAGGTTTTTCCCAACGGTTTCTTAGAACCGTTGGGATAGCTTGGTTTGGGGGAGTTTTTCCTAACGGTTGCCTAGAACCGTTGGGATAGGCCTTGTTTATGGGAGTTTTTCCCAACGGTTCCTTAGAACCGTTGGGGTAGGCCTTGTTTTGGGGAGTTTTTCCCAACGGTTCTAAGGAACCGTTGGGATAGACCTTGTTTTGGGGAGTGTTTCCCAACGGTTCTAAGGAACCGTTGGGATAGGCCTTATTTCGGGGAGATATGCCAACGGTTTTAAAAAACCGTTGGCAAAGGTTTTCCCCAAATCCCCAGCAGCCCGTTCTCTCCCCCATTCGCGTTACAGAGCCCTAACGGGAGCAGCAGCAGGCGATTTTGGAGTACTGCCGGCCGGACCTTGAAGCTCTTCTTCAGGTTCTTCTTCTTCTTTATCTCAAAAGGTATTCAAATGTTTGGATAGTATTGAAACTTATTTTTATTTTTCCCTTCAGTTTAGACGATTTTGGAGCTACTGCCGGCGGCTAAGGGTGAGTTTTCTTGAAAATTCCTTTTTGGATTTTACCCTTTGAACATGGGATGTCATTTGTGAAAGGATATATAAATCGAATTGATTGTTCGATTTATGAATTGAATTGTAAATTGAATTAATTAAGGGTATTTTATGGTTTGCATTCCCCTTTAACACTTATATTTTATGTTACCATGTTAGATATATTATAACTAATGCATGTGATATCTTTATAGTCTTGTTAGGAGTGTTATATTAAAAATTCCCATGTGAGTGCTTGAATTTTCATTGAATTTCTAGCCATTATGAGTTATGTTGAGACCATGATATGGAATTGATTGATTAAGCAAGAGAATCTCATTATCTTGTCATTACAACATGAGTAAATGAAGCTTCATTCTTTTCAGGTTATTATTTGATTGAGTCTCCATTTTGAGGTGAGTTGTATTAAATACCTTTGTTTTTGACCTCGGTATGTTTAATGAATTGTTTAAATGAAATGAAATTCATTAAATGATTAATAGTAAATAGTGATACATGGATTCTATTAGGATGTCAGGTATATAATCTTGTTTCTATTAACTTATATGCTTTATGTGATAAATTGATTCACAGTGGAATTCCACGGATAGACTCATTTCTTTGAATATTGATTAAGCCATTGGAGATACATGGATCCAAGGGAGGGATTCCATAGATAGACTTATTGAATGTAGAATTATATTCCAATTGATACATGGATTCTTATGATAATTCCATAGATAGACTTATTGAATGTAGAATTATATTCCAATGATATGCGTCTTGTGTGGTGGTGGTGTGGTTTATGTGTTTTATGGTAGTAGTGAAATGTGTGATTATGTAGTTAATGTGAACCCATAGGTTGAGTATTTTGTGCTATCTATATATCATGTATTTTTATGTTATTTCTACACATTCCCAACCAGAGTTGGATAATCTTACCAACGATCAGAGGTTTTGAGTTATGGGTATTCTTTCTAATATCTAGAATGGTGGTTATATGTTTGGATAGCTACCATGTCTTCCCTACTCTTCCTTAAAAAGTGATTGACCATGTGTTTTTAGGAAAGATGCGATGTGATTTTCCATGTGTCTTCAGGTGATATGTACTATGATTTCCCTAGTGTTTTTCGGTGAGGTGTGATGTGATAAGGCTATAATAAGATGTGGCATGTGGTTGGGGTCATGTAGGGTAGGAGGATGGCACAAGGTTGATGTTATTCATGTTCATGATACCCTACTAATATGGTTATGGGATGAGTCATGCTGTTATGTGATATAACAAATTTTGTTCTTGTTGGTTTTACATTTTTTCAATAACACATTTGTATGTTTTTTTGACATGTGTAGTTGATACCTTGATTATTTTCTTCCTTTATCGTTTACTTAAATGCATTTTCTATTATAGTTAATGCCTATTGAATTGTTTATGAAAAAATGACTTATATAAATTCTTTTTACAGAATGGACAGAAGTTGGATGTATGAAACCGATCGGATCTCAGACGATTTTCAAAACAATTTGGAGAGCTTTATAGATTTTGCATTTCACAATGCTTCAGATAGTGGTCGCATTCACTGCCCATGTTCCAATTGTGTTGGTAGACCTTGGTTGAGCCGTGAAGAAGTCAGCTACCACATAACCAAAAATGGGTTTCAAGCAAACTACTTTCTGTGGTATCACAATGGGGAGAAAACGAAATCTCAAATTGGTGATGATCGAAATGAAAAGACTGGAATAGAGAATTTGTTAGATGATCGGTTTCCGTTTATTCGTAATCATGAAAAAGAAAGGATTTCGACTCAAGAAGACTTCGATATGAGGACAGCTGATGCATCTAGTGAAAATGATGATATTGATAGGGTGAAAAAATTGAATGATGCTGCCACGACTCCAGTATATCGACAATGTGATAAAATGAAAAAGCTGGAATTTTTAATCCGATTATTTCATTGGAAAACTATGTATGGGATTTCTAATACAGCAATCGATTACATTCTTACCCTCTTGAAGGATTTACTTCCAGATGATGCAGATATTCCCTTAAACCACTAAATGGCATGGAAGTTAGTTGAGGAACTTGGATTTTCATGAAACAAAATTCATGCTTGCCCGAAAGATTGCAGTTTATTCTGGGAGGAAACCGCTGAATGAAATGAATGTATAAAATGTGGCACGTCCCGCTGGAAGTCAAAATCTGATGGAACACCATCCCGCGATCCACAGAAAGTAATGTGGCACTTTCCATTGATCCCCAGACTCCAGAATCTTCTTATGTCTGATGACATATCAATAAAAATGAGATGGCATGATACCGAGAGAAAGAAGACTGATGATGAGTTGGTTCATCCTGCAGATGGATTTGCATGGAAGAGATTTGATGCTCGACATCCTGATTTTGCAGCTGACGTGCGTAATGTGAGGCTGGGTCTTTCATGCGACGGTTTTAATCCGTTTAGGCAGATGCTTACTTTGCACAGCACATGGCCCGTTTTTATGCACATTTATAATCTTCCCCCATGGTTGTGTATGAAAAAATCTTTCACTTTCATGAGTATACTCATATCTGGTCCTTCTGATCCCGGCATTGATATTGATGTATACATGCAACCTTTAATAAAAGAGTTGAAGCTTCTTTGGGATGTGGGTGTGCGCACATACGATGCATGTTCGAAAGACATATTTCAGATGCGCGCAGCGCTTATGTGGACAATCAATGATTTTACGGCTTATGCAATGATTTCTGGATGGAGCACGAAGGGGAAACTGTCATGTCCAGTTTGTATGAAGAATACACGATCCAGAAGACTGAAACATCGTTGTAGTTTCAGTTTTATGGGACATCGATGATTTTTGCCAAAGGATCATCCATATAGAATGAATCGTCGAAGATTTGATAATACTATAGAGACCGATGATCCACCTCAGCGTATGTCTGGAACTGATGTGCTTAATGAATTGAAAGATTTCAGTTTTTCGTTCGGGAAGGGTCAAATGAAATCTGGAAAGAGAAAGAATGTTTCCACAGAAACCTGTTACAATTGGAGGAAGAGGAGTATCTTTTTTGATTTGCCATATTGGTCAACCAATTTGCTACGTCATTGCTTAGAAATAATGCATATTGAAAAGAATATATGTGAAATGTTGCTTTCAGTTCTTCTAAATGTCAAGGGGAAGACAAAAGATGATTTATGATCTCGACGTGACTTGGTGGATTGGGGCATCAGACCAGAATTGCATCCTGTGCGTATCAGTGAAAATAAATGGCAACTTCCATGTGCTTCTTATGTGATGACACCTACTGAAAAAAAACAATTTTTGGAAGTATTAGAGACTATTAGAGTTCCTGATGGCTATTCAAGCAACATATCTAAACGGGTCAATAGAAGAGAGTTGAAGCTAAAATCATTGAAGACTCATGATTATCACGTTCTACTGCATGAGTTGATTCCAATAGCAATCCGTCATCTTTTGTCCAATAATGTAAGGGTGGGTGTTATTCGGTTGTGCCATTTGTTTAGAGATCTTTGTGCTAAGAAGTTGTCCAAGTCTTTCTTGCAAAAAATGATGACAGATGCCCCATTAATTTTGTGTGAGTTGGAGAAAATATTTCCCCCATCATTTTTCACATGCATGCTGCATCTGACTGTCCATATTCCAACTGAAATACTTCTCGGAGGACCTGTTTCTTTTCGTTGGATGTATCCTACTGAAAGAAATATGTTCACATTAAAGTCTTATGTTCGAAACAAGAATCATCCCGAAGGTTCTATCATGAACGGTTACTTAGCTCAAGAATATATGGATTTCTATTCAATGTATTTGTCTGATCTTACTACAAGAATGAACAGACCAATGAGAAATGAAGAAGAACAATATGAGCAAATTGAACCCAGTTTTCCATCACTTCCTCAAACAGGAGGAATTCCTGGATCATATACATTGAAGACATTAAGCCATGAAGAGCGGGAGATGGCACATCGCACAATTTTGTTCAACTGTGATTTGTTCGATGACTATATCAGGTAACAAAATTGAATATGAATATATCTTACATATATATCTGTTAAACTATTCATATTTTTTTATCTACAAGGAACATAAAACAATGATAAATAGGAAGCATCGTTCTTTATCTTTGAGAAGGAGAGAGACTTTGCATAGCAAAGAGTTTTCTGCTTGGTTAAAATTGAAGGTAAAAATATTACTGTTTAAATTAATTATTTCAATATTTACTTAAGTTTAACTGTCATTTATATTGCAGGTATTGAGTTTGTCTGTTGACTCTGTCTCTGAGGAAATAAGAGCTTTGGCTTTTGGTCCTAATACCGTGGTTCGTTACTGTAAATCAATTGTTATCAATGGGTACAGATTTATTGTCACTGAACGAGCCAAAAACATGAGAACACAACATGATGGTATTATGGTTACTGCCACAACAGATTGTTATGCCAGTGCATCAGATAGTAGACCGCGACTTGAAAATGTGGGTTATTATGGAGTCGTTGAGAAAATAATAATATTGGATTATTACTCTCATGGACGAGTCACAATGATGAAATGCCATTGGTTTGATTCGATGACGAGACATGGCACATTTATTGATGATTGTGGATTTCGAGTAATTAATATGACCCGCACTCTTGCAACTGAAGAACCATATGTGTTGGCATCAATGGCTAAACAAGTTTTTTATGTCAAAGATCAACTTCAACCAGAATTTGGTGTCGTAGTTGAAGTAATTCCAAGACATATTTTTGATGATGCTGATGATGGAATTGACACTGTCCCTATTGCCATTGGAACCAATCCATTTATTTCTTTTGATGACTCCAATAGCTCAATTGTCAGAGTTGATTGTGAACCTGAAGTTGTGGTTGGAAATATATAGAATCATTCATCCATGTTCTCAATTCTTTTGGTTTACCTCGAGTTGGGTTGTTAAGGTTGGTAATATTCATATTTATTTAGTATTGATCACAAATATGTTTTAGCTGACTTGACCGTTATGTGAATTTTCAATGTTTATTGGTTGCTGTTTTATTTGAATTGCATTTTCTAATTTGGAATTGAACTGTATTCAAACCAAATCAAACAATATTTCTAACTTGGTGAACATTACAACTTGTATGTTTTATTAAATTCATTCAAGCTCTTCTAAAACAATTGATAGCTAAATTACCAATGAATCCCCTCATTCCCTCATATATTTAGTTTTTTGGTTTACACATTAATTTTCTTTTTCTAATTAATTTCATATTTGTTTTCCAATGCAGGAAATGAAGCCAATTGAAGAGAGACGAAGAAAAAAAATGGCGGAGAACAATCGTCGGATGGAGGAGATGAGAATTCCACCATTAGTGCCTACAGTGAGTACTTTATTTCAAATATATATATATATATATTTACAGAATATATAATGTCATGTGATTAATTTTTTTTGTAAACTTTTTTGTAGGATCCACCATTACGTCGACAGTTATTCGACGAGGAGCCTAGTACTGGTCCTAGTACTCAGGCCGGTGGTACGAGGAGGGTTCGTACCAGAGGTGGACATAGAGTTGCGCGTGCCCGACTAGACCCTGCCCCTCCCACTGACATTTCAGTCTTCCCACATTCTGATCCCGGTGTGTCGTTAGGGACACACGGGATATTTAGACCTCCCATGTTTTCGCTACCTTCTGCATCTTCTACCCCATCATTTTCACATCCCATGATGATTCCCACTCCCCAGTCAGCATCAGGTCATACAGTTGTTCCATCTTCTTTTCCTTCTACTTCGGTCTCTCCGAGCTTTTATATTCCATCGTCTTCGACTCCTGTTCCACCAGAGGGTGTTCCATCAGGTTCTGTGGATCAGGCACCACTCATTGATCAGACTAGCACAGGCATATTTATAAAACCCTATCAAATTTTTATAGCAATATTTATTTTCATTATAACATGTTTTGATAAAATATTTGTTTTTCTTTCATGACAGATACATCTACTGACAGGAGGCTGGGGCGGGGCCGTACACGCATGCGTTCGGTGTGGAACCGTCGCACACAGGTTATGGTGGAATATAATGAAGACAATCAGATGGTTGAGAAAACAGGGCAGCAATGTCAGAGTTTTATGGCTACGTTTGCCAAATACTCCGACATCAATCCCGTCAGCCCGCTGTCGTGGAGACATTTGCCACATGAGGTCAAAGATAGAGCTTGGGCAGAGATATGGGTAAAAAAATCTGTTGTATTTAATGCCATGAATTTTTTTTGTATTTATATAAATTAATATTTTCATTTCAGCTTCAATTTAATTTTCCTGATGGTGAGGGTGCACGACTGGAACATCTAAAGGATTTAGGCGAGCTTTGAAGAGCCTACAAGCATGAGCTGTATATTGGCTGGCGTGCTAGAGTTGGCACTGAGTTAGAGGCGGTACCAGCCATGGATGATTGTCCTATAGAGCAGTATCGTCTGATGATTACTCATTGGACGAGTACCCAGTTTAAGGTATGAATTACATTTGAGGTATTTAAATAATAACTTTCAAGTTTTGCATTAATATTATCCTTTGCATTATCGAATTTTATTTAGGAATCATCTGGAAAAAATAAAAAAAACATTGATGCAAAAAAATACCTCCATACACTAGGACGCACGACGATGCCGGATCATGAGAGGCAGCAGGTATGACAATTGTTTATAAGTTTTCTTTACGACTTACATTTTCTTTTGTTTCCTCAATTATTTAATTATTTTCTGAAGTCTTTATATAAATTTTGCTTTCAATGTCATTGTAGAGGCAAGTACAAAATATTGAAGGATGTGTGCCTCGAGCAAAACTGTTTTGCTCGAGTAGACGAAAAAAGGATGGACGTGCTGTCAACGAAGCGACTCAGCAGCAGATTGTAAGTTTTAATCTGTTGATTTTATATTTTAATATCTATTTTGTAACTTAATATTATATTTATATTTGTAACAGGATGCTTTAGAGGCCCTCGATGCCCAAGAAGCAGACAATTTTGGGCCATCTGATCACTTACATCAGGTGTTGGGAGATGATCATTCTGGCAGAGTACGCTGCCGACCTAGGATAGCCCCGACGAGGTATTGGTCTGCCTCAGGTACGAGTTGTAGTGCCACCGAGCTGCAGCAAGTTAGGGCACAAGCAGAACAGGCTGAGAAAAGGGCCACAGAGACGGCAGAACAGTCTGCTAGGGCAAACAGTGCATTTATGAAATTTATTGAAGTTCTACGTCCAACACTTCCAGCAGAGGCCAGCCCAGCGATTGATGAATACATGTCATCGATACATTCGATATATGGTGCACCAGGTGGCAGTTCCAGTGGTGGTCAGGCCGATGTCCAGCTTGAAGATGATGATGGCGAGCAGTCTGATGCGGAAGAGGAGGGAGATGAGGAGGGCGAGGAGGAGGGCGAATGCGAGGAGGAAGGCGCTGTGGAGGGTGAGGACGATGAGGAGGACGATGACGAGGGATATGATGATGATGATGATGGAGATGGTGATGCTGATGTGGGACATATTGATCCGTTACATTTTTGACTTGAGATTTGATGTTTAATCTATTCTAGTTGTTGGTTTTATCTAGACTCGTAGTATAGTATTGGAGTTGAGTTATTTTTATATATTGTCTGTTTTTATGGATGTTGTTGTCTTTTAGTGGTTGTGTGTTTGAGAACTCCCTGGACAACCCCCCTCATTCTTGGACCATGGACAACCCCCCCTCCCCCTTGGACCCCGAACACCCCCCAAACACCCCCCGGACAGCCCCGCTGACAGCCCCCTGGACAGCCCCCTGGACAGCCCCCCGTATAGCCCCCAACCCTCCACCCTGGACCCCGGACAGCCCCCCGGACAGCCCCCTCGGACAACCCCCCCCCCCACCCTCCCCCTTAGACCCCGGACAACCCCCCAAACACCCCCCGGACAACCCCCTGAACAACCCCGGACAACCCCCTGAACAACCACCGGACAGCCCCCTAAACAACCCTGGACAGACCCCGCACAACCCCCCCACCCTCCTCCTTGGTCCCCGGACAGCCCCCCGGACACCCACCGGACAGCCCCCCCGGACAGCCCCCTGGACAGCCCCCCGTACAACCCCCAACCCTCCACCCTGGACCCCGGATAGCCCCCCGGACAGCCCCCCGGACAACCCCCCCACCCCCCCCCCCCTTGGACCCCGGACAACCCCCCACCCCCCCCCCCCTTGGACCCCGGACAACCCCCCAAACACCCTCCGGACAGCCCCCTGAACACCCCCGGACAACCCCCTGAACAACCCCCTGAACAACCCCCGGACAACCCCCTGAACAACCCCGGACAACCCCCTGAACAACCCCCAAACACCCCCCGGACAGACCCCGCACAGCCCCCCCACCCTCCTCCTTGGTCCCCGGACAGCCCCCCGGACAGCCCCTCCACCTTCCTTAATTTCATTAGCTCTGAAATGTTTCATAGCACGATCAACTAAAATCTAATCCATACTAAATATGATATAAAAATATTCTATATGAATTTCCATAAGATTTTAAGTGAAAACAAAAAGTGACATACGAAAAACTGACCAAACGCATTCGAAATGTGTTGATGCTTTAGGACAACGATCCATGGGTCATATGTGACGTGTACGAGTCATCCCCGCCTCAATCCGAGACCCGGTGTGGCCGGAACAACTCAAAGTGTATGTCTTTTGTTTCAAAAGGACATCATTTTAAGTGAAAACCATCAACTGGCATACGGAAAACCGGCCAAACGCATTCGGATTGTGTTGATACTTTAAGACAACGATCCATGGGTCATTTGAGATGTGTACGAGTCAACCCCGCCTCAATCCGAGGTCGTCCGCTATGAATTTGACCGTTGGACGCCCGCTTTGGCCGTTTATGACACCAGAACTGCGTTGTCGGTCACCGCGGGCACACGGCACGTCCGATTGATGCGACGTCTACTCGAACACTTCAGATATCACTGTCCCGTATTTTTCATCTGATTTCAGGCCATTCCGACTTCGTTCGGCCCGTTTGGACCCTCCTCACGTGCGTTTACGAAGCGCGCGCATCACTTAAAACACGAATATTGATCAGTACCGTGCAAACCGCATGTCCGATTGACGTGTCGTCTGTGCGTACACGTCACGAATAATAATTATAATGTTTCACGGTGGTTTCGGGTGAATCTGTGGTCGTCCGCTATGAATATGACCGTTGGACGCCCGTTTTGGCCGTTTATGACACCAGAACTGCGTTGTCGGTCACCGCGGGCACACGGCACGTCCGATTGATGCGCCGTCTGCTCAAACACTTCAGAAATCACTGTCCCGTATTTGTCGTCTGATTTCAGGCCATTCCGACATCGTTCGGCCCGTTTGGACCCCCCTCACGCGCGTTTCGAAGCGTGCACATCACTTAAAACACGAATATTGAGCCGTATCGGGCAAACCACACGTCCGATTGACGTGCCGTCTGCGCGTACACGTCACAAATAATAATTATAATGTTGCACGATGGTTTCGGGTGAATCTCTTTTCGTCCGCTATGAATTTGACCGTTTAACGCCCGTTTTGGCCGTTTGTGACACCCGAACTGCGTTCTCGGTCACCGCGGGCACAGGTCATGTCCGATTGATGTTCCGTCTGCTCGACCACTTCAGAAATCACTCACCCGTATTTGTCGTCTGATTTCAGGTCATTCCGACATCGTTCGGCCCGTTTGGACCCCCCTCACACGCGTTTACGAAGCGCGCGCATCACTTAAAACAAGAATATTGAGCCGTACCGGGAAAACCGCACGTCCGATTGACGTGCCGTCTGCGCGTACACGTCACAGATAATAATTAGAATGTTTCACGGTGGTTTCGGGTGAATCCGTGGTCGTCCGCTATGAATTTGACCGTTGGACGCCCGTTTTGGCCGTTTATGACACCATAACTGCGTTGTCGGTCACTGCGGGCACACGGCACGTCCGATTGATGCACCGTCTACTCGAACACTTCAGAAATCACTGTACCATATTTGTCGTCTGATTTCAGGCCATTCCGACTTCGTTCGGACCGTTTGGACCCTCCTCACGCGCGTTTACGAAACGCGCGCATCACTTAAAACACGAATATTGATCCGTACCGTGCAAACCGCATGTCCGATTGACATTCCGTCTGCGCGTACACGTCACGAATAATAATTACAATGTTTCACGGTGGTTTCAGGTGCATCCGTGGTCGTCCGCTATGAATTTGACCGTTGGACGCCCGTTTTGGCCGTTTATGACACCATAACTACGTTGTCGGTCACCGCGGGCACACGGCACGTCCGATTAACGTGCCGTCTTCTCGACCACATCATAAATCACTCACCCGTATTTTTCGTCTGATTTCAGGCCATTCCGACATCGTTCGGCCCGTTTGGACCCCCCTCACGCGCTTTTCGAAGCGTGCGCATCACTTAAAACACGAATATTGAGCCGTACCGGGCAAACCGCACGTCCGATTGACGTGCCGTCTGCGCGTACACGTCACAAATAATAATTAGAATGTTGCACGGTGGTTTCGGGTGAATCTCTGGTCGTCCTCTATGAATTTGACCGTTGGACGCCCGTTTTGGCCGTTTATGACACCCGAACTGCGTTCTCGGTCACCGCGGGCACAGGTCATGTCCGATTGATGTGCCGTCTGCTCGACCACTTCAGAAATCACTCACCCATATTTTTCGTCTGATTTCAGGCCATTCCAACATCGTTTGGCCCGTTTGGACCCCCCTCACGCGCGTTTACGAAGCGTGCGCATCACTTAAAACAAGAATATTGAGCCGTACCGGGAAAACTGCACGTCCGATTGATGTGCCGTCTGCGCGTACATGTCACAAATAATATTTAGAATGTTTCACGGTGGTTTCGGGTGAATCCGAGGTCGTCCGCTATGCATTTGACCGTTGGACGCCCGTTTTGTCCGTTTATGACACCATAACTGCGTTGTCGGTAACCGCGGGCACACGGCACGTCCGATTGACGTGCCGTCTGCGCGTACACGTCACGAATAATAATTAGAATGTTTCACGGTGGTTTCGGGTGAATCCGAGGTGTACGCTATGAATTTGACCGTTGGACGCCCGTTTTGGCCGTTTATGACACCATAACTGCGTTGTCGGTCACCGCAGGCACACGACACGTCCGATTGACGTGTCGTCTACTCGACCACTTCATAAATCACTCACCCGTATTTGTCGTCTGATTTCAGGCCATTCCGACATCGTTCGGCCCGTTTGGACCCCCCTCACGCGCGTTTCGAAGCGTGCGCATCACTTAAAACACGAATATTGAGCCGTACCGGGCAAACCCCACGTCCGATTGACGTGCCGTCTGCGCGTACACGTCACAAATAATAATTAGAATGTTTCACGGTGGTCTCAGGTGAATCTCTGGTCGTCCGCTATGAATTTGACCGTTGGACGCCCGTTTTGGCCGTTTATGACACCCGAACTACGTTCTCGGTCACCGCGGGCACAGGTCATGTCCGATTGATGTGCCGTCTGCTCGACCACTTCAGAAATCACTCACCCGTATTTTTCGTCTGATTTCAGGCCATTCCGACATCGTTCGCCCCGTTTGGACCCCCCCTCACGGGCGTTTACGAAGCGCGCGCGTCACTTAAAACAAGAATATTGAGCCGTACCGGGCAAACCGCACGTCCGATTGATGTTCTGTCTGCGCGTACACGTCACAAATAATAATAATAATGATTCACGGTGGTTTCGGGTGAATCTGTGGTCGTCCGCTATGAATTTGACCGTTAGACGCCCGTTTTGGCCGTTTATGACACCATAACTGCGTTGTCGGTCACCGCGGGCACACGGCACGTCCGATTGACGTGCCGTATGCGCGTACACGTCGCGGATAATAATTAGAATGTTTCACGGTGGTTTCAGCTCAATCTGAGGTCGTACGCTATGAATTTGACCGTTGGACGCCCGTTTTGGCCGTTTATGACACCATAACTGCGTTGTCGGTCACCGCGGGCACACGACAAGTCCGATTGACGTGCCGTCTGCTCGACCACTTCGTAAATCACTCACCCGTATTTGTCGTCTGATTTCATGCCATTCCGACATTGTTCGGCCCGTTTGGACCCCCCTCACGCGCGTTTACGAAGCGCGCGCATCACTTAAAACAAGAATATTGAGCCGTACCGTGCAAACCGCATGTCCGATTGACGTGCCGTCTGCACGTACACATCACGAATAATAATTAGAATGTTTCACGGTGGTTTCGGGTGAATCAGTGGTCGTCCGCTATGAATTTGACCGTTGGACGCCCGTTTTGGCCGTTTATGACACCATAACTGCGTTGTCGGTCACCGCGGGCACACGGCACGTCCGATTGATGTGCCGTCTGCTCGACCACTTCATAAATCACTCACCCGTATTTTTCGTCTGATTTCAGGGCATTCCGACATCGTTCGGCCCGTTTGGACCCCCCTCACGCGCGTTTCGAAGCGTGCGCATCACTTAAAACACGAATATTGAGCCGTACCGGGCAAACCGCACGTCCGATTGACGTGCCGTCTGCGCGTACACGTCACAAATATTAATTAGAATGTTGCACGGTGGTTACGGGTGAATCTCTGGTCGTCCGCTATGAATTTGACCGTTTAACGCCCGTTTTGGCCGTTTGTGACACCCGAACTGCGTTCTCGGTCACCGCGGGCACAGGTCATGTCCGATTGATGTGTCGTCTGCTCGACCACTTCAGAAATCACTCACCCGTATTTGTCGTCTGATTTCAGGCCATTCCGACATCGTTCGGCCCGTTTGGACCCCCCTCACGCGCGTTTACGAAGCGCGCGCATCACTTAAAACAAGAATATTGAGCCGTACCGGGCAAACCGCACGTCCGATTGACGTGCCGTCTGCGCGTACACGTCACGAATAATAATTAGAATGTTTCTCGGTGGTTTCAGCTCAATCTGAGGTCGTCCGCTATGAATTTGACCGTTGGACGCCCGTTTTGGCCGTTTATGACACCATAACTGTGTTGTCGGTCCCTGCGGGCACACGGCACGTCCGATTGACGTTCCGTCTGCGCGTACACATCACGAATAATAATTAGAATGTTTCACGGTGGTTTCGGGTGAATCCGTGGTTGTCCGCTATGAATTTGACCGTTGGACGCCCGTTTTGGCCGTTTATGACACCATAATTGCGTTGTCGGTCACCGCGGGCACACGGCACGTCCGATTGACGTGCCTTCTGCTCAACCACTTCATAAACCAGTCACCAGAATTTGTCGTCTGATTTCAGGCCATTCCGACATCGTTCGGCCCGTTTGGACCCCCCTCACGCGCGTTTCGAAGCGTGCGCATCACTTAAAACATGAATATTGAGTCGTACCGGGAAAACCGCACGTCCGATTGACGTGCCGTCTGCGTGTACACGTCACAAATAATAATTAGAATTTTGCACGGTGGTTTCAGGTGAATATCTGGTCATCCGCTATGAATTTGACCGTTTAACGCCCGTTTTGGCCGTTTATGACACCCGAACTGCGTTCTCGGCCACCGCGGGCACAGGTCATGTCCGATTGATGTGACGTCTGCTCGACCACTTCAGAAATCACTCACCCGTATTTGTCGTCTGATTTCAGGCCATTACGACATCGTTCGGCCCGTTTGGACCCCCCTCACGCGCGTTTACGAAGCGCGCGCATCACTTAAAACAAGAATATTGAGCCGTACCGGGCAAACCACACGTCCGATTGACGTGCCGTCTACGCGTACACGTCATGAATAATAAATAGAATGTTTCTCGGTGGTTTCAGCTCAATCCGAGGTCGTCCGCTATGAATTTGACCGCTGGACGCCTGTTTTGGCCGTTTATGACACCAGAACTGCGTTGTCGGTCACCGCGGGCACACGGCACGTCCGATTGACGTGCCGTCTGCGCGTACACGTCACGAATAATAATTAGAATGTTGCACGGTGGTTTCATCTCAATCCGGAGACGCGGTGTGGCTGGCACCATTCAAAGTGTCCGTCTTTTGTTTCAAAAGGACGTCATTTTAAGTGAAAAGCATCAACTGGCATACAGAAAACTGACCAAACGCATTCTGAATCTGTTGATAATTTATCCCAACAATCCATGGGTCATATGTGACGTGTACGAGCCAACCCGGGATGAATCCGAGTCGCGGTGTGGCCGGGATAAGTCTAAGTGGCTCTCTTTTGTTTAAAATGAACACTATTTTAAGTACATACGGAAAAACGAGCAAACGGATTCGGTTTCCATTGAATCTTTAGGAGAAAGATCCATGGGTCATATGTGACGTGTACGAATCAACCCCACCACAATCGGAGACGCGGTGTGGCCGACACCACTCAAAGTGTCGGTCTTTTGTTTTAAAAAGACGTCATTTTAAGTGAAAATCATCAAGTGACATACGAAAAACCGACCAAAGGCATTCAGACTGTGTCGATACTTTAGCACAAGGATCCATCGGTTGTATGTGATGTGTACGACTCAATCCCGCCTCAATCCGAGGAGCGGTGTGGCCGACACCGTTCTAACTGTGTATCTTTTGTTTAAAATGGACAGGATTATAAGTGAAATGAACAACTGGCATACGCAAAACCGACCAAACGCATTCCGAATCTGTTGATAATTTATCACAACGATCCATCAGTCATATGTGACATGTACGAGCCTACTCGGGCTCAATCCGAGTCGCGGTGTGGCCGGGATCAGTCTAAGTGGATCTCTTTTGATTAAAATGGACATCATTTTAAGTACATATGGAAAACCGACCAAACGCATTCGGCTTCTGTTGAAACTTTAGGAGAACGATCCATGGGTCATATGTGAGGTGTACGAGTCATCCCCGACTCAATCCGAGGCGCGGTGTGGCCAACACCGCTCTAACTGTGTCTGTTTTGTTTAAAATGGGTAGGATTATAAGTGAAAAGAACTGGCATACGCAAAACCGACCAAACGCATTCGGTTTCCATTGAAACTTTAGGAGAACGATCCATGGTTCATATGTGACGTGTACCAATCATCCCCGTCTCAATCGGATTCCACATATAATTGTCATCTAAATTTTAAATTGAATTATATATGAATTATGTATGTTTATGAATTGTAAATTAATTATGGATGTGTATAGTTTCAGGATCCATTATATTTTAAATGTGTATGAATTTGTTCGTAATTGTATATGTATGTTTTAGTTTATTACAGGTACAATAGTTGGATCGAAAATGAGGTGAGAATGAGTCCTGATGAGATGAGAGGTGGCTGATGTACAGAGGGGCTACAAATTGCAGGCTGCTGCAATTTGCAGCCTAGGGTATTCCAACGGTTTTAAACCGTTGGCATAGAATCTTAAAAATATGTTTTTACCAACGGTTCATTGAACCCTTGGTAATAACTCTTTTCCCAACGGTTTAGAACCGTTGGGAAAGAGTTCATCCAAATGTATATTTAGTTTTCCCAACGGTTTAGGAGTTGGGAAAAACTATTGATTTTTCCCAACGGTTTTTGAAAACCGTTGGGAAAAACAGTGTTCTGAGTTTTGCCAACGGTTTGACAACCGTTGGGAATCTTTTTTAGTATTTTTCTCCACCTATACCAACGGTTCACTGTAAACCGTTGGGAAAAGTTTTTCCCAACAGCTTACTTGCCTACGGTTGGCAGAACCGTTGGTAAAACATATACCAACGGTTCCCCAGCCTTTCCCAACAGTTCTAAACCGTTGGGACATCCTCTATTTCCAGTAGTGGGTCATGGATCTCCATAGGTCGCTCCTCAAAGGTTTCATCATCATTAACATCGATCTCTCCACAATTGATGATGTAAGAGTAATAATGACGATAATGAAAGAGCTGCGATACATGCAAAAAATCATGTATCTGACTCATTTGTGGGGGAAGTGCTACTCGATATTCCACAACTCCAACACGATCTAACACCTCGAATGGCCCAAAAAACTGGGGAGAAATCATACTTCCAAGACCAAAACTTCGCTGCCCACGATGTGGGGTCACCTTTAGAAACACATGATCCCCAAAAATAAAATCTATGGGCCTCCTTCATTGATCAGGACATGATTTCGGAAGATCATTTGATGTCTTCATCCTCTCAAGAATCACATGAACCATTTCTATTGTATTCTGCACTAAATCTGATCCGAGAATTGCTAACTCTCCGACCCCAGTCCAACACAACGGATAATTGCATGGTCGACCACACAATGCTTCAAAATATTCTATACTAATGGTGGAGTGAAAACTATGGTTGAAAGTGAACTGCATCTAGGGTAAGTGCCTTATCCATGAGCCTCCAAAATCAATAACACAAGAGCGTAACATGTCTTCAAGAGTTTGGAAGGTTCGCTCTATCTAACCATCCATCTGAGGATGAAAATAAGTGCTAAGGCATAGCTGAGAACCGAAATCATGTTGGAGACATCTCCACACCATGGAGGTAAATAGGGTATCTCGATAAAAAATGATCATCCATGGGACTCTGTGAAGTCTCACCTCCTCCTCAAGATACATCCTCAATAAAACATCCACTGAGCTTGACTCATTGATTGCTATGAAGTGGGATAATTTTTTAAAACGATCCACTACCTCCCAAATAGCATCATGTCCTCTCAAAGCTCGAGGTAAACCAGTAACAATGTCCATTGAGATTTCCTCCCACTTCCACTGTTGATACTCTAATGGCTGGAGAAGGCCACCCGAAACACGATGTTCATCCTTCAACTTCTGGCAGTCTGAACATCGAGACACAAACCCCACAACTGCATGATTCTACCCAGAACACCAAAACTAACTCCTCAAGGATTGGTACATATTTTTCATGCCAGGATGTACTGCTAATGGATAACAATGGAACTCTCTGAGAACCATCTCACACACCGTCAAAGGAAAAAATACCCTTCTATGATACATCAATCGGTGTGGTTAATCCTCCTACCAACCATAAAGGGCCTCACCACAAACAACTCGGTCTCTCTAGACCTCCACCTCAAGATCCCCCATCTTGGACTCTTCAAAATTCTACACCATGGATGAATGTGCAGTCATCTAAAAAAGACAACCTATACCCCCAACATCTCCTATATCAAGATGCAATGCTAACAGTTCTTCTATTACTCTCCAGGAATCACCCAACTCACGCACAGAATCACTATGTGAATTTCGGTTCAGTGCATTATCTACATCATTCCCTTTTCCAGGTGTATACGATATTTCAAAGATGTATTATTTTAAAAAATCCATCCACTGACACTATCGTAAGTTCAAGTCACACAGAGGGAAATCAGACCTCAAACTCTTATGATCAGTGAAAACCCCAAAGCGCTCACCAATGAGGTAAGGTCTCCACATCTTTATTGAAAACACCATGGTTGCCAACTCAAGACCATGAGTGGCATAGATGTGTTCATGGGAACACAACTCCTGACACCCATAAGAAACAACTGACCTTTTCTAGTTGAGAACACATCCTAACCCTAGATGTGAAGCATCCTAGAAAACATCAAACTGAACTCCCTCAGTTGGAAGACAATGTACTAGAGCACTTACTAACTTCTCCGTTATATACATGAATGATACCTGAAACTGATCTATCCATATGAATGCCTGATCATTTCTAGTCAATGTTATTAGAGGAGTCACAACTCGATAGAAATTTGTTATGAACCACCTGTAGTAGCCTGTGAGACCATGGAAACATCGCACCATTGACAGTGTCTTGGGGACTTCCCAAGACACAACTACTTCTATCGTCGATGGATCCACAACTAATCTCTGTTGAGACACAACATCCCCCAAGAAACAGACTTCTTTAGCCCAAAACTCACACTTCAACAACTTCTCGAACATATGATTTTGGCTAAGAACCCCCAAAACGGTTTGTAGATGCTCTGGATTCTCCTCTTAAGATATGGATTACAGAGGATTTTGTCGATAAAAACCACCACAAACATGTCCAAGAACTGATGGAACGCATTATTCATCAATCCCATGAATATAGCTGGAGCATTCATCATACCAAATGGCATTACAACGAACTCATAATGCCCATGATGACATCGAAAAACAGTCTTTAGGATATCCTCATCCCTCACACACATCTGATGATATCCCGACCGCAAGTCGATCATTTAGAACCAACTTTCACCCTTCAGTTGATCGAATAAGTTATCAATCCACAGAAGATGATAGCAATTCTTTATTGTTACTTTGTTTAATAGACGATAATCGAGAAACAACCTCAAACTGACGTCAGCCTTCTTCACGAACAAAAATGGTGCACACATTGGTGACACACTTGGCCAAACAAAACCGCACTATAACAGACCATTAAGCTGTATACGTAGCTATCGTAACTCATAAGGGGACATCCTATATGGAGACATATATATAGAAGACACTATTGGTTGTAGATCTATCCGAAACACGATCTCTCGTTGAGGGGGTAATGCTACAACCTCATCTGTGAAGACATTAGGGTACTCCTCTAAGACCCTAGGAAACGCCAAGTGATGATCCTATGAAGAAATCAGCATCATCTCAGACATCATGGATGATAAGGATCGAACACTCCTATGACCCATCCGAGGATCTCACTCACCAACAAACACCACTTGCTATCCATCTGCATTAATGAAAACGACCTTCTTCCGGAAGCACTCCATGATAGCCTGCACCGAATACCACCAATCCATGCTGAAGATGACATCATATAGTTGTATTCGTAACCATTGGAAATCTCCCCAAGAGCGGTGTTTCCCCAACAGTAGCTCACAGTCTCTACATACTTCAAACAAGTCATCTAGACCTCCAACTGGTGTAGTCAATTCCAAGGGCACTGGAAGCCTCTCTACCTTAAGTACCAAAGTAGGGACAAGATAAGGTGATATGAAGGAGTGTGTCACTCCTGAATCAAAAATAGCAACTCCAAGGTAGAAAATAAGAAAATTGTACCAAGAACGACATTTGGCTCAACTTCTGCTAGAAACGCTAGAGCATGAAGCTGACCACAACCTCCTCCACGACCTCTCTAACCCTCATGATGACCACCACCATAGTCGTGCTCTGCTCTTCGAGGATGGGGAGCATCATGAGGTTGTCCTCTACCTGCCACATATACCCTATGCTGATCTAAAGCTGGTGCAACTTGCTGCTGCTGCCTCAGGTGGAACTGCCTCAACGGAGGAACCTGGAGAGTAGAGCCTGGTGCACGATATCCGCTCTAAAAGGTCGGGCAATCCCACTGCTGATGACCAAAACCACCATAATAAAAACAATAACATGATCCCTTGGCCTAGGTTTGAGAGTTTCTTCCTCAATAGAAACGAGATGTGAAGGGATAAGACCTACCCCCAGCAGAGCGGAAAATCTTCTGCCATGAAAGCTGGGAACCCCGGACCGTAGCTCTTATTCATGAGGAATCATTCAGATTCCCCTACCGTGATGATATAGTCCAGTCCAATGTCTTATCGACAACCTCAGTCCTCTCCAGCGCCTCAAGATATGTTTTCAGCATCAATTGGGTGACCTGGCCCTGGATATATGGACGCAAATCCTCCTCTAAATGTCTCTCCCTGGAATCCTCATCTGGAAACAGGTCTGAAGCATATCGTAAAAGGTTCCTAAAATGGATTCCAAACTCTTGAACACTAGAGCTCCCCTGTCGAAGGGTAAGAAGCTCCTAGCGACTGGACGCCTTCGCAGTCGAAGAAAGAAAATCAACTCTGAACCTGTCTCGGAACACCTCCCATGAGATTGTTAACTCCTCATGATCCCCAAGGAACAAGAACCATCATTGCCTCGCTGCTCCATGCAGCATCGTCACAACCAAGGACACCCAGGGCTCCTAACAAGCATGAATCTAACTGAAGCCAATCATGACCAACTCTAACCAGTCTTTCGTGACTGCATATGAAACAGAGTCCTTATACTTCTACAAACTCTAGCGCTGAAACTCTTGGAGTGTATTCTTCTAAGTGTAATCGTCGTCAACCACTACCCTACGAAGATCTGATGGAACAGCCTGCTGGACATTTTCTATGCAAACCTGACGGGGACATCGACCTGGAGCCATACCTATAAAATAACAATTGTTAGAGTTCCTAAACATGGAATATGGAAGACTCAACATTTATTAATTAATTGTTTTCATTTTTTCATTTTAGGTTAACCTATCCCACTGTCTACCCATACAATCATAGGCACATGGATGAATGATATATGATCCTTTCCTGGGTCTCTACCCTACAACTAGTATCCCTTTGTTTAGTAGCCATTGTAATCATTAAGGTCTGCACATCATATCATAGGGGGCCATAAACGCCTATGTCTCACCTGGTCACTAGTGTTTACCTCATTTGGTAATCTTGAATGACACCATTACCATACCAACCCATTCAAACTCACCTATTTCTAACTCCAAACTCCAACCTATCCCTCAACCTGACCTCTGATACCACTCTGTCTCGACCCCCTCCCAACAAAGTGTACCCCTCCTGGGTCGAAAATGTGAAAAGGGGGATAATGACACCCTGAGTCCCACATCCAGTAGGCCATGGGTTGGAGATTAGCATTGAGGGTATAATAAACACACAAATGGGAGGCAGTACCCTATAAGAGAACACATGCTGAAAAGAGATATAAGATAGAAACCAACCAACTCCAACTCAGAACTGAAATATAAAAGAAACCCAAGTGCATGTATATAATGCCATAAAAAATTACTACAACTAAAATGGGAAAAACTGCAAGTCCACAAAAGAAAGTAAAAATAGTAGCAACCACAAGCCTGAACATCTCCAGCAACCCCAATCTTGTAGAAACCAGTTTGATCTCCAACCTGCTCCAAGTGACCTGAAGAGCAGTTTATATATACATAGGGTGAATATAACATTATAAACAATAGGATCCTCCCCCAAGCCTCTCGTGAACAAGTAATAAAAGAATGCTAGAGAACAGTGAACAACAAGTGGAAATAGCTCGTCACCTAAAAAGTTATACTAAGCTCCCAACCTCACCATGGATACTCCCACCAAGTAACACGTACTAGAATATATCATATAATAATGAATGTCATGGGTACCTCGATACTACTTCCCCAATGGTTTTCTGCTTTTCACCAATGTTGCACGTCCTGAGCCTCTCCCTCAAAAAAGGCATGCCCACAGACCCCTGAGAGAAGCACCACATTATGCACTTCATGCAACAAAACCCCTACATCCACACACTAATGTAACCAGGTTTTTTCCGGGAGCCACAACAACATGCATAACGTGTATCATACATCAGGTATTATACATCAAGCCATTATAGCCCTTACACCGAGTAAGGATCCTCAAAACATCATAGCCTATACATGTTACATCTATAGTAGTCAATATAAAACTATATCCAAAATATATGGGTGTGAATAAACAAGATCCATTACAGCCCTCTACACACATATATGGGGAAGACTAACCAATGAGCGTACCAACACAAGTAACTACCTAGAGAAGTGAGAAGGGACAAATGGGGTAGTCAACCATCCATCCTCCCACCGGAATACTGGGGAAAACACCCCACGGGGCTCCGAATCCCTGGGGTGTCAGTTTCACTTACTAACAGGGTGGAGTAGTGTATAGAAACACAAAAAGTACCGGATATATTATTTCTCACAAAAAAAAAATGGGAATTACCTAGTCTTAGACACAACTGCAGCTAACATCTCTTAGAATTCAGGCTGCTACTTCTAAGAGTAGGTATCCTATAAGCACACAACCAATTAATGAGATTTATTAAATTACTTCATTACCTTTTTATCAGTTCTCTTGTACATTAAATAATTCTTTAAACATTAATTAACCATTAATAATTCAACATTAAATTTCACTAGCATCACACCCAATGTCAATTGTTCTTTAAAAAATTACCACCTCATTATTATGTTTCAGTAACTCCATCCCCATGGTTTAACACCACTTTTTTAATTATTCATTATAGAAATACTTTCCCACATTCCCCAACATTCTAGAAAAATATTATATTCTACTAAACACAAGGGGTCTCAACACGGTGAGTAGATGTACTCCCCATCGAGTCATTGCCACTTATAACAGGAGAATATAATCATCCTTCCATGAGAATCTAAACATGGAAATCATGCGGAATACCCCAGGTGTCTTCGCCTCTTTCAGAAGTAGGGTATGTAAGGCCAGCTGCCTTGAGAAGTGGGGAAAAGTAAACCAGATAAACAACCAATCAAAATTACCAAGAATCCAACAATAACATCCAATCCATTCCATCATCCCGGGTGTCCACCTTGACACCCGCATGCATAAAATGATGCATCTCACCACTCTAGGAGTCATCTTCTACCACAAACAAAATCCTTCATGCCCCCTCATATCACAAAATCCATCCAGGATCTCATCACATCACAAACAGTAGGAAAAGAAACACCACATTTAATTGGGATCTTGGCCCTTTAACAATCATGAGGGTAACTCATAACCCTTTACGGAATTATCATACAATCAGTTCTATAATCCATCCTGAATTAACAGATTTATTATTCGTAGCTTCCAAATTCAGGAAACCTAATCAGTATGCTATCACAAATAATTAAACGTGCTTACTTCGCCAATTTGATTGACATTGAATTACAACTAGAACCAGATTCGTTTACATGTCTCTTTATCTTTAGACAAACAATTATCAATTAATCCAAATTTATGTTCTTTATCGATTTCCATCAAGAACGAACATCTAATCACAGCAATCATAGCTATCACGCTATCTAGAAAAACATGACGCAATAACATGCGATCGATATAAATTTATTTATCCAGTTAAAATATTTATTATGTCAATTCCATTTTCATAAAGGGGGATTAAACATGATAACATTATAGTTGCACATAAAAGAAAATATAAGAAACTAATCCACTACCTCAAATAGTTCCTTATGTTCATTATCCCCAAAACGAGTCACTAACTCCTCTCACGACAACTGCATCCACCCGAGGATGCCACGGTACGACATCACCAATCAAAACCCAAGAAATAACACATTAGAAGTATGGAGACTACATGCTATAACATGGAAAATTATAAATATGATAATATGATCCCATTGAATGACGATAAAACATACCTTATATCGAGGATTGTTCGATACATCTTCGTTTCATCAAAACAGAGTGGAACTGATCTGAGGAGTAATGTTTTATTATGAAACTCCTACGAGATGGATTGAAAGGGTATAGAGTCTCAACAATGAGAACAATGATGAAGAACAAGGGAGGATGATATCTTTTCCCTTTTGAAGATTTAATGGGTGATAGTTTAAGATACACTTAATTCCCCATTAAAAGAGGATCACATTATCCCAAGTGGGTTGACCTAGTAATGAAATCTCGATCCATATGAATAATTAATATCGGATTTATGGTCTTTGAATCATCCTTAATAGTCTTTAAAATAAGGCATTAAATGTATTTTAAGTCAATGGAAAAATCAACGGGGTGAAACAGAAGGAAGCTGGAAACACTGTTCATGAACCTCACTAGTCTAAAAACACTATAGACCTACCATTACTGTACACCACTTTTTACTGTACACCTACTGTTAGAGGTTACCAATAGAGGTTACCGATAAAGGTCACAGTTCTGAAAATACTTTAGACCTACCGTTATTGTACACCTACCGTTACTGTACACCTACCGTTAGAGGTTACCAATAGAGGTCACCGTTTTGGAATCACTGTTCATTAAACCTCACCGATAGAAACATTGTTCACTGAACCTCCCCGATAGAAACACTATTCACTTAATTGGAAATTTGGAAAAGGAAAGATAGGTTACCGTTATACCTCATCGTTAGAGGTTACTAATAGACCTCATCGTTATATGATACTGATTGACCTCATCGTTCGAGGATACCGATAGACCTCACTAATGGAACTGTTCACAGAATTGAAAAATTGGCAATGTTTTGGGGATAAGTCACTTTGACCTCCCAGAACACCTCAAACAACATATTTTCGCAAAGTAATGGACAGGAGAGGTCTGGGCCATTACAACATCGATGTGGGGAGAAGGCGGGTAAAAAGGAAGTTCAAAATTCAATATGTTTTCAAATATAATATAAATATTAATATTAATAAAATAAAATAAATTGGATAAAAACATGAATAGTTGATATATTTTTACATTATAAATAAGTTCAAATTATAATAATTTTTTTAACATAAAATTAGTTTTTAACTATAATGCAGTATTTTTCACTATTCTTAAAAAATCATGATTTTCATAAAAAAAACAAAAAATTCACATTATGATAATATTGATATTAAGTATTAAAAATGATGTTAAAATTTTCTAATATAATATATAAAATTATCATAAAACAATATTTAAAATAAATGCTTCATCAAAATGTGGTAAAACTAATTTTTTTGGAAAAATACATTTTTTAAGAAAAAATTGGATTTATACTTATATTATGCCTATAAAATCTATGAATATTAGTCTTAAAAGAAACTAATAGGCATGTGTAAAAATAATATATATACTTAAATTCATACTAAAAAAATTTATATGCGATAATTTCCCTGAAATTAATAATAAAAACAATATATTATTTTTCGTTATAAATTTAATTTTGCATGAAATTGAATGTTTTCGGAGAAACAAAGTGTTTCGTTTCATGTAGACTATTAAACATAGTTTCCCTTTTAATGTAAATGTTCTATTTAGTTCCTTAATATGAAAAATTATTACTCACTGTGGCTTATCATGTATGCTATCAAACAAAGAGTTTTCAATTAAAAAACATTTTATGTAACGATTAAAATATAAAATAATAAAATAATTTATAAATGATACAGTTAATTAAATCGTAAAATGGTATTATATTAATCAAATAGAAAAAATTTTGAATATGGAATATGTTTTAAATAAATAAAAACTGAAATGTGAAAACCTTACCTCTACTCCATACATTCCTTTTATGTCTTTTAACTACTATATAATAAAAATTCATCAATTACATAAATTATGAAGAACCTTATACAAGTATAATAACTCATTATTAAATAATTTGTATTATACATTTTCAGTTATATAATTAAATACATTGTTAGTTATGTCCACGTTTTTTGTTTGATAATGTATGATCCTACCTATGATTACTCATTTTAGGAAACTAGAATTATTGACAGAAAATCCATGTTATCCAAAATATGTGATTGTCAAATCATCTTCAGCTTCTCAAATTTAATTTTTTTACTCCTAGAATACAAAACAATTCCATTCCTAAAAAAACTCAAGTAAAATTATAGAATATTTTAGATCCACATACAATGATGAAATGACAACATACCCACATCTATCCCTTTTTACATCCATACAAATGGATTGTTTTATGAAACAATAATATTTTCCAACATTCCAACACCATCCAAAGATATGTTTAGAGATGGGATAGAAACACATACTTAAACCATAATTAAAAATAGGCTAGATTCCTATGGTAAACCTTAATTTGGAAATTGATTCCTTTGTTAATGGATTTTTGAAAATGTCAGCAACTTGTTTCGAGGATGGAATATATACCAGAATTAATTAATTCTTCTCCACATTCTCTTTAATGAAATTATATATGATTTCAAAATGTTTTAAATAAGGATTTTGAAGTGGATTCCAAATGATATTGATTGTACTTTTTTATCACAACCCATAGGAAATGGAAACATTACATCAAAAAGATAGTATTATAATTGAGTTTCCATCCAAATAAGTTTAATAGTGGCTTGAGTTATAGAAACATACTCAAAATAAGCTGTAATAAGAGTTATATAATTCTATTTCATTGAATTCAAAGTAAGAAAATTACTTCCTAGAAATAATTTTACTCAGGATGTGGATCATTTATCACCAACATTTGATACCCAATCATCAATTGAATATAATGAAATATTAATATATTCTTAGCTATAATATCTGACTCCAAATTATATTATGCCTTTAATGTATCTATGAATTATTTTTCTAGAAAGAAAATATGATTCTTTTGGAGTACTCGGAATTCATGAAAATAATGTAAGAACCTAAACAACATTGGGTCACATGTAATTCAAAAACAAAAAACATCAAATCAAATTCTATAATTCTTTACAATCAACTTAATTTTCTTCTACTTATTTTGTCCACATTTTCCGAACTGAAATCGGCGTGGATTAATGTTTTGATTTTTCCATACCAAACTTCTTCAGATGTTTCTTAGGGTACTTTTTTTGAGAAAGAATAATTTATTTAATCTTTTATTAAATTTTTAACCCAAGAAAATATTTAATTTCCCCTTGTAGAGCCCTTTGAAATTTTTTTTTCATCTTTTCATTAAATACATCACAACTTATTTCATCATTCCAATAAATGATAAAGTAATCAATAAAAACAATTATGAAGAGCAAATAATAATGAATTTATCTTATATATGATTTGTGTCAACTCATCCATTATTAAAACACATATTCATTAATAAAGTATCAAATTTTAAATATCATTCAATCTGAGCTTGTTTTATCCCATACAATTCCATCATCATTCTGTACTCATATCTTTCTAATTTCATAATAATAAATCCCCATGTTTGTTCTAAATAAACTTCCCCATCATGATCTCCATTCATGAATGTGGATTTAAAATCTATTTGAAATATCTTGTAACCACTTTCTAAAACAACAGTATGAATTATTATGATAGTTTCCAATCAATCCATTGGAGACAAGGATTCATAAAAATCAATACCTCTAATTTGTGAATACCATTTTCAAACTAATGATGCTTTGTTTCTTATTACATAACCATTCAAATTAATTTAATCCCATGAAAACCCATATTGTACCAATAATGGTTTGGTTTTATGGATTGGTTATGAGTTCCCATGTATTATTCTCATGAATTATCTCCAACGTTTATTTCATGTTCTGAACTCATTTCAGATACTCGAATGCTTATTTCATATCACTTTGATCAAATATTTTATATAGATAAGTATGTGTAATTTAATTTGTTGTTCTTCATGTTTGATCCTTATTATGTTGATCACCAAGTATATTTTAAAAAACAAATTATTTCCTAATTATAGGATTAGATTGTTGATTATCTTACACATCACAAGAAATAGATGAGTTTGATTCTTCTTCCTCAATAGGATTACAATTATCTGCATCATTATGAAAATTGTCTTCAAGACATTACATATAATTATTAATATCATTGTCTACTTGGATATATTGGTCATCATTATAAATTTAAACTAATTTTACATAATCATTATTAGATATTATCTTTGTTTATTTTATAATTTTTTTATATTATTATTTCTAGATCATTGCCTTAAAAAATTCCATCTTCTCATTTCTGGACAAACATTCTCATGGTTTCGCCTTTTTTATTTATTATGAATGGAGTCTTGAAAAACCTTATGTGTTTCCAACATGTAATTTTTTAATAAAAAATTTGTATGGAGTCATACACAATTAGGGCCTATATATATATGATAGTTTTGAATATAAACATAACTTACCATGGATTGCCACCAATAGTAATGAGAGAGATATTTTCAAGTATAATATTTCATCCCATTTCCACAAACCTTATATTATATCATTCCGGAATCCTTTTTTTTGGGAGATTATGGGGAACTATACTTGTGAAAAAATAAATGATTTTCAGGATAGATATAAATTTATTCATTTTTTTATTCACCAATATTATCTATTTTTAACCTCTTCACTAAATAATCACATTCTTTCTTATCATTCCTTAAAAAAATATAAAAAATTTCAAACCATCTATCTTATGTTTCATATACATAACACATGTAATGTGATTAAAATAATCAATTGAATTAATGAAGTAATCATATATACTGAATTATTTTTTTCTCATGGGCCCACAAATATCGCAATTAATCCGCACCAAGGGTTGTCTTGAACAAATCTGAACATAATTATAAAATATGTTTGTAATCATTCCATTCTAAGAAATTTTGAAACACCAATATATTATTAATGGAAAATCGTGAATTTCTCATACACTATTTCAATTTGAGAGCATACTCATGTTTCTTTGAAACATGTATCCCAGCCAGTTATGCCACAATTTATTCACTTCTACCAGACTCATGTAACATGAGTTTTGAATGTTTCAAACATAAAACATATTTCCTTTCGCATGTTGGCCTATATAAACAATATTTCCATCTTCATCACTTTTCAAAAAAAACCCATATTTAGTAAATATAAATTTGTTACCCTCATCATAAAATAATTAAACACATTGAAACCTGGGTTTCAGCCCACCGACATACAATGATATATTGGATTTCATATTTTCTTTTCAAATGGGGGTGGATCCAATTTCTTTAATTATCAATAATTATTCACGTTCAAGTGTCACTATCATTTATTTAAAATTATTCATATTCTTCAAAATTTTATAGTCTCCTATAATATGAGCAGAAAACAGTCTATCATGAAACCAAGGACATTGTCCTTTTATAGATTTCAGAGCGGTTTCAACAACAAGAGCATTTTGTTATTTGTTCTCATTCATTACATTCAGATTATGATAATTCTTATGAATATTTTTTTAATTCATAATACAAGACATCCTTTTACAATTTTTCCAGGTTTCTCACATCTTTTACAAATAGATTCTAAACGTTGGAACCTATTTTAAATTATTAAATCAACTTTCATAGATTTCATTGAAACATCCTTTTCTGACTTCCTTCTTTGAGAAGATTGACTCCCCAAGAAACCATTCCAATATGAAATTGTAAAATAATAGTATTGTTTTTTCTTTAACCAACACATATTTTCCATATGTCCAAATCCTCTAGAATACCAGTAGTAGACATATAAAGAGTAATTTATTCTAAAACATCTGTACTGATCGAATTATAAAATTTTAATTTTTGTGAAACATTCTGGTCTTTCTTTTCTGAGAAACTAACGATTCAGTTTTCAGTGAGAATATTTCTTTTCTATTCATATTTATTAAAACCATATATATTGGAATCTATTATAGATTTATAATTACTGGATTTATAATTTTTATAAACATATGAATTCCAATAATTTTTCGGTTTTGTCGACACACCAAACCATCCCATCATTCTTATTTTTAGAAATAGTTATATATTTATTCCTAACTATTGAAAGTTAATTTGGTCGATCCTTATTATGTATCATAATACAAGGTTAGTCACCAACTTCAGTGATAGAGTTTTTGAGACTTATACCTTTTTATTCATCTTTAGAATGTTCTTCCTAGACAAGTTTAAACTCTTCTTTATTTTTTCCTTTAGCATCACCATCATATGATAATTAACATTATTTTCTTCCTTAATAGATTTAGTCAATCATAAATTTCGTTTAGGAGCTTCACCTTCTCATCAGTAAATCATTCATGATTTCTTATTGAGGAAGATTTATCTTACATATTATTTTTCCATCACAAGTTTTATGTTCTTTTATAGAAATTTTTTTTATTTTTATTTAAAATGAAATTGATGTTGAGTCTGTTATTTTTCGGAATTATTTCTTCTAAATTAATTATTATTAAATAATATAATAAATGTATTCTTTATTCAATTAGATTCATATTAACTTATTTCTTCTCATTCATCATTATATAAAAGTATTATTCGTTCAGATTTGAATAATTTTTTCTATTTCCAATTTGAATTCTATTTTCTGTTATCTCCTTGAATCATCCATCATCATCTTTCCATTATTTATTATTTATCACTATCATATTATTTCTTCCATTTAAGTAAATTAAAAGTAAAATTTCCAACAACTCTATATTAAAAATATTATAATTGATGTTTCACATTTTATTTCGATGTATATAATTTCACATTTTTAGAAAACAATGATAAAATGTCATAATAATTTTTACATACATAATTTTTAGAATCAGATTCACTAGATTGTTTTTCAATAAGAATATTATTTGAATATTATTTCCTAGTATCATTGAAATACATTTCTCTATAAACCATTGATTTTCTATTTATATATATTTCCCTTCACATTTAATAATCGATGAGAGTTATATGAAATTCATCAAGACATAATGTTTCGGGATCTCTATGTTCTAACCATGAAAATTTTCATTAAAATTGTTTGGAAGAATTTTGAAGACATTTTCAACCACTATATAATCTTCAATCATTTCACCAATACATCTGATAGTGCTAACAACTTCATTTACCTAGGAAATGAACACACCAACATATTCATTTTCACCCATATTCAAATCTCCTTGAATCAGCCTCTATATTTTCCCCATTTCCATATTCACTTTTGTATTGCATTTGATTTTTTTTTCAATTTATACCATTTACCTTTGCCGATGACAACACCTTCCACCCTTAATAACTAACCTTGAAAATTTGAAGATAATAATTAATTATTGGCCCTTAAATCATTCTCATGATTTTTATTATCAATATATGTAATAGGATCAATATAATAAATAGTAGGAATCCAATATGTTGATGATTATAGAAAATCATATCTAATAGAAATAAGATATGTCAACATTTTATATTTCTAGATATGATAATTCGTTCCACCAAAAACCAGAATACATTTAGTATTCACAAAATTGAAATTCACAATTGGAAATGAATAAGTGACGGGAATATAAAATTTGATACCAATTGAATGTGATTAGTTAGTTTAATTTTTTCACTTAGAGGGGGAGGGGTGAATTAGTGATTCCTTTTCATTTATGTTTTCTCTGAAATAAAATTCACCTCCTATTACTGATTTTAGTCCCTTATGAAATTAATTCAAACACACGTCCATAGGAACACCAGAATATTAATTATTATGTATTCAATAAGTATACATACATCCTTGGTATTGTTGGGAAATGATTCAATACCACACAATCAAATAAAATGTAATCCATGGAATACAATAAATAGGATATTATCTTTAAATCATGTATCACTTTGATGGAAATCCAAAAGTGCTAATTTGTCCTCTTAACACACATAGGGTGAAAAATGATTCTGTAACAACTCATGTTACCTATGCTTATTTTAAATTTCAACAATTGTATTCTTTGAAAAAAATTTCTTCAATTTATTACCCATAGGATGGTAAGAACATTAGGATATTTGATAAAGAGTTCAATATGATAACCTAGAAAGATCTACAAACATAGATTTAGAAAATAAAATTCCTCAAATCTGATTTTCAAATCTGATTTTCCAATCTCATAGATATAAATATACTTGAATACAATTAAGAAAATTCAAAACACATCTTTCATATATACAGAAATCCCAAAATGGAAATTCTGATATGATTATCCAACCTGATACGATGGCCAGTCAATTATGATGTCATGAAGAATCAACATGAGATGTGAATAAAATGATCACTGAATATGTTAATCAATTGAATACAACATTCTGTTATTTTCTATTATCCATTCACATGTCTCCAATTAAACATCATCAAAAAAATACAGAAAATATTTTCTCTACCTAAAAATTCATAAATTCTCTCTCCGAGTGTGAATAATATATATGTGTCAGTCCTTAATGAATATAAAAATTACTTCTCTATTTTATAGGTGACCCATGAATGGTTTTGGCAGAAATCCTGAAACCATTTTCACTAAAATGAATTTATAATAAATTTCCTTATTCATGAAATTTAGTTTGAATATTAAACTCATAAAATCTTCTCTAATCATATCGATCATTCTAGAATCTTGTATCAACGTCATCTCATCCCATGAATTTATTTTAAAAAATCAGTCTATATACAGTTTATCAAAACGATTTCAATTTTCATCATTAATTGGTTCAATATGATTTCTTTATTATGATGAACTATACCTTTTGAAAAGAAACATTATTTTAATTTCATACTCCCACTAGAAAAAACATTTATCTATTTTATTCAATTATTTTCTTGATCCAATTGATCAATAAACAATATACCTAAACATGTTTTGATTGGTTGAATACATTTTTTATTATCTTATTTTTTTATTCATTCGTCTGTCTCAAAAAATTATTCCCCTAATTACAATGGTTCTGGACCCAATTGAATAAACAATACATTTGTCAAAAACATTCTAATCCTTTATGAATCTGATGAACCTGTTATGATGGATCCCCCACATTGTTCATTAAATCACATACCTCTAAATATGTTGATAATCGACTGATAAAATGTTCATATTATAATTGAAAAAGATATATCTTACTAATTCTCCAGTAAACTCATTTTCCCTATTCATTTGGAATAAGATATAACTGAATTTTATCTTTAGCACCACTTTTCTCATGCCATCCAGATATGAAAAATCCAAATATGATTGGAAAAATATCTTTCTCTTACTCATTGTTCCATTAATCGAGCATCCATAGTTTCACAACTTACATAAGATTTATGACAATTCCACAATCATAAACTAAGTATCATATTTTAATTATCATAATCATGTAGACATTGATTCCCCAATTATGATGAGACCTTCCATACTGTATTCGGTGTGAATCTGATGAAAAATTACATCCAACATGATTATTCCTAAATAATATCGACCTTCACATTGTATAAATAATGTTAATATGATGATACTTTTTCAATCCATACACTCTTGAATATGATGGAACATATCAACAATTTTGATTTCAGGTCTCCACAATACAATAATCAATAAAATCACACCAAAATAAAAAGTGTGTTGATTTTCCATTATTCGTAAGATTACATTAAATAAAATACAATACCTTTAATATGATCAGCATAGTCCCCACACATGGTGTTCGGAGTACACAAATGCACCAATGACGTTATCATTTTTCAGTATAAGATACTGAATGATATATTATGTTTTATGATTGAAATAAATTTCATTAGTTTCATAATTATTTCATATATATCAAATATCATCATTTAAATTATTTTTATTACATTCTATGTGATTTTTTATTGAAAAATGAATCAAATATCATTTAGAGGAAATAATTAGATGTAAAAATGAGTGACTTTACCATATCCCCCCATGGAATGAAAATTCCAAAGGTATATGAGTTACAAAATTTCTATATGTATAAATATATTAAAATTTATATATATATATATATATACCTTTAATCTATCATTATATGATGTTGTGGGAGTTTATGATGGAAAGAGAATGACATCAGTTCAAGAGGAGATTGTTCATAGTACAAATTTATAATGATTTTGTTACCCATTTGATAGAATGGGAGATTTATTTGGGATTAAAATTAATATAATAAAATATATTTACATGTTATTTACTATTTTATGTGATTTTGATCCTTCTATTTTTAAATTAACACCCAGTAATGCAATTTTTACCTTATCATCAGAAATTTATTTCATCTTTTTTTAAATATTCTTTATGGTATGGAATTATTTTGTCATTATTATATAATATATAATTTAATAATAATAATAATTAATATATTTTACCAAATTCAGTGCATATAAGTGTAATTTTTTTTAAATTAATCCAACAGACATGATGAAAATAGTGTTACCCACAATTTTATTTCTAAAAAGTAAATGACTTTATATTATATATATAACAAATAACAATGACAGTATGAACCCAAATTAATATTTTCTTAAATAGAATATATACATTTCATTTATATCATTAATTTTTTTAAAATTTTATATTTTTTTAGAAGGATAGATATTATTCACATTAAAATTATTTCATAAAGAATTAAATTTAAATCCAAAACAGATAAATTATAACAAAATTAAATATGATCATTATTTAAATGTAATAAAATATTAAAACAATATCTTCATAATACTTATGACATATTAAGTCATATTCAAAACATTAGGTTACCCTTAAATTTATCAAATAAATTTTATAATATTATTGAAACTAAGAGTGCAATTTTTTAATGAAAATAAATATAAATCCCTTTTCAAGAAAACATATTTTTCAAAAAAATTACATAACATAAAATTGAATGATTTTTAATTAATATTTATCAATAATTTATATTTATTTTTTCTTTTATATATATATATATAATATTATTTAATATGATCCATATCTATATATTTACCATCTATTCTATATTAATTATATATATCATAGGACTTTTATGTTCAGTGTTGTGTTTTGATGACACTATCAAATATTGCTTTCATTTCTAAAATATTGGTGTGTTACATCCCCACCCACCCAACTTAATAAATTTCATTCATTCTATTTTAAATTATATCAATAAAAAATATCCTAAATTTGAAAAAAAAAGTATTCTTTGTAAACACTCACAATAAAAATATTAATAAAACATCCTCTTAAAAAGAGATAATAGGAAATACAAAGAACATTTCGAATAACAGATACTAGGTTTAAACATATGATAAAATAATGGGTGTGTGAATATATATACATGTATGGGGTGTATAATGTCCAAATAATTATGGTGGTAGAAAATAATACTTGGTCAATATAATATGAATGATCATAAAAAAATCAACAACCACACAACTCTAAACCAGATTGGTGTGAAAAAGGCCATTGACATTATTTGAAATGGTGGTAAAATGAAAAAAAATTCTTTAGGATCCATTTTCTTGTGTGTAATAATTATATTATATATATACTAATAATTAAATGGAATATACTCTCATGAAGATTGTGTATTCACCATTTTATCTATTACCATCAAAATATAATTTTTTTCACAAAATGATTATTATTTAGGATGATTGTTTGGTATTTATGAAGAAAAAAATACTAATTAAAAAATTACCATAAAACAGTTGAAAAATATATTCCACCATTATTTATATATTCTTCAAAACCAATAGAAAAGAACATTTTATTATAATAACGAACATGAAAAAAATATGCATATGATTAAAATAATTAATCTCAAAAAAGTAATAGTAATACCCAATGTTAAAAATAACTCATTGAAAATATAAATGAACATTTATGAAAAATAAATTTAACAAACTCAATGTTAAATTATTTTTTAGAGAAATGGTTTGTATCATTACTTTCAATATATATTCCCAAAAATAATAGTTATCTTATTTTGAAATAAAATTAATCACTTAGTTATCAATTCACTTTTAAATCACATCATTATAATTATGCTAAAACATATTCCCTCAGTATATTTGATCATATAAACCATAAATGTTATAATAAAAATAAACAATATTTTTAATAAATGATAATGAATACATTATATTAAACTAAATTTTAATATATTCTTCATCCTAATAAAAAATATCCAAAAAATTCATAAACAACATTAAGGTTTCATTTCATAAAACCCAAAAGGGGTATATAAGACATTGAACATATGATAAAAAATATATAATTGACATATGGTTGTATCTATATCTCTTAATCTAGCCTCACTCAAAAACATTCTAATCTCAAATTCAATTTAACACCTCCTCACATACCAATTATAACAACCTTAGTCCCACACTCTTGTATCTGGTACTTAAAAATATCATATTTACATATTTGATACTAATTATATTGGCCCATTTTTTTCATTAAAAACAGAAAATGATAAAAAGGAAATATTGGATCTCTTCCATTAATAACTATATTGTTGGCATGAGTTTTTCCACAATTAGTAAAAAAATGTCATATAAATAATACAATTGTGATTAAATGAGAATATAAATAACATATGATCTATTTTATTAATACACATTATTTCATCATTATCATCCATATGACATAATTATTTAAATAATTCATCCATCACTATTCTTGATAAATAATAAAAAGGAGACATGGGAAGGGTTAGCTTAATTGTATGTTAATGGGAAACATATGAATTAAAAATATATTGTCATTAGTGAGATTAAGAATAACCTAAGGGTGTGATGGAATAATTAATGTAAATTAGTTAAAATAATATAACTCATACATGTTAAAACCTTTATCATCAAACATGAAAACATATAATAAGTCCTTAAAAATGGAACAATTCATAAAAATCAATAATGTTAATCCATTTGATATCAATATTTATCATTTTAAATATTTCCAACCCATATAAGTCATAAAAACACAATGGTATAATTAAAATATTAACATCATAAACCATTTTAAAAAGATGGCCGAAATAACTAAATCCATTCAAAATCAATAGGGGAAATCCTCTAGTAACTACCTCACTCTTGCATATAATGATAAGTATCATTACCTAATAAATTATTTCACTATTTGTGTTTACCGATCTTATAACAAATATCAGGATCAGTATATGATATTTGGGGTCACCCATCATATAATAAATATTAGTATCATGTTTTGAAATCTAGGTACACCATTAAAATATGCAATAATGGGATCACAAGATGCTACTTGGGTTTCCCCATAATATAATATATAATGGGATTATACAGAACTATATAGGAACACCCAAGATCATCAATACTACCCATTTACTATTGTTGAATTAATTGAATTGGGAATTAATTTCAATGTAATCTCATTAAAAAAAATAATTATTTTCATAACCAGATTAACATGTGAAAAAGAAACGTGTTCCTTAAAAATATTATTGAAACATTTTTTCCCTTCAAAAAATTAATTTCCATAAAAATATATTTGAAAAAATATTTACCCATGGAAAATAAATAACTCCCATAAAAATATATTTAAGATATGAATAACCCATGAAAAAGATACAGGAATCATAAAAATATCCATAATACAAGATTTTCCCAATGGAAAGAAACGAGTTCTATAACAATATCAATAATAAAATCATGAAACATAAAGAGAATTAATTTTGGATGGTTTCATTATAAAATATCCCCATTAGAAAATATATAACAAAAATATTTTTTTAAATTGATGAATGTTAATACAATTAAATTATCCTTAAAACATTCATGCGAAAAATAACATTTTGATTTTCAAAATCACTGTTAAAAACATTAAATTCATAAATTATTGAGAAAATTCATTTTATATTAAACAAAAATGGTATCATCCAAATCATGGTTTAAATATAATAATGTTCATGACTTTAAAAAACGTTCTTCACATTGAAATATTTTTTGTAAAAATTATTTTCAATAGATTTTGTGGAATAGAGTGTTATGTCACTCGTTGGGAAACCATTAAGAAACATTCACAAAAAAATAATTATGATAAATATATATAAAACATAGAATATCATTACCAAATAATATATTTTTATAGATTATTTTTTTTGAAATTATTTTTCAAAATCATGGATATGGAAGAGAAATAAATCTTATCACAATGAAATTATACGATCAATATCAATTACTATTGACTTTTTTTATGTTTCATTAATCAGTATGGATGAAAATATAAATAAAATTTTTTATCTAAATTCGTTAACATAGGAGTGTAATTATATTTTGTTCATAAAAATTCGAAAATTATGTTCATTTAAAAGAAACACTGAACCAAAAGAATCTTAAAACAAAGGATAATATAATATAATGAATTTCCCATTTTTGGAACACTTCATTCGTATTCCTCATGAAGGAAAAACATAAAATAATACATTAAATTTCATTAACATATGATGATATATGATATTAAATTTAAAAGTGTTTTATATACACCTAAAACATTAATATAGTTGCATAACATTAATGTATTTCCAAATGTAAGAGAATTTAACATGAATATCACAAACAAAAATTATACCATTTAATTTAGAAATTAAGTAAACATTTTTTTAATTTATTTATGATTCTAATATTTAAAATACCAAATTTATTTAAATAAATATACTTATATATATCAACCATTTCATTTTGTGATGAAAAAAATAGTCGCATCCCTTCGTGTAGGCAGTTGTCCACAAGTACAGATGAATAAAATTATCATATTTTAGTATAATAGGGAAAATGATATATTAATTTTTCATATTGATAAACATATCCCAAATATCATATTATTTATTTTATATCATGTAAATTAATTAATATTATCTTCATTACCTTCCAGGAAAAGACAAAGTGAAAAAAATCACATCTGATTGTTAGTCAATTTTCCTCCTTACACAGGTGTGATGTTCTGAAATCCTTATGGAATGGAATTTAATAATTTATTTAACACCCAACGTTTTAATGTAATAGAAAATATTAAATTTAAAAATTTCTATAGATTATGTTATCCAGAACACCAGAATTACAAAACTGATTAAATATTATTATTAAATTCTGATCATTATCACCTAGAAGCTGGAATTGAGGGAATAAGTGTGATTAACAAAATTATGAAAATAAATTTTACTCGTGTATGAAAATTAATTAATTTTTTACTGATTAATTATAAATAAAAATGAAAACAAATTGAACATAATGTATTTGTTAGTATAAAAACTATTCTTATACCCGTAATGACATTTTATATTTATAAATTAAATTATTCACTATTAGTGAAATATTTTTATCATATTTATATGTCAAATATTAAATTTAATGTTTTTAAATTCATTAAATACGATTGATATTCTTTTTTAAAAAATAAATCCCATTTTAAACCTGAAATGTTTTATTTTTGTACTGATAGAATTTAATATGTTAAATGGTGCACCAATTTTAAATATTATTTTTGTAAATTTCATAGTATTTACATCATATAATAAATTTTATGTTTGAATTTCGAATATAAAAATTATTTAATTCTAAAATTTTTGTATTTTTTTGGAGAATATTCAAATTTTATGTCTAGTGGAAAATAATGAAAATTAATTGAAAGGTTATTTTTTAACTAATTTTTTTGTATAGTAAAATTTTATTATAAATTTGTTTCAAAATCTAAATACTCATTTTATAAGATAATAAATAATGTTTGAATCATTTTAGTCATTTTTATAGTGAAATTTGAGATAAAAAAATTTCAATGTTTTGAACATTTTACTTTAAATCTGCACTTTTTCATTATGACTATAGGATTAATATGAAATTTAATTATTTCATTTATAGGTATTTAATTTGTTAAAATAGATTCCATATTTTTAATCATGATTTATAAAATAGTTAATAGATTTATTTTCAATTTAGTCATAACAATGTCATGATGGTAAAAAAATTATTTACACCGTTATAGATAAAAAATGAAACAGGTTAAAGTTATGAGGCAAAAGTCTCAAAATACATATAAGAAAATATATATGATGTCTATTTTATGTATTTTTGAACTCTAACCACTTATAATATATTTATATTTTTCAAATGTTTTGGAAATTAATTACACCACACTATGGTTGGATTTAAATATAATGAAATCATTATTTTAATCAATAAAGCAACCTCTACTCATATAGAAACAACACTCCTCACCTCCCCATTTAGACTCAAAATCATTGATGATACAATAATATCGAAAAAACTATCCTCCTTATTATCCCCAAATATATTTACTATGGGTCTAAAAAAAACGAAATCCATGGGCCTCAAAAATTCTATCAAGGTGGTAATATCAAAGAAGTGTTTAAAGTACGCACCACTAAAGGGATGTGTGAGGTTAGAGCTTATCATCTCAATATTTAATTCTAGGAAATATTTTCCATATTAAATAGTTATTCCTTATGTGTGGAGTATATACTACCCATTTATATATCATATCATGAATGTATGTTTCATCATGGTATTCGAAGTATCGTTTTATAATTATTACGTTTATAGGGCATAAAATTCCACTGATTTCAAAGTGTTAAGGTATTTCAGAAATCAATTTACATTAATTGTTTTAAGCTTGATATTAATTTATCTTTAAATTAATTATTTTGTAATAAATTAAATTTCATTATCTTATATTGCATTTTCCCTCATTTTATTTGTATTTACCGTGAACACACATAATTGATTCATTTGATTCATGGTATAATCATTGTTAAGGACTTCATCTCAATATCATTTCATTAAGGAATATTTCGATTTTATGAACCAAACATAGTTTTTATGATTATGCACCAAATTCATTTTATTGGTATTTTGATAAGGCACATTTTTGTGTGTGGATAAACCCAATTTCAGGACATCATAGACAACAAAATGTGGGAAAAATTATATTACTAAATTAAAAATTCAATATTTAAACATGAAACAAAAAGATTCAATGATTGAGAATCATAACATAAATAGAATAAAATATTATGGAAAATTCATCACTATTATGGTAGAATAATGGATTACCATATTGAATTCAGGTTTTTGAACAAAAAATCCAAAACAACACCATCATCACTTTCACATAAAAAACACCAGATCGAACACATACCAGTATTCATGATCATAACTAGTAGAATGAAAAATAAACATCAATTATCACTTAAAAATCATGGAATTTCATTTAATATTTTAACTCGCCTCCTAAGACACCTTTAATACCACCACTCATACCTAACTGGGTGGATAGTGGTTGAATACTGAAGAATTCAAAGAGTAGGATCAGACACTACTATATTTTCGTTGATTATGAAAATGTGAAAAAATCCCAAAAATTATGTGTCTAAAAAATAATCTCAACAATAAACCACCATTATGATCAAAAGAATACTGTAGAGTAGAACAGACCATATCACAAACAATGAACAATAGGTAATCCATATGGATGGAGAGAACCAACATGAATCGTGGCTCCTGGATGACTAATGAGCTCTCAAAAAACACATCCCAGTATGCCCATTAGAGGCACTATATCATACCGAAATGGTGTCTTATGTAAGTGATCTTGTACAAATAGTATATATTTAGATGAACAAGGCCAAAAAATGATCCATGATACAGAAAATTACATCTTCGTGGTAGGGGAATAAAACTATACAAACATGTCCATGAGGACTATAAGTACCGCTCTAGACCATATTATCTAAAGTATTTGTAATAAAATTCCAATTGTCAACCCCTATTCAATTATATCATTTCTATTTCTTCTTAATCGCAAAAAAAAATATGTCAAGGAGGGAGTAATTTCAAAATCCTAGGAGAAGAATGACGGGGAAGCACTTCATGCTAGAGAAAAAGAGACAGTGAGAGGAGCTAACACCTAATGAAAGAACCACATCCCTATAAGAGGGTGAATCACTGGTGGAGTGAGAACCCATACTATATCCCAATGACTTAATTTATGTAAATAACATATAATTTAGTTATTTGTTCCCCTATTATTCAATTTTTTGTTAATTTTTATTCCTTTATGGGGGTAATAAATATAATGTTCCAATTTGGTTTGAGAATCATTTATTTATAAATTTAATTATAAATCAATTATTTGAAATGTGTGGAATTATTTTAAAATGAATGATACTAGTTGTAAACATTTAATGTGATCTCGTCGGTGAATTTGTAGTAACATTAGATGAATTTAGTTAGAGAAAACACAATCCTTCGTGTTTCTATGATGTTTTAAACATTCCGTTGGATATATATTGATTATAGAGTCTAGTTAAAGCTATTTTAAATAATCAAAGAAGTTTATAATAAAAATTCCTAAACTAAAAAGATGATTGGTACTGATAGTATCAATGTAGAGCACATTTTATGATAGTTTCTATTAGAACCAAGTCATGTTATTATTGTCATCTAGAAACAAAATACCATTTTTTTTCAATCCACACTATGTTGATAAATGATTTTTTTAAATCGTGTGTTATTTTGGTATAAATAGTATTATTATTTAAGGAGGCTCTATTTCCCTGGGTTTTACAAATTTTTGTTTCCAAAAATTGGAGGATGAAGATAAGAATTTTAGTTAACTAAATTATCATGAAATGATGAATGTGAATCAAAATCATTCAACCATGTGATGTTTCATTAACAATCCATAAAAATGAAGATATGTAATGAGCAGTGCACCAACTTAAAAATAATGTAATGATGGGTTTTCGTGGCACATGAAATATACACTCTATGGATGGTGATCAATACTCATACATACCAAATATCACATAAAATTATGTCACAAATTGGATAATGCATGAATGGAAATGCAGACATGACCTTTCATGTCTATAAATTGGTTTCCACCACTTCTATTCGAAGTAACCATTTCCCATGAATATCTGGTTATATATTCATGTGAATTAGTTTCAAGAAAAAGTGATATGGATAGTAAAAATGTGCAGGAGTGTTAGATGCTTCTATCCAGGTCATTTAAAATCCATGTCCTAGTTTCAGGAAAGATAATATTTGTGTGAAATATATATCGTGTAAAAAATACAAAATGTTCATGCGAGTATAGTGGTTACATGAACGTGATTGAGTTGGTCGACTACTAATTCATGAATATCCTTTTTGTTTTAGTAGTGATTTCATTTCTATAATATTAGGACTATAGTGAAAGAAGAGGCTTTTGATAAACCATGAAATGTACTAAAATTCAAATATACTGATGTGACTATCAAATTAGTAAACTAAGTAAGCCTTTACACAAACAGTGTTCTTGAGGGAGTTAATGAATTATTTCGATGGGAGGTTGTTTGATATCCCTAAAATCTTGTAATTTCAATGGTCCTGGTATAGAGTAACAATGTATGAACATAGGTATTCCATAACTCTTGAAGAATATTGGATTTTATTATTATCTCCACATTATTATCAGATGCTCCTTGGTATATCGCTTAGTGGGGAATCAAGTAAAACATATGTGTTGTCCCTCTTTATGTGAATGATTAATTACTAAACAATTCAATCTGAATGTTTTATCATGTTCCTACTAATGTGATAATAGGTTTCATTTCATTAAAAGAAAATGTTGATTCCCTGATTCACCCCTCCCCTCTCACTGTGTTCTGAGGTCCAGTATGTGGTATCATCGAGTATGTGTTGTTAGAGTAAACTCCATCCCCTATTTATTCATTGGAGAAAATTTTGTTTTTAATGTGATTCCCCGCCATTGATTTATGAAATATCCATATTTGGAAAAATAGTATGATATATCATCTCATATACCTTAGGTTTTATGTTTTTTTTTCGCTACTCAAGGGAATTAGTTCACTGATACGACAAAATTGCCAAGGACTAAAACAAAAAAAAAATCATGAAAAAAAATAATTCCCAAAATTCCATTAATTCAACTCTATCTAATAATATTTATTTTATGGTGATGAGTTATAGTACATATAATTATTTATGGTATGAATTGGAATATATAAATGATAAAGATAAAAAAATATAGTAATCCAAACTACATGTTTTTTATAACAGGATGGATGATCTGAAAATGCATCAAGATGAAAATACATATACATTTTTTAATTTAATTATTGTCATTTGATGATTAATTCCATGTAATAGTGAAAATATTTATGATAGTGACATTGTGATTAAAATATTAATAATGATTCTACCATTATTTAATAAAAAAGTTTCATTTATTGAAGAAATGTATTTCAGTAAACATTATATTGATGATATTTTAAGTAGTATTATAGATTATGAAATGTTTGTCAAAATATAAGATGCAACAACTTGAGTGAATATGTAAATTTTATCCAAATACATGGGAAATTATTAGATTTATAGCGATGGTGTTGATGACGATGATAATGTGGAGGGAAAAATAAAGTCTATTTTTTCATGTAATTGAAGAGAGTATAATGGGAAATTGTAGGAAATATTCCAATGGTGAATTTTTAATGAGGTATAGTAGGGAATGCTACCTCTTAGTGATTATGGATGTTTAATGATAAATAAATAGAATAAATAATCATGAATAATCATTATAATATTTTCCCCTATAATATTGTAATGAAATTATGAAGTAAATTATAGTGAGGTGTTTCATATGTAATGAAGAACAAGATGAGACTTACATTTCAGAGGATAAATCACTATATATATAATACAAAACTAAATAATCATATATGGATATGTTTGAAAAGTTATAACCATCAAAGGATAATTATAATCTATTTTTTAGTATTTTTAATATCATGTTGGAATGTGAGGGTGCACTTGATAATATTAATATTCATCGAAAAAGAAAAATAAATGAGATATCTATTATATAGGAATTACCATAGTGTATTGATTGGAATCATGCTGAAATTGATCGTCTGGAAGCATTGGATGAAGAAAATTTGAGATGCCAGGAAAACACAGAAGAAGTTTTGGAATAGAAAATCAGTACTGATGAGAAGGAAAATATCATCATTGATATTTTTTCCAGACTATAGGATATGTATAATATTGTAGAGTGTAATGCCCCGACACCAGTTACCCAGGGTCGGTGCATTATTACATAACATTGTCATGATACAAGGAATCATGTTCTGAAAGACCGATCCGTTTAGTAGCCTTGGAAGTACTAGAATCATTAATAGGTTTTACATTGCATAATGAAATAAAAACAACTTCCACATTTTTCCACTTTTTACCACACATATATCTTTATCCTATCCCTGACGGTCATCCATAAAAAACATCATCACATCCTATGAAAAATAAAACATATAATGGGGTGAGATCAGATGATCATTAAGGGTAATAATATAGCACAAACATTCTTAAATAAGAATAAACATTTATGATAATGTATAAGACTAAAACAAAGTACTTTTAAACATGAACATCAGCATAATATGGAAAAGTTAAAATCAAATAATTCAATTTAATTATTCACATAGATATTGTACTAGTCTAATAATCACATGCAATATCAATAGCCACTTTCATTATGATGGAATACATAATGTCGGACTTCATAACCACATAGTCATGGACTTGTTCCAAGACGAAATATATTATGTTGTCAAGGCCTTGTGACAAGACACTAGTTTGTCTCATTAGAACAACTGATGCATCAAGGAGCTATAGCAGGCTCCACCAGTCACTTAATTAGTCTAATACTTTTCTCGTTGGAAATGGTGTAAACATAACATAAACATTTTCATTAAAAAAATCATATGAAATGTCAATAAATTATCAATAAACCTTGAATGGTATAAAAATAACATATCTGAAGTCAAAGAAATCACCAAGCAATCAATACAATAAGTATGTTTTCTTTCATAATAAATCAATTTCAAATAGTCATAAAATCCATCAATGGATGTTGACATAGAAGAAATCAAATATATTTTTATAGAAATAGATATTTCTATATTGAAATCCTTTAAATGTAATATAATTATAAAAGAAACAATTATATTTAGAATATTATTATAAGCTTTTAAGGGAAGCATCAACGATGTTATAATGGTGTAAAATAGTTTCACTTGTTGTATAAGATAAAAAACATTTTTACCTTAATTTTTTGGAAAAATTCACAATGTTCCTTGTTGGAAAACGACAGAATGATTACTTTCAAAACATATAAGGTCAAATTAGGGAATAAATTACATTAACAAACTGTCATGTAATTAGAATTTTTTTTGAAATACATTTTGAAGAAAACATGGATGTGGTTGATAAAGAGGTCCTAGTATATACTTACGTTAAAACAATCACGGATAATAAAGATGTTGTGAAATTAACACTGAACTTGAACATTTACTTATTTGATGGTATTTTAAAATGTTTTATAATAATTAAAATAGTTTTATTAAATTATAAAAGAAAAATATACATAAATATGATATCATATATGATCTTATAATATTTAATTGTTAATAATATTTTTGTAGTATCATCGTTTCAGTTGTTAACGGATTCGTTTTCTTTTATATATTCTTGGTTACGTAAGACATGTGTTTTATTGATAGGATGTATTTAATTCATATATAGAATGTTACTGTGTTCATAAACAGTATTCTTGGAATAAAATGAAATTTATTCTTGAATGATTATAATGGGGAATTAATCTCATCGTGTTCGTGTAGACGGTAATCCATTCTTACTCATGAGTGACAATATGATTATATTGATGGATAAATCATATGTAATTGGATGGAATGTAATATATTAAAAATCATTAACATGTTATATCTTTTATTTATATTAGTTATTCTCATTATTATACCCATCCAAATATTTAATTATTTGAATAACAAATTATACCACGATGTGGAGATGGTAATCCTTACATGCACACATATAGTGACTTTGAATTTTATAGGATGGTTAGAATAATGAATATGGTTGTACCATTTTTATAATAATTTAACATTATATATAAGATACTAGAGTTATTATTTTAGAATATAAACAACAATGAAAGGGGAAGTGGATGAAGAAAAGAACATGAAAGATGTGATGTAATATTTACCTCTTATTTGGGTTCTTCATATTTATTTTATCAAAAGGGCTCCATAGGTTGGCTTTAGGACCAATTTAGGAACAATAGGATTATGGGGGAAATGTATTTATGATATATGGGTAGGTGTTGGCTGAGCCAAATAGATTTGGAGGTTTCAAATTAAGAGAAGGGGACGTGCCCTTTTATAAGATTGGGGAGGGTCACTTTAGGGAAATCATGAAATATTATTTTATAACAATTTTATTAGATAAGTTTAGGTCATCATATTAACCTTATCTTTTAGATTTAACTCTTATTTAAATAGTTTGACATTACCATATCTCTTTATATTTTTATATTATATGGTTAATAAACATAAAATAACAAAACAAGAGAACACCATGCGGTTAATTATTAATATATATATAACATTAACTATGTACTTTGTTCGATCCTTTTTTTGGAATACTATATCAATTTATAATATAATATATGTTTCAAAAGGTCAATTATGACTATTTTGACACTATTTACTATTTGAATTTTTTGAAAGCCATAATAACCTTATAACATGGAATAAAAATTATATATCATACACTAAAATTTCATATTAACCTAGAATTTTTTTTAATTCATCAAAGGTTTCAAATTACATTTATCTGGATATTTAAAATATCAATCATGTTAGTCATTCATTAAAAAGGTAATTACTACATCATCATTGTGTCATAAATAAAATAAATAATTTAATGTATAGAAATTAAAAATTATATACCATTATGGAGGAAATTATGTTATCTTTACATTGAATATTTATTATAGAATTTATATAAAGTTGAACCATATATTAAAAATGGTTTAGTTATTAAACATTTAATTTAACTCTTTAACTCTTCTTTAAAAAAAATAATAATAAATGTCAAAATCTATTCCATGTGGACCAAAAGGGAACATATATTATTTATATGGTCATTTTTTTAGAATAATACTTACACAATAGAATTAGGACATGTGTTAGGGTAATTATGATATCATTTTTACCTATAATTTCCCTATTTACTTTAAACTGTGGTAAATAAAAGTAAAAAGTTACCATTCACCCAAAATTGTTTTCATCTTATTGAATCACATTTTACATACTAATATTAACCATATCTCTCAAATTTTTGAAATTAAACTCATACAAGTGGTAAAATAATGTTTTATACAAATTAGAAAATGCACCTAGGAGGTGGGTAAAAGATGGTAAAAAGTTCGATAAAATTTTATATATCTAAAAATATTATAAAAAGACTCCAATGAATTAAAATGAACATATATCGGTATTATGTATCTATTTTGAGCTAAAATAAATTAAAATTAAATAACTAATTATTTAAATAAAAATTTTGTTTTAACTAATAACGGGGTGTTTATTAATTATTCATCAAAAAATTATTGTTTTAAGAAAAATACCAAATATTCACCCTAAGCGAATTTCATTATTTCAAATCCAAAAATGAAGTCTATATTGAAAGATAAAATATATAAAATTTCAAAATGTGGGTATTAATATTCATAACGTCTAGTTTGATTGGTTGTGTTGTGTTTGAACTCGAAGTTGCGTATAACATAAGTTATTCTATTATTCAATGGGAACCGTTCCATGAAATCTTGGGGTGTGAAAATCTATCATCCTTAAAATAATTGTGCCATAAAAAATTTCTAGAATTTTATTACATAAAAATATTCGGGTGGTTCTTTGTCATATGTTCCTTAGGTTCTGATGTTTCCTCTTCCATCTTGTGGTTTCTCCGTAGAACTTTTACCAGTCGAGTCGTCCGGTTTCTAAGAACTTGTTCTATTGTATCAATAATTCTTATCGGCTCTTCATAATAAGACAAATTGGGTTCCAGTTATAATTCATCATAGGTGAGTACATTTGTTAGGTCAGAGATTAATTTTCTCAACAATGTTACATGGAACACATCATGAACTTTGGAGAGACATGGAGTAATTTCCATACGATAAGCTACAACTCAAATTTGTTATAGAATTTCGAAAGGACTGATGTACCTAGGACTCAATTTTAACTTCTTTCTAAAATGTATAACACCATTCCATTGAGATACCTTCGTGAAATAAGGTATCCTACATGAAATTCCCAATCCATAATTCAGTTATCAACATTTCCCTTTTTTCTACATTAGGAAGATTTGATGTGGGTTTGGATAACCATTACCTTTTCCATTGATTCCTCAACATGTTCTGAGTCTACAAATTTTATTTCACCAACATCATCCCAAAAAGTTAGTGTGTGACATCTATTTCCATATGGTTCTTCATTTTATTCCATCTAAATACATAAATAGAATCTATTGTTATAGGAAAAATCTACCAGAGGTAAATATTTATCCCACATGACTTGAAAGTCATATTAGCAAGATATCAACATGTCTTCTATGGTTTGAATATTTTGTTCTGATTGTCCATCAGTTTGAGGGTGTTAGGCAGTTCTCAAATTAAGGTTATTATCCAGGGATTTCTGAATTATTTTCTAGAATTATGATGTAAAATAGGGATAACGATCCTAAAAATAGATAGGGGTAATCAATGAAGTCTTAAAAATTCAGCAATATACCGTCTTGCTAAACGTTTAAGTGGTAAATCTTCTCTTTTAGAATGAAAATTTGATGACATTCTAAGGTGATCCATAATTTCCCATATTTCATCATTACTTCTAGGAGTCATTGGTAGCCACAAGACAAAGTAAATATTTTTATTATCATATTTCCAATGAGTTATGGGAAGAGGATGCATGACTACTACAGGTTGTTTCCATACAACTTTGACTTGTTGACAAACCATACATCATGAAGCAACATCAGAAATCTCTCTCGTCATGTTGTCCCACCAAAAATGTTCCTTCAAATCCCTATACATCTTGGTGCTCTCAGGGTGTATAGAGATATTAGAGAAATTAGAATCATCCAACAATTCCCTTTTTAGACTAGGTATGTTAGGAACACAACGCCTCTTCCAAAATTTCAAAATTCCATCTTTATATACGATGTCGATCAATCTCCCTTTGTTTATATATTTAATCAACTTTTTAAATTCCTCATCATCAGTCTGAGAACTTTTTATCCTTTCTAGTAATTATAGTTTGGAAACCATTGGAAAATTCATTGATATTTCTCCTTCCATGGTCAATACCATATCCATCTTTTCTACATCCATGTATATTGGATCCTTTTCACCTCTCATCTTGTTCAAAAATCCATGATCCTTTCTACTCAAAGCATCTGACACTTTATATTCCTTCCTGGGGTAGTAGTGTATAGTGCATTCATAATCCTTTAGTAGTTCAATAAATCACCTTTTCCTCATGTTGAGTTCTGTTTGGTTGAAAATATATTTCAAACACTTCTGATCAGTATAAATATCATAATTCTCACTGTAGAGATAGTTTCTTTATATTTTCAAAGTAAATTTTACTGCTGCTAACTCAAGATCCTGAGTGGGATAGTTTTTCTCATGAATTTTTATCTATCATGATGCATAGGCATCAACTCTATCATTCTACATAAGGAAAAAAAACATGTCCTTTCTTTGAAGATTCACTATAAATAACAATCCCATCATTCCCCAATAGTAGAGTCAACATAGGAGTGTTAACTAATCTTCTCATTAGTTCTTCAAAATATTCTTGACACCATTTTCCCAAAAAAATATAACTCCTTTAAGTGTGATCTAGGTTAATGGATTTGACAATCGGGCAAAATTCAGGACAAAACACCCATAATGACCTGTTATACCAACAAAACAGCGTACCTCATTTATACTTGTTGTTCAAGGCCATTATTGGATTTCCAGGGTCTTTGAAGGATCAACAGAGATTCCATACATAAAAAAAATATGGACAAAAAAATAAATCTCTAAAAGCCAGAATTCACTCATTCAAAATTTCCCATATAATTTATTTCTTCTAAGAGTCCTTTGGATAATGCGCAATTTATTTTTCGTGATCTTCATGGATTTTTGAGTATACCAAGATATCATCAATAAATAACGATACAATGTCATCATGATATTACTTGAAAACATTGTTCATTAGATCCATGAAAAAAGTTGGTGCATTAGTCATTCCAAAAGGCATTACTGTGAACCCATAATGGCACTACCTGGTTCGAAATTATGTTTCCAAAATATCTTCCTTCTTAACCCAGAACTGATGATATACAGATTGAAGTTAAATCATTGAAAAATATTGATCTCCACGATGTAGGTTGAATAAATCATCAATGCGAGGTAGGGTATACTTGTGCTCTATTGTTATAGCATTGATCTCAATTTAGTCAATGCACAACCTCATAGATCTATGTTTATTTTTTACAAAAAGTATAGGGTCTCCACATGGAGGAACACAAGGGTGAATAAATCCCATGTTACTCAATTCCTCTAGTTGTTTCTTTAGTTCAACTAATTCCTTATTGGTCATTCTATATGGGGTCATCGATATGGGCCATGAACTAGGATTTAAATCAATCAGAAACTAAATTTCTCGTTCTAGATGATGTCCAAGTAAATCTTATGGAAACACATCAACATATTCATGACCAATAGGTACATACTATATTCGAACATTCTTTTACTCACCCATAGTTATTTCATTCTCTTCATCCCAAATAATTGAATTTATTTTAGATAATGGGGGTGGATCTAGATAAGAATCAGATGGGTACATTTCTGCTCTAAATATAAGATACTCCTTATCATCATCGAGAATTATAACCTTCTTTTTCTTACAATAAATTTTCAATTCATGGTCTGGAAGCTAATCCATACCAAGGATTATATCAAATTCAGTCAGGGGTATGACGATGAGATCAGCAGATAAATAATATTTATATTCCCTAATGGGAACTGATTTATAAAACAATATTGCAATGATATTTCCCTTAGGGGTTTTTACTAACAACTCCCTTGTTATGTAAAATTGAAAAAATATAATTTTCATAGAAAACGTGTATGATGTGAAAAAATGCAATTATCCAGAGTCTAATAAATCATTGGCTAAACTTGAGGAAACCATTAAATTACCTACCACCATATCTTTCTATGATTCAAGCTCAGCAGTAGTGATCACATAAGCTTGGACTTTCCCTCTTGGCATTTTCTGTGGAAAGTTCCCTTGGAACATAGTTAATTCATTTGCATAATTCCACTTATATCTATAGTTGTAGTATTCAACATTGACAGCCTCTTTATTTCCCTTGAATTCATGAGCTTGGTGGCCTTTTTCACAATACTTGTAAGAGACTCCCATTCCCTTCTTGAAAGTCCCAGGGTGTTTCTTAAAACATTTACCACATGATGGATATTAAAAATTTACCTTATTACGTTTATTTAAACTTCTATATTATTCATTAGATCTCTTATTCTCTTTCTTTTCATTAAAGTTGTCAGAATTAGATAATTCTTTTTCTGTCTTGATAGTGCATGAGACAATATCTTTGTACAATGAGAAGTATTTTGAGACTAATTATAGACGGGGAAATGGTTTAAACCCATCATATAATAAATCAATGTTACTCCATGGGATGCTTATGTAATTTGATGCATGTCTTTCTTAACTTGTAATGTTAGCATCATATTTTGCGACATTCTCATCCTCCATTTTCCTCAGACTCCGAAACTGTCTTTCCATATCCACTAGATAGTCATAAAGAAAGTATTTTTTTAAACCTCTTTAAACCTCCTTCATTCCATATTTCATAATTCACCATCTTATTTTGTGATTTGAATGAATGACCACATTTGATCTGTATCTACCAGTGTGGCGATAAAATGCCAGGACGACTGTTTCCCTTTCACTACACCCCAAACCGTGGAAATTTTTTTCATTATGTAATTTATCCTTTTGTTTAGCTACTAATAGATTGGTACTCCCATTGAATTATGGTGGTAGTTTCCTCGTGAATCGGTCTAACATTGATCCTCCATGTGATGGATTAGTGTGCTCGATATGCATAAGGTTATTATTAATTACCTGAGTGAGTTATCCCTGTATGGTGATAAGCTGATCAGCATAAGTGTTTTCACCAACTACACTATTATTATATTGAGAAGGAGGTAAATAACTTCATGGATAACATTAATGGATAAAACTTCCATTCATTCCACTAGGATCAATTTCTAAACAATGGCATACACTAGATTAGTTTATGAATCGTAATAGATAATTCCATACATTAAAAACAGTTATCATATGTTGAAATGTTTAGGGATATAATCCATAATCATAAAAATGTTTTATTTGAGGAAGTATATACTCATAAACACTTTATAATATTTTTTAAGGAAAATGACAATTATCCAAAGCATATCCCCTGGGAGTGTTGTAACAAAGCGTGCAGAAAGGCTCATTTTCATGCACCAATTCCTGTTCGAGTCTTCTTCAATGTGGTGTTTTCAGGTTTTACCCCTATGTACATATGTTCCAGAGCCTCCACTATATGCACGTATCCACACATGGATTTATTTCTTGGAAAACTCAAAAAATCACTATAGTACCAAAATTCTATATGTTCTTCTATTATAATTTTCAATTTCTATGTTAGGTTAATTTTATTTATTCCATGTTTTTATAAATCTAGCATCCACTATTTGTACCAAAAATCCTATGATACGGACTTTAATTCCCCTACCCCAGTTACCTAGAGTCAGTGCATTATTACATAACATTTCCATGACATAAGGAATAATGTCTTGAAAGTCCTATAGGTTTAGTATCCTGGGAAGTACTAGATACATTCATACGTTTTACATTACATCTTGAAATAAAATCATCAACTACATTTTTTCCCCATTTTATCACACTTATATGTATTTCCTATCTCTAAAGGAGAGCCGTATAAAACATCTTCACATCATGGAAAAAATAAAACATATAAATGGGTGTGCTCAGATGCTCAGTAAGGATAACAATATAGTTGGATCATTCATAAATAAACACAATCATTTAAAGAAAGTGTATATGATTAAAAAATAATTTTAAAATTCATCTTCAACTTAATATGTCAATGATAAAATCAAATAATTCAATTTACATAATCATAGGTATATCCTAGTAGTCTAATAATCATATGAAATATCAATAACCACTTTCATAATGATGGTATGTATAATGTCAGTCTTCATAACCAAATAGTCAATGCCTTGTTCCAAGACTAAAAATAATATTTTGTCAAGTCTGTATTCCAATACACTATTTTGTCTCATGAGACCTACCGATGCATCGAGGAGCAATATCAGGCTCCACCCGTCAATTAATATGTCAAATTCAATTATCATAACAAATGGATTAAACATAACATAAACATTCGTATTATAACTAGCACATTAAATGAAAATACATTTTCCATGAACCATGAATGTTATAAAAATAACACATCCATGGTCAAACATATAAAAAAACCTTCAATTCAAAATAGACATTTTTTATCATAATTAATCGACATCAAATAATCGTAAAATCCATTAAAAGATGTTGTCATAGTTGAAATCAAAACTATTTTTTAGAAAAATGTCTCTTTTTATATTGAATTAATTTATATGTGATATAATTATAACACAAAAATTTATTTTGAAAATATTTCTATAAGCTTGTAAGGGAAGCTTCGATGATGTTATAATGGCAGAAAATAGCTTCTCCCACCGTATAAGTTAAAAAAACATTCTGACCATAACTTTTTTGAAAAGGTCATAAAGTACCTTGTTTAGAAAATGATGGAATGATTTATTTCAAAACATATACAGTAATATATGGGTATAAATGAAATTAAACAATTTTCTAGAAAGGGGGAAAATTTATTGAAATACATTTTTAATAAAACACTAATGTGGATGATAAAGACGTCCCAGTATATACTTTCTTAAACACAACCTCTGATAATTAAGAGATTGTGAAATTAACCCTTACAATATACATTTCCATAGTCAATGGGATGTTAACCTTTTGTATAATATTTAATAAAATTTTATTAAACTATACAAGAGATATATATCTAAATAGGATATCATATATGATCTTATAATATTTCTTTGTTAACAATATTTTAGCAGTATCATCGTTTTTTGTGTTAATTTATTCGTTTTACATTATATAATTGGTTACACAAGACATGTTTGTTTGGGATATGATGTATTTGATTAATATACAGAATGATATAATGTTAATAAAAATTATTTTTAATCATATAATGAAAATTATTCTTTAATTATTACGATGGGGAATGAATCTCATCGCATTCGTGGAGACGATAATCTGTAAGTATGCACGATCAAAAATCTCATTAATTTGATGGAAAAAATGTATTTAATTTAATGGTATATTATATATACAGAATAATTTATATGTTATATTTATTATTTACATCATTTGTTCTCATTATTATTTCCATCCAAAAAATGATGTGTTTGAATTACAAACTACACCACGGCGTAGGGACAGTATTTTGTACGTACACACGTATGGTGACTTTATCATTTATTGAATGGATAGAATAATGAATATAGTTGTACCATTTTTATAAAAATGTCACTATATATAGAATATACTAGAGTTATTTTTTTATAATGGAATAACAATGATAGAGGAAGTGGAAGAAGAATAGACCGTGAAATAGGTGATGATATATTTACCTTTTCTTCGGGATATTCTTTTTGATTTAATGAAAAGGGCTCCATATGTTGGCTTTATAAACAATAGAAGGCCTCCAAGATAAAGGGAGGAGAGATGGGCGGATACTTGGGAAGGGGTTGGATGAGCCAAATGGCTTTGTAGGTTTAAAATTATGAGAAGGGGAAGTGCCCTTTTATAAGAGAGGTGATGGTCACTTAAGGAAATGCCTGATTTATTATTTAATAATAAAATAATTTTCGGATTTTAATGGATCCAAAATGAATTATTTAAAGGATTTGGTGGGGATGGGTCAAAAACCTCTAAACCAATAGGTTATAGATCTGATTATGTCATAATATTAACCTTATTATTAAGATTTAACTCTTAGTTAAATAATTTGAAATTTACCATGTCTTTTTGTATTTTTATATTATATGGTTTATAAATGTACTATAATATTCCAAGAGGACCCCATGTGGTTAATTATTATTATATAAAACCTTATCTAAGTACTTTGGCCTATCCTTATATTTTTGGGAATATTATATCAATTAATAATATAGTATTTGTTTTAAATATACAATTATGTCAATTTTGACACTATATAGTATTTGATTTTTTTGAAAGCCATAAACACATTATCACATTGAATAAAATTTATTTAATCAACCATAAAATGTCGTATTAACCTATAAAATTAGTTTAATGCTTCAAGGGTCTCAAATTAACTTTATATGTATATTTATAATATAAATTATTTTATTCGTTAATCAATAAGGTAATTACTGCATCATCATTATGTCAAAAATAATATACATTATTTAATACCTAAAATTTATAAATTAAATTAAATTATGTAGGAAATTATGTTATATTTTTAATGAATATTTATTGTCTAATTTATCATATTTATAACCCTATATTAAAAATTGTTTAGAAATTAAACATTGAATTTTACTCTTTTAACTCTTCTTTAAATAAAATGATAAAAAATGTCCTAATCTAATCCATGTGAACCAAATGGGATCATATTTTATTCCTAAGGTTGTTTATGGTCTAATTATACTTATCCAATAGTATTAGGTAATGTGTTATTGTAATTATGATATCATTTTTACCCTTTATTACCCTATTTACTTTTAACCGCTATAAATAAATGTCAAAAGTTAATATTCACCTAAAACTATTTTAATCTTATTGAAGGAAATTTCACTTATTGATATTAACCATGTCTCTTGAATTTTTTAAATTCAACTCAAAAAAGCGGTAAAATTATGTTTTATACAAATTTTCAAATGCTCATAGGAGGTGGGTAAAAGACGGTAAATAGTTCGAAAAAATTTTATATATCTAAACTTATTATAAAATGACTCCAATTAATTAAGTTGAATATATATAGGTATTATGTATCTATTTTGATCTAAAATAAATTAAAATAAAATAACTAATTATTTAAATAAAATGTCGGTTTTAAAAAATAATGCATTGTTTACGCTATTGAAAAAAATTTAATGTGTTCCTAAAAATACCAAATCTTCACCCAAAGATAATTTCGATATTTCGAATCCAATAATGAATTCTATTTTCAATGATAAAATTTAGAAAATTTCAAAACATGGGTATTACTATTAATAACAGCTAACTTGATTGGTTTTGGTGTGTTTGAACATGATGTTGCGTATAACACTAGTTATTTTATTATTCAGTGGGAAACACACCATGGAAGCATGGGGTGTTACATAAAGGGACGTGAATAATATTTTTTTAGTCAATGTAATAAACTGGAAAAATAATAAAAATCAATGGGAAACAAATATGAAATTGCATTTTTGGAAGATTCTAATATGCATAGCTTCTAGATGGTGAAAAAAGGGGTTCTAAATCAGTACATAAAGACGTTAATTATCATCGATCAACATGTATTTAAAAAAAGTGAATTTACTATGACTCATAAACATCAATGTCTGAAAATGAGAAGTGTAAAAATAAAGGGATGTAGAATGTAGTACATGTCACAAAGGTAGCTGATGCCTTAATAAAGAATGATTCAATAAGAATAAAAAAGTGAGTGAAACATTATCGTAATTTTCCCAAATATAATCCCCAGAGATATAAATTTTCAATATTTTGGTACATGTGAAGGAATGTAAATGAGAAGAAATTTCCTCCGATGAAATTTCAATTCAGTTTCATTTTGGGCCATACTATGTCTTATTATGATGAGGTATGGATAAATCTTAATGGGGTATCACATGGAATTAATAAAAAGAGATTAAAACCATATCATTCACCTTATATTATAAATATTTTATATGAATATTATATTACTATTCATTCATTTTCCATGGATCAATTCATTAGAGGCAGATGAATGGTGGTTAAATTACCTACAGAACTCAAATAAAACTCAATACCCTGCAACCAAATGAAGTTACTTCTGGAGGTATGAATTCCACTATGGAAGAAGTATATGAGTATGATAATCCCATGTATATTGAATATATTTTTTAAAATCATAGTGAAGCTTCCAACCATTCAAGTATTTATATAATGGAAAATAAGAAAATTTAGAAATCCAAACTTGCGAAAATAGCACTCACAACAAAAATGAATAGTAGCACCATCATTTTTAATTGGGGATGAAAATACTATGTGATAGGAAATGGATAGTTGTTAATGATTTATATGAATATGGTAGATTTAATAATGACTTCTAGAAATGATGGTGCTTTAACTATAAATTTACTGGATGCACAGAACAAAAAAAAGATGATCATAGGATACTGAATGTTCTCTATCTGGACGGTTTGCATCACAATATCCATTGTGTGAGTAAAATATATTGAATCAGTAATTATATTGGAATTTAATCAGAAGTGGTTCAATATCAAAGGAATGATATGTAATTCCCCCATGAATGGATGCAGAAAAGATAGAAATCTATACTAGGTTGATATTATAAAACACATTTTTACATAACAGTTGAGAAAGAAAAAACATGCGTCAAAAGAAGTTGAGTATCATTAATCAATAATGAATTTAAAAAATATCTAATATGTTTGTATTATTATAAATACCCAAATTGAAGAATATATGATAAAAAACATATGATTCTTGAATGTTAAGAATGATGTTTGGATGTTTATATCTATCGAATAACAATAGCGAATCAATCCTTCTTGATATCAACCACACTAATGTATGATGTACATTAAATTATGATGTTATATATGGAGATATGAACATAATTAGTTTTATATATCAATGTAGTATAATTTAATGTTTAATGATTATATACAATAAACATGAAGTGTTTGATTGCATTAATATTTTTCCTCAAATTGCTGACAACGAATCTGTGCACATAACTAATGTCCATTGATATGAAAATAGAGGATAATACACATCCATTGAATGATAAAATTATTAGTAAAACATGGAATAATGAATGAGGTGGTTGTAGTGAGATAACGATATCAAAAAAGGTCTTTTTATCACATTAATCAACATGTAAACAATATGTAATGATAAATGATGATTGAGAGACATATTCCACATCATTATTAGAAAGATTATATTTATGTAGAAGAGAAAAACCAAAATCAAGAAATTCTTTTTATGTGAAAAACCAACAAACCATATGAGATATGGTTTTTATGGATGACCACTAATAAGTATTTTCTTGTTTTTAACATAAATATTTCATCTAGAATAATGAAGGATATCATGGAATTTACAATGATGTTGCAGACGCGAGAATATTATTGGATATTTAGTAATGATTAAGCCCCTCAAATCTTACAATATTCATTTTGGATGATTTTTGGAATTTAGTAATTTCATGGTAATTGAATATAAACCCATAAATACCTTGAGGATATCATATGATGATATGATTGAAGATGATCAATAAAGAGGACAATAGACCTATTAAAATTTACGAATTTTGGAAATCATTCAAAACAATCAGGGCTTAAAAATGATGATGATTCAGAAGAATAATCAGAAGTGGAAACCATGGATATTGATTCCTCATCAGAGCCTCATAGGATAAATTGAATAGATAAAATTGGTTAATATTACATCATTGTGGATTTGATGGAACCCACATAAAAAATGATAATGTTTAATGAATCAAATTCTATTTTACTATCAATTGTGGAACAGAATTCAACCGAAGAAGCTGTGAAGGATGAATTTGTGGATAAGGATATGAATCATGAATTACATGAAATTGAAAATAACCACAACGGGGACCTTTTTAGGAGACAGAAAAATAAATTTGTGTTCAGAAAGAAATTTGATTTTTATTTTTTTATATAAGAATAAAAATGTGATCAGAAATAATGAAATAATGGTTTGTAAATGAAATCCAACGATTGAGTTCATTTGTGTTGAAGAAAAATTTTCAACATTGGTTAAAATGGTGATTATTTTTCACTTTCATATTATTAATATTCATATAAGGTACAATGATTATCAAATCGATTTCAAAATAGAGTTGATATATGGTAATCTTGAAGAATAAGTCTACCATGAACAACAATTAGGTTTTCTTGTTGATAATGATTGAAAAATGGTTTTTATATTAAAGACTAAATTTTATGGTCTAAATAAGGAACCACAAGCATTGTATTATCAATTATATTATTTTTTTAAAATCTTGAATTTATTATAAGATGTGTGAAACATAATATGTTTATGATGAATTATTATAAAGATCAATATATGGTGATTTTTTATGTGGATGATATTATATTTTTCATAAGTATGAAATGATTAGTGGAAGAATTTCCCAATCAAACAATATCATAATTTGAATTCTCTATTATTATTGAACTCACATATATCACTGGTAAACATGTAATTAAAAAAAGTATTACAACTTCATTTATCTGAAAAAATCTTCATGTGTTATTCTGAAGAAATTCAACAAGCATAACTCCAAACCAATTTGAACTCTAATTTTTTTGCGAACGAAATAGAATCTGTGATGATGGGACATCTCTGTGTCCCAGCATGTGTAATAGAATTATTGTAAGATTATTATAAATTCGCTAACTACGAAATATATCATCATTGTTTCGTGATTATAGGCCCTTTTAAAATTTAATACAAAGGAAGATCATTTTGATTTAGGTCATGGAATCATGAGGTATATTCAAGGTTCTATCAATTTTTTCTTATACTTTGCAGAAGGAAGAGATAATGAATTACCAGGACATTCTATTACTGATTGTGTTAGATTTTTGGTGGATCGAATTTTAGCAAGAAGTGGCAAAGTCATTATACGAAAAAAAATTGTGCTATGGTTGAGAGAAAAATAGGAAAGTACTTATGTTAGTATAAATATATTAGAGTATATATAAACTATAAAGTGATTCGCTCAGATATTTTGAATGAAGAAATAACTAGATGATATTTGTGATGTTGTAAATCATCCATTGGTGATTCATTATAAAAAAAGGGTGATCGATCTTATAACAAATATTTTTCATCACTCTCATACAAAACATATTCTAGTTATATATCACTACATTGTGGAAAAAGATGAACAATGCCTGATTAACATAGAGCATTTTTGAATTGATGATCAATTGTCTAACATACTGAGTAATCTATTTGAATCACTATTGATTATGAAAAATATATAGATCCTCAGATTTCATCCACCTCCCAATGAATGTGGAGGTTACATATGGCCCCATCTCCCAATATGTGTTATTTGTTTTAAAGTGATTGTTAATGTGATATAGGTTTATAGGGGTGATATGATTTAGGGAGAGATTTTTTTAAAGATGTAGATGTATAAATACATTTTTAGGTATTATGATACATGTTCAGAATGTAGAAATTAAATTTTAAATTGGTTTTATAGTATCATGTTTTTGAGAAATCATAAAATTATTCTATGAAATTATGAGATTTTTGTGTTTGGAGGAAATAGTTCATATTTCTCTGAGCATACCCTGGAAATTTTTAAGCTTTCCAAAACAAGCGAACCCAAATATTTCTAACCCTATATTTTTCTACTCAATGAATTTCTCATATAGATTATATGTGTAAGATGACTTCACGTTTCATTTTCTGGTTCATGGTTGGTGATTTATTGAATTTATCAAGAGTATCCAAATAATTATAAAGGGGGAGTTTGTTGGAAATAATTTCTATTAAATATGTAAAATGGAGGAAAAATCTAGTTTTTGTTTTTTTATAAATACACACAGAGTTAATCAATGTGTATTAAATGGATGTTTTATTTTGGTACAAAAGGATTCATTATTGAATGTGGTGTTGTTTCCCAGTGTTTTCCCAAATTTTGGGTCCAAAAGTAAGTGTTTGAAGGAAGTTGTATTTTTAAATTTTAACTTTATAGAAATGAAAATGGTGATTCAAAATATTCTATGCATTTTATTTTTCCTGAATAAAACATCAAAATACTAAACATACATGATTTTAATACCAGATATAAAATTTCATTAAATGTGAGTTTTTTCACACAGACAAGATGTGCTATGTGAATAATATTTATGAATATTAAGTGAAACATATGGAAAAAAAATTTATATTTTTTCTGATTGTGTATGGAACACAACGAACTTGTGCATATGATCATCGATTTCAATAAATAGTTTTCCACCCCATTCATTCAATGAAATATTTTCCAATGAATATTTCGTGCCTCTACTACATGAAAGAGTTGAGAGAATTATATATTAGCATTGTAAAACATTCTATGATAGTGTTCCTTGGGAATATCAAGGGTATGATCAATTAATTCTCTAGTTGAACAAAATATAATAGTTTCATGGATTTTTACTTTCATGAAAATAAGAATGATTCATGAAAGTACAGGAGTTGCATAAATGTTATTGAATTGTGTATTTAGATGTTTTTTGAATATTATGTTTCATTGATCAGTGATTTCATGTTCATCAAATTATGACTATTGTGAATAAAAATTATCATTATAATCAGGGAAAAAGATTTAAATTAAATTCTAATAATGGGGCCTTAATGTCATTTATATGAGTAATAATTAACCGAAAGTATTGATCAGGGGTGAGTTAAAATATGTTTTTTACGGTATATAGTGTGTTATCCCTTAAATATAAAAATACAAGTTTGCCTATAATTGAGTGACTATGTGTAAACATTCATATTACGTAACTAATGATAATTATTGGATTTTGGTATTATTGAAACACTATTGGTGTATGCTATATGGACTAGCCCATAGTAGTGAACTAAGTAAAACTAATGTGTTGGATTTATCCACATGAATGCTTTATTACTGAAAAATTCCATAAAATGAGATCAACAAGCTCATATCATCACAGGAATAAGAATCTTTGAATTAAATGAATATTTTGACACCCTGATTCACCCCTCCCCTCGCAAGGTGATGTGAGGTCCAACAAGAAGTATTAGAGGGTATTTCATTTTCGAGGTAAATTTATCCTCTATAGTTTTTATAGAGAATTTTGTTAATTTCATGTGATTCCCCTTGTTTAATGGAGTAAAAATATATGTTTCGATGTAAAATATGAGATATCATATGAGATACATTTGGAATGAGGATTTATTTTCCATTAATTTTAGGATTGAAGTAGCGTATTCAAGAGGAATGTATATGATTGCAATAAAGGGGAAATTGATTTAGGTATTTTATATTGACCAAAATGACCTTATTACAGCTCTATATAATCAATTTTTTAGGCAATGAGTTTCAAATGTTCCATGTATAAATGGGTACATCTGTAAATTATATACAAAGGCAATTACAATGTGAAGGAGACCAAACTCTATATTTTCATAACATGATTGATGATCAGAAAATTCATGTGGTTGAAAATAAATAAATATTTTTAATAGAATTAATAATGTTTTAGGTTAATTTAATGGAATTTGAAAAAAAAATGATATTTAAATTATGATGAATATATTAAAATGGATTTCACCTTTGTAAAATCCAAAAGTGTAGGCCCTGGATGAAAGAGTTCTATCTTAATTTAATCTTGATGATCTGTTATGTAGTATGGAGGATTATGAATTGAGGGTCAAAACAGAAGATAAAACAACCTGGGTAAGAAAGGAAATGGAATCAAAATCCTTGGAGAACCATGAGGTTTCTAGATATAGTGTTGATAAAGAATATCAGGAAGATAACATCATTTCTCTTTTTCTATGAAATAAAATACAGGAAAATGGTGATTTGAATGATAGATTCTTTAGGCATAATTTTATGGTGCTAGACATCGTTACAATTCCTCGCGCTACTCCATGAAATTCGATGATGATGTAATTGAATAGTGAATAATGCAGAATAAATATAAATGTTTTCCGCAAAAGGGTGACTTAAATTTAGCAATGAAATTACAATAAAAGAGTTTCATCTAAAAAATATGAACAAGATGATACTTAATTTTTCAATTATGAAGAAAAATATTTTAAATATAAAACTCATGCATCCATGAGGATAAATTTAAAATTTTAAAAAATAAAAATATCATGATAATAATTTAATTCTTGTTGTTGATCTAAATTTGGAACTTGTCGGTGTGATTGATAAAACTGAAATTATTATAAATATAAATAGAAAGACGAGATCCATTTTAGAAGTTTTGTCAATGTATATTGATCTATTGAAGCAGAAATTGATTGATTGGAATTGATGGAAGAATAATATTTTAAAATTATTTGAAACTCCAAATTAGTATTGGAATTAAATGTCAGGATTGAAGAGATTGAAATAGTCATCAATGGACATACATCCACACTAAGGGATAAGGGTAATACAATTGTGGGGATTGAAGAAGAAATTTTAACTATATTGAGTAAAGTAGAAAGTGAATAAAAATCAAGGAAAATAATGAAAAAATTATTGGTTATAATATTCTATTTTTGAGAAATTTAAAAAAGGGAAAAAATGGTTATGATGTAGTAGATACCGTGCTAAATGATCATATATCATGATGTATGGGAAAAAGAGGAATTAGTGACGTAGCTAAAACGTTAGTGGCAAGAAATGAGATGAGTCAAAATAAAGGGAAGTAGAAAGTTAAACATATCATAAAGGACACTTCAGGAAAACAGAATATTTGTGACGGGCAATTTGCGACGGGGCTCCATCACAAATCGCCCATTGCCTAAAACGTCGTCGCAAATAGGTGTTTTTGCGGCGGTCCCATTGTAAAAAGAGTATTTGCAACAATATTTTTCCCCCATCTCAAATGGGTTATCATTTATACATAAAAACTGTATTTGTGACGGGCCATCATAGATAGATTAGTTGCGATGGGTTTCTGACCCGTCGCAAATGGGAAATTTTAAAAATATTTGTGACGAAGATATTTGCGACGGACCGTCACAGAAATGTTTTTACGACGTGTATTTTTCCCATCGCAAATGTTACAGTAAAAAAAATTACGCTTGGAAATACCATCGCAAATATTCCCGTCGCAAATACTAACAAAATATAAATTAACTAATATAAATCCAATAATATTATATAAAAATAATAAGTATATTAATAATATAAAAATATTCTATTATTATAATATAAATAAAGCAATATATAAAATATAATTATGAAATATTAATATAAAATAATAATAATATGAATATAAATAATAATAATATGAATATAAATAATATAATATAATATAATAATACAAATATGAATAATATAAAAAATTAATATAATATTAATATTGTTAAATTATATATATTATAGTAATATTAATATTAATAATATAATGAAATTATATTATTATAATATTAATAATAAAAAATATATATAATATAATTAGGAAATATTAATATCAAATAATAATAATAATATGAATATAAATAATATGAAATATTAATATCAAAAAATAATAATAATAGTACTAATATTAATAATATAAAAAATTAATATAATATTATTATTATTAATACAAACATACATATTTATGAAAAAATAAATATATGAAAATATACTACGAACTCAAATAAGCAGGCATTAAAAATAATACTAATCAGTAATAATATATAAAAAATAAAAACAAATTAAATCATGCAATATTCATACCAATATGAAAGATGTAATGTAATAGTTAATATGAAAATATATTATGAACTCAAATGTTTATTACATCTAAAAATATCACTGGGAGTGGATAATCTAGTGGACCCAGAAGAGGTAGTGGAGGAAACTCCATCCCTAAACTATGAGTCAAACGACACATATACTCCATCTTCTCCTGATGTTGCTACTCATATCGACGTCTCTCCTCATCCTACTTCTGACGAATCTTCTCCTTCCATCGACGCATCTCCCGATCGTGCTGCTGACGCATCTGCTCCTTCCCCTGACGCAAATCCTCTATAAGCTGACTCTGAGCACGCAGCTGCTACTGATACTATGAGGCATCAGATGATGTCTCTCCATGAGCTCCTCTCGAGTTGGACGCCGACAACGCAGTAGTACCATAATAAGCTGCAAGTTTCATATGAGAGAGGATACCAACTACTCGACCCTTTTCGAAGCCATACCGGGTGGCCTGCATCCATGTCGGCTCATCAAAATGGTGGGCACTAGTCTGATCACCCGTCTAGTCATGACTCTCACCCTGTGTCTAAGATGTCACAGCCTCACATGACTCCTTATGTTTCAATTAGATATTAAAATAATGAAAATATTATATGCATTTAATTTGCAAACTGAAAAAAATACTGACCACAATCTGACAATGGTGGTCACCTTTAATCTCTCTATTAGCCGGATCAGTGTACATCCACCGATAAACATCGTACGTCGTAATAACAGGCTTCTCGGCTTCCTATATGAATATAAAATAAACTATTTATATTTAATGTTGTATAAAATATTAAAAATAAGTACTTACCAGATGCTCTATATGCGCACTGAATGTATGACTACCGGCTCGATGTGCCACCTCTTGTCTCCACCGATTCTGTCGACCCAATGCAAATCTCTTCTGAAACCCACCACCCAACCAGTGTGTACATAATCCATCCCAAATGTATGAAGAAATGTACTCTGGTCGGTGGGCTCTATATGACTCATAAAATTCTGTCAGTCTGGCTTTGTTCACAGCCATCTTTCTCAAATTATGAAAAAATTGATAGAAACGGTCACGCATAGAAACCACCCATGATGTGTGGATAGTGGCACACATTCTCTAATCGATGGGATACCATAAAACCTAATATAAAGTTATTAAAGAATTAAATTTAAAAATAAATAATATTTAACTACGTACCAGCCAATGATCGAACATGGAAGCCTGTACATCAGCGGCAATCTGATCCCATGTAAGCCAGGGATGAGAAAAATAATTGCGCAAGATACCGCTCCCCTGTCCAATAGCAATATGCGTAAAACTCTGGAAAAGAAAAAATAATAACAAAATTATAATATAAATAAATTATAATGAATGATAACTAAAATACAAAGGTTACCATACCACCGCATGTGCGCATCGAATCCAAGAGGTGGACATCGCTCCGGGATAGGATCTAGAATCATCAGTCTAGCAAGACCACACCCCCTCCGAGTTCTCCATGTATTGCCAATATCCTATGGGTCAGATGACTCAAGAACCTCATCATCCATAGGTAGATCAGCCTCCAGCAACTGACGAAACGTTTCCGAGTCCATCTACAACATGAAATGATTGTTATTAGCAAATAGTTGAAAATAACTATTATGTATATATATATATTTATTATGATTCTAAGCAGCATTTTACTGTGTCAATGTTCATCTTCATCATCATCTTCATAGTTGTAAATGTCAATGTCTTCATCTTCCACATCAACATCATCAATTTCCATATTAGTTTCACTTTCATCATCTGTTTTCATTTTAAATTTAGTTGTAAAATCATTGACAACATCATCACCATCCACCCTTAACTGTGGGGTGCCATCCTCGATATTCATGTCTCTTTGTGAAAAAGATGGGTTTTGATGAGTGTCCTGAAAAATTTCATTTCCTTGAACTTCAGTGGAACCAAATTTATTTTGAGTAAACTGATTTTCTCGAGATTTAACTTTTATTATACTCCACCAATCATCCAACTCTTTTGCAGTAGCACAATATTTTTCATAATAAATTTCATGTGCCTGATGATCCAATAAAAATGGTTCATTTACTGTAAGAAAACTTTTATGTTTAATATCAACAATTCCATGAGTCGGATTATTACGCAACCCTCTCTCAGTATCCATCCATCGTCATTTAATCATTGTTACATAATTCTGTCCCAAATAACCCAGTTCAATAATTTTTTCAAGAATGCCATAATAGTCAACTTCAATATCTCTATGATGTGATCCCTTCAAACAAACACCAATATTCATTGTTTTCATTGATTCCCCATATTCACATGTATGAAAGTGATAACCATTCACCACATATGCATTATAAGATTTATCCATTTTGGATGGTGGGATACTCAATATATGCAATCGACTATCAATATTATCAGCATATACTGATACCTGAAATTTTTTAAAACATTTATCACCATTACAATTAATAAATTGATTTTATATGTAAAAACAAAAAATAATGTTTGTTACCAGTTTTTGAAACCATTAGTAAATTTTTTTCCGATGTTCATCTTTTTCCAGCTGTTGTAATTTGTGTAAATTGTTTCTTAATATGATAATCATATAACCTACAAATACAATATTATTAATTTACTGTAACATAATCCATAGAATAAGGTATAGGAGCACTCAATGTACAATTGGTGACATTTCTTCGCAAGTGAGTAGAATATATGTATGAGCTCTATGATGTTCATCATCTAAAAGCCATCTATCATGTACTCCACCAAAGCCAAGTTCGGGCTGATTAACAATAGATAATTTATTGTTCATATCATCATCAACAATCCACTCGTTCCGGCCCATGTGGTTAAATTTTGAGGGGTATTCAGATTCAAAATAATGAGTGTAGAATAAAGCAATTTCCTCTTGCAAATAAGATTCAGTAATTGAGCTTTCAACTGATGCTTTGTTACAGACTTTTTTCTTCAATTTTTGCATGTATCTCTCAAATGCGTACATCCATCGAAATTGAACTGGACCTCCACATTTTTCCTCATGTGGAAAATGTAATATCAAATGTTCCATTGAGTCAAAGAAATCCGACGAAAAGATTTTTTCCAGTTTGCATATAATTACAACAACAGCTTCTTCCAGTTTGCTTAATGTATCCTAGTCTATTGTCGCCGCCCACATGTCTTGGCAAAAAATGATATATCTACAATCGAATCCCAAATCATATAATTCAACAAACCTCTTAATATAATAGGCATAAGTCTTTCCATTATAACATGACAATCACTGCTTTTTAATCCAGTAATATGACCATTTTTAACACATCTATCCATGTTGGAAGCATAGCCATCTGAAAGTCTCAAATATGCAATACACTGACAAAATAATAAGCGACTCTCTTTAGTCAATGTATAAGTTGCTTTTGGCTTCATTAATCTATGTGATCTGAAATTTTCAAACAATTCAAGTTCTGTTCGCCTGCAAATTTGGGCATTATCTAATCGTGCATTTACATTATCTTTTCTTTTACTCGATGTATCCAAAACATTATGAAATAAATCATCAAAACAGTTCTTCTCAATATGCATGACATCCAACATGTATCGTACCATCAAATCAGACCAATATGGAAGATTCCAAAAAATGCTCTGTTTTGTCCAATTGTGTTCTTTCCCAAGCCATGAATTTTCTGTTGGTTTATTGTCAGTTCAAAAGTGATGGAAGGTAATGAAAATACAACTGATTATAACTCTGTAACTGAGATCATTTTTTTAGGTTCATCTCTTTCAATTCTTCCTTTTCTGAAATGAGATTTATTCTTCCGGAAAGGATAATCGATTGCAAGAAATCTGCGATGATAGTCAAAATATAAAGGTTTTTTCCATTCACAAGAATAAATGATTTGTTGTCTCCCATACAGTAAGGACATTATTTTGGACCATGTGTACTCTTTACAGATAACATGCCATATACCGGGATGCCACTAATTTTCCTAATTAAATTAGCTTTCATTACAAAATTCTATTTTACAGCAGCATCATATGTACCAACACCATGACTCCACAATAAATTTAACTCATCAATCAATGGTTTCAAATAAAAATTAATATTCTTTTTTGGATGTCCTAGGATTAAAAATGTCAAAAAGATATACGGATCTTTCATCAACATCTATGGAGGAAAATATTACGGAGTTATAAAGACATGCCAATAAGAATACTGACTACCAAAAGATCTAAATGGACAAAAACCGTTAGTATAAAGACCCAATCGTAGGTTCTGGGATTCTAAAGAAAAAGACGGATGCACTTGATCAAAATGTTTCCATGAATCACCATCATATGGATGAATCAAGCTTTTACCCTTTGAAATATTGGTTTTGTGCCATAACATCATTGTCGATGTGTTCTGAGACATAAATAAATGCTACAACCATGGTGTAAGAGGGAAATATCTCAACTGTTTTATAGGAATCAATCCAGACATTCCTGATTGAGCTTCTTTATACCTCGATTTTCCACATGTGGGAAAACTATCCAACGACTCATTTTCACTATAACATAAGATGAAATCGTTTGAACATGCATGGATCTTCTGAGAACTAAGGCCCAGATTACGAACCGGTCTCTTTCTCTCATAATAATTAGCAGGCAACACATTTCTTTCAGGTAACAGTGCTTTAACCAAAGAAAATATCTGATCAAAACTATTATTTGACATTCCATTAACTGATTTAATAGCCATAAAGTTTTCAACTGCTTCTAATTTGCATATCTTGCAACCAGGATATAATGCATCCTTAGCAGACCTGAACAAATCATCAAATTCAGATGGTGCCAACTTGGGAGGTAAATCAACATTATCCTCGATTTCAGTTCGTTGAACGGATGACCTTGCAACATCATGTACTAAATTGTGAAACTGTGATGGATCCAGAATCAAATTATTAGTATCTTCTCTGAAACTGTGTCCACCGTGTTGATACCAAAAATATAATCTGATTGAAAACCATAAAGCAAGTGATGTTTCCCAACGATGTCAAAAGGTAGCCACCAATGTGCTGGAAATTGTGCCATTTTATCACCATGTACTTGAATATATTTTATTTTTCATTAATTATTACTAATTATTACTAATTATTACTAATTATTAAAAATATCAATATTTTCAATAGATTTTTTTCTATTCATAACATGTTCAAATCTTAAAGAGTCGTCAATTTTCATGTCATTCCCAATAAAAATTTTGCGTCAACCTTGTCCAATTTAAGCTCTATAATTGTCCTTACATGGTTGATCACCTCGCAAGTGGTGTTCCAATAGGACTACACAAGTAATGTCATTCTCGTATTTAAGAATCATTATGCATTACCCTTTACATAGATCATTTTTCATTGAAAAATTAAAAGAACTTTAGTATATTTCCCTTAATTTTTCAACAAAGAATGGTCTATGTAAAAATTCATGTGATATGATTTTTATAGATGAGAAAGACATGACATGGGTTGACCTATTGCAATGATACTTGTGAGTTTATCAACCAAGACAGAACAATTATAGAGTTTTCATTGGATACGGTTGACGCAAATTTTTTATTGGGCATAACCAGAAAATTGGCGACCCATTACGATTTGAAGATGTTAATAAGAAAGCAATACTTATTGAAAATATTGATAATTGTAATATTTTACAAATTTTTTATAATTCTAGTAATATTAATATTTTTTTATAAATATTAACCATATAATAATAAAATAATTATATTATTAGTATTATTTAATTATTAATATTATAGTAATATAATATTTTATATTATGTTACTATTTATGTTACTAATTATTTTAATAAATATGATACTAATTAGTAACAAACGTGATTGACCGCTCATCTACCTCAATTTTCTTTTCATTTGTGTGTTGAGGTTGATAGGAAACTTCTCCCTCCACGTGTAGTATTTACTTTTACTCTCAAAATTATAAACCTCCTCACCTCTATGCTGGCGAGGAGGTTGATAATTTTGATAGTAAAAGCAAATAGTACATGTGGAGGCAGAAGATTCATGTCAAGACTCAACATACAAATGAAAATAAAATTAAGGTAGATGAGCGGTCAATCACGCTTGATAATTATTTCCTAATTATTTTTATTTTTTTTCTAATTATTTTTATTTATTTCCTAATTATTTTCATTTGTTTCCTAATTATGTTTATTTGTTTCCTAATTTTTTTTGTTTCCTAATTATTTATATATGTTTCCTAATTATTTTTATTCGTTTCTTAATTATATTTATTTGTTTCTTAATTTTTTTTATTTGATTCCTAATTTTTTTTATTTGTTTCCAATTTTTTTTTATTTGTTTCATAATTATTTTTATTTGTTTCCTAATTATTTTTATTTGTTTCTTAATTATTTTTATTTGTTTCGTAATTATTTTTATTTGTTTCCTAATTATTTTAATGTGTTTCCTAATTATTTTTATGTATTTTCAAATTATTTTTAATTGTTTCTTAATTATTTTTATGTGTTTCCTAATTATTTTTATGAGTTTTCAAATTATTTTTATTTGTTTCCAAATTATTTTTATTTGTTTCCTAATTATTTTTATATGTTTCCAAATTATTTTTATTTGTTTCGTAATTATTTTTATTTGTTTCCTAATTATTTTTATTTGTTTCCTAATTATTTTTATTTGTTTCCTAATTATTTTTTTTTGTTTCCTAATTATTTTTATTTTTTTCTTAATTATTTTTATTTGTTTCCTAATTATTTTTATTTGTTTCCTAATTATTTTTATTTGTTTCCTAATTATTTTTATTTGTTTCCTAATTATTTTTATTTGTTTCTTAATTATTTTTATTTGTTTCTTAATTATTTTTATTTGTTTCCTAATTATGTTTATTTTTTCCCTAATTGTTTTTATTTTTTTCCTAATTATTTTTAATTGTTTCGTAATTATTTTATTTTTTTTCTAATTATTTTAATTTTTTCCTAATTATTTTAATTGTTTCCTTATTATTTTAATTGTTTCCTAATTATTTTAATTTTTTCCAAATTATTTTAATTTTTTCCTTATTAATTTAATTTTTTCCTAATATTTTAATTATTTGCTAATTATTTTAATTGTTTCCTAATAATTTTAAGTGTTCCCTAATTTTTTTAATTATTTCGCAATTATTTTAATTGTTTCCTAATTATTTTAATTGTTATTTAATTATTTTAAATGCTTCTTAATTATTTTAATTGGTTCATAATTATTTTAAATGTTTCCTAATTATTTTAATTGTTTCTTAATTATTTTAATTGTTTCCTAATTATTTAATTTTTAATTGTTTCCTAATTAATATATTTTTAATTTTTTCCTAATTATTTTATGTCTAAATACTTCTTAATTATTTTATTTTTAATTGTTTCCTAATTATTTTATTTCTAATTGTTTCCTAATTATTTCTAATCAATTAAATCTAATTATTTCGTAATTATTTGATTATTATTTTAATTAAATCTAATTATTTCTTAATTATTTAATAATTATATAATTATTCATAATTAAATATAACTATTTCTAATTATTTCTAATTAAATATATTTATTTCTATTTATTACCAAATCATCCTCCGAGAGTGTCGAACCATGAGTGTAGCAAATCCCATTGTCGTGTACCAGGTTACCCCGAGTTTAACTCGAAACACCTTGTCAGAGTTTTCACTCCTAGGTAAATCTGTGCCAGAGCTGCCTCTACTTGTTCGTATCCAGACAAGGACTATTTGGTACAACCACTTAATATAATTATACTATATATCTGCATAAACATTCTATAAAAAAAATATAATTAACAATTAAAAATAAAATTAACAATTGAAAATAATTTAACAATTAAAAAACAATAAATACCTCTTATATGTTTAGCAGTTTGCGCCTCCTAACTCCTTCTCTCCTCTTCCCGTAAGAAAAAATTAAAATTAAAAACAATTCTACTCAAAATAGAAATTTAAAGAGAGAAAGGAAAAAAAGAAGAAGACAGATCTGAATGATTTGAAAAAAATGGATGGGGGTATATATAGGTTAGAATATTTTCGATGGAATTATTTGTGATGGGATCCCGTCGCAAATACTAGTATTTGTGACAGTTTACCGTCACAAATACCTTCGCCCGCATTAATTACGGGTGGCTGTTACAAGGGTTTTAGCGATGGGCCCGTCGCAAATAGCTGCCTGCCGACATACCAATAGCGACAGGCAGATATCCCCGTCGCAAAATGCTATTTACCTCCACTGGTATTGGTGACGGGCCCCTTCGCAAATACCTTCACCCACATTTAATACGGGCGGTAGTTAAAAGGGTTTTTGCGACGGGCCAGTCGCAAATATTTTTAGGCCAACATACCATTAGCGACGAGCGGATATCCCTGTCACAAAATCGTATTTACCGCTACCCGTATTGGTGACGGGACCCGACACAAATAACACCAGGTGAATAGTGTTTTGCGATGGGAAATTTTCCTGTTGCAAATAGTATTTACCACCTCTGGGTACTTGCGACGGGACAAAGGCCACCGTCACAAATAGGATTCCTGTGTTTTGTCGCGCAAACCGCACCATACCTATTGTGACAGGTCTTGTATTCCCATCGCAACTAACTGACCATTTGTGACGGGCATATATTACCGTTGCAAATACACTTTTCACCGGATTTATTGCGACGAGATGTAATCCTGTCGCAAATAACTCGTCACAATAATCGATTTTTCCCGTAGTGGGACAATTTTTATATTATACACCCAAATTTTTATGCGGAGTATAAAAACCACTTAGACATATCATATCTTGAATTTATTTATCATAATGTTATCTTATGTTTTGGTAAACGCAAATCCTTCTTGGGGAATTTTTTTCAAATGATTCAATGTGGTATGACACATGTTGATTTAAAAGTGACTTCTTCAATCAATTATCTAATATATTTTGAAAGCTTTGGGCATGGATGAAACGGGTTGGGGACCGGTTAATGCAAGCCTATCGATGCATAAGTAGTCTCATTGGATGAATTCTGTTGTTGGACAACCATTTTATTTTGATTCATATTTTGTTTAAACAATCTGGAGGATATATCATGAAAATAGTGTATTTTAAAAGTTCTTGACCCAAAAATGGTGGGATTATACCCAATAACTATAACTCGATGATGATTGATCTTGAAATTAACATTCTAGTGGTTATATCATGATAGTTCAGATGTATAAAAATATTAATTCCATATTTATTGATATTGCATGTAATATAATTGATTAGTTATATTTTCCATAGTCATGGTTCATCTCCATGAGATTATTTTTTGAGAATAATTTTATCTTCATTTTTTTCTTTCATATAATGTTTGTGTTATTAATTGGTATGGGTTTCTGCGATGACCCCTCCCTCCAAAGTTACCCCTCCTGGTAAGGAAATGAAGAATGGGAGATAATAACACCCCGTGTCCCGCCTCCATTAGTACTAATGTTTGATACTATAACCAAGGGTTTACAAATATTAGAACACGGGTGGAATTATAATTATTAATGAAATAAGATCGTCATATATGTTGAACAATAGAAACCAACTCCATGTCATATATATAAGGAATCTAAAAACCATCCCATTTTTCATTATTAAATTGAACTTATACAAATAAAATTATAAAAAGTAAGTACTAAAAATTAATACTAAAATAGGAACATATAATTTATCCATAGGTATGATCTCGTAACACCCCACTCGGTCCATATAATACTCATTGAAACCTGGAAATAGTATTATACGCATAGAGTGATCATACATGTATACTCAATAATAAAACCAATGTATCTCCTGAATAATTGGAAGAGGAATACGAATGCATCAATGAGAAAATAGAAAAACCAATAGACACCAAATAGGTAGAGTAAACATAACCCCAACCTCACTAAGGCTCGCTCACCAAATAACACATCCAGCTAATATTATCTAATAATAATCACATCCCTTACAGGGTACCCCACACTACATTCCCACTAATTAGCTCCTCTCACACCCTAATGTAATATGTCCTGGCACTCCCACCTCTTTTGGATATATCGCATCACATACCTCTGCTGAGACCATGGGCTCACAACACATCCCACATGCATACACCTAGGCCTCCCAACACATCCCAATCACACACACATGGTCATCACAACACATCCCTCTCGAAAACACATGGTCCTTACAACACATCAAATATCATAAAAATACACATGGGAACAAACATCAAAACTCATAATGAAGAATCCTAGGACACCACATCCAAACTCAACCCGATGACACTTGGTATACAACTTCTCATTACATCCTCTCAAAGATGCATGGGTCAACATTTCCTCGAAGGGGGATTAGTAAAGAATATGTTTCAATCTATCCATACTCCCACTAGGATGTTGGGAAAACACCACCCACTAGGATTATGTAGCTTTTTGTCCCATAGTGCTAAATGTAGGTGGGTGAATATAGAATTCACAATTATATATAGTCTATAAATGTAATGATGATTGAACAGAAGACCAACTTATGTGTTCACAAGAAAATCACCAACCAACTCACAATGTCCCCCAAGTCCACTTCAATTAATAAATTCACAACCCATAATAAGAAAAAAATGCCACGTTACATTGTTCATTAATTTAACCATTAAAAAAACTTCCACCAAATTCCATTGAACAAGTTGTTTAAATCATTATCAGGTAATAATTGTAGTTCCTTATTATTTTTCATTTCATTATACATGAGAATAAGAAAACTATGATAGCACAACCCATATCAAGCATCATAGTAATAGATGAAAACCAAGAACATAATCCATTTCCACCTTCAACCATAGATCCACTACACGACAACATCAAAACAACCATCATTGAATCCCCACATTATAAGTCATCTCATCCACTACCCCCACATATCACAAAATAGTCATATCTCATCCATCACATAACCAAGGAAACCCCACGGACCACAATTGTTCCCACAAAAACGTTAAATAACATATCATATTAGAATATATTTTCTGGTATAGAATTTGATCCCTTATTTCATTTCATTTTAATGATTAAAGGGGTTATCAGAATATATAAAATCCTAGGACATCACTTTTTAATGAAATTTTTTTGGTCAACCAATTTAATAATAAGCTACATAATTAGTCACAACACATTCATTACATAGTTCAAATAATTATGAGAACAATATATTAACAAAAAACAATTTCAATGTTTAGTTTCTCCCATACAATCTATAACATAAAAATAGAAAAAAACCAAATCAAATAAAATGTGTAAGATTATATGTCACATTATCCATCATCTATATAGACTTTTCACCGATTTGATAATCCTTATAAATCATGAATCAACAATATATACAAGGAAGAACATTTATATAACAATCCCTCATTATACACAATTACAAAAGAAAAAGGAAATCCGTCCTGGATGAACGATGATCGGCACAACCTTGTTTCTCCAAAATAGAGGTCCATATACAACATGAAGCGCTCATGGGAAACACAAACCAAATATATGAAACCTATATCAGGAAAAATATTTTTGGGATATCCAGCCTCTTGGGAAATCTATACCCAAATTATGATTTGAAGGAAGTATGACTAGGATTTAGAAAGATCATATCCCATGTAATGAAATTAGATACAACATAAATTTCCATTAATGGTGTACCTTGACATTAACACATGTTTTGACCATTTAAAAAATCTAAAAATTTCGAAAATAATGTATATGATTTTTTAACATAGAAACAGATTCTAAAACACATAAAATTTTTATTAAACGATTTTTATGTTAATGAATGATGTAAAAGGGAAAAAATAGAAAATTATGGAATCATTTTTCATGAGTAACAATTAGTCAGTAATCGTTATTTAAAAATGAGTCACCACTGATGAGTAACAATTAATTAAAAATTAGTCACCATTGGTGAGTCAATGTTAATTAAAAATAATTCACCCCTGGTGAGTCACTGTCATATAAAAATAAGGTACCATTGATGAGTAACAATTAGCAATTCACAGTTAGTTTAGAATGTATCGCAGTTGGTGATTCACATTTAGTTCCATATAAGTCACCATTGGTGAGTCACCATTATTTCAAAATTATTCATTTTTGTTGATTCAATGTTATATTAGAATGAGTCACTGTTGGCGAGTCACAATTAGTTAAAAATGTATCACTATTGGTGTGTAAATTGTTATTTCAAATTGAGTCACTATTGGTGGGTCACCATTAATTAAAAATGACTCACTATTTGTGACTCACAATCAATTCAAAATGAGTCACTATTGGAATGAATCACATGTACCAAAAGAACCATGAACTACCACTCAAAAACTCAAGCATTATCTTTTCCGAAAGGTAGTAGTCTGAACGGTCCATTTCATTACATTAGATACCTCTCAAACTATTCTCAACATAAATAATTTGAAACCATTGTAGAATAAAATATAGGAAAGGGGTGAAACAAATCACTAGATATTCTTCTCAAGGATATTGTTAAACTTGAAAGACCTCAACCAATCAAAAACACCAACCAAAATGATCACAAAATACACTACAAAACAATATGATCCTCTATGTATCCCAAACTAGAAAGCGTTTAAACGAACATACCATACCATACCAAGCACATGAAATTGGGAAATCCATATTCCATGTCAAATGATATCTACTATGGGGCATCACTGACTTTACCAAAACAGTTTAATCACATCATTGTTGATGCATCATTATTAGGAATCATATCTCCACCTTCTCATATTCTAGATCATTACTACACATCACAACGTAGAGATCAAAATCCAAGGAAAATATCTCATCTAAAAAAAATATCCAAGAATCACATCAGAAAGAAATAAACAGAATGAAAAAGTAAAAACAATTATTGGTACATAGAGCACATCTACATATCATGATCCCATGTTCTCTCCCTTAATTCACAATGCCTCCATAGAACCTGAACAAGAGGAAGGGATCATCCTCGAAACAACTTTTCATGATTATTGTGGATCTCTAATGGATGTTATATGAATGATGTGACATAATCAATATCCTAATCTCCCCATTTAATGATAGGGGAATCATAGTAATGATATTGAAGGAGATGAGATACGCAGAGGACTTCCTGGATACTCTCTACCTTTGAAAGAGACACTATCTAGTATGCCACTTCTCAAACTCTCCCCAACACCCCAAATAGAAATGTAATCCCGGGAGAAATATTATTACCTCTTCCAAACCTCCATTTTCCTTGACTAGGAGAAACCATCAAGAACACATGCTCTCCAACCTCGAACTCTAGGGCCTCCTCCTATAACTAGCATAATAATTCTACTGGTCATTCATTTAATTCATCCTATCACGAACAAGATGATTTTTATATGTTATTCTATGCCTCGTACTGGGACACAGAATGATTGTCTCCACAATATGTGTCCATCACAATGGAGATCTACATATCTATCCATTATAAGCCTCAAATGGTTCCATACAAATAGAATAATAATATATATTATTATTGGAAAACATACCCATGGTAATGTGACATTCACATGATATACTGGAGTCTAAGAAAGAAGCACGTAGCATATCCTCCAACATCAAGATTGTCTGATTTGTTTCATCATCAGTCTAAAGGTGGGTGGAAGTGATGAGGTGTTACTGGGTTCCAAAAAAAATTTTCAATCCCCTATATACACGTGAGGTAAAAAGAGTTTTGATATGCGGAAATGGACATCATAACTCTATGATACCATACCACTTCATCTAATTACCTCTTTCCAAATAATCCACTATTTCTAAATCTATAATCTCTGTGAAGAGTGATGATTTCTTCAACAATTCTATGATCACCCAGATAACATAACAACCACCCTAAGCTCTATGTGACCCTCTAATGAAATACATATATATTTCGTCCCATTTCCACTTGGGGACATCCATGGGCTACAAAAAACCTCCCCGAACACAATTCACACTGCTTAACAATTCTGATACAAGTCACTGAGCCACAAACTATACCACTATCTATTTCATTCCTGACAACCAAATATATTCTCTAAATGAATAGTAAATTTTGGAAATGCCTTGATGTACTCCCATTGGGGACCTTTGAAACTCATGAAGAACTCCCTTTTTCATTACTACTGGAACAAATAGAATTATCCAAAACCACATCCAGTTATAATTATCCTCCAAACACAACTTAAGAGTATAACCATGGCCAAAATTATCATTCATAACCTCTACCTATGATTATCCCCACAAAGAATCTTCCACCATCTATATCTCGGAATACTTATACATTATTTTTAAAATCATATACCACCATCCATCCTTATATTTATTTGAAAGGATTTAGACTCCTTAATCACATTACAAACATCTACTGACTCTTGAACAACATCCTTCGTTAAATTTCTTCTAAAATAATTTCCCATGAGATTCCCTATCATGAGGTATTTGAGATCTCAAAATCATAGTCCTAAAAAATAAATCTATCCACCTCAACAATTGTAGTTTCCATTCACACTGTGAAATGATTTAACTCATACTATTTCTAACTATGAAGACCATAATAAACTCCGAGATGATTTAATGACTCCACAAAATCATCATGAAGGGAAATTCCACTATCATTCAATCATGGGAGGCATAAGTGTGTTCATGTAGGAATATATATCGAGATACATAAGATATCTTCTGCTTCTTATGCATCAAGAATAATTGAAATCATAGATGGGATGTGCCACATAACACCTAAAACATTAATCCCTCCTGCGAATGCTAAATAACTAGAGAATTGAAAAACACCTCCTTTATGAAAATGAATTTTTCATTGATTTATTTTTCCACATAAAATAATGGAATCTCTGGGACAATGTTATTACTAAGGATGAAACCCAATGGAAATCGAGCACGAATCATGAATAATTGCCCATGATACCATGGAAAATGTCAACCTCTAGCACATTATTTGGTGATTACAATGAAATAATTAGTTCAACCTTCGATAATTATACATCCCCACCTAATTGAGACACAATGTTCTCAATTAGATTTACCTCTAATTTCTAAAAAATAAACTAGGTTAACTTTATTGTAGAGCCATAGGCGATGAAGATCATGCCATATTTTTCCAAGATTTCCTAAATTATTTTCTTATAACATAGAAAAGATTATGATATTATCATTGAATTTGAAGAAGAAGTGGTTAAGAAACTCACAGAACAAGGATTTCATAAGACCCATGAACATAGTCTGTTATTTTGTAACATTTAACAAAATTACTATGAAATCGAAGTCCCCATACCAACATTTTATAGAAGCCTTCTAGATATCTCTATCCTTCGCCCTTACTATGTGATAAAAAAATTGGTGGTTGATTATAAAAAACCATCCATACCAACATAGATTTTCAAATATACCATAAATCCTTGATGTGGGCAACCATTCCTAATTTTCACCTGATTAAAACTATGATAGTCTATTCATAATATAGCATACCATCCACTTTTTAGATAACAACACTAGAGAACCCCACGTAAAAGCACGCATCCTAATGAACCCTTTATACATAAGATCATCAATCTAAATCCTCTACATCCACAACACAGAGGCTTATATATGATAAGGATCCAAAAAAATTGAGAACCACATGGGGATAACTCTATAAAAATCTAAAAATCATGTTTAGGGTGCAGTGTCACAACCCCCATTGGGAAAATATCTTGCAACTCACTAGTAGCCTGTGGAACATTTACCATCCCAGATTCCACTAATATACTGACATCTTAACCAACATGGACTTAAGGGGCTCCATATGTTGACTACCCACAAGATTACTCCTATCACCAAAAAACCACAAAATTTTCATATTAAACCAAATACAAAATTCTTGTTTTAAATAAATCAATAACAAAATGAACAAAGTATAAATGTTAAATGCCATGGAGGAAATCCTATGGCTTCATATATTTCATGAAAATATCCCCATAGGACTAATGTGTCCCCATCATTAGGCCATATTCACAGTACACACCAAAAAAGTTGTTGTGGCCTCCAACTAGTGTAGTCAAAACTTATGGTATGAGAATCCTATCTATTTTTAGTCGCAAAGCGTGGGATATATGGGGTGAAATAGAGTGTGATGCTCCTGAATCAAACATGTAACAATGATGGTTATATGATAAACTAGTCGTACCGCTAACAATATATGTCCTATATGGTGTGAAACATCTTTTTCATGTAATGGGTCATGCCTATATCCCCTAACACTCTGTAGAAGACCACATGCACAACCACACTAGGGACATCGTCATTGAACACAAGGATCGTTTTAAGGTCGTCCTCTCTATGATCCACCACCCCAGATCAGAGACTATGTCTGCTTCCCTTGCTGCTGAAATGGACTCACTAGTAACATCTGCTACGATTGAGGTTGAACCTATCCATCTCTGCCAAACTATGAACAAGCAACCACTAGGATCTATTCTTGATGATGGGGGTAAAAGACATAGATTAAATACATAATCCCCCATGTCCTCAAGAAAGGCATGGAAACTAGAGGGTTGAAAGGAAATCTTCTGAGGTCGAATCTCGGCTAGTCGAAACACCGATGGTACCATCACCCAAGGCATTCCACTAAAAACTATACTCCTCATAGAACACTTTTAGTTAGGTTATCTCTAAAAACCTCTTCTGGAGTCCATCCACACAATCACCTCTACCATATTTTGATCCTCTTGGAATATTGGAAACTTAAATGATATAATTGCATAATAAATCAAAGGAATAAGTGCCACCTCATGATGCATCGCTCGAGACTCCCCATCAAAAAAAATATCAATGGAATCTCTCAAAAATTCCTTGATCATAATCCTAGCTTCGAAATATAGATTCTCTTCCATGAAATGGAGAATATCACCTGACTCATCTCATCCTTCATTTTTTGTTAAAAGGAACTCCACACAGAAGACCTTCCATATGTTTCCCATGAAATAATTTCTTACCTATACATACCAAGGCACAATTTACACCACATAAATGAATCCCCTCACATATGGATGACCACTAAAGGGACCCTTTACTATATTGGGGATCAGATCAAACCAAAAGGGATATATATCTCTTCTCAAAAACTATTTTTTTCTCTAGCTGAAATTATGCCCTATTACTCTTCCAAATCCTATTGATGAAAAGAACGCAACATCCTCTTTATCAATCGTCAGTCGATCAACCAGGTTAGAATGATAAACCTACACATCATTAGAAACACATGGATGACGATTAGGATCCATATATGAATGAGAAACGTTTATTTCCTAATCCTAGTAGTGTAGATTTTAATTATTATTTTTTAATTAAATGTACTCCATTTATTTCGGTTTATCCATTTTTTCATTCCCCAAAAACACAATTCAAATAAGAACACAAGTAGTCATGATTTATGAACCTCTCCTATTTCACTACCCTACTAGTAGACCCATATCACTTGGTCATTCAATAATATTATATTTCATGCACTGGATCATGGGGTCCTAAAATCACATGCCCATGCCAATCTCTGTAGCCTATATTTCATACCATGGTCAACAAAAATAGTTTCCATACCAACCCATCCATTCCCCCTATTCCTTACTCTGAACTCCACCAAAAATATCAATTATCATGCTTTGATACAACTATATCATGACCCCCTCCCTCCAAAGATACCCATATTGGGATGAAAATGAATAATGTGAGATAACGACCACTGATTCCCTTCCCTAGTAGGCCCTAGGGTGGAAACTAGCACCAAGGGTGTTCAAAACTCACAACATAAGAGGCATTACCCTTTATAAGGAAATATTATTTTGAGATAGGATGTAAAATCCAAAACCACCATTATGATATATATATATATATATATATGAAATCTAATAATCATCCCACAATTCATGTGTAAATAGAACTGATTCAAATAAAAGCCTCAAAATTTAGTACGAAAAAACATGTGAATCAACATAACAACTATCCAAAGCTCCAATCTAGTGATTTCTAGAACGGTTCGTGTAATTATCATGGAAACATGGAAATTTTCTTATATAAATTATGTGAGCATACAAGTATACTCAGCAGGAAAACCAATCTATATTTTCCTTAAGTGGAGTGATCTTTCTAAAATACCAATGAGAAAACAAAAAACAAAAAAAACCCTTATAGGTAGTCTACCCATTAACCCAACCTCACAAAGGCTAACTTACCCCAAAACACATCCAAGTAATATAATATAAAATAAAATAAATTGAAGATAGGATACCCTATACCACACTACCATTGATTAGATTATCTCACAGCCTAAAAAAAGACATCCTGGATCTCCAACCACTTCCAAATATAACACATCACATCCAGCCCGCACACACCTGGACCTCACAAACCTCTCACCTGCACACAATTAAGCCTCATAACTCATCCCACTAGAACACGCCTAGGAATAACAACACATCATGCCCACACACACTTGGGATTCTCCACACTTCACATCTCATCCCTATAGAACCTGGGAAATCAAATTACCACTCATCTCGATTGAACATGGGTCACCACATCACAACAAAGCATGAGGAAAAATGTGATACAATATCTCAAAAAATCATTCTCAAAAAATATTGGGATGTTATCACCTAGAAGAGGGTGTGGAAAGCCATCCATCCTCCCACCGATCAGACAAGAAAGGAACCCCCCACATGACTATGCTAGTGTTAGGCACATAGTCCCCAACATGGTCACCGTGCATATAAAAATCACAAGAATATATAGTTTAAATATAAATATAGATTAAAGAATACAAGAATGATCAATGAGTTCAATATAATATCGCCAAATAACACAAATTTCCCCCCAATGTCTATTTCCATGACTAAATGCACATCCCCAAAATAAAAGAATGAATGATAAAGTTATCATTTATTTAATTAAATCATTTCCCAATTTCATGTTACCAACAAATTCAGTTAAACATGTATTTTAAATAATTTTAAGGAAATAATTATATATCATGATTATTGTTCATTTATCCATACATACAAACCAAGAAACTATCACAACATAACACATATCAAGAATCATAGTAATTGTAGAAATATAATAGTCTAATCCAATTCCACCTTCTATAACATCCCCACATCAAAACAATATCACACCAATTATTTCTATAGACATTTAACCAAAAATGTCTCATCCACTACACTATCATATCACAACATAGTCATATCTCATCCATAACATCACTAAATTCACACCACAATAATGGAACCATGTCCAAAAACACATTACATCACATACCATATCAAAATATATATTTTTTATTTAGAAATGAATCCCTTATTTCATTTCACATTATTGATTAAGGGTGATATTAAAAAATCCATATAATCTTAGAGAATCCGTATCATTAAACAAATTTATATAGTAATATAGTTTCACATGAAGTGATGTTAACAGCTACACTACATAAATTCCCTAGTTCACTTCATCAAAATAATAATCAAGGACCACAATGCCCACAATTTCACAGGCTAATTTATCCCGAAAAATTCATATCATAAAAACAAAAAAATCAAATCAAATAAGTACTATAATATCATACATCACATTACCCACATCATTTTAATTAATTTCAATGAAATTCTATTTTCATTAAAAATATTAAATATACAATATCAACAATGGTGTGCATTTATAAACCCATATTAAATGATACACAATTAATAATGAAAAAAAAATATACCTAGAAGAAAGATGATCATCAATAACTTGTTGTGCCTGAACAATAGTGTGCATAATGTTGTAAGCTATAGAGCGAATGAAAATCTAACAACATGAAATGTCTCCAATGAAGAAGGTTTTGGGGATGGAGAGTCTCATGAGAAATATAGTACCACATAAAAACGTAATGAATGATATCATGTATTTCGGAATATCATATCCTAGACATGGGGTTTATTTATAGTTTGAATTGAAAATAAATGAATATATGGCCAAGACCATTCATATTTCCCATTTAAGAGCTATTAGACATATAGAAAGTTAATTATATGATTTATAGAATTTGAAAATTCTTCCAAAAATCATAAATATTGAATTACAATCATTTTAAATAAACTAAAGATATAAAAATGGAAAACCAACTAATTTATAGGTTCATTGTCTATAATTCATAGTTTGTGAGTCATAATTAGTTTAAATTGGGTCATCATTAGTTCAAAATGACTCATCGTCGATTATTCAGGGTTAGATTAAATTGAGTCATAGATGTTGATCCATTGTTAGTTCAAAATGTGTCCCCATTTGTGAGTCACCATTAGTTCCAAATTATTCAGATTTGGTGAGTCACCATTAGATCAAAATGAGTCACTATTTGTGATTCCCATATATTTAAAAATTATTCATTACTGGTTCAAAATTATTCGTCACTAGTGAGTCACCGTTAGGTCAAAACGACATAATGTTGTATAGTCACCATTATTTTAATATTTTCCACTATTAATGAGTCATATTTATTTAAAAATGTGTCACCATTAGTGAATCCACGTTAGTTCAAGATTATTCACAATTTAATTTACTCAATTGTCACAAATAAATATCATACTACCCTAAAAAACCTCAAGGATCGGATTTTTGCAATATAACAGGCCAAAAGGTCTAGGTCGTTACCTTTTAAATAATCTACCTTTCCATGATGATTATCAATTATATATTTAATATAAATTCGACTATATTTAACCCTTATTGAGTATGTGATCTATTGGGTAATACATGTATATTAATTTTTCATTTTAAGCAAATCCATCAAAATTAACTAGTATAAAAAAAATCTCATCATAGGAAGGAATTGTATAATTTGATAATTTAAAAAAATATAAATATTTATATATGTATTTATTCCTCGAAGGGAATGATTAGAATAATATTACAACTAGGAAAACAATGGAAAATGTATAGAAGATAAAAAATTATATTCTCTCATGTGACAATTGCGGGAGGAATCATCTTAGGAAATTTTTAAATGAACATATATTTTATTATATCTTTATAGAAAAGAGACAGAAATAAAAAGATTGAAAATAGAGGAGATAACATTATGATATTCCTTTTTTAACTATTGTTAAATGGGGATCTATGCAAATAGATTCCCATAGAATGAATAGAATATACATTAAAAGTACATAATAGATATTTTTCAATATTATCATACTACCACATTTGGATTTGAATGATTAATATGACCATGATTAGAATCAATAATAATTTTAATTGATCATTTTATAAATTATTTATTATTTATTTGAATGAATAAATAAATTAGGTTTTCACAGTAGTACTTTTTAGTCAAGGAATTTAAAGAATGTGTCGAATGGTACCATGAAAAATTATTTAGTATAAATTTGAAATTGTTTGAAAATATATGATTGAGGGAAAGATAACACATAATATGTTCCTAATGTTGTAATAACTATGTTGTGATAAGGAGATGAATGATATGGATTATATAAATTATATAGTATTGAATATCATATAAATGATTATTGATTTGTTGAGAAAATTGGTTTTTATCACTGATTGATTTAAAAAAACTTTTGAGTTTGTCAAATCAATCCAGTAATCTAGGTTATATTCACATATTGTGAATAAATCCATGTCTTCAATAATGTCTTATTGTAATTCAGGTTTGTAAAATTTATTTTAAAAATACATGGTGAAGTTATTCAAACTTTTAATATATGAATATTTTTAAGATACGTTATATTGTTTGAGAGATTAATGATAATTGTATTATTAAATTTTATGGACCTTATTTCAAATGTAATGGAATTTAATATTTTGGATGGTTTATAAGTGTAACCTTTTTGGAAATATTTTGTGATGAAAATTGGATGTGGTTTAAATATTACATTATTTACGATTATTGGAAAAACATTGCAAACAATTTTGGTAATAAAAAATAATTGAGACGGAGGGAATAAATTTTTACATTTTATGGTTCATAGAATCCATTAAAAGTTAATTTCATTTATTTAGGAAGAAAATAATTTTTTTAAATTCATCTCTTGTAGTAAGGGATTACATTATCATTGACATTGTCCATGATTTACAAATGTTACCATGTAAGAATCATGAATTTTGGTAATTAAACATAAAACATGTTATATAAACATTGAGGTTAATACCATATTAATTGATTAATATATTAAGAATATTTTTTGTAATTTTCTATGTATTATATTAATATAGTTTTACAAAAAGGAAATTTGTAGGTGAGAAGAAAAATTGTCTAAACTAGTAAGGCCGTGAGAGCTAAACCATTAACTGAAGGGAGGATAGGATGTATCGCCTACCACAACCAAACACGATGTCCTTGCTATTGTAACATATTATTTATAATATAATTTTTATGATAGATATTTTATAATGTCATTTTTTCAATCCCAATATGATTAAGATAAATATAATATATATTAATTTTATTTAGGAATCAATGTCGAATTGTCATTTGGAGTAAAATATTAATTTTTAGTGGAGTTTGTTTTATGGATGAAACACTACATGTCCTTTATGTATATTTACATATGTTCATAAATTATAGTGTATAATTATTCCTCAAATATCATAGATAAAGTTACTTGAAAAAAATGTGACGTCAACTTACCAAATTTTTTATGATATCAAATTACTTTTTCCTACCTCTAGTTTATCACATTATTAGCATTATAATTCTGCTTAAAATTTTCCCTATCACAATCCATCTGGAAATGATAGTTAGACTAAACATCCATGTCCTAATATTCACATCCCAATAACGTTATCCTATTCAATAGCATGCTTATATAATTATCTTAAAATTTCACATTCCCTATTATTTAATTGATTTTTATTAACCCTATTTATGATGTTTGTTTCCCCCAAAAGGAATTTTCATGGATCGACATCAGATTATAAATGTTCAATTTTAAAATCTAAGGATGCAATTTTTTGAAGGAGTGGAGAATGTAAAACCCCATTAATTTTTCGTTTGAATCTTTTTATATTTAATCAATTTGAAATCTTTTACAACACATAACACATAGCATAATAAAATGTTTAATTATTTTTATTTAATTATCATAATTATCATGTAGCTGCAGGAATAGAGGTTGTGAATGAGATTAATAAAATTCTGAAAATATATTTTAGACATGTTTATAAAATGAATTCATATATTCGAAATTAATTTTAAACAAAATGTAATCCATCATAACATGAAGGATGTTCTTTTATAGAAATTTTTTTACCCATAATGTAATTTTATCACAAAAAATTATTTTAATAACAATTAATGAAATATATTAATGAAAATTAAATTAAATTATTTATATTATTTTTTTAAAAAATCCATTCAATATTAATGATACATTTAATATAACAATAAATCTAATATAAAACATTATATGTTATATTTTTGATATGGTAATTTTTTTGTGTTTTGTTGATGCACCTATCTTATATCTAAAATTTGATCATTTTTATGTTTTATTTAACATAATCAACAAAATATCTGATAGTGTAAGATCAATGTTATATTTGGGTAATATTTTGGTATTCTTCATATAAGAATCATTTTATAATGAATAGTAAAAAAATATTGAAAAGTAATTGAATATTTATTTTTCATCATATTTATTTATAATGTTAAATTTTATTTGTTATAAATGTATAATTATTTTAAATATAAATAAAAAAATTTCACTAGAATCAATTTCACAATGAAATTGTATATAAGAATATTTCCATGCTTTTAACTATTATCTTTTAAAACATGTTTTTTCATTTTGCCTATGGAGTTATTATTCAATATAATTTTCCCAATTTTGTGGATTGAATTTGTAAAAATGTATTCCATACATAGAATCATAAGGTTCAAATTAGGTATTAAATTTTATTTAATTTTTTGGAATTAAAATTTTACAATGGAAAATAATTAATTACTATGTTATTGTTAAAAAATGAATCATGTTAAATTTTAAATGGAAATGGATTGAAAAACCTAAAACTAAAAAAAATTATTGGTTAATTGAGTTATATATTGACCCAAAACATAATCTAAAATATTTATTTTTAGTCAAATACATGGAAATTATTTCCACGTCACAGTGTTTGGATTTATATATAAAATAATAACTTTTTAATAATTTGAACCCACCTCTCATATAGTATAAACATGACACCTCACAACCATATTTTGAATAAAAATACATGATGCTCCTCTAATATCTACCAAAAAATTTCAAATTCACTCTCCCAATATCAAAGTTATTTATTTCTCACAAATTAAAAAATCCAAGGTCTTCAGGTGGTCCAACTAGGGAGTGATTCCTAAGATGAGGTTATAGTATGATACTCAAATGGGAAGCGTGTGGAAACAGTTTCTCATCTCACTTTTTAATTCAATGAGATATATTTATTTTCCATATATTTGAACATGTTTGTGTTTTATGTACTGATCAATTATTAATCATATCATGAATCCTATTATAATTAAGTCATTAAATTTCATTTTTGGAAATTATTACATCTATGTGGAATACAATTTTATTAATTACAATGTTAAAAGATATTTCTTTACTAACATTCCATTCATTGGGTTAAAATTATAATTCATTGATTTCATTCATTCTAATATTATGTTTCAAATGAATATTTATTACCATATGTTTTATTTCAACTTATTTAATCCAAATTTTTAGTCAATGAAAACAATCTATTCATTTGATTAAATATATAATCAGAGTAATGGAAATTGTCTCAATATACATTCCTTGATATATATATTTATCTAATGTAGCCGATTATTTAATGGGGATTTTATAAATAAACAATGAATTTTTGTATTATGAATTTATTTATTTTTATGTTATTAAATGTTTTGATAACTGTTATTCCATCATAGGGTTTTTTTGGAGGTTTTAAAGTGGTATGAGACATTTTAATTTAAAAATATCTTTCTAAATCTATTATATAATATATAATGATTTTTTTGGAGAAGTAAGACATGTTTTAGGGATCAAATAATGAAATAACCCTGATGAATCATTTGTCACAACGAATGAAATCTGTTAGAAACAAACTGATTGTGTTTTTTTGAATGCAGTTTTAAACTATCGAGAGGATATATATTGAAAATTATGTCTTGTGAAAGCTATGGATGCCAATAGATGGGTTTATATACACATAAATAAACAATAATGAGAGTTTATATTGATAGGATCTGTCTATATGATATGTAAATCTTCCAAAATAGTGTATTCCATTATTACTTTTATTCCATACGATTAAATTATTAGTTATAATATACATGCTCATATTCCAAGATCATGTAATTATTTAAATGGAATAATTTGATCATCTTTTATTCATACCATGTTATTATCATTATTTTAATTATCATGTATTTTAGTCACTTACCATATCCTGATGATGATACTTTTTGATTTATTATTTCTTCTGTTGTATTTAACCCTTACCAAGAATTTTTTCCCTTCGCCTTGTTATTAAGAACAGAACATTGAATGAATTTTCATGGATAACGATTAATTTTCTAGATTATGTAATATATTAAATTAAAAATTTTATGAGGGAACCAAGTATGTATTCATTTCATCATGACTATTAAGTTATTCTATCCTTCAGGATTTGATTCCTTGTATCTCATGTCAATGTAATAATGTAAGGCACCAGATCTGACCTACATGCGTGATGTTCAATACATGTTATATGTGATATAATAATTAATTAAAAATAAAAATGATAAAAGGATAAAATATTTATTTTTCAATAAATATATATATGAAGTCATGTGAGGCGATGATGGAAAACTAATGACATCAAATTTTGATGATGGAGTCATTTTTACACATGTTTGATGTTTTACTACCCCATTTAATGGATGTGTTTTTGGATATAGTTTATGAAATTTTGATAATAACATAAAAGTTTATAGGATGGACTAGTTTTATTATATAGTCATAATTTAACAGGGTATTGAGGAGGTAGTAGATGAAAAAAAAATTGGTTAAAATGATACCTCTTCTTCAGAAAACATCATTGGGGAAACACATAAAGACTCATAGAATTGAGTTATGATAAAAAAATGGATATAGGTCATGGTTAGTTATGTTAGGATGGAATTAAGTTAGTTACCAGTTGAGATAATGGGTTTTTAATGTGTGAAGGGGTGTGTAGAGTGGGTTTCCTTTTATATCTGTCATGAGTGGGAAAAGTTTTATTTTTTTAAATAAGAATGTTTACCCATGATTCCCACATTAAAAAAGGCCATAGTATAAAAAATTATCAACAAATAGTCATGATAAGGTAAATATATGTATATAAAATGGATTTTTTATACAATTATATGTAATTTTTACCAGTAATAATTATTTTTTAACCCCTAGTAAAACTATTTGTAGCATAACAATGACAATTTTTTGTTGTTATCAATTTCCATTATGGTCAAAAATAAATTTTACCTTATTATATTTTATGAACTATTATGGTTCTAAATATAGAATCCATTTTAGAAAATAAAATCTATATAATATGGAAATATTAATTTTAAACTAAAAACAAAGATATGATGAAAAAGAGGGTCTTAAAATTTTTATTTTTTTACGATAAAGATGATTTTTATTAATTTTATGAATTAAAATAATTACTATATAAATCCATAAAAATATTAATTGATATATTATCTATAAAATAAAATTAAATATTTCATCATTATGGTTTTTTAATTTTCCAAAATGCATAAATATTACACTCTATAAAATAGTCATAAGAAAATCCGTTTCATATACCTAAAAACAAACTTATAAAAATCCAATATGACGATGATTAAAATGAAAGTACGTTGGTAAAATTTAATTAAAAATTATTATATAAATTTTCATCATATTAATATGATAATGGGAGTACCAAATTAAAAAAAAATTGAAATGTAATGTAATTTTATGAAATTTTTAGAATTCTCACTATTCCTTAAAAAATAATATTTTCAAAAAAATACAATAATTTGAACGAAATTAATAGTTGATATTATAGTATAAAAAATAATGTGATTTTATGAAATTAAATTTTTATAATTTAGAAATACAAATTTATAGTTTTCGTATGAAAATAAATAACAATCATTTTTGAAGAAAATATATTTTTAAAGAAAAAAATTACGTTTTTAAAATTTTATTAATTACTTTTTATAAATTTATAAATAATTTATATTCAATATGATATTTTAATATATAAAATTCATAATGTATTTAATAATTTCAATGAAGACAAATTTAATGGATACGTTATAATAGACATATACATCATGTGTTGTTTATTCTTGGTGTTGTATGTCATATTTTCTATCAAAAATAGTATTCCATTGTAAAACATCATCATGTTTCAACGAAACAACACAGTCCTTAAAATATAGAAAAATACAATTATTTTTTAAGTAATATATATCAATTAAATTTCCCAAAAAAACATTATGGAATCTTCTAACATTATATAAAAAATATTCCTAGTATGTATTTTATTTCTTTATATTAAACTATCATCATAGAAATTCCACATTAATTCCATGAAATGCATTTTTTAATTCATAAAAAAAATATAATATGATTTCATTGAGTTTTGACTATATACATACGTGAAACAAACACTTCATTATAGTAAATAATCACTCAAACTCACATTAATATTCAAGAATTCACATAGTGTGATCTACTTTGTGTTGATCATGATAGGTTATAAGAATTAAAAACTCCTCACATGCAAGCATGTAAAGGTGTAAATATGTAGAACGAAATATCAACATCATAATTGATTTTTTAAATGATAAAATCGTACAAATTGATCTTATAATGTATCCATAGTCTCCAATATCATCATTTCATGTTCGTAAAATTGTTCAAAAACATACATATGATATCATAGTCATATGTGTTAGCTACACATGAAAGTAGTGGAGTGAATCATTTCTTCACACAAGGATGAAATCACACACATTTCATATTTTATTTTACTACTCATGGAATGATACTGTTTGATCATCATAACACTAGCTATACAAAATAAAAATGATTGCAATGATAATAAAATACACTAATGAAATTGTATCACTCATTCCACACTTGATTCATTAAAAATAAATAGTTAATCACATTAATAAACCCATATAATTATACCCATTTATCCAAAACAATATTATAATACCATGTGATATATAAAAGGACATTTTCCAGCCATAATATCATCACACACTACATCAATTCATCCATGTTTCCCCGATACATTTTGATTATGTTACTCAACAAAAAATTACCCACTTTTTTCTTTGTCTCATCAGTACACTTTGTTTGTGTACTAATGTATCAATTTTCCAATGGATTTGGTGGATATCTACTCTATTGGTGTTAGGATTAGTTTTTCATATTTTTCCCTTAGCATTTGATTTAGTTTTTAATTTTCCAAATTCCATGTGCAAACACAAATACATATCTTTTCTTCATTTTTGTTAAAACATTATTATAACCTAAAAAAAATCATTACACTTGAATGATTTATTAATCATAAAAATAAATAAATTAATAATAATATAAATTCATGAAATTGGGATACTAAATCATCTTTACACATAATAATTTATATGTCTTCAAGCATAAAATCAATTAATATAAAAATTAATCCATATCAGAGAAATATTTAAACATCATGGTCAATAAAAATTGTATAAATATCAATAAAGAATAAAATTTCAAGGTTCATAGAAGGAAATTATCTAAAACATATCATTTGACCTAAAAATAATTTATTCAAATAATTTTATATTACCATTTTTAATTAAATACATTTCATAACAACTATTTATATTATTCAAATTATTATTAGAATGAATTTAGCATTAATCTTCATCATTTGAAATAAATTTATATCCCAACCAAAGAAACATTTGAGAAGATTTATAATAATTCATCACGTATATGCACACTAAATATAGACATACAGAGATTCAAAATTATCTCAAACAAAATGGAAAATGTCTATTTTATTTATGATGTAATTTATAAAAACATCCTGAAACACTAAGTTTGATGTTTATCATGAATGAATGATTATAATCCTCCAAATTGATTTTAAAAATTAATGTATATATTCTGACAAGAAATATTTATCTATAAAAAATATATCCTCTAAAAATACTATCACCCATCACTCTTGTTTATTCTTGTCATTGGTAAAAACCCATTAAATGAATCATAATGAAGTACACATCCACCTTTCAATAATAATTTTTAAAATCATCACATTTCTATTGTTTTTTTTCATTCATTATTTCCGTTATAATATTGAAGTGAAGAAAAATGTTTTAATATATCCAAAATATATCACAAAAACCAATTATTAAACGTTGATTTTTATTTTTTCACTACAAAACATCACCTAAACAACATGAAACATATTCTTACACATCACATATTCCAATGAAAAAATTGAAACTTTCATGTATAATGTAGGAAGTAATTAATAATAAAATAACATATCATCCATTTAATGGAAATTTATGGATGTTTTATTCATTGGTGAATAAGTAAATGTAAATATGGGTATCATATGTGAAAAAAACATTGATCTGATAAATAAATGATTCTTTATAGTTGTATATACTAATTTTATGGATTCATATTAATTATTTATTTACAAATAATTTTATATAAATTATCTAATGAAAAAATAATAGATTTATAGAGGAATATTATATCTCCATTTTTTACATAATTTTAATTACAAGAGAAATGTTAATTTTTAAATTTTATTTATAGAAATAAATTCATTATTTTTATTCATAATATAAAATTTCTAATAAGATAATTTTATTGGAATTATCTGAATAGTTGGAATTTTCGATGATTTTATAAATAAAATTATTAGTATAAAAACATTATTTTCAATTAAATTATTAAAAAATTCATTACAAAATCTATACGATTCAAAAAACAACATTATTCCCCCTTTTAATTATAATAAAATTAATTTCATAGTAATCATTATTATACATGATTTTGGAATAAAATATGTTATATAATTAATTGGAAATTTTTATAAAAATGATTTCTATTGTGTTATTCATTTTTATATTAAAATTATTTTTTATCATAAAATTTATATAAACATGGAAATATTTAATGAAAATTATAAAATCTGATTTTAAATTTATTAAGAAATTCAAATTTCATTTTTTCACATTCAGAATATTAATAATTGGTAATAATTTTTCACGAGGAAAAATATTTTCTAAAACTATGAGATAAGCCAAAAATATTTTAATATAATTTTTACATTTATATTTACATTTTAGGTGAATATTATTCAAATCCAGGATTATAAATATTTTATTTTGGATCCACATTCCTTTGAGAAATACATATAATATATTTAAGAGGTTATATTAATTATATTTTTTCCAATCTCCTAACGAAATGATGTGCACCGACAATCATCCTGTATTCTATAACTTTTAAAACTATATACCTACATAAGGTAACATACAACCATTACAATTTATCATAATAACTTCCTAGATGAATTTGTTTCAAGAAAATAAAATCATATGATTGATTAATGTGTTATTAAAGGTGTCACACACAATTTTTCATGTCTTGGATTTGATTTGGAGTGTTGGAAATTATTATTTTCATTGGGTTTTGGGTGATATAATGTTGATTTCTCAAATTCCATATAGTTATAATTATCTTACCATGGGTTCCTCGTAACTTTTTTTGGATTTATTTTGATAAAAGTGTGGTTACATCAAGATTTGGCCCAACTCTCAGCCAATTTCATGATTTTAAAACAAAATATATTTCATTTTTAAATACATCATTTTTTAATATTTTTCACATATTCTATTTCCCACATGGCATACCCTTATTTATTCAATCAACTATATCTATTTGGACTCCATATTAATTCCTTATCAGTGTCGATTTAAGTTAATTTTATTATGTATTAGTCCAACCCATAATCCAATTTCACTTTTTTTTAAAATATATTTCTTCAATTATATCATATAAATTTTTTAATATTTTTCATTGATTACACCTCAAAAATGGGCCCCCAGAAATTGGATATCTACCAGAGGCTCCTCCCCATTTATTCTATTGAATTTTGGTCCTATATATAGGAGATTTCTCACCAAATGTTAGTGGTTCTTCTTAATTTATTCATCAAATAATTCTCTGTTCTACTCCCTCCTCCGTCTTCATTAACTTTTTCTAGGATTTATCTTCTCCCCATGTAATTGTTGACCTAGGCTTCTGTTTTACAAATATTTTTTTGGGGTTTGTTTTTTTAGGGTTGTTCTACATATATCTAGGTAATTGGAACCCGTGGCGGGGGATTTCAGGTGTGTGTCTCTATTTCTCTACGGTTTTGAAGTAGGTTCTCCCTTGTCCATTATGCTATTATTTAGGTTTCATCAATTTCTTACTTTTATCACGTTGTAAATATTTTTAGAAAAATTTCAACCTTTGGACGATTTGTTTGGTTTAAAAAATGGTTATTTATTACATGTTTTGTGTAAAACAGAGTAGTTTCGTAATAAAAGTGCAAAACACTTGTTCAAATAAATGTTCGACTAGTTTATTCATATGTATTGTGATTTTTATAAGCGTTTTTATCTACTTTAATAATTATGTTTCATGATCATCTGGGTTTTTACAACTTTGGGGGTTAAATAGAAGTTGTTTGCAAAATGTTTCATGCCTAGTCATCAGAATAGTTCTTGGTTGGCCTTTTTGTGCTTAATGTTTCATAAAATAACCTGTTGTAATTTATTAATGTATGTGAATAATGGAATGTGATATTATTTTGTTCATTTATTTATGTAAACATTGGTTTGGGTCATATAAAGAAATGTGTCTTGGTTCTTGACACTTTTTTGCACGAGTTACTGATAAGTGGATCATTCAACATTCTTATGAAAATGGTTGAGCATAAATGTGTGACATAAATGTTATAAATGGTTTAAGTATACTATTTAATACTACTTTTTGGGTGTGTACACATCTTTATGAAATGTGAAATTTGTACTGTTGTTATAAATTTCTTTGGTAAAATGCTTGAAGGCATGTTTAAAATTTCTCTTTATAAAAAATTTGTTTTCATGTGTATTCCATGTTATAGAATTTGGGGTCATTTTAAAATTGATGAAATTGGTTTTTTGAATGGTTTTTGGGCTGTATAATCTGGTATGGTAAGATATTGGTTGGTTTTTTTTAAGAAGCTCATTTTCAAATAGAATTCATGACCCAAGATTTGTCAATCATCTTGAAAATTTTCAATGAAAATTTATTCTAGTTTAATGTGTTACAATGAAGGTGAAAAACATGGTTAGATAAATTTTGGAGTGTGTTTGACTATAAATGGTGTTTTAATGTGTAAATTTTATTTCATAGAATGTGAAACTTGTTTGATCAGAATGACCAAAACCTGGGTATCTTGGTGGGTGAACGTGTATTAGAATGCTTGTGATCCGTAATGATTTAATACATGATTCACGTTGAATGTTTGATGATGAATACACTAACTAAACTATTATGATTTTTTTGGGGACTAGTTGGTTGTGGGTATGTTATCTACTAGTGGATCGGGCATGAGAACAAAAATTTTTATGGTTTCTTTTCCCCAAGAAACGAGATACCAAGGGCCCATATATAGATAGTTACTAGGAGTGTTCATGTGACTTGTGTTGGTTAGATATATTGTATTCACTGTTGGGATATAGTGAGTTTGGTTATAGAATTCAGTAGCACATTTGGTTTATTTAATGGTGTACATTCATTAATGAATCCCTCTATAAATCAATTTTTTCTTTGATGTTTTATCTACTTCAAATTAGTTACTAGAATTTCCAATTTATGAAAAAATTCAAGAAATTTTATTTGGTAATTTTTTTCTCATGGACTCTTGTTTGGAATCCATTATTTTATATACATAAATTTTTTCACAATTTAATTTTATGTTTCTGTTATTTTAAATAACGTGCCTTGGGAATATAATATCAGGCTAGCCTACAATGTTATAATACTCACGCTTATTTCTTCTTCAATTTTTACCTATTTGTGCAGGTTTCAGCAAGAGTCTGATCACCTTGGGAGATTTTTGATTGTTCTGTTGGAGAGTGACCAGTGGGGTCACATGGAGATATTTGGTTACATTGTTTGGTCTGTTAAGTTGTTGGTTAAATTTTACTTTCATTTTTATTGGAGAATAATTTTCAGTTCGACATTTAATAAAATGTATATTTATATGTCTCTTTATATTTTTTTGTTTATTTCCCACATCACTCTACTAATTCCCTTGGTTCTTTTCACCATCTAGGGAGGATTGGGAATGCCTCTCGGGACATCTCGCAGAGTGGCCTGTGTGATCGGTTCATGCCCGATCCAGGCTGGTTTGTGAAAAAATGGTATCAGAGGAGAACATATCTTAGTGGGCCTTAAATTTTAGAGTGCCCATGTTATAAGGGGGGACTTCAACATAGATGTATTATTATTGTCAGTACTAGAGGGGTATTTATGGGAAGATCATCGTGAAATCTTGCTCATTGTTAGAATCATGATTCCATGGGATGTTCATTTTTATTACTGTTTCATGTTATTGTTTATTTTTTTGTGTTTGGATATGACAAGGGTAGTTAGACTTATGGTATCCATGAGATCTCAGGTCTTGGAAAGAAATGTGGAGATGGTAAATTATCCTGATAAGGCTCTCAATTTTTGTGGGGTGTTTGAAATATGGTTGGCAACAATATGGGCATGACTCCCATGGACACTAGTTTCCCGTTTAAAGACCCGTAAAATTCAATGAAATGTTTTTTCTTAATTTTCTTGGGAATTTTACAAGAACACAGTTTCTGACGGCACCTAATTCCAAGGCTCGGTGTTCCCGAAATCATTTTCTGATGTTTGGCTCGAGTATATTCTCTGACCGAGCAAGCGGGCTTTTCTATCTTTTGAACCGGTGCTCGGAATCGAATTCCGAGGGCACTGGTGGAAGCACAACGCTGGTATTTTCTTAGAAATGCCTATTCCGAAGTTGCGTTTTCTCGGGTGTGGTTTTTAATTTTTTATTGGAGTTAAGTTAATAAATAAAATAAAAGTGGTGCGACACTTTATTTTATTTCACTTAAATCCACTTAAGCTAGGTTAATCATTTAAGGGGGAACCCATAATAACCTACCCATTGGTAAGATATTTGTGAGGTGGGGCCCGCACGATCCCCACCATTTCTTTCCCTCGAAGTAACGCACCTGCACCCCCTTTTTAATTAATGTCAACTGTGTGTTTATTTGGGTTAAGAAACGCCTCATTAATTGGGCGGTTAATTCATTGCAATTAATTATTTGAAATAATTTTTCGTTTCATATCATTGAATTTCAAATTGTTTGAAAGGGGAATAAAATATGACCAACACTAGGGTTGTTGAGGGGTTTCTTGTTGAGAGGATTTGGAGAAACTCTAATGCTTGAAGATCTTCAACCTCCTTCGCTGAAGAACGTGAAGAACGTGAAAAACGCGAAGAACGCCGACCTCCGACGAAGGGCGACGAAGAACGGCGAACCCTTGAAGATCGACGGCGCAACACCGTGTACTGTGACACCGACGATCCTTCTTCTACGATGCTTATACCGCGACATTACTTCCCACACCAAAATCATCGATCAACAAACGATTGAGGTGGGGGGTTACGGTTCTTTTAATTCTTTGTGAATTATATCCTCGACATGGATTCTTTTGGTGAATCTTAAAGCTGTGTGATTTTAAATCCTCGGAGTTTGACTACGCAACGCCGTGTACCATGAAGACAGTGATTCCCCTTCTGCGGTGTGACGATCCTCTTCTTCAGCGACGGTTGATTCCACGACGAACTCACATTCGACGACAACGTTGAGGTAGGGGTTTTATTCATTTAAATCTTTGGAATTTATACCCGCAACGTATGATTAAATACTTTTTGAAAGACTTTTAAAACCTCTAACGTGGTGGGTGTGGACCAATGAACAAGTCTGAACCCACTGCTCTTTCGTTCTTGGTGTGCGGAATGGCGGACGATGATGAAGCAGGCCGCACGGGCGATGTGAGGTCCTCGCAGTGAAGGACGGGCCCCGGGAGGTCCATTGGCGAAGATGACATGCAATTTCGACCACCGAAACTCGTTTGATGGTCTGCGGAGTAGCCCACCGGCGCGCCTCACCGGCATGGTGGCACCGGTGGAAGGTGGCGGCGGCAGGGCGCGGTCCCACGACCACGCGGGACCCGAAGCAATGGGACGTGGCAGCCGGCCAAGTCCACTGAAAAGGGCGGCCCCACGCGGGGTTGCGGTCTCTCAACGCGGGGGCAGAATGTCCCCTGCTTCGCTCGGCCGTAACGGCCGAGCCAAACTGCTGGCCACCCGGCCAGTGCCAGCCGAATCGCACCCCGGCCGGGCCGGGCCCGGACCCCGGTCGATCCTGGCCCTGACCCCCCGTTTTCGGATCCCTTTCGGTCTTTTGCCCATATCATGGGTTATGGACATCCGATCGACGCACTTTCAGTGGAGATGCGATCCTTGGATCGAGACGGTCATTTTGATATATTACACTCAATGTTTCGGAGTACAATGGGTTCGGCCAGGTTGGTTCGTACACGAAACCAACCGGGCACTCGGAGCAGAAACACTCATAACATGAGCTCTGGACGTCTGATTGACATACTATCGACTTTTATGGATTCTTCTTAGTGACACGGATATTTTGGCTTACTCCGCTCGAGGTTTGGATGTAGGTGGAGTACGGTCGGGTTGGGTTTGAATTAAAAACCCAACCGGGCCCCTGAGCCAAAAAAGCCAATAACTCTCAGACCGGGCGTCCGATTGACGCGATGTATGTGACGATGAGTTCCTGTTGACGATACAGAACTTCTGGTTACCCCAACTTTGGACTATGATTCATTTGATGTATCAGCCCCTCAGCTCATGCAGCGGACCCTCCTGAACGAGCTTGCTGTGTGCGGAAACCCTAGAGTTGGATGCGTCTGCTATGACAATGAAAACAGTACGAGAGTCCTCCGTGGGTTCGTTTGTGACCACTATGGTACTTTTTGGGATACATCAACTCTGGACTACATGTCAGTTGATGCATCTACCTCTTGGCTCTTGGAGTGGACCCTCCCAGAACGTGCATGCTGTGTGCGGAAACCCTAGAGCCAGTTGAGACTTGACGACTGCTGATCGAACGACTCAGTGTGTTACGGATATCCCAGTGGGAAGCGCTTGGTTGTAGCAGCATACCCACGGCGGAGGAGCGCTTGGTTGTAGCGGTAGACCCGCGGAACTCAACATAAGGAGTACCTATGGAGGCTATGAGGGGGAGCGCATGGTTGTAGCGGTAGACCCACGACAGAGGAGCTCTTGGTTGTAGGGACAGACCTACGATGGAGGAGCGCTTGGTTGTAGCATCACGGGGGCGCACACAGTTGTAGCAGCTGACCGACAGAAGAGGAGTGCTTGGTTGTAGTGGCAGACCCGTGGTACTCAACAGAAGGATTACTTCTAGAGGCTATGAGGGGGTTCGCTTGGTTGTAGCGGCAGACCCGTGGTGGGAAGCGCTTGGTTGTAGCAGCAGGCCCACAATACTCGATAGGTGGATTACTACAGCAGTACAAGGATAGAGGGAAGCGCTTGGTTATAGCGGCATACCCACTGTACTTGAAAGAGAAGGAGTTTCCCAATAGTTATGGTTTCAACATCATGATCGATCATGTGTGAGTCATTGCGGGGGTTATTACCTATCGATCCATTGTGGGTCCGACGGCTTAGATGAATCAGTGGCTATATCTGATCATCTATATCATCTTACGTAGTATTATACCTGTGTGAGCTGAATCCAATTTTGTTTTCCGTTGTGGATTGTGTTGTGCTTTCCTGTGTGGACTGGTTTGTGATTTCCTGTGTGGACTAGGTTGTACTTGGTCTCGGAGGTTGGAGCGGACTGGAATTGGTGACTTAAGTATATGTATTGGCATATACCTAAGTAGTGTCAGATGTTACTTCATGATTGTATCTTTCCTTTGTGGATTATCCTTTGTGGATTCAGGGAGACCTTCGGGGGTTTCGAGGTCCCTACTGAGTAGCTTATACTCACCCCTGCACGGGCTATGCCCGCACTACGTTGTGTTGGTTGCAGATGACGGACAACGCTGATCGTGGATGAGGCTTTCGGAGTAAGATGGTGCCTAGAGGTGGACCACTGGGTGAGACGTACTCAGAGCGGACAGCTGAACCCGAGGAGCTGTGGAGGCTATCTGTACACACCCTTCAGGTGGGACTTCCAGTGGGCGGCTCGACGTTGCGGCTTTACTTCCAGTTGTTGTTTTCCGTTTCGAGTTATACTTTACTTTTAGTTTGGGTTTCTATTCTGGCCCACTTACTTTTCTGCACATACTGTTGTACCCAATTTTTTCTTAGTGTTTACTTCTACTGATTCCTTGCTCTGTGGTGTTTGTTTACTTTACAAAGGCAATGCCTTCCCTTTTTACCGGGAATTACGCCTTGGTGCTAGTCATCAGCCCCTGGCCTATGGAAGGCGGGCTTGGGTTAGTCACGACATGGGCCTTGAGGACGGGACGTGACAAATTGGTATCAGAGAAGTTCGTTTCTACCCTAGAACATTGGTCTCTGATTTTTTTTCTATGTGAAGAAATAATGTTAAGCGTATTGGGTGTGGTTATCAGTCTAGGGAGTCCAGTGTTGGTGTGGCGGCTGACGTATCCGTACACCAGGACCCTGAATTCGGATTTCCGACTTAAAACAATAAAAAATTGATTGCATGGGTGTTTCAAGTTTTCTTTGTGATTACTTTGTGTCATCTCACCAGGTATACTATTCTGACCGTGGTGCACCAGTCTCTTTTTAGGATGGCCCCACGACGACAGCCAGCTAGGATTTCAAGAGTTGTACGTGACGACAGCCCGCCGAGCGACGAGGCCTCGGTACAGGTCCCTTTGACAGCAGAGGCACCAACAGTACCTCTACCCGCCGAGCCACCGATGCTACTAGTCCCAGCCCCTGATGATGCACATCTCCTTAGTGCACTGCAAGAGTGTCAGCGCCAACGTCCGCCGAGGTTCCGCGGGGAGACGAACCCCCAGGCAGCCGAGGACTGGCTGGAGGCTGTTGTACAGGTTTTCAGGTTAGTGAGGACACCAACAGACCTCATGGGGATCCTCTCAGCGAGCCTACTTCACGCGGTAGCAGGCAGATGGTGGAGCTTTTTGATCCAGGTGCACGATGAGGCATCTCTTCTCTGGATGGAATTTTAGAGACTCTTCTGCTTGGAATTCTTCCTAGCCACCCTCCATGTGTTGCACATACAGGAGCTTCTACAGTTGTGGCAGTGGAGCATGACAGTAGCCCAGTACGGGGCGAGGTTTACCGATCCCTCACGCTATTCCACAGAGATGGTACGAGACCCATTCGTCAGGGCCCGAACCTTCGAGCCGGGGCACATGAGAGAGATCAGAGCTTCAGTTGTTTCTCACAGAATTCTGTCACAGAAAGGGGTGTTGGAGCGAGCCCTCTTAGTGGAGAGTTTCCTTGCTGAGCAGTCTCCAGCAGCAGGACCCACCACTAGCCGGCATGCGGCAAAGTCTTCTGCAGCGGGCAGTAGACAAATGACGCAGTGGTCCAAGAGGACTAGACCTATCAGTGGTTGACCACATGACACATGATCATTTCAGAAAGGCACCCTGGGTGGACAACGACTTACCATGAGAGGACAATGTTACTCATGAGGCGGGGTTGGTCACATGGCTCATGACTGTCCAACCCGCCATACGGATAACTAGCAGATGAACGAAGGACCTCCCGGGCAGAGGCAGAGGTTTGATCGAGCTGGACCGCAAGGAGGAGGAGACCGTGGCAGGGGAGCTAGCCATGAAGCTAGAGGTGGATGACTCTTCGAGGTGTTTAAACCACCACCACCAGGAGGTCCACTTCAACCAGAGGGAGCTGGTGGACATGGGAGATCTCACCTTCAGGCAGCTGAGGCCTATGATCATGGAGCTCCGGGAGTAGATGGACAGGAGCGTGACTAGCTCCAGAACTGGAGAGTTTTGTTTAAGTTGCTTCTAGCGTTGTTGATGTTTGTTTGTAGATGATTTTTGTCTTTGTACTTTGAGCTGCAGTAATAAAAGACACCTTTCTTTTGGTGTTTACCTTCCTGTCCTCTCTTTATATTTTTACTAAGAGGTTCCGGTTTAAAAACCGTTGACTTGACCCTCACTTTGAGATACCTACTGGAGGAGACCCAATGACCACACACTAATGCCGACAGTGTGACTCAACCCTTGGAGGTGAGAGTAATAGTTGGATCTCTTGGTAGTAGCGTCGAGGCCATACGACATCATCCTTGGTATGGGTTAGTGTCATCCATGACAGGATTGACTATTTTAGGCAAAGAACGTGGTTCATCTAGGGGATGAGACCAGATTTCTCTTCTTGGCAAGGAAGAAATCTCAGCATCTCTTGTAGGACCAGAAAGGTCCAGGTCATCCAAGAGCGGATGTGGAAAGATCAGAGTCGGCAAAAGTCTTGTGCTGACAAGAGGCGGAGACCAGTAGAGTTCGAGGATGGCGACCAAGTTTCCCTATGGGTCACACCTTGACGTGAGTTACGAGGATGTGGCCGAGGCGACAAGTTATCATTGAGGATCAACAGACCTTTATAGGTCCTCAGTAGGGTAGGAGAGGTGGTTTACCACTTGACCCACCAACCTCAGTTGCACCAGGTGAACGGCGACTTCCATGTATCTCAACTGGGGAGATTCGAGCTCGAACCGACACATATCATTGACCATGTGTAGATAGACATTGATGATGGGGAGACGTTTGCAGAGGTCCCGGTGGCGATTGTGGATTGAAAGAAGCGGGTCCTACGTGGATGATCGATCACTCTAGTGCGCAACAGATGGCACCACGAGGTCCTCCAGTAGAGCACTTGGGAGCGGGAGTCTCAGATGCGTGCTCAATACCCACTTTTGTTTCCCTAGTTTATGATGTATCTTTATGGGGACGTAAATCCCTGAGGTGGGAGTGATGTAAAGACTCATAAAAATCAAGGAAAATTTTTTTCTTAATTTTCTTGGGAATGTTTCAAAAACAAAGTTTTTGACGGCACCTGATTCCGATGCCCGATGTGCCCGGAATCATTTCTCAAATTTTGGCTCGGGTATGTTCAGTGACCGAATGACCAGGCTTTTCTAACTTTTGAACCGGTGCTCGTAATCGAATTCTGAGGGCACCGGTGGAATCGATGCACTGGTATTTGCCTCAAAACGCCTTTTCCAGAGTTGGGTTTTCTCGTGTGTGGTTTTTTATTTTTTTTGGGGTTAAGTTAAGAAATAAAATAAAAGTGGTGCGACACTTTATTTTATTTCACTTAAATCCACTTAATATAGGTTATGCAGATAAGGGGGAACCCATAATATCCTTCCCATTGGTAGGATATTTGTGAGGTGGGGCCCGCATGATCCCCACCTTTGCATTCCCTCTAAGTAACGCACCCGCACCACCTTTTTAATTAAAGTCAACATTGCGTTTATTTGGGTTAAGAAACACCTCATTAATTGGGCGGTTAATTCACTGCAATTAATTCATTGAATTAATTTTTCATTTCTTATCTTTGAATCTCAAATTGTTGGCATGGGGAATAAAATAAGACCAACACTAGGGTTGTTGAGGGGTTTCTTGTTGAGAGGATTTGGAGAAACACTATAGCTTGAAGATCTTCATCCTCCTTTGCTAAAGAACTAGAAGAACACGAAGAAAACGAAGAACGCCGACCTCCGATGAAGGGAGACAAAGAACACCGAATGCTCGGATATCGACGATGCAACGCCGTGTACCCCGACGCCGACGATCCTTCTTCTGCGACGCTTCTTCTGCGACATTCCTTCCCCCGCGACAATCTTCGATCAACAACCGATTGAGGTAGGGGGTTACGGTTCTTTTAATTCTTTGTGAATTATATCCTCAACATGGATTCAGTTGGTGCATCTTAAAGATTTGTGATTTTAAATCCTCGGAGTTTGACTACGCAACGCCGTATACCATGACGAAAGCGACACCCCTTCCACGGCGTGACGATCCTCTTCTTCCACGATGGTTGATGCCGTGAAGAACTCACTTTCGAAGACAACGTTGAGGTAGGGGTTTGATTCATTTAAATCTTTGTGATTTATACCCTCGGCGTATGATTAAATACTTGTTGGAAGACTTTTAAAACAGCTAACGCGGTGGGTGCGGACCAACGAACAAGTTCGAACCAACCGCCCTTTTGTTCTTGGTGTGAGGAATGGCGGACAACAATGAAGCAGGCTTCACGGGAGATGTGAGGTCATCGCAGTGAAGGATGGGCCCCGGGAGGGCCATTGGAGAAGACGGCACATAATTCCGACCACCGGAACTCGTCTGGTGGTCCGCGGAGCAGCCCGCTGGTGCGAGTCATTGGCAGGGCGGCGTCAACGGATGGTGGCGGAGGCGCCCGACGCGTCGCCGTGACGAAAAGTCGCGGTTGAATCCACGACGGCAGGGTGCGGTCCCGCGACCGCGCGGGACCGGAGGCGATGAGACGCGGCAGCCGGCCGCGTCCGTTGACAAGGGCGGCCCCACATGGGGCCACAGTCTCTCCACACGTGGGAAGCGTGCCCCCCATTTTTCTCGGCCAATACAGCCGAGTCGAACCACTAGCCACCTAGCCAGCGCCAGCCGGGTCGGGTCGACCCGGTTTGGGTGGACCCATGGGGGGTTTGGTCGGGTCGGTCTAGGCTGAGACCCCCCGTTTTCGGACCCCTTTCGGTATTTTTCGCATATCCTGGGCTACAGACCTCCGATCGAGGCACCTTTAGGGGAGATACGATCCTTGGATTGAGACGGTCGTTTTTATATATTACACTCATGGTTTCAGAGTACTTTGGGTTCGGACGGGTTGGTTCATACATGAAACCAACCGGGCCCTCGGAGCGGAAACGCTCATAACCTGAGCTCCAGACGTCTGATTGACGTACCGTTGACTTTGCTGGATTCCTCTTACTGAGACAGATCTTTTGGCTTACTCTACCCGAGTTTTGGAAGCAGGTGGAGTACGGTCATGTTGGTTTTGAATTAAAAAACCAACCGGGCCCCTAGGACGAAAAAGACAATAACTCTCAGACCGGGCATCTGATTGACGCGCCGTCTGTGACGTTGAATTTTTATTGACGATATGGAACTTCTGGATACATAAACTACGGACTATGTATCAGTTGATGTATCTTCCCCTCATCTCGTGGAGCGGACCCTCCCGAACAAGCTTGCTATGTGCGGAAACCCTAGAGATGGTCGCGTCTAGGACGACAATGAAGACAGTACGAGAATCCTCCGTGGGTTCGGTTGTGACCACTACGGTACTTTTTGGGATATATCAACTCCGGACTACATGTCAGTTGATGCATCGACCTCTTGGCATGTGGAGTGGACCCTCCCAGAACGAGAATTCTTTGTGCGGAAACCCTAGAGCCGGTTTAGAATTGATGACTGCTGATCGAACGACTCGGGGTGTTACAGATAGCCTAGTGGGAAGCGCTTGGTTGTAGCAGAACCACGGAGGAGGAGCTCTTGGTTGTAGTGGTAGACCCTCGATGCTCAACAGGAGAACCTCTGGAGGCTATGAGGGGGAGCGCATGGTTGTAGCGGCAGACCCACGACGGAGGAGCGCTTGGTTGTAGCGGCAGACCTACGATGGAGGAGCGCTTGGTTGTAGCAGCACGGGGGAGCGCTTGGTTGTAGAAACCGACCCATGGAAGAGGAGGGTTTGGTTGTAGCGGTAGACCCGTGGTACTCAACATAAGGAGTAACTCTAGAGGCTGTGAGGGGGAGCGCTTGGTTGTAGCGGCAGACCCATGGTGGGAAGCACCTGGTTGTAGCAGCAAGCCTACAGTACTCGATAGGTAGAGTACTACATCAGTCCAAGGATATAGGGAAGCGCTTGGTAGTAGCAGCATCCCCGCTGTACTTGATAGAGAAGGAGTTTCCCAATAGCTATGGTTTGAACTTCATGATCGATCAGGTGTGGGTCATTGCTGGGGTTAGTACCTACCGATCCTTTGTGGGTCCGACGTCTTAGATTAATCAGTGGCTACATCTTATCATCTCTATCGTCTTATGAAGTAGTATACCTGTGTGAGCAGAATCCTGTTTTTTTCCTTTCTGGATTGTATTGTTCTTTCCTGTGTGGGATGGTTTGTGATTTCTTGTGTGGACTAGGTTATACTTGGGCTCGGAGGTTAGAGCGGACTGGAATTGGTGACTTAGGTATATGTATGAGCATATACCTATCAAGTGTCAGATGTTACTTTGTGATTGTATCTTCCCTTTGTGGATTATCCTTTGTGGATTCTGGGTGACCTTTGAGGGTCCTGGGGTCTCTACTGAGTAGCTTATACTCACCCATGCACGGGCTATGCCTGCACTACGTTGTGTTGGTTGCAGACGACGGACAACGCTGATCGTGGTTGAGGCTTGTAGAGAAGGACATTACCTAGAGGTGGACCACTGGGTGAGACGTACTCGGAGCGGACGGTAGGACCTGAGGATCTGTGGAGGCTATCTGTACTCACCCATCAGTTGGGACTTCCAGTGGGCGGCTCGACGTTGTGGCTTTACTTTCAGTTGTTTTTTCCCTTTCAAGTTGTACTTTACATTCAGTTTGGGTTTGTATTCTGGCCCACTTACATTTCTGCACTTACTGTTGTACCCAGTTTTTACATAGTGTTTACATCTATAGCTTGCTTTCTCTGTGGTGTTTGTTTAGTTTACAATGGAAATGCCTTCCCTTTTTACCGGGAATTATGCCTTGGTGCTAGTCGCCAGCCCCTAGCCTATGGAAGGTGGGAATGGGGTAGTCACGGCACGGGCCCCGAGGACGGGTCGTGACATCCCGTTTGTTGTCTCTTTGACATTTCTTGAATTCTGAATATTGTCTCTAATGTCCATGTGAGAAATTTTTTAAAACGGTTTTAAAGAAATGAATGGTTTTTTTAATGTTGAAAATGGTATTTCAAAACAGAATATGATAAATGTTTTGCAATATTGGTTTGTGTGAATCATATTTTTTGGATAGTATGAAAATGGTTTAACAATATTGTATTTTCTATCATATAAACATGTGGTTTATTGAAATAAAGTGTTTCGAATGCATGGATTATTTGAAGGAGATTATGGAAAAATTATAATTTGTAGTTTTGGGCAGTTGAAAATTGATTTAATCTAATGAATTGGTTTTGAGATGTTTTGTTTCACAGAAAAGTTAAATGGACATTGTGGCCATGGGATTACGAAATGAGACCTAGATGATTTTTTGAAAATGGGAAGGGGATTTCAGGAGTATATTGGTTATTTTGAATGTTTTTAAAAAAGGAAAGGGGTAAGTTTTTATGAAAATCATTCTTGATGAAGTATGGTTTGTTTTATGAAATCTGAAAAGGGTTTATGACATGTTGGTTTGTGTGTCATTGGAAGCTATATGATTTTTGTAATTATGTAGTTTTTTAGGCCATTTTTGTTTTCATGGGTCCTCAAATTCATGGTTTTGTTGATATCTAGATGGATGGATGATATGGAATAGTGTTTGAGTTCCCAGGGTGGCATTGAATGGTGAATGTGAGTGAGACATTATGAAACACCATTAGTGAATTTGGTACTCCACCAAGTTAGTTTGTTTTTCAAAAGTCTAATTAGGAAAAAAAAACATGGCATTTTTTTATAAAAGAATGGTTATGTGGATGGTCTCTCTTATTCCTTATATATCTTGTTTATTCAGTATGGTTTCGTTTCGATTTTGAATTCATACTCTTACTGTGTCATAAAATTCGATTTTATTAGTTGATCATTTTTGGAGTAATGTTCAGTTGGTTTCTAAAGATGTGTTGGATGTTGTGATGTGGACACATATAGAACATTGTTGGAAATAATTACACTTTATCACTGTTAGGATTCATTTCAAACATTATGTCCACTTCGTTGTATGATTCGTCAACACATTTGATGGAATAGAGGTCTGTTTGGACTCATATTAAAGTTCCTTCAAATTATCGTGACTCTCTTGGTTGTTGTAATAATGATTGCTTGTGTTGATTTGATTTGTCTTTTTACCTATCCATTTTTATCCACGATTATAGTGAGGTCGAAAAGTTTTCTATATCCTTATATTTCTATTGGATGATGGTGTTTTTTTGTACTAGTGACCTTCATGGGGTGTTGTGATCCACATCTCCTCACTTCGGCACATCAGAAGCTTCAAACATTAGGGCTCCATCCATAGGCCATGTAGTGAACCTTTTCAAGGAGAAAGGAAAATTACAGAGCTGTGGAGAGATCGACTAATATCATCTATTCAGCATTGGGATATGTCACTTTCAATTCTTTTTATTGTTGTTTCTCATCAATTTTATATTACTTTTTTTTGAAGACCGTACTGTACATTCCCCTGATGAAGTGTCTGTGGTTATGAAATCTCATTTGTGGGTTTCTAATCAATGTCCTTATATTGACCACCAATGTCAATCGGGGGTGGTATTGGGTTTACCTTTCCATAGTTGGAGAGTGTTTGGTGGTTCCTCTATTTATTTTATGGTTTTAGTGGCCCAATAATTGGGACCCCTTCCCTCCCCGACCCAATTGGTGTGGTTTTTTATTAGTGCCTAAAGAGTTGTCCCAGTTCTATTCCCCTCCGTTTTGAAGTGGGTGGTTTAAATTTTCATGATGTAACATTATTAAAATGGTTTTATAGATTGTTGTGGGGTCGATTTTGTTGACTTATACTGATAGTGAATTAATTTGTAGTTTGATGGTATATTATATTTATATAATCATTAAAATGTTATATTTCTTATTTACATCAATTATACTCGTTATTATACCCATCCAAACAATGATGTGTTGAATAACAAACTACACCACTATGTGGAGATGTTAAGCCGTACGTATTCACATATAGTGAATTTATCATTCATATGATGTATAAGATAATGAATATTATTGGGACATTTTTTTAATAAAATTATAGAATATAGAATGAAATGATGTTATTATTTTGGTATAGAAACAATAAATAAATATATTGTGGAAGAAGAAAAGAACTTTGAAAGAGTTGATGAAATAATCACTTCTTCTTCGGGTTCTTCTTTTTAATTTGAACAAAATAGATCTTTAAGTTGGCTTTACGGTCTAATTAAGGAATCTAGGTTGACTTTAGGGTAGTTGGGAGTGTTTTTTATTAGGTCTTGGCGAATTCAAATGGCTTTATTAGGTGTGAATTTGAGAGATGGGGAAGTACACTTTTATAAAACAGTTAATGGGCACTTTAGGAAAAGTTGGACATGTTTACTTATTATAATATCATTTTGTGTTTATAATAGATTAAAATGGATTTATTTATAATACACGGTGGGTATGGGAAAAAATAATCTCAAAAAATAATTTTTAAACATGTTTAGTTCAACATATTAACCTTATACGATATATTCAACTCTAAGTTAAATAGTTTATCATTTACCATGTCTTCTAGTAGTTTTATATTAAATAGTTATTAAACTAACTATAAAATTAAAAAATAATATCAAGAGGTTCTTGAATTATATATAAATCCTTATATATGTCAATTTTATTAATATTATATTTTTAATAATATTATATATTTTAATAATATTGTATTTTTTTCAAAAACTCATTTATGTCAATTTTGACACTATTTAGTATTTGGTTTTCAATAAAATCATAGAAATGTGATTACATCAAAAAAAAATCCATTGAATCACACCTAAAATTTAATATTCAGCTATAAAATTCATTGATGGAATCAAGACATTAAATTATATTTATTATAATATTTTTAATAGCATTTTTTACTTATTCATTAATAAGGAAACTACTGCATCGTTATTGTTTCATAAATAAATATATATAATTTATGTCTAAAAATTATAAATAAAATATCATGATGTAGTAAATCAGTTTAAATTTATAATAACTATTTATATTTTTAGATATCATCTTTAAAAGCTCATATAAAATTTTGATTACAGAAAGATATATTTTTATGTTACATTTTCCTTAACTTGAAGTTAATTTTTATAAAGTGTCATTTTCACTTACAAGTCACTCCATGGGGTCCCAAAATTTACCCAAGTATTCCGATGGTGGGAAATGTATCATCCAATAGTTTTATGACATGTGTTAGGGTAATTTAATATTATTATAATATTATTTCATTACCCGTATTTACAAGAATTACCCTTTAACAATGGTAAATAAAATATTTACTGATGTTAATATTGATAATGTCTGAAAATAAAATATTCCTATTTAAACAATTTGGAACTCCGGATTCTATATTTGGAATCCATTTTTCCAAATTTAAAACACATAATTTTTATAAATTAATTTAAAATTAATTCCATCTGTTAAAACCAAAAAGTGATTTTTTATGAAGTAAAAACTATCAAAAGATTGACATGTGTTTTTGTAAGATTTAAATGTGAAATTAAATTCAGTGACCTAAATTAAATTAAATGATAAAAATATAATATAATATTACTTTAAAACCACTCGAATGTATTATTTAACACTATAATTTTTCATGATTGAAAAATTGTATTAAAATTTAGTATTTTCACTTTTCATCAAAATAAGAACGTTATCTGAAAAGTGCCAAAAATTTACCCTAATTTAAATTTCATATTCCGAATAAAAAAATTTATTCCATTATAAAAAATATAATTTTTAAAATTTCAAAATATTGGTATTACTATTCATAACAACATTTTAAATGGCTAGTTTGATTGGTTGTGGTGTACTAGAACTCGATGTTGCGTACATCACAAGCTATTGTATTTTTAATGGAGACGTGTACCGTGGAAGCTTGGGTGTTAAATTCTCTCATCCTTAAAATAATTTTGTGCTTGATATTTAAACATTAAAACAAAATCTAGGGGTTTTTCCATTCAAAAAAATATTTTTTGAAATCCCATATCGGAAAAAGAGACAATAAAACTATCACATTAAATGAAATAAAGGGAATTAGAAATGTCACCCAAGATTACAAAGAATAGAGATTAATGTAAGAAAACATGGATATGCAAGAGAAAAAACCATCTTGTTATAATAGAGAGTGACAGAAAACATGATCAAGCGAATGTTAACAACCAGAAAACCATAAACATGTAATGGGTTAAACAAACTTTGATTACCCAGTATGAACAATTATAAAAAACCATTTTTTTGTTTTAATTTAATTTTAATAATTATGAGGAGTTTATTTATGAGATATACTATAAACAAAAGGATATATGATTACTTTTTTATTTAGAGTTTTATCCTTTAATAAATTTCTACCACAATCTCATATTTTCTCTAAATGAATAGTATTATTGATGACTTGGTCACACGAGAGGTGGTAGAATCAACTTCTATAGACTCACATAATCAAACAAATATGAACTATATATTTATCTTTTCTTTATAAATTCACCAAAACCAAATTGATTACAACAAGATCTGATGATCCTCATAATGTATAATTCTTTATAGAAAGAAATAATACTGTAAATATCTAAAATTAATCAAACAATACCAAAAGATCTAGAAATACCATTCAATAATCAATTGCTCTTAAAATTCTTAAAAATAATCCAAAATAAGTTTTAAATTCAAAATTATGAAGAATTTGATCACATAGTCTTCCATGATAAATCTTACCAATTTTCTCCAAATAACATCAACTACTCTCAATATCACATACTAAAAAGTAATTAACCAAATCAAATATTCTATATGATAGGTTATTCATTTCCATAAATAACCCAAATCGATATAAGTCCATAATAAAAACATACATTCTTCAAAAATAAAAATCCACCATTACTCCTCAAATGAAATCCCCTAGTAATATTTTTTCCTTTAGCATATTTTGTTCCCAAAAGAGAAAAAATCTTCCAAAATAACATTTATCATCTAATCATAAAATTATTTTCCTATAATAAGAATATTTATTCGATAAATAATATGTTCCAAATATGAACATATTCTTGATCCATATATTTAATTAACTAAAAATAATTGGTCATTCTAACTAGGGACTTCACGTAGTCTAGTGGTAGGCGATAAATCTCAGTCGCACTTTTGTTGTGTTTATGATTCCCATGTGATTTTTCAATGAAACAGGTTGTCAAATGGTTTGAAAATTTTCTTTTTTCAAAAACAATATAATTATTTAACATTATAAAATATGAGATAAATTCATCCAAAATAACTATAACAAATTTTAACCACAAATGTTATCTCAGACCTCGCATTTTCATCCCAAAAAAGAAAAAACCTATAATTGACTCAAATTCAAGGATAATATAAACCCAAATGGTTCATTATAACTATTTCCACAGTAGAAAATATAATTATTTCTCAAATAGAATTTTCACATAACAAACTATGGGGTTACACATAGAAGATAATATTCTTCCAAATGTAATCCCATCAATAAAGAGAGTTAATAATTTTATAAATTTCACCATCAATTTATTTCTACCTAGGTTCTTCCATGACTTATAGTTTACCCTATATAATAGTGTATTGACTTGGGTAATTCTCATGTCCCCTAAATTTACATAAAATGATAGTAAATAGGTTCTTAGGTTTTTTTATTTTCATTATATTACTCTTAATTTTTTCTTGGAGATTAATTACTTTATTCCTTATTTCCAACACATAAATCATTTCTTTGTTCCATTGAGACTCTTTCCTTGGTGTCTTATTCCACATTTAATATATGATGCGAAATGATCCTTAATTTCTCCATGGTATCCACTACCAGATCTCTTATCATTCTCCACATTTCTCATCTTTTTTTGAGTTTGGGAGTTGGTTAATGTATATGTTGCTGATCATATTTTTGGAAAATTGATTCGGAATCAACACAATATTTTCTTCCTATCAACATTCCATTTAATTTCATATTCCAACCACTGTGCCCACCTTCTATTTAATCTTAAATGTTACTATGAATTCCTTGGATTCCAACCATCAACTAAAACCAAAAAGACTATTATGTGTATTAATAGTCATAAAATCATTTAGAGAATTTATAGACAACTTATTTTCAATCTAAAACACTCAATGATTATCCAAGTTTATTTATTCACTTCTTTTATTAATATCACTAAAATCGTTTTGCAACAAAAAATGTGAATTATCTTTTGCATATCTCTCGAGATTGTCATTCCGGGTGTGTAGTAAGGCCCATTTTTGTGTACCATGATACCCCAGGTCAAGCCCGAAATTCCATGTCATAGTTTTCACTCCTAGGTACACCTTTTCCATAATCACATATACTTATATTTTCCAAAAATCTATGTATTTATTAGAAAACTAACAAAATATCTAAATTAAAAAAATTATAGAATGTTCTTCTATACTAATTATCAATGCATATCTTAGGGTAATGTTCTCTAATTAGAGTTTTTCTAAATTTTGTTTCATTGTTTTGTGATAAAATTTTTCTGATACAAAATGTAATGCCCTCATATCCCTTATCCAAAGATAATGTCCCGAAATACCAATCAGTTTATTATGTGTGTAAATACTTGATACATACATGATTTTTACATTAAATTATTAAATTAAAAAAGAATAATTGTGTCCCGTCTTAACACACTCAAATCCCTTATCCAATTCCTAAAGGTCAATCATAATATACATCTCCATATCTTGAGAGAAATTAATTATAAGAAATGAGTGAGCTCAGATGCTTATCAAGGATAACAAAATAGGCAAAACTATCCTATATAATCATGAACACTAAAGCGAATGTATAAGACTAAAACATCAGAATTTTAAATATAAACTTGAGAATAATATGGAAAAGATTAATCAAATATTTTTATTTAATTATTCCAATGGATATTCTACTCGTAGAATAATTAAAATTACTGTCAATAGCTAATATCATAATGATGGAATGCATAATGTCGGACATCTTAACCACAAAGTCAAGGCCTCATGTTAAGACCCTGAATAATTTTTTTTGGCAAATCCTTGTACCAATATAGTAGATTGTCTAACAAGACAAACCGATGCATCAAGGGGCTATAGTAGGCCCTTACAGTCACTTACTATGTCAAATTAATTCCTCAAAAGAAAAGTATGAAACATAATTTTAATATTCTTATTAAAATTAGTAGACAAAATGTCAATACATTAACCACAAATCAAGAATTGTATACAAATTGCACATCTATAGTAAAAATAACTCATTAAATAAAATATATAAGATTGTATTATAATAAATCAACCTCAATCAAAAATAAAATTCAATGAAGGAAATTTACATAGATGAAAATAATCAATAAAACTATTGGATAGAAATAGCCCTTTTGGTATAAAAACAATTAATAGTCATAATATTTATAAAATAAGTCATTTAAAGTGATTTTTGAATCAAATTTCCCATACATGTTTGAAACATTTGAAAGTAACTTTAATTTTAAAACAATCATGTACCTATAAATAAATCATTAAATCCATTTTCAAAAACATGGGCATTAATGAGAAAGATTTAGAAGAATAAATCATTAATATATTTAAAATGATATTTTAGTTAAAGAGTTCTCATACAAATGGGAGATTCTTGAATAAAATTAATTGTGGAATAACATTAATAAAAGCTTTATAATATCATGAGAATGAGTGGATTCCTGATATAATATTTTAACGGTTTGTGTATACACCATATAAATGTGAATTGGTGCATAACAACAAACAAGTCTTAATAGAATGTAAATTGAGAAGAAATAACTTACAATGACTATATCCTTAGATTTAGGATTCATTAATGTCCTAATTATTTGTGAAAAATATATATATAATAAATATGATTGGATATTCAATTTAAATCAATCAGAGTACATTCACACAGGTTCTTGTATAAATAAAACCAACGGCTAGGATGTTTAACTCAATGAATGGAAATTGAGTTGAGATTACCCTTATCATGTTCAGATTAATTAGATGAGAATTAATAAATGGAGTGATTGTGTAAAAAAATGTATATCCACAAAAAAGGGAGTTAAATTAATACATAAATAAATAAATAGTTATTTCACACACATTGTTAGTGTAAAAATAATCATTGTATTACACATAAAACCCCATGTATGGAACATGAAATTTGAAATTCCATTTCCAATTTGGTAAATTACGAAACATAAACCCCATTAAATAAAGATCATATAATTATGATTTCAATACCCATAAATTATAGTATATTACATGATGAATAAAATCAGGGTAAGTATATACACCATACAAACGAAATTATTGGAAAATATATTATGAATCTCACGGGAATAAAAAGTGAGTTGAAAACCCCTTACCATGTATTTTTCCTTAGTATAAGATACATTAAAATCCTGTATAATTGATAAAAAATATTTATTTAAATATACAAGGAAGGCATACAGAAATATGATTTCATATATTTTACATTAATATTGCTTTGTAAATAATATTTCAGTAGTATCGTTGTTTCTGGTGTAAACTTATTTGTTTTCCATTATATGTTTTATTTTTTATTTTTCTATGGATATTATGTATTTGATTCATATCCAAAATTATATTAAGTTCTTAAAAATTATTTTTAAATATAAAATTAAAATTATTCTTGAATTGATACGATGGGAAATGAAATCTGATCGCGTCGTAGAGACGATAAGTAGTACATACACACATATGATGACTTTATCATTCATAGGATGTAAAAGATATTGAATATGGTTGTACCATATTTTTAGAAATCACAATATGTATAGGTTAATAGGGTTATTTTTTTATGGAAATATCAATGAATGAGGAAGTGGAAGATGAAATGAACTTTGAATGAGGGGCTGAAAATATTACCACTTCCTTGGGTTCTTCCATTTTATTTGAACAAAATGGATCCCAAGGATGGATTTATGATCAATATAGGGCCTATAGGTTTAATTGAGGGTAGTTTTATGTAGATTTGCGAATGTTTTGTCTAAGAAAAATTGATTTTGTGGTTTGAATTTGAGAGAAGGAGATAAACCCTTTTATAAGAGAGGTGAGGGACACATTATGAATAACTTCAAATATTAATTTATTATAAATTAGTCATCGATTTATAATAGCTCCAAATGAAATTATTTAGAGAATAAGTTGGAGATGGGTATAAATAATCTAATTAATTAGTTCTTATACAAGTTTAGCTCAACACATTAACCGTATCTTTTAGGTTCTTCTATTAGTTAAATTGTTTAACATTTACCTTGGCTTTTTGTATTTTTATATTAAATGGTTAATAAAATAAAAAGAAAATAGAAATATAACATAAAGTGATTCATTAATGATATATAAAACAATATCTATGTTCATTTTCTGAATCATATAATTTTAGGGATATTATATCATTTAATAAAATAGTTTTTATTTTAAAAACCCATTTATGTCAATTTTGACACTATTTAGTCTCTGGTTTTAATGAAAGTGTTAAAAAAATATTACATCAAAAAACAAACATTGAATAAACACTAAAATTCCATATTCACCTATTAAATTCATTGATGGATTCATAGATTTCAATTTATATTTAATTTAAAATTTAGAATATCTTTATTTGACTCTTTCATTAATAAGAAATATACCGCATCATTAATGTGTCATAAATAAATATATATTTTTTCTGTCTAAATATTATAAATAAAATATCATGATGTAATAAATATTTCTCTTTTTCTAATGACTATTAATATACGATGTGATCAATTATATAACCTCATATAAAAATATTCTTATTGAAAGATATATGTTTATGTCACATTTTTCATAACTTTAAATTAATTTTTATAAAGTGTCATTTTCACTTATTAGTGGCTTCCTAGGATCCAAAAATTGACCAAAGATTCCCATGGAAGACACGTATCAAAAAATAGGGTTACTCAACATTTGACGATAATATAATATTATTATAATATTAGTCTTTTACCCTTATTTACAAGATTTACCCTTTAACCTTGTTAAATAAATATTTACTAAAGTTACTATTTATATTTTTTAAAAATAAAATTTAACATTTTAATATATATGGATTTTCATATTCAAAATATGGAATCAATTTTTATAAATTTAAAGCACATAATATTTAGAAATTAATTTAAAATTATTTCTCATTTTCAAAACCAAAAAATGTTGTTTTAAAAAGTAAAAACTATCAAAAGATTGACATTCCTTAAACTAAAATTTAAAATTAAACATAATTCCAATGAATTAAATTCATTAAATTATAAATCTATAATCTAATGATACTTTAATCCCACTCATATTTATAAATTAACACAATAATGTATTTCGATAAATGATGTTTTCTAATTAAAATTTAGTGTTCTCCATTGTTCATCATAATATAAAAGTTATAAAAAAGGAGAAAAAAATTAACCCTAAGATAATTTAGATATTCCGAATCCAAAAATGAAATACATTCAAAAAAAATTATATAAATAAAAAAATTGGATATTACTATTCATAACTTCTTTTTAAAGAGGTGGTTTGATTAGTCGTGGTGTGCTATAAATCAAAGTTGCATACAGTGCCTGCTATTCTATTATTCAAGGAGAAGTGTACTGTGGATGTTTGGGGTGTTACAAGCGAATAGGATGAATATGAGGGAAAAATATAAATGTGTATTATTTATCTTATTCTAGTTTATAAAAGTAGATGATTCAATATATCCATGGAGTTTTTGGATGGTTTATAAAGGAAACCATATGGTAATAATGTGATTTGGGTTATTCATGATAGTATGAATAAGTTATCGAATTTTATTTCCATTTGTGATACCATGAAATTGGATCAACATGATATAATTTATCATATGTATATATTCATATTACTTTGATTCTCTCTCTGTACTATATCTAATCATGATCCCAGAATTGCTGCATATTTTGGGAAGCGTATCATTATTAATTGAGTACTGAATTAATGTTTATATCACCTATTAATTTTCAATCCTTTGGATAATTGATTTATAAAATTTATACATTGAATGATATTATTTTCAATTTTATTTTAGACTTCTAATGATTTTGTGTTAAAATATTTCATTTTATAAGTATTCTCCAAATAATATTATTCATTCAAGTATACAAATAGAAACTTTTAATGCATTATTTTGAAAAAGGTGTTGAACTCAATCATGTTGCATTAATGATTGTGAAAATAATATACCATATTTTGTTGATGTTATGTTTTATGAGGTTAATATGATTACAAACCATATAGAGGAAATTTAGTGATGGTATAATAATTATAAATATAACTAGAGGAATGATCTCTCATTTGAGTTATGTAATTGTGTTTTTCTTAAAGTGTATCCACGAAATAAAATTTTTAGTTTAAAAAAAAGGTAAAATTATGTCTTGGTATTTTGGGAACATATGAAATTCTTGAAAAAGTGTGACTATTTTTTTTCTATGAGTCCTTACCTATGAGTATATAACATTTATATGATGTGTTTTTTTGAGCAATTGAAATATATGATTGGTGAATTGCATTTATTGACCATTGATGTAGTATAGATTAAATATTGTCATTATTAAAATAGAAATTTTGTTAAAAATCATGATCATAGAATGAATATAATGTCAAATAAAGTTGTTCACTAGTTGAAGGTTTTATGAAAGAATCAGATAAATTATGAAGAAACATGGAAATCATAAAAAATATATAGGGGAAAAATACTATATCAATTTTAAGTACGTAATTAAAATATGAGGTTGAAATTTCATATAGTGGTAAACATTTGAAAACCCTGCTAATAGTTTATATAAATAATTCCCAATATTTATATATATTCATTTTTTGAATACATATTCATGGTTATTTATAAAAAATTCATATTATTTTTTAAATTAAGAAGGAATATTTTTACTTAACTATATTTTTCTCTGTATATTCTATATTTTTATTCAAAACCCATTTTTTTAATTTAGAATATGAATATGATAAAATTATATTATATTTTTTATTTATATTAATGATTTTAAAATAATGTGGTTTTTTTTGTATTTTCTAGCACATTTTTTTAATATAGTCAAATACCCCTTGTTATTAAAAATATAAATTATTTTCCTATAATTACGATTTTATATTCTATATTTTTATTCTAAATGAAAAATGGCCCAATATGTTTTAAAATAAATTAAAACTAAATTTAATGTAATCTTTATTAGTTTATATTTTAGTAAAAAATAATTATTCTTCTTATAAAGGTATTTTTTATCAAATAAGTTTCATTAATGTTTTTAATTTACATAAATATTATATTTTTATCCTTTATATAAAATTAGTAAAAAAATATGGAATTCTAATTTTCAATTAAAATTTTTATATTTTTAAATAAGGTCAATATGAATTATAGTCATTATGAATATTACTACATGTAAAAAAATATTTTTTTACCATTTATATATAATTAATAAGTATCATAAATATAATTATATGTTATTATGATTATATTAAAACACCTTTTCATATTCTCTTTTATCTTATGGGTAACAAAAACATCACTCATCTGTATGTGTGGGATAAGACCTCCATGATTTATTGTGTTTCATTTTCCATAACTGAATCATACTGAGGGTTTAAATAATAAATCAGTTAAATATATATTATATTTTTGATGTAATTTTGATTATTTAATTATAATAAATTAATTAACTTTAAAAAAAAATTATTTTAGAGAAACAATAACATCCCTCATGTGTACGTGTAGACTACCACCTCGCGAAATGATATGATTTATATTCTAATTCAACAGAAAATGTATGGTAATATGTATGTTAATAATAAATAAAGTTTACATCTACAATTTATTTATGATTTTTTATGTTTAAAATATTATTTAAATTAATTATTTTCCAAACAATATAAAAAAGAAGATTTCCATCATTTGTACATATATAATGTTGTCTCCAAGAAAATATGTGATTCCTTATCCATAACCCCTATAAATGTTTTTTAAAATTACTATTTAATATATAAATATTATATTTTTGACATATTTAACATTATTTAGTTAATGGAACCATAAATACATTGATATTTTTCAATGCTCTGATGTTTTCTTTGGTTTTTAAATTTAACGACCGCCAAAAAATACAACATAAAGGCAAGCATTTAAGTAAGTAACTAAAAAAAATTAGGTTAAATAATCTAGATTATGATAATGGTATGTCCTTGCAAAAAATATTAATAAAATATATAACTTTTATAATTTTATTATTCAATAGTTATAGAACATATGAATCTAGATGTGACTTAATGTATGTGAATTTCTTTTGAATGTTTTGTTTAAATGTTTTCTATCTGAAAAATTGTCACCCTTATTGAGGCTATTTTAAATGTAAGATTAATTTTATTATTAATTATTAAATGTATTATAAAATTCATTTTAGACTATAATTTTACATCATTATAGTGTTTTAAAACTTGAATCTATTAACTATTATCCGTCGATGTTATTTTATCCTTCTCACAAAATTGAAAAAAGAATGTTTTTATTTTATATAGAAAGATCGCATATACATATCATTATATCAATTATTCATTATAATGGTTACTATTAATGTTAACATGGTATTTCTAATTTGATCTAATTCTCACTCTTCTAAAAATATTTCAATTTTATGTGGTTTTAAAGAAATAATGCATTTCCCCTTATTATTATTATAGAATTTATAGTGTTTTTAGTATTGGTTTTTATGAGTTTTTAATGTTTTTTATGATGAAAATGTTGAATAATAAAAACATTATTCATTATTTATCTCATGGTCCACAAAATTAGTGATCTATGATCCTGATAAAAGGCATATAAATGGGAAAGACTGCAATTTCTCTCCGTTTCAGTGGGTAATGGATTACTATTCAATGAATAAATGGTGGAAATGAAATTATTGGTTAAAAATATTTAATTAAATCGGATTTATTTAAAATAATTTCATTACATATTAGATTACACCAGTTATGAGATTGATGTATTTCATGTGGTATTGAATGTTCATTAACAGTTATAGTTTATATGTTTTTTTTCAATGAAATGTTCTCAAGAGTTAACATGTGACTCAAGATTCCTTCATGGTTCTTATATTAATAATAATGGGTTATCATATTTTAAATTTCACAAATGATATATTTTCATATGATCAAATTTTTTTATGTGCTAAATGTTTTTTTGGAAAAAAAAAGTTTTTATTTATAATTCATTCTAATTTTTCTCTAAAATAAATGTAATTTTCGGAAACATTTATTCATATACCATGTTTTATGAAATAAATTCATACTATTTAAGGAAGATAATTTATTATAAAAAGGTAAAGTGTTCAGATTTTGGATTTACATAAAAGAATAAAACAAATATAAAATAAAATTAGAGTGAAAAAAGAAAGGCCTTTTTTACATAAAAAATAATCACTGTATGGATGTATCATCATTATATTTAATATTTTTTTGTGTTATCCAAAAAAATATAAAAAGGTCATATAAATATAAAAATGACAATTTTTTTATTAAAATCACATTTAATGTTATAGTTCCCTCATATAGATAAAATTTGATATCAATGACTCTTTTAGAAGTAAAAATTCCTCAAATATCTCTCATAAAATATGATATAAACGTGAATATGAAATTTTTTTATAAAACACTATTGAGAGTGGGAAAAAAATAATTTCATACAATTAAACATGATAATATTGATAATAAAATCTTAATATAATTATAAATTATAATATATAAGCTTATTATTTTTTAGTAATTTCATCTACGTAAATCAATCAAGGCTTGAGAATCATGATTTGACAAATTAAAACACATTTATTATTATTAAAAATTAAAAAACTATTTTATTAATTTAATAAATATATATATATATCTAAAAAATGGAAGGATGGGATTCCAAAAAATAATTTGAATTCTAATTCAAATAAAATGAAAAATTATTTCCGACAAATTAATTTCCCATAAAATCAAAAGATATGAAATTATTAACAGGTATATTAATAAATATAGAATTTAAAACAATTATGTCCAATCCATTCTTGATATTTCTTTTTCTTCTTTTGACTAATATTTTTAATATCATCATCAAATGCAATCCAAAAGAAAAATAGATAAATAAATTTTAATTTCAATTTCATCAAATCTCAAAATATAGGGGTTTAAATAAAATCCAATATAAAATTCATAATATAAATACTAAAATACTAAAAAAAATTAAATAATATTGATTTATACTACAATGAATTTTCTATAATGTCATTATTCTTGAAATTACGTATTTGACTCACATAATAAAGCGTTATAATGAAGTAACACCGTTTTGATAGAATAATTATCAAATGGGTGATTCCTACACATATATGGGACTCTTCCACTTCTATAACATCTTCTTATAACATCCTTTTGAAAATTATATATCTACATAAGTAGATAGAATCCACTAAATCATAAAATTTCCCAAAAAAACAATAAATTAGTTAAGAACCAAACAAACTAACTCTCTTCACACTGAACATTTATAGTGGCTACTAAAATTTCCACAATAAATATAAAAATCATTCATTTATCCATGAAGTGCCCAGATCAGTGTGAATCACTGAGAGGGGGAGGGGTGAATCAGTGATCCATTAAAACTTTTTACTAATTGATTCCTTATCAATTAAACCTCTATGGCTGGTTAAATCCTCGATCCACTCTTCTTGTATCTCTCAGCCTTTCCTCGAGTGATGCAGTAAATGTAAAGGCACAGGACACAAGGATTTACAAGGTTCGGCACCAAAGGCCTACGTCCTTTCCATGTTGGTTATACACCCCAACATGGTTTCTCCATTATAATCCTTTAGTATTACAATGGTCGATACAGAGTCCCACTGTATCTCTCCTGAGTCCCACAGGAGGGTCTTTATACTGCGTCTCACAGTGTTACCAGAGTCCCACTGGCCTGCTCCAGAATCCCACTGAAGACTTCTTCCACCCTGAGTCTCACAGGGGGATTCTCCTTGCTCCTCGAGTCACACGAGTAGCACTTCTTCTGTTCAGCTCTTCAAGTATCCTCTGCAGCCTAGGATAAAGGCTGCAGGCCTTGCTCTATACCTCTGATCACTAGAGTTGATCAGGTCTTCTTGTCTTGCTCAGGATTTATCTCCTTCTTCTAAGGATGACATGGCCTCTCTCCAACTACTGAATACTCAGACAACTGATATCTTTAACTTCAGTTTGGTCCAGTCTCACATCAGAACAACTTCATGCACTGAGTGCATGGCATCTCTGCTTCTTCATGCACTGACTGCATGGCCTCTCAAATTCTTCAAGATCATCTGGTCTTGGACAACTCAGATGCACACAACCATATTTGAGCTTGTTCACGTGTGCACATGCATGCATGCAAGCATGCACTCCCCTTTCTTTCTTCGTGGTGCAATAAACCCTCAAAGGGTATATTCTCTTTAAGCACACACGTTCTCACTCCTTCACACGTTTAGTTCCTTCTGATTACACACATAAATGTGTGTTATACTTTGTGTGAGGTGTTTCCTCTTCTTCTTAGTGTGTACACACTTTGCACACACTAGTCACAACCCTCGGCCTCTTCAAATGCACACACTTAAAGTGTGTTCTTCTTTGTTCAAATGCACAACCAAGGCTATGGTTTATTTAATTCTTACACACACACAAAGTGTGGTCTTCCACTTCACTTGGCACACACCACTTGGTGTTGTTCTTTGTTCACAAACATGGCCTCAGGTCTTTCTCTTGTTTTGCACACACACAAATGTGGTGGCCTTCCACTCCTTCTTGCACACAACCCGTATGTGTGCACTCACTTGGCTAGGGTGTAATATCCTTAAGCACACACACACATAAGGTGTGTAATTCACATCACCTGAACACCTACTACCCTTCTTTGCACTTAGCACACACACTGTCCGTAGGTGGTCGTCTCCACTTGAGCTCAAAGGAGGCGCGAAAGGGTGCGGCCCATACTTTTCTCCAATATCCGCGTAGGATCTTGGTGCAAGGGCCACTGCCTCGGGTGTGCAAGGTGCAACACCGCGGGGCGCGCAAGTGCAACAACGCGCAGTTGCTACTGCCGCGTGTACTTCCTGACACGCAAGGAGTAGGCGCGCAGGGAACACTTCACCTCCTTCTTCTTGTCACACAAAGGAGTTTCACGCAAGGAACACCTTCAAAGCCTCGGGTGGATTCGGGACAACAGCCGCTCAAGTAATTTGCGCGGTGGCTCCTTTCTTCGTGAGGCAGAGAGCACTCACGGATCTTCAAAATTTCAGCACATCAGCAAGCAACACCGATGCACAAGCCTCTCTTTTTATAGGCAGAGGGCCTCTGTTCAATCCGCGTGGATAAAAATTTGAATCCCCGAAGTTTTTGGGTATTTCAAGATTTTGAAAATCTTGATTTTCTCCTCGGTTCACCGCGGGTTCTCTTTCTATATTTTTCTCCTCTACGTGCATGCGACTTAGAACGCATGCACGGACTTTGTCTCTTCTATCCCATGCAAAACACGAACACACTGAGGCCTCGGCACTTTGTTTGCCTTTGCCCTTCATCGAAATCTCCCAAACATTACATGCATGCCTATTTTCTTGCATGATCGTGTTCGTTACGTCGAGACGAACCCAATGGATCCTTCAGCTCGAACAACGGTGGCCGGGAACTCGAAATCCAGTGCTCGGAGGCCCACTGGTTCAGCGGGGACGTCGCGGGTGCCTCGGTCAAGCTCGAGGAAGGAGACGACTCGCAGGCCGTTGGATCAGATCTTTGGATGGCCACGATCAGAAGATCTCGCGCGGGATTGATCGTGCGGTCGAGATCTGGCGCGCGATCAATCGAGCGGCCATGATTCACTCCCGGTGAGAATTGCGCATCCCACATCGAAACAGCCCGCGATTTCCACGCGGTTTATCAATGTTCCGTTGTCGGTAACCATTCGATTGAACTTATCCCTCCACGGTGCCGCCCTGCACCGTGTTCTCTTTGCGGGCGCGCTCTTGCGCCCACCGCTGCCACTCGGGCGTGCCACTGGCGCCCACTGTGCATCCTCGGGCGCGCATCCTAGCGCCCATGCTGCGCAGGCTTGACTCCCCTGCGTGGCTTCTGCCGCCTTGGGTTTTCCCCACAGGTTCCCCCTTGGGCGTGGCGCCTTAGGCCCACATGTGCCTTGGGGTTGAACCCTCAAGGTGTCCTTGGCTGGCCAATTTTTTGGCTAAGTAATGGTTAGGACTTTGTGTAAAAACAATGTTAACCAAATGTAATATGCCAAGCCACAAATATTCTTCTTCTCATCTCCATTCTTCATCTTCTTAAGAATTCCTCCATTCTTTCACTAGACTTCATCAATTCCTTCGAAGGAATTCCCAATGGATCTTTCTTCAACCGATGCTCCTGAATCAAACATATTAATCAAAGTTCTTTATTGATCTAATTAGAGATCAAGTTGGATCTTCTTCATATTCACATGCACTAAGTGATAGTGCATGGACTTCTTTATCTCACTTCATCCACTTAGAGATTGTGGATGGATCATCTTCAACTCCTCATGCATTTTCAATACAATGCATGGTCTTCTAACATTGTGGTGACATTGTATCCTCTTGATACAAGTTCTTGGAACTTAAGATTAGCTCTACAATCGTCTGATTTAATGATGCTCCATCATCATTCATTCTTCAAGTGTTGTAACTTAGTATCATCTTGATACAACTATTGAAACATTAAGAACATTTCTACAATCTTCTGATATCCATAGAAAATGTTTCAACCACAACATCCTATGTCACTTAGTGAATCTCCTAAGTGACATGAATCTTAGTACCATGGCCATTCTCCTTTCCTCACCAACACCATCACATCCTTTGTCATTCACATATTGAAACTTCCTTGACATCCATTCATCTTATGATAACATCATGCCTCATTGACAACAAATGCAACACAGTGCACTTCAATCTCCCATTTTGTATTTGTTGTCAATACACTTCTTCAGCACATATGAATGGGTCAATATGTGTGACAATATTTTATCCCCCTTATTGGAAATCAAATGCAAAGGTGTGGTGTGGTTCTCTTCAAAAATATCTCTTCCTCCCTTCGAATTGCATCTTCTTGAAAAGCACTAAGAGAGGGATGATGTCACATGTTCTCTTTGGCAAAGAACCTTTAGTAAATAATTTGTAAGTCTACTTGGGCTAACCCGGTGTATAAAACAAGAGTGATGTAACCAAGGAACTCAATGCTATCCATGATTCACTGTACATGTGAGATCATGCTTCAGGGGTTTGAAATTTTTCAGATATAACAATGATTTGCTAAATCCTACACATACTTCACAAAACTCATTAGAAAGTTCAGTGCAATGACAAAGCTCCCCCTTTCATCCATTTGTATTCAATCTATACTCCCCCTTAATTGACAAGATAAACCCAATTAAGAAACAAGGGATGAAAGTATTATTGTAATACCTTCACTTTTCTTAAGATGGTATTAATCTAAGAATCCCATCTTCTTCAGATTGGCTCCCCCTCAAGGGGTGAACTCCATTCTATCCAAACCATCCTCCAGTTGAGAATGATCATCATCTTCAATTCCTTGTAATGTTAGCACATGTAAATACAAGTGATTGGGGAATAAGATGGAACCTCCTTGGATCATCAATGTGAACAACAAGGTTGAGAAGATTATCTCAACCGAGATGTCCCATTTTCACCATTCTTCACACTTGCACATTTGATCTTCAATGATGTTTGTGCTGGTGTGGATCTCAATACATCTTCATGTGAAATCTTCTTCTTCCCTTTTTCCTTAGCAATTGCCAGAACTTCATCTTCAGCTCTTTGTAGATCTTTGGCAAGTTGCAACTGATTTGGCCATATGACTAGTAAGTCACTTGGAAGTGCGGCCTCAGTTCTGGATATTCCACATGGTTCTTTTGATGCTGTTAAGCTACCTTTATCAGGCAACTTATTTTCAATCAATCCCTTCTGCTTCTTCTGGATTGATGTTCTGTTTGAGTCCAGTATTCCTCTATTGAATTTCAATGCTTGTTTACAAAGATCCATGATATTTCCTTTCTTTCCACAGTAGAATCATTTCTTCTTGGTGGTCCATTTGGATGCATCACCCTTATTGGATTTAGACTCCAAGGTCTTCTCTTCCTTTTTCATAATCTTGTTGGGAGCATCTTCTGCTTTCTTCTGCTTTCTTTTGCTTGCTTCCCAAGGATTCTTTCTGAGCCAGGTTCTGTGATCCTTTCTTCTTTTTAGCTCTGGATACAGTTGGAGATTGACATGTATCTTTTTGACCAATTTTGCAATCATCCCAGATGTTGTCTAGTAATCTAAATCTATTTGTAGTAAACAGATGTCTCTGGACCTGTGGATGCTGCTTCTTTTCTTCTGGCTTGCTCCCCCTAGGCATGGGCTTCCTCTGTGCTTTGGAATTCATTGGATTGTACCAACAATCCTTTGCACAATGCCCATACTTGTTACAACACCAACATTGACCCACAAATCTTGACTTTTTGACTCCTTCTGATTGTAGGGTACTTGTCTTGAATTGTTTTGCTGCTTCAGGAGAGCTTTCTTTCTTCATTGTCTTCATCCATACTTGTTTGGAATTGTTCTTCCATCCTGCACTTTTAGTAGAAACACTTTTAGAAGCATGAGTACAAGATGGTATGGATGGTACCTTCTTTTTAGAATATGTTTCCCTTTCATTAGAGAATGTATTTATTTTAGAATCATCATTCTCAAAGCACACTTGTGTAGCAACATTTCTACTTTCAGCTGACTGGGAGGATTCAGCTTTGGGTGATTGCAGATTTGACAATATCACCTCTAGTTCTATGCATTTCATGTTAAGGGAGTTCTTCTCATCCTCAACAGTTCTTAGCCTTCCTTCCCTATTTTCTTTCAGTTGTTCTAACTGGTCTTCATGCACCTTCTTCAATTCTAGCAATGAATTGTCAAGCTCCTTCACCATTTTGACTTTGTCTTCGAGTTGAGCATCTCTGACAATCATTGAAACTTTGTGCAACTTCTCCAGTGCATGGAAAACTTCTTTGATCATTATCATAAATATTTCTTTCTCAGAAGAGCTTCTTTGCAATTCTTCATCAGTGTCTTCAAATCTTTCATTGCAAAGGGAAATAGTTTCATCTTTAGCCTTCACCAGCTTTCTGAGAGTGTTGGTTATGCCAACCCTTTTAGCCAATTGGACTTCTAGAGAATTGGATTCATCTTCTAGCTGTAATTTTTCTTCTTGAAGATCAAGGATGCCTGTAGCTATACACATTTTCACTTCCTTGGGGACTATCTTCTGAAGATATTTGATTGCATTTAGAAGATCATTTTTCCTTCCATCTTCATCACAGCTAGAGCAGGCTTCATCAGAAGAATGATAAAAGGAATTTTCATCTGATGTGACATTCACATTTCTTTCCATAGAAGGAGTTTCTCTGATTGCACCAGCCTTCTTCTTCATCTTCATTGCCTGTTTCTTCATTCTGTTTTTCAGAGTCTTGGCAGATATCTCCATTTGAGGCTGTTCTTTCATTTCCTCAAATTTGCACTCCATATAGACTCTCTTGGATCTTTTAGAGGTAACCTGCCTCTGATACCAATTGAAGTTCCCAGATCAGTGTGAATCACTGAGAGGGGGAGGGGGTGAATCATTGATCCCTTAAAACTTTTTACTAATTGATTCCTTATCAATTAAACCTCTATGGCTGGTTAAAGCCTCGATCCACTCTTCTTGTATCTCTCAGCCTTTCCGCGAGTGATGCAGTAAATGTAAAGGCACAGGACACAAGGATTTAGAAGGTTCGACACCAAAGGCCTGCGTCCTTTCCATGTTGGTTATACACCCCAACATGGTTTCTGCATTATAATCGGTTAGTATTACAATGGTCGATACAGAGTCCCACTGTATCTCTCCTAAGTCCCACAGGAGGGTCTTTATACTGCATCTCACAGGGTTACCAGAGTCCCACTGGCCTGCTCCAGAATCCCACTGAAGACTTCTTCCACCCTGAGTCTCACAGGGGGCTTCTCCTTGCTCCTCGAGTCACAAGAGTAGCTCTTCTTCTGTTCAGCTCTTCAAGTATCCTCAGCAGCCTAGGATAAAGGCTGCTGGCCTTGCTCTGTACCTCTGATCACTTGAGTTGATCAGGTCTTCTCGTCTTGCTCAGGATTTATCTCCTTCTTCTAAGGATGACCTGGCCTCTCTCCAACTACTGAATACTCAGACAAATGATATCTTTAACTTCAGTCTGGTCCAGTCTCACATCAGAACAACTTCATGCACTGAGTGCATGGCATCTCTGCTTCTTCATGCACTGACTGCATGGCCTCTCAAATTCTTCAAGATCTTCTGGTCTTGGACAACTCAGATGCACACAACCAGATTTGAGCTTGTTCACGTGTGCACGTGCATGCATGCAAGAATGCACTCCCCTTTCTTTCTTCTTGGTGCAATAAACCCTCAAAAGGTATATTCTCTTTAAGCACACAACTTCTCACTCCTTCACACGTTTAGTTCCTTTTGATTACACACATAAATGTGTGTTATACTTTGTGTGAGGTGTCTCCTCTTCTTCTTAGTGTGTACACACTTTGCACACACTAGTCACAACCCTCGACCTCTTCAAATTCACACACTTAAAGTGTGTTCTTCTTTGTTCAAATCCACAACCAAGGCTATGGCTTATTTAATTCTTACACACACACAAAGTTTGGTCTTCCACTTCACTTGGCACACACCACTTAGTGTTGTTCTTTGTGCACACACATGGCCTCGGGTCTTCCTCTTATTTTGCACACACACAAATGTGGTGGCCTTCCAATCCTTCTTTCACACAACCCGTAGGTGTGCACTCACTTGGCTAGGGTGTAATATCCTTATGCACACACACACAAGGTGTGTAATTCACATCACCCGAACACCTACTGCCCTTCTTTGCACTTAGCACACACACTGTCCATAGGTGGTCATCTCCACTTAATCTCAAAGGAGGCGCGCAAGGGTACGTCCAATCCTTTTCTCCAATAGCCGCGTAGGATCTTGGTGCAAGGGCCACTGCATCGGGTGTGCAAGGTGCAACACCGCGGGGCGCGCAAGTGAAACAGCGCGCAGGTGCTACTGCCGCGGGTACTTCCTGCCGCGCAAGGAGTAGGCGTACAAGGAACACTTCACCTCCTTCTTCTTGTCGCGCAAAGGAGTTGCACGCAAGGAACACCTTCAAAGACTCGGGTGGCTTCAGGACAACAGCCGCGCAAGTAATTTGTGTGGTGGCTCCTTTCTTCGTGATGCAGAGAGAACTCACGGATCTTCAAAGTTTCAGCACATCAGCAAGCAACACTGATGCACATGCCTCTATTTTTATAGGCAGGGGGCCTCTGTTCAATCTGCGTGGATAAACATTTGAATCCCCGAAGTTTTCGGGTATTTCAAGATTTTGAAAATCTTGATTTTCTCCTCGGTTCACCGCGGGTTCTCCTTCTATATTTTTCTCCTCTACATGCATGCGACTTAGAATGCATGCACGACCTTTGTCTCTTCTATCCCATGAAAAACACGAACACACCGAGGCCTCGGCACTTCGTTTTCCTTCGGCGTTCATCAAAATCTCCCAAACATTGCATGCATGCCTTTTTCTTTCATGATCGTGTTCGTTACGTCGAGACAAACCCAATGGATCCTTCAGCTCGAACAACGGTGGCCGGGAACTCGAAATCCAGTGCTCGGAGGCCCACTGGTTCAGCGGGGACTTCACGGGTGCCTCGGTCAAGCTCGAGGAAGGAGACGACTCGCAGGCCATTGGATCAGGTCTTTGGTTGGCCGCGATCAGAAGATCTCGTGCGGGATTGATCGTGCGGTCGAGATCTGGCGCGCGATCAATCGAGCAGCCAGGATTCGCTCCCGGTGAAAATTGCGCGTCCCACATCGAAACAGCCCGTGATTTCCACGCGGTTTATCAAAGTTCCGCTACCGATAACCCTTTGATTGAAATTCTCCCTCCATGGTGCCGCCCCACACCGTGTTCTCTCTGCGGGTGCACTCTTGCGCCCACCCCTGCCACTCGGGCGCGCCACTGGCGCCCACTATGCATCCTCGGGCATGCATCCTGGCGCCCATGCTGCACAGGCTTGACTCCCCTACGTGGCTTCTGCCGCCTTGGGTTTGCCCCACGGGTTCCCCCTTGGGCGTGGCGCCTTAGGCCCACATGTGCCTTGGGGTTGAACCCTCATGGTGTCCTTGGCTGGCCAATTTTTTGGCTAAGTAATGGTTAGGACTTTGTGTAAAAACAATGTTAACCAAATGTAATATGCCAAGCCACAAATCTTCTTCTTCTCATCTCCATTCTTCTTCTTCTTAAGAATTCCTCCATTCTTTCACTAGACTTCATCAATTCCTTCGAAGGAATTCCCGATGGATCTTTCGTTAACCGATGCTCCTGAATCAAACATATTCATTAAAGTTCTTTATTGATCTAATTAGCGATCAAGTTGGATCTTCTTCATATTCACATGCACTAAGTGATAGTGCATGGACTTCTTTAGCTCACTTCATCCACTTAGAGATTGTGGATGGATCATCTTCAACTCCTCATGCATTGTCAATACAATGCATGGTCTTCTAACATTGTGGTGACATTGTATCCTCTTGATACAAGTTCTTGGAAATTAAGATTATCTCTACAGTCGTCTGATTTAATGATGCTCCATCATCATTCATTCTTCAAGTGGTGTAACTTAGTATCATCTTGATAAAAGTATTGAAACATTAAGAACAGTTATACAATCTTCTGATATCCATAGAGAATGTTTCAACCACAACATCCTATGTCACATAGTGAATCTCCTAAGTGACATGCATCTTAGTACCATGGCCATTCTCCTTTCCTCACCAAAACCATCACATCCTTTTTCATTCACATATTGAAACTTCCTTGACATCCATTCATCTTATTACAACATCATGCCTCATTGACAACAAATGCAACACAATGCACTTCAATCCACAATTAATTTAATATCTTATTTTCCATTCTACTTCTAATAGATAATTCATCCATCTCAAAAATGGAATAAAAATAATATAAATATATGTTACAATCATCATTTAAATCACCCTCACCTTCATCAAAATTATTTATTATATAATAGATATTGAACATCACTTAATGAAAATATATCCATAGAAAAATATATTTACTGAATCCACCAATTATTTCACCATACCTTACTGAAAATGTCTTTCCATATTTGGAGGTTTTTTATATTCAACCATATAAATAAAAAATCTATCCACCAAAAAATAAAACATATATACTTAAAATAATCATTGGTACCTCATAAAAATATCTCTATTATTTCTTTCAATTGAAGAGAAAAAATAATGGGATTTACGTACCCAAATACAATAAAAAAAAGTTAGGTATATCATGATGTTCATTGTCACTTCTAGATCACCAAATTATTTTCTAAAAACATAAGATCCAATATTTTTTGAATTAAAAAATCTATCATGATTTTATTAAATTTAGAGTAGACTCATTAAAACCACTTATTACCATTCACATGGGAGTGGTATTATTTCCTTTTTCACAATACTCTACTTTATTGAAAAAATTATTTCATAAAAATTTGATATATTTGAATATCCCATTAAGATTCATTAAAATAAAATTATTTCCTAAAAAATACCTCACATTTACTTCATGAACCCATGAATCATCCTTTCCAAGAATGATAGTCATGGTTTGTGAGGATGTGGTGACTCTTCCTAACATATATCTCAACTTATATTTCTATTAGAATTTAAATTTGACACATTTTTCAATTTTATTTTTCATGTACTTATTTTTTTATAATTTATTCAATATTTGACTATGTGGGTTTTTCCATCCTTAATGTGATTACCTTCTATAACATGCGTTGACCTCCATGAAACAGTGTAGAATTCCTCTTATATTCCCCATAAGTTTTCCTTCAAAAATCCTCCCCTGGAAGTCCACATTCCTCAGGGAATAAGTCTTATCCTTTTAATCTATTTTCAATTAAATTATTATATCCCATATATTATTCATGATTATCTATTGGGAATCATTTAATTAAGTGGTTTTGATTTGATGATATGGTCTTTGTTATTTGTATAACTAATATTTACTTTTCTAATATGATTTACATTTAATTATTATATATACCCCCAAAAAAATTCATTATAAGGATATAACCATCTTAAGAGGACACATTTCTCTAAATACCTTTTCAGTGGTCCATATCCATCACCATATTCAATTTTTTTTCTAGACCACAAATTTTGAAACAATCCATCCATTGAAGTATACCATGAAGTCTCCTCACTTTTTTAATCCTCTATTAAGGGATATTACTAATTGATATCTCATTATAAAATATATATCTTCTACTTTGTATGTTTTTCATCCAATAGTCATAATTAGTGAAATTATCCAATTACCTATTACCCTCAGATATACTATTATAGAACTATTGGATTATTAACAGTATTAATATATGATTGTGATTAAACATTGTAACCAATATTATAATATATCTAATGAATTGTTAAGTGATTCATCATCATAATAAATAAAATTTAGAATATTGGAATGATAATTAATATATTTGTACATATAAAAGAACCCGGTTAGATACTTGTTTCCATCACATCCCATGTTGTTATAAAATTATATATCTATGATTTGAATTCACTATATATTTTTTTCATTTAAATAATATTTTTAATGCCTTATAAATAAAACCCCATTTGAAATTATATTACACATCATGGTTTCATAATACTAAATAAAATATCCCATTTATTTTTTAGTTCATTCTGTTGTTGCCATGGGTGTAAAATTTACTTTTTGATAATTTGAGTGATTTTATTATTTATTTAAAAAAAATTGAACTTCCCAAAGGTTCTAATATTATTGGTTTTAATACATGTTTGATGGTTGGCCGAAAATATCATATGTTTATTTCCTCATATCTATTAAATTATCATTTTGTTCTACTCATTATTTTATTTTATATATTATATCCTCGTTTAATTGTTTAGTAATATCTCCTCATTATTTGTTCTACTCAGGATCATAGTCAATAAATTCATTACTTTCCCCCGAGTCGATTAATCATGCATAAAAGGTGTTAACTAAAAATACCATTGTTAGAAATCTAGTATAAAAATAAAATACAAACAATAGAAGAAATATGAACCAATATTAAAATGTTCCTAGATATAAGTAGATCGAATTGAAGGCTGAATCTATGACATAATATATTTCTCCATTACTACATAATGGTAATCATATTTAGAATTTATAATTTTACCCTTATTTATACTAACTAAAATGACATAGTCATTGGTATTGTGAGTTTAAACCAATAGATTAATATCGTAGGTAATATTTTTGAATAATTTGGAAGGATTGAAATAACAGAAAATAGAATTGAAAATTTAAATCAAGAAAGATGTATGTAGAATTAATACACTATGCTGATTAACTAGTAAGGTAAAACTATATAATTTATTTTACCATAGGTCACAATAATTGATCCAAGAAAAAAATGGTCTTTGTAATCAATCTCATTAAAAAAAATTATATTTAATTTATGTAAATTAATTTTCAAAAAATCGATAAAATTGGCGTGAAAAAAAATTATATATATATCCTAAAACACCAACTGGTTATAAATAAAGTCTATGTAATTATTTTCGAAAATAAATCCCTTAAACCGAAAAATAATATCATGAAACATATGTAAGGATGATATCTAAAAAAAATGAATAAAAAAATTTATTAATAATAAAATCGTACATGAGTAGATATAATATCCCATCAACACATGAGTCTAAATTGGAAAATGATACCCCATTATTCTATTATAAAATACTATATAAATAAAAAATATAATATTAGAAGTTGTAGACTCCAAAAAAATGGATGGATATAATAGATTTTTTATCTATCGTTGATAGAATTATTATTCTACAAGTTACAAAACTAAAATATAATAATAATAATAATAATAATAATAAACTATGTCTTAATAACTGAATTTATCTCATCAATGTAATATTTATCTCACGCACATAATTTCTTCCTTATATTTATTATAGTTAACAAATCCATGAAAAATCAGTGTTCGTCAAAGAGAGATACAATACTCCTCTTAATCATCTTATTCATATACACAACACAACCTTAGAAAAAACCCATGTTGAATTCTCTCATAATTTAAATATATCTACATCTCCACAATATCTATAAAACACATCTCAATAGATTCAATTGCTCCATGAAAAATGCTTCATCATATGAACTTTAATTCACTGATATTCATTTTTGTGATGAGAATACTAATTGAATTATCTAAAATAACCAAATATATTTAATTTAAACCCAATATCTTTATTCATCATCATTTTAATGTATAAATTTGTGACAACACAACTATTTATTATAAAAAATCTCTATAGCTACCTTCTTCCCAATTTGGACACTGTGTGAACCATTTTACTGAAAAAATAGCACTAGAGATGTCTAAGCCCAACCCATGTTTGAAGCACACAATGAAAAAGAAAACAATATTGCCTGATATTGACTCATTATGTATTTTAATGGATAAAATCTTACACATTTCTGTTCCATATTTTGAATAATAATGTACACAATATTCTCCAGTATATAAAAAATGTAAGCCTAGTTTATTTTAATATTATATTACATAGACAATTAGTTAATAATTCATGATGTGAAAATATATAGGCATAGTGTAAATCATTACTGTACATAGAATTTGTATTGATCTCCTATCACTACATCAATGGAAGTAAATGGTTTGAACTATTAAGTATGTTGTGGGGACGGATTCATTGAATAATATCCCTATTTGTGATAATAAATACTTGGATAATGAATTATCACTCCATTAATGTATGATTTATTAAAAATAAATAGCTTCTAATAAATATCATTCCACATTATACTTCACACTCAATCATATATTCATAATAATATAAATTTATCCCCAAAATATAGTAATCATCTTATAGTTTCACAAAATACTATGGAAAATATTCAATTATTCCTTGAATATATATTTTATTAATAAAAATGACATTAAATCATCTTGGATACACATATGTGATGATAAAATCATAAATATTTTAATTTTCCAAAAAATTATATTTTTCTATTAAAAGTAATCCTTTTAAGAATTTTTTTAATAAATTATAATAATTAAATATAGATTTTAGTAATTAGAAAATAAATTTTATATTATCAGGTTTAAATTATAATTTTTTTAAATGATATATTTTTAAAAAAGTAAATAATATAAATAATATTTTTTTACTCAATGTAACCATTTTTAACATTATCTAATATTAATTATTTATCTTGGAAAGGAAATAAAATTTAATGATGTAGAAGGAAATCCAATTATATTAAAAGTTAAAAAATTAACATAATTTATAATATACATCCAACACTCTCATAGAAATGATAAGGAACCATAACTTCTTGGACAACATGCATGATGTGACATGTATCTAATCCTAAATTTTCTAGATTGATCCAAATACACCAGAAGAATGAGCAATATGACGCAAATACTCATTGTCTAGGCATCAATATGCAAAAGAAAACATAATACAGTATAATAATTGAACCATGTATGAATAAATTACTATGTATTGTCTTCATGTACAGAACCCACAAAAAACCATACCCATACGTGACTGTTACTACATCATTTGTAATACATATCTTGTATCTTATAATATGCATATTATAAGGATTTTATGTAGGTTAACACTTTAATCTAAAAAACTATAAAATAAATATTATAACATAGAATATTCATGATTAAAAATGATGTGAATAAACGAAACACTTGAGAAATTCGAATATTCTATCATCAGATAAAAATTTATGAACATTTTATAAATATATTGTTTTAAATAATTAACAATTAAAATCATTCATTGACAATTCATTATGTAAAAAAACATGAGATTTTATATTTTTCTCAGTATTAAATCATTCCTATTAAAAATATTATATATTGAAAAAACCTATATTACTATATATATATTTCATATTTTATTTGTCTCCTTCATGGAGACTATATATCACTTATTATTGGAATAATGACTTCAATATGAACATTAAAATAAATTATTTTTGACCATTACATAAAGAAATACAAACTATTTTATATGTTATCATATTATTTTACTTATAATTCATTTATACGATAAAAAACAATTTGTATATACATTAAAAAAATATAATTGTAAATTATTGACATAGGTTCCACTTTTCGGTTCCCCAATCTAGTTGGTCACATGTCCTCATGTGCGCATACATGCATGTTAGAGGGTGCTGACTAACAATAATGGTATGAAGGAAATTTCATGTGGAGACTATACCCTCTATACCAATGCAGCCCAATACTGGTAGAAAATATCCAACAAAAATGTATAATAAACAAAAACTACAATAATAACATAACCGAAATAGAATAGTATCACATGAGAATCCAAAAATAGCAAAACAATATCCAAAAAAAGCTATATATGTATAATTAAATATATTTGAAAATTGTCAAATGTGGTATACAAATTGAGACGCGCTAATAAATTACATGCGGGTCTCTTCAACATGTATGGTTCCCACATTCACCCCTATCCCAACTTATCCACAGGACATAGTGAAATTTCCCTTATCATCTCCTAAAACACTAAGTCTATTGAGGTATAAAAAAACTAGAAATAGTAAGGTGTGTGTAAATCCCAATAGGACACCACCAATTGTATCTAAAAATATGTAGTATAATATAGTGTAATCATTTTTATAATGAATAATGTAAAAAAATAAGATAATTTTTTTTAATTTTTATTATTATTTATTTAACATAAAATAATCAGGATCAAGAGGTCACAAGAACAATAATTACATGATATTCCCTTACTAGAGACTAATATATCCCCAAATATTTATCACATGTTATTTCACAATGGGTTTCCATTAAATAAATCAATTCAATTTCACATTCAATCAATTATGGCCTAGAGCTATAGTCTGACACCCTGTGGGTATTTCCAGTAGTTGTCTCTATCTTACAACATAGTCATCACACATATTCAATATCATATTGGGGGAATATAGATAAAATATTGAACCCATGGGTATTTGAAGTATAATACATTGTCCTACAACATAGTAATGGATACACCATCACATGGTTCAATCATTATAATAATGTATCATCAATTAGCACATGTTATTATTCATTCCATTTCAAAAATTCATTTATCCACCAATATTCATTTATATAACACATTTTTCATCTAATATTCAAACCCCAAGGAAGAATACTAGTTTCAATTATATCATCTAACACAGTGGTTGGATACCAATTTCATAAACCATTAATCAATCAGCTTCATAATCACTTTATTTAAAAATTTCAATTTCAAATTTAATCAATTTCATTATCACATAGGAAATACTTCTAATTAATTATTTTATTTTATAACATATTATCACAATGTGAAAATTTATAATTAAAAATCAAATAATAACACTTATAATCAAGTCTATGGTATTTTAAATTTAGACCTCATACCTTATCGTCGTTAATAGACATTCGCTAATCCAAAATCCCCAAAATTTATGTGGAATGATTATGAACAAAATAGTGAAGAAGGTATATAACTAAAAACTAATATCAAGATCAAATAAATTATGATCCATGAAAATATAGATTAAATACATCTCTAATATAGGAATACAAACGTCCAAACAATAGAGAAATATTAGATAGAAAGTGGAAACCAAAAGGGGAAGGAATCACTTAACAGAAATTAGCCAATCATTTAACTAGTTCCTTGATCTTTTATGAAAAGGGGTACAGGATCCTTGGAATCATCCTGGGAGCCTAAAAAATTGATGGAATTAATTCTAGGACAGAATTGGGTGTTTAGATATTATAACCAATGGTATCTATAATTTGAAATTATATTTGGGGAAATATTAAAATCTATGTGCTCAGTTTCCTGGGTAGGGGCACACAGTTTTCCAAACCTTGTGCAATTACCATGATACTCTTCTCAACGGTTGAATTGTTTCTACTATGTATTTCGATTTTTTAAAATCCAAGAACGATTGAATAAAACCCCTACTATTTTGGGATGTTTAATTTTTTAGGGTGGCCACATTGTTTTCCCTATGTTGTGCGAAATGTGTGCCACCTAAAATCTCACCAAAATATGGATCAATGCTTCCTAGTATAAATAATATGAGTTTCTATATTAATTTTCTAACCATGAATAGAACTATTAACATGCAAAATTCTTTAATTATACTAGAAACATCCACAATGTAAAAAAAATCATGACATAAAAAACAATGTAATGTAGTACCATAATGCATGCATGAGGAATCTAATGAATTGTTGATATATTTCAATAAACTCGACAAAAATAAATTTAGCACAGTTAAAATATATATTTTGATTCAGTGTGGGATTCATAATTACATGAATTATTTTCACAAAAATATACATACCATGATTTTTTTTTCAAAAACCAGGATGTGGTTTATCAAATGTGATAAATCATTCCAACTATAATCATGAAAATACTCATTTTGTGATTCCATTTTAGAAAAATCCATTTTAGAAATATTTTAATTGATTCAATATAATACCTAATGGTTTTCTTATTGAAATTAAATTTAAGTACTTGGAATTATATTGTTTAGTGTACCACATTGTAGTATTATATTTTTATGATAATTTGGTTTTAAAGTACTCTTTCCACATCTCTTTTTATCTAACCAAATTATAATTTTATAACTTTTATAAAACTATAGTTATTTATTATACAATTTTATCATTATAAATCAACAAGAACCATGTCCATTTTTTGAAAGGCTCATCATCGATATAGAAAATCATATTTTCTGAAATTCATTAAATACTAAAAAACAATTAAAAATATAGTGAAAATAGATTTTATACACCCACCTTGTTTAAATGGGGATACCACATGACTAAATGAAATATAATTAATCTACCATAGTCGATATTTCCATTTTCTCCATCCATATGTTTAGAGAATATCAAAAAATGAACATGTATAAGTTATCTATTGATCCAATTTATCTAAGATACTCCACCTATTTTAAATAGAGACCACCTAGAAGATTCCAACAACCCTTCCTCCTAGGGTATACATAGGCTATGTGAATATCTCATTAATTGGTAATGATCCTCGTTTCCTCACTATTTTCAATAATTATATCACAATTAGATATATATATATATATATATATATTATGATTTTAGAAGTATCGAAACATTATCATTTACTCTTTTGATATAGAAATACCCCTACATATCAAAAATATTTATAAAAATATTTTACAACACATTGGAAATCATAAAATCATCAATCATTGATGAAACATATGATAATAATTTAAAATATTATAACTCATATTGACTCATAATACAATCATGATGATTATTTTTCAATATTTAAAAAATGAATATTTATACTCAAACGACATAAATCAACTTCACATGGGAAATTAACAGAAAATTGAATTGGTAGAAAAATATAACAATGTTCATAAATCATTCATTTTTCATTCATGTTAATTTCATAAGCATGGTGTATTAACCCATGTTTTTTATGGTTTACAAAATGATAAATCATGACATGGTTTATACCACCATCATATAGTTTATGATTTACTGCATAGTTTTACTAGTCCTGTTAATATACATCAAGTAAAATTGAATGTTTAAAAATTAATCATTAGTAGCAGACATTAAAATATTTCTTAGTTCGTATTATATTTGAATTTTTTTGTTTTTTTACATTTAATATACATAATATTTACCACTCAAACTGTGGATTATTCAATTAAAATACTGATATTTTATATCATTGTTCATTAATATTGAGTATCAAAAATAATTTACAGAAATACTAATATAAAATTTATTTCCATAGTCAAATATAAATGTAAAATGAACTTTCATCATTATAATCCAAATTTTTTATTTCTTTCCATAGAGTTTTGGTGAATCACTATTTACAATTACGTGATCAAATTTTGTATATATATTTTTAACTAAATCATTAATTTATACATTCAACCTAAAAAAATTATTCATTGATACAACAAACCACTTTATTAAGAACTTATATCATCAACATTTCATGCTCAATTTTCACTAATGAATCCCAATAAATCATTATATAATATTCTCCGCTAAAACTACACATATATTATATTTCCATTGATATCTATATAAATCACATTAATATAAATGATTGAACATTCCTAAATTTCCAGTATATTATATGAATATATATTTAAATTATTATGAGAAAACTTATATGTAAAACATATTCAAACATAGTTGATGCATCCTATCAATGACTATTTTTTCAATAGTATTTATAATTAATACCACATATATATTGAAAAGCAAATTATATTATTTTAAAAGTAATCCCCATAGTAAGATGATATACCATTATATAATTCCAAATAAAATATATTCCCTTTAATAATATTTAAAATCAGATGAGAATAAAAGGATAATTCAGTGATATACAAAAATTTAAAACCATTAGTCTATTGGAAAATAAAGAGATTTCATAACAATTTTTAAAATTTAAATAATAATATTTAACTCTAAATAATTATTAATTTACACATCAAATAACTATTAAGTATTATTTCATTACTAGTAGATTTTATACGAAATTATAATAGAAAAGTTACAGATAATAAATAATGAATAAAAATACTTAAAACTTCATCGAATCGTTTTCCTGAAATCCCTAATTTGAATCCTCAAAACATGGAACAAACATTCCATTAAAAAATTCTCATTATTTTATTAATGAAATAAAAATAATTCCATGAAAAATAATTCACATGTTTTGAAGATTCATGAAGGTACCATGGGACATAATCTTCATTTCATTATTAAAAAAATTATTTTAAAGAAGATAACCCAGTTATTTACTCAAAACATTAATCCCCCGACAACAAAAACATTACCCAATTAATTGTAGATATTTATTTTTCTTATCTATTATCATGAAAAAAGTATTAAAAACCATACAATAAATATTCATTTCCATCAGAAAACGATTGAAAATTTACCTTTGAACATATATATAGTGTAGCATTTTGGATTTATGTTAAAATAATGATAAATATATTCACATTTAGAAAACTCTAAAATGAAATTTCCCTATAAAAATAGAAAAAATATATTATATGTAAAACCAAAAACTATTACCTAGAATTTTTTTATAATAAAGGACATATATGATGTGTGAATATGTTGTAATGACATATAATTCTATAAATATTTTTGTTTCACTATGAAATAATATTAGAAAACCATATGGAAAATGTGGAAATGGTTCCATTTTAATGTAATGTATTAGATTATCCTTGAAATAAATTTTTTAAATAAGATATAGAATTATTATGAGACCAAGTGCGAAGACGACATGTCATTATGAGGTCCGGTGAGCCCTGAATGGTTGTTTGAACATTTTTTAAGATTAGATATTCGTCGTGTGTGCATAGGTGTGGATGTTTCCAAATAGATACATAAATTAAAAATCGGAGGTCATAGTTGTGTCTAGGACGTCGACATTACCTATGAATGGGGTTAACCTCAACCGACACGGGTCAAGGGGAAAAGTTTATTTTCAATAGTTTTGAATATAAAACAAAAAATTAAATTAAATAAAAAAGTTCATTTTATTTATTTTCTAAATGATCGCTGCAACACAATGAATGGGAAAATTTTTCAATAATTAATGACAGAACATAATCCCTCTGAAACAATAACACTAAAACATTAATGCCACAACATAATGACAGTGACTCATTTTAATGGAATTCTGAAATGTGTTCCCCCCATTTAATTGGATAATCGAATTTTGGTCGTTGGCTGAAGATTAAGAGAAACATTGAATAATTTTTGGTGCATTGGAGAGGAATATCGACAATGAAAGACAATGAATCAAAAGTGTGAATCATTAAACCAATGATATTGAAGGATCTAGGTAGTGATTGTATCCCAATCCACTCAACAGAGATCGATCCCTCCTTGAGTTAGGTGTTAATTTTAAAATTCGTCTTCCTCGTTCATTAAATTAATTGACAAACATGAATCATCCCACAAAGAGGTTGACTTGTGCATCATTGTTCTTATGGGGGTATTTTCATTATCAGGTTCGTTCTCAGGGATTCTTTTATCATGTTTGGATTCTTTTAATTTACCCCATTTAAACCTTATAACAGGAGGGGATTAACTCTTTGACGAATGACGGCAGAGGTTCATTCCACTTTTGTTCATTATATTTATTCCTTCTTCTTCCATGCATTCTTCATGTTCTTCTTAGGGATTGAAATGAGGAATCGTTGCATGCGAATTCCATGGTGCAACGATCCCAAACCAGTGTTCCGGAATCGTGACGACCAAGCAGAGGTGTGAAGAAAATGGCAGCGGAAAAATTGAAAGGGTTCCAGAGTTCTGGTTCATCGATTGTTATTCATTTGTGTGGATGAAAATGAGTTTTTGGGGCTGATCAGAGGACCGAAACCATTAGAATCATCTTCGGGGTGTATGGGCGAAAAAAATCATTATTTTATTGGTGATCAGACCACTAGATTGAAGTATGAGAATCCATGTATGCACAATGGAAAAGAACCAATGATTCTGGAAATTTTAGAAGAACCCTGTGTTTATCCCAAATAACATGTCATGTGGAATTGGCCATCTATGGCTAGGATTCCATGATTCAAAGCATTGACATGGTGTGTTTTCCAAAGAAAATATATTGTGGGTCCTTATGCAGGACTCGCCGTGTATCTTAGAAAATACATGGACATGGGTGGAGTACACGGTCTATTACTCCACATCACAGCCCGAACAAGCCTGCTGCATGGGTTACCCCATGTACCGATTACAGGTGATGACTTACAGGGTTCAATCCATTTATTAGAAATCAATGGTGAACATGGAGTGGACCCTTGTTACTTAGGCATAGTGTGTGGTCCTCCATAACCATTGTGTACATAACTTTCTACACAACATTTTCCCTCTAACACATGCCATTACACACAGGCAGTACCTTGATTCGCGATACACGGCGTGTGACCACATCTATAAACATTGTATATCCTAGGATCATGGAATGATCTCATTGTCCCCTGTTCATTGGAAAATTATCATTTGGGATAGTGTCCATTTTTTTAGTCCCCTGATGTTATGGTATTGTTTCAATCCACAAGAGTATGATCCCTTCAACATGACATTTAGAGATAGAGTCAGGTATCTCTCCAAGAGGCTCAGAGCGAGCTCCTCTATCCAGTCATGGATATAGGTAGAGTCATGTATCGACGTGACTAATTATACAAGATATTGATCCTATACCTTATAGGTGAATCTAGAAGAGTTTTCGTATTCACCAAGGCCCTGGTAGTGACCCTCACATATATATCGTGATCTTTTCCCACTCATGTGTGTGTTATCCCAGATTGAGTGTACCTATCTCTCAAAAATTTTACAAATGAATAGCTCTTCTTGGATGAACATCATCATAGCTATCCGACTCGTCGAGGGAGTTCTCATAGATTATTACATCGTTAAATCCTTGAACCGATCCCCTAGCGTGGTTTAGTGGTTGCGTGAGTTGTCTCATGACTATGGGTCTGGGATTTGATTATGTATGGATTTGTTTCTCTTCTTATATGTTCAGTGGACATATAATATGTATAGATGATTGTACCTTTTCTTTTTATATTTATATGTGGTTTTCAGGGTCCTCTAATGATTATTTTTATACTCACCCATGCACGGGATTTTCCCAAACATGTCGTGTATTTTAATGATGAGAAACCATTTAATAAAGTCCAGGGCATAATAGAACCATACTGAGATTTATGAGTTCTCTAAAGGACTAGGTGTTCCTACATCTACGAGTAGTAGTCCTAGTACCAATTTTTGTCTCCATGTTGGATTTTGTAGTTTTCGCACTACTGTTTTTTGTGGGCTTGTATTCTGGCTCAGTTTACATTCTGCACATTACATTCAATTGTACTATGCTGGTTGGGTTTAATTATGTGCATTAATTTTGTTTCGTAGTGTTTTTTACATTTCAACATTATTGGACTTGGTTATGTGTGTGTGTATAGGTACTTAAGGAATACCTCTCATGATAGTGATATTCATACTCGATGCTAGTAACCGGGCCCTATCCTTTTGACCAAGAGTGTGTGATATTTTGTTTTGGGAAACAATGTTATGTGGTTCGATCATGAATTTCATGCCAGAGTCTCCAGTGTTGGTGTGGGAGACCAAAGTATCCATACACCAGGATGTTGATAACCTTCTTTTCGACTCAGTACATGAAAACACTATTTTCAGTGAAGTAAATGAATGATACATGAATATTATCAGAATGGTTTGTGTTTTCCATGTCCATTGTGTCAGCTATCTAGATATACTTGTTGACCATTTTACATCTTCTTTCTTTATAGGATTCCTTTATGATGCATACCTACTAAGATTCAGTATCTCGATAAAGTGTATGACCTCATTAGTGACGAGACGTTGATACTGGGACCAGTTACCTAGGCATTACCTCGAAGTGGTGCACCTAATATACCACTACCAGTGGAGAAGCCCGTAGTACCTATAGTACTGGTAGATGAGGGACATGGGATGAGCACGCTCCATGTGTTTTAGAGATAGAGACCCCTCGTGTTTCGAGATGATCCTAACCCTTAGGTGGAAGAGTACTGGATTGCGGTGGTGACCACCGTTTTCCATCTAGTGAGGACACCAGTAGACTAGATGTTGATACTAGGAGTGAGCCTTCTTCAGGGTTTGGCAGGGTGATGGTAGATTTTGACCATTACAACTCACGAAATGGAGACTATATTGTGGGTGGAGTTTGAGAGACTCTTGTGGGGAGAGCTCTCTCTTATTATGCATAGAGATGTTTGTTTCAATTAGTTTCATAAGCTCTAATAAGTCAGTTTGATGGTGGTGACTATTCATCATGATTCACCAACCTCTCTAGGTACTCGATTGATATGGTCAGGGATTAGTACTTCAATGCACGGACTTTTGAGGGAGGTCTATGATAGGACATCCGAGATAGTTTCACTACTCTATAAATTTGGACTTATGCTGGGGTGCTCAAGCAGACCATGGTGATTGAGAGCTTCTTGGTGTAGTAGTGATAGAATATGGTATTTAATAGTAGGCAGACAGGTGTAGAGACCTCAATATTATGGAGCTCACATCAGGAAAAGGGTTCAGGACAAGGGAGATTTCATAGGAGGACCCATGACAGGGGATCAACATCCCATTGCTCTCAGGATGGATCCAATCAGCCTAGTGAGAGGTCATGCTACTTCTGCGATGGTGTGGGACAACTCTCTAGAGACAGTTCGACCCGACGAGCTGCTGATAGAGAGGTGGTGGATGGACCACCGAGGTAGAGGCATAGTGTGGAGGAGATAGAATCTCCAGGTGGAGGATGTGTCAGAGGTGTATGGAGAGCTATAGGTGGTGGAAGAAGCCTTGGTCTACTCCCACCTCCACCCCCTGGAGGTCCCCACCAGGCTGTTGGAGATGAGAGCATGGGTGAGTATAGCTCCATGCAGTTGAGGTGTGCGACCTAGGGACTCTAGGGATGATATTATGTATGATCTGTGTCATTTCCACAATATCTACCATTCTCATAGACACAGGTTCCGATAATTTCTTCATCACCACATGTCTTTTGAGAATCCTTGAGATTCTAGTAGACAATTTGACTAGACCCTTATTCTTGGAGACACCTACAGTAGGAGATTAAATGATAACACATCATTGAAGATAGTGTGATCATTCCATTGGAGGTGAGAGATTTTTTTGGAACCTCTTGGTGGCAGCATTGAGGACTTACGACGTCATTCTCAGTATGTATTTTCTATCATTGGAACATGCCTAGATTGACTACATTAATAGAATAGTGTTGTATGTCTGCAGTAATGGGATGAGGTCATTATATATTAGTGTAATGGACTCCCAGACAACATAGGATGGGATCATGCAAAGGAGGGTGTGACCGATCCATCATGAGTTGGGCAGACATACCTTCAGAGTAGTATATTTTGTGAGTTTCCATTTCCCATCGGTTGTCGTGGAGATTAAGGAAGTTTTTCCTAATGATGTTCCAGGACTACCTCCCTTCTAGGAGAATGATTTGTACCATGACTTGTATACATGGAAAACATTGATATCATCACCATCAAATAGAATGGATCCTACAATGCTGTGTTTTATGATGGGGTTTCTATATTATTTGCAATGGAAGGGGTTTGATAGACCCGTAGTTTCACCCTAGTCGGACCTATATTTGTTTTCCAAGAAGGAAAATGGAAGTTTGAGGTTGTGCATGGAATAATAGAAACTGAACTATGTGAAGGTGAAGAACATGTATCCATTGATAAGGATCAATGACCTCTTTAATCAATTTAGAGGGTCATGATGGTTCTCAATGTTTGACCTCATATCGGGTTTTCACCAGATTCGGGTGCGAGAGAAGGATATACGGAAGATGGCATTCAGATGCCTATATGGTCACTATGAGTACTTGGTGATTCCATTTGTCCTGAAAAATTCCCATGACGTGTTCATGGGACTTATGACCCCTATCTTCCACGTATATTTATACTCATTCGTAGTGTTCTTCATCAATGAAATCCTTGTATATTCCTGCGCTAGAGGAGGAGTACGCGAGACACTTGCGGATTGATCTAAATGTAATCTAAGAGAAACAGCTTTATGGGAGGCTCATGAAGTGCCAGTTTTGGATATTAGAGGTCCAATTTCTAGGAAATGTTATCTCATTAGATTGTGTAGCGGTGGACCTTTCCATGGTCGAGTAAGTGTTAGAATAGGAGCCACCATGTAGCATGGTGGAGCTATAGATCATCCTTGAGTTGGAAGGATATTAACAGAGATTCATACATGATTTCACCAAGATATCGTAAATGATGACATCCTTAACTAGGAAGGGGAATCCATTCATGTGGACGAGGAAGTTCATGTAGTATTTCGAGAAGTGGATATTGAGTTTTACTAGCACCCCGATCATTAGATTACTGAAGGAGGTTGTCGAGTACATAGTGTTGTGTGATGCATCAGGGACTAGGATTGGATGTGTCAGGATAAAGGGACATGAGGTTATTTCATATGGTTCACTCCAACTAAGGCATCATGAGTAGAACATTGTGACCCATGATCTTGAGTTGGTAGTAGTAGTGTTCGCATTGAATATCTAGAAACACTCCCTTATGGTCATGTGGTTTATTGTATACTCTAACCATAAGTCCCTCAAATACATCTTCTCACAAAAGTAATGGAATATGAGAAAAATTAATTGGCTATAGTTCCTCCAAGACTATTATTTTGAGATCAACTATACTCATGTGAAGGGGAACAATGTGGAAGATCCTCTTAGCATGAGATTGAGCATGAAGTAGCTGTTGAGTCGATGAAGTAGTTATCCTTGTTAAATTTATCCTTCAGGGGAAGGGAGGATGGAGCATACCATAAGTTAATGTTTGTCACCCCTTCACTCATATAGTGAGTTAGGGAGGCACAATTTCTGTATATCTATTGTTAGGCCTTACGTGCTTAGTTATCCTTGAGACATGCTCTTGTTGGATATTCACAAGGAGTGGAGCACGTTGTTCTTTTTAGAGGACACACCATCATTCCAGTGGCATTGGAGGAGGAGACTCTGAGAATGTTTCACACATCCATCTTGGTGATACACACTGGAGTGGAAAAAATGAACAAGACCTCTAACGTTAGTTCTGGTGGACATGTATGATGAATGTTGTAGCAGAGTTCATTTCTCATCACCTTACATGCCAGTATACGATGGCTAATCACTAGGATCCATTAGGCTGAGCTGACTCCCTAGAAGTTATAGAGTGGGAGTGGGTTGGGATATCAACTTACTTCGTGATGAGATTATCATAAACATCCGAAGGACATGATTCTGTCTCTGTAATTTTTTATCATCTCCACATGTCATCCCACTTCCTAGCTATCAGGGAGCATAGCTTCCTAGATATCTTGGAACGCATCTATGTGTAGGATATAGATCAGCTTCATGGATGACTTTGATGATAGTCTCATATCGCGATGCTCATTTCACATCACGGATGTGGAAAGGACTATAGGAGGCATTTGGGACTCAACTACACTTGAGCATGAAATTCCATCCCCAGAACAATGGTCATATAAAGAGGACCATCATGTTCTAGAGGATATGTTGTGGGATTGTATCTTGGTCTTTGGTCATGGTTGGGAGGACCACTTACCAATGGTGGTGTTTTCATACAATAACAGCTACCACTCCCACATTGGCATGGAACCATTTCAGTCCTTATATGGGATACCCTATCAGTCACTGAATTGTTGGAAAAACACTAGTGCTTTGGCACTCATGGGTACATAGTTGTTGCAAGCTACAACCACGATATTGCAGATCATCTAGGAGTTGATGAAGATGGCATAAAGCCATCAGAAGTCTTATGATGAGAGGTGACAGAGACCTATGCGGTTTGAAGAGTGAGACAATGTCTTCCTTATGGTCTCACCATGATGATCGTTGAAGATATTTGTTCAGGGTGGAAAATTTTCCCCATGTTTCATCAGCCCTTTTCTGATACTACATAGTCATTGTGAGGGGGCGTTCTGCTTAGCTTTACGGCCATAGTTGCACCATGTAATTGATGTTGTCCATGTGTCGCAACTGAGGAGTTACATGAATCACCTATCGAACATCATCGACTGGGGTGATATGGTCATCACAGATGGAGTGAACATTGCTGATTACCAGGTTTGGATTGAGGACCACCCTGAGAGGATACTTCGTGGGTGATCTATTTCTTTGGAGTGCAACTGGTGGTATCATGAGAATCGTTTGGAGAGAATGTGGGAGCTGGAGGGTCAGATCAATACCCAGTACCCAGAACATTTTAGGTATCAATTGGTTTGGATTTTTACGGACGCAATGCCCCAAGGTGGGGAGAATATAATGTATCTGATTTTATGTGTATTATTATTTCTCAAAAAATTATTTTGAATTTTTTCAGGACCAAGACAGATATGACACATCATTCCGATTCATAGTGAGTCTGTAATGGTGGTTTGAACATTTTTATGTTATGTGAGTCATTGAGTGTGAGTAGTTGATGCAGTTTCCAAAAGGATTCCTAGATTAATAATATGGGGTCAATGTTGCATCAGAGACAACGACATTACATATGAATGGGCCTAACCTCGATCAACGTTGGTCGATGGAAGAAGATAATTTTCAAACCATTTATATAAAATAAAATAAATTAAATTAAATTTAACGGATAAATTAACTTTATTTAAAAATTTTCGATGTAGTACAATGGAGTGGCATCTATTTTGATAATTAATGACATAGAATAACAACTCAAAAATAGCTACGCAGAATCATTAATGTCACAGTGTAATGAGTGCTACTTAGTGTGACGGAACACTGAAACACATTTCCTCCGTTTAATGGGTTAATCAAATGATTTTTATTTGAAAAATATTGAGATAAAATATTGAAAATTATTAGATATTTGGAGAGGACAGTCTACAAAGATTGAAAAAAAAAATCAAATGTGTAAATCAATGCACCAATAGAGTTGAAAGATCTCGACAAAGATAGTAGAGTGAACCCCTCATCAGCGATCGATCCCACCTCAAGGTAGAGATTATGTTATAAATTTTTTATTCCACGTTATTTAAATTAAACAAATAATTAAAATAAACACACGATCTAGTTGACCTGCACATCTTTGTTCTTGTAGGAGGAAATTTCTTTATCGGGTTCGTTCCTAGGGATTCATTTATCTTGTTTTTATGCTTTTAATTTACCCCCTTTAATCCATCAAATGAGAACTTATTGATCTAATGAAAAACAAAGACATAGGTTAATTCCAATATTTTTTATTGGATTTCTTCCTCCCCCTTCACCACATTCTTCGTGTTAATTACTGGGATACAAATAAAGAATAGTTTTTTGACTGTCCCTTGTAAAAATGATCCAAAATGTGAGATCCTACATCATGACGACCCAGAAGAGGTGTGACGACCATGGTGGAAAATGAATCGTCATGGTTCTAGAGTTCACGTTCTTCGAGCATTCATCATGTGGGTGGATCGAAACGTGTTTTGGGGATGACTGATTGACCGAATCAAACGAAATCAGAATTGGGGTGTCAGGGAGACCTAAACTCTTGAGTTTCTTGGAAAACATACAGCCGGATCATAGAATTTGTATCACCATAGGTGCAGTGTTGAAGAGCCATCATTTCTAGAAATTTTCTAAGAACACAACATCTATCCTGAAGAACATGCCGTGTGGGACCGGCTCAGTGGAGGCTAGGGTTCCACGATGAAGGTAGTGATGACATGGTATTTTCTAGGAAGAACAAGGTGTGTGGGTCCTTAAATAGGAAATGATGTGTTTCTCAGAAGATATAGTGTCATGGGGTGGAGTACACAGCTTTGTACACTACAACATAGCAGACCAGGTGGGCTATACAGGTTACCCAGTGTAATGTTTACAAGGGATTTAATACATTGGATGAGGTTTTGTATAAGAGCATGGTAGAATACATGTATTGGATCCCAATGAATTGGACTTGGTGTGTAGTCTTCCAAACATGGCTTGTACATACCTTTCTACCTGGCATGTTACCTCTAACTTTGGTCGATAAACACGGGCAGTACCTGGTGTCATGAGACACAATGTGTGACCCCTTCTACATGCCGTGAATATCCAGGAAACTTGGCTCTCCTTGTTAAGTGTTACATGGGAATGTTTCCATTAGGTTATTTCCCATTTCCCTTTTCCCCTGAAGTCCATTTATCATTTCCATCAAATGGAGTATTATCCCATCAATAATACATTTTGAGATAGTGTCGGGTATCCCTCCGAGAGGCTTGGAGTGAGACCCTCTATCCAATCCTGATCATAGGTAGAGTAAGTTATGAACATGAATAATTATACAGGACGTTAGTTCTCTACCTCTATGGTGAGTTAAAATAATTTCTTTATCCACCAAGGCCCATGAAGTGACCCTCATATGTGTATCATGATCTTTTCCTACATAAGAGTTTGTTCTCCACGAATGAGTGTATCAATCTATCATGGATTTTAATGATGAAGAGTTCTTCTCGAGCATACATTATATGAGCTATCAAACTCATCGAGTGAGTTGTCCAGGACATGTTCATCATGGAATCTTCAAATTGAACCCCTAGCGTGGGTATGCGGTCGTGTGATTTTCTCTAGTCTACAGGTCTGGGATTCGAGTATATCTTGATGTGTTTCTCTTATTATATGTTTAGCAGACATATATAGTGTAGAGATAATTATACCATTACATTAGGTATATATTTTTCGTTTTCTGGTCCCTCTACTGAGTATTTTTATACATACCCTAACTCGGGCTCTTCCTCCACATGTCATGTCTTGTGCAGATGAGTTGTCTTTTGACAGAGTCCTAGGAAGACCAAAACCAGACCTATCTTTCCGAGTTACCTACAACAGAGGTGTTCCTATGACTATGATTAATAGTCCCCAACATCTCTTTGTGCTTATAAGTGGTATTTTGTTGATTTTTTACTCTTTTTTTGTGGGATTGTATTCTTGCCTAATTTAGGTTCCACACATAACATTCAGTTGTATTCTATTTTTTGCGTTTACTTGTATGAATTCATTCTGTTCCTTAGTGTTTATTTTTACCTTTCATCACTTGTTGGATTGGAGATGTGTGTGTTTATAGGTACATTGTAAATGCCTCCCATGTTAGTGATATTCTTGCTCTGTGTTAGCCACCAGCCACATGCATATTATAGGTAGGCTTGGGGACTTGTGGTGCAAGACCCCTTGGGACGGTTCATTACTTTAAAACCATTTCATATAGTAAAATATGGAAAAAATCATTAAAAATCAATTATAAAATAATTAATATTATACGAAAAAATTAATGATTTTATTTATGGAAAAATTGACATTGGAGGATACTTTTTAAATAATATTTTTAAACAGAAGTCCCTTTCCTTGAATCTGATAGTCGATAAAGACTCATAAACTCTTATATAGTAAAAATATATTAATTTAATAATTTTTTAAGATCCATTTTAAATATTATTACCTAATAATTAATATTTTTATTTTACATATTACCATGATTTATTTATCCACTAAATTTATTATGTTCATATTAGACGTTTTGTGGTCCTTAGGTACATTACCACAAAAAACTTTCTATGTTGAAAATTGTCAAATGTTACTTTGTTTCATCATCATAAAAATAATAATATTTAATAATTATAAATATTCATATTTAATATTCTTTTGAAACAATCTATTTTTGTTTTTCAGGAAGAATATAGAACACCGTTTCACCGATACAGGAGTTTGTTTGAACACGTGATTGTTATTTCCATATTCTAAATCATGAAAATGAAATTTATTATTTAAAATTTCACATTTATAGGGTTATTTATATATCATAAATTTCATAATTACAGTGTATTTTCATTCCCATAACCATCCATGTGAAGAATCATTGGAAAATGAATCACATCGCTTTGTAGTGGTAATAGTACATACATAAAAGAAGATCATCGTTATCAGATTCCAAGAGATGAATGGGAAACAAGGAATTTAATATCATATAACTATAGAACCTGATTATTATAATAAATACCATATATATTCATTTGATTTATAATTTTAACCTTCTTTATGTAAAATAACATTTAAAATAATTATATCAACATGAGGAGATAGTATACTCTTATACTCCTGAGTAATGATGTCAATTTCATTATGATTAAATCTAATACGAGAAAATAATAATACCATAATAACAGTATTATTTCATTATATTGGAGAAAACAGTGATTTTATATTTACCTAGTTAGGAAAATTTTGATGGAGTTTACAATTATTTAAATAAAATATGTCTGTTCAGAGTTATAACCCTTATATTGAAATACATCATTCGACATACCCATTAATCCATTTGGGATTTTTTTTTAAAAAAGATAATATATGAAATATGAAGGAAGGATGTGATATTATTTTTTTAACAGTTTTTAAAATTAAATATATCATTAAATATTATTAGGATTAAATAGGTGGTGATCGTTTAGAATTTAGGGGAGTGTAATTCTTATAATTTTATTAACTTTTAAATATTATGAATTTATTATCCTTGGGTATGTAGAAACAAAATCAAAAAAATTCCAAGAGGGGGTGATACGGGTCGAAATACACTCATCATATGAAAATTAATTTGATAATTTTTGTCCCTATCACTTAGTATTAACTATCATATTTACCCCTTTAACATTGTGACATCATTATTAACAAGGATACAATTCATAACAACCAAAAATGAACTAAAAATAAAATTATATTTATAATTAATAATTTAAAATAAGAAAAAAAATTCAACATTCAATTTACTGATGATATAGATATTAAATTTAATATATATGAAAAAAATGCAATGGGAAATAATTTAATGAAATTATTATTTGTAATAATAAATGTAAACCTATAAAAACAATTTATTGTCAATTCCAATTGAATTAATTAGATTATTATTATTTAAATTGATCTTATGATACATAAAACCCATATCCATAATATTATGGAAATTTTTCTTCATTTCATTTATTGAAATTAAATAATAGGATTTCATTAATCCTCAATTTTAAAGAATCATCAGATACAACCATTTAAGAAACATCTCAAAAAATAAAATTGGGATAAATTTTATTTGATAAGAAAATATTTTATTAAATTATTCAAAAGTTAATTATTGAATGTGGTGTAATTTCTTTTAAATTATTCACTCCAAATATTCCAAATAACCATTTCTTATTAGATTTTATTTTTTTGAATCATAAAACAACTTAATTAAAATTCATTTTATAATAAAAATAATAAAATTAATGGTAACCAACTTGACTTAATATTTCATTAATCCTCAATATGAAATGTTTCATTATTCATTGATTAAAACAATTACTTATTCTTAATAAAATCTTCAATACTGGTTGGATATATTGTGAATATATGTTTTTCATGGAGTACTTGTTTGTTCATTTCAATTATTTAAATGGGATCATTCTAATTTTAAATTCTTTTGTAGCATTCATATTTTATTATATATCAAAGAAACTTCTCATATACAGTAAAACTAATATACTCATTCCTAATATTTTTATACTAAAAATATTTTATAGTATGATCATATAGTCCTTTATGTAATGCATTGAATATAGATTTATTATCTAGTTATTTTCTCAAAGATAACATACATACACTCTCTATTTTTAATGATCTTATTAATAATAATAATCAGATCATATAAACATACCATATCGTGAACTAATTTATTCAAGCACCTGTATCCTCTCCACAATGACGGATAATAGATAAAAATACTATATTGTCAATTTTAATAAAAAAATCTTCAAGATCATAACATTATATATTTTATTTAAATAGTTTCTATCATGTACACTATAGTATTTCATTTAGCTACTGTTATTATACCAATACCCATATGGGGGATAATTAAAATTAATCCACGGAACAAATCTAGTAGGTATATATATACATAACATTTATCTTGAATAATGAGTACACATTATTTTTATCCTGAATAATATATCCTATTTAGAATAACATTAAATTTAGTCTTTCAACCACTGCTTATTTTATGTTGTATTTTTCACTGTATTTACACATACTTCCTCAATTTGTCTCTAATATTACATAAAAGATATCATTTAATTTATTTTCCATTATCTTCTCTCAAAATCATTATACATAAAGCAGTTCATTTTAATATTCTCTTATCGAAGCTAATAGAAATGAATTACTTCAAACATTTTCTATAGGAATATTATATATTTAAATGTATTAAAATATTCCAAAAACATTATAATTTAGTTAACTCCTTGAAAATATTTACACTATACCACACACAACATTGTAAATTAATTCCAATTGATTAGTTGATTGATTATCAACTCCATTATTACGTTATTTAATTATCTTTTTTAATAAAATATTTTTTAAATATTTCCATGTCATATTGTCATCTTAAAAATTATTCTAATATATCATTACTAATGAACTAACTAATTATTCTTAAAATAATCAAAAATTAAATTTTATAATTTTTTACGATCCTCTGTATAGATATATCAATTTTTTATTTTTTTTGTAAATAATTTATTGATAAATGAGTTAACTTTTTTTATTGTTATCATTTACAATTATTTTAAAAAATGTTTAATAAAAAAGAATACATTTTTGATACATGTATTTAAATATTAAAAAATGATGAAAATTATACAATTTTGACCCCAACACCACATCATGTTTATTATATTCTAAAAAATAATAAGCAACATTAAAATGAAAATAATTTTATTAGGAATATATATAGAATAAAAAAGAATAGAGGAACATAATAGACTATTACATCATGATATAAATTTTTCGGTTGATGATAAATGTAGAGGATAAATATAGAGGATGATGATGAAATTTCCATGACCAATGTATGACATTGGATAATATATGAAATGTGCATTTATAAAATAGAAAATTTACATAATGAATTGATATATATAAATATATGACATTTATAACATTTCCTATAGTGATATCAAAATATTATTGTTTGGGGTGGTTTCAAGATCTTATCATAGATATGAATACACTATAACATATTGAAATATTGAACATCTAGGTTTTGATGTTTAAAAAATAAAATGTTTAAAATATTGATTAAATTTTATGTGAACATAATCTATTTTTTGATTATATAAAATTTTTTCCTTTTTCTATTTAATTCATGTATAATACTCAAGGACATATATAAATGTTGTATGGTGATTGAAATCCATTATTGATTCCATTAGTGGACCTGAAAATGTTTTATGATGTTACCAAATACTCAATTTCCATTATAAATTTTATTGAATGGTTTTTGTCAACTTGGGATGAAATTTACACCTATATCATGATGACCCATACAAAATATAGAATTATGGTGCATTATTTTATAATTAATCAATATATCGCATAAGTAAAAAACACAACTCGGAAAAAAAATACTTTCTGCCAATATAGATTATCTAGGTAAATTTCAAATACACATTACTTCAACATCATGCCCCAAAAAATTTATATGAATAATTTCATCCTATATATATTCAAGATGTTACATTCTATGTAAATGGTAATCATAAAGAGTGATCTAAAATTCTAAAAAAGTTAAAAACTTGTTATTTAGGAAGAACTAATTAGAACGTAAATTCTTATGGAAACATTAAAATGTGTGAAATACCAGATAAAAAAAATATTTTGTCAAAATATTTTATCAAATGTCATTATTGAAAAAAATAGATCATAGAATAAAGAAACATATTCTCAACATAATAGTTATGAATCCATAACATATACCATGATGAAAGAATGTGGAAACATGAAACAATATTCTATTTCCATGAATCACAAGACATGAATTTGTAAAATATATTAGGATAAAAATCATATCAAATTTCATGTTCTCAGTATAATATATTAATATCCTAATATATTAGGATATTCACTAAATAAATTGACCATTAGCAATAGAAAATATTTAGTAGATAATATATACATTTGTAAAAATGATTTTTTACAAAAAATATTTAATTCTATTGAAAATAAATATAGGTACCATCATTTTTGATAATAATTTATAACTTTTTATATAATTCTTTCAATACTAAGAAATATTTTAATAATATTTAAATTTAAAATATTTTCATAACCATAAAAACAATTTATTTACTGATAAATGAATTTGAACTTAAAAATTAATATTAGCAATAAATATTTTACCATCATTAAAAATTATTTCAATGGATAACTCTAAAATATTAAATATTGTACCAAAAATTAATATATATAAATAATAAATTTGACAAACAGATCATTTTGAACATAAAAATATATTATTAGTAAAAATGTCTATAATTTAATAATATTTATTGATTATAAATAAATATATAATGATGAAATATATTTATTTTAAAATTTTTAATACTTATTATTATATATATATATATATGAACAAAGTCATATATGAAAAAATATATGTATTTATATATGTATACCCATACATTAATGAAAAAAACAATAAACCAAATCCCTAATGTGTTCCCCCAGATGAAGCATTCCCCATGACCCCCTCCTCAATCCCAATTACCTTGTTCCCAATTGGTATTCCTCATGGACCTCCTTACTAAAAGCCCTTCCTCATTCCCATATAGTAACCCCCTCCAACATCGTCACGTGAACCACCCCACCCTTTTCCGGGTTAGTTTTTTTGTCCAAAATCATTGTGTGAATCCCCATCCATATTCACATCGGTAATCCCTATACAAAACACCTCACTAGACCTTTCCATCCCTATTGTTCTAAGTTTTAAACCAATATTTTTACCACCTACTTCCATATAATTTTAGATATATCATATGTGATAGAGTTTTTACTGATTGGGATAGTTAAGGGTAGGTGTTAATATGAAGATGGTTTTCTTCTATGATATCTTCTTCATAGTTACATACTTTTTCTTGTCCAAGCTCCGAATGCTAGGAATATTATTAATTCTATTACATCAGTATGTCAGATAATTGATTATGGTTTTAAAAACTAATTATATTGTTTTTTATACCATGTTAAAACAATTTTTATTCTTAGGTAATGTAACACATGCTTCTTAGTGGCACCATCTTTTAAGTAAATGATGAACTTGGAAGATTTTGGAGGGATATAGAATGTGATTTTTTTCATCTGGTTAGGGTTGTTTTGGTTCAATTTGAAGATTATTTTTCTTTTACATATCATGGATGTCTTTATTTTTTTGGATATTCTTCAACATAAATGTTTAGTTGTATTGTCTATGTACTACATTGGGGGTTGTATCTATGTTTTAGAGATTATGGTGATGTTTTTATTACTTTTTGGAGAATCATATTATTGGTGACCAAGTCCCAATAGTTAATAAGTTATTATGATTATGTTGTGGTTCAAGATTCATCATAATTAAAAATATATAATGGTGGTTTGAAAATTTCATTTTTTAAAATTGTGTTAATGATGATAATGAAGATATGTCATTGGGTAATTCAGCATGTAAATCAATTTTTTGTTTTCTCATTTTACATATTTAATGGATCTTAAATTGTATACTTCATGTTTATAATAATTTTAATATATTATTTTGAGACGTCAATTTTTTTCAGTAAATAATATGAATTTTAATTGTTAGTTACAAAAATAGGACATGTCCTTTACATGAATTTAGGGGGGATTATGTAATTATTTTGTTATATATTTATTAAATGATATAAAATAAATATTAATATAGTTATTTATAATTTTTATTTTATTATAGGATAGTTATTAATCATACATAAAATTATACCAATATCCCAAAATATCATGTATTAAATTTGTATTAATTTTGATTAGTAATACAGGCCGATGAAAAATAAATTGATTTTTGTTTATCATTATTTTAGTTATATTTTCTAATTATATATTAAAATGATATTTCATTATCATATTTTTGATTTATAATTTATTTTAAATATTATATTTGGTTTTCCATTTTAGGGACTTTGATATGTGGTATATAGGGTCCTCAAATGTTTTTCACTTGAGCATTGAGTGTACTACCTAGACACAGAAGGTATTTATATGTTCTCTTAATTATTTATTATTTTTTATAGAGAGTTTTAAAATTAATTTTTAATGTAGTTATGTTTATGTAAATTTTTATGTAGTTGTGTTTAAGTGATTACACTAGTCATGGGCCCTTATACAAATTGTATGTGACTTTAGGATCCCATATAATGTGGGTTTATTTCTTATTATATTTGGAGTGAAGATCCATTATTCAGGTTCCTCATGAAAATTGGTTTCCCTATTCAGGATCATCTTATATTGTCGGGTTAGTGGATTTGTTGGCAATGGAATATTCATGTGTATAAACTAAATATCAATGGGTCTCGCATAATGGAGACCATATAGGTCATTGTTTCAATACAGGATAATTGAGGGTCTGTTATTTTGGCTTTTTAATCGATGTTCTTGTAAAGGAGACTCAAATCTCGTGGAAGAGAAGGAAATTATCACAGGTCTCGAGATATAAATTCAAAAAAATATTATCATGATAGAATCATAAACATATTCATAAATTCAATTTAACTCCATTTAGGGAATTATTGATACCCAATATATTATCTCATGTTTTATTCATAATAGTATGAGGGTTTTCAACAATATCATCATGATCCATCATACTCTGTAACCCCCCAACACCAGAATCCCAAATTCAGCGAATAATTACGTATCATTGGAAATATCACGAATGATCATGTCTCGAAATACTGATTAGTTTAGTATCCTTGTAAGTACTAGATACATTAATAATTTTTACATTACATCATAAAAGGGAAAACTACAACAACATTGTTTCCATAGACAACAATGAGATACCATAGACTATCACAATAGAAAAGTCATAATATACAATTTCACATCTTGGGAAAAATAAAACATAGAAAGGGGTGAGGTCAGATGCTCTCTAAGGATAACAATATAGCAGAAACATACATAAATAAGCCTAAACATTTAAGTAAATGTATAAAACTAAAAAAAATCTTTTTCAACATAAACTTCATCATAATATTGAAAATATAAATCAAAATAATTTCATTTAATTACTCCCATGGATATTCTACTAGTCGAATAATCACATGAAATATCAATATCCACATTCATAATGATGGCATGCATAATTCCAAACTTCATAACTACATAGTAAATCCCATGTGCCAAGAGTACAAATAATACCATGTCAAGGACTTGTTCCAAGTAACTAGTTTGTCTCATGAGACCTACTGATGCATCGAGGAGCTATACTGGTCTCCACCCATCACTTACTAAGTCTAATTCATTCCCCATATAAAAATTTTTAAACATAACATAAACATTAGTATTAATACTATCATAGGAAATGTCAATACCATAGCCATAAACCATGAATTATGTAAAAATAACAATCCACAGTTAGACATATCACAAAACCATCAATACAATATGGATGTTTTGTATCATAATAAATCAACTTCCAATAAGCATAAAATCCATCCAAGGATGTTGACATAGATGTCACACAAACCTTTTTTAGAGAAATAACTCTTTCTATTTTGAAATCATTTAAGAAAACTTTTATCTTGAAAATATTCTTATAAGCTTGTAAGGGATTCTTCGACGGTGTAATAATAGTATAAAATAGCCTCACCCGCTGTATAAGTTAAAAAACATTCTTACCTTAATTTTCTCGAAGTCGTCATAAACTACCTTGTTTGGAAAACGACAGAAAGATTCCATTCAAAAACATATAAGGACAAATAAGGGTATAAATGACATTAACCCATTTTCAATTAAATATAATAAATGTTTTGAAATACATATTTATGAAACATGGATGCGGATGAAAAAAAGATGTCTCAGTAGATACTTACATAAAACAACATCGGATAATAAATAGATTGTAAAATTAACCATTATTTTGTACTTATCCTTGGTAGTGGGTAGGTTATCAAAATTTATAATGGTAATATAATGTTTATTAAGTAATACATGAATTAGATAAATTAATATTATATCATATATGATCTTTTAACATTTCATTGTTAATAATATCTTAGTATTATCGTTGTTTCTGGTGTTAACTGATTTGATTCCTTTATATTCTATGTTACATAAGTAATTATTTTTATGTATATGATGTATCTAATTCATATTCAAAATGATATTAATTCATTAAAAATTATTTTTAATCATCTAATAAATATTAGTCTTGAATGGATATGACGGGGAATGAATCTCATCACGTTCATGGAAACGATAATCTATATGTATGCACGAGCGACAATATCAATTTTTATGTATTTAAATAATATATAATTTGTTGTTATATCATATATAAAGAATTACTATCATGTTATATTTATTATTTACATCTATTACACATCATTATTATACCCTTACAAATATTAATTTATTGAATAACATTTACACTACAACATGGAGACGGTAAGTCGTACGTACGTACGTATGGTGACAGGTAATTAATTGGATGGATAGAATAATGAGTATGATTTTACAATATTTTTAATAAAATAATAGTATATAGAAGATTCTGGAGTTATTATTTTTGAATGGTAACAAAAAAGTAGAGAAGTAGAGAAAGAAAGGAACTTGAAGGAGGTGATGAAATATTTACCTCTTCTTCAGGTTCTTCCATTTGATTTGATCAAAAGGGATAAATAGGATGGGTTTCTAACTAAATTTATGACTCTATGATGAAGGGAGGATAGTTGAGAGGGTATTTGGGTAGGGGTTTCCTGAGCCAAATGGCCGTGAAGGTGTGAATAAGAGAGAATGGGAAGTTCCCTTTTATAAGAGGGGTGAGGGGAACCTTAGGAAAAGCTAGAAATATTATTTTATAATTAAATAATTTTCGGTTTATAATGGATCCAAAATTTATTTTTAAAGGCTAATGTGGGGATTGGTCGAAAAACACTCATCCAATAGGTTTTTCACAGGTTTGGGTCACTATATTAACTATATCATTTAGATTTAATTCTTACTTATAGAGTTTGACATTTACCATGTCTCTTTGTTTTTTTATATTATATGGTTAATAAACATACTATAAACTTAAAAGTGAAACTAAATTAGTTGATTGATGACATGAATAAAATTATTTATGACCTTTTTCCAAACCATAGTTTTTTAGGAATAGAATATCAATTAATAATATATTATTTTATTTAAAAACTCTTTTATGTCAATTTAGACACTGTTTGGTATTTTGGTTTTTCTAAATTCATAACACCATTATTACATCGTAAAAAATTAATCTAACCCGCCATAACATGTCTCATTAACTTATAAAATTAGTGGAACTCATTCAAAGTCTCAAATTACATTTATTTCGGTATTTATAATATCAATTATTTTAATATTTCTTTAATTTTGTATTTACTGCATCATCAATGTGTCAGAAATAAATTAAAATATATAATTTCTAAAAATTATAAATAAACTACCATTATGTAGGAATCATTTTTCTATTCCTATTTAATTTTTTTAGTTCAATTTAAATAATGTGAAACCTTATATCAACATTTTTTTAGTTATTAAACATTGATTTTAACTCTTTTAACTCTTCCTTAAATAAGATAAAAATTAATATCCTAATCCAATACAAGTGGACCAAATAGGTTCATATTTTATTCCGATTGTTGTTTTTGGGAAAATTATACACATTCAATAGAATTAGGACATGTGTTAGGGTAATAATTATATCATGTTTACCTTTAATTACCCTATTTATTTAAACAATGGCAAATAAAATTATAAACATACTATTCACCAAAAATTATTTTCATCATATTGAACCACAATTTATTTACTAATATCAACCATGTCTCTCATTGTTATTAAATTCAACTCACAGACGCGCTAAAATTATGTTTTATGTAAATTTGAAAATTTTCCTAAGATGTTGGTAAAAGACGGTAAAAGGTTAAATAATGTTTTTGTATATCTAGAATTATTATAAACTGAATCTAATGAATTATATTGAACATAAATAGGTATTAAATATCAATATTAACCAAAAATAAATTGAAATAAAACAAATAATTATTTAAATAAAAATTCTGTTGTAAACTATAACTCAGTGTTTTTCACTATTCATCAAAAATTGAATATTTTCAGAAAAATACAAAAAATTCATCTTAATCTAATTTTGATATTCATAATCAAAAAATGAAATCCAGTTTGAATTATAATTTATATAATATTTCATAAAGTGGGTGTTACTATTCATAACGGCTAGTTTAATTGGTCGCGATGTATTAGAATCTCGATGTTGCGTACAAGAAAAGTTGTTTCATTATTCAAGGGGAACCATACTGTGGAATCATGGGTTGTTACATTATCCCCACCTTGAAATAATTTCTTCCTCAAAATTTATATAATATTATTAAATAAAAATATTTGTGTGTTTCTTCATCATTAGTTCATCGGGTTACCATGTCACATCTTCCATCTTATAGTTTCTCCATAGAACTTTGACTAGAAGAGTCATCTGTATTCTCAAAACATGTTCTCTTGTATTAATAATATTGACAGGATATTCTTAAAAAAATCATTTTTTAGTTCTAATTCCTCATGGGTGAGTATATGAGTTGGGTCGTGAATGTATTTTCACAACATTGATACATGGAACACATCGTGAAGTTTAGAGAGACTTGGCGGTATTGCCAAACAGTAAGATACATCCCCAATTTTTTCAAGAATTTTGAAATATCTGACATACGTGGGACAATGTTTACCCTTATTAACAAAACATATAACACCCTTCCATGGAGATACCTTAAAAAATATGATCTCATATCTGAAATTACAAATCCTTCCTTCGGTTATCGGCGTAGATCTTCTACCTACATTGATCTAATTTTAAGTGGGTTTGGGTTACCTACATATTTTCCATTGTTTCCTCCACATGTTCTGGGCCTATGAGTTTTCTTTCACTAACATCATACCAACATATTTGTGTTCAAAATATCATTCCATATAACACATTATATAGTACCATTTGAATAAATGAATGGAAGCTATTGTTATAGGAGAATTTTACCAGAGGTAAATATTGATCCCACATACCTTGAATGTCAACTGAGCATGATCTCATCATTTCTTCTAAGGTTTGAATAGTCTGTTCTGATTGTCCATTAGTTTGGCGGTGGTAGGTAGTGCTTAAATAAAGTTTAGTATCCATGGCTTTCAGAAGACATTCCCATAATCTTGATGTAAAACAGGGATCACAATCAGAAATAATCGATAGTGGTACTCCATGAAGTCTTACAACATCATTAATATTTAGTCTTGCTAAATGATCAAGTTGTAAATATTATCTTAAAGTAAGAAAATGTAATTAGTTGGTATGATGATCAATAAAGATCCATATTACATCGTTCCTTCTAATAGTCATTGGTAGTCCCATTACAAAGTCCATCATAATATTAATTAATTTCCACTAGGATATGGGAAGAGGTTTCATGACACCTATAGGCTATTACCTTCTAGTATTCACTTGTTGGCAAACCATACATCTTGAATTTTTTTAACAATGTCCCTCTACATTTTGTCGCACCAAAAATGTTTCATTAAATCTCTATAAATCGTTGTGATACCAGGGTGTATAGTGAAATTGGAACTATGTGCATCATCCAACAATTAACTTTTTAGATCTGGTATATCATGATCACAAAGTCACTTCCCAAATTTCAAAATTCTATCGCCTTACACAACGTCACACAATCTCTCTTCATTCACAGCATTAATATTCTTTGTAAACTCTTCAACATCAGTCTGAGAACTCATTATCATTTATAGTAATGATCATTTGGAAACCATTTGAAAAAGTATTAATGTTTCACCTTTCATGGTGATTCCCATATCAATCTTTACCAGATCAATATATAGAGGATCCATTTCAACTATCATCTTGTTCAAAAATCTATGATCCTTTCTTCTCAAAACATATGCCACCTTATTTTCCTTCCCCTAGTGGTAGTGTATAGTGAAATAATAATCAATGAGTAGTTCAAGTAATATCCTTTGCCTCATGTTGAGTTGTTTTTGTGATAAAATATACTTCAAACTCTTGTGATCTGTATAGATATCAGATTATTCACTAAATAGATTATGTCTCCATATCTTCAAAGAAAAGATTACAGCTAATTACTTTAGATCATGAGTAGGGTTGTTTTTCTCATGAATTTTTAACTGTTGTGATCCATAGGGAATAACCCTATCATTCTGCATAAGGACACAACCAAGTCCTTTCTTTGATGCATCACTATAAATAAAAACTCATAATTCCATAATGGTAGAGTCAATATATGAGCATTGACTAATATTCTCTTCAGATCATCAAAAAATTCTTCAAACTCTTTTGTACAAAACTAATTTAACCCGTTTTCGTGTGATCTTTGTTAATGGGTTACCCAACAAGGAAAATTTTGGGATGAAACGTCGATAATAACCTGATAAACCAATAAAACTGCGTACCTCGATTGTACTCATTGGTTCTTTCCATTATTTGATTGCTCTTGACTTAGAAGGATGAACATAGATTCCATCCTTAGAGACGATATAACCAAGAAAATAAATCTCTTGAAGCCAGAATTCACACATGCTAAGCATCCCAAATATTTCATTTTTTATAAGAGTCTTCTAGATAATGTGCAAGTGATTTCCTTTATCTTCGTAGCTTTTTGAGTACACCATGATATAATCAATAAATACCACTAAAAATTCATCAATATATTCCTTGAAAACTCTATTAATTAGATCCATGAAGATAAAGGGAGAATTTGTCCATCCAAAAGGCATTACTGTAAACTTGTAATGCTCGTACCTAGTTCGAAATGTTGTTTTCATAATGGCTTCCTTCATCACACACAACTGATGATATCAATATTTAAGGTAAATAACCGATAAGTATTTATATCTTTTCAGTTGGTCAAATAAATCATCAATGCGAGGTAGGGGACACATTTTCTTTATTGTTATAGCATTTATCTCCCTGTAGTCAATGCACAACCTCATAGATCCATCGTTCTTCTTAACAAAAAGGATAGGGGCTCTCCATGGAGAAACACTAGGTTGAATAAATATCTTATTACTCAATTCCTCTAGTTGTTTCTTTAGTTCCAATAATACAAGAGTGTCCATTCTATACGGAGATTTCGATATAGGCCTTGAACTAGAAATTAAATCAATGGAAAAATCAAATTCTCATTCTAAAGAATGTCCTGGTAAATCCTTTGGAAACACATCATCATATTCATGCACAAAAAGGAACATCCTCCATTTAAATGTTCCATTCCTCACCTACAGTTATTTCATTCTCTTTCTCCCCAATAATTGTATTTAGTTGAGCTACTGGGGGGGTGGATCTAGATAAGAATTAGGTGGTGAAATTTCTTCACTAAAGATAAGGTACTCATATTCATCATAAAAATTTTTAACCTCATCCTTTAGATAGTAAATTTTAGCATTTTGGTCTGATATCCAATCCATTCTGAGGATTATATCAATTTAAATCATGGATATGACGATGAGATCAGCAGATAAATAACATTTATATGGCCTAATGGGAACTGATTCACAAAACATTGTTGGAATGATACTTACCTTATGAGTTTTGATTGAAAACTCAGTTATTAAATTAAATTGTAAATATCTAACTTTATTGTAAAAATGGGAAGATATGAAAAAATGTGATGATCCAAAATAAAAAAAGCATTGTCTAAATTTGAGGAAACCATTAAATTACCTACCACTGCGTCTTTCAAAGCTTCAACCACTACAGGAGTGATATCATAAGCTTTTCCTTGATCCCTTGGCCTATTCTGAGGTATGTACCCATATTATTAGGACATTAATTTTCATAATTTACCCTTTATCTACAATTTTATAATTAAACATTAACAACCTCTTTTTTCTCCTTGAATTCATGAGCTTGGTTGCCTTTTTCACCACACATTTAACAAACTCCCATTCCCTTCAGAAATGTACCAGGGTGTTTCTTCCCACATTTACTGCATGATGGATATTAAAATTTTCCCTTATTCTCCTTTTATTCATTTCCCGAGTTTTCAGAAGAACTATTCTTCTATTTCTTTTCATTAAAGTCATAATCCATAGAGAATTTTTTTGTGTCTTGATAGAACATGAGACAATATATCTATATGATAAGAAGGATTGTGAGACTATCTCTCGATGAAGAAATGGTTTTAACCCATAAAGTAAATGATTAATCTTACTTATTGGGTTTACATATATAATCTGCGGCATGCCTCACTAGACTTGTAATGTTTTCTTCATAATTTGTGACATTCTCATATTCTTTTTGCCTCAAACTCAGAAATTGTCTTTCCATATCCGCTGAATGGTAATGAGGAATGTATTTTTCTATGAAAATTTCTTTAAACACCATTCATTCCATATTTGATACTTCATCATATTCCATTGTTTTTTGAATTAATGACCACCATTGATTAGCATATTTAGTGATGTGGTAAAATGTGAGGAAATATTTTTCACTTTCACTACTCCCCAAGGTTTGGAATATTTTCTCTGAGGAATTTATCCATTTTTCAGCTAATAGTGGATTTCTACCACCATTGAATGTTGGTGGTTTTTGCCTCATGAAACTATCTAACAATGACCCTCCATGATGTAGATATGGGTGCTCTATACGACTAAGGTTATTATTAATAACCTGAGTGAGTTTTCCCAGTATGTTGATTAGTTGATCAGCACCAGTTGCATCATGAACACCACTATAATTTTCTTGAGTATAATGGAAATCCATAAATGGAGTGTGTGTATTGATATAGTTTCCATTCCTTCCATTATGAATCATTTCTAAACAATGTCCTAAACTAGATTAGTTTTTGAATCACAATACATAAATCAAAACTAGTTAAAAACTTCATATAAATTGAATTGATTATTGTTATAATCCGTTATCCAAAAAAAATTCTTTCAGGAATTATATAATCATAAACACTTAGTAATGGTCTGTAAAGAAAATAAGAATTATCCTAATAATTACCCTAGGGAGTGTTATAACTAAGAGTGCAGCAGGGCTCGTTGTCATGAACCAGTTCCTGTTCGAGTCTAGATCAAAGCGGTGTTTTCAGGTTTTACCCATAGGTACTTCTGTGCTAGAGCCACTTCTACTTGCTCCTAAATAGACAGGGATGTATTCCATGGAAAACACACAAAATCTCTACAATACCATAATTCTAAGATATTCATTTAATCTAATCCCCAAAGTCTATCTTATTTATATGGTCTCTAATAAGATAATACATAAATCTAGTTTCCAAGGTTTGTACTAAACTTCATATGATACCAACTGTAACACCCCGACCCTAGAACCCCAGAGTCGATGCATTATTATGTATCATTAGAAAGATCACAAAATATCAAGTCTCGAAAGACCAATAAGTTTTGTTGCCTTGGATGTACTATATACATTCAAAAGGTTTACATTACATCATAAAATGGAAAACTATAACAACATTGTTTCCATAGACAACACTTATATCCCATAGACTATACCAATAGGTCAGTCATAATACAAATCTTCGCATCTTGGAAAAAATAATACATAGAAAGGGGGGATCTCAGATGCTCAGTAAGGATAACAATATTGCAGAAACATTCATAAATAAGCATAAAAATTTAAGGAAATGTATAAAACTAAAACAAAATCCTTATCAAAATAAACTTCATCATAATATGAAAAATATATATCAAAATAATTCTATTTACTTACTCCCATGGACATTATACTAGTCGAATAATTACATGCAATATCAATTGCTACTTTCAAAATAATGGAATGCATACTGCAAGACACAATAACCACATAGTCAAGGCCTTGGGCCAAGATTACAATTAATATTTTGTCAAGGCCTTGTTCCATGACACAAGTTTGTCTCAAGAGACCTACTGATCCATCGAGGTTCTATAGCGGGCTCCACCTGACAATTACTATGTCTAATGCATTCCTCATATGAAAAGTTTAAACATAACATAAAAATTCATATTAATACTAGCATACGAAATGTAAATAATTTATACATAAACCATGAATGGTGTTAAAATGACACATCCACAGTCAAACATATCAAAAAACCATCAATACAATATGAGGGTTTTGTATCATAATAAATAAGCTTCAAATAAGCTTAAAATAAATCAAAGGATGTTGACATAGATGAAATAAAAACCTTTTTTAGAGAAATATCTATTTGTATTTTGAAATAATTTCAGAAAAATTTTATCTTGAAAATATTCTTATAATATTTAAAGAGATTATTCTATGATGTTATAATGGTGGAAAATAGCCGCACCCACCGAATAAGTTAAAAAAACATTCTTACCTTAATTTTGTCGAGAAGTTCATAAAGTACCTTGTTTGGAAAACGATAGAAAGATTCCTTTCAAAAACATATAAGGTCAAATAAGGGTATAAATGAATTTAATCCATTATCTATTAAAAATAAAAAAAATTCAAATACATTTTTAGGAAACATGGACGTGGATGATAAATAGGTCCACGTAGAAACTTACATAAAACAACCTCGGATAATAACTAGATTGTGAAATTTACCCTTACCTTGTACTTATCCTTGGTTGAGGGTTTGTTAACATTATTTATAATGGTGAAATAATTGTTTTTAAATTATACAAGAATCATATAAATTAATATGATATCATATATGATCTTTTAACATTTCATTGTTAATAATATCTTAGTATTATCGTCGTTTCAGGTGTTAAGTGATTCATTTTCCTTTACATTCTTTGTTACATAAGTAATGTTTGTTAAGAAAAGGATGTATCAAATTCATATTCATAATGATATTAGGTCTTTATACATTATTTTTATTCATCTAATTGAAATTATTCATGAATTAATATGATGTGGAATGAATCTCATCGCGTTCGTGGAGACGGTATTCCATACGTACGCACGAATGAAAATATCATTATTTTGATATAAAATAATATATAATTGGATGGTATATCATATATAAAGAATAATTATCATGTTCTATTTATTATTTACATCAATTAAATATCATTATTATACCCATACAAATAATAATGTATTGAATAACAATTACACCACAACGTAGAGACGGTATGTCGTACATACGCACATATGGTGACATGTCAATCAAAGGATGGATATAATAATCAGTATGGTTGTACCATATTTATAATAACATCACATTATATATAATATTTTAGATTTATTATTTTATAATGGATACAACAAAGATAGAGGAAGTGGAAGAAGAAAAGAACATGAAAGAGGTGATGAAATATTTACCAATACTTCAGGTTCTTCTTTTGATTTGATAAAAAGGGATCTTTAATTTTGAATTTTGAGTAAAGTAAGTCCACATGGATGAAGGTAGGACAGTTGATAGTGTATTTGGGTCTGGTTTGGCTAGCCAAATGGCTATGAAGATGTAAATTAGAGATAAGGGGATGTTCCCTTTAATAAGAGGGGTGATGGGGCACCTTATTAAAAAATTGAAGTATTATTTTATAATAAAATCTTTTTCGGTTTTTAATTTTTCAAAAATTAATATTTAAATTATAAGGTGTGGATGTGATGAAAACCACTCAACCAATAGTTTTTAGATAGGTTTGGGTCACTATATTAACTTTATCTTTTAGATTTAACTATTAGTTAAATAGTTTGGCATTTACTATATATCTTTTCATTTTTATATTATATGGAACTAAACTTAATATAAACCTCCAAGAGAACCTCAAGTTGTTCATAACTGAAATATATAATTTTATTTAATACCTTTGACAGAACCTTATTTTTTTAGGAATATAATAACAATTAATAATTTAATATTTGTTTTAAAAACTATTTTATGTCAATTTTGACACAATTTGGTATTTTGTTTTTTCTAAATTCAAAAATTAATTATTACTTCGAAAAAATTTCGTCTAACAAACCCTAAAATATCATATTAACGTTGAAAATTACTGTAATTCATAAAAAATCTCAAATTAAATTTATTTGGGTATTTATAATATCATTTTTTTTAATATTTCATTAGTTATGTAATTACTTCATCATTATTGTGTCATAAATAAATTAAATAATTTAATTTCTAAAAATTATTAATAAAATACCATTATGTAGAAAATATTTTTATCTTTCTAATGAATATTTATAGTCGAATTTATATTGTGTGAAACACTATATTAAAAATGTTTTAGTTATTAATCATTGATTTTATCTCTTTTAACTCTTCCTTAAATAGAATAATAATAAATGTCCCATTCTAATACAAGTGGACCAAATAAGATCATTTTTTATTCTAAGACTGTATTTGGTCGGATTATACTTATCCAATAGAATTAGGACCTGTTTTAGGGTAATAATAATATCATTTTTACCATTAATTACCATATTTACTTTTAACTATTGTAAAATAAAGAAAAAATTTACTATTCACCAAAAAGTATATTCATCATATTGAACCAAATTTTACTTGCCGATATAAACCATGTCTCTCGGATTTTTGAAATTCCACTCACAGAAGTGTTAAAATTAGGTTTTATGTAAATTACTAAATGCTCCTAGAAGGTGGGTAAAAGACAGTAAAACGTTCAATAAAATTTTTATATATCTAAAATTATTTTAAAATAACTCCAATTAATTACGTTGAACTTATACAGGTATTATGTATCTATTTTTACCTAAAATAAATTTATATAAAACAAAAAATTATTTACAAAAAAATTCGGTTTTAAACTATAACTCAGTGCTTTCACTATTCATCAAAAATTGAAAGTTTTCACAAAAATACCACAAATTCACCCAAAACTAATTTCAATATTTCAAATACAAATATTCTTTTCATTTAAAAAGATAAAATTTATTAAATTTCAAACAATGGGAATTACTATTCATAACGGTCAGTTTGATTGGTTGCCATGTGTTAGAATCTCGATTTTGCGTACAACGCAAGCTATTGCGATATTCAAAGGAATATGTATTGTGGAAGAATGGGGTGTTACATACTCAGTGTGAGGGTACTAAGGAAGACTTTCTAGAATCCAATGCCTCTTATGTTGTGGAAATAAATTCTCCTCTTATGGGTTCATTTGAACATTAACGTATGTAAATTATTAAAGGGGGAAAACTATGTCATCATCATTTTTGCCCTCAATATAACTCTCCAATTTTTTTATCATCACCTTGTTTATTTTTTAATAAAATAAATGAATGAACATGAATAATTATAATGTTTCATACATAGATCATTAGAAAATGGGTTGATGTAATGATGAAAATAAATTTTCATGAGGGGATAATTAAATCCGCACATCAACAATGAAAAAAAAACATAAAAAAGATAATTGTTTATTTAATATTTTTCCTTATAATAATAAGATCCTAACATAAAAAATTCACAAGAAATCATCATTCATTCCATCACACTATCAAATTGCATTTTTTTCTGATATTTTATCTTCATTCCATTTTGTTACTTATTATTGTGATTCCCCATTTAATTTCAAAATTATTTATTTCTTTGGGATGTAGGTTTATTACATTCAAATTTACATGGATTTAGAATTTATAAGGTGATTTCATGACATAGCCAATTTGTATTCATTCACTTGGAAATTAAGTAATATTTTTAAAAACAAAAGAAAAATTTTATATAAAATATTGTCTTTGAAAATTTCATGTTTTTTAAAGTTATTTTCGTCTATAATCTCGATGCGAACGAGTTGAGTAGTAAAAAATGTAGTCTCTGGAATGATTGAATGCACTATTAGACATTCACCCTCTAAATATTAAGGAATCAACTACCAGAGATGCATAGTTCTCTTCAATGGTACTAAACAAAAAATCACAAATTAATTTAATTCAAACAACTAATTATAATAGTTTGATAAATGGGATTATTATTGAAAACAATAACTAATATATATAAAATTTAACTTCATATTCATGTATAATATGATTCTATTTTTATACTCATGAAAATAAAAATATCCCTTGAAAAGCATGTGGATACTTTTTTTAATTTAATAAAAATAACATATTCCTCAAGGAAATTACTGAGATAAATCTGATATTATGTTTACAAGTGACTTGAGAATGGGAGGAATCACACGTTGATGTTGTGTAATGAAATTGAGGTATGTTTTATTTCCTTAAATTCACTTAAATTGATTAAATATTATGATTTTTTAGTCATAAAAATTATTTATAAAAACATTCGTCAACTCTTCTATGAAATAGAATGTTATGTTCCATTAATATTAATTATTGAAGAAAACCCCTAACTTACCCATTAATCCACCAAAAACAAATGCCAATTTGTTCTGAAGATTTAATAAACCATTGTAATGTTTTAACCAAATTTCTCATTTTAAGTTGTTTTTAGAAATTCCGTCACTTTTGAAAACTAGTTATTTGAATAAAATAGTTTAAAATTCAATATTATCATGAAAAAAATTACAAACCTTTTAAAAACATTAAAATTGTATTTAAAAACAAATAAATGTTTAAATACACCCATTTTAGCATGTTTTATATTATTGGATCACATTACATTCAAAAAAATAACCATCCAAATGGGGACGAACCTCTCACATTACTTTTATCATGCTAAAGTCCCTTTTATGCATTAAATGCAATAGATTATATTATGTAAAACTAATTAAAAACACATTCACAATCCAAACTAAAGTAAATAAAACATAATCCATACGTAATAAAACAAATTATAATGGCATGAAAATTAAAATATTTCTCACACAATCCAAATTGGAATTCCATTAATAACTGAAGACATGTTTCTCTATCAATTGAAAATTATTAAAAACTAAAATTTTAATATAATTCATTTAAGCCAATATTTAAACCAACACTTTGTTCAAATAAAAGCGACTCATAGTAATAAAATTTTATGTTTAGTTTTGAATCCAACATCATCCTTACTTAAAAACCAATTCATGAAATATATTTAGTGTCATATTTCAATGTCTGTATTTAATATATTTCGATTTTTAAAATCCTTGTAATGTTTTTTTAAAGATCCTAGTTAATTCTTATCATTTTTAAACAAATAATTAGTCGTAATAAGTGCTGGAATTTTTAAAACCTAAACAAAAGAAGTGGTAATTTCATATTCAATGTAACATGATTCACATTTTTATAACCCTAAAAACTACAATATAGGTAATCATTTATGTCGGATTATTGAAACTAACATGATTTCTATCACCAAATTTGGTGGTGTAGTTTACAAAAAGTTGTGTTTTTACTATTTTTGAACGAACATTTATTCGTCAATTAATGAATAAAACTACTCAAATAAGTGTTAAATTCAATATTAAATCTAATCCAACATTATCTAAATCACTTATCATAAGTGATAATCTGTATTACATTTTTAGTGACTCAGTTCTTACACATTATTGATTTTCATTAATAAATACATGAACCACTGTATATCCTTGATTAATTTGATCGAAAAATGATTCAAAACAAGTAGTATTATTTTGATCTAAAAAACATGAAAATGATATGAAATGTATGTTTTCCTATAAAGACGAATCATTTCATGATATGTATATCAAGGTCATTTTACTTATATGTTTTTTTTTCATTTTTTTCATGATTTGACACCCTTTAAATTGACACTATTTTTATTTTATATTATGGATAAATAATTCTTTTGATGGAAGAAGAACACAAATTTCTCTAAAATTAGATGAGAAATAGTAGTCCATTGTAAATACAATTTTATGAAAATGTTGTTTAAAAATCTAGTTCTATCATAACTATCATTTTAAGAAGTTTTTAGCAAGTGTTTTCCAAAGAATACTTTTTCAGTGAAAACTGTTTAGTTTTAAGTGAGAATCCATGGTTATATAATTAATTTATACATGGTATTTTTATGTAAATATTGAACTGTTCAAGAAAGTGAACTTAAAAATGTTGACCCTTCGTTAATATGACATTTCGTCATTTTATTTTCCACATCCTTCATACTGTTTGATATGTAAATATCCATATAATAGTTGATCTCTATGAATGTGATGTATAAATATATGTAATTTAAAATTACCTAAAACATTACCTGAAGAAATTAAAAAATCTTGGAAACGACATCAACAATTATATTTTTAAATGGACGTTTTCTATCTATATAACATATATGTTTCTTTTGATAGATCTTGTATATTCCATGGATTCTATAAGTTACCCTAATTCCATCCCATAGTAGCATAGTGTAGAGGTTGGGTTCAAAAATGACCATCTCACTATAAAATATACTTTCTTCTTTGAGAATCTATGGATTTGAGTAATATATCAAACATTAAAATTTTGAGAAGCCCTCTTCATAACATATCTCATAACCAATTTTCATGATTTCAAAATAATTTATTGAAAATTAATTCTTGATCTGTATTTTCAATTCTATTGAGAAGGAAATCTTATTCCCAAAATATCAGAATTTTTTTGCTTTTTGATTACTTTGTAATATCCCTGGTTCATGAAGATATTTTTTAGTGAGTATATATTGAGATTTATTTCTGCACTTGTGGCATTGATGTGATTTAGATTTTCATCATTCCATAGTGGATCATGGATGGGATGGAGAGTGCTTACTAGTCTTGCGGACTGTATGGGTTGTTGTGGATCACAGGTCCCTGATGTCACATGGATGGGTTTATGCTCATTCACTATCATGGATGGGAAACTGTGGGATCATTTGTAATAAGGCATGAGTGGGTTTCTTATTCTCACTGGTCCTTGGTGTCTCATGGATAAGATGTTTCTAGATCACTAGTGTGGATGGGGAGAATCTTTTTGTGTTTGTTGGGTGTTTTATGGATCATGTTTTTGGAATTTATTCTGTAATGATTCTTTTCACATTTAATATTATTTTTTATATAAATAATATTTTACAAATTAATATATTTGGGAAAATTTATCTTCTCACTAATAATAAATATATATTAATTATATATGATAAATTAATAAATATAATATGAAAATTTATTAGAAATAAAAATTTATAATTTTAATTCAAATATAATTTATAAACAGATATTATATGGGGGTTATACAATTAGCAACACTACAAAATTTCTTTAGAACCTACTGCAAATCATATTTAACAAAATATATATTTACTATTGGTATTGTTATAATTTTAATATATTTATATCATCCATCTCAACAAAATTTAACTAAATAGTTTTTAGAGGTAGTTTAATGAAAGAAAAATTTATATTGGTAAAAAAATTTACCAAAATTATATGTAATTTTACAAAAAAAAATATTCACTTGTTTGGAAAATATAAATATTTTGTTTTTTAACCAACATCATATAAAAAAGTGTACATAAGAAAACACATTTATCCCTTGACATAGTGGGATTTGGTTAACTACATATATTTCTTCCTTATTTCATGATATATAAATACATAAACAAATTAAAATAATGTACCATTAGACTCACTTATCATTTGACTATAAGTTAAAAATATATAATCTCCATGAATTCAATCACAATATATATATTGAAAAAATACATGAAAAAATTTGGTTACATATAATTTTCATCAACATTTAGACAAGAATAAATCAATGAATGAATTGAATGATAAGAAAAATTAAATTGAAAAAATAAATATAGAAAAATAACAATACATGTTATTAATGAAATAGTATTCCATATATATTTATTCTTTTAATTGTAGGCTAATAATTTAAGAATGTTTTCAAAATAATGTTATGGAAGTTGACTATTCCAAAAAAACGTTATGCACCACATCTAAAATAATTTTAAATGCTGATTTATATTCATTTAAGAACATTTTTAACTATAATCATCCTTATTATAGGTAATATAATAACATGTAAGGGTTAATTTAGTATAAATTTTCACTATAATATATAATCATTACGAAATTAAAAAGAAAACCATTTTTCATCATTTCCATCGTCTCAAGTTGAAAAACATTGATAAAATAATTAGTAAATTTACTTTTGGTGATAGTATAAAATAAATAATAAATGTGAAAAAAGAATAAAAATAAATAATTTAATACTATAAAAGAATAAATTCATTGGATTGAAGATTATTAATATAGCAGAGAACTAGTAAATATAGAAAATTAGAATTATTCTTAACAGAACATCATTTTAATCAAATATGAAATAAATCGATTATGAATATTTTCATATAAAATTGAAATATTATAAAAATTAATGATATCAAAAAATATTAAATATAAATGTGATATTTCATTGATACAATAGAATAACACAATAAAATATGGATGAAGGTGAATTAAAGAAATCAATATTCACTCATGAAAAACCATTCATTATTTTAAATTAATGAATCAATATATTATATAAAAGGGTTTAAAAATTATAATTTCATATAAAATGAAACGAAATATAATAATTATATTATAAATATTTTGTATTATTAATTATTTCATATAATAAAAAATTGTGCTTTATGATATAATGCATGTATCAATGAAGGGATGTTGGGATGAAAACAACTAGTTTGTGCCTTCTTGGTTGTCAACTATCAAGATCCCTGTATAGATAATTTATGAATATTATGACTCATTTTTTTGAAAAATATTTATAATAATTTTATGTAATATTTTTCATTATTAAATTAATATTACCATATTATTAAAAAAACATTCATAAAATAACTCATAAGGATTTAATTAATCTGTTTTCTACATGATTGATTTGGTATAATGGTATTGGACATAACATCTTGAGAGATTTTCAAAAACATATATAATTTCAATTCTGATGATATTGATACATTTTGAATTTCATTAAAATTATAATATCATGTTATAGATAATGTTAAATTGGTTTTTGATGAAATGATTAAAATTCTACTTTTTATGAACAAAATAAAAAATAAAAATATATTTTTAAAAGTGATCACTAACATATATTTTGATTTTAGAGTTAAAAACATAATATAATCTCATATTAATTATTAAATATTTAATTTTTTTAATCATTCACGTTGTAAATTTTCTTGAATCATTTATATAGTAGTTCAAGTCAAGAAAAACAAAAAACATGATATAATGAATGATTTTATATGAAAATGAATTTACATTTTTATAATATAATTTTTTCTAAAAACATTTACATCAAAATACATATTTAATTTTTTTAGTAATTCTTTTTTATTGTAGAATATGAATAGGTAAATGAAAAAACTTAGTAATAACTCATATATAGATGTAATATCTCTTTCTTGAAATGTAATCTCTATGAATAAATGGATTATGTATCCTCATTATGATAAAAGTAATTAAAATGAATTAATTTAATTTATGAGATAAAATTTTATATTAATTAATGTGAAAAGTAATGGATTTTTTTATTTTTGAGTGGGTGGGGGAGATCACCTTTTATAGGTGAAAATGATGGGTATTTACATATAAAAATGAGTAAGGTAAAGGTTAAATATGGAATCACATGGGAGTTACATAAGTTAGTTAAAGACATGTTGGTAGGATATGTATAATGGAATCCTATATATAAAAATGGCCTTCTTTAATGATATCATAACAAATTAATTATGGAAAATTTCAATCTGATTCCTTTTACCCATTAGCTTTTTTCAGAATTATTTTATTATTTGACTTCATAAATAATTGATTACTAAATGATTAATTGAACCCTCATAAATATTTTCAATGTAAATATTCTAAATTTTATATAAATTTAATATAATATAAATTTTTAAATGTGAATGTCAACTTCTCAATTAAAATATTAAAATTTGTTGAATTTTTTTAATGAATTTACATTTTAGACATTAAGAGTTATGAATATTATTTTAAAACAATTAATGATCACTATATTAGTATAAATATAGTAGTTATACATTTGAAAACAATTATAATTATTATTTAATAGTAATATTCAAACATTAAATTAAAATAGTCCAAAAATAATATTTTAACAAATTAAATGATTTAACGTATTTTACAACTACTAAAATATTAATATATTATTTAAAATATAGTTAATTTTCAGCACAAATCAGTAGTAGTCAATTTTATTTAAATGAAACATATAAATAACATTTATTTATATGGTACTCTAATTTAAATGTTTTTATAACAATTTAAAAAATTAAATCATTCATTTTATTTTATCAGTACATGTATATTAAAATCAACCTTTAAATAATTAATTTCATTAAAAAAATTACTTAGTATTTTCATCATATATTTTACATAAAATCCAATAAAGACCTATATATAATAAAAATGGGCTACATAAGAAATGGTGGCTATTGTGTGTGGTAATTCTTCTGGCACGAGTCACATAATAAGTTATAAATGCATGGAAATTTGAAATACATAATTCATCTAATGAAATATTTTATTAGTTTTAGTTGTCAACTATATAAGGGATAACTAATATAAGTTAACTTCAATTCATTGATCTAAAAAATTATCCTCATAGGGAAGAATTATACCACTGAATTTTTTTTATTCAATTTTTCAATATAATTTTTATAATTTGAATACAATTTTTCATATATACCATGTTCGCAGTTAAAGTATATTGGTCAAATATTAAATAGAAACTTATATGAACTATACATAATAATTAATATATCTTCTTTCTAATGAGGATATACACTCAATGGGTACATAATAAAAATATACAGAAATGTACATCAACCATAACAGAAATTACCATATAATTAATGGCCTTATTACCATGAAATATATATACAAATATACTTCATTAAAATCAATTATTCCATATCTGGTGATGGATAGATATTCAAAATATCATTCCACCTTCCTGTAGTCTTATTTTCTCGGTTAATCTCTAATGTTTAAAATAAATATGAATATTTTATGTTTGTGAAATTTTTATTCACATGTTGTTATATTCTTCTTGTCATTTCTTGATCTTGTTTCAATTAAATTATAATAATGTATAATTTTTTAATATTAATATATTTCATTTTTTAAATTATACAATGTTTTTTTAATTTTAATATTTATGTATAAAATATTATCAGAACATTAAACAAAATGTATCACTATAAATTTGTGGTGTTTTATTCCCCCCAAAGAAATAATCAATCAAAATATTAATTTATAGAAAAAATGAGGGTATATTTTTTTTCCAATTACATCTTCATGTTCTCATATTTATCAAAATATTCAACCCTAAAAATCATCTTGATAGAATTATGAATACTACTAATCATATATAACATCAATAAGGCAATAATAGTTGGAAACTAATTCAATGGTATGAATAAATGTTAGGGGAAGATTGTAACAATAAGAATAAAATAACACAATATCACTAAAAAATAAACATTCAATGCCCTAAATGATTCATGAATTCATAATCTCATAAAACATTGAAATACAAATACATAAAATATAAGTGAAACAATGGAAAATAAATATAGGATTGAGGATAAAATTCAAAATAGAATGAAACTTTAGAAATGTTATATAAAACCTAAACCTATAATCCAATAGCACGTTAAAAAAATAATATTACATTTCAGAAATTTATTCTAATATATTTTACCAAATTTTCCATCAAATATTATTAATATAGAATTGAAATATTGGATCACTTACATTCTCATTGACCTTTTGAGTTTACAAGTATATAGAATAAGGAAGAGGGTTACATAAAGATTACACATTTCATTAATTGAGTTATTTTCCCAGTTAGCAATGAATATAATATTATAAAATGCATCATCATAATCATATAAATGAGATACCTTATATACATAATTCATTAGTTTGACATTCTTAATAACATGGGGACAATAAAATATAGGATGGTTGAGACCAAATTCAAAGTGTGTGGAAATGTATGAACTAAAAACTAAATAAAATCTATGACAATTAGATGATAATAAGGTAATGATATCCTAGTCAATGTTCATGGGTATAAATTTGAATATTAATACCCATCAATACATGGATCATTAAACATTACAAAACAGAATAAGAATTTAAAAAGGAAAGAGTCATCAAAATTAATATTCATGAGCTATGTTTTACCGATCATGGTCATAAGAAAAGATATAAACCCATAAGACAGAATTGAAAAAACTTATTGGTATCATGGAACAATATTATCATATCACTCATAAATTATACACATAATTTGAAAACTCATATGGACAATTAATAATATTTCTTTCTAGGTAACATAATACTTGCGTAGTGAATTGGAGTACAATCTGGGGTTACCCATCATATAGTTTATTTTGGGATCAATAGGTGCTACATAGGATCACCCATTATATAAGCTATATCAGTACCAAATATTTTTATCAAGGATATCCCATTTTTATAACATATAACTTGCAAACCTACCATTATTTGGGATCAAAAATCATATAAATATGTCTCAGAACCATAAATAATGTATATGTAGATTTGTATTCAACAAAAAACTCATATAAATAATTATTATTTCGTTAAATCATTAATAACAAGTGAAAAAATGGATTTCATAAAAATGGATTTGATACATGATTAACCCATGGATAATATAAATGTTCTATAACTATCTCACTAATACATTATTAAACATTTTAATACAAATTAGATCCATAAAAATCCCCTTAAAATACGATTAACGTGAAAAACAAAGAAAATGGTTCCATAAAAATCATTATAAAACTTGATTAAGCAATGGAAAAGAATATACATCCAATAAATCATTTTGAAACAGGATTATATTATGTAAAATAAATGTGTTTCGCAATAATATATTTTAAACATGATTAACCTATAGAGAAGGAATGGGTTCTATGAAAATTTTATTAAAACGTGACTAACAAGTGGAAATGAGAGTACATACAAAATAATCTCCTTGAAATAATGACAATCTCTCCATGTAAATAATGAGGATTGTATCTTTGAAAAATATCCCCATTATATCATAATTAAAAATAAGGTTTGTTGACATTAATGAATGGGAATACAATTAATATATCATTAAAACCATTTTTGTGTAAACAATCCATTACATTTTGTAATTAAAATTTAAAATAGAAAATATCAAAAATAACATGAAAATCATTTTCATTGTTGAAATAATCAGAATTATATAACTGGATCATCCATGAAAATAGTTTATATTAGTGAGTGAAAACCTATTCATTTAATATATGAAAAAAATAATCAATCTTCTCCAATCATTTCAATAGAGGGATTCAAAAGTATACAATTCAAAAAATGATATGAAATATCCTTCGAAACCCTTATTAATGAGGTTCAAAGATAAGGTAAAATATAGTTAATTATTCATTAATTTCATGAAACGAATAATTTTACAAAATTTCATAAAATAATGATATTGAAATGAATGATATTTGATCCAAAAGACAATAAAACATAGATATCCCTTAAAAATGAATTTCCCAATGATTTTATAATAAGTGAAGGAGGAAATAGAACTAAAAAATCTTAACGAAGATCATATACACTATAAAATAATGATACATGGTTTATTAAAATAATATCATACCATATCCTCCAATGGAACATTGAACATAAATAATCCTAAAAGAAATGATATTATTATATAATATATGTTCCTCTTTCCTAATTCATAAATATTAATCCCCGTGAATGAATAAAATCAAATGATAATTTAAATATCATTAAAATAAGGAGATCAATGACATGATTATAAAAATTATAGTATATACCCCTTATAAATAATACTTGTTCAAACTATAAATAGTTTCTCAAAGGAAAGTAGTTTGGTCTGATTAACCCTTACAAGGATCATATCTCTAAATTGAGAGTAAATAAATAGAGAGTATATGTGTAAAAAATGTGACTTCATAACCTACAACATAAAAAAATAATAAACAACTTATTAATAATTTCATGTATAACAATATCATAATAGAGTAAATGAGGATGTTAAATAACTCACTAAAATGAAATTTAGTTAATAAACTCTTTAGATCATGGTAATATTTAAAATATTACACATGGATAAATTAAATAAAATAGAATCATTAAAGGCCATAGTGATTGAAGGATTCGTTATGGTGCATGTATAATGGTAGTTATATAATTTCATGACCCCTTTCTCCAATGATAGGGAAATAAGGGAATGTAAAAATGTCCCCGAGTCCCGCCTCAAATAAGCCCCGAGTTGGTGACTACCACCAAGGGTGTACAAATATCAAATACTTTTAGGAATTTCCCTTTATAAGAAAAAATTATTGCGATATAATGTAACAGCCCAAGATTTTATAAAAAAATTATTTTTAATTTTATTAAAGTCTTGTGTTGTATGCTACACCAAAAGGAGCTTGCACAACACGCATCCTTGTCTTGCCTTGCATTACACGCAATCGCGACTTTCCTCGATAGCGTGTGTAATACGCAATACCGAGTTTCACTAAACAACGATGTGCTATTAAAATATTATTAAAACTAGCCGTTATGAATAGTAATAACCACTTTTTAAAATTCTGTAAATCTTATTTTTCAAAATGAACTTCATTCTTGGATTCGGAGTATCGAATTTAGCCTAAGGTGAAATTTTGGTACTTTTCGGATAACTTTCATATTCTGATGAATAGTGAAAAATTACTAAATTATAATTAAAGACAACTTTTTTAATCGAAATAATTAATAGTGATAAATTATTAATTTGAGTGGTTTTAAAGTATATTTAGAATATATTTTTACAATTTAATACAATGTTGGTCATTGGTTGTAATTTCACATTTAAACCAGACATAATCAAGTGTCAATCTTTTGATATATATTGTTTCCTAAAAACACGCTATTTATTTTAACAGCGGGATTTAATTATAAAATTAATTAATGCAACTTCTATGTTATGAATTTGGTAAAATAGATTTCATTTTTGAATTCGGAATATGAAATATAGCTTAGGATGAAATTTTGGCATTGTTCTGAAAAACATCAATTTTTGATGAATAGTGAAACTACTAAGTGGTAGTTAAAAAAACTGAATTTTTCATAAAACTTAATTTTGCCGCTTCTGTGAATGTAATTTTGAAAATCCGAGAGACACGGTTAATATCAAGGACTAAAATGCGGTTCAATGAGATGAAAATAATTTTTTGGTGAATAGTAACTTTTTACTTTTTTACCGCGGTTAATAGTAAATAGGTTAACTAATGGTAAATATGATATTACTATTATCCTAACACATGCCCTAATTCTATTGGACAAGTTTAATTCGACCAAAATCAAACTTAGGAATAAAATATGACCATTTAGGCCCACTTGGATTAGATTAGGACATTTATTATTAATTTATTTAAAGAAAGGTTAAAATAGTTAAAATCAAAGTTTAATAAGTAAATAATTTTTAATATGGGGTTATACATAAGATAAATTCGATTGTAAATATTCATTAGAAAGCTAAAAATATTTCCTACATGATGGTATTTTATTTGTAATTTTTAGACATAAAAGAATTTAATTTATTTATGACACAACGATGATGCAGTAATTATCTTATTAATGAAATATTGACATAATTGATGTTATAAACACCAAAATAAATGTAATTTGAACTTTTTTATGAATTACACTAATTTTCTAGGTTACTATGATATATTAATGTTGATTTAATCAACTTGGTTCGAACATTTAATTCTGTTATGACTTTCACAAAAATCATATATCAAATAGTGTCAAAATTGACACAAAATAGTTTTTAAATCAAATATTATATTATTAATTGTTATTGTATTCTTAAAAATATACGGTTCGGCCAAATGACTTAGATAAGGATATATATATTAATAATAAACAATTTGGGGTTCGTTTGTCATGTTATAGTAAGTTTATTAACCATATAGTGAAAGAAAACAAAAAGACATGGTAAAAGTTAAATTATTTAACTTAGAGTTAAATTTAATTGATAAGGTTAAAATAATATCCTAAACTTGTCTAAATTATATTGGTTGATAGGATTTCGACCCCTCCCCACCTTATCTTTGAAATAAGACCCTTTGGAACCATTATAAACCGATTTTGACTTTAATATAAAATAATATTTTGAGATATTCCTAAGGTGCCCCTCTCCTCCCCTATAAAAGGACACCTCCTCCCCCTCCTCCTCACACCAATTTGAGCAGTCATGCTCGGCCAACCCCTACCAATTCCTCCTCTCCACTTCCCTAGAAACATCCTAGAGGTTCTGGTCTTCCTCAAAGACCAATTTTAGTGCCCTAAGAGGAGGTCTCAAAGAGGCACTTCAAAGAAGAGGTAATTACCGTTACCAATTCTTTCATCTTTATTTCTTCTTCCACTTCTTCTTCATAGGTTGTTTCATTATGAAGTAATAACATCAGTATCACTCATATACTGATATGTTATTATAAGTATGAAACAACCCTATTTCACCATCTATCCATCCTACGGAAAAAGAAATCACCGCGCGTGCGTACGTATGGAATACCGTCTCCACGCCGTGGTGTAATCTATTTTCCACCACCACCTTACATGGATGGGTATAATGGTGTAAAGAATAACTATACATAGTTATTACAACATCATATTGATTCTGATATATTGTATAATCCACTCCAATTCAATTCAATATTTATAGAAATGATATCATCGCTCGTGCGTACGTACGGAATACCGTCTCCACGACGCGATGAGATTCATTCTCCATGTTAACCATTTAAGAATGATTATAAAGTATATATAAGAAATAATAATGAAATATATGACATTATAAAGCTACTGGATATATATATATATATATGTATGTCATCTACTTACTTCCATTTCAAGACAATAAGGAAAGTAAAACAGCGTTCATGCGTACGTACGGACTACCGTCTCCATGAACGGTGTTTTTCATTTTATTTATCTATCTATTATATATATATATACTGAATATATATGATATATAAATCATATTTTATATTCTGGAAGTAAGTAAATCATTATATAAGTAATAGTGATGTCAAGAACAACAAGTCAAAACACCTAAGATAAATGAAACGATTTTACCCAAAACGCTTCTTTAACATGGAATTTACAAAAGAACGGGTAATATAATGTCATAAGTGAACCATATATGATATCATAACAATGAATATAATTCTGGAATAAGTCAATAACATGATTTAAATCATTATACAGGAGGTTTGGACACTTACAAAGCAAGTCAGACATAAGGTAAGGGAAATATCACAATCTCACTTTTATCCGAGATTGTTTTTACTTTGGTAATTACTGGGGTGTATTTTATCATCCACATCCATGTTTCATCAATATGTAATATTATTTCCATCCACCTACAATTTTTTAAATCCATTTTTACCCTTAGGTGAGTTTTTAGTAATACGTATGAAAGGAATCTTTTGTCGTTTTTCGTACGAGGTACTTTTTGACTTTTCCGACAAAAGTACGAAGAATGTTTTTTTTAACTTATACGGCACGGACTGATTTCTACTGTTTTATAAAGCCTTATTTTCATGAAGCTTCCTCTAAAAGATTTCATGACTATTTTCAATAAAATCTCTTTCTTTTAAAATTGCATGATGTTTTGTGAAAAGAAATTGATTTTGAAGAAGAAAGGATATTTTCCTCAAGAATTCAATTCAAGTGTTTTATCAAAATTATTTTCCATCTAAGATAATAAAGGGTTCTGTTTCTATCCATATTTTTACATTGATTTGACTATGTTGTGATGGAATTATGTTTATGAATTCCTTTATCTTATATGAATGGTTTTATGATGTCATGTTGTTTTAAGAATCCCATTTTTATTACATGGGTTATGAAATGATGTATGATTTATGATTTTGTGGCACACATAAGAATGGTATAATTATGAGATGGGTGGGACCTATATCTCCCTCCAATGCATTGGGTAAAGATTTTATATCTCATGAGATAGACATGGCTGAAATGGTAGGTTATACCGGTTCAGTGAAACAGGACTGAAACGAGGGTTACTCGATTCAGAAAGGGACTTTGTCCACTAAGATAGTCTTGGCAATGAGTCTTGACTAACAAGAAATGATTTTCTATGATTATGTGTGCATGCCACAAAGTTTCATGTTTTAAGTTATGATTATTGGGATTACATTTCACTTCTATGATATATCCCATGTTATGATGTTATGAGCTCTTTTGCAGGTTAAGATTTCCAAAAGCTATGTATATGATGTGATTGATTTTTCTTTTGTTTACCCTTACTGAGCATTTGAGCTCACCCTTTTATGTTTTCTTTTCCCCAGGATATAAAGAATGGTTTTAGGTAGAAAAAAGGGATGACCTTTATGGGAGATATTGAAGAACTTTCACCACGATTAGAAGATTACGTTCCGAGTTTCCAAAGAGACTAAACTATTACGATCCTTTAGTGTGTGTTTTTGTTATGTACTAAGTATTCCGCAAATGTAATGTAATGTCCATGTACGTCAAGCTTCGGGTCTCTACAGTTGGTATCAGAGGGAGGTTTAGTCAACCTTTGGAAACTAGGATGCGAGAACTTTAGTGAGATCCCTAGAGATATTTCTAAGGTATGTCTAGGGATGTCTCTAAGGTTAAGTATACGTATAGGTTATAGTCCTAGAATTGCGCTAACGATCTTCGAATTTAACCTAAGATGTTAGATATTGAGGGTACTAACCCTTTATTATGTTGTTTTCCCTAGCATGATTTTTTCCTCTCACACAATTCTTTTGGGGTTTTAGACGATGGCTGGAACACGAAGGAACCGTGTTAATGCGGAATGTGATGGGCAATGCAATGATTGTACCCCTGAGCAACCAAACGATATAGGAGCTGGAATGAAAAATCTTGTAGTCATGCTCACACAACTTTCTCAAGATATGAATCATGCAGGACTTCCAAAAGAGCAAAGGAAGGAGCAACATTCTGTTGAATCCTTCATGAGGCAGCGTCCACCTTCTTTCAGTGGGTCTACTGATCCATTAGTTGTTGAACAATGGATTAGTACTACTGAAAAGATATTTTCAGTTCTTCAATGTTCTGAACATGATAAAGTCATCCTAGCAGTGTATCGTTTGGAAGGAGATGCTGATCAATGGTGGAATCTTATTAAGAATACAAGGCAAATGGATGAAATTGAGTCTATGGAATGGGACGAGTTCAAGAACTTATTTTTCAATAAGTACTTCCCTCGTATTCTTCGAACAAAGATGGAGAAAGAGTTTCTTGAACTGAAGCAATGGGACGATGAATCTGTTGGTACCTATGAAGCAAATTTTACAAGACTTGCAAGGTATGCTTCTGGAATTATCATCCAACCTGAAAGTAAAGTTGATCGATTTTTCAGTGGCTTAAAACCAAGTCTTCGAAGGGCATTAGCTATAAGAGACTTCAGTAGCTATAAAGAAATTGTGTGTTGTGCTATCAAGGTAGAAATGGAAGTTGGTGTTACATATCCATCTCATGGTTTTGACAAGAAACGAAAGATGGAGTTCAAGGATAAATCTCAGAATAATGGTGAAAAGAAGATGAATGTTTCCTTATGAAAAAAGTGTGGAAAGAAGCATGGTGGAGATTGTCTAAAAGGGACTAGAAAATGTTTTAAGTGTGGAAAAGAAGGTCATCGAGAAGATGAGTGTCGAAGTAATGGAAAAAGGGTTTCTAATGATAAAGAAAACACTGCAGAGAATGCACCGCCAACACTTCAATGCTTCAAGTTCAAGGAAATGGGGCATTATGCTAATAATTGCCCTAATCCAAGGGTTAGTGATGATCAACATGAGCAACCACTGAAGGCAAAGGACAAAGGGAAATCACATGCGATCACTATTGGCAATGTTGAATATGACAACGATGTGGTGGAATGATTAAGTGTTTATGTAATGGGATTCCACAATAATGTTGTATCATTGAGTATTGCAATATTTATTCAAAGTGAATGAGATATTTTTTGGAAATAAGATGATATGCGCATAATGAAGACGAGAAAATGAAATGTTTAATAGTATTCATGAGCTCATGATTGATATAAGGAATAAGTGATATCATGGTTTGAGTATATAGAATTTTGAGGATTTTGGTATGTGGAAAGTGTTAACTTTTAACTGCACTCATGTTTTCACTAAGGTATTCAAGAGAATACACGGTTAAGGACTTTGAATGTTTGGAATGTGACCAACAAGACATATCTTATGATATGTGGGGATCAACGACAGTATTAAATCTCTGGTAATTGATGTCACTATATTATGAGAGTGGACTGCAGTATTATGTATAATCCTAAAGATTAGACTGGATTATGTTGGACATAAGTTAGTATTGTTTAAGGATAGAAGATTTTCGATATTATTGATGGGATGTTATAGTAACATAGTTTTAGAAAAAGGACAACCTGCAGGACGGGAGACAGCCCATAGCTTCGGACAAGGCTATGGGAATCGAACCCACAACCGAAGTGCGACTGGCCTTTATAGCCTACCACTGACCTACAGGAAGTCCCTGTTTAGTAGAAACTAGTTTTATTATATTAAGCAGTATGATATATGAAGTATAAGTCCATTTTAGGAACCATATATGATTAATCTCACTATAGATCGACTTATGTATATAAGTTTTGCTAACCTTTTGTTTGAGATAGATGGAATGACCTGTCATTCTATCACATGATCTGCTAACACTTCACGAATAACAAATTCAACTTCATTTATTTAAGAGATGAAGTGGAAATTGTTCAAAGCACGAACAACAGTGAGATTGTACCAAAATAAAGTAAGTATTTATTCTAATTCAAATTTTCAACTTTAGGAAAATGATCTTGAAAACAAAAAATGTTGTCCTAGTGATATTATACCTGATGAATCAGATGGTACCTTATATCATCACAAATCTATGGATTTGTGATTACTGTCTTTTCCATAGCCATGTTCTCTACCACTCTCCATCAGAACAAGATGGTTAGATTTCTCTTCCATATCCATATTTTCACCTATGTGGAAACCCAATGATTAGTTTATTTGGGTAACCGTTACGTTTCATACTTTTGTTTTTAAAGATTGGTTTTGATATTCCTTTTTACAATGTGGGTTTCTATTAAAGAAACTTTCAAATAGTAAACCATTTATAACCCCGACGAATTTCGAGGGCGAAATTCATTTTAAGGGGGGTAGAATGTAACAGCCCAAGATTTTATAAAAAATTCTTTTTAATTTTATTAAAGACTTGTGTTGTACGCTACACCAAAAGGAGCTTGCACAACACGCATCCTTGTCTTGCCTTGCATTACACGCAATCACGACCTTCCTCGATAGCGTGTGTAATACGCAATACCGAGTTTCACTAAACAACGATGTGCTATTAAAATATTATTAAAACTAGCCGTTATGAATAGTAATAACCACTTTTTAAAATTCTGTAAATCTTATTTTTCAAAATGAACTTCATTCTTGGATTCGGAGTATCGAATTTTGCCTAAGGTGAAATTTTGGTACTTTTCGGATAACTTTCATATTCTGATGAATAGTGAAAAATTACTAAATTATAATTAAAAACAACTTTTTTAATCGAAATAATTAATAGTGATAAATTATTAATTTGAGTGGTTTTAAAGTATATTTAGAATATATTTTTACAATTTAATACAATGTTGGTCATTGGTTGTAATTTCACATTTAAACCAGACATAATCAAGTGTCAATCTTTTGATATATATTGTTTCCTAAAAACACGCTATTTATTTTAACAGCGGGATTTAATTATAAAATTAATTAATGAAACTTCTATGTTATGAATTTGGTAAAATAGATTTCATTTTTGAATTCGGAATATGAAATATAGCTTAGGATGAAATTTTGGCATTGTTCTGAAAAACATCAATTTTTGATGAATAGTGAAACTACTAAGTGGTAGTTAAAAAAACTGAATTTTTCATAAAACTAAATTTTGCCGCTTCTGTGAATGGAATTTCGAAAATCCGAGAGACATGGTTAATATCAAGGACTAAAATGTGGTTCAATGAGATGAAAATAATTTTTTGGTGAATAGTAACTTTTTACTTTTTTTACCGCGGTTAATAGTAAATAGGGTAACTAATGGTAAATATGATATTACTATTACCCTAACACATGTCCTAATTCTATTGGACAAGTGTAATTCGACCAAAAACAAACTTAGGAATAAAATATGACCATTTAGGCCCACTTGGATTAGATTAGGACATTTATTATTAATTTATTTAAAGAAAGGTTAAAATAGTTAAAATCAATGTTTAATAAGTAAATCATTTTTAATATGGTGTTATACATTATATAAATTAGATTTTAAATATTCATTAGAAATCTAAAAAGATTTCCTACATTATGGTATTTTATTTGTAATTTTTAGACATAAAAGAATTTAATTTATTTATGACACAACGATGATGCAGTAATTATCTTATTAATGAAATATTGACATAATTGATGTTATAAACACCAAAATAAATGTAATTTGAAATATTTTATGAATTCCACTAATTTTCTAGGTTACTATGATATATTAATGTTGATTTAATCAACTTGGTTCGAACATTTAATTCTGTTATGACTTTCACAAAAATCATATATCAAATAGTGTCAAAATTGACACAAAATAGTTTTTAAATCAAATATTATATTATTAATTGTTATTGTATTCCTAAAAATCTAAGGTTCGGCCAAATGACTTATATAAGGATATATATATTAATAATAAACAATTTGGGGTTCGTTTGGCATGTTATAGTAAGTTTATTAACCATATAGTGAAAGAAAACAAAAAGACATGGTAAAAGTTAAATTATTTAACTTAGAGTTAAATTTAATTGATAAGGTTAAAATAATATCCTAAACTTGTCTAAATTCTATTGGTTGATAGGATTTAGACCCCTCCCCACCTTATCTTTGAAATAAGACCCTTTGGAACCATTATAAACCGATTTTGACTTTAATATAAAATAATATTTTGAGATATTCCTAAGGTGCCCCTCTCCTCCCCTATAAAAGGACACCTCCTCCCCCTCCTCCTCACACCAATTTGAGCACTCAAGCTCGGCCAACCCCTGCAAATTTCTACTCTCCACTTCCCTAGAAACTTCCTAGAGGTTCTGGTCTTCCTCAAAGACCAATTTTAGTGCCCTAAGAGGAGGTCTCAAAGAGGCACTTCAAAGAAGAGGTAATTACCGTTACCAATTCTTTCATCTTTATTTCTTCTTCCACTTATTCTTCTTAGGTTGTTTCATTATGAAGTAATAACATCAGTATAACTCATATACTGGTATGTTATTATAAGTATGAAACAACCCTATTTCACCATCTATCCATCCTACGGAAAAAGAAATCACCGCGCGTGCGTACGTACGGAATACCGTCTCCACGCCGTGGTGTAATCTATTTTCCACCACCACCTTACATGGATGGGTATAATGGTGTAAAGAATAACTATACATAGTTATTACAACATAATATTTATTCTGATATATTGTATAATCTACTCCAATTCAATTCAATATTTATAGAAATGATATCATCGCTCGTGCGTACGTACGGAATACCGTCTCCACGACGCGATGAGATTCATTCTCCATGTTAACCATTTAAGAATGATTATAAAGTATATATAAGAAATAATAATGAAATATATTACATTATAAAGATACTGGATTTATGTATATATATATGTATGTCATCTACTTACTTCCATTTCAAGACAATAAGGAAAGTAAAACAGCGTTCATGCGTACGTATGGACTACCGTCTCCATGAACGGTGTTTTTCATTTTATTTATCTATCTATTATATATATATATATACTGAATATATATGATATATAAATCATATTTTATATTCTGGAAGTTAGTAAATCATGATATAAGTAATAGTGATGTCAAGAACAACAAGTCAAAACACCTAAGATAAATGAAACGATTTTACCCAAAACGCTTCTTTAACATGGAATTTACAAAAGAACGGGTAATATAATGTCATAAGTGAACCATATATGATATCATAACAGTGAATATGATTCTGGAATAAGTCAATAACATGATTTAAATCATTATACAGGAGGTTTGGACACTTACAAAGCAAGTCGGACATAAGGTAAGGGAAATTTCACAATCTCACTTTTATCCGAGATTGTTTTTACTTTGGTAATTATTGGGGTGTATTTTATCATCCACATCCATGTTTCATCAATATGTAATATTATTTCCATCCACCTACAATTGTTTAAATCCATTTTTACCCTTCGGTGAGTTTTTATTAATACGTATGAAAGGAATCTTTTGTCGTTTTTCGTACGAGGTACTTTTTGACTTTTCCGACAAAAGTACGAAGAATGTTTTTTTTAACTTATACGGCACGAACGGATTTCTACTGTTTTATAAAGCCTTATTTTCATGAAGCTTACTCTAAAAGATTTCATAACTATTTTCAATAAAATCTCTTTCTTTTAAAATTGCATGATGTTTTGTGAAAAGAAATTGATTTTGAAGAAGAAAGGATATTTTCCTCAAGAATTCAATTCAAGTGTTTTATCAAAATTATTTTCCATCTAAGATAATAAAGGGTTCTGTTTATATCCATATTTTTACATTGATTTGACTATGTTGTGATGGAATTATGTTTATGAATTCCTTTATCTTATATGAATGGTTTTATGATGTCATGTTGTTTTAAGAATCCCATTTTTATTACATGGGTTATGAAATGATGTATGATTTATGATTTTGTGGCACACATAAGAATGGTATCATTATGAGATGGGTGGGACCTATATCTCCCTCCAATGCATTGGGTAAAGATTTTATATCTCATGAGATAGACATGGCTGAAATGGTAGGTTATACCGGTTCAGTGAAACAGGACTGTAACGAGGGTTACTCGATTCAGAAAGGGACTTTGTCCACTAAGATAGTCTTGGCAATGAGTCTTGACTAACAAGAAATGATTTTCTATGATTATGTGTGTATTCCACAAAGTTTCATGTTTTAAGTTATGATTATTGGGATTACATTTCACTTCTATGATATATCCCATGTTATGATATTATGAGCTCTTTTGCAGGTTAAGATTTCCAAAAGCTAGGTATATGATGTGATTGATTTTTCTTTTGTTTACCCTTACTGAGAATTTGAGCTCACCCTTTTATGTTTTCTTTTACCCCGGATATAAAGAAAGGTTTTAGGTAGAAAAAAGGGATGACCTTTATGGGAGATATTGAAGAACTTTCACCACGATTAGAAGATTACGTTCCGAGTTTCCAAAGACACTAAACTATTACGATCCTTTAGTGTGTGTTTTTGTTATGTACTAAGTATTCCGCAAATGTAATGTAATGTCCATGTACGTCAAGTTTCGGGTCTCTACATATAAGATGATTAATCATCAAAAAATCTAGGGCCAACACACACACACACACAAAAATATTATGAAACCCAAAAACCATCCCACAATGCATGTGAAAATGGATCTAATACAAATAAAATATTTTCTGTAATTTAAATACCCAAAGTTAAAGGTAAATAAGTGACACAAAAAGTATCTCAAGTGCCGAGCTATTAACATCCAACATAGTCAACATAATTCTCTTGGAAAATAGAAATAAGTTTTATATATGTGGTGTGTGAATAATAGTATACTCAATAGAAAATCTAATGTGATACTATCATACTAATTCCCTTGTAATATAAAAATATAGCCAAAAAACACCTATCAAGGTATAATAACCATCACAATTTTATATCTGGACACTCACCAAGTAATGCATGTCAAATAATATAATAAAACATAATCACATCGATTATAGGGTAACCCACAACACATTCCCACTAGTTTGTCGCTCTTTCTCAATGTATTACATCATGGTGCTCTATCCCTTCCATATAAAAAATAAAATCCTCCCCTCACAAACAATGGGACTAAAATCACATACCACCCTCACACACCTGGGACTCACAGCACATCCCTTCATGCACACACCTGGGCCACACAACACATACCCTTCACACATCCACGCCTCACAACACATCCCACTAGCACACACATGAGCATGAATACAAAACACATCAAATAAGATATATTCATTTCTCATCACAGAGAAACCTATACCAACACATCACAACTCACCATGAAGACACCATAGAAAGAACATCACTACTGAACCAAATGACGCTAGGGAATTTACATACCAACTCTTCCGGATGACTCATGGGTTACCAAAATCACAATCTAATGCACTAAAAAACTTTTATCCAACTCAACATATTAAATATATACCACTCATTGAAGAGAGATAATACAATAGTCAGTAATGATGACCTCACATGTTTTGATAATCCCAATCATTCTTTAATATACTTTGATAATACCAATCATGCTTTCATATACATTGATAATCCCAATTAATGGTTATTTATATATTAATTCTTTCAAACCTATGATATTATATTATCAAGATGATAGTAATATTAAAATAATCTATGGAATATGTTAATCATTTTTATCCATGTTTTTATGCGTTCTGAAGTAATTCTAACTCAATCGGCTGTGTTTTTCATAAAAACAGATAAGTTTAAGTCATTGATCTGTGTATAGCTACTGATAAAGAGCTACTGGTACTCCGTCTAACGATAGACTTATACTACCAATAGATAGAGTCACCAATGCACGACGGTCACCGATATGTATAGAGCTGCCGAGGTTCATGTCTACCAGTAGTTACAGATAGAGTAAGCCTACTGATACAAATACAGAAAGGCACCGACAACCAGAGCTATCGACATACCAACAAACCAGAGCTACCAATAGACAGAAGTCTACCGATATAACCAGTTCACAGATAGTTACTAATACAAGTATAGTCACTGATATATCCTGCTACCGATAGAAGTCTGCTGATAGTATAAGTCTACCGACACTTGCAAGGAGCTACCAATGGATCAAGAGCGACCGATAACAAGAGCTACCAATGGAAATAAAGACACCGGTATATAGAGCTACCGATGCAAGATCAAAAGAGCAACCGATGGAAGGTCCGGCTACACGAAGTCTACCGTATACATCTACCAACTGAAGGCTACTAATGATTGACCAACCAGTAAAACCAATACTCTTCATACTATTTATTTATTAAGCTAACAATTATATTTGTTGTTTTTAATGTAGTTAATGTTATTTAATGATCTCCGTTTCCATGTCAGGGAACCATACCTAGTACTCATGAAAAAAGTAATTATTCTTTTATGTAGAAGCTGAATGTTATAAAGGGAATGAAAAAGATCATGCAGTACATACTTTATGAAAGAGAAAAAATCAAGGCACTAAGAATATACACGAAGGGTGAAAGAGACAAGAGGTGAAGAGCATTCAAATGTGTAGCATTTTTCACCAGTCTACATACATACTCCAAGAATCCTAGACATACACGAATAAACTTATTCTTGAAGAAAACACAAGTTGCATCCTGAGTGAAGAACTACAACAACAAACACTTCATGCACTCGGGATGATAAGCTGAACCTAGAACCAAGGAAGAAAAAGACACTCTGTTTTCTGAACAAGAAACCAGAGAAGGACTCAGAGGCATTTTTGACCAACCAAACGAGTCTAGAGCTGCACTGCTAATCACTAAATCATTTCTAAACACAGTCATTCTTATCTTAGTGATTCTTTCAGTTACATTTCGAGCAGTTTGTGTACCCTCTTTATCATACACACACATCGTCTCTTATGCTAAGTTGAAGTATTTTCAAATACTCATTCAATCTCTTTATCTATTTTGTTTACCACTGAGGATAGTGGTAGAGGTCGATTTAGACCTGGAAAACTATAAGTTGTTGTTTGTCTTCCCACATAGAACTGTGGTAGAGGTCTTTGGACCTGGACAGTATGCTCACTGTTGTTATCACCGATCCAAGGTGTGGTTCAATTTATATAAATTTTTGAGAAGACTAATTCTCTTCTTGAGACTCAACCTATTGGTTAACTCTCCTGTTCATTTTTAATTTAAGTCTATAAATATACTACATATATATCTTATTCCACTGCTTACTACTTTGAAATAAAAAACTATTTTAAAGCTACTTTGATAGTTAAATTAGCAAGTTTTTAAACTTATTGTAAACCTTTATGTTAGTTTCAAAACTTAATTTAATCTTCTGATTAAGTTAACTGAGACCTAATCAATCTTTTAGAAACTGATTGAACATTTACACTCTATATAGATTCACTATAGTTTAACTTTGTTATTAATTTGGGGGATTTTAAGAGAAATATTTTTAACAAAAATTTTAATTGAAACTCAATTCACCCCCCCTCTTTTGTGTCCACTCCGACCAACAGGTAACCATCCATCTGCACACCTTTTCGAATGTTCGAAAAAACACCCCCATGTGACTATGCAGGTCTTTAAAAAATAGTGTTAAACCTGTCTGTGTTGAATATGGAAGTAAATATAATATAAATCTATACAAATATAAATATATAAAAGAAAAAAATTAAAACATATGGGTTTACAACCAACAAAAAACACACATCACTGACATATTTTCAGCTACATCTAAATGCATTAATTAGTACCTACAACAGACTTTATAGAATGTGATGATCCTTGAATAGTGGCTTCCCATTTCCATTATTTTTAACACCCACTCATTTCATTATTTATAAAAATCCTCCATTGATCACACAACACGTCATTATATTTCATTAACAAATTCATATGATTGAAAATCTAAACAAAGTCATTAAAACATTATTATAAAACATTTATTTGTTTCATAAATACTTGGGCATCTAGGAATACAAACCCTCATCTCAAAACATGAAAAATAGGTCATCACTTTCCCACCACAAAATCATGACCAAACAACCATCACATTTATATCACATAATAATGTCCAAATAAACCATTAGTCCTTTCTTCCCCACAAGAGTGTCCAAATAATAATCACATCCCCATCGTAAAAGAACTAATCCACAAAAATAAGCCACATAGGCCACAACCACACATATAACAACACCTCAAGTTTTTTTTGTTTATTTTCAATTGGGATCATATCATATTGGACATTAATTATTCGGGGAATATCAAACAAAACAAAATCATTAGTCATCCATTTCACTAGAAAAGTATAATTAATTTAGCAATTTCAAATTACGGTTTTATCCAAACTTGCCCAAAAATTAAGGCTTTGAAAACACCTATAAAATAGAGTAAAAACAAACAATGACAACAATATTTAGTGGGGTCATTTTCTTATACAATCAGTCACATCACAATAACAATAAATATGTAAAAACATGTGAATCAACCCCTTTAAAGATAAATTTCTAATTAACCAATTTATTTATCGACAATTAATCTAGAATAACCTAAACACATGGGTAAACAAAAGCGAAACCCTACCACATGATAAAAAAATAAATGGAAATGAGGAAAATCCCAACAAAATAAATATTTCAAACATGTGGAACACTACATAGAGAATATGTAACCACGAAAGAAACCGCTATTGTTTCATGAGGAACCACAGATCAACCTACAAAACATTCCAAGACCATCAATCACAACCCAATACACACCCCAAACCAAAAAAACACAACTGTATATGATACCCGGGAGTCGAATGAATGAAAACACTTGAGATGGAGAAGGGAACTCACCACAGATCAACCACAGATTTCCACTAAACAACCACCAGGATCAATGGATCATACTGGGGGAGAAATCGTTCATATAACATGTAACGTCCCGGAACCATATATGATCCAAAATAGTTACTCGAGCCTGATTGGTCACAAGACCTCAAGCGCATCTCCCAAAACACCAAAGGTTGCGGACTAGTAGCGAGGGCCTATGTGTGTCGGTGGGGAGAAAATTTCTTCATTACCATAACATCACAACATAAGTCAAATATACACAATAGTGGAAGAAGAATAAATTGCATACTACTGAAAGTAAGACAAGAAGAAATATATATCAATAACCTGGACTCTCTCATATAAAAAATTAATGCATATAGTAAAAGAATCTAGAATTCATCCATTACAGTACATGGTAATATAATAAATGTGTACCAAAGGATTAAAATATCAATAAGGTATCCCAACATTGAAAGCCTCTGCTTGGTCCTATTCTCCCCTTTCCCCAAGAAACAATCAACAAGTTGTACTAGGGTGATTTCCCGTATCATCACCTGCAAACATATTATCTGTTTTTGTCCCAATGAATGACCAAAAAAGTTGTGAGATAAACATCCCAATAGGAAACCACCAAGGTCTATATAGTTCTAAAATAAATTGTTCAAAAAATTATATAAAGTGTAAACAACATGTAAGAATGTGTGTATACCCATGTCATTAGTCTACTATTACAATTGAAACCAAACAACCTTCATGGAAACCTAAAAAAGAGAGTATACTCCTTATAAGGGAACAATATAATGTAAATAAAGAAGTCACATGACCTTGTTGTGCATCCATATATATTATGAAATCCACAGCCACGTTGTATAGAGATGATAAGTTATCCACCACCACATTGTATAGTGAACATAGAATCCCATTGCCACACCATATATTGATGTAGAAGACCTCAAGGGATGGATCCAAGGTGTCATCCGACCATGTAATCAATTTAACAATATCTAGACAATGGAGGACAAGATCCAAGTAGCATATCGAAGTCACCAATCGAGTCCCATGTGCATCCCTGGTGGAAACTCAGTTAGACACTGGTTGGGGTCCTAGGAGAAAATCAGTAGAATGTCCTATGCCAGCCCAAGAATGTCGTATCCTACAGGGTTGTGAGGCCTGATGGCATCCTTTGGAATCAAGACCCATGGTGTAGGGTCAACCCAAGGCGTCCACTAATTCATTCCAATTCCACGGCGAGAAGTCCATCCAATCTATCGAAGCAATTAATATAGCATTCAATCATTCTAATTAATAACTCATAAACATCAATGTAAATCAACTCACATCAACGAAAACAATCCATGAGTATACCCACTCATGAAAACTATTTATCATTTACAAATAATATAGTCCTACCCTCCCATATAATCCATTTAACATGCATTTAGTCATTTACATATAAGTATACCCACAAATATAAATACATTCCATTTACGCCAAGCTAACAAAAATAGTCATGGAATAACATGATATTCAATATGAAAGGAGGAAGTACATATCCTAAAATATCTACTCAAGATATCAATTGATATAAGTGATTCCTCTATCTAGGGATGAACAATCTCACACCCCTTGTGTGGTTTAAATGGTCATAAAAACAGTTATTCCATTAAGACGCACCCCTCTGGTGACCTCGAAATGAGAAATGGGTGACACCACACTTAAATAGAACCTATGTTCAACCACACTAGGTCCATCTCTAGCTACATAAAGCTACTAGATCGAAAAATTACCTCTATGAAATGTTCAAAAAATGGAATATCATAAGAAATCTTGAAAAACACCATGAAAAGATGAAATATAGTATAGACCACCTTCCTCGCCTCAGTAGTAGACAGCTCGACTAGTATCATGTCCTGATTCATCCCAATTTAAATTAATTACGAATAAGGGATAATGAATTGAATATTATGAAATATGTGCATAAATTTAAATAGTGAAATCATTGTTCTGATGAAAAAATAAATAATAATAAAATTATACGCCTTACCGGTGCAGATCTATAGAGATGTTCAGTAATCAGAAAAGGATTCAGATATAGGATATTGCTTAAATCCAATCCTAGGAACCAAAGTAGATCTTCATGGGGGGTATAATGTGTGTATATTACAAGACACACTTTTAATTTTAAATGAAAAAAAAAAATTTAACATTAAATTTTTTAAAAAATAACACTGAATGGTTTGCACGGTTTACCCCAATGGTTTCCCAAAGTGTGCGTAAACTGTGCGCCCCAATATACCTAGGAGGGGTGCTTCACATGGTTACCCCACACAGTTTGAATAGACATTCGGTAACCATGTAGAAACGATCTATAAAAATACTTCAGTTTTTATTCCTCTCACAATTTTTTTCCCAACTATGTATAGGCTATGTGCATGTTATGTGACAAGCAATTTCCAGTCCAAATCATGGTTTCGGCCTCCAAACAGGCCCCAGAGTCAACTAAAACACATGTGATCAAGATAAATATCACTATAATGTAATAAAAATGTATTTTAGTTGAAAATAAAAAGAATAGTACCTCATAAAATAACCATGGGTTCTTACAATCATTCCCCCTTATAGAAATTAGTCCGCAAATTGCTCTATGAAGGGTGGACGTGATTCAACTGAGAACAACTCCATCCACTAATCACTTATGTCGACCTCTATATCCAATTTCTCATTATTTAAACGGTAGTTTTGCAATTGCATTCATACAAGATGATCTATATGACCTTAATGAATCTTCGTGATCATGTCATGTATATGAATCAGATGATCCTCAATGAATGGATCAACCTTAACATCAACCTCCCCAGGTTGAAAAAAATTAGAGTGTTCTGAGTGATAGCGGGGTAGCTGAGATACGTGGATGACATAATTCATGGATCAATACCTCTTAGGTAAAAACAACCTATAGGTAACCGACCTCACTCTCTCCCAAATCCAAAACAGCCTGACATATTTCAGTGAATGATTAACCTATCTTATGATCCCAATGTTTCCCAACCTTGGAGAAACAAGTAAAAAAACTTGATCCTAAACCTCAAACACTAGAGGACATAAGCCGAGATTGGAATAATATTTTTGATGAGACTGTGTAGTTTCCTTCTGCATCTAAATATACTGGACCTACTCAGATGCTTCAAGCATGAGATGTGGTCCCAATAAATATTCATCTCCTCCCTCTAACCAGCATATGGGAGAACAAAATGGCCTACCATATAATGAATCATAAGGTTCCATCTGTATCGTCAACTAATAACTATTATTGTAGGAGTACTCAACCATGGAAATCGTCCTCTCCCAAGTGCCCCAAAAATCTAGGTCTCATGCTGGATGCATATCCTCTAGCACCTAAATTGTATGCTCAAACTGGTCATCATTTTGAAGGTAGTATGCTATGCTCAGAAGCACATGTGTAGCTAGAACCCACTGAAAACTACGCCAAAAATGAGATGTATAGAGGGAATCCCTGTCTAAAATGATTGTGTGTGGGAACCCATAATGTCCCACCACATCTCGGATGTACATATTTTCAATATCATTAACACTAAAGGTATCATAAATTGGCATGAAATTTGAAACCTTAATAATCCTATCAATAAGAACCCCCAAATCATCATTAACTCTACACAACCTCGATAAAAAAGTCATTAAATCTTCTGCAACATCATCCCATTTACACTCCAGAATGGGTAACTTTAGTAAAATTCCATCTGGATGCTCATGTTCTCCCCTCACCTACAAACTGGTGGAACACCATGTAACAAAACCAGTTACCTCTCTCTTTATTCATTGCCGCTGGTACTGTCGTCACAAGTCACAGTACTTCTTGGTGACCCTGGGATGCACTACTAAAGCTGAATCATGAAACACCAACATAAACTCCTCACATTTGTCAAATGGAACCCAGGAACGTCCATGGATATTTAGGATATCATCATCACCTACCATCCAACTAAGAAGAGGTTCCTCACCTATGACACATTTCTACAGAACTAGGCCTTCAGAATTCGATAGTTGCCTCATCCTAACTCTATCCATCATGGTAGATGTAACTGCTATGGATGGAAGAAAAGCCTACCCCTATATATGGTTCACATCAAGATGCATCTTAGAGAACAATGTCATAAGCTACAACTCACTTCTAGACTACTACAATAACATTATATGAGTCCTCCTTCTCAGTGCATTGGCTAAATAATTGGCCTAACTAAGAGAGTAGGAAAGCTCGATGTCAAAGCAGTATAGTTAATCCACCCACATTAACTACCTCAAATTCATATCATGAAGCATAGAGATATACTAGAGGATTTTTTGGTCATTGTACATCACAAATGCTCTCCCAGAAAATAGTTCCTTCAAATGTTCTAAGCATGAACATCCATAACTAACTCGAAATTGTGCATACTGTAATTCCTCTTATGAGTCCTCAGTTGTCGAGACCCGTATTCCATGACTCGATCTACCTACATCATTACTTCCCTCAACCAAATACCTAATTTTTTATAGTACACAGTGTAGCTCTTGTCCTTCTCTGGTAGTACCAGGACTGGTGCTATCATCAGTCTCCCTTTCAACTCCTAAAAGGCTATCTAACAAGATTTTAAACACAAAAACATCACACCCTCCTTTGTCAAGCACACCAATGACACTGCTAATAATGAGAAGTCTAATATAAAATCTCAGTAATAGCCAGATAGAACATGGAAACTCCATATATCAAAATATTCATTGGGTTTTTCCTAGGAAAATATAGATCTAGCCTTCATTGTGTCCACTAAAACTACAGTCTCTAGGATGATGTGACCAGGATGTAAATCTAATCCATCCAAAATTGACACTTTTCAAGATTAGAATATAAATTATTATCTCTCATAGTATTCAAAACAATATCAAGATGGTGGAAATGTTCATGATGATTGGGAGAATACACCCTGATAACATCCCTAAAAACCACTCCAAAAGAATCCACATAAGGATAGAACCCTCGGTTCATCAGCACCATGAAAACTGATGGCATGTTTGTGAGACTGAACAACAAAACCAGATACTTGTCTGACCCTTAACCACTAAAAAAGTGATTATGAGGCATTTCCATACGTTGAACACAGACCTATCAATATCTTTACCATAATTTGATATTCCAGAACACTCGAGCTCCTCAATGATGACCATTGAGGTCATATATCTTTGGAAAGGGATAAAAGATTCTAAATATCAACTATTTAATTTATTTATAATGCATGCATAGCCTAAGAGTTTATTCCGTATTTATTGAAAAAAGGACCAGCAAACCCTAGAATGATGTATTAGGTCTAATAAACCTCATCACCTCTACATTCGTTATTTTCCTCTTATGCTCCTCCATCTACATCGTTTATATACTGCAAGGATGAATGGATACCACCACAAGAGTAAAGGATGCCTGTCCCACTCCCTGATCATCCAGAAACTCACTAGCAATCTACACTGCCATCCCACAATGTCCACAATAATGTGGTCTATCTATGTTTTCTTGGAAATCCAATTCGTCCTTCTAAATAAATACAACACCCTTTGGTGATGTGAAATTCACCTTCTGGTGATATCCATCATAGTACACTGGATAAACCATGAGAAAATCTATTTTGAGAATGGAATAAAACCCTATCATCTTGAGGAATTATAAGCTTCTGAAAATGTGGCACCCACCAATCTTATGGGGAAAATCTAGACATTGGCATACCTCACACATTATAACTCTCAAAAGTTTGTCTATATTCCAAATTCCCTCAAAAACATAATAAGGCCTTGGCTTTTTACAACTTGTGTAGTGATAAAACCTTGAGAGTGAGCCGTATTTAAAAGATCAGATGCAATTATACAAGCTAATAAGATCGTACCTCTCATTATAGAAGGATTGGGAACTAGGACTTGTTAGGACTATTTCATATCATAATGAATTTCATGTACCATGACCCTACGACCTTGCCTGCTACCATGAGCTGATCTATCCAGTTGTCTATGAGAACCCAATGTATGGGTACCCAGGCCACGAACACCACTTCCTTATTCTAACCGGCCTACACTGCTCCAACTCCCATCCTAAAGTGGAGCTGAAGACCCTGCTCCTGAACCTGAGTATAGAGCTGATCCCCTACCACACACTACAGGAGGGAATGTCCAACAAAACCACTACATGTACCCCATCTTGATTCAAGATCGACAATATACTAGGTCGCAGTCACATTGAATTTTTATGTGGCCTCACATACCATACCGATGGAAATCCACCAAGATTTATATACCCATAGTTTGACTTGCACTACCATAATAGGATGTCTCAAAATTGTGCTTCATGCTTGAATAGGTAGATCCACTAGGGAATGAAAAAAACACTTTTTTTATTCCCCCTGCTTCCCTTAGGATCCTCTCCATAATCAATGCCTGATTCAAAATATCAATGATACAAGGAATGTTGAATACATTGACCTGAGAATTGATTGCATGTCAGAGACCATCATTGAAGCATCGTGCCTCCACAGCACATGAGTAAGATACATCAATGAAAAACGTTGCAGCTCAGTAAAGTGTTATTAGTATTCCATAACTATCATCCTTCCCTACTCCAGATGCATAAACCCACTAGCTTGATATTCTCTTAGAGTCACGGGGTAAATTTATTAGAAGAGAGTTTGTAAATCATAACTAACCATATCACTCAATCCATCAGCTAGGTTTAACTCATCACACCAATATATTTCTTATCCACCATGAATGGAGGTCCCATGAAAAACCCTCCACTTAGGAGGTGTCTCTAGATTCCCAAAAATCACTAATTTGGTCACTAGCCACTACATTTTACCCTGTGGTCTGACATCCCTTGAAAACATAGGATGATGCTACTTCTAGAAAACTTGTGTCATCTCATCAATTTTTATGGCTTGTTGTAGTGCTCCCCATATCATTTTCAAATAGCAATAGATTCCCTCATAGAACTGTGGCTCCACACCTGGGTACAGAACAAACATGGGTTCTGTAACTGGAACTATAGGTGAATCACGTGGTAGACCTTGGCCCACCACCTCCAATGTATGGTCATCACATCCATCACGGTGCACCACTAGAGGTCGTCAGGGTGGAATATCACTACCAGGCAAAACTCACGCCTCAGAAAAGAACAACATATATCCACAAATCTCAAAATCATATGACATGTAAAAACCCTCCTCAAAACCAGTCTTCAAACACCCTTCTCTTAAATTCAGGACTATATAATGAATAGCCAATGAACCAGTTGAAAAAATACCTCTTTCACACTCAAAAGTTGGGTCTTGGTGAAGTAACTATTTACCACATTATGTTTCCATTACCATTTCATATTCACTTATTCATGAAATTCCACCAAGGGTTACAGATTTTGAATCCATGAGGGCCCATAACACCTCATGAACACAAAAGTTATATCCCATTAAAACCATACATATCAATTTCCTTTAACATTTACATTTCAATGGTGCATCATTTCACAATCCATATAGGCCCATACTTCTTATGGATTGAAATATGTCCCCACACCACTATCTACTACAACCAACTAATAGAAAAGAATGCACAACTATAAAATCAACTATCACAAAACCATGTAATATCTAATGCATCATAGATGGAATGGTATAATGAAACACATTTGTATCTAACATGTGTCTATATGAGGTATGGAAAATAATAACCTCATCTCATTAGGTTGAATCCAAAATAGAACCCACAATTTCATCAATAGTAATATCATAAATTATGTGCAACACCCAACGGTGAAATCAAGTCAACTTTAGCAGTCAAAATCTAGAAAATTTGAACACATTTTGAGGAAATTTGGTTATTCCATGTACGCAGGGTCGCTAATCCGAGGAACGGTTTATTAGAAAACTCCATTTCCTTACCATCCATATTTAATTTCACCAAACAATAAGTCATCCCAAAAAAACACTTTTGACAAAACATTGTATCATCTCGGATCTAGATGCCACCAGAAATGGATCCCCAAGCCCGGTTGGTCACAAGGCCACAGACACATCTCCCCAAACACAAGAGGTTTCCAACTAGAAGTTAGGAAATAGGTGAGTTAATGGGGATACTATTCACTCAGTACCATAGTGTAACGACCCAATGTTTCATTAATGTAAAATCCCTCTTGATCCGGTTAAATGTCTCTTTATGAAAAATATTTTTTTCATATGATGTCAAATTCTTTGGTTTTATGTTAAGAATTTTGACTGTTGCTAATATAGTCGTTGAACAGTGATCACATGATTAGTATAAATATAAGTCTTTAACAAATCCAATTTTCTCAGACAGAAGAAGCGGTGGCCTCGTCGAGTAGAATTGCTACATACGAAGCCCATTTTTCGGAGATCAGAAAAGAGGTGGCATCTTTGGGCTTCGCTCTTAGCCAAGTCCAACCTGAGATTCATCATGTCATGCTCGAACATGACTGTCTATGGGAAAATTGGAAGTTGATTGAAATTACCACTCGAGCAATGTTATCTGAGCCACCCCAAGAGTCTGTCACCATCACACACCTTACCCTTAGGTCTTATGCAGCTGTTTTAAGGGGTTATTTAATAAATAAGTAGTACTATGTTCATGTAAATAATTTTTGTATATAATAATGAATATAATTTGTAGTCATTTTTGATACATTGTAAATAGTTTGTAAAGTACAAATGGTGTTTTTAGTTATTATTTAACTCAGAAATATATTTTATTAAATTAAGGGATTTTTGAATTAAATAATATTTTAATAAAATAATAATATTATTATAAAATTAATTTTTATTAAATTAAAATGATCTTATAATTTTATGAATGCAATTAAATTTTTTATTAAAGTTTGAAATCCATTTCTGTCAAAACCCGTGAATTTTCGATAAATGTCAGTTTTGATTTTAAAGGTGAAAATTAACATATTTAAAAAATTATTTATACAAAAGAAATTTTATTTATAGAATCAGGACATCAAAATTATCCAAAAGTGAAATTTTCATAATTTTCTGAGACAGTCAAATTTTTGCGTTAAAATTAAATACCGTTTAAATATATAATGTGTTTTATGACATCATAATGACCCAATAGATATGTAATAAAATATTATAATCTATATGTTCAGACAATATATGTTTTACCAATAATATAAAGTGATTTTGGGTTTGTTTGACTTATTTTTCAAAGCATTAATGGACCCCTCAAGACTTATTCAACACTTTGCCTTTTTAAATCAATTTCCATGGGAGTGTGACTCACCACTACATAAGAAACATTATTATTTTAAGAATTTCGGACTTTGGACTTATAAAATAATTTTTTCCTCTTTCCTTTTCCAGAAACCATGGGCAAAAACCATTGGATGGTTTGTGGTTTGGATTAATTTTATATAAGGGGTCCCAAACCTAAATAATAAAGAATTCCCTCACCTTTCCTATATACACCCACCCAAGCTCCCACTTCCTCATCACTCAAAGCCCTTGAAAGTCGTCCAACCTCTTCCCAACTCTCTCTAGAATCCTCCCAAGGTGCCCCAAGCTCCCATGACGCCTCTCACAAGCCACTCTCTAGCCTTTGGAAGCACAATTCCAAATAAGGGTTTTTTCTTCCTTTCCCGTTTTTGTCCAATTTTCATTAAGTTGTTTTTACATTTAATTTAAATTATGAATTTTAGGGTATTGTTTCGAACCTCCCTAATACTGCCCTATTTATGTTTGAATTTTGGGATACCGTTTCTCTCTCATTAAATTTATCCAATGTACACCTATTACTATGTCGAAATTCCGAAAGAAACTTCTCTCTCCTCTTTTACATTCAAGCAATACTTTTGTATCATGAATCTAAATTCCATTAAAATTGTTGGGACATGTATCTATATGACATCCTTACTTTCCATTACATGTAAATATGATGGGATACCCTTTCTCTCTCATTAAATTCCTCCCATGTACACCCGTTACTATGCCGAAATTCCGAAAGAAACTTCTCTCTCCTGTTTTACATTCAAGCAATACTTTTGTATCATGAATCTAAATTCCATTACAATTTTTGGGAAATGAATTTATATGACCTACTTACTATCCATTACATGTAAATATGATGAGGAACCCCTTTCTCTCTCATAACCTTTTTTATGAATTCTTATGTCACGCTGTTACGCTGCCGAAATCGCACCGATTTTTTAAGCCAATGTCATTGTGTAGTGAATACCATGTCCATTTCTTCATCAAGGGTATTCACCTTTATGAACATTTACATATTGATTTTAAAGTTTCATGTATGAATTCCAAAATCCATTATCGTGGAATAAATGATTATGTTTTATGAATCCATGTTTTATGATCCATGTGGCACACTTATGCATGAAATGAAATGTTTAAGAAGGGTGAGCCCTTATAGAGCTCCAATGTATTGGGTAAAGTATAGTATCATGATACGTCATTTGAAATGATTGTTGACTCATGAAAATTCAAGTACAACAAGTTTTTACTCATTCTTTATGTGCAATGAGGATTTACTCATGCTCCATGTGCAATGGGCTTTGGCTCATGCTAATTCCATGTTATGTGTTGTTGCAACATTTCCATGTTAGGATTTTCATGCATTATCATGACTTTATGTTCAAATTTTTCTTATTCTCTATTGATATGCCTATTGTCTAACATGTGTTGTACTCCACATGTTATTCCATGTGTAATCCCTTAATGGGCTTTATAGATTACCCTTTTCTTATGCATGTCCTCAGGTTATCCCATGCAATGCTAAGTACGAAGGAATGTAGTGGTAATGTAAAGGATGTTTTCAATAAAGATGGTGTATTTCATGTTTTAAGTTTTTATGTAATGATCCTATTCCCCAAAGAAACTAAACCTCTCGATCTTTATTGTTGTATCAAGTGACGTTTTATGTAATAAATCATGTTTAAGTTGTAATATAAAGTAGGGTTGTCATAGTTGGTATCAGAGGATAGGTTTAGTAATTTTTGGGATTAGGAAACCCTAGTAAAGCCTTAGATATAATACTAAGTATAATAATAAAAACTCTTATTTTTGGTATGTACTACGTAAGTTGTTTATCAAACAAAAACATCCCAGTCTAGATACAAGCAGGTAGAGGCAGCTCTGGCACAAATGTATCCTAGGGGTAAAACCCGAAAACAACACTTTGAGCTAGACTCGAATGGGAACAGGTACACGAAAACGGGCCTTGCTACAATCTTGGTTACGACACTCCTGGGGGATATATTTTGATAAATTCACAAGATTAGTATGAACCCTTATTAAGGGAATTAAAAAAAATGCCCCTAAGAATATATGTTAGAATGTAGATCATGAAAATCCTAGATTGAAGCCTATAGGGTCATGAGTTAAGGAAATGAATGTTTATTTATAAGTAATCAACTTTTTTCTTTGGATTACCCTTAATGTGTTACCCCTAAATTTCCTTTTATTCCAGCCAATGGCCGGTAATATGAGGTTTCGGGCTAACAACCGTTGTGAAGATCATTGTGATGACTGTACTAATGAGATGCCAAATCCAATGGCAGTAGGAATAGAGAACATTGTCATGCTTCACTCTCATATAAATCATGTTTTTAATAGAAACATGGGTCAAGAGTAACGTTCAACCCCCCGCCCCCCCTAAGAATGAACAAGTCACTATCGAGAGATTCATGAGATAAATGCCTCCTACATTCAGTGGATCATCCGATCCCACGATCGCTGAACAATGGATCATCTCCATTGAAAAGATCTTCTCCATCCCTTAATGTTCGAAACAAGAGAAGGTTCTCCTAGATGCTTATCGTATGGAGGGTGAAATTGATCAATGGTGGACATTGATAAAAAATAAAAATCCTGAGGAGGAGATCGTGGCTTTGGAATGGAAGCATTTCCGAAAGATGGGTTTCGATAAATATTTGCCGCGCACCCTCCATATTAAGATAGAGAGGGACTTACTTTACCTCAAGAAAAAAGATGAAGAATCTATTGGAGCGTATGAGGAAAACTTCACAAGGCTTTCACGATACACTTCTGGCTCTGTCGTTACCCCCGAATGCAATGTTGACCGCTTCGTTGGTGGGATGAAGCCTAGATTGCGGAAAGCATTAGCGATCTGTGACGTCGACAGCTACGAGGAAATTGTCCGATGTGCCCTCAAGGTAGAAATGGTGGTTGGGGAATCACAGGGGTATCATGGGGACACGACGCGTAAGGTGGACATCAATGCTGGTGGTCCGATGGATAAATCCAATGGTGCTAAGAAGATCCAGCACCCAACATGCCAGAAATGCGGAAAGAAGCACCCTAGAAATTGACTTAAGGGGACAAGAAAATGCTTCAGGTGTGGAAGAGAAGGGCACCTATCTATTAACTATCGGCAAGAAGGTCCTATGTCTATGAAAAAGGAGATGAATGCTCCTTTCGAACATCAACGCGTTGTTCAATGCTACAAATGAAAAGAACCAGCTCATTTTGCAAATCAGTGCCCTAATCCAAGGGTTATCGGAGGCAACCAACAACCTCCAAGACAGCATGGAAGAGCTTTTTCCATCACATCTGCCGAAGTGAACCCCGACAATGAAGTGTTCATAGGTACGCTAGTTATTAATTCAAGAATAGTGAACGTACTTTTTGATTCAGGTTATACGCATTCTTTTATATCTCGATAGTTTAGTAGAACAATCCCAGCACCACCACAAACCATGGAAGTAAAGATGTCAATGAGTACGGAAAATGGGGAAATCATTGCATCCCATGAATATAAGTCGTCCCCTGTTATAATCTGTGGATTGAATTTCCCAGCGAACCTCTTCATACTTCCTCTGGTGGAAATTGATGAATATCATGGCATGGATTTTCTTTCATTATATAGAGCCAACATAAATTTTTGGGAGAGGGAAATCACACTCCATATGGAGAATCGACCCCCGATTCTTTACAAGTGTCAGGAGGAAGATGAATCTCCTTTTTCTCCATAATCTCAAGAATGGATATTACTACTTTATAAGCACGTGTATCTGACTAAGATGATTGAGTCTATGGAAGAAACCTTCCTTGAAGAAATGCCTATTGTGAGGTAATTCACTGAAGTGTTTCACACGGAACTCACTGGTCTTCATCTAAGAAGAGATGTTGAGTTCTCAATTGAACTTATACCTCAGGCGCTACCAATATCCAAGACTCCATATAGAATGGCTGTTGTTGAGCTTGAAGAGCTGAATAAACAACTACAGGAGAATCTGGATAATGGGTGTATATGCCAAAGTGCTTCACCATGGGGTGCACCAGTCCTCTTCATAAAGAAGAAGGATTGGTCAATGCATCTTTGCATCGATTATCGTGAACATAAAAAAATAACGATAAAGAACAAGTATCCTCTCCCAATAATAGATGACTTGTTTTATCAGTAGTGTAGAGCACAATACATCTCCAAGGTGGATTTGCGGTCGGGATATTTTCAAGTAAGGGTGAAGAAGGAAGATGCACCCAAGACTTCTTTTCGTACAAGATACGGGCACTATGAATTCATAGTAATTCCATTCGGACTCACCAATGCTCCAGAAATATTAATGTACTTGATGAATAGAGTCATTAGAAATTACCTTGACAAAATTGTGGTAGTATTTATAGACGTTATTCTAATATACTCCAAAACCAAGGAGGATAATGAGGAGCATTAAAAACTGTACTAGAGACTTTGCGCAAGGAGATTCTCTATGAAAAGTACATCAAGTGTGAGTTCGGGTTGAAGGAGGTCTCATTATTAGGCCATACCATCACAAGCAATGGGATATCTGTGGACCCCTCTAAAACAGATGCAATTGAGGGATGGCCGAGGCCAACATCGGTAATGGATATCCGTAGCTTCTTGGGGTTAGATGGATATTATCGATGATTTGTGAGGATTTTATCACGATTGTCCAACCGTCTTAACAAGATAAATAGAAAGGGAGTATTGTTTTCTGGGAGTGATGAATGCAAAAAAAGCATCAAGGAGTTGAAAAGGAGGCTTATCACTGCACCCATGCTCACTTTACCCTCAAGTGGGGAACATTTTGTAGTATTCAGTGATGCTTAGAAGAAGGTCTAAGGCTATATGCTGATGCAGAATGATAAAGTGATATCCTAAGTCTCAAGGCAGTTGAAAATCCATGAGCGAAACTATCCAACGCATGATCTGGAGTTGGCAGCTGTGATCTTTGCCTTGAAAATCTGGCGGCATTATCTCTATGGAGAGAAATGTGAAGTATATACAGGCCACAAGAGTCTTAAATATATATTCACATAGAAAGAGCATAATATTCACTAGAGAAGATGGATATAACTCAACAAGGATAATGATTGTTCAATACATTACCACCCTGGGAAAGTGAACAAGGTGGCAGATTCCCTAAGTAGAAAGGACCCAACAATTTTATCAATGATGAGAATTGAGAAGGATTCAATCTTCTTAAACTTGATGAAGATAGACGTGGGAATCATAAAGAACGGAACATCATCAATCCTTTCACAAATGATTACTCAACAGTCTCTTTGGTAAATGTTAAAGGATACTCAAAAGAATGATGTGGGAATTCATGAAAAATTGGAAGCATTCAAAAAAGGGAAATCCTTAGAAATTATTGTTAATGAAGAAGGAATTGTGCGGTTTGGGAAATGACTATGTGTTCCATCAAGTCCGGAGCTGAAGAAGGAACTTTTGGATGATGCACATAGTTCAAATTTTTCTATTCACCCATGGAGCACAAAGATGTATCGAGAAATCTGTGAAAACTTTTTGTGGGATAATATGAAGAAGGAGATTGCTGAATATACATCAAAGTGCCTAGTGTGTCAGCAAGTGAAGGCAGAGAGGCATAAGTGTAAGGGGATGATTCAACCATTTCCCATACCAGAATGGAAATGGGAGAACATCACCATGGATGTTGTCCCCGTACTTCCAAGGACATCCAAAGGCAACACTGCAATATGGGTTATTGTGGATCGTCTTACAAAGACTTCACACTTCATTGCTATTATGTATGACCAAGATCCATGATTCACCTCTAAGTTTCGGAAGAGCCTTCAACATGCTCTGAATACTGAACTGAACATTAGTACGGCCTATCATCCTCAAACTGATGGCCAATCCCAGCGGACTATCCAAACACATGAGGATATGATGAGAGCGTGCTCAATGGACTTTAAAGGAGTATGGGATCAACATGTTCCTCTGGTTGAGCTCTCTTATAACAATATTTTCCACTCGAGTATTCAAATGGAACCATATGAAGCCCTATATGGGAAAAGGTGCAGAACACCGGCATCTTGGGATGAGGTCGGTGACCGTAAGATGCTTGGACCAGAAATGGTTGAGGAAATGGTGTAGAAGGTAAAAACCATTCAGCATCATATCAAGGTAGCCCAGAGTTAACATAAGAGTTATGAATATAATCATCGACAAGTCCTTGAGTTTGAAGTTGGAGACATGGTGTTTCTACGCATATCTCCATGGAAGAGGGTCATGAGGTTTGTAAGGAAAGGGATGTTATGTCCAAGGTACATCGACCCCTTCGATATTCTTGATCCTGTTGGGGCTATGGCCTATTGACTAGCACTTCCACCTGCAATGGCCAATGTACATGATGTCTTTAATGTATCCCTCTTAAGAAAGTATATACCGGACCCTTCACATGTACTCTCTCCTGAGGTGGTAAATTGGAAGATGATCTTTCTTATGAGGAGAAACCAGTGAAGATCTTAGATCGTAGAGGAAAATTTCTATGAAATAAGACAATGCCCCTCATCAAGTTGTTGTGGAGAAACCAAAAGTTTAAAGAAGAAACATGTTAATCGAAGCATATGATGAAGCTGAGTTTCCCACATTTGTTTTAGTGTGGGAAAAGGAAAATTTTGAGGGTGAAATTTCTTAAGGGGGGAATATTGTAACGACCCAAAGTTTCATTAATGGAAAATCTCTCTTGATCCAGTTAAATGTCTCTTTATGAAAAATATTGTTTTTATAAGATGTCAACTTCTTTGGGTTCATGATATGATTATTGACCGTTTCTAATATAGATGTTGAACAATGATCACATGATTAGTATAAATATAAGACTTTAACAAATCCAATTTACTCAGACAAAAGAAGCGATGGCCTCATCCAGTAGAATTGCTCCATATGAAGCCCATTTTTCGGAGCTCAGAAAAGAGGTGGCATCCTTGGGCTTCGCTCTTGACCAAGCCCAAGCTGAGCATCATCATTTCAAGCTCGAACGTGACTGTCTACGGGAAAATTGGAAGTTGATTGAAATTACCACTCGAGCGATGTTATCTGAGCCACCCCAAGAGTATGTCACCATCACACACCTTAACCTTAGGTCTTATGTGGCGTTCTTAATGGGTTATGTAACAAATACATAGTACTATTTTCATGTACATTATTTTTGTATATAATAATGAATATAATTTCTAGTCATTTTTTATACATTGTAAATAGTTTTTAATGTACAAATGGTGTTTTTAGTTATTATTTAATTAAGAAATATATTATATTAAATTAAAGGATTTTTCAATTAAATAATATTTTAATAAAATAATAATATTATTATTAAATTAATTTTTATTAAATATAAATGATCTTATAATGTTATGAATGAAATTAAATTTTTTATTAAGGTTTGAAATCCATTTCTGTAAAAACCCGTGAATTTTCAATAAATGTCAGTTTTTATTTTAAAGGTGAAAATTAACATATTTAGAAAATTATTTAGATAAAATAAATGTTATTTCTGGAATCAGGACATCGAAATTATCCAATGGTGAATTTTTCATAATTTTATGAGACAGTCAAATTTTTGGGTTAAAATTAAATACTGATTAAATATATAATGTGTTTTATGACATCATAATGACCCAATAGTGATTTAATAAATTACTATAATATTTATGTTCGACCAATATATGTTTTACCATTAATATAAAGTGACTTTGGGTTTATTTGACCTATTTTTCAAAGCATTAATGGACCCCTCAAGACTTATTCAAAACATTGCATTTTTAAATTAATTTCCATGGGAGTGTGACTCACCTCCACATGAGAAACCTTATTATTTTAATATGTTCGAAATTTGGCCTTATAAAATATTTTTTTCCTATTCCATTTTCCAAAAACCATGGAAAAAACCATGGGATGGTTTGTGGTTTGGATTAATTTAATATAAGGGGTCCCAAACCTAAATAATTAAGAATTCCCTCACCTTTCCTATATAAACCCACCCAAGCTCCCACTTACTGCTCACTAAAATCCCTTGATGTTCGTCAAACCTCTGCCCCACTATCTCTAGAATCCTCCCAAGGTTCCCCAAGCTCCCAATAATCCTCTCACAAGCCTCTCTCTAGCCATTGGAAGCACACTTCCAAGTAAGGGTTTTTTCTTCCTTTCTCATTTTTGTCCAATTTTCTTTAAGTTGTTTGGCCTTTTAATTTCAATTAGGAACGTTGGGTTATGGTTTCACACCTCCCTCATACTTCCCTATTTATGTTTGAATGATGGGAGACCCTTTCTCTCTCATTTAATGCCTCCCATGTATACCCGTTACTATGCCGAAATTCTGAAAAGAACTTCTCTCTCCTCTTTTACATTCAAGAAATACTTTTGTATCAGGAATCTAAATTCCATTAAAATTGTTGGGACATGTATATATATGACCTCCTTACTGTCCATTAAATGTAAATATGATGGGAGACCCTTTCTCTCTCATGAAATTCCTCTCATGTACACCCGTTACTATGCCGAAATTCCGAAAGGAACTTCTCTCTCCTCTTTTACATTCAAGCAATACATTTGTATCATGAATATAAATTCCATTACAATTGTTGAGACATGTATCTATATTACCTCCTTACTTTCCATTACATTTAAATATGATTAGGAACCCCTTTCTCTCTCATCAACCTTTTTTATGAATTCTTATGTCACGCCGTTACGCTGCTGAAAGCACACTGATTTTCTAAGCCAATGTCATTGTGTAGTGAATACCATGTCCATTTCTCCATCAAGGGTATTCAACATTATGCACATTTAAATATTGATTGTAAAGTTCCATGTATGAGTTCTACAATCCTTTATTGTGGAATAAATTATTATGTTTTATGAATCCTTGTTTTATGATCCATGTGGCACACTTATGCATGAAATCAAATGTTTAAGAAGGGTGCACCCTTATAGCGCTTCAATGTATTGGGTAAAGTATAGTATCGTGATACGTCATGTGAAATGAGTGTTGACTCATGATAATTCAAGTGAAACGAGTGTTTACTCGTGCTTTATGTGCAATGAGGATTTACTCATGCTTCATGTGCAATGGGATTTGGCTCATGCTAATTCAATGTTAAGTGTTGTTGCAACATTTCCATGTTATGATTATCATGCTCTATCATGACTTTATGTTCACATTTTTATTATTCTCTATTGATATTCCTATTGTCTAAAATGTATTGTACTCCTCATATTATTCCATGTGTAATCCCTTAATGGGCTTTATCGCTCACCCATTTCTTATGCATGTCCTCAGGTTATCCCATGCAATGCTAAGTACGAACAAATGTAGTGGTCATGTAAAGGAAGTTTTCAATAAAGATGATGTATTTCATGTTTTAAGTTTTTATATAATTATATTAAGCCCCAAATACACTAAACATTTCGATCTTCTTTGTTGTATCAAGTGATGTTTTATGTAATAAATCATGTTTATGTTGTAATAAAAAGTAGGGTTTTCATACAATGTATCACAGAGGATGTCAAATATATACAATATTAAAAGTGAGATAAATAACATACAACTGAATGTAGGACAAGCAGAAATGTATATCAATAACCAGAAGTTTCTCATATAAAAAAAATTCAGTTGGTACAAGTACCTATAATGTTGGTAGAGCAGTACATGATAATACAATACATGTATGCCAAAAATAAAAAAAGGACAAAAAGGTATTCCAGCATCACAAGCCACTACATGGTCTTGTGCTCCCCTACTCCAAATCCAAAATCAACCACCTTTACTAGGGTGCTTTCCCCTATCATCACCTACAACCATATAATCTATTTGGGTCCCCAAGGAGGCTAAAAACGACTGTGAGATAAAAATCCCAATATGAAACTAGAAAGGTCTATATAGTTCAAACAACAATTCTACAAAAAATGTAGCAAGTGTAATCAACCGGTTTGAATGTGTGTATTCTTATGGAATAAGTCAAATGTAATAATTGAAACCAAAAAACACTCATGGAAACCTATAAAGGAGGGTCAATATCCTATCATGTTAGCTAATTAATGTAAAAAAACAAGTCACATGGCCATGGTGTACATCCAAATGTATCAAGAAATACACAACCACACTATAAATAGAATTCAAGTAATCCACAACCATGCCATATAGAGAAAGTAGCGTCCGACGACCAAGTCATATAGTGAAGCCACAGACCACAAGGGTTGTATCTAACATGTCAGTATACCACCACATCCATTTAATGATATCAAGAACATGGATGGCGGGATCCATGTATCATATCCAAGGAATATGATCTTGTCCCATGGGAATCCCATGATGTTACTTCGTTAGTCCATGGTTGGCATCCTAGAATCATGTTAAATAGAATTTTATACACAAGACGATACAAGATGGGTGATATGGGGTAGGAGGGCATGAGGAATCCCATGGAACCAAAACCCAAGAGGAAGGGTCAACCCAAGGCGTCCATTACCTCATTCTACATCCAAGGAGAGTAGTCGAAGTCATCTATCAAACCAATCATTCAAGCAGTCAATCATTAAAATTAAACATTCATAAACATGTGAGTATACCAAATCATATCAACAAGAACAAGCCACGAGTATACCCACTTAGGAAAACAATTTATCATTTACCAATAATATTGGCCCACCCTACCTATAATCCATTTAGCATTACATTATTCATTTATATATTGGTATACTCACCCATATAAACACATTCCATTTAATCCATGATATCAAAAATATATTAGTAATAACATGATATTCAATATGTGAGGACTTATTATATCTCATAAAAAAGCTACTCAAACTATCAAATCATATAAGAGATTCCTATAACATGGAAATCATAAGAACACACCCATTTTACGATTTAAAGAGGTGTAAACAATTTATTCACTTAAGGAACCCCCTTAGGTGACCTTGAGACGTGCAACGAGTTCCAACACACCTAAAAACCCTATGGTCCACGACACTAGGTCCAACTCCAGCTACAAAAAGATAGTCACTTAAAAATGAGGCCTCCTAGAAGATTGTGAAGAATGAAAAATCATTCGAATTCCCAAAAATCAACATGAAAATCCTAAAGAATTCATTCCCCAACTACCTCACCTCGCTAGTATATTGTTTCTCAATTATCATTTCTTGATTCGTCCCGATTTTGAATAAATCTATTGAATAGATGAAGAATGGAAAATTAGGTGAAATGATCCTAAATCCAAATAGTACAGTTGTTGATATGAAGAAACAAGAAACACTAAAAATATTGTTGTCCTTACCAGTGTATATCTATAGAGACGATCGAAAATCAATAAGGAAGTTGGACCGAGGATATGCCTCGAATCCTATCCTAGGTTCCAAAGGAGTGCTCTGAAAGGGGCTGTTATGAATAAAGGAAAAAACCCACATTTGGTTTTAATATAATATTTAAAAAAAATATTTTAATTTTTTAGAAAAATAACCCAATAAGTGTCACACAGTTTACCCACATGGTTTCCCAAACCGTGCGAAAACTATTCACTGCTCTCTACCTAAGAGGGGTGCTTCATATATATTCCCATCGTGGTTTAACAAACCTTGTAGTAACCATGAAGAACTAATAAATAAAAACCCTATAGTTCTCATACATCTTGCACGGTTTCACATAACCATGTGTAGGTCATGTTCAAGTCGTGCACCAGGCCATTTCCAGCCCAAATCATTGTTTCGACCTCTGGGAAATCCCTAGACTCCTTCAAGACAATCGTGATCAATACAAGCATCCACATATGGTCATAAAAAGGTATTTAAACCGAAATTAAATGGAACAATACGTAATAAAAAACATGGTTGTTAGATAACAAAATTGGGTGACTAGGCTTATCTAAAAATGAGAGGAAGAAGAAACAATACTCGAAAAAATTATAGTATCTCCATTTTTTTAAAAAAACAACATTTTTTGGTGTATTATAGAACATGTAATACCCTTACATATCATATAATACTCGAGGTTTGGTTTCTATTTAAAAAATGTGTTGCCCTATTATTTTAATATTTATTTTTAAACCCCTAAATATTAAACATCGTGAAAGCTTAATTCACTCATTTTAAAATTTTTACACATCATGGAATCATTTGGACAAGACATGAAACTGAATTTCTCATCGTTTAATCCACTTACACGACAAGAAATATTTATACATCCATCCTTCTCCAACCAAACATCTCTGGACTACATTTTATCCACATCCAAACACCTCAAAAACCATAACTATAAATGTAATAGACCTGGATGGCACATACCATTACATCAGATACCTCTCAAACAATTCTCATCATTTACTATCCAAAACAAAAAATAGAGAAAAGAAGTCCAAAAAACCGCCACACTATATACCTATCAGAGATATCCTAAATTTTTAAACTCTACAACTAGTCAAACATGAAAACCCAAATGTCCATAAACACACTTCACAACCACGTCATCCAAAACACAAGTTTTCTCCTCTCACACAACCACACTGCCACATAACCACTACACATCTATATCATCCTATAAACAACAAAAACCAACAACCAATACAACTATAAAAATCATTTTATCGTACAAACAAAATAGGTAAATCTATCCCACATGTCATGATACTATCTAACTTAGGTGGAACTGTCTCTCCCCCATAGGTTTAATCACATTATAGTTAATGTGTCTCAATTAAGAATCTTATCCACCCTTTTTTCACATGTTAATACATTATTAGACATCACAATTCAGACATCATAAAACATGTAAAAATTAATCTACTTTATAAAAAAGGAATCAAAATTATCATCACAAATAAGCGCAATGGAAAACTCAAAACATTTTCATTACTAGGAACACATATGTTTCTCTCGCTCCTTTTTAATCTCAACCTAGACACCATGCCTCTATAACACATGATCCAATTAAATTTCCCACCCATGAAATTATTTCTCTTAATGATATTAGATCTCTAAAATCTATTCCATAAACGTCAAATCATCCACAATATCCGAAACACTCAATTCAATTAAATGTGAGTCATTGTGGAGATACTAATGATGATGACAAATGTGGAAGACTTCTGGGATCATTTCCAATATTATTTGAAACTACAAAAAATTAGACACCTCACCATATTTCCCCAATACATCAAAGATCCGAACACAACTGAGAGAAAGTTTACGCCATATTCCAATCCTCATCTGCCCTCGTTGAGTAGAAACCATGATAAACATGTGGTCCCAAACCACAAACTGCATTGGCCTCCTCCTATGCTCATCATAAGACATGTTTCGGTCCTATGCTGCTTTCATCATCTCATGAACTAGATAATCATTATTTTTCTTCCCCTAAACCAAATTAGGACCATGAGATACTATCTCCCAAACTTCCTTACTTCACAATGTTGAATTACATGGTTTCCCTAAAAAAGACTCAAATGTGATCATTCTAGTGGAAGAGTGATAGCTATTTTTGTATGAAAATATAGGAAAGGTAGGTGGTGTACCCTGGATCCACCATAGTCTAATAGGCACGCCTGATACATATCCTCCAAATGTATGGATACACCATTACGTATTCCCATCCTTCTGAGTGTGGAATGTTGTTTAGAGGCATAACGGAGTGCCAATATCTTATAAAAATACCCTCTAGAATTTTGAGGTAAATGTGCATCATAATTTGGAATAATGGTCCATATACGCCAAACCACCCTCACCACCACTTCCACATACCACTTATCAGTATAATCCACCATGATTGACACCATTATCACTAATAAGTAGGAAAATTTCACCAACTGATCCACAACCATCCAGATAACATCACAACCTCCCTGAGATCTGTGTAACCATGTAACAAATTTTATCGATTATTCATCCCATTTACCCTCAGGAACATAAAAGTGCTATAGAAACCCACTAGGAACATGATTCTCATCCCTTACATGTTGGGAGACAAATAAATTTCACACAAAAACATCCATATACTATTTCATTCTAGGGATCCAAAATAAGGTCATCATGATAAGGAACATTTTTGAAATTACTGGGTGTACTACCAAAGGTAATCCAAGAAAATATTTATGGACTCCATCATGTATTGCAGCATGAACATAAATCCTCTGACAAAAGGCATTTGATTATGACTATCTGCAAACCACACCTCCAGAGAGTCATCATGGCCAACAAGTTCTCACATCACCTCTAGATCTAACTCTCCCCATAGAGACTCATCCACCATATGAATCAGTGATGTCGACACAATCATGTGAAAAAAATTCCAAGACTATCCACCATTTCATTAAAGTTACAGAATTACAACTCCTCCATTTCTCTTCATGCATCTATATACTACCGAATGACATTGTTCATTGACTTCCTGCTCAATGCATTGACCACAACATTCCTATTTCCGGAGGGAAAAGTGATTTCAAAATCAATATCCTAATGAAACCCCAAACACCTACATTTATAAAATTTAAAATAAGACTACGAAAAGATCTACATATATATCTTGTGGTCCATAAATATTATAAAGCTCTCTCTAATGATGTAATTCTACCATAAAATTAGTGAAAAGCCAACTAAATCTATCTCCAAACCATGGATGGAAAAGTAATACACATGCGGTTATAACTTCATAGACACATAAAAGATCACTATAAATTTTTACATCATCATGCGTCCCATTCCTTGATAGGAAGAATCACATATGATCTCAAACAACACACCCTTGGCTTGTAGATGAAGAAGTCATGCATTGAGTATCATCCCCTTTATGAAACAAATTGTTTTTTATCTCTGATCTCTCAAAATAAAATCATGGTCCTTCCTAGTAGATTATATCAATTAGGCAGAAACATGATATTAATTAGTTAAAAACCTCCAATAATATTCTATGAGGCCAAGGAAACTGTGATCCTCAATAAAATTTTTAGGTTCTTCCCATTAAGCAACTGCTTGATACATTAATGGGCCAAATTTCATACCTTGAGGATACACCACATACCCAATTAAAGTCACCTCTCATATCCATAAATTACACCTAGAAAACATTCCACATATGTAGTGGCGTCAAATAACATGCAAGTCATATCAGAGATGCATTACTTTCTCCAATTCTGAGTTATATTATATAAACATGTCATCGATGAATAAAAAGATGAAATAATCTAGTAACTCACAAAATACAGAGTTTTTAAGCCCCATGAACACAACTAGGTAGTTATTTACACAAAATGGCATGAATGTAAATATGAAGTGACCATACCCGCATCAGAAGTCATTATTTAGGATATATCACTCCTTTACCATAAACTAGGAATATCCAAACAACAAATCGATCATAAAAAAAATTATCCCTTCTTATATGGTTGAAATCCTATTTCATCCTTTGAAGAGGGTAGTGTTTCTTGACTGTCACTTGATTCAACCACTAGAATTTTATACACATCCTCAGACCACAATCTTCAATATTTGATAGCATCGTTAAAGCATGAATCAGTTAAAAATTCATGGATAAAACCCATGTACATCAGCTTAATTATTTGAATCCTCAAATCCCATAACTTAAAAGGTTCGAAATGATATGGATCCATTAAAACATGGGAATCGCCATCCTCTATGTCTATCTGGAATATTATATAATGTTGTGGGTTTGGCATCAAAACCTCATAAAGGAAAACGTCTAGGAACTCCCCAGCATCGCTATGAATCTCTACAATCTGAGAATACACTGATTCCACTGGCAACTAATAAAATATTGAATAAAGGGGATCAACACTAAGACTTACAACAAAAGAAGTCCACTCACTAATAAAAACCACATGGTATCTATCCAAATCCAAATTCAGAAATCTCATTTGATGCATGATATAATAGAATGTACATGATTTGACTAATCGATGATGAGGATGACTTCGTATAGTTTCATATATATCATGGAATTGTACAAGAAGGACTTATACGTCCCAATCATTAGTTTACACCCCCGCACCACATCAATTTTTTTATTTCCTATTATTGGCATAGTCAAAACCAATGGTATGAGAAGCCTCTATACATATAGTCGAAGAGCATAGACCTGTGTTATTGCAAAAAAAAAAATTGATGCTCCTAAATAAAACATGTAAAAACATACATACTAAACAAACTGATTGTGTATCATACAATATATGGAACTCTAGAACTATTACCTCCCCTACATGCAACTAACCACACATAGATCTTCAACATATCTTTTGAATTCCACCTCCATGGCCATTCTCGGTTAGCATTCACTGAACATGAGTAATATCACCAGGTTGGCCCCTACCTTCTCCATCTCCCCTTGGTAGATCAAAAACCAATTTCCACTACTATTTTAAGGGCCTAAGAAGTAACTTCTTCTGATGATGAAGCTAAACTTGTCCACCTCCCCCAATTTAATCATGGGGAACCACAGGGAATAGGCTATGATGATTTTCACGAACCCCAAAACCATTAAACATTAGAATAATGCACCTAGGAAATGATAATAAATAACTAGAACCAGAAAAATAGAAATGAATCCACTGAGGTAAACTAGATTTTAGATGAAACCTAAATGGTCATAGCACTTGAGACCTAACACTGATAACTCATCACCCCAAATAACCCTTAAGGATCCCCTCTAATAGTGTACTTTCTCATTAGATATTTGATCAATCAACTCATCATTATTTTGAACATATATATACATGGAATATGTAAAAGTAGAATCTACATATTGGATAGAAGGATGGAGTGCCTCCACAAGATGCCTGACACAAGACTCCCCATCTGGATGAAGATTTGGGGAATAATTAAAAAAATCCCTGAACAAGATTCCCATATCCCACAATAACATGACCACCCACAAAATATAAATAATCTAATTACTATTTAAATCATTCATTGTAGATGGATTAAAATATGCACGAAACTCCATATAGATTTTGGCCAAAAAAATTATCTCCATCGACTCTCCTAGATATAATGTCTACCACTGACGTGGAGCACCCAACACCTGACTGACTGCTAAATGGTCCAGGTACTCCATCGGGGAAAGGACCAAACTAAAAGAGAATATGAGATACTCAAGCATGCTCTCTGTATCCACATATGAAATACTATCGTCATAAATCCCTAAAAAATTTCTCATTAATGCCTGAAAAATCATTTGCCACTGATGATCCTCCACAACTAGATCAACCGTATAAAGATCAACCACGTCATCTTGATGAACCAAAAATGCCTGAGCGACCCATGTATGATGATAGGGATCCACATCATAAATCCGAATAAGGATTTAAAAATCTCATGTTGGGTGAATTTTCCCTATAGTATTCATTTTTTCATATTTAATATATATATTAATCATATAAACATTCCCAAAACCCCCAATTAAAACTTAACCACATGTTATTGTGATATATGTACCATTCATTGATATCAACCCTAAAAGTAGGCCCATCTCACATATCCATTAAATATGCTCAATTTCTATGCATTGAATCATTGGTGTCCAAAATATATCGTGTCCTAACTAGTCTCCCTGGCTTTGGTCATGAACCACGATCAACTAGCACAGTTTCCAGACCACCCCATGCAAACCCCATTATTCCAAACTCCAAACATCATCATCTCTATCGACTGTCACTATTGATACCACTCTATCACATTCATCATCCTCTAAATAAACTACAACTATGGGATAGAGATAATGACACTAATTTGACCCTCCAGTTGGATCCAAGATGGAGACTAGCACAAAGGGTGTAAAAATATAACAAGACGGATGACATTACCCATAATAAGAAAAAAAAGATCAGGAGATAATATAAATCATCCAAAAACTACTCCATGAAACACAAAAGCACTAACACACGTGTATATATATATAAGGAAACTAAAAAACCATCCTGTGATGCATATATAAATAGAATTGATATAAAAACAATAATGTTTCCAATTGAAATGACCAATGGTAAATCTAATTTAGTGATACCCCTACTATCCCATGGTCTGAACTAGTAATACATAGCATAGTCCATGTAATCTTCCATGAAACCTAAATACAGTTTTACAAATGTGGGGTGATCATACATCTATACTCAGTAGGAAAACCAAATTTTATTGTTCCCATGAGAGAGATGAATACCAATTCAACTATTGGAAAATTGTATAACCAAACGAAACCTATCATGTTATTCTAACCATCACAATCTCACTAAGTAATGATCTCCACGTAATGAATGAAAGATAATATAATATAAAGTAAATCATATATATGATAGGGTACCTCAAACCACTTTCCCACATGTATTACTCTCTCTTCCAACATCATATGTATTATCATGCCCATCCATTTTTAAAACCACACCACATCCTACCTACAAAATCATGGGCCTCACAACACATCCAGATGTATAAAACCTAGGGATACAAACAAATCCCTCCAAGAAACACCTGGGCCTCATAACACATCCCACCAGGACACACCTATTCTTCACAAAACATAAATCTCATAAAATCATGGCCCACACAACATTGATCATCATATCACATTTCATCACATCTTATCCACAATACACATGGGACAACACAAAACCACTCATCCTGAATATGCATACGAATTCACATCACAACTCATCCCAAAGAAACCAACTAATTTATGTCACAACTCATATAAAATACACCTGGGATACCAAAACTACTATATAATTCACTAGAAGACATTCGATAATCATATTATTGGAAATACTTACATCACCTGAAAGAGAGTACATGAAAGATCAGGTTCCCATCCTTCTGTACTCCTCACTAGATGTTGTGAAGAACACCATTGTGTGAATATGTAGGTTTTCATCCTATAGTTATCAATGTAAATGGACTCAATATAGAAGTAAATAAAAAATATAAAAATGTATACACATACATTATGAAAATAAATCAATCACAATATATGGTTTTGCAACCAACTAACCAACTCAAATCACCATCACTCTTGATGCTACCTCTAACTGAATTTATTATTATCATCAACAATACATTCATAATGTAATGTGGCAGGAGATGATTCATTACATTTAATTTCCTTTTAAAACCCATTAATTTAATTATTTAGAATCAACCACCTATTATCATACAACTATGAATATATTCCATTAACCAACCATCCCATTCTATTTAATCATTTATAAACAATCATTAATTTATTCTATTAATAATTTACAATCTACAATAGAAAAACAAAATTTCAACACCCTCAAAAAATGTCATCACATTGTCACCCGAGAAGCACAAGTAAATCATCACATAAATATCCTTCAATCACTTCCAAACAATCCAACATCCCTCCCCACCCTAAAATCAAGGCCAAAAAATCATCACATCGATGTCCCCAAAGCACGTCAAACTAACGATCACCCCCAAACCCCCAATCACACACATGAAAACACCTCAATATCAATTTTTATATTTTGAAACCATATTTTATCATATTCTAATATTATTTTTAGGGGACTTGCCATAGATAAAAAAATAATGGGGTTATAATTTCATTAGACACATATACATAATTACCAATTTCCATTTACAGAGATATAACTAAAAATAAAAACCAACAATTGTTCAACAACACCTAAAAATATACACAAAAAAACCACCACCAATCACAATATTCAAGAGGGAATTTATCCAATAAAATCCATCACATAATAATAATAATAATGCTTTGAAGAATTCATACAAACCCCTTTACCAATAAATTTAAACAAAGGCATTTTTAGGATATTCAATTAATATTGAAAAACCATATCTCATAGGTAGTGTAATTCATACACCTACACCATGATACACAAATAAATGAAAAAAAATTGAAATCATACCACAAATATGCTTTCCAACGTGTCGTGCATCGTAGTGTGATGAATAAACTTCACTCAAACCACAAACGTACTAAGAGGAACCAAAGATCAACATACGACACATCACAATACAATGAAATTAAACCCCACAGATGAAAAAAAACAAATAAAAACCACCATAGTAGATACCTAGAAAAATAGTGGAAGAAAATGTGTTATAAGGAGAAGATAACTCAAAATAGATCAACCCCAGATTTAAAATCATCATCCTCTGGGATCAACATATAAAATACTGTGGAATAGGGACTAAAGATCAGCTAGGGGTGTCTAGGGTTTCACCAAAAAGATAAGAATTAGAAAATAGGAAAAACTGAATAAATATAAACTGAATATAATTTCTAAAAATACATTATATTGTGGTAGTACATGAAGTGTAATACCCATTCATGTCATGTAAAACCCTGGGTTCAGTTTCACCTTAATCACCTCTCAACTTTTCATTTTAGTATTTATTTTTGTCCCCAAAAAAATTAAAAATCATGAAACCCTATTTAATGGAATTTAAAATTTGTACATATCATGAAAAAATCTATAAATTCCATTAAATATATTCTCATGGTTAGTAATTCACTTACACGATGATTAATCTCTCTACATCCAGTCTTTAGAAACTAATCATCTCCATACTCCCTTTGTGCCTCCAATGAACACCACCAACTATAAAAACATGAAATTTTACAATATAGAAAGGAATATACCAATACATAATAAACATCAAAATAGAAACAATTGGTGAATGTGGCATATGTCTCACATAAATAAAAGTTGAGATGATAAAAACCCTTACCTCGTGTTCATACATTCCAGGAATGTCCTTTAGCTCTTATATATTATGTTTACATAAATTTATAAATTCATCAATAAAAATATATTGGTTTAATATGATATATTTAAATAATTTATTTTGTTTCATTCTATTGAAAACATAAGTACATAATCAGTTTATTCCATGATATTTTTTTTGAGGATGTCTAATTCACTGATTGAAAATGGATTTGTTGTGTTGACTATGGTGAAAGTGGAAAATATTTCATCTACTAAATAATAATTATCATGAAATAATTATCATATTAATATATAAAATATATTTTCTATAAAAATCATTAAATATGGTTATAAAATATGAATTTCATTATGGTCATGGAAATGGTAACTGATACAAAAAAATCTATAATGTTAACAATTTTAATTGGTCATTAGGGAATGATGGTATATATTATAATGTATTTTACAAATGATCATAACATCATAAAAAAAATATTATTTTATTAAATAAAATTATATACATAATCCATGCGACATAATTGTAAAATATAGTCAAATTAGTTTTTGGAGATAGTTTTTCACACATACGCACAAATGACATATTTATCTTTTATTTTATTGAAAAAATATATATTATCATGAAAAAAGATAAATACTCATTTAATATCAAAATATATCCATATATATAAAATATATTAATAAATATTCACCTTACTAACATCCATATAAGGAGTTTTAGAAAAAAAATAACAACACTTTGTGAGGTGGTGGTTTATCGTACCCAAATGTTACGTCATTACATCCCTCATAGAATACAAGGTGAGAATGTATATGTGATATAATTAAACTAGTATATAAATATGTAAAAATTATAATATATTTTTCTTAAATAGACCATCATAATAATTCAAAATATGTTATAATGAAGAATTAATTACATAGATTTGGGAGGGGTAATCATCGAAACACATGAATGATGATTTTTTATCCTATTTGATGAATGAGGATTTGAATAATTTTTATTCTAATAAAATAATAACATAAAATATTATGGTATATAAATTTTTATTATATAACAAAATTTTATGCATATTTTATGTAGCTGGATGAAGATAAAATATAAATATTCATGTTTATGAAATATCCCACTTCTTTACACCACCTTCTTTGGATTACAACAAAATCACTCAAAAAAATGAATTCAGATCAATACAATGGATCTTGACCATCAAGAGGTAATTTTAGAAGGAATTTTCGAATTTTTTTCTAATAAATATTCCATTTAATTTATGATGAGGAGTTGAGAAGGGTCACCTTTTATAAATGTGGATACGAACCCTACTTGAAACATTATAGAAATTTATTTAAATAAATCAAATTTATAATGTATTTATCATGAGGGAATCATGAAAATGAATATATGACTAAAAATCATGAAATAATAATTAATCAGGTCTTTTAATTTATATTTATACAAGTATAAATTGAAATCATACCCTTATATTATTTTAACCCATGTTAGGCCTTTTTATTCCTTAAGTGTCGAAATTAGTATTTTTTTTAATTTTACTAATAGTTATGTTAATTTTTTAAAATCACCAAATAATATAAGATAAAAATAATTATTAAAAATAAATAATATATTTTTCAATATTAAATACATATAATTGGGAGGATAAATTTTAAAATTATACCCATACACGCAATGAAAAAAAAGGTTTTCTGAAAGTGTATTTTTCAATAGAATATGATTTTATATTAAATCTCGGAAAAAATATTTATCTTTATATGAATATAATTTAGTATTTATTGATAAATAAATAAAATATTTCATTAAAAATATTCATTTTTACTGGTTGTTTTTTTAAATTTAAATGGACGAACATTATGCACTTAAAAATTATATTTCAAAAAACATTTTTTTATCAACAATTTTACTTATAATGAAATGAAATATTATTATCATTGAAATTTATTCATGTGGTTTAAATATTACAAAATAATACATATATAATTTTAAATACTATTTTATACATAATATTAAATATTTTTGTTTAATTTTTTCAAACTAAATGTAAATTTTTCAAAAAAACGTAATTTTTTACCATTTAATTAATAATAAATATTTTTAAAATAAATCAAAAATTACACCCAAAGTAAATTTTCATATTAATATTTATGTAATGATGATAATTTTAAAAAAATATTTTCTCAATATTCCAAAATATTGATAAGACATTTTTTTCATGGAAAACTACTGAAAACATATTTTCGATTCTTAAAATTATATTACCAAAAAATTGATTGATTATTTAATAAAAAATTATCAATTAATATTAATATTTTAATATTTAGTGATATATATTTCATATGTGAACGAAAAATTTATAACATTTACATATTACATGTGTCATATAATCATGGTGTTGTGTGTCATATACACTCCTAAACATAAAAATGTTGTTGTATCATGTACCATAACCTATAGATAATATTATATAAATTTATAATTAAATATTTCACACAATATTGGGGTATTATGTTTTCATTTAATTCTAGTTTTTTGTGAAATTTAGGTTTTTAAACATGATTTTATTTTTTTAAAATCTCGAGCTGTTATATCCTCCGCTAAAAAATATATTACGTAATCATAATTTTATATTTATCATGATAATGAAATGTTGTATTTTTTTAATATACTGTTCTTGTAAACCAACATTAAACACATGTATCATATATCATTTTCATAACATGGGGGAAAATAAAATACAATGTTCATCACAAAACAATGTTTATACATAGGATTACATTGGTGGATGGTGGTTATTTGGACATGTATAAAAAATAAAAAAGTAATGGAGGGAGATAGAGATCATTGATCATATGAAAGAAAATAATTAATTGAAAATTAAGGTACCCAAACACACAAATCACAAATGACTGAAAATTTCATTGATTCATTATAAATTTATTTTTAAGGATAATAATAATATTTTATGACAGTTCATATATAGTAGAATATTTAATTTTTCATCTAGAAAGGTATTATAGGGAAATAAACATTATGGATGGATGGAATATCATTATTTTTTCAATTTCCTCCAAAATTTCATCATATTCCTTAAATGATGGTAAATCAAGATTTCTGTTTCCTGATGTATAAAAAATTTAATATTAATTGACCATATATACAAAAAATGGATAATAACATCTTCTATCTGTGTATAGAAATTATCTAAAATAGTTACCACAATTTCAGATAATAAATATTATGATTAAACATTCATATTATTAAATAATTCTTTAATCTCCAAAATTAAATAGCAATATACCAGGTCAAAAAATTATTACAAAATAAACATTCTATTATAAAATATTTTATCTTCAATTTTGTTATACAATTCAACATCCATGCCCCCAAAATGGACATCTTCATTTGAAATATCATTTACAACTTATTCTTCATATGACTATTGTATTGAATTTTTATATTTATGCTAAAACATTTGTTAACATAATTAACTCAATTTTTTAGATCATATAAACCCTAAATTATATCAATAACCTAATGTTTTCCCACCAAAAAAATTAAATTTCATAAATGAAATTAAGACAAATAATTACATATACATAATCATAATTAAATGTATCGTAAATGTTTATTAATCACACTAAGAACTCATTTGCTATGAAATTTTATGGGTATATAAACCTTTATCATATTATAAAACTTAATATTATAGAAAATTTAATAGTATCCACGACTCTGAAGATAACCTCAAATGAGAACCTCATAATCTCCCATGTTAACTAATCCCACATTTGATAAAAAAATTAACATCCTTGAACATTACCTCTCAGATATGGTGATAAAAAAATAACATAACATTTTTAGATTTTATATCAATAATTCTGACCCAATTTTTGACATCCAGACCTAAAAACATTAAAAGAAATTTGGGATCAATTGTATTATCCAGTACAATTTACATTTTGATTTTTTTTGGAATTTGGAAAAAATATATGAGAAAAAATACATCTATGTTTAAATGATCATTTCAACTAATTAAGCCAACACATCATATTTAATAATATATAATAATTAACATCCACATTAAATCCCCTAATGGAATAATTCCTTTATCCTCATTCTGTATTACCTTGGAATATGTTATCTAATAAGGGTGAGATGAAATGATCACTAAATGAAAATAAAAATCATTAACAATTGAATATCATTAGTGAGAATAAGAAAACAACAAGGGTGTGCTGAAATATTCCCAGTGAAATAGTATAAGATAAGAATATTCACACATATAAATAAACACATAATAAGAGATGAAAACATGGCCTATGAATTTTATGAAGGCAATATTTATTAAAAAAACAATCATGATCCATGAGATATTGATCATGATCCTAAGAAACATTATAAACCCATATCCAGACTACATAAAACATATGGGTATATAGGAACATTATCATCATATCACTTATACTAAACCCTTAGAATTTGGAGGAACATATAGCTGACTTATAATATAATTATATAGACATTAAAATGCATAACCAATGCATTAGACTTTTACATAGGTTATCCCATTGTATAATCTATATGGTGGACACCTATCGTCACTATCGTAGTGCACCCATAATATATGATATATACGACTCACCTGATGAAATCTAACAACAATCATTAGATAAAATATATCTATCTCAACAAGTGATACATGGGTTCTCTCATCAGATATGATATATCGGTCTCACTAAATGTTATCTTGGTGAACCCATCATATAACAATGTACAAGAACCATAAATAGAGTAAATACAAATAAAATTTCATCTTAAAACCCATAAAAATAATCATTATGCCTTTTATAAATTTATTTACTCATTAGAAAAAGGGTTCTATATGAATCCATTTTAAACATGATTAAACCATTAAAAAAATAGGATCCATTAAAATATATTAGATTCACTATTTACTATTGTAATGAAACAAGTTCTATAACAATCTATTTGAAATATGATTAACCAATGGAAATGATATGTTGTCCATAACAAAATTATTGAAAATAAATTTTTCCATGGAAAAGAAATGGGTTATCTAATAATCTCCTAAAAACATAACATTCCATTAGAAAAAAAAATGAGTTCAATAATAATATCATTGGAACCTGATTAACCCGTGGAAGTAAAATAGGTTCCATATAAATCTTTGTGAAATATGATAAACTAGTGATAAAAAAATATGATCAACAAAAAAATATTTGAAACAATCACAATACTCAAGAAAAATAATTAGGATGTAATCAATACAGAATATCTCCACTATAGATAATGTAACAAAAAAATGTTATTGATTTTAATGAATGAAAATTGACGGAAAATAATCCTTAAAATATTTTTTTGACGAAAATAAATTTTACATTTTTTAAAATACCATTTTTAAAATAAAATATAAAAAAAATGAAAATATATTTTTTATGTAGAGAAACATGGAGACATATATTAATAATATAGAATGAAAATCATTGAAATTATTGTGGGAAATTCTATTAATTTAATAAATGTACACAACAATCATTATTTTCAAAATATTTTGAAAAACAGAGTCAAAACATCCTCATTTTGAAAAATTTAAGTAATTTAAATTTAAAAATATTTAAATGTAGGAAAATGATCACATAATATGAATATTGAAAATAATTAATTGTAATAAATGAACATTACTGAAGATATTTTTTATAACATGGATATTTTAGTAAAAATTAGCATATTGAAAAAAACGGTGATTGGTAACCCATAAAAAAGATTTTAACAATTTTTCTTAATCAATAAGGTAAAATTTTTTATATAAATAATTTTATAAAAGAAATTACCAATGGATAATAATAATATGTGTTAAATGAAAATTTGAGTATTTTATTTCATCTAATGTTACCCTAAAAAATTCCTCATTGAATGTAGAATGTTACATAATGCATTTTCCACGTTTGAAACTATTAGATCATAATATCCTTGGAATAATGAAAAAAATAACATATTAAATAACATTAACATAAATGGATATATGTTATAATATTTTTAATGGATATTACACATACCACAAAAAATGATATAGGTGCATATTATAGATATGTTTCCTATAAAAACAAATTTGTGAAAATTAATAATAAAAAAAGATTATTTAACTAAAGTTAGAGTTAATGAATGGATATATTATGTGTGAAAAATGTAAATACAAAAAAATGAAAAAAAAATCCCAATAAAATAAATTTATCTAAAAATGAACACATTATAATATAATAACCAAATCAATGAATATGTTTTATAAGTCGATGAATGGAAATTCAATTAAGAAACTCTTTACGCAATAATGATGTTCAAGTCAATCCCTATTGATAAATTAATTATAATTGAATCTAAAAATTGAATTTTATTTGAAGAAATCATGATATATCTAGAAAATGGACTTTAAATACACAATATAACAAAACATTGGTTAATATAGAATATATCTCATAGAATTTAAAAGTTATCTGAAAATAATACTCACCTCAAGTTTATACATTACATGGATGTCCATTAACTACGATATAGAAAGATTATATAAATTAATTTATTTATTAATAAAATTTATCTGGATTAATACCCCATATATTAATAATATAATAATTTAAATTCTGAAAAAAAATTTAAAACATAATTTTTTATATCTTTGTTTTGTGTTTTGTGGAAATTCATTTCATTATTTCATACATGATTTGTTGTGTTGACCATTAATACAAATGTTATTATTTAAATAAATCCAAAATAACAGTCATGTGATATTTAACATATTTAAACAACAAATATTTTTTTGTAAACCCAAAATGAAATATGGTTATGAAAAATCATCATATAGATAGAAGGCACTACATACATATGAATAGAATTTCAATTTTTTTAATGATATTTTTCAAATGAATGTATTTTGTTAATTTATTAGTATATAATGACAATAATATCATTAATGCAATTTTTTAATTAATTATATTTATATAAAAAATCCATGTTATTTATTGATGAATAATTATCACATTTCTTCATAGAGGTGGTAGTCCAAACATATACTCAAAGAGTGTTATCATATGTCAATGTATAAATAAAAGTGATAAATTACAATTTAAAAAGGATAAATATTTCATTAATATCATCAATATTTCATTTATATATCATATATTAATTATAATTATAATTATTACCTTATATTTAATGAATTAGTGAATAATGTATCACATCACTTCTTGAGGTGGCAGACTATCATACACATGAGTGTCATTGTTGTATCCCTCACCTAATGGAAATAAACAAGCTATAAGTGATATATTAACAAAGAATTCATAAATATGGTAAAAATATAATATATACAATTTTAAAACCGTCCATATAAAAATCTGGTAGAGGAAATGATGAAAAATTAATGACATCATTCCAGGAGACGATATACCATTGTATATTAAAATAATTATTACTTATCCCATTCTATGGAAGTGGAGATGGAATTAGGATACTCCCTTAACATAATAATATACCAAGATATGGGAGATATTTTTTTTATCATATCATAATTATTCATTATAAATTAATAAAAGGATGATGAAATTAATACATATGCACACTAAAGCATGATACCTCTACTTCATAAAACATTATTGAGTTACAAATAAAATCAATCATATGATGGATTTTATATATAAATTAGGGATACCACATATGGTATTAAATCTTGGGATTCGATATGGTAATAATTGGTCGAGATAAAGGAATTTTATTGTGTTAAGTGGATTATAGAGGGGTGGATTTTTATTTGTGGGGAAAGGAACCGTTGTGGAAACAACTATAAAAATTACCTAATGAATACATAATGATTAAGTCATTACCAATCCAAAAGATTCCAAATGAATATATAATATATAATAGAAATGATGAATTTAAAATATTGACAGAAAATGTATTTTTAAATGTTTAATCGGAAATCATATCCTTATCATTTCTAAATAACTACCCAAAACCCCCGTTATTTTCTTAATCATGACTACAAATTTTTTTTCACTATTCATTAGTGCATTAAATTAAATTGACCACATTTGATATTATAAATTATAATTATTATATATATTTTATAAATTATGCTAAATAAAATTCTCATAAGTGAAAATATTTAATTTAAACTTATTCCCAGAAAAGTGAAGGAAAAAGTGTGTATTCAAGATGTGAATTTTTGAAGAAAATAATGATTTTTTATAAACGCGATTATTAATAGAAATATTTATTAAGTATTAATAAATATTAATTGATATGTAACCTATAAATTTAATTTAAAATTTACTTCATTAATTGTTTATTTAAATAATTAAAAAGGAGAAATGTTATTCCCTTTTAAATATTTTCTGAATAAACTAGTTTTTTTTTAAAAACATAATATATATTAAAAGATAATATAAATAACATTAAAATTTATTTTATTTTTATAAATATAAATAAATAATATGGTATGATTAAAATAAAATTCAAAACAGTAATTCTATTAAAATTTGTTAATTTATTTAAAATTTATGACATTCTTACAAAAATATTTATTTTTCACTCTTCACTAAAAAACAATAATTTATTAGAAATACAAAATTTTAAATAAATTAAATTTTGATATTAATATTTAAAAAGTGAATTTAATTTATCAATAATGTTTTAAAAATTCTTAAAAATTAAATATAATATTTTTTCAGAAATACATAAAAAATTATTTTAGAAGGATACATATTTTTGAAGCATAAAATTAATATAAAAAAAAATTATTTATTAATTAATAAACCATTATCTGTAATTTATAATGAATCTATAATTTATATATATATGTATATATATATATATATATATATATATCTATGTGTGTGTGTGTGTATTTCATAATGTAGTTAATATTATTCATACCTATCAATTTCATATTCTATTTATAAGTGTTGTAAATATCACGAGAAGTTTAATATTTGTGTTGCATGTAATATGTGATATCGAATTGAACTATATTAGAGTTTTGTCTGTTGAATTCTATAGAAAATTTTTTATTTATATATGAATATTTATATTGAAATGTATCATGGTGATAATTTCACATCTATATTCAGGTTATCTTGTCATATATTATATCGAATATAATTTTCATAATTTATAACATTTTGATGTTACAAAAGTGGTAGCATCACATTCAAAGATATATTTATATTACATTGATACATATTCAGAAACCAAACAATGATTTAATGGATCACCACTATATAATTATGAAACATGAACTGTCAAAAAATCATAGTTTAAGTACTCTGTAAAAAAAAGATCCCAATAGTTGTGTAAGTATATCACTCAATAGATTTCATGAAACAATTCCCATCAAATGAAATAAGGAAAATAAAATTTTAGAACATTTATTATATATTAAGGGATTATATTACAAAAAAACAATCAATAAATATAGTTATGCTTGATATTTTTGAAAATGAATCAGTGCACCAATTTACATTCACATTGGTATACAAATTCAATTTTCAATGCTCACAAACATATGCATGAAAAATGAATATCCCAACACTAATGAGTGTAAATTTATCATTCAATAATTTATCCATAATTGATATCCTGTTATTTTATTCCAGTCAGCATTGAACACCTTGTAACTTTCAATATCCACTTTTACAATACATTATGAAATCATTCCACCATGTATGCTGAGACAATCATCGATATAAAATATTTTTTCATATAACTAATTTATTTTAAAACCCAATTCTATTGAGAATATCTATGTAAACTGTATCATGAACATAATTCAAAAATACCATTTTGAAATTAAATAAAAACATGCTTTTTCCACCAATAAAACATATGTTTTTTCCAATCAATGAAAGGGAATATTTGTCAATTTTTCAAGACAATATGATATATAGTATTAGAGTTGTAGAGAATATCCCAAAAACTATTATTATTTCAAAAAAATCATAATTGATTTGTTTGATCAACCGCTTCTTTTTGTTCATCTGTCAAAATAAAAGTAAATATAATGACCAAAAATACAAAACCATAGATTTTATTATCACAAAATGATCTATAGTGGTGATCAATCCAACACCAAAAGATCAAAAAATGATATAGGAAAACCATACCCTGACCATTGGTTTCTAGAAAAAAAATCTCATTGATTAGTTTCCAATAGATCCTAATGATCATTAATATTTGAGAAATACATTTCATAAGATTGAGATTGGATAGGAAGAATGTAAGAGTGTTTGAGAAAATTGAGACTACTTTTTGCCATAATACTTGATGGGTTCAAATGATTTACAATTTAAATATATAATTTATGTTATATATCCACCAATCGTCACATAAATAAGAAAAAAATAGCAATGTTGGGTTTCCAAAAAAAACACATTTTATGTTGTAAAACAATTTTATTTTGTAAATGGATTTTTAAACCTAAATACTGTCCCTGAATAATTTATTTTATAATCCAAGAAGTTATTCAATAAAGTTTCCATACAATGCTTTTTAGAATGAAATTCTCAGTCATTCTCTAATTACTACTCTTTATGCATCAAAAATATACAACCAAAAAATTAAATTATTAGAAATTACTAAACATAATCTTACCTAAATATGGAGGGGGAACAACATTCTCAAATACATTAGGATTTACATCTCTAGGAACTGTGATATCATCAATGATTATGAACAAGGAAGGAAATTTCTACCACATGAATAATAAATCCCAATACCCACACTCCCTGATCATGTACTGAAATTATGAAATTTACCTTTCAATCTATGATTCTAATCATTGTTACCGAACTTTTTAAAATTAAATCCATACAATATCATAATTGAAACCATGTTATAATTAATTATTGAGGAAATTTATCTCCATTTTTTGAATTATTTTATAAAAATTATACATGAAAAATAAAAAATTCCTCAAATTAAAATTTATAAAATTTGGTCAAAAATTATTAATATCAAATCAATTTATCATCATCATCCATATCAAACCCCTTCATGACATAATATTTTAAACATAAATCATTTAAAATTGGGACAAAAGGAAACAAATGAAGTTTGAGATCAAATGATTAGTAAGGATACAAATAATAATTACAAATTTATTGTCATCATTGAACAGAAGAAGTGAATAAGTGTAGGACTATATAATTAGAGTTTATGAGAGAATAATAAAAGAGGTAATAAAATTCAATACCTATATCATAAAATATGAAAAAATTAAAAAGGAAAGAGTCATTAGAATTAAAAATCATTAGCAATGTGATATAATTTTTTGTCATAAGAAACATTATAATGCCCTTGAAGTCATTAAATAAAGTATCAGTATCTTCAAACATAACCTAAAAGAATGTGTATAGAACCTTTATTGATACCATTAACATGAAATAACCATAACATCGACATCAAAAATAATTAGCTATAGATATAATCACTGACCAATTAATTTTAGTTCAATCTAACCAAACCTATCATTTAATCTAAAATGGGTTATCCAAACACTATATTGTAACTATCAAAATATATAATTTCAATGAATAAAAAGTTGAATGATGAATATGGAGAATTCATTTCATCATATATAATTGAAACCAAATTTATTCTTTTCAGAACATGATTACTTTATGGAATGGTAATGTGTTCTATAATAATTTATTTAAATCATGGATAACCAATTTATGAGAAACCCCATCCATAATAATCTCTATGAAAAAATTTTGACATATGGAAATGAAATGAATTCAATAACAATATCATTGAATCATGATTAAAAAATGAAATAATTGTTTTATAAAAATACCCTTCAAATATTGTTAATACATGAAATGTAAATGGTGTTCATTAAAATAACATTAAAATAAGATTAACACATATAAAATGAATGGGTTTTAAGGTGTATATTTGAATCAATATTATTCCATACTTACAAATATTGAGGATTGAATCAAAACCAAATATCCGGAAGGATAATTAGAAATAAGTGGTTTTGATGACTATATATAAAATTGAATATAAAATATTTTTAAAATCATTTTGAAGAGAATATATATTTCATTTTAAAAAGAGGATTTTCAGAACATAATAAAAATTGAAAATAATTGTTGGATAAAAAATTGAAATAATATTAATGATTTCTTGAAATTAATTTCAAAAAAAAAATTGACTTATTTTTTTTAAATAATTTTTTTAAACAATTTTAAAATCCTTTATAGAAATCATGGCATTGTATGAAAATTGATTTTCAACCGAAATGACTATTTTTCCAAATAAAAATTAATACGAACTATTGAGTATATAAATGGAATAAAATGTTTGTAAAACATGTATATTAATGGATTAAATATCAGATAATAAATATCATGAATATTCATTGTAGGTAGATTATTATAATTTAATGTAATAGACTTAATAACAAACAGTTCAGACAAAAAATGATATTGTATCAAGAAACTTGTACCGCTTAAATAACATTAAATAGAAAGTTACACAAAATATTATAAATTAGAATAGAATTAAAATAATTATATTCATGATAAAACATTTATAATGGTAAAAATATAAACCTAATAATTTATTATTTTTTTATAAAATAACATACATCTCCATGAAGGAATACTCAGATGAAACTCCCTTGACTATTTGGTAACACTGCGAAGATAAAATCCATGAATAAGAGATCATAAAATGTATATGTAATTTCCTATAAATATATGTAAAATATTATTTAAATAATTTTCTTAACAAAATATAATCATCGAAATAATAAAACATTCTTAAATGAGACATACATATCAAATATAAAAAGTGAGATGAGAGAAACACATACCTCCAGATTCACTTAAGTCGAACATGTTTTAACCACCAAAATAGTGGACATAAACCTATTATTAAATTATTATATAATTATAATAATATTTTTATATAATTTATTAATATCTTATTACCATTTCTAATTTTTTTTAAAAATTCTATGTTAATATTACATTTTGGTTAATAAACGCATTGTTTTTCATATATGTTTTTACTTGACAAATTTCCTCAACTTACATAAATAGTCGATTCAAAATATGAAAAATCTAATGATGATATAATAATCATATATAATAATTATATATGTATTTATATTAATCATAAAAATTTAGTGACTTGAATTGAAATACATCGTTCATAGACGTGGTAACTCGTACATAAGCATGAACATTTTTTCAATTTTTTATCATTTTTATTTAATGAAATGTAATTGATATATATATATATATATTATAATTAAATTATAATATTTATATTATATATATAACTCATTTTTTTGTCACAATAAACGTTAATAAATTCTATGTAACGCATGAATGAATCACATTCTTTAGTGATGTGGTATTCATCCATACAAATGAATAACGTTATCATTTCCCAAAATCCATAATGCATGAAGGTATGTGACATATAATAATGAATGAATAATGATATAATCATAAATATAATCTATATTATATATATATATATATTTATATATTATTTTATTCATTTTTACCAACCATTAATGGCAATAATGAAAAAATGATCATTATCAGTTTGTGGGGCGGTAGTCCGCTGTACACAATAATGATTATTCTAAAACCCATTTGATTGATATTTGTGTTATTTTAGGTCATAAACGTAACAAATTTTTTTAGTATATTATTTATAATTAAGATTTTATGTAACCATATGATAATAATAATTAATGTAGGTGTATGAAGATATAAAATTATAATTCTTATTGATGAACATTACCTCTTATTTGTGTATCCTCCTTTAGAATGGACTATAACATTGAAATTTTTTATTTATATCAGATACATGGAATGTTTTAAATGTTTAATAATTTATTTAAATGGTTTATATAGGGGTTTTATAAGAATGAAAATAGTTGTGATGATGTTGGGAGAATGAGTGTCATTTTATAGTTCGAGAAGATTATAATTCTTATAAATACTAAAAATTGTTTAATATTTAGAAGAACATCATTAAAAATGTGACTCCAAGATTGATTAATAATGTATAATAGGTATTATTCTGATGATAAACACATCCAACATAAAAAATAAATACATTTTAAATTATTGGTTTCCTTAACTAATACATTTATTATTTTTAATCATTTCAGTTTTCAATTAAGATCACTAGTATTATAATATATGTAATTCACCTATTAACACTATGTTAAACAATTAATTAGTAATAATTTTAAATACATTGATTTTAAATATAAAATAAAAAATAAAAAATAAAATTACCCTATATATGGAAATTTGATTGCAACATAAGACCATTTATGTGAAAAACGCTACTTTATAAATATTCATGAAGATAATGTTTTTTATATTTAATAGTCAATATGATCATTATAAAAGATTAATTATTCCATTACAAGAACATATATGATATTTATTAACATTTGAAATCACATTATATTATATTTTTTTCTATAATTTGAAATAATTTAATAATATATCATTCTTTTCAAAATAACATTAACATCAATGTTTTTATATTTTATATAATTTTAATTTAAAACAAATCAATAAAATTATTGAATTCACATATAATAAGTACACAGTTGGGTATCATGATAAATTCATAATAAACAATGAAATAGAAAAACTAATTCTATTTACCACACCTTTAATAAATTTAGTACCATTTATTTTTCTTAATTATTAACAAAATAATCGATTTATTGTACTTATATCTTCTATAAAAATTATTGAAAAATAATTATGAATAAAATTCATTATTATTTTAATATTTTATTTATAATTGAACATATGTCGTTTTTCTCTATGCACAATGGTTTATATAATTAATATGAAGAAATATACATTTTATGTCTTTTTCCTTAACAAAATATATACTTGTATCCTTCATAGAAATGATTCATAAAAGATAATAAATTTAGGTCCAAAGATAATTAGGGTATAAATATGTCCAAATTATGGGTTTTGTAAACATTTTTTTTACCATTTTTAAACCTTATATTCTACATTTTGTATTTAAGTGCATTTATACCTTAATCATTGATTATTAATTTAACTATTTTCAAAAATAAATTTCTTTAAAATTTAATTTGAAATTATTAATAATTAAAATAATTATTATTCCAAATCAATTATCCATTTATTCTATATTAAAATCCCAAAAACTGAAAAAATAAAATTTTAATTTAATGTTGGTATCATAGATTTAAAGAGAACACATGTTTTGAAGTGAAAATTGTTAAATGTTTGAAATATTTTTATATCAAAATTTAATAAGAAAATTATTAGAATTAAATTAATATGATTAATATAGATAATTTTTTTATCTTAAATTTATAAAGAATAGAAATTTTATTTATAATTATAAATTATTTAAGTGAAAAGTCAGTTTTCAATAAAAATTTAGAATTTTGCAATATTCATCAAAAAATGTGTTTAAAAAAAAATACAAAAATTTCTTCATAAGATAATTCTTAAATTTTCATATTGAAAAATAATTTTTTTCAAATAAAAAATTTCAAAATTTCAAAATAATATTTTTCAAATTTGTGCCACTAAAGGGCATTAGAATTTCCACTAGAAAAATACATATTTTATATGTAGAATATTATTTGATCTAATATTATTCTTATAAATTTTAAAGAACCAAAAATTTGGTGAAATTTTTTTTACTAAATAAATTGGAATTTTAAGAATCTACAGTTTCTGATGGCCCTTGATTTCGTGGCCTGGGGTGCCCGGAATCAATTTCTGAAGATTAGTCGAGGTACGTTTAGTAAATGTACGTGCATGTTTTTCTATCTTTTGAATCGATGCACGAAATTGAAATCTGCAGACACCGATGAACTCGCAGTGCTGGTATTCTCTTAAGGAGACCTATACCGCATTTGTGTTTTATCAAAAGTGGATGTTATTTATTGGGATTCTTAATAAATTAAATAAAACTATGTGTGACATAATTTTATTTTGTGTGGTAATTTATTTCTCTAAAGGGATGTTGGAGGTGGGGCCCACCCCCACATAACCTCCAACGAGAGGATATTATGTCGTGGGGCCCACACGAGAACCTAACCTCTTAACTCCCCTTGAACCCCATAAACTCCCCATGAATTTAATTAGGCAACCCACTTTTTTTAATTTTGGTGAACTCTCCATCTCCCTCCCCCTTAATTGTACCCACATAATTAATGAATGTCATCATTAATTAATTTGAGTTTTTGATTTATTTTGAATTTATTTTTCAAACATTAGAAGAAGATATTACATTCTTTTTATTTGGTTGGCATAAACATGGTTGGGAGAACTAAGGAGAGGAGGAGAACTCTTGGAGAAATTATACCCTCTCGACGAAGAACACATTTCTCCAATGAAGAAAGGCATCCTCTCCAAGATTGAACAAGGAAGACACCCGAGCCTGGGATTGGCGGCATGTGATGAGCACAATGTACGACGTCGTCTTCGAATTCTCTTCTCGCGGCACCATCAAGAGAACATTGTAATCGAGGTAGGGGTCGTTTTGGGTTATTTATATTTCCATACATCGTCGTTGTAGTTACGGATTTTGAATTTCCACATGTTAACATCATAACGAGGGTGGTTCGGGCTGCACGAACATGGCCCGAACCTCCCCCAAATTTTTTGATATTAATAACGATGTAGGTGGAGCCATAGGGTGTGGTGTCATTGCAACGCACTGGAGAATAATCGCGGCAGATGAAAAGGCGGACGTCGTCGCGCCGTGCTATGGAACTGAAGGCCGCGGCTAGGCCGAAACGAGGTGGTGGTGGACCGGCGCAGTCACGCCTGCCATGTGGAGGAAAATCACGGCCCGTATCTGCCGACCTCTTGGCAGGACGAATGGGCTGGCTACTACCGGCCAGGCTGGAGGACGGCGTCACCCGCAAGTGTCGCGCGGAGGAGACGCGACACGCAAACACTGGCCGCTCGGCAGGCGAACATGCCTACCACCTGCCGGCATAGATTAAGAAAAACCGCGCTGCTTGGCACCACGTGGGAAGAACTGCAGCCCACATAGCTAGCTGCATGTGCACTCCGGAGATAACCGGTCAGCTAAGGCCCGCATGGTAGGGGAGAGGGGGCGCCGCTTGGCGGCGCCGGGAAAACTGAACCGGCTCGCAGCGCGGGTCGGGTCCACGGGTAGGACACGCGCCACCAGACCAGGAAGACCACCCCGCCATTTCAGAGCTAGCATGTTCGGATGGGACGACCCCCCAGCCGGGTCAAACCTGCCAAGCCGGGTGGGGCTGACCCGCCAGCCCACAGGGCTTGACGGGTCGGGCCCGACACCGCTTCAATTCAAATATCTCTTAGACCGCGCATATGATCGACATGTAGTCACTATCACTTGGACCGTCATGATGAGGAGGTACTTTTTTTATAATCTAATTGATTTTTGGACAACTTTGGAAAATTAATGGGTTTAGAACGAGCATAAATCCAACCTGGCCCCTGGAACGGAAATGCCAATAACTCTCAGACAAGGCATCAGACTAACGCTCCATCTGTCATGTTGGGTTCCTTTTTATTAGACTGAACTACTGGATAAATCAACTCAGGAATTCATGATTGTTGATGTTTCGACAATTCACATGAGGAGAGAACCCTCCCGTAATCGAGTGTGTTGTGTGTGGAAACCCTTTAGCTGGCTGCGACGACAACTGTACAGGATTCTTATGTGGGTTCAGCATCGATGAGTACTGTACCAGAATCCAACGTGGGTTCGACAATGATGACCACTAAACAAGAATACCACATGGGTTCTACAGTTCTGACTTCCCTTCATGTATCCTATGTTGGTCTGATAGTGTAGCTAGTCCTGTAACCTATGTGGGTCTGATAGCTTGGCTAGTCCTGTATCCTATTTGGGTTTGAAAACTTGGATGAATCAGTGACTACATCTGATCATCTCTATCGCTTTACGAAATATGTATACCTGTGTGATGTGAGTCATGTATTTCAACCATTATCATCGTGGTGTTTTACCTTTACTTCCATTGTGGACTGGGTTGTGGTTGGGCTCGAGAGTTGGAGTCGAGATTGTGATAGTTATCTTAGGTATATGTATGAGAATATACCAAAGTAGGGTTGGTTGATACTTCACGATTGTATATTTATACTGTGGTTTATCCTTTGTGGATTCAGGGAGACCTATGGGGGTCATGGGGTCCCCTACTGTGTATTGTTATACTCACCCCTGAACAGGATTCGCCCACACCTTGTTGTGTTCTGTGAAGACGACGGACAAAAATGATCGAGGCTGAGGGTGATAGACAGAGGCTGCTCAGAGATGGAATATATGGGATGTACTGCAGGGAAGTGTTGATCGGGTTCTGTACCTACCCTTTTGGTAGTATTCCCAGGTGGATGATCCATAAGCTGTTTTTCCCTTTTTTCTTGTACATGTACTTGTTGTTCTATTGGGTTTGTATATTGGCCCACATACATTCAGCACACGACTTTTCTATTTTAGTTATATTTTCCTCTACTGCTTGTGATCAGACTGTGTGTGAGTTTTAATTTAAAAGGCAATACCTTCCATTTTAATCGGTATTATGCCTTTTGTGGCATTCACTAACAGCTGGCCCATGGAAGGCGGGCTTGGGGTAGTCACGACACGAACCCTGAGGACGGGTCGTGACAAATTGGTATTAGAGGTTTCAGTTCTACCGCAGAACTTGGACTATGGTTTTTTTAACTATAATATTATTGGGTTTTTTGGTGTGGTTATCAGTTTAGGAAAAAACTGATGATGGTGTGGCGGTTGAAGTATCCATACAGTAGGATTGTGTCTTCTGATCTCCGACTCAGTACATGAAAACACTAATTGCGTGTTTTTTTCATGAAAATGTTTTCATCGTGATTACATTGTGTCAGCTCGCCTGGAATACTGTTTTAACCGTAGCACATCTGTTTCTTTTCAGGATGGCCCCAGGAAGGTAGCCAGCTAGGGTTCTGAGTTTCATACGAGATGGTAGCCCACTGATCGACGAGGCCTCGGAGTAGGGCCCCATCACAGTGGAGGTACCAATGGTACCACAACCCATTGGGCCACTGATACCACCAACTCTAGCAACAGAGAGTGCATGCCACCTGAGTGCGTTGCACGAGTTCCAGCTCCAGAGGCCGCCCAGGGTCTGGGGAGAGACGAACCCATAGAAAAATGAGGATAGGCTGGAGGCTATCATGAGAGTTTTCAAATTTGTAGGGACACTAGCCGACCTCATCGTGATCCTTGCCACGAGTCTCCAGCATGCAGCAACATGAATATGGTGGAGCCTGATGCTCCAGGTGAAAGGTGAGGCATCATTAATCTGGATTGACTTCGAGAGTATCTTATGCTCATAGTTTTTTCCATCCACCCTTCGTGTGGTACAGATTCCGGAGTTACTTCATCTGCAATAGGGAAGCATGATAGTTTCTCAGTACTCAGTGAGGTTCACTGACCTCTCATGGTACTCAACGGATGTAGTACTAGACCTTTTCTTCATGGCCAAGACCATTTAGCATGGACACGGGCACGTGATCAGGGCTTTAATGATACCCCTGAGCATCCCGACGTAGGCGGGGAGTGCTTGAGTGATCCCTTCTAGTGGAGAGTACTCTCGCTGAGTAGTTAACAGCGGCAAGTCCCACATTAGGGAGACAAATAACAGAGTCCTTTATAGCTGGAAATAGACAGATGACGCAGAGGTCCAAGTAGACCAGGCCATCAGGTGGAAGACCCTAGAATAAATTTTCGGTTGTGTGGGGAACATGAGACAAATCTAGATATATGAGGAGTAGGCAATGCTATTCATGAGTCATGCAGGGACACATGGATCGTGACAGCCAAGCCCGGTATGCAGATGAAAAGCAGACATTAGAAGAACCTACGAGGCAGAGGCAGAGGATCGACGGTGGTGGTCCACAGGGAGCATGCAGATGTGGTAGAGGAGTTGGCCGAGCAGTGGGTAGTGGAGGTGTTTCGAGTCTCTACAACCAAAAACACCAGGAGTTCCTCCCTGACAATAAGGAGCTATATGATAGAGGTAGGCTCAACTTCAGGTAGTCGAGCCCTACAACCACGGTGCACCTGAGATGATTTGAGGTACTATCTGTGTCTACTCCACCATTTCTGCAGTACTTATAGACACAGGTGTGAGTCATTCTTTTATTGCCACTAACCTTGTTCATAGATCGAATATTCTGACATAGTCTTTGGCTATATCCCTATAGCTAGAGACTCCTACGGGAGAAGACTCAATGATTATGCATTGGTTTCTCCAGTGTGACCTTACTCTAGGAGACGAGAACTTTGGCTGGGATCTTTTTGTTGCAGCGTCTAGGCCTTACGACGTCATATTTGGTATGTACTGGTTATCCAAAATTCATGCATAGATTGACTATATTAGGAATAAAGGGTGGTGTGTCCGCACGGATGGTACCTGGTTCACCTTCACCAGTGATAAATGATACTTTGTAGTGCAGGATGGACTTAGGCAGAAGAGAGGGAAGCCAATCACACATCAGTTGGCTAGTCTCATCCTTGAAGCAGTTGTTGTGCGGAGTCTAAGTTTTCCTATTGTGGTGGATCAATACATGGATGTTTTCCATGATGACCTTCCAGGACTAAATCCTCATAGAGAGGTAGAATTCTACATTAACATATACCCCGGGACAAAACATATATCTAATCCATCATATCGGATGTCTCATGCTGAGCTTTGTGAGCTTCGGGTACAATTGTAGGACTTGCATGGGAATGGATTTATCTGACCAAGTGTTTCAAACATGGCATTTCCTATTTTGTTCCCCAAGAAGGCGGATGTGAGCTTGTGACTGTGTGTCGACTACCGTCGCCGAAATTAGATGACCATGAAGAACAAGTACCCACTCCAGAGGATTGACGACCACATTGATCAGCTCAAGGGAGCATGATGGTTCTCAAAGATAGACCACAGTTCATGCTATCAACAGCTCAGTGTTCGAGATGGGAATGTACAAAAGATGGACTTCAGGTGTCGGTATGGCCACAATGAGTTCTTGGTTATGCACATTGGTATAACCAAGGCTCTAGAAGTTTTCATGAGTCTCATGAACAGTATATTCCAGCAATACCTCGATCGTGTATTCGTAGTCTTCATCGATGACATACTGATTTACTAGACTACATAGGAGGAGCACTACTACCATTTTTTGTTAGCACTCGGCACACTCTGAGAGAACCATATCTATTGTAAACCCAAGAAGTGTCATTTATGGATTCGAGAGGTTCACTATTTAGGAAATGTCATCTCGGAGGCAAGAGCTGTAGTGGAATTAGTGGGGATCATGGAAATACATGCTTTGGATCCACCTAGGAGTGTGACGGAGGTGTGGAGTTTTCTGGGATTGGCTAGGTACTATCATAGATTTTTTCCAGACAACTCCATGGATTCAACTCTTCTTTCATAATTGATGAAGAATGGGAAACCCTTCAAGTGGTCAGAGAGATGCTAGTAGATCTTTCTGAAGATGAGGTAGAGATTGACCAGTGATCCCATCTTGAGGATACCAGACGAGGGAGTAAGGTGCGTAGTTTACTGCGACACATCAAGGACCAGACATGGGTGTGTCTTGATGAATGAGAGAGTAGTGATCGTGTATGGTTTATAGCTATTGAGATAGCAAGAGAAGAACTAAGTTACCCATGACATGGAGTTAGTAGCATTGGTCTTCACCTTGATGATGTGGCGACACTACCTGATGGGTGCGCGTTTTACAGTTCACTCTGACCACCAGCGTCTTAGATACATCTTCTCATAGAAGGAGATGAACCCGAGACATCGATGTTGGATCGAGTTCCTCCAGGACTATGATTTTGAGATAGTCTATACTCCTGGGATGGGGGACGTTGTAGCAGATTCTATCAACATGAGGTCAGATATTCAGCTACTAAGAGAGGAGACAAAGCAGCTGGCTGCATTGCAGATATACTTTGTGGATAGAAATGGAGAATCCATTATTCTTTCTCTCACAATCAATCCTCCACTTCATCAACGAGTCCGAGAGGCACAACATGGGGATGTTGACTGTGAGACGCGACGAGCTCATGTATCCTCAGGGCAGGCACCTGATGGGTTTTCTGAAGGTGGGGAGAACATCATCCACTCATAGGACGTACCGTGGTACCAATTTTACTATAGGAGGAGGTGTTGAGAGAGTTTCACAATTCCCCAATAGTTTTATATCTAGAAGTGGAGAAGATGTATCAGGACCTTAGACGACAGCACTGGTAGATCGGTATGAAGAAGGTGGTAGAAGAGTTTGTCTCACGATACCAAACTTATCAGTAATTGAATGTAGAACACCAGGTTCTAGCAGGTTTGGTTCATCCATTAAAAGTCCTAGAGTAGAAGTGGGATGGGATATCCATGTATTTTGTGATGGGACATCCACATACATCCAGAGGACATGAATCTATCTGGTTGATTGTCGACTGACTCACCAAGCCGGCCCACTTCCTACAGATCAGAGAGCAGAGCATAGTAAAGATCATGGGAAGCCTCTACATACAAGATATCATATGAATTCATGGTGTTCCATCTATGATAGTCTCCGATCGAGGAGGCTGTTTCACTTTATGGATATGGAATGGGTTGCAGGAGGCTTTCGGGACACAGTTTTGCTTTAACACCACCTTCCATCCACAGAAGGATGGCCATACAGAGATGACCATTCCGAATCTTGAGGATATTCTCCATGCCTGTGTCCGTGAATTTTGGACGCAGCATCGAGGATCACAAAACCTTGGTGGAGTTTGCGTAAAACAACAGCTACCATTCCACCATTGGGATGACACCTTACGAGGCATTGTATGACCGACCTTGCAGATCGCCTCTATGCTGGACTGACCAAATGGAGTCAGCACTTGTAGGTCCAGAGATGTTGCATGCTACGACGGAGAAGGTGTAGATTATCCAAGAGCAGATGAAGACTACACAGAGCAGACAGAATTCCGATGCTTATAGAAGAATGAGACTATTGGAGTTCGAGGATAGCGACCATGTTTTTCTGCAAGTATCACCTAGATGAATTCTGTGGAGATTTGGCTATGGTGGAAAGTTATCTCAGTGATTCAATGGACCATTTATGATTCTCAACAGAGTAAGAGAGGTGGCTAAATTCTTATCCCTTCCACCTTAGTTGCACCGAGTGCACGAGGTCTTCCATGAATCTTCGCTGAGAAGATACGTGCATGACCCGTCCCACATCATCGACCATGGGGAGCTGGACATCGATGATGAGCCAACATTCACGGAGGTTCTTGTAGAGATTGAGGATCGACAGGAGCAGGTCCTGCATGGACGGTCGATTCTTCTGTTGTGCATTCGCTGGAAGAACGAGAACCTCTAGCAGAGAACTTCGGAGTGAGAGTCTCAGATGCATGCTTAGTAACCAATTTTGTACCAATAGTGAGTGTTGTAGCTTATGGGGATGTAAATATCTTACGTGGGGAGAATTTAAAGAACCATTAATCTAGAAGAAATTTTTTCATAAATACATGGGAAGTTTAAGAGTCCGTAGTTTTTTACGGCACTTGATTCAAAGGCCCGGTGTGCACGGAATTAATTTCTGTTGTTTTTTTCGTGTATGTTTACTAAACATAAGTGCGTGTTTTTCTATCATTTGAATCGGTGCTCGAAATTGAAATATGAGGACACTGATGAACTCGCAACACCTTTATTCGCATAAGGAGACCTTTACTACAGTTCTGTTTTATTGGGAGTAGAAGTTAATTACTGGGATTCTTAATAAATTAAAAAACATTATGTGTGACATAATGTTATTTTGTGTGGTGGTTAATTTATCCAATGGGATTTTGTATGTTTGGCTCACCCCTACATAACCTCCTATGAGAGGATATTATGTGGTGGGTCCCACATGAGCACCTAATCCCTCAACTCCCCTTGAACCCCTTACAATCCCCTTGATTTGAATGAGCCAACCAACTTTTTTTTAATTTGGTTGAACTCTCCACCTCCATCCCCCTTAATTTTTCCAAAACAATTAATTAATGTATTGATTAATTAATTTGAGTTTTTGAATGCTTTTGAATTTATTTTACCAACATTAAAAGATGAGATTATATTATTTTAATTGGGTTTGCATAAACATGGTTGGGAGAACTAAGGAGAGGGGGAGAACTCTAGGAGGAATAATACCCTCTCGACGAAGAGCACCTTTCTCCAATAAAGAATGACATTCTCTCCGGAGTAGAATGAGGAAGAAGCTTGATCCCAGAATAAGCGGCTTGTGACGATGGAAATGTACGACGTCGTCTTCTAATTATATTCCCATGCCACCGTCAATCGAACAATGAATTTGAGATAGGGGGTTGTTTTGACTTGATTATATTTTCGAACATCTTCGTTCTAATTACGGAATGTGAATTTCTAACCATTAATGTCATAACGAGGAGGGTTCGGGCTGCACGAACAAGGCTCGGACCTACCACATATTTTTTGATCTTAATAACAACAGAGGAAGAGCAAATAAGGTGTGGTGCCGTTGCACCGTGCCAAAGAACAACCGTGGCGGATGAAAAGTCATGGCGCCGATGTGCCGCGCTATGGAACTGAAGGCCGTGGCCAGGCCTGGACGTGACGGTGGAGGACCAATGTCGTCGCACCAGCCGAATGGAGGAAAATCGTGGCCATCATTCGTGGGATTCTTTTCTGGAAGAAGCGAGCTACTACTGGCGACCAGTCTAGAGGATCATGGCACCCGTAGGTGCCACGCGGAGGAGACGCCGCCCGCAACCGCGGGCCGCTAGGCGGGCGAACAGGTCGGCCGCCTGCCAGTAGGGCTGAAGAAAAGCGGCACTGCTTGGCACCGCGTGGGATGACCTGTGGCCCGCACAACGGGTTTTGTGCGCGATTCAGATATAACTGGCCAGCTATGGCCGGTCGGGCAAGGGAGAGGTGGCACAGTTTAGTGCCGTCAGGAGAACCAAATCGGCCCACAATGCGGGCTGGGTCCGGGGGTGGGTCATGACCCACTGGGCCGGGACAACCCCCCATCCATGTCAGACCCACTGAGCCAGGTAGGGCTGACCCACCAGCATACTGGGTTGGAAGAGCCATGGCCGACTCTTCATAAATTCGTATATCTCCTAGACCGCACATCCGATTGATGCACCGTCTGTGGAACTGGGACCCTCGTGATGAGACTGTCCTTTTTTATACTCTATGTGAGTTTTGGTCATCATTGGAAAATGGTTGGGTTTTGAACGAGCAAAAATCATACCAGGCCCCTTGAACGAAAATGCCAATAACTATCAGATCGGGCGTCGATTGACGCATCGTCTTTCGCATTGGGTTAGTTGTGATGAGATTAAACTACATGATACATAAACTCAGGAGTTCATTATAGATGATGTATTGTCACTTGACTCGAGGAGCGGACCCTCTCGGAATCAAGCGTGTTGTTTGCGCAAACCCTAGAGCTGGCTGCGACGTCAATTGTACAGGAATCCTAGGTGGGTTCGACAGTGAGGACTACTATACTAGAATCCATCGTGGGATCAACAACGATAAAAACTATACCAGAATCCTACATGGGTTCAAAAGTTATGACTTCAGTTCCTTTATGTTGTGTGGGTCCGACAGAGTAGCTAATCATGTATCCTGTGTGGGTCCAACAGCTTAGCTGGTCCTATAACATGTGTTGGTCAGATATCTTAGATGAATCAGTGAGTACATCTGATCATCACTATCTCGTTACGAAATATGAATACCTGTGTGATCTGAGTCATGTATTTCAAACATTATCATCGTGGTGTTTAAATTTACTTCCATTGTGGATTGGGTTCTATTGGGGCTTGATATTTGGAGCCAGAACTATGACAAGTAACATAGGTATATATTTGGGCATATACCTGTGTATGGTTGGTTGATAATTTTTTATTGTATCTTTCTTCTGTGGTATATCATTTTTGGATTTTGGGAGACCTACGGGGGCCTCGGGGTCCCCTACTAAGTATTGTTATACTCACCCATGCACGGGCTTCATCCTCACCTTGTTGTGTTCTTTGCAGACGACGAAGATCATTAATTGAGGATAAGGGTGAAAGATGGAGGCTTCTCAGAGATGGACTAGATGGGACGTACAGCTGGGACGAGTTGATCGAGTTTTGTACCTACCCTTCAGGTATGATTCCTGGGCGGACAATCCAGGAGTTGTTTTTTCCTTTTTTATGTGTACTTGTACTTTTTGTTCAGTTGGGTTTGTATACTGGCCCACTTACCTTCGGCACACCTTACTTTTCTATTTTAGTACTTGTTTCCTCTACTGCTTGTGTTCAGACTGTGTGTGAGTTATAGTTTAAAAGGCAATGCCTTCCATTTTTATCGGGATTATGCCTTTGGTGATAGTTGCATGCCCCAGGCCTATGGAAGGAGGGCTTGGGGTAGTCACGGCATGGGCCTGGAGGACGGGTCATGACATAAATTTTAATAGTCAAATTTTAAAACATTTTATTTAGAATATAAAATTTATATTTCATTATGATCATTAAATAATATAAATTAATTTAACTTATGAGGATAAAATTCCTTCTTCATATAAAAATAGTTTTTTTATAAATTGATTTACTTTATTTTTAGTTGGATTTTAAATAATGTTATATTTAATTGGTAATAAATTAATTCAAAAATATTTTTTCATAAGTTATTGAACCTTATTTGTAAATTTTAATAAATTTTTTAGTATGAAGTATTATTTTTCAATAATAATTATAGTATTTTTTTTTCTGTAAAACATGGCGTTGTATGTAACACATGGTATGGAAGAATCTCTTTGCTGACTGTATCTTAAGATCAATTTTGGTTTTGTAAAATGAAAGATAATATATTTTTGGTATGTACATTATGCTATCAAAATAATATTCTTATTTTAACATCATGAGGTATTACATCAACCACATTAATTTATTTCTCCATCGCAATTTAAACATTATCTTGTTAATCAGAGGATGAACATTTGAAAACCCATTTTTTTAAAACCACATGATAAAGAGGTTTGATAAAATTGCATCTTAAAAAGAGTATAAGTTATGTTGGAGGGACATCTACAATAACACAAACCAGGGTTCTAAATATTGAATCATAGCTGTGATGTAAATATTTGGACATGGAAGAAAAACATAAATCGCTAATTAATGATATAGTGTGACAGGGACCATCAATCACTAAAAATTTAAATCTCAGACGGATGTTAAAAATCAAAAAACCATAAACTAAGGATTTATAAAATAATATATAGATATCATTATAGATGTTGGTAATTTGATATCCTTTTGATCCATGATCTATTTCCTAGATTTGAAGAATTTACCTATCATCTAGACTAGAAAAATAATGAAACATACATAATTTATTAGTATAATATAATCCATTAATTAATTTTCTTCTAAATTATCATCTATTATAAAAAATGTTTTTATGGATGATGGATTATATATTTCTGAAAAAAATTAATGATATATTAATGAACACTTAAATCAAAAATTGGTAAAAAGGTATTTCTTTTGTCCTTGGAACTTACAAAAATAAGTATCACATGTTATGTTAAATACCTAAATTTATCATGATTAATATGATACATTAATCTAAAAAATTCAATAGTTACCCCAAATTTTTAATCTATGTTTTTCCATGAAGAATTGTACTTATTTTTTTTCATAAAATTCCTAACTAAGATTGAAGCCCAATGGTTATATTTTTTTATAAATGTATTAAAATAATACAAATCAAATGTTATTCTTTAAACAAAATCCCATATGTGTCCTAAATGAACTTTAGAAGAACATATAAACATGTCTTACAAATAATTATATCAGAATGGTCATTGGTATATGTAAAACACTTATCATTCCCATGTATTAGGTTTAAGCACCACCACCTAGACAAATGCTAGTCGTTGTCACCAAACATTCTAGTTAACCCCTTTTTCCTTTAAATATGAAAATTAATTCTTCCCGATTTCCTCTTAATGATGATCCTAGGGTTCAAAAATACCCCACAAAAAAACATATCCCAAACCATAATTAATGAAATAATGACCTCATTGCATAAAACAAAAAATTGGTATCTCACACATTGATATTCTGATCATCGTTAATATTATAATCCTCATTTTCTATAGATGAGATTTAATATAACCTTGTTAGATATCATCATATTCTCTTAATTTCTCTAAGACATTATTAGATACCAATTATATTAAGTCATGTCCCACAGTACAGTATCATATGATGAATTTCCGAAAATTTTATTTCTTGATGTAATGAAGATAATTGTGAACCAAAATTTTCCATCCAAACCATAAAAAAAACAAAATGAATACTTGGATAATTTACATTCTCAGCTACCTATTAGGTTTATAGTTTTAAAGAATTTGGAATTTTTAACATAAATAATATCCATGTAATAAAATGTAAATTTATCTCATTTAACAAACATATTTCTTATACATATTAAATTCACCATCATCATGCATATGAAATCAGCTCATGAAAAAATTCATTGAACCTCATTCATTATTACCTAGTAGAAAAGGAACAATAATAAGGGTAAACACAAATTCTCATACAGGGTAAACATAATCAGTAACAATTAAATGTCATAAATATACTTAATATGTACATTAGGTTATGAAGATATAATATGAGTGCCTGAGGGAATCATTAAACTACTCTGACCCATAATAAACATTATCATTATATTTGAAAAAATATAAAATCTATTAATCATTATAATAAATAATAATTATCCATGTGATATAAATAGTTATCAAAATAAAAAATATAAAGCCATATAATTCAAAGATAAAAAATATTGGTATCTTGTAACATCTTCTCAAATAACACATAAAGATCTCATATATAACCCTTATAAACCCCATTCAATCAAAATAATTATATGGATGAATTCAAATTTTATTACATATATAATACAATCATTTAACAATGAATTGGAGAGGTATTTGGGAGCTCCCATAATTAATCCTATAAATAAATGTAAGTGTATAACATAGATTTCAAGATAAATACTTAATGTTAAGACTATAATTCCATAATGATTTGGTAACTATAAAACATTATATCCCTATTAAAGTGAAATACTAAAAATTATATGAAAATCACAAATAATCATAATGAGAATATTCATAAAATATATTCATGAGTAGTATATATCAATTATCAAATGATGTGTTGAATAAGGCATACATCTCTATGAAATAAATATTAGATGAGAAAATCCCATAAATCAATCTTTTAGATGATCATTTTTTAAAATACCTTATAGTGGTTATAAACATTTAAGTAAATTATTATAGAACCATATTATTAATTTTCATATCAAATATGATTTTATTATGAACTCTTATTATATATTTATAAATAATTCTATAATAATATTATATTTCCAGTAATACCCACATTGTTTTTTTTGATATGTTATGATTATTTATTTTTGGTATAATAACATATATCATTAATTATTAATATCATAAATTAAATACATGATGTTACTATAATATATATTCTCTCTATATGTATTAATATGATTCCATGAAATTTATTGATAAGAAATTTAAATCACCATTCATTGATAAGGTATTTTATATGTTAGTCTGAAATGTTTTTCCATTATCAAGACATTTTGAAAGAATGAAATTTAAAAGAAATTTTTTATAAATATTATCATTAAATTAGAATATTCATTTTACATATATCATATTTTTTTCAAACGTTCCATTAAAACATTACATGTAATGTGTGAATGAATCTCGTCATATCGCGAGGTGGTAGTCCACACTAAATGTGAACCATGTTATTGTATTCCCAAAAAATTGATTGCATGGATATATTTATTATATAATAATTAAAAAATCATGATAAAATCATATATATAATATATTATATATATATATATATATATAATTCCCATCATTATTACTAACCATTATAGGTGGTAATGGATGAACTAGTAACATCAGTTTCTGAGGCATCGGTCATTTAAACAATTTTTAGGATTTCGTAACCCAGTTTATTGAAGTGTGTGTGGTTATTGGTTATTTCATAAAAAGACATATAATACTTCATTGTATATTGATTCAATTTTATATAAATGTTATAATAAGAATTTATGGAGGTGTGGGAATATATAAAATAAAAATTCTTTTATAAAAACATTACCCTTATTGAGGTATCCACCTTAGATTTTCACTAAAAACATAACATTTTTATTGAATAAAACATAAGTATCCTAGGATTCAGTTATATATGTTTGCAGGTTATTGGGGTATTTCGTTCATGATAAAAAATCATTAAGATTAGTGACAATGTAACACCCCAAGATTTCGTAGTACACAATTTATTCAAAGTAATTCAATAAATTTCACTACACTCAACACTGAGTTCTAACGCACCATGACATAAACAACTAGCCGTAAAAAAGTGTTTATGAATAGTATTAACTGAATTTTGATGTTTATATAATCCTTATAATTTTTTAATCAATATTATTAGTTTCTTAGACATAATGTAAGAACAAATTCATTTTTTTCAGATAATAGAACCATTTTTCAGAAAATGCTATTTTTCCACCTTTTAATAGAAAACTTTTCCTAAATAAAATATTTGAAATATTTATATATTCAATTTGAAAAAATAAACATCTTATTCAGAATCAGGACATAAGAATTTAATTTCAATAAATTTTTTGTGTTTTTCTAATAACTTTTATATTTGGGTGAATAATGTAAAATACTATATTTTAACTATAAACAAATTTTTTAATAAAAATAATATATAGGGTTAAATTATAAATTTTAATGGTTTTTAAGAATAAATTGATTATATTTTTACGATTTAATCAAATTCTGATCGTTGGAAGTAATTTCACATTGAAATTGGACACAAATAAGTGCCAATCGTTTTATAGATAATATTTTCTAAAAATATGCTTTTTGGTTTTGACAACAGGAATTAATTTTAAATTAAGAAATGAAATTTATATATTTTGAATTTGGAAAAACTAGAATTCATTTTTTAATTTTTAATATCAAAATTAGCTTAGGGTGAATTATTGTTATGTTTATGAAAACGTTCAATTTTTTATGTATAGTGAAAAAACACGGAGGTAAAATTTAAAACTGAATTTTTATTTAAATAATAAATTATTTTGTTTAAATTTATTTTAGTTAAAAATAGATACATAATACATATATATATTCAATGTAATACATTGGAGTCATTTGGTAAAAATATTATATATATAAAATTATATTGAACATTTCACAGTCTTTTACTCACATCCTTGGAGCATTTGCAAATTTGCATAAAACTTAATTTTAACACTTTTGTGAATTGAATTTAAAAACTCCGAGAGACACGGATGATATTAGTATATAAAATGTGGTTTAATAAGATGAATATATTGTTTTTTTGAATAATAACTTTTTACATTTATTTACCACCGTTAAATGTAAATAGTATAATTAAGGGTAAAAATAATATTATTATTACAATAAAACATGTCTTAATTCTAATGGATATGGGTAATTCAACAAAAAAAACCTTATTAATAAAATATTATCCATTATTTCCACTGTTATTAGATTAGGACATCTATTATTATTTTATTCAAAGAAGAGTTAAAAGTGTTAAATTCAATGTTTAATAACTAAACAATTTTTAATATAGGGTTAATCATTAGATAAATTAGACTATAAATATTCATTAGAAAGATAAAAATATTTCCTATATAATGTTATTTTATTTATAAATTTTAGACATTAAATAATTTAATTTATTTATGACACAATAATGATGCATGAAATATATTATTAATGAAATATTAAAATAATTGATATTAATAATACCCAAATAAATGTAATTTGAGACTTTTTATTTATTAAACTAATTTTATAGGGTAATATGAGATATTATATATGTAAGGATCATCCCAAGTGATTAAATAATATTATATATGTCATTTATGAACCACTTTGGGTTCTCTTGGAAGTTTATAGGATATTTATTAACCATATTATACAGAAATACAAAGAGACATGGTAAATGTCGAACTTTTTAAATAAGAGTTAAATCTAAAAGATAAGGTTAATATACTGACCCAAACCTGTATAAAACCTATTGGTTAATTTTTTTTCGACCCATCCCCATCATAGGCTTTAAATAATTCATTTTGGAACCATTATAAACATAAAATAAATTTATTATATAATAATAATTTTATTTTTTCCTAAGGTGCCCACCACCCCTCCTATAAAAAGTCATTTCCCCTTCTCTCAAATTCACATCTCCAAAGCCATTTATCTCGGCCTAACCCAGCCCAAATATCCTCCCAAATATCCTAAATTCATCTTAAAGGCCTTAAATTGGTCATAAATCCATACTATGGAGCCCTTTTGATCAAATAAAAAGGAAGAACCCGAAGAAGAGGTAATGATTTCAACACCCTCTTTCATGTTCTCGTATTCTTCTACTGACTATTTATTAGTTATTACCATACCAAAATTTTAAACACAGTACCTTATATATACTTTGATGTTATTATAAATATGGAGCAACCATATTTATTATTCAATCCATCCTATGAATGATAATGTTACCAAGCGTGCGTACGTACGACTTATCGTCTCCACGCTGTGGTGTAATTTGTTATTCATCACTATGATATTTGGATCAATATAATGATGATTAATATTTATATAAATAATGAAAATAACATGCAAATGTCTCTTTAAAATTAATATACCATAATATTCCACACCTTTAAGGAAATTATATTATCTCTCGTATGTACGAACGAGTTACCGTCTCCACAACACGATGATATATTTCTCCACGTTCACCATTCATCACCAATTATAAAATTATATAATCTGAATAAGACTGTAATATATGAAATAATAATTCTACTGGAGGTATATATGTAAGTCGTTATGTACTTACATATATCTTATTCACTTACTTCTATTCAATACGATATGAAAACAGAAACATCGTTTTTGCGTAAGTACGACCTACCGTCTTCATAAACAGTGTTTCCAACATCATATATCTATCTGTTATAAATATTTATATTCTTATTATATATTATATATGAATCCAGGTTTTTATTCTGTATGTATTTAAACTATTATCAAAATGATATGGTAAATAATAACAAGTTAAAATACGTAAGACCAAGAAAGCGATTATTACCTGAAATATTAATTTAACATGAAAATCGTTATTAAATGTGTATTATAAATTCATAAATGAATCATGTAGGATATAATAAATAAGAATATGGTTCTATTATAATCTAATAACATACAATGGTCATTATACAGGAGGTTAAATGCACCCTCAACCAATGTAAAGTGCAAGGTAAGGGGTTTTCATCTCACTCCATATTCCTGTGTGATTCATGCTATATTGCCACTATTACCATTTTTATTGTGTATATACTACCAATAATTATATTATTTGTGTAATAAACTTTAATTTATGTGTATTTACTTATTAATTTTATGAAACTTATTTCATGGGTTGTATGTTTCATATGTTACCAAATTGGTAATGGTTAATTTCATAATCTCTTTATTATTCGAGGTTGTTTTTATGTAAGTATCTACTGCGAAATATTTATTATCCATGTCCATGTTTAATAAAATTGTTTTCAAAGGGACTATTTTTAAGATACCTTTTTACTAAAACATTATTTTAATTGTTTTACATGTTTATTCTTCAAAATCATTCTCATTAATTTCCATGTTTTCAAAATTGTTTTTAAGGATTTATTTATACGGACATAAATATTTTTAAAATGATAATTCATTCCAATGTTTCTAATTGGTGTGGGATACTTTTATTCAAAAATATATTTAAATTTCTTCCTTTATAAATTGTGTGACTTTTAAATGTATTTATGAAAAATGGATATCTCTCTCAAAGTGTTTAACAATTCATTTTCATCTATATCCACATCCTTTGATGGATTTTAAACAAATATGGAGTTGATTTATTTTGATACAGAAACTCCATATTGTATTGAAGGATTTGTGATATATATGGATGTGGATGTGTTATTTTTATACCATTCATGGTTTATGGATAAATTATTGACATTTCGTTTGCTATTTTTAATATGAATGTTTATGTTATGTTTAAACCATTTATTATGAGGAATGTATTGGACTTAGTAAGTGACGAGTGATGCCCGCTAAAGCTCCTCAATGCATCAGTACGACTCATGAGACAAACTAGTGACTTGGCAAAAGGCCTTGAAAAAAATCTTATTTGTAGTCTTCGCACAAGCCCTTAAAAATGTAGTTATGATGTCTGTCATTTTTCATTCCATCATTATGAAAGAGGATATTGATATTGCAGGTGATTATTCGACTAGTAGAATATCCATGTTAATATGTAAATGGAATTATTTTATTGTATCTTTTCCATATTGTTCTGAAGTATATATTTAAGAGGATTTTGTTTTAGTCTTGTACATTTCCTTAAATGTTTATACTTATTAATGAATGTTTCATCTATATTGTTCTCCTTACTCGGAATCAGAGCTCACCCATTTCAATGATTTAATTTTATCAGGATTACAAGAAATATATTATGATTGATAAGAAGGGTTAAGATAGGGGACTAATGGAGTTTTAAAAGGAGTATTTATGTTTTGTTTTGTTTTCCAATGTGTAATGTAACAGTCATGAATGTAAATTACTTTCCAAGACTACTTAACTGATCGGTATTTTGGGACTTGATTCCTTGTAATCATGCCAATGTATTAAAATAATGCACTGACTCTGGGATTCTGGGGTCGGGGTGCTATAGTTGGTATCAGAGGAAGTTTACCAAAAACCTTGGAAACTATATTTAGATAAACTCATATTAGATAACATTAATCTATATAGTCTTTGAGGATTAGTATAGAAGAACTTCAAAAAAAAATTGTAATGTAGTGATTTTTTGAGTTTTCCAAGAAATACATCCATGTCTGGATATGAGCAGGTAGAGGCGGCTCTAGCACATATGTACCTTGGTGTAAAACACGAAAACACCGCTTTGAGCTAGACTCGAACGAGAAGTGGTGCACGAAAATGGGCCTTGCTTCACTCTTGGTTACGACAGTCTTGGGGGAAATACTTAGGAAAATTCTCATTTTCATTACAAACAATAAGGATGTGTTTATGAGTATATACATCCTCAAAGAAAACATTTTTATGATTATGGATTATATCCATAAAATGTTCAATTTATGTTTAATTTTTTACAATTTTGGAACTGGGAATAATGATTCATAAACTAACATAGTGTAGGCCAATGTTTAGAAATGGCACCCGGTAGAAAGAATGAGAGCTCCAACAATACGTATGATCCAAAGAGTAATAAGGATCATATCTTTCATAGTATTATGCCAACAATTAGAAGGGAAATAGTTTCCCATGTATTGTCAACAGATGATGAAATAGATTCATGTGTTAACTAGATAAGTAAATAATTCTCTGAGTCCTATGGCTTTGAAGGGAAGCAAGAGATGAAAACGATGGAAGAAGGAAAGATGGATAAAGGGAAGAGGGAAAAGAAATAATTTCCGATATATGATAACAATGGAAATAATCACCTTGGAAATTTTTTTAAGGGAATGAGTGTTTGTTATGAGTGTCGAGAAAAATTAAACCAATTATCTGATTGCAAGGATAAGAAAAAGGTTTCATGTGTATAATGCTTCATCTACATGCAGTTCGATCACTACGCGAATCAATGTCCAAATCATCCGATTATACCACAAATGATGAAATTGGATAATAATCATGTTATGATACTACCACAGATGTAGATGAATGCCTAGTGTTCTTATGTTGTTGTTTAAGTATTATTTCATTTCAGTGTTGTATCGATGATATATCAGTTATATGAATTAGGGAAATAAATAAGGATTGTAATACAATATTATTTAATTGAGGATTTGAGATTATTTGGATTTATGTAGAGTGATTCAACAAAAAGTTAAACTTTTTGGAAAATACATTGTTATAGAAGAGATAAACATTAATATGATCCTGATACTGAGGTAGTAATTTTTGAATAAGAGATGGTTGATTTGGATTAATTATATTGTCTATTCTTGACTATCATGGAATTAACTAATGGTTCGTTTATTTCATCATTGTTGGAATATTCATAAATTTTGGATATAAGAAATATACCAATTATTATATAAAGGATAGGGGAGCATGAATATAATCACTAAGGTTTTATGTTAATTCAGGGTGTTACCATGTTTTAAAAAAATACATGATGAAGGTGTTCGTTTGTTATTACAAAGAAAAAATGATCTTCATTGTGTTTATCATCCTTATAAATTTTGTATTATGAGTTTGGAATGATTTATTTTGGATATGTCTAAGGGTTGGAATTTATTAACATTGAAATTGGATATTATTGTAATGTTAATTTTTATTATTATAAAAAGGACAACACACAGACTGTGTGACAATCCATTGAGTCAGACAAAGTTGTGGGAATTGAACCCACAACCATTGTGCGAGTTGGATTTATCACCTACCAGTATACTACATGAAGTCACTGTTTTTAATAATATATTTTTTTTAAAGGGAATGATAGGTGATTTATAAATTCATTATTTTTGAAACCCTATACGATTATGATAAATAGAATATTATTTTGAAATCTTTTGGGGTGAAAGATGAGTTTCTGGTAGTAATTAGTTGAAGGTTGAAACTCTACTTTTCATGTAAAAATATATATATAATTTTTCACTCTTATTATATGGGTTAATTAATTCTTAAACTTTAGGGAAGGGTTCATCAAAACCAAAAATATATTATCCTAATACCTAATGTTTTTTTTGAACCGATGGTATTTCAAATCATCAAAGATTGATGGATTTAAGGCCCTTAATTTTAAACTTGTTTATGAATGATGACTTCAATCACATCCTATAAAAATTTACATTTTCCATACAATTATGTGTCTATAATTTCCACCTATGTTCTCATAATCGAGATCATAATTTTTTGGTGTCCCTTTCATTTCCTTTTTCTTCTCATTAAGACTGAATTTTATTTACCCAATTTCTGATGTGGGTTTTCTCACAAAGGTATTTTCTATTTTCAACCTTTCATTTTCGATATACAATTCCAAATTGCGAGGGAGAAATTTATTGATGGAGAGAAGAATGTAACACCCAAATATTTCATTGCATGTTATTTCTTCAAAGTAATTCAATAACTTGCACTACACACAACACCGAGTTCCAGTGCCACATGACTTACCAAACTATTCGTTCAAAATCGCTTATGAATAGTATTAAATGAATTTTGAACTTTATATAATCCATATAATTTTAGAATTTATATTATGAGTTTCTTAGAGATAATTTAAGGAAAAATTAATTTTATTCAGATAAAAGAAACATTTTTTTAAAAATTCCATTTTACCGCCTTTTAATGGTGAACTTTTTTAAATCCAAAATTTGAAACTTTTATATTTTCAATTTTACAGAATAAACTTCTTCTTTAGAATCGGGAAATATGAATTTAGTTTCAATAAATTTTTGGTGGTTTTCTAATAACTTTCATATTTGGGTGAATAGTGAAAATTACTATATTTTAACTAAAAAATTTTTTTTAATCAAAATATTTTATACGGTTAAATTATAAATTTTAATGGTTTGGAAGAATAAATAGATTATATTTTTACCATTCAATCCAGTGATGGTCATTGTATGTAATTTCACTTTCAAAATTGCACATAAAAAAGTCAATCTTTTGTTAGTTATTATTTCCAAAAAAAAGCGTTTTGGTCTTGACAACGGGAAATAATTTTAAATTAATAAATTAAATTTTAATGTTTTTAATTTGTTAAAATATAATTCATTTTTTTATTTGGAATATCAAAATTATCTTAGGTTGAATTTTTGTTATGTTTCTGAAAACATTCAATTTTTGATGATTAGTGAAAAACAACGAGATATTGTTTAAAACCAAATTTTTATTTAAACAATTATTTATTTTATATAAATTTATTTTAGCTAAAAATAGATACATAATACATATATATGTTCAATGTAATTCATTTGAGTCATTTTGTTATAATATTAGATATATAAAAATTTATTGAACTTTTTACCGTCTTCTACCAACCTCCAAGAAGCATTTACAAATTTGCATAAAACTAAATTTTACCATTTCTGAGAATAGAATTTAAAAAATCCAAGAGACATGGTTGATATTAGTAAGTAAAATTAATTTCAATAAGACTCAAATAATTTTTTATGAATAGTAACTTTTTACTTTTATTTACCACGATTAAAATTAAATAGGATAATTAAGGGTAAAAATTATATTATTATTACCCTTACACATTTCTCAATTCAATTTGATAAGTGTAATTTTACCAAAAAAAACCTTAGAAATAAAATATGATCCTTTAGGTCCACTTGGATTAGATTAGGACATTTATTATTATTTAATTTAAAGAAGTGTTAAAAGTGTTAAATTCAAATTTTAATAACGAAACCATTTTTAATATATCGTAACTCAACAGATAAATTTGAATATAAATATTCATTACAAAGATAAAAATATTTCCAAAATAATAGTATTATATATATAATTTTTAGACATTAAATAATTTAACTAATTTATAACACAATGCTGATGGAGTAATGACCTTATTAATGAAATATTAAAATAATTGATATTTTAAATACCCAAATAAATGTAATTTGAAACTTTTTATGATTTAAACAAATTTTCATGGTTAATATGAAATATTAGTGTTGATTAAATGAATTTTTATCGAAGTAATAATGCTGTTATGAATTACGTAAATAACAAAATACCAAATAGTGTCAAAATTGTCATAAAACAGTTTTTAAAACAAATATTATATTATTAATTTTTATTCTATTTCTAAAAATCTAAGGTTTGTCCAAAGGGATTGAATAATATTATATATTTAATTAACGAACCACTTGTTATTCTCTTGTAATATTATTTTATGTTTATTAACCATATAAATTAAAAATACAAAGAGACATAGTAAATGTGAAACTATTTAACTAAGAGTTAAATCTAAAAGATAAAGCTATTATAGTTACCCAAACCTGTCTGAAACCTATTGGATGAGTTGTTTTCGACCAATACCCACTATATAATATAAATAATTCATTTTAATCCATTATAAACAGAAAATATATTTATTATAATATAATATTTTATGTTTTTCCTATGTTTCCCCTCACCGCTCTTATAAAATGGCACTTTCCCTTCTCTCAAATTTACACCTCCATAACCATTTTTCCTGGCCAACCCCATCCCAAATATCCTCCAAACTATCCTACCTTCATCGTAGAGGACTTCATTTGCTTATAAAACAAAACTATAGAGCCCTTTTGATCAAATCTATAGGAAGAACCCAAAGAAGAGATAATGATTTCTCCACCCTCTTTCAAGTTCTCTTATTCTTCCACTTAATCTATCTTTATTATAACCATACCAAAATATTAACTACAATACCTTATATATACTGTGATGTTATTATAAATATTGCACAACCATATTCAATATTCTATCCATTCTATTAATTATAATGTCACCATGCGTGCGTACATACGGCTTACTGTCTCCACGTCGTGGTGTAATTTGTTATTCAACACTATGTTATTTGGATTGATATAATGATGAGTAATATGTATATAAATAATGAGAATAACATGATAATGTGTCTATAAATTTAATATACCATCCAATTCCACACCTTTACAGAAATGATATTGTCGCTCGTGCGTACGTACAGATTACTGAATCCACGACGTGATGAGATTCATTTCCACATTCATCATTCATCGACGATTATAAAAATATATATTACAAATAAGTATTTAATATATGAAAAAATAATCGTACTGGAGATATATATATATATATATTTGTATTTATGTACTTACATATATCTTATTTATTTACATTCGTTCAAAACGATATGAAAACATAGAGAACGTTTATGCGTACTTACGACCTACCATCTCCATAAACGGTGTTTTCCATTTCATATATCTATCTATTATAAATATATATGATATATGAATTGAGTTTTGTATTCTTTATGTATTTAAACAATGATCTAAATGATATGGTCACGAATAACATGTTAAAATACATACGATAAAGAAAACGATTATTACCTGAAATGTAAATTTAACATGAAAATATTTATTAAATGGGTAGTATAATGTCATAATTGAATCATGTATGATATAATAAATATGAATATGGTTTTTTATAATCTAATAACATATAATGGCCACTATACATGATGATAAACGAACCCTCAACCAAAGTAAAGTTCAAGGTAAGGGGTTTTCATCTCACTCCTTATTTCCATGAGATTCATGCTATATTTCAACCATTACCTTTTTTGTGGGGTATTACTACCCATAATTGTATTATTTGTGTAATACACTTTAATTTATGTGTATACACATATTCATTGTATGCTACTTTTTTCATGGGGTGTATGTTTTGTAAGTTACCAATTGGTAAATGTTAATTTTTAAATCTCTTTATTATCCGAGGTTGTTTTTATTTAAGTATCTACCGGGACATATATATTATCTAAGTCCAGGTTTCATAAAATAGTTTTCAAAGGGATTATTTTTAGGGTAATTTTTTACTAAAACATCATTTTAAAAGTTTTAAATAATTATACTTCCAAATCATTCTCATTCATGTTCATGTTTTCAAAATTACTTTTAAGGACTTATTTTTATGGACATGAATGTTTTTAAAATGTTAATTATTTTCAATAGTTTCAACGTGGTATGTGAAAAATTTATTCAAAAATGTATTTAAATGTATTCCTTTATAAATTGTGTGACTTTTTAAATGTTTTCATGAAAAGGGATATTTCTCTCAATGTTTTTTACAAATCATTTTCATCTATATCAATATCCTTTGATGGATTTTAAACTAATTTGAAGTTGATTTATTATGATAAAAAACATTAATATTGTAATTAAGTTTTTATGATATGTTTGAATATGGATGTGTTATTTTTATACCATTCATGGTTTTTGAATAATGTAATGACATTTCGTATAATAGTTTTAATATTGATGTTTATGTTATGTTTAAACCTTTTTGTCTGAGGAATGCATTGGACTTAGTAAATGACTGGTGGAGCGTGTTATAGCTCATTAATGCATTGGTAGGTCTAATGAGACAAACTAGTGTCTTGGCACAAGTCATGGACAAAATCTTATTTTTAGTCCTGGAACAAGACATTAATATTTAGTTATGATGTCTGGCATTATGCATTCCATCATTATGAAGGTGGATATTGATATTTCATGAGGTTATTAGACTAGTAGAATATCCACGTAAATAAGTAAATGTCATTATATTATTGTCTTTTTGCCATATTATGATGATGTTTATGTTTAAAAGTATTTTGTTTTAGTCTTAAACATTTCCATAAATGTTTATTCTTATTTAAAAAAGTTTCCGCTATATTTTTATCCTTACATAGCATCTGAGATCACCCCTTTCTATGTTTTAATTTTCTTAGTATTACAAGAAGAGTATTATGATTGATAAGAATGGTTGAGAAAGGGGACTAATGACATTATCAAAGGATCATTTAGGTTGTGTTTTATTTTCTAATGTGTAATGTAACGTTCATGTATGCAATCTATTTTCTAATACTACTAAACAGATCTGTCTTTCAGGACCTGATTCATTGTAATCGTTCCAATTTATTAAAATAATGTACCGACTTTGGGCTTTGGGGGTTAATGCAATACAGACTATGTGCAGATATTTAGTGCCTTTTTATAGTTTTGGTGGAGTGGCAATCCTAAAAATACTTAATGGTGATTATTATTGGGAGGACTTCATAAGTTATTGTTACTCCAAAATTGAATAATAATATAGGGTAGAGATTATTTGGCTGATAAAAACCTTAACAACAGAAGAAAAAAATACATATTCAAAAAAATTACTTCCTTAACACACTTATATTTCCTTATTTTTTTCCATTTTGGTTTTTTGTTATGACAACCATTTTCTAGAATTTTTTAATTTATCCATTGAAACTAAATTAAATTGAGGCATATAATAAAATATATTCCATATTATTTTAAATATGAAATATAAATTTTTAAATTAAAATCCCAAGTGAGTTGGAAATTTTAATTAACATAAGCACATGTAACACCAAAGACACTACATTTACCCTAACACTGCGAACAATTAATTTACTATTTAAGGTCCAATATGTTTATTATAGAAGAAAACTTAATCCATTAATGTAATATTTTTATTTTTAATTAAATTTATAATTAAATTTATTTATGATATGATGTTATTTAATTTTTAATCATTTAATTTAATATCATTTATTATAAAATAACATCGATGTAAATGATGAAATTATTTATTTAATATTAATAAAGAAACTATATATATAATAATGGAAGTCAAATATAATATATTGAAAACATTCCATTATGAGTTATTCATCTAAAAAATTAATGGAATATAAAAACTCCTTGAATTTAACTCAAATTTAATATTTTTACTGTCATTTATTTTTTTTAGTTATAACACAAAAAATCCATTTAATTGAATTATATTATCACTAAATAAAAAATAAAAATGATTGTGATAAAAATAATTCCATTATTATTGAATATAGTTCTTATAATCTAACATATGTTGTTTTTTTCTTTCCACAACGGTTTATAGAAATTTAAAATAACAAAATACAAATTTGGGTCTCATTATTTTCTCAACATACTATGTGGTTTATATTAATGGGAGTGTTCCCTAAAAATGTTAAATTTTATCTTTATAGTCCTAATAGTTAAAATATGTCTATAAAATTAGTTCATTACATGTTTTTGGTCATTTTTACATCATATACTCTTTGTTTAATAGGTAAACTCATTTTCCCTTAATAACAGTAATTAATTTTAAATGTTATCACTATTCACATTGGTCAAAAATTATGTTGGAATCATTAAAAATTAAAAATTAATATTATTCATGATTTTGAATATATTTATAAAAATTTAACTCTCATAAATTGTAGAGTATGATTTAATACTAGTCCTGTGGATGTGACGTGAAAGCTAGTTTTTAATGTGAATACGATCAATATTTGGAATGTTTTTTTTCAAAAATCAACATGTAACAGAATTAAATGAAATAAATTTGATTAAAAGAAGAATTACATATCTATTTTATTAATCGAAAATTAAATATAATTTGAGATTATAAATATTTTGATAGAAAATTAATATTTCAATTAAAATTCAGATTTATTCAATCTTCGTAATAAAAAAAATATCTCATGAAAATATTAAAAAAATACCCTAAGATAGATATGGAATTACAATTTCAAAAATGTAGTTTATTTTGAAAAATAGTTTAGACATGTTTAAAACTTTTGTTTCACCACATGTGTTTCATTAGATGGAGGAAAAATATCATTTAGTAAAATACCAAATTTTTATTTAAAATATGATTTGTTCATACTTATACAGATAATATATATTCAATTAAGGAAAAAATATTTTGGTTAAAGAAATAATATATAAATTTCATTAATATCATTCACAAATACTAATTAGTTTAATTTATTATGATAAAAACCCATTTGAAAATGAAAATATATTTTTTTAAAAATTTATTCATTTATATTCAATAGGATTTAATATGCATTTATAATTAATTTTTAAAAAATGAATTCATATATATATTTTCATAAGTTAGTTATCACTATTTTTACCATTCAATTTAATGGTTAGGATATAATTTTCATGTTATATAATAATAATAAAAAAGTGTTGTGTTGTTCGGTAAAACACCGTCATCTGTTTAATGCATGATATTGAAGAAACTCGTTGTTAAATGTATTATGAGCTAAATGAACTGTTGAATGAAATGAATGATAAACTCAACAATTCTTTTAATTTATGATAATGATTGTAAATTTATTATTTTGTTATCTCAAGATGGTAAATAAACTTTTCTTGTTCCCATGTCTCTCCTTGATCATCACCATACTACCATAGTAATCACAAGAAGGAAATAGATCTCTCTTGAAAGGTCTTTTCCTATATACCTAGAACATTTACCAGATCATCGATAAAATTATTATCCATATCATGTGTAACATTATCCAACCGGATCACATTACAATAATTGAGTTGATTCTTCTTTTGTTATGAAACACAAAATATGTCATCAATAAAACATAATCTTAGTAGCAAAGATAAATATTTTGAAATAATGGAAATAAATTATTTACTTTTGAACTGTCCCACATCCCATGGAGAAAAAATTTCTTATTTAATCAAGAATGTATGATTTAATTGTAGACACACATTAAGTAAACCATGTTCACTATGATCAATATATAATCTTAAAATATAATGGTTCGAATCATTTATCTAAATACAACTTCTCCCATCATTGATCTAGATCCATACTATTTCTGAACATTTAGACATTTTCTATAGTCTTTTCATCAAGACTCAATCCAGTCAAATATTTATATATTGCTTCCATAAAACATAAAATATAGAAAAAATGATATCCAAATAAATCAGTAAACAGAATAATTTGTTTCTTCAGAAGATAAATATTGTTATAAGTTAATTTGAAAAAAGTCATTAAATCCTGATATAAACCACCAATTTCTACGACACACACTCTTGAAATATATTTTAATATTTTAATATTTCATTCCATATTCACTTCTATCTATTGGAGATAGGTTATCCTCTGAGTCAATTAAATTCCAATTAATTGTAGTAATGAACCTAAAAATCAATATATAAAACAAGGATCTATGTCTGATAAAATTATCGTTACGATTACATAAACCTAGACTAATTCTCAGATATATTATTTTTAGATGACTTCTACCTTGTTGGACACTATGATTTTCATATATTTTTCTGACTCAGTACGCTGATCAACTACTACATAGAAAACATCATGTTTAGATAATTTTATTGAAATCCCTATTCAAAAATAAATATAATCATTCTCACACATCAATAAATATATAGGTTTAGATGGAACATAGTATCCATTCATTTATGTTCAGCCATTAACTACTAAAATTATTCATATTTCCTCACACTATCCACAATTGTACATTTCATACATATGCACGTGAAATGAAATATAATTTCTATATATAAATTTTGAATGACTAGATAAATATACCATTTTTAATGGTGATATACCAAAAGGTGGTTCTATTGAAAATATCAAGGAAATAAAATATTATTTTTAGAACATAGAAAATAGTTTTCATCTCCATTCAATTCATTATTATACTTTCCTCAATTTAGATTTATCCTAGTGATGGTATAATCTAGATTTTTTATTTAATTTTCTATTACTAAATTTATCAACTTTTGGAAAAAATAGACTAGATGTAAGACTACATGCTTACCCAATGAAACATTTTTTAAAATTATATTAGTAATTATGCTCATCAGTTTCAATTATTCATAAACTTCTCAAGACACATTGAAATATGTTTTAAGGGAAAACACATCTTCTAGAAAACTATCTTTAATGGATCTATATATCAACAAAAAACTGAACATATAGTGGTACTCCATCCATCTTAATTTATTGATGTTCATTTATCACTATAAAAAATGTATTTAAAACTCTTACTATAATTGAAAAGTGTAAAATTTTATCTAAATAGGTTAGGTATCCATATCTGTAAGGCGTTTAAAACAACATCAAATTCTATGTCATGTGTGATATAATTATTCTCATTCATCAAAAAATACCTCAAACCATAGGCCACAACATGGGTTTAATGAATTATAGTATAATAAAGACATAATCATGATGAAAAATAATATACCACATTGTTATTACCTAGTTCTTGATGTATTAGGATGGGTTCTGTGTTGATAAAATATTATAATTCCAAAAAATTATATGATTCATAATTCTATACAAATAGTACACTAATTAATATAATAGATATAATGGGAGTTATGTGTCTTGATAAATTATTAATAAAATGGTGATAGAATATTTATAATCCTTTAAAACTATATACCCCAAATAATATTATATAGTGCTTACCAAGGGACTACTACTTCTACCATTCAAGTGTCAACTGATACTATTATTTTTAAAGTGAAATGATGTTGGAACTAGAATAATTGGTTCCATATGTCACAAATAGAAAACATAGAATACATTTAATATTTACATAATTTACTATGAACAATTAAAAATTGCACTTCATCATCATACCTCGATTTAACGTAACCAAAATATCATAAAAAAAATAACCAAAAATGAGTCAATATATATATGAAAGATATGTTTTAATCTATAAATGAAAATTTTCGTTTCATTCATTAGAGAAAAATAAATGGAAAAATATTAGTAATAGATATATTATGATCATAAAACTATTTAATGTATATCATATCTTCTGAATCTAATATGATGAAATCCAAACCAAAGATGAATTTTATTAAACACCATGTCTCCCTTTAAATGATCACAATTAATATCTATTTTCGGAATAGGATATTTATTTTTTATCTCTAATAGACACAAAATATTATATTAAATACATAACAAAAGTGTAACCTCTTATTTCATTTCGACTAAAAACATTTATGACCAAGGTGATGTAATAGTTATAAAAAATTAATAATTTTCTAGTACTTCTTGAAGAAACATTTAAATCACTTAACTTATTAAGATCAATTATATATGATGGTATTGAACTATGGATTTTCCCAAGGACTATTTTTTTGTAAATTCAATTTCTAATTTTGTGGTAATATAGATGAATCATTCCAAAAATTACTCATGTAACATCCCAGATAAATAAAGGATATGATATTTTCATATTTATTAATATTTTTGAATTAAATATTAATTTTACCTTAAAGTGGATTTTAATTTCGATGGCTTACCAGACAATCAACAATGTGTTTCTCCAAAATCTCATGTTTCACACAACATTGAGTCTTATTGAAAAATAATAATATAATATTTTTTTAAATTATAGTTAACACCTAGCTGTTGTATTGGAGGGAATGAAAATAAATAACAAATATATTATTATACATGTTTTATAAATTTTTTTTACATTTATCCAATAACATTCAATGGCTTAAAATGAGAATGAATCCAATTTTAAGAATAAATAATCTAATATTTTTTAAAGGTAGTTTTACCATCTTTTAAAGAAAAATGCCTTTTAAATACAGTTTTTTTCACTTTTATATGTTGAATTTGATAAAATAAACATTTTATTAACAATGCGTATATCAATATTTAGTTTTGGTAAAAATTTTGGTATTTTTCAGATAATGTCCATTTTCAATTAGTAGTGAAAAATACTGCATTTTATGTCAAAACTATAATTTCATTTTATTTATTAATATTGTTAGATTATGTTATAAAATATTTTTAATGTGTAATTGGAATATCTTATTACCATTTAATCCAATTTTGGTAATTGGATGTAATTTCTCATTGAAATTGGACATAAACATATGTCATACTTTTTATAATTTTTCATTCCTAAGATCAAGCTTTCTATTTTTGACAAATGAAATTAATTATAAATTAATTAATTAAACATTTATGTTTTTAATTTGGTAAAATATAAATCATTTTTTAATTCAAAATATCAAAATTATCTTGTAGTGAATTTATGGTATTTTTATGATAACGTTTAAATTTTTATGAATAGTGAAAAACACTACATAGTAGTTAAAAAACCAACTTTTTCATTTAAATGAATTCTTACTGCTTCTGTGAATTGAATTTCATAAATGTGACATACATAGTTTTCATATGTATGTAAAATGTGGTTAAATAGGATGAAAATAATTTTGGTGAATAGTATGTTTTGATTTCTATTTACTGTGGTAAAAGGTAAATATTATAATTCAGGGTAAAAATAATATTATAATAAAATAAAATTACATTAACACGTTTCCTAACCTTATTGGAGGAGTCATGTATGAATAATAAAATCCTTTGGTGGATCTTTTTTCCTTTGGAAGCCACTTGGGTAAGATAATAACATTAATAAATTTATATTTAATGAAAATTTATAAAAATCATAAACATGGTATTTAATTTACATTTTTTATTTATCAAATAAGTAAATTTGTTTATGAAACAATGATTCTGTAATGATTACCACATTAATTAATGTTTTAAGTAAATGAAATTATAAATATTTAAATATAATTATTTTCAATCTTTTTTATCTATACACAATTTTTATGGAATATTATTACCTATTATATTTGTTTTAATGACGTTTATTGGAATTGATCAATATTTTATATATTTTAACAATGTCATTATATGAATAGTATAAAAATTGACATAAATGAGTTTTTAAATAAATTAATATTTTATTTAATGATACAATAGTCATAAAAATCTATGATTCATCAAAATGAAATATATTATGTTATAAATGACATTAACGATCCATTTTGGGTCACTTGGAATTTTATTGTAAATACAATAACCATATTTTATGAATATACATGAAGAAATGGTAAAATATAAATAAGATAACAAAGTGTTAAATATAAAATATATCAATAAAAAAACATCACAAACCATTCTTATTATTATTGGATGATTTTATTTTTACTTATATTAATATTATCTTAAAATTTAATGGGTTGTGGACCATTTCGAACCAATAATAATTTTATAAAAAAATAATAATTTCAATGTATCCTAAAGACACCATCCCGCCTCATATAAAAGGACATCACCTTTAATTCGTTACTCACTCCTCTCAATCCCCTTGGCTTGTCCAAAATATTCCAAGATAAGTTCCCAACATCCCTCACTTATTTCTAGAAGTCTTCTCCTTGACATAAGGAAATTCAAGAGATCCATTTTGATCGAAACAAAATAAGTTACCCAATTTGAGGTAACATCTTCTCTCATGTTTCATTCCATTATTTTTCATTCTCCACTAACAATGCTCTTTTTATTCATTGTTCATATAATAACAAAAGTATCATCCATATAAATGTATTTTTTTATATTAATTATTAAAACTACAATTATACACACCTCCATCAAAAGGATTCGAACATACTGTTTCTGTGTATGGTAATTGTTGCCTCTCGTAAATATGTGTGTTTTATTTTCCCCTACCACCACTCATAGTGGCCATTACGATGAAACTGTAATTATATATGATATTTATTATATTTATTTTATCTCTATACTTATGTAATTCACATTTAGAACACAACTTTATGCCTTTCATGTTGTATAAATAGGATAATATCATATGGGGAAGTGCGGACTATCGCCCTGTAAAATTGATAAGAATAGTTCATACAATAAATGAAATTTATAAAGGATGGTGATAATGAAATTATATATCATAAATAAAATATGATATTATATGGGAATAATAATATACTTATGTATCAATTGGTTTGTATTCCTTTAAAATTGAAAAAAAGGAAATTAATTTAGCGTTCATACATACATACAGCTTACCATCTCCATGAACGGTGCATATATTTTTAATATATCAAAATTATATGGAATATTCTAAATACAGAGATATTGGATATATGTGATATATATGATATCTTACTAATTAATATCAATACAAATATAATGGAATTTTGACCACATGGACAATTTGTATGTATAACTAGAACATTTTGGACTCATGTTCTATACATCCACAAAATGTACGATATGAACTCAAATAAGTAACTAAATGTAATAGAAACGTAATAAAAAATATAAAAAGAATAATATACATGAAAAAGGTTTTTAAAAAATTATAAATTAACATAATTTTATTATTCAGTAACAATAAGGAACATATAAGACATGTCCGACTTCAGGTAAGGCATTTTCAACTCACATTTTATTCCCAAGAGATTCATGCTATATTTACCACTATTTAATTTTTTTGTGGGGTATTTATATGCCCATTATTTTATTAATTTAGTAAAATACTATAATTTATTGGTATTTACATCTTCATTTTATGATCCTTCATTCATATGGTGTATGTTTCTTATGTTACCAAATCAGTAAGGGAACATTTCATTGTACTCTTTTAGTCAAATGCTTAATAATTTTTATGAATTTTAATTTTAATTTTCATTTCATGGGATATGTTTTTCTATATATTTATTTATATACAGTTTATGTCCATGTGATTAGAGACCCTTTTCTCTCTCATCAACTCATTTTTAGAATTTTAATGTGAAGTTTTTATGTTGTCAAATTTTCGTATGGGAATACGTCTAAATCTCATTTCATTAAGGAATATAATAGTATTATACACATTTATTTTCCTATAAGTTATATGTAATACCCTTTGAAATATTATATCATGAATCACATTATTCTCTAGATATTATATGTTTTGATTAATGTTATTATTTTTTTATTTTTATTCAATTATTTTCACATGTGTTAACGAACTCTTTAACAAAAAAATTATTTTAAATATTTTAATGATATAATTTTTATAAATATTTCACAGAAATAAAAAATATTTCAAATTTTTTTAAGGATTTATTTATATGTAAATTAAATTTTTTAAATTAAATTTTCAATAAAAAAAATTAATTGGTATGGGATACTTTGATTCAAATATATTATTCATTAATGTTTTAAATGTAATTTTTTTGAAATGAATTGATTATATCATTATCTTAAACTGATATATTTTTATTGAAATGTGGAAATATTATCTTTCGTTTTGCTTGTTTTATGAATTATTATTACATTATGGCTCTTGGAAATTGATTAAGTATACAAGTGGTTCCATGACAATCCTAGGGTGGGTGAGCCTGAGATAACTCTCAAATGCGTCGGGTAATGTGATAGAGGTTAACGTTAATTGTTATCCTAAGTGATTTATGGAATATACTATGATGGGAATTGCAACATAACTCCCTTTGTAGCTGTTAAAACTACATTGTATATATGATATAGATTCCACAAGATACCTTTGTAATTTATATATGTTATTCATAAGTCTTATGATTTCATGAGATATGTTAACGAGATTATGTATTGTATGTATTGATGGGAAAATGTTTTATTTATTTATTTGATAACCCTTATTGAGATATTTATGTTCCTCACAAATTTTGATATTTTTTTCATAGGAAATAAGGAAGGGTATGTGAAAGGAATAATTCAAGACGATTTATATCATGAAAATAATTTCTATATTCTATTAAGTGTTTTTATTTTATGGTAAAAATGGTTTCTGAGTAGAAGCGTCTAATTTGTAATATTTGAGATGTAATGTGATACTTATGTCCTAATTCATTAATACTATAATCCTAATAAGATCCTCAGTATGAATTATTAACATAAATCAAGATATTTAATGTTTATCTATGGGACCTTATAATTGGTATTAGAGGTCGGTTTAGACAAATTCAGGGATTAAGAGTTTTTGTTAGAAACAAGGTTAGTCTCTATGTCATCAGTTGTAGTTAAATCCTTATTTTTTAACTTTTTTAGAACTATAAATGCTTTTTATGAATGGAAGGGGGATGATCTAAATTGATATTCCTATCTCTTCATGATTACTTTGTCTGAAATAATTATTGCAATGTCATGTCAAGGCGATTCTGAAACATTTTCTAACATAAAACTCACATGCATGCAATTGTTTTAGATATCAAACACCACTGATATACCAAGATACCATCGTGCATCATGGGTTGTATTTAATAAAATCCTATTTTCTTAATATTTTAATATTTTCAACTAGTGTAAATATTATCAATGAATTTTCAAATATTTTACCATATCACATGATTTTGATGCATTTTATGATTTTGAAAAAGGTGCTGAATTAGGAGACCATTACGCAACCTATTTATATGTTCCTTTAAATTATTGTCTTTCAAAATATACATATAGTATTTTAAAAGAAACATTGATTGAATTTCTTGACATAAACATAGTCCAACTATTTTATAGAAAGCACATATTATAAGATGTTTTGAAACTATACATCATTCATAATTATTTAACGAAAATATTTTTCTTTGAATGCCCATATGACACAAGTTGTATGAGGTGTATTTGGATAAAGGAAATAGATGATTTTAAGTATCTCTAAATGATTTTTACAATGCATTTAGCAACAATCTACGTGATAAAGATGATAATGAATCCAGGAGGACACCAAGATCAAGGAATGGTGTTCCTTCTTTTAGAATATTGTTATTTTATAGAGGTAAAAAATTTCAATATGTATAAGACTTAAAAAAATAAGATATTGAGGTCATTATGAGTTGGGATGAAAGTGAGAGGTATTATACAATAATTGAGGTGAAATCATGCTAGGGTTTTTTAGAGTGTTATAAAACGGGACAACATGCAATATGGGTGACTACCCTTCACATCCAGTAAGTCCATATGAATCAAACACAAAATCTAAATGTGAGAGTGTGCACCTCCTACCATTGGCCTACGTGATGTCCCTAGTTAGTATAGCTTAATCATTTTGGTTAAATGATTTTATTGATCAAGAATAAGGTGATTTGAGATCTAATGTTTCATCAAATGGATATCCTTAGTATAAGAAAATAATTTTGTGATTAAGTGAAAAATGTAATTTTGGAAGATGTTTGCTCTTTTTGAAGCATTATATGCCAATGTAAAATAGAATACTTTCGTATTTCAATTGAGGAGTATTACTGGAATTTTATTTTGAATGAAGCTATGTTATTATGGTGGACATTTAAAAACTCGGTTTATTAATAGATAAGATTAACGTATCTTGGAAAATATGTGATTAGGTTAATTACATTTCAGTATGATACTTTAATAGTAGTTGATATTATTTAGAGAAAAATGATATGATTTTTATTGAAGACTATGTGATCAAATTCTTCTGATTTTTTGGGTTTCAAAATAAGTTTGGATTATTTTGAATAATTCTCAAGAAAATTTGTATTAAGTGATCTTTTTTGAACATTGGGTATTTTTTTATTACATTTTTAGATTAAAAGAGATATTTATTTTTATAAAGGATTATCCTTTATGTGTATTATCTATTCTTGTACTAACCATTTTGGTTTTCATTAATGTATAAAGATAGGGGAAATATACAGCTAATATTTTATGGATAATGTGATTCTCTAGATGTTGATTATATCACTTCAAGTGTAACCATGTCATCTTGAATACACATCATTTGGAGAAAAGATGAGGTTTTTGAAGAAAATTATTAAAGGAAGAAACTCTACTTGAAAAGTAATTATATTTCCTTATGTCCTTTTACAATATCATAAATAAATTATCCAACTTAATGAGAGGGAATATAAAACAAAAATGTTATATATTTACATTTCCTATTGGATAATCAATGACCATTTAACCTATCATATGTTTTTGGTTTTCTGGTGGTTAACCTTCTCCAGATCATGTATTTATCACTCTTCCTCAGAACATGTCATTTAGTTTCTTTTCTATATACATGTTTTCATTGAATCTTATTATGGGTTATCTCGGGTGACCATTGTACTTATATTTCATTATTTTAAATTGATTTTTTTATTTACTATTTTTTTATTGTGGCACATTCAAAGATGTTTACATGCCCAATTTTAATATAGTGAGGGCGCAATTTTCAAAAGGTGGGAAGGATATAACATCCCGAGAAAATAAAGGATATTATATTTTCATATTTATTAATATTTGTGAATTAAATATTAATTTTAATTTAATGCGGATGCTATTTTAGATTCCATACATGACACACAATAATTGGTATCTATAAAATTAATTGTTGCATACAAGGATGAGTAATACTGAAAAATAATAAGATAATATTATTATAAATAGTTGTTAATGCCTAGCCATTGTATTTGAGTGAATGAATATAATTAACTAAAATACTACTATACATGTTTCTTAAATGTTTTAACATTTATTCAATAAAATTTAGAGGCATAAAATGAGAATGAATCCAATTTAATGAATAAATACTCTGATATTTTTAAAAGGTAACATTATTCCCTTTTGAAAGATAACCCATTTTAAATCTTGTTTTGGTAAATTTTACATGTTTAATATGAAAAATAAACTTCTTATTTAGATTTAGGATATAAAAAATAAAATTTGGTAATTTTTTGGTATTTTTCTTATAATGTTCATTTTTAATGAATAGTGAATCATACTGCAATTTATTTTAATACTGTCTATTCATATGATTTATTTATAATGTTAGATTATCTTTTTAAATGGTTTTAAAGGGTAATTTGATTATATTTTTAAAATTGAATGCATTTTTTTTGTCATTGTACGTAATTTCACATTGAAATTGGACATAACCATATGTCTATCTTTTTGTAGTTTTTACTTCTTAAAAACACGCTTTTAGGTTTTGACAAGGGAAATTAATTTTAAATTAATTAATGAAAATTATATGTTTTTAATTTTGTAAAATAGAAATAATTTTTCAATTCAGAATATGATAATTAGCTATGGGTGATTTTTTTGTATTTTTCTAAAAACATTCAATTTTTTATGAATAGTGAAAAAACACTACATAGTTGTTTAAAAAACAACTTTTTCATTTAAATGAAATTTTACCACTTTTATGAATGCAATTTCAAAAACCAGACAAATAGGGTTTTCATCATTATTCAAAATGTGGTTCAATATGACGAGAATACTTTAATTTTAATAGTAACATTTGATTTTTATTTTCCATGGTTAAAGGTAAATAACACATTTAAAGGTAAAAATAATATTATAATAAAATAAAATTACATTAAAACATTTCATAACCATATTTAATGAGTCATGGATGACCATTAGAAATCATGGGGTACAACTTTTCTCCCTTTGAAGCCACATGGGTAAGATAATTACATAAATAAATTTTTATTTAAAGTAAAAAAAATATCATAATCTTTAATTGTTTTTCTAATACAATTTAAATGTGTGGTTATGTAATTGATATATTTGCCTATAAATAGTATTTATAAAGCTAATTTTTTTTAACATCATGTTATTTTATTTATAATTTTCTGAAATCATATAAATTAATTTATTTTAGACACAATGATGATGTAATGATTACCTCATTAATGTCTGTTTTAAATAAATGAGATTATAAATATTAAAATAAATTTATTTTGAAAAATTATATGCCATACATGAATTTAATGGATTATTATGACCGTTTATATTTTAATTAATTGTTTTTTTGATAATTTATAACATTTTTATTGATTTTAAAAAAGGCACGACATGAATATTACAAAAATAGACAAAAGAGAGTTTTTAAATCAATTAATATTTTATTAAAAGATAAAGTAGTCCTAAAATCTAATATTCCTCCAAAGGACATATATGATGTTAAAAATGTCATTACTGATCTATTTTGGGTCTCTTTGCATTTTATAGTAATTATATTAACCATATAGTATGAATATACAAGAAGACGAGATAAAAGTTAAATAAGTTAACAAAGGGTTAAATAAAAACGATAGGGATTAAAAAATCCATAACTTGTACAATTAATATTGGATGATTGTATTTAGACTTATATTCATATTATTTTCTAATTTATGCAGTTTTTGACCTTTTGAAATCGAAAATCATTTTTTAATAAAATAAAACATTCATACATTCCTAAAGACACCATCCTCTCTCTTATAACAGGACACCACCTCTATCCCATTACTCACACCTCTATATCCCCTTGTCTCATACATCAACTTCACAAATAACCTCAAAAAATCCATATCTTCCTCCTAGAATAATTCTCCTAGGAAAAAGAAAATTCAAGAGAACTGTTTCTGTCTAATCAAATAAGTTACTCGATCTGAGGTAACTTCTTTTCTATAGTTTCATTCCATTATTTTTCATTATCCATCCCTATTATCTACTTATTATATGTTTATATAAAAAAAATAGTATCCAAAATATAATATTTTGTTGTTATCAGAATAATTTTAACTACACATACACTAACCTCCATCCAATAGATAAGCAAATATTGTTTCTGTGTTGGCGAACTACTGCCTCACGAATCGATGATTGTTCTATTTTCCCCTACCACCTCTCATGGTGGACATTATGATGGAAAAATAATTATATATGTTATTTATGATATTTATTTTATCTCTATTATTATTTAAATATCAATTATAACATACATTTATGCCTTTCATGTTGTGAAAATAAGATAATTTCATTTGAGGATGTGCGGACTACCACCCCTCAAAGTGATATGAATCATTCATACATTACATGGAATGTATAAGAGATAGTGTAAAATAACATATTTAACATATATAAAATATGTTATTATACAGGAATAGTAATATTCCTATGTATCATATGGTTTTCATTTCTTATAAAATGATAAAAATTAAATTATAGTAGCATTAATGCGTTCGTACGACTTACCGTCTCAATGAACGGAGCATTTCATTTCCATATATACAAATGATATGGACTATTATTGAAACATATATACGAGATATATATGATATATATGATATCTAAATCATGAATATGAATCTGTAGATAATGTAAATTTTTCCACAAGTACAATTTGAAATTATAACAAGTTCATTTTTGACTCAAGTTCCGAACATCGACCAAATGTCCGATTTGAACTCAAATAATTAAATAAATTTTATATCCTAGTGATAAGTGATATAAAAGTAATACTAATCATGAAAATTGTTATTAATCATGTATAAATTAACCTAATTTTACTATTCAGGATGATCAAGGACTATTCAAGGCAAGTCAGACTTGATGTAAGGGGTTTTCATCTCAATTTTTATTTCCATGAGATTCATGATATATTTGACACTATTTACTTTTGTGTAGTGTATGTACTTCCCATTATTATATTAATTGATTAATATAATTTAATTTATGGGTATTTACCTATTTATTTTATGATCATTCTTTCATGTTGTGTATGTTTTGTAAGTTACCAAATCTGTAAGGGAAGCTTTCACATTACTATTCTAGTCAAAGAATTCTTCTTTTCATGACATTTAATTTCTATTTTATTGTTTTGGGAAATGTTCTTATATATACTTATTTCTATACATTTTATTTCCTTGTGATGTTATATCCTTTTCTCTATAATAAACCCATTTTATGAATTTAATGTGACGCTGTTTGGCTAACGAATATTTGCAAGGGAATACGTCTCAATCTCCTTTCATTGAGGCATATCAAGATATTGTGCACCACTATTATCCTATAAGGTGTATATACTTACCATTGACATATTATATCATGATTATCCTTATTATCATGATAATATATTTTGTGTTTCATGTTATTCTTAATATTATTTATTCAATTTGTTTCTCAAGTTGTAACCGACACTTTAATAAAAACATTTATTTTAAATGCTAAAAAGATATAATTTTTCTAAATATTTTTCATTATTTTCCATGTTTTGAAATTTTTTTACGATTTATTTATATGGACATTAACATTATAAAATGTTAATTATAATAATAGTTTCAAAGTGGAATGGGATAATTTGAATCAAAAATATTCTTTTAAAATGTTTTAAATATATTTTTTAAAAATAATTAATTATGTCAACATCTTGAGATAATATATTGTTATTGAAATGTGAAAATGATATATTTCCTTTATGCTTATTTTTGTGCTATGAATAAATTATGTATCTTTTTTATTGTTTACTTATATGGGTGGTTACCTGATAAACCTATGGTAGGTGATCCTGAGATATCTTCCAATGAAATGGTTAACATGAAAGAGGAAAACGTTAATGCTTCTCCTAATAGATTTAGGGAATATATTGTGATGGGTGTTCCTATATAACACTATATTTATGTGTGGAAGCTACTATGTAAGTGTGATATAGAGTCCCAATTTACTTATATGATTTATATACGTTATTCATAAATTGTATGATTTTATGAGGTATTTTAAAGAGCTTATGTTTTGTATATATTGTTGTGTTAATGTTTTGTTTTTTTTTATTTTCTAATAGATAGTGATATTTTTATTCTCATCCCATGATTCTGAATTTTTTTTCAATGATTATAAGTAAGGGAAAGAAAAATTAATAATTCCAGAAGTTTTGAATTAGGACAACAATTCTTTTTTTCTTTTATGTATTTTTATTTTATATAAAAAAATGGATACTGAGTAGAAGCGTCTACATTGTAATTTTATAGATGTAATGTATTATTTATTCCCTAATTCTATAAAACTCTGTACCAGAAAATATCCTCAATGTGAATTATTAACTTTATTAGAATTTATGAAATGTTTAAGCTAGGGACTTATAATTTGGGTCCCAATCCACTATTAATGGAATATTATCATTCCATGTTTCATCTGATGTGATCAATGTAATTAGTAGTAACTAGCCTAATATGTTTATATAATCAGACACTACAGTTCATTCTATGCCTGCATTTATATACCAAAAACCTCTGGAAAAATTATGGAATCCATCTGGAGAAATAAATTTTATGTTCCTAGAATAAAAATTGATATGAGCCTTAAATCCACAAATCCAATCCATAAAAATTAAAAAATCAAAAGAACCCATAACTAGGATTGTAAATTCCTATATAAACCAAACTACCCTAATGGTAATAAATTTTTTTAGGAATTTGAAACCATTTTAATAAAACTATATGATGATTTTTCATCATTATCATTGAATGGGTATTCATTTCCATGTGTACTCCCAATTTGTTAACTATGTAATAATATTGAAATGAATTTTAGGAACTAACAAAACAAAAGACATGGATAAGTGTGCAGTTATGAAGAATGGAACATCAAATCAATGAACAACATGTTTTCATACTAGAAATAACCTATTCGTCTCCATATGACTAGAACCCAACTATCATGATATTCATATTTCTTCCATAATGACGTGTCAACTAAAAAAGTTTTCTGCGAAACAACTTCATTTAATTTTTTCGGTGTACATGAACTACACTGAGTGTACTGTTTCATTAATGTAAATTAAATATATGGATGAGTCAAGAATTTTAGACCTAATAATATCTAATTATTAAGATGAAATTTCATGATATCTCTTCTATTATCATAGTGGTGAAAATTACATTTTCAAACATTGTATTCTTCCTTCTAATGCATTAAAAATCCAAGTGAACAAAACATGCTTTGGTATTGGTTAATTTTGGAAAATAATTATTTTTTTAGTCAATGCCTAAGGTGAACTACCTAAATGTGAGTATACATACCTATTTCTATTATTTATCCCATTTCATTTAAACATTATACTAAATGGAATATATAGGAAAACTACCACATTATTCCCATCACGAAAAATTTCACCCACTATTTAGCAGATATCTATATCTATATGATCTATAATATTTAGAAGATAGATCATGGATCAAATATAGGAACTCTATCCTGACACAAATACATAAACCTTCATGATTTAACTAGAAAAATTATCAGGGTAAACATAAACTATCCTCACAAACATATCGTCAAACTCAGTCACATACTGAATTTCACTCTTCATAGTGAATAAATTTTTTGTTATTGTAATATTGAATGTTTGGGGATATATATTTTATTTATTAATTCCTTAAAATACTTTCATATAATTCATTGATCATTTTGATCTAGGAGAACTAAATTCCATTAATAAAATACAAGTCCCTAGAATATATAGTTCTCAAACTCAAACCTCATATATGTCGGTGTATCATTAGAACCGAATATTATATTTATTTGATTATCCAAACATCTTCATTATTAGTTAATTATTCTTGTAGAAATAGAGGTTGATTCTACCTCAGAAGCCAAACCAAATTATCTTCATTCCTTAGATAACCATTTTTTCTCTTCCATCAATAGCATGAAGTTCATGAATAATATGTTTCACAAGATATTGCAACATATTATTCACATGTAAAACCACATTTTTAAAATCTTTTTCCTACTAATTTCTCCGTTTTCATGGCCTATTTCTCTCTAGAAACACAATTATTAAATAAATTTGAAAATATTTTAAACAATTTATCAATACCGTGTAAAAAAAATATTGGAACCACCATTCTAATAAATAATCCATTAAACAGATTTCAAAAAACACTTGATCAAAGGCTTTATAATTCAGTATAACTGAGAAAAATATATAATAGAATACTTTTTTTCTATTCTAATAAATTTGAAAAAATCATGAAATATATTTGGAGCCATGCATTGAGACATTTTTTGATTCAAAGTCTCGATGTTCTCATAAATTAATTTTATTAATATATTAAATATATTTACATATCATCCATGAATGAATTGACAATGAAATTGTGATTACTATAAAAAAAATATTATAGAATAAAAATATAAAACCATAGTTGAATCCAGAACATGATGATTACCCTATGAATGACTTAAAATGGGTTATTACCGGACATTTGGATAAAAGTATACACTGGATAGTCCTTATTATTGAATAAAAAAATTAAATTATGCATTTGAATTAAATTAAATACCATTAGAATCAATATTTAAATATCACATTAATGTGGATCGCCAATGTACACACATAACTAACGGACCATTGATGGGATATTTTTTCCATGTTTACTAGAAAATCAAGAATCAAACCACAATGAAAAACTAGATCTAGGTGAATCGAGGCACAAAACAAGAAATAGATACACTAATTAATTTTTGAACACATTCTTCATTGATTAATGAAATATATTTAATTATAAATCATCCATTTATTTGATTCTTCTCCAACTAATGAAATTATTTATCATGAATTTTTTTGAACTGCATTGTTGTTAGGATTTTGTGTTATCCTATGAACTACTTTGAAAATTATTTTTTAGTTTTCTCACCAAAATGTGTCCCAAATTGAATTCATTAGTCTCTTATTTTTGGAAAACTATTATTACAATATATTCAAATATATATATTATTATATTTATTTACGTTGTTCACATATTTTCACGTGGGGTATCAGTTTGAAATTCTCGAATGTGACTAACCCTATTAGGCCCTCGATATTCAGGGAGGAATCTTTTATGATGAACACATTGAAAAATTAGGCATGTATTTGGTGGAATTTTCCAGCTATGAATGATTTTTTAGGGATCCATGATCCGATGTTTATATGGTGTTGTATTTGAGATGTATCAGGTACATATATCATTGAATGGGGGAATTATAATTTCAATTTCATGATATAGGATAACTAGAAATAACATTTGATAGAATCCCCTTCGGTATTGGGTAGCCTAAATGTGAGACATGTTGTGGAGGAAATATATATCTAATTTGAATCTATAAATCGGAGTTTCTCAGAAAAACATGACTATATACCATGTAGTTCAAATGAACACACAACCTATTATATGGAAATCCACAACACTAGGATTTCACGTGATTATATGTATCACACACTATGTGGGACCCCCATATGCCATGTGTCCCAATACTAGAGGCCAAGAAAATAATATTATATTACACATTCATTGTCATGTATATCCATATTACATGTACTGAAACATAACTATAGTTGATAGAAATGTCTCTAAGAACAATGAAGGAACCTAATGTGGGAGGACAAACCATGTAATAGAGTACATTGGCATGAGTAGTTTAAAATGGACATGAAGAGAAGCAAGGACAAGACCTTCATTGGCTGATCCAATCCATGTACCAATTTACACACCATGTAGGGAGACATTGTATGTTATATATGTAACGAAAAGGACACAAACACTAATTAGAGTGGGACCACACAACATGTGAGTACAGTTATGCGTGGTGTACCCCTAAATTGTTTTTTAGAAAAATTATACCTCTCAGAACACCTTTATACGGACTCCTATTTTTCTACATGACTATCATATCTAGAGTTTTTATCTCCTTATAACATGATATTAGAATTCAAAGTGTATTTTGATATATGATATGTGGGTTTGGGAGTATATTTCTTCGTTATGACACCCTCAACGATGATAATGATATGGTTGGATCATTATAGGGGCACCCCCTATGGTATTAGTGCTAGTCCCATATCTTCTGAGTGGTACCCCAAATGGTATTAGGTCATGGGTCCCTTATCTATTTAGTGGTACCCCAATTGAATTTTGTTTTTGTTCCACTCTATACTGAGTTGTAAACATTGTGGAATTATCGAATAGTTCCTCTATTTACAGAGTGGTAACCCCTATGGAATTGGGAATGGGTTCTCAATCATCTTAGTGGTACCCCCCGTGGCATTATGGAGCAGATCCAGAATACACTGGGTGTGTCACAACCCAACCCCATGTGGATTAGGAACAAACAACCCCTTGCTCGGATCTATAGGCTATTGGTTGGTGAGAAGTCGAAAATGTTATATCTAATGTCATAGGACTTTACATAATGTGCATTAATTCACAAACCCATCCATATATATGTTGAAGTTCATATGAATATAAATAAATAAGCACAATATTGAGAATGTTACCAAGAATTAGAAAATACTATTTTGTATAAAAGTGTGTGTTAATTAAAACTAAATTTAAATGAGGAAAATACATGGCGAAATAAAAATCTGCACCAACCTGAAAAACTATCAGGTAAAATTACTTAGAGATTCCATCTCATAACATCCATCTTCTAACTACCACAATATGTACAATTCACCCAACATCCCTAAGAATAGTTTTATTCACCACCAACCTATCTATCTCCAAAATAAGATATGAAGAATGTGGGAAATTCAAATCCAAATGTGTGTGTATACATACCCAATATAACACCTCAAAATCTAATGGAAGATTAGTAAGATAAAATGCCGAAATAGATATATATTAAACAGATTTTCCAAAGAAAGATATTAAACAGAATCCAACAACACACACACACACACACACACACACATATATATATATATAAATGCTCAAACCCAAGATACCCCAAAAGGGGGAAGGGGGTCACTTTCTTATATCACATCCTAGGAAAGAGTGACATGCATTCAAAATGCAGATAAATTATTCACAGCATCTCTTGTTTCTACCAAAAAAAATATCCATGTCAATATACAGCTTTCCATTGTAAAATATGTTTGTGGTGAATAATCTAATAGTTAATGTCTCATACACTGGTAAAACGGGTGGGTTCCACTATATAGACTGTAGAGTACACATTCCCTACCAATTAGAGGTTTACACCAAATGGTTGAGTAACAATATACTGAATCGGTAGGAGGTTTCGATCTAACTAATTAGTAAATGACCGATGTAAATCCCATCTAGAGGGTTCCTTTATAGTAGTTATTACATGAAAAATGTGCATCCCAATTGGAGGATTCCACTAAAAGAGTTGGTATAGGAACCATTCCCTTCCCAACTGAAGGGTTACACTTTAATATTCTATTAGCCATACACTGATAGCATAGGAGGTCTCCACTCAGATATAAGAAAGAGGTCACATTCCCTACCCAACCGAAGGCTTCCAGTCTCATATTTGATGTGTGATACCTGGAACATACATAAGGGTTCCACTTGGTCGATGGTTAGGGTACCCATGACATATTCCTTACAGATAGGTATACTATAAAAGAAGATATATTTCCCCTGATATATCCCTTGGGAGAATGAATATTTATATAGAGGTAGAGGACAAATGCCCAATCCAACAAGAGGGTTCCACTCTGAAGATTCTGGTAGTCTTACTAGACCACTTTTGTCATGAAGAGTCATATACATAAGCATCCCACTCATAAAATCTCAAATTATATCACAAAGTAAACTACAGAATTCTACATCATTTTTGATAAAAAATCACTATAGATAAGATACATGAAAAAAAACTGATTAAATAAATAGAATATAAAAGGGGATAATGTTTCCTAAATTGGAATGTTGGGGTACATGGAATGGAAGGGAAAGAATATTTTTGTGGTCCCTCTCTAACAAATATACATGCCCTCACTAGATCATGAAATGATTCACATTTAGAATTATATGACGTGCATGTGGGATACACAACATGTCCAAGATACTCAGGGTCAGGGTGTGTTCTCGTACACATGTCTCTAAGGATATGTCAGTGTACATTGTTCATGTTCATGGACATTCCCAGTCCCATGTACTATTAGAGACCAATTCTGATAACTAGAGTCATACCACATGCCATGTAGATATCCTATACAGTGTGTTATAACTATCTCATCCGAAAACCCTACCCACTATAGCTAGGGTCCTACACGATGTGTGTTTTTTGGAATACATTTATTGTAGTCTGGTTTTCATTTCAATCCCAGATCTAATTTTCTGTCATAACATCCTGACCCGATATACCATCAAACTGGTATCCAGACTAGTGGGTCACATGGTTCCAAGCATGTCTCCCCATAAGTGAAAAGATGTTGAATATTATTGAGGGTCTGTAAGGTATTAGTGGGTAGAATAAATCCTATTTTAATATTTACATAGTAATATGATCAGAAAATTAATATTGGAAACATTGGAAGTAGTATATAAAAAATAAGAGAGAAGATGAAGACTAATATATTCAATTTAATAAAAGAGGGAAATTATAGATTTTATAATGCATGAATGGATTTCATAGTGATGTTACATAACTGAGAGTAGTAGAGAAATAAACATGATATTTTCATAATAGTAAAAAATATATGAATAAAGAAGAGAAAAGAACTGGTTTCCCTAAGAAGATGTCCACAAACATCCTTAAATTTAGCTCAGTAATTTTCTCAAAACATCCAGGTACAGGAAACAAAACATAACCTTCTAAGATCTTGTAAATAAAATGTGTTACTCAGGTACGATGGGTACCTTAGTAGGGTGTGATATATAAATTTCTGTAATTCGGCCCCACCATTTTAATCCCTATCAAGTGTGATTTAAATTATTCAATGTGAAGGCATAACTTTATTTAATAAATTGAATTGCATAATGAAGTAAAGACCCATCGGGGTACCTAAGGGCCACCTGAAAGCTATACCAGCTTCAACTCTTTTTTGAAATGATATTCTTACTAAATACTATATATATATTATATATATATAGAATCCACCTATATGAACTATGTGATTACTAATACCAAATTTTCATATACCTAGAAGCTACTTCTGGATCGACCGTGACATAACACAATGTCATCCATTACAACAAGAAGATATCATGATCTAACACATGGTCCAAACTCTATAATCTATTTATGTATCATGGGAAACAATATTGAAACTCACATTGTCATCCTACTCAAGGATATCACAATCCTTTGTAAATTTGAATTGGATGGATTATGATGTAACAGGTAGACATCCATCCCCAATGACAGTACCCACGGTAAATCCCCTAAGGTCAACATTAGGATCCAGTGTGGTCACTTTTCAATCATTATAGAAACACACATAATCATTCACCTTAATGGGATCTCATGGTCCGTTGTATTCCATTCCTATATAAGGTGTATTCATGCAAAACATATAATGCATGACTCCCTAACCTTCCATGCTTCTATTTTTATCATTTATGTTTTAACCATTATCGTTATATAATTCAATAGGTAGTAACTTTTATGATTCTCATATACCCATTCAATATTATTAATTCATACACTATTCAATTCCTTTAAAACAAACACATAATGCATAACCTCTTATGCGTTCAAAATTTACAAACAATATCCCTTTAATACAATCAAGGAAAACCTATCATTAGACGATCCATCATCAAAAGGTCCAACACACACAATTTTCCAACCATATAAAATTGGTTTAAATGATTCATGTTTCACATAAATGTGACATGGTAATATATTTTAAAGGATACCAAGAACTTATTTTTACCATCATAATCAAAGTCATTCACCCCATCCATTTCAGAATATAAATGAAAACATGGAATTTCCCCCAATAGTATGAAAATGGTTCACATTGATGTGACATGGTCAGTACACTTATATCATACTTGGTTAATTCATCATTGAAGTCTATGTCACTTAGACTGTGCATTGGATGAATCACATGTTTTAATAAAAGAAGAAACTCCGTTTTCATAAACATGTTATGAATTCTTATAGAAGCATCAATGTAACGATAATGTAGAGAAGTCTATCACAAAAATTTTATAATGAATGTTTTGCACCTCTATTGAAGGTGTTCACTTATAAAAACATGTCATTATTTTATAAAATCATATATCTTATTTTAACATTTCATCCATTTCACCAAAAGGAATAATTAATGCAAAACATCGAAAAATGTCATTGAATTTATAAGAGTGAAACAATGGGAAACTATTTAAATAATTATGGTATAAATTAAAATGGAACGTAAATGGATCCTACCTCGGGGTGAAACAAAACCGAACATTCTAATCATGGGACATTCTAATTAAATTTTGTTTCTTCCCCTGATCATATGCGCCATCACATTCATATAAGGACACATATACCCTATGAACGTATCCACGTGGACCATAAACTTGTGAAAAGGGATCCTAACACATAGAGTTATATCATATACCCATCTCCACTCACAAACATGTGAATTTAATATATATAAATTGGAAAATGTATGCCCAAAAATGTATATTCAATGTCATGGATGAATATATTAAAAAATGGGATCCAACACATCTATACATATACTTACCTATGGACATGTAGGTGAGTTTCATATGAAGTTACGACATGAAACAACAATTATAGGTCCAATGCACTACATCATATTTACCCAGGACCTTCAAACACCCTAAGGATATAATACAAATTGAGTGAAAACCTGTAGAAGATGAAAACCCTTACCTCAGATAGCAGCAGCGGCCTGAATCAAAATGAACTGCTTCCCCTAAATACGTGTTGATGAATCATGAACCCTATGTTCTCGAGGGTCCAATAGAACATCCATAGAAAAAGAGAAAAAGAATATAGCATTTTTAAAAATACTTATTGTTCAGTCAAACCCTACAGGGTGATAGAGAGGCTAAAATGAAGTTGAGAATATGGAGTAGAAGGGAGGACAGTTATTACCATGTTCGATCGTGAAAAAATATGGAGGAAAATAAGACAGATCAAAGGTCTGAGATGGATATTTGGAAGGAAATGTTGTGTGACCCAAATGGGAGGGGTGTAAGAGCTACATCATGATTTGGGGGATAAGAGAGATAAATTTATGTATTTGTTTTTATTTTATATTAATTAAATTTAATTACATCGATTATTAAAATGTTATGGTTTGACCAACATGGTTCTTAAAACTGTGCATAAACTGTGTGGTGTATAGTGTGAGTCTATTTCCTCTAGAGGACATTGTGGTAATAGGCACATTGTTTGGAAATCCATGAACAACCCTTGTGCACCATTAGAAACATTAATTATTCTAGTCTAGTGATCCCAAAACATCATGAGACACTAGAAAAACAAAATGGGGATTCTCCCAAGTCCATTACTGTCACATTGAGGCATTAAAAGTCTTGAAATTAAATAACAAAGATCTATTTTAAAACCAACCCTTTGAGTAATTAAAAAGTAATAAAAAAATATTTCATTTTAGTCCAGTTCAATTTGTGGATCATTACAACCTTCCCACCTTATAACTTCTCATCACAAAGAAGCCTTTAAGAACAATATGACACAGCACCCGACCTATATTGGTCATCAAGCATCCCTTAATCAATCATGATGTATTTCCAAATGCCCAACACACTTTAGAGTATTCAATAAATATAAGAAACATAACCCATTTTAAACAGATACCACACTAGTTTTCCAAACGAAACATCAATAAATAAATCACTTGAGAATATCATCCTAGAAAAATGATCTTGTCATCGTCTCGTTAAGTAATGGATAAAGGTACATCCCCCCTAAGGATTTAACGTTATGTGGACAATTCCAAACTATGGTTCAAACAATAATTGTAATTTTCAAAAAATAAATTTTATATGTGATAAAATGACAATCCTAGTGTGATTTGGAAACAATCAAATGATCGGTTCCCCCATTGAAATCAATTCCCAGGTTGAGCCTATTTTTTCTGAAATGCCTCGGGCAACACCAACCACACTTGTCTCCCCCTGACGTTGTGCTAGAAAATAGCCCTTCACTGACTATAAAAATTAAACTATATGAACCCCATGTTGATCCATACTCATATGACTATTTACAAAATATTATACATTATATTACCAATATATTTCTAATTGATCCACAAATACTACTTCCAAGGCACCTTGCATTTAGCACAAACATGTTCACTGAATCCTAAAATAGACCCCCAATGATATTTATAAGATCAAACAACCATGGAATCCACACATCTAGTTTGATACAATAAATGTGACTCACCCATCCAAGACTAATGGATTTAATGTTATTAGAGTAATGTAAGACAGAAACCCTCTTATTGTATCAAGGATTAAGTTAAGATATGGGAAATTCTCACATCATAGGAGAAAATTCAAATGTTTTAACCATGTCTGTTCATTGAGGGAAATGAATTATGGTTTGTGTTTTTTTCAATAATAACATGGAATATCATATTGTTTTTATGGAATGTCATCTTACAGTTTGTGCTAATAATATATTTGATGGTGTTGTCATTTTCCAGTGTTTGCCAAATTTTTAAGTCCAAAAATTGTTAAATGGAGAAAGGTATTTTTGGAAAATGGTATTTCTCCACATGAGTGATGGAAATTTTATAAGTTTCAAAGAATCCATGTTTTTGGATCATCACATCAAAATATGGAAATGTCAAAAATCATAAGAAATATTTATATGTGCACGAAATATATGGTTGAATAGAAGAGTCTTACGCACCCAATGCAATGTCAAAAGGGGTTATATGCACATAGATAGAATCTGACATGCAAGGTCATCGAGGCTTATATATAGGTGGATATCCACTCTCAAGAACTAGAAATATTTGAATAATGATCTGGTTTCTCTTCTACAAAAAATATTTTCCTGTGAAATATTGACATGTAGTTAAACATGCACAAAAAGTGTTACTTTTAACTAAAGATACCATGTGAAAATTTTGGTGTTTTTTCACGAATGATATGTTTCTTTGAAAATAAATTGTTTTGTGAATGTAATATTGTGAGACAGGACCTACTCTTGTATGCAATATTAGGTTTTCCATGAAATTTCATTGTGGATCTTGTTTGAGGTTTTGATTATATGTCTTGTTTGATCAATGATTTTAAATGAATCAATTCAAGATATATTTTCATGAAGTTTATCATATTGGACAGAGAGAAATACATCAAGGAAAATATATTGAATCGACCTTCATGTAGATAAACTAAGAGAGACTTCACCCATAGAGGCGAGTAGGATAGGTCGATGGATGTGCTTTAAGGGATGTAGTGATATATCACTAAAATATTTCCAAGGAAGTGTGCCCAGAATAGAGTGACTATTTGTATCCTTTTGAACTCCACAACTAGGTAATATTAGTGTATTTTTGTAGGGAACAAACTTACAGAATATTCTCCTTGGACTATACCTTAGTGGGTAACAATGTAAAATTGATGTTTAATCACATTGTATATGATATTTTGTTTTATAAACATTCTATTTTGGAATTTTTAAGAGGTTAGTACCATCTTGGGACCAAGATCTATGATTTTTTATGAAATTATGTCAAAAGAATTCACCCTTCCCATCTCAGGATGATCCACCGAACTTAATTTAATAGGATTTAAATGACTCGCAGTAATTCATAAAAAAACTAGAATGATGAAAAATCATATCACAATTGGACGACTATAGTGTAATGACTCTTCTTTACCTTCCAAAACATCATAAAAATCAATCACCAGCCTTTACCTTCTACGTCATTCCATGATCTCTCAAAAAAAACAACTAGAGTTCATCCAATATATAATTATTTTTATCAATGGTTGAAAAAATAACAAATAATTTCATCATCATGTTCTTGATAAAGCACCAACATGATTCAAATTAACTAGCCTCATGATATTCGTTATGAAGTACCCATTTACAACGATCATATTCAGTTATCCCTTAAACATGGAATGATAGATTTATCGAAACCATCGTCATGCTCTTCTATTTCATTACCCGACATCAATGAATTAGACATGGATTACAAAACTAAATGGATTGTCATGTCGAACCAAACGAGTCTTTCAAAATCCAACCCAAGCATTGGGATGAATCTTATTTATGAATTTCGTGCCACTCAATAATGGAGTTGACCCATGACAGCACTCAACATCTCAAGGATCAAATGTTAAACTAATCTCATTTGGGTTGTCAGAACATTTAACACTCGATGTTACCGTGTACATCAACACATACTGCCTGAGGAAAATAAAATGGTTCAAATGACCAAAGAAGCAATATACCATGGCTGAAGAATTTCTCACCCAATTAAAATGAGATTTACCTATTACTCATTCCCATAAAAAGGTAATGTAAATAGTGATCCCCACATGAAAAAGGGTGTCATTGGAATCCAAAAGACACACAGTGGTAAAGGGAACCCAAATGACACCAACTGTAATAAATCTCATTGTACAAGACAAGAAATGATGATATAAGAGTGCTACCTACCACATGATTTCCCCTTACAAAGAAAAAGAATGAACCCAATCATTTTGTCTCACAAAAAAAAGTTTATCTATATTCAAAATCAAATCATCAATCCATTGTTTAAGAAACAATGCCTACAATACACACTATCATTTCTGTACCATGGAACTTCAAGAGAAAATTAGCTACACTGAAAACGGGGGGGGGGGGGGGGTTAATCAGAAAACACGAATTATGGTTAAATTTCCGATCCCTTTATATTTATTTGCATATAATCATTTAAAATCAAAAGATTTAATTAATCATAAAGTACCAATTTTCAGAACATAACTCAAGGTACATGATTTAGTTAACACGCAAAGAGTAAAACAGTAATGTTTTATCAAACTTCCTTTTAAATATATTTAAAACTTTTAACATTATGTTATTTCCAAGAATGTTATCAACAAATTTGTTTTTCCCAGGCATGTTAACATAAAATGGATCCACCGAGATAACCTAGGTTTTTTAGAAAGCAATCCATTAGTATTTCCTCTATTCATTTCATTTCAAAATTAAAAATCTTTTACTCTTAAAAACATCTCATAATGATTCATTCCATTACATTTAATAATGTTTTATATTTCCATTTTATGAATCACCCATACACTTCATGGTTTGAAAATTATCTCTCATTTATCAAAACCAAAAATAAATTGAATATTAAACATGGTCACATAAAATGGTCTAGGTTTATGGGTGGCCACCATCCAAATTGTAATGTTACCATAAACTTTAAATTTATACATTTATATCCCTTTAAACATAATCAAATTACATTAACATCTAAACATTAGGAACCTTGTATTTTAAAAAAATTCCGAATATGGTTCATGTATATGGGTCACATTTTCCCAATTATTGGTCACATGTACGCCTTATAATTTAAAACGCGATCTCATTTAATCATAACCCATATATTTATCCCATGAAACCATTTATATATATTAGTACATCACAAAAATGTTATCACAATCAATAACCATAGAATTACGTGCTATGAATCACCAAATAAGGTTGTACAGGAAAACATGATAACTACGTAGGAATATTAAAATATAAACAAGCCTGGCAGGCTAAAAGAATAATGACATAATAGAGAATACACATAGTCAGATTAGCTGGAAAACCATACATATAACGACAATGAATCTAACTATTCATGGCATGTGAATTTATATGTGCCTAGTATTGTCAATTCAACACAACATAACTTCTAAAAATAGACAAGGATAAAAATACAATAACTCCTAAATTAATATGTTGATAAAAGTAAAATAATCACATGATCTGAATTGAAATTTAACTTTAATATCAAAAATCATGAACATCAACTCCCAAAACTGCCTATATGATAATTCCCCATAAGTGCGGTGATAATTCATAATAATGGCTTTTGTCCTTGCACTAAAAGATTTTTAATCTCTTGTCTACCCAACCATAATAGAATGAGAAATGAAATATTACCTCTGACACAGCCTTTTAACATCCTGACCCGGCTTACCATCAATCCAATAGCCAAATGGGGGGGGGGGGGGTTAAATGGCCTCAAGAACATCTACCCATATGCCCCAGGAAACCGAATAGAAGTGAGTGTCTCATATCCTATAATGGGGAGATTATACCCTCTTATCATAGTCATACATTGGTATTATCATTGAATAAATTATAGGAAACGGTTTAAGCATTATATAACAGATAACATAGAATTGTGATATTAATCTATTCATTTCAATTGAAGTGGAAAATGACACTTTATACAATATATGCATGGATTTCATTGGGATGTTACATAACCGGATACAGTAGATAAAACAACATGAATTTTCAAATAGTCCAAATTACATGAATCAAGGAGAGAATATTATTAAAAACCACTAAGATGATCTCCACAAACATAAAATTCTTCAACTCAGTCCTTTGCTCCTAAATCCCAGGTTCATGAGGCACAACATAAGTGAATATGATCATGCAATTAAAAGGTGCTACCCAGGTACCATGGTGTCCCAAATAGGGTTTTTTATAGAGGAAATATTTTTCTATTAAATTTTAATTGAATTTAATTTAGTAAACCCATAAATATTTTTAATTAAGGTGAATTGCTGTATTTTTATTATATTGGTGTTATTTTTACCTAAATAGTTAAAATGGCCCATTTCAGATTTTTAATTCTTTTAATTTTTTTTATTTTGGCCATTAAATTTTCTACACAAATCCAAATTTCGTAATTATTTCATTTCTATATTCAAAACGTCCAAGGATTCATTTTACCCTTTTGGACCAAAATCTGAATCGACCATATAGAAGGTAAGAAGATGATCACATTTTGGACCAAGAAAAATGATTACAGATCATCAATGATTTGGTGAGGCACGATAAGTTATTCATGGTGTCCCCACATCTGCTGAAATTCGGGGGGTGGATGCAAAAGATGTTTCTGAACAATTGTAATGAAGGAGAGGATTCATGAATTGGCCGTTAAAGGGGCCATTTAATCATCCAATTCCATAGTTTTGTGATTTGGAGAGTCTAACTTGGCATAATACATGGTCAGAGTAATATAAGAATAACTATCGGAATACATGTCCAAAGACTCTGACATTTTTAGGGGACACGCCAAAAGTAATTATAAATAACATTTAAGAAGGGATAAATTTGTGAAGATGTCATTTAATAGGTATATAATGTGTTAACATTCTAGAGACAAATTTTGGCTATAATATAAGGAGATCTCCACCTTGTCAAAGAACCTCTTATTCTATCCCATTCCATCAGGGACACAAAGGAGGAGAACCTTTCTGATTTCTTTCTCTTTTATTTATTTTCATTTACATAGTTTTTTAATGAATTATTCTTCCTCATTCATTTAGATTACCCTTACCATGGTGGGGAAAATATTAGAGTGATTGGAGAAGGGTTGGTTTTCTATTTTGTGATTCTTGTGTTTTTGGATGTAATTGAAGAAAATTTCATTCTTCATCAAAGTTGTTTTCAATTTCATAAAGAGGATTTTATCATTAAGTGTGATCGGTCATTTATTTTGATTCCATTATTTATTTTTCCTTGGAAAAAATAATCATTATCCCCCTCCACTAATTTATGGTTAATATACAATGGAATAAACCATGGATTAGTGGTGATGTACTAGATTATCGTCAGTACGTGTAAAATGGTAAGTGAATGTTTTTAATTTTTTGGGAAAAACAAGAGCTGATCGGGTAGTGCCCATGTAAATTGAGGATATTCAATAAAACTATTTTTCATATGGATGGAGAGTTGACCAAACTGAGATCATGGTTATATTTTCTCACACCATCATAATTTTACCATGGAAGTGAGAGGAAACGATTGTGGAAACTCACTTTAATAAACTAAGAAGAAGAGTTTTGAATAAAATAGAACTAGGATATCATTAAAATTGGGAAATTGATACTGAACTAATCAACCTTTTTAATATCATAGTATTTCAATAATTTGAATTTGAATTTCCATTCAATATGTTTCTTATCAAACACATCATTTCACCCTCATTTAAAACTGAAATACTATTTTTGTGTGCACTCCTCTTCGGGAGACATCATAATTCAACCACATTACTGCATTTTAACTTAGGAAATAATTGTTTTTCCAAGCCCTACGACTAGTGTGTTTCAAACATCATGTTGTTTTTGGGGAGGTAGTTCCACAATACAATTATAAATTTTGAACAATTTTGTTTTTAAAAATAATAATAATAAATAATTTTATCCATGATATATCCCTGCTGTTATCACTTTTCATGGAGTGAATACTCACAGGTACATAAACAACAAGAAAATTCTATTTTTGAGTATTAAAAATATCAAGTGAAGGAACTCAAAAATGCCATGGAAGCACTAAAGAGTCAAATAGGAAGGCTAACCAGATATGTCCTTTCTACCCAAGTGAAATTAGATCCTGAACTACATGGTGGGGATGAACATTATCTGAATAAATTTTTCAACGAGCGTGAATAACAATTTGGACTCCCAATATAAGATGATTTCGAACCATTAAGGAGATAAACCACTAACATTGTGGAATTTGAAGAATAAATAGAGGAGCCCAACTACAGTCCAATATATTCTACTACTCAACTCCAAGAGGTGATTTCAAATGAAGATGATATTGAAGATAAACAAACTACAGGAGATAATGATTTCAGTAACTCGTTATCTTTTGATCCAACTAACACAAAGAGGAGTATTACCTCTCCTAGTATTAATATTTCAGATTCTTCCATCACTGGTATTTCATTTGAGAAAAATTATGGAAAAGAATATTCATCTAAAGAGGAACATCTGGAGCTCCCCGATGATGTGGAAAATTTATTGGAGGGTGTTCAAGAGGATATAAATGTGGATTTTCATGAGTAAATAGAGACATAATACGTAGACATTGAAAGGGGAAATTTTTACATTGACACTTCATGATTTAATGTTTTCAAATAGAATTAAATTCTAACATTCCCTTTAATTTTTCTATTGATGTAGCATACCTTCACCTACCACTAGAGAATAAAGAAAATTTGGTGCATGTGAAAACCATGAGGATGTAAACTCATTCATTATCCTACTCACAACATTCATGTATTATGTAATTATCATGGGGGTGGGTTTATTGTCCTATATAACTATATTACTCAACAAAAAGGAAGAGGTACATGATAGAAATATGAATTTTGATTGGTTCATGAGAAAAAAACTAAGGCCACCAAAAAATGGGAATAACTGATTAGAACTGCCCATCTCAAGGTAGTCAAAACACATTTCTGACTTAGGAGATTAAAAAAAGATCTTTCCTTATATTCTCATCTTTTTTCAACTTTTTTTTCATTAAATAAATATTTTATTTTATTTTTTTATATTTTTGTATGTTTTCATAATGAAATACTTAAGATCATAACTCAATGCTGCACTAAGAATAAGTCAGGTTATACCTCTCCTTTTACTAACTTGTTTGTCTTGAATCCATCATTAATTTTCTTACATATTAAATCCATTTGAATTCACTGAGCACATTGAACCATTTAAGTATGGTGGAGGGAATCTTTGTAGTTTAGAATTTTCATTTGATTTTTGGTTTAATTTTTTTTAATAAAAAAACAGTATTTTGTTAGTTTTTCAGATTTTTGTTTTTTAGTTATTTAATTATTTTGAAACTGTTGAACTGAAATGATTATCGTTAAAAATTTCTAAAACCATGTAAATTATTGAACCAATCTATTTCCTGAAAATGAGCTTAAATGAATGCTAAAATGAATTTTTTACAAGTTCAAATCATTTAGAATCTCAAAAAAAGTACTCTGATATTTAAATTCCATGACACATATCATTCTATTTATTTCTTGAATCACATTCATGTGAGGCTTCTTTACCATTTTTTCATATTATTTTCATTCACATGGTTTCTTGATAGAACTAGACCATGCTTTTTTTTACTATAGTTTTATTTATTTATGTCAAACATGAGGGTTTGAGGTACTTGTGTTTTAAATGATTGAGAAATTTAATTGGTTTTAAGCCCCATTTTCAAAATAATTATTTTCATTTTGTATAGCTTATACATTAACAATTGTATCCCTTTGAATCCATTAATAGTATGTTAGGCTAGACACATTAAAAGCCAATTTTTCCTATCTATCCTGCTCTTATAGTAAAATTAATGATCTAGTTGAACTTAATTATGGGGTAAAATTTCTAGTAGTGTAGTACAACATTTGGTGATAATTTCGGTTGAAAATAAAATGTTGATGAGATGAATATTCTATTTAAGAGGTCATTTTATCATAATGTGTTCCTTTCTAGAGCCTTCATGATAAAAGAATTTTTTCCATTCTCGAGCTTCTAGTGTATAAATAAGGTTGTGCCTATCTTGAGCTTTCATGATAAACAATGATTGAAATGAAATTTTTGTGGTAAAATGATAAATGGCATGAACATTCCTTGATTTCTCATAATTATGAAGTTGATTTTCTACAAAGGGGATGTGAAGGAGACCATTCTTGAGTGAAAACCAGAATCATGCAATTTTACTTCAAAAAAAGGAAAGCCCTCCTTTTTCGGCATCATAATTTTTAACATCAAATCCTAACAACCGAATGCCATAGAAATAACCCTGAAAAGTCCTCACGAGAAATACATCTCCATGACTCACATCGGATGGAGATGTAATAATGTATAAAACATATGGTGACTCTTGTTTGAGTTAAGATGAGAAAATCCTTGTTGAACATTTATATTTGTGAGATTAAAAAAAACTCATGTGAGGTAGGTGTTGTGTGAGCATGGTATAATAAATTTAGAGGAAATATATTATATAATCTAAAATGGATAACTTGCAATAAATTGTTTTCATGAGGCATGATATCTTTTGGTTTCTTAGTATGGAGTTTTTAGATCTCTTTTTTATGTGTTTTGGATTGGATTGGATTTGATTTTGATGTTTACTTGTCTAGGAGTCCAAGTGTTGTGTGTGAGGCAATTGATATACGGAATATTTTAAATTAAATTAACATTGAATTTCATCTGTTTAAAACATAAAACGTTTTAGTTTATGGTAATTTTTAGAATTTTTATGATATATTATTTATATTGAGCTGAATAGTAAAAAATGGCCCATTTTGGATTTTTAACTATTTTAAATTATTTCTCTATTTAGGCCATAATATTTTATATACTAGTCCAAAATTAAAAAATCTTTTTTTTCATATTTTAAATAGCCAAGGATTCATTTCATTCTTCTGGACCAAAAGATTGATCAACCATAAATAATTTTAAAATAATCTCACAATTTGGACTAAACAAATTGTTTACAGATGTGCCGAGTTTTGGTGTAGGCTCCATAGGTCGTCCTTGGTGGGCCCCAAGGATTAGAAATTAGGTGGGTGGACGCACAAGACATTTTGGAACAACATTAATTAAGGTGAGGACACATTACTTGGCCATTTAGGAGGTCATTAAATCATCCTAATCTAGAGGTTTGCGATTTGGAGTGTTTGACTAGACAAAATAAATTGTCAGAGTAAAACAGGAATTACTCTCGGAATACTTGTCCAAAGTTGCTAAGCGTTTGAGGGGACACGCCCAAGATAATTATTAACAACAATCAAGAAAGGTGAAACACTTGAAGTTGACATTTAATGAGGTTAAAACGTGTCAACATTCGGGTGGAAAATATGTCATAAAAAGAGGAAGATATCCTCCCTCTCAAAGAATCTCTCATTCCATCCAATTCCTTCCGGCACACATACGAGGAGAAATTTTTGACTTCTTTTCTATTTTATAGCTTTTATTTTCTATAGTTTTTATCGCCTTATTCTTCCTCATTCATCTCGATTAACATTTCTACTTTGGGGTAATCATATGGTGTGATTATGGAAGGGTTTCTTTTCTATTTTATAATGGTTGAGTTGCTGGACGAAATTGAATGAAATTTCAATTTTTATTCAATGTTGTTATCAATGCTCAATAAGGCATTTTATTATCAAGTGTGATAGTTCTTGAATATCAATTCAGTTATTTATTTTTTTTCTTGGTAAAATATTCATAATCTCCCTCCACTAATATCTGGTTTATATACAATGGAATAGACCCGAGATTAGTGGTGAAGTACTTGATGATCGTCAGTACGTGTAAAAGGGGGAGTGAATGTTCTTAATTGTTTGGGATAAAAAAACGGATCAGTAAAGCCCATTTAAATTGAGGATATTCAATAGAACTATATTTCATATGGAAGGAGAGTCGACCAAACTGAGATCTTTGTAAAGGTTTCTCTCACAATTATATTTTCAATATGAAGTGAGAGGAAATGATTGTGGAAACTCACTTTAATCAACTGAGAAGAAAATGATTGAATTAAATGGAACAAGGACAGAGTTACAATTATGAAAGTGACCCTGACCTAATCACCCTTTTAAATATCATTATTTTTCCTTCATTTGAATTTGAATTCCCATTCAATCATTTTCTTATCAAACACACCATTTTTACCCTTGTTTAAAAGTGACAATCTGTTATTGTGGGCACTCCTCTTCAGGATACATCCTAGAAAAACATCATTACTTCATTTTACCTTATGAAATAAATTTTTTGCCACTTCCTACTACATAAGTGACTCCATGTGACTTATACATATCAGTAGGTTGGCACCCACAATGTCCTTCTCTATATAGTGTGATTTAAATTATTCATTGTGTTGTCATTATATATTGTAATAAATAAATTTTTATAAACATGTAAACTCTCATCATGGTTCTTATGGTACACTTAACAGCTACACCAGCTTCATCTCGTTGATAGAATGAGTGTCTAACTAAGAACTATATAAAAAATAATATATATAGAATAGATTTATGTACGATAAACCTATATGAACTAGGTGCATAATGATGCTAAATGGTCATATACATTGGAGGCTACTTCAAGATTCCCTGTGATGTAACACATGGTCATCCATTATCACCGAAAGTGCTCATGGTCTAACACATGTTCCAAAATCTAACATCTCTCATAGTCACATAGAAGACCATATTGAAGGTCACATTTTATTCCTACACAAGTATCTCTTGGTAATTCTAAAATCATCATTGGATGGATCATGGTGTAACATGATTAAATCCATCCATAGTTGTATTTCTCATTGTATATTCCCATATCTCAACTCCATTATCCCTCATGATGTCTAGAAGAATAACATGGATACACAAACATCCTTTCACCTCTATGTGTTCTCATGATCCATTGTCTTCCCTAACTATATAAGGAGTAATAATACACAACATATAATTATTGTGGCACTGACCTCTCATGAATCGTATTAGAACATTTCATTATTAACCATTATCATAATATAATGCACAAGGATGTACCTCTAATGAATTTCACATAGTCATACAATATTCATAAATTATACAGAAGGAAATTCCTTTAAAACCAGCATATAAGGAATAACCTCTTACGAATTCAAAAGTAATAAACATTATCTATTTTAATCCATTCAAGGGAAAACATGTCATTAGAAGTTTCACCAACTATAGGGTCAAAAAACGCTATTTTCCTAACATGGAAAATTTGATTACATGATTTATGTTTCCAAGAAAGGTGACATGGTCATTTATTTTAAAGGATACAAATATCGCATTTTATCCATTATAATAAAACTCCTTCAATTCGACCATTTATACATCTACATGAGAAATAGAAATACCACTTATATGAACAAAGGGGGTCACATAGAGGTGAAATTCCCTTTATAAAACTTGTATAATAGGTCAAATAATCATAAAAATATGATGACCATAGGTGGTGCTTTGGCTCAATCACATGTTTTATGAAAAGTGGGAACTCCTTCTCATAACAATGAGAAAAAATTATATTGAATAATCAATGGGGTGATTCAATCATGTATAAAATTCTATCACTACATTTTTATCTTGAATCTAACACACCACCATTGGAGGGGTTTTATTATAAAATCATGACTTTATTTAACAGAAATTTTTTTCCTCATTTAATATTTTGTTTAATTTCACCAAACGAAATAATTTATATAAAAATAATATAAATGGATAATCATTAATAAGGGTGAAAAAATGTGAAACTAATTAATTAATGATTTCAAAAATTAATAAGGAATTGAAAATAGATTATTCCATAGTGTGGAACCTAACCGAATAATCAACTCTTAGAACATTCTAACTAAAATAGTCTACTCTCCTAATAAGCATATTCACCTTCACATACATATAATACTCCTATCCCCAATTCACATATTCACATTTCCGATAAACATATACAAGGTGATCATTACACATATGCTTATATGAATATTCCCATCTCCATTATTCTACATGATATATATATATAGGAACACCTATCCCCATACATGTATATTCAATTTCATGGATGGATACATACATAATGGGGGAACCTACATATATAGTTACTTACCTATGCACACGCAGAAGAGCCACCTTATACCCAATAGCTCAAAACCACAAAGAAGTATCCATCACACTACACCATATTTACAAGGGACACTAAAACACTAAATAAATTATATATAAATAGTGAGAAAACATGAAGTAGATGAAATCCCATAACTGAAATTGAAGTGGATGACCAAATCATTTAAAACCATATTTACTATGTTGACAAGTACCTATACACGAACCCAAAATTCTTGAGAGACCATTCACACATCCCTGGAATAAAATAAACCCGAAAATCGTATTAACCAAAGAACATAGGTATCAGTTGAAACCTATGGTGTGACAGAGGGACCAAAAATAAACTATGAATAGTGAGGAAAAGGGATGATAGGGATTTACCTAATGGAACATGTGAAAAATCGAAAGAAAACCAGACAGATCGATGGTTGGAGAGGGAGTCATTGAATGTGGAGTCATGTGACCCACAATGGAGGAGGGGGAGAAGTTTCACGATTTTTGGGATAATAGAGATATGGTTATGTTTTTATTATTATTTAATTTTAATTAAATTTAAAATGATTCATTTTTTAGAACTGGGTAAACTGCAATGTTTGACATGCATGGTATTCAAACAGTGTATAAACTTCTTAGTGCATAGTGTGAGGCTACTACTTCCAAATAACATAGTGTGGGTCAGGTTCACGGTTAGGAAAATAGTATTCACTATATGTACACTGACACTACCATTCATTATCTGGGCTACATAGTTTTCACTCAACATGGAAAACCATGGGAAACCCATTTTCACCCTTCAAAACCTTACTTCTCCCGGTTTGGTTCTACAGAAACCTCACAAGACATCCACAAAACATAACAAGGATTATCTCATGTCCAATAAAATAACATTGGAGCATTCTAATTCTCATAATTCAATCCTTAATATATTTTTTAAAAACAAACTATTTTCTAATTGAAATTATTAAAAAACCGTCCCAATTTTGTTTTGTAAAAAAATGATGATCATTACAGCATTATCTATATTTTCTTCCACCATGTCAATGCATGCCTCCAATCATTCCAAAATCAATGTTAAGTCCTTTTTTCACTGTTTCAATACACCTTTTGGCCTCAAATCGGATACGGACTCATACTGATGGTCCCCATATGCACAATGAATCCAACAGTCATTATACAATTATTCAACTCAAATTTGATCATTGCACATTGAATCTCTAATATGAAAAAATCTGGAATTTGGTGTCCTATCAGGCTTGGTCCTTATTGACAATGTTAAATTTTGAACCCATCCTCCAATGATAAATAAAATGAAGCATTTATGTAATAAGGGTAAATGAAAAATGCTTTAACCATCATTGGCTGGGATTTTCTATTCAATTGATACAATCCAGTTGAACTTGGGTGAGAAGCAAATGAATTCTGAAATAAATACATACAATTATGAATCTAAAATCATAAAATAATCGTAGGTCAATGAATGGTATGATCCTACTCATCCAATTTCATCCATAACGGAGTAATACATGAATTGATGAGTCTTAAATAGATATGGATCAATCTTAATTGAATAATGCACTCAATAATGAAGTGGGAGAATTTTTGGCTTTGGAGAATATCAATCTATCTTAATCTGGAACCACATTGTTTCCATATTTTTATTTTCAATATAGAAGGATGAAGAAACCAATAATCTTCCCCCAGTTTATGTGGATAAACATGGGAAAATAAAAAAAATTATTATTTTAAGAGAATCTATAATTTGGATAAATAATAAATTAAATAAATTAATAATTTTACTAAAAAAATGAATGCACTTCTCAATGTAATTATATATTAATGTCCCACGATGACTAGTTTTACATGGCTCCATGGGTAAACATCACGTTCTAGACACACTTGTGATATCAAATTATAGATATGATATTCTATTTATTATTTATCCAATTTTACTTAAGAAACTGTGAGTGCATAATATAAAATATATTTAATATTTTTATAAAATGATTTCTGTTCATGATTGACCTCATAATCACATGATGTCTAATTAAACGTATGTATAAATATGTATAGTAACATTACATATTGTTTCAAAGAAAAAATATCCTCTATTTATTTAATTTACCGACTGAATATATGTCTCTTGGTCACAATATCTGATTGCACTATGATGACTAGTATTCAGATGTGCCTATCGTAAACATCTCATTAGAGACTCAAAGGTTGACTCAAACTTGTAATTTGAGAATCCTTATATGAGTTAACCCATTTTCAGTGTGAATCTACAAGAAAATAAATAAATATTATATAATATATTTATAAAATTATTTCCAGGCACACTAGCCCGTAGAATCACATGCCTTCTCAATGCATGTCTATGAAAATATAAATAGAAATATTACAACATATGAAAAGGATAAAATAGGTTCTCTATATCATAGTACCCTTTGATTTAGTTGATAATGATTCATCTACTCAATTATTGTCCCCCCTCGACTGAGCAACAAAATGGTGAGGCGGGGCCCTCCGCAAAATTACTCCAATGGAAAGTCACATGAGATACTGTGGATCAATGGAGGACATTTGGAACTATTTGAACTCTTCTGTTTTGATTAAATATTAGATAGTGACCCCATTTCTATATAGATTAGTAATATTTTTTTGAGAATATACATATCTAGGTTTTTTTCTCTCTCTTACTGTCGGTTGAGGTACCCATTTCTATAATGTATCTAACCTACAATATATTTTCCCGCAAATGGTGTGTCATATGAAGAAGATAGATAAGAAAGTGGTGATTATAGAGGAAATATGGATACAAGGTGCTTTTGACCATTTATGGGGGTCTGGATATTGTGATATGTAGCCAGAAACTCTATGAATTTTATATTTCACAGTTTAATATGATGGGAAATTATTTTATTTGGGGAATTATTTTTTATCTTTACATATCAATTTACACATTCAGGCATTTCTTATCGATCAGAGGATTTTAATTATATATTATTACTGGAGATATTTCATCATATTCTTTTATAGCTCTGCACTTCTTCATTGATATGTCTAGGTGTGTTAATACAGGTACATTTGACAAATGACTCATATAATAGTTTATCTATTCAATGTTATTCTACATCATATGGCCTATGGAGGAGGAATAGGGGTAGTTATTGATCAATACCAATTAGGTTAGGTCTCGAATAAATAGTATCATAGGTGTTTAATTCATTACGGTGGTTTTTTGTTTATCCCACATAAGGTGATTTGGATGGTGTATAAGGGAACTACGTAAATGGGCATCAACTATGGATTTTGTACTATGGATGATATTGTTGTTGTTGTAGATATCATATCCATACATCAATAAACTCACTACTTTATTTTCAGATCATTTTACTAAGAAACTAGTTACAAAGAAATTTGGTACATACGTCATATATGATTGAGACATTTGACCGTATTTCTGTAGTTATCTCCTTGTCTATATATATGATCATATGAACTTGGTTTGTCTTGATTAAATTTTCATTATTTAACTGTGATGATAGTCAACAAGACTATTAATTCTAGTTCATAATGATGATCAAATGAGTTATGAGGAATTAGTTCAGGGTGAATTGTGTGAGATTATTCATCCAGGTGGACAAGTATCATGAACCTCACATACCGAGAAAAATATTATACTAGAAGAGTTTGATAAGGATGTGAACATGCTTAGTGTTCTCTATAAGTTCCACCACCAAAGGCCGCTAAGATTCAATAGAGAGATAGATCCTCAGTTAATGGGAACTGTCTAGAGTTGCTGATATGCGTATTTAGACATATCTAAACCTAGAAATACCATTTTCTCGAGTAAGATGTTATCATTTTCCATAGAGAAACAATGTACTATTAGATTCTAGTTGCACATATTCAGGAATAGTTGACACTCTCAAGCCCCACCAACTTGTATTTGTTATGATATGAGTATTACCCTTCATTCATAAACATTATTCAGGAAACATGATCCTTTGAAGATATGAAATGGATGAATGATAGTGTTTTAGAATTCTTGGAGGTTCATATACCTTACATGGTACTCCCTTAACATTATCAGGGATTACTACATCCCAGAGTGGATTTTTGAGAAGGGTCTCTACAAGGATATTTGTTCCACAGTAATACCCTTCTACATTAACACCAATTATAGGGTTTTGAGGTGCACATTTGAGATGAAGAGATTATTATTATTTGAATGATTAGTATCATGGGATAGAAATGATATTTATATTGGTAAGTCATTTTCTACAACTAGAAGATGACATTCTTCAAGAACATGACACATGATATATCCCAATTAATAGACTCAGGAACATTGTCTTGTATAATAGGGGCCACACATAATACCACAGTAGATATTAGAGTGGAAATTAAAATCCTTTTATGGGGGATTTATCATTGAGAATGGTTTCCCAAAGAGAAGTTTTGTGGATAGTAGGTATATGGAGGATAATCTTCCATAGAACAGGAAGTGCAGTGATGACCGATATCCTAGGTTTTGGAAGGGTAACCCCCATGTATGAATATCTCACTGAGTAGAAGGTGGAGCTCTAATTGGAAGAGTTTTGAATTTTAAAATATTTTCTATGATCATTCCACCACAAAAACCCTGATGCCTACAACAGGCTCAGAGAGCTGGTAGTTGGGGCCACCAAAAGCACTTGGCCATAGATGGATATGGACAAGCTATACAAAATATGATTAGAAGAATGATCCATGTTTATTATACTCATTATAGGTTTTTAGTAGATTCATGATAAAGCAATTACATCTTAAATATACTCCTACTGTTTTAGATGGAACTCCCATTTAAGGATTTATCCCAATAGCTTTTATTGTGGTTCATACGGGGTACACATATTCTAAATCATTTATCTTCCCGTAATGTGAGATATCACTTGTTAAGGATAGGTTCTCAAGGGACCCTTTGGTCCTCATTATGGAACCCTATCACACAATCATGGTTAGTTATTGGTTTTCCATGGTCTGAGCCCATATTGACATTCATATAATACATGTCAGATGATTTCACAATGATTGGATAATAGTTTCATTTATTAGAGAGAAATATCTCAACGATGGATGAGTGGGTTTTTTACATAGGAGGATGCATAACATTATGCATAAATTATATAGTATATTCCATGGTGTAGTAGGATCATAATGATTATTGATACCATTAATACTTGAGGATATTATCTACTTCTTACCTAATGAAATTCTAAGACCACCTCTAAGGTGGGAGATAGAGACATTTGTCGAAATTAATTTGTGGACTATTCTGATATCTTCATAGACATTTCATATAGCCCCTACCGAGATTCAGGAGCAGTGGTTGCAGTTGGAGGTCCCCTGAGAGAAGTTTTTTATTAAACCCATTGTTTTCCCCTGGGAAACTCTAGTGTTCTTTATGAAAAATTTAAATAGGAGAGTACATATTTGTGTGGATTAGGGTCGAATAAACCATGCTGATATAATTAAAACACAACCCATTAAAATGAATAAAAACTTATTTTATCATTTTAGATGTGTGTGAGTGTTCGTGAAGATAAATGTGATGTTTGACTACATACATTTGAAAATTCTTGAATTTAATATTCTAAATATGGGATTTCTCAATTGCAACAGAAAAAATGAGTTTCTGGTGATGGAATTTAAGAGAAAAACTTCCCCAAATATTTTTATGGCTATGATTATGAATATTATATAGCCATACTTGGACTGGTTTTTGGTTTTCATCATTTTCAGAATACACATTTTCACTACATTATAATAGGAGAACAGATAGATCTTGAGGATGGTACTATATTAATTTTGGAGAACCATATTTATGGTATTCTATTGATTTCCAATTATATGACCCTGAGATTTAAATTTTGTTGTTTTCAAATTAAATTAATTAGTTATCCATGTACCTAGAAATGGGTGGTGAAATTATTTCATAGGGGCTAACAAAGATTGTGTCATAGGATTTCAGTTTTCTTATATTGGTGGGGTTATACGCAATGTTTTTTTAGAAATGTACTGTATTAAAGAACCATTGAGTGACCTGATGATGATTGGTTAGCAGTTTACCTACACTAAGCAGTCTTGAGATCCATCAAGTTGTTGAGATCGATGATGTTGAGTGGTACAGTTTTGAAGCTTCTTAAGGAAGGCATGTAGTACGATGAGTATTGTAATTATTTTGGAGATGCAATAATTTGTGCCTTGACGTAGTGATAGGATGTTATCACATATGGGTCGTAAAAGATAAGACACCACATCATTAACTACATGAAATATGACCTAATTATTACATTGTGAATGCACTATCTTCAAGGATAGTGCTTTATGGTTTAATCAAACAATTATTGTCTCATGTATGTTTTCACATAGAGATACGTGAACCTATGATAAAGGTGTTAGTTGAAATTCCTATTGGACTATGTGTATGAGATATTCTATACTTCAATGAAGGTAAATGTGGTTCAAGATGACCTTAACTATATGTCCCATGATCATTTGGTGCATGAGGCATTAGTTATTTGATTTCATTGCAGATAACCTAGTTTAGGAAGGAGGGTTGATTTTTTCATCATTTAGAGTGTTGAATCCTCCTCTCCTCCATCATTCCAGACAATCCCAGTTGGGAGACGTTGACAGTGTGGTATTGTTTAGTAGATATCCTAAAAATATTAACTAGATGGATTTTAGTGAAGGAGGTAATCATTTAATCCTTTTATAGGAATGAACGATGGTCCCATTCAAAATATAAGAGGATGTTATGATAAAATTCCTCAGATTTTTTGGATGTATAACACTATGATGAGAGATGAATAGAGATAATTTGTGTAAATTTTAAGGGGCCAACATGAGACAGTGTGTTGCTGATTTCATCTCAAAATTCCTTACCTATTAGTAGGTGAAGGATTTCACCATGTTCTAACTTGTTTTTTTATCCCATTATGATTTATTAGTATAAATGGGACTAAAAATCTATGGAAATTTTCAAAATGATTATGTGGATAGTAAGGGTCCATGATGCCTTCTGGGTGAACTTTTATTATCTCACAAAGATAATTAACTTCTTTCCAATCCTGGATTAGATTTTAGTACCGATTTTTGGGTTTTTTTACACAAGGGAGGTTATCTACCTTCATGCAGTTCTATCTACAATTGTCTCTAAATGTGATTCTGAGTTCACATAACAATTATGGAGATCCCAAGAGGAGTCATTAGAGACCCAAATGGGGATTAGTATAAGAATTCAACCAATGATATAATGGTAGACTAATCACATTATAAAATTTTTGGATGATATATTGACATATAGAGTGTTAGGCTTTGGACAGAGCCTGGAGGATCACATTCAATTCATATGTTATTCGTACAATAATATCTATCAGTCTACTATTGGAACAAATAATTTTTTGGACCTATATGGGAGACACTATAGGTCTCCAATATAATGGAATGTTATTAGAGAGGCATCACTTGTTGTGTTAGAGATAGTGTATGTGATGATGGAGAAGGTCTCAGTCTTCTTTGGGCATATGAGGAAATCACATAATATGAATACATATTTTGCAGATCAACATCATATTCTGTTTGAGTTAATTTAGGGAGGCCATAATTTCCTGAGAATATCCTCATGATGAGGTTTCTAGAGGTTCTTTTAAGGATGCATCACATTCTTAAGGTTCATCAGGCTATTTGAGATCATCAAGAGGGTTGGTGTGGATTCTTACCACCTCTCCCTACCCCAACTATTAGAGCATGTGCAGAACATCTTCTATGTGTTGTAGATGAGGAGATATGTTCATGGAATGACACACATTATTAACCTGGGTGTGCTATAAATTTAGATGGATCATCTTTTAGGAATCACATTGTGGGCATATAGGATCTATATGATGACCTAGTGTGGAGGGATCATTCCCATGGTTCGTGTGTCATGACATCACATGTAATAACCCATAAAATATAAAATGATATTAATTATTTATTTAATGGAATGTTTTATAAATTAAATAAAATAATTTATTAAAAGAATAAATTAAATTAAATGTTATAATATCCATAAATATATTAATTGTAATTTTATTAAAATATTAAATATAATATAAAAAATACTACATTAAGTTGTTATAAATATTAATATATCATTAATTATGATTTGATGAAATATTAATAGTTTACAAACCATATGTTATAGTATTTTTATAAATAATAATAATTATTAAATTATTATTTTAAATTTTAAGTACTGCTTCTATGAACATGGTTTGATTTTATATAAAAGAAATTGTTTTTAAAAATAAATTTACTTATTTTATATATGATTTGAATAAAAATAGAAATTATATATTATGAATAATCATATTAATTTTATCTAAATATAAAGATATAAATTATATTTTTTATTAAAATTAAATCATTTTACGAATAAATATATTATAAAAATGGAAGGACCTATTATATGAAATTATAAAATTAATGAAGTAATGAAATAATGGAAATAATAATAAATAATATTTGAGAATTATTTTAATAATATTTTAGTTAATATAAAATATATACTATTTTTATATAATGAAAATGGAAAAAATTTCATAGAAAAAATTATATAACTTATATTTCATATAAAATTAATTTACATGTAATAATTATTAATTAAAATATATATATATATATATATATATATGAAATATATTTATCATTATCTAAAATTAAAATAGAAATAATTAAATTAAATAAATAATAATAATAATACCGATAATTGAAATAAATGAAATTAATATGAATAAAAGAATGACAAAAAGGAGGATAAGGGGGTATTGGTTTGGGAGACCAATGAGTGGAATATAATGGCTTCATCATGTAGTAGACCTTACGCTACAGTATGAGTAAAATCCAAGGGAGAATTAAATTCATATTTGGACATGACCATGGATATGCAGTTCATTTGATTGATCGATCACCGAAGGGATTCAGACATGGAGATTTGGTTTCAATTGCAGATTTCATCTTCTATTGTAGAAATGGGTTATTTATATAGTTTGAGGAAATAGTGTTTCATAATCCTATTCTATAAATCATTATTTAATGAACTTTTTCATGTAGTTATACGTATTTAATTGTATAAATCTACCAAATTGAAAACCTTTTATCATATTTTTTGAATTTTTCATCTCCAATCATCATCATTTGATCCCACTCGCTAATTTTTCTTTTGTTCTTTATGGATAATTTCATGTATATACCTGATTTCTATTCAAATATCTATTAGTGAGATATCATAATTTGAAATCTATATATGCTTCTCATATTTTAATTTTTTATCACTGATCAACATTGGTCGTCATTGTTCATGAAATTTTTTATTCAAATTAATGTAATACATGTCTTTAACCTCTTTTGTACAATAGTAAGGATTAGATAATTGTTATCTTGAGTATTTTTATTTAAATTTTGATGATGATTTAGATAGGTTCCCTATCATAAATGAATCAAATTCCTTGAAATGTTTTTTATTTTCTCATATACTAGATTTGGAATCATATCATTTTCCATACTCTTCTATGATAGACTACAGTTTAATATTATTATAATTATATTATATAATGATCATAGAATGATGAAAAAACTAATTCACATGATTAAATTTTATCTTTTAATTTTTTGGTTTGATTTAAAATTTTATACATAGAAATATAGTGTATGAATTTACCAAATAGTAGAGTTAGGAAATTGGTTATAAATAAGGGATTTATTTTCATGAGGCCAACGACAAGTAGGAGAAGTACCAAATGTTTTCATTATTTCATTTTATTTTTTTGAGATTGAGATGAAGCAGCACATGCTCCTCTATTCTAAAAACTGCATCTACACATGAAATAGAGAGAAATTAATGAGGATGAAAATTATGTAAGGGGATTTATTTTCGAAAATAAAATATTTATTATATGAATTAAAATTTAAAATTATATTTCTTTTTAATTATTAAAATTATTTTAGAGTAATTATTTATGAAAAATACATTACATATAGTCATTATTTAGGAACTATAATAAGATTCATAATTTTTTTAAAGAAAATGAGTATTACATAAATTTATGTACAAATTTAATTCAGTATAATAAATTATTTATACGAACATCTATTTTTCTATTTCAAAATAAAACATTTTTTTAGATTTAAATTTTATCTTTTGAGGATTATATTTATGTACGGATTTTTATAAATATAATTATATGATATAATGTTATATAAATATATATATCTATATATAATTTTAAGGGATTATTTATTTATAGTTGGTTTTTATTTTTAATAGATTATTAATAATTTCATTTTATGTTTAATTTATTTTTATGGGATACATAAAATATTCAAACCATTTTTTTGAAAAGGAATACTATTTAAATGATTTTTATTTTAAAAATGTATGGTCATAAATCATCAGATTTATAATTTTGTAAGGGAATATTTATTTTTAAAATATTTATTTATTCCAAATTATATGATCACATATTGATTTAATTTTGTAGGAAATATGATTTTTGTGATTATGGTATTATTTAGGGTATGAAATTGTTTTCCAATTTCTTTAATTAAAATTTTATTATTTTAAGAGATTGATTTTCCAATTGAGAAATATTAAAAATATTTATGGGATATTTTCTAGTTTCTTTGTTAAAATAATAAAATTTTCAAAAAAATAATATTTGATTTTAAATTTATTATGAAAAGATTATATTTATAAGATTTTATTTTATTTAAATCATGTAGATCATTTCTATTTCAAATTACAATTTTATGGTACATGTGAAAATCATATTATCATCAAGATCATGTATCTATTCATTTTTTATGGAATCTTAACATTTGAATTTATAAATTTACATAAATGTCATTCATAATAATTTTTATGGCCATATTTATTGATTTTCATGATATAAGATACAGATATATATATATATATATATATCTGTGTGTGTGTGAAAATGAATATTTGTATAAATTTTATCATGTGTAATGAGTAAATCATTCTATTTTATGAATTTTCAAAAAATGGTTTTATAGTTTTTATTTAATATTTCTCTATATAAAACATAAAGTGACATGAGATTTAGTTGTTCCAAATCAGTAAAATTGTGAATATATATATATATATATATAAACACACACATATATTATTTCATGTTTTTATATAAAAAATTAAAAAGAATTGGTATACATATGTAAGAAAAAATTAAAATGTTATTTATAAATTAAGCACATGAACATTGTAAATATGGTTGGTAATTAGGTGGTGAACCCATCCCTCAGAAAGTGGTTTGACCTATGAAAACCCACATTATTTAAATTATCGAAAAAGTTTCTTTTTAAAATCTTTTACATTGTTTTCAGAAATATGGCTGGAATATATTTACAATAATTTTTGATTTTATGTAATTTCAATGTGTTTTAATATTTTCACAATGTATCTGATTTCAATAATTATTTTAGAGGTTATTAGAAAATTATTTTTGAATGTATTATTTAAAGAATGTTTGAATTTATTTCTAAAACATTATTTTCATTTGATATTTTCAAAAAAGTATTTCAATGATTTCAAAACCCCTTATTGAGAAATATAATGGTCATCCCACATTTTAATCATATTGTGTTAGATAAAATTAAGAAAATAATATTATTTCAAAAAAAATTGAAAAATTTAATTATGTTGTATAATTTTAAATATCCAATACCAGAAAAGGTACTCGATTTTATTTAACATTGTGTATTTTTTTGTTTAAATTAAATGAAAAATTAAACTATATTTTTAACAACTACATCCATATAAATGGTTCAGGGGCCTCAAATTTAGTATTAGATGAACTATCTAGTCAACTTTGAAGATTAGATGTTTCCCTTTGAGGAAAAAGAATTTACAGTATTTGATTTTATTTGAAACTTATATGTTTGTAAGTCCATTTAGAAAGTATATATTTTCTTAATTTTAATGATGAAAATTCAGAATTATTTTCGGTATGATTAATAAATTGTGAGGGAATGATTGTATTAATGAGGGAGACTGTCCCATACGAGAAATTTAAAATGTTAATAATTATTTATTAAATGGGTTGTTTTTTATTTTAAATAAAATAAGTTATGAAAATAATAATTGAAATTATGTTTATAAATAAATCAAAACTAACATTATATAATAATTTAATTAAAATATTTAAAATTATATATATAATATCATATTGAATTATTATAAATAATTATATTGAATCAATAATGAGTTTAGGATAAATTAATAGTTTTCAAACCTTATGTTATACCATTTTTAGAAAATGGATTAAATATCTTAATTTATAAATATGTCTTCCATGGATGTGGTTAGATTTTATATAAAATAATTTTTTTCAATAAAAATTGATTTATTTGATATATGAATTGTATAAAAATAAATTGTAATAATAAAAATATTCACAATAATTTGTAACAAAATATAATTCAATAAATTAAATTTTTATTAAAATATGTTTTTTTTTAAAAAAATATTTATTAATATAGTAATGATATATTATATGAAATTGTAAAATTAATGAAATTATAATATTATGGAAATGTTAATAAATAATAGTTTTGAATTAATTTTTGTAAATATGAGTGTTAATAGAAAGTATAAATAATTTATAATGAATGATTATTAATAATATTTTATAGAAAATTGGAATAGATTATAATATATATAAAATTAATTTACATTTTAAATTTTTTAATTAAAAATAATATATATATATATATAATATGTTAATATATATATATATAATTTTATTAAAGAAATTAAAATAATATTAAATATACTTATAATGATAACTGATTTAAATGGTTATACTGTAAATATTATTAATATAAAACCGAGGGTTAGGGGGTCTTTCTTCGGGAGTCCAAATAGTGGATGTTGAGGGCCTTGGCGTATGAGAGCAGCGAGGCTGCAGGAGGAGTTGAAGTTGAGGGATAATTAAATTAGATGTGGACTAGACCAAATATCGATGGTCTATGTGTGAGATCAATATCCTAAGGGATTCAAACATATAGAAACTATTTTGACTATATATTTCATCTTCGATCATGGAAAAGGGTTTCAAATTCGGTTGTGGGAAATCATGTTTCATTGTCATTTTTCTTTATACGACTATGTTATGTTCTCTTCTACATTGGTTTAATTTGTTAATCACTTAAATCTAACACATTGAAATCTTATTGTCATATTTTAGTAATTTTTTTTCTTCAATCATGAAAAAAATTTCTATTACCCTCAATTTCTTGTGTGTCTTTATGAATTATACATTTTATTTTCCTATTTTCTGTCCAAATTTCATTTTTAAAGACATTAATTTTTGAAATCTATATATGCTTATCATTTTTTATATTTCATCATTGATCAAAATCATATGTTTTCATTATTGAATTTTATTCGTCATTTTTACGTAATACATTTCTTCTACCTCCTTTGTACAAGTAGATGTGATCAGATAATCATTATCTCCAGGATTTTTATATCAATTTTTTGATGTTTGAGATAGGAGATTGATCAAAAATCAATCACATTCTTTGAATTTGTTTCTCTCCACATATACAGAGTTGGGATTTCTATCATTTTTCATCGTCTTATATGATAGTATCTAGCGGCAATTAATATAAATATATTACAAAATGATCATAACAAATATGAAAATAATAATTCAAATTATTAAATATGAGTTAATGAATTCTTTTAATTTGTGGGAAACTTGTATACATAGAAATATTATATAAATATATAAATATCTATATGTATATATTTATTATATTAGTAGATCTATGATATTGGTTGTAAATAGGTGGTTTGTTTATTCGAGGCATTCTAAAAGGGAATGCAATAGAAAAATTCTTCATTATTTGTTTATATTTTGTTGTGTTTCAGTTTAAGAATGATATCCTCCATTATTCTAGGTACATAATCATCATGTGAAAAAGAGAGAAAGTCCAAGGATTAAAACAAGGTAAGGGATATTATATTTACATAGAAAAATTTTATTCTATGAATTTTACATTGGAAAATATATTTCATAGGATTTACAATAACTATATTTTAATAATTATTTATTCAAATTTCTATATAGAAAGTAATTATTTTTTAAATATTTAAAAACATGTATTTTTAAATAAATAATTAAACTATTACGTATATAAAAGTTTCAATTTAATTCTGTAAGAGAAATTATTTTTGCAAACATAGGTTTGTTTGATTATTTACATATCAGACATGTTCCAAATTTTATATTTTATCTTAACATGATTTTATTTATGTCTTATAATCATTCTGCGATCTAAAGTATAATATAAAAATTATAAGTGATTATTAATAAATATTTTATTTTAAATTTTAAGGTATTATTATTATTTTATTTTCAGTTAAATTTATTTATATGGAAAAATTAATTTTTCAAATATTTATTATTTGAAAATTTATATTATTGTATTATTTGTTGTTTTCAAAATATGTGGTTTTAAAAAATTAGTTATATAATTTTGTAATGGAATGTTTATTTTTAAACCATATAATTTTTAAAAATTATTTCATCAAAATTTTATTCAATTTAGAATGAAATACTATAGCTTGAGTTTATGGTTTTATTTAAGTGAGTTTAATATTTTCAAATATTAAATTTATTAAATCATTTATTGTTAGATATTAAATTTCCATTCATACATCTTCAAATTATTTAGTTAATAATTTTTAATTTCTAAAATCAGATAATAAATTTATATAATCAATAATGTTTTAAATTTTAATTTTTATGATGTTAATATTAGATTTATATGAGTTTACATGATTTTAAACATGTAGATTATAATTTTTTCAAATTATGTTTTTATTGTATATATACATATCTAAATATTTTCTATATATTTAATATATGAATTATTTTAATGGAATCATATCATTTAAATTAAACAATATATATAAATGTTCTCTATAATATTAATTATGTCCATATTTATCAATTTACATGGCATCCCAAACATACATACATATTTATATTCATATATGTGTATTTTTATATATGTTAAAATGAGTAATGATTAAATTATTCCCTTATATGAATTGTTAATAAAAAGTAATTATATGGATGTTATTTAATGTTACACTAAGTGAATAGTTTAGTGTTAAGAAATTTGGTTGTTCCAAATATTTTAGATTATGAACGTATATATATACATACATATCTATAGAAGTAAATATATTTTCATGTTTTTAAAGTAAAAACTCATGTTAAAGTGTATAAATTTGTAAGGAAAGATGATATTTTTTCTATGAATATGTATTTGAACATTGTAAATATGGTATGAATTTGGGGATTAAAGTCTTCCCTTGATAAATGTGTAGGGCCAAGGCAGCAATTATTGTTTCATGATGACATAATTTTATGATTTTAAGAGAAGTAATATTGTTTTCACAAAATTAACATGTATATTAGTAATAAAAAAATTTTAGTGTAAATATTTTCAAAGTGTTATAGTTTATCAAGGTATAAATATTTTGAATTATATATTAAAAATGTATTTGTAAATGTATTTTATAAATTATTATCTAAATCGTGTTCCAATTTAATTATAAAATGTTATTTTCAAAGGATATTTCATAAATGTATTTTACTAATTTTAAAACCCCTTACTAGAAAATTTAATTCTCAGACCATATTTTCATAATAATTTCCTAGGTACAATAGATATTTTATGAAGGAAATATTTGTGTATGAAGATTTTGTACAAGAAGAATATTGTTTTATTTTACTACAAATATAATAATTTGAACAACCTTATTTAATTATTAAAAACCTAGACCATAAAATTACCATGACTTAATTAGTCACAATATATTTTTTATTTACATATAAATAAAAATATACAGAAAAAGTTTTATATATTGAATCCAAAAGCATGAGTTTGGGGAAACACAAAACGGGTGCCTGCAGAAGAGCTCATGGGCGTGGGTGACACAAATGCTGGCTCAGTACCAAGGTCATTTTAATTAGTCTTTTATTTTTAGCGATTAAATTAGAAAAGGGGAGAATAATATAGAATGGATGGTATTTTCCTATAATACATTGCAATAATATTATAAATATTTTCAAATTTAGGTTCTGAGTAGGTGTGTGATTCTAAGGCATGGGATTCACATAATTAATTTCATAAATATATATAAAAAATTTCATATCATTTGTGTATCATTTCATATATAAAATGTGATAACACTTAAAAAGTGACCTGGATCTAAAATCTGAGACCACTCCTGATATTCAACATGAGGTTTTCTAGAGCCACGAACTAAAATCTTCCACCACTGGTCATTTGGATAAAATCACCTATCAGTAGGTTCATTTAGTAAAATAATAAATTAAATTATTAATTTAAATTAAATTCCCTAAAATTAGAAAAAAAACATTAAATTTAATGTAATTTATGTTCTCTAGGGTTATATTCATAATCATTAGTCCATTTATTGGGGATCTCATCCACATTCATTATAAAATATGGAATCATAGAACAACGATCCTCTGGATCCAGTCAAAATGATGTGCAACGAACAAAATGACAACCCATATTCATTAGTGAGTGAATTATTCATAGAAGAATGATCCATTTTTAGTTTTTACATAGAAATGTTTTGATTCTACAATACTTTATTGAATGATTCAGCATGATCATACTTTTTATTTTATATACGATAAATTTGATGCATTGTAGGATCCAATAAACTAGTTTTAAATTATTTAATAAATTTTTTCACCCATGGGAACAAAATATTTTATTATTATTCCAGTAAAACATATTCAATTAAATTTATTCCACTTTTATCAGATATTTCTCCAAATAATTCATTATTTATTTCAATTATGGGACTATGGATTCTCAGTTTGAATTTTTCGGAGGTACAAAGCTCGATCAATCCCCTTGATTCAAGACAAAATAACTTGAAATGAATATAAATAATAATCAGGGATGGAATAAGATGATTCTGGGGAATTTTATTATTTCTATGTGTATCCATGATCTGAATCAAAGACATCACGGATTTAGAGATGCATGGAAAATTCATAATGTTGAATAGAATAATTAGAAATAATATTTCTGACAAACAAGACTGTTAGAAAGGATGAAAAAAGGAGTCCTCGTGTTTTTCGGGTGGCCCGATGGAAATATTCAATTTTATGGAGGTGGATCTCGAACAATTAGGTACATATATTAGTTTTCTAGTAAATATTATACTACCCTCTGTGTAGTTTTAAAAAACACATATATTTTTCATCATAAATATACATTTATTGGGTTTTATTATATTATATGAATACTATGTTGGGTGAGACCGCCACATGCAATGTTGAGTATATATACATGTGTGTGTGTGGGTGTCTGTGTGTGTGTTTATCCATGTTTTGGGAATTTGTTTTCTCTTACAATGGGATTAGAATACTTTTATTATCGTAAATGTTACCTTTTCCCCTCAGATTAGATGGTGTAATAATATGTATTTATATACTCATACATGATTGGGAATTGCCTCCACATTTCATGTCATATACTGATGAATGATAGGTTGGTTGTGATTATAGATGACTAAAGTGATACCTGGTGAATTGGACAATGTATAGTGTGGGAGGAATGAAGTTCTCAATTCTGACTCTCTTAGAATTTTACTTTTACATTTATATCAAGTTTTGAAAACCACCCATTATGTTATGTATTATTCCCCTTCACTTTTTAGTTTATACATTAGTTCTCTTAATATCCCCCATTGGTTTCAAATGAATGGTTATTACTCTAGATATTGGATCAATTAATTTTATTTATATTTTATTATTAATTGATATGGTTGGGTACGAGTATACATGTATATTATGCAAAGGACTCCCATATAAGTTATGCCTCACAGTGCAAGTTCCCATCCCCCAACCAATTAAGGTAGGATTTTATTATCTTTTTCTCGAACCCAAATGGGTTGAGTTCTACCATATGTATAAATTAGTTATATTTAAAAATCATCAATAAAACCCATGATGATGTGTTAAAATTTCATCAAGATGAGTGTTATAACAATTATATACCTAAAATACCTAGTAAAATTATTTTATATATAAAATTGATATATAAATAATTTTATTATATACATTGGTAAATTTCATGGCCTAATCTCATTCCTACCATATCAACTCATGGACCAAACAAAACTAATAACATTTTTTTACAGAAATACAGATGGACCGACCAAAAGTTACACCATTTTTAACACCCCACCCCTCACCCTTCGACTTGAGAAGTGGTAGAATCCTACTAACCATAACATAAAACACCATATTACCAAATGATTATAATAATCTCTAAGGGACTAAGATGAACAATGGGTGATTTTACCATTAAAAATAACAAAATGAAAACATTGAAAAAAAACCTCCAATCACATAAATTATGCTTGAATAAACAATCACATAACTCAATAAAATAAAAATTTATATAATATAATAGTAAAAGGGGAAAATAAATAAATTTTCAAGTATATGATTATAATTATAAAAAAAATTCACTAATATTGAACCATCCTAGACCATGATATATACATTCCCCACCTCTATCATTAAAAACCAAACCATGAAGTCATCGATAAGTACATGAGATGTATGAAAGAAGTCCCTTCAATGTATATTAGTAGACAATATCAGTAATTGAAAAGCTTCTCCCAAGAAGGGGGTTATTATAAAACTCAATAGTATTTCCCCATAGAAATCCCCTCAAACAAAACCATTAAAAGAACATGTTAGAACATTTTATATGAAACTGAGTGTGGGAATTTCAAATTTGGTTATCAAAAAAATTTATTTATAAATCAATTTATTCAAATACATCCTTTGACATTATCCATAACATTACTATTGTTTACCCATTCCATGTTCCCATAGTCACGCAATGATGGACTATAAAGGAAAATACCTGATCATGTGAGAAGATATCTAAATGTCACCAACTCATCATTATGTAAAAAATCATTGTGCATTTCCATTCAATAATATTAATAATTTCTAAATCATAAATTCCTCATATAATAAAATATGTACTTAAACCACCATATGTTCCAATAACATTATCAATATAAAATTATTTTTGATTCAAAATTTTTATTTTTAAAAAAAATATTTTGAGATCATTTATTAAAATTGTCTCACGAGAATATTTCAAAATGGCCATTTTTATCCTAATAATATAATTTGTTCCACATAAACTACTCATGATATTTCCAATAAAATAACTAGGATAAATAATCATGATTTAAGACTATAATTTTTATAAATGTATAGATGGTGATATTCACCTACCTATATTAGTATTCCACAATGGATCGTAAAATATTCCCCAGATTAACCTCTTTCTTATATTCATCTATCAAACAACCATAACATATAACCTAATTTCCAAAATCATAGACTCGAGTATCATACAATGTTCTATAGTTCAGATAAATCCAAAACAATAATATAAAAAATAATAAAAAATAGTATATTAAAATCGATTAATTTTGACAAAAAACCAATCAATGATTAATTTAAATTGTTTTTTAAATGTAAATTGTCACTAGGGAATTCCGAGTATAATCCAAGGAGTCAAGGTGATGAACATATCATTGTATGACAAATTACCAATATTTTCCAATTTGATATTCCGTAGGCCCCAATGATTTATGAGTTAAATAAATAAATTATATCATAAATATATAAATGTTCACCAACACTATAAAACAAATATCCTCAGTGGTTTTTCATGAAAACACCATCAACGGTGTAATTATTTTTAAATATAAATGTTTTTATTTCCTTAAAAATACCCAAAATAATTTATTTAACTAAATATAAATTTCTTGAATAAATATTTCTTTCATATTTTGGTTTTAGATAATTATATGATATTCTATTATTACACCTCCAAACACCACTATAAGTTATCCCAATGGATCCAATGACAAGGCAATAAGCATAAAATGATGGCATATATGACAAATATAGGTTTTAAATGTATTCCTAAAACCTATCCTTTTAGCACATAAAATATTATATGGTACTTGTCTTTTAGGAAAGAACGCTATCCCTATTTTCTATAATGTACAATGGTTGTTCATCATACTAGAGTTAATGTTTATTTTATTAATCATTTGAGTTTAAAAATGTGATAAATCTATATTATACTTCATTAAATGTGACACATTGATCACATTATGAACATAATTGAGGTTTCACGATGGTGTTATGTTATAATCCATATTCCCAATGCAATCATGTATCTCGAAGAGGAAGATAAATTTAGGCATCATCTTCCCATTCCAAAAAATATCATATCCGTCTATCATGGTCATATTTAATCACAATTCACAAAATTATGATATCATAGATAACTATTGGCATAAATTTATATTAATGTTTTACTGCATTGATATGTGAAAGACTAATCTCAGCTTTTTCTGTCATTTCATGATCTAGATCATGTCCAAACAACTTCGTCTAACTAAATTATACCCTACAAAAATTTGTTATATATCTTTTCCCATATATAGCCTTATATAGTTCATCATAGATTCTATAGAGGATACTATTGTTGCATGAAAACTCAATTTGAGGAATATTTTAATCCTAAATCTCATTCCAAATATATTGAAGATTATATCAATATATTTTACATATTTTTAATTCTCAAAAAGTATTGAAAATTAATTTTAGGATTATATAGTGTACTGAAGCATAACTATATATCGATATATTTTTCAAGAATTCTCCAGAACATTTATGTGATCCTTGGATGTATATATAAATCATTACCCAGGTAAACTAGAGCCATTCATTACTTTGTTACATTATAAATAGAAATAAACAATCACACCCCAAAAGATTTTTTATTTTAGTCTTATTTTAATGCAACATAAAAATTTCATTCTAAAATTAAATTATAAAACATAATATATACTATATTATTTCCATTACAAAATAATTATATAATCATGAATATAATTTAATATCAAGCATAGTACAGTTCAGGGAAGACTCGGGATAAGAAACATAATATAGTGGTGACTTGAGATCTAAATTATGGGAATTTTTATAATAAAATAAATCCTATAATAAATAGGAAATCAATTATATGGATGAAAAAATGGTGATTAAATAATTCCATATTAATAGTCACATGATCACTGAATTTATCCATTGAATTCATAACAACTGTACTAATTACATGAACAGTGATAAATTATTTAATAATGATGAAATGTGTAACACAAAAAAAATCTTATTAATATAGTCGAGTAATCATGCCAAGACAGAACACGTAAATATGTAACACTTATGCCACATATGCGACCTAATTTTTTTATCAGACCTATTGATTCATAAAGGTTATATATAATTTTGAGCCACAACCATTACAAATTAATCCCAATGAATCATTATATAAATAATAAATATTACTTAATTTGTTTAATTTTCTAATTATGTACCTCTTTATATTGGAATAACTATCTTATGAAGCGTCACTACATTACCTAGTAATAATCTCTTAAATTATTCTATGAAAAATGGTAGATGGTGTCAATTGATTATATCCTCATCAAAGCATGATATTATTCAATTGATGATGGTATAAATAATGATATTTACAAAATTAATCTAAAAAATTTTTTAATTGAAAATAAAATTTTAATTTTGAAATTTATTTTTAAAAATATAAAAATATTATAAATATTAGGGATGAAATTCTATATGCATTTTACCATGAAATATTTTAAAATAATATTCAAATAATTGAGTATATATAGAAGTCACCTAGTTTGGAATCAAGTATCACTAAGAGGTGGAGACGTGAATCAATGATACCATTTATCTTTATGTTTATTTTTTTATGAAAAAACCACCACCTCATATTAATAATTTTCTTCCCTTCTAATTTTTTTTAATAACACTCCCATAAGAACAAAAGAATTTAAAAGGTTTTATATTTAAAAGTAGTAGCTATATCTTTGGTATTGTTTGGAGACAATATTATAAGAAAAAATACATAGGAAAAAAATCCTTTGACATGGAAAAAAATTAGTAAGATGATCTTTAAACTCATGTAGCACAATTAAAACAATCCAATAATGTGTCTGATTATGCATTCACAAAATGATGCAATACTACTTAACAGTGATTTTGGATCCACTTCCATATATTTGATCTTTCGTAATGATTCATGTATTTTTAACCAAGAAGCTAGTATGAAAATCCTTGGATTTGTATTGATATATAGTCTGACACCCTAATATTATTATCAATTTCTCATTGACCTGAGTTGGTGCATGTTGAATGATATGTTCACTGAAACTATGTATTTGAACATAGGTTTTGTGAAGCATCCATGGGATACTCCCTTCATGAATCTCACAACCATAGGGAAGCAAAATAACTTTATATAACCAACTACATACGTTAATATAACCAAGTCAATGTGAAATATCTTATCATCATGAATCGCCAATAACATTAAATTATTTTCAATAGTCAAGACATTAAATTTTTTTTTCAGGATGATCATCCTTACATAAAAATCCTTCATTGTGGAGTTCTTTTTACATCAATAAATAAGTTATTTTTAATATTTACATTAAATATTTATAATAAAATTATGTTGGTATCACCTAATATTTATATGCATTCCTTTTCGTGATACTCCACCAATGACAGTGAATTATTTTGACCACTCAATAATATATCCATGATGCTACTCCATTCACCATTCTCCTTTGATATTTTTCGTTGTCATCGATTTTAACATCAATCTATCTTTTACTCATCATTATCCATTTATAATATTAATGTATTTTACCATCACTATTCGAAATGATTCATATGTTCACAATAATATGATTCATGTTGTAATCATGGAGCTTTCCGTAAAAGTATTAATACACCACAATGCTCTTTTTTTCGTAATCATGATGATCACCATCAGAATCATCAAGGATTCTCTCAACACCCTTCACAATGACAAGTTTCACGAGAATCATTAATTTACCATATATTCAAAATTACATCAACAATATCCATGATTCATGAATCCTTCCTTCTTTAAAATTTTGTACCACAAAAATTTAGTAAACACTTGGATACTTCGCCACCATAAAACATTACATTAGAAAAAACCCACCCTACTGATTCAGAGTCTTATAACATCATCATTAATTACAATGAAACAAGAAAATGATTTGTTTAACATTTTCTACCCCATTACATTGAAAGTATTGAATCAAAAGATCATAAAATAAATTATGATATTTTTCAAATACACACCAGCCAAGCATAGTCATATTTATGAAGGAATGTATTGTAACTTCCATGTCATCTAGAATCTTCTTTACATATAAAAAAATAAAATTTCATAAGATTTTTTAATATGATATCCTAGATATGATGATTTATCTAATCGTCCAATTATACAATTTGAGGTTATTTCATTTCTTGTCAAACATCCATGAGAACAAAAAAAATAACTGGATATGATATTCTACATTATTATATCGATCCTAACAAAATCCCTCTTTGTAATTTTTTTTTCAACCAAGATTCATAAATAGTTGAACATTTTAACCTCATAAAATGTATTACCCGTCTACATGTCTATTCTTGCATGAGCTAACACTTTCTAGGAAAAACTAATTATAGATATTAAAAAACATGTTTTCCAAAAGTTCTGATTCATTTCATCCTCAACATTCATGAACTTATTAAACATTCAACTATTTCCACTTCACCAAATTTCATAAAAACAATTTTTTTCTTACAACCACTCTAAAAAATAGATAGAATAGTTCACACACTTACAAGTTGACTTCACAACATACCCAAAACTCCCCCACTATTCATAATTCCATAAATATTGATTTTTTAAATAATTCACCCCCTTGATAACAACATCAAAATATAATATATTATTATGTAAAAAAACATACCTAAACATTGATGACAAGGAGTATGGACTCCCAAACTCAACCTCAATTTAAAAAATGTTCCTTTTGGTAATGGATTCATGAATATTTCTGCAACATGTTCTAATTTTGGAAGATACTCCAGCTTAAATTCATTCTTCTTAACATAATATTTTATGATGTGGAATATTACATCATTATGTTTTTAGTGATGTTGTTTTACCATATTCCTTATAATATTTATTTCATGTTTATTTTCAAATACGATGATCAAGGGTAACATTACAACAATATATATGTATTCTAACTGAGTTATAATCCACATAAGTATGGTAACAACTTGAGTGGAAGAAATATTCTCACCATGAACCATGTTAAGAGTTACTTATTTATATTTAATTTTATTCCAACATACACAATGTTTCCCTAGAATAAAAACACTACCATATTTGGATCTTTTATCATCAAATTTTTTTACCCAATCTGCATATGAGTATCCAAAACATAAATACTTTCTACGATATCATACCTAATTACAAAAATTATAGGGCCTTCGATATATCTGAGAATTATTATTCTTGTTATGAAATTTGATTGTTTTGGAGAAACATGAAATCATTCAAGTAATTTAATTCATAAATATTGTTTGGTATTGGGGTAATCATATATAAATGACAACAAATCATCTTTCAAAATTCATTATGATAGACTTATTTTCTATCAAAATCATTAGACAACTTGGTTACCACTAAAATTTGTGCAGAAACTGGTTTTGATTTTTCCATTCCAAACATATTAATAAGTTCTATGGAATAATATTTTTGAAAAATAAATATGTGGTAGTTCTCTTGTAAAATTTGTTACCCCATAAATAATTTCATTTATCCAAACATTGAAATCATTAAAAAAGAATCTCTACAAAAAATCATTCACATGATGTTTCATCATTTCCAGAATATATAATTCCATCAAAATTAAATATTACAATTAAAGAAAACACCAATTATTATTATCTGTAATGATTGTTATTAATTCATATTGTCAAAAAAACTCATCTTTCTATAGAATATATCTTACATGGAGTACCATTCCCTACGAACATATTTTATCCCAAATCAGGATTTCCTAAACATACAAACATGAATTTCTTCTTTCCCAGTAAAAAATCCACATGGTTGTTCAACGTAAACATCCTCAATGAGATCCCCAAGAAAAAATGTATATTTCACATCTATTGGAAAATAGATTAACTTAATTGCACAACCATAGAAAGATATATTCAGATTGTTTATATCCTTTTAACAAGAGAAAATGTATTATCAAAATCAATAACTTTGATTTCTGAGTAACCTTTTCAAACTAATATATCATTTTTTTCTTATTAATTATTCTTCTTCATTCATCTTGTTCGGAATACCACATTTCGTACAAATAAACTTTTTGTTATATATCATAGTTATGAGTTACCAAGTATCATTATTCTCTCTCTAATCATGTTCTTTGATCATAGATTGATCCCATTCTGGATGCTCAAACGATTCAATCACATCGGCTTAATTAATGAGTAAAATGATGTGTTTGTAAAAAATTTAGATGTTCTTCTTGTTTGAGCCTTATGATGTTTATAACCAATAATGTTATGAACCTCCAATTTCATCCTCAACCCTCGATGATATATTTGAGCTTATTACTCATTACTTGAAATAGTTGAGTCATATTTTTATTCTATATTAACATTACCACTATTAGAAGAATTATCATTATTGATAAGAAAACATTCCTTATCCTGCCTGATTTTCATTTCAACATATGTATACTTTTCTCTCTCTCTCTCTATTTTAAAAAAATTTCAAATAAATAGAATAAAAAATTCTTCTTTTTTCTTTTTTGAAACATATATATCCTCTTCCTTCAGGATCATAGAAAAGGAAAATTACATCTTCACATAGTTTCTCAAGCATTCGATGTTTTCTACCTTTCTTCTTGATGATGCATGGACTCCCCAAAACTCTTATGTGTCTCAAACTTTTAGTTTTTCAATAAAACATATCATATTGATTCAAAAATGGTCTTATTCAATAGAAACATTGGAAATGTATATACTTAATAGTTATCATGTATTTCCTCCAATAAAAATGATAAATACCATGATTTTGTAACATAGTTCTATCCATTTCCACTAAACTTATAATCCTTATTTCAGAATCCTCATTTTGTGAGACATGTATGGTAAAATGAACCCGGGAAAAATTCCATGATTCTGAAGATAATTTTAAAATTACTCAGTATTATAATATCCAACATTATTATTTCTTATCTTCTTGACTAAATATTATTATTCCTTCTCTACTTTATTCTAAAAATATCTTAAGAATTTTCAGATCATCTGACTTTTCTATCATGTAAATAAAATAATAATTGTAAGTAATCTCTTTATTTAATGTGATGAAGTTGATAAATGAATTTTTTTATTTATTTCACATTGAACAACATGTTTTAGAATGAATATGTATTAGTGGTATTTTTTTAAAAAAATTCATCTTTCATATGAACAAAATTTGCAATCATCATATTTTGTAAAAATAATACTACACCAATCACTTCATCATGACATATCTATAATATCTCTCACAATGTCTCACTTTAATAACATACTCATGTTTGAATGAAAAATGTGTCCCATAATTTTATGACAGGATTGATTTTCTTCCACCATGCCCATGTAAGAAGAGTTATTTATTTCACCATCTTGGATCAAGTATCATTTTTACATTGGATTCTTGTAACTATAATTCCATATTCTTAACTTTTCACAAAAAATACATATTTTGTAAAGATAAATTAGTTACCCCCATAAAAAATTTGAGAAAAACTCAGTAGGTGGTGTTACTACCCAAAAATAGATAATGTTACCTTGGATTTCATTTTCTCTTTAACAATAATGGAAGATCCAACATCTTTGATTCATAGTTATTCATCATTTCAAAATGTCACTATTCTTTCTCTGATATCTCTCAAATTATACAATAACATTAATTATCCAGTCATATAAGAATAAAAATCACTATTATGAATACATTTTCACTCTTGTTTTATAGATTTTAATGAGGATACAAAAACAAGAGTTTTTACATTTTTATTACTTATTCACCAGTAGTTTTATTAATTGTTAGGAAATATTAGATGGGATGGGGAAAAAAGATAACAATTATCACAATGACCAGGCTTCAAACCACTATCAAAAACCATTTCCAATAGTTGTAACATATTCTCATCATTTATACCCTTCAAATAAGATTTATTTAAAACATCATTCGTCGACTGCATCTTTTGAGTGGATTTACTCCCCTTAAAACCTTACCTTCCGTATCGTAAGGAATAATAATTTAGTTATTGGTTGAAACAAAACATATTTCTTATATTTCCTAATACACCACAATACAATCAATATCAATAGAATGAGTATTTTACAATGAAATTTTAGAATTGAATGGTGTTGTGTGTATGTTTATCAATAACCTTATTAACAGAACATTGCTGACCATCAACCATTATGTTTTCAAATTAAACATTCTTCTTCTTCTCATACATATTTCTAGATGTATTAGAACTAGAAGTAATAGAAATTTTTCGAGAGTCATGATATTTTTATCTTATGATTTTTTACATTGTTAACCATTACCAAAAAAACATTACCAACATTCTACTTATGAGAACAAATTCTAAATTTTCTACCTTGTTCTAACATTTTTTGATCTTTTTGTGGTTCATCCATACTAGAACTGTCACCAACATTTCAGATAGTTATATTGTAACTTGTAATTCTCTTTTTGTCTTTAGAATTTTTTTGTATATGTTCTATCTCTTAATTATTTTCCTTCATCATAACTTCTAAATGTTCATTATTTTTCATTTCATTCTCAATATATTTTATTAAATAATAAATTAATTTTACCTACTTGAGTGTCTGATCAGGAAAACCATATTTGATTGTTAAATGAGTAATTTTCATTTTGTTACTTCATGTTTTCCTTCTCAATCATTTTATTCTTTCCCATACATTTTTTTCAACTCTTCATTCTTAGGGAATTAATATTGAGTTTCTTCTTCTTCAGAACTGCTGCTCCCAAAATATTCATTATTCATTACTATATATAATCTATTCTCTCAATATATATCAGAAATTGACTATTTGATTTAAATTTAAAATGTTATTATTGTTCATGTTTAGACAAAAATCATATTTTTTATTTTGAATATCATTTTATCCTTTTCACTACAAAAATATTTATGTTTATCACATTGTTACATATATGGCCTTATTTGTCTTCTTTTATCTTCAAAATTGTCTTCTTCATTCTTTATTTGAGATAAATTACCCATAATGTCGGTAGAGAATCCACATTAATAACATTTATATGGAAGTTTACCATTTTATTTACCATTTCCTTTTCCAACATTTTAGAAAATAAGGATAAAATTTCATCATGATTTTTATATAACTCATTTCCGGAATCAGATTCATCCACATAATATTCCTCAAGATCCTAATCATAGTTTTCTTTCATGTATGTATTGAATGATATTTCTCTATTAGCTTTTTATCTACATATTCATCTCTATTATCCTTTCATAAGTGATGATAGTGCTACTAAACTTATCATGAGATATTGTTTCTTGGTCCTTGTATTCTGGTGAAGAAACATTACCATCATACATTTCAGTAAGAATTGGTAATATATTTTCAATAAAATTAGATTCCTCTAACTTTTTACCAAGTCATATAATAGTTATAACAATTTTATTTAACTAGGGAATGAACTCCCCAACTAATTCAAACTCTCCCATTTTCAAATCAATATATTTAAGCTTCCAAATTTGCAGTCATTCTTTCTTCACTTTTGTATTTAATTCATAGATGATTATTAGTTTATCACCAATACCTCTAGTTGTGGAATCAAATTTTACCATAGAAATCACATTAAAAAAGTCATGAATGTGAATAAATTTTATGTCTTCTATAATTCTCAATATTATTATTTTTGAAAGGTGTTATATGAACCTGATAAATATACATATATCCATCTATTGTAGCTTCATGAAATTCATACCCAATTGACATAAGATAAGGCATCATTATATCATTCCAGATATGGTAATTATTTCCATCATTTATTAGAGTCCCCTTACTGTTAATTAAATTAAAATTCCCCATCACATCCACTCATTAAAAAATAAAAAATTAATAAAAGGAAGAGGACCTTCCCCTAATAAAAATTGAGGTATCCCAATCAGGATTCAAGTATCTTTGAGAGGGGTAGGTGGTAAATTAGTGATATCTTATTATTATAGGTTTACATATTTTTTTAATAAACCTTCACCTCATGTTAATTATTTATTTACCTACAGAACAAAATTCAATAACACACCCATAAAAGCAGAAGAATTTACAATGTACACTATGCAACAAGAGTGGCTACATCCTTGGTATGGTTTTGAAACAATTCAATAACACACAATCCATAATAAAACTATAATTTTATGTGAAATAAAATGAGTATGATGTTCTATTACATTCCTATAGAACAATGAAAAAAATAGCTGTCTGTTTACTTATTCTTGAAGAAATTGATGAAATACAATTTATGTTTCTTCTAGATCCACTTACACGAATTTGAACATTCAAAATAATACTATTATTCCCTACTGAGAAGCAGGTATGAAATTATTGGACATTGTAATGATACTTACCCATATACCCTTTTTTTATTTTCAAGTTTTCATACACATGAGTTGATTTTATTTTAAAGATATGATCACATTATCTGGACATTCAGAACAGGTTTTTGTAATGGGCCTTCAAGGTTCTCCCATCATGATCTTCACAACCTCTGTGATGGAAAATGTCATCATAGAACAAAATGGCATAAAAATTTACTCTGAAACATGTAAAATTTCCCATCATCATTGAGAACCCATTACATTATATAATTGGAATCATTTAGGACATTATAAGACATTTCACGATGCTCAAGATTGTATATAAATCTAGCTTTGTTGAGCTCATATACATTCGCAAAATGAGAGATATTTTATGATTTTCATCGATTATTTCCTTTGGGATGAAGTGGTGTTTCCTTATATTTATAGGCCCCCCATTCACGATTCTCCACCACCTCCAACATATTTTTAGGATCACAAAAAAATATAATCATGATGCTCCTCCATTGGGGATGCTCTTTTGATATCTTTCATTGTTGTAAAGATCACAATCATACCATTGAACAATCAGGATGCTCCACTTATTGTATTTTAATAGAATCCATTCATTGTTAAAAATTATTCTTATCTTCATATAATTTGGGATGCATTTCATAATAATTGAGTGGTTCTTCAAAACCTTCATGTATAGTGATGCTCCAATTCTTATTAATCACAAATATCACCCTCAGAATACTCATGTCATTAAGAAACACACATCATGAAGACAAATTTGTTGAAACTGTAACTTTTTCCATACATTCAATTTTACTAAAATAATATCAATATATCATTATACTTTCAATCATCCAAATTTTTGAAACCAAGAATTTTTTGATCACTCGAAAACTGCACCACATTAAAATTCAGCAGCATCTAAACCATCTATGATGATTTGTCGTCATGAAACAACATATTTCATTCAAATAAAACCTGGAACCGATTGGAATCTCCTTATCTCCCCCTCCACATGATAAGGATTTCATTAAATGTTCTCAAAATAACATATGATATTTTTGTAATAAATACCAGAAAAGCATCATCAGATTTATCTAGGAATGTATTGTAACTTCTCTATATTCTAGTAACATCATTCCTTCTAAACCAAATGTATATTATTATGTATTATGAATCTATTTTATTGAGTATGAATATATGTTAAATCATGCAATTATACAAAGTGATGTTATTTATTATATTCTGAAAAATACTTGACAAAAAATTACAATACATGAATATTATATTCTTCTTTATCCATTTGGACCTAACAAATACAACAACTAGAATATCAATTTGTGTGCTATGCGCTAAAATATATATTCTATAAAAACCAAAATATAAAGTGTATTTTTTTAAAATGAAAAAAGGATTCATTATAAACCATTTTATGAAAAGTAATTTTTTTAAATGAAATTAATAATAAAATAAAAATATTTAAATGTTTATTAATTCATTTTAATGAATAAATGGGCACAAAAATAAAAAAATCCCCAAAAATTTTATAACAATTTCATCTTTCCATTAAAAAATTATTATAGAAATCTAAGAACTTAATTCGATAAGAATGAAATGTAAAATTATAATTTATTGTAATTATAAGAATACAAGAAAACATTTTGGGTTTGAAATAGAAATAAAAATCAATAGCCCCAATGAAAAAATAGTCATAAAATTCCGGAATAATGATGGCGCTCTCAAATAGGCCCCTACTATAGGACTGAAATTCATTGTATGTTATTATAACTTAATATATAATAAGAATAAATTTAAAACAACTCTATACAAAAATCATATAAAAAATGAAATCATATATGTTCCACATAAAATATTTCAACACCCATTTATTAATGATTCATTATTATAAACATTATTTATCATTATTAAATGTTTTGTTTTTCATGTATATTTCGATTCTATGGTTTCAGTAATATCATCATTATAATTGATATATCATATCATAAAATTTATTTATGAAATAAATTTCATATATATTTATTGAATTCAAATTTAAAATATTCTATGAAAGGTGGATATAGAAAAAGAGTCACATTAGTTTGTTCACATGGTAGTCAACAGATACGCATGGCCACCATTATCACTTTTTAAAAAGATGAAGGGTAATAAGATAAATGTTGTATATTATTACAATAACCATATTTATGTCATAAATTCCATATATGTAGTCTTTTTTCAAAATTATATCCATATAGTTAAAATGCTGATGAAGGAAAAACTACACCATAATGTGGATATTAAATACTGTATGTATGTGTGAGTAATGATTTCAATTTATATAGACGGAAAAGTTGTTTAAAATGGTTACCCAATAATCCTAATAAAACCCTATATTTAATGTTTTAGTATTTATCCTCAAAAATTAGAGTATGTAGAAGAATAAATAATCATTAAATAGTTTGTCAAACTTACATATTCTTATTTGAGAAACCTCAATTGGATAAAACCTTATGGATTTAACCATTGTTCATTACATAATAATAGAGGATTCAGGATGTATAGAAGAAATATAATAATGTATAGGGGTAGTGATTGGTTAAAAAATAAATCAAAAACGTTTTTAATTATGGAGAGAAGTAGGTTCCCATTTATAAGTGAATGGAGCGTAACCCTAGAAATTACCTAAATTAAAAAATTAAAATAAATTATTTTCAACATCATGTAGAAGAAGTATATTAATTTCAAAAATATGATTATTATATTTCTAAATACCCCAAACCAGTAATATTTAGGAATTCTATATGAGGATATAACCAATATAAATTAGTTTTAAGCCCATCCATATTTTGAATTTTTTAGGATTTTTGATATATCATGTTTTTTAATCAATTGGGGTGATAAAAGTTACTAAAGAGGATATGGGACCCATGTGTGGAAGAATTCAATATTAATAGCTATATATCATTTATTTTTCCCAAATAATTTTTTTTAATTTTTATAGATCTTAAGAAAAATTCATTTATCCCATGATGTCATTAATGTATTTTTTATGACAATTCACATTGATTGAATTTATATAAAAAAGATAAAAATTTAATTAGAATATATATATTTAAAGTAGTAGTATTATATATAATTAATATGAAATTATTTTTGTACACACACATTTTAATACATAAAATCATGTTGTAATAATCTATAATATTTATATTATTTTTCAATTATATGAACATGAAATAGTTCAATGTTGCATATGAATTTGTGATAATTATTCCATATTTAATAATTAAAAAGGATTTTCTATAAAAAGAAAAATAAATCATCATTAAAATAACAATGTAGAAACTTATATAACCATTTTTGACCCAATTGAAAAAATATAACTTATTAGATAAAATATATATATGTTTTGTATTAATTCATTTCCTAATATAATATTAATGTAATTATCTAGGAAAATAAGATAGAAACCTAAAAATAATCTATTCTATGATGAATAAGTTTGAAAATACCAAATAAAATGAAAAAAAACATGTATCTTGAACATTTCTACGCCTTATCACTAAAATTTAAAACATGATTTTAACCTTTTTAACCTTTTCAAGGTGGCAAATATTTTCTTTTCTTAATATTCATAATGATTGAAACAAACATTCAATTTACCAAATTGGAATCTCATAATTCCAAATATTGAATAATTTTTTCAATGTTCTGTTTCTAAAAGTGGATGAAATATACTCTAAAATAAAAATGAAAAACACAATAGAAAGTGTTTTTAGGGAAAAAAATATATTACACATAAAATTAGATATATATATTTATTATGAATTTTAAAAACCATATATGAATATGTTATCTATTAATTGATTTTTTTAATCTATAATTTTCAAAATCATTCATTAATATTATTATTTTAATTTTTTTAGGTAAAAAATATTGTTCTCATAAATATAGTTTTTCATAAAAATCTTTTTTTATTAAGATGATTTTATTTATTAACAACTATTTAATTGATTCTATAAATTATATAAAATTATATTCAAATTTTAGTTAGTAATATTCATACTTGCTAATGTAATATTTAAATTATCACTATCATATATATATTAAATAGTACATCATGTTTCATTTAAACATAGTGTTTTATGTAAATAATGTTATCAATGAAATAAAAAATAGTTTAAAAACAATATATCATAAAATTACATGGAGTTTAATTATAAACCAATATATGATAATTATTCAAAAATTTATAGAACTCTAATTGAAAAAAATACAACTACCTCGTAACATACAACTAACACCCATATAACTTCCTAAAATGCATAGTTTCACCAAAAAATAATATCAACGTTAATATTTTTATTGTACAACACATTATCTATTGGATCCAAAACATTCATTAGTTTTCACCATAAAAGAAATCTTACTCTAGTTATATGACTTCTGAGAGCAGTACATAAAAGGCTCAAGTATGTACATCCTCAATAGAGATACATAAAACACATCGTAAACTTGAGAGAGATTCGGTTGATGTTCTTAGTGATAAGAAAGGGTCCTAATATGATAAATAATTCAAATGTGACCATTATATATGGTTTTCAACATTCCCTCATTTAAAAATATCGTATCAATTTTCTTGGAAGGCATTAATAAGAATATATAATCAATATATTTTTACTATAGTTTATGCATATCCTTGTGAGCATTACATTTCAATCCACATTGAGATGCCTTGATGTGTCGGGGAATATATCTAACCTTATATGGAATTTTATATGTTAGATAAAGCCTCAAAATCATTCATTTTCATTCATTATCCCATCATGATGAATTTCATCAATTTTTTCTATGGAGGACTTCATAAAGTGCCACATAAATTCTTGGTTGAATGAAATTAATGTAAGAATATTCCACCAAATGAAAGTGTTGACCCCAACCACAATTGAATTTGTTAGGTAAATCTCTCAAAATGAATTTTTGAGATTTAATTGTCCTATTAGACTAGAAATTTATACGAGGAAAATAATTAGTGTTGAAAATCATCAATATATCCGGATTTTAATGAATAATTCTCTATGATTTCGTAGTAAACTGTTGATCACAATGAAATAATATTAACTGTGAAAATATATGAAATCTTACCAATTAATTAATTTATATTAGAATAGTTGATCTGTTGATATTTTTGAAATAAATTATGTTGATTTCATAAGGTCGTTGACTACATCCCTTAGAGCATTATGGACTATTAAGAAATTGAGGATTCAAATGGTGAAATCCATAGTGATGGGTTTTAATTTCCATTAAATTATGGAAAAAGTTTCTATAAAACCCTTATACATTAATATCACATCCTTAACATTCAAGAAAACTACTAATTGGGATACATTCCTTAAAAAATCCATTTTCATTTTGTATAATGACAAACACTTTCTCAAAATCCTATATGTATTTTTACTTAATGTTTTATTCGATAATTAATAATTATAACATTCATCCAATATTTGCTTCTTCAATAATGTTAGTCATGGAACACATACTCAATTCTTGAACATCTACATTCAATCATGAAAATGTTTCAACTCAAAAACATTCCTGACCTTCTTCTATTATTATATGTCTTCAATTTAGGCCTTCATATTCCTCTTATGAATAGATTATTGAACATTTCTATGAGAAAGATAATATTTTTTCACCTTCTTATAGATTTAAATATTCATCATATAAAAATCCATACATAATATATCATATTCAATCCATGTCATGGATAAACTAGAACGATATTTCTAAAATATTTCATTATCCATGTTTTTCTCCATCATACGACAGTAATATATTAATTAGTTATAATTTATGAAAAACTTCCAAAATTTTATCTAGAAAATATTAGTCTATTTTTATTATAATGTATATTTTAATCAATTTTTCTTAATATATATCACATAAATCACAATATAAATATTTAAATTATATTTTTAATTTCAAAATATAACTTTTACCAGGTCCAAATCAAGATTCAACTTATTATTATAAATAATTGATATTAATGAAGAGGTATACAAAATATCCATTAAAATTTTTATGAGTATTCATCCCTATCCCTAATTTTACTGTTATCTATATATCTGAAACCCTTATCCACTATAGGGTAGTTTAATAAAATAAAGGCTACCCAACCATCAATTTGGTACATACTAATTTTGAACACATTCATCTATCAAATAAAACATAGACCCCTTCAGAGTAAGGTAGGTTATTAGATTTTTCTCCCTTAAATATATATATCAAAAAACATATTTATTATCCTACAAAACCCGGAAAGATACATATATTGATAAATATATATGTTCTTGGGAATTGCTCATAATATTCACTATTTTATGTATCTATTAATATACCCTCTAAAAAAATTACATGACCCATGAATGATACATCATATAGAAAATTTAAAAAATCGGTAATTTTTTCATAAATAAAGTCATTTTAGGGACTTATGTACAATAATAAAATATTCATCACGTTCATTCATATACAAGGAATATATTAGTATATAATCAATAAATACCACTAGAAACTAATCATGGTAATCTCTAAACAGTCTATTCGTTAAATTGATTTGGATAACATGATCATTGGTACATGCAATGGCATTATTATAATTTTATAATGGTCATACCTTGTACCAATGGGTTTTTGGGATCATAATCTTTCATGACTATTAGTTTATGATATGTAGATCATAGATCATTGAAGGAAAATAATTAATTTCTTCCTAAATGATCACAAGATTAATTGATATGATATAAAGGAAAATTTATCATAATGGTGATCTTATTATGTTCAGGATAATTAATATAATGACTAATTTAACAATATTTATTTCCAATTAATTTGATAATTTTTCTCTATAGTGACTCACTATGAAGACTAATTCTTTTTTCAGGATTCTCTATGAGTTTATTCTTCAATTATAATAACATAATATGTATTATTAGATTTTATGTATTTAATAAATTTTTAACAATTCAGGATGTCTTATATTTGAAACTCACCTAAATGGTTAAAAATAATACTAGGAAATTCCTTGGTAAATACATCATAATATTCCTCAACAATAGTATAATTATTATTATTTATTTTATTTCAATAAATTTGAGATAAATATACCTCATGAATATGATTCCAAACTGATTTGATGAATGTGGTTTCCATTGGTATTTTAGGTTCATACTCAAATCGACATATCTACATAGCTGGAGTCATAATATTGAATGTATCTTCTCTTCCTAAATATTTGATATGGAATTGATACTAAAATAGCCACTCCATAAACCAAATTATAATAAATTAAAATGGTGGTGGAATAATGATTTTTATGGAAGAATAATTAGAAAATATTTTATCATAAAGGAGATATAAAAATTTCATCCAATAACCTTACAAATCTAGATTTTCACTTCCATCCAAACATATAATCATTGATATAGAGATTTGATACAATTATATAATTCATAATATTTAAATAATTCTATTGAAAATGAATCAAATAAAAAATTAGTTATAGTTAATTTTATTATTAGAGTTAAACCATTCTATTTGTATGTATTTATCAGTATCATTTCATTATTCATCATGTTGGCAGTTAACATCACGTATGAATGAAACACTAATATTTCCCCAAGAAGATACTATGACTTTTCTTTACACATGTAATTTTTTTTGATATTTTACCTTTACATTATTTAACATTTACATGTTTTGATTCATCAGTTGCTTAGATTCACTCTCATTCCTTTCCATTCCATCAATTTCCTAATACTTTAAGAATACATCATCTTCCTTGTTCACCTATGATATCATATCCTCATATGATTACCATTAATAGATTACATGATACCATAAAATTATTATAATTTTACTATCAAATAAATAATATGTAATACAATTTATATTTATTACATACTCTATATCATGTGATGTAATGAAAATTTTTCATCTTCATTTTTCATGGAATTATGAATTCTGTCTCAAGATATTCCTTTTCCACATGAAGAAAATATTTTCCCAAAAATGAAAATTACTCTCCCTCGACTACAAGTTATACATTTCCTCTTCGTTATTTTTTTAATCCATAACCACCATTGATTAGCATCACCATGGAGATAATAAACTGTCATGATGACCTTCTCACTTTTAATACATCCAAAAGTGAGAACGGTATTTTCTATAGAACTTATCAATTATTCTTTATTAAATGGAATTGACGTTCCATTGAATTATAGTGGTTTTTTTCACATTAAAGGATCTAACATTTCTACACTATGTGGTGGATTTGTATAATTCTAAATACAGCCCTGATTTTTTTAACATAACCTATGGTAGAATCCCTTATATTGTTATAATTTATTCAACTCCAACTCCTGCTCTTACTTCACAAGAATTATATTTTTGGAAATCCTTAATAATGTTAGATGCATTTCTATTGTTTTATTTCTTACTCTAGAACCCATTTCTAAATAATGTCATGCAGAATATTAGAACATATCATTATAAATAATAATTCATAATTTCAAATCTGGGGAAACATATAACATAAAATAAGAAAAATTAACATCAAATACATTAATCATATTTTTAGTATGATTTTTAATGTCATAAAATCATAAAATAATTTTTTAAAATTTAATAACTTTTTTGAAACAGTGTGTGAAATTTTTAAATCATATCCCCCATGTGCTTCGATATAGTTGTGTGGTCTTAGGAACCGTCATCTTGAGCTAGTAATGATTAGGTAAATATCTAATCCACCACATTTTGAGCTACTAACCCAAGGTGTATTTGGGCCAAAAACGCATCCACATTCCAGTATATTTATATAGAGATTTATTTATTATGAAACCACATATTCTAAAATTTACAAAATATATTTGATAGTAATCGAGTACTATATTTTTTCTTAGATTTTTATATGGTTGTGTTATTTTTTATAGGTTTCTATGAATAATGTTTCCATGGTTTATACAAAAACATTCTTGGTGTCATCAATAAAATCCATGAAACTTATAGTCATGAAAAAGTGGATACATTATTACATTGGTACAATATACATGTGATCTCACCACAAATGATTTATTAGTATTTTTTCTTCATTAAATATACCTCCATGAATATGAAATTATATTTAAAAACAATAAACACCACAAATTATTTTCTTTTAGAAGATAATTATTCCCTATTACATATCCTTTTATATCAATCACGTTACAATTCATAGAGTCATGTGTAATGAATATATAATAAAGGGTGGAGATCATATGTATGTAAATGCAATGTTTATAGATTAATCTAACAGAAACCAATTATAAAATGAATAATATAGTAGGAATAAATTCCTATAAAATTATTAAATATAAACTATCTCATGAGATAGAAATTTATCTATAGATATCATTACAATTTGAATAACCACATGTACATTAATATATGATTTAATAATTATAGATTATATAATTCATGAAAACATAATCATACATTTTTTGTCAACATGATACGAAATATTTTATAATTTGGTAAGGCCTGTGAAAATACTAAAAAATATCTCATGGGACATGCCATTGAATTGTGGGGATATTTATCCAAATACTAACCAATCACTAATGAAATATAATGAATTAAACATGTGAATAATCATCACAATTAACTAAATATTATTTAATAAGAAATATCATAAAATATTTTGAAAAACATGCTTACAAAATTTCAATAAATTCAAAAGAAAAAATTATTGTATGCCTTATAGAGAAATATAGTGGAAGATATAAATAAATTATATCCATAGCTGTGTGTAAGATTCATCAAAATATATTTATAAATATAAAAATTCATTTTATACTTTTCAAGAATATTTAACTTATAATATAGCATTTTCATTTTGAAAAAACCTATTCAAAAATAAACAATATCCAAATTATTAGTGAAAATATTTTCATTGAGAGTAAATATCGAATCCTCTAAGGGATAAATAATTTAAATGGATATACATTATAGTGGTAAAATCTATTCATGTGGAGTATGTTAAATGTTTTATTTGATTAATGAATTCAATATAAAACTATCCCATTTAGAAAATGAAAATAATTTGACTTTTTATAAATTTTATCAAAAATAAAATATAGATAAGAGAACATCGTAATTATTTTAGGAATAGTAAATTTTTTTTGAATTTTTTCTATTTCAAATATAGACATGGACCAAAATGATTCCAAGCCGAATAAAAAACTATTTTATATATCCATTATAATCTTCATTCGGACTAATGATTACATTTATAGATTAAAATATAATTAAAACATGTGATATCCAGTAATTAACATAGATGATAAATATACCTTAGGTTAAACATATAATTTTCATCTCAACAGTAATTTATCCCAATGAAATCTTGAATAATTTTTAGATTTGGAAAAAAACCATAAATCATGTGAATCATTCATCTTCAGTGATTCTATCATCTTTTAAAAGATATTTACATTTATTATATTCCTATAAATATACTATATATAATATTTTAATACCATATAATACCCACTTATATAATTTTGTAATGTGTTTATTAATAATTATTTATTAAAATAATTATTTCTATGTGTTAACTCTTCCATTTTTCACATATGGTTTGGTTTAGTAGTTTTAATAATTGAATCTTTATCATAGTTCATCATATAAATTTTTTTATTCTTTTTATTGATATAATATATATTCACTATATACATTTTATGAGTCAACCATGATTGTCGGGCCTGAAAAACGGATAACATCATTTCATAGAGGCAGTATTCATGTGAACATATTAGTTATGTTATTGATTTTAAATGGGTGGAAGGGTAAGAGGATAAATTATATATTTCATTTATAAAACCCTATTTATTTAATAAAGATCATATTGTTTCATTTTAACCATTATTGTAACCATACATGTGAAATGGTGATAAAAAACATACCGCAATATGGATACAATATGCCATAATTAAAAAAATTGATGGTATCAGTTTTTATGGGATGAAGAGGAGGTGGATATTTTTATACCATAATAATAATTAGATATTATCTTCTTCATTTTAGGATGTGTAAACTATTTTTAGTGTGTGTATAAAAATGAATAAGTAGTATGGTGTCTATAAAGAGGAGTAACTCTTCATTGAAAGACCTCAATTGAAATACAACATAATCTTTGAATGACTGGTATAAGGAGAAGTAAACGTGATCTATAAATATGCTAAAGAAGATATGATATTATTGGGTATTGTATTTTCAAAGATATAATGCTATAAATTTTTTAATTATGGTGAAGAGTCCCTATTATATTTGGGTGGAGGGGATCCCTTGGAATGACATAAATTATTGAATTAATATAAGATAATCTCCTTGTTTAGGTTGCATCAAATAAATAAATTTCATATATAGGATTTGTGTGAGTAAAATACTCCTCAAAAAGAAAAAATTTATATTATTAGGTGAATTTTTACCCTTATCTCATATATTTAACCCCCATTAATCATGTTGATGATTATGGTAAGATATAGGTTTCTTACTAATTATGGGATATGAATGTAACTAAAAAATTATAAGGGACTCATAATTACACAATGATGGATATTTTTGAACATATTCTATTAACATGTCAAATAGTGATCTTTAATAAATATATATTTAATATAAATTTTTTTAACATAATATATATTGAATGTCATTTTCTATAAATTTCACATACATTGAAATAAAAGAAAACATGATATATATGGAATTCGTAAAAATATTAACTCATAACTAATAGGTTTTTTTTAATATAATGATATTTTGGAGGAAAAAATTCAATTTTTTTTACATTTATTATTATTAAAATCATATATAATATTTTTCAATTATATGAACAACCATTATATAAGAATTGTTTAATAATTTAATGTTATTATTCAACCAATTAAAAATTTAAATAATTTTCTATGATAAATAAATTAAATAATTTTTTAAATAAAAATACATTACAAAAAATATCCTATAAATATACCAATGTTAAAATAATAGTTATGTTAAATCAAAGGCAGATACATTTTGTATTTATTAATTACATAAAATAATGGTATATACATTTTCGTTGGAAAATGGAAGGATATTTCCAAAACATTGATGATAATATTATTACAGTAAAAATGATCCTATGAAATGAATTATAGTCATGTGGTCTACGGGATTATAGATATTGGATCCATAGTTTTAACCATCGTTTATATGGATTACTCATAACAGGGTGATAAATATATACCATGGTTACAGATTATAATAACCAAAAATAGAAGGGACATATCTATTAATATGAGCATACTGATTAAAAATATTAAAACAATTTTTAATAATTAAATTTTTTATATTAAAGAATTCAATTATAAGAAAAGTCCTCAAACCACAATTATTTGTTTTGAAAAAATCAATTTTCAGCATACAACAAGATTTATTTATATCTATTTATTGTAAAAAAAATTGATTAATTAGAAAAACTAAATACATATATTATCTACATATATAAATTAAAAATTATGCAATAGTGTTTAATTTCATTTATTAAGTCAAAAATAAATTTCATTTATATAAATAGTTTTCAAAAAAACAATTCTTCCCTAAATTTCATATGAATTTATCAATTGATTACCAATAAATTCATTTAACACATATGTAAAAAATGATTTTCTTAACATAGTTATTTCGATTCATACACTCTAATCCAGTAGTGGGGTAATATATGTCATATAATAATAGAATATTATATCATAGTTCTTTTTAACTTAGTGTTTCATGTATACAATGATTCAATGGAAATTAAATTTATTTAAATGGAAATAATTCATAAAATATAATTTTGAAATGTTATCAGTCAAATAATTTTCTAATTTTACTTACATAATTACTTACAACACTTTTTATATATATATATATACAAGTTTCTTTAGGTGAGAACTAATCTTAAACCGAAATAATTTGTGCAAAATTTGTAAAGAGATCAATAAAAATTAAAATACAATAGAATAATTTATATTAAATCAAAATTAATAAGTTCAAATCCATGGTACTACACAAACTTTTTATACTTTTTATGTGTAACTGAAACATCCTACCCTTACACATGTAACCAGTGTATTTGATATTCTGGTGAACTAATACTCAAGATATATAATCCATAATCTACCATATAATATTTATAAAATAATTTTATGAATTTGAATATATATGCATCATTGGGATTTTTTATTAATGGAGAATGATGATCTCTATGAATCATAGAAAAATTATTATCACTCTCTCTAGAATATTGAATGATTATATTTTTTTAAAATAATATAAAAAGTTATTTTTCATCGTTAAACTATGGGAAATATCATAAATTCATTTATAGCTCCATGTCATCCTTTTATTTCAAATTATTCATAACATTGATTATTTTTTGTGAAAAAAAAGAATCAAGATACTATTTCTATACCTGTAATTTGATTTATACATGTATCACATGAAAATTAGTGGGTATTGTTTATCTCTTTTTTTCATCATAAAAAACCACGAATGAACATACTACATAGATAATTTTCCATCTTATTTACCTTTCATGGTTGGTAATATATTAAAAAATCATAGTATGTTTTCAAATATTACCATTCCAATGGGAACATGTTAAAATTAATATATGTGAATATAAACATTAATATTTTATAATCATTTTTATCATATATATTCACCATAGATATAATGTTGCAATATCATTTTTAGAAATTTTAAAACTACTACTCATTATAATTTATCATGTAATATTTTTCATTTTTCTTCACTTATTATGACTTCAAGTCTATCAAATTGTAATTTATCATAATGATAGATTTCATGAAATTATTTAATGTAACACTATATACCATATACCATTGTCTAATATAGGGTACTGTTCATATTGGGTTAGTATATAACCTCTTTTTATGATCCATAAATGATTCTTCAAATTTTGATATCCATAGGAACATTAATCCCATACATGTATAACATTTTATTGAATTTAAAAACTGTGAGAAATTTATAACAAACCATAGTTAGTATGAAAATAATCTAGGGAAACTATATATATATATTATAGATATTAGTCCAGTCCATTATACAAAACTCTTTGTTTTTAAGGATATATATTTATATCACATTGGATTTTATGACCCAATTAGAATATTTTCTATAATATGAATTCATAATTTTTTAAATTGTAATCTAATTTATACTATCATAGGGTCATTCAAAGAAACCTAATTTATTGTTCATGTTATTATCTACTATTGAAATATAAAATAATGTTGTGAATAACTATAAATTTTCTGGGATGATCTCTAAATACTATTCAGTGAATACAAAATGAAAATAGGGGAATATGTATTTCTGGATAAAATACAATTAAATTTGATGGGTCCATATCGTATGTGTATCTTTGTCTTTGTAACATATTATATATTTACACTTAGTTAGTTATATTTCTATAAAATATCCACCTTTGAGAAATATTAATCCAAATTCATTAATATTGGGTATAAGATACATTTTATTTATAATTGTCCTATTATGTTCGACATAATAAAAAAACATGGCTTGAACTATATTTTAAATTAATAAAAATAGAAGGATAACCCAATATAAATTCATATTGGATAATAAACACCTTATACATATTCTTATGAAGATTCCTTATCATTTTTTTTATTAAAAAGTTTTCATAATTAAAGGTCTATTTGACATGATGATAAATAAATATATGAGTTCAATTGAAATTACAACCAATTATTAAATGGTAGTACTAGAAAGACTTTTTTTAAAATAAATAGAAGTATTCAAAATTAGTTGTTATTTATTTTATGTTTGGTACCACACCAACAATTTCAGATATTAATCCTTTAATAATTGTTATCACAGAAAATATTATAGAGCTATATGGTGATTTATTCTCACACAAAACCATTCATTAACACATTATTATGTTATTTTTTGGGAGATGAAGAAACATTTCCAAGAATTAATATTTTATATGAGTTCTATATAAGAAGAACCAATCCATTCCCAATGTAACAAAAAATTATATAAACGGAATAATTACTATAGTATCATCAAGTATCTTCCCAAAAAAAGATACTCAACATGTATTTATATATCCATGATGTAATCATAACCCCCCCCCCCACAAGTGTTTTAATTGATAATAAAATATCCAATCAATGTAACAGTGAATCAATGTACAAAAAACATGAAGGATGTGAGTCAAGATTATTAAATATGTAAATTTTCAGTGCATAATTATTGTAAATGTTTCCATTTGATTCTAAACCACATTATTTAGTAAAATTAAATGTTTGTATTATGTAATACAAAATTATATTTAGGGAAAATATCAGCGATACAAATCATTAAGAAAATGAAAAAAAATACAACAAATTTTTAAGGGCCCATTGATGTCAACCAATGTTTAATTGGCTTTCACATTTGTTACAGAAATTTGGTTTCACATATACATGTTTACATTATCAAAAAATTTATTTGAACCACAATCTGAAGAAAACTGTGAAGACTCATTCATAACGTACAATTATCATAAATTATTTCATTCATTAGAAAATACATATAACACATAAAGAAAATAATCCATTGAACCACTGGTTTAGTGACTTTATATATTAGTGGCATACATTTCTTATACATATTATTTATTTAACATAAACTATTGAATTATATACAAATAAAATTCTGATAGATATATAACAATTGGTTATTTTCTATAGAAATGAGAAATATATTATATTGTGAGCTCAAATTGATAGTAATTGGAATGATAAAAAGTTATGAATAAATGATATAATCAAAAAATTGTTAAAAATATCAACATTAATATGCATTTATTTAATTAATATGGAAACATAAGAGATCTCTATGAGGAATTATAAATTAACATTGAAGTCTGAATAATGACATGTAGCCTAAAGAGGATCATCAAGAAAGGAGAAAATTTATAATAGAATAAAAATATGGAAACATGATATAATAATCCTGATCCATAGATAAAAACAAAATAATTATACAAAAAACATTACAATAGAAAACCATAACATATTTAAAGTATAACCAAAAGGACATTCACAACTTAAAAGACTACTATAACCACATTTACATAACATAGTGGACTTGGCACAACAACAATTTCTCCATATTGATCACATGATATACCCAAATTTACAGATTGAATTATATGGAAATATCATACTCACCCATAATATAAGGATAATTTATCTAAATATCAACTATATGTATTCAATCAAACATCATATATTTAAATGATTCATATTAAATTAAAATAGGTTACATTAAATATTTATATGGTATTATATAGATATATTTCAATGGTTGGATCGAATGATACAAAAAACTCAATCACCAATTATAATCATGGAAAATGGTAATCAAGAGGGAGATACCTGAAACATAATCCCATTAATAACTAACCACATGGAGAAAGGGAGAATAATATAATCTAAATTTCTAATGAGTATTCTTGAGGTTTTATTTTCCTAATAAAATTTATAAAACACAATTAAATTGATTTTTTACATGGAAATGAATGATTATAATTTTGTTAAAATATTTATCATAACATGTGAACTTTGAGACCCTGAATTTTTTAAATTACATAAAATTTGGTGTGAATGATACAAGTTGTTTGGAATCAGGAAGAAATACAATTTTTTATCATTGTTACCATTTCAATTAAACACACATCAATAATAAAATTATAAAATTACCTTCTGAAAAAGGAAAGAAATTGATATTAAACATATCAAATAGATTAAATATCAATATTTTAGAAAATAAAATAAAATATTTTTCATATTATAAAATATAAATATAGTGGAGAAATATCCAGAAGAGGAAATTGAAATTATTCATGAAACCATTCATTTTTAGCAAGTTTGTATTAAATAAAATATGATATATTGATATAAAAATATAATCTCTTATAAATAAAGATATAATATAATAATAGATAGAGTATGTATAGAATATATCAATTGTTCAGTAAAACTGTCTAAAAGGGAGAAGGTTATCATTATGATGTTAATATTGAATGAAAAAACACTAATAACATTGGTAATTAATGAATTTGAGGAACATAAAGGATATACAATTAAATAGGGTTCTAAATCCTGTGAATAATTTTAAATAATGGTAATATATGTAAATTGGGATGTAATTAATCAATATAATGGAAAATGTTCAACATATTCTATAAATTTCATCAGTACAGGGAAATATTGATGCCATTCCTTACATTTGATACCAAGTTAGACTGACACACTCTAACTCCCTAAAATAGTAAATCTACCATTATTATAAAAAGGAATAATAAATATATTTAAATATTTATTACAAAATATTTTTCATTTATAATTTCATATTAATTATTTATTTATCATTTATTGAAAAAAGTAATCTGCAAGTGTTAATATTTTAATTTATCATTTCTTACTTCTGTATGGTGGTGTTGATCCTACTTAAAGATCTTGTGATCATCACTTCTAAAAATTTCATGGAATGGATATATTTTCATTTTGAACCATTCTAGAGTTACTTTATTATTATATTATAAATGGGGTAATAAATGTTTTATTAATCAGTAATGGTCGAATTATTATAGAATTATTCATATAGGTGGTCAAACTGACCTAAACATGAACATGTTGTTTCTAATGAATGAATATGAATATGAATTTATATATTTTTAATATAGTTTTATAGGAATATAATGATATTTATAATATATAATTATAGATTTTATAATATTTTTAATTGATAGCAAGAAATGTAAAATGAATATTAAATAATAACACGTTATATAATTCGGTGGAATCACACTAATATACACCATATTCCATTATAATAAATGGATTAAGTCTCATAACATCTACAAATGGATACTATAAATTTTAAATGAGTTTAAGATAAAAAAAAAATTTAGGTATTCATGAGACACCGAATGTTTAGAAGTGGTTTGAGGGGTTATTAGAGAGATCCTATTTTTTGATAAGATAAGGGATATTTCCATTGACACAGGAGTATGGTGATTGGTAAAAAAGGGGTTACATGATGGTTAGGTGAGTTAGGTAAGGAAATATATATAAAAATTATATTATTGACTATTAACACTTAAACATTATCTTCCAGAGTTTATTTAAATGAAATATTTTATTAAAAATATTATCAATTTTCTTTTAATTGGGTTACATCATTTTTGAATTTTTTTTAACTATTTAACAAGATGTGTATTTTTTATAATATATATATATATATATAATAAGCCATATTTTCTTATTTTTGGTTGATGGTATAATTTCTTTTCAAATTTTATCCAATTTCAAATCTAAATATGTCTATATTATTTTTTAATTGGAAATGTAAAATTTTATTAGAATCATTTATTTAGAGTAACTATATTCTTAAATATATATTCATTAAATTATATTAGAATAATATATTTATTATAAAAATTTAATATTAATTAAAAAATATATTCATCACCATTAATTATTTTTATTTATATATATTCAAATAATATTAATTGTATCCACAAAAAACATTTAATTTAAATAATAATTTATTAATTATATAACATGTTAACAGTATACATATTAAATCAATTTATTGAAAAATATATATTATTAATGGATTTTCATTCAAAATTATTTAATTATATCATTAATTTTATTTTATTTATACACTAATAATTATATTATTATTTGAATAAATAAATATTTTATAATGCAGTGTCATCATAAATTCTACATATAAAATATCTCAAGGAATTAGTATAATATATATTGGTAGTGGTGAAAAAAATTATTAGTTGTGGGAATAATTTACCTATAATTGATGTTGCAGTATCTTATATTATCTTTAATGTTTCTCATGAATCATTATTCTGAATCCATACTTGTTGGATTTTATCCTATAATTATTCAAGGGAAACCAATCTTTGTCCACCACTTTACTATCCTCATATAGATGAGCCTCATAAGTAGGACTTCCACTTTGGGATTACTTTTTTTATCCTTTCATAATAAAATTTTATTGTGTGATTATTCATTTATATACACACCAACTCAATTAATATATTACAAAGGTAACATTTTCATTAAAAAACTATATATAGAGTCCATTCGCATTAATCCTTCTTATATACAACGATAGTATATACCAAATGGATAAAATATCCCAACAACCATATAATAAAAAAACAATATATCCAACAGCTATATAATCTAAGGTGAATAAAACATTTCATATATATAAATATAGATATTATATATATTCAAATGGGTATTCCTAAATATCATTAAGATCTTTTCCATAACTATAACGTTTTACAATTTTTAAAAACATGGATAAAAAAATGAATCATACATGAAATGTCTATATAATCTCTTAAAATGTTATTTATACGTATCAAACATCTTATACATATCATATATACAATATTAATTAATATCCCTAGGAAAGGAAATAATAAGAAGGGAGTTATTGGATGCTCGTGAGGGTAGAAATGGGATATATCAACGATCCATTAATAATAATAAGTGAGTAAGGCTATGAAAACAACAGAATGAAATTTCAAAAACATAACTAATATTTAATAGATCATAATCAGGACTCATAGGTTAAATTCAGGTTGTTTATAAGGAATTAATCATAAAAGAATCAAATAAAATGGATTATGTGGTCATTAAATTGGCATATGATCATTTAATAAAAGAATGGTTTAATTTTTGGAATAATCATAATCATTGAAACATTATATCAATGATTTCCATCAATAAACATGTCACTTTTTATTATCCATATGGACACCCATGTACGAAAATCATTCTGGTTATAAACTCCAATGTACGCTCTTTGGTAATTCGATAACCTCTCTTATACCCCAATTTAGGATTGGTATGACCTATTTTGTACCCACTTTTGGCCTTATGAGAACCTCATATGTACCATTTCAGGTCATAAAACATTAATACTAGACCAATTCATTTGAGGGAAATAATTTACCAACCTATGACAGTATCTTAATCCTTTCATAGTTTTTCCACAATATCTTGAAATTAAATTCCATTCCATCTTAAAATTTATGTAACATTCTATTATAACTTTTAGGTACTCCTTTTTTAATGTTTTTTTATTCCTCTTGTGTGGGATTCTCAACACTTTATGATACTGTATGAGGTGCTTCAGTTATATTCATTAAAAAATTATTGTTTTCTGTTATCGTATGGCTGAATAAATTCCATGTATTATGTTTACATAATGTGTATTTTTCTAGAATAACATTCCATTAATTTTTACAAGGGTAAAAGGTTACATTTCATAGCCATGTAATTCATAATATGTAACCTATTAAAATCTTTTTTAATAAATCGGTTAAACATTTTTTCAGATTTTTCAACCATAGTGGATTACATGGTATATAATAAGTTTAAATTACAAGTAATTATCACATGTTGTGTTGTTTATGATATCTAATGTTTTTTTTTCATTTCATTCTAATGTACAGACGTCCTCTCACTAGATATCCCTATGTGATTTTTCAGATATATGTTCCATCCAAATCGTTTGATTTTTGATTGATCATCATTGTTATTGTGGTTCATCTTTTCGATTATGTAGATCCCCTATCATTTATTTTATCCAATATAACCTTTCTCTCTTCCATATATTTAGATGGATCGTCATGTAAGGGATGGATCTAAACATATTTTCATTGGATTCTAACTCTATGTTGTATTAATAGGTCTTTCACACCTTCAATAATTATTGGTGAGTCCAGATGTGGGTGTGGTTTTTTTATCGTTAGTTATACAGTAGGTGGTTACATGTTATTTTCTCTTTAATTGATATATTAAATTGTATGATTGAATTTAAATGATAATTTAATTTATATAAAAACATGTATTTGATTCTTAATTTTATATGCTAATGAGATTAAGTTAATCCCCCAATTCTATTTGATATATAATTGTCAGATGGATTTATGAAAAATGATTCCTTGATATGTAAATCATTTAATGAAATAATTTGATTTTTGATCTACAGAAAATGGAATAAAATTAAAAGTGGGTTGAAAAGGTATTAAATGATGAAAACCATTGAATTGGGTTTTAAAATATAATCATTGTTTAAAATAAAATAGGGAAAATATATTTTTATAAATTTTATAATGATTTAATACCAATTTTATTTATTGAGTGTTTGAAAGGTATATTTTCATGGTTAATTAGTGGTAAATTGGTCAAAAAATATAAGGGCTTAAATCCCTAGTAACATATTGATGATGAAATGTGTTACTAAAACAAATGAAACATTTGTTCCCATTATAGATTAGCAAATTGGTGTGTCTATTTTACTTTATGGCATACCATATTGGGGTTTATTTTTTTCACACACATTCCTAGATCTGATATCATTATGAGAGGTGTGAGGATATAATTACTTGATAAACTGATTTACCTTAGGGATTTTGTACATGGATCATTGAAATTATTTTTCATATGACTATACATGTCAATTAATGTTTAATTATTCTATTCATACTACTTTATGTACATAAAATGATTAAATTTTTTTATTTAATCAAATTTGAAATTTGTTTTGGTATATCATCCATCTTATTGAAGTAAGTATTTTTTTGGATAAAAATATTCAAATGTGGTTCTATAACTTTTTTTAACTTAAAATGTTTGTGAAAATGGTAAATTGTTATCATTTCGATTATGAATCACATAGTGAGATCCTACTAGGATTTATAGATCACATACTATATATTCATTTGGGAATTTGAGGACATTATTATGCTAGGACCAATCATAGGGAAACCAATATATGGAGGTGGTGAATTTTGTTTATCCTTTAGACCATGTTTTGATGATGGTGACTACAAGAGATGTTATCAACTCACTAAAATGGGTTATTGATACTCTTTATCCAATTTATGTGGTCATAATGGTATGTTTATCTTTAAAATAATTAATTTTTCGATGTAATACTTTTTTATATATGCATTTTTCGGTTATATTCTCCCTTTGGAGTTTTGAACACGTTAACATTTATCTTTTATCATCAGCAATTTTTATTGAAAATTAACAACTTATTTTATCTTTAATGTTTCCTTTATCTAGATTAATACTTATGGGGAATAGTGACTCTATTTTGGATACATTATATCTAGTTAGTGTATTAAGATATCATGGAATCTACAGTTGTTTGTGAAAAAGAGTTAGAAAAGGTGCATGTTAATCATTTTTCCATGATATATGTATGTAGATTGAGTTGTCCTAGTATTTAGTAAAAAGGATTTTCATGAAAAATGAGGTATTTTTTGGGGAGTTACTAGGTTTATCTCATTATAATAATATATAAGTCACCGTTTGTGTTAGGGGAAAGGCATATTGACGAATAATTTGTTCTGAATCTGTATATATCCCTACTTTTTATTTTTAATTTTTTGAATCCCAAATATAGTTATCTTATCCAATGGGATTGATATTCCCAATGATTTTATTTGATTTGTTTAACAATTTAATCATCTGATGTCTTAAATTTTTTTATATTATGTAGCATCATTTATCTGATAAGAACATTGATGTTTCTCTAGGAGCATGATTATGGTCAACCATAGTGATCGAATACCCCCATGGATTCAAGTCTTGTTGAGATTGTTGTGAATGATATTCACGGTCTAGGACAAGTAGTTATCCCATATCCTAATGAGGATCTAGTTTTGGAAAACTGATGGCATGAATCATAGAGTCATTCTTTTGAGTTTCATCACCTGAATCCAAGTTCAATAAAATAACCTAATGATCCTCATGAGTTCAAGGTTTAGTTGATGGATATACGAAATATACGTTATTTCATGGTAACACCTGAATCTATTAAGGTTAAATGTTCCAACATTAAACATGAAGGGCCGAGAAGAATATAGTAGGATTAATTGTTAACACTAAATAAAAATTCGGCTTTTTGTGGAAGGACTTTGTGTCCATCTCATAGATATGTTATATCCAGAATCTAGGTAACAAGATAATTATATTTTGTTTTCTATCATCAATTAGGATGACAGGTCAGTGATGTAGTATGTCAACTGAATTATCAATATTATATATTTTCAACATGATATTGTAAAAATTATGAATATTAAGGATTTCTGGTTCACAATAGGCCTTAGACCATATTCAAATTAACATTTTTTCTTACTAAATCTCACTTTGTATTCTAATGTACTGGATAGACAATGATGGTTGTGCTTGAACTAGAAGGTATGTTATAGTTGAACAGAGTTAATTTATATCCAAGGGGAAGCACTCATATATCATTTAAATTAAATATGAATAATGATGACTCTTTTGATGGTCCTCAATAGTAGTAAATATATAGATGTCCATTAGTGAATAAAATATTATGTTTTACTTGCATCTAATAATTAGTGGCTGGGAATTTGAGATGTATTTTTATTGTGGAACAAATGATTAGTAGTTCTTGTGGTTTTTTCGACATCAATATATATTATAATATTTCTTATCATCTTCCAACTATGTCTTAGGATCATTAACACCTAATAATACAATTGTGAAATTAGATGCATTAGGAACAATGGGGTTCCAACTATAGGGATAAATAAAAAAGGATCTTCATGCAATGGAAGAGTCCACAAATGAATATGATATGGGTCCAGTGAATATGATGTGTACCATGAATTTAATATTATCTATTCTAACATCATTATTTGAATCTGTGTAATCTCACTCATTTATTTCATCATGTATTATGTAATTGAGAAATCATAATATGGATCCTTTTGTCTAATTGATGGATATTACATGGCCACTTGGAAGGAAGAGAGCGCATTTTCTCTATTTTTCTATTTGTGTTTTCCCATTACCAAATAATGATCATGAATAGGAATTTATTGGTTCTTTAAATTAAACCACATAATACTAATTTTTTATGTATAATATCATTTTTGATATAGAACAAATTTGATATTATCTTTGTTGGGTCTCCTTTACCATGTATAATGGTGTGTGCAGTGTTTTTAGGGAGAATAGTGCATATGTGGTGTAGAGTATAATATCCTTATCAAGATATTGGAAATGCAATATCAGGGTCTTATTTTTATCTAGTGTAGGAATATTGGAGTGATTAAAACCCTCTAGTTGTTTTCATGTTTTTCGATGTGTTTCATTTTGATTTATATTGTTTCCAACCAATAAGATATGTAGACTTGTCTATATATTTAGTGTATGGTAATCAACCAATATCTAATAAATCATCCCATACAACACAAGATGAACATAAAGAGTTGAATAAATAGTGTGATATTCAATTTTATAATTTATTTATATTCATGAACGTGTCACCTTGTGTCGCACATGTTCTCTTTTCGAATACAGCTGATCGAAAAATTCACCTTAGAGTTTTTTACTAGAAACTAAACTATGTTATGGTGAAAAAAATTATATATTAGGACATATTTTTGATATTTTTGACTAAATTAATGTAGAGAAGTGGTTATCAATGATTTATCACATGATATGAATATTTTAGAATAAAGGATTATGACATTCAAAAGACTACATTCCAGAGCAGGTATAATCACTTTGAGTGTATTATTATGTCATTTTTCTATACTGATCCTATTATGGTCATTATGTATTTGATGAAGTATATTTTTCAAGTGTACCTTCACAGGTTCATGGTGGTTTTTGTGGATGAAATTGTAGATTACACTAGACTATGATGGATCATGTTCTTCATATTAGATTAGTTCTATAAATATTGACAGATCAAATACTCTACAAAAAACATTCATATTCTATTTTATGGAACCAGAATGTAAAATTATATGGACACATGTTTTTGGAACATTTTATCACACATGATCATGAAAATGTGAATGAATATATGACATGGGAGAAAACAGAAATTTTTTTATGATATGGAGATTATTGGGTTTGTTGGGTTACTGCCATAAGTTTTTTAATGATTATTGGAATTTGGATTCTATAATTACTACAATCACTCAAAAGGGAGTTAATTCTTCATTGGATGATAAATGATAAATTAATTTTGTAGAGATAAAATGCAATTTTAATTTTTGTTTAGTATTGACTCTTTCAGAGTTGTAATAGGGGAATGTATCCATTTGTGAGGTATCATGTTTGAGTATGGGTTCTTTTCAAATATATATTGGTCACGTGGTCACCTCTGAATCTCTATATTTTAGTCCACATGGTAATAATTTCCTGAACTATAACCATGATCTTCTATATATAATTCAAACTCAATATATTTGGTGTAATTATCTTTTTATTTAAAGGTTCACCAAATATTTTTACCACAAAATAATGAGTTATACATTATCTAAAAATGTATTGAATCAAGGTTAGAGGCATTGGGTAGATTACAAAAAATCCTTTTATATTAACATTTCATACACATCGGGGAAGTGAAATATAATTTCCCATGCACAGACAAGGATGATTTCTACCCAATACATGAAATAATCCATAGATGATCGAAGAATGATTTCTATTATCACAATGTTTTATTTTGTAGTCTAAGAGGAAGAGGACATTATTGTCTTGAGTGTTTTTAGTTATCTTATTCACAACCTGATATGATTCTTTTGGTGAATATTCTTAATGACTAATTTTGTTGAATTAGTGACACTATTTATTGTGGGGAGACTATAAAAGTGTCAGAATTCTATTATATTTTTATCCCATGTTTCTGTAACTAATAATTTATATATTTTCTAGTGAGGAAATATTTGAAGGGGGATTTCCATAATTTATATTGGGTGGTGAAACAAGGTACCACAAGTATTTTCTATGACATCGATCATTGATTTATGTGTCTATGTGTGAGATGAGACATTGATTATTTTATTTATAGTTATTATACCTCTTAGTAGGTCAAAACAAAACACCATGTACCTTCTGAATTACATCATCAACTTCCATTGCTTACTTGGAAGTGGGTGATATCTTTATGGAAATTGTCATTGTGTTTCCATGTACCACTCAAAAGAATAATGTGATGTGGGATATGATAGATCAACTGATAAAATCAACTCACATCATGCCAATTCGAGATGCAACTAATGTTTTGGAGGTTGGAAATCTCTATGTGAAAGAGGATTTACATTTTCATTTATTTTAATCTATTTTTGTATTTTTTAGATATCCTTATATTCCTTCTATTTCATTTATTTACATTAATAGATAATGGGATATTAGCTTCATTTTATAATAGTATAACATCCATAGATGGATGGCATGATAGAGAGGGATATAATGATTTTTGTGGACATGATCTGTTCATGTGTCATTGATTTCTACAGAACATGGGACATCAATTTTTGAATGGTTGAGTTTTATTATAAAAATAATTATATTACATTTATTATTATGGCTCCTTTTAAGGCCTTATATGGCTATCATTAATAATCTATGTTGATATGGATAGATATTGGATAATATTATTTCATTGGATAGATCTTATTTTAATAAAAGAGATCAAATATTCAGTTCATTAATGAAAGAGTGTTGATAGAAAATAGATATTACAAATAGTATGTTGGAATTTATATGTGAAAACTAGACTTTATTTGGAAACATAGTGTTTCTTATATAATCACCCTATTTTCCTAAACGTCATCATGGGAGCCAATGGAATAATACCCACATTTTCCCAGAAATTTTTTGTATATTCGTAGGTTTTCTAATTTGATTTCCGTTTAGAAATCCTATATAAGAGTTCATTGATACATAATTTGTTCCCAGTATCAAAAATTTGGATGTATCATTCTAACCCATGCCATGTTCTGTTTTGGGAGGACCTTGATGTTTAACCTGAGTTATCAATGACGTGGAATCTTGTTAGTATATTTGAATCTGATACAATGATACTTCATGGGATGATGATACATGTTGTATGTGTTCGTTGGTAGCGTGGTTATGATTATCATGCGATAGGGGAACATGAGTCACTAATAAGATAGGATTGGAATCATTTCATTGATATGGACACGTGTTGATTATTTCAATAGTTAAAAATGATTATGGTGGGGAGGTTGTAACATTCTGTTTTTCATTATAAGTACTCCATTTTTCATGTTTATTTTCATCCACATATGTTGACTACTCCCAAATCAACGTGAAATTATGATGTTCTTTGGATATTTAATTTTATAAAATTCTGTTCTATGCTATCTCATGGGTGAATACACGCAATTTATTTTATTACATAACATGATTTTTTAACTAGGAACTTGTGGTGATGATTTATAGGGAATCAAATTTACATATCTGTTACTTGTAACTCAAAAAAAACGAGGGATAAAAATTGATTTTAAGAAAAATGTGATGTATTTTTCATTTATTTTATAGTTCATGTATTATATGATGTTTATTGGCCTTACATGAAATGTAGTTATTTTATGATAACGTTTTTTAGTTAAATCTCAGTGTATTTAATTTTATTCATTCATATACATCTCTTGATCAAGAGCATTCCCTGAGTTATTTTTTAGATCTCTCATCCATCAAGGTCATTTTTTGTGGTTGATCATTGTCATAATTATGGTTCACTTATCCACGTTACTAGACACCTTGGATGTACTTTCTACTGATATATCGTTATATACATCTTCAATTTTATGGAACACCATGTAATTGATGGATCTACATACGTTTTCATTATATCTTGATTCTCAGTAGTATTCCATCGTCATTCATACCTTCATTAAACATTGGGCATTCTCATTATAGGTTTTATTTTATATATCATTAATTCAAAGAACGGTGGTTACACAATTATTTTCCTTTAATTGATACCATTAATTTATTTAATTAATTGAAGTCATATTTTAACTGGGGTAAAAACATGGATTTTGTATTTAATTAGGAATAGTGTTGATATTTTTTATATACATCATTTAAAATGGAATTTGAATTATGTGATGGATTTAAGAAGAAATAGGGCTTGATTTGGAAATCATTATATTTAAATGATTTTATGAAATATTATAAGAAAATATAATAAGTTTAATAGTTGACTGCAATTGAATGAAATGATGAAAACAAAAAAATTATAGTTGGAAAGAGTGGGCATGATGAAAACTGAAAAAGTGAAATTCTATTTTTTTATTGATTTAAAATTTTTAATTTACAATTTTATTGGATTATTAATATAACTACATGTAATCATGGGTTGTTATTGGATACTATGAAAATCACTCTGTGATAATAACTCCCTATAAGTGGATTTAAAAATATAACTATTACTAAAAAACTATTGACTAACATCACATTATGGGTTCCTTTATTGTGGTGTAGACTACACATAATTGGTTGCCTTATTTGGGTTTATTTTTTTAACACCTAACTATAATAGATATCTCTATGAGATTTGTGAGGAACCTAAAACCTCATAAAATAATTTAACTAGGGTCTTTTTTAAATTGTTATGATTCTCAAGGAACATGTGCTCTACTTTGTAATAACTACTTCTAGATATTTTCCATTGTATTTATTTATGAAACTGGAAAGTACCATTAACTTGGTATTCAAAGGGCCCTACTTTCTAAAGGCATGTTTTCATTAGTACTGTTGACCTATGATACATAATAACCCACATTGGTTGACATGATGAGAGGTTGGGCTCATCGCAACATTTTTAGGGGAATTATTGATTACTCATTGAGTCTCTTATATATTTAATATATCTTACTGAATCCTTATTATTTTACAAAGAATGAAGTATGTTTCCCTTAAAATTTTAAATCAATTATTAGCATGTGTAGAATTAAAAATAATCATTATTTATTCAAGGTTCATCATCAATATAGATATACATATGTAATATAGGTTCTCCATAAATGGAATCCTAACATATACTACATAGATATTCTTTATCCATTTTTACAATAATTCTGGTTTTGAAGACACTTATTGGGGAACTCTAGATTTAATCATCACCAAGGGAGAAAGATGTTTGTTTTGATGCTGGGACCATAACCCTAAATGGGATACCAATGTGTCCTTGTGAGAGGATTTATAACCCTCTTAGTTTGATGGAAATTAATTGGACACATCATAACATTTTATGGTTATGAGATAATGATATAACCAAAAAATTTAATTTCATCTAGTAAGGAAATTTTGGAAGAAGTTTCGTAGTAAATGCATGGCCTGGGACATATACCTAGGAAGCCCAATAAACCTGTAAAGGATACATGTTTCCATGTCGGATTAGACCCTACATGGAATTTCGGCCAGATGGAATAGGGATGATTTGGATTTTCGAGTCTAAACATTAGGAAGGGTTCTTACAAATCCCATTTACATAGGAATTAGTAAAAATGTAGCTCTGTATGTCTCGCTGGAGATTAAATATATTTAGATATTTTAGTGAAATGGGTTAGGGAATACTCCTAAAGAGTATTCCCTCGTATTAGGGTATGAGACACATGTCTTAACTCATAGATATTCATGTGGTAAAAAATCCAGGTCATATTCAGAAAAAAGATTTCGTATATAATGGAATTAAAGTTGGACTCCGGAAGGAAATTGTCCATTGAGCTCGGACCCTTGGTGAAGGATTCCAATGTATCCTAATTTTGGTGGGAATCAGATTTCACATAGTTCATGATATGATTTGGATTGTGTGGATGTTTTTATCATCAAAAAACTCTCAGACCTCGTTATTCATGCTCGGTGAGAAAAACAATAGGATGGAAATGATTCAAATACCCTCACACTATCTCCTCTACTGATGGAAGTCATCGAGAATACTGTGAATGAAGCCAAGGAGACAATGAAGGAGGGAGAAGTTTAATGAAAATTTAAATTTGAAATGAAGGTGCAGGTCATTGGGTCTGGCCTGGATGACTAAGGGATTACCCCAGGAGGGATTCCCTAAACTGGCTCCTATACTGGAAGGAGTATATCATTCCATGTGGAAGGAAAATGTTAGTGTGTTCCTCACCCTTCCTATTGAGGAATAAAGGATCCATTATTAGATACAATGATGTGAGGATAGATTCTTATACATGAGATATAATTATGTTAAATCCCCAACATAATCCTTAGGGTAAGTGTCTGTTGGACCATGGCTATCATGATCTGTAGTCAGTTTGAGGATTCCTACACATTTATAAGATGAGTGTCAGAAACCCCAAACCAATGATAACTAAATCCTAATAGAAGACATGAGAACATGCCTTTAACCATGGTTTGATTATTCATGTTGTCTTTCTCAAAGATTTATCTTGGTCTGATTCTGATATGGGTGACAATGAAAGATTATATCATTCCCTGTGGATGGAGAATATCAGCGTGATCCTCACTCTTCATATTTGGGACTAGAGGATCCATGTATAATATATGTGGAGAGGTGGATAGATTCATATCCCTGAAATATGATATTGGGGACTCCCTATAATTTTCCTGATGATAAGGATCTATGTGATCATGGTTATCCAGATCCATATAAACTTTTAGGATTCATACAAATTGGTAAGTTGAGAATGGAAAACCCCTGAACATAGATATACAAATCCAAATGGGAGACATACTAATGTGCCTTTACCAATGGTTTGATTAATGAGAATATCTCTATATATGATTCAACTTGGTCCCATAATGACATGGGTGACAAGGATGGGTGGACCTTCCATGGGTGGATTAGAAGATGCCATCAAATATGGCTCGTGTAGGTGGTCAACGCAGGTCCTCTTCAAAGGTATGCCACGTTGCTCTACAATAAAGGTGTACCTCACAGGTCCTAGGATGAACATAAAAATGCATAAAATTGGAAGTATAAGCCTATGAAATATTTATAATCTTTGAAAAATGGACTAGTGGAAACAACACATGGGTGAGGTTTTAACTTCAGCAACATGTGTGTCCCTTATTGTCTTCATGAGAATCCTGAAAAGGTTTTTGTTTAAATAATGTAAATTGTGTATATGTATTTTCCTAATTAAAGTAGGTTCTTTAATCCGATATTTTTTTATAAAATTATCTTAGTGGACCTTGAACTATCTTATCCCACATAATTCTCGTTTATATCATGTTTTAGAGATCTACCTATGAATATTTGGGGGACCAAGGAAATGGAGCTAGAAAATGGGAGCATCTATACTTCTTCCAACTTTTTCACTTCTCTATATGGGGAGCACAAGGGTCCTATTTATAGTCAAGGTCTGGGGCTGATCGAAAAGTGGTTGTTGGCATAGGTCCTCGGTTTAGCTTCCTAGAATATCTCTTCCATGTATGGGTGCGAAAATTAGGAGGTCTTATAGGACTGTGGCGCAGGTCCTCAGTGTAGGCCCTTGACAAAGGGGTTTATGCATTTTTCTACAAAGGTACAACCTACATTGGTTTCTTGTTGTGTAGATCATTCACATAGGTCTATTGGACTTTATACTAATAGGGAAATAGTTATGACTCCCTTCTTATGCAAAAGAATTCTGCATAGAACCCTTGAACTATATTTCATTACATCCATTAAATTTATTTTATACATTAAGATAACAATAGTGCTTCTAAATCGTCGTTCTTACTTCCATTATAAAAAAAGGTGTTTCAACAAAATCCCCCCTTAGGATTGGATTCAACTAGAAAGAGGGTCCATTCAAGAGGTATGATTATTGGGAAATGATTATTGAGATTTAATTATGGACTGACTAGCTCTTATGTGTATCTTTGTCATGTATGTCAATGGCGTAGGTCATTGGTGCCAATAAACAAACTTGTTCATTTTTTATTTTCATCATCATCATTCTCAGATTTTTTCTATGTATGCATAGATCATTCATTCAGCTCTCTCACATTGTTATCTCACATAAGTCCATAGAAAATTTATCTATTTATACCCATAAGAGCGATGGAGATATGTGGAGTTACATTATCTAAATATATCTACATAAGGACTTTTACAAAGCACCTTCAGCGGGTACCTTGTCGAAGGACCTTCCGGGGTTACCCAATCAAATGTGATGTATGGAACATTTCCATGGCCAAATTCTCAAAATCCTTTATTCTGAAATTTAATATTCCTTAATTTAACATTTAAATTTATTGAGGAATATTTGGTAATTCTACTTCATATAATGGATCATTTGATGACTTCAATTGAGGAAGCTGAAGTTATCCAAACCAAAATGATGAAACTTTTTGGGACCAGACTATTATGATTTTGTTGAGAGTTCCCTTCCTGAGATGGTGAAAGGATTCATTCCATACCAACATAAATATCCACGATGATGCAATCAACATCTATATGGTCATGGACTTTTGAAATATTCCCACATTCCATCTTGTAATAAATAATTTTTAAATAATTACTATCATTGTATAAATATTACAATGAATGGTATACCTTTTCATGAGGGAAAAATCCTTATTGGATGCATCCTACATCACAATAGTTGTAATACTAATATGAAGAATCATGTTGTAGAACCTAGGTTGTATTACTATGATTCATCCTTTAATATTGAAAAACAGGTCAATATAATATCTAAAATGTGGACTATGACCTATGTTCTAGACGATGAGTCACACCTGAATGGATGTGGGTGTTTTGGGTATGCGAGACATAGGTAGAGTTCTAAAAATTACAAATATATGTTCAAATTTATTAACTTATATATTTAGTAAAATCACAGGTTTACAAAAATGAAATAATTGAAGAATTAGTTAGCCAATTGAATCTGCAAAAAAATTTCCTTCCACTTGAAACACGGTGATGTTGAATGTAGTTAATGGGATATCGACTAAATTTCAAGATATCACATTGAAGTGGATATTTATGATGAATTCATTCCACCAATAAAAAAAGGTTGATGCAAAGAGGAAGCCACAATTTGAACACAAACTATTCAAAATAGAAATGAAATTGTGGAAACAAAAGAAATATCATCACACAAGGGATGATATTAATGCAAGAGTCTAAGTGAAATCTTTTTAGATCAAATAAAAGAGAGGGGTTCTTCTTGCAGATGTCCTACCATTTTCACAACTATGGATAATCAAAGAGCTTAAATCATGTACTATAACACAATGGAGGAAGGTTATCACAAGCATTGGATTTACAAGGATATATATGAGATTGATGAAATAGTATGCTTAGTCATCTTCCTTGCCTTGTAGATAAGAGTTTTGTCACAAATAGACCGTGATTCCTATGGCAGTGTAAGACAAGGTAATTTTTTTATTGCATACATTTTGGTAGAGGGGAAATATATGAGGATTTACACCCCTATCTTAGCATGAATATATCAAGTCATGTTTCATTTATACTAGGGAAAGATCCATTTAGAATCATAGGACCATTTAATGTAATTTAAGTGTGGATAGCAACATATTTTTGTTCACATTTTTGTTGAATTTTGATAGAGTCCGAAATGTATTATTTACTCCATTGCATTATAACTTTTCAAAGATTCATCCATTGAAGATGAGTCCTGAGGTAGTGCTGAGGGCACTGAATGCATCTGGAGAATTCATCTTCCTTCCAATGTTTAACCCTCAAACATGAACATTTTTTGATGATAATAAGGAAGAAAAGTTTGAGATGAGGGCTTATATTATAGAATTCAATGATAGTATATTATCCAATATTATTTATGATGAAATCATATTGATGATTATATCAATTATAGGTTTTCTCTCTAGCTAAAATGTCTTCAAAAATAGAACACTTTTCCTCTTACATTTGTTAGGAATGAGAAGTACCCATTGGTATATCGGAAAAAATGGATTGAGATGTCATTAGAGATATCCAAAATTTCATTTAAAATCCCTCCATCACAATGATCTATTTATTTAGATGATTCATATGATATATCATGGGATTCGTCATACCATCATGGGTCTTTAACAAAAGGCCTACATTGGGTGGTGGCCACAGAAACTCCTGTTCGTAGTAATCATGGTAAAATAAATAATGTCAAAGATGATGGAGAGTCTTTAGAAGAATCATAATATTCAAAAAAATTATAACAAAAAACACTCTAAGAATACTATGTCTAGGGATACAACACCTCAAACACCGAGGAGATCTAGTCACCATCATGAAAAAGTGGTTACGATAACATCTTATTATTATTTTGAAGAAAATGGGAGGTTCGCGGAGCCTTCTAATCAGAGGGTGTTGATTTTTCTCCACGTCCACCTGTATGAAATCTACATTCTATTTGGCATTTTTAAATCTATTAATGTGAAAGCATGAATTGTGATCTTAGGGACTCATTAGTGTTTCTCCAATATGGACTTTGTGTACTACATGGGAGATATTAGGGAACCTTCTAATTGTAATCACACAAAAATTTGGATGAAATACATATGAATATCATGGAGCTATAATTCATCTTATAAGGAACTAATGACCAAGTACCAGTCTCCAAATGTGTATCTGAAATGATAGATCATGGGATACATGAAGGGGTAATTGTTCACCCTAAACAAAAATGGGACATTTATTTTAATACTGATAATGTATTTCTCTTTTTTTTGTTTCAATTATAATATATCATCCACCATCATCAATACTAATTAAACTTATTTTTATAGATTGTAATTTTAGAAGGATCTTCAGGAAAGGTGCCTAAGTCACCAAAATATAGACCTAAGGTCACTCCCATTAACACATTGGATGAAACAGTAGGGTCTCCAGAAAATTTTCCAAGAGGGAGAACCATGGTGGTGGTAGGGGAGATAAATAGTCATCAACCATTACCTAAGGTCTGTACTACTAAGAGGAGTAGACTAATATCTATGTTTTCTTATGAAAAGTAATGCAATAAATAATTAGGACGGATTTGATGCATACATCAAAAGTGATTATTTGTGTTGTCCTATAATATTTTGACTAGCTTGATACAACATGGTGACCATGTTCATCATTTCACATGGTCTTCATTTTATTATTCAATTAAGTGATTAAAAACTGATCCTTCAATGACTAAGAATGAAATTTCAGGATAAGTAAAAATTATTACTGATGAATATTATATATTAATAGATGAAGTGTCAATGGATGTGGCTATATTTTACCACGATTCTATAAAAAGTGAAATGTGTAATAGTAATATCAGGTATATTTCCTCTCTGTATCATATTTTGTTTCTAGCATTCCTTTCTCCATTGAATTTCAGTTCTATTCCCTATATCAAAGGATCATGTGACAATCAACTCTGATATTATTGTTGTTCCAGAAGGAAGGATAATGGATCCTAGGAAATAGGAGGTCGGTACTGGTGGTTATCCTGATTTTTAATGCCCCAATGACATTGAAACAGTTGATGTGATGATGGAAGAAAATTTCATCGAAGCCAATTTGGTCATCGATCAGCATTTTTCTGATTCCATAAATATTGAGGATGCTATAAAATTCAAATTCGTATAAACTGAAATGATGGATGATATTAATATAGATGTAGATATTCCAGGTTCTTTCCAGGTTTTGGGGATTTAAATAAGGAAATGAAATTATGTATGTTCTCATTCATAATATTTCCATACATAATTGTACTTTTATCTAAATTTTCATATCAAAGACCAATTTATACGACTTTTTCTAAATAGAGTGTTAAGAATACTCTTCATGAATGGAGAATCCCACACTATCATACATACACTGATTTTGAAGAGATACCAACTAGAAATCAAACATTGAGAGATACTGTAGAGCCTATGGTTGTGGTGACTGTGAAAGAACAGGAGAATTCCCATACCAAGGAAGTGCGTACTCAAACTAGTGAAGTGGGGAATACTAGTGAGGAATCTAATCAAGAAACTAACTTCTTACAAGGAAATTTCCATTTACAGTCTGGATCATATTTAGGTTTTTTCTAAACACTTAGAACTTTTTTTTTAATTTCTATTTTGGTTCATCATCTCTCATGATTAGGTCAAATGATAATTCCATTTCATTGGCTCGACCAACAATGGATGGTGAAGCATATGGTTCAACAAAATGAGTAGATCCAAGCACCTCTTTCAGTGATTTGTTTCCAGAATTTGATCTGCCTCATGTTAGTGGTTACGATTTGGACATAGATATATATATATATTTCTCCCAGTATTACGTGGAATAAAAAATAATGAATCATTTGGGATATAAACTCTAAAAAGACTTTAAAAGATCTTCCTTCATATATTGGCTGACTTAACAAACATTTTAGAACACTGGGATTTTGTGGTTTTTATTATAACCTAGTTTAAAATGTGGTGAATGATATTTTTATTCTTTTGAAGATTGAATTAAAAACTAAGACATGATCATATAATGGCCAAACTACTCACCAATGTTGAGGGATTTTGACTTGTAGTATCCGAGGAAGAATCTATTTATAGAATGATGTTTATGGAAGTCAATCATCAAATTGAGGTGATAATTAAGTAAATGGAACATTTTAATCCAAAATTTTATACTATTTAAAATAAGCTTGAGCAATCTAACCGATCATTGGGAGAAGTTTAATTAGAAGTGGTAACATCCATTTCAACTAACAAAGACAAACTTCGTCAGGCCATGGAGGCTGGAGATACTCTACTGACCAAGCATCAACAAGCGATTGATAGGTCATATAAGGTTATTCAACATTTAAAGAGTCAAGTTTAATATTTTGGAATTATATGTTAGTGAGACACCATTTTGTGGATGTTCCTTAAATATTATCATATAAATAAAAATGATTTTTTCTCCAATAATGTATATGTATGATTCCCTGCATTCATTATGTAATTTCAATATCAAAGTAGATTTTCAAAAAATGGAATCTTCATGTTAGTTAATCATAATTACAATACTATGGATGATTGTGGTTTAACATTTGCTTAATTTAAGGTCCATAGTAATAACAAAACAATTTTTTTCTAGGGTTATATGGAAAAACCTACAAACATTGTTTCTATTTTGTCATTACCCTAATCTTTTTTCTAGACTTCATATAGAGAGGACATAGTATATATAATTTTGATTTTTATTACTCTTGTTTTTCATGTTTTAAACCTAACAATAGTTGTTCTCTTAATATTTTAATTGCTCGATATTTCCAAGACCACAAAGAGTATATATATACCGAGATAAAACTGGACTTGTATCTATAATTCCCGTTGTCGGATTTCAATTCAGTAAGTATCATTTCTCTTTTTAGGGGATGTTTTTATTCATGCATAACAGACTAATAATTATAGTGTTTAAGGTTGTGTATCTTGGACCATTAATTTTTTAATTAGAACCCAAACAATGATTCATGTCAAGGAAGTCCTGATATTCCACATATATTACCAATTGGGATCTTGAGTCTTGATTTTTACAGTTACCTAATATAAAACATGATGTATGTGAATAAATAAGGTCTCTTCCTGAGATTCAGTTACCACTATTTGAAAAACCTGGTTTGGGGGATATATTATGAAGGGATAGCAATAGAATATGTTGTATAGACAAATAGTTACATACTTTAAATGTTAGGCTCACTGTGTGAGAAATTATGGCATGGCCAATTGGGTCATGTACAACATAGTCAGGTAAATGAATTATTAAGAATTGTAACAATTATATTAATAATAGGAAAAACATGTTCATTATTTGGATGCCTCAAGCCCAAAGTGGATTTATTTACAAAGTAAATATTTATATTAATAAAAGGGAAATTTTGTGCCGACAAAGGACATGAATGAGAAAGAACTCCAACACGAATTTGAAGTTTGAAGGATGGTAAAATTTTCCAAATGCTACATTCTGATACGATTCTACGTAGATTAATGTCATATAGCTTGGACTTTATTTGTTATAGATTAATGTCGTGAAAAATGGAAATTTTGTTGTTCCGTTTCAATTCATATAGTAGTGAAATTATGAGGTTCCATTTCAAATAATGTAGAAAGGACATTAATGGATTTTTTTAAGGTATTTATCATTGAATGATGATTTTTGAATCACCCATTTTAGGGTTATTTTTCTGGAAAAATACGGCCATATATAGGTATTGAAAGGGTAAATTGTAAAATGTGATTTTGGAATTTCTCGAATTTATAAATGAAATGGGAAATAGGATAAAGGCATCCAAGGAAGTATTTTTTGAAAATGTAGTTTCCATAATTTGATGAAACCATTATAGGGTCTTCATTATTTAGGGACAATTGGAGCATGTGATTCATATCCTAACAATGGTATCTTTTTCCTGACATGCCCATTATGTTGGAAAATTATGCAAGGCCAACTAGGTGCATGTACTACAAAGTTAATAAAATGATCTATTAGGTATCAAAATTTTTATTTCTAAAATATATATAATGTTTACAGAGATTCATATATTTTAAATTATTTATTTTGGTCTTTGGAGAAAACTACATGAACAAGGATCAAGTATTTCCAGTCATGATTTACAATGAAAAATAATAACAGACTTTCTAGATGGTATGATCCAAACATAGAAAATATGTTTGCTATAGTTTTTTGATCATATAATTAGGAACAACGTAGTATGGATGAAATGGATTAAATGTAGCCAAATTATATATTTTAATTATAGTATTCATGAAACAATTTATGTGAAAAAATGTAAACTATAATCTTGGTGACTTTAAGATCAGGAGGAAGGATGTGGGAATAATATACAAATGAATGACCAATTTAAAATACGGGTTCCTACATACCATCATTAATGATTTAAGGGGACAGAAGAGTATTTTACCAAGAATGACGTTACCATTGATTGAAGACCAAATTACTGGGGAAATATTATGTATGTCCAGCTAGGGAATATGTTGAATAGCAAAATAGCAGAATCTATTGGAAAACATGCCCATTATTTGGGAAACATATTCATGGACCCATAAGGGAACATACTATGTACATAACAGAAATATCTCTCTGGTATAAGACGTTATACCACCAGAAAGAGAAGAAATATTATGAAAATATAAAAGTATCCAGGATTAGGACTATAAAATTAGACATGGGAAATATCTAATGCACGAGGGAAGTATTTGGACTGGTATTGGCCATTAGTTATAATACCCTTACAAATATATGACTGATATGTATAATTGGGAAATCAATTTATTATTCAGTTTTATCTATAAGAGATGAACAAAAATAAAGTCTCAAACATATATTTTTAATTGTATGTGTACATGGAGAATTTTATATTATATTGTAGTTTTACTAGGGATTGCAGATCTATACATCACTACATATCTCATAAATATGATGATAAAACAATATGTATCTCTAGGTATCCTACAGTTTAATGTTGCATAGTAAGAATGTTATGTTGTGTAGTTTAGATTCATGCATCATTGACATTAGCAACTTTGATATGATGATCAATTTAATGTTGTAGTTGGACTAGGTTATATTGACCAAGTGTTCCTACGTATCATTTAAAAGCATTAATCAATCTAGACATAGTTCTCATCTGATACAAGTTCATGTATAAGGTGAGTTCTTGTATTGGATCTCCTCATGTATATATGTCTTATACGTGGGATAATATAGGTGTTTTAATATCATGTGTCATCTAGTCCTTGGATTGAAAATCCATACTTCACTATGTATCTCATATAGATGAGAATCAAGCCACATATAGTTCTTGTTGGGCCATAGAGTTTATCATCATGCAGTGAGTACATGAAGTGATTTCAACATGAAAATGGGATATTGTGGTTAGACTAGGGGATAATACCCATGTGTCAATACTGATCTTACTGGGGGATAAATCAAGACATTCATAATTATTTAAAAAATTACCCTACCCTATTCGAATTCACATGTGGGGAATAATGGGGGTTTCTTGAAAATGGGTTCATACATACAATGAGAACGTGTATTAATACCCTCAAGCATATCTAACTCATACATAAGATAAAAGAGGCATCAATTTCATGATGCTGTGATTGGGTCCAAAATTGAGAATTTGGTTTTCACTATGTATATCATGTGGATGAGAATCAAGCGATAAATATTTCTTTCAATGGTTTCACATACAAGTCGCATCTATAAAAAGGGAGTGGGGAATTTTTTTTAAATTTCCTCTAGAACTGTCAAAGGATAACTGGGTTTCACTATGTATCTCAGTAGAATGAGATTCAATCCACATGTAGTTCTTTGAAAGTCCATTCTTCTGAACATCTTATGGTGTAGACAAAGACGAACAGACATGAGAAGATAGAGATATTACGGATAAGCATAGGTTAAAACCTAACTATCATTACATATCTTGTTGATGCAAGAATCAATACACAAACATTTCATGAAACATTACCTATATTGGATTGATTCATAAAAATAGTGAATGAATGTGGGGGTCTTCATGGTTGGGCCCAATATTGAACATATTTGCATCACTACGTATCTCAATGGATGGAGAATCAAGCCACATGTAGTTCATGAAGATGGTAATCCCAATGCATTATCTAACTCATAAAAATAAGGAACTGAGAATTTTTATTTTGTTTTAGTTGGGCCCAAAATTGGTGATCTCAGTATCTCTACACATACCATTGAAAGGAGAATCAACCAATACATAGTTCTAGAGGAACTATTCAATTTAACATATTGTGTAAGGGACATAAGTCACCAGATGTGATTGGAACATTGTGTCTGGAATTAGGGATAACATTTATGTGCCACTATGTATCATTATAGCTAGAAGAATCATTCCACTAGTAGTTCTTGGAAATGGGTCCCTATACAGATCTAATTCAAACATAGGGATAAATGGGGGTTCTGTTCCACTATGGTGTATGAATGATGTGAGTAATACATGCACACTGAAGCTACACATTTTTTTAAAGAACCTCCTTGAATTCTAATTTATTGTATCATGGAGGATTTCATAATGTCAAATGAATGAGACATTAATTATATTGTTTAATGTCATGTATAGTGGATAAACAATTTCATGATGTTTTGATTCAAGCGAAAATGATAAAAAATCTACAAATTCTATCATCATGTAACATGTATGTATATGGTTTCCATCAACTCTAATTTCATTCAATAATTATGAAACATTTTGTTATTACACAATGTACATCTTCAAGAATTTCGCATTGGTTTGAGTTGTAATATGTTCTTCATCCACTAAGATTATAGAATATTCTCTAGTATATTTGACATTATGTATGTGCAAAGGTCCATCCCACTTTTTCACATGATTTCGAGGCTTCTTTCCTTGTATCATTATTGTCGTAAGGAACAATACCAATTATCCTTGAAGAAATGTACAGACGATAACTTTCTTGTAAAATGCTCATGCTATTTTGTTCTAATAGACTTCAAACCGATGCAATGTATGAAATCAATTTTCTTCTAATAGTTCTATCTCATCTAATCACTTCTATGAATATTATTAAATATATAAATAGTTTCATATGGAAAATTAGAGTGAAGTAAATTTAATTTCAATAGGCGGATCTGTTTATATCCTTTACACCAACGAATACGAGATTTACTATGTTGCACTATGAGTACTAGTCTAATAAGACCACAGAGTGTGCATGATTTTATTAGGCCAATAATTTTTATATTTATAAATAATATTTTGGATAATATTGATAGTGTCTTATTGAAATCCTTTATAAATACATTGGCCACATCATGGTTGTGACATGAATGGTTGGATTTGATATTGAGCTCATAATATAGCTTCGTTAACTCAGTAGAATAGAACATGGATTCATTGTCCATCAATATGGTTGTGGAACACCAAATATGGAAATGTTATTATATTTTAAAATTTTAAAAATTATTTTTCACTGATTTCCTTGAGGGGTATTGCCTCATCCCATTTGGAGGTGAAATCGGTAGCAGTACTAATATTGTTGAACAACGTTGCTGTAGATGGATGATATTTTAATACAACATCAATTCCCTATGTTGAAAATATCTATGAGTATTTAGATATATGTAAAAACTTGTGGGGTTGATGAATAATGTTATAATACATCTATGAAGAATGTCAATTCATAGTGAAATATGTGAAATATTGTGTTATCAATGATTAAAAGTATCCAATCCTTTTGATTTGATCAGAAAGCCTATGCCAGACTGGTGATCACCACAGGCTCCTAGATGTAGATCATTAATTAAAACCATGTTTTTCCCATCCATGCATTCTATAAGAATTCTATAAAATCATCATCTATAAATGATCATCTGGTGATCTGGGCCATCATAAAGAGTCAAATTAATTTCTCGTCACTAAATCTGTTCACTTTTAATTCAATCTACTGGAAGTATCCCATATTGGATATATTCTAGGATAAGTTCCATACATCCCATGGAAGGAATATATGGATCATAAATGTGACTTATTTCAAAGATATCTTATGTTTTTATTTGGATACAAGCTGAATCCACTTGACGATGAGAAATACTAATGATTGTTTCATCCTGAAATTGATCTTCCAAAGTTGTTGTTGTATTTTCCAATACATCAGCATGGGAATTCTGTGACTGTGGGACATATGCCTATGTTGGGTTTGAGGGTTATATTTTCATTAAACCTCAAACATAATCACAATGTGGAATTATTTCTTCTTTTCAAATGGATTAATCCATGTGATTTGTTTGAAAAACAATTCTAAATCACCTTTCACCTCCAGGTAAACCACTGGTTCATGGAGTGAAACTTCCATGCCTGTAATGAGACCTTGATATTCTACATCATTTTTAGTACCACCTTCTATGAATAGAATGATATATGTAAACAATGCCTTTTTAGGGGGTATAAGAACAATTCCTATACCAACATTGTTGAATTTCAGTACACTTGTTCTCTTCCCCATTGGACTTCTAAAAGAACCATAATTCTACATATCGCATATTCTAGGACTTAATTGAATTTAAAATATTTATTAATTTGGAAATTATGTGTTCAATGATTTTTCTTCTGTGGATGGGTTCTTATTGAAATGCACGACCGATTATCGCCTATTGACCGGTCAAGGTTTCGGTGCTCTGCTAATGTGTATAGTAGCACTCGGTTCGATTCCTCAGCGATGATACTTTGAAATAGTCGTTTGTTTTTAGTTGATTGTATTCTGATTGGGGGTTTGTTTTCAGAGATTAATTGAAATGCTAGAAAGATTGGCCGGAAAGTCACACTATTGCTTTCCATTGTTTTATAGACAATCCTAATGGCTGAGTAAATCTCTCATTGGGCTGAGTTTTAATTTAGGTATGTTAAGCGATTGAGAGCTTTCGCTCGATGAGAATTCGTTGAATTAACATTGTGTATGTTAGAGTTAGCATGTCATGGATTAATGACTTGTTTTGTTTAACGTGTGGTTTCCTTGGATTATTGGAACCATAAATACACTACCATAAACAAGATATGATCAATATTAGAACCATATGTTATGTTAAGGCTTGGATTAATGCCTTAACACTTGGGAATTCAAATCAATGTCAACTTGTGACATGGGTGTTAATTTAAATGCAATAGAATACAATGCTCAAGGACATCACAAGCTCGAATAAACTAATGATACACTCAAAACAATCATTATCATTTTGTTAAATCAATCATAATCAATTAATTATTTCAATTAATCTCTGCAAACAAACCCCCAATCAGAATACAATCAACTAAAAACAAATGACTATTTCAATGTATCATCACCGAGGATTCGCCCCGAGTGCTTCTATACACATTAGCAGAGCACCGGAACCTTGACCAGTCAATAGGAGACAATCTGACGTGTGTTTTAAATGGCGTTGTTGCCGGGGATGGTGCTTTAAGTAGTCGGTAGTTTTCAGTTTATGTAAAAAACAACAAAAAAATCAAAATTTAAAAAAAATCTAAAAAAAACACTGAGAAAAACTTACCTTCCTCATCCTTTCTAAATCACTCTGAATGACCCATAGCCTCCCAAACAATCCCTTATATTGTTTTGACCCTGAAATTAATAGAACTCTTCGTCGACTTAGGAGGACCATTAGGGATAACCAAATCACCCAAGAACCAATAATTTCCCTACCAATTGAATTTGATATGGCCAATCCAAGAGAACAAACATTGAAAGAACTTGTTGCCCGTGATATGAATTACCAACCCTTGGTATTCAATATCCAAACATAGAGGCTAACTTCGAACTCAAATCGGGTTTGATTCATCTTCTACCTCATTTCCAGGGGCTAGACGATGAGGATCCGCATTGGAATCTCAAAGAGTTCCAGGTGGTGTGCTCTACCATGAAGCCTCATGGGGTTTCTGAAGAACAAATCAAACTCCTAGCATTCCCTTTCACCCTAGCTGACATTGCCATGTCATGGCTCTACTATTGTTTTAGTGTTTTTTTAAATACATAGTCACAAAAAAGAGAAAGATAAAAAAAGGGCTCGATGAATAAAGTGGTAAAACAAAATGAAAGAGAGAGGAAGACGAAGAAATATAGAGAGAGGAAGATAGATAGAGAGTTAAAGGGAAAGAGGTGCCCCTGGTTTGGATTTGCGAGGTCTCCATCCAGTGGTGGTTATATTGAAGTGGATGTGGATTCGATGGAAGTCGACGTGGTTCCCGGATTGTGAGACCTCCCATGGTGGTGCTTTAACCGATGTCCGTTAACTGTGAATGTCCTTTTGGAAGAGGGGTCTTGGACTTTCACTACACCAAATGGGTAAACATTAGTATAAACAAAAGGTCCTTCCAAATGAATCTATGAACAAACTGGACTAGCCTTAAAGATTGATTTACTGGGCTCAATATAGAAGTCCAAAATGGCTGATTCACCAGCATAATTCGGGGGACAATATTTTGCATCTTGGATAAAAATTACAAGGCCCAAAATCTTCAACAAGTGGCCCAAATGATTCTATGAATTCCAAACCACCATTCTGACCGAGAATTAAAATCAGCACACAAATATGGACTTTTCTCCTTATCTAGAAATCCATTTTAGATACGAATTTTCAGTGTGAAAGAGGAGATATAGGCGGAAAACTTTGTTGAAGAAACTATCTGGATTTGATGGCATATTACTATTCAAAAATCCATTCAAATTTCATCCATTGAAAAGTCATGGATAGAAATTGACAGTTTAACTTTGTTTAATGAAATAGCCATAACGTTGGATAAAAAAGTCCAATGACCGCAAGATTTTAAGGGTAGACATAAGACATCTATATCTACATTTATGAAGAAGACACCATCTCGTGATTTTGCTGTCTAGATTGGTAAATATGCTGGTAAATTGGAGGGACAAATTTGGAATGAAAATAGCCCACTACTTGGGCTATAAATACATACCTCTCCTCTCCTTCCAATAGGTTGGCACTTCAGCACTTAAGGAGGAGGTTTGGCATTACTTTATCCTTGACAAGGTTCTGGAAGGATATTCTTTGATCATGTTTCAACGAATACACTGGATGTAAACACACAACAATTCCATGCTCGAGAACATTCTCAAGTCAAACAATCCCAAGATAACCAATCCATAGAGCCTAACAAGAGGACTGAGTGGATGCGTGAACATACAGGTCTTGTGCATCAACTAGCCACATGAACCTGATCCTGAAATGCTCAACAAGTACAGACGTGTTGAAGTCAACATTCCCATCTTATATTCCCTAAAACATATTCCTAAGTATTCCATGTTTTTCAAGTAGTTGTGTACCCATAAGAGGCAACTTAGGACCTTCGAAAATGTTCCCACCCAGTAGTCTATTCCCATAAAGTGCAATGATCCAGGGACCCTTACGGTTCCATGGAAAATTGGATATTCCAAATTTGATGATGTTCTCATAGACCTAGGAGCCTCAATTAATTTCATGGCCAAATCTATATTCTCCAACCTTGGTCTAGGTCCCATTCACCCAACGGGTGTTGTCATTCAGTTAGCCAATCGAAGCACAACCAGTCCTAAGGGAATAATTGAGGATGTCCTTGTCCGAGTCAATGATCTTATCTTCCCTGCTGATTTCAATGTCCTTGACATGGAAGGTGAGACAAAATCATCTCGATCTCCCCTAATTCTTGGAAGACCATTCCTCATGACTGCGAGAACCGCGATTGATGTGCATTCTGGCAACTTTTCCATGGAATTTGGTGACGAACTGGTCAAATTCAACATTTTCCAAGCCATGCGGTACCCATCTAAGGATCACTCTGAATTCTGAATCCATGCTTCCGAGGAAACTTCTAAGAGCCAATTGAACCCCATTACATCATGTTCATCCTATTCTGAAGAGATAGGATGTTGTGAAATCTGCACTAGGATTAACCAAGTCATAAATGGTGAAGTTTATGTGGACCTTTCATTCATATACTCCATCAATCTAGAGGAACTTGAAAACTATCTTGAATTCCACATCAATTCTGATCTCTACTGCTGCACATTGGACATTATTAAGTAAAATTAATATGAAGCAACTGAAGTCCCTTCTCTTATTCCTGAGTTGTCTATCCCAAAAGTGAAAGATGAGATTTATTTGAAACCTCTTCCTGCACACCGGAAATATGCATTCCTCTTCCATGATCACTCATATCCTGTCATTATCTCTGCCACACTTACTGAAACTGAGGATTCCAAACTTGTTCAAGTGTTAGAGAAAAACAAAAAAGCCTTAGGTTGGACCCTAGATGACATACTAGGAATCAACCCTTCCCTTTGCATGCATCACATCCATCTGGAGAAGACATCCAATCATGTTTTACAATCCCAAAGAAGACTCAATCCACTCATACTTGAGGTAGTTAGGGAAGATATCACCACGCTTCTTCAAGATGGTATTATCTACACAATTTCTGATAGTGAATGGGTTAGTCCAATTCAAGTTGTACCTAAGAAGGGTGGGATAATTGTTGTCACAAATGAACATGGAGTGGTAGTCACAACTCGGGTGTAGAACAAATGGCGTGTGTGCATCGACTATAGTTTATCAATTTATTATCTTAAATGATTAATTCTAGTATGTTTTTTAAACTATATTAATATATAATTTCTGTGTCTAGTATGGCTCGCCTGAGATAGTGAATGATATTTTCATTTAAAGAATCATTATTTTATGCAAGGAAGGTTCCTTGTGACTACTCAAATTTTGTGACATTGATAATGAGAAAATTTACCTCAAATGGTGGAATCACTACTGGTGGGAACAAGAGGTATTTATTGTGGGTGTCTAATAATTCATTGTAGTCATTGGTTATTGATATATGACCCACTTATTCATCGATTTGGATAATGGAAAACACATTACAAAAAAATTTAATCTAATTATATATATATAGACCATGTTTACATTATTTCATCATAATTAATTCTAGGTCCATGTATTTGGCATTCCACGAATAGCCTTAGTATTTTGAAGATCATCTTCAATACTGTGATGTAATACAAAAAAATTTAGAAATTTTCTTGAGGTTATACTGATAGAACATTTCAAGGGGTTCATATCAAAATTATGTTCCCGAAAATTGATATATATAGTCTCCATATTTGTAATTTTGTCAGAATGTTGCTTGGATTTAACATCAAGATCGTCTACATAGCAGTCACAGAATTTCCCGAATATTGTTTTGAAAATATAGTGAATTTCACGTTAATATGTCTCACCAGTGTTCTTAAAGACAAGGGGAATTAAATGATAGAAAATTATTCCATGAGGGGATCTCAAATTTGTAGAATTTTCATATTTAGGGGCATTAAATATTTGGATATACCCCGAGTAGCAATCTATAAAGGAGGGAGCTTCGTTTCTTGATGTCTCTTCAATCAAAAGTTATGTGAGTCGAAACAGAAAGACACCATTCAGAAATATATGGGTGAGATATCTAAAATTAATGAAATATATTTTTTTACAATTCATCATTTTCATTAGGACAATATTGGCCATGAATTTGAGATATTTCCCCTCCCATATAATGACATCTATGATAATATTTTTGACATCAACCTCAATTGCAGAGGCATGAGTTGTGTACAATCATCTTCTTTCCTCATTAAATCCAAAATTTTCTACTAGAAAACCAAAATGATGGGTATTGACATTGTTATTATGTCCTATAATCTCTATATAGTTACAGGAAAAAACAAATCACTGTTGTTTCAGAAATGATGTATACACCTCTTTCACTTCGGATGTCAAGGCCGCACATATCAGAGTGTGGTGTGGACCTTCTTTTGTACCCAGATTTATTTCTCACAGTTCATCCATAAAAGAGAAGAACCCTTCACCAAATGATGGAGGGGAATACCATAGATCATATAATTTTTCTTCCCCATTTTTTACCTCTTCTACCCCTTCTTTATGGGAAGGTGATGATACCAGACAATTAGATTTTGTGGAGGAGTCAGTATTTGGACATCCTGAAGAGGTGGCAATCATTCCTGACCCTACTAATGATGAATGATATTCTTATTGAATTGAATGTAAAATTATGGATTGGGAATCGGAATCCATGTATTTCACTATCAATAAAACAAATTCTTCTAGCATGGATGATAATGTAGATACTTTCTAAAGTATAGTTGATGGAATGAATATATCTCCATTTAGGCTTCAATAACATCTTGGTAAATCAATAAATTCCCTTGTGTGGTCAGGATCAGTTACAACAAATGAAATTATGGAATCCACTGAATGAGTTCTTGAATTTGGGTCTACCCTTTCAATATGACTGATATGAAGCACATAATTGTCACTCTGATGCTTGAATGAGTTAGCTTGGATCTTTTCAAAACCATTCAGAGCATTTATTCTAATTATATCTTATCCTACATACAATTTTCACTTTCTGTTATAGAATGATAACACAAAATTCATTGATTCAGATTTTTTTAATGGGGAATTTTCTGCATGAAATGTCCCAATTTTACCATTGAAGAAATATTTGAGACATTGGAGGTATTATGATGGAATGATCACATGTTGATGTAGCCATGGCCTTCCAAGAATAATAATTAATGTTTCATACTTTCAATCAACCATGGAATATGAATAAGATTCCATTTCCCATAACTGATTTCTAAGTGTAATCCAACCATGATATTCTTGTTCAATTTTTTCTTATCATTGCAACTTCAATGTGGATAGAGGTAAATCATATTCAATGAGACCGAACAGATATAGTGTATAGATTAGAATGAGGTTGAATCGTTATCTATTATCAGTGAATGATTTTTTTTATGTTGTAATCATTATAAATTCTAGATAAATACAATGGATTTATGTGTCCATGTACGAAATCATCCTCATCTTAGCATGTGAACGATATAACGATATGACCTTATGATGGATCATTCTCTATAAGGTCTTCCTCAATAGTAGTAACCTCACATTAAAACTATTTACGATTGGAAATAACCTAAATAAGTTCTCCCCAAAAATCTTTTAAAAGATTCAAATCATATAGGATTAATAATGTGGCTGGTACATTAGCCGGTTTCTTAAAAACATCAATCTTTTGGTCTAAAATTTTAAAATATCTTGCTTGAAGAAACAATTTTTCATGTTACATGGGATTAATGCTCCTGATGTTATTGGTCAATTTATTAGGAAAAAAGATGAAAATACAGATGAACATAAGGGATTAGTTTGACTATTTCTGTCCATATGCTGATAATGTGGTGGTATATCTTTTATTCGATCGACCAATATGATCATGTTGGGGACAAACCTATCATTTGTTGGAGAAGTCCATTGTTATTTATGATCCTTCTGAAGGGCTCTCCAATGATATTATTCAGCATAAACGGTTCAAGAAGGGCTGTAATTGAAATAGTATCTTCTAGAAAAACCACATCTACACCTGTATACTCAACCATGACAACTTCATCACCTAGTTCCCCAATAAACTACAAGGAATTATGGTTCATAGTTAGAATCATCATTTGTGTAGTGATATTTTAAGTGGATAATGTAAACGGATCAGAAGATCAACTAGTCAACTTTTGAAGTATCTTCCTCATAGTTTGGTTCTTGTTGTGACATTTGGTAGGGCGGTGCACCTTTTTTTGAATTAGATGTCATGAAAACATAAAATTTAAAGGAAAAAATTTTCTGTAATAAGGTATCATCATCTCCTGGCATCTCTTGATCCTAATTACCATGTATCTTCCTTGAAGACATTCCAAAGGAGTACAAATTATTTGGGGAATATTTCTTGGTTATAGTTGAATTGATAGAAGTCATTTTCGGTTTTTTCATCTTTTTTTGTAGAATTCCATGAGTTCGATTTATCATTTTCCAGACCATCCAGTCATCAATCTTCTAATTATTACTTTTTTTACCTTATTTCGTTCACCAATGTCCTCCAGATCAGTAACAATAACACATGTTTCCTAGGATGATTAAATGTTTTGTCTCACTTTTCAAGAGTCCACCATCATTTGCAGGATCTCTTTGAAAACAAAAAACTCAAGAGTGAGGTTCCATAACATTTCATAGTGTGGACCATAGTTTGTGATGTATCCATATCATTAATTAAATGTTTTATTCTCCAATGGAAGTTGAACTAATTTCTTTTCCAAAATTGAGATGAATTAGTTTGGGACATAGTCATTTTGATAAGAATGGACTGTGTTTTCCATCTCCATAAACTATCATCAGCTTTGATCTTTTAGATCATATTTATTAGGCGATCATTGATGCTAACACAAAGGAGGTGGAACCCTATGGTTTGATTAGATATTTTTAGTACAATAAGATAGAAGTTACTTGATTATTCAAATAGAAGAGTCTTTTTCCTTTTCTCCTTCCTGAAGCAGCTAGGATTACTTGAGAATTGGCTCTAGAATCTTTTATGGAGTTTTCTACCTTTTGGGAAATCGATTCCATTTTTCTAATAACTATTATTATTATACATGGATTAATGGTGTTCACAACACATCATAAATATTTGAAATAGAAATGGGAAAAATTATTTTGGAGGGAGTGATATATTCAATAAGTATGTTGATCATTTTCAATGTGCAATGAAATCTGAAACCCTTTCATTTTCTCTTTTATTGAAATTCATAAGATGAAAGACTATTGATTTCAAAAACATTTGACTAAATTGGAAAAGTAATTTCTAACGAATGTCTTCCAATCCAGTAATCAGTCTACACTTTAATGTTGTGTACCAGACACATGTCGACCCTTATAGTGAATGCAAAAAACATCTGAGTTATACTGCTTCTTATTGTTGACGGGTCCCCTTTCTGGGATCACAGTAAGAAAAGAATCATGTAAAGTGATACTCTGTGTCTCTAAAACTATTAAATATTGGATATAGGGAATTAAAATTTTTTTGTGGGGGAGGAATCAGATCATCCAATTCAGGGTAAGCCTTCATTTTGGTTTTTATAGGTGTGTGTCATCCATCCATAGCTTATAATATATTTATTAATGACACAATGGTATTAATAAGAATTATATGAATATTTGGTTGAACTAGGACCTATATAGGTACAGTAGATGGATCCTTAACTAGTGCAGAAACTTATAGGACCTCCGATGTTGCAGTTCCTGATATTTTTATAAGAAAACCCATTGGGGAAGGCCTAAAATAATGTTATTGAACCTATTCCAGTTATGTAATAGATGTTGGGAATTTAATATTCACTTCAATAGTTGTAACAATAAATATTTTATAAGCCACTCATACAGGATGTGAAAGATATGGATCTGCTTATGGAGAATGTCTTTCACGAATACTGCTTCGATGTAATTTTTCATTGAGTCTTCCCATTTCTTTTATCAACTCTTCATTCTGGGAAAATCAATCCTCATGAAAAATTGATTAACCATCTCCAGGGGGAAGGTGAGACATGGTTTACCCTTTACCTTTCTCTCGGATATGTGACTTTCAAAAATGTGGATGTCAATTATTTCTGGGAACCCCACGATTCTAGGAAATCACTTGATTTCTAGTACACAAACCCCATTCATTTTCATCATTGTGGACTTTATCAACAACATAAACATCCTATTGTGATTCGTATGAATAAGATTCACTTTTTTATATGATCTTCTATGATGGTATTAATGGAATTCAATAATGCATAATTAATTGATAGAATTCTATCATTATCTTTGGGAAATTAAATTCTTTGTTTCTATCAAGAGATATTTTTCTCATATTTTTTCCCTATGAACTGTATGAAGAACGCTAATTTGAAGGGAATCCTTAGATAGTTAAGTTGTTCATTCAATTCGTTGATTCCTCCCTAATTGTGATAAAATGGAATTTCACTAAGGAGGGTACTATGGATTTGAAAAATCCACCATCCATGCCGGAGGGGGCTTCTTATCTTCTTCCAGAACCCTTCGGGTCCATTTTTTTGACTCTAATGGTTGGGTTAATAAAGACCCCCACACAACAACCAAGGGTGGTTCTATAACTGAAATAGAAGATATTCGCACAATATATCATTTTATTTAATGAATTATGGTCCAAACATTGTTTTGGGTACATTATCTGTGAACCTCATAAATTGCCTATTTTGGAGGATTGTTGACCAGTTTCAGAGATTTGTCTGATGTGATGGATGACATCCTTTATGCGTGAACCAGAAATGATACTTTTAGATGATTTTTTATAAATATTTTCAATACCATTCTTTCTCTGGGGATGACTTTCATGAAACTGAACAAGGTATTTTGTTGATCAGCATCTCTTCGGTCACTTGGAGGATTTTGTTTGTAGTGGAACTTGCAAGAAATCATTTCATGAGACCACTTTAAACAAGATTTTTTAATTTTGGATCGTAGTGAAAAGAAATGATCCATGTGAACCTCATCCTATAATATGATATCCATATGTGGTTTTTGTGATCAATTTCCACAACAAATCTAATGCATTAAGGAATTCATGTTTATGGGCCTTCTATTACTTCTCGATTATAGTATTTCGAGAAACCTTGAGAGATGAAAAATCAATTATGTGTTTCCACCATTCTATTACCTTGACATGAATATGATATTCGTCATATGGAAATTATTTATCATTTAGTTGATGAAGAGTCTTCTATATGATAAGGGAAATATCATTAATACAATAATTATCCAACATCTCTAGAATTTTGTGTTTACAGGTTTTCAAAGGTAAGAACGTGACTGGTATTTCACCCATAGCTTGATTATTCTCATATTCAATATATCATCTTCATATTTTTCTAGAGGTTTTCAATCATGGACTAAAAAAAGTGGATACTTCTTGATCTCTTTATCATAGAAAATGGGATGAACTGGTGTCTCATCTTCCAAATTTCAATGCAAATGACCCAAGGGAGGATTTAAGGATGACCGTCACCTCAGGCTATCATCTTTTTGAAAAATAATTTCACCATTAAGAAATATGGAATAATACATTAATTTCCTTATGATTTAAAATATAACTTATCCAACTCAATTATATCTTAATCTGAAATAATTATCTCATTTTTAGAAACATATTAAGGCATATGATTCCCCCGATAATATATTTTCCAAAAAATTTAACACAAAACTATGACACATTACATGGTACCATAATATCTCAAATACACAATGAAAAGGAATTGTAGTACAATCCTTATAAACATTTTAATTCTTATAACATGTACATAATTATTACAATAATCAAATGACACAATTATTTAATAACAACATAAGAACACTTATCATTCCTCTTTATCCGTGGTAGTATCATAACATGATTAGTATCTAATTAGTCTGATGCTATTCACTATGAACTCATACTGTCAATACCATTTACCTTAAGTGGAATTTTAAATATCTTCCTCTTTAAGCATTATCTAATGATATTGATTATGAAGATCCACCTCTCTCAAGTATTGTCGTCTTTGTAGTTTATCAAATAATTCATCGATTCATTAGAGAAGATACATGATATTTATTATGATATTGATGATCTACAGTTAGTCGATAAAAAACTACAATGATCCTTCCATATTCATGGCAATGTTCCCTAGTGTTCCCCATAGTGATTCACACAGTTTCATGAATCCCTTATCTAAATAATTTTTTAGAGACATTATTTACTCCTCTAGTTCCATTGAGGGCGTATTTTAGTGGAATTTTTAAAATAGGCTTGGGCATAGGTATAGAAACTATTTTTAACTCTAAAACATTATTTGGAGGTAGTCTGGGTAAATTTATAAGAAATACATCAGTGTCTTCCCATACATTATACATTTTCTCTAATTTCATACATTCATTTTCCTCAACCATGTGGGAATGTTATGATTATTAATATTGTATCAACAAAAATACCATGTAGGTATTTTATAATGGATATTCACGATCATCCTTTTATTTTTATAGGATCGTGGGATGGATTTGAATTTGTAAAGGGATTTGATTTTCCCAAAAATTGATTTGTGCTCTATATAAAGACATCCAATTCATGCCCAAAATCTAATAAAATTCCAATAGTGGATTAAAAATAAGATTAAATAGAATCATATTAATAAAATTTATAATAGAATAATTATCTAAAATATAGTATTCAATGTTCCCAAAATTTTTTAGTTTTATATATATCACTTCATAAATTGTGTGGTGTTTGGATTAAATAGTTCTAGGGTTCATTTATGATATAAAGGAATGTGTATAACTAGATTAAAAAATTCACATTTCATAATGAATTTGAATTTTACCTTTTATAACTTCATTTTCATGATATAATTAGGTAGTAGTGATGGTATAAGCATCCAATTATTCCTTTGGATTTGCTGGCTAATAACGTTGATTACTCTAAATGAATCATTTAGTTGACTAGATTACATTGTTTCCATTCACACTACAAATGATATATTGAACCATATATGTTGTATTAGGAGGTACATTCCATCCTACCACTATGTTTTTCATCTTCATTATGTCTCTTAGATATTCATGTGTATAGTGGTCCTCTCTCCCAAACATGATTTATATCGAAATCCCTCTGATGTAATTCCATTGATTTTTCATTAGATATTTTTGAACAGTTGGTTATTGGATACTCTTTCCTCTTTTTTCATCAAATAAACCATCTATAAACTCCTTTATTCTCTTTTTATATGCATAACTATAGGACCACTCCCCAATATCCATCTCTAATATAAGGTTACATCAAACTCCTTCTTGGTAAATCCAAATTTCTATGTAGCTAGATCCTTTTAAAAGAATGTTCTTAATTCAAATAATATTCTATATATTCTTATATAATTTTTTGAGAACAAAAAAAGATGCATAAAAATTATTAAGTGTGCATTATTCCTCATAAGATGGGACATTTTCACCTTCATTTCCCTTCATCACAAATAATTAACTCTCCATATTTGTTCAAAGTGTTTTAGGGAAATGTTATTTAATAAATACTTTATTAAATTATTCCCAATAGATCTATTTAATATCATAATTAGTCTTTTTGTTTGTAATCAACACCCAAAGATGATTTGTTTCACCATAAAATTATAAATAGCCAGAGTTACCTTTTTCATTATTCTTAGAAAAGTGGTGCACAAAAACAATCTTCTCTAATGAGTTATCCCTCTTTTTTTTGACATATGGATTGGATGTTCCACTAAATGTTAGTGGTCTTTTCATCATAAGGGACTCAGTAAAAAACATTTCATTCTTTGGTTATGGTGGAAATTCCATCTATTTATGATAGCCTATGATATCTTGGTAAGCATCATAATGATGTTTTTAACTCAACCTCCAATGACATTTGGGGATGTAATTTGGAAATTTTTTTCATTATTTCCCATATGGGTTCTTATAAATGATTCTATGAAGTCCAAATATTTTATAAAATAGAAATTGGATATTAACATTTTTTCAACAAATCATTCATTAATTATTTTTCCTTCTTACGATTTACTCTAAAGGCTTCTCTTGTGTGATCTCTTGGATAATATTACCTAAACAATCACTCTTCACTGATGTTATACATACACATAGACTTACAATTACAGTTTTCACTAACATTATCAAATCCAAATTATATAATCAACTAAATCATCTCTCTATTGAAATCTATAGGGGCCCTAGATTTCTATTCATGACTATAACATTATTTTACTAAAAACAACTAAATATTTAAAAATTAAATGATGGATTCGTATAGTATCATGTTCAAATAAGGATAAAAACATCTATTATAAAAAATAATTGCTAAACATTATAAAAACCCAGCATCATTATCCACATAAATTCATTCACATTATATCTAGTAAATGTATTCACCTAAGGATATACATCATGTAGGGGTGAAATAAATGATCATTAAATGGATAAATACAGGACTTCAATAAATAATAGATGAGTGATCAAAATCAGCATCTTCATATCATAATCATAGCATCATCATCAAAATATTGATGGAAATATTTTTAAATGGAAATGAATATGACATTCTATAAAAATGAAACATTATGTCATAGGGGTTAAATTTCAGAAATTGTAGTGAAAATTGAGAGCATTATGTTCACACATAAAATATAAGCATAAATCATAAAATCATCCTTGTGAAAAAATAAATTATCATGTTGATTCATTATATACATGATAAATGATATACATCACATAACCAATGAATTGAATGGATATATAATTATAGTCTCACTGATCATATCGTAATATTTCCATAATCCTTTATGAACCCTAAAATTTATTACAATCATAGTATTAAAATATCCCTTATAATGGATTGGGTATCATACAAATTTCATAAAGCATGATTTCATAGGTTAAATTTTGGGTTCCCAAATGAAAAAGGGAATTCATATTTGGCATAAAAATAATCATTCTTTATTGAAGAATAAATAAATCAATTCGACTAAAAAATTCGTAATAAAAAGTAAATTATTTTTGGACAATATGTGTATTTTCCATATAAATATATGCGGACATAAGAATATCCAAAAAAATTGTAAATAATTATGGATGTATTTTTAAGGAATATTATGTAATATCCATAACAAAATTAATGGGATAGAGGTATATCCCATCGAAAAAGAGTTGGGTTTGAGAAACCCCTTACCATAAATCATGCTTTATTTTATCTCTTTTACACCTTCTGAAAAATAAGCATATATTTAATAAATCATTGAAAAAATATAAATATGTCAATTTATCTAAATATTTTTAATTAAAAATTATATTATTTTATTTTTTTATTATTATTGTTGATGTTGAATCATTTTGATATTACACTATCATTATAAATTTTACATTTAACAATAATTTATAAATTTTCATAAAGGAAATTTATAAATTAGTATAATTAATTCAAGAATAACAAAATTTACATGTTTATAGATTTATATATCGTAAATAATTTATTTTAAAAATACATAAGGTTGGTGACTTTGTAAGAAGTTGGAAATGTCCTTATTAACGGTTGACAGCCCTTTATCAGGATCATTGTCCACCAAGAAATAAATAGAGATATAGAATAGAAATACATAAAATATATAATTTTAATTACATATTAGAATTAGTTATACATTTTATACATACTTATTAAGTAATCATAGATTATTTATTGTTTAAAGTGATAGAGAAAAATTGTAAGAAAAGAGGAAAACAAAAAGAAGAGTTAAAGAAATCATAGCTCGTCTTTGTGTTGCTTCCATTGAATGGTCCTAGAACCCCTAAGTAATTTCATTGTGATTAATCCCAATTAATAATATTGAATAGAAGAGGATTAATATTTATTTATCTCAATATATATTTTGATTTTTAAATATTGGTTGGATTGGTTTTGCCTAGGAAAGGAGAGTGGTTATTTATAAATTAAGAGAGGGTATTTATGAATGGAATATTGAATAAAATAATATATCCAATGTGAACCATGTAATAGACAATTACTTAATATATAAATCATATTAAAATATAATATATCATTTTTACGACTGTATAATTATTTATAATTCAATTTCAATACTTTATTTCTTAAAAGGTACATTTGAAAAAAAATTATAATTTTATGTAATCATTTTTTTTCATCAGATATTGGGAAATGATTTTAGGATTGAAAATTAATTTTATATTATGTTAATGAATCATTTACAAATCTATATATAGGTTTTATCCTCTTAATGTGCTAGAAAATAGTAGGACATTAATACAATATGAATGATTAAATTTATGATACAATGGTCATAAGAATATAAGCACTTTTACTATTAACCTGAAAAATGATGTATTTCATAAAATTACAAATAATACTCCATTAGATTAATTAAAAATTATTATTTTAAAAATAATATGAATTTTATTAAAATTTATTTCTATCATAGTTAATTTTAATTTTTAATATATTAATTATGGCCTTAAAAAAAATATTTTATCACATCGTTTATTAAAAAATTACTTGTATTTTATTTGATTATTTTAGTAATTATATTTTATATTGAATTATAATATTTATATTTACTCAAATTAATAATGAAAAATATCATGTAAAACCCAAATTATTTTTTTGAGGTTAAATTATTATTCTACATGTTATGTATCTATTTTAAATGATAATTTTATTCTTCCCAAGGATCATGTTATTGTTCCATGATTAAAATTACTAAACAAATGCAGATATTTTATCATCTATATATATATTCATATCTTAATAAATAATAAAACTCAATTATTCTAAAGGTTCTATATTTCCATTTTCTATATTGTTGATTGATTTATTATTTTTTATTTTTTTTATACTGTTGTTTTTGGGAGGGATGATCCTAGAATTTTGAAGAAATCCATATATTAATATTATAGGTTTTTTTCCAATTTTGACCCCTTTTAATATTTTCAATTTTATTTTTCATATTCATTGACTAGTATAACAATTACCCTTAATTTAATATTTTTATTTTGGTTTCACTATGTGTTGTATGTTTATAATATAATATAATATAGTTCTATACCCAATTGATTCAAGAATAAAATATCATTTATAAAATAAATGTTTTTACATGATGCATTACACGAATCTGATTACTAGAGACTATTTTTTGATGGATTGGGTCTTATTATTTTGAATGATGGTGAATGGTTATGATTCATGTGTCATCCCTCGACCGATAATTGAAATTTGAATCAATGTGCTTCTTTTAGATATATTGACCATTTTGGACATTTTCATGGAGTCTGTTAGCCTTATTGCATTGGGTGTATGGGCCTAAAATGGAGGCACTTGCATGATATGTTATGTTGGAATGCACGGGAAGCTCTTGAGACTATTTCTTTATAGATATTATGTGTTTATTGATGTGTTGCATCTTATGTTTGGTTATTTCATTGTCATGGTTTATATGATAAATGATCCATTATCCATTATATATTTTACCTTTATTATTTACCTTTTTCTAGTTTTTTTAATATTTATTATGATAATTTTTCTTTATAATATCATTCTATAAATTTCAATTTGTACATATTCATTGGAATCTAGGTTTTAGAAATTATGATGACAGGTCGCCCCGATGGATTTATATATACTCTTAATGGTTAATATCTGATAAAAAGAGTAATAGATTAAGCATTGAGATATGTGATGTACAGAAATAAAATAATAGAATGTATTTAAACATGAGGTGAGAATGACATACACACTTGGAAGAGGATCCATAAGCTTCCATGAGGTGCTAATGGGTAACATCTGAGCATATGGGTAATGTTCCATTAATTTGGGAGTGTTATTCAGGTCTGATATTAGAGAAATGTGGATATACATAAGTAATGGTTGTGGTCTACCCAAAATGGATGGGGTGGATTTATTCCTTAATAGTTGAATGTATGTTATCCTTAATGGAGAATAGAGTCAAATATCATGAATCCTATCATGTGATGAACAATTATATAACTCTTATAGAGTGGAACTGTTTCATGTCCATCCAAAGTTCATGGTATATTATTTATCACTCAGTCACCCAATATATTACTTTTTATATGTGTGAATTTTCATTTACCATTCTGTTAGTATATACGCCTCATCATACTTCTGTACTTGTGTTATGGAAGCATTATTGGTGTCCTACTTGGTATATACCCACAACATGAATATGTATATCAGTGTGTTTGAAATTTTAATGTTCTTAGATCTGGATAACATAATGGTCCCAATTGTAGGTTATTGTGGATCAGGGTGTTAGAAGTTGTATTTTTCTCCTAGAAAGAAATCAGATACATACTGCAAAATAATTATTTATTTATTTCATATTATAATGAAAATTTTATTGACCTACCACATTGGGGGTTCATTGGTATTATAATCTATAAAATAACATGAAATATGTTGTAACATATTGTGTATTTTATCTTCTTATGTGTTGTTCGGTTTATTTTTGTATATTTATCTATATTCTAGTACATTGCTATGATTACCAATGGTATAGTTTCCAAACATCATCTCTAAATCATTCCATGTGAAGATATACATGAGGATTTTGTGACCAGTTGGAACTATAAAATTTTCACCTTGTAAATAATGTCGCCAAAAGTGTAATGTATTAACTGTAGAAGCTAACTTGATGTCATGAATCCAGTAATTATACACATAAAGCATGAACTAATGATAACCATATGTGATAAAATTATTATCCTATATATGAATTTCTCACTAGAGAACTATATATACATCATATTAAATAGTATAACATCGTCATGGATTTCAAAAAATAATGATTTACACTAATTTAAGACATCCATAAAACACACGAAAGGATTGTTTATGAGATTCTACCCTTATAAATTTCACACCATTGTTTTTCAAGCACATAAGTGGAACTTATAGGAATTATAAATATTGGATAAAGCATATATAAAACCCATATAGGCCCAAAAAACTCCATATATCAAATATTTTTATTAGATAATCCAAAATACTGTAGCTCTCAACTTCTCTGATACTCTAGATACACCTTACTCCAAGATAATATATCACATTATGTGGTCTATGTCGTTCAAAAATTTACATTTCCAAAGAATATAAAAATCTATTTCTCTATCTTTGTATTCCTCTGGATCTCAATATGATGTTCATGGTCAAGTGGAGAGAAATAATACAATAATAATTTATTCACAAAGATGACAATGAAAGACTAAAAATACATGTAAAATAACTGATTTATAAAATCTATGAAAATAATTTGTGTGTTTATGAGATTTAATAACATTACCAGATAATCACAGATACCACTATAACTATGGAATGTTGTACTATAATTTTTTGATCATCTGACTCGCACATGATGATAAATTTACCTCAAATAAATCACTACGAACACAATATTTCGTAAAAAAATATGAAATAGATCATCTATTTTGTTTAGTGTATATCAGTTCTTATCTGTAATCTGGTTCAATAGTTGAAAATCCATCGAAATCCTAGGGGTTCGGTTTGCCTTTGTAGAAAAATTAGACCGTTGAACTACATGGTTAATTTCAGGGGAATATAAAGAACATATCCTCCATGTATTTGGACTATTTCATGAGCATCGAAACCTCAAAAGTATCCATCTTATAAAGAGGAATGTACAATAGTTACTCTCCGTGCACTAATTCAATATTTAATTCCACCTATCTCAATAGATATATCCCAAAAAGACTTTTACAAAGGACATTCAGGAATTAGTTAACTAATAGGAGAAAATAGTGGGTCATAAATGCTAATAATCCAAGAAGAGACTAATTATTTGAGATGTCACCCTTTTTAGATCCTGGTGATCATGTACATCCTATGATGCCTGGACTTACCATTATCCCTTTTTCACATGTCTTCTAACCTATGTTGATGTAATCATTATCCTTCAAAGGTAACAGTCAAAAGGGGATCGATGGGGAACTAAAAATATAACATGATAATTACATTGAACACTATCATGTTGAGAAATAAAAATTTCTATACGAATTGATTTCTTCCAATCTCAAAGTGAAAATCCTTCTAAAAAGAATACTCACCGATATGATCCTAAAATAGGTATTAATATTCATAACACCATAGTAAAACATTTTCTAGAAGCCTAGAATCACTATAATTGTCATAGATTTAAAATTTTGTGGTGTGATTCTATCAATAAAAAGTTCAACCTAAATTTGAAGTCACTAGAATATTACATTGAATAGTTGAAGGTTCATTGCTATAAAATTATTTTATAGGATGCAATATAAGTAGAAGGCCTATACCACAACCCAGAGTCAAAACTAGACTTCTCATGGTAGGCATGTTGTACTGGCACTAAAATTATTATGTCTTACAATATATTCCTTGACCACACCCTCATCCTATATGGATAGTAGTTTTCTATATTCCTTCATTCTGAGATTCTATGGGCCCACATAGAAATTTTGAGTATATGTATATCCTCACTCACTAGGAATTGATATAATAGTCTAGAAGATGTAATGGATAAGTCCAATACTACTGAAAACGTGGATCTCAATTGGGAAACAAATACCCATAGTTTTGGTCTTTCCTGACATCCCACACTGCTAAAATATTCGGAAGTGGATAATGTTATATGTCTGACTACTGCTACCCCACGAGAATCCTCAATGAATCGTTTCCCCCACTAGAACAAACATTAGGTGGTCTAGGTGATGAACTACCGTAGTTTCCTCCACCAGCATCCCTTATTTTCCATTTAGCAATGCGGGCCTAATTTACGATCTCATTAATATACAGTAGCTAAAATCCATTGAATTACAATCCGATGATATATACCATCCTATTATTGAATCTCCTAATTTTCATAAGATCATCACCCTCTAGAGTCTTGATGAATAACAATAGCTCATTAAAATGACTATTATATTTGACTTTAAACATAAATCCCCCCTACAAGTTTCCAAATTATCTATTCTCGTTATCCCTTAATATCGGTGGAAATGATTTATATTAGATGATATTCTGGATGTGAACCTATATAATATCTCGATGAGTTTCTCCCAGGTTAATAACATCTAACCACCACTTGGATGAATTTCATTGCAAATAAGTTGTGAATTTTTTCCTATTCTCTATAATAATCTCCAAATAATAAAAAAAATAGAATTTATGGCCTCTAAAGAAGGTTGTAGACCATGTTTTATTCCATCCTTTGAAATGGTGTAAAAACGAAACTATTGGTACTCCAAATTCAAATCATCCATAGCCGATTAGGTAGAGAAAAATAATTCATATTTATCATCATATTGAAGACTCCCTCCCAAAACTGGGTGTCGATGCCCACATTAGGAATATCATGTGGTGCCCATGGTTGTACTATAGGAGGTATCCCTATCGGATTAGGGCATGCTACCTCTAATGGAATGTCATCCCTACCTTCCTGGTGTATGAATCCAAGCTCTCATGGTTCCATGAGTGTGAGATGCCAAACACATTTCTCAGAAGATAATCAATGATTTGAGAAGAATTATATATAGATAACTGAATAGGTATATATCCTTCCTATAGAGAAGGTCACACCTCTATGCCTACTATAATATCATGATAGCGGTGATAAATAAAAAACCATAACAGGCTATAATGAACTAGGGAGACACTCACAACTATCCATTACTAAGGATCTAATTAGATCTATGACTTCTTTAAGTTGATTGGGGTTATGATATATGCAGTTTCAATTACAAATTATATAGGAAAACACTGTTTACTTTATAATTATAATTCCCCTTAATAGTAACCATTCATATATAAGGATTTAATTATTTGATGAGTATGTACTCATTTATATAAATATTAATATATATCTGGTAAAATTATATGTATTTTACATTCAAACTTATAAAATTCCTAATAATTATAAATTTCAATAGGATTTTTATTTTTCAATAACTTTTCATTTACAAGTAGTATCAAGATTAAATTGGTTATAATAAATGATTTGTTTATAGGAATCACCAATTATGATTTATAGAAGTACTTTCTCATTAAATCAATATTTTCATTCAAGTAACCAAATTGCCTGATGTTACCTCAATCATTCCAATAGGTCTTTATCCCCAAAATGATATAATTGTATAGCTAAGGGGTTGTCACAAATATATATATATTAAAACAACATATTGAATTATTATAGAACATTAATTAATCAAATTATATTTTTCATTGAAGAATTTCTATCAAATTATAATATATAATATTCAAGCACTTAATATATGAAATAGGTAGATGCATCTAGAAATTAAGAGTGTCTTTGATAAATGTGTTCCATATTTGTTTTAATGAGCCTTTAATGATGCATTAGATACTAACCCCTAAACCTAATATTCAAAGTAAAGGTAATCCACAACAAAAATAATACCATTATGAATAAGGATACCAAGAATGTGTGTCACCCAATGGTGATGTCTTATCAACTGTAACATGAGAAAATTTAGAACATAAATAATATATCCATGATAATCTTGGTTTCCCCAATAGGTTGATAATATACTCCAACAGAAAAGCTCACTGTAAAATTTAATTCCTTCCTCATCTCTAGTCTAATACCTGATTCATATGACAAAAAAAATAACCACTCTAATAGTAAATCTTATCTTCACAACTTGGGTTCCACATAAAGGATCCCCTATATTGTGGTTCACATTACATAAATTGCACCTCTATTCATTCAAGAGGATACTGACAAGTAGTGAGGGTCCCATGGGTTATATTTGGGAGACTATACACTCAAATAAGATTGTAAAAATATATATAATAAATAAAAACCAAACACTGATAGAATAATAAAGAATATGGTGTAATTGAAATAAATAACAATAGACTATGAAAGAATAAATATCCAACAATCATTAATTATAATAAAAATACCATAGGCTGAGTTGTATGCATGATGATCTCCTCACCTGATAATTTACAAAAAGCTAATAGAGGATATAGGGGATAGGTATATTCAACATACTCTAGAAACTAAAAATACGCCAACAAAAGTATCATATAGAATCATAATCATATTTTTTGTCATATGATACTATGATCCAACTTATAATTAAACCAAATTAATTAACTTTAGCACATATTTTTCCATTTTCCATACTAAATGATATTAAATCTACTTCGCTACTAAAGGTAGCTTGAGTTTTGTGTGAGATAAACTATGTAGGAAACCACAAACAATGTTTATAAATAATCAATATAGTCAAAATATTATAGTAGAGTCCATGTAAAATGAATAGTAAAAAATTATGAATAATAAATACTAACTAGATCTGGTTTGATCGGGACACTTGGATGAATTTAACTACATTACCCCAAGATGGAATGTGTGTTTTTATAGTAACATATAATATATTTATATACATAGTATAGATATATGTGAGCTATTTATGTGGGAATATAAGTATGAATAAACATGGATACTTGGTTCTATCTAGACACGGGGCGTAACACATGTGTACATAACTAGTCTAATGAGATATAGACATCAACAATGTGTACACTCCTAGAATATCATATGATTTTGAAACATCATGAACATTATTTGAGATAACGGGGTGACTCATTATTCCCAAAACCAAATATTGATAAACCTGAAATGTTTTACCCATCACCCAAATATCATTATAACATTGTGATACAACATTCTCAACTCTTTATGTTATTGTGTGTGAAGAATCATTCCCCCAAGGTCCCTTAACAATCATTCACCAGAAAATAAAAATGGTGTAACCATAATGATAAATAAAAATTAGGAACCATATATAATTCATTTATATCTATATATTAAAAATATACAAGGATTCACACTTTAGATAACTCATGTTCTTAATGATAAAACATGAGTCATGGCCTTTCTACCCATTCCAATTCATTTAAAACATTCCATTTAGTTAATTTGGATGAGGAAAAATAATTACATGGTCAATCCAAGCACATTAATGTTTTATTACTCTCTTTTCAATATATATAAAAGATCGATTTTCCAATTCAAATTCAATATGAAAACATAGGAGTTGATTAGATCATTAAAAAGTTAAAAAAAATAGGTAAATAAATCTTGCGCATCCAAAGGGGTGGAAATGAAAACGATAAAAAATATATGCTCACATAGAAATGGATAGTTGGTATATATTAATATAAATGAATTTATTAATTCTATAAGAACACATTTAAAGGAAATTCTAGATAATGTTTATGGTTTGGAACAATAGATAATCTATGTAAAAATAACGGCTTTAATGAGAATACTTGAAAACCTACCTTATGGATGTTGATGAATCCTCATGTAATATCATAATTAGGTTTGAAGTAGAAAGGGTGAAATATGAATAAGAAACCAATGACATTATAACATTGTGAATGATCGTGTACCATACTACTAAGAGATAATGGATGACCAAATAAGAACATCAGTAAATGATTGAGGGGATTACCTTTATCTATTAAATAGTTCTAATGGTGATCTGTTTGGAGTTCAGATAATGTATTTTCCTTGATACATATGATAAGAGGAGGGATAAGACACATGTGGGGGATAACTGATGTATTGTAGAAATGATATTGATAAAGAGGAAATGATTCTTAAAAAAAATAGTGTTAATATATAAAACACATCCCTTAATATGATGTCGAACAGTTTAGTCACACAGTTAGCTAAACCATACACCACCCACTACCTTTGGGAATCACCCACATGGGGTATGTGTATGGTGTTCCTAATAGTGTACTTTTTGTATGTTATTCAACTATCACCAATGTCTAAAATCACACATGGGCATACCCCTCGGCTCACAAGGTTACAAAATTATCATGTGGGCTCCCCTCTAGATTGGGTGAGTGTTGTAGTTGAGTTTCTTGGTTAGAATTAATCACGAACTAATCATGTTTCCCATTACATTTCACATATCTTATTGATCTAGGATTAGAACATGATCTGGATGATTATGAAACCATCCAAAAATCATAGGTCAAAATTATACTGATAAAAAAATTATAAATAATAATAAACTATAAATAACATTGAAAAACCCTAGGATGTTACAAAATTATCATAATCATGTCATTGAGCACTAAAAATGATTCCATGAATGCAATTATACTTGTTTTGAGTCTATGTGAGATGAGATATTAGAACGTGTTTCCAGAAATCTATAAAAATAGACAAAATTTAATGTTTTTTTAAAATGATTCCATAAGTATATCCTTCCTTGGATCATATCACAAAGGTTTTGTAACCCACAATTGTTTTCTGGTCAAGCCACATGCCTTCCATTCCCCAATACTAGTCATAGGTGACGATTATTTTCCATCAAGACTATTTATCTATCATTCAAGACCCCACTATAGGAATCATCTGTTATATCACACATGTTTCCCATTTATGGGATTAACCGATCCATGAAGGGTCTACCTAGTTCCTCTGATTAAAAAAAGATAATGACTATGAATAATATACATATATAAATAAGATATTCATAACAATTAAAATCATTGAATTATATACAGAAAAATGAATTTCATATCACGATATGTCTCATGGGACACAAACACACATGCATAAGGTTTCCATACAAAGAGATGTTTCAAAGTCCACACACACATGAAAACTAATTTTACATTATAAGATTCCTCAAGGGACACAAACATATTTAGTAAATATCACACAAAAATAGGACTCATGGGATACAAAAACATGACATAAAAATAGATTTATGATGGATCCCACAGAAAAAAAACATGAATGTCATACCAAGATAGGTCTCAGAATCCACATTCACATGAATATGAATTTCATATCAATTTTTTTCTCTAGATATAGAAAAACAAACATAAGAACAAGATTTTTAAAACATATAATTTTATATAAATGAAAATATATGGAAATCACTTCCTACGATAATTTTATCGAAACCCAATGATATTTATAACCATTGAAATCTTGTTTTCAGAATAATAATCCCTAAAACCCAATGCAAAAAAATACATGATTATTCAATAGCGATGATCCAAGAAGAATAAATTTTCAATCAATAAGATATGTTTATATATACACATATACAACCATCATCATGAATGCATCTAAATGAATTTGAGAATGATGGAGACAAATATTCTATTCCACCATCCTTCTCTAAATTAATCTAGAAGGAATCATAATAGATCAAATTAAACCATATTATAATTCAATGATCTGTAAAATATAGTCTTGATCTAGAATCATTGATATACTAAAGAGATAATAACTATAAAGAATAAGAATAATACATGAAAAATGATCACTTACTAGGAAGCCCCATTGACCAATGTATATAGTTCAATTGGAATCAATCATAGAATTGATGTGGTTTTCCAGTAATAACTAATTGAATCTAGTTCCATGAACAATTTGTGTGGGATGAAGAATTAGTGGATTCAGATAGAATTCATGCCAATGTAATAATTTTTAGATTATTTAATACCACTCTCTTGGTTTGGTCACCTAGTTTTTTAAACAATACTTCAATCATTTGTGGATTAATAAATTTATAGAGAACCACCTAGTATTTGTTTCATGGGTTGTTAAATTGGGAACCAACATGTTATTTGTTTATTTTTCATGTTAAATGTTCACCTAGGTAATGATAAATTGTTACCATTATTATTATTCCAACTATACTCCACCAAATACTCCTCCCTAAAAGGCCATAGAGTTCATAGGGAAACAACACGTCCCCAATATGCCACACAATTCTTGGAAAAAACACATTGTTTCTTCAATATGTACCCAAGATATTCTCCCCCTAATGGAATCTAAAACCCTCCAAATCCACTACGACTCATTGGAAATATTTCCCAATAAAAGAAACTCAAAATATTACTATAGAAAGGTTTAAAACTAGTAAGAATGCCAATTGAATGTCTGATTAAATTAAAATCCCCCTATATAAGGATTTATCATAATTGAGATGTTTCTACAAATTTACCTCCTACGAAACATATTATCATGGACGAGATAACAATTTACCATTTTTTATTTCACATTAAATGATGTCCATGAAAATAGTGTCTCGATTGATAGGTGATTCATTATTATTTATACATTTCATAATTTTGATAAAAAAATGTGAAGGAAACTCCATAGATTAAATAAATACCTCTATACACTCTCTCCCACTAACAACCCACACATTTACCATAATCAAAAGTACAAAAATATATTACATTCCCTAGTGTCAATGTATAAAATCAATGTTTCATAATAATTTTCACATGAATCATCCCATGAATTCAGTCAAAAAACACAATATATCCCATCATAATGCTTACCTAATGATAAAATCTTTTCCATAGTGGTTGGAATCACCAATTAATTTTTTATCACTTCAAAATAATTATATAGATATAAAAAAATATTGACCATCATTGGGTAAAATTAATTATTCCTAGCTATATAGACAAACGTGTTTAGTGGTAAATATTGGTAGATGGAATGCAATTGACTTCTAGTTTTTCTATCATACAAATAATGAACATAGAAATACACAAATGATAAGTACTTCAAACAAAATTATAGTAGTTGAAATTAAAATTTTCATTAAGGTGAAGTATTTTAAACACTATCATATCCGAAGACCAAAAAAATATTCAGAAAACAAACTTCAAGAAATAAGTAACATTGAAGAGATAATATATAAGAATTTTATTGGTTAGTCTCAAAATGATTTTCACACATTTCTGATCTACATGAATGTCACAATAGATGATATTATATAGGGTGGAATATTCTATCGAATGATCATCCTATGACCAAATTAATTATACAACTTCTAGACATCATCACCCAATCATCCCTTTAATAATGAATTAATACACACAACATGATGGAATTTTTAATTGATCTTGATGTGCTACCCTCATTGAATATATCGCTTTTTAAATAGATTATCATATGTTCATATAGTTGAAATATATGTTCTAATAATATTAGTATTCAAATTTTTGTGATATTTTCTAAATGTTACTGCATAATAAATGATGTTATGGTTTTGTATTACAAATAAATTGAAAATTATTGAAGTAAAATAGTTTATGATCATAATCTCTGTCATGAACCGTCCCCCAAGGCCCATGACATGAATTCACCATTCTCGCCTTCTGAAGGACATGGGTTGGATACTAGTGTCGAAGTCATCAAACTACTTGTGGGAGACATTTTCCTGAGTACATGTACACATGCACAAACAACCACGTCCCATGAAAACTGGGGAATATAACGTGTATTCTACAAACAACAACAAGGGGTAAACGTAATACTGAATGTTAATAGGCCAGAATGCAAACCCAACAAATGAAAAACTGCAACAATAGTATGTATGATATCGATGAAAAGTAATCTGCTGAAAACCCCACCTATTGGGTAAGTGAAGATTATCTTCCTGAAGTTGTATAAGAAAAACATGCCAGCCTGCTCTCACTAGGAACTTCCTCATCATGGACCACCATGTCCTACCCTATGTCAATGGTCTTCTATGTTAGACACAACATGTGAGTATGAAGAATGTACATGGGTGAGATAAGAAATACTAATTAGGGACCACAATAAATTATGGAATGACCAAAAAGAAATCCATAAAAAACCACGAAGCATGCTCACAATTCATGACAAATCACATAGGTATAATATAATCTATGGAATGTAATACTATAAGTCTTGACACTGAACACATTGGACTATTGAGGTAGTCATCCCAAATGAGTGTGGTGGGTCTTTTGGTATATATAGAACCACTAAAAGATAATGCACACATGGTATATATGAAATTGTCCACATAGGGTCTCTAGAAGCTCATCCACAGAGGGTCGCAAGGAGATGATCCCCATAGGGTTGCTAGGAGATAATCCACAGAAGGTCACTAGTAGCTTATACAAAAAGAGGATACTTGGAGCTGTTCCAAAAATAGTCTCTTGGATAAATCCACATAGTATTCCTTGGTTCTGATCTACACATGGTTTCTAGTCTTCGGGTCTCATCCAGTCGTAGGATACCCGCATGTAACATGCTTGATTTATTGATAATCTACTCCTCAAGACAATAATTGTATATTAACTACCATAAAAACATATATAAATCATTCGAAAATAACCTCCTCATTGTGGGGATTTCACCACAGCGTATGGATCATCAATCAAAAACCTGGATTGAATGTTATGGTTTCTTTTAAGAAAAGGTGTTGGTTGGGTCTGGGTCTAGTCCATCCCGGTCGGTCTGACCGGACCAGACCTGTGTCTGGCATGATGGGGTTTTCTGTACACTGCCTAGACTGCCATGTGTGGGCTGGATCCTACCTCGATGGGACACAACCAAAAGCCACATATTATATCACATCCCATAGGTTTCCTGGGGTTCAACTGTTTCTGTTATGGTCTATTAACAACGGAATATCTGTGTACAATGTATCATAGTGTTGCATCTACAGTGTCTCTAACATGGTCAGGTGGCCACGATGTTCTATCTTGCACATCATCAGGGCGCGCCAACACATTCCCACAACTACCATCGTGGTCCGACACCAGTTGGTTCATCAGTGGACCACTAGTTCTTCTCTCGTGGTCCATTCATCATGATGTTTGTGCCTCCAACCTCCATGGGGTACTACAATCCCTCCTACAACCTTGAAACTGATTCTCTGTCATCTTAAAGGATCATCCATGGAGAATGCATAGGGTGGAGGGGCTCGATCATTTTTCCTGTCAGAACATTCCCTCCTCATTAGTTTTTATAATCATGGGTAAGTTAGGGATTAAAATTAAATTTGATAATAACCACTCCCTATGAAAAACCAATGAAAAATACCCTCCTGCAAGAATTCATGATCTGCAGAACATCCATTTCATTGGTTGATCTGTGTTCATTGTTTTAAAATGATGATCTGGGAAAAATCAAGCACAAAGAAATCACATAACCTAAGAAACTCATTTGATGTTGATGGCCCATTAATAGGGTGAAATAATAATGCATCATCCATTCATCACTCCATGATCCGTTGTTTGGCGTTCATTGGCGTTCGTCATTGTCACCCACCATAGCATCAGATTAGAACCAGGATTATGCCACAAATCACGTGTTGTTTTCGTGATAATTAAAGAACGATACTTAAAATAGTATTTCAGTTATGTTCTATTACCAAGTCGTTATGTTGTTTTGTTTATGAAACCACATTTTCAGTTACATTGAATTATATGATTTTTTCTGCATCATTATGAAAATTTAGCAAAATAAAATAAAATATTTTTTAATTTATATTTAACGTTTTCTTTTATATTTAATAAAAATAAAATTTTCCCTTATCCGATTCCAGTCGATGTTAGGTCCATTTTATGTGAATCCCTCCATTCTGAGTTCAACGATGCCATAATTATTTTGATCAGGGCACCAATTAAAATGTTTTTAAAACCCACTCTGATGTTTATTTAATTGAACTACAAAATGAGAAAAATTCTATTTTGGACTCACCTCGCCTCGGAATTATGCGTCGTTCTAATATATGGTCTCAAAATAATTCCATATAATTTAAAAAAAAGAAAAATGAATGTTCAGGACATTACATTACCCCTAACATTAGGTATACATGTCCCCAGATGACCAAACATGAATAAATAAACTATTGGGAGTACTGAGCATGAATATGAGCCTCCCACCCCTATGAGTTATCTTATAGATTTATGTGATACCACTGAAAGAGCACCATATGAATTGACTATCCACGAAGGAACCATTCTTGTTGATCCTCTATCTCTATTAGGAACTCAAAAAACATCACCCCAACATCAATTTACAGCTTTCCCTAGTCGATGATGTGTGATGGATCATGCATGTAACTCCTCAACCATGACATGTTAATTTTTTTTTGCAACTTGTGCATCTGTGGGGAATGATCTAGTTAGTACTCCACCTCCCAGACTCTTCATTGAATCTGAAAAGGAGTGATAAACCTTGGAGATAACATATCACCACAGCCAAATCTTCATAATCCACATCGGGGTGAGACCTGAAAGAACACATGGTCCCTCTCATAGAACTACAAGGTCCTCTGTCTCATATCTGCATAAGATTTTTTTCCTGCTCTTTGAAATACTCATGCACACCTACATGATCTGGACATTCTATGTTGTAGCCCAGAAACTCTTGACCCAAGAGTATAGAATCTCCTGGGACTGTCTAGCATATAGTTGACCTTCAAAGCTTCCCGTAATGTTCGTTGAATGGTACCATGACAAGGGTAGAGTGATATCTTTCGTTGTATGAAAACCCAACCCGAGGTAGGTGGTCCTCCCATCTGTGACCAAAATCAATGACACAAGCACCAAGAATATCCTCAAAGGATTGTATATTCTACTCTGTCTAACAATTACTCTATAGATGAAATGTTGTGAAAAAGAAGAACTGAGTCCTGAACATCTCTTGTAATCCCTTCTATAGCCAGGATGTGAATAAAGCATCATGTTATGAGAAAATCATTGAAGGAAACCTGTAATGCTGCACTATCGCATGGCTATAGAGGTGTCCAAATCCCTCTAATGATCCCTGATCATGGATGAGTAGGAAGAGAACTGAATTGGTTAGTCTTTCAACGATCACCAAGATAGAACTGTATCCCTTGTACAAGCCTAGTAATACCATCACGAAGTCCATCTAGCTACCATCCCATTTCCATTCTAGTACCCCGTGTGGATAGGCCAAGCCTACTAGAACCAAAATCTCATCATTCAATTGTGGACTTGATAGGAACTTTGAAACTAACTTGGACAACACTTTCTTCAACTCTATACACCAATACCAATGTTAATGTTCCGGCTACATCTTCTTCACTCTAGGATATACCTCCAAGAGGTAGTTATGGAACTAGATCAACATTTACTCTTGTAATGACACTTGTACTACATTTATCACTATAAAATTGATAATATTCTCCCAACATATTGAATATATATTTGGAGCATGAACTGATTATAACTGAGCACATCAGGTCTCACAGTCAACTTAAACATGTTGGGACTCTCTAACACGATGTATGAGTGGAGGAGTAACAGTCATCAAATGAAGGTAGGAAACTCCATCACCATCCATGAAGGATATATAAATCATAGCTAGCTGCTCCATCACCTCACACAGCAACCAAAAACTAGATCTCATGTGGAGTGTGTCTGCCACGATGTTCCCATTCCCATGATTATATAATATATTGAAGTCATAGCCATGTGGGAACTCCAGCCATCATTGTTGTGTCATTTTAAATTACTTCTAGGAGAAGATATACCTAAGACCCTTATGGAATGAGTATAAAGTAAATCATTCTCCCATCAATTATCACATCCACATCGAAAGAGAAAATACCACTGGTGCTAACATCATGTACCAGGTCACGTTGTTCTATTCATTCTACCTCAACTGCTATGAAAATTAGGTGATCATTGCCCACAACATCATCAGGAGAGAACCCTGTCTAGTTCAGGATGAATTGCAGAAAATTGAATAACCAGTACCCTCCTCGGGTAGTCTCATGATGGGGTAACTCATAAATCTCTGAAAAATCTCCTAGAAACATTGTGGAACTTCTCTGTCCACAGTAAGGGCTGTACAATTGTGGTAAAAGCCGATAAGGGTTATTCTAATTAAGAAAATATGGGCACGAACCTCCTATAATATCCAGCCAACCCAATGATGCTCGACACCTCTATCACATTCCTAGGTTTCACCCAAGCTAGAACTACCTCTATCATTTCCAGATTTACTACAACTCTATCCTCTCAGATGACGTGTCCTAGAAAGTGGACCTCCCGAATCCTTAAATTTCACATTGAGAGATTCCCATATCGGTAGTTATCTGGGAATGTATAAAGGACTATCCACAATAGTGTGGCATGCTCCTCCTCCAATGTTGTGTACATTAGTATTTCATCAATGAAGACCACAATGGAACAATCTAGGTAAGGATTGAAGATCATATTCATGAGTCCCATGAACACTACTGGGGTTTTGTTCATGCCGAACGACATCACCAGGAACTCATAGTGTCCATAACAACATCTAAAGGCTATCTTCGGTACATCCTCATCCTATACCCAATGATGATGATAACCAAAATGAGGTCTATCTCTATGAACCACCTCTCTACTTTCATCTGATTTAAGAGGTCATCAATTCTCATTAGTGGAATCATGTTCTTCATGGTTTCCTAGTTAAGGATCCAAAAGTCCACATATAGTCTTTGTTTCCTATCTTACTGCTTGGAGAACAAAACCGTGGCTACCCATCTTGAAACGCTGGGCCTCACGACGCCCTTTCCCTAAAAGTCATCCACCTATAACCTAAATTAATGATGCTATATGGGATCCATTTTCTATGCAGGTGTCGATACCAGTGTCGAACTGGGGTACATATTGATGAAAAAGTTTACCTATTTACAAGGCGGTAGTCTTTGATCATCCCTAGGAAAGAGGTCCTCATAATAATCTACCACATTAAAAAATCTAGGAATCCTTTCATCCACCACCCTGAGTGTGAGGCTAGCCAACTGATGAGTGATCAGTTGTACCCTCCATTGAGAAAGTCAATCATATGCTCCAAAGGTTCCCTTCTCACTATGAAGGAAACCTGGTACCATCCTCGCGGACACACCACACTGTTCACCAAATAAATTAGATTTGTTCATGGACTGTTGATAACCAGTAAATACCCATGATGACATGGTATATCCTCTATGGTAATACTAGGAGATCCCAATCAAATATTTTTCATCCTAGTGTATACTCACACTATCGGTACCAGTGTGTAATCGTCAAAACTCTTCTTATTGGTGTCTCTGATGGTAATGATCAATCCAACGTCACTATTAGAATCTATGTGCATCGAACAAGGTGTGTGGAAGATAATGTTTTATTATAACCTGTGTAAATTATAAATACGTGCAAGGATGAGAGGACACAGATTATACCTCTAAGAATACTCGAGGATCCAAATTCATAGGACTCCATTACCTAGATCTGGCCTCGCCCCTATCCTTCAGCTCCTTGAGCCGATTGTGTACCACCTGGGGGTGGTTGTTGTAGTACCTCTAATATTTTTCGACTTCTTTCTGCTCTGCATGCTCCCCTTCCACCTCTACCTCGATGCAGACCATCCTACTCAAACATTTCCTAAATCCTCAGAAGCCCTTCGATTGCCTGCTGATTATCTGTGCGGAAAGTCGGGAAGTCATGAGCCATGTGTCCCTATCTTCCGCACGAATAGAATGCCATACTACTCTATTTAAACCCACCACCTTGGTGGCGTCATACCACCAATACAGTTTCTTGGGGTCTCCCTATGGAAGGTCTGGCCCTCTTGGACCTATGAATCATATGTCGGATGCCCACCATGGATGACTCAACAACCTATCTCCTAGTTGTAGGTCCCCACATCCGTTAATTCTGTACATGGAATCTCTCTACCAGTACGGAATTCTCTAGCACTCTTTCCTGAATGGGATGGCGAGTGAAATGATAAATGCATTGATCTACCATCGGAGTCCCTGCTCAAAGGATCGACCTCTGAATAAAATGTCTCGTAGCATATTAGTAGAGTAGCGGGAGAGGTCTGTAAACCATGAAGAGTAGTCATCTGAAGTCATGTTGCACTATTTTATGTGAAGAAACTCATATACACAAACTGATCATAAGGTCGAGGGGAATAACTCATCCCAGTAATGTTTCTCAATGGTAGGATAGTGGAGGGGTTCCTTATAATGAGTAAGAATTTTCAATCTCTTCCGCCTCCCGACTGATCCCCATAGAATTCTCGTATCTGGAACTAAAATTGGGTCAGGTGACATCCCCACTATGAAGAATACTTGCATCACTGCCCCCAACTAATCATCATCAATATGAGGATCTATCACTCCTCGTTACTTGAAAGGACTCTATATCTGAAACTCATATAGTGAACTGAGCCTACGTGCTTCCTCCTCATGTAATGATGCTATTAGATGCTGACAAAATGGTGGTGGAAACTCTGGTGCACCACCCGGTCTGGCCAACTCTAGCACTGGTACCTAAATTGATGCCTCATCGCTAGGTGGGATAACCTCAGGACCACATATTGGAACCATATTTGGCTATCTTCATGAAGGCATCCTAAAATAGAATAATATGTACCACAATAAATAGATTATACATGGAGATCATACTGTAATTCATGAAGAACATGTGGAAACACTCAATTCTTATATGATGCATGAAACCCATGTTTTTATGTATTGGGAAGAAAAGTAGAATTTAGTGTCCTTGTGTATGTATACGTCGGATGTCACACCAACACTGGACACCCCAAATCAAAATTTGATGTTGAAACATTTAACATTATTTCCCAATAAAATTAAACAGCATACTCCCAATCTTGGATGTAGAACCGACCACCTATGATGGAACATATTCATGACCCATCCTATGGGGCCCATATTGTGGCTCCACCAAAGACAACCTCCTAAAGGAAAGGGGCTGACGACTAGCACTGAAATTGTTGACATGCATGTGGGAGGCATTTTCCTGAGTACATAAACACATGAACACAAATCTGTATCCCATGAAAAATATGGAAGAGAACATGAAGGATACAAAAAACAGTAAGTTTAAAAGTAAAAATTAATGTAAATGGTCTAAAATAAAAACCCAACAAAATACAACTGCAACAACAGTATGTTTGAGGTTGATTGAATGCCATTCGCTAAAAACCCCACCTGAAGGGTAAGTATATAGTATCTGCCAGAAGCCATAGAAGCATATCCTACCTACCAGATCTCACTATTACCCACCTGGTCCTAGGCCACAATGTCCTATACCATGTCTTCAGTCATATAAACCAGAGACAACATGTAAAGTAGAATCTAGTGCATGGAAGAGTAACAAAACTCTCAGTAAGGAACCCAAAATAATAAGTAATGACCACAAATAAATCCAAAAGCATAACAAAAGGAATGATCATGATGAAATATATATCAGAAAATTATAATCTAATGTATAGAAAGAAATACTATTAGTAACTACAATGAAGTCCTTGTAATATTGAGGTTCTCATCCAAGAAGAGTACTGTGAGTCTATTGGGTCACATAGAGTCACTAGGAGATGATCCACATAGGGTCGCTAGAAGTTGATCCACATAGGGTGGCTAGGAGATGATCCACTTAGGGGATCTAAGAGATGATCAACATAGGGTCACTAAGAGCAGATCTATATAGTGTCCCTAGGAGATCATCCACACCAGGTCATAGGAGCTGATCTATATAGGGCCTTTATGATCTTATCCACACTAGGAATCTAGGAGATGATCCCCACTGGGTGTCTAGTCTTTGAGTCTCAGCCGCTACATGATTCTTGCACATAAAATGCTTAATTCTGGGAGAATCTACTCCTCAATTCATCGGTCATATCTTGACTATGAGGAATACTCACATATAGTACTCCAAAAAAACCACCTCATCGCAATGTTTCCAATTCCACAAACATCTCATCAATCAGACGCCTGGTTTGAATATATAGCCATTTTTTTCAAAAAGGGGTTTGTCAGGTACCAGGCTGGTCTGACGCAACCCAGGTATGTCAACCCGACACAGTTCCATCATGACCTGACCCGACCCACTAGGGCGCCCTGCACGCTTCTCGGACTGCTAAGGGCGGCAATGATTCGGCCAAAAACGGCTTCCTTTGTCCATCCCCGTGGGTCTCCCATGGTGCCACCTCTTCCACCATGGTCCTTTGATAATGACATAGCCACGTGTGATCTGTTTCGGTGCCGCATATGTAGATTCTTCAACGTGTCTTGGTTTTCGTGTCTTCCCATTACCAACCACAACATCGTGGCCACTATCAGTCGTAATGTTCATGTTGGAATGTCGTTGTGTCACCCCCCACCTCACATCTATCATGGTGCCGGTGGGTTCGTCTGTGGACCACTAGGTCTACTCTATTGGCCCGATTATTGTGTCTTCTACGCCTCCGGCGTCTAATGGTACTGCCTTCCATGGTATGGCCTTGAAACCTCTTCTCCATCAATGTGGAGGTTAATCTATGAAGAACACATGAGATAGGGGTCTTGGGATTTGTCTGTGTCATCCCACGTACTCCACATTAGATTTTTTAATCATGGGTAGGTTTGGGATTACAATTCTATCAAATAATTACCAATCCTATGAAAGCCCAAAAAAACCCTCCAGAAAGAACACCCAATCCGTGGATCAACCTCTTCATTGGATGATCTGAGTACATTGTTCTAGAATAATAAATGAGGAAAATTTAATCACAAAGCAAAACCCTACTAGTGTAACTCGTTCATTGGGGATGATTTGTTCGAAGGGTGGAAGAAGAACTGGTATTTCATTCATTGCTCCTTGTTCTCTTGTCTGGAAGTAGTTTGCATTTTTCATTTTCACACATAAGAGATTTGTAGAAGAACAAGGATTGTTCCATTAATCATGTGTCATTTTCTTGACCATTAAAGGTTGAAACCTAAAATAGTGTTCCAGTTACATTTTGTTACATATTAATTACCCTCTTTCATTTATGATATAGTGTTTCAGTTTCATTCTGTTATACATTTTTTTGATGCACTGGTTTGAAAATTTAGAAAAACAAAATAAAACAAGTTTATATTTTTTTTCTTTTTCATTAAAAATTCCAAAAAATAACTTCCTCCCATGAACCATGCTGGTCGAGTATAGGTTTATACTAGGATAGTCCTATTGTTCTATGTTCAATGGTTCCTTCCATTTTGTGATCTGAACACCAGATTAGAATTTAGAAAAACCTTCTCACATAATTATTTAAATTAACTAAGATATGTTCAAAAAAAATTTCCAGGCTCACCGATCCTCGAAATTAGGTCCCTTCGATACGTCTAGTCTAAAAAAATCCATTTATTTGAAAAATATAATAAAGACTTTTCGAGATATTAAAATCCATTTCCCAGATATTATATTTCCAAATGATCATGATTGAATAGAAAAAAAATCTATATATTCATTAATAAAATTCTTGATAGAGGGAAAAATAAGGGAGAGATATAAATTCATTTCTTAAGATCTCCTAAGCACTTCTCAGGCTACATTGATGATTTTCATCCTACTCCTCATTCATGCTTCCTCCATTTAGTTGTGATCCTCTATCCACTAGTATATTTCCTAACCATGTTCTACTTCTTTTTATAATCAATGAATAATTCCAATTTATATCACTACAATAAAAATTCCCAACCATGACCTCATAGTCATATCTTTGATATTTTATATTTCTCCTCCACATGGAACTTTCACTGTATATCTTCTTTCTCCCTGGTGACATCTATAATTCACCTAATAATCGAATAAGCTTCAGCTAAATTTTTTATTCTAATCAGTGGCCAAAATCATCTTTCTTATGTTCATTATTTATAATTTTTTATGACTAATATAAAACATTAATAAATGAAATTAGGAAAATATTATATAATTTGGTAAATATTTCATCACTCCTCATTGGAATCCTATGATTTTGATTTTATTTTATGATATGATTCTCTTGGGTATTGATGATTCTAACTTAATATTATTGAGTTCATGGGAAAATGTGAAGCACACATGGGGATGATCTATTAGATTTTTTAATTTTGTGTGGAATGAATTGATTGGATTCCTATGTTTTACATTGATGAGTGTCTCCTAGCTAGAAGTACCATGTGAATTTCTTGAATCATTCCATCTGAATCTATTTTTCTAAAAGGTATAATGATGTACTGTGAATCAATATCCTAATATCTTCCTTTTAGAAATTGGTTATGATACAAAAATAAATTTTTAACATACTCTTTGATATGTATTACACTTAAGGGTGAATACATATAATGGAAATCTATTCCAAATATTCCAATGTACTCAATCCTTGTGAAGATATTTAATTCCTTACACTTAGGCTAGAAAACTTTTATTGATCGTGGAAAATAATTATTCTCAACTACCATTGTAATTATTCTTTGATAACATTCCATGTTCATCATTTCAATATTTTCATAATATTAACTAAGAATAATATGAAATGAAAATAATAAAAAATAAATTAGTAATCCCATGAATGATAACAAATGATGATTCGGTCAATTTAAAAATTTTATTTTATGTCATATGAATGGATAAAAAATAAAAAATATTTATTTTTTCATATAATGATCATGGTTTAATATTAATTACCATGTTTGAAATCATCCAATTTTTATGTATTCACTAATTAAATGTCAAAATTTAATATGATACTCATTTATCACATCAAAATGGTGTGGAAAAATATAATCACAATATAGACACATAAAATTACCACACATATTGAAATATTTTCATAACTAAATTGAAATCCATGATATGACATTATAGATAGAAAATAAAGATGTTAAAATTATACTAACAATGAAACGTGTTACATAAGAAGAATCTGGGACAAATATTTCCTATATATTCACAAAGTACATTCCTAGCTTCAAATAAAAAAACTATAAATCCATTAAGCCAAAACTATATATCAATTGAAAATTTTAAGAATTATTTGTAAATATTTCTCACCATTATAATTAAATTAATATTCATATTCTTGTTCATCATGTTTACAAAGATAGGATTTAGGATTAGTAACAACTATAATTGGAATCACTTCCATATATCACTAGTCCTTAAATTCAATAAACAAAACCTTAATTTTCTGAAATTATTCTATTATATTTAAATCTAATAATTTATTATTTGATTTACATATTTCCTTCAACTTTATGAATAGTTTTTTAACAACTAGGAACTTTAAATTAATTTTATCTATGCATGATTTGAACATATTAATTATTAATCTTTATATGTATATTATTTAATCACACAAATAGTGCATAATGTTGGATTTCATTTGTAATTTAATCCCAAATTCTCATTTCACAACATCATAAAAGGACATATATGACAATTTGTTGAGTTTTATCCATGGTGTTTATAAATTCACACTATCTATGTTACTATGTTCACTTTCAAACTTCTTGTTTCCCCATCTGATTACCCATTTCAATAATGATGTATATGATCAATCTCTATTTCCTAGTTCCAAGCTATAATTTCGCTAAAATTATTGTGAATAATAACTCCATAATCATGAACACATTGCATCTTTTTTGTCAATTTAATAAATAGTTACTTTAATATGTGCCTATTGAATAAATGGAGGGTTCTGTATGTATCGTTCAAATAAAATGTAGTTGGATCATGTATAGAAATGGTATTTTGAGGAGGTTGTCTTGTGCATGACAAAAATGGCTCAATGATATTTTATGGAGGGTTCCTGATGTGTTGGTTGGATTTCCTAATGTAAAGATCTATTATTCATGGTAACATGATTAACAAAAACAAAATTGTTAAATTCTGGTCAATCAGTACATTTGGGTGATGAATACATGGTGAGAAGGGAATGGTGTTGTATATTCTCTTTCTAGTAACATGATGTCTGGTGAATGTCTCATTTTATACTTTGGGTTGGTGTCTCCTTCAGATTATTGTATAATTATTTTATGCCGTAATTTTCTAGATCTCCAATATTCAAACCTCTATGAGTGGAGTGTGTGGTTGTTTTTTTAATTTTAATGTAATAAAACATTAAATTAAAATCAATGTATAATATAATTGTTCAATTAAAATGATGATATTTTAATGAAACATAAATCCCAAAGTCCATTAAAATTTTCAAACATTGTGGTTTTTTTATACAAACAATAATTGAATCATATCCTAGTAATGTAACAGAACACTCCCACATAGTTAAATCCCAAAATTGTCACCAATATTGAATACTATGTTGGAGGAGAATATTTAAGATAGTTTAATTTTATTGATTTATCAATTCAATAGTTATGAATAATCTTGAAGGGGTAAAATAATTTTTATTGATTGTTTTCATTCAAAAATTTAATATCCAAAATAGATTAAAAATAATAAGTATATTTATTACTTTAAAAATATATTAAAAAAAATTCACAAAATTTCATTGAAATTGTATGTTCATCATTATGAAGGACATCATACAAAATTTAAAAAAAATTCAATTTAAATTTTGGAACCGTGGTCTAAAATTTCGTTGATTTATTTTTCCATATAAAAATAATTATAAAGTTAATAAAAATTAAGAGTAATAAATAAATAAATAAAAAAATTTATTAAATGAGGAATTCACCATCATTTTTTTCTCATAACAATATTGAATAAAAATTTTACTCAACAAAATAGAATAATACACCATTGAATTTGAATATTTAATCATTGTAAATCATCCAAATGAACCCTATAATAATATTATTTTATTATAAATAGTTCCATATTTGAATTAAAATAGAATAACATATATTCACATACAAATATAGTGTTTTATTCTTCAAAGGAAAATTCCGTTGGAGTAGATTATAGGGGAGTTGTTATCCCCTTAGTTCCTACACAAATATCATCTTTTTCCAAGTGCATTGAATTTGGAATTATTTTTTAGAATGATACAGAAAAAATAATGTCTCAGTTATGTTATAGAGTGACTAAATATATGATTTAAAGATATAAACCCAACCCACTATACATTTAATTTTTGGTTATAATAATGAACAAGTGATTATAGTAGTTCAAGTGACCACATGTAGAAACCAAATTACTACACCTTAGAAAATTGAATAGGATTGGACTATCCACAAAAAGTAATGGGTGTCCATAAGAAGAAAACGTTTGAACATATAAAAAATACAATAAGAAATATTCAATTAAAAAATTAAAATTACATATCCATTATTTGGACCTCATGAACACTAATTTAAAAGTCTACAGTAAGAAAATGTAATGGATCGGTATTTAAAAAAATTGATGGCATACAAGAACCTTGGATGTCAATAAAAGGGAATATTTATTCTCCTTCCATAAACAAAAAGAACTATTCTATTATCCCAGTTCTCAACATCTTGATTTACCAAAACTCTACATGTGATGAAGGGTTTGGATGAAATGGTCAACAATTCACCTATAAAACTTTTACGAGAGATAAATATACAAAAAACCTTTTCCAAAATTTTAAATAATTTTTTTAAATGATAGAAACATGAATGTTTTTTATCTTGGTATATTTCATCATTATATTGTTATTTAAATTTAGTTTCCTACATCTCACTCAACATCAATAACCTTCTTTCTTCAAGGTATCTGAAATACTAATTCATCTCCTTTACTTCCAAAATAACATTTTATATAACTTTATTCGCTAATGGATCAAAATTTCAATTATATTTATAAGATAATGTATCTCAATTGGGGTCATGAAAGTAGTAATACAAGTAAACAATATCATATGCAATTTGACATTCAAGTCATTCTTATATATATAAAATGTTTTTTGACGATTTTTTAACTTGATCATACAAACCGCATCATGAAAACATGATTATTAGATGAATTTGGTTCCATTTATATGAGTACACTAATATTTTAACATTTTATCCTTGAACATGTAATTATTTAAATTTGGGACGTTACCATTGATGAATTTGGTTCCACTTGGATACATAATAAGAAAACAAAATAATGCACTCATACAAATAATAAGATAGAAAATTTCCCCTAAAATATATTCCTTGTGCATAATATATTCCAACCGATCAATTCTACTTTTGGGGTATCTCATATTTTCTTCCAAAATTTTCTCGAATATGTCACATTTATATTAGAAATACCAAACATTGATAATCATATAATAGAGTTCTCCAATAAACACCACTTACAACACTTTACAACCTGTTTTGTCTCCCTATGGTGAATAGTGATAACCCTTTAGTATTCAAGGAATTTTTTTCTCTACTACACATCTCGCTAACATTATGTAACAATAACTTCGAAAAAGAAATTGATTTTCCAAAAAAATATTTTCACCATTGAAATGATCACATCCTATTAGATCTGTAAATCATCATTTGTAAATTCAGCTATATCAAGGGGGTTTCAATGTCTAGATACTATGATAATTTCCGTGATAATATTACAAATATTTTTTCATCTAGATGTAATGTGTTTGTATATTTTTTTTATAAATCCAATGTATTGGGAAACCAATAGAGGATGTTAGTAACCACATTCTCATATCATTTACTATCAATAATCCGCATGTTAAATTAATGTATCTATAGCTTCCATTTTATAAGTATTTTTTTAATTCATTCATACTAAATTGAAATAACAAATCAAAATGGTCGGTATAAATGTTATCGTTAGACCGTATGAGATATGTTAGTAATTTATCTTGAGAAATAATAATATAGGGAAAATTATTTTTATTATTTTATAAATTTTTATGGTAATCATAGAACAACACACTATCATAATAGATCACAAGAATATTCTTCATATTTATTTTCCCAAAAACAAGACCATGTTACCAAATCACATGTATCAAACCTAATCTCAAAAGAGAGTTTCCAATTTGAATGAGTATTATTCGGTCATGATTTTAATTTCATATCTATAATATTAAATGACATATGGATTAAAAAATCAAACACAAAGGTGTGTCATTAACTAGAAGTGGGTAATGGATCCTTTTGGTTTTGGAAAATCCATTGTGAATCTCTAGTTGAAACCCGCATGACCTAGAAAACACATAATTGTAGTTACATTTTATAGAGGGGGAATATGCCGGATTAAATAAATTTTGGAATATACAACATCAATTCCCCTTTGATAATTTTTTACCTAAAGTAATTCCCATTGTGACCAGGTACTAAAATTTAATACTGTTAAAATAGAGTTTTATCTCTTGAATCCTCTTAAAAATAGTTTCCATAATTTTTTTAAATAATTTTACAATATATATAAACTATTAATAAATATACAAAAAATATATATGATCATAAAAATTTAATTTAATGTATTCTATTATACATACCTAAAAATTTTCATGGGCACTACATAACATAAATGATATTCACTAATAGGAAATTATCACTAATTAATGTCTAAAAGTTGTTTTCTCTTAATCATTAGAAGAAATTGAAATATTTTTGTAATCATACAATACATATTTTAATATATATATATATATATATATATATATATATATCGTTTACCATTACATTCAAATTAATTTGATTTGAAAATTTTCTAGGATAATGTCCATTCCATGTGGACAAATTCATATTCTAATAATAAATAAAAAAAATCCACCTTTTCTGTCTAAATTTAATAATTTTAATAACACTCATTCTTAAAAAAGTGACTCCACACATTTTAGATAATTCTGAAACCTAACCGTTCAATATGATATCTAATATGGGTCAAATGATCATAGAATAATGAAATAAAGGTGTGGCCTCCCTGTCTACAAATTCATGTTTTGGTTAATTCATATTTTACCCAAAACTCTATGATTATGGTTAGGATCCATGGTTTTTTTGGTAATTCCATAAGAATGATATATTACATTAATGATAGTTAAACCCCACCAATCATATAATTAAATTTCAATGGAACATCCACCAATCTACCCTTCTAACTTTTGTAATGGTTTGATTAGATGATAATAGTTAATAAAAAACAATAACCTAGAAAATTATATTTCAATTGAGATTTCTCGAGATTGGGATCTAGTGTAGAGTCATGATTATAATATAGTAGAATCATGGTATTATTATGACCATGATCATCAAGATTCATTTTTATGAAGACATTCTATAAACCCTATATTGTGTATCCAAGAAAAATCCTTCCCAGGATTAGAATATATGAATGGTTTTAGAATGTAAAATATTATAATTTTTAAATAAATTCACTCAAATACTCATAAATGTATTGAGACATGTTTAAATATATAAATATATCCTCAATATCATTTAATTGGGTCATATACTCAACGTTAAAAATATCATCATAAAAAATATCATCTTAGCAGAAACATTACTATTGTTATTCATTGGAAAGAAATAAATATTCTTATCTTCTTCCTTATCAATATTATTCGGATATTTATTATCAAATTTTGAAGGGAATTATTTAATAAAGAATTAATTTTCATCTCACCTTAAAATTGGTCAATTATTTTCTTAAATTTAAGAATCTCAACTCTAAAATATTTCTCTATAGAATATGGTTCATTATCATTTTAAAAGATATTATATTTATCTATTTTTTATATATAATTAAAAATTATATTTCCTTTAGAAACAATGATAAGATCCCTCCCTTATGGATCAAAATGTACTAAAAAAATAATAGTCAGTATTAAAATCATCAACAATAATGATAAATTAAATGGATGAAAAAACATCCGTACACCCACTATTAAGTAATTAACTACCACAATTGGGTCACTAATGGAATGATCAAATCACTATAAGAAAAATGTGTTGATTTGTGGATATCCTAATCTACACTATTAAAATGATGAAAATTTAATTTGATTGATACTCTTAAAAAGGATAATAAATATATGTTCATTCTACTATACCGTAAAGTGTATTTTATAAAAGAACATCATTAATGTTAGAGTTTTTGAGGAATATTATTTTGGATTACAACATTAAACTCCTCAATGAGATTATATTTTGAAAATTATCTATGATTTAATTCATGAATAAATTTTCTTTCGTGAATTAATATAATATGTTTTTGAATTAAGACATCCCTGAAATGTATAATAGTATTATATTTTTTTATGTTCTATCAATTTTATTAGTTTTTGTTGAATTATTCTTGTTTTTATTTCCTCCAGTGAAATAATTATATGGAGAATGATTTGTCAAAATTGTTTTTGACAACCTCATTTTTTTTATAAATATTATCATTCACTTTATTATATTTTATTTTCATATATTGTTTTTATTTTTTCAAATGGAATATTTTTTTTGAATTAGTGTTAAGTTTTTCTTTCCATATTTCTTAGTTTATAGATTTATTTATTGTGGTTCTATATATCCTTATGATTTTTATATTTAGTTGGTGTATAATATTTTAAATATTACTGGTGAGATTAAATTTCACTCCATGTTATCAATTCCATTATATTTTCTATAGGAATATTCACAATGGTTCTTGGTAACCTCACATTATCTCTCTGTCCAAACTCTCTAGTAAATAAATTTTATTTGGATTAGAAATTGTAATTTTCATGTTTAGAAGAATCTTTTTATTACTCTATTTTAGCCTTGTGTTTTGAAACATAAGAATATATTATAACAATCATAAATTGACAAACAAATTCTATATTTCATATTGATTTTAATGAAATGTAATTATGTTGTGTCATTAACATCAACCATGTATGTTATTCAGATATAGATGAAGTACCCATTCTAAGAAATATCTAATCTCTTGTCAAATGGTTCAGATGGTTACTATATCATAGATTATATGTATTTGAAAATATATCATCATTTGGGTCCATCCTAGTAATATTTCTAGATATTATTTTCAAAATATTGGTATGATATATAACAATTAGGTTATCATGAGTTCGAATGACTGAACATGAATTTATTGTAACATTGTTCCCTGAGATTGTTTTGAATAATTGTTTTGATGAATACATTACATTGGACCACATCTTATTGAGATAAATTATTTTCTATGAAAATAATTTTTCTTATCAGTTAACACATTTTCTGTGAATTTTTTTCTAGTTTGGTAATGATCAGTTTCAATTACCCAGTATAATTTTCAATACCATCCCCTAAAATAATATTGATCAACCAATGTTATGTAATATAATGTGATACTACTGTAAAATTAATCATTGATAAGTTTTTTTTGGGAATTTTTTATCAATAAATTTCATATATAACAACTTGAATCAATCGTAACCCTCAAAAAATTGGCCATCCTCTTCTTAAATTAATCTAGTTATTTTATTCCATATTTATATAGTCATTTTCCAAATATAAAAAATTTAATTGAAAATATTGTATTGTTGGTCGAATGAAAAATTGATTTCTTCTTCCTTTTTTTAGAGAATTATTTTTTCAATTCACTTCAAAAAATTGGGAAAACTCACATTTTCAATTAATAATAACTCAAAACTATCAATGGTATTTGTTAAACCACATAATCAAATTCCATAATGACAAATAGTTGATCTTCATGGTGATTTTTATTAAATGATAGAAATACGAAAAAGTTAGATTGTTTGATATCATTCTTGTGAGGCCAAATTATTTTGTTAATCCATAATAGATTGATTTAATATATAAGGATATATAATTTCCAATATATTAAAATATATATTAGTGTATTTTTATTTTGATATTGATTGGAAATTATTATTTTTCATTATACTAGTGTATTCCCCAATAGTTTGGTTATTCATTCGCTACATCATTTTTAAAAATTTTGTTAATTACATTATATTTTTATAAAAAATAGAAAATCATATTTGATTTTAAAAAATATGTTACCTCTTTTATTAAGATATTTAATTTAACATCATATTTCTTGGTCATACATTCCATCACTATAAATGATTCTAAAAAAATAATATTTTACACCATAATTGACTATTCAATGGTTAAATTATTTATTTATAATCCTATTCTGAAATAATTTTGTTATTAAAATGGTTCACTCTATAGGGAATGACTTTTACATAATGTGTGTTTCCAGGTATTAACATAAAAATAATATACAATTATATAAAAAATATAGAAAATTGAATAAAATAACTAATAATTATAGAGAGGTAAATGAAATAAGAAAATGTAATAGGATAAAATAGAATTGAGAGCATACAAATCCTAAGCATCCAAAAAAATCAAGAGATGAGATATTGGACTTCAATTAGATTGTTTCAAATAGAAAATCCATAACTTTTGGATGAAGTGAAAAGAACATGATATGAGATGATAGAGGGGTGAATATTATATGGAATGGAATAACTGTCATAAAATCCCACAATTGTTTCACCAAATCAATAAATAATAAAATTGGAACCAAATATATATCAAAATCCATGTTTACCATGATGTGCTACCCTAAATGAGTATATCCCATTTCAAATGGATTCATATATGTTTAACTAGATTGAGACTATTTTAAATTGATATCCTTTTTCATTGGTTCCTAATCTATTCTATATTTTGTTACCTATTAAATGATGATGAGTATAGAGTGTAGAATGAAATCCCACATGAATGAAGTAAAATAATTTTTGAAGACAATATCATTTCCTGAAAGTAGATTATGCAATGATTTTGTTCATAAAAACAGAATATTTCAATAAATTAATTAAAAATATCAAAACATTAACATATTTATGGTGATATAGAATTTATTCATCTAAGAGTTCCAAAACTCACCACATTCTCAACAGACACTCTACAGTTGGCTCCTCATCCCATCTTACGCCAAAAAATTATTTTCATATATCCTTTAATATATTTCCAAACATGATTCCCCATTATTTTCTATATTGAATGATTCTATAATTAATAACACTACCAGATCAATTCCCATACATGATATTAGTATCAATTCTTTGAGATTTTCATCCTAGACTCCATGTTTTACTATCACTGATAATATTTCACATAATTAGTGAAATAATTAGTTCTAATAAATAATTATTGGGCTTCCCCACATGTTTCTATTCCCAACAGTTTCCATGACCACAATTATTGATGGTCTCCAAAAATATTGGACAAGGGTCATGATTTAACATAGTATCTATTTCATGAATAAATTCTCTAATTCATAAATCTATTTTTCCATGCCTATGATCATTTTTATTAATATAATAAATCCAAAAAAATATAACGTTTTCTTAAAGATGACTTTCATTATTTTCGGAAATATTTCGTCACTCAATATGATCACCGATGATTTTTATTTTATTTTCTAGGATTACAGTTATTGTTTTTCATAGGGTTTTGATGGTATTATTTTGTTCACGGGACTATGATGAACTAATTAGGGTCTAAGGTGCGCTAATTAATAATTAGTCATATCATCCTGTGAATGGATTCATATGTTTTGATGTGGAATCCCGAGGATTCATTTGATGTACTTGGTGGATTTTCTAAACCCTTCCTTAAATATTATTTTCATCACAAAATAACAAATCCTTATGATGTGGATAAGTCTTATGATCCTCCTCCCTGGAAGATTATTATGACCCTATAAATCATTGTGACCCTCCAATTAGGATATTTTTAGTCTCAAGGGTAAATATGTATAATGTCAAACTCCTACAAAATGGAAAACAATCAAATCCCAATGAAAACTGGTATATCCTTATGCTCAGTGTCAATTTATTATTTTGAGCTTGTGAAAACATTAACCTCAGATGATTTTTTATTTTCTTATGAAAATTATATAAATAAACTATATAAATGTTTTAATTTTTGTAGATAAATAAAAAATTAAATGAACATTTTGATACACAAATTGAAAAGCCTCTAGTCAATAAAATTAATGAATATACAAGAGAATGGATTTTAATTTTGATCTAAGGGTTGTATAAACACATAATAATACTTATTTTCTACCAATTATTCATAAATTATATAAATAATTATTTTTTTGTAGCATAAAATTCATTTACTACATCAACAAGAGGTGGAAAATTATAATCAAACCACTGCCACATAAGATACCCTCACATGGTGTATATCCCATAATAATGTAACTTGGATACATATACCCTTCAAAAAAATCAATATCCTTTGCCAATGGTTCAGGTACAACTACATTCCACTCCTGTAATTTATTATGAAATTACAACACTAAAAAAACCAAAGAATTAACATATATCACGTTTTTATAAACACTTAAACTCATAAGTATTTCCAATTACTCTTAGATAGGTTCAAATCACTTAATAAATGGAAAAATATAAGAACCCATACACTCACCTGCACACTCCTATTACACTCTGACATACACTATCCCCACATGGTATTTTCAGTGGAAAACTAAATTATTGGATTTTAATTAACTAGAGAAAAGAATTAATAAAATTAAAATACCTTTTCATTGGTTTCATAACATATAATGTATTTACAAAATCATATTTAACCATAAAATACTTAATCCATAGAATGGTCAAATCACACTCCCAAATAAACATATCATTCGTCACACCACATTGGGGACTCAATTCAAAAATCAGTCATACCCTAAGGTCCTGAATTTTTTGTCATGACAGACCAATATAAACAATTGTTTCATTTCAAATTGTTCTATAATATACCATCTAACCATCAACCAATAGACTCATCAATCATCCCTATAGACATTTCTAGACCATTAACTACATTGTTTCTCATGATCTAAAAACTCAACATTTAGTGTTTTAACTAATGAAAAATAAGATCCTCCTAGAAATCCATTTAATAATAATGTTTCAAACATCACCCCTTTTCCATATATGGTATCCATTAATTATTTTTTCATAATATATGGATCCAACAATACTTATTTTATTATACTATTCCACAAGGGTTTAGCATTTCATGGGAGTTCACCTCCCATAATCATTTTCATGAATCCAATAAAAGTCATCCCAAATCACATAACTATAATTATCAAAGTGATATTGTATCCAAAACCCGTATTAAAAAAATAAACAACTCTACCCAGTGATGAAAGATGAATTGGAATTTCAATCTCAAACTACTTATCTAAACATTCTAAGGATTTATCTCACTAAACCACCAACATACATAGGCACCAACATGACTTATCATCAAATGTTCCGACCTTCATCAATATATCTGCATTTATCAATCATTAACCAATGAAGATGAACCACACAAAGGTCCCATTTCCACTACTAATGCTCCAAATAAACTGATTCCATTTTACCAATCAAAACAACATGATCATAGAGTTACCAAAAACACCACAGTTCTCCCACACTTCTTCATAAACCAAATGCCAGTACAATTCATACAAAATGGTGTGATTAATTTTTTTTAAAAACAAACAATAAAATATAATTAAATACTAATAATACTTTTTCATGTAGGGTAGTTTTAAAAAAATGAATCATTTATGAAACTACCAACCGTACAAAACACTCTCAAACAAACTACCAAATATGATTTCTAGACAACCTCAAATATCCAATGATGCGGTCATTATCCTTTTATTCTTATGAAAAATGTTCCATTAACTTTGTAAACCAAATAACTAAAGGTATAATGACATGATATTATTTTAAGACACGTCATATCACAGTCCTAGTGCACCATGTATTAAATTGTTTCTACCACACCATGGATAAAATAAAGGACATTCCTCACCCGAAGGACTAAATTTGGATTTAAATCCAAAAGTTAATGCCAGAACATCCCCTTAACACATAAAAAACATTTTTAAAATCTACCTTGTATTCCATTTCATATACATAACACATGATTCACATCTTTAACCACTAAAAGAAGAAAAAATCTAGTTAATATCTTATCTGACAATTTTGGAACTCAACCGAATCATCTTTTCAATGTCTAAAGAATCTCACTCATGTAATCATTTATATCCAAGTAATTAATTAAAAAATTCCTATGATCAATACCATACAATCAACAATCTTCACAGAAGATATCAATGACATGGTCCATGAGACACTATTTTTTTAATCCTCAAAATGATCCACTCACATTCTTCTTAATAAAAGAGAGGAATCCACTATCACACCACAGAAGTCTTATGAAACTAATCACCCCACTACCTGGTGTAGAACGAATGAATATTGATTTATACCACCATCCATACCCAACTAATATACAAAATCTCACACCTTTATCCAGTTCTTAATGATCTAGAGTGACAACTCACATCAGCCCATCTGAACCATGGGAGTCTACCCAAAATAAATCCCCAATAACATAACCCCTGATAGTGTTTTTATATTACTCAAGGATCACAAAGAAAACTATATACCATAAAATAACTTTACACAATTTATAGAGAGATGTATAGTCATAACATGGATGAATCACAATCTAATCATCCCTTCGTGAGGGTCGAAAACAAGTAATAATCCAGTTTTTAACTCATCCCATGAAGGGATTCCATTCACCAAACCACACATATAGATCACCATAAGTATGGTAATCATAAAAAAATGAATCATTCCATTCATCCACATTTCACAACAATAAAAAGGTGATGAATTCAAGAGAATCTCATATTTACAAAATAAAAATCTATATTAAAATTTCCAAACATGCCTATCAGAGTCATGAACCATTAAACCAAACCATATATATCCTCTAAAAATTACACATCAACCAACTATTTCAATAAATTTATATTCAAAAACTCTTAAAAAAATTCTTATTCAACTCAAAATATATTACATTTTCATTCTAATCAATTTTTGAAAAAAAATCATTTTCTATTTTTGAATCCATTTGTGAAAAAATAACCCATTTCATGGAAAAAAATTAAATCATTCGATTTATATTTAAAAAATTTATTTTACGAAATACATTGTAAAATTCATTGCATTAATAAATTTATTTCACATATCATGTCTTTAAATTTTCTTTTTAAAAAACAAATTATTTTGGAATACAATTAAAATTCATTTATAAAATTGAAATTCCTTAATAAATATAGTTAAAAATTTCAATTATCTAATGAAATACAATGGAAGTTATCAAAAAAAAGTAATAATCACTTAAATACTCTACTCATTTTCCCATTGCATCAATACTTATTCAACCATCAAATCCATTCATAACAAAATATATCATACACACTCTAAATTTGTTCAATTTCATGAGAATTGAATTTTTAAAATACACCAACCATATTATTGTTAACATTAAATAAATTAAATCCTATATCAATGATAGTAGAGGAAGAACATGACATTTTAACCTCTCAGTATATTTATGTTGCGTGAAATCACCCACTATTTAAAATTACCAAGATTAAATCACATATTTTATAACATGAAAATCATGTGATTCAATCAATGAGAATTATATCAACAGTAAAAGTACAAAAAAATAGAAATCCCTCACCTTGAAACATGAACATCAATTACATTTGTGTTGGATAATCCCAAACATGAGTTCCATAACATGTACAAACAACCTTTTATCATATGTATACATTCAAAAAATAGTATCTGAAAATAAAATAATGCTATGTTACTATAGGAACACATAAATTTCACAAATAAATATTATTCATTTTAAAATTAATAATTAAAACGTAATATTATGATCCAATATAGCAATGTAAATTTTTAGTTTGTTTTGAATCATGGATACATATTCAATTTAAACCCTAATGTTCCAAATCATTTCCCAAATAGTTTCCCACAGCTATCACATTTATGTTGGTATATTATTCTTTAAAATATTATTCAAATTCCGGGAAAAGGAAACATAGTGCTGGTTGAGGAATGATTCTTTGTAGGGGTAAAAAAGGATGATATAAATAATCACATAACCATAACATAATCCTATGTGTATTAAAATATGATATTTCCATTTTAAAAACATACCTATCATATCATTGAAATTACTAATCTGTCATGGAATAATGATTTCCAATTCATAATACACGATTCATTAATGTTTAATGGAACATGATCCATGAGAGAATGACATTGGAATAAGACCTATATTTGTATAATAATCATATGTATACATATTAATTTAAATATGAATGTAACATTTCCAATACAATAATATTAGATTTTATTCACATCTCACTCCATCATATAAGTAGACAATGTCCATATCAAAGACTATCATTTTATAAAAAGTATATTATTTAACAAGGTTCATTCCACATTTTAGTTAAAAAAACCTCATGATATATACATTATTTTTTTAATGTACTGTTGGGATATATAACTCTTTTCATGCTCATATCGTAATTAAATACATATATATGTGTGACAAAAGTTGAAAAATACATTCATTATATCATCATACAACAACTTGTTGAAAGGTGTTAGGGTTTGCAAATATATTATCATTTGATCATAGCATAACCCATTTAAATTAAATTATTATAATAAACATATCATACTCATAATAATAAAACATATATGTATAAAATTAAGTTGATATCGTTCAATCATATCCATATAATAAAATAATTATCATCAGATGAATTTATTTGTAAATTCAAAATTCCATTTAAATCTTACATGAATATTTCATGATTAAATTACACTTTTCGTTTTGAAATCAATTTTTTATAATCTGAATATTTCTGTAATAGTGCGTACAAAATTTTATTTGAATATAACATTTGGAACCATTCTTTTAATTATCAAAAATTCACTTTTTTGAGGATATTAATTAGATTTATTCTTAAATATAGCATTGTATAATATAAGACAGTTTTTCAAAATACTGGATAACTATTGGAAAGACCCACCACAAGGTATTACTAATATTGATGATGAGTCTCCACTAGAAATTTCACCTTTAAGATGAAAATTTGGTTTATTATGGTAAATACCCTCAATCATATACAAGTCACCATCATGGTGAATTAGTTATTACGTATTGACAAGACCCTCTATCATCTTGACTCACCATTGGCTAGAATCACCGCCAGCAAACATCACTATCAGAATTATATCACTTCTCAGAGTAGTCAACTTCAATGTTTCTATTTATTTTTAATTAAATATCTTAGACATATATATTATCGAATTTAATTGCTGAAGTTATTATATTCATTGCTATTATATTATTACAGTGATGGATTATTGTTTGTGTCAGTTGATCAGTACAAGAATAAGAGGATCTATTTGATTTCAATTTAATGTTGTTGATATAATATGGAGCTAATACTACCCTACATTATAATGTGTTATAGATTATTATAAACACCACATACAAGGGAGATGAAATTTTAAAAGAACTGGGTATTTTGTGAAGAGTGAGACATTATAAAGAGATTTAAAAAATCATCCTTACCTATGATCAAGTATATAATATTAAATCACATAAACATCTAGCTCACTTATAGATATCATAATGAATATATATTATGAAACTCAATTTTTTGGCAATTTCATAAAATCATGACTCACATATCACATCAATCTATATTAATGGGGTATCATGATTTACAGCAGATCATATTGATCATCAAAACATTATCTATATATTTACATTTTATTAATAATTATTTCCTCCATATATTGTGCAATGCGTGATTTTAGTTTCATATTAAAGATACAAAATATCTCATTTACAATTATGGAAGATCATATAGCTATTCATTATCACCCATTTCAGTTTTTCATCTATGTGTTTTATAATTTTTCCTTATGTGACATGACTTTATTCATTTCCCATTGTTGTTGGGGTAGAGGTCCATGCATGACCATGATAGATACATAGATATTGTGTATACTCGATCTAGGATATGGATCAATATTATTAAATATAGTCTTCATTGTAGAATTAGATTAACAAGAAGAGATGATTAGGTGTGAGCTTCATACTGAACATATTGTATTTATTACAATATGAAAACTTTTTATTTCAAATATTCTATTATTTTTTTAAACTATAAACAAAACCATTACATTGATAGTTAATCTTAAATAGTGATTATTTTTTTTATTAAATTAAATTGATTTAAAATGATAAAATTGTTTTCAAATATTTTTTCAACTGGGACATAATTACTATTTTATAAACCAATTTAATTGTCATAACTTATATCAAGATGTTCTTTTGATTAACTGTTTATTTTTAATTATTAAATGATTTTATATAATCCTATTATCAACTGAAATTTAATTGGGTATTCAATTAACCCCCCCACCACACCCCCCCTCTTGATATACTAACTCTAACCCAAATTTTTTTTTATCAATGGTCCGTTTAAAATATTTTCAACTATTATTTTAGTTGTGTTTTAATGATATTTAATTTATTTCACATATAAATTTAGTTCATTAAATTGATAATATTCAAGACGGTTATTTTACTAATAGACCTCCATTTTTCAATGATCGTAACAATGCTCAGGGGAAGGAATAAATCATATTGAAAGAATGAGATTTTATATTTGTGCTTCTATAAATGATAAATATGAATTACATGCAGCTGCTAGAGCTACATTTGTTAATGGAACAGAAAATGATTTAATAATTATTTAAAATCTACAAAATTCTCTATACGGTGCATTATGTGTTGAGTAATTTAATAAGATATCTTATTGTAAAACTTATTGTGAAATATGGGATACATTATCTAGTTCATATGAAGTAACTACTAATCTTTATGAAATGAGATTGAACACGTATAAAATGAGATTTGATACATTTAAATTGAAACATGACTATATGATTTGTGATGTGTGTGTTAGGTTCAATGAGATAGGAAAAAATGAGTTCCTCAGTGAATCTAATTTTATAAAATGATCAAATCAGGTGGCCACTGGGAAGTATTCTAGTGACATGTATGGGGACTCCTATTTCAAAATGGGAATCATGCAACATCAGTAAGCAACCCATTAAAAAATTTATTTGTATTTTGATGAATTATAGGAAACATCTTAATGTAAACCAATACAATTTTGATGAACTTTAGCGGAAATTTGTTTCCCTTATGAAAATTTCAAAAAAAATGAAAAAACTATTTGAAAACTCTAGTGATGAGGAATCACCTACCATCTCTAATAAATAAATAGTATTCATTACTAGAAGGATTATGAAATTATACATGATGAATAAATTATGATTAATATATTAGTATAATGTCATCTATGATAATTAAGATAATTAGGATAATTATTTGGAATGTTATTACAATTGAAATTATATTACTAGTTATGAGTGTAAGAGAAAATGAAATGTTATGCATGACTATCCAATGTTGAATTACAAGAATAAGTATGATGATAAGGATAAAAATTATGACAAATCCATGAATGACAAAAAGAGTGCCTATGGTAAATTATCTAGTGAATCAAACTCAAAACATGAAAAAATACAGAAAATATTCTTTTTAATGAAAAATATATTTGAGGTGCCTACGATATCTCCTATACAAAATTTTGATCAATATGAAAATGAACATAGTGACGATGCTATGTATAAAATGGGAAATGTTTGAGTACTGAAATATGTTATAATGTAAATTTAACTAACTGAAATACAAATAAAAATTTATAAATATACAAATTTTTTTATCTAATAGTGTTATAATTGACCTTAGAGTACAAAAATTATGAATTCTCATTTTTTGAAATAAAATAAAGATAATAATTTCTCATTTAAGAAACTAAATAAATATATATAGTTATTTACAAATGAAATATAAACTCACACTCAAATATTAGTAAATACATTCTACACAATATATTACTGGGCTACGTTACCAACCCAGACAATGAAGAATTTTTTAGAGAACTTTTGTTCCCATATCCATATTGGAAATTCTAATACACCTTTTTATTCAAGTTTAACTAAGAAATATTTTATTTAAATGATTTTAAATTATGGTTATATGAACACCAATAAAAAAAATATGCGATTCTATGGCCTTAATCACTAACATATATAGATCCATGAAAATATGGAACCGAAATCATTCTTGGTGTAAAATTATTTTTCTTGGAAAAAAATCTATAAAAGCATCAGTATAACTATGTGGTACTTGGACAAGGTATTTTCTATTGATATGATATAATATTAATTTATCATCAAGAACAGTGTAATTTCTAATGGTGGAATTGATAGCTTTGGTGAAAATTCTAATGGAATGATCATTGTTCATTAGTAAATATATAACACAAATGCTGGGGGTGATGTGTTGGTGGTTGCTTCTACGATCAACCAGAGATGCTATGGGGGTCCATTTTCATTCCCATCTACGCCTACGGGCCTCCCATATCGCTTCCTTCAAAACAAGGCCATTGGATTTTCCTTGCCGCCACATTTATAGGTCACCCAATACGAATGAATGTATACCAGAAACAGATAAGTGTCTATGAAATGTTAGTATTTCCATGAACCATCCACTTTAGCGCTTAAAAATGTGAAATCATAGTAATCATTAAAACCCCAACGTGAAACCCCGCAACAACCTCTAACAATTAATAGTGATTCTAGATCAACCCATTAGCTGGTTGATCTGCATTATTCTTATTATTTATGAATGGATAAAGAGTAATATTAACATGTAAACCCCTAGGCTATAAATGGCAGAATCTGTTCAGATGGTTGAAGGAATCCACTTTAGAAGTCGTTCGTTGATCTCCAGTTCGATTTCCCCAACATTCTCTGTTCATCCACCACTATTTTTTTGGAGAGGAAATTTTCCAGTGTCTCATCATAGGTTCCTCCTAGGGGTTCCCAATTCCCATGTCGATGGTTTTATTAAATAAAATAAACTTCTCAACATCGTGTTTATTAATATGGTATATTAATGAACTTAAATTAATTAACCTTTAATCCATGATCATTGTGGTTACACATTCAAAGGGACTTGTCATTAAATATCTCTTATTTAATTTATGTCGTTACTCTATGGTCCCACCATCTGCCGCTCAAAGTTCGTAGAAGTAATATAATAACTCAATCAGTTATTTTATTTTACTTTTTTGAAATTTAGAAAAAAATAACTATTTCGTCCGACCCATTCCGGTTGATATTATTATTCTCCTTTGTGACTCCATGTATTTTGATTTCAATGGATTATTCATAATTTTAATCTGAGCACCAGCTCAATAGATAGAAAACACTTCTCGCATGTTTACTGAAAGTAGATTAAAAATGTTGAAAATTTTGTTCCAGTCTCTCTAGGACTTAGAATCAGGTGCCATCAATTTTTGCAGTCTCTTATAAATTCCATAATAATTGAAAAAATATATATGGAATTTACGGGTCTTTGCACATATATAAATTGAATCATTATGTCATGCATAGATGGTACACAAAGACACTTTCCAATCATTAATACACCACCTTCTTAAATGAAGACTCTTAAACTCCAATATTTCATAGAAATAATTATTTATTGTACACCCTTGAAATTATTTTTGAGATGTAACTATCATCTGTATTAACTATGGCAATGAAATTACATTGAAAGTGAATTATGATTCCCCTTAATAATTTAGGAAAGAAACATTATTAAATCGAATATAATTTGATAATTTTACATCTTCATAATAGATAGAACTCCATAATAATTCCTACATAATTTATAATTAACCATTTTACCATATAAAATATTTTAGGGAAATTATCATTCATAATACATGAGAAGTTTTATGAATATCCTTTGTCTCATTATTATATCTTACTATGTGAATTTAAAATTCAAAATATCTTTACATATATTTGTATATATATATATCACATCACACACAATAATGATAGTTTCTCTATATCGTCAATGGTGATATTTCATTTATTAACTCATGATCCTAAGATTCATAGTTTTAATCATGAGTCATTAATATATTTGGTGAATCATAAAAAATCAATTATTTTGCATAAGAAAAAATATCTTTCATTTCATTGATGAAAAAATCAATATATAAAATCATTTGTTCCCCATTGGCATGGAAAATAATTCTGCATTGATAAATATAATATTAATCTCCATAGAGTATGGATAAATTTTTTTAGAATGTGTGAATTTGAACTATATTCATTTCATGATGTTCAATAGATTAGCTAATTTTTAAATGTTTCCCGAAAATCTTTTATTACAACTTAATAAGGAATGGAAAATATGTATCTTGGTTATTTTTTACTTTGGACATTATTTAACAAAACATTCTTGGAGGTTTCAACAGAAATTCCTTCTTTTAGGATAATTTTTCTAGAAAAAAACATGTTGAAGAAAAAATTCACACATATTTATTTTCTAATATAAATCCATAATTTATTGTTTTTCAATAATTATTTTCAAAAAAAATCCATGCTCCTCTGAGATGATAGAAAATATTAATTTATCCTCATCATAAACAAAAAAAAAATTCAAAAGAATTATTAAATACAATATTCATGAAATCCATGAATATCAGGGGATCATTAGTTGATACAAAATGGATTAATGGGAAATCATAAATCCAAGGTATTTTTTGAGAATTCAACTTTGGTATATCTTCATTAATAAATATTAACTGATGATAACTATAATGAAAATAAATTTTGATAATTACTAATCCCCTTATTGATTATAAAATATATCATTAGTGAATGGTAAACTATTATTGTTATTTAATGTAATGAAATTGATTTATATAAAATTAGTTCACAACATCAATTATCTATCCATATTCCACAAATAGGGTTGGTTATCGCCAATATGAAACTCTATGGAATATAAATACCTTATCAATCAATCCTTTTAGTTATTTCATTAAATATACTAGAGCTACACTATAGGGAGGTGTAGATTTTTCCTCGAAATATGGATAATGTGAAAAGAGATTTAAATTTCTTAATCATGTGGCTATCAAAAAAATTCCCTTGATAATAAATTAATATAATCCCTCTTAAAAAATATATAATTTATTCCATAGATACACCTGTCATTATTTGATTAAACTATATAAGAATGTAATTTATATAAATCATTAGATGAGGTTCCTAATACGATTAAGGACATGAATCCACTACATAAAAATAGTTTCATCTCCTTACATAGAGATTTTCATATCCCTTTATCAAAAATAAATCATAGCTTTTGAAAAGGACCCCAACACCTTTCACGAATAGTTCATATTAATGGAAAGGTATGTATAAATATTTTCAAAAATATCCATGTATTTTAATATATACAGAGTTTTATATATTCCAAAAAGTAAAATTTCAACAATGAGTCTCAAGTTGAAACACTTTCATTAATTTATCAACAAATTATTATATTTTTTATATTTCATGTGATGTATAAAAGTTTTTTGATATCTTGAATCAATTGATATAATAGATAACTTTGATTTATGAATAAAGTACCATCTGTGAAATTTTTTGGGAAATAATCTTATAATGGTACTGTAGCATAGGCTTGGACATTAGTCTATAGATTCTTCTGGGTTGTAATCCTTTATTTCATGGGGAATTGAATTGAAAAGTGACCCATTTACTTGATTTAAAATCATTAATAATTTTGGATTTTTTCCCATTACACTCATGATATGATGGGAATTATATCCTCACTAGTAGAAAACACAATTTCCCATTATGAAATCCTCTACATATTTATTTCCATAATTATTTAATGATTATAATTCTACCATTCCCTTCTCGCTTTATAATAGCCTCAGACCTACACTCCGATATCCAGTGCTAAAAATTAAAATTTATATTTCCATTTTTGATACCGATGAAGGTGACACAATTATCACTTTCTAAATCATAAAACAAAAAAGTAATAATTTTTCACTTACATTCACATTGATCTTTTAGGATTTTATTTATTTTGAAAAAAAATAAGGCAAACAATTACAGAAACAATAACCATGTATATAAATGAGTATTATCATTATATAAAGCATATTTTTTTTTTCATTAGTTGAACATCATCATATATATGAAATGATTCTAGCTAGAATATATTCAATGTCATTTTTAATAAATTGGAGAAAATAAAACATAAAATGGGTGAGCTCAAATTCTTAGTATGTATATATATAAGAATTATAAACTGAATTTCATATGTGAGATAAACAAAAAAATAATGTTATGCTAACATAATCATTGTGCATGAGAATAAAATATTAGAACTCATACACATCAATACATGAATCATCATACAAAAACATTGAATAATTATTAAATAATGTAACATTACATCAAAATACATAATCATGATCTATGTGATATAAATATTAATCAAGGAAATCTTGTATAACCAATAAAGAGCATAAGTAAATCATGGTGGTATATTTTGATAATAATATTCCAAACCCATTATAAAACCATGTCATATATAACATGAAATGTGTTAAATACATAGAATAAGCCCTCCAATAACTCCATCCTTCTTGACTCAAATGAAAATGAGCATTACCCAATGCGGTGGACCACAATCTATTTTTATCCATCATATATGATATATCAAGATCAAATGACACTATTCGGATGCGCGCATACTATACTATATATCGGGCCCAACCAGTTCCATATGGATACACCCATTATATACGATATAACATGATCACCCAATTCTATCTGGTTACACGAATCGTATAAACTATATTATATTCATCATGAACTATCTAGGTTCACCCATAATTATCAATAATTACCATGTTACATTCATGAATTCATTATCTAGAGAATTAATTTCATCATAAATTTTTAGAAACAACATCTACTAATTTTAGATCAATATTAACCAATGGAAAAGAAATGGGTTATATGAAAATCTATTTGTTTTGTGACTATCCACTGGAAAATAAATAGGTTCCACAAAAATATCATATGAACATGATTAACCAATAGAAAATAAAGTGATCTATAACAGTCACATTAAAACGTAAATAACACATTGAAAATAAATGGGTTCCATAACAGTCTCTTTTATACTTGATTTACCCTTGTGAAAGAAACTTATTCCATAACAATCTCATTGAAAAAAATCATAATCATTCGAGAAAAAGAATGAGAATAGAATCGTAAAAAAAATTCCCCATTGGATCTTTTGCAACAATAAGGATTGTAGAAATTAATGGATGTTAATACCATTGAAATATCATGAAAATAATTTTGAGTAAAGTAACTATTTAATTTAAAAAATAACATTACCAAAAAAAATTCACAAAATATTCTGAAAATAATTTTCATTGAAAATTTAACTAGAAACATATGAAGAATGGTTCAACGAAAATTATGTCCACAATTTCAGGAAAATACTTTCCTTTTCTAAATGTTAAAAATAAAAATCTATTTAAAAACATTGAGTAAAATTTATTTAAAAGTTATTAATTAGAAAATATTTAGAAATTTCCTTTCAAATAATATAAAATAAGGTGAAATACAATGGAATTTATTATTATGAAATCATTTATTTTTATTTATAACATTTTTTAATATAATTTATTAAAAATTTATATGTGTAACGACCCAATGTTTCATTAATGGAAATCCCACTTGATCTAATTAAATCTATCTTTATGTAAAAAATTTATAAAAAATGTCAACTTATTTGGTTTTATGTTAAGAATTGTGACCTATTCTTTTATAGTAGTTGAATAGTGATCACATGATTAGTATAAATATTGGGCTTTAATAAACCCAATTTACTCAGACAAAAGAATAGATGGACTCATCCAATAGAATTGCTCCACACGAAGCCCATTTGTTGGAGCTCAGAAAAGTGGTGGCGTTATTGGGCTTCGATCCTGACCAAGCCCAAGATGAGCTTCATCATTTCAATCCTGAATGGGACCGTCTACGGGAAAAGTGGATGTTGATAGAGATTGCCACTCAAGTGATGTGATCTAAACCACCCCAAGAGTCTTTCACAATCGCACACCTTACCCTTAGGTCTTATGCGGATGTTTTAAGGGGTTATGTAAAAAAATCTCTAGTACTATGTTCTTGTAAATTATTTTTTTATATAATAATGAACGTTATTTATTGTCATTATTGATACATTGTAAATTGTTTTTAAAGTAAAAAATAGTGTTTTTAGTTATTATTTATTTAAGAATTATATTTAATTAAATTAAGGGATTTTTGAATTAAAGAAAATTTTAATAAAATATAATTATCATTATTAAATTAATTTTAATTAAATATAAATCATCTTACAATTTTATGAATGCAATTGTAATTTTTTTAACGTTTGAAAGCCATTTTTGTCAAAAACCATTAATTTTCGATAAATGTCGGTTTTTATTATAAATGTGAAAATTAACATATTTAGAAATTTATTTAGATAAATTATATGTTATTTCTGGAATCAGGATGTTGAAATTATCAAAAGGTGAATTTTTCATAATTTTATGATATAGTGAAATTTTTGGGTAAAAAATAAATACCCTTTAAATATATAATGTGTTTTATGACAACATAATGACCAATATTGATGTAATAAAATAATATAAGATTTATTTTCAGCCAATATATGTTTTTCCATTAAAATAATGTGATTTTGGGTATGTTTGACTTATTTTACAAAGCATTAATGGACCCCTAACGACTTATTAAACATCTTGTCTTTTTATATTATTTTCCATGGGAGTGTGACTCACCTCCGCAAATGTAACCCCATTATTTTAAGAATTTCGAACATTGGCCTTTTAAAATATTGTGTTCCTCTCCCCTTTTCCAAAAAACATGGGAAAAATCCATTATCTTATTTGTGGTTTTGATTAGTTTAATGTAAAGGGTCCCAAACCTAAATAATAAATAATTCACTCACCTTTCCAATATAAACCCACCCATTCTCCCACTTCCTCCTCACTCAATTCCTTTGGAGTTCTTTCATCCTCTTCCCTACTCTCTATAGAATATTCCCAAGGTGCCCCAAGCTCCCAATAATCCTCTCTCATTCCTCTCTCAAGCCTTTGGAAGCACACTTTCAAGTAAGGGTTTTTCTTCCTTTCACATTATTGTTGAATTCTTTTAGTATTTTTATGCCCTTTTAATTTCAATTATAAAAGCCGGGGTATAGTTTTTCACCTCCCCCATACTACCCTCTTATTGTATGAATAATGGGAGACCCCTTTCTCTCTCATAAAATGCCTCCCATGTACACCCGTTACTATGCCGTAATTCTGAAAGGAACTTCTCTCTCCTCATTTACATTCAAGAAATACTTTTGTATCATGAATCTAAATTCCATTACAATTGTTGGAAGATGTATCTATATGACCCCCTTACTATTTGTTTCATGTAGATATGATGAGACACCCCTTTCTCTCTCATCAACCATTTTTATGAATTCTTATATGACACTGTTACGCAACCGAAATTGAATCGATTTTCTAAGCCAATGCCATTGTGTAGTGAATACCATGCCCATTTCTCCATCAAGGGTATTCATCTTCATGAAAATTTACATATTGATTATAAAGTTTCATTCCACATTCCATTGTCAGGGAATAAATTATTATGTTTTATGAATCCATATTTTATGATACATGTGGGACACTTATGCATGAAATGAAATGTTTAAGAAGGGTACGCCCTTATAGAGCTTCAATGCATTGGGTAATGTCTGTGAAATGGGTGTTGACTCATGCAAATTCATGTGAAATGAGATTTTACTCATGCTCCATGTGCAATGAGGGTTTACTCATGATCTATGTGCAACGAGCCTTGGCTCATGCTGATTCCATGATAAGTGTTATTGCCACATTTCTATCTTATGATTATCATGCTTTACCATGCCTTTATGTTTATGCTTCTATTGTGATCATTTGATAAGCCTATTTTACAACATGTATTTTATTCCTCATTCTATTCGATTATTATTCGCTTACTGGGTTTTATACCTCACCCTTTTCTTATGCATGTTCTCAGGTTATCCCATGCAATGCTAAGTACGAGAGAATATAGTGGTCATGTAAAGGAAGTTTTCAATAATGATGTTTTATTTCATGTTTTAAGTTGTTATGTAATGATCCTAAGCCCCAAATACACTAGACCTCTCAATCATCCATGTTGTATGAAGTTAATAGTTTATGTAATAAATCATTTTTATGTTTGAAATAAAAGTAGGGTTGTCATAGTTAGTAATAGAGGATATGTTTAGTTAATTTTGGGATTAATATTAGAAAACCCTAGTAAAGCCTTAGAGTCTAGAATATGTATAATAAAAACATCCCTATGTTTTCGTAAGTACTGAGTAAGTGGTTTATCAAACAAATAGTTCCATGTCTGGATACATGTAGATAGAGGTGGATCTGGCACAGATGTATCCTAGGGGTAAAACCCGAAAACATCACATTGAGCTATATTGGAACGGGAACTGGTGCACGAAAATGGTCCTTGCTGCACTCATGGTTACAACACTCCTGGAGAATATGTTTTGATAAAATCACAAGCTTAGTATGAACCTTTATTAAGGGAATTAAAAAATTCCCCATAGAAAATATGTCAGAAAGTAGATCATGAAAAGCCAAGATTGAAGCCTATAGACTCGTGATTTAAGGAAATAAAATTTTATTTATAAGTCAACAACTTGTTTCTTTGAATTACCCTTTATGTGTTACCCCCAAACATTTATGTAATTCTAGAAAATGGACGGTAATATGAGGACTCGGGCTAACAACTGATTTGAAGATCAGTGTGATGACTACACTAATGAAATGCCCATTCCAATGGGAGCAGGAATCGTGAACTTTGTCACACATCTATCTCAGATAACTCAAGATTTTAATAGAAACACGGGCCAATAGGAACGTCCAAACCCCCTAATAAGCATCAAGTATCTATCGAGTGCTTCATGAGACAAAGGACGCCTACTTTTAGTGGATCATCTGCTCCCATGATCGCTGAACAATGGATCAACTCCATTGAAAAAATCTTATCCATCCTCCAGTTTTCCGAACAAGAGAAGGTTCTCATAGTGGATTATCGTATGGAGGGTGAAGCTGATCATTAATGGACGTTGATCAAAAATACGAAGCCTGAGGAGGAGATTGGGGCCTTGGCATTGAAGGATTTCTGGAAGATGTTCTTCGATAAATATTTTCCGCGCACCCTCCGTCGTAAGATGGAAAGGGACTTCCTTTACATCAAGAAAAAAGACGAAGAATCTGTTGGAGTGTACAAGGAAAAAATCACAAGGATTTCACGATATGCTCTCGGCTTTATTGTTACCCCCGAATGCAAGGTTGACCGCTTCTTTGGTATGATGAAGCCTATCCTGCGGAATGCAATAGCGATCCATGACTTCGACAGCTATGAGGAAATTGTCTGATGTTCCCTCAAGGTCGAAATGTAGATTGGAGAATCACATGGGTATCGTGGGGAAAAGGAGAGTAAGGTGGACTTCAATGCTGGTGGACCGATGGATGAATACAATGGTTCTAAGATGATCCAGCACCCCACTAGTCAAAAGTGTGGAAAGAAGCACCCTGTAAATTTCCTCAACAGACGAGGAAATGCTTTAGTTGTGGAAGAGAAGGGCACCTAGCTATTAACTGTCGGCAAGAATGTACTGCAGCTGCGATAGAGGAGAGGAACTATTCATTCGAACCACAACGCATTGTTCATTGCTACAACTTCAAAGAACTGGGGAATCTTGAAAATTAGTGCCCTAATCAAAAGAATTTTAGAGGCAACCAACAATGTGCAAGGCTGCAAGAAAGAGCTTTTTCCATCACTTTTTCCAAAGTGAACACCGACAACGAAATGGTGATAGGTATTCTAGTTATTCATTCAATAATAGTGAACATAATTTGTGTTTCATGTTCTATGCATTCTTTTATATCTTGAAATTTTAGTACAACAATTCCACCACCACCACAATTCATGGAAGTGAAGATTTCGATGAGTACGGAAAATGGGGCAATCATTGAATCCGAGGAATATAACTCCTCCCCTCTTATAATATGTGGATTGAATTTCACGGAGAACCTCATCATACTCCCTCTAGTGGAATTTGATGCAATTTTTGGCATGGACTGGAATTCCATATATAGAGCCAACATAAATTGTCGGGAGTGGGAAATCAATCTCCATAGAGAGAATCGACCCCCGATTCTTTACAACTGTAGGGAGGAAGATGAATCTCCTTTAGCTCCATCATCTCAAGCATTGATATTTATACCCCATGAGCATGCTTATCTAGCTTAGATGATTGAGTCGAAGGAAGAAACCATCCTTGAAGAAAAACCTATTGTGATGGAATTCGCTAAAGTGTTTCCCGAGGAACATCCTGGTCTTCCTCCAAGAAGAGATGTTAAATTATCAACTGAACTTATACCTAGGGCACTACTAATATTGAAGACTCCATATGGAATGGCTATCGTTGAGCTTGAAGAGTTGAAAAAAACTACAGGAGAATATCGATAAAAGGTTTATACGCCCAAGTGCTTCACCATGTGGTGCACCAGTCCTCTTCGTCAAGAAGAAGGATGTGTCAATGCGGCTTTACGTCGATTATCATGAACATAAAAAAAATCATGATAAAGAACAAGTATCCTATTCCACAAATCGATTAATTGTTCGATCAGCTGTGTGGAACAAAATACTTCTCCATGGTAGATTTGCGGTCGGGATATTATAAAGTATGGGTGAGGAAGGAATATGTCCCTAAGACTACTTTTCATACAACATACAGTCACTATGAATTCATAGTAATTCCTTTCAGACTAACCAATTCTCCAACAATTATTATGGTCATTATGAATAGAGTATTTAGAGATTACCTAGACAAATTTGTTGAAGTCTTTATAGATGATATTCTAATATACTCCAAAACCAAGGAGGATCATGAGGAGTATTTAAGAATTATACTTGAGACTTTGCGCAAGGAGAATCTATATGAAAAGTACAAGAAGTGTGAGTTCTCGTTGAAGTAGTTATCATTAATGGGCCATATAATCACAAGAAATGGGATATCTGTGGACCCCTCCAAGACAGATTCAATTGGGGGATGTCCGAGGCCAACATCAGTAATGGATATCTGTAGCTTCTTGGGGTTAGCTGGGAATTTTCGACGATTTCTGAGAAATTTTTCACAATTGTCCAACCCTCTGTAACACCCCAAGCTTCTACGGTACGTTTCCCTTTGAATAATGCGATAGCGTGTGTTGTACGCAACCTCGAGTTCTAACACACACCACAACTAATTAAACTAGCCGTTGTGAATAGTAATACCTAATTTTTGAAATTATATATATTTTATATTTGAAAATGGACTTCATTTTTGGACACGGAATATCGAATTTAGCCTAAGGTGAAATTTTGGTACTTTTCGGATAACTTTCATATTTTGATGAATAGTGAAAATTACTAGATTTTAATTAAAAACAACTTTTTTAATCAAAATAAGTAATAGTGATAAATTATGAATTTGAGTGGTTTTAAAGTATATTTAGAATATATTTTTACCATTTAATATAATGTTGGTCATTGGACATAATTTTACAATTAAACCGAACATAAACAAGTGTCAATCTTTTGGTAGTTATTATCTCTTAAAAACACGCTTTTTGTTTTGACAGCGGGAATTAATTTTAAATTAATTTCTGCCACTTCTGTGTTTTGAATTTAGAAAAATGGATTCCATATTTGGAATCAGGATGTTCAAATTGTGTAAATAGGTAACTTTTAATTTTAGACATTTTGAATAATTACTGCGGTAAATATTTTATTTACCATGGTTAAGGGTAAATCCGGTAAATAAGGGTTAAAAAAAATAATATTATAATAATACTAAATTACCCTAAAACGTGTCCTAACCCTATTGGTTGATACATATTCGACCATGGGCATCTTTGGGTCTATTTTGGGACCCCATGGATCCACTTGTAAGTGATAATGACACTTTATTTTAATTAAGTCAAAATGAATACAAAAATGACACAAGCATACATCTTTTAGAAGAACAATTTTTACATAGGGTTATACATGTTGGATTTTCGATTATAAATATTAATTCGAAAGATAAAAAGATTTCCTACATAATGATGTATTATTTATAATTTTTAGACATTAAATAATTTATTTTATTTATGACACAATGATGATGTAGTAATTACTAAAATAGTGAAAAATTAAAATAATTGATATTATAAATACCCAAATAAATATAATATGAAACTTTTAATGAATTAAACTAATTTTCTAGGCTAATATGATATATTAGGATTGATTTAATTGACTTTGTTCTAAGTAATCAATCTGTTATGAGTTTCACAAAAATCAACTATTGAATAGTGTCAAAATTGACATAAAAGAGTTCTTAAAACAAATATTATATTATTAATTGATATTAAATTCCTAAAAATCTATGGTTCGGCCAAGAGACTCATATTATGATAGGTTAATCATTAATGGACCACTTGGGGGTCTCTTGGATGTATATAGTAAGTTTATTAACCATATTATATAAAAATACAAAGAGACATTGTAAAAGTGAAACTAATTAACTTAGAGTTAATACTTAAAGATAAGGTTAATATAAGTACCCAAACCTGTCTAAATTCTATTGGATGAGTTGTTTTCGACCTATCCCCACCTCATCCTTTGAATAGTCAACTTTGGAGCCTTTAGAAACCGAATATGAATTTATTATAAATTAATATTTCTAGCTTTTCCAAAGGTGCCCCTCACCCCTCTTATAAAAGGGCACTCCTCCTTCTCATTTCTTCACACCTTCAAAGCCTTTTGGTTCGGCCAAACTCTGACCAAATACTCTCCCAACATCCCTCAATACAACCTAGAGGCCTTAGTTTGATCATAAAGCCAACCTAAGGAGCCCTTTTGATCAAATCAAAAGGAAGAACCCGAAGAAGAGGTAATGATCTCACCACCCTTTTCTAAGTTCATTTCTTCTTCCACTTCTTCTTCCTTTGTTCTTACCATTCTGAAATAATAACTCCAGTATCTCACATATACTGTGATGTTATAATAAATATGGTACAATCATATTCAGTATTCTATCCACCCTTTGAATAACATGTCACCATACGTGCGTACGTACGGCTTACCGTCTCCACGTCGTGGTGTAATTGTTATTCAATATAATATTATTTGGATGGGTATAATAATGATGTGTAACTCATGTAAATAATAAATATAACATGTTAATGATTCTGTATATATGATATACCATCCATTTATATATTATTTTAATATCAAAAGAATGATATTGTCGCTCGTGCGTACGTACGGACTACCGTCTCCAAGAACGCGATGAGATTCATTCTCCATCGTAACCATTAAAGCGTAATTATCATTTTATGATTTAAAAATTATGTTTAAGGACTTGATATCATTCTGGATATGAATAATATACAACCTATCCTTTACAAACATGTCTTACGTAACAAAACATATGAAAGAAAACAAGTAAGTTAACACCCGAAACAACGATAATACTAAGATATTATTATCAAATCAATATTAAAAGATCATATATGATATCATATTAATGTAAATGATTCTTGTATAATTTAATAACAATTATTTCACCATTATACAGGAGGTTAACCTACCACAACCAAGGAAAAGTACAAGGTAAGGTTTATTTCACAATCTCTTCATTATCCGAGGTTGTTTATATGTAATAATCTACTGGGATCTCTTTATCATCCACATCCATGTTTCTTAAAAATGTATTTCAAAACATTTTTACTATTTACAAGAATATGGGTTAAAGTCATTTATACCTTTTTTTGACTTTTTATAAGAGGTTTATAAAGGAATCTTTCCGTCGTTTTCAAAACAAGGTCCTTTTTAACCTTTTCGACAGAATTGAGGTAAGAATGTTTTTTTTTAACTTATACGGCGGGTGCGGTTATTTTACGCCGTTATAAAATCTTCAAAGCTTTCCTTACAAGCTTATAAGAATATTTTCAAAAAAAATGTTTTATTTTATATGGATCTTAAATGATTTCAAAATAAAAGGAGATATTTCTTTATAAAGAATTTTGATTTCATCTATGTCAACATCCTTTGATGGATTTTAAGATTATTTGAAGTTGATTTATTATGATACAAAACTTCTATATTGTATTGAAGGTTTTGTGATATGTTTGACTATGGATGTGCTATTTTTATACCATTCATAGTTTATTGTGAATGTATTGACATTTCGTATGCTAGTTTTAATACGAATGTTTATGTTATGTTTAAACCTTTTCATATGGGAATGCATTGGACTTAATAAGTGACGGGTGGAGCCCGCTATAGCTCCTCGATGCATCGGTAGGTCTCATGAGACAAACTAGTGTCTTGTCACAAGGCCTTGACAAAATCTTATTTGTAGTCTTGGCACGAGGCCTTGGCTATGTGGTTATGATAGTCTGGCATTATGCATTCCAACATTATGAAAGTGGTTATTTATTTTTGCATGTGATTATTCGATTAGTGGAATATCCATGTGAATAAGTAAATGGCATTATTTCATTTTATTTATGCCATACCATGTTTAAAGTTCATGTTTAAAAGGATTTTGTTTTAGTTATACATTGCCTTAAATGTTTACTCTTATTGATGAAAGTTTCCGCTATATTGTTATCCTTACTGGGCATTTGAGCTCACCCCTTTTCTATGTTTTATTTTTCCCAGGATGTGAAGAAGTAAGTTATGAATGACCTGCAGGGATTTTATGAGGGGTTAATAGTGTAAACATTATGTTGTTGTATTAGTTTTTCATTTTATGATGTAATGTAAAACATATGAATATATCTAGTATTTCCAAGGCTACTAAACCAATCGGTCTTTCGAGATTTGATCTTTCTTGTGATCATGCCAATGTTATGTAGTAATGCACCGACTCTGGGTAGCTGGGGTCGGGGCGTTTACAGTTGGTATCAGAGGAAGTTTAGTACAAACCTTGGAAGCTAGATTTAGATAAACTCTGATTAGAGCACGTAGACCTAAGATTAACTTTGAGGATTAATATAGAAGAACTTCCTAGAATTTTGGTATTGTAGAGACTTTGTGAGTTTTGCGAGCAATACATCCCTGTCTGGATACGAGCAGGTAGAGGCGGCTCTGGCACAGATGTACCTAGGGGTAAAACCCGAAAACACCGCTTTGAGCTAGACTCGAACGGGAACTGGTGCACGACAACGGGCCTTGCTGCACTCTTGGTTACGACACTCCCGGGGGATATGCTTAGGATAACTCTCACTTTCTTTACAAATAATTATGAAGGGTTTATGAGTATATACTTCCTCAAAGAAAACATATTTATGATTATGGATTATATCCATAGATAGTTCAATTTATGTTTAGTGTTTTATAAGTATGGGATTATGTATTTTGATGCATAAACTGATCTAGTTTATGCCATTTTTTTAGAAATGGAGCCTAGTGGAAGAAATGGAAACCGTATCAATGCACGCACTCCATGTAGGGATTGCCCTCCTGCTCAAGATAATTATAGTGGGGCTGGTGATGCAACTGGTGCCGATCAGCTAATCACCATACTGGGACAACTTACTCAGGTTATGAGTAATAACCTTACCCGTATGGAGCACCCTGATCCGCAGCGTGGAGGATCAATGTTAGATCGATTCATGAGACAACAACCACCAACGTTCAATGGGAGTACAAATCCATTAGTATCTGAGCAATGGATATTTTCCCTAGAGAAAATATTTCAGGCTTTGGGGAGTAGTGAAAGGGAAAAAGTTACCATGGCAGTTTACCGCCTCACTGGAGATGCTGATCAATGGTGGTCATTGATTCAAAACATGAAGGAAGATGATGAAGTATCAAACATGGAATGGAGGGAGTTCAAAGATCTGTTTTTAGAAAAATACTTTCCTCGCGACCATCGAGCAGATATGGAAAGGCAATTTCTGAGTCTGAGACAAAAGGAGGATGATAATGTCACAAAGTATGAGGCTAACTTTACAAGGTTAGCGAGGTACGCTGGTGATTATATTCGCAACCCAAGAAGTAAGATTGATCGTTTCTTTGATGGGTTAAAACCATTTCTCCGTCGAGCATTAGTCTCACAATCCTTTTCATCGTACGAAGACATTGTCTCATGTGCTATCAAGACCGAAAAGGAATTCTCTAAGTCTTATGACTTTAAAGCAAAGCAAGAGAAGAAGAGACTTGCTGATCAATCTGGGAATGGAAATAAGGGGAAGAAGGGAAAGGTTGAATATCCATCTTGTGGTAAGTGCGGGAAGAAACATCCTGGTACTTGCTTTAAGGGAATGGGAGTCTGTTACAAGTGTGGTGAAAAAGGCCACCAAGCTCATGATTGCAAGGGGAAGAAGGAAGCTACCAACGTTCAGTGTTACAATTGCAGGGAGATGGGGCATTATGCAAATGCATGTTCTAAGCGTCAGGAGAACTTACCTCAGAAAAGGCCAAGGGATCAAGGCCAGGCTTATGCTATCACTACTGCTGAGGTAGAAGCTCCGAAAGACGTGGTGGCAGGTAATTTAATGGTTTCCACAAGTTTAGCAAATGCATTATTTGATTCTGGATCATCGCATTGTTTCATATCTTCCCAGTTTTCTAAGAAAATTAGATATTTCCAATTTGATTTAATAAGGGAGTTGTCAGTTAAAACTCCTAAGGGAAGTATCGTTGCAACAAAGTTTTGTGAATCAGTCCCCATTAGAGCACATAAATTTTCTTTATCTGATGATTTCATCGTCATACCTATGATTGAGTTTGATATAATCCTCGGTATGGACTGGCTTTCGGACTATGATGCGAAGATTTATTGTAAGAAGAAAGAGGTTACGATTCTTGATGATAATGATAAGGAGCACCTTATTTTTAGAGCAGAATCGTCACCACCTAATTCTTATTTAGATCCACCCCCTAGTAGCTCAACTTAATTCAATTATTGGGGAGGAAGAGAATGAAGTAACTGTCGGTGAGGAAAGGAATGTTCAAATAGAGGATGTACCTGTTGTGAAAGAATTTGTAGATGTATTTCCGGAAGATTTACCTGGACATCCTCCAGAACGAGAAGTTGAGTTTTCTATTGATTTGATTCCTGGATCAAGGCCTATATCGAAGACCCCTTATAGAATGGCCACTGTAGAGTTAGTCGAACTAAAGAAACAACTAGAGGAATTGAGTAATAAGGTATTTATTCTCCCTAGTGTTTCTCCATGGGGAGCCCCTGTTCTTTTTGTTAAAAAGAAAGATGGATCTATGAGGTTATGTATCGACTCCAGGGAGATCAATGCTATAACAATAAAGAACAAGTATCCCCTACCTCGTATTGATGATTTATTTGACCAACTGCATGGAGCTCAATACTTTTCAAAGATTGACCTTCGATCTGGATACCATCAGTTGTGTGTGAAGAAGGAAGACATTCCGAAAACAGCATTTCGAACCAGGTATGGGCATTACGAGTTTACTGTAATGCCGTTTGGATTGACTAATGCACCATCTGTATTCATGGATCTAATGAATAGAGTTTTCAAGGAGTATCTCGATGAATTTGTGGTGGTATTTATTGATGATATCTTGGTATACTCCAAAACCTACGAAGATCATGAAAATCACTTGCGCATTATCTTGAAGACTCTGAGGAGGCATGAATTATATGGAAAGTTTAGCAAGTGTGAATTCTAGCTTCAGGAGATTTCTTTTCTTGGCCATATTGTCTCTAAAGATGGAATCTCTGTTGATCCTTCTAAGACCAAAGCAATCCAAGAATGGCCAGCACCTACGAGTATAACTGAGGTACGTAGTTTTATTGGTTTGGCAGGTTATTATCGACATTTCGTCCAGAATTTTGCCCGATTGGCTAACCCATTAACGAAGCTCACATGTAAAGGGGTTAAATTTGTTTGGACAAAAGAGTGTGAAGAATGTTTCGAAGAACTGAAGAGAAGATTAGTCAATGCTCCTATATTGACTCTACCATCGGGGAATGATGGGTTCGTTATTTATAGTGATGCATCAAAGAAAGGACTTGGCTGTGTCCTTATGCAGAATGATAGAGTTATTGCCTATGCATCACGACAGTTGAAAATTCATGAACAAAACTATCCTACTCATGATCTTGAGTTAGCAGCTGTGATCATTGCTTTGAAGATATGGAGGGACTACCTCTATGGTGAAAAATGTGAGATTTATACTGATCACAAGAGTTTGAAGTATATTTTCTCACAAAAAGAACTCAACATGAGGCAAAGGAGATGGCTTGAATTACTCAAGGATTATGATTGTACGATACACTACCACCCGGGGAAGGCAAACAAGGTGGCAGATGCTTTGAGCAGAAAAGACCATGGAGTTCTGAACATGATGAGAATTGAAGGGATCCAATTTTCATGGATCTAGTGAAGATGGACATGGGAATAACCAGGGAAGGTGAAACATCAATGCTTTTTCAAATGGTTGCCAAACCATCTTTACTAGAAAGGATTAAGAGTTCTCAGAACGATGATGAAGAATTTCAGAAGAAGATTAAAGCTGTGAATGATGGGAGATTGAGAGACTTTGTGTATGAAGATTGAATTTTGAAATTCGGGAAGATACTTTGTGTTCCCGATTTACCTGATCTGAAAAGGGAATTGTTGGATGATGCTCATAGTTCCAATTTCTCTATACACCCTGGGAGCACCAAAATGTATAGAGATTTGAAGGAACATTTTTGGTGGGACAACATGAAGAGGGAGATTGCTGATTTTGTGTCAAGATGTATGGTTTGTCAACAAGTGAAAGCTGGAAGGCAACAGCCTGGAGGAGTCATGCAACCTCTTCCCATACCGGAGTGGAAATGGGACAATATTACGATGGACTTTGTCATGGGGCTACCAAAGACTCCTAGAAGGAACGATGCAATATGGGTTATTGTTGATCGTCTTACCAAGTCAGCACATTTTCTTGCTATAAGAGAAGATCTACCCCTGGAACGTCTAGCAATACTATATATTAATGAAGTTGTGAGACTTCATGGAGTACCCCTATCGATTGTTTCTGATCGTGATCCCCGTTTTACTTCAAGATTTTGGAAAAGTCTTCAGAAATCCCTGGATACTGAACTTCATTTGAGCACTGCTTACCACCCTCAGACAGACGGACAATCAGAATGGACTATTCAGACCTTAGAAGACATGTTGAGATCTTGCTCACTTGATTTTCAGGGTATGTGGGATCAATATTTACCACTCGTAGAATTTTCCTATAACAATAGCTTCCATTCGAGTATACAGATGGCACCATATGAAGCGTTATACGGAAAGAGATGTCGTACACCAACCTGTTGGGATGACGTTGGTGAAAGAAAACTTGTAGGTCCAGAGCTGGTGGAGGAAACGGTGGAAAAGGTGAAAGTAATCCAAAATCACATCAAAGCAGCTCAAAGTAGGCAGAAGAGCTATGCCGATAATCGAAGGAAGGATTTGGAATTTCAAGTCGGTGATCATGTTTTCCTGAAGGTATCTCCGTGGAAGGGAGTCATACGTTTTGGTAAGAAAGGTAAATTGAGTCCCAGGTACATCGGACCTTTCGAAATTCTAGAACGAATTGGGGTTGTAGCTTACCGATTGGCAATGCCGCCAAGTCTCTCCAAAGTTCACGATGTGTTCCACGTATCTCTGTTGAGAAAATACATGCCTGACCCAACGCATGTACTCACCTATGAAGATTTAGAACTGGAACCCGATCTGTCTTATTGCGAAGAGCCCATCAAGATTCTTGATACGAGAGAACAAGTGCTGAGAAACCGGACGACGCGTCTGGTAAAAGTTTTGTGGAGGAATCATAAGATGGAAGAGGCAACGTGGGAACCCGAGGAACTTATGATGAAGAACCACCCGAGTCTTTTTATGCAGTAATACCCTAGAAATTGCGAGGACGCAATTATTTGAAGGAGGGGAGAATGTAACACCCCAAGCTTCTACGGTACGTTTCCCTTTGAATAATGCGATAGCGTGTGTTGTACGCAACCTCGAGTTCTAACACACACCACAACTAATTAAACTAGCCGTTGTGAATAGTAATACCTAATTTTTGAAATTATATATATTTTATATTTGAAAATGGACTTCATTTTTGGACTCGGAATATCGAATTTAGCCTAAGGTGAAATTTTGGTACTTTTCGGATAACTTTCATATTTTGATGAATAGTGAAAATTACTAGATTTTAATTAAAAACAACTTTTTTAATCAAAATAAGTAATAGTGATAAATTATGAATTTGAGTGGTTTTAAAGTATATTTAGAATATATTTTTACCATTTAATATAATGTTGGTCATTGGACATAATTTTACAATTAAACCGAACATAAACAAGTGTCAATCTTTTGGTAGTTATTATCTCTTAAAAACACGCTTTTTGTTTTGACAGCGGGAATTAATTTTAAATTAATTTCTGCCACTTCTGTGTTTTGAATTTAGAAAAATGGATTCCATATTTGGAATCAGGATGTTCAAATTGTGTAAATAGGTAACTTTTAATTTTAGACATTTTGAATAATTACTGCGGTAAATATTTTATTTACCATGGTTAAGGGTAAATCCGGTAAATAAGGGTTAAAAAAAATAATATTATAATAATACTAAATTACCCTAAAACGTGTCCTAACCCTATTGGTTGATACATAGTCGACCATGGGCATCTTTGGGTCTATTTTGGGACCCCATGGATCCACTTGTAAGTGATAATGACACTTTATTTTAATTAAGTCAAAATGAATACAAAAATGACACAAGCATACATCTTTTAGAAGAACAATTTTTACTTAGGGTTATACATGTTGGATTTTCGATTATAAATATTAATTAGAAAGATAAAAAGATTTCCTACATAATTATGTTTTATTTATAATTTTTAGACATTAAATAATTTATTTTATTTATGACACAATGATGATGCAGTAATTACTAAAATAGTGAAAAATTAAAATAATTGATATTATAAATACCCAAATAAATATAATATGAAACTTTTAATGAATTAAACTAATTTTCTAGGCTAATATGATATATTAGGATTGATTTAATTGACTTTGTTCTAAGTAATCAATCTGTTATGAGTTTCACAAAAATCAACTATTGAATAGTGTCAAAATTGACATAAAAGAGTTCTTAAAACAAATATTATATTATTAATTGATATTAAATTCCTAAAAATCTAAGGTTCGGCCAAGAGACTCATATTATGATAGGTTAATCATTAATGGACCACTTGGGGGTCTCTTGGATGTATATAGTAAGTTTATTAACCATATTATATAAAAATACAAAGAGACATTGTAAAAGTGAAACTAATTAACTTAGAGTTAATACATAAAGATAAGGTTAATATAAGTACCCAAACCAGTCTAAATTCTATTGGATGAGTTTTTTTCGACCTATCCCCACCTCATCCTTTGAATAGTCAACTTTGGAGCCTTTAGAAACCGAATATGAATTTATTATAAATTAATATTTCTAGCTTTTCCAAAGGTGCCCCTCACCCCTCTTATAAAAGGGCACTCCTCCTTCTCATTTCTTCACACCTTCAAAGCCTTTTGGTTCGGCCAAACTATGACCAAATACTCTCCCAACATCCCTCAATACAACCTAGAGGCCTTAGATTGATCAGAAAGCCAACCTAAGGAGCCCTTTTGATCAAATCAAAAGGAAGAACCCGAAGAAGGGGTAATGATCTCACCACCCTTTTCTAAGTTCATTTCTTCTTCCACTTCTTCTTCCTTTGTTCTTACCATTCTGAAATAATAACTCCAGTATCTCACATATACTGTGATGTTATTATAAATATGGTACAATCATATTCAGTATTCTATCCACCCTTTGAATAACATGTCACCATACGTGCGTACGTACGGCTTACCGTCTCCACGTCGTGGTGTAATTGTTATTCAATATAATATTATTTGGATGGGTATAATAATGATGTGTAACTCATGTAAATAATAAATATAACATGTTAATGATTCTGTATATATGATATACCATCCATTTATATATTATTTTAATATCAAAAGAATGATATTGTCGCTCGTGCGTACGTACGGACTACCGTCTCCACGAACGCGATGAGATTCATTCTCCATCGTAACCATTAAAGCGTAATTATCATTTTATGATTTAAAAATGATGTTTAAGGACTTGATATCATTCTGGATATGAATAATATACAACCTATCCTTTACAAACATGTCTTACGTAACAAAACATATGAAAGAAAACAAGTAAGTTAACACCCGAAACAACGATAATACTAAGATATTATTATCAAATCAATATTAAAAGATCATATATGATATCATATTAATGTAAATGATTCTTGTATAATTTAATAACAATTATTTCACCATTATACAGGAGGTTAAACTACCACAACCAAGGAAAAGTACAAGTTAAGGGTTATTTCACAATCTCTTCATTATCCGAGGTTGTTTATATGTAATAATCTACTGGGATCTCTTTATCATCCACATCCATGTTTCTTAAAAATGTATTTCAAAACATTTTTACTATTTACAAGAATATGGGTTAAAGTAATTTATACCTTTTTTGACTTTTTATAAGAGGTTTATAAAGGAATCTTTCCGTCGTTTTCAAAACAAGGTCCTTTTTAACCTTTTCGACAGAATTGAGGTAAGAATGTTTTTTTTAACTTATACGGCGGGTGCGGTTATTTTACGCCGTTATAAAATCTTCAAAGCTTTCCTTACAAGCTTATAAGAATATTTTCAAAAAAAATGTTTTATTTTATATGGATCTTAAATGATTTCAAAATAAAAGGAGATATTTCTTTAAAAAGAATTTTGATTTCATCTATGTCAACATCCTTTGATGCATTTTAAGATTATTTGAAGTTGATTTATTATGATACAAAACTTCTATATTGTATTGAAGGTTTTGTGATATGTTTGACTGTGGATGTGCTATTTTTATACCATTCATAGTTTATTGTGAAAGTATTGACATTTCGTATGCTAGTTTTAATACGAATGTTTATGTTATGTTTAAACCTTTTCATATGGGAATGCATTGGACTTAATAAGTGACGGGTGGAGCCCGCTATAGCTCCTCGATGCATCGGTAGGTCTCATGAGACAAACTAGTGTCTTGGCACAAGGCCTTGACAAAATCTTATTTGTAGTCTTGGCACGAGGCCTTGGCTATGTGGTTATGATAGTCTGGCATTATGCATTCCAACATTATGAAAGTGGTTATTTATTTTTGCATGTGATTATTCGATTAGTGGAATATCCATGTGAATAAGTAAATGGCATTATTTCATTTTATTTATGCCATACCATGTTTAAAGTTCATATTTAAAAGGCTTTTGTTTTATTTATACATTGCCTTAAATGTTTATTCTTATTGATGAAAGTTTCCGCTATATTGTTATCCTTACTGGGCATTTGAGCTCACCCCTTTTCTATGTTTTATTTTTCCCAGGATGTGAAGAAGTAAGTTATGAATGACCTGCAGGGATTTTATGAGGGGTTAATAGTGTAAACATTATATTGTTGTATTAGTTTTTCATTTTATGATGTAATGTAAAACATATGAATATATCTAGTATTTCCAAGGCTACTAAACCAATCGGTCTTTCGAGATTTGATCTTTCTTGTGATCATGCCAATGTTATGTAGTAATGCACCGACTCTGGGTAGCTGGGGTCGGGGCGTTTACACCCTCTTTCCAAGCTAACATGAGAGGGAGTAAAATTTTCTTGGAGTGATGAATGTGAATAAATATTCAAGGAGTTGAAAAGGAAGCTTATCACTGCACATGTTCTCACATTACCCACATGTGTGGAACTTTTTGTGGTATTCAGTGATGCTTCAAAGAAGGTCTTAGGTTGTGTTCTTATGCAGAATGATAATTTGATATCCTATGCCTCAAGGAAGTTGAAAATCCATGAGAAAAACTATCCGACCCATGATCTGGAGTTGGCGGCGGTGATCATTGCCTTCAAAATATGGTGGCATTATCTCTATGGGGAGAAATGTGAGTTATATACTGACCAAAAGAGTCTTAAATATATATTCACACAGAAAGAACATAATATGCAGCAGAGAAGATGGATAGGGCTTTCCAAGGAATATCACTATTCAATACATTAACACCCTGGGAATGAGAACAAGGTGGAAGATGCCTTATGTAGAACGGACCCAGTGATTCTATCAATGATGAGAATTAAAAGGAACCAATCTTATTAGACTTGATGAAGATGGACATAGGAATAATAAAGAAGGGAACATCATTGGTCCTTTAACAGATTATTACTCAACCGTCTCTTTTAGAAATTCTAAATGATGCTCAAAAGGATGATGTGAGAATTCATTAAAAAAGTGGAAGTTATCGAAAAAGGGAAATCCTAAGAGTTTAATATTAATGAAGAAGGAATTGTGTGATTTGGGAAAATACTATGTGTTTAATCATGTCCGGAGTTGAAGAAGGAACTTTTGGATGATGCACATAGTTCAAATTTCTCTATTTACTCAGGGAGCACAATGATGTATTGAGATCTCCAAGAAAACATTTGGTGGGATAATATGAAGAATGAGATCTCTAGATATAAATCAAAGTTCCTGGTGTGCCAGAAAGTGAAGGAAAAGAGGTAGAAGTCTAAGGGAATGATGAAACCATTTCCCATACCAGAATGGAAATGGGAGAACATCACCATGGACTTCGTCACCGGACTTCTAAGGACATCCAAATAGAACAATGCCATATGGGTTGTGGTGGATCATCTTACAAAGACTGCACACTTCATTTCTATTATGAAGGATTTCTCATTGGACCAACTGGTAGAGATATATATCAGGGAAGTGGTAAGGTTTAATGGAGTACCACTATCTAATGTGTTTGACCGAGATCTAAGAATCACCTCTATGTTTTGGAAGAGTATTCAACATGCTCTGGATACTGAACTGAACTTCATTACGACCTATCATCCTCTACCTGATGGCCAATCTGAGAGGACTATCCAAACAATTGAGGACATGCTGATAGTATGATCAATGGACATTAATGGAGTATGGGATCAACATCTTCCTCTGGTTGAGGTCTCTTATAAAAAAAATTTCCACTCGAGCATCCAAATTCCACCTTACGAAGCCTTGTATGGGAAAAGGTGCAGAACACCAGCATGTTGGGATGAGGTCAGTGAACGTAAGCTACTTGGACTAGAAATTGTCGAGCAAATGGTGGAGAAGGTGAAAACCATCCAGCATCATATCAAGGTATCCCCGAGTCGACAGAAGAGTTATGCAGATAACCGTCGACGAGAGCATGAGTTTAAAGTTGGAGATATGGTTTTTCTATACATATCTCTGGGGAAAAGGGTCATGTGGTTTTGAAAGAATGGGAATTTAAGTACAAGGTACATCGGCCCCTTCGATATTCTTGATCGTGTCGGGGGTGTGGCCTATTGACTAGCACTTCCACCTACCATGGCCAGAGTACATGATTTTTTTCATGTATCTCTCTTACGGAAGTACATACCAGAAACTTCACATGTACTCTCATCGGACGTGGTACAGTTGGAGGATGATGTTTTTTATGAGAAACCAGTGAAGATATTAGATCGTAGAGAAAAAGTTCTAAGAAATAAGACAATTCCATCTTCATGTTGTTGTGGGTAAACCACACGTCTAAAGAAGAAACTTGAGAATCTGAAGAAATGATTAAGCTGAGTTACCCACATTTGATTTAGTGTGGGAAAAGAAAATTTTGAGGGAGAAATTTCTTAACTGATGAATATTTTAACGACCCAATGTTTTATTAATGGAAATCCCTCTTGATCTAATTAAATGTCTCCTTATGTAAAATGTTTATATAAATTTTCAACTTATTTGGTTTTATGTTAAGAATTGTGACCATTGCTTTTATAGACATTGAACAGTGATAATATGATCAGTATAAATATAGGGCTTTAACAAACCCAATTTACTCAGACAAAAGAAGCGATGGCCTCATCCAGTAGAATTGCTCTATACAAAGCCCATTTTTCGGAGCTCAGAAAAGAGGTGGGTTCTTTGGGCTTCGCTCTTGACCATGCCAAAGATGAGCTTCATCATTTCAAGATCGAACGTGACTGTCTACGGGAAAAGTGGAAGTTGATAGAGATTACCACTCGAGCGATGTTATCTGGGCCACCCCACGAGTCCGTCACCATCGCACACCTTACCCTTAGGTATTACTCGGCTGTTTTAAGGGGCTATGTAAAAAAATATCTAGAACTATGTTCATGTACATTATTTTTGTATATAATAATGAATATACTTTATTGTCATTATTGGTACATTGTAAATAGTTTTTAAAGTACACATAGTGTTTTTAGTTAATATTTAATTAAATATTCTATTTTATTAAATTAAGGGATTTTTAAATTAAATAATATTTTAATAAAATATAATAATTTTTATTAAATATAAATGATATTATAATTTTATGAATGCAATTGTAATTTTTATAACGGTATGAAAGCCATTTCTCTCAAACCCCGTGAATTTTCGATAAATTTCAATTATTATTTTAAAAGTTAAAATTAACATATTTTAAAAATTATTTATATAAATAAATGTTATTTTCGAAATCAAGACGTCGAAAATATCCAATGGTGAATTTCTCATAATTTTCTGAGACAGTCAAATTTTTGGGTAAAAATTAAATACCGTTTAAATATATAATGTGTTTTATGACATCATAATGACCCAATAGTGATTTAATAAAATTATATAAGCATTATGATCGGACAATATATGTTATACCATTAAAATAATGTGATTTTGGGTTTTTTTTTGAATTATTTTACAATGCATAAATGGACCCCTCAAAACATATTAAACATCTTGTCTTTTTAAATTATTTTCCTTGGGAGTGTGACTCAACTACACATAATCAAACCCATTATTTTAAGAAGTTCGGAATTTGGCCTTATAAAATATTGTTTTCCTCTCCCCTTTTCCAATCACCATGTGCAAAAACCACAAGCTGATTTGTGGTTTTGATTAGTTTAATATAAGGGGTCCCAAACCTAAATAATAAAGAATTCACTCACCTTTCCTATATAATCCCACCAAGCTCCCACGTCCTCCTCACTGAAAGCCTTTGGAGTTCATCAAACCTATGTCATACCCTCTATATAATCCCCCCAAGGTGACCTAAGCTCCCATGAAGCCTCTCTCAAGCCTCTCTCAAGCCTTTGGAAGCACACTTCCAAGTAAGGGTTTTTCATCCTTTCACTTTATTCCGATTTTCATAGTATGGTTATGCCCTTTTAATTTCAATTATAAATTCTGGGGTATGGTTTCAAACCTCCCCCATATAGACCTCTTATTATTTGAATTATGGGAGACCCCTTTCTCTCTCATTAAATGCCTCCCATGTACACCCGTTACTATGCCGAAATTGCGAAAGGAACTTCTCTCTCCACATTTACATTCATGAAATACTTTTGTATCATGAATCTAAATTACATTACAATAGTTGGGACATGTATCTATATGACCCCCATACTATCCATTTTATGTATATTTGATGAGACACCCATTTCTCTCTCATCAACCATTTTTATGAATTCTTATATCACTCTATTACACTGCCGAAATAGAACCGATTTTCTATGCCAATGTCATTCTGTATTGAATACCATTCCCATTTCTCCATCATGGGTATTCAACTTCATTCACATTTACTTATTGATTATAAAGATTCATTCCACATTCTTTTGTCGTGGAATAAATTATTATGTTTGATGAATCCATGTTTTATGATCTAGGTGGCACACTTATGCATGAAATGAAATGTTTAAGAAGGGTGTGCCCTTATTGCACTCCAATGCATTGGGTAAAGTATAGTATCATGATACATCATGTAAAATGGGTGTGGAATCATCTAATTCAAGTGCATAGAGAGTTTACTCATTCTATAAGTGCAATAAGGGTTTACTCATGCTCTATGTGCAATGATCCTTGGCTCATGCTAATTTCATGTTAAGTGTTTTTGCCAAATTTCCATGTTATGATTATCAAGCTTCACCATGCCTTTATGTTTATGCTTCTCTAGTTCTCTGTTGATATTCCTATTTTCTAAAATGTATTTCATTCCACATGTTATTCCATTATTATTCCCTTACTGGGCTTTATAGCCCACCATTTTCTTATGCATGTCCTCAGGTTATCCCATGCAATGCTAAGTACGAGGGAATATAGTGGTCATGTAAAGGATGTTTTCAATAAAGATGTTGTATTTCATGTTTTAAGTTGTTATTTAATGATTCTAAGCCCCAAAGACACTAGACCTATCGATCATCCATTTAGTATCAAGTGAATAGTTTATTTAATAAATCAGGATTATGTTTGTAATAAAAGCAGGGTTGTCATAATATGGAAGAGAATGAATTATCATCTAAAATAAAATATATGACCAATATCACAAAAAAGTATCTTTCGTGGTATTTATTTTATCAATAAGGAATGGAATAGAATAAAATTTTAACAAACTCATAGGAATTACATGAAAGTATCCTTAATCATAAAAAATACTAAAATAAGATAAATTTTACTATAATGAATTTTAAATCGGAAAATCCTTAATCATAATCCCCATAAAAGAAAAATTTAAATTGGAACATAAAATATAGTTTTAATAATGATATTCATGATATAACATGTCAAAAGTGTAGTATATAATCCTCAAAAATTAATATAGTTTCATATCATGAATGTGTGTGTCAAAGGCAAGGAATTTTAGACGCCTAATCCATACAAAAACATACAATTTATTTTTATACATAACCAATAAATCAATTATGTGTGTCAAATATAAATATAAATAGATTAAATGGAAATATAACACAATATATTATAATTTCCCAAAACAATAAATTGACATTATTATTTTAACAAAGACATAATTTAAGACAAATAAAAGAAAGTGAGTTAAGAAATTCATTATCACTTGGCATATTTTAATAAAGTTCCACATGAGTGAAATAATTTGAATAAAAATATAAAATGACATTATTTACTAATGATTAATTATATAATGTTTATAAAAGGTAGTATATACTTTATAATTAAAAAAAATTTGGTGAATATACCATATATCCACATAAATAAAATGTGAGATGAAAAGACTCTTACCACTTTTTCAGACTCTCTTTGTATGCCCTTTAACTCTTGTATAATAAGAATACATAATTTATTTTATTTGGCATGAGAAATATCACCGATTAATAAGATATACATAAATCATTTATTTTTTTAAATTTTTTTGATTTATTTAAACACAAAGTACGTTATGTCCAGGTCAGGTGTTTTGTGGATGTTCAGATCATTATTTCAAAATCGGTTCATTATGATGACTACGTTCAAATGGGCCATAGTGTATAAATAATAATACCTATAGATTTGTAGAATTTATACAACATTTATACATTTAAAACCATCCATGGAAGATATTTATGAATATTTAACATTGTTTCAATCATTGAGACGGTAGTTTATATGTACGCTTGAGTAACATTTAGCATTTCAATGATAATTATGCAGAGTAGGTATGTATTGGTTGAACATATTATAAAGAGAATAATATCATAAATAAAATAACAATTCATTCAATAAAACTATCTATATCATTCATGTGCTTTTGTGACGAAGCAAATAGAATCACATTAATTCATGCAGGTGGCAGTCCAAACATACACACAAACAACATTTTCATTTTACAGTGAATGAAATTAAATTCTATATTTTTTTATGAAAGATAAATATGTCATTAATATCGTTATTATTTACATTATATCACTAAAATTCATTATTCATACCCTTATCACATTATTTTTAATGTATTAGAGAAAAAATGTATCACATCGTATCGTGGGATAGTAGATTGTCGTACTCTTGAGTGATGTTATCATATCCCCCAAAGAATAAAATATAAAATTTTATATGTGATATATTCGTTAAAAAGTATAAATAGTTGAACATTTTCACATATATTCTTATAATACAACATTATATCTTGTATTTAGAGATGATGATGGAGAACAAATGACATCAGTTTGTGTGGCGGTAGTCCTCAATATACTTGAATGAGTATTTTCAATACCATTTTATTTTATGAGAGTTTTATTTTGGTTATTAAACTAATATAATAATATCTCATTATATTTTAGATATTATTGTTCCTATATAAAAATAATTAAAAAATACTTTATAGATGATGAAGAATAAGACAAAAAAATTATCGGTTAATAATGATACATCTTATTCATACATCCTCATTTAGTTAGAACCAAAATCCTTCATAAGATATATATATTCTCATACCAAGGGATAATGATAAATGGGATTGAATTTATGAAGTCATTTGTGATGGGATTTAAATATCCAAATGGGTTCTAAGGTGTAATGTGGAGACGAGAGTGGGTGGCCTTTTATAATGTAGGTAACATGAATTATTATAATTTTTTGATATGAAAAATGTGTACCCATGTATTATTTTAAATGAAAATTTTTTAACCATGTTTTTCAAATTCCAAAAACCTCATAAATAGATGATTATTTATAACTTGAGAACATGTGGATGATTTATGGCTATAAAATATATTATATATATAATTATAGGTTATACTCGATATTATCTTTTTAGTGTACCCATGTTAAACCAGTTTTTACATTAATAATGGTAACTTATTTTTACTGATTTCACTATTAATAAAGATAGAAAATTATTTTTACTATATTATATAATATAAATTATTATAATTAAAAATATGAAATCCATTATATCATATTAAATTATGATAAGTGGAAATTTTAAATTTAAAAATAAACCCACATATGTTATGAAAAACCAGCTTTTCAAATAGTATATTTTTATAGGAAGCTATTGTTTTATATTTACTATATAAATAATAATTATTATTATATCAATAAAAATTAATATTTTTTATATATAATATATAAACGTAATATATATCATTTCTAATTAGTGGGTTTCCAATAATATTAAAAAGATCATCATTATTCTGTTTAAATAATTTTTCAAAAAGATCTTATTTCTAAACCAAAAAATAATATTATATTAAAATAAAATATCTGTATGATTCAAATTTAATTACATGAAATATGTATATCTAAATAATAATAATTTCATATAAAATCATATTTAAAATATAATGGTAATTTTAAAACAACTACTTTATTGAAAATAAATTACATTTTTTTGAAAAATCATCATTATCCACTATTCATAGAAAAATAAATATTTTCCGACAAATAGAAAAATACACCCAAAAAAATTTTATAATATATTTTCAAATACTATGTTCATTTTATCAAATATAATTTCTTATTTTATAAATATTAATTGTAAAATATTTTCAAGAAATTAAATAATAATATTTTTTTAATAAAACATATTTAATAAATTTACATTTAATTAATAAAATTTTATTGAATATTTATTAAAAAATATTTAATAATTCATATTGACTAGGAAATATATATATATGTATCCATATATCATAAAATATATAAGACTTTTCTTACAAAAAAAATTAATGAAATTGTAATAAATTTTATGTATATCGTGGGGTCTTTAATCTCAGTGTTTCATGTCAAATACACTTTCAAACATATTGTCATTATTTTAAATATTTGAAGTTATATCCTACATAAAAAAATAATCCCCAAAATTTTATATTTATCTTAGTAATAAAATTTCATATAATAAAATTTTTTTCATTGTATACCCACATGATAAAAAGCTTCAATAAAACATAATTTGGGAAGAAATAGATAGAATTATAGGTGACATCTGAAATAAAACATATCATGTTTCCAAAAATGAAAACATTTATTGGAAGAGATTATTTGGAAATAGATATAATTTATAATTTTCCAAAAATTATGTTTTGTGAGGGAAATCAAGGATCATAAGACAATGATAAATTTTGATAAAAAAATAAACGCAAAACCATAATACAATGAGATGTGAAACAGGACACTGATACCTTCAGAAATGATGGTAATATGAAAAAATTTGTTCTAATATCCCTTTACTACGTTTTTCTTATTAATTATGATATAAACTGAAAGAAATATTCATACTTGATTAGTCTAATTTCATCCTTTAATGAATTTCCCCCATACTGTCGTATTTTATAACAAATGAAAAGTATTGATGATAATTTTTTATACATGAATCCCTAATGTCATCTTTTAATGTATAAAATAATAATTAAATCTTAAGATAATATATTAAATTTTTATTAATTCCTTAATCAAATCATATATGGTCCGAAATTGAAATTATAATTCAAAAAATATATAAACCTTCATATGATGAAATAATAATTGAATCTTCTCAATTTAAAAGCAACAACCAATGTTAAAAATAAAATAGTTCATATATAAATTACCATATAACCAAAATAACCTTAATATACTCAATATTAAAGAATTTGTTTATCAGTATAGGTTATATAATTCTTTTTCTATTTTTTTCAAAAACATAATATTGATCTTTATTTGAAATAACATTAATCACCTAGTCACCAAATCACTAATCAATCTCATGGTTATCCAAGAAATAAAATGTGTGTTCTCAATATACGATTTCATATAAACCCTAAAATTTAGAAATTATATAAATCATATTCTCACAAAGTTTAAATTCATATTTCATTGTAAACCAAATAATTACATATACTTCATCCAAGTAAAATTTCTCTTAAAAATTCATTAATTACTTAAATATCTCATCACATAAAGCCTATAGGGGTGTCTAAGACATATAACATGTGACAATACATAATGTAACAGACCTATGATAATATATATAAGATTTAGATTCACCTCCTGTGAAAATATAATAATCTCCAATGTTATCTAATCCCACATTTTATTTAAACAATAATATCCTCAAACCATCACTCGTAAATATGTTTCTAAAAACATAAGATTTACAATTCCGTATTTTATGATGAAGGTGTTCCAATTGTGTCCGTCCAAAAAGTAAAATATCAAAATTAAATTCTAGATAAAATTAATTCTTAAATAAGAATTTATTTTGTAGTTTTAGACAATTATTAGAAAATATTATATAAACAACCCCATTTCCTTATATAAGAATTGTTATCACATATTAAATATTTTCTTATTTCACATTAGGAAATTATCATCATCCATGTGCAACCCTTCAATTCATAATTCATTCAACAAAATTCTTAATAAGTTATGCAAAAGGAAACATAAGAAGATATTATAAATTTCTCAATATGGGTAAACATAAGCATTATCAGTTGAATTTTATTAGTGGGATTAAAAAGAGTATAAAAGAATAATGACATAATAAATGTGAATTATAATAAAATAGGATAACAAATAAAAATTAATACATTTATGGTAAAATTTTAAAATAAGAAGTAACTTTTTAACAATATAAAGAGTTATAAAAATAAATAATCATGATCCATGTGATATCAAACATGATAGAATTTAAAATTAATAAAGCATATAAATCAAAATGAAAAAATGTTGATATCCTTGGAACAATATCTAGATATCCCATTTTAAATTAGGGTTAGAAATGAATATATTCTAATTAAATTCAAAGGAGAACCCCTCCAGTAACACCCCCATTATTTCTCGTAATGACAAGGATCCCTAACAAATGGATTACGACGCTATCTCGGCACACCTGTATAATATCTATATCATGATCTCCTTGAGCACTCTAGGATAACCCTTAAATTATTCCATATTAGGATCACAAATCACCATTTGGGAAATTTTTTACACTCTCTAATCATGGGGCACAGAGAAAAATATTAACTAAGTATATTCAATTAGATAAAACATGGCAGTAGTCTGTAGAGGAGTGCACATATAAAAAATTTGTCACTTTTTATTGATTTTTTTAGAAGTATATTTTAATTTTTTGTTCTGAAATTTTTACATTAAAATAATTTTATTTAATTTATTTGAAAAAAATTGATATAGAAGGGGTGTATTGTGGTATTGGCTAGAACGAGTGAAATGTTATTGGGTAATATAAATTTTACCCAATAAGGGAATGGATCTATTTGTATCAATCCTTTGCATGTTTTCGAAGACATGGGTTCTCAAATAAGGCTTAGAGGATGATTAGAAGAGGTCGGTCATGCGAACCTGGAAACAAGGGGGGTATGCGATGTGACTAGTGGGTACATGACGTGTACAATTCGGATTTTAGAAAAATAAAACAAAGTGCTGAGGGAAGTTTTTTTCGGTATAAGTCACCTAAAGGCGGGAGATGACATGATGAAGTGTTACACTTCTTGTAAATCCCCACCATTGGGTGTCTTTAAAGGCAACCAACTTTAACATCCCAGGTAAATAATGAATATTAATTTTTCATATGTATCCATATTTGTGAATAAAATGTTAATATTAATTTAAAGGGAACACTATGCTCGATGGCCTACCCAATACACAACAATGAGTTTTCATTGAAATCTTACGTTGCACTCTAATAATAAAATAATATTATTTTAAATGGTAATTAACTCCAAGCTATTGTAATGGCAGAAATGGACAGAACAAACTACAAAATGATTATATATGTTTGTCAAATAGTTTTACTTTTTTTCAATAAATTTTGGAGGCTTAATATGTGAATGATTCCAATATTAAGCATAAACGTTCTAATATTATTTAAAAGGTCGATTAACCACCTTTTGATGGAGAACCATTTTTAAAGATACTTTTGATGATTTTATATGTTATATTTGACAAAATAGAATCCTTCTTTAGAATCTGGACATCCAAATTTACTTTGTGAAAATTTTTGTTATTTTTCCGATGAAGATCAGTTTTAGTGAAAATGTTGTATTTTAATTCAAAACCACTTTTTAATATAATATATTTATATGATTAGATAATCTTTTTAATTTTTTTAATGTTCAATTAGAATATATTTTTATCATTCAATCCAATGGTGGTCATTGGAATTAATTTTACTTTTAAATTGGACTTAAACTAGTGTCAATCTTTTAATAGATATTGTTTCTTAAAAACACGCTATTTGTTTTAACAGTGGGAATTAGTTATTAAACTAATTAATGCAACTTTTATGTTCAGAATTTTTTAAAATAGACATCAATTTTGAATTCAGAATATCAAATATAGCTTATAGTGATTTGTTGGTATTTTTCTTAAAAACATCAATTTTTGATCAATAGTGAAACCACTATGTGGTAGTTAAAAAATGATTTTTCATTTAAATGAAACATTACCACATATGTGAGTTGAATTTCAAAAATCTGACATACATGGTTGTCATTAGGATGTAAAATTTGGTTCAATGGGATTTAAATAATTTTTTTGTGAATAGTAACTTTTATGTTTTATTAATCACGATTAAAGGTAATTAGTGTAATTTAAGGTAAAGATAATGTCATAATAATATTAAATGACCATGACACATGACCAAGCATTATTTTATGAGTCATGTAAGACCAATACAATCCATGGGTCAACATGGGGACCCCAGGGAGCCACATTGGTAGGAAAATCATTTAAATAACCTTTTATTTAAAGTTAAAATAAAAATGTCACAAACATGTATTGTTTTATGAAAACAATTTTTACATGGGATTATACATGTCATATTTTTTACTATAAATATCCATTAGAAATATAAAAATATTTCCTACATCATATTATTCTTTTTTAGTCATTAAATAAATTATTTTATTTATGACAACATGATGATGCAAGAATTACCTAATTAATAAACGATTTAAATAAAATGATAATATAAGGTAAAATCTAATAATTACACATGTAATAAATCTATTTTATGGATTTATTTCGAACCCTTATATCCTTATCCTCGAAATATATAATTGTGGGACCTTTAATATCCGAAAATCATTTTATAATAAAGTTACATTTCAAGACATTCCAAGACTGCCCCTCCTCCCTCTTATAAAATGCCCCCACCTCTAACTCCATACCCACACCTCTCTAGCCCTTGGATCGTCCAAACTCTTCTAATATTGTCTCTCCACATCCCTTTATTACTTCTAGAAGCTTCACATTGGGCATAAGTCTTTCCAAGGAAGCCTCTGAGCTCAAATAAAAATGAGTTACCTGATTTAACGGTAAAGTCTTCCATAGTGTTCTTTTGTTTTATTTTTCTTCTCCAACCCCCTAAACTCTTTTTATTCCTTTATTTTGTAAGAACATAAGTATCTACAATATACTAGGATATTTTTATGAGAAGTATTCGAGCTACAATAACACAGACCTCTGTCTAATGGTTAAAGAACATATTGTTTCCGTGGATGGAGAATTAATGCCTCACGAAATGATGATTGTTCTATATTCTCCTACAACCTCTCATGGTGGCCATTATTATGGAACTATATTTATTTATGATATATATTACATATATTTCCTCTATATTATTAAGTATTTTATATTTAATGCATACCTTTTTGCATTTCATGTTGTGAAAATGCGATAATTTCATTTGAGAAAGTGTGGACTACCGCCACCTCAAGTGATGTGACTTGTTCATGCAATACATGGAATGAATAAAGAATGAAATTGATGAACTTATTTGATCTATATAACATATATATTATACTGTAATTATGATATATATATATCTCATCTAGTTTTAATTCCATTAATATGCCAAATAAATGAAAGTAGCGTTCATGCGTACGTACGGCTTACCGTCTCCATGAACAGTACATTTCATTTCTTATCTCAAAATATTACGTATTGTTATAAGTACATATATATAATGGACATATATGTCATATATTACTTCTAAATGATGGATATAATCCTGTAATTATAATATATATATCTCTCTTTTAGCTTTAATTCCATTAATATGACAAAAAAAAAGAAAGTAGTGTTCATGCGTACGTACGGCCTACAGTCTCCATGAACGGTTCATTTCATTTTTTTATCTCAAAATATTATGGAAAAATTATAAAAGGAATATATTCTGGATATATATGATATTTAAATCATTAATACTATTCTTTATATGATGTACATACAACTACATTGAAAATGCTTTTCAAACAAGATCATTTTTTACTCATGTACTGAACATCGACAAAAAGTATAATATGTACTCACATAATTAACAAATTATTATCACATGATAATATATGATATTAATTGAATAATAAAATTTATAGTGTGTCCTTATGAAATTATAAATTTACCAATGATTATTATTCAGGAAAATAATGAAATGAACAAGACAAGTCGGAATTGAGGAAAGGGATCCAACCTCTCTCTTTGTTTTTAAGTACTCTCTTTTATGTCACTTCTTTTAAGCTCTTCTTCCTTATGTTGGGGGATGTTCTTATATATTAATCTTACTGTATTTTATATTTTCCTATGATTATATACCCAAATTGATATCATCAATCAATTTTTGGATGTTTTATGTGGCGCTGTTAGGCAGCATAATTTTCTTAAGGGGATATCTTATCTCCCTTTTAATTCTGTGAGATTTCCATTGTTCGCCACTTATTTATTCCATGTGGTGTATTGTGTTCTTCAATTTGATATATACTATCATGATACTATTTGTATTCATGGTATATTTGATTCATATTGTGTTTATTATCTTTTGGTCATACGACTCGATTGATTACAATGAGGTATGGGGTTTTTATCTCACTTTTTGTTTCTGTAAGATTCACGCTACATTTTCCACTATTTAATTTTGTGTGGTGTATGTACTTCCATTGTTGTATTATTTGTGTAATATAATTTAATTTATGGGTATTTAAATATTCATTGTATGACCCTTATTTCATGGGGTGTATGTCTCGAAAGTTTCCCAAATCGGTAATGGAAGCTTTCACCCTCCTCTTTTTTAAAAGACTTCTTTTGTTATGTCTTTTGATTTACATATTATTAATTAAGTATATGTTCTTTTATATCCTTATTGTTGTAAATTATATGTCCAAGTGATTAGATACCATTTTATCTCTCGTCAACTAATTTTATGAATTTTAAAGTGACGTCGTTATGCTGTCAAATTTTTGCAAAGGAACTTCTTAACTCAATTTCATTTTAAAGTCTTGCCTAGTGTTCTTTTGTTTTATTTTGCTTCTCCAACCCCCTAAACTATTTTTATTCCTTTATTTTGTAACAACCCCAGTATATTAAATATACTAGGATGTTGTTATGAGAATTATTATATCTTCACTAACACACACATCCATTTAATTGTTAAAGAACATATTGTTTCTGCGGATGGTGATTTACTGCCTCACGAAACGATGATAGTTCTATATTCTCCTACCACCTCTAATGGTGGCCATTATGATGGAAGTTTATTTATTTATGATATATATTATATCTATTTCCTCTATATGCTTCTTTATTTTATATTTAATACACGCCTTTATGCTTTCCATGTTGTGAAAATGCGAAAATTTCATTTGAGAAAGTGTGGACTACCGCCACCTCATGTGATGTGACTCATTCATGCAATACGTGGAATGTATAAAGAATGAAATTGATAAAAATATGTGATCTATATAAAATGTATATTATACTTTAATTATAATATATATATATATATCTCATCTATTTGTAATTCCATTAATGTGCCAAAGAAATGAAAGTTGTGTTCATGCGTACATAAAACATACAGTCTCCCACGTCCTCCTCACTCAAAGCCTTTGGAGTTCATCCAACCTCTTCCATACTCTCTCTATAATACTCCCAAGGTTCCCTAAGCTCCCATGAAGCCTCTATCATGCCTCTGTCAATCCTTTGGAAGAACTCTTCCAAGTGTGTCAAAGGCAAGGAATTTTAGATGCCTAATCCATACAAAAACATACAATTTATTTTTATACTTACCCAATAAATAAATTATGTGTGTCAAATGTAAATATAAATAGATTAAATGGAAATATAACACAATATATTATAATATCAAAAAACAATAAATTGACATTATTATTTAAACAAAGACATAATTTAACACAAATAAAAGAAAGTGAGTTAAGAAATTCATTATCACTTGGCATATTTTAATAAAGTTCCACATGAATGAAATAATTTGAATAAAATTATAAAATGAAATTATTTACTAATGATTAATTATATAATGTTTATAAAAGGTAGTATATACATTATAATTCAAAAAAATTGGTGAATATGCCATATATCCACATAAATAAAATGTGAGATGAAAAGACTCTTACCTCTTTTCCAGACTTTCTTTGTATGCCCTTTAACTCTTGTATAATGAGAATACATAATTTATTTTATTTGGCTTGAGAAATATCACCGATTAATAATATATACATAAATCATTTATTTTTTTAAATTTTTATGTATTCTTTAAACACAAAGTACGTTATGTCCAGGTCAGGTGTTTTGTGGATGTTCATATCATTATTTCAAAATAGGTTAATTGTGATGACTACGTTCAAATGGGTCATAGTGTATAAATAATAATATCTATAGATTTGTAGAATTTATACAACATTATACATTTAAAACCATCCATGGAAGATATTTATGAATATTTAACATTGTTTCAATCATTGAGACGGTAGTTTATATGTACGCTTGAGTAACATTTAGCATTTCAATGATAATTATGCAAAGTAGTTATGTATTGGTTGAACATATTATAAAGAGAATAATATCATAAATAAAATAACAATTCATTCAATAAAACTATCTATATCATTCATGTGCTTTTGTGACGAAACAAATAGAATCACATTAATTCATGCAGGTGGCAGTCCAAACATACACACGAACAACATTTTCATTTTACAGTGAAAGAAATAAAATTCTATATTGTTTTATGAAAGATAAATATGTCATTAATATCATTATTGTTTACATTATATCACTGAAATTCATTATTCATACCCTTATCACATTATTTTTAATGTATTAGAGAAAAAATGAATCACATCGTATCATGGGATAGTATATTGTCGTACTCTTGAGTGATGTTATCATATCCCCCAGAGAATAAAATATAAAATTTTATATGTGATATATTCGTTAAAAAAGTATAAATAGTTGAAAATTTTCACATATATTCTTCTAATACAACATTATATCCTGTATTTAGAGACGATGATGGAAAACAAATGACATCAGTTTGTGTGGCGGCAGTCCTCGATATACATGAATGAGTATTTTCAATACCATTTTATTTTATGAGAGTTTTATTTTGGTTTTTAAACTAATATAATAATATCTCATTATATTTTAGATATTATTGTTCCTATATAATAATAATTAAAAATTACCTTATGGATGATGAATAATAAGACAAAAAAATTATCGGTTAATAATGATACATCTTATTCATACTTCCTCATTTAGTTAGAAGCAAAATCCTTCATAAGATATATATATTATCATACCAAGGGATAAAGATAAAAGGGATTGAATTTATGAATTCATTTGTGATGGGATTTAAATATCCAAATGGGTTCTAAGGTGTAATGTGGAGACGAGAGTGGGTGGCCTTTTATAATCTAGGTAACATGAATTATTATAATTTTTTGATATGAAAAATGTGTACCCATGTATTTTTTTAAATGAAAATTGTTTAACCATGTTTTTCAAATTCCAAAAATCTCATAAATAGATGATTATTTATATCTTCAGAACATGAGGATGAGTTATGTCTATAAAATATATTATATATATAATTATAGGTTATACTAGACATTATCTTTTTAGTTTACCCATGTTAAACCAGTTTTTACATTAATAATGGTAACTTATTTTTAATAATTTCATTGTTAATAAAGATAGAAAATTATTTTCTTTATATTATATAATATAAATTATTATAAATAAAAATATGAAATCCATTATATCATATTAAATTATGATAAGTGGAAATTGTTTTTTTAAAAATAAACCCACATATGTTATGAAAAACCATCTTTTCAAATAGTATATTTTTATAGTAAGCTATTATTTTATATTTACTTTATAAATAATAATAATAATTATATCAATAAAAATTAATATTTTTTATATATAATATATGAACTTAATATATATCATTTCTAATTAGTGGGTTTCCAATAATATTAAAAAGAGCATCATTATTCTGTTTAAATAATTTTTCAAAAAGATCCTATTTGTAAACTAAATAATAATATTATTATAAAATAAAATATCTGTATGATTCAAATTTAATTACATGAAATATGTATATCTAAATAATAATAATTTCATATAAAATCATATTTAAAATATAATGGTAATTTTAAAACAACTAATTTATTGAAAATAAATTATATTTTTATGAAAAATCATCATTATCCACTATTCATGGTAAAATAAATATTTTCCGACAAATAGAAAAATACACCCAAAAAAATTTTATAATAGATTTTTAAATACTATGTTCATTATATCATATATAATTTCTTATTTTATAAATATTAATTGTAAAATATTTTCAAGAAATTAAATAATAATATTTTTTTAATAAAAAATATTTAATAAATTTACATTTAATTAATAAAAATTGATTGAATAATTATTTAAAAAATATTTAATAATTCATACTGACTAGGAAATATATATATATGTATCCATATATCATAAAATATATAAGACTTTTCTTACAAAAAAATTTAATGAAATTGTAATAAATTTTATGTATATCGTGGGGTCTTTAATCTCAGTGTTTCATGTCAAATACACATTCAAACATATTGTCATTATATTACATATTTGAGGATATATCCTACATAAAAAAATAATCCCCAAAATTTTATATTTATCTTAGTAATAAAATTTCATATAATTAAATTTTTTTCATATTATACCCACATGATAAAAAGGTTCAATAAAACATAATTTGGGAAGAAATTGATGGAATTATAGGTGACATCTGAAATAAAACATATCATGTTTCCAAAAATGAAAACATTTATTGGAAGATATTATTTGGAAATAGATATAATTTATAATTTTCAAAAAATTATGTTTTGTGAGGGAAATCAAGGATCATAAGACAATGATAAATTTTGATAAAAAATTAAACGCAATACCATAATACAATGAGATGTGAAACAGGACACTGATACCATCATAAATGATGGTAATATGAAAAATAATTGTTCTAATATCCCTTTACTACGTTTTTCTAATTAATTATTATATAAACTGAAAAAAATATACATACTTGATTAGTATAATTTCATCCTTTAATGAATTTCCCCCATACTGTCGTATTTTATATCAAACGATGAGTATTGATGATAATTTTTTATACATGAATCCCTAATGTCATCTTTTAATGTATAAAATAATAATTAAATATTAAGATAATATATTAAATTTTTATTAATTCCTTAATCAAATCATATATGGTCAGAAATTGAAATTATAATTCAAAAAATATATAAACCTTCATATAATGAAATAATAATTGAATCTTCTCAATTTAAAAGCAACAACCAATGTTAAAAATAAATTAGTTCGTATATAAATTACCATGTATCCAAAATAACCTTAATATACTCAATATTAAAGAATTTTTTTATCAGTATAGGTTATATAATTCCTTTTCTATTATTTTCAAAAACATAATATTGATCTTTATTTGAAATAACATTAATCACCTAGTCACCAAATCACTAATCAATCTCATGGTTATCCAAGAAATAAAACTTGTGTTCTCAATATACGATTTTATATAAACCCTAAATTTTAAAAATTATATAAATCATATTCTCACAAAGTTTAAATTCATATTTCATTGTAAACCAAATAATTACATATACTTCATCCAAGTAAAATTTCTCTTAAAAATTCATTAATTACTTAAATATCTCATCACATAAAGCCTATAGGGGTGTCTAAGACATATAACATGTGACAATACATAATGTAACAGACCTATGATAATATATATAAGATTTAGATTCACCTCCTGTGAAAATATAATAATCTCCAATGTTATCTAATCCCACATTGTATTTAAACAATAATATCCTCAAACCATCACTCGTAAATATGTTTCTAAAAAAATAAGATTTACAATCCATATTTTATGATGAAGGTGACCCAATTGTGACCGTCCCAAAAGTAAAATATCAAAATTAAATTCTAGATAAAATTAATTCTTAAATAATATTTTATTTTGGAGTTTTAGACAATTATTAGAAAATATTATATAAACAACCCCATTCCTTAAATAAGAATTGTTATCACATATTAAATATTTTCTTATATCACATTAGGACATCATCATCATCCATGTGAAACCCTTCAATTCATAATTCATTCAAAAAAATTCTTAATAAGTTAGACAAAAGGAAACATAAGAAGATATTGTAAATTTCTCAATATGGGTAAACATAAGAATTATAAGTTGAATATTATTAGTGGGATTAAAAATAGTATAAAAGAATGATGACATAATAAATGTGAATTATAATAAATTAGGATAACAAATAAAAATTAATACATGTATTGTAAATTTTGAAAATAAGTAGTAACTTTTTAACAATATAAAGAGTTATAAAAATAAATAATCATGATCCATGTGATATCAAACATGATAGAATTTAACATTAATAACGCATATAAATCAAAATGAAAAAATGTTGATATCCTTGGAACAATATCTAGATATCCCATTTTAAATTAGGGTTAGAAATGAATATATTCTAATTAAATTCAAAGGAGAACCCCACCAGTAACACGCCCATTATTTCCTGTAATGACAATGATCCCTAACCAATGGATTAAGGTGCTATCTCGGCACACCTGTAAAATATATATATCATGATCTCATTGAGCACTCTAGGATAACCCTTAAATTAATCCATATTAGGATCACAAATCACCATTTGGGAAATTTTTGACACTCTCTAATCATGGGGCATGGAGAAAAATATTAACTAAGTATACTCAATTGGATAAAACATGGTAGTAGTCTGTAGAGGAGTGCACATATAAAATTTTTTTTCACTTTTTATTGATTTTTTTAGAAGTATATTTTAATTTTTTGTTCAGAAATTTTTAGAATAAAATTATTTTATTTTATTTATTTGAAAAGATTTGATATAGATAGGGTGTATTGTGGGATTGGCTAGAACAAGTGAAATGTTATTGTGTAATATAAATTTTACCCAATAAGGGAATGGATCTATTTGTATCAATCATTTGCATGTTTTTGAAGACATGGGTTCTCAAATAAGGCTTAGAGGATGTTTGGAAGAGGTTGGTCATGCGAACCTGGAAACAAGGGGGTTATGCGATGTGACTAGTGGGCACATGACGTGTACAATTTGGATTTTAGAAAAATAAAACAATGTGATTAGGGATGTTTTTTTTGGTATAATTCACCTCAAGGCGGGAGATGACATGATGAAGTGTTACCCTTCAGGTAAATCCCCACCATTGGGTGTCTTTAAAGGCGACCAACTTTAACATCCCAGGTAAATAATTAATATTAATTTTTCATATGTATCCATATTTGTGAATAAAATGTTAATATTAATTTAAAGAGAACACTATGCTCGATGGCCTACCCAATACACAACAATGAGTTTTCATTGAAACCTTACGTTGCAAATTAATAATAAAATAAAATTATTTTAAATGGTAATTAACTCCTAGCTGTTGTAATGGCAGGAATGGACAGAAAAAACTAAAAAAATGATTATATATGTTTTTGTCAAATAGTTTAACTTTTTTTCAATAAACTTTGGAGGCTTAAAATGCGAATGAATCCAATATTAACCATAAACCTTCTAATATTATTTAAAAGGTCGATTAACCACCTTTTGATGGAGAACCCTTTTTAAAGATACTTTTGATGATTTTATATGTTATATTTGACAAAATAGAATCCTTCTTTAGAATCTGGACATCCAAATTTACTTTGTGTAAAATTTTGTTATTTTCCCGATAAAGATCAGTTTTAGTGAAAATGTTGTATTTTAATTCAAAACCCCTTTTTAATATAATATATTTATATGATTAGATAATATTTTTAATTGGTTTTAAAGTGCAATTAGAATATATTTTTATCATTCAATCCAATGGTGGTCATTATAATTAATTTTACATTTAAATTGGACTTAAACTAGTGTCAATCTTTTAATAGATATTGTTTCTTAAAAACACGCTATTTGTTTTAACAGTGGGAATTAATTATTAAACTAATTAATGCAACTTTTATGTTCATAATTTTTTAAAATAGACATCATTTTTTATTTCAGAATATCAAATATAGCTTACAGTGATTTGTTGGTATTTTTCTTAAAAACTTCAATTTTTGATGAATAGTAAAACCACTTTGTGGTAGTTAAAAAACTGATTTTTCATTTGAATGAAACATTACCACATCTGTGAGTTGAATTTAAAAAATCCGACATACATGGTTGTCATTAGAATGTAAAATTTGGTTCAATGGGATTAAAATAATTTTTTGGTGAATAGTAACTTTTATGTTTTATTAATCAGGATTAAAGGAAATTAGTGTAATTTAAGGTAAAGATAATGTTATAATAATATTAAATGACCATGAAAAATGACCCAACACTATTTTATGAGTCATGGCAGACCAATACAATCCATGGTTCAACAAGGGGATCGCATGGATCCACATTGGTAGGAAAATCATATAAATAACTTTTTATTTAAAGTTAAAATAAAAATGTCACAAACATGTATTGTTTTATCAAAAAAAAATTTAAATGGGGATATAAATGTCATATTTTTTACTATAAATATCCATTAGAAATATAAAAATATTTCCTACATCATAATATTCTTTTTTAGTCATTAAATAAATTATTTTATTTATGATACCATGATGATGCAACAATTACCTAATTAATAAACGATTTAAATAAAATGATAAGATAAGGTAAAATCTAAGAATTACACATGTAATAAATCTATTTTATGTATTTATTTCAAAACCTTATCTCCTTATCCTAGAAATATATAATTGTGGGACCTTTAATATCCGAAAATAATTTTATAATAAAGTTACATTTCAAGACAATCCACGACTACCCCTCCTCCCTCTTATAAAATGCCCACACCTCTACCGCCATACCCACACTTCTCAAGCCCTTGGCTCGTCAAAACTCTGATAATATTGTCTCTCCACATCCCTTTATTACTCCTAGAAGATTCACATTGGGCATAAGTCTTTCCATGGAAGCCTCTGAGCTCAAATAAAAATGAGTTACCTGATTTAACGGTAAAGTCTTCCCTAGTGTTCTTTTGTTTTATTTTTCTTCTCCAACCCCCTAAACTCTTTTTATTCCTTTCCTTTGTAAGAAAAGAATTATATACAATATACTATGATGTTTTTATGAGAATTATTCAAGCTACAATAACACACACCTCCGTCCAATGGTTAAAGAACATATTGTTTCCGTGGATGGAGAATTAATGCCTCACGAAACAATGATTGTTCAATCTTCTCCTACCACCTCTCATTGTGGCCATTATGATGGAACTATATTTATTTATGATATATATTACATCTATTTCCTCTCTATTATTATTTATTTTATATTTAATACATACCTTTTTGCCTTGCATGTTGTGCAAATGCGATAATTTCATTTGAGAAAATGTGGACTACCGCCACCTCAAGTGATGTGACTCGTTCATGCAATACATGGAATGGATAATGAATGAAATTGATGAACTTATGTTATCTATATAACATATATATTATACTGTAATTATGTTATATATATCTCTCATCTAGTTTTAATTCCATTAATATGCCAAATAAATGAAAGTAGCGTTCATGCGTACGTACGGCTTACTGTCTCCATGAACAGTACATTTCATTTCTTATCTCAAAATATTACGTATTGTTATAAGTACATATATATAATGGATATATATGTCATATATTACTTCTAAATGATGGATATCATCCTGGAATTATAATATATATATCTCTCTTTTAGCTTTAATTCCATTAATATGACAAAAAAAAAAGTAGTGTTCATGCGTACGTACGGCCTACCGTCTCCATGAACGGTTCATTTCATTTTTTTATCTCGAAATATTATGGAAAAATTATAAAAGGAATATATTCTGGATATAAATGATATTTAAATCATTAATACTATTCTTTATATGATGTACATACAACTGCATTGAAAATGCTTTTCAAACAAGATCATTTTTACTCATGTACTGAACATCGACAAAAAGTATGATATGAACTCACATAATTAACAAATTATTATCACATGATAATATATGATATTAATTTAATAATAAAATTTATAGTGTGTCCTTATGAAATTATAAAATTACCAAGGATTATTATTCAGGAAAATAAAGAAATGAACAAGACAATTCAGAATTGAGGAAAGGGATCCAACCTCTCTCTTTGGTTTTAAGTACTCTCTTTTATGTCACTTATTTTAATCTCTTCTTCCTTATGTTGGGGGATGTTCTTATATATTAATCTTACTATATTTTATATTTTCATATGATGATTTACCCAAATTGATATCATCAATCAATTTTTGGATGTTTTATGTGGCGCTGTTAGGCAGCATAATTTTCTTAAGTGGGTATCTTATCTCCCTTTTAATTCCGTGAGATTTCCATTGTTCGCCACTTATTTATTCCATGTGGTGTATTGTGTTCTTCAATTTGATATATACTATCATGATACTTTTTGTATTCATGGTATTTTGTTATTCATATTTTGTTTATTATCATTTGGTCATACGACTCGATTGATTACAATGAGGTATTGGGTTTTTATCTCACTTTTTGTTTCCGTAAGATTCACGCAACATTTTCCACTATTTAATTTTGTGTGGTGTATGTACTTCCATTATTGTATTATTTGTGTAATATAATTTAATTTATGGGTATTTAAATATTCATTGTATGACCCTTATTTCATGGGGTGTATGTCTCGAAAGTTACCCAAATCGGTAATGGAACCTTTCACCCTCCTCTTTTTTTAAAAGACTTCTTTTGTTATGTCTTTTGATTTACATATTATTATGTAGGTATATGTTCTTTTATATCCTCATTGTTGTAAATTATATGTCCAAGTGATGAGATACCATTTTATCTCTCGTCAACTAATTTTATGAATTTTAAAGTGATGTCGTTATGCTATCGAATTTATGCAAAGGAACTTCTTAACTCAATTTCATTTTAAAGTCTTCCATACTATTCTGTTGTTTTATTTTGCTTCTCCAACCCCCAAAACTCTTTTTATTCCATTATTTTGTAACAACACCAGTATATTCAATATACTAGGATTTTGTTATGAGAATTATTATATCTTCACTAACACACACCTCCATTTAATGGTTAAAGAACATGTTGTTTCTGCGGATGGTGATTTACTGCCTCACGAAACGATGATAGTTCTATATTCTCCTACCACCTCTAATGGTAGAAATTATGATGGAAGTATATTTATTTATGATATATATTATATCTATTTCCTCAATATGCTTCTTTATTTTAAATTTAATACACTCCTTTATGCTTTCCATGTTGTGAAAATGCAAAAATTTCATTTGAGAAAGTGTGGACTACCGCCACCTCAACTGATGTGACTCATTCATGCAATACGTGGAATGTATAAAGAATGAAATTGATAAAAATATGTGATCTATATAACATGTATATTATACTTTAATTATAATATATATATATATATCTCATCTAGTTTTATTTCCATTAATGTGCCAATGAAATGAATGTTGTGTTCATGCGTACGTACAACTTACAGTCTCCCACGTCCTCCTCACTCAAAGCCTTTGGAGTTCATCCAACCTCTACCATACTTTCTCTATAATACTCCCATGGTTCCCCAAGCTCCCATGAAGCCTCTATCAAGCCTCTCTAAATCCTTTAGACGCACACTTCCAAGTAAGGGTTATTCTTCCTTTCACTTTTTGTCTGATTTTCATAGTATTGGTATGCCCTTTTAATTTCAATTATAAATTCTGGGGTATGGTTTCAAACCTCCCCATACTGACCTCTTATTGTGTGAATTAGGGGAGACCCCTTTATCTCTCATTAAATGCCTCCCATATACACCCGTTACTATGCCGAAATTGCGAAAGGAACTTCTCTCTCCTCATTTACATTCAAGAAATAATTTTGTATCATGAATATAAATTACATTACAATTGTTGGGACATGTATCTATATGACGCCCCATACTATCCATTTCATGTAGATTTGATGAGACCCATTTCTCTCTCATCAACCATTTTTATGAATTCCTATATCACTCCATTACACTTCCGAAATAGAACCGATTTTCTATGCCAATGTCATTGTGTATTGAATACCATTCCCATTTCCCCATCAGGGGTATTCACCTTCATTCAAATTTTATTATTGATTATAAAGTTTCATTCCACATTCCTTTGTCGTGGAATAAATTATTATGTTTGATGAATCCATGTTTTATGATCCCAACGCATTGGGTAAAGTTTAGTATCATGATACACTACTACAAATCCAGCCTTTCCCAACGGTTCCAAACCGTTGGGAAAGGCTGAAGAACTGTTGGTATAAGTTATAACAACGGTTCAACAAACTGTTGGGAAGTAAGCCGTTTGGAAAGGCTTTTCCCAACGGTTTACACAGAACCATTGGGATATCTGAGAAAAAATCAGCCTTTCCCAACGGTTCATAGAACCGTTGGTAAAAACAACTATTATATGGGTATTCCCAACGGTTTTAAACCATTGGGATAGGGTGTTTTTACGAACGGTTCCTTGAACCGTTGGTAAAAACAGCTCAATAGAGCCTATACCAATGGTTTTCAAACCGTTGGCATAGGCTTTGCTGTGCAAATTGCACAGCAGCCTTCAATTTGCACAAAAGGTCTCATTTTTTGGCCATTCACCCTCGGTTTCAATTCATTTTTCAATCCAATTATGCCATCGTTTTCAATTCATTTTTCAATCCAATTATTGTACCTGTAACACATATAATGCATACATAACAAACCAACACATACAAATAATGAAAACCAACCAACCAACACATATAATGCATCCTGAAAATATACTCATCCATAATTAAATTAGAATTCATAACATAATTTTAAACATACATAATTCATTTAGAATTCATTTTAAAATTTAGATGACAATCATTTGTGGAATCCGGAATTCAATTCATAATTTGATTGGTTTTTCATATACCATATATTTTTAATAGAAATGGTATCCATTTTAAACAAAATACATTCATCTGGAATGATACCGGTCACACCGTGCCTCGGATTGAGGCGAGGTTAACTCGTACATGTCAAAAATGAATCATTGATCGTTGTCCTAAAGTATCAACATATTCCGAAATTGTTTGGTCGGTTTTGCGTATGTCAGTTGTTGTTTTCACTTAAAATGAAGTGTTTTTTAAATAAAAGAGAGACACTTTGAATGGTGTCGGCCACACCGAGTCTCTTATTGAGGCGCGGTTAACTCGTACACATCACAAATGACCCATGGATTGTTGTGCTAAAATATAAACACAATCAGAATGCGTTTGGTTGGTTTTCCGTATGAATTTAAAATGTAGTCCATTTTAAAGAAAAGAGATACACTTAGAGTGGTCTCGGAGAAACCGCGACTCGAATTGAGGCGTGGTTGACTCTTACACGTAACATATGACCCATGAATCGTTGTCCTAAATTTTCAACAGATTCCGAATGCGTTTGGTCAGTTTTTCATATGTCAGTTGTTTATTTCACTTATAATCTTGTCCATTTTAAACAAAAGAGACACAGTCAGAGTGGTACCGGCCACACCACGTCTCACATTTAGATGGGGTTGACTCTTACACGTCTCAAATGACCCATGGATCATTTTCCTAACGTATCGACACAATCCGAAAACTTTTGGTCGGTTTTCCGTATGCCAGTTGATGTTTTTCACTTAAAATGACATCCTTTTGAAACAAAAGACGGACACTATGAGTGGTGCCGACCACACCGCGTCTCCAATTGAGGCGGGGTTGATTTGTACACGTCACATATGACCCATGGATCGTTCTCCTAAAGTTTAAATGGAAACCGAATGTGTTTGGTCTGTTTTCCGTATGTACTTAAAATGTTGTCCATTTTAAACAAAAGAGTGACACTTAGACTAATCCTGACCACACCGCGACTCAGATTCATCCCAGGTTGGCTCGTACATGTCACATATGACCCATGGATCATTTTTATAAATTATCAAAAGATTACGAATGTTTTTGGTCGGTTTTGCGTATGTCAGTTGTTCTTTTCATTTATAATCATGTCCATTTTAAACAAAAGAGACAGAGTTAGAGCGGTGTCGGCCACACCGCGTCTCGGATTAAGACGGGGTTGACTTGTACACGTCACATATGACTCATGGATCGTTGTTCTAAAGTATCGATAGAATCCGAACGTGTTTGGTCATTCTTCCGTATGTCAGTTGATGCCTTTCACTTAAAATGACGTCCTTTTGAAACAAAAGACGAACACTTTGAGTGTTGTCAGCCGCACCACATGTCGGATTAAAGCGGGGATGATTCGTACACGTCACATATGACCCATTGATCGGTCTCCTAAAGTTTCAACAGAAACCGAATCCGTTTGGTCGTTTTTCCGTATGTACTTAAAATGGTGTCCATTTTAAACAAAAGAGAGTCACTTAGACTTATCCTGGCCACACTGCGACTTAGATTCATCCCGGGTTGGCTTGTACACATCACATATGACCCATGGATTGTTGGGATAAATTATCAACAGATTCGGAATGCGTTTGGTCGGTTTTCCGTATGTCAGTTGATGCTTTTCACCTAAAATGACGTCCTTTTGAATCAAAAGACGGACACTTTGAGTGGTGCCGGCCACACCACGTCTCCGGATTGAGCTGAGACCACCGTGCAACATTCTAATTATTATTCGTGACGTGTACGCGCAGACGGCACATCAATAGGATGTGCGGTTTGCGCGGTACGACTCAATATTCGTGTTTTAAGTGATGCGTGCGCTTCGTAAACGCGCGTGAGGGGGGTCCAAACGGGCGGAACGATGTCTGAATGGCCTGAAATCAGACGAAAAATACGGGAGAGTGATTTATGAAGTGGTCAAGAAGATGGCACGTCAATCGGACGTGTCGTGTGCCCGCGGTGACCGACAACGGAGTTCTCGTGTCAGAAACGGCCAAAACGGGCGTCCAACGGTCAAATTCATAGGGAACGACCTCATATTGAGCTGAAACCACCGTGAAAAATTCTAATTATTATTCATGACATGTACGCACAGACGACACGTCAATCGGACGTGCGGTTTGCGCGGTACAACTCAATATTCGTATTTTAAGTGATGCACGCGCTTCGTAAACGCGCGTGAGGGGGGTCCAAATGGGCCGAACGAAGTCGGAATGGCCTGAAATCAAGAGGACAAATACGGGTGAGTGATTTCTGAAGTGGTCGAGCAGAAGTCACGTCAATCGGACGTGCCGTGTGCCCGCGGTGATCGACAGCGCAGTCCTGGTGTCAAAAACGGCCAAAACGGGCGTCCAACTATCAAATTCATAGCGGACGACCTCAGATTGAGATGAAACCACCGTGAAACATTCTAATTATTATTCGTGACGTGTACGAGCAGACGGCACGTCAATCGGACGTGAGGTTTGCGTGGTACGGCTCAATATTCGTATTTTAAGTGATGCACGCGCTTCGTAAATGCGCGTGAGGGGGGTCCAAGGGGGAGGGGGGGTTGTCCAGGGTCCAAGAATGAGGGGGATTGTTCAGGGAGTTCACAAACACACAACCACTAAAAGACAACAAAATCCATAAAAACAGACAATATATAAAAATAACTCAACTCCAATACTATACTACGAGTCTAGATAAAACCAACAACTAGAATAGATTAAACATCAAATCTCAAGTCAAAAATGTAACGGATCAATATATCCCACATCAGCATCACCATCACCATCATCATCATCCTCATCTCCCTCGTCATCGTCCTCCTCATCGTCCTCACCCTCCACAGCGCCTTCCTCCTTGCCTTCGCCCTCCTCCTCCCCCTCCTCATCTCCCTCCTCTTCTGCATCAGACTGCTCACCATCATCATCTTCAAGATGGACATCGGCCTGAGCACCACTGGAACTGCCACTTGGTGCACCATATATAAAATGTATCGACGACATGTATTAATCAATCGCTGGGCTGGCCTCTGCTAGAAGTGTTGGATGTAGAACATCAATAAATTTCATTAATGAACTGTTTGCCCTAGCAGACTGTTCTGCCGTATCTGTGGCCCTTTTCTCAGCCTGTTCCGCCTGTGCCCTAACTTGCTGTAGCTCGGTGGCACTACAACTCGTACCTGAGGCAGGCCAATACCTCGTCGGGGCTATCCTAGGTCGGCAGCGTACTCTGCCAGAATAATCCTCTCCCAACACTAGATGTAAGTGATCAGATGGCCCAAAATTGTCTGCTTATTGGGCATCGAGGGCCTCTAAAGCATCCTGTTAAAAATATAAATATATTATTAAGTTACGAAATAGATATTAAAATATAAAATCAACAGATTAATACTTACAATCTGGTGCTGAGTCGCTTCGTTGACAGCACTTCCATCCTTTTTTCGTCTACTCGAGCAAAACAGTTTTGCTCGAGGCACACGTCCTTCAATATTTTGTACTTTCCTCTACAATGACATTAAAAACAAAAGTTATATAAAGACTTCAGCAAATAATTAAATAATTTAGGAAACAAAAGAAAATTTAAGTCGTAAAGAAAACTTATAAACAATTGTCATACCTGCTTCCTCTCATGATCCAGCATCGTCGTGCGTCCTAGTGTATGGAGGTAATTTTTTGAATCAATGTTTTTTTTATTTTCTCCAAATGATTCCTAAATAAAATTAGATAATACAAAGGATAATATTAATGCAAAACTTGAAAGTTATTATTTAAATACCTCAAATGTAATTCATACCTTAAACTGGGTACTCGTCCAATGAGTAATCATCTAACGATACTGCTCTATAGGACAATCATCCATGACTGGTACCGCCTCTAACTCAGTGCCAACTCTAGCACGCCAGCCAATATACAACTCATGCTTGTAGGCTCTCCAAAGCTCGCCTAAATCCTTTAGACGTTCCAGTCGTGCACCCTCACCATCAGGAAAATTAAATAGAAGCTGAAATGAAAATATTAAATTATATATGTACAAAAAAAATAATGGCATTAAATACAACAGATTTTTTTACCCATATCTCTGCCCAAGCTCTATCTTTGACCTCATGTGGCAAATGTCTCCACGACAGCGGGCTGACGGGAATGATGTCGGAGTATTTGGCAAGCGTCGCCATAAAACTCCGACATTGCTACCCTGTTTTCTCAACCATCTGATTGTCTTAATTATATTCCACCATAACCTGTGTGCGACGGTTCCACACCGAACGCATGCGTGTACGACCCCGCCCCTGCCTCCTGTCAGTAGATGTATCTATCATGAAAGAAAAACAAATATTTTATCAAAAACTATTATAATGAAAATAAATATTGCTATAAAAATTTGTTAGGGTTTTAAAAATATACCTGCGCTAGTCTGATCAATGAGTGGAGCCAGATCCACAGAACCTGATGGAACACCCTCTGGTGGAACAGGAGTCGAAGACGATGGAATATAAAAGCTCGGAGAGATAGAAGTAGAAGGAAAAGAAGATGGAACAGCTGTATGACCTGATGCTGACTGGGGAGTGGGAATCATCATGGGATGTGAAAATGATGGGGCAGAAGATGCAGAAGGTAGTGAAAACATGGGAGGTCTAAATATCCCGTGTGTCCCTAACGACACACCGGGATCAGAATGTGGGAAGGCTGAAATGTCAGTGTGAGGGGAAAGGTCTATTCGGGCACGCGCAGCTCTACGTCCACCTCTGGTACGAACCCTCCTCGTACCACCGGCCTGAGTACTAGGACCAGTACTAGGCTCCTCGTCGAATAACTGTCGACGTAATGGTGGATCCTACAAAAAAGTTTACAAAAAAAATTAATCACATGACATTATATATTCTGTAAATATATATATATATATATATTTGAAATAAAGTACTCACTGTATGCACTAATGGTGGAATGCCCATCTCCTCCATCCGACGATTGTTCTCCGCCATTTTTTTTCTTCGTCTCTCTTCAATTGTCTTCATTTCCTGCATTAGAAAACAAATATGTAATTAATTAGAAAAAGAAAATTAATGTGTAAACCAAAAAACTAAATATATGAGGGAATGAGGGAATTAATTGGTAATTTAGCTATCAATTGTTTTAGAAGAGCTTGAATAAATTTAATAAAACATACAAGTTGTAATGTTCACCAAGTTAGAAATATTGTTTGATTTGGTTTGAATACAGTTCAATTCCAAATTAGAAAATGCAATTCAAATAAAACAGCAACCAATAATCATTGAAAATTCACATAACGGTCAAGTCAGCTAAAACATATTTGTGATCAATACTAAATAAATATGAATATTACTAACCTTAACAACCCAACTCGAGGTAAACCAAAAGAATTGAGAACATGGATGAATGATTCTATATATTTCCAACCACAACTTCAGGTTCACAATCAACTCTGACAATTGAGCTATTGGAGTCATCAAAAGAAATAAATGGATTGGATCCAATGGCAATAGGGACAGTGTCAATTCCATCATCAGCATCATCAAAAATATGTCTTGGAATTACTTCAACTATGACACCAAATTCAGGTTAAAGTTGATCTTTGACATAAAAAACTTGTTTAGCCATTGATGCCAACACATATGGTTCTTCGGTTGCAAGAGTGTGGGTCATATTAATTACTCGAAATCCACAATCATCAATAAATGTTCCATGTCTCGTCATCGAATCAAACCAATGGCATTTCATCATTGTGACTCGTCCATGAGAGTAATAATCCAATATTATTTTTTTCTCAACGACTCCATAATAACCCACATTTTCAAGTCGCGGTCTACTATCTGCTGCACTGGCATAACAATCAGTTGTGGCAGTAACCATAATACCATCATGTTGTGTTCTCATGTTTTTGGCTCGTTCAGTGACAATAAATCTATACCCATTGATAATAATTGATTTACAGTCACGAACCACGGTATTAGGACCAAAAGCCAAAGCTCTTATTTCCTCAGAGACAGAGTCAGCATACAAACTCAATACCTGCAATATAAATGACAGTTAAACTTAAGTAAATATTGAAATAATTAATTTAAATAGTAATATTTTTACCTTCAATTTTAACCAAGCATAAAACTCTTTTCTATGCAAAGTCTCTCTCCTTCTCAAAGATAAAGAACGATGCTTCCTATTTATCATTGTTTTATGTTCCCTGTAGATAAAAAAATATGAATAGTTTAACAGATATATATGTAAGATATACATATTCAATTTTGTTACCTGATATAGTCATCGAACAAATCACAGTTGAACAAAACTGTGCGATGTACCATCTCCCGCTCTTCATGGCTTAATGTCTTCAATGTATATGATCCAAGAATTCCTCCTGTTTGAGGAAGTGATGGAAAACTGGGTTCAATTTTCTCATATTGTTCTTCTTCATTTCTCATTGGTCTTTTCATTCTTGTAGTAAGATCAGACAAATACATTGAATAGAAATCCATACATTCTTGAGCTAAGTAACCGTTCACGATAGAACCTTTGGGATGATTCTTGTTTCGAACATAAGAATTTAATGTGAACATATTTCTTTCAGTTGGATACATCCAACGAAAAGAAACAGGTCCTTCGAGAAGTATTTCAGTTGGAATATGGACAGTCAGATGCAGCATGCATGTGAAAAATGATGGGGGAAATATTTTCTCCAACTCACACAAAATTAATGGGGCATATGTCAAAATTTTTTGCAAGAAAGGCTTGGACAACATCTTAGAACAAAGATCTCTAAAAAAATGGCACAACCGAATAACACCCACCCTTACATTATTGGACAAAAGATGACAGATTGCTATTGGAAGCAACTCATGCAGTAGAACGTGATAATCATGAGTCTTCAAAGATTTTAGCTTCAACTCTCTTCTGTTGACCCGTTTAGATATGTTGCTTGAAAAGCCATCAGGAACTCTAATAGTCTCTAATACTTCCAAAAATTGTTTTTTTTCAGTAGGTGTCATCACATAAGAAGCACATGGAAGTTGCCATTTATTTTCACTGATACGCACAGGATGCAATTCTGGTCTGATGCCCCAATCCACCAAGTCACGTCGAGATCGTAAATCATCTTTTGTCTTCCCCTTGAAATTTAGAAGACCTGAAAGCAACATTTCACATATATTCTTTTCAATATGCATTACGTCTAAGAAATGACGTAGAAAATTGGTTGACCAATAAGGCAAATCAAAAAAGATACTCCTCTTCCTCCAATTGTAACAGGTTTCTGTGGAAACATTCTTTCTCTTTCCAGATTTCATTTGACCCTTCCCAAACGAAAAAGTGAAATATTTTAATTCATTAAGAACATTAGTTCCAGACATACGCTGAGGTGGATCATCGGTCTCTATAGTATTATCAAATCTTCGACGATTCATTCTATATGGATGATCCTTGGGCAAAAATCGTCGATGTCCCATAAAACTGAAACTACAATGATGTTTCAGTTTTCTAGATCGTGTATTCTTCATACAATCTAGACATGACAGTTTTCCCTTCGTGCTCCATCCAGACATCATTGCATAAGCCGGAAAATCATTGATCGTCCACATAAGCGCAGCATGCATCTGAAATATGTCTTTCGAACATGCATCGTATGTGCACACACCCACATCCCAAAGAAGTTTCAACTCTTTTATTAAAGGTTGCATGTATACATCAATATCAATGCCGAGATCAGAAGGACCAGATATGAGTACACTCATGAAAGTGAAAGATTTTTTCATACACAACCATGGGGGAAGATTATAAATGTGTATAAAAACTGGCCATGTGCTGTGCGAAGTAAGAATCTACCCAAACGGATTAAAACCATCGCATGAAAGACCCAGCCTCACATTACGCACGTCAGCTGCAAAATCAGGATGTCGAGCATCAAATCTCTGCCATGAAAATCCATCTACAGGATGAACCAACTCATCATTAGTCTTCTTTCTCTCGGTATCATGCCATCTCATTTTTATTGATATGTCAGCAGACATAAAAAGATTCTGGAGTCTGGGGATCAATGGAAAGTGCCACATTACTTTCTGTGGAACGCGGGATGGTGTTCCATTAGATTTTGACTTCCAGCGGGATGTGACACATTTTATACATTCATTTCGTTCAGCGGTTTCTTCCCAGAATAAACTGCAATCTTTCGGGCAAGCATGAATTTTGTTTCTGGAAAATCCAAGTTCGTCAACTAGCTTCCATGCCATATAGTGGTTTGAGGGAATATCTGCATCATCTGGAAGTAAATCCTTCAAGAGGGTAAGAATGTAATCGATTGCTGTATTAGAAATCCCATACATAGTTTTTCCATGAAACAATCGGATTAAAAATTCCAGCTTTTTCATTTTATCGCATTGTCGATATACTGGAGTCGTGGCAGCATCATTCAATTTTTTCACACTATCAATATCATCATTTTCACTAGATGCATCAGTTGTCCTCATATCGACGTCTTCTTGAGTCGAAATCCTTTCTTTTTCATGATGACGAATAAACGGAAACTGATCATCTAACAAATTCTCCATTCCAGTCCTTTCATTTTGATCATCACTAATTTGAGATTTCATTTTCTCCCCATTGTGATACAACACAATGTAGTTTTCTTGAAAACCATTTTTGGTTATGTGGTAGCTGACTTCTTCACGACTCAACAAAGGTCTACCAACACCATTAGAACATGGGCAGTGTATGCGACCACTATCTGATGCATTTTGAAATGAAAAATCTATAAAGCTCTCCAAATTGTTTTGAAAATCGCTTGAGATACGATCGGTTTCATACATCCAACTTCTGTCCATTCTGTAAAAAAATTCATATAAGTCATTTTTTCATAAACAATTCAATAGGATTGAACTTTAATAGAAAATACATTTAACTAAATGATAAAGGAAGAAAATAATCATGGTATCAACTAGACATGTGAAAAACACATACTAAATGTGTTATTAAAAAAATGTAAAACCAACAAGAACTTAATGTGTTATCACATCAGAGCATGCCTCATCCCATAACCATATTAGTAGGGTACCCTCGTGGATAGCCCCGCCTACCCCCGTGGACAACCCACCCACCCCCGTGGACACCCCCTACCCCCTAGACAGCCCAACCACCCCCGTGGACAGCCCACCCACCCCCCTCGACACCCCTTCTCTCTATGGACAGCCCCCCACCCCCTTGGATAGCACGCCCACAACCCTGGGAACCCCTACCCCCTGTGGTTAGTGTTGTACCCCTCTCTCTTGGATTTTAATGATCACAATCACTCTCATCGTGTTATAACTTGTTTTCAAGTTTTTTTGATGATAGGAAAAAGGTTGCCAAAGAGTTGGCCCAAGAATACTGGAAAAGGACTCTCTGAGTCCACCGGCCAACCGGTGGATTTCCACCGGCCAGCCGGTGGTCTCTGGTAGAAGCAATTCTCTCTGCCAGGTTCCACCGGTCAGCCGGTACCTGACCACCGGCCGGCCAGTGGAACCAAACAGTAGGCCTTGTCCACTGCCAGGTGCCACCGGCCACCCGGTGTCTGAATCATCGGCCCGCCGATGGAACCAGACAGAGAGCTTGCTCTCTTTCTGGACCACCGGCCGGCAGGTGGAACCCAGACAGAACGCTCTGCCTTCTGTCTGGAGCACCGGCCTGCCGGTGGCCAAGCACCGGTCAGCCGGTAAGCCCAGTCAAACTAGCCCTTGGGCTTTGACCAGACTTGCCCACTTGACCCCCAACGGCTCCGAAAGCCCTCCAACGGCCATATTGAAGTATTTGGGGATATTTCTCTTATAAATAAATGAGTATGGATGCCGGGAAAAAACCCCCGATACATTGGAATGATATTTTGATCCCTTGAAGCTCTAACGACAAATCTCTAAGGCTACTTGTGATCCATTTCCATCCTTGAAGCTTGGGCTGCCTCTACATCAACTACTCTCACACTCTTGGCGCTCAAGGCTTCCTCTAGTTTGTTATAATTTATTTATTTCAATTGTTTAGTTCTTCATTGGGTTTGTATTAAAACAAACCATCCTTTTCTTCCTCACTTTAATTTTGGGTTTCTTGCTACAACCTATGGACAGCCCCCCACCCCCTTGGATAGCCCGCCCACCCCCTAGACACACCTACCCCCCGTGGCCAGCCCACCCACCCCCCCTGGACAGCCCGCCCACCCCTCCTTGACAGCCCGGCCACCCCCGTGGACAGCCCGTCCACTATTGTGGACAACCAGCCCACCCCCATACCCCCCTGGACACCCCGTACCCGTTGGATAGCCCCGCCCACCCTCCAAAACAGCCCACACCCCCTCCCCTGCAACCCCACCACCACCACCTAGACATACCACCCCCCCTGGACACCCCACACACCCCTCCCCCACCAGGAAACCCCACCCAGACCCCCAGGACAGCCCACACCCCCAAGATAGCACCACCCACCCCGTGGACAGCCTTTCCCACCCCCGTGGACACCCCCTCCCACCCCCGTGGACAACCCACCCACCCCCGTGGACACCCCCTACCCCCACAATCCATTATCCAAAACATATCAAATTGGTTTGAACACAATGCATAATTCCCACAATCCATTATCCAAAACATGTAAACGTCCCAACTCTGATTTACATGTTTTGAACACTCTCCTTCCAAACATAGAATACAAAAACATTAAAGAAGTCTTCACAAACACAAACAATATCCTATTTAGATATTAATTTCAATAATCAATTAAACCACCAATACGTGGAAAAATATATTCATTAAAACAACTACAACAATATGGTTGAGAACAAATTTTACCTATTCGTATGGGGTGTACCTCTTGGGATGGGGGTGTTGGTGTTCGGATTCGAGAGAGCACCTGAGCAAATAGATTAGGGCTCTGTCTGAATGGGGAGAGGAGATCTCGATCTGCAATTTGGGGGAAACCTTTGCCAACGGTTTATAAAAACCGTTGGCAAAGGCTCACATTTCCCAACGGTTCACTGGAACCGTTGGGAAATGTGTGATTTCAGCACCCTTTCCCAACGGTTCCAGTGAACCGTTGGGAAAGGGTCCACCGAAATTCTCTTTGCCAACGGTTTTCTTAAACCTTTGGCAAAGGCTCACTAAACAAACGGTTTAAGCAAACCATTGGTATACTGCCGTTGGGAAAAGACTAAATTCCAGTAGTGATACGTCATGTAAAATGGTTGTTGAATCATCTAATTCAAGTGCAATGAGATTTTACTCGTGCTCTATTTGCAATGAGGGTTTACTCATTCTCTATGTGCAATGATCCTTGGCTCATGCTAATTCCATGTTAAGTGTTGTTTCCAAATTTCAATGTTATAATTGTCATGATTCACCATGCCTTTATGTTTATGCTTCTCTAGTTCTCTATTGATATTCCTATTTTCTGAAATGTATTGCATTAAACATGTTATTCCATTATTATTCCTTTACTGGGCTTTATATCCCACCATTTTCTTATGCATGTCCTCAGGTTATCCCATGCAATGCTATGTACGAGGGAATATAGTGGTCATGTAAAGGATGTTTTCAATAAAGATGATGTATTTCATGTTTTAAGTTGTTATTTAATGATTCTAATCCCCAAAGGCAATCGACCTCTAGATCTTCCATTATGTATCAAGTGAATAGTTTATTTAATAAATCATGTTTATGTTTGTAATAAAAGCAGGGTTGTTATAATATGGAATAGAATGAATTATCATCTAAAATAAAATATATGACCAATATCACAAAAAATATCTTTCATGGTATTTATTTTATCAATAAGGAATAAAATTGAATAAAATGTTAACAAACTCATATGAATTACATGAATGTATCCTTAATAATAAAAAATACTAAAATACGAAAAATTTTACTATAATGACTTTCACAATGGAGAATCCTTAATCATAATCCCCATAAATGAATAATTTAAATTGGAACATAAAATATAGTTTTAATAATGATATTCACGATATAACATGTCAAAAGTGTAGTATATAATCCTCAAAAATGAATATAGTTTCATATCATGAATGTGTTTGTCAAAGGCAAGGAATTTTAGATGCCTAATCCATTCAAAAACATAGAATTTATTTTTATATTTACCCAATAAATAAATTATGTGTGTCAAATGTAAATATAAATAGATTAAATGGAAATATAACACAATATATTATAATTTAACTACACAATAAATTGACATTATTATTTAAACAAAGACATAATTTAACACAAATAAAAGAAATTGAGTTAATAAATTCATTATCACTTGGCATATTTTAATAAAATTCTACATGAATGAAATAATTTGAATAAAAATATAAAATAACATTATTTACTAATGATTAATTATATAATGTTTATAAAAGGTAGTATATACATTATAATTAAAAAAATTGGTGAATATGCCATATATCCACAGAAATAAAATGTGAGATGAAAAGACTCTTACTTATTTTCCATACTTTCTTTGAATGCCCTTTAACTCTTTTGTAATAAGAATACATAATTTATTTTATTTGGCATGAAAAATATCACTGATTAATAAGATATACATAAATAATTTATTTTATTAAATTTTTATGAATTATTTAAATACATAGTACGTTTTGTCAAGGTCAGGTGTTTTGTGGATGTTTAGATCATTATTTCAAAATCGGTTCATTGTGATGACTACGTTCAAATGGGAAATAGTGTATAAATAATAATATCTATAGATTTTTAGAAATTATACATCATTTATACATTTAAAACCATCCATGGTATATATTTATGATTATTTTACATTGTTTCAATCATTGAGATGGTAGTTTATATATACGCTTGAGTAACATTTAGCATTTCAATGATAATTATGCAAAGTAGGTATGTATTGGTTGAACATATTATAAAGAGAATAATATCATAAATAAAATAACAATTCATTCAATAAACCTATCTTTATCATTCATGTGCTTTTGTGACGAAATAAATAGAATCACATTAATTCATGCAGGTGGAAGTCCAAACATACACACAAACAACATTTTCATTTTATAGTGAAAGAAATTAAATTCTATATTTTTTTATGAAAGATAAATATGTCATTAATATCATTATTATTTACAATATATCACTAAAATTCATTAATCATACCCTTATCAAATTATTTTTAATGTATTAGAGAAAAAATGAATCACATCGTATCCTGAGATAGTAGACTGGCATACTCTTGAGTGATGTTAACATATCCCCCAAAGAATAAAATATAAAATTTTATATGTGATATATTCATTAAAAAAGTATAAATATTTGAAAATTTTCACATATATTCTTTTGATACAACATTATATCTTGTATTTAGAGATGATTATGGAAAACAAATGACATCTGTTTGTGTGGCGGTAGTCCTCGATATACATGAATGAGTATTTTCAATACCATTTTATTTTATGAGAGTTTTATTTTGGTTATTAAACTAATATAATAATATCTAATTATATTTTAGATATTATTGTTCCTATATAAGAATAATTAAAAATTACTTTATGGATGATGATGAATAAGACAAACAAATTATGGGTTAATAATGATACCTCTTATTCATACATCCTCCTTTAGTTAGAACCAAAATCCTTCATAAGATATATATATTATCATTCCAAGGGATCAAGATAAATGGGATTGAATTTATGAAGTCATTTGTAATGGGATTTAAATATCAAAATGGGTTCTAAGGTGTAATGTGGAGACGAGAGTGGGTGGCCTTTTATAATGTAGGTAACATGAATTATTATAATTTTTTGATATGAAAAATGTGTACCCATGTATTTTTTTAAATGAAAATTGTTTAACCATGTTTTTCAAATTCCAAAAATCTCATAAATAGATGATTATTTATAACATGAGAACATGAGGATGAGTTATGGCTATAAAATATATTATATATATAATTATAGGTTATATTGGACATTATCTTTTTAGTGTACTCATGTTAAACCAGTTTTTACATTAATAATGGTAACTTATTTTTACTAATTTCATTGTTAATAAAGATAAAAAATTATTTTCTCTGTATTATATAATATAAATTATTATAATTAAAAATATGAAATCCATTATATCATATTAAATTCTGATAAGTGGAAATTTTTAATTTAAAAATAAACCCACATATGTTAAGAAAAACCAGATTTTCAAATAGAATATTTTTATAGTAAGCTATTGTTTTATATTTATTTTATAAATAATAATAATTATTATATCAATAAAAATTAATATTTTATATATATAATATATAAACATAATATATATCATTTCTAATTAGTGGGTTTCCAATAATATTAAAAAGAGCATCATTATTCTGTTTAAATATTTTTTCAAAAAGATCCTATTTGTAAACCAAATAATAATATTATTATAAAATAAAATATCTGTATGATTCAAATTTAATTACATGAAATATGTATATCTAAATAATAATAATTTCATATTAAATCATATTTAAAATATAATGGTAATTTTAAAACAACTAATTTATTGAAAATAAATAATATTTTTTTTGAAAAATCATCATTATCCACTATTCATAGTAAAATTAATATTTTCCGACAAATAGAAAAATACACCCAAAAAAATTTTATAATAGATTTTTAAATACTATGTTCATTATATCATATATAATTTCTTATTTTATTAATATTAATTGTAAAATATTTTCAAGAAATTAAATAATAATATTTTTTTAATAAAACATATTTAATAAATTTACATTTAATTAATAAAAATTGATTGAATATTTATTAACAAATATTTAATAATTTATATTGACTAGGAAATATATATATATGTGTATCCATATATCATAAAATAGATAAGACTTTTCTTACAAAAAAATTTAATAAAATTGTAATAAATTTTAAGTATATCGTGGGGTCTGTAATCTCAGTGTTTCATGTCAAATACACTTTCAAACATATTGTCATTATTTTACATATTTGTGGTTATATCCTACATAAAAAAATAATCCCCAAAATTTTATATTTATCTTAGTAATAAAATTTCATATATTTAAATTTTTTTCATTTTATACACACATGATAAAAAGGTTCAATAAAACATAATTTGGGAAGAAATAGATGGAATTATAGGTGACATCTGAAATAATTCATATCATGTTTCCAAAAATGAAAACATTTATTGGAAGAGATTATTTGGAAATAGATATAATTTATAATTTTCCAAAAATTATATTTTGTGAGGGAAATCAAGGATCATAAGACAATGATAACTTTTGATAAAAAAATAAACGCAAAACCATAATACAATGAGATGTGAAACAGGACACTGATTCCATCAGAAATGATGGTAATATGAAAAAAAATTGTTCTAATATCCCTTTTCTACGTTTTTCTAATTAATTATGATATAAACTGAAAAAAAAATATACATACTTGATTAGTCTAATTTCATCCTTTAATGAATTTCCCCCATTCTGTCGTATTTTATAACAAACGATGAGTATTGATGATAATTTTTTTTACATGAATCCCTAATGTCATCTTTTATTGTATAAAATAATAAATAAATCCTAAGATAATATATTAAATTTTTATTAATTCCTTAATCAAATCATATATGGTCATAAATTGAAATTATAATTCAAAAAATATATAAACCTTCATATGATGAAATAATAATTGAATCTTCTCAATTTAAAAGCAACAACCAATGTTAAAAATAAATTAGTTCGTATATAAATTTCCATGTATCCAAAATAACCTTAATATACTCAATAATAAAGAATTTTTTTATCAGTATAGGTTATATAATTCCTTTTCTATTATTTTCAAAAACATAATATTGATCTTTATTTGAAATAACATTAATCACCTAGTCACCAAATCACTAATCAATTTCATGGTTATCCAAGAAATAAAACGTGTGTTCTCAATATACGATTTCATATAAACCCTAAATTTTAAAAATTATATAAATCATATTCTCACAAAGTTTAAATTCACATTTCATTGTAAACCAAATAATTACATATACTTCATCCAAGTAAAATTTCTCTTAAAATTTCATTAATTACTTAAATATCTCATCACATAAAGCCTATAGGGCTATCTAAGACATATAACATGTGACAATACATAATGTAACAGACCTATGATAATATATATAAGATTTAGATTCACCTACTGTGAAAATATTATAATCTCCAATGTTATCTAATCCCGCATTTTATTTAAACAATAATAGAATCAAACCATCACTCGTAAATATGTTTCTAAAAACATAAGATTTAAAATTCCATATTTTATGATGAAGGTGGCCCAATTGTGACCGTCCCAAAAGTAAAATATCAAAATTAAATTCTAGATAAAATTAATTCTTAAATAAGATTTTATTTTGGAGTTTTAGACAATTATTAGAAAATATTATATAAACAACCCCATTTCCTTAAATAAGAATTGTTGTCACATATTAAATATTTTCTTATTTCATATTAGGACATCATCATCATCCATGTGAAACCCTTCAATTCATAATTCATTCAAAAAAATTCTTAATAAGTTAAACAAAAGGAAACATAAGAAGATATTATAAATTTCTCAATATGGGTAAACATAAGCATTATCAGTTGAATTTTATTAGTGGGATTAAAAAGAGTATAAAAGAATGATGACATAATAAATGTGAATTATAATAAAATAGGATAAAAAATAAAAATTAATACATGTATTGTAAAACTTGAAAGTAAGTAGTAACTTTTTAACAATATAAAGAGTTATAAAAATAAATAATCATGATCCATGTGATATCAAACATGATAGAATTAAACATTAATAACGCATATATATCAAAATGAAAAAATGTTGATATCCTTGGAACAATATCTAGATATACCATTTTAAATTACGGTTAGAAATAAATATATTCTAATTAAATTCAAAGGAGAACCCCTCCAGAAACACCCCCATTATTTCCTGTGATGACAAGGATCCTTAACAAATGGATTAAGGTGCTATCTCGGCACACCAGTAATATATCTATGTCATGATCTTCTTGAGCACTCTAGGATAACCCTTAAATTAATCCTTTTTAGGATCACAAATAACCATTTGGGAAATTTTTGACACTCTTTAATCATGGGGCATGGAGAAAAATATTAACTAAGTATACTAAATTGGATAAAACATGGTAGTAGTCTGTAGAGGAGTGCACATATAAAAAATTTGTCACTTTTTAATTATCTTTTTAGAAGTATATTTTAATTTTTTGTTCTGAAATTTTTAGAATAAAATAATTTTATTTTATTTATTTGAAAAAAATGATATAGATGGGGTGTATTGTGGGATTGGCTAGAACGAGTGAAATGTTATTGTGTAATATAAATTTTACCCAATAAGGGAATGTATCTATTTGTATCAATCCTTTGCATTTTTTCGAAGACATGGGTTCTCAAATAAGGCTTAGAGGATGTTTGGAAGAGGTCGGTCACGCGAACCTAGAAACAAGGGGGTTATGCGATGTGACTAGTGGGTACATGACGTGTACAATTCGGATTTTAGAAAAATAAAAAAATTTGATGAGGGATGTTTTTTTCAGTATAAGTCACCTCAAGGCGGGAGATGACATGATGAAGTGTTACCCTTCATGTAAATCCCCATCATTGGGTGTCTTTAAAGGCGACCAACTGTAACATCCCAGGTAAATAATGAATATTAATTTTTCATATGTATCCATATTTGTGAATAAAATGTTAATATAAATTTAAAGGGAACACTATGCTCGATGGCCTACCCAATACACAACAATGAGTTATCATTGAAATATTACGATGCACTCTAATAATAAAATAATATTATTTTAAATGGTAATTAACACCTAGCTATTGTAATGGCGGGAATGGACAGAACAAACTACAAAATGATTATATATGTTTGTCAAATAGTTTTACTTTTTTTCAATAAATTTTGGAGGCTTAAAATGCGAATTAATCCAATATTAAGCATAAACATTCCAATATTATTTAAAAGGTCAATTAACCACCTTTTGATGGAGAACCCTTTTTAAAGATACTTTTGATGATTTTATATGTTATATTTAACAAAATAAAATCCTTCTTTAGAATCTGGACATCCAAATTTACTTTGTGTAAAATTTTGTTTTTTTTTCTGATAAAGATCAGTTTTAGTGAAAATGTTGTATTTTAATTCAAAAACTCTTTTTAATATAATATATTCATATGATTAGATAATCTTTTTAATTGGTTTTAAAGTGAAATTAGAATATATTCTTATCATTCAATCCAATGGTGTTCATTGGAATTAATTTTACTTTTAAATTGGACTTAAACTAGTGTCAATCTTTTAATAGATATTGTTTCTTAAAAACACGCTATTTGTTTTAACAGTGGGAATTAATTATTAAACTAATTAATGCAACATTTATGTTCAGAATTTTTTAAAAATGACATCATTTTTTAATTCGGAATATCAAATATATCTTATAGTTATTTGTTGGTATTTTTCATAAAAACTTCAATTTTGATGAATAGTGAAACCACTATGTGGTAGTTAAAAAACTGATTTTTCATTTAAATGAAACATTACCACATCTGTGAGTTGAATTTCAAAAATACGACATACATGGTTGTCATTAGGATGTAAAATTTGGTTCAATGGGATTAAAATAATTTTTTGGTGAATAGTAACTTTTATGTTTTATTAATCACAATTAATGGTAATTAGTGTAATTTAAGGTAAAGATAATGTTATAATAATATTAAATGACCATGACACATGACCTAACATGTATTGTTTTATGAAAACAATTTTTACATGGGGTTAAACATGTCATATTTTTTACTATAAATATCCATTAGAAATATAAAAATATTTCCTACATCATAGTATTCTTTTTTAGTCATTAAATAAATTATTTTATTTTTGACACCATGATGGTGCAACAATTACCTAATTAATAAACGATTTAAATAAAATGATAAGATAAGGTAAAATCTAAGAATTACACATGTAATAAATCTATTGTATGGATTTATTGCGAACCCTTATCTCTTTATCCTCGAAATATATAATTGTGGGACCTTTAATATCCGAAAATCATTTTATAATAAAGTTACATTTCAAGACATTCCAAGATTGCCCCTCCTCCCTCTTATAAAATGCCCCCACCTCTACCTCCATACCCACACCTCTCAAGCCCTTGGCTCGTCCAAACTCTGCTAATATTGTCCCTCCACATCCCTTTCTTACTTCTAGAAGCTTCACATTGGGCAGAAGACTTTCCAAGGAAGCCTCTGAGCTCAAATAAAAAAGAGTTACCTGATTTAACGGTAATGTCTTCCCTAGTGTTCTTTTGTTATATTTTTCTTCTCCAACCCCCTAAACTCTTTTTATTCCTTTCTTTCGTAAGAACAGCAGTATCTAAAATATAATAGGATCTTTTTATGAGAATTATTCAAACTACAATAACACACACCTCTATCTAATGGTTATAGATCATATTGTTTCTGTGGATGGAGAATTACTGCCTCACGAAACGGTGATTGTTCTATCTTCTCCTACCACCTCTCATGGTGGACATTATGATGGCACTATATTTATTTATTATATATATTATATCTATTTCCTCTCTATTATTATGTAATTTATATTTAATACATACCTTTTTGCATTGAATTTTGTGCAAATGCGATAATTTCATTTGAGAAAGTGTGGACTACCACCACCTGAAGTGATGTGACTCGTTCATGCAATACATGGAATGAATAAAGAATGAAATTGATGAACTTATGTGATCTATATAACATATATATTATACTGTAATTATAATATATATATCTCTCATCTATTTTTAATTCCATTAATATGCCAAATAAATGAACGTAGCGTTCATGCGTACGTACGGCTTACAGTCTCCATGAACAGTACATTTCATTTCTTATCTCAAAATATTACGTACTATTATAAGTACATTTATATAATGGATATATATGTCATATATTACTTCTAAATGATGGATATCATTCTGGAATTATAATATATATCTCTCTCTTTTAGCTTTAATTCCATTAATATGACAAAAAAAGAAAGTAGTGTTCATGCGTACGTACGGCCTACCGTCTCCATGAACGGTTCATTTCATTTTTTTATCTCAAAATATTATGGAAAAATTATAAAAGGAATATATACTGGATATATATGATATTTAAATCATTAATACTATTCTTTATATGATGTACATACAAATACATTGAAAATGCTTTTCAAACAAGATCAGTTTTTACTCATGTACTGAACATCGACAAAAAGTATGATATGAACTCACATAATTTACAAATTATTATCACATGATAATATATGATATTAATTGAATAATAAAATTTATAGTGTGTCCTTATGAAATTATAAATTTACTAATGATTATTATTCAGGAAAATAAAGAAATGAACAAGACAAGTCGGAATTGAGGAAAGGGATCCGACCTCTCTCTTTGTTTTTAAGTACTCTCTTTTATGTCACTTCTTTTAAGCTCTTCTTCCTTATGTTGGGGGATGTTCTTATATATTAATCTTACTTTATTTTATATTTTCATATGATGATATACCCAAATTGATATCATCAATCAATTTTTGGATGGTTTTTGTGGCGCTGTTAGGCAGCATAATTTTCTTAAGGGGATATCTTATCTCCCTTTTAATTCTGTGAGATTTCCATTGTTCGCCACTTATTTATTCCATGTGGTGTATTGTGTTCTTAAATTTGATATATACTATCATGATACTATTTTATTAATGGTATTTTGTGATTCATATTGTGTTTATTATCTTTTGTTCATACGACTCGATAGATTACAATGAGGTATGGGGTTTTTATCTCACTTTTTTTTCCGTAAGATTCATGCTACATTTTCCACTATTTAATTTTGTGTGGTGTATGTACTTCCATTATTGTATTATTTGTGTAATATAATTTAATTTATGGGTATTTAAATATTCATTGTATGACCCTTATTTCATGGGGTGTATGTCTCGAAAAATAGAAAAATACACCCAAAAAAAATTTATAATAGATTTTTAAATACTATGTTCATTTTATCAAATATAATTTCATATTTTATAAATATTAATTGTAAAATATTTTCATGAAATTAAATAATAATATTTTTTAATAAAACATATTTAATAAATTTACATTTAATTATTTAAAATTGATTAAATATTTATTAACAAATATTTAATCATTCAAATTGACTAGGAACTATATATATATATATACATATATCATAAAATAGATAAGACTTTTCTTTAAAAAAAATATAATGAAATTTTAATAAATTTTATCTATATCGTGGGGTCTTTAATATCAGTGTTTCATGTCAAATGCACTTTCAAACATATTGTCATTTTTTACATATTTGAGGTTATATCCTACATAAAAAAATAATCCCCAAAATTTTATATTTATCTTAGTAATAAAATTTCATATAATAATTTTTTTTTCATTGTATACCAACATGATAAAAAGGTTCAATAAAATATAATTTGGGAAGAAATAGATGGAATTATAGGTGATATCTGAAATAAAACATATCATGTTTCCAAAAATGAAAAAAATTATTGGAAGAGATTATTTGGAAATAGATATAATTTATAATTTTCCAAAAATTATGTTTTGTGAGGGAAATCAAGGATCATAAGACAATGATAAATTTGGATAAAAAAATAAATGCAAAACGATAATACAAAGAGAGGTGAAACAGGACACTGATATCATCAGAAATGATGGTAATATGAATTTTTTTTTCTAATATCCCTTTACTACGTTTTTTTAATTAATTATGATATAAACTGAAAAAAATATACATACATGATTAGTATAATTTCATCCTTTAATGAATTTTCCCCATACTGTCATATTTTATAACAAACGATGAGTATTGATGATAATTGTTTATACATGAAGCCCTAATGTCATATTTTAATGTATAAAATAATAATTAAATCTTAAGATAATATATTAAATTTTTATTAATTCCTTAATGAAATCATATATGGTCAGAAATTGAAATTATAATTCAAAAAAAAATAAACCTTCATATGATGAAATAATAATTGAATCTTCTCAATTTAAAAGCAACAACCTATGTTAAAAATAAATTATTTCGTATATAAATTACCATGTATCCAAAATAACCTTAATATACACAATATTAATGAATTTTTTTATCAGTATAGGTTATATAATTCATTTTCTATTATTTTCAAAAACATAATATTGATCGTTATTTGAAATAACATTAATCACCTAGTCACCAAATCACTAATCAATCTCATGGTTATCCAAGAAATAAAACGTGTGTTCTCAATATATGATTTCATATAAACCCTAAATTTTAAAAATTATATAAATCATATTCTCACAAAGTTTAAATTCATATTTCATTGTAAACCAAATAATTACATATACTTCATCCAAATAAAATTCCTCTTAAAATTTCATTAATCATTTAAATATCTCATCACATAAAGCCTATAGGGGTGTCTAAGACATATAACATTCGACAATACATAATGTAACAGACATATGATAATATATATAAGATTTAGAATCACCTACTGTGAAAATATAATAATCTCCAATGTTATCTAATCCCACATTTTATTTAAACAATAATAACCTCAAACCATCACTCGTAAATATGTTTCTAAAAACATAATATTTACATTTCCATATTTTATGATGAATGTGACCCAATTTTGTCCATCCAAAAATTAAAATATCAAAATTAAATTCTAAATAAAATTGATTCTTAAAGAGGATTTTATTTTTTACTTTTAGACAATTATTAGAAAATATTATATAAACAACCAAATTTCATTAAATAAGAATTTCTATCATATATTAAATATTTTATTATTTCACATTAGGACATCATCATCCATGTGAAACCCTTCAATTCATAATTCATTCAACAAAATTCTTAATATGTTAAACAAATGGAAACATAAGAAGATATTCTAAATTTATCAACATGGGTAAACATAAGCATTATCAGTTGAATTTTATTATTGGGATTAAAAAGAGTATACAAGAATGATGACATAATAAATGTGAATTATAATAAAATAGGATAACAAATAAAAATTAATACATGTATTGTAAAACTTGAAAATAAGTAGTAACTTTTTAAAAATGTAAAGAGTCAAAAAAATAAATAATCATGATCCATGTGATATCAATCATGATAAAATGTAACATTAATAACGCATATAAATCACAATGAAAAAATTTTGATATCCTTCGAACAATATCTAGATATCCAATTTTAAATTAGGGTTAGAAATAAATATATCCTAATTAAATTCAATGGAGAACCCCTCTAGTAACACCCCCATTATTTCCCGTAATGATAAGGATCCCTAACAAATGGATTAAGGTGTTATCTCCGCACACCAGTAAAATATCTATATCATGATCTCCTTGAGAACTCTAGGATAACCCTTAAATTAATCCATATTAGGATCACAAATCACTATTTTGGAAATTTTTGACACACTCAAATCATGGGCCATGGAGAAAAATATTAACTAATTATAGTCAATTGGATAAAACATGGTAGTATTCTGTAGAGGAGTGCACATATAAAAAATTTGTCAATTTTTATTAATTTTTTTAGAAGTATATTTTAATTTTTTGTTCTGAAATTTTTAGAAGAAAATAATTTTATTTCATTTATTTGAAAAAATTTATATAGATGGGGTGTATTGTGGGATTGGCTAGAACAAGTGAAATGTTATTGTGTAATATAAATTAAACCCAATAAGGGAATGGATCTATTTGTATCAATCCTTTTTATGTTATCGAAGACATGGGTTCTCAAATAAGGCATAGAGGATGTTTGGAAGAGGTCGTTCGCGCGAACCTGGAAACAAGGGGGTTATGCGATGTGACTAGTGGGTACATGACGTGTACCATTCGGGTTTTAGAAAAATAAAACAAAGTGCTAAGGGATGTTTTTTTCTGTATAAGTCACCTAAAGGCGGGAGATGACATGATGAAGTGTTACCCTTCATGTAAATCCCCACAATTGGGTGTCTTTAAAGGCGACCAACTGTAACATCCTAGGTAAATAATGATTATTACTTTTTCATATGTATCCATATTTGTGAATAAAATGTTAATATTAATTTAAAGGGAACACTATGCTCGATGGCGTACCCAATACACAACAATTAGTTTTCTTTGAAATCTTACATTGCACTCTAATAATAAAATAATATTATTTTAAATGGTAATTAACACCTAGTTGTTGTAATGGCGGGAATGAACAGAACAAATTACAAAATGATTATATATGTTTTTCAAATAGTTTAACTTTTTTTCAATAAATTTATGAGGCTTAAAATTCGAATGAATCCAATATTAAGAATAAACCATCTAATATTATTTAAAAGGTCGATTAACCACCTTTTGATGGAGAACCATTTTTAAATATACTGTTGATGATTTTATATGTTATATTTGTCAAAATAAAATCCTTCTTTAGAATCTGGACATCCAAATTTACTTTGTGTAAATTTTTGTTAATTTTCCGATAAAGATCATTTTTAGTGAAAATGTTCTATTTTAATTCAAAACCTATTTTTAATATAATATATTTATATGATTAGATAATATTTTTAATTGGTTTTAAAGTGCAATTAGAATATATTTTTACCATTCAATCCAATGGTGGTCATTGGAATTAATTTTACTTTTAAATTGGACTTAAACTAGTGTCAATCTTTTAATAGATATTGTTTCTTAAAAACACGCTATTTGTTTTAACAGTGGGAATTAATTATTAAACTAATTAATGAAAATTTTATGTTTAGAATGTCTTAAAATAGACATCATTTTTGAATTCAAAATATCAAATATAGCTTACACTGATTTGTTGGTATTTTTCTTAAAAACATCAATTTTTTATGAATAGTGAAACCACTATGTGGTAGTTAAAAAACTGATTTTTCATTTAAATGAAACATTACCACATCTGTGAGTTGAATTTCAAAAATCCGACATACATGGTTCTCATTAGGATGTAAAATTTGGTTCAATGGGATTAAAATAATTTTTCGGTGAATAGTGACTTTTAGGTTTTTTTAATCATGATTAAAGGTAATTAGTGTAATTTAAGGTAAAGATAATGTTACAATAATATTAAATGATCATGAAACATGACCTAACATTATTTTATGAGTAATGGAAGACCAATAAAATCCATGGGTAAACATGGGGACCCCATGGAGCCACATTGGTAGGAAAATCACATAATTAACTTTTTATTTAAAGTTAAAATAAAAATGTCACAAACATGTATTGTTTTACAAAAACAATTTTTTACATGGCGTTATACATGTCATATTTTTTACTATAAATATCCATTAGAAATATAAAAATAATTCCTACATCATATTATTCTTTTTTAGTCATTAAATAAAATATTTTATTTATGACACAATGATGATGCAACGATTACCTCATTAATAAACGATTTAAATAAAATGATAAGATAAGGTAAAATCTAAGAATTACACATCTCATAAATCTATTGTATGGATGGATTTCGAACCCTTATCTCCTTATCCTCGATATATATAATTTTGGGACCTTTAATATTGGAAAATCATTTTATAATAAAGTTACATTTCAAGACATTCCAAGACTGCCCCTCCTCCCTTTTATAAAAGGCCCCCACCTATACCTCCATACCCACACATCTCAAGCCCTTGTCTCGTCAAAACTCTGCTAATATTGTCTCTCCACATCCCTTTCTTACTCCTAGAATCTTCACATTGGGCAGAAGTCTTTCCAAGGAAGCCTCTGAGCTCAAATAAAAAAGAGTTACCTGATTTAACGGTAAAGTCTTCTCTAGTGTTCTTTGGTTTTATTTTTCTTCTCCAATCCCCTAAACTCTTTTTATTCCTTTCTTTTGTAACAACATCAGTATATAAAATATACTAGGATGTTTTTATGAGAAGTATTCGAGCTACAATGACACACACCTCTGTCTAATGGTTAATGAACTTATTGTTTCCGTGGATGGTGAATTACTGCCTCAGGAAACAATGATTGTTATGTCTACTCCTACCACCTATCAAGGTAGCCATTATGATGGCACTATAATTATTTATGATATATATTATATCTATTTACTCTCTATGATTATGTATTTTATATTGAATACATACCTTTTTGCATTGCATGTTGTGCAAATGCGATAATTTTTTATTTGAGAAAGTGTGGACTACCGCCACCTCAAGTGATGTGACTCGTTCTTGCAATACATGGAATGTATAAAGAATTAAATTGATGAACTTATGTGATATATATAAAATATATATTATAATGGAATTATAATATATATATATATCTCATCTAGTTTTAATTCCATTAATATGCCAAATAAATGAAAGTAGCGTTCATGCGTACGTACGGCTTACTGTCTCCATGAACGGTACATTTCATTTATTATCTCCAAATGTTATGTAATATTATAAGTAAATATATATAATGGATATATATTTCATATATTACATCTAAATGATGGATATAATTCTAGAATTATAATATATATCTCTCTCTTTTAGCATTAATTCCATTAATATGACAAAAAAAAAGTAGCGTTCATGCGTACGCACGGCCTACTGTCTACATGAACGGTTCATTTCATTTTTTTATCTCGAAATATTATGGAAAACTTATAAAAGGAATATATACTGGATATATATGATATTTAAATCATTATTACTATTCTTTATATGATTTACATACAACTACATTGAAAATACTTTTCAAACAAGATCATTTTTTACTCATGTACCGAACATCGACAAAATGTATGATATGAACTCACATAATTAACTAATTATTATCACATGATAATATATAATATTAATTGAATAATAAAATTTATATTATTTCCTTATGAAATTATAAATTGACCAATTATTATTATTCAGGAATATAAAGAAATGAACAAGACAAGTCGGACATGAGGAAAGGGATCCATCCTCTCTCTTTGTTTTTAAGTACTCTCTTTTATGTCACTTCTTTTAATCTATTCTTCCTTATGTTGGTGGATGTTATTATTTATTACTCTGACTGTATTTTCTATTTTCATATGATGATATACCCAAATTGATATAATCAATCATCTTTTGGATGTTTTATGTGGCGTAGTTAGGCTGCATAATTTTTTAAGGGGATATCTTATCTCCCTTTTAATTCCTTGAGATTTCCATTATTCGCCACTTATTTATTCCACGTGGTGTTTTGTGTTCTTCAATTTGATATATATTATCATGATACTGTTTTTATTCCTGGTATTTTTTGATTCATATTGTTTTTATTATCTTTTGGTCATACAACTCAATTGATTACAATGAGGTATGGGGTTTTTATCTCACTTTTTGTTTCCGTGAGATTCACTCTACATTTTCCACTATTTAATTTTTTGTGGTGTATGTACTTCCATTATTGTATTATTTTTGAATTATAATTTAATTTATGGGTATTTAAATATTCATGGTTTGACCCTTATTTCATGGGGTGTATGTTTCGAAAGTTACCCAAATCGGTAATGGAACCTTTCACCCTCCTCTTTTTTTAAAAGCATTCTTTTGTTATGTCTTTTGATTTACATATTATTATGTAGGATTATGTTCTTTTATATCCTTATTATTGTAAATTATATTTCCAAGTGATGAGATACCATGTTATCTCTCGTTAACTAATTTTATGAATTTTATAGTGACGTCGTAATGCTGTCGAATGTTTGCAAAGGAACTTCTTAACTCAATTTCATTTTAATGTCTTCCCTGGTGTTCTTTTGTTTTATATTGCTTCTCCAACCCCCTAAACTATTTTTATTCATTTATTTTGTAACAACACCAGTATATTCAATATACTAGGATGTTTTTATGATAATTATTATATCTAGACTAACACACACCTCCGTCTAATGGTTAAAGAACATACTGTTTCTGTGGATGGTGATTTACTACCTCACGAAACGATGATAGTTCTATCTTCTCCTACTACCTCTAATGGTGGCCATTATGATGGAAGTATATTTTTTTATGATATATATTATATATATTTCCTCTATATGCTTCTTTATTTTATATTTAATACATACCTTTATGATTTGCATGTTGTGAAAATGCGAAATTTTCATTTGAAAAAGTGTGGACTACCGCCACCTCAAGTGATGTGACTCATTCATGAAATACGTGGAATGTATTAAGAATAAAATTGATAAAAATATGTGATCTATATAACATGTATATTATACTTGAATTATAATATATATATATATATATCTCATCTATTTTTAATTCCATTAATGTGCCACAGAAATGAAAGTTGCGTTCATGCGTACGTACAACTTACAGTCTCCCACGTCCTCCTCACTCAAAGCCTTTAGAGTTCATCCAACCTCTACAATAATCTCTCTATAATTCTCCCAAGGTGCCCTAAGCTCCCATGAAGCCTCTCTCAATCCTCTCTCAAGCCTTTGGAAGCACACTTCCAAGTAAGGGTTTTTCATCCTTTCAATTTTTGTCCGATTTTCATAGTATTGTTATACCCTTTTAATTTCAATTATAAATTCTGGGGTATGGTTTCAAACCTCCTCCATACTGACCTCTTATTGTGTGAATTATGGGAGACCGATTTCTCTCTCATTAAATGCCTCCCATGTACACCTGTTACTATGCCGAAATTGCGAAAGGAACTTCTCTCTCCTCATTTACATTCAAGCAATACTTTTGTATCATGAATATAAATTACATTAAAATTGGTGGGACATGTATCTATATGACCCCCATACTATCCATTTCATGTAGATTTTATGAGACACCCATTTCTCTCTCATCAACCATTTTTATGAATTCTTATATCACGCCATTACACTGCCGAAATTGAACCGATTTTATATGCCAATGTCATTGTGTATTGAATACCATTCCCATTTCCCCATCCAGGGTATTCAACTTCATTAACATTTAATTATTGATTATAAAGTTTCATTCCACATTCCTTTGTCATGGAATAAATTATTATGTTTGATGAATCCATGATTTATGATCTAGGTGGCACACTTATGCATGAAATGAAATGTTTAAGAAGGGTGCGCCCTTATAGCGCTCTAATGCATTGGTTAAAGTATAGTGTCATGATACATCAAGTAAAATGGGTGTGGAATCATTTAATTAAAGTGAAATGAGAGTTTACTCGTGCTCTATGTTCAATGAGGGTTTACTCATGCTCTATGTGCAATGATCCTTGGCTCATGCTAATTCCATGTTAAGTGTTGTTTCCAAATTTCCATGTTATGATTATCATGCTTCACCATGCCTTTATGTTTATGCTTCTCTAGTTCTCTGTTGATATTCCTATTTTCTAAAATGTATTGCATTCCACATGTTATTTCATTATTATTCCCTTACTAGGCTTTATAGCGCACCATATTCTTATGCATGTCCTCAGGTTATCCCATGGAATGCTAAGTACGAGAGATTATAGTGGTCATGTAAAGGATGTTTTCAATAAAGATGTTGTATTTCATGTTTTAAGTTGTTATTTAATGATTCTAAGCCCCAAAGACACTAGAACTTTGGATCTTCCATTTTCTATCAAGTGAATAGTTTGTTTAAAAAATCATGTTTATGTTTGTAATAAAAGTAGGGTTGTCATAACATGGAAGAGAATGAATTATCATCTAAAATAAAATATATGACCAATATCACAAAAAAGTATCTTTTGTGGTATTTATTTTATCAATAAGGAATGAAATTGAATAAAATGTTACCAAACTCATAGGAATTACATGAATGTATCCTTAATCATAAAAAATACTAAAATAAGATAAATTTTACTATAAGGACTTTCACATTGGAAAATCCTTAATCATAATCCCCATAAAAAAATTTAAAATGGAACATAAAATATAGTTTTAATAATGATATTCACGATATAAAATGTCAAAAGTGTAGTATATAATCCTCAAAAATTAATATAGTTTCATATCATGAATGTGTGTGTCAAATGAAAGTAATTTTAGAAGCCTAATCCATACAAAAACATTCAATTTATTTTTATATTTACCCAATAAATCAATTATGTGGGTCAAATGTAAATTTAAATATATTAAAAGGAAATGTAACACAATATATTTTAATTTCACTACACAATAAATTGACATTATTATTTAAACAGAGACATAATTTAACTCAAATAAAAGAAAGTGAATTAAGAAATTCATTATCACTTGGAATATTTTAATAAAATTCCACATTAATGAAATAATTTGAATAAAAATATAAAAAAACATTATTTACTAATTATTAATTATATAATGTTTATAAAAGGTAGTATATACATTATAATTAAAAAAATTGGTGAATATGACATATATCCACAGAAATAAAATGTGAGATGAAAAGCCTCTTACCTCTTTTCCAGACTATCATTGTATTCCCTTTAACTCTTGTATAATAAGAATACATAATATATTTTATTTGGCATGAAAAATATCACTGATTAATAAGATATACATAAATCATTTATTTTTTTAAAATTTTTATGAATTATTTAAATACATAGTAAGTTATGTCCAGGTCAGGTGTTTTGTGGATGTTCAGATCATTATTTCAAAATCGGTTCATTGTGATGACTACATTCAAATGGGTCATTGTGTATAAATAATAATATCTATAGATTTGTAGAATTTATACATCATTTATACATTTAAAACCATCCATGGAAGATATTTATGATTATTTAACATTATTTCAATCATTGAGACAATAGCTTATATGTACACATGAGTAACATTTAGAATTTCAATGATAATTATGCAAAGTAGGTATGTATTGTTTGAACATATTATAAAGAGACTAATATCATAAATAAAATAACAATTCATTTAATAAATCTATCTATATCATTCATGTGCATTTGTGAAGAAACAAATAGAATCACATTAATTCATGCAGGTGGAAGTCCAAACATACACACAAACAACATTTTCATTTTACAGTGAAAGAAATTAAATTCTATATTTTTTATGAAAGATAAATATGTCATTAATATCATTATTATTTAAATTATATCACTAAAATTCATTAATCATACCCTTAACACATTATTTTTAATGTATTAGAGAAAAAATGAATCACATCGTATCATGAGATAGTAGATTGTCGTACTCTTGAGTGATGTTATCATATCCACCAAAGATTAAAATATAATATTTTATATGTGATATATTCGTTAGAAAAGTATAAATAGTTGAAAATTTTCAAATATATTCTTCTGATACAACATTATATCTTGTATTTAGAGACGATGATGGAAAACAAATTACATCAGTTTGTGTGGTGGTAGTCCTAGATATACATGAATGAGTATTTTCAACACCATTTTATTTTATGGGAGTTTTATTTTGGTTATTAAACTAATATGATATTATATCATTATATTTTAGATAATATTGTTCCTATATAAGAATAATTAAAAATTACTTTATGGATGATGAAGAATAAGACCAACAAATTATCGGTTAATAATGATACCTCTTATTCATACATCCTCCTTTATTTAGAACAAAAATCCTTCATAAGATATATATATTATCATACCAAGGGATCAAGATAAATGGGATTGAATTTATGAAGTCATTTGTGATGGGATTTAAATATCCAAATGGGTTCTAATGTGTAATGTGGAGATGAGAGTGGGTGGGCTATTATAATGTAGGTAACATGAATTATTATAATTTTTTGATATGAAAAATGTGTACCCATGTATTTTTTTCAATGAAAATAGTTTAACCATGTTTTTCAAATTCCAAAAATCTCATAAATATATGGTTATTTATAACTAGAGAACATGAGGATGAGTTATGGCTATAAAATATATTATATATATGATAATATGTTATACTAGACATTATCTTTTTAGTGTACCCATCTTAAACCAATTTTTACATTAATAATGGTAACTTATTTTTTATAATTTCACTATTAATAAAGATAGAAAATTATTTTTACTATCTTATATAATATAAATTATTATAATTAAAAATATGAAATCCATTATATCATATTAAATCCTAAAGCGGAAATTTTTAATTTAAAAATAAACCCACATATGTTAAGAAAAACCAGCTTTTCAAATAGTATATTTTTATAGGAAGCTATTGTTTTATATTTACTTTATAAATAATAATAATAATTATACCAATAAAAATTAATATTTTTTATATATAATATATAAACTTAATATGTATAATTTCTAATTAGTGGGTTTCCAATAATATTAAATAGAGCAACATTATTCTGTTTAAATAATTTTTCAAAAAGATCATATTTGTAAACCAAATAATAATATTATATTAAAATAAAATATCGGTATGATTAATATTTAATTACATGAAATATGTATATGTAAATAATAATAATTTCATATAAAATCATATTTAAAATATAATGGTAATTTTAAAACAACTAATTTATTGAAAATAAATTACATTTTTTTGAAAAATCATCATTATCCACTATTCATAAGAAAATAAAAATTTTCTGACAAATAGAAAAATACACCCAAAATAAATTTTTCTAATATATTTTTAAATACTATGTTCATTTTATCAAATATAATTTCTTATTTTATAAATATTAATTGTAAAATATTTTCAAGAAATTAAATAATAATATTTTTTTAATAAAACATTTTTTATAAATTTAAAATTTAATTAATAAAAATTGGTTGAATATTTATTAACAAATCTTTAATAATTCATATTGACTGGGAAATATATATATATATATGTATACATATATCATAAAATAGATAAGACTTTTCTTACAAAAAAATTTAATGAAATTATAATAAATTTTATGTATATCGTGGGGTCTTTAATCTCAATGTTTCATGTCAAATACACTTTCAAACATATTGTCATTTTATTACATGTTTGAGGTTATATCCTACATAAAAAAATAATCCCCAAAATTTTATATTTATCTTAGTAATAAAATTTCATATAATTAAATTTTTTTCATTGTATACCCACATGATAAAAAGGTTCAATAAAACATAATTTGGGAAGAAATAGATGGAATTATAGGTGACACCTGAAATAAAACATATCATGTTTCCAAAAATGAAAAAAATTACTGGAAGAGATTATTTGAAAATATATATAATTTATAATTTTCCAAAAATTATGTTTTGTGAGGGAAATCAAGGATCATAAGACAATGATAAATTTTGATAAAAAAATAAATGCAAAACCATAATACAAAGAGATGTGAAACAGGACACTGATATCATCAGAAATGATGGTAATATGAAATAAATTTTTTCTAATATCCCTTTACTACGTTTTTCTAATTAATTACGATATAAACTGTAAAAAATATACATACTTGATTAGTATAATTTCGTCCTTTAATGAATTTCTCCCATACTGTCATATTTTATAACAAACGATGAGTATTGATGATAATTTTTTATACATGAAGCCCTAATGTCATCTTTTAATGTATAAAATAATACTTAAATCTTAAGATAATATATTAAATTTTTATTAATTCCTTAATCAAATCATATATGGTCAGAAATTTAAATTATAATTCCAAAAATAAATAAACCTTAATATGATGAAATAATAATTGAATCTTCTCAATTTAAAAGCAACAACCAATGTTAAAAATAAATTAGTTCGTATATAAATTACCATGTATCCAAAATATCCTTAATATACTCAATATTAAAGAATTTTTTTATCAGTATAGGTTATATAATTCCCTTTCTATTATTTTCACAAACAAAATATTGATCTTTATTTGAAATAACATTAATCACCTAGTCACCAAATCAGTAATCAATCTCATGGTTATCCAAGAAATAAAACGTGTGTTCTCAATATACGATTTCATATAAACCCTAAATTTTAAAAATTATATAAATCATATTATCACAAATTTTAAATTCATATTTCATTGTAAACCAAATAATTACATATACTTCATCCAAATAAAATTCCTCTTAAAATTTCATTAATCACTTAAATATCTCATCACATAAAGCCTATAGGGGTGTCTACGACATATAACATGTGACAATACATAATGTAACAGACCTATGATAATATATATAATATTTAGATTCACCTCCTGTGAAAATATAATAATCTCCAATGTTATCTAATCCCACATTTTATTTAAACTATAATATCCTCAAACCATCACTCGTAAATATGTTTCTAAAAACATAAGATTTACATTTCCATATTTTATGATGAAGGTGACCCAATTTTGTCCGTCTAAAAATTAAAATATCAAAATTAAATTCTAGAGAATATTGATTCTTAAAGATTATTTTATTTTGGATTTTTAGACAATTATTAGAAAATATTATATAAAAAACCCCATTTCCTTAAATAAGAATTTTTATCACATATTAAATATTTTCTTATTTCACATTAGGACATAATCATCATACATGTAAAACCCTTCAATTCATAATTCATTCAAAAAAATTCTTAATAAGTTAAACAAAAGGAAACATAAGAAGATATTATAAATTTCTCAATAGAGGTAAACATAAGCATTATCAGTTGAATTTTCTTAGTGGGATTAAAAAGTGTATAAAATAATGATGACATAATAAATGTGAATTATAATAAAATAGGATAACAAATAAAAATTAATACATGTATTGTAAAACATGAAAATAAGTAGTACCTTTTTAACAATGTAAAGAGTCATAAAAATAAATAATCATGATCCATGTGATATCAATCATGATAAAATGAAACATTAATAACGCATAAAAATCACAATGAAAAAATGTTGATATCCTTGGAAAAATATCTAGATATCCCATTTTAAATTAGGGTTAGAAATAAATATATCCTAATTAAATTCAAAAGAGAACCCCTCTAGAAACACCCCCATTATATATCGTAATGATAAGGATCCCTAACAAATGGATTAAGGTGTTATCTCGACACACCAGTAAAATATAAATATCATGATCTCCTTGAGAACTCTAGGATAACCCTTAAATTAATCCATATTAGGATCACAAATCACTATTTGGGAAATTTTTCACACAATCTAATCATGGGGCATGGGGAAATATATTAATTATGTATATTAAATTGGATAAAACATGGTAGTATTCTATAGAGGAGTGCACATATAAATTTTTTTCACTTTTTATTGATTTTTTTGAAGTATATTTTAATTTTTTGTTCTGAAATTTTTAGAAGAAAATAATTTTATTTTATTTATTTGAAAAAAATTGATATAGATGGGGTGTATTGTGGGATTGGCTAGAACGAGTGAAATGTTATTGTGTAATATAAATTTTATCCAATAAGGGAATGGATCTATTTGTATCAATCCTTTGCATGTTTTCGAAGACATGGGTTCTCAAATAAGGCTTAGAGGATGTTTGGAAGAGTTTGGTCGTGCGAACCTGGAAACAAGGGGGTTATGCGATGTGACTAGTGGGAACATGACGTGTACTATTCAGGTTTTAGAAAAATAAAAAAAGTGCTGAGGGATGTTTTTTTCGGTATAAGTCACCTCAAGGCGGGAGATGACATGATGAAGTGTTAACCTTCATGTAAATCTCCGCCATTGGGTGTCTTTAAAGGAAACCAACTGAAACATCCCAGGAAAATAATGAATATTACTTTTTCATATGTATCCATATTTGTGAATAAAATGTTAATATTAATTTAAAGGGAACACTATGCTCGATGGCGTACCCAATACACAACAATGAGTTTTCTTTGAAATCATACGTTGCACTCTAATAATAAAATAATATTATTTTAAATGGTAATTAACTCCTAGCTGTTGTATTGGCGGGAATGAACAGAACAAACAACAAAATGATTATATATGTTTTTCAAATAGTTTTACTTTTTTTAAATAAATTTTGGGGCCTTAAAATGCGAATGAATCCAATATTAATCATAAACCTTCTAATATTATTTAAAATTTCGATTAACCACTTTTTGATGGAGAACCCTTTTTAAATATACTTTTTATGATTTTATATGTTATATTTGACAAAATAAAATCCTTCTTTGGAATCTGGACATACAAATTTACTTTGTGTAAATTTTTGTTATTTTTCCGATAAAGATCAGTTTTATTGAAAATGTTGTATTTTAATTCAAAACCACTTTTTAATATAAAATATTTTTATGATTAGATAATATTTTTAATTGGTTTTAAAGATCAATTTGAATATATTTTTACCATTCAATCCAATGGTGGTCATTGGAATTAATTTTACTTTTATATTGGACTTAAACTAGTGTCAGTATTTTGATAGATATTATTTCTTAAAAACACGCTATTTGTTTTAACAGTGGGAATTAATAATTAAACTAATTAATGCAACTTTTATGATTAGAATTTTATAAAATAGACATCATTTTCTAATTCTGAATATCAAATATGACTTACAGTGATTTGTTAGTATTTTTCATAAAAACATCAATTTTTTATGAATGTTGAAACCACTATGTGGTAGTTAAGAAACTGATTTTTCATTTAAATGAAACATTACCACATCTGTGAGTTGAATTTCAAAAATCCTACATACATGGTTGTCATTAGGATGTAAAATCTAGTTCAATGGGATTAAAATAATTTTTTTGGTGAATAGTAACTTTTATGTTTTATTAATAACGATTAAAGATAATTAGTGTAATTTAAGGTAAAGATAATGCTATAATAATATTAAATGACCATGACAATGACCTAACATTATTTTATGTGTCATGGCAGACCAATACAATCCATGGATCAACATGGGGTCCCCATGGAGCCACATTGGTAGGAAAATCACATAATTAACTTTTTATTTAAAGTTAAAATAAAAATGTCACAAACATGTATTGTTTTATGAAAACAACTTTTACATGGGGTTATAAATGTCATATTTTTTACTATAAATATCCATTAGAAATATAAAATGATTTCCTAAATCATAGTATTCTTTTTTAGTCATTAAATAAATTATTTTATTTATGACACCATGTTGATGCAACGATTACCTCATTAATAAACAATTTACATAAAATGATAAGATAAGGTAAAATCTAAGAATTACACATATCATAAATCTATTGTATGGATGGATTTCGATCCCTTATCTCCTTATCCTCGAAATATATAATTGCAGGACCTTTAATATCCGAAAATCATTTTATAATAATGTTACATTTCAAGACATTCCAAGACTGCCCCTCCTCCCTCTTATAAAAGGCCCCCACCTCTACCTCAATACCCACACCTCTCAAGACCATGGCTCCTCCAACCTCTGCTAATATTGTCTCTCCACATCCCTTTATTACTCCTAGAAGCTTCACATTGGGCAGAAGTCTTTCCAAGGAAGCCTCTGAGCTCAAATAAAAAAGATTTGCCTGATTTAACGGTAAAGTCTTTCCTAGTGTTCTTGTGTTTCATTTTTCTTCTCCAACCCCCTAAAATCTTTTTATTACTTTCTTTTGTAACAACAGAATTATCTACAATATACTAGGGTGTTTTTATGAGAAGTATTTGAGCTACAATAACATACACCTTTGTCTAATGGTTAAAGAACATATTGTTTCCGTGGATGGCGAATTACTTCCTCATGAAATGATGATTGTTCTATCTTCTCCTACCACATCTCATTGTAGCCATTATGATGGCACTATATTTATTTATGATATATATTATATCTATTTCCTCTCTATGATTATTTATTTTATATTTAATACATACCTTTTTGAATTGCATGTTGTGCAAATGCGATAATTTCATTTGAGAAAGTGTGGACTACCGCCACCTCAAGTGATGTGACTCGTTCATGCAATACATAGAATGTATAAAGAATGAAATTGATGAACATATGTGATATATATAACATGTATATTATACTGGAATAATAATATATATCTCTCTCTCATATAGTTATAATTCCATTAATATGCCAAATAAATTATAGTATCGTTCACGCGTACGTACGGTTTACCGTCTCCATGAACGGTATATTTCATTTCTTATCTCGAAATGTTACGTACTATTATAAGTACATATATATAATGGATATATATGTCATATATTACATCTAAATGATGGATATAATTCTATAATTATAATATATATATCTCTCTTTTAGCTTTAATTCCATTAATAATACAAAAAAATAAAGTAGCGTTCATGCGTACGTACAGCCTACCGTCTCTATGAACGGTTCATTTCATTTTTTTATCTCAAAATATTATGGAAAAATTATAAAAGGAATATATACTGGATATATATGATATTTACATCATTAATACTATACTTTATATGATGTACATTCAACTACATTGAAAATGATTTTCAAACAAGATCATTATTTACTCATGTACCGAGCATCGACAAAATGTATGATATGAACTCACATAATTAACTAATTATTATCACATGATAATATATGATATTAATTGAATAATAAAATTTATAGTATGTCCTTATGAAATTATAAATTGACCAATGATTACTATTCAGGAATATAATGAAATGAACAAGACAAGTCGGACTTGAGGAAAGGGATCCAACCTCTCTCTTTGTTTTTAAGTACTCTTTTTTATGTCACTTCTTTTAAGCTATTCTTCCTTATGATGGGGGATGTTATTATATATTACTCTTACTTTATTTTATATTTTCATATGATAAGATACCCTAATTGATATCATCAATCAATTTTTGGATTTTTTCTGTGGCGCCGTTAGGCTGCATAATTTTCTTAAGGGGATATCTTATCTCCCTTTTAATTCCGTGAGATTTCCATTGTTCGCCACTTACTTATTCCATGTGGTGTATTTTTTTCTTCAATTTTATATATATTATAATGATACTCTATGTATTCATGGTCTTTTGTGATTCATATTTTGTTTATTATCTTTTGGTCATATGACTCGATTGATTACAATGAGGTATGGGGTTTTTATCTCACTTTTTGTTTCTGTGAGATTCACGCTACATTTTCCACTATTTAATTTTTTGTGGTGTATGTACTTCCATTATTGTATTATTTGTGTAATATAATTTAATTTATTGGTATTTAAATATTCTTTTTATGACCCTTATTTCATGGGGTGTATGTTTCGAAAGTTACCCAAATCGGTAATGGAACCTTTCACCAACCTCTTTTTTTAAAAGACTTCTTTTGTTATGTCTTTTGATTTACATATTATTATGTAGCTATAAGTTATTTTATATCCTTATTGTTGTAAATTATATGTCCATGTGATGAGATAGAATTTTATCTCTCGTCAACTAATTTTATTAATTTTAAAGCGACGTCGTTATGCTGTCGAATTTTTGCAAAGGAACTTCATAACTCAATTTCATTTTAAAGTCTTCTCTAGTGTTCTTTTGTTTTATTTTGCTTCTCCAACCCCATAAACACTTTTTATTCATTTATTTTGTAACAACACTATTATATTAAATATACAAGGATGTTTTTATGATAATTATTATATCTACACTAACACAAACCTTCGTCTAATGGTTAAAGAACATAATGTTTCTGTGGATGGTGATTTACTGCCTCACGAAACGATGATAGTTCTATCTTATCTTACCACCTCTAATGGTGGCCATTATGATGGAAGTATATTTATTTATGATATATATTATATATATTTCCTCTATATGCTTCTTTATTTTATATTCAACACATACCTTTATGCTTTTCATGTTGTGAAAATGTGAAAATTTCATTTGAGAAAGTGTGGACTACCGCCACCTCAAGTGATGTGACTAATTCATGCAATACGCGGAATGTATAAAGAATGAAATTGATAAAAATATGTGATCTATATAACATTTATATTATACTTGAATTATAATATATATAGATATCTCATATAGTTTTAATTCCATTAATGTGCCACAGAAATGAAAGTTGCGTTCATGCGTGCCTATAACTTACAGTCTCCATGAACGATACATTTCATTTCTTATCTCCAAATATTATGTACTTTTATACGTAAATATATATAATGGATATATATTTCATATATTACATCTAAATGGTTTATATCATTCTATAATTATAATATATATATCTCTCTTTTAGCTTTAATTCAATTAATATGACAAAAAAATTGAAAGTAGCTTTCATGCGTACGTACGACATACCGTCTCCATGAACTGTGCATTTCATTTTTTATAACAAAATATTATGGAATAAGTATAGAAATAATATATACAGGATATATATGATATTAAAATCATTAATAATATTTTGGATATGATGTACAAACAACTACATTGATAAAGCTTTTCAAACAAGATCATCTTTGACTCATGTACCGAACAACGAAAAAACAAATGATATGAACTCACAAAATTAAATAATTATTATAACAGGAAAATATATTATATTAATTGAAAAATAAACATTAAATTATTTCCTTAAGAATTTATAAATTGATGAAATTTTATTATTCATGAATATAAATAAATGAACAAGACATGTCGGACTTGAGGTAAGGGATCCAACCTCTCTCTTTGTTTTTAAGTACTCTATTTTATGTCACTTATTTGAAGCTCCTCTTCCTTATGTTGGGCGATGTTCTTCTATATTCATCTTACTGTAATTTTTATTTTCATACGAATAGATACCCTAACTTATATCTTCATTCTATATTTTAATGTTTTAAGTGGCGCCGTTAGGCTATCGAATTTTTGTAAGGGGATATCTTATGTCACTTTTAATTCTCTGATATTTCCATTGTTCACCAAATATTTATTGTATGTGGTGTATTTTTTCACCCATTTGATATATATTATCATGATCCTATTTGTATTCATGGTATTTTGTGATTCATATTTTTTTATTATCTTTTGGTCATTCGACTCGATTGATTACAATGTGGTATGGGGTTTTTATCTCACCTGTTGTTCTCGTGAGATACACAATACATTTTAGACTATTTCCTTTTGTGTGGTGTATGTACTGCAATTATTGTATTCTTTGTGTAATATACTTTAATTTTTGGGTATTTAAATCTTCATTGTATGAACCTTATTTCATGGGGTGTACGTTTCGAATGTTACCCAAATCGGTAAGGGAACCTTTCACCCTCCTATTTTTTTTAAAAGACTTATTTTGTCATGTCGTTTTATTTACATCTTATTATGTGGGGATATGTTCTTCTATATCATTATTGAAGTAAATTTTATGTCCAATTGAGGAGATACCATTTTCTCTCTCAGCAACTAATTTTATGAATTTTAATGTGACGTTGTTAGGCTCTCAAATTTTTTCAAAGGAACTTCTTAACTAAATTTTAATCATTTTGGGTTCAACTTGTACTTCATGAACATGTCATGATGTGAATATGTGTGAATGACCTCTGATTGTTTCACACTTTATATCCACTTATATTGGCTGTATTTGTATTTCTCACACATAATTGTGTGATTGATTTATCCTTAATTTAAGGATACCATCTTTATAATGGATTTCATCTCAATTTACATTTCCATTGAGACTTCATTGTTGTTATGCACCAATTCACTCTTATATGGTGTATATACTGTCCTTTGACATATTATATCATGAATCCCTTTATTCTCATGATATTATAAAGTTATTATTAAATGTTATTTCATAATCATTTGTATTCAAGAGTCTCACATTTTGTTAAAAACTCTTTACAAAAATATCGTTTAAAATGTTTTTAAGATTAATTATTCTAAATCTCTATATTCAATGCCCATTTTTTCAAAATGGTTTTTAGTATTTATTTATATGGAAATTATGGTTTTAAAATTATAATTCCATTAAAAGCATCAATGTGATATGTGACACATTGATTCAAAAATATATTTTAAATGGTTTTTTAAAATGGATTGATTAATTCAAAATATTGAAATTACTTATTGTGATTGGAAATGAAATGTTGTTATTGAAATTTGTATATTTGAAATACTTTATGTGTAATGATGGTACTTGGACATTTGACTGGTGGATACATGATAAACCATATGACAGGTGGTGTCGTGAATAACATGACGGGTGGTTACATTATAATCTCCAATGGATTGGGTATGGAAGTCGGCCGTATGGCTATTCCATTATTTGATATGTGTGGAAGTCAACCGTATCGTTATTCCATTTATGTATGTTTATGTCCCATGATACCTTTATAGGTTATGTGTTCTTTATATGGTTTTTATGGTAATCTTTTGGTTACAAAAGGGTAGATAATGATCTTTTATTCAGTGAAGAGTTTTTACTACTTCATAAAGGTGAAAATTATTACTTTGATAAAGTATTCATGGTTTACTTGTTGTTTTGAAAACTAACAGTTTCCCATCTTTGTGTATCCTTTACTGAGCTTTTTATGCTCACCCCAAGTTTTTTTGAAATGTTTTTTATAGGACATAATGTGGAATTGGGTCAAGGATGGGACCAAGGAAAAGTCATGTTGTCTTAAACATGGAACTAGACATGACTCCTTAATTTAAGAGGTCATGTTTTGAAAAAAATGGAAACTTTGTAAAAGTTTCTACTATTTAATCTTTTGATATGTAATAGTTATGCTCTAATTCTCTAAAAATATAAAGATGAAAAGATCCTCAATGTGTTTTCTTGAAATAAATCAATATTAAGTAAGGTTTAAGGATGGGTCCTTATACCAACCACATGGGTTTATCATATTCTACAGCTCGAGCACACCCCAAATTGACCCTAGATGACACAGATGCCTCCCTCTTCAACGTTTGGGGATTTCATTGTCCTAGAACGGTTCCAATATAACATTCCTTGATCCAACTTCAATATTAAGGATGATCTACCTTCGTTATTTGGATTTCTTCAATCATTATTCACCCATTTCACCTTTCCATGCAATAGAGTTTGATCTCCTTGGTTTTATGGGAGTTTATTTTTGGTTGTTGTTGATGTAGTCATGTCGCGACATCCTCGGGTGGATGTAGTTTTTGTAGGGAAGATGATCTCGATTCATTACATTGATATATTCTCAAGCAAAGAAAGTCTGAAACCATTTGAGGTAGGACAATCATTTCATATTTAGTCGTTTATTTTTAATTGTAGAGATAGAATGATTATCAATTTGGATTACAATTTAATTGACCAAATTAAAAACATGAACCTGAATAAAAGAATTTTTTTATCACTTATTATTGATTTTCACTGTTTTAACTGTATGAAACTTCATTTTCTAGTTATTTTGATATATATACATTTCTTGTGAGCATGTTGTTCATGATGAAATTGGTAATGAACGTAAAGATGGAATTAATTTATAATTATTAGGATAATGATAATGATCCATGTAATAAATTCTGATAGTTGTTTTAATTTGATGTCAATCAAACTGATGTAAATGTTAATGTCAATTCCCGTTTGATTATAAACATGAATTAGTTTTGTTCTTTTTGTTTAAAGACATGAAAATATAATTATTTAATTACATTTTTGTAGCTAAGATAGCTTGCAGTTTAGGATTCCCATAGTTGGAACATACTAATAATGAATCAGATGATTCAATATGGATTAAAGAACTGGCTATTTGATAAAAGATAATGCCTGGTAGGTTCTGATGTACCATCATTCATGTTTGTCTGAATGAATTTTTCTTTGGCTTCATGAGTGATCATTGTTTAAGAAGGATGAATTCGTTATTTATGGTCCAAGAGCCCAGTTGATATGATGTGATCCTGGATGGATGTTGTGAGATGGGGGGGGGGAAGGATTCCATGTCATTGTGAAAAAATATGATGCCATGAGTGGCATGATGAATTTGATTATGCATGGGGGTGTTAGGGAGGACACTAGAGATGATGGAAAAAGGTTGGATGTGAGTGATTGGATGCTTTCAAAAGCTTGTTGGTTGTTTATCTACTTTTCATTCCTCAATGATCAAGGTAGCTGGTCTCGCTTACCCTCCGTCCAAAAGGTTCAATTACCCGTGGGATATGAAATGTTCTTTCCTTGTTTATCTTCTCAATGGAGGATGGTTATACACTAATACTATTGGGGGAAAATACATGATAGGTAGTTTTTTTACTCACTGTGTTAAGCCCCATTGTTTTTAGTAGCTTAGAATGTTTTCTAGAATACCTAGGATTATTGGAAAGTAAAAATTGATGCAAATAAATGATTTAATAAATGATGTTAATTGATGGGGTTGGAGCTTGATTGGATGCAATGCTGAGGTAATATTTCTTACACGCTATAGACTTTGTCGGGTTATTCCTAGAGGGAATAAAACTTTGGTGTGATGCTAATGAAATGTAATGTGTAATTAATAATGGATAATTAATGGATAAATAATTAAATAATGTATATTGAAACTGGCTAAAAGGGATAATATTATTTAATAATTCTCATTAAATGGTTGTGTGCATATAGGATACCTCTTATTATATGTGGAAACTAGGAGCCCGAGAGATGTTAGATGGAGTTTATTCAGAGACTAGTTTTTTCTTATAATGTAGTTCTAAGCTAAATTATATCATGTATTTTTTGTGTTTCTATATATTTCCTCATCCTGTCAGTTAGGGAAACTCATACCCTTTGGATTATGAACCTTGGTTGGTGGTTTGTCCAAAATTCATGAGGGAGGATATATGGCTGAATACCCCCATTTCCCATGATCACTTCTCTTGGAAGATACATGTGCTGGTACGAACAGTGTTTAGTTTACCAATATATGTGTGTATGGGGTTGTAATGGGTTGTAATTATTCACTCTCATATATTCTGGATATTGTTTCCTTTTTTTCTTCTATAGGTATAACGTGTATATGCTCTAGTGGCTTGGGGATCCATACTCGTTTTATGGGATGTCATGGCTTGAGCCATAATACCTCACATATAATAATAATTATATAGGATGTGGTGGCTACCAGAAACTACCTAGTTACTTTTGGTTGTATGGATGGTGTTTTTCTCCCCCATGTGTTTGCATGCAATCTTTTTGCTGCATGTGTTACATGTTGTACTACTCTCCCAGGTGTCTCTGGGATAACCTTTCTAAATAGAGATGAATTATGACATGTGATATTGGGGAAATGCAGAAATCCTGTGGGAAAGTGGTATCATGATACCCTTGATATTATTTTTTATATTATATACTCTTGTAAGCAATACACAGTGAGAGTAGCCATGGTGAGGTTTGGATCATAGTATACCTATTTGGGTGATGAGTTAGTTTCACTTGTTGTTCACTTTGCTTTAGCATGATTTCTTTACACCTTCACGAGAGGATTTAGGTAGGATCCTACTAAGTATACTATATACTCACCCTATATATATCTAATCCATTATTCAAGTCATTTGGAGACGGTTGCCGATCAGACCGGTTACTACTATATTTGGGTTACAGGAGCTGTTGGGGCATCGTGCTCTTTAATGTTTTTACTTTCTTCTGGTACTTGTGGTTTTCCCTTTCTGTTGAAGTATATTTTTCATGACATTACATATGTGTATATGGGATTTCATTTATATTGTAGTATGAGTGGGATTTGGTTGGTTGTTGTCCAATCACTCTCTTATACATGTGTTATCTTATAGGGTATTGCCTCCCATTTGTGTTTTTAAAATACCATCAGTGCTAGTCGCCAACCCAGGGCTTACTGGAAGATAGACACAATTGTCATTATGTCCCTTATTGTATTTCTGTACTAGGAGGGGTACACCATGTTGGGAGGGGGTCATGACAAAGTGGTATCTGAGCCAAGTTGAGGGATAGCATGGGGTTTGTCATTAGGAATAGGAAAGGTTTCCTGGGTTAGTAGGGAAACATTGTCATTCACGTTTAAAAAGTGATATAAGCACTGGATATCGGCTACGACATAGGTGTTTGGGGCACCATGTGATATGATTCACATACATTTATGTTTTTAGTGTCCACTAAATGTGGTGATACTTGTTGTAGGGTAGAGACCTAGGAATGGATCATGCTTCATTCTACATTGTTCATCTGTTTCAATGGGTATACCATGGTATAGGTTAACCTAAAATAAATAACAGAATAAAATTAATTTACTACTTTTGAGCCTTTTATATTCCAGATTCTGGAGCTGAAACTATTATTTATTTTTCAAGTATGGCTCCAGGTCAACGTTCTCATTAGGTTTACACAAAAGTTTTCTATTTGGATACTCCAATTAATTTTATTATGGTAGAGGATGGTGATTATTTTATTTTTAGAAGGACACTCTGAGAGTTTTAGTTCTAGAGTCTACTAATTTATGAGTGATCTATTTTATATGCATTTAAGAGCGACTGATTAGAGGAGGTTGAGATAGCCTTCCATTCGATATGTGTTAAAAAGGTGGAAAGAGTTTCTCTGGTATTGACGATTCTATGTTGGTCAGTGAGGATGTGGAGGTTCTTATTCCTTAGGGATCGTAAGTAGTCTGTGATCTTGTTGGAGGAGTTCTAAGACGAGTTTAGAGATGAGTTTCTTTCATTGACTGTGGAGGCATCTATCATCAAGATCTGTTTACCCACCGATTGGGGAGATCTAGTGTGCGTGTGACTGGAATAACTTTCGGGAACATTTGATGATATGTTGGGGAGATTTTTTCAAATGAGGAGGCTAGGTAGATGCATTTTGAGGAGGGTTTTCTTCCAGAGATCAAGCACCAGATCACTATATTGATCCTGATTTCATATCTTAAGGTGTTGTGGAGGGAACATGTCATCGAGAGGGTATTATCCAAAACTAGATCATTTCAAGAAAAGAGTCGTCACGAATACTCAAAAAGAAGAGATGTTGTCAGGGGTTCCCGGTTTTTAGGGCAGTAGAGTTTCCGTTTTGTTGGGTGTAGGTCCCAGCCCTCAGCATCTCTTTTCTAAGAGGTGGAAACTTGTAGGCCAATGCCAATGGATGATGTTCTTGTTATTACTATAGAGGCTGAGGCCATTAGTAGTGAGAATGACCGGCCACTTAGAGCAGTTTTCATCCTCCATGTGTTATACTCAAAGTTCCTCTGTTGATATAGTTCATGCCAAGGAAGCTGTAGTAGGTTGCACCATCGTTAGATCAGATGTTTTTAGATGGTCTAGGTATAGGACAACCTTGTGATGCTCCCCATCATTATATAGAATATAATGGTCTTGGAGGTGGTCTTTATTAGGGTCGGAGAGGACATGGATCATGTTGGGGTGAGCTCCATTCTTTAGTGTTGACAGCGCAAGGTGAACCAGACATTGTTTGAGGTACCCTTTTCTTATTTTCTACTCGGGTGTATGCCTTCCTAGATTAAGAGGAGAAACACTCCATCATATCACCTATCCTCTTCCATGATTTGGGACTTGAGGTAGTGATGATTTCAGTTCCATTGGCCTTGACTACTCTAATTGGAAGTTGAGCTGGCAAGGTTAAAGTATGTTGAGAATGTAAGCTAGTGATGGTGTAGCACATCATGGGGATATTTATGATTATTATAGATACAACCATATAATGTCATCCTTGTCATGGATTTTTTGTAATCGTTACATCATATCATTGATTTCTTCCATAGGCCAGTGGTGTTATTCGATGCTGATATTGAGCTAGTGGTGCATTTTGGTGAGAAAGACACCTAGATGGGTTAGAGTCATGTTCCATCCCTGTCAACCTAATGGATCAGAAGATGATATATTATTCTGATGTTCATCAGTTGGTATTTCCTAGGGCCATAGAAGATCAGACTAATTTCTTTCCAGAAGAGGTTGCAGGATTACCCCCTCGATGAGAGATCATGATTGGGATCAAGCTATATCCAAGAGCATCCCCAATCGCTATTTCTCAATTTAGGATTTCCCCTTCTGAGATATGGGAGCTGTGTATAAGTGTCAATGGTCTGTTACAATGCGGTTTTGTTCGGTTGATTATATTAGCATGGGGTGCACTGATTTTTTCATCATGAAGGATCATGGTAGTTTGCAGTTGTTTATCAATTATTGTCCCTTACACAAAGTGACAATGAAGAATATTTATCATCTTCCAAGGATTTAATATTTATTAAACCAACTCATGGGTAAAATTTTAATCTTTAAGAATAACTTGAAAATGGGATATCATCAAATTCGAGTGAATGATGAGGATATCCCTTAAATTTCCTTCTATTTTTTGTAATGGGCATTACAATTTCATTTTAATGTCGTTTGGTGTGAAAAATTATCTAGATGTGATAATGGTATTGATGAACACCATGTTCAATGAGTTCCTAGTTATGTTCATGGTGGCTTTCTTCAATGATATCCTTGTTTACTTCATGTCTGAGTAGGAGAAAGCACAACATTTTTATGCTCTTTTGTGAGGTCATCATAAACAACAGTTGATTCAGATGTTTTCAAAGTGTGAGTTTTGCGATTAGATAGTTCATTTCATTGGATATGTGGGGTCCTAGTAGGTATAAGTTGTGGATCTATCAAATATATAATCATTTGTGTCATGGGGATCCCCTATGATAATGGAAAAGGACCAAAGTTTCCTTGGTCTCACAGGATACTACTGGAGGTTTGTGGCTTACTTCTCTCAGGTTGTGATGTATTTGATAGCATTAATCTAAAATTTTAATGTGTTCATGTGAAATGATCAGTTTCATGTATAATTTATGTATCTATTGGATAATTTGGTCTGTGATCCTCTTCTTTGGTTTCCAGTAGAGGGAGATTAGTTTGATGTTTTATATGATGCTTCACATCTGGATTTAGGTTTTGTTCTAATGATGCAATGATCGGTCATTTTGTATGGGTCTGGGAAGTTTCATTCCCATGTTTGAAAAAATGAAACCCATGATACTGAGTTAGTGCAGTGGTTTTTTCACTAATGTTATGGATACATTACCTCATTTGCGAGCGCTTTGGGTTTTTAACCAATCACAAGTGCTTAGGGTATGTTTTTTCTGGTGTGAAATGAACATGCAGCACCATCGGTTGATGGAGTTATTATTGGAATAAAAATTCAAAATATCATATACACCTATAAAGGGGAATGTTGTAGTCGATTCCCTCAGCGAGAAGTCACATAGTGGTGCAGTTCGTGAATCTGGTGATTCCTGGTGAGTGATGGAAGAACATTCAGCATTATATCTCGATATTGGAGATGTTAGTGGAAGAGATTGTTTTTTTTCAGATGACCGTGTAGTAAAATCTAGTGCAACAGGTGGATGATTCATAGTTTGGGGCTCATGATGTTGATGTATGAAGAGAACGAGCTATTTGTGGTGAGGCCATTTATGGAAGATGATGAGGACGAACAACGTTGAGTGTTGAATCATGTATGGATTTTCCATCTTTTGGTGATGTGTGAGATAGTTATCAGAGTGTTACATAGTTAACCTCTAATGGAGAATCCTATCATGACAATGATTTATCAATCCATGAGGAATAATATTTGGTCGCGTGGTCTAGAATGTACAGTTTTTCAGTTTGTGTCTTCATGTTTGACCTATTAAAAGGAGACGGTTGAGCACCGTGATCTCAGTGGTTTTCTCTAGCCGTAAGATGTTCTTCAATGGAAGTAGGAGGACATCTCTATGGAATTTTTTACTGGTTTTCATCAAGATCACGAAGGCCATGATTCTATATGGGTGGTAGTGGATATTTTGATCAAATCATCCCACATCATTGCATTCGTGTAATCGAGCTTGGTAGAGGTTTTTTCCAGGAAATATCTGGAAGAGGTAGTGAGACTCCCTACAGTCCCAGGGACAACCATTCTTGATCGATATCTGCATTATACCTAGAGGTTGTGGTGAGGTCTCCAACATTATTTTGGTTCTTGTATTTTTCTTAGCACATACTTTCATCTTTATATAGATGATCATATAGAGAGGAACATCTAGACTCTTGAGATATGGTGTGTTCTTATGTCCTAGATTTTGGATGTTCGTGGATGAGGAACATACACTTGGTTGAGATCGAATAAAAAATAGTTTTCACTCCACCAATGGTATGGGATATTTTGGAGAATTCTATGTCCAACCTTTTGATTCTATGTTGTGCAGAACTGTGATGGAGTGTCAGAAATTCTTGGATAAGATCTAGTGAAGAACATGAAAGATATGGTTCTAATGATTCATGAGAGGATTAAGGCATCACAGGATGGTCTGAAATCATATATTGATGAAAGGCGGATACCTTTGGATTTTGATTATGGGGATCACATATTTCTAAGGTGACACCACGTCGTCGGCAATGAAGTGTTGGACATGGGTGTAATTTTTCTCCCCGTTTTGTTAGCCCTTTCGATGTGTTGGATCATGTTTGAGCCATGGAATTTCGTGTAGCACTTCCCCTACATATGAGCCAGATATATGATGCTTTTCATGTGTCATAGCTCCATAGTTATAATCATGAGGACTCTCATTTCATAAATTGTGGAGAGATCGACATTGAAGATGATGCGATCTTCATGGAGTGGCCTGTTGAGATCTAGGACCGCAAGGAGAAGTCTTTGGGTGGGTTTGTTATCCCCTTGGATCATGTCTTGTGGTGGTTCAGTGGCGTGGAGGACTATATCATGGAACATGATTCGCAGATACGCACTCAGTGTCGCATATTGTTTTATGTTTAGCTCTTTCTATGTGACGGTGTTCATTTTGAGGTTGTAAACCTTTCCTATATACGATATGTCATTATTTTGTTCTTGTTGTAGAATTCTCTCATCGAGAGGTACCTCCCCCAGGAGAGAATTTAGGACATAATTTTCATTTTTGTGAGGTGTCATGTTGATATTTTGATGCGGATGAGATCCTGTTATGGGGAAATCCTTATGGGTTATCTCATGGGCTGGTTTTTTTGGGAAACCCCGTTTCTAATTCTTCTCTGTGTTGGTTTTGGATTCCCTTGGAAGAGAATGTATTTTGAGGTATTTGATGTAATGGATTGGATCTGTGTGGATCGACAAATTGTTTTTTTCGAAGACTAGTCACTCGATGAATGTTCGGTATATGTTTGGAGGAGATCATTCATCAAAAACTAGAAATAGAGGTTCAACATGATGTGACCAAGGGGTACATGATGTGTACCATTCAGGTTTTTAAAAATAAAATAAATAACTAAGTTGAGGATTTTTTCATCATATGTTGCCTTGAGGCGGTACATGACATGATGAGGAGGTACATGTCATGTATTAACCTACCGTAGTGTGTTTTTAATTTCACCCACCCACTCAGGTTTCTCAAACCCTATGTCTTAAGTGCACCCCCTCTAGACCCCTGATGGCCACGATGCTTTCCTCTTCAACATTTTGGGATTCGTTCATCCTGTATCTATTCCCTACTACCTTTATTTGATACGTCGTCAATACGAGGTAAGATATACATCTATTATTTAGTTTTATTTGATTTTTCATCACCAGTTTCTCTATTTCATTCATTGGGGTTTGATATCTATGATTTTATAGGAGTCTTTTTTGGTTGATGTTGATGTTGTTGTGCCGCAATATCCTCTGGTGGATACAATTGTGGTGGGGAAGAAAATCATGAACCATTGCATTAATATGTTCTCGAGTGAAGAACGTCATAAACCTTTTGAGGTAGGATATTCGTTGATTATCTAATTATTTATGTGTAATTGTAGAGTTATCATGATTTAACCCTTTGTATCTTAATGGAATTTACCCAATTAGATAATTGAACAGAATTTAAGGAATTAGTTTGATCGTATGTTGTTTTTTTCACCATTATAATAGATTACCTCTAAATTTTCTAGATATTTTGATACTATGATTTTCTTATTAAAAAGGTTTTCTTGATGAAACATTTTAATTAATGTAAAGCTTTAATTAATTTATAATTAATTGGATAATGATAATGAGGCATGTGAATGAATCAGTTTGTTGTTTCAAATTGATCTTAATCAAATTGATGAAGATGTGCATGTCTATTCCAATTGGTTGTTAAAAATGATTCATGTTGGTTCTTGTTGTTTATAGGAATGAAAAATTAATTGTTTAATTAATTTTTTGTAGTTATGATAGCTTGTAGTTTAGGTTTCCAATAGTTTGAACCTGCTAATAATAAATCAGTTAATTAAATATGTATTAATGAACTTGAGGTTTGATAAATGAAAATGCATGTTATGGTTATGGGTTAACCTATTGATTACAAGGATAAGTGCCTTCTGCTTTGGGGAAATGATTGGACGTTATGTATGAAGGTTGAATGGATTGTTTAAGGGCCTAGATACCATTTGATATGAGGTTTATTTCATGTTTCATTTTTTGTAATGTGATCTTGGATGGATGTTGTCAGATGTGGTGGCAAAGAGGATCAGTGCTTTTTGTAACAGTTGATGGCTATAGTGGTGAGATGCATCTGTTAATTTATATGGGTGTTGGTGAGGAAATCCGAGATGATGAAACGAGAAGGATTTAAAAGATTGGATACATGTTGAATCGTGTTGTTTGTTTATCTACATGAAATTCCCCACAACTCAAGGAAGCTGGTTTTTCTTATCCTCTTTCCAAATGGGTTGAAGATGCACAAGGTATTCCATGTACTTTTCAGGTATATATTTTTGTGGGAGGATGGGTCTACCCTCCTTCTATAGATGTATAAAACATGACCAGTAGTTGATTAACACGCCATGTTGAGCCCCCTTGTGTTTAGAATCATAGAATATTCATATAGAATTCTTGGGAATATGGGGAAGAAATAATGATGTTAATGAATGAATTAATAAATAATGTTACCCCACAAGTTTGGATCTTGTAAGGATGCAATGCTGGGGTAATATTTCTAAGAAGTTGTGGACTGGTTTGGTTATTCTTTGGTGGAATAAATCATTGGTGTGATGCTAATGAAATGTAATGGGGAATTAATTACGTTTAATTAATGGATAATTAATTAATCAACATGTACTGAAACTGGTTAAAAGGGATAAGATGATTTTATTTCTCTCTTTAAATGGTTGTGTGCCTATAGGATACCTAGTCTCAGCAGTGGCAGTTGGGAGTCCTAGATATGTTAGAAATAGTTGAGGCTAAGACTATGTTTATTCCATAGTATGGTTGTAAGCTATATTATATCAAGTTTTTTGTGTTTCTATACCCTACCCCCACTATGTCAGTTCGAGAAACTAACAACCTGGGTATTCTGAGCCCAATAGGGGGATCCCGAACATTCTAGTGGGAGGATAGATGGATGACTACACCCTTTAGCATTGCTAAAATCTCTTGGTAGTTACTTTTACTGCTAGGAATTTTAGTTAGTTTCCCCATATATGTGTGTAGAGGGTGGTAATGATTTGAGGTTATTCACACGCATATATTCTGGATATAGTTCCACTGTTCTACTATAGTAATAACGTGTATTGGATGTGGTGTATTGAGGATATTTAATCGATGTATTGATTGTAATGGGTTGAGGCATAACACCCGACGTATGATACACGTTATGCGGGTAGTGGTGGTTCCTAGAAACTACCTAGTTAATTTTGGTTATTTTGATCATGTGGGTTTTCACCCATGTGTTTGTGTAAATGCAATGTGTTGCAAGAGGTGCATGTGGTTTTTCTCTTCCTGGTGTATTTGGGCCGACCTTTTTGTACAGTTATGGCTTAGGACATGCAATGTTGGGGAAAAGAGGAATACCAGTGGGGATGTGGTAGTGGGGTACAATTGATATTCATTATTATATTATATATTCTTGTAGGAGATAATTGGTAAAAGCATCCTTAGTGAGGCTGGGAACATAGAATTCCAATTTATGTGATGTGTTAGTTTCACATTTAGTTAAATGTTCATTTTCATGCTCTCATCACATTTAGATTAGAGGATATTGGGAGGATACTATGGATTATACTATTATACACCCCCTAGGTATATCTAAATTGTTTTTTAGGTCACATGGAGATGGTTGGAGATCAGGACGGTTACTAATATCTTGGGGTTATAAGAGTAGTTCAGGATTCATGGTTGCTGATGCTTTTTTATTAATTTGTTACTTCTAGTTTTCTCTTTTATGTGTAGTAGTTTTTTATTGAAATTACTTGTTTGTACCTGGTATCTCTTTTATACTGCTGTCTGAGTTAGAGTTGGTTTGTGTATGTCATATCTTTATCTTCTACATGTGTTCTCTTAAAGGGTAATGCCTCCAAGTTTTTTTTACTATACCATCGGTGCTATTCTCCATCATAGGGCCATCTAGAGGTGGGACTCTGAGGACACTATCTCCCTTCTAACATTGTCATCCTACGAGGGTTACATCTTGTGTGGAGGGGGTGGTGACATCCCACTTTTTCTTATGATGACTAGTAAGATAGAGATTCATATATTAATTATGATGTCCATAGTCTCTAAATGGTTATGCTGATAATACATCAATCTAAAATCACTGGTTAGTATACCATCCTTCCTTTGAATAAGGATACCATATTCAATAAGTGGAATCTCTGACCTCTAAATTTGGTTCACTAATAAAACTACATTCCTACATATAATTGTATACATGTGTTGATAAACATTAATCAATAACCAACCCTCCTTAATATATTGTGCCTTATATATAAATGAATTGGAAGGATGAGGAAATTGAATATCATCCAAGGAAATTAAATTTCATAGAATCAAAACCAAATGCGATTGCATTGAAAATTTAAAAAAAAAATTAGTAATTGTAACTATATACAAAAAGAAGATAGGATCTTATTTAATTGATTCATAGAAACCCATGAAATGAACCACGACCCATCATCCCCATTTCTTGATCACTCAATTAAATTATACTTCCTTGGATGGGGAATTTAATTTGATTAGGAGGGAGGATACATCTAAAAATAAAGGAATGAAATGAAATGAAATGATGGGGAATAAACCTATATCTAGTCTTCATCTAGAGAATACCTCAATAGTAAATCCACATTGAATCCATCATATCCTCTAATTTATTAGATAAAATCCATCCTTTAGGAATCATCAATTTTCCATTAAATGTTCTTGTGCAATAATGGGTCAGCCCTGTTAAATTTTTTTTCTTCTTATTCCCATATTCCTGAAAAATATGATGTTTTTGGTATGTATTCGATAGTTAAATGTCCTGTAAGTGTTTTACAAAATTTTTAATAAGTTGGTCTATTTCCCTTCTAACTATATGTTTAATGACATGTATTCATCCTTGTTACACAATTTTTATGTGTCTAACATGATATGTAATGTTGATTTCCATCTCTTTTTCCCATTAATATTACATTCAATCATTTTCAAGATACCCATTTGTTTTATATCTTATAAATTCCTTGTGTCCATCAAATAAATCACTAAATATTCAGCATGTAGCTTCAAAAAAATGTGTGTTGTGATGCCAAATGTTTTTTTCCTTCTTAATTCATCAATTTTTTTTCATTATCTATCAAACACATGGTCATAATAAACATATAACTAGTTATGTTCCAAACTTATTAATCAATAAATGTATAAAAAAGATCGATTTTATAACAACAAACATATCTATAAAACGGTTATTTTATTTTACCCAATATATAAACTATTATAAGTTTACATTATTCTATATGGGTCCACCATTCATATATTCTATAATGGGATCACATGTATCTCTTTGAAAACACGTATTAATATCAATAATACACAATTACTATTAATTAAATTTGTACATAGATAATTCATTTCATTAAAAAATAATATAAATAAAAGTTATTATTTTTAGAACAGGATAAAATCAAGGAAAAGATATAGTTACAATGAAAATATCATTAAACCGTGATTAAATAGTGGAAAAGAAATGGGTTACATAAAATATATTTAATGCATGATTAACACATGGACAAAAATGTATTCCGAAAAATTATCACTAAAACATGATTAACTACTGGAAAAGTGATGGGTTCTATAATTATAATTTGGAAATGTGATTAACTCCTTGCAAGGAAATAGGTTCAATCACAATCCCATTGATAAAATATTCATCTATCCAAAAAAACTAATTAATTGGTGTTAGTAAAAATACCCCTATACCATATATAACAAAAAATTTTGTTGATGTGGATGAATGTGCATGCCGTTCAAAGATAATTATAAACTTTTTGAGGATAAAACCATATCAATTTCAAAAATAAAATATACTAACGAAAAATTCACATCATATTACAAAAAATACTTTTCATTGAATTGTACCTTGAATAAATATAAAGTAACTATAAATGAAAATAATTTTCATGATGGCAGAAAAAATAATTCATGTAATAAATGTTAAAAATAAAAATTATTTTCAAAACATTTTGTAAAAGGGAGTCGAATGATTCCCATTTAGAAAATCATATTAAATTTCCATATAGAACATATTAAAATAATGTAAAAGAACATGTAAAATATCATTATGAAATTATTTATTATTATAATTATTTTTTTTAATACTCTTTAAAAAAATTGATATCAAGGATAATGATAACTGAAAAAAATGAAAATATTAGATTTTTATAACATTCAATCAACTTTCTTGACGTTTTTCTAATGAAGAATAAATGAAATAGAAATTAGTCAGTTTAATATAATTCAATACCATTTGATGATTAATTTATGTTGTTCAAAAATATAATATCATATGATTTCCTCTAATGTAACCTGGAACATAAACAATCCCAAAAGAAATGTTATTTTTACCTAAAGCCTTTGAAAACTTGGTAAATCATCAATCATATTCCCCATTAAATAATCACTTAATTTGAAATATGAAATTTCATGATTATATGTATATCCATGATATAACATATCCAAAAGGAGGTATATACACATAAAAAATGATTATAGGTGTGTATCATAAAAATATTTCTCAAAGAAATAAAATTTGAGGACAATAACCCTGAAAAGATAATATGATTTTAATATAAGAATTATTCAATGATTTTGTGTTTTTATCAAATGTAAAACCATGAAGTATAAATTCAAATTCAACATAGGAAAATAAAAATTTATTACATATAGGATCATTACATAAGAATGTAAACAATGATATAATATGATCCAATGAAAATAAATTGATTTAAGATATTATTAATCATTTACAATATTTAAAATAAATTCCCCTTGAATATATATAGAAACATTTTTTTTCCTTTTTGTATATTACCATATATCTAGAAATATTTTTTATGGAATGTAATAAGATGGTTCATGATTCCAATTCTTGATGTACCCAAATTAATTTTATAAACAAATTAAATATATTTTATATCACGTTGTAATTATTTTTAATAAAAAATGACATATATCCAAAATAATGTTCTAAAACATAAATATGATAGAACTTTTTATTCTGAAACATGAGGTTTACCCTAGATGTGACGTAATGTGAGATGGTATTGGGTGTTTGTAGAAAGAGGCTGTTTGAATGTACATTTAAAATAAAATTAATAGATTTATTTAATTATGTAAATATAATTTCCTAATATTAAAAACACAACAAATATGATACTATAGAAAATATCACAGGTTATTTGAATAACATTTCGATCATGGAGGGGTGTGTTCTACCACCCATCCTTGGTGAATTAAGATATATTGATGATGAGATTCTAGATCCTAGAAAATTGTGGCATGACAGATGCAATAGATCTTCATCCTTCTTTGGTAGTTGAAATTTTATTCATCAAAACATATAATATCGGGGTAGGACTCAACATTTTTTATTTACTCTCCATATGGTTAAATGGTTGAGGAAGATCGTTTCTATTTCTTTGATATGTATTAAATTGGAATATTTTCATGGGCTCTTGTCTAATAAAATTCCTTATTTAATTTATTTATTCTCATTATTCCATGATTTATCACAATAGTTATCCCCAATTTTTAATTTTTTTCCATGAATTTTTACCCAATATTTTTTCACCCATTTTTTTATTTTTCCTCAATTGTTCGTCAAATTCTTCATCATTAGAACATTGTGAAATGATTCACCTATTACTAGGTGGAATCGAGCTCCATCATACCCCCATATTCATAGAAGATTTTGGTGAGATGAATGGATCATTAGGTGATTTAGGATTTGGGTGATGCTTCCACTGGATCCGGGATCCATGATTAAATATTTCCAATGGGAGGAATGTGGGGTGTGTGACGGAACACCATGGATATGGAGATACTAATTACCATCTGTTAGATGGCCATATCAAATGATTAGATGCTTTTGGTTCAATTTTGGGATTCCTATTTAAATGATTAATCTTGGTGGATGTAGTTTTTCATCATAGGGAGTAGATCGTGATTTTTGGGAATACCCGACTAAATTCTATGTAGACTGAAGAGCACACCTCATGTAGCCCGTGAGCTACTATGTATATGGTTTCTATTGATATAAATATCACTTGTTGTGTGACCCATTTTTGATGGCCCATCTTGTACTCCTTGATTATAAAGCCACTGGAATGACTACAAACAGGGATAATATACAAGGGAATGTCTATAATATATGGCTATTGTTCACATACATGTATATGAGCACGGGCAGGACCTCGGGTGGATGAGGCACACCATATAGTCAATTTACATATTTTGTAGGGATATTTGTATAGTGAGTTCTATAATGGTGAGAACACAGTTAGGAAAAGGAGTGGGACCACACATCTTGTCTGTCCCCATGCACATCATATTCCTTCATTTTAAAAGAATATTCTAACAATCACATCATCATTTTTTCGAATCAGACTTTGGGATACAATTTTGCAATCCTAAGTTTTATTTTCTATAGTATATGAAAGTAAACTTCATTTAGGCTTCTGGTATGCAATTCAAGTTGTTAAAATTTGATTATTCTTTTAGAAGTGATCGATGACTATAGTGATCGAGTAGGATCATTAAAGTGGAACTCCCCAAATAGACTTCGGTGCGATTTCTCAACCTATTGTTTTGTACCATATAATGTAATAGGGTACTATTCCTCTGCCTACAATGTGGTACCCCCTAATGGAATAGGGAATATGTCCACTATATATTTATTTTTACCCCATTACTGACTTTGGTAAATTATTCAACAGACTTAGTTGTACCCCCATAAAGGACTATGGTGTGTGTCTCATGCCTACATAGTGGTACCCCTTGGTAGACTTGGGTGAGGGTACTGAAACTTCTGAGTGGTACCCTCATGATGGACATTGGAATGATTAATCTATCTAATAAGACGTAACCCTAATATATCAGGGTACATGCCCTCTCTCTATTGAGGGGTACCGATAGACAAACTAATTTGTTGGTTTTAAACCTTATATGTGGTACCCCACTAATGGACTTGGGTGAGGTTCCTCTATCTACTGAGGGGTACCCCTTATCAGATATGTCATGGGTCCTCCATATACTGAGTGGAACCTCCATAACACAATAGGGAACACATCCTCTACTTAGAAATTGTACCCCCGTGACTATGAAACACGATGAACAGTTGTCGCATTATATGGATTCTTCTACTAGATATACACATGGGATGTCAGGAATCATTGATAAAACCTATAGAATTGATGGAAGACTAGTATCCTATGTTTCATTGTGAGATGAAGAGCCCATTTACCTCTTTTTTTTATTCTATTATGATCATATAACATATAGACTTGTAATAATTTGTTATGGGTAGATCTATATTCTTATATTGTGTCTCCAATTGTCTCCCCCCTTCAAATTGCATGTCTTTATACTAGATATTTTTATAATAACCATTTCAAGTAATTTCCAAAATATGATATTTATTATACAAATGAATGATGTGTTGGTAGAAATTACAAAGGAGAATATGGATAAACAGGTGCATTATAACTTATATGTTGTTCATAGATTATAGATTTGTAGATGGGAACTCAAAACACTTCACATTTCTTATTTTTCAGGTTTGGTCATGTTTTTCGTTGGGAATGTATTTTTCACTTTTCCTTTCAGAATATGAAGTAGTAATATTATTCTCCCTATATGTTTTACAAGTATGTTTTTCCTTCTATATATTTCAAAATTTATTAGTATTCCTATAAACATATAAATGGATATAGTAATGATTCTGTGTAAATGTACTTTAGAAAAGGCCTCCAATATTTGTTAAGGATTTTTACACTTTTCATTATCCCCTAGAATACAGGGGTGGGTTTGGGGTAGTCACAACTCTGGACCTGTTTTTCTGGATCATGAGAGATTGGTATTTTATCTGGTTTATTATATGGGATGGTGTTTGGGAGTTTTCCCTTGATGAGGATTTGGATGGGATTTTGGGAAAAATGTTTCAATGTATCAGGAATGTGGATTTTATTCTTTGTATGTTAGTGTTGGTGTGGTGGACAACGTATCTATACATCAGGACTCTCAAAAACTGCATATCAATTTGATATACTAAGGCATTGCTTGCAACGAACTTGTGTTCATGCATTATATTTGAGGGTGTATTTTGATGATCCTTCATCAGTTATATCCTCTAACACAAACACATAGAGATATATATATATATAAATGTTACATCTTGAAGAAATTTTATGGATTCCTCCATGAGGTCACCTAACTAATTTAACAATTCCCAAATATATGGATGATATTATGGGTGATGAGGCCTTTTTTGAGGGTCCATTACATTTGATTTTTACTTTTGGAATATATGTATTATCACCATCACCATTGGTGACGTTTTTTAGAAATTGTCCAAGATGAGGATGCACACAATCATGACCCACTCTATGAATTCCAGTTCCAAAGGCCAATATGGATTCACGTTGAGCTATAACCCCAAGCAGTAGAGGATTGGGTAGATTCAGTGATATTTGTTTTAAATATTATCAAGGAACCACTTGATTAGGTTGTTTCTCTAGGGTCCATCCATTTCAATGGATTAGTTGGGCATTGGTGGAGACTAGTTTTGCATATGCATGAGGATTCAACAATCTCATAGACAGGTTACTAGAAATATTTTGGTGGTTAGTAATACCACTTATTCTTTATCATTGTTTGGATTTAAGAAGACTCCAGAGCTACAATTGAGTGGGGTGAAATTTGATGAGTATTAGACATGTTTTAATAACCTTACATGATACGCTATTGACAGGATTCAAGATGGGCACTATTCGCTACATAATATTCAGAAGGGTATCCGCAGAAAAAACTGTGCAACTGTGTTACCCCTATGCATTTCAACATATGTCATATTTTTTGATCGGATGTTGGTGTTAGAGAACATCTTATTGTTGAAATAGTGGCTGCCCTATACCTAACTATTCTATTCTATTGATTACCATATCGTGTATATTGTAAGCTATGCATGATTTCATCTTACCAGTATAGTGTAGAATTTTCTGCATCCAATATTGAAATGGTAACGTCCAGAGATTAATTGTCATATCGAAAGGTTATAGCAGTTCATAGGCTATAATGAGAACATATAGATGCTATGAAATTAATCATAAATATATGTTCTAAAGTCTATATCCATATTATTGATTTTTCACAGTAGATGTTTTACTATAATGTGATGTTGGATCATAAGCATTGAGACTTCTTCTCTTGATGTTCGCACTTGGTGATCTCTAGTAGTGAGATCATGAGGACTAACTCACCAATAGGAACACAACATGTTTTAGGTGTCATTGGATGTTCTTATCTATGATCATGAGTAATGGTCACTTGACTTGAGATATTTACCAATGATTGTCACTTGATTACGTACTTTTATGTAGGACGAATACCATGGCAATGAAGTCGTGGCGAGGTATTTTGTGACGAGTACGTCATTGGTGGCATGGCATTGGTTGAATAGTCTAGAAAGTATTTGTCGCTTCCAGTTTATCGATGAAATATATCTTAGGCCATGTTGATATGGATGGTCGTACCTTTATTAGACCATGTCCATGGCAGTCAAGGGTAAATACGTATAGTTAAATCAAAAAACAATATATCATGAAAAGGGTGATGAAACGGGAGTGTGTCCTACATTACGAGATATTAATGACAAAGAGATTATATTACACAGTGCGTGTTCGTAGGTTGGTGTTCGCTGCTGAGACAATCCTTATTTCTTCAGGGGACATGATGGGTTGCTAGATCATGCTCTTGGTCTGTGAATACTATTCATGGCTGTTGAAATAAGGGCTTAGAGGGTCACACACAATAGCGTATAAAAGAATCTGACATATTCAACTGAATAGGAGTATGGACGTGGCGGGCCCCGCCACAAGGGTCTGGGATTTTTCCAAAGTTAAACGATCACATATTCAATAAATAAATTCATATTATTTGATTTTAGAATAATGAGTATTGAATTTATTTATTAAATGTATTTATGAGTTTTAAGTGAATACATTAAAAAACTTTAATTGACAAATATTAAATTAATTAACATTCAATTAATATTTATGGGAGCGACAAGTTGGGTTAATGACTTAATTATTATCATGTAATATATTTTAATATATTACTATTAAATGATAAAAATAAATATCGCTCAGTTTAGTAGTCATAAAATGTCGGTGATAGTGCGTTATGTATTCAGGGCCGGCGAGGCGATATTGGGTATTTTAATTGAGCACTATAAATAGAAGAGGAGGGGAATTTCCTAAACACTATTCATTGAGATTATCTCTCTTCTCCTATCTCCCACATTCAAGAGAGAGATGCTCTGGATCCAAGGAGCACAGATGGAGCACTCTCTCGGGCATTGTAAGTGATGTGATGTGGTGGTCATTGGAGCATTGAAGGCATCTTAGAAAATCCGTGCTAGCACCCAGATTACGGAAAATGGCGCACCTGTGGATTCCTTGAAGCATGTGTGGATGATCTTGAGGAATTCGACTTCAGATTCTTCGAGTAGCGATCGCCAACGATGAGCTGACATCGTGCGCGACATCAGATTTAAACCAGGTAATTTACGGCTTAATTTTGTGCTTAAAATCCTACAAGTGTGGTTCTCAGCTAAGACCGGGCTACTCTTCTCTGACGTTGACAAGTTTACATCAACCATCAGTGGAAAAATTTTAAAACCCACCTGTTTGGGGCTTCCGCTGCGTGCCTGGTTCCAACAACTATTAGAGGGAGGGCATGTATCTAGATATGTAATGGGGTGTCATGAGCTAGATTCATCTTCATCTACTAGAATAATCCATTATCCGGGATCTTGGTGTAGGAGACCTCTCAATGTCTAGACTCAGAAATATGTTCATGCTGCACGAGGACCACACAGAGGACAAGGGACGCCCATAGAGGGATGGTTGTATGCATTTCATTGGAGAATTCACATGGAATGTGATTTCATGACCTGACAAGGTGAGGAATGATTAATTATAGTGTATATACCTACACGACTAAGGAAAATCCATAATTATAGATCTTCTGGGTGAGGTAAAGGTGGCCCCTATAGAGGAGGAGATGGAGGATGAGAAGGTGGGGCTCCAGGAGAAGGATATATCAGTGGGGGTGAAGTTATGAGCTACTTAAACCACCACAATTATATAAACCAATTTTGTTTTAGGGATCTTATGTTTGGCATCCTATAAAGATGTAGCTATTGGAGGCATATGACATGGAAAGACAGAAGATGATTATATGTATGATATATGTTTATTCTACTATTAATTAAGAATTATGAGACAAATGGGGGAGTAATTCCTTCATATAATTCCTCTTTTTGTGGAATATGGAGATCCTAGTTGTGGTGTTATCCATTCATCTTTTCCTACAGGTTTCTATAGGGAATTTCTCTTCGATATATTTTATCTTCCAGTAGTGAGGGATATCACATGCTAGGTAGAGTTTCTCCTAGGAACATTCAGTAATCATTATGGGACCATATGATTCAATTAGAGATGTGAAATGGTTTTCTATTGTTTGATCCCAAAAATAATGTCACTGTAGAGGACTTATATTCCTTCTCACATATGGGATATGTTTCTCCATTGTTTTGAGAGAGACCTCAAGGAAGTAAAAATGATTTTTTCAAGATAGAGGTTGTATCCCATCACCAATCTTTTGGTGAGTTTATCCCTTGTCATATAATACTATTCAAGAATCCATATTATTTCAATCATGGACTATTTTATGGACTCCTTCACTATGAACATTTTGGGACTACATTCGAGGAAGGATATGATGGTTGGAATTAACATGCACCCCGAGGCTTCTCTACTATCTTTTATAAAATAGTCAATGAGTCTGGCCATGATCTATAAGAAGAGAATTTAGTTGTAGGATCACTTACTATTGGTAGTTTTTTATAATAATATATACCCCTATACTATTAGAAAGGGACCATTTCAGGACCTATACAGAAGAACCTACAAGCCACCATTATACAAGACTATGATTGTCTAGGAATTTCATTATGGGCCAGATGTGGTGTAGTAGATGATGGAAAATATCTAGGTCATTAACAAGTGGATGATGATAGTCGTGTGTAGGTAGAAATCTTATGCAGGTTGATGTTGTATGCCCTTGGAGCCTAATCATGGACATCATTTTTTATGAGATTATCCCCCTAATGAAGATTCCATAGGTTTGGAAATGGAGGTAAGATATCCATAGGGTGTATTAGGATGTTTGAGATTTTACAGAGATTTAGTAAGGTTTCCTACCAAAACTCATTACCGCCACTGTTGGACCAGGTGAACGATGAATTCCAAGTGTTTCAAATGAGAAAATACATGAATAAACCTACAAACATTATCAAATAGGGAAATATTGACATCGAGGATGGAGAAATTTTTGTAGGGAATCCAATGGAGATCAAGATTCATCCAGATATGTTGTTGTGTAAGTGGAATATCCCCTTGTTTCTTATATTATAGAAGCACAAGAATTGGGAGAAGACTCCTTAGAGTTGGAGAGATATATGTGGCCTTAGTATCATGACCATATATTTTAGTACTTCCTTTTCTGGACAAAAAATAATGAATGGTGGTGTGATGTAGAGACTATGTGAACCCCCAAATATGGAATACATCTATCATCTAGGTGTTATGCTTGCTTCATTAAAGGAGAACACCATTGGTTGAATCCTATAACATTTTATACGATGAAGGAGATTTGGTGAGTATGGTTCTGAAGTCGATTTTATAGGTTCACGGAGCAACAGAAGCATGCGATTGGTGGTGCCCAACATTACTATTCAATTCGGTATTTACACAGTGATAAATGATTCAATCTATGTAATTTAATAAAACAATAGAAAAAAGGGATATAATATTAGAACCATGATAGGATTATCACATATTAATTTTAATCAATTTATTTAAATAAATAATTACATTTTTTGAATTATTTCTTCAATGATGGATCTGGAAACAGACCTACAATGCATCGTTGTAGTGTTGTAGGAATAAAGTGAAGATTCCCTCTATTAGTGATCCATAAATGTTCTATAAATCTCTTAACAACGCCAAAGGAATCTTTGGGTACATTCAGGGAAAATTCTTGCACTTCTATCATCTTCCATTGATCACTAGGAAAATTTCTTCAAATTCATTCTACTTGATCTGGGGGAGTAATTTTTCACTCTGTTATTGGGAGTGTTCTTGTTTTAGAGATATCTAAATGGATTTAGATAATTCTCAAATTTTTTTGTGCACAACCAATGAAAATGAATTCATCTTGTCATAAAATTACATAACATGTTTTATACATCACTAGGGTTAAAATAAAATAATTTCACAGGATCCCTTAATTATATATTTAATCCAAGAAAAAAACCCATGTCAAATAATAATAATAACATTATTATTTCTCTACATGTTCTTGACATGATAATTTAATTAAATATTATATAATAATATAATATTCAATATTTATTAATTTATAAGTGGAAAACAAATCCCAGTCAATAATTCCACCATGATTTTTATCAGTTGTTGAATAATGAATATTTTTTTTACAAATAATTATCACTTCACTATTCTCCAATAAAAAAATATATTCACTAAATTGAAAAAAAAATTAAATAAATAGTATTCTAAAATAATATTCTAGAAAATAAATGTGGAAAGAATAAATTAGATCAAGAATAAAAGAATAATTATTAAGAATCAAGTGAGTATTATATTTATTCAAATACTTAAATAATATATTATTTAACTGATATTTTTAAAACACATAGTGTGTGAACCATTATGCCTCTTTCACAATTGCATTAGAAGAAGGATATTGTCCAGGGATAACATCTTGAAACATTCCAAGGAACCCATAGTGAAAAAAATTAATACCATGATGAAATAATACCACATACAGATGCTTACTATTTAATGTAATCCCTTCATCATGACATCTCAAATCATGTCATCTACATGTGGGTTCCATCAACCTCTGTGCTCGATCTCAATTTCTTTTGACATTCTAGAAATTGAACTTTCTTCTAGAAAACATTGTCCATGTATTTATTTAGGTTATATAATATCCATCAAATATAATACTATATGATCTTCATTTATTTAACATAAGGGATATATCATTTCTCACATTATAAATTAATGCAATTTTACTCATGACGCAACCAATGTATCAACATCACCATTATCATATTTCATCATAGTTTTCATCAGAAAATAAATTTTTTTACTCATTATACTCATTAATAATAATAATATATTCAATGGATAAATAAACAGTTACACATATAGGAACATCCAATGACACATAAAAATGTGGATTTCCTACTAGCTTGTCTTGTTCTCATAAAATCTAACTAGATATTGCCAGGGGTATACACCGTGAGAATGTGCCTAAAATTCATATGAGTGTCCAAACCTAATATAACGTATCATTTGTTTCCCAAAAATGATATATTTAATATATATAAAAAATATTTACGAGTAGTTTCTTAGATCATTCTTCTTCCAATCATAGTTGGGAACTACAATGACCTTTTTGGACGATAGCTACTCTAGGGTCAATATCACATAAAATGTTACATTGAATAATGTTCTTGATGTGATAAGTTATTTATTAATAATAAATAATATGAATACATTTTTTTCATAAATTCCATAGAAGTCTGTTATGGGGAACTAACTCCAATAGTTTGGTGGTCTCACTAGCCACTCTTCTCAGATGACCGCATGTGTGATTTCCTTAAACTATAGATCCATGTATCAAACAGACTCAACCAGGAGAAAAATTAATGAGATGACATCCTATTTATTGGAATCCAGTGCCTCTAGAAACAAATTAATGATGATTAACATGAGGTACTCTTATATAAAAGAGAATGACTTGATTTTAAAATTAGTAAAACATTGATATATTTGATACTCCTCTATAATGATTGTGATTTAGAAAACTATATATCATCCCTACTAGAAATCATTACTACACCAAAAATTTCTCCAATATTTTTGTAAGGGATATGGGTTTGATGGTATCCACACGAATCATGTTGTAAGGAGAAGACATATGGTTTTTGAAATAGGGGAAATATATGGGGTTGAATAGTTTTCAGGTTCCTTGGGGATTTTTTGTCCTGGATTTTAAAACATTATTGGTAAAAATTTTCTCCCACAAAGTAGAATATCAATTGATTTTCACATTCCACAAGTTGGTATGTCAGAGAAATATTCATCCCATGCAATTCAAAATTGATTCACCTACAATTTATAGTTGTCTATGCAGTCATGGACAAATCGTCTAGTCTATTTCATAATCCAATCAAAGGCGAAAGTGGATCGGTATCAAACACATTTATTTATTTCATATAATGAATGAAGGTAAAAAAAATTACTGATTTACATGACTCTAAGGTGACCCAATGTTAGAATATTTCTTTATTTTTCTAGTGTCAGGTCCTTTCTTCCTAATGGGCTGAATCATTTTTGTGTGACTTTTCTTAGACTTCATTCATTAGACAACCATATACTATTGGTATCTGTTTTAACAATCTCACTATGACTCCCATAAACTCAGTAATTTTAATATAATTTAAATTCATTTTTTGGTGCGTATAAATATAATCATTTTCTTATATGACTTTGAAATAAATCTACTAATATTTTCATATCCATGCGCTATGATGGTTCATGATTCTGAGGCCCGATGTGTTGGATTTGGTGACCTAGAACCAATACATTGTTCGTTATTCATTAATAAATACATTATCACATCTATATTGTTCTTCTAAATGAAAATACATGTGATAATGTTTTAAGGGAAACTTTTGCACTAAAGGGTCATAGAAGATCTCTGATATGACGAGAACCTAGATGTTCTATAAAAATATTATTAAATATATGTTCTATGGTCTGATGATGGTATTTGAGGGAAAAAATAATACATTCCATTTGGGGTGAGAACTCATAAAACATTGATGCACCTTCTCAGGGTGTGCACCCTAGTAAATATCTAGGAGGATATAATGAGAATGACACTCACCATTATGAAATCTGTATATTATAGTTTCATTAGATGTTCCTATCTGCGGATGTGTGTATTGGTACATAGACATTAAGATTATTATTAATGGATATTACAACTCGCACACATAGATGTATTGACCAGAATAGTAACGAAAAACACTTCGTAGTTTGGTAGGATATGTTGGGTGAATCATGAGTAACAATGCATTAATAGATAATGTGACAAATGAATTTTTCCTCCTGTTCCATAATGGATGTTGACATATTAGGACCCTTGATAGAATTGATATAGACTGAATAAAATCATTTCAATAGTATTGAATGGGAAAGTTCAATTCTGGGAAGTCAAAGATAGAATAATCGAGAAGATGGGTTGATGACACTATATGAAACCCTCTTTATTAGAGATATCAAGACAAAGGTATTACATTTTACAGTAAGCGTTCGTAGGAGATGACATATCATTTCAGTGTAAACTTCTTTCTCTATGGGTTCCTTAGCGTGTTTCTGGACTCTAACCTTGGACATTGGGTGGGATCCACCTAATGCCACTGAGAAAGAGGCCTAGAGGGTAACACACTATGTGTGTCCAATTATCTCATTTAAATATTCATTTCAAAAGTTAAATAATGATTATTCTTGATTATGGTTTAAAAATTATTTAGGGATTACTAATCGCATTTATCTCGACACTAGTTAATTGAGACAATATATTTTGGTAAAAATAATATATTTATTAGAATGTAATTCAGTGATATTTATATGAGAAATAAATATCCATTTTTCAAGGTCTAATAAATATGTTGCAGTAAACAATAAAAATGGAAAATCAAAAGTACGCACCACGTTTATTAAAATACATTCCATGCAGTTTTTCTAGTTATTTGTGAGAAATACTATTATTTATTTAATCAAATAATATTAGGTTTAATTCTCTAGGTGCGTGTCAAGTAATAATAATAGTAAACTGTTTTTATTAGACATGGGGTCTTACTAAGAATTAAATGAAATGAATAAATTATTTCGTGTAATTCATTCATTTTATTATTCTATGTAATCAAAATCCCAATTATATTATTATGATTAACCTTTCCATTCTTTGTGGGTGTGAACAAATGATTTGGAAATTCTCTCACTCCGAGTGAGAGTTCTTTTTCCTATAATAATGATATCAATTAACGAGGGAAATCCTCCTCCACCGGGTTAAGGAGAGCGCATTGGAAGCATCTCTCAGGGTGGATAACACAAGAGAAGCCTCCTCAGTGCTATCAATTGGAGAACCCTTCAGCAACATCCAGAGATACGTGGATCAAGTGTGGATCATGGCTAGAGGAAGCCTACACGTGGAATCTATGATGAAACAACATATCCTAATGGATCGTGACAGGAAACATCACCAAAGAGGGAATTACATCATGGTAATTCTTTTCTTTTAATTAAATTAATTATAACCAAAATTTCATGATCCATTGTATGGTTCATGGTCTCCCTTCTTATCTTTTGTTCATCATTATATTCTAAAGATTCGGATTTTTATGATCCCGAAGGATCTCAGATTGATCGATATTAAAAAAAATTAAAGTTGGATACACAAACCAATGCACACCGATTTTATTCAGTAGTACATGCCTAGTAGTCTATATTCAATTCATCTGACTGGTCTGCCAAACCATGATTTGTGTTGGAGTCTTTCAAATCATAAATTCCTATGTTTATTTACTTGGAACTGGCGGCTTGGGGTTTTCATATTACAAGCCATGTGGCCCACTAGAAATTACATTTATTCCCTTTGGGTTATTGTTCGATTGTCCAACTCGTAGATGGATTCATGGGCTGGAGGCCGTGTAACGCGGAACTACATGTGGTGTGACCCACTGGACATTTCATGTACTATGATGATTTCAGAACAACATCAATACTCCATATCCTGGTCATTTACTTCAGGTGGATGGTGAATGATTGTACATGCTGTGTAGTCATAACTACATGTTGTGTACGCATCCAAATTACACAGATTTATTAAAATTTACTATTATATTATATAAACCATTGATATTTTTACCATAGTGCAGGCATAAAGCTTATGCACAACACTTGATATGTGTTTTATATATATTTGATTAATTGGACATCTATATAGCGTTCATTTATACTCATTGGGTAGTTATGAAAAGGAACTCACCAGGCTGCCTCTAAGGTACATGTATCATAAAAAAAATTAAATGATTTTACTTGATTAAAATTATGATGGTTGGGGATCTCAAGGAAATTCAGAAAAGAGTTTAAGATTAAAGGATTGACCAATCATTGATAATTAATTTATCAAATAATTATTTGTCTTTAAAAATAACGATTAAATAATTGAATTCTAATTTTATTTATGCAGAAATATCGTTCATGCATGGATGATCATGAGAAAGGCCAAGACCTTCAAATGTGGTAGGTTTCTTTTTATTTATTTAAATTACTTTTTTTCATACATGCCATCTCCACATTAATATATAGGTCATGCATTCCCAAAGGATTATTCTTTGTAAAACCTCATTTTTCCCTTCACCTGTGACTAAGATAAAATGATATGTAATAGATGGAGCCCCCATGCTATTGAAGGAGGCTCAAGTTAGGATCCATTTTGAAAACAATCCCAAGGATATAAAAAGGTGGACAAGTATAATTTTGTAAAAACAGAACTAAAAGGTTCAAGGATTTTCTACCCTAGGTCTTGGATAAGATTATCCACTATTAGATATACTAACCAATAGAACATTGACATTACAATAGCATTTAATTTCTTTCTGCCAGTTGTATGGTATATTAATTGTGTGTGTGTTCTCAAAATAACACAATTAATGAATTAAACAAGCATGAAAATGGAACTAAAATAAAACTGTATTATCCATAAATATTATCTTAGACATGGTTAATCAATTAATTATATCCCACTTAATATTAAATATAATGTACGAAAGATAATAAAATTGAATTTCAAGTATAAGGATAAAATATGTCAATGATATTTTATATTGAAATAGCCTTCCATAATCTTGGATATAATTGAACCATAGTTCAAAGTGCATGACCAAACCTAGATTGTTTGCATTCAATTACAAGGGAAATATAATTCTGGGTTTTGGGTTGAATTGACTTAGTTCACTTCAAGGGATGAATACCACTGTAGGACATCGTGTCACTAAGAGGTAAAGGCTAAGGAAATCTAAAATAAAAGATTTTATGATTGGGGAGTCCACTCAGAAGATCATGGAACTGCGAGTTAATGCAGTTGGCATTTTGAATGACAACATTAAACCCATTTTGTTGCCTGTACAACCTAATTGGTGTAATGTGAAGGGTAATATAGATCCTTTCCACTATAATATTAACAAAAACAAAATTTTCGGAAGACAACGATGAGGGATATTGGATTTAGATAAAATTTTGAGTGTCCAATAATTATTAATTTATTTAGTTATAACATTTTATCATGATAATGTACTAAAATCATTGATCATATTAATTTATTGAAGTGATAAGAAAATTTAACTCAAAAATATCATTTCGAACCATACATTTGAAGGAATGACTTCTCACCGCCACCAATTTCCTGGAGTGGCAGAGGAGTTTACACGTCACCCTTCGAAACGAGAGGAAATTATATCTATTGTAGGATCCTTTTCTAGTTGTTCCTGGAAATGAGAAAAGTGAAGAAAAAATATCTCTCTATATAATACATTTGGATGATTCCACATTTGACCAATGTTTCATGATTTCAACCATGTATAATGTGCTATTGAAGTAACATGAAAACATTAACACGTATAACATGATGTCACACCTCAAGGACCTATGTCAAGAAAAGGTGAGATAGGAAAGATTTTAGATCTCTGATGCTTTATTTACAACTAATCATGGAGTGTCTGCGCTATACATTGACTGCCTGGACATTTTAGCGATTAAGTTCCCAGATGAGTTGCATACAGATCACATTCTATCATCACTGTCCAAGACCGTCTTTAGCATTATTTTCAAGAAATACATGAAAAATAATGAGAATATTCTATCATAACATTTCAGATCGATTATCCTGGTAGTTAAGGGAAATGGGCATGAGAAACTCATTATCCTTATGGTGAATAAGAAGAGGAAGAACAATGAAATTGGTCCAAGGATTTATAAATGGAATGATTCCCCTAAGAATCGTTCCTCCAAGAAGGGAAAGATCAGGATGTAGGGAGAAGAATGGGAGGCAGTATGTTCTTTAGGGGGCATGCTAGGCCATTGGAAGAGGAACTGCACCCAGAAGCATGGGGATGATAAAAGTATGTTCATTATCGAGTTTAATCTTTACATTTCTACAAATTATGTATTAGATAATGCATTTGGGGCTCACATATATACTCAAATTTGGTAACCACAGAGATTTACAAATATATTAAAAGGAGAGCTGGATCTTCGAGCTACCAATGGAACGAGGCTCGTTGGTGTGACCATTGGTGATTACTATCTCTAATTGACAATTGGAAAGATTTTGGATTTACATACCTGTTATTATGTGCCTAGAACTACCAAGAACATAATTTTTGTATCATTTTTGGATATGGATGGATTTAATATCATGTTTTGAAATAAGGGTTGATTCTTTTATAAGAACATTGTATGGTATGGTATGGTAAATTTAAATAGCAGTTTGTATGTATTAAATTACTAAAACCAAGTGTTGGTGATCGATAACGAAACAAACTCACATGATTCATACAACACCTAGTTGTGGCATCAATGTCTTGGTCATGTAGACGAGATGCGATTGACAGAGCTATGACAAATGGTTATTTATACTATACTGATTGAAAACCATTTGATAAATTCCACAGTTGTTTAAGAGATAAAATTACCAAGCCACCTTTAGGTGGATATGGTGCATGGGCCACAGAGCTTATATGATAGGTAAACATGGATGTGTGTGGTCCATTTCCAGTAGAAGCTAGAGATGGATGTTCTTACATCATTACATTTAATGATTTTTTGAGTAGATATGGCTATATCTACATAATGAGGTAAATGTTAGAGGACTTAAATAAATTGAAGGAATTCATGAATGAATTATAGAATCAGCTAGGTATGAAGATAAAGAGGCTTCAATTGGATCTAGGTGGGGAATATTTGAACCAATAGTACATAGATCTTCTATGGGAGTCTCAGATTCTATCTGAAAAAACTCCTCATAATATAGCATAATGGAATGCTGTTAGTGAAAGTAGAAATCACACTTTGTTAGACTAGTGAGGTTAATGATGAGTCATGTATTTCTTATATTATAATTTGGGGATATGCATTATAAACTATAAGGTACCCATTAATCTGAGTACCAAATAAGGTGGAAAATGGAATTACTTCAGAGTTATGGAATGGAAAGCAAAACATTTGGTTTCACACACAAGTATTGGGATGCAAGTCATTTGGTAAGCCCTTCTCAGGAAAAAAATAGCTCTTCGGGGCATGAGATGTGTCTTTATAGAATATCCCAAGGAAAGGAAAGGTTATTACCTATATAACCAATTATACAAGAACATGAATGTCTCCAGACAAGACATCTTTCTTGAGAGGTAGCACATCCTCAAAAGGATTGTGGTAGAAATATTGACATCGTCGAAGTTGATGCCCAAGATACATAAGAGTTGGTACAGGAAAAAGTTCCACAGTTCCCCATGGATGATTTTACCGAAACACAAGTATTGAGTAGGAGATAAAGAAGGTAAGGGAACTAGAGATATTTGGTTCCTAGTCCCCGAGGATGGTGATTTATTTTTGTTGGATTATGATGAACCTCCATCCTATATGGAAGCAGTAGAAATCTATGAACCTACAAGATGGAAAGAAGAAATGAAATATGAGATGGATTCAATGTATAAGAACCATGTCTATGATGTGTTCAATGAGCCGGTTGATTTAACGTCTATTGGATGAAAATGTGTATTCAAGATAAAGTAGTACATGGAATGTCTTGTTATCACCTATTATGCAAGGATGGTGGGTAATGGATTCATACATCATCAACGAATTGAATATGATGAAACATTCTTACGTGTTTCCATGTTTAAATCCATAAGAATCATTCTAGACATAGAATCGAAACATGAATATGATATTTGGTAGATGGATGTCAAATCAACATTCCATAATGGGAAACTTTAGGAAGATGCCTATATGACACAAATAGAAGGGTTTTTGACACCAGGTGAAGCCAAAATGGTTACCAAGTTGTAGAAATCCATTCATGGATTAAAGCAATCACTAGGTCGTGGAACATTTGATTTGATGAACCCATAAAAGATTTTAATTCCATTAAGAATGAATGTGATAGATGTGGTTATAAGTATTTTAATGGGAATGTGATTGTTATACTAGTAGTATATGTTGATGGAATATTACTTATTGGAAATGATATACGAGTCATGCAGTTAGTTATGGACTGGTTGAAAAATTGTTTCTACATAAAGGACTTGGGTGAAGCAACCTACATTCTATGGATAATGGTCATTCATGATAGATCAAAGAGGCTTCTTTGACTATGTTATGGTACATACATTGACCAGATACTGAAGATATTTAGTATGGAACAATCCAAGAGGATATTAATTCCAGTTTCACGTGGTCAACATTTTACTAAAAAAATGAATCCTCATACACAATGAGATAATGATATGATGACTATGAGCCCATATGAAAAGACCCAGAATATTCCATGTAATTTTTTTCAATATATTGGAATTTTATGATTCTGCGAAAATTGACGGCATGGGATTCCGATCCCGGAGTGCCTGTAATGAATTTATGAACTTTTTTCAGGTACGTTCAGTAAATATCTGAGTTTGTTTTGTAACATTTGAACTGGTGCTCAGAATTGAAATATGAGGGCACCATTGAACTCACAACACTGATATTCACTAAAGAAGACATCACCACGATAGTAGTTGGTCACGGGTGAAAGTTAATTTTTTGGTTTTTCATGGAAAGAAGAAAATAAAATAAACACAAGTTTTATTTTTTTGTTATAACCACCCTCCATGTGGATGTTGAAAAGTGGGTACCACCAGACATTAACCTCCCATGAGAGGTTATGGTGGTGGGGGCCACCCAAGGTCTAATCCTCTTTAAATCCCTCATTAATGTGGAGGATCCTCTTGAGCTTCCTCCACATTAATTGGGCCAACCCTCTTTAATTAATTGTGTCAACAATTGGTATCCTCCAATTTGAATTTTATGCCAACACAACCCATTTATTGTGGCCAATTAATTAAGCCGGCATTTATTGAAAAAAAAAAGATAAATATATAAACATATTTTATTTTGTAGTCTATTCATTGGTTGTAAAATTATTGGAAAAGGAGGATTTTGAGATCATGGTAGAAACTCTCCAATGAAGAAAGATCCGCCAACGAAGAACGTCGACCTCCTTCGACCTTCTTCCTCCGGACAAATTCCATCATGAGATTCCCTCATCTACGGGGAATCGATGATCATACCACCTTTTTGTGCCAACGTCATCAAGATAATAAGTTAGGGGTTTATTAAATTTTTTTATCACTTCTCATGTACACAACTTTTATTTCTTTTGTGTGTTGGGATGAATCATTGTGGGTGGGTTTGATGTTCATCATTATTGGTTTTGTTGAGCCATATTCTACCACCATAACATGGAGAGTACGGGCCAAAACAACAGGTAATGACACCTCCTCGAATCATGTGGTGTTATTCTCGATGGAGGAAGACGACAAACATCCATGGTTGGGGCATGAGAACGGAGGTCAGCACCACCGTCGGCTGTGACAAAGGTGACAACACAACAGTGCCACCCCGCGACCACCGCCGCCACCCCATGGCCTCCGCATCGACTGCGGACACCACTGCAGTCCAAGGATCTGCACCTCCCCATGACCGAGGCATCGCCCCGCGGCTAGCCGAGCCACCCCCCATGCCTGGTCTGCCGACCCATGGTCAGACTGCCGGCCTGCGGCCGGTCCTCCGGCCCGTGACCAGATCGCTACCCCACTACCAGTGAGCCGAACTGTGGCATGTCAGCTTCCCCACAGCAGGTTCGTGCCCCCGCGGTGGGTCCGTGCCTCCGCGGTGTGTACGCACCGCCAAGGCGGGACCACAACCCTGCGACCATTCTGCACTTGAGTGGTACTCACGCCTTGTCTGCACCCTCGCGGTACCCTCGGCTTGTCCGTGCGAGAGCGGTACGCGCGGCCGGTCCGTGCCCGAGCAGTACCTGCGGCTGGTCCATGCCCATGTGATACCCTACAGGATGGGCCGCACTGCGGGCCGAGCCAGACCCAATGGGTATATCCAGAACGACCTGACCGGGTCGAACCAGGCTCGGGTCCACTACGACTGATTTACTCTTCTTCAGCCATATCATTGGCACCGTATGTACGCATGACGAACCGTTAGCGGCACTGGAAATCATGGAGTGAGATGGTCCCTTAGAATATACCCCATAGCAGTTTTGGAGAATTATGGGGTACGGTCATGTTGGATCAATCACGAATCCAATCGGGCCCCTGTGGCTAAAAGGTTAATAACTCATAGATCAGGCATTTGATGGACATGTATTTTGTTACATTGAGACCCCTATGACATGGTGGACTATTGAGTAACTTCTTCAAGATAATTCTTGGTAGTTGGTTTATTGATCTGTGGATTGGGAACAAATTTCCCCAAGAGCGATACGTACGAAACCTTTCAACTAGCTAAGACTTGAATACTGCTGACCGTTTCGACTCGGAGTGACTCGACTGGACTAGTGGGGGAACTTTGGTGACGTGGAAGACCCATGGTGGGGAGCGCATTGGTAACGTGGTAGACCCACGGTACTTGACAAGGGGAGTTCCCCTGTAGGGTACGAGGGGGAGAGCCTTTGTGATGCGGTAGACCCACTGTGGGGAGTGCCGTGGTGATGCGGAAGACCCATGGTACTCGATAGGTGGAGTACCTCAGCAGTATAATGATAGTGGGAAGCACCTTTGTTTGACCCGGTAGGCCCACGATTCTCGATAGAGGTGGAGATCTCCAGCATCTGAGGTGTTCGATGATGTGACTAGTAATGTTACATGATACTACCCTAAGAATAAATCCTTGTGTGAGCTGAGTCAGTACCTCTATGTTTTTCACATGATTGATATGGATTACATGATAACTTATGTATATTTATGGCCATATACCAAGTGGGTTTATCTATTGAATTTATACTTCCTGGTTTATCCTTTATGGATTTTTTGAGACCGTGAGGGTCTCAAGTTCCCTAGTGAGTATCGTTATACTCATCCTTAAACGGGCTATGCCCGCACCATGTTTTGTTGGATGCAGACGATAGACATCGCTGACTAAGGCCGAGTGTACTAGGTCTGGACGGTTCCCAGAGATGGACCATACAGCGTGTCGGTACACAGAGAAGATGGAAAAAAGTGGAGTGCTGAGGAGGCAATCTGTACCTACCCATCAAGTAGGAATCTCAGAGGATGATCCAGTAGATGTCATTATTGTTCTTCAGTGTTATTGCATTTTATTTGTACTTGTAATTTCTATTTAGGCTTTTATTGTTGTCAATTTTTACTTATTGTACTCACTTGTTTACTATAAAGTTTCCTTGTGTTCGTATCTTGTTGTGTGATTGGTTAACTGATATTGAAGGTTATAAAGGCAATGCCTTCCTAGTTTTTGGGAATACGCCTTTGGTGCTAGCCGCCAACCCCTAGCATATGGATGGAGGGATTTTGGTAGTCACGGTACAGGCCCCGGGGGACAGGTCGTGACAAATTATTATCAGAAGAGTAGGTTCTACTGCAGAACATTGGACTCTGATCGTTCTTTCAAAAATAATAGTGTTAATTTTAGTGAGTGTGTTTATCACATTAGGGAATCCTGTGTTGTTAAGGCAGACGATGTATCCATACACCATGACCCATACTTTTGATTTCTGACATAGTGCACGAAAACACAGATTGCATGTGTTTTTTCAAGAGCTTTACATTGTTATCTCTTTAGTCGGCTCGCCAGGCATAACATATTTAACATGTTTGCTTACCAGGTATTAATTTTTGAATGTGGCGCACATTTTTCTTTTTAGGATGCCACCACATTAAGAGGCAGCTAGGTTTCTGAGAGTTGAACGCACTGATAGCCCACAGAGTGATGAGGCCTCGGTGTAGAGCCCTCTTCCCATAGAGGCACCATAAGAGGCACCAGTGGTACCATTTTTCCATTGGGACACCGATGCCACTAGCCCCAGCTATAGAGGGTGCACACCACTTGAGTGAATTTCATGAGTTACTGTGCCATATGCCACACAAGTTCAGAGCAGAGACGGACCCACATGTAGATGAGGATTGGATGGAGGCTATGGTGATAGTCTACCGACCAGTAGGGACACCACCCGATTTTATGGTATTCATTTCCACCAACATTCTATAGGAAGAAGCAGGCAGATGGTGGAGAATGATGCTCTGGGTTCACGATGAGGTGACGCATCTCTAGGAAGACTTCGAAAGCCTGTTGCGGGCAGAGAATGTTCCAGCGACTCATCATGTAGTGCGTGTTCAAGAGGTACATCATCTGCAGCATAGCAACATGAATGTAGCTTAGTACTCATTGATATTCATAGACCACACATGTTACTCCACCGATATGATGTGTGACCCTTTCTTTAGGGCCAGTACCTTCGTGTAGGTGCTAATCCGGGATACCACGGCTTCAATGATTTTACTCAACATCCCGACGTAGGCAGGGGTGTTAGAGCGATCCCTTTTACTGGAGAGTTTCCTTGATGATCAGTCACCAGCAGCGAGACCCACCATCAGACATCATGTAGCGGAGTTTTCTATAGCTGGCTGCAGACAGATGTTGTAGAGGTCCAAGTGGAATAGACATAGAGGTGGAAGACGGCAGGATTCAGAGTCGGTTGTGTGGGGAACCCGAGGCGGTGACAAACATTCCAGGAGCGGGAAGTGTTTCACATGCGGCGGGCAGGGTCACATGGCTCTTGACAGTCCAACCAATCGTACTGATCACCAGCTGGCAATCGAAGGACCGCCCAGGCAGAGACATAGGTTCGACCGAAGAGGTCCACATGGAGATATCAGACGTGGAAGAGGTGATGTTCATGCAACTGGTGGTGGACGACGACTTGTGATGTTACCACCACCACCACCACCACCGCCAGGAGGTCCACACTGACCGCAGGGAGTACGTGGACAAGGGAGAGCTCATCTCTAGACTGTTGAGGCCTAAGATCAAGGCGCTCTGGAGATGATTTTAGGTACGATTTATGTCTACTTCACCATAGCTATAGTACTTATAGACATAGGTGTCGGTCATTATTTCATTTCCACTGCCTTCGTTCAGAGCTTAGAGATTCTGATGGAGTCATTGGTTCGATCATTACATCTAGAGACTCCTATGGGTGCAGATACGACGATTACACACTAGTGCCGAAAGTGCAAGATTTATCTCGGAGTTGAGAGCTTGGGCAGGGATATCCTAGTAGCGTTGTCGAGGCCTTACAACGTCATCATGAGTTTGAACTAGTTATGTACATTCCATACACAAAATGAATGTATTGGGAGGAATGTGCAGTGTGTCTACACATATGGGACCAGATTTACCTTCACCAGAGAGAAGGGAGCCTTTGCGGCGTAGAATAGACTTACCAAGAATAGGGTGCAGCCGATTAATCATTAGTTGGCTAGCCTTACCCTCAGAACGGTTGATGTGGATTGTCTGAGTTCTCATGTTGGATTGCACTAGTAAAAAGTTGTTTTCCCTGATGAAGTCTTGGGTCAACCACCTTGCAGATAGGTAGACTATTACATTTACATGAACCTGGGACGACAAAGATATCTACATCAGCATATCAGATGGATTCTACAGAGCTTCGAGAGCTGCGGGTACTGCTAGAGGACATGCAGGGGAAGGGATTCATTCAGCCCATTGTATCACCATTGGAAACCACGATTCTATTTTCCAAGAAGGAGGATGGGAGCCTGAGGATTGGTTTTGACTAGAGGCGCTATAACCAGGTGACTGTGAAGAACACATACACACTCTCAAGGATTGAAGACCTCTTCAATCTCCTAAAGGGAGAACAATGATTCTAGAAGATAGACCTCATATCAGGCTATCACCATATCATATTACGTGATGAGGATTTGTAGAAGACGACCTTCAGGTGTCGGTATGGCCATTACAAGTTCTTGGTTATGCAAATCGGCAAGACCAATGCTCTATAATTGTTCAAGGGACTCATGAACATGATATTTTTATCCATACCTTGATCACTTTGTAGTTGTCTTCATCGACGATATTATGATCTACGCGACAACTGAGGAGGAGCATGCTTATCATTTTCAGGTGGTACTGGACACACTCTGAGTGCACCAACATTATCGTAACCTCTTGAAGTTCCAATTATGGATCTGAGAGGTTAAATTTATAGGACATGTCATATTGGAGGCTAGAGTTGCAGTGGATCTAGTGAAGATTGAGGCGGTACATGATTTGGAGAAACCTAGGAGTGTGAAGGAGGGTCGGAGTTTCGTTGGTTTGGTATGATATTACCAGAGGTTTGTTCAATAATTTTCAAGAGTTGCAGCACCATTATCATCATTGAAAAATAAGGGGAAACCCTTCGTGGTGTTAGAGAGATACCAACAGAGCGTTCTGGTGGTGATGCAGAGGCTTAATAGTGCCCCCATCTTGAGGCTTCCATAGGAGGGCGTAGGGTATGCAGTCTACTACGACGCAACAGGGACCAGTCTTTGATGTGTCCTGGTGCAGGAGCAAGAATCAGTCACAAATGGTTCTCAATAGTTGAGACAGCAATAGCCGAACTATGCTACCCATGACTTGTCTTTAGCATCATTGGTTTACACCTTGAAGATGTGGTGTCACTACCGAATGGGTGAAGTTTTTACGGTTAACTCTGATTACAAGAGTCACAGGTATATCTTCTCTCAAACAGACATGAATCTGAGATAGCGACGTTGTATTGAGTTCCTCTAGGACTATGACTTCGAGATAGTATATACTCCTGGGAAGGGGAACATTGTAGAAGATTCACTCTGTAAGAGGTCTAGTATACAACTTCTAGGTGAGGCGACGAAGCAGCTATTCGCTTTACATATATCCTTTGTGGATAGAGATGGTGTAGCTTTTTTTCAAACTCTTACAGTCACTCCCCAACTTCCTTAGCGAGTCAAGGAGGCGTAGCATGGGGAAGTTGACTACGAGGAACGACGTGCTCAGATATCCACAGGACTGACACCTGATGGATTTTCTGATGGTGGGTAGAACTTCATCCTCTTCAGAGGACATACCATGGTACCAGTGTCATTTCAGGAGGAAGTGTCATGGGAGTTCCACACATCCCATCTAGAGGTACATCCAAGAGTGGAGAATATGTACCAGGACCTCCAAAGACATCACTATTGGCTGGGAATGAGAAAGTAGTAGTGGAGTTTGACTCTTGATTCCTCACTTGTCATTAAGTGAATGTAGAGCATCAGGTACCAACTGGCATGGTTCCGACTTTGGATGTCCAAGAGTGGAACTGGTATGGGATTTACAAGTACATTATGTTAGGACATACATTTATATCTAGAGTCCATGACTCTATATGGGTGATCATCGACCGACTCACCAAGTCATCTAACTTTCGACTAATCAGAGAGAAGGGTTCAGTAGAGAGCCCTGGGATGCCTCTATATGCAGAAGATTGTGCGAATACATGGAGTACACTTGACTATTATCTTCGATAGTGATAAAGGTTTTACTTCCCGACTACAGAAGGGGTTGAGGGAGGATTTCAGGATGCAACTTTGTTTGAGAGCCGCCTTCCATCCTCAGACAGATGGTCAGACTGAGAGGACCATTCAGACCATCGAGGACATGTTGCATTCTTGCATCCTCGACTTCGATCGCAGCTGGGAGGATCACATTCCTTTGGTTAATCTTGCATAAAATAACATCTATCACTCCCCCCATGGGATGGAACCTTTGGATGTGTTTTACGGGAAACCATGCAGATCAACTTTGTGCTAGACTGTCCCAGGGGAGTTAGCACTAGTGGGACCAGAGATGGTATGGGCTACCACGGAGAAGGTGCAGATCATCCAAGATCGGATGAAGACTATATAGAGCTGTCAGAAGTTGTTTTTAGATAGGATACAAAGAACTCGTGAGTTTGAGGATGGAGAACACATCATTCTACGTGTCTCACCCCGATAAGGTCTACGGAGATTTGGATGAGGTGCCTTGTTATCTCCAAGATTCATCCGAACATTGTAGGTTCTTAGTAAAGTTAACGAGGTAGACTACCACTTAGCTCTTCCACCTCTATTGCATCAGGTGCTTGATTGTTTCCACATATCTCAGCTGAGGATATATGTGCACGACCCTTCTCATGTCATCGGCCATGGTGAGATAGAGGTCGACGATGGGGAGACTTTTACCGAGGTTCTAGTAGAGATTGATGATCGACAGGAGAAAGTCCTTGGTGGATGGTCGATACCTCTGGTGCATGTTCACTGGCAGCACGGGAACCTCCCAGAGAGAACATGGGAGTGGGAGGCTCATATGATTACTATGTACCCCAACATGTCCACCTAGTTTGAATTGTGGCATACGTGGACGTAGAGCCCAGTGGCGGGGATATTGTAACGACCCGAAATTTTACATTAATTTTTTTAATTATATGAGAATTTTACATGTCCTAGAAAATTGACGGTGTGTGATTATGAGGGATGGAGTTGATTGAATGAATTTAGGATCTTTTCTTCAGATACATTCAGTAAATGTGCGAGCATGTATTTCTAACTTTTGAACCGGTGATCAGAATTGAATTACGAGGTCACCTTTGAACTCACAGCGCCAATATTCACATAAGAAGACTCTCACCATGACAGAAGTTGGTCGAGCAAGAATGTTAATTTTTTGGTTTTACTTGAAATTAATAAAATAAAATAAACAGACGTTTTATTTTTTTCTGTTGTAACCACCATCCTTTTAGATGTTGAGAAGTGGTGACCACCAGACCTTAAACTCCCATGAGAGGTTATGGTGTTGGGGGCCACATGAGGTCTAAAACTCTTCAACTACATTATTAATGTGGAAGAGCCTCTTGAGATTCCTCCACATTAATTGTTCCAAACCTCCTTAATTAATTGTGCCAACCCTTGGAATTCTGCAATTTGAATTTAATGCCAGCAAAACCCATTTATTGTTTCCAATTAATTAAGCCAACTTTTATTGCCAAAAAATTAAATAGATAATAATATTTTATTTGGATGGCTATTCATTTTTTGGCAATGTATTGGAAAATGAGGATTGGGAGAACTTTTGAGAAAGCACTACAACGAACAACGCTCCACCGATGAAGAACACCGACCTCCATAGACCGTCTTCCTCGGGAAAACTTCTGACTTAGGACGTCCTCATATATAGAGAATCGATGACCATACCACCTTATTTCACCAACATCATAAATATAATGAGGTAGGGGTTTATTCATATTTTTTTATCACTTCCCATGTACACCCCTTCTATTTCATTTGCGGTTTGGGATGAATCTTTGTGGGAGGGTTTGACGTTCATAATTCATGTTTATATTAATCAGTATGCTACCCCCCCTGATATTGAGGAGGGTACGGGCAAAAAAAATGTGACCTGACGCATCCGGAAATCATGTGGTGTTCTTCGCGATTGAGGAAGATGACATACAACCATGGTTGGGGCACGCGACCGGCAGCCGACACCACTACTGACTGCGACGATGGTGGCGATGAAACGATGTCGCTGCGTGGCCACTGCCCATGCCCCATGGGCTCTGCGTCGAATGAATCCCCTACCGCTATCCATGGATCCACACCGCCTTGGGGCCAAGGTGCCGCCTCATGGCCGATGCGCCACCCGGCGGCCGGCCGAGCCTCCCGCCCGTGGCTAGTTCGCCACCCCACAGTCGGACCGCCTGCACGTGGCTGGTCTGCCGACCCGCAGCCCGACTTATGGGCCGCGGCCGATCCGCCGCCCTCACAGCTGGTTCAAACCCTCGTTTCTGGTCTGCACCGCCACTTTTGGTTCATGCCCCTACGTCCAGTCTGCCACACTCGAGGTCGTTCTGCGCCCTCGCGATACTCACGGCTAGTCTGCGCCCTTGTGATACTCGCGGTCGGTCCGCGACCTCGCGGTACCCTACGTTACAAGACACATTGTGGCCCGGGCCAGACCCATTGGTTCGTTTCAGGCCGGGTCGATACGACTGGGTTAGACCAGACTCGATCCCACTATGACCCATTTACACACATTCGGCTATATCTTTGGAACCAGATGTCTGTTTGACGAATAGTCAGTGGTGCTGTAAATCATGGAGCGAGATAGTCCCTTTGAGTATACCCACTTCAGTTTTGGATAAGTATGGGATTTTTTTAGGATGGATCGAGAACGAATCCAAACAGGCCCCTGAGTCTAAAAGGCTAATAAATCACAGTCTGGGTGTCTATTTGACGCGACGTCAATTACGTTGAGACCCCTATAATGTGGAGGAACATTGAGTTTATTCATTGTGGGTCATCATGGCCATTGGTATGTTGAACTGTGGCTCGGGAAACAGGTTCCCCAAGCACTATACGTACAGAATCCCTACGAGTGGATGAGACATGATGAATGCTGACCATTTCGAAACGGAGTGACTCGACTGGACCAATGGTGAGCGCTTTGGTGGCAAAGAAGACCCGTGGTGGGGAGAAGCTTGGTGACTTGACAGAACCACGGTACTCGATAGGAGGTGTACCTCTACATTCTATGAGGGTGAGCACTTTGGTGATGCGACAGAATCATGTTGGGGAGCACCTTGGTGACGCAGAAGATCCACGGTACTCAATAGGAGGAGTACCTCAGTAGTCCAAGGTTAATGGAAGCGACTCTGTGTGACACGGCAGGCCCACTATTCTTGATATTGGAGGATATCTCCAGCAGTCGAGGTGTTTGATGTTGTGACTAGGAATGCTAATTTATACGACCCCAAGAATAAATTGTTGTTTGATCTGAGTCAGTACCTTTGGGTAAACCTAATTATTGAGAAGTATTACTTGATAACTTAGTTATATGTTGGAGAAGATACCTAAGTAGAGTTATCTATTGATTTCATACTTCATGGTTTATCCTTTGTGGTTTTTGTGAGGCCTTGAGGTCTCGGGGTCCCTACTGAGTATTGTTATACTCACCCCTGCATGGGATATGCCGACACCTTATTGTGTTGGATGCAGATGAAAGATAGCGCAGACTGTAGCTGATAGTACCAGGTCTGGATGGTTCCTAGTGGTGGACCATACAACGTGTCGATACGCAGAGGAGACTGTCGGACGTGGAGTGCTGAGGAGGCGATCTATACCAACCCTTCTTGTAGTAACCTTGGAGGACGATCTAGTAGATATCTTTCTCTTTCTTTAGTTGTATTTCATTTCAGTTGTAATTTTACTTTCTAGTAGGGCATGTTCTCTGGCTCCATTTTACATATTGTACTCACTTGTTTACTATACAGTTTTCTTATGTTCGTATCATTCTCTGTGCTTGGTTATGTGAGTTTGTAGGTTATAAATGCAATGCCTTCTCAGTTTTAGGGAATACGCCTTTGGTTCTTGCCACAAGCCCATAGTATATGGAAGGTGGGCATGGGTAGTCCTGACACGGGTCTCAGGGGACGGGTCCGGACACCATATTCACTGTTTATATAATCCACAATGTATGAAATGTTATGTACCAAGATTGATTTTTCCTAAGCACTGAGCATGGTAGGCCGATATCAAGCAGACCAAGGAGAACATCATTGGTCTTCTGTTAAGACTATCGATAAGTATCTAAGAAAAACTATGGATATGTTCTTGGTGTATGGAGGATACAAGGATATTTCCATTAGAGGCTATGCTGATGTTTGTTTTCAAAAAGATCAGAATGATCTGAAGTCGCAAACTGGATATGTTTTCTGTCTCAATGGGGGGGCTGTGAGATAAAAGAGTTCAAAGCAGCCAGTTGTCGCCAATTATAAAATAGAGGCTGAATATATAACATCTTTTGATGAAGCAAAGGAATCAACCTAGACTCGGAACATTGTCTCGGAACCTGATATGGAGCCTAGAAACAATGATCCTAGCACATTTTATTGTGATAATACTACAGTGGTGGCTCTTTAAAAAGAACCAAGGAAAGATCAACAGAGAAAGTACATTATTTGAAAGTATCACCACTTGAGGTATTTATATCAAATGGGTGATGTTGCAGTGAGTTGAGTGTCCATTGAAGAGAACATGATTGACCCCATGACTAAAGGAATATCTTACCAGAAGCATAAATATCATGTGACTACTAGCGGGTTGGAGGTTTTTATTAGCTGGCTCGAACCCAAGTAGGTGTCTATCTGACTTGGTGTCCTATAACCAAATACATTATAATTTATTCATTAATAAATACCTTATCACATCTTAATTTTTTTTCCAGCATAACAATGCATGTGATAATGTCCTAACGATAGCTGTTGCACTAAAGGGTCACAGTTGATCCCTACTATGATGAGATCCCGGAAGTGACATAAGACTTTTCATTAATACATGTTCTATGGTCAGATGATGTTATTTTTGGGACACAAATACTATAGTATATTAGGGGTGAAAACTCATAAAAAATCAAGGCACCTTCTCATGGTGTGAACCCTTGGTAATATCCAGAGGATATTATGAGAATGAGACACTATAGTAGGAAATCCAAATTTTATAGTGTCATTAGATGTTCCAATCTGTAGATGTGTGTATTGGTCCATAGAATTTGTGATTATTATTATTGTTTATTAAAACTCGTAAAACTAGATGTATTGATTAAAAATGTGATGAAACACTATTCACCGCAAGGTAGGATATTTTGGGTGCATCACGAGTAATACTGCATTAATAGATAATGTGAGAAAGGATTTGTCCCTTCTCTTCCATAACGGAAGTTTATATCTCAGACCCTCTGATATAATTGATATAGGCTAATTAAATACATTTTCATGGTATGGAATGGGAATGATCAATTCAAGGAATTCAAAGAAATATTAATCGATCACATGGGTTGATGGAACTATGTGCAACATGCTTGATTGGTGATATCGAGACAAAGGGATTACATTACACAGTAAGCATTCGTAGAAGATGACACATCATTTCGGCGTTAACATCTTTCTCTAGGTGTTCCTTTGCATGCTGCTAGATGCTAACCTTGGAATTTAGGTATGCTCCACCTAATTCCACTATGAAAGAGTCCTAGAGGGTCACAAAAAATGTTTGTCTAAGTATCTTAGAAAAATATTCATTTAAGAAGTTAAATAAAGATTATTTGCAATTGTGGGTATTAATTATTCTGGGATTCCAGTTTTCATTTATCATTACACAAGTTTTTTGAGAGAATATATTGTGGGTGAAATAATATATTTATTAGCGAGTAATGCGGTGATTTTTATTTGAGAAACAAATATTAACTATTCAAGGTCTAATATATGTGGTGGAAGAAATAATTAAATTGTAAAAACAAATGTACAAGTCGTGTGTATTAATATACATGGGGGTGGTTCTTTTTCATGATTTGTGAGAAATAATATTATTTATTTAATTATATAATATTAGGTGTAATTTGTAGGGCACATTTCTTGTAATAATAACAGTCAAGTGTTATTATAAGGCATGGGATCTTACTAAAAATTAAATGAAATGAATAAATGCTTTCGTGTAATTAATTAATTTTATTATTCGAAGTAATTAATATACCAATTATATTTTTGCCATTAGCCTAGACATTCTTTGTGGGTGTGAAGAATGGATTTGGAAAATCTCACAAGCCAAGAGACAATTATTTTTCCTTCAAGAATGCTGTTATGTTATGAGAGAGATCCTCCACTACCGGATTAAGGATAGTGCTTTTGAAGCGGCTCTCAAGGAGATCAATGTTGTACATAGCAAGTGAAGTATTTTACATACTCGCTCCTAGAGATCCATTCAATAATGTCCAGAGATACATGGAGCACATGTGGATCACAAATAGAGGAATCCAAAACTTGGATTCTTCGACGCAATGACAGATCATAGCATATCGTGACCAGAAACATCAATGAAGAGATAATTCCATCAAGGTGAATCTTGAATTTTAATTAAATTAATTAAACACAAAATATCGTGATCCATTCTATGGTTCATAGACTGCCATACATTTATTTTTTCTTTATTCTAATCCAATGATCCGCCGATTTATTATCATTGCGGATCTTGGATTGATCGTTATTTTAGGAAAAAATTGATGTTGGGTACAAAAACAAACGTGCTTCTACTGCGCCCGGAACCTACACGGGGTGCCTAAAATTAATATTATCAAATAAATGAATATATATTATAATAGGCATGAATGTGTTTTCCTTAATAATTTAATATATCCTAAAAATAATCTCAAAATTGAAGTTTTATACCATTTTTGAATCCAAAATGAAAGGCTTGCCATATGTGTGATTTAATGTTGGTCAATGATGTGTATTTGGATAATGAATTCATTTTTGGGTAAATTTAATTTAAATTAATTTAATAAATTAATAATTTAATTTATATTACATCATTATAAAATCGATATATATATATATGATTCTATATAAAATTTATAAAGTTTAATAGATAACCATAGCAATATATAAGGAATATTTATACCACCCATATTTGATGAATTGGTATCTATCAATGATGAGCTTCTGGATATAGGAGAATCATATTGCAGTGGACACAATAGATCATCCACATTCATTGGAAATTGAATTCTTCACCATTCAATATCAAAATATTTTAGGATTAATTCATAAAAGTTTGTTTCCTTCCGATATGATTTAACAATTGAACATTATTTTTTCTAGTTTCTTGATCTACATCAAATTGTTTATTCACATGATCCCTTGTCAAATTAAATTCATTATATAAATATTTTTATTCATGTTGTTCCATGACTTCTCAACCCATCTATACCTAATTTGAATTCACTGGAAAATAATACATGGAAAACATTTTTTACATATTTTTTAATGTTATTTTCACCCCATTGTTCATTTCATTCTTCATCATTATACCATAAGATCACAATGTTAATATTTTTGGGCTACATTGAATGTTAATGGACCCCCAAATTCATATCATATTTTTATGTGAATAATGGATAGGTAATTTGGGATGGATTAATATTTTTTACGAGATTTGGGTGATGATTCCCATAGATCTAGGATCCAACACTGAAAATCATCTATATGATTTGAATGATGCATGTGACGAACCAAAATTGATTGGAGGATACCTATTTTTAATCAAAAAATGGAAGAAGTATATTAATATAATCTCTTTTTAACAATTTTGGGTGGCATAAAGTCGTGATTTAGAGTGGAGAAGGTATTTTTTATCAAGGTTATATGATCCGGAATTCATGGAAAAAACGGACTACATGCCATGTAGTTTGAAGAAAACAAGACATATAGCCCATGGCTGCGACATCTAAGATTTCAGTTGATATAAATAAAACATAATGTTTGGGGTTCTGACATTCTTTGTGGAGCAGTGATGGTGAACCAGTGTTTACATTTAGATTACACGAACATAGGAATGACTAGGAAAATGACTAATTTATAAATGTCTGGCTAGAGTGGTTTTCCATTGTACATGGACATGTCTATGGGAAAAATTATAACCTTTGGTGGTTGAGTAAATCCATGTTGGGATACATGTTAATGATCCATGTACTTGTGATTAAACTAAAAGGCATTAGTGTGGGACCACACACAACGTGTTCCCCTTATGTGCAATGAACGTTTATTGTTGAGCCATATTTTACCTCTAGTATATCATTCAATTGAAATCATATTTTGGGCTAGGAATAGAACATTTCTGAGATTATTTATATGTAGAAAGTAATTATTTCCATTTTTATTTATTTTTGTATATGATGTGAGTTGTTCAAAGTGTGATGTTTCTTTAGATAGTGCCTGCTAATTGCAATGATTGGGCAGGATCATTAGAGTGGTACTCCCTGATGGACTAGGGATTATGTCATATTCTTATTTAGTGGTGACCCATAGAAAACTAGGGTGTGATTTCTCTATCTACATAGTGGTACCCCTTTGAAAAACCAGTTCATAATTCCTCAATCTGCTATGGGGTACCCCCTAACAGACTTGGGTGTGGGTCCCCATCCTACAAATTGGATCTCCTGATTGGCAGGGGCACGAGTCCTCTATATACTTAGTATTTCCACTGACAAACTAGTGAATGTGTCATATACCAACATATGGTACCCCCTGATGAACAACGGCCTGGTCCCTCTTCTTATATAGTGGTTCCCCCATGACAAACTAGGGAACAAGTCCCATATCTACTAAGTGGTAGCCCTGATGAAGAAAGACTCGAGTCCTCTACCATCAATGTAGTACAAATTTGATAGTGTATGGTATGGGACCACTATCAAATGAGTGCTACCCCCTATCATATAGGGCCTGAATCCTTCATATAATGAATGGAACCCCTTGACTCACTAGTTTGAATGTCCTATGAATATATATTGGGTCATCTTCTCATCATGGTACAGTGGAAATATTTGGCATGATATGAATACATATATTTGAGAGACATGCCAGATTCTATGAATAATTGATGGAACCTTCATAGATGATTTCTTAATCTTTTCATGGACTGGGTTATGATATGGAGATCCCATTTCTCTCCAATACGGTTATCTTTTATGAGAAATTAACACTTATGTTTTTTTATCTTTTTTTATGGGTTGATCTGTATACTTCTATCATGTCCTATATTGTGCCCCCCAATCAATCGAGGCATCCTATTTGTTATGTATATACTCACCACTACATTGGATTTTACCACACATGTCAGGTCTTATAAGGATGATCGATATGTTATCAATGATGACAATGGAGAATATGGATCTCCTAGTGAATTCGAAAATGTACATTGGTCAAATCATAATGACCTGACTATAGGATCTCTCATTACACGTCATTTACAGTTTTTCACACGTTGAACCTTTTTGGTTGGAAATTTTTTTCCTTGTTTTTTCTTCAATTATTATTGGATATGGTTGTTTTTATGTGATCACATACTAATAATGTGGAATAAAAAATTATTTTTCCCGTTTAATTCTTGTCTCCATCCACTAGAAATTGAAGGCGGGCTTGGGTTAGTTAGGGATTTCTCCCCCATTGGTCAAGTAATTAAAATGAAATAATTATTTAATAATCGTAAAATAAAATAATACAATGAGTATTAATTATATTATATTTAATTTTTTTATATGACCCACACAATAAAAACAATTGGTTAATATGGCATATGTGTAACAAAAAAGTGATAATAGAAAATCCTTACCTAGAATATAGACATTAATTCATTACACATTATCTTTTTTATAAGAAGTATTAATTAATAATTTCATTTCTTAATAAAATTCTCCAGGATTAATAACATATAATCAAATAATATATTTCGATTCATTTTATTGAAATATTTAAATACCTAATATGATAAATCAGGGTAAGATGTTTTATGGATGTTATTTTCTTTGTATGAATATTGGTTAGCTTTGTTGAATATGGTCACAATGGTTATAGTTTCAAAATATATAGAATAAAATCATGAAATATTTATAATTATTATAAATAAATTATACTTTTAAAATAAATAATCTGTTATCATTATGAAAAAAAACTTGGTTGCAATCATTGAGAAGGCATGAAGTATGTACATATGAGTAATGTTTCTATTCACATAAATCATTATAAAAGGAATATATTTATTAATATATAATTATATAATCATAAAAATATCATGAATAACATATTATATCATTAAATATACTTATATATGTCATCAATGTGATTTAATGATGAAGAAAGATTTACTTTGCTTCGTAGAGGCAATAGACCACATGTGCAGACTGACAACATTATCCTCATTCAGTGTAAGAATGAAAATTATTTTTTATTTTTTTAGAATGATAAATATTTCAATAGTATCATAAATATGTCATTTATAACACCTATATTCATTTATATAATCCTAATTTCCTTACATGAATAGATGTAGAAAAAAATGGATCACATTTTATTGTGTGGCGGTTGTCCGTAGTAAACATTGGAGACATTATCGTATCCCCCAAAGAATTTATTAGGAAAATTTATATTCCATATAAAATTTCAGGAAAAATAAATCTTCTAAAAATAAAATAAAATATAAATAAAATATAAATAAATCATTATATTATTCAACTATCATTGATGATGGAAATGGAAAGAAAGTGGTTTGCGAGGCGATAGTCCTCCATAAACAGGAATATTAAATTCATACTAAATTTTATGTTAGATGATATGGGTTTAAGTTGTGAAATTTAAAAAATAAAATATCATTATATCAGAGAAATTTTTTTTATAATAGAAGAATTTATGGGGATTTGAATGAATTAAATTAAGAAGGAAATTTAAAACACTGAGTTAAAAAAGATACCGCTTCTTCGAATGACCTCCTTATGTTATCACCAATATCCTTATTAGGATAGATTTATGACCAAAAATGGATATTGGTATTTTGGACAGAGGTTATGAAGGAATTATGGTTTTTATGGGTTATAAAAAGGGATCTAAAGGTGTTATGTGGATAGGCGAGGGGGTGACCTTTTTTAATTTAGGCCAATGGAACAATTGTAATTATTTGAAAAGAAAAAAGGTAAAACCACTTTTTTTCAAATGCCAAATGGTACAAAAATGGTCCATTATTCTGTATTAATCCTTATAATGATAATATACTCCCATTACATTCATTTTATAAAATTTTATTGGTCATTTTCACCCTTATCATTTTTGTTTTGCCCTTGGCAAACCAGATTGTTCCTAACCGAGGTAATTTATTTTAATTTATTCATAATTCATTATTATAAAAATTTAATCATAAAATATTTGATAATATAAATAATTATTACATTAAAAATATCTATTTCACCAAATTCAATATTAAAAATTTTGGTAATTTTCATTAATACTAAACACACAATTGCAATGAAAAAGAGGGTTTTCAATATCATTATTTTCTAAATAATTATAATTTTATATTAATACTATGAATAATACTAATCATTATATGACTGATAATTAAAATTAATTTATATATAATAAATTATTTTCACTTATATAATTCATCATTAGGTCTTGTTAAAATTAATCAAATAGGGGAAACATTATTCAAATGAACTTTTTTGGGAGAAATCCCATTATTTAACACACAAAAAAACTTATTCTCAAATCCAATATTAAAAATAATGGAATATAAATATGTGGATTATATAAAACTAAAAAATAATTATCTGATTTTATATCATACAAAAAATATAATCGTATATTTTAATTTCATTATTTTTTTAGAAGAATGAAATTTTTATTAAAATTCATAATTTTCACTATTTATCAAAAAATAAATATTTTATATAAAACCCCAAAACATCACGAAATTTAAATATTAATATTACTATTAAAAAATAAATTTAACATTATAAAAAACTGTAAATGTTATAAATAATAAATCTAGTATATTTTATGAAAAAAATAAAATTCTTTTTTGGAAATTTTTTTTTGAATAAAAATAGTTTACTAAAAATTGATTTATTATTTAAAACTAATTTATCAATAATTTATATTGACTACGATAATTATATAAATAAATTTCATAATTATTTTAATAATAATCATTCCCATAATATTAATGTCTCTGTTATAATATTTGTATATATCAAGTTTTGGTTTTGCTTGAGGTTGTCTCTTGAATACACGATCAGATATTGTTTTATATTCTAAACTATCAGGGTGTAATATAAATTTTTTAAAATTATATACGAAGTGTTTCCCATATACCCTTTTATTCTTATAATTCCCCTTTAATGTAAAATAATCATATAACTCCTTGACACTATTGATGTAACTTTTCATAATAGCATCTTAAGATGAAAATGATTGGGAGACTAATTTGATTATATGTGATTACATTAATCCATTAGTAAAATTATAAAACACTCTATAGGGGTTGTATAAATGATCAATATTCTATATTTCAAATGTTATAAATATAGATTCATATTAATAAATAACTTTACTATCATTTGTTATTATATTCATGAATATTCAATCCATGTTAACTCATTTTTCACTATGAATATATGTGTTAATAAACATCACATTAAAATAATTACATTTCATTCCTTCAATATTTTCCACCTTTTGTGTATTTTTAAACAAAAATCACCATTTATTATTATCCTCTATTAGTCTCTATAATGTAATGATAACCTTATCTATATTATTATATCAAGAATATATAAATATATTTTATTAAAACATTATCAATTTTTGAGCCAGTAATTGGTTATTATATATATTTAAATATTAATATATCTGCAATATTCTATGATTGAAAATTATTTTAGAATGATGGTGAGTAGTAGTGTAACAAAATGATATTCTGTGAATTTTTTTCCCAATTTATTTTTTAATTTTTAATGACTTTCATTTCAACAACACTGAAAATAGTCATTCTATATATATTAATACACAATGATTGGCTAACATTATATTAAATTCCATGTTAATCATCCACTACACAAATTATAATGGTTATATTTCTCAATACTAAAGACTGAGGATATCCTATGTTAAACACATGATTTACATTCCTTGATGGATTGATTATCACACAAGACTGAGTTTTACCAAACAACAATATATTATTAAACATTATTATTTAATATATTAAGAAATAACCTAGTCATTATGTTAGCAGTTTTGAATAGTACTAACTATCTTATGAAAAGATAGGTTTTACAAAAATATAAAATGGATTCAATAGTTACAATGAACATATTTAATATAAGGGGAATAACTTTATAGGAAACTATTTTTATGCTAACAAAGCTATTTTTTCATAACAAATTAAATTAATTAAAATTTGAAGGTTATATTAATTTAATACATTTGTTATGTATTAATTAAAATAAATTTATATATTCATCCAATAAATTTGATATACATAATATAAGAACAATCCAATTTTAAACATATCAACTTATATTTTTAGTTAGGTAGTTTTACCGCATTCTAAAGGAGAACCAACATTAAATATAAATGTTGGATGATTTTTAAAAATATTATGTCAAACTAAAGTTTTATTTTGAAATTGATTCATGATAATTAGGTTAGGTTGAATTTTTGGTATTTTTTGGTGATGTTTCATTTTTTAATGAATTATGAACATTAAAAAAATTTAGTCAAAACTTTTTTTTCTTCTAATTTATTTATACTATCATATTATAATATAAGTTGGTTTTTAATGTCTAATTATACTAAATTTTTATCAATAAATCCAATTTAATTCATTGGAATCTATTTAATTTTGAAACTCACTATAAAAGAAATCAAACTTTTCAACATTTTTACATTAAATCCCTGCATTGACGTCCTGTTTATGGGATTTTATTTAATATAACTTTTCTGCCGAAAATTTTAGAATTTAAAAAAATTGATTTAAAATTTATAATAAGAAGAATTTTAAATTTTCAATAAATTAATATTATATTTTAAAAAAAATTACTAGTGGAATTAGTTAAAATTAATTAAAACGATTAAGGTTAAATTAAGATTAATATTGGACTAAACCACAACCTTATGGCCAAAAACGACCTAGAGACTCGTCCAAAATTCATTTTATGGCCATATTTAGACCCTTTCCTCCATGTTATAAATTATTTACCATTATTGGATATACATGTAATAAAAAAATGTATTTGTGGTTTCCCTTTTCAAAAATATTACAATAGTTCCAGTCCTCCTCCTCTATATAAGGCATCATATCCTCCAAATTGCCCAAACCTCTCAAGACACATTGTCTCAAAGAACAGCATCCCAATTTGATCCCAAAAATCACTACCTTACAATATTAAGAATCCAATTTTTATATAGAAATCCTTGGAAGGCCATTGGTGAAAACCAAAAGGTGTTACCCAATGAAGATGTAACATATTCCCTCAAGATCCATTATCTTATTTTCATTATCCATCCCATCTATTCTTCTTATTCCATTATTATAAAAAACAGTTTTATCATAAAAATAATTATATTTTGTTATTATAATATTTCATCATACATGGAAACACATTTTAATCTAATTGATAAAGAATATACTATTTCTGTGTACAATTAACTATCACCTCACAAAACGACGATTTTTGATTCTTCTCATACCACCACTTGGGATAGAAATTATGATGGAAAAGATATTTTTATAAAATATTTAAGAAAATTATACATTTTTTTAATAATTAAATTATTTTACAACATATATTTTTATATTTTTTATATTAAGTAAATAAGAAAATTTTCCATTGAGGAAGTATGGACTACTACCCCCTCAAAGTGATGTGATTATTTCAAAAAATATATGAAATGTATAATGGATGGTTTTAATTAAAATATATGACAAAAAAATATCTATTATATTAATTAAATAATTAATATTTGGTAAATTTGTTATATACCATTTATTTCATTACCCTTTCACAAACGTATAAATTAATAATGTCGTTTGTTGATGTGTGGACCACCGCCTCCCCAACATGATGTGATTCATTTTACACCAGAAGATATATATATATATATGTAAAAATAATATGTTATTAATTAAATTATTATCATTTTGGGAATATTAATTTTACTTAACTACATTCTATAATGATCATTGTGAAAATAGAACATTACTCATGCGTATGAACAAACTACCATCTCTAAGATTTTAACGTTGATTTGTTTTTCACAAAAATATAAAATGATTCATTTTAAAAGTATAATTACTATATACATATGATAATTATTTCATTATTATTGATTTGGATATGTTTATATAATGACACATTTTAACATATTCGACCAACCAAAGTCATTTCTAACATATGAATCGAATTTTGTCAAAACACCCAATATAAACGTAATTGCTTATGTAGCTGAATAAAACACATTAATAAGATAATTAATAGGAATAATAAAAATTAAAATGGTTCTGAATCAAGTAATTAATTAACATGTAATTATTTTTCATAAATATAAATACACATAATTTAATTTAAACTCAATGTAAGGGACATTCATCTCACCATTTATTTCTGTTAGATAAAATCGTCATTTTCATATCACAATTATTTCTGGTGTATATACATCCCATGTATGCATTATATTACCCATATATATTAATCAATGCATATTTAAATATCTATTTTATGATAATTCATTCAGGGGGTTTATGTTTGAGAAGCTACCAAATTTGTAAAGTAATTTTTTTACATTTTTCTTACATTGAAAAATATGTAGTTTTATACAACAATATTTTTATATGAGGTGCATAAAATACCATTGAAATGTTATAACTAAAATAAAATTATTTTGATGATATTTTATACACCCATTTATGTTCATATTCCTACATAGGGAATATGATTTGATGTTTCCATGTGGTCAGATTTTTTTAAACAATTTCACCATTTATATATAATTTTTATGATCATGTTTTCATTAATGAATTCCTATTATCCATATACCAAGAAAACGAATTATAGTTATTATACTCTGTTATGTATTTATGGATTATTTTATTATTACCGTTTATTCCACTCATTGTTACATTAGATAATTATAAAATGGTTTTTTTTTAATTTGTCCTTTACACTCTCATCGGTCAGAAATCTATGTTCCTTCAATACCCAAGTTTTAAAAATGGGATTCATAAAATATTAAACTATAATCAAATTATCATTAAAGGAATTTTTAATCCTATTTTGTTATAAAAATATTTTCAAAGGAATCTTCCTATGTCTATATGAACAATGAAGTTTTCTAAAATTTTACAGTGATAAAAGGAATAATATTTTTACCTCACGTGCCATGTAAGGATTTATTAGGAATCATTTCTATAAATGATATTCCATGTTGAAAATAATAATTTTATAGATGATGTTTTTAAATATTTTTTTAGGGAATTGGATTTCAAATATTCTTTTAGATTTCTTTATATGATTTAAAATTAGTTTTCATGTAATGTGGTTTTCATATGGTTTTTAATAATCTTTTTTAAGATATCAAGGAAAATTTTTTTCATAAAATTTTCATGATCCTTTAAACGATTAAAAATTTAAAATTACTATAATATTTGTTTATGGATTCCTTTGTAAATTTTTATGTATATTTTCATGAAATTTATTGTCAAAACGTTTTATGTTTTAAGAAGGATTTTTTAATGTAGAAATGATAATTTCCATATGATGTGTGTTTGAATGAACATTCAACCTTATTTATCATCTATGATAACATATGTTGGTTTTAATTCTTCATTTTTAGGGGAAACTGTTAAATGATTCCATTTGTATTACTTCTCTAAATGGTTTCTGTTTTGATTGTAGGATGTTTTTTGAAACTATTTCTATTTCACAGGTTATATTAATCCAAACCTAGCATGTTTCATGGGTTATGATTTCAATTAAATTATTTTGAAATATGTAACATTTTCCATAGGTTTTGATATGATGACATATTTATGCTATCCATTTAATTTCATGTGTTATAATATTATTGTCTATGATTTTTTGACATGTATGTATGATTTCATATTAGGATGGGTGTGGCATTTATCTCCCTCCAATGCATTGGGAAAATTCTTATATCTCATCAGATTGACATGAATAGAACATCATGAAAACTCGGTATTATAATGCATGGATAAAATGAGGAATGAACTCTATTTAGTAATACATGGAAATAATTAGGATTTAACAATGTTCAAAAAGGAACTTTTTCCACTAATATGGCATTGGATGTAATTCCTTTACTATAATAAATATTTTTAAATATCTTTTTGTTCCTATCAAAATTCCATGTTTTATTTATATGGTATGTTGTATGGCTTAGGATTTTTATTTCATTATTATTAATTCTTTCTGAATTGTTTATTTATATCCCATGATTCATGTTAATTATCTTTAATATAAATTTTATGACCTTCAAATGTTATTATCTTATTCTCATAGTCATAATTCATTGTTTATTAATCCATTTCTCCAATTTATACCCTTACTGAGCATATGAGTTAGCCCCTTTTTTTATGATTTCATCCCTAGGTTATGAAGATATGTATTATGAATGATGTTTCTACCAAAGGTTCTAGTCATGAAGAACCATTTTTGAGATAATATTGATAAATTGTGTACTAGTCATGATGTTTCCTTGTTTCATAAGGCACTAAATTAATTTGGTAATTAGTGAATATGTTTTTTCAATGTTTTGATTATTCCAAAAATGTGAGGTAATGTAAATGTACACTAAGACTGGGTATTTATAGTTGGTATCAAATAGATATTTTATTTATCCCTTGGAAACTAGGATATGAGATCTATAGTGAGAACTCTAAAGAATAAGGATAATTCTAAGGATAGAAAAAATGAAAATTTCATGGAATTTTGGTAAAGTATAAAGTGATTAATGTAATAGAATTATATTAATGTTTGTATATTATATGTGGATATAGTTCATGTAGAGATATACCTAAGGGTGACAAAACTGACAAGATGTGCCAGGCTTGACTCAAGGTAATCTGGTATACAGCAACGCGCAATAATGCAGACCACATTTGACAATGCTCGAGGATATTATTTTAAAATTGAAAAACTCTTCACAAACCATCATGAAGAGTTTAATTTTATTTTTTTAATGAATAATTTAGGATAAAAATAATGTTACATATGTTAATGATGTTTTCATAACAAAGGAATAATGTAATTTAAATTTTATTATTATGTGTTTCTTTAGTATGATAATATTTTCATATTAAATACATCATGGTTTTACAAAATAGAATAAATTTGGATGAACTGGATTAATGTAGAATGTGATGAAAAATATAATAATAAGAAATAAAAGTGGATGTTTACTATAGTGAAGGACAGTGTGATCATACCAAATTTGTTTTTAAGGATCAGGTTAACCAAATCTCAGACACAAAAAATATGATAAGGACGAATTTTCCTGAGATTTAAGTTAAATTAATCCATTTTGGAAGGAATTTAAGGTTTCATTTTTCGTAAGAATGTGGATAGAGTCTTCAAAGTGAATTTCATAGAGGAATATGAAGGATTTTTCACTATTAAAGCACTGAACTAAAAGCACGTAACTAAAATAGGAACAAGATATTTTAGACTAACAAAATGGATGGGAATATTTTTCTACCCAATACATAATAAATGGTTAAATTATTTAAATGTTGAATAAATTGACATTAAGAAAATCGATGACTTAAGTGAAAATATTTTGAAATGAATCATCACGGTGGTATGTGTAGTTTCTTTATTGTTGTAGATAATGATATAGTAGAGGAAAAGTGAATGTAATGAGGTATATGGTAATAGTATGAGGTATCCCTCTTACGACTTATGGATGAGGTTGATTAAATTATATTTCCATGTATTTGGATTCAATAATTATATTAGAATGAATGGTGAAATATTTAGGGGTTCTTTAGTTGATGTTTCTACAAATGATTTTCAAGGTTATGTTCAACGTTTCAAATGGACTGGAAAAGTGATTTAATGGAATTGTTATATTCATTGGAAAAACAATATTAATGTAATGAAAAACCATAATGTGTTCCTAATGTTAAGATAATGATGTTTTCATAAGATAAATTTTCGATATCAATTATTGTACTATATAGTACTAATTACTGGGGAACTAATTAAGGACTTTTAAACATATAGTTTATGCAATCATTATTGATTTATTTTGTATTTATGTAATATATCAAAGATACATTGAAATATGGAGATGAGAATTTTTTCAATAAGGATTTATCCTAATTCATGTTCTTACCATGTTTTAAGAAAATATATTTTGATGGAATTCACATGTTTGAAATGTGACAATTGAGGGATACTTTAAGATATATGGAGGCCAATGTTAATATGATATTGTTAACTTCATAATAAAATTTTGTATTTTCACCTTTCGTAAGGGTTATAAGGATAACCATTTGTTGAAATGTTATGTTAAAATTTGGATGATTTTTGTTAGAATATATTCTTATCCCACCACATGAGGATTTATTCATATTGGATAACATGTTGTAAATAATATTAATTTATGATAAATTATGATAGATGTAGTGAAATACCAAGGATCTAATGATTTTTTAGTGCTTTATGAATGAATAATTCACCTTCATTGTTGAAGAAAAAGGTGAAGTGGATCCATGGAAAAGGTTGAGGATGTATAATAATCATGAATGTATATATTTTCCTGAAAATTCATTATCATTAAGAAAAATTATATTGAAACCTAAAATTTTGTCCTATTACCTCTATTTCCAATAAATCAAATGGTCCTTTTATTTGACACAGATTTATAACTTTGTGATTGTTTAATTTCTCCAAACCTTGTCCTCAATCACTCTCGATCAGAACATGATGGTTATATTTATCATCCATGTCCTTATTTTTGATAACCACGTATGATCTCCAATTTTTAATCCCGGATATTAGTTACATTGTTTAATCATTATGTTTCCAACTATCCTTTTTAAAAAGAACATTTAGTGTCAATTTTTTCGATGAGTGTTTCTATTAATGGAACTTTTAAGTATTAATGAATTAATAACCCACATTAATTTTAAGGGAAAATTCATTTTATGTTTGGTAGATTATAACACCCCATTATTTTGTGATTTTTTTGAATTAAATTATTATTTTTTGATATTTTGTTTTTCCCACAATACTGAAAATTGTTTTTTGATATATATTAATACACTATGTTTTTATTGAGTTTTACCCAATTCTATGTTAATCATGCTCTACATGAAATATAAAGGGCATATCTATATATAAATAACATTTTGGTAATCCTATGATACACAGAAGACTAGATTTCATTGACGACATGTGTAATACACAAGACCATGTTTTACCAAACAAAAATATATTATTAAAATAATATTATTTAATATATTGATAATTAACCTATATGTTATGTTAGTGGTTATGAATAATAATAAATAACATATGAAAACCCAGGGTTTACACAAATACAAAATTAATTATATAGTAACAATGAACTAAGTGAATATAAAGGGAATATTGTTATAGAAAACAATTTTTATTCTCGGAGGGCTGTTTTATCATAATAAAAAACAATAATTATAATCAGTAACTAATATTAATGTAATATGTATATATATATATTATATGTTAGTGAAATGATTTTATATATTTATCCAATATATTTAACATGAATAATATAAGAACAACCCCAATTTTACACACAAACCCATATATTGTATTAAGGTACTTTTGTCATCTTTCGATGGAGATACTACCATAAATATATATTTTTTGCACATTTATAAATTTTATATTTAAGAATAATTTTATTTTGAGAAAATTATACATTAAAGTTATGTTACCATGAAATTTATGTATTTTTCTGTGATGTTTCATTTTTTAATTACTAGTAAAAAATAATTAAATTTTACACAAAAAATATTTTTCATCAAACTTATTTATATAGTGAAATTATAAATTTATTTGTTTTTAAAATTAATTAGATTAAATTTTTATAAATAATTCAATTTTCTTTAATAGAATGAATTTCATTTTGAAATTGAAAGTAATAACATTGAAAATATTAGAAGTGTTTTAACTTAAAAACATGCATTGTCGTCCTATCTATTGGATTATATTTCAATTAATTTCATCTAATTTTATCTTTAGAATTTGGAAAATTTTATTCCATATTAGTAATTAGAATAATTTATAATTTATAATATGTTCATTTTTTTAAATTTTTTTTGAAATAGTAATAAAAATTAATTATACTCATTTAGGGTAACATAAGCTTAATAAGGTACTAAAAATTAACCCTATGACCCAAAAGATATATAAACTTGTCAAATATCTATTCACAGTGTATATATCAACCATATCCTACCATTAATATAATTTAGAGCATTATTGGATCCACTTTCAATAACAAAAATGTTAGTGGGGTTCCCCTTTTCCAAAATATTAGAAGTACGCCACTCCTTCTCCACTATAAAATGCCTCATATCCTCCCATATAATCAGACCTATAAAGAAACATGGGCTCAACCAAAATATTCTTAAATATCTCCCAAAAATACCCCTTTACCATCTTCAATCCTCCCTTTGTGATTAATGAGATCCATCTATGTATTTTGGTGGAAACTAAAAGGTGTTGCCCAGTGAATAGGTAACAACCTCCCTCATGTTCCCTTCTAATATTTTAATTCTCCATCCCATACAATATACATATAATAAAATATAATAAAATACAAGTATAATAAGTATACTGATATTTTAATATTCTATTAGTTCTACTTACACATACACACTCATCCATCTATTTGGTAATGAACATATTAGTTTTTCTTCATGGAAAACTACCACCACCCAAAACATTGATTTTTAATTTTACCCATAATGCCTCTCATGGTGGAAATTGTTATGGAAAAACTATTTTTGTATTATACTTATGAATTTATAATTTATTCAATCTTCTTTAATTAGAAGAAGAAACTTTATACTTTCTGTATTGTGTAAATACAACAATTTTGATTAAGAAAGTGTGGACTATCGCCCCCTCTTAGAGAAGTGATTCGTTCACACACATCATGGAATATATAAATCATGGTTTTAATTAATCATATGTCATATAAAAAACACATATATATATATATATATTTATATTAGTAAAATAATTACCTCATTGAAATATAATATATACAATTTTCATTAATATTTTTTCACAATTATAAAGTGAAAATGTTGTTTGTGGACATGTGGATTACTACCTCCTCTATCAAATGTGAATCATTTTACATCAATAATATTATATATATATATGTGTGTCTATAATATTAACTAAATTTTTTTATTATATAATAATAATTTTATTAATTTTAATCTAACTTAACATTGTCACATAACAGTCTTTGAGAAATTGGAATGTTACTCATACATTCATATGACATTCCATCTCCATAATTGTAACATTGATTCATTTTTCACATCCATATTTAAGTAATGGTCTTGAAATATATAATTAATCTACACGTTTTATAATTATTTAATTAATATTTTTCTATATATTTTTATATAATGACCCCTTTGACCATAGTCGACCAACCATTGTTATTTTTAACACATGAATGGAATTTGGTCAAAACACGCAAGTTAAGAAAAATATTTATGCAGTTTTATAAAACATTGTAATAAGATAAGTAAAAGTAAAAAAATAATAATTTTTTTATGAAATTAATTAATTAACAAATGTTTATTATTGTGTAATATAACAGAACATGAGACATTTTTTACTAAAGGTAAGGGATTGTCATCTCACTCTTTATTTCATTGAGATACATGCCTTATTCACCACACACTTTTTTGTGTGGTGTATATAAATCCCATTAATTTATTCTAGTCATCTTATATATAAATCTTAATGAATTTACATAGCCATTTTGTGATCATTATTTCACGTTGCTTAAGAGTCAAATGTAACCAAATCAGTAAAGTAATTTTTCCTCAATTTGGCTTCTTTGAGACAAATTTCATTTTATACAACTATATTTTTATATGAGGTGTATAAACTATCTATATATTTTATAACATTAATATCCTTATTTTCAAGAAATTTTATTGATCAATGTAATTTCATTTTCTTAAATGGGGAATATGATTAAATGTTACCATGTGGTAAGAGTTTATTTAAAGAATATCACTATTTATCAAAAAATTATGATCCTGTTTTCATTATTGAAACATTATAATTAATAATTCAATAAAAATCAGAAATTTTATTCTCCTAATGTTATTATTTATGATTTTATGTATTAGTAAAAAAATTCCACTCTTTGGAACATATGATAATTAAAAAAATGCATCGCGACTATAATTATCATCTATATCAATGGTTTGAAACAATTGGTACTGACCGTAAAACTGTGGGCATGGTCTATAATCATGTGGTCATGATTAATGGGCTATTGAGGAATCTATATAGAAATATTCCCATGGTTCCATAGAAACTATTCTTATAGCCCTGAAAATTTTCATGATACCCACAGTTTTAGTTAAACTATGTGGATATATCAATACCCACAATTTATAAATCCATGGGTATAGATTATCACACTAGACATAATATACCCATGGATTAATGAACAGTGGGTAAATCATTATCCTGTAAAAAATACAGACCACCTAAAAACCACAGTACATTGTAAACAAGATTTAAATAAACAATTAAATCAATGTCTCAAAACACAATGGAAAAATAAAACGAATCAAGAAATAGAAATCAATAGGAAACAGGAAAAATAGAAACCATATTTTTAATCATGTTAGTGGATCTATTATCAAGACAATTCTGTTTCTACATTTTGTGGAATCTACCTCACCAAACAAAACATCCCCCACATTTTCCTATTTTATTTTCTATCGGGGAATCGTCATGGGAAATTCTTGTTAGAACACAATAACATTCAGAGAAATAATAACAGATGATATATATGATTTCCACTATACCGATCGAATTATTTATTATTCTAGTATAATGATATTCCTCCTATATAAATGGAGAAGTACACCATCCAAATTACATAAAACTAAAGAGTGTGTTGTTTCAGCTAGTCCAGTTTCCTATATCATAATTAATTACATTCATGTATGTATCTTTTGATTCATATAATCCAAAATTTAAATCACAGTGAATGGAGATATAAAATTATGAGTCAAATATAATAATTTTTTTAACTCAATGAACATATTAAATTAGAATATTTCAATTCAAAGATAAAAATAATGAGCTTTTTTTGAAAACATCATTTATAAACAATATCATGTAATAAATTTAATTAGATATGCATAAATTATATCATATAAAGTGGGATGAGAAGAGATTAAATTCTCACTATAATGATCGTATATATAATGGTATATAAACATGAAATTTTACCATGGTTATAAATTTTAGAGGACTCTGAGAGTTAAACAAGTTTTCTAAATATTGTCGGTGATATCTGGGTGGTTGGATGTTTGGGGAAGCATGGTTATAAAAATGCATACCAACATATTCCTCCTCTATAATTGGATATTAATTCACATTATCAGACTATTGGGAATTCATCATAAGCGAATTTTTATAATGAAAATTATTAATGGCCTGCTCAAGATTCAGTGAGCCCAAAATCTATATAGTTTTTATGGGATACAAAATCCAAGAAAGTCAACGAGAAGATCTTCAAGCCCTCACCTAATGGTGCATACATTCCTAGCCGTAAACAATTTCTGTATGAAACATTTTATATTGGATTAAAAAAGTCATGATTCAGTCAAACACACTACTAATATTAACACACATAACAACATCAATTATGCTATTGGAAATAAGGCCTCCATGTCAAAAAAATCACATTTTTTGGTCAATTTAAAAACATTACCATACTATAAGTGTAATATATAATCAAATAGATTACCCATTTAAAATATCCCTCAATGAAGAGAATACACTTTTGTTAATATTAATGAAGATAAAACTGTATGAATGAAACATATAAATTGGTAAAATAAAAAATATAAATATAATGTCTTGCTTAAATTTTGATCAAAAAAATAAAAAAATGATATCAAAATGTTATAATTAAATTTATGATATAATACTGTAAAAAAACATTGTATGTGGTTCGTGTTCAAAAATATAATATACCATCATATCCAACATTTCCAACTGTCTGAAGAGGATCATAGTTTTCTAAATATGAATTTTCTGAGGTAAATAATATATATAGCAAGAGTTGAAACAATATTAAGATCAAATAAACAATGTATAATGGTTGTTAAAACATAGTATATAGCTGGAGTGAAAGAAATATGAATATTATGGGGTAAAAAATACAATCCAATATACTATATTAAGATCAATAAATGATTTTATATACAATAAAACAATGTTAGGAAACAATATATATAGCGTGGGATGAAAAAAAATCTCTTTCGTAATTTTTTAATGAAAAAACATAGAACAGATTCATGTTCATCAGGAACTGTTTTAATGTTCTTGTTATATAGAATCTATATAGAGATTGTGAATAATTTTTCATTTTGATTTAAATTCATCAAATAATGAAACAATAACACTATGATACAAATCTACAATAGGGGAGGGCGTAACGGTAGCAGAACATTTTGGATAAAAAACCTGAAGTAAAGTGTCAAGATTGATATTACACATTTGGTAAAGGGTCTACATATATTTTTACTTGTATAAAATTAATAAATTACAAATTAATAAATCCCCAAAAAATTTATATATTTAAATATACATGACAAAAATATGTACCTCATGATTTTTATCTACATCGATCATTTGTCGCAGCAATATGAGTTCTCATAAATGCATTGTAAATAAATTGAAACACTAAAAAATACAATTGGGTGATGTGAAATAATATGGAAATGAGAAACTATAACTCGATTGTACTGTTTCATAAATCCAAACAATTAAAACCCACCACACCTCAAACATCCAAACATTTTTTACTTCTATCTACTTTCCTTTTTGCAGCAATTGAACAACCAAGAAACTAGATTGAAAAAATATTCAAATAACTACACATGCTATCTGAAATAATGTTCCAATGTATTCACTTGAATAATCTTACTAAGATAATCTTTTCTAAGTCATTCAATGTAATTAGGCCTTTCATCCTTTTCAATACTTTGATAACCCTATGGATAATATTTGAGATCATGATTTAACTCTTCAAACTCAAAATCCTACAGACAAAATAAAGTGAAGAAAAACATTCAAAGGAGTGACAATAGTATCTAATTTATGTTCCAATAATTACCGAGTTTTCAGAAAAATAATTTAAACATTAATTAAATTTTTTCAACAAAGAAAACTATTTTCCAATAATACCATCAAAATATTTTTTCCAATAAATTATTTTCTCCAATTAATAATGGAAGACCACATGTCTTTGGATTTATCATGATCAAACCTCCATGATTTAAAAAATATATAGGAATGTAACTATACTGAATTAAAGGATATTATTTTTAGAAATATGTAGGATGAAGTGCAGTCATTGTATGTATATGATTACAGGAAGTATTATTTTTATTCTAGAATACCTAGTTGTAAATATTCATAATAGCAGAACATTTAATGAAATGATTGTAGAGTATATCTTTAAGGAAACCAATGTTTATTTCTTATGAAATGTGAATTAATTTAAGTAATTCCCCGACCCTAGTTACCCATAGTCAGTGTAGTATTACATAACATTTTTTATGATCACAAAATAACAAGTCTCGAAAGACCAATTTGTTTAGTCACCTTGGAAGTACTAGATAAATTTATAAGTTTAACATTACATTATAAAATGAAAAGAACCACAACATTGTATCCATTCATTTGAGTCATATCCCTTAAACTATCATTGTAGGTCAGTTCAAATATACTTCTTCTCATCCTATGGAAAATAAAACATCAAAAGGGGTGAGCTCCGATGCTCAATAAGGATAACAATATAGTTGAAACATTCATAAATAAGTATTAACATTTAATGAAATTTATAAAACTAAAAAAATCATTTCAATATTAAAATTCTACATAATATGAAATAGATAAATCAAATAATGGAATTTACTTATTCAAATAGATATTTCTCTATGTGAATAATCATATGCAATATCAATATATATTTTCATAGTAATGGAATGCATAATTCCAGTCTTCATAACCACATATTCAGCGCCCTATTCGAAGATTACAAATAAGATTCTTCAAGGCCTTGTTCAAAGACACTAGTTTGCCTCATGAGACCTACCGATGTATCAATGATCTATAGAAGCCTCCACCAATCACTTAATAAGTAAAATTCATTCCTCATATGAAATGGTTTAAACATAACATAAACTTTCATTTTCAAACTAGCATTATAAAGTCAATAATTTATAAAAAAACCATGAATGGTATGAAAATAAGAAATCCACAGAAAATCTTATCACAAAAACTTCAATACAATATGGAAGGCTTGTATCATAATAAATCAACTTCAAACATGTTTAAATTCCATCAAAGGATGTTAACATAGATAAAATGAAAATATTTTGACAAAAATGACTATTTCTATTTTGAAATCATTTAAAAGTCAGAAAAAGAATGATTTATTTTGAAAATAATCTTATAACCAAGTATGGGAAGCTTCGATGATGTTATAGCAGTGAAAAATATCTTCACCCTCCATATAAGTTAAAAAAACATTCATACCTTAATTTTGTCAAAAATGACATACTGTATCTTGTTTGGAAAATAAAGGAATGATTACTTTCAAAAATTATATTGTAAAATAATGGAACAAATGACTTTAAACAATATTTTAGTAAATATTAAAAATGTTTTGAATTACAGTTTTATGGAAACACATATGTGGATGATAAAGATGTCCCAGAAGATACTTACGTATTAAGAACCTCGTATAAGTAAAGAGATTATATAATTTACCCTTACCATGTAATTTTCCCTAGTTGAGGGTATGTTAAAATATTTTATAATAGTTAAATCATTGTTATTAAATTATTCAAAAACTATATACATAAATATGATATCCTATATGATCTTCTAATATTACATTGTTAATAATATTTTTTGTATTATCATTGTTTCAGGTGTTTACTGATTCGTTTTACTTTATATGTTTTGTTATATATGTTGTTTTTGTTATGGATTGGATGTATTTGATACATATAAATAATCATATTATTTTATTAAACATTATTTTTAATAAATAAATGAAAATTAATCTTAAATGATTATGATGGGGAAAAAATCACACAGTGTTCGTGGAGACGGTAATCCGTACGTACGCACGAGCGGCGATATCATTCAATTAAAGGTGAAATCGTATATAATTGGATGTTATATCATATATACCAAATCATTAACGTGTTATATATATTATTTACATTAATTATATATCTTTATTATACCCATCCAAAAAATAATGTATTGAATAACAACTACACCATGACATGGAGATGGTAATCTGTATGTATGCACGTATGGTGACTTTTCAATTCATATGAGGGAATGAATAATAAAATATAGTTGTAACATTGGTATAATAACATCATTTTATGTATAAGATACTATATTTATTGTTTTATAATGGAAACAACAAAGAAAGAGGAATTGGAAGAAGAAAAGAATTCGAAAGAGGTGTTGTAATATTTACCTTTTCTTGAGATTTTTCCTTTTAATTTGATCAAAAGGTCTCCATAGGATGGATTTCTGACCAATGTAAGGCGTAAAGGATAAATCGAGGGATTTTTGGAGGATATATGGGTATTTTTTTGTCTAAGATAAATTGATTTGGAGGTGTGAATATGCGATAAGCTGATGTGCCCTTTTATAAGAGGGGTGAGGGGACCTTTGGAAAAGAATGAAATATTATTTTATAATAAAATAATTTTTTGATTATAATTGAATAAAAATGATTTATTTCAAGTATAATGTGGGGTTGGATCGAAAAAAACTCATCCAATAACTTTTAGATAGGTTCGGGTCACCGTATTACCCTTGTCATTTTAGATTTAACTCTATGTTAAATAGTTTGATATTTACCATGTATCTTTATATTTTTATATTATATGGTTAATAAACATACAATAACAATCCAAGGGAAACCAAAGTGGTTCGTTATTAATATATATAACCTTATATATTTCCTTTGGATGAACCTTAGAATTTTTTGAATAATATATCAATTAATAATATAATATTTGTTTTTAAAAATATTTTATGTCAATTTTGAAACTATTTGGTATATGTTTTTTGATAAACTCATAAAAGCATGATTACATATAAAATAATTCATTCAATAAACCCTAACATGTCATATTAACCATTCAAATTAGTGCAATTCATCAAATGTTTCATATTAGATTTATTTGGATATTTATAATATCAATCATTTAAATCATTCCTTAATAAGGTAATTAATGCATCATCATTGTGTCATAAGTAAATTTATTTATTTAATAGCTATAAATTGTAAATAAAAAAACATTATGTAGTAAAATTTTTTAAAATTCTAATGAATATTTATAGTCAAATTTGTCTTTTCTATAACCCCGTATAAAAAATGTTTTAGTTATGAAAACATGAAATTTATACTTTTAACTCTTCTTTAAATTAATTAATAATAAATGTCCTAATCTAATCCAATTCGACCTAAAGAATAATTTTTTATTCCAATGGTGTTTTTTGTAGAAATAATTTTATACAATAGAATTAGGACTTGTATTAGGGTAATATTAATATCAGTTTTTCCTTTAACTTCCATATTTACTTTTAATCGTGGAAAAAGTTAAAAGTTATTATTCACCAAAAATAATTTTCATCTTATTGAACCACATTTTAATTATTGATATATATTGTTTCTCCCTGATTTTTGAAATTAAATTTATAGAAGCAATAAAATTATGTTTTATGAAAATTTGAATATTCTCTTAGGAGGTCGTTAAAATAATGTAAAAAGTTCCATAGAATTTATATTTATATAAATGCATTATAAAATGACTCCAAATAATTAAATTGAACTTATATATGTATTATGTATATATTTTGACATAAAATAAATTTAAATAATACATATAATTATTTAAATAATAAATCTGTTTTAAATAATAACGCTATGTTTCTTTATTTTTCATTAAAAATAGAATGTTTTCAGAAAAATTCCAAAAATTCACCCTAAAACAATTTCGATATTCAGAATCAAAAAAATGAAGTCCTTTTTGAAAAATAATGCTTCTAAAATTTCAAAAAGTATGCATTACTATTCATAACAGCTTGTTTGATTGGTTGTGGAGTGTTTGAACTTGATGTTACGTACAACACATGTTATTGTATTCATCAAAGGGAAACGTATCGTGGAAGCTTGTGGTGTTACATTCTCTCTTCCTTAAAATAATTTCACTTTCAAATTTTCTAGAATATTATTACTTAAAATGATTTGGGTGGTTCTTCGTCATAATTTCCTTGGAATCCCATGTTTCCTCTTCTATCTTATTGTTCCCCCTTGAAATTTAACCAGATGAGTCATCTAGTTTCTCAACACTTGTTCTCTGGTATCAAGAATTTTGACGGGTTATAGACAATATGAAAAATCAGTTTCTAGTTCAATTTCCTCATAGTTGAGTACATGCGTTGGGTCATACATTATTTTATCAAATGTGATATGTGGAATACATCATGAAGTTTGGAGAGACTTGGAGGAATTTCCAAACAATAATCTATAACTCCAATATGTTCTAGAATTTCGAAAGGTCCTATATACCTAGGACTTAATTTAACCTTCTTAACTAATAATATAACTTCCTTCCATGGAGATACCATCAAGAAAACATAATCTCATATATGAAATTTGAAATCCTTCTATTGGTTATCGGCAGTTCACTTTTTCTTAATTTGGGTTGTTTTAAGGTGGGTTTGGATAACCATCACCTTTTCCATTGTTTCCTCAACACATTATAGGCCTATGGGTTTTCTTTCACTAGCTCCATCCCATGAAGTTGGTGTGCGATATCTATTTCCATATAACTCTCTCTATAGTTCCATATAAATAACTAAATGAAAGATATTGTTATAGGAAAATTCTACGAGAGATAAATATTGATCCCACATACCTTGAAAGCCATGTGTGAAAGATCTCAACATGTTTTCTAAGGTTTGAATTGTCTGTTATGATTGTGCATCGGGTTGAGCGTGGTAGGCAGTGTTAAAAAAAGATCAATATCTAGGGCCTTCTGAAGACATTTCTAGAATATTGATGTAAAATAGGGATCATGGTTAGAAAAAATAGATAGGGTTACTCCATGAAGACATAAAAATTCATTAATATGTAGTCCTTCCATACATTAAAGTGGTAAGTATTTTCTTATAGCATGAAAATTTACTTACTTGGTAAGACAATCAACAATGGCCCATGTTTCATCATTGCTTTTATGAGTCTTTGGTAGCCCCATAACAGTTTCCAATGTAATATTTTCCCACTTCCACTCACGTTTGGGAATAGATTGCATGGCTAATCTAGGATGTTGTCTTCCAGCATTCACTTATTTCCAATCCATATAACTCGACACAAAATTATCAATCTCTCTATTCATGTTGTCCCACCAAAAATGTTCTTTCAAGTCTCTATACATCTTTGTGCTTTAAGGGTGTATAGGGAAATTAGAACTATGGCCATCAACCAAAAATTCCATTTTTAAATCAGGTATGTTAGGAACACAATATATCTTCCCAGATTTCAAAATTCCATCTTCATATACAATGTCACTCTATCTCCCATCATTCACAGCATTAATCATATTTCGAAACTCAACATCATTGATCTGAGAAATATTTATCATTTCTAGTAAATATGGTTAGGAAAACATTTGAAACAGTATAGATGTTTCACATTCCATGGTTATTACCATACCAATCTTCTATAGATCCATGAAAATAGTATCCCTTTCAACTATAATCTCGTTCAAAACTATATGATACTTTCTGATCAAAGCATATGCACCTTTTTATCCTTCTCTGTGTGGTTTTGTATAGCGAAATCATAATCCTTGAGTAGTTCGGGTCATCTCCTTTTCCTTATGTTGAGTTCTTTTGGTGAGAAAATATACATCAAACTCTTGTAATTAGTATAAATATCACAATTTTAGCCATAAATAAAGTGTCTCCATATTTTTAGTGAAATGAATACAAATGATAACTCAAGATCCTAAGTAGGATGGTTTTGTCCATGAATTTTTAGTTTCCATGGTTCATAGGAAATAAATCTATCATTCGGAATAAGGACACCAAGCCCTATCTTTTAAAAATCACTATAAATAACAAACCCATCATTCCCTGATGGTAGAGTCATGATTGAAGCATTGAATAATCTTCTCTTCAGTTATTCAAAACAATCTTCCCACTCTTTTTTCCAAACAAATTTAACCCCTTTACGTGTGATCTTGGTTAATGGGTTACCCAATCGAGCAACATTCAAGAGAAAACACTGATAATAAACATCTAAACCAATAAAAAATTGTATTTCAGTTATACACGTTGGTGCTGGCCATTCTTGGATATTCATTTAATTAGAAGGATAAACATATATTTCATCCTTAGAGACAATATGGACATGAAAATAAATCTCTTGTATTCTGAATTCACACATTCTAAACTTAGCATATAATTCAAATCTTCTCAGGGTTTTTAGAATAGTGTGCATGTGATTTTCATGATCTTCGTAGATTTTGGAGTATAAGATGATATCATCATTAACTACCACTACAAATTCATCAAGATGTTCCTTGAAAACATTTTTCATTAGATCCATCAAAACATAAGGTGCATTAGTAAATCCAAAAGGCATTACTATAAACATGTAATTCTTATACCTGGTTCAAAATGGGGGTTTAAGAATGTCTTCCTTCTTCACACACAACTAACTATATCCATAGCAATGTTTAAACATTTAAAAATATTATGCTCCATGAAGTTGATCGAATAAATAATCAATGAGAGGTAGGGGATATTTGTTCTTTATTGTTATATCCCTTATATCCCTATAGTCAATTCTCAACCTCATAGATACATATTCTTTCTTAACTAAAAGAACAGGGGCTCCCTATGAAGATACACTAGAAAGAATTAATCCATCATTAATCAATTCCCCTATTAGTTTATTTAGTTAAAATAATTCTATAGTGTCTATTCAATAAGGGGTATTTTTGATTGGGCCTTTGTTTCCGACGCTTTTCGCCGGGGTGCGCGCTCGTCCGTCCATGGGGGAGGACGCGCGGCGCTTTTGTTGCCCCACATTCCTGCATTCCAAAGGCGGGTGGCATTCGCTTTTTATTCAGGGACGTCTACTCCTTGATCGAAACAGGATGATGGGATGTCGGTTCTTCCTCCTGTGGATTCCTCCTCAGAACTCATCACATAGTCCTGGTCTCCCTCATAGATTTAATACGTAGTTCATGAAACTCTTCCCAGTGCCATGTTTCCATGGACGCCGGTAAATTACACTACTTCTGTCGTGACATTCGACAGGGTCCAGTCATGGCAGCAACCTTCAGTCAGGGGAGTAGTCACGTTGAGGCATTAGTAGCGTGTCTGGATACTGGGGTACCTGGAATGTCTGTCTGTTATCCTTGGCCACAAGGCTTCTCGAGGGCGTGGAGGCCCGAGGCATCCCACATCGAGCGCGGGGAATTATATGTCATCGACACATATCTGAGGTTTTCCTCAGCTTCCCATGTTTAACACAGGGTATGCTGCAACTTTAACGTCCAGCGGAGACAGATCAACCCAACCAGAGCATTAGCTAGGATAGATCAGATTGAGGGATCCTCCTTGAAGGGATGTCGATACCGGGGCCAGCCCATGGGCGGCTGTGAAGAAGAGCGTACCGAAATGGTCTCTCCGGGATAAAAGGTCCGGGCGAGAATCGGGACGGGTGATAGGTTGATGAATGGAGTGGAGGGAGAGAGAAATGGGACCATCGCATGGGCGACAATGAAGTTGGGCTTGAGCCTTGAAGAGGCTTCCTACGTATCCCCGTGGCAGGGAATCAAAGTCCGCGTAGTTCGGGATGGTGCTGGTGAACTGACATGAAGGTGGACCTTGGCCCGATGGATGTCGTCAGCGAACCAACGTAAAGGTGGACCTTGGTCCGATTAGTGGTGGGCTTGAGCCTTGGGAAGTTCTCCTACGTACCATGCCTTGACATGGATCAAAGTCCTCGTAGTTTAGGGGATTGATGGAATACAGTTTTACGTCATGCGGGATGATAGTGAACCCTGACGTGAATAAATGACGGGCGGTGAGTGTTGGCGAATCGACGTAAGTGAGGGACCTTAGTCCAATGGGAGTTGGGCTTGAACATCGGGGAGGCTTCCTACGTACCATGCCTTGACATGAATCAAAGTCCTCGTAGTTCGGATTGGGTAATGCAATTTAACATCATGTGGGATGGGGGTGAACCAACGTGAATGAGGTTGGAACGACCAGATGGTGTCTTTGAACCTTGTGGAGGCTTCCTACGTACCATGCCTTGACATGGATCATAGAACTCGTAGTTCATATGGGGCTTTTTCTGTGAACCGATGTGAAAGTGGACCTTTGTCCAATGGGTGGTGGGATTGAACCTTGGGAAGGCTTCCTACGTACCATGCCTTGACTTGTATCAAAGACCTCGTAGTTCGGGTTAGTCACAACGGCTTGCCGTCGGACTAGAATTGAGTGTACAGTTTAATGTCATGCGAGACAAAAGGAGGAATGCAGTTTAACGTCATGCTGGACAAGGGCGAAACTTGACGTGAATGAATGACCGAGCAATGTGGCTTGAACCTCATGGAGGCTTCCTACGTACCATGCCTTGACACGGATCAAAGTCCTCGTAGTTCGCTAAGATGGGTTGCAATGGCTTACCGCTGGACCATAATGCAGTTTAACGTCATGCTGGACGTGAGTGAGACCCGACGTGACATGACGGGTGGGCTTGAAACTCATGGAGGCTTCCTACGTAACATGCCTTCACATGGATCAAAGTCCTTGTAGTTCGTTAAGATGGGTCACAACGGCTTACCGCTGGACCAGAATGCAGTTTAACGTCGTGCTGGACGTGGGTGAGACCCGACGAGAAATGACTGGTGGGCTTGAACCTCATGGAGGTTTCCTACGTACCATGCCATGACATGGATCAAAGTCCTCGTAGTTCGTTAAGGGTAGGGATCAGGGTCGGGGCTCACTCTAAGCCCACGTGAGTCATGCTCGGTGTGAGAAACAAGAGGGTGCAAGTACCTGACGATCACGTCGCGAAGGATGCGTCTGTGAGATGCGAAGAGGGGCTTACGCGTTAGGCGGCCCATGGTGCTGGGACTTACTCCAGGATGGAGGCCCAAAGCGCGACAAAGCGCGGGAAAGATGGACCTTGGTCCAATGATAGGAGGTTCCTCGTTCCCTATCACGCCCTCCACTGACCTTGGTAGTGGGGATGTACAGAGATGCAGAGGTGCAGCCATCCGTTGGGGAACTAGGGTCGCCCTTCTCCTACGAACATACGCCACTCCGACAAGGAGGATCTCATCCCATGTAAATGGGTGATTCCATTCCCGTGGAGACGAGTGGTGTAAAAAATGTTCGACCTGGGGGGACCCTTCGTGAGGGGCACTAGGTCGGGTCACAGTTTAACGTCATGTGTTGAGGACGTGGTGCTTGGCAGTTTAACGTCCTGCTGCTCAGACGAGGTGGGTTCACTCCACACCCCTAGGACTTACATTACCGGTACCCTCTGGTCCTTTGGGAAGGGAAGGTACCAGTAAGGCCATGGTTATGGGGGTTCGTGGAACGGACCATCGAGGGGTCCACGTTAGCGTGGCTGTGCGAAGAAGAAATAGCCGTTAGCGTGCATATGAGAAGAAGCATTAGGCGAAGCAACGCTACGGGTGGTATTGTCCATGGGACATTGAAATCACATTGTGCAAACCTGGAATGTCGCACGGGAAGAGGAATCGCTAAGAAAAGGAGTGTGCTTCGCGAAGTGGAGTGCCTTGGCCTTAGCATGGGGCATAGGTGTGAGTGGAAGGTGCTTCGCGAAGTGAAACAGTGTTCGCGGAGAACTGCCTCGCGATGAAGGGGTGCCTCGCGAAGCAGGGTCCTGAGAAGTAGTGTGCTTCGCGATGTGCAGCGATCCTGCCTTAGCATAGGGATCACTAGCATGGGTTGGGTGATTCGCGAAGCATAAATGCTCCGCGGCTGCCCGGGTTACCTTGGGAATCCCCTTCCTTCGCGAACGCCCCTGAGCTTCGCGAATGGAATCCCTCTCATAAGAGGGACTCAAAACGAGACAATGCAGAGGAGTCTCGTGAAGTAGAAGTACATCGCGTAGCTCATGATTCCCGGGGCAAAGAGTGCTTCGCGATTCGGGAGAGGAGAAGCCAAAAGGCCGGGTTCTCCATCTTTGGGACTCAGGGGGAGTCGAGTATTTATAGGGAAGGGGCACCGCGAAGCAGGGCTCACGCGCCGCCTCCGGTACTTCGCGGCGTGCTCGTGAATGTCAACAGCATCCACGGAGCTTTACCACCTCTAGAGCATCACGGAGGCTCGCGAACGTCAAATGCCTCCGCAGAGCATTACCGCCTGAGGAGCTTCGCGGCGGCTCGCGAACGTCAAATTCCTCCGCAGAGCATTACCGTCTCAGGAGCTTCGCGGCGGCTCGCGGACGTCAAATGCGTTCGCGGAGCATTACCGCCTCCAGATCATCGCGAGGCCGCGATGGTCGGGGCGCTTCGCGGTGGGGCATCGCGTGGGTGCTTCGCGGAGGTTCTTTATGAGGGTGCTACGCGGCGGTGCTTCGCGAGGCAGCACGCCCACCTTCATTTTTGTTCCTCTCATTCGGGCCATATTTTTGGCGCCAAAAATTCCCCCCCCCCCTCAGACTTGGAGCGGCGGAGGGAGAAGGGTCGAAGTCTGAGGGAAAATCGCCAAAATTGTCAGCGTTTCGCGAAGCGGCTTCGCGATGGGGGCCCGTGGTGCTGACGGGGGCCACAGATCCGGACGCATCGCGATGCTCCGCGCGGGTGAGGCGCGTCGCGATGCTCCGGGGTCGCCGCCTATAAAGAGTAGGTCGACCTCTATTTTGTCTTCACGTGCCTTGTCTTTTTGTGCTCTTTACTTCGCGAAGCTCCGCGTACTCAGTGACAGCCCTCCACGAATCGAGCTTCGCGGCGAAACGCGAGTCTCCGACTCCGCGTCCGCGCCAAGAGTACCTCTGCTTGTCGGTCGTGCCAACACCAATGGTTCAGGGCGGCCGATGGTCATGCGCGGTAGGACTTCACACCCGTCACCGCTGAATGTCTCTACAACCATGTGAACGACATTGACAGGAAGCCACTGTAGCCGGAGACTTCTCCACCCCTCTACTGTACCATACTGAAGGCGGCTTTGCAGGATTCGAAGAAGGGATGGTCCGATGAGTGGGACCTGCGCCAGGGCGGCAACTTTACTGATGAATGGGCCTGGGCCTACTGGGTAGGCGCCTCATGTGAGGAGTTTGGGGCCGAGCTGAGGAGAGTGGGGTTGTATGACGCAACATGGGCCTCCCAATTCCACATTTACCAACCGAAGAAGCTAATTCTAGAGTTGCTGAGTAGATGGTCATCTAGGACCAACACTTTTCACCTGCATCACGGGGAGGTGGGCATCAGCCCGTGGGATGTCCACCAGATTTCTAGGGTCCCAATCTTGGGGGCCATGTATGACGAATTTCTTCCCGTTGTCAGCGCGTGGGGAGATGCGGAGCAAATGCCGCGACTGGCATCAGCGCTGATGGCACTTGTCCCCGTAGAGGACAAGGAGACAGTGAGGGACGTCCACTTCAGAAGGTGGTTCAAATGCTTCCTGAATTTCCCAGAGAATCGAGAGTTCCCTCTGAGGCCTCAGACTTGTCCAAGGGCGGCCCAACGGGGCAAGGGGCACTCGTATTGGCGGGTCTTGGAGGAAAGCCAATAGAAGACTTGGGGTTTCAGTGTCAGCCTTGAACAACAGCCGATAGTCAGGCTGTCGGCGTTCATCTCATTTCTCATCTATGGCTGGATCCTTCCGGTGAGAGATACAAGCATGGGGGTGCGGCCCAGCTCGTTTATCATGGCGTCGATGTTGGCCATGGGGCAGCGGATCAATCTGGGGATTCCGATGCTCACCAAACTGTACAGAATGCTGCGGCATATTAGCGAGGGCAAGAAGCCTCCAAGGATATGCGGGCCCTTCCACCTCCTGTATGGGTGGATAACAGTGCATATCAGGGGGATTTACGAGTATCCAAACCCCATTTCACCTCCGGGATCGAACTTCCGCCCCTCCATCCTGAACGCGGTCGGGATCTTCCCGTTCAAATAAGACATTCCAATGGTTCTGAATCAGGTGTGGAGGGCGGATGAGTTCAATTTCCACCCCTTCCCATTGCTGACGGGAATTCTTACTGATGACGGACGGGGAACGGAAGAGCATCGGTCTTACCTCCTGGCCTTCCGAGGTGGAGTTTTGGTGGCATGAATAGATCGTGAGCCGCTCTGTGAACCGTACACTCCGCATCGGTTTGAGAGGCAGTTCTGATGCCTCCAGCGGCTGACTCTACAGGTCTACTGGGAGGTGCGTCACGAGGAGAACTCGTGTGTGATGAGGCAGCTGTGGCTCATGTTCACACGGGAAGACGGAAAGATGTGGATTGCATTTCCTCCATCCACCACCGCCTTCGAATTGGTGAAGGAGTACGCCATCAGTTGGGAGGATGCTTACCCAGGCGATATACTGAAGCAGCCAACGATCCGGGTTGGTGACGGTGGGCCTCCTCTATCTCGAGGTCAGGGTCGGAGGGCAGCTAGGGCCGCACGCGGTAGCAGGGCTGCCATGGCGGTGTTACCCGCACCGGCGAGGGTATGGCACCAGCGGTGGATCCGGTGATTCCGGAAGAGCAGGGTCATCCGGAGGGGCGGCCACCGAGTGGATTTCGTAAGATATCCACTCAGGCTCCGGGGAAGCGCTTGCGTCACATTGACATGGAAGAGGATGTCGTCTTCCCGGAAGCTTGGGACATTTGGGATGTCAACCGGCAATTCCTCAGCCCACCCGAGATATGGGCCCACCTGAATCGCCTCGGGATGGAATTACCGGGCATAGGCCCAGTCCGGGCTGGATTCATGGCGTCTCCGGCGGAGGCAGCACAGTGCCTGGATGAACTGGAGGATTATGTCCACTCCAGTGGTGTCCCTCGCCCAATGACAGACCGGGTGAGGGTACTGTTGAATCAGACGGTCCCCCCACAGTTATCGGCTGCCGATCTGAGGGAGTGCTTCCCCTTGCCGGAGGAATCAGAGGACTCCTCTCGAGAGGATGAGGCTAGAGGAGGGAGCCCGCTGGAGGAGGGCGAGGTCGGAGACCGAGGCTCAGAATCCGACGATTTCGCTGAGGCTCTCGAGGTAGCATTCCGAACTTTTCTCCTTACGATCTGTTCATGGGTCCCTATGGACTTCTCACCAATGTTTGAGCCATGTAGGAGGAACTTGTCGCAGGCCTCGTTCTCGCTCCTTGGCGGGTGATGATGCGGGACCTTCAGAACCTTCGCCTATGGCTGCGTCCAGTTGCGCGTCTGGTGGGACCAGGGCGCCCGAGGTGGCTCCTCCGGAATCTCCAGACCTTCGAACAGTATACGGGGGGCCTCGTCTCGGGGTCCCTTCATTACCGGCTCAAGAGCAGCACTCATAGGTTGATCTCCGTAAGTCTCCTCCACCGGTCTCTTCGTTGTCACATGTAGACCATGCCAACTAATGTTTATCCTTCTCTGTCGTATAGTTCTTCAACTGGAGTGGGCCACTGCGGCATGGCTGGTCGGGATGTCTGGTGGCGTCCCTCCTATGGGCATGCCGGTGATGGTGGCAATAGTACCTCCATCTCCTCAAGCTGCGATGCACATCGTCACTGGAGGGACCACCATCAGGGCCGTACCCAAAGTCATCGAGGTGGACTACGAGGAAGAGGATCAACTGGTCGGTCCCCATCTTGTCGCGCCTACTTCAGCGCCAGGTGTCGTACTAGATTCAACACCGGATGTTGATCCTGCCGAGGATTTCCTGCGGGCGTATCCCGCGTACGAGCCTGCCAATCGCGCAGACTGGGACAAAACAGCCTCCGACGAGGAAGACAACAGCATAGTTTGCCGCCGGTCGTGGAAGCTGATCGTGCGCTTTATCAAGGGCACTCCCCAGGCACAATGGATGTCCGAAATGGATAGGCTTCGCTCGCGATTGTGCGAACTGTGAACTGGGGGAGTGGATGCCCGACGTCCTCACACACTCATCCGAGATCTTATGGCTGAGAAGATCTGGGAGCATGATCGTGGGCTCAGCGTGGGCTGGCATCAGAGGAAAGAGACCAGCATTAAGACGCTCCAAGATGCTGAAGGAAAGGTTCAATGGATGCAGACCCGGGCAGACGAGCTTTCAGCCTCTCTTGACGCACAATCTGAGCTGGTCTCACGGTTGAAGGCCCAGCTGGCGGAGGCAGAAGAGCATATGAGGCAGTCCTCTGGAGAGATGGCTGTCGTTCAAGCTGGCGTGGAGAGGGCCAGAGCCAGGACTGACGAACTGCGCCCCGCCGCTGCTGAGGAGGAGCGGGAGCTAGTTCAGCGGCAGCAAGCCATGGATGCCGCAAGTCAACGGGTGGCGGAGATGCAACGCTCTTTTGACGGGGTCAACCCGTCCATGGGGGAAGTTAACCCTAGAGTATTGTAACAAACCCATAAACATTTCATTGGTACTTTCGTGCTTCAAAAATGTTTTCTTTGTTTTGAATGCCGTAGCGCGCACGATTTCCACTGTTGAATTGCCTTGATACATCCCTACAATGTTTGCGGGATGTTCGACGACAATTCCCTAGGCCCACATGGGTCGAGCCCGATGTCCGGGATTCGGATTACCAGTCCGGATTTCTGAGAGACGGGAGAGGCTTGATGGGAGAAGGAACTTTTAGGATAGCCGAATTACCGTTTCTTCAACGTGCTCTTATGCACGAACGGGGAAATGCCAGGGGTGATGAAATCGGTCCAAACAGATGAAAATGGGAAGTGTGAATCACGATACCCATGATTCGGAACACTGTGGGGACAGCGTGACAATAAGGGACAATCGTTAACCTTGGAGGAGAAGCGGTACCCTTACTGTGTTAGCCTGAAATGGGGACACCAAATGAGCATCGACCGCTGACCGTATTCGCAACGCGGGATTTTATCAATTTGTCGTCGAACAATCTTTCGGGACGTTGGCCCAGGACAGCAGGCAGACCATAGGTCAAACATCCGTAAAGTTAGGGGGTCCTTCCAGGTATGACCCGTCTTCCGGTACGTTGGCCCAGGACAGTAGGTGAGCCGTTGCGGCATAAGACCAGGCCATTAGGGGGTCCCTTTAGACATGAAAGAGGATGAGGGTCCGAATCAGGGGCACGCAAAGCATGGAATATGGAGTGATGGTCTGTCCGAAAAGAATCCAACACTTAGGTAGTTACACCACCGTGGTGGGATTATGCTAGATAGGCGCATCGATTTGATCATGGATCATTCCTTCTTTCAGGTAGGGCCTCTCTGGTGAGGGGATCTGTCACTTCCCAGTGGGATCTTGGGGCATCCTGAACTTGTTCAGGGTAGAACCGTAGCTTAATGTCATGTGTTGAGGACACATAGACTCCTGTAGTTTAACGTCATACGATAGGACGTGGAATAAAAGGGAAGGAAGCGTGTGGTGCGGTAGATATGAAACCAATGTGAATGAGGACTTAGAGTCCAACTCATACCACATACCACCGAAGGAAACTTTTCAGGTTGAGGGACCAAGAGTGAGGATTGGGTTGGGCCTGAAGCAGAGTGGTCGGGCATTCCTACGTACCCCATGAGGATGGGAATCAAGCCATACACAGTTCTGAAAGCGCATTTTAACATCATGCAGGACGAGGAGCAGCCTGACCGCGTTGGTACACATCCCGCCAAAACTACGAAGCCCACGTGAGTCGTGCTCGATGTGGGAAACAAGCAGTAGTGGTGGGGACTTCCCGACACAGAAAGGGGCAGGTTAGGGAAAAGGGACGCTCGGTGAATACCGGCCCAGTGACACTAACACGATCATTGTGGCGCACCTAGATGCGCGAAGAGAAAGAGCCGAGCATGATGGAATTCAACTTGAACATGAGGAAGTGGAAATGTGTGAATCATGGTGCTCGAGATTCAGATCATGATGATGGCAGCGTTAAGATGGAGGATAACTTCTGACCATGTTCGCAACACAGCATCCTGTCGCGTTATCCTAGAATGGGGACAGACAAATGAGCATCGACCACTGACCGTATTCGCAACGCGGGATTTTATTGATTTGTTGTCAAATATCCGTAGAGACGTTGGCCCGAAACGATTGAAGGGCCCTTAGGTCCAGCATTCATGGAGAGCCCTTAAGCTTACTATCCATGTCGTCCGAAGGTCCTTTTGGATGTGGAAGAGGTTGAGGATCAATATAGAGAGCTCACGAAGCTTGGTCATGGGATGTGGGGAATGTCCCTGTGACATTCCCACACTTCGGGCTCTTTGTCAAAACACATCTGAATACGGCAACGAAACGTATTAGAGAGAGGGAGCATATTCCTTTCCCTTGGGGGGATCTTAGTTTAGGGTCGTAGAATTCTTACCATGGGTGAGAGGAAACATAAGAGGCACATGGTGGAGTAACTCTAACACCTGGCATGAATGGGAATAGGAGGTGTGTACGGCGCGAGGAACAACTCGACGTGAATGTGGGAAAAACCCCATATCACACCGTGCAACCTCCTTGGGAGAGGTTTTTGGTCAATGGACAGAAAGGTAAAGTTAGGCTGGGACCGCGGGGAAGTGCCTGGGCGCTCCTACATATCTCATGAGGATGGGAATCAAGCCATACCTAGTTCTGAAGGGTGCCTTTGACCATAAATGGGTGAAGGGAGTAGGGGACGCATGGCGTCAAGACCCGACGTGAAGGAGGACCTAAGGCCTACTTACCATGCATTCTCTGGGGAAATGTTCGAGTCTAGGGACCGAACAAAAAGGTTAGGCTGGGCCTGCGGGGAAGTTCCCGGGCGCTCCTACGTATCTCATGAGGATGAGAATCAAGCCATACGTAGTTCTTAATGGTGACATGGTAGGATACCAGTGCCAAGGGAAAAGGGGAGTGCGGGCGTGTCCCTTGCACTAAAAGAAGGGGAATTTGATGTATCTTGTTTGTTCATTAAGGTGAATGGTTTCTTTTTGTGTAGAGACAGGCCTACAATAGTAGGTCGTGATGTCGACAGAAGGATCAAGCCGTGATTGGAATTGACAAATGGAATGGCACGTGACCAATACCCAACATGATGTCCTCTACAACGAGGTCACCACAATGCAGTTCTGTTTTTCGTCGTGCGTCCAGGACGATAATGTCACAGTTTAGGGTCGTATGATAGGAACAAGAATGCATTTTATCGTCATGTAGTGCAGTCGTAGCAGAGACGATGCTAGGCGGGAAATGCGCACAGTGTTATAAAACACAATTGACAGAGACATGACCCCACATCAAATTGTATGCCATTCGGAGAGGGAAATCTTAGGACGAGGGGCCTATATAGAGGTAAGAGGTGAAACCGGGGGAGAGACTAGCTCTCTAAATGGGATGTACCTAAAGACAGGGTGTCCGTGCGGTCCTACGTATCCCATGAGAATGGTAATCAAGCCACAAATAGTTATGAATGGATCTTAGTTTATGGTCTTAGAGCTCATACCATGGGAGTCCCGAAGGATGCCGGTTTGAAGCTTTGTCCCCCTGACATGCAAAGGTGCACTGAGGGATAGCGCCAAAAGTGTCGAGATTCCACCTGGACATGATGGGGTGGAAAATGATGTGAATCATGCAACCAACATTCAAGGACTGAAGGGGCTTCCGTGATGACAGAGGATTACTGCTGACCATGTTCGCAACACAGCATCATGTCGCGTTAGCCTGAGATGAGGACAAACAAATGAGCATCGACCGCTGACCATATTCGCGACGTGGGATTTTATCGATTTGTTTTCCAAAACCCTCAGGGGAGTTGGCCCGTAACGGTGGGAGAGCCCTTGGGTATTGTATCCAGGCCGTTCTTGGGGGTCCCTCCGGCTGTGAAAGGTGATGGAAGCCCGAATGGAGGGGAACACGAAGCTTGAAAATTTGAAGGAACTTGATCAAGTTGAATCTGACACTCTTGGTCCTAGACCAGAGTACTCTCAATACATAGGTGAACCAGTGCAAGGAGTCGAGGGACTCAACCTTGAGGGTGATCGAGAGATGGTAGATTCCCAGGGGAAGGGGGCACGGTGCCCAAGACCTTGTATCATACCTACACATCCCCCTCATGGAGAGGGATAGACCAAGTGGCCCAGGTGACCGGGAGACCAGGAGATCACTAGGAGGTAGGGCTGGACCCGAATTTTAGGCATTCAGGTGGTCCTACGTATCCCATGAAGATGGGAATCAAGCCACACGTAGTTCTGAAGGATGCCTTTTAATGTCATGTAGGACAAGGAATAGGAGGACTAACTCTCAGAAAGGGGTGTGCGTGGTGCAGCTATTGCAAACCCGACGTGAATGAGGACGTGGTCCTACACTACACCATGTGGTCCCGTGGTCGGGGTCCTGAAGGCAGGGCCAGAGAGGTGAACATGCTGAACTCAAGCTGGACCCAAATACAAGGGGTGTTGAATGTAGTTCCAGATGAGAAACTTAGTTTATGGTCTTAGAGCTCGGACCGTGGGTGGTGACAACTCCCGAGTAAGCACAGACGTCAACCCAATCCTTAAGCCCACATGAGATAAACTCGGTGTGGGAAACAAGGGGGAATATCCTTATCGCAATACTTGGGGCGTCTATCAAAGGGGAGTCGGCGGGGAGTTTCGAAGGACACCTTTGATGCAGCTTGTTCTCCCAACGCGCAGATGTGCACGGAGGAAAAGTACCAAAAGTTCCGAGACTCTACTTGGACATGATGAGGTGATGAAGGGTGTGAATCGTGTACTCGACATTTTGGGCATAATGGGTTGGCATGGTGATAGAGGAAAACTGTTAACCATGCTGGAAACACAGCTTCCATATCGGGTTAGCCTGAGGTGGGAACAACAAACGAGCATCGACCGCTGACCATATTCGCAAAGCTGGATTTTATCGATTTTTTGTCTGAAACCCTCGGGGGCATTGGCCCTTAACGGTAGGAGAGCCCTTGGTCGTAGTATCCAGACCGTTCTTGGGGGTCCCTCTGGGTGTGGGATATGCTTAAAGCCCTGATGCAGGGATACGCAATGCCTGGAAAGCGAGTGCGGACGTGTCCGAGTAAAGCTTGGCATTCCAGGTAATAAACCAGAGTACTCTTAAGAACATTGGTGAACCGCCGAAAAAGGGATCGACGAAACAACTCAGTAGGGGGGAAACATGGCGTGGTCATTACGAGACAGTCGTGCATGAGGACATAGTCCCACACCACACCATATAATCCTCTCATGGATAAAGGATAGGCCAAGGGGCCAGGATGGGATGATGATTCCCGAGAGATGGGGCTGGACCCGAATCTTGGACATTCAGGCGGTCCTACGTATCCCATGAGGATGGGAATCAAGCCACACGTAGTTCTCTAGATGTAGTTTAACGTCATACTAGACGAGAAGGGGAGAAATATACCCTTAAACAAGGGAGTTGTGTGGTATGGTGAAGAAACCGATGTGAATGAGGATGTAGTCCCACACCACACCGTACACTCATATGAGGAATCCTGGGCCGTGGCCCAGAAAGGCCATGGGGCCTGATGGTTAGGAATTGGTCAGGAAGGCCTGACCTACTTGTAGTTTAACTTCTTGCAATGAGGACGAGGGTAGGGGACCCGAGGAGGCCAAGGGGCCTGAGGCTGGGCCTCGTAAGGGGAGGGCGTATGACATGGTACATGATCCCGACGTGAACGAGGATATAGTCCCACATCACACCGAACTCCCCGGGGAAGAAGTTGGGCGGAGGACCCCGAGAAGGCCAGGGGGCCTAAAGTCAGGTATCGGTCAAGAAGGCCTGACTGGTTTGCAGTTTAACGTCTTACATGAGGACGAGGTTCGGGGACCCGAGAAGGACAAAGGGCCTGAGGCTGGGCCTCGTAAAGGGAGGGAGTACGGCATGGTACATGATCCCGACGTGAATGAGGACATAGTCCCACATCACACCGTACACCCTTATGAGGAATCTGTGTCGTGGGCCCGATCGCTAGCACCACCTGAGAGAATTTTGTCACCTCGGGATGCGGCAGAATGAATCACTGCACTCGATGTCTGGGACATCTCGGGGTGGACCCAAAGATCCAGGACACTGTTGACCATTTTCGAAACACAGCATTCCTATGGTGACCCGTATGGGAGCAACAAATGAGCATCGACCGTTGACCAAATTCGCAACGCGGGACTTGCATTGACTTGTTGCTTGGAAACCCTCGGGGGCATTGGCCCGTATCGGTAGGAGATCCCTTGGGCATTGTATCTAGGACATTCATGGGGGTCCCTCTGGGTGTGAAAAATGATGGAATCAAAGTCAAGGAGTGGGTGAAGCATAGTTGTATCCATCCACGAAATAGGAAAACATCTCCAGGGGGGATGTGCAGCCGGGTTGAGGCTTGCTCGATGTGAGTTTGGGGAAAAAGTGTGCACCCTGCCATGTCTTGACCTGAGGGGAAGATTTTGGCTTTTAGGCTGGGCCAACGGACGAAATGTCCGGGCGTTCCTACGTATCTCATAAGGATGAGAATCAAGCCATACGTAGTTCTTGAAGGCCACACATTTTAGCGTCATGCGATGAGGATGTGGGAGGATAGAAGAACGGGAGTGGGCACATGGTGCGACCCTTACAATCCTTGTGCGAGCAGGGTTCCATAAGCGGGGCCAAGAAATCCTACTCCCTGCTACACAAAGATACTCCAAGAACACTATTCCTAGGAGGCATAGTGGAAGGGAAAATCTTGGGGCTGGGCTCAAGACGAGGCGTCCGAGCGTTCCTACGTATCTCATAAGGATGAGAATCAAGACATACGTAGTTCTATAAATGCAGTTTAACGCCATACGGGACGATAAGAAGAATCTCATTTGGGGATTTGTATAGTACGATGAGTAATCCGACGTGAATGAGGACGTAGTCGTGCACCATACCGTACAATACCGCAAGAGAATAGATCAGGGAAAACCAGGGGGCCTGAGGTCGGGCCGCGATCAGGGAGACCTGACCAGCTTGTTGTTTAACGTCTCATGGCGAAGACGGGGCCGGGGGCCCGAGGAGGCCAAGGGTCTTGAGGCTGAACCTTTGTCAAGAAGGCCTCACTGGCTTGCAGTTTAATGTCTTGCAGTAAGGACGAGGATGCAGTTTAGGGTCGTGCTGGACCATCTCGCAGTTTAGGGTCGTGCTGGACCTTTTTTGCCCTAGGCAAAGTATCGTTTGACGGGGGCCGGGGCCCGAGGAGGCCAAGGGGCCTGAGGCTGTGCCTCGGTCAGGAAGCCCTAACTGGCTTGCAGTTTAACGTCTTGCAGTAAGGACGGGGATGCAGTTTAGTGTTGTGCGGGACCATCTCTCAGTTTAGGGTCGTGCTGGACCTTTTTTTTCCCTAGGCAAAGTATCGTTTGATGGGGGCCGGGGGCCCGAGGAGGCCAAGGGAGCTGAGGCTGATCCTCGGTCAAGAAGGCCTGACTGTATTGCAGTTTAACGTCTTGCAGTAAGGACGGGGATGCAGTTTAGGTTCGTGCAGGACCATCTCGCAGTTTAGGGTCGTGCGGGACATTTTTTTGCCCTAGGAAATGTATCGTTTGACGGGGGCCGGGGGCCCGAGGAGGCCAAGGGGCCTGAGGCTGAGCCTCTGTCAGGAAGGCCTGACTAGCTTGCAGTTTAACATCTTGCAGTAAGGACGGGGATGCAGTTTAGGGTCGTGCGGGACCATCTCGCAGTTTAGGGTCGTGCTGGACGTTTTTTTCCCTAGGAAAAGTATCGTTTGACGGGGCATGGGGGCCCGAGGAGGCCAAGGGGCATGAGGCTGAGCCTCGGTCAAGAAGGCTTGACTGGCTTGCAGTTTAACGTCTTGAAGTAAGGACGAGGATGCAGTTTAGGGTCGTGTGGGACCATCTCGCAGTTTAAGGTCGTGCTGGACCTTTTTTTTTCCCTAGGCAAAGTATCGTTTGAGGAATTTGTCATTGGTGGGAGGGGTTATATGCTCCCCATCCGTGGTCACCAAGGAGTATGCCCCATTGGGGTAAACCTTATGGATGATACAAGGCACTTCCCATTTGGGTTCTAACTTGGGCGGTTTCCTACCGGGAATCATTGGCGCTCGAAGGGCTAGTACCAGGTCGCCCTGTAGAAAAGAGTGAAGACGAACCTTCTTGTCAAAGGCTCTCACTATCTTGTCCTGATGCCTTTCCAGATTGTGCAGGGCACGAAGCCGGTTCTCGTCCAGTGCTTCTAATTCATCCAGACGGATCTTGGCTACCTCATCTGATGTCTGGTGGTCATAAAATGCAGTGTGTAACGACGGCAGCTGGATCTCAATGGGTAGGACGACCTCAGTTCCATACACCAGGGAATATGGGGTCACCTGGGTAGAGTTGCGAGTTGTCATCCGGTAAGCCCAGAGGGTGTTGGGGAGCTTGTCCGACCAACTTTTCTTATTCTGACTAACCATCTTCTGCAGAATGTTAGAGAGGGTCTTGTTGAATGCCTCGATAATTCCATTGGCCTGCGCGTGGTAGCGGAAGGTATGGTTCGACCGGATGTCTTACTTAGCATACAATTTCTTCAATTCAGCTGCTCAGATGTTGGTGCCGTTATCGGTGAGGACGGCGTGAGGGACTCCAAACCGGTGTATAATGTTGGAGCTCACAAAGTCAACGATGGAACGGGCCTTGACCTCTTTGAGCGGAACTGCCTCTGCCCACATGGAGAAGAAATCAGTAGCAGTCAGGATGAACCTACACTAGAGGGCTGTTACTGGTGGATACGGTCCTACTACATCAAGTCCCCATACCGCAAATGGCCAAGAGTACTTGGTGGGGTGGAGGGGCTCTGGCAGCCGATGTAAGAAGTTGGCGTGTAATTGGCACGCGTGGCACCTCTTGTAATATCCAATACAATCATGGATCATAGAGGGCCAAAAGTATCCTAACCTCCGGATTTGATGGGATAGTTTCGGCCGAGCATGATGGGCGCCACAGGAACCGGCATGAACCACTTGCATAACTTGAGGTATCTCCCCTCCTTGGAGGCAACGGAGAGGGACACCATCGAAACTCCACTTATAAAGGATTTGTTCGAGACTGGGGCCACTCTGGAGGGTAAATTGCAGCGCGCGATGTCGGATTCGCTCGTGTTCGGCCCAGTCGTCCGGGAGCTGACCATTTTCGAGATACTCGACAAAAGGTGGTCTCCAGTCGGGGGTGGTTTCAACCACTGCGTCTGACGAACCCGGGACTCCCGATATGGAGGGTCCGGTGGTGAGATGTCTTACCCGCCGGCCATCATGGTCCTCTTGGGTGACGGGGGCAATGACTCTCTGGTGGGCCACATGTATGACAAAATCATCTTGCTCGGGTTCTGCGAGTGACGCGGCTAAACCAGCCAAGGCATCGCTTGTCCGTTCTGCGACCGTGGGACATGGGTAACCTCTGGTCGAGGGGGGAACTGGGCCATTAGGTGGAGGGTGTACTTCATAAACAGTGCGAGCTTCGGCCTCCTGACGACGTAGTCGCCATTAACCTATTTGATTACCAGCTCGGAATCCCCCTTCACATGTAGATGGGGCACATGGATCTCAAGGGCCAGCTCGAGGCCGATGATGAGAGCTTGGTACTCTGCCTCTTTGTTCGTACAACCTTCTGACAACAGGAACGAGTATGGAAGGACGGCTTGCACCGGGGTAATAAAGACAATACCCATGCCCACTCTGTTGAGTTTGGGATCATTGAGCTTCCTACCGGTGGGGCTCCGGGAGGCGCCGTCGAAATGCATTTTCCAACACGGGGCAGCATGATCGACTGAGAGGATCGTCTCATCAGGGAAATCCAGGTCTAGGGAATGATCCGCGGAGGTTGGATGGGTAGCTAAAAAGTCTTCCAATGCCTGTCCCTTAATGGCCTTCTGAGGTACAAACCTGATATCAAACTGCTGGAGAATCACCGCCCACCGTGCTAGTCGGCCAGTCAGCATAGGGCATTTCAGGATGTACATCAGTGGGTCTACCCGGGAGAACAATTGCACCTCGTGGTGCTGAAGGTAATGTCGCAACTTCTGCACAGCGAAGATGAGTGCAAGGAATCTCTTTTCGATAGGGGAGTATCTGACCTCTGTATCAAGAAGAATGCGGCTGAGATAGTAGAGACTATTCTCAGTACCCTCGTTATTCTTCTGGGGGAGCAGTGCACCGAGGGATCTCTCCAGGGCGGTCACATAAAGGACTAGCGGCTTTCCGAAGATAGGTGGAATCAAGACCGGAGGTTGAAGTAGATACTGCTTGATTTCCTCGAAGGTAGCCCGACACTCCACATCCCATTCATAGGTGGTGCCCTTCTTTATGAGCCGGGAAAAGGGCTTACACTTTCCGGCCAGATTCACGACGAATCGGCGTATATAGGCTATGTGGCATTGAAGGCCTCGAAGCTCCCGAATGTTGCTCGGGGAGGGCATTTGGCTGATGGCCTTGATCTTCTCCAGGTCGATCTTGATATCTCGGTATCTAACAAAAAATCCCAGAAACATCCCGGAGGTGACCCCGAAGGCACACTTCAGCGGGTTCATCTTTAGATGACGGGAACAGAGGAAACCGAACACTTTATCAAGGTCTTTGAGATGGACCTGGTGCTGGAATGACTTGACTATGAGGTCACCCACGTAGCATTCCACCAATTTCCCGAGAATCAGTTTGAATATGCGATCCATGGCCCTCTGATAAGTGGCACCTGCATTTTTCAAACCGAATGGCATTACCTGGTCGCAAAAGGTACCTTGGGGAGCCCTGAAGGCAGTGGACTCCTCGTCTTCGGGGGCCATCCGGATCTGGTTATACCCGGAATACCCATCCATGAAAGAGAGGGCTTGGAACCCGGCCGTGGCATCAATCAACAGCTCTGTCACCAGGAGTGGGAAGTCATCCTTTGGGCAGTGGCGATTAAGATTGCGGAAGTTGATGCAGACTCTGATCTTCCCATTCTTCTACCTGACTGGCATAATTTTGGGAAGCCACTTGGGGTACTGGACCTCCTTGATGATGTTGGATTTGATTAGCTTGTCAACTTCAGCCTCAACCATAGCACCATGGGAAGGTTGCATCTTCTTGGGAGTCCGCTTAAACCCACGATGTTTTTCCGGGAGGCCTAGACGGTGAACGGCCACCTGGGGATCTAGCCTTGGAATCTCGTTGTAACACCAAGAAAACATATCACGATTCTGTTTGAGGAAGTCTACGTACTGCTTCCGCTCCTCGGGAGACATGGCTGCACTGATCAATGTGGGTTTCGGATCTGCCTTGCTACCAAGGTTCACCTGTACCAGTTCATCAGCCGTGGTAGAGACGCCTTCTTCAAAGGCTGGGGGAGCATCCTCTAATTCTTCCTCCCCATCCGTGGGGAGACTTCCCGCGATGGGGGTAGTTCTGGGCTATCAAAATCTGAGGGGCAGCTGGTGCCGTCTTGGGCAGCAACGGTCATCACACCGGGAGACTCGCTCACCATTGAGACCATAGCAACGAAGGCAGTCGACCCTATCCCATCTGGCCTTCGGCCTAAAGGGCCACGTTTGATGATATCAAATCAGTGGTGACGTGTCGGCCTGAGTCAGTTAATTCTAGCCCAGTGGTAGAGACACGTATGGCGCACCGCCGTTGTCATAAGCTTGACGTCCCGGTACTGTATAGGGGTAGGGGGTTCCAGGATGACTTGAGCCTGATTGATGGAGGAGTACGAGGTGATTTTCCGTCGTCGCTTGGACACGGGAACATGCCTTCCTTGCGTACCAGAAACAACAAAACATTGTCCCATGTCGGGGGTCGTGGCCTCCAACCGGTGGATCGGGAGGATGTAGGCGTCATCCATGCATGCCCAGGGATCACTTGTGACCGGGGCGGGTTCATCCTAGCTTAACAGTATTTTCTTGTCCTTACTTTTGTAATAACACGCATCCAGATAGAGGGTCTCGCAAGAAGCGAAAGGGGACGCATCTCCTTGGAGAACTCCTACTCGACCGTTGAGCGAGTACTTGCGGCACTGGTGATACAACGAAGGAACAACTGCATGCAGATGGATCAATGGCCTACCCATCAATGCGTTGTAGGCGGTGTCCTGAGAGACAACCATGAACTCGGTGCTGGCAATTAAGCCACCGAACTGAGTCTTTAGGCGGATCTTACTGATTGGGGTTTTCTCTGTCCTGTCGTACCCCTGGATCCTGAGGTCATAGGGAGTTAAATCACCTTCGTACAGACCCAGCTTTCGCAGAGTCTGGGTCGGAATTAGATTGATTCTGGAACCTGTGTCGACGAGGCAGTGGCGGACTTCCACGCCATTGAAGTGGCCAGTGATGTACAACGGGCGAATGTTCCCCTATATAGGAGGGTCCTCATCTTCACTAGAGAACGAGATAACCGTCTGACATTACGCGTTTTCAATCGTCTCGGTATGGAAGGCTTCCGCAGCTGCTACCTCCATCTCGAACCGGAGGGGGCTCTTTAGGGCCTCGGTAAGTGCCTCGCTCATTTCAGAAGACAGGCAATGGGCCTCAAGGATGGAGAGCCTCGCCGGAATGTCGTCTAGGTGCTTCAGAACATCATACTTTCGTGCCAAACGTGAGCCTCTGCTTACAGAAGGTCATTCGGCATTTGGAGGCACAACGGGTCCGGCCGGCTGAACCGGCGATTGACTAGTACTGGGTACATCTCGCTGCCCACTAGTAGAAGCCTGAAGAGTAGTCTCCGGACTGGGATCAGACAGTGGAGGCTGGCCTGTATCCGGGCAAGACTGACTGTGATACGAACAAGGCGGCTCCCCCCGATCCAATAGCATGAACGACGGTGGAGGTAGAGCCGAGGGTGTTAGATGGGTTTGCACGTGCTGAGATCTGCGCTGAGCATGCTGCCTGGTCTCGGTAGTGTGCACGACTTGGCCAAAAGTGCCTGCTGATGTACCTCGATGACCGGCGCGATTGCGATTCTGCTGACGTTGACGTCAGCTGGAAACGTTGGGGAGGTCTGCCTGGTGCTCCCCCTCATCGGGACTCATATAGGGCTTTACCAGCTCCACGGTGTTAACCAAAGAATACCACTGGCTGTCTCTCGAGGAGTCATCCACCGCTGGGCGGATTCTGGGAGGAATCCCCATTTCAAGGGGCATAAAGTCACCGAGAGTGCGGGATGACGACGGCACTGGCGGTGCGCATTTCTTCCTCTTGCGTCGCCGCTGCTTTCCCTTTTGGGTAGAGGCTGACTGTGAAGATGATGCGGAGGCACCAGCTACTTCTTCTGAAGGTTCTGGCTGCTTCAGGCGTGCCTGGATGATACCATGGGCACAGACGATGGTTTTTCGAGCCATCCAGTCGTCGTATTTCCGGGACCCACGGCTAGGGACCTGCTGCCACTCACCTTCGTTGTCGCTGCCGATCTCTGATCCTGCAAAGACACCTTCCACTTGCGCTGGTGTTGGGCCCAACTTGACTATGTTGTTGTTGAACTGGCCCTGAAGCCAGTCCTTAAAAACATAGCATTGCTTGAGGTTGTGCCCCAGGATCCGATGATAAGGGCAGTAGTTGGGGTGATCGGTGAGATGCGCCTCTGCCGAACTTCTACACTCAGGCAGACGCACAATCCCTTGCTCTAGAGCACTTCGGAAGTAGCAAGGGACCTGATTTTTGTTGAACGAATAAGTATGTACCTTATTTCCGGATAGGGGGCCCTGGGGGCCTTGCCCTGACGAGGGGCCTAAGGGGCCTGCCAAGGAGGCGGCGCCTGATTGTCTCGCCTAGGTGGCGGTGGCGCGTTGCGCGGGGGAACCTGTCGGTTCTGAGGTAGTCGCTGCTGGGTAGGAGCCTGTGCTTGAGGTGGAGGACCTCTGCAGTGTTGCCGGGGTGGTGCCGCCGGAAGCAACTCCAGCTGCCTCGGGGCTTCTATTTGAGCCACCGCGGCGTGTTCAGCCCTGGCGGTCCTCCTGGCCGTGATCATAGGGGGCAACAAACGTGCCTGCCTAGCCTGTTGTAGGGCTTCTTCAAGGAGCTGATCCTTATCTGAGAAATCTCTGAACCCTCCAAGGTAGTTATGGGTGATCAGGGAGGGTACCAGCTCTGTCTTGACGTTCCCGACACACATCGTCAGTAGTTTCTCCTGAGTCAGTGGCATATCAAGGGAATACGTATGTCCCTTCCACCAGGCGATGAAATCTGCAACCCGCTCATTAGGCCTCTTCTTGCACTAGAAGTGGTCCGAGACACTGGTCTTTCACGTGGTGGAGCTTAACTGGTATAAGAACTGCCGGCGAAGATCCTCCCAACCGGTCACCGATCCGATAGGGAGCTGGCTATACGAGACGAATGCCGGACCTTCCAATGTCTGTACAAAACATCGGAGCTTGGCGGCTTCTTGCTGAGCCGGGGTCCCCAGCATGGGGCCACACCTAGAAGAAAAATGATCCTAGTGCCGTGGCAGGTCCCCTGTTCCGTTAAAAGGTGAGAAAGTGGGGTTCCCAAAACCCGGAGGTGCGGGCATATCATCCACCCACGCGGGATAAGGCTTTCCATCTGGTGGGACCGCCACCTGCCTTGTTTCAAACGTTTCGAGGCGAGCTGTGAGCGCCGCAATAAGATCCTCTGGGTGGGGATCCCTGTCTTGACGGGGATCCCTAACCACAAGTGCATTACCAGGTTATTCAACACGGTAGATGGCTTCGGCTGCTCATGGGTCAACTGGCTGGATGACCTGTGGGGCAACTGGGGGTACCCTGATTGGATTCTTCAGATTGCCCCATCGCTCAGGGGGATTTGGCAAGACGTATCACGCCCTCTTTCCATACGTTCCGGCTTCTGCCCTGTCTACAGCAGTAGCATGGTCAGGGTTGCCCGGAGGCATCTCACCAGGGGGAAATTTTTCCTGCCCCTGTTGCCCTGGCCTGGGATTACCATAGTCGGGTCGCCGTTCTGCGGTGCGCTCAGCCAAGAGTTCGTCCACCAGCTTCTTCTGCTCAGCAAGCAGCTAGCGTAACGTGGCCTTCTCAGGATCCTCGTCCATTTTCTGAATAGAGGCGGACGGGTCGGAGTGCTTGACTGTTCCGACGTTCTCCTTACCCTTGTCGTTGTTTCGACCGAGTCCCAGCGACTCGGTGGGTACGGGGAGACCTAACAGGTTCCTCTGCTGACGGGTAACTCTCCCTGATGGGTCGAGCAGCGGCGGTACACCCTCGGGTGGTAAGTCTCCATCAAGGAATTCAAGCTCATCTTCCTTATCCACAATGACGGCCATGTGGACTGCGACCCCTCTTGAGGGCATGTCCTCGATGTCGCATAGCGAATCGGGCTGCCGTCGGATAGGGTCGAATAGGAGAGAGGCATAGTGTCCCCAACCACGGACTTGCACATGGGGGGTGGCTTCCCTAACGATTCTGTGGAGTTCTTTAAGACTCTGAATGCATTTTCATTGAAGGGCGCTCTGGTGGCCTGGCGACTCAGAGTTCTGGGCCACCAGAAGTGTGGCCGCCTCGATTAGGCGGCACTGCTCACTGATTTCTTCGAAGTACTCTCGACTTCTGGGGTACACCACCCATTCATAAAGGAGGCGGAAGTGTGTCGCCCATAGGGTTTGACAAAAGCACCCCACGTCTTCAGGGGTAAGAGACTCTGGTATGTAGAAATGCAGCACCGTCGTCGCCCAGAACATCTCCGAGAAGTAATCCGCTGCAAGAATACTCCAGAAGCTCCTGGGCTCGGACTCAGGGTCTGGCCCTCTGCTGCCCCACTCGTCAACCGGGGGCGGCTGAGGGACCGGTAGCGGTACCGAGGCGGACCTATGGGATAGTAAGCTCGGTGGTGGAGAATACGGAAAACGAGCTGACTGGCCGCTGAATTCAGGGCCATCCTCCGAAGAGTGAGGTGACCTGGCCACGATGTCACGATACGACGGGCTGATAACCACAGCTTCCGGAATAGGATCCGCGGCTACCGGCGATAGGTCGTGTCATCTCTCTACCGTCGTTGGCCCCCAAAATAACTCTCCGTGATCTTTGGTAGAGGTAGAGGGCTCTTCTGGTGACAGAGGCGGTGATTGCGCGATCGATACCTTCGGAAATCCCAAGATTTATTCCTCTTGGATGTACCTGTGGAGAGAGTCGGGAATCTGGTGGACCTCAAATTCCGGGAGAATGAGGCTAACACGTCTGGTTCCTGCCCCAGTTCTTGATACGGAGGAGCGGGGAGAAGGTTCCATCGCTGAATCGCAGTCCGCTTCCGAGTCGGAGAAGCGAGCAGGTTTGATCTCCACCTGGGCCTTCCCGGGGTTCTTTTTGTTGCGGCGACAACCTGCTCTCCTGCCCCGGGGTGGCTCTTCGGGACAGGGTTGACCCCTATCAGGAAGCCTCGGGGTGGCGATGGCGCCGTGGCGGAGAGGGCCCCCACTCAAGATAGTCGGGGTGCGAGGGGCACAGGGGAAAATGTCGAAGGGTACATGGGGAGGACCTCCATGGTCGATGCGAGTGGAGCGAGGCTGACCTTCACTCCTCGAGTTGTTGGGGCGAGGAGGACCTTCGCCAGTTGTAGAGAGGATGTAGGGAGGGCCCCCACGTTGGAGAGGGACCGGATGGACGGTGCCTTCACGTTGGCGGTCGAGGGCAGGAGGATGGACTTCATACCTTGTATAATGGGTGCGGGAAATTTTTCCGCGCAGAGCGTCATTGCCGCGGGGCAGGTCTTCCTGCGGGATAGGGGTAGCACGAGGCATGCCTCCATGACGAACCTCGGAGCAGGGATGGCCCGCGCTCTGTGGAGTAGTGGTACGGGGAGGACCTCCGTACGGGGTGACATTACTGCAGGTTAGCTCGCGGCGATCACCGCTTGGGCCTGCAACCCGTAGAGTCAACCCAGCCTGCCCGTGGGGCGGTTGGGGTCTCGATCCTGGTTGGGTGAAGGAGTGTCCTTGCTCAGTGTATGCAGGGGCTTCACAATGCAAGTCGGCAGTGGCTCGTTCCACTGTAGCTGTCGACATTGACGTGCCTGGGCGAGCGTCCTCAGCCCGGGCCCGGCTCTGACTTCGGGTCAGGCGGGCTGGTGCAGGTGGTGCAGGGACGTAGCCTGCCTACTCTTCCTGCGGGGCCGGACGGCGGCGCTGACGCGGCCGGGCGGGAGCTCTCGCCTGGAGCCCTCGGGACGGGACCCTGAGCGGGCTGGGCCGGATGGGGCCCACCTCTTCAGCGTAAGGTGAGGAGTCGTCAAGGCATTCCGGAGACAAGTTCCAAAAAGATTGAATGTTGGGGTGGGGATCCAGGGCTCCCTGTGCGGCCTATTAGGGTGGCATTGACGGTGGGGCCTAGAGGCCTCCAGGTCCAGGCGGGCCATATCCCGGGTTGGGATGACCCCCTCTTCCTCATACCTACGCACGAGGTTGTTGATCACCCTTCGCTGGATGACCTCTGATGGGGAAAGGGGACGTGGGCGCCCCATATTACGCGATGTGGCGGCCGTCGTGGGGGTAGCAGCGTTACGTGGGGTGGCCGTAGCGGTGTTTCCCCTGCCCCTATGTGGGCGAGGAGCGGACGGTGATCGCGTCTCTATAACAGCAACCTGGTTCCTGGGAAACGAAGGGATCAACTCATCAGTACTGAGAGGAAAAGGATTGACAACCAGTGCCCCAGTGTCCTTCCATTCTCCACGTCTGTAAGAAGGATCCACGCCAACACGCTGTAGAATGGAGTGCCCCAGGTTCTACTGCCCCGACTTCCGGTGAGTTTCACGACAGGCCCGCTATTTTCTTGGCGGGGCCAGGCACCAGATATCTGGATCTGGTGACACATCAATATACTGGTGTCTCGAACTCTACTAATCTCCATATTTAGGGGAAGAATTTCACGTCGGTTTCACCATTTCTGTTTCCGACACTTTCCGTCGGGGCGTGCACTCGTCCGTCCGTGGGGGAGGACGCGCGGTGCTTTTGTTACACCGCATTCCAGATTTCCAAAGGCGGGCGGCATTTGCTCCTTATTCAGGGACGTCTGATCCTTGATCGAAACAGGATGATGGTATGTCGGTTCTTCCTCCGGTGGATTCCTCCTCAGAACTCGTCACCTAGTTCGGGTCTCCCTCATTGATTTAATACGTAGTTCGTGAAACTCTTCCCAGTGCCAGTTTCCATGGACGCCGGTTAATTACACTGCTTCTGTCGGGACATTCCAAAGGGTCCAGTCAGGGCAGCAACCTTCAGTCAGGGGAGTAGTCACGTTGAGGCATCAGTAGCGTGTCTGGATGCTGGGGTACCTGGCATGTATGTCTGTTATCCTTGGCCACAAGGCCTCTCGAGGGCGTGGAGGCCCGAGGCATCCCACATCGAGTGCGGGGAATTATATGTCATAGACACATATCTGAGGTTTTCCTCAGCTTCCCGTGTTTAAAACAGGGTATGCCGCATGTTTAACGTCCAGCGGAGACGGATCAACCCAACCAGAGCATTAGTAAGGATAGATCGGATTGAGGGATCCTCCTTGAAGGAATGTCGATACAGGGGCCAGCCCATGGACGGCTGTGAAGAAGACCGTACTGACATGGTCTCACCGGGATAAGACGGTCCGGGCGAGAATCGGGACGGGTGATAGGTTGATGAATGGAGTGGAGGGAGAGCAAAATGGGACCATCGCAGGGGCGAAAATGAAGATGGGATTGAGCCTTGAAGGGGCTTCCTACGTATCCCTGTGGCGGGGAATCAATGTCCGTGTAGTTCGGGATGGTGCTGGTGAACTGACATGAAGGTGGACGTTGGCCCGATAGATGTCGTCAGTGAACCAACGTAAAGGTGGACCTTGGTCTGATTAGTGGTGGGCTTGAACTTTGGGAAGGTCTCCTATGTACCATGCCTTGACATGGATCAAAGTCCTCGTAGATCAGGGGATTGATGGAATACAGTTTTACGTCATGCTGGATGATAGTGAACCCTGACGTGAATAAACAACGGGCGGTGAGTGTCGGCGAATCGACGTAAGTGAGGGACCTTAGTCTAATAGGAGTTGGGCTTGAACCTCGGGGAGGCTTCCTACGTACCATGCCATGACATGAATCAATGTCCTCGTAGTTCGTATTGGGTAATGCAGTTTAACGTCATGTGGGATGGGGGTGAACCAACGTGAATGAGGTTGGAACGACCAGATGGTGTCTTTGAACCTCGTGGAGGCTTCCTACGTACCATCCCTTGACATGGATCAAAGACCTCGTAGTTCATATGGGGCTTTGTCGGTGAACTGACGTGAAAGTGGACCTTAGTCCAATGGGTGGTGGGCTTGAACCTTGGGAAGGCTTCCTACGTACCATGCCTTGACCTAGATCAAAGACCTCGTAGTTTGGGTTAGTCACAACGGCTTGCCGTCGGACTACAATTGAGTGTACAGTTTAATGTCATGCAAGACAAAAGGAGGCATGCAGTTTAACGTCATCCTGGACGAGGGCGAAACTCGACGTGAATGAATGACCGAGCAAAGTGTCTTGAACCTCATGGAGGCTTCCTACGTACCATTCCTTGACATGGATCAAATTCCCTGTAGTTCGCTAAGATGGGTCGCAACGGCTTACCGCTGGACCAGAGTGCAGTTTAACGTCGTGATGGACGTGGGTGAGACCCGACGTGAAATGACGGGTGGGCATGAACCTCATGGAGGCTTCATACGTACCATGCCTTGACATGGATCAAAGTCCTTGTAGTTCGTTAAGATGGGTCGCAACGTCTTACCGCTGGACCAGAATGCAGTTTAACGTTGTGCTGGACGTGGGTGAGACCCGACGTGAAATGACGGGTGGGCTTGAACCTCATGGAGGCTTCCTACGTACCATGCCTTGACATGGATAAAATTCCTCGCAGTTCGTTAAGGGTAGGGTTAAGGGTCGGTGCTCACTCGAAGACCACGTGAGTCATGCTCAGTGTGAGAAATAAGAGGTTGCAAGGACCTGACGATCAGGTCGCGAAGGATGCGTCCGTGAGAAGCGAAGAGGGGCTTACACGTTAGGCGGCCCATGGTGCTGGGACTTACTCCAGGATGGAGGCCCAAAGCGCGACAATGCGCGGGAAAGATGGACCTTGGTCCAATGATAAGAGGTGCCTCGTTCCCTATCACGCCTCCACTGACCTTGGTAGAGGGGAAGTACGGAGTTGCAGAGGTGCAACCATCCGTTGGGGAACTAGGGTCTCCCTTATCCTACGAACATACGCCACTCCGACAAGGAGGATCTCATCCCATGTGAATGGGTGATTCCATTCCCGTGGAGACGAGTGGTGTAAAAAATGTTCGACCTGGGGGTACCCTTCGTGAGGGGCACGAGGTCGGGTCACAGTTTAACGTCATGTGTTGAGGACGTGGTGCTTGGCAGTTTAACGTCCTGCAGCTCGGACGAGGTGGGTTCACTCCACACCCCTAGGACATACATAACCGGTACCCTCTGGTCCTTGGGGAAGGGAAGGTACCAGTAAGTCCATGGTTAAGGGGGGTCGTGGAACGAACCATCGAGGGGTCCACGTTAGCGTGGCTATGCGAAGAAGCAATAGCTGTTAGCGTACCTATGCGAAGACGCATTAGGCGAAGAAACGCTACGGGTGGTATTGTCCATGGGACTTTGAAATCACATCATGAAAACCTGGAGGGTCGCACAGGAAGAGGAATCTCTAAGCAAAGGAGTGTTCTTCGCGAAGTGGAGTGCCTTGGCCTTAGCATGGGGCATAGGTGTGAGTGGAAGGTGCTTCGTGAAGTGGAACAGTGTTCGCGGAGCACTGCCTTGCGAAGAAGGGGTACCTCGCGAAGCAGGGTCCTGCGATGCAGTGTGCTTCGCGATGTGCAGCGATCCTGCCTTACCATAGGGATCACTAGCATGGGTTGGGTGTTTCGCGAAGCATAAACGCTCCGTGGCTACCCGGGTTCCCTTGGGAATCCCCTTCCTTCGAGAAAGCCCTTGAGCTTCGTGAAGGGCATCCCTCTCAGAAGAGGGGCTCAAAAGAAGACAATGCAGAGGAGTCTCGCGAAGTAGAAGTACCCCGCGGAGCTCATGATTCCTGGGGCAAAGAGTGCTTCATGATTCGGGAGAGGAGACGCCGAAAGGTCGGATTCTCCGTCTTTGGGACTCAGGGGGAGTCCAGTATTTATAGGGAAGGGGCACCGCGAAGCAGGGCTCGCGCGCTGCCTTCAGTTCTTCGCGGTGCGCTCGCGAACGTCAATGGCATCCGTGGAGCTTTACCGCCTCTACAGATTCGCGGCGGCTCGCGAACGTCAAATGCCTCCGCGGAGCATTACCGCCTTAGGAGCTTCGCGGCAGCTCGCGAACGTCAAATGCCTCTATGGAGCATTACCGCCTCAGGAACTTCGCGGCGGCTCGCGAACTTCAAATGCATTCGCGGAGCATTACCGCCTCAAGAGCTTCGCGAGGCCGCCATGGTCGGGGCGCTTCGCGGCGGGGCTTCAGGTGGGTGCTTCACGGCGGTGCTTCACGAGGGTGCTTCGCGGCGGTGCTTCGCGAGGCAGCGCGGCCGCCTTCTTTTTCGTTCCTTTCTTTCGGGAAATATTTTTGGCACCAACAGCCTTGAACCAGGAATTAAATAATTGTAAAACACAAATTTTCATTTAGGAGGATGTACAAGTAAATACCCTAGAAACACATAAACATATTCTAGCACAGTAGTTACATCCCCTATTTGAACATTAATTTCCTCACCCATAATTATTTCATTCTCTTCCTCCCTAATAGTTGAATTTAGTTGATCTAATAGGGATGGATCTAGATATGAATAAGGCGGTGACATTTCTGCTCTAATGATGAGGTACTCCTTATCAACATTGAGAATTGTAACCTCTTTTTTCATACAATAAATTTTATAATCATAGTTTAAAAACCAATCCATCCACAAGATTATATCATATTCAATCATGGGTATGATGATGAGATCCACAGACAAAAAACATTTATGTAAACTAATGGGAACAAATTCACAAAACTTTTTGTGATGATATGTCCCTTAGGAGTTTTGACTAAAAACTCCTTTGTTATGTCAAATTGAAAATATCTAATTTTCTTAGAAAACTGGAAATATATGAACCGATGTGATGATCCAAAATCAAATAAATCATTATCTTATCTTGAGGAAACCATTAAATAACTGGCCACCATGTGTTTCGGAGCATCAACCACAACAGTATTGATCGCATAAGCTTGGCCTTGATCCCTTGCCCATTTCTAGAAAAATAATACATGGCTCTTAGGAAATTCATTTGTATAATGCCCGATTTCTCTATAATTATAGAATTCGACATTGAAATCATCTTTCTTCCCCTTATAATCATAGGCATGGTGGCCTTTTTTAGTACACATGTAAGAGACTCCCATTCACATCAGGCATGTACTGGGGTGTATCTTCCTACATTTACCACATGATGGATATTCAACATTTACCTTCTTACCCTAATTTACATTTCTAGAGTGTTCGGTAGATCAATTTTTCTTTTTCATTACTTTAAAGTCAGAAGACTTAAATAATTCATTTTCTGTCTTGATAGCGTATGAGATGATATCATCGTACAATGAGAGGGATTGTGAGACTATTTCTTGAAGGAAAATTGGTTTTAACCCATAAAAGAATCAATCAATATTACTTTTTGGTTTATGTATATAATCTGTTGCATGCCTTTCTAACCTTGTAAAGTTATACTCATATTTTTCGACATTTTTATCCTCCTTTTTCATTAGACTCAGAAATTGTATTTCCACATTCGTTCGATTGTCACGAGGAAATTATTTTTCTAAGAAAATATTTTTTAACTCCCTCTATTCCATATTTGATACTTCATGATGTTACTTTGTGTTTTGAATCAATGACCACCATTGATCTGCATCTCCTATGAAGTGATAAAGTTCCATGACATCTTTTACCCTTTCTCTAGTCCCCAAAGCATGCAATATTTACTCTATTGATCTTATACATTTCTCAACTACAAATGGAATTTTATCCCCATTGATTTTTTTGGTTGTTTCATCATGCATCAGTCAAACATTGATCCTCTAGATTGTCGATCAGGGTGATCCATACAAGTAAGGTAATTATTCAAAACTTGAGACATTTGTCCCAGAATGGTGATAGACTAATCAGCACCAGTTGCATCACCAGCTCCACTATAATTACCTTGAGTAGGGGTAAATAACTACATGGATTAAGTGGGATGATACAATTTCCATTCCATCCACTTGGTACCATTTCTAAACAATGGAATACAAAATATTATTTTATGAATCGCAATATATAATTCCATACTTTTAAAATATTTTACATAAATTGAACGGTTTATTGATATAATACATAATCATAAAAATGTTTTCTTTAAGAATTATATACTCATAAACCCTTTCATAATGGTTTGTAAAGAAAATGATAAGTATCCTATGCATATCCCTAGGGATTTTTGTAACCCAGAGTGCAGCAAGGCCCATTTTCGTGCACCAATTCATGTTCGAGTCTAGCTCAAAGTAGAGTTTTCTGGTTTTACCCCTATGTACATCTATGCTAGAGCTGCCTATACCTACTCTAATTCAAACAGGGATGTATTTCATGGATAACTCACAAAATCTCTATATTACCAAAATTCTATGATGTTCTTCTGTACTAATCCTAAAATTCAATCTTAGGGTAATGTCCTCTAATTATGTTTTTTTTAAATCTAGTTTTTTAGTCTTGTAATAAACTTCCTTTGATACCAACTATAATACCCATACCCCAGTTACCTAGAGTCAGTGCATTATTTCATTACATTGGCATGATCACAAAAGATCAAGTTTCAAAAGTCCGATTAGTTTAGTAGCCTTAGAAGTACCTGATACATTCATAAGTTTTACATTACTTTAAAAAATTAAAACAACTAAAATATTGTCTCCATTTACCACATTCATATCCCTTAGAATATCCATGAAGGTCAGTGATAATATACTTCTTCACATCCTAGGAAAAACAAAACATAGAAAGGGGTGAGATCAGATGCTTAGTAAGGATAACAATATAGCAGAAACATTTAAAAATAATCATAAACATTTAAGTCAATGTATAAGACTAAAAAAATACTTTTACAGTTAAACATAAGAACAATATGGAATATATAAATCAAATAATTCAATTTACTTATTCACGTGGATATTCTACTAGTCGATTAATCACATAACATATCTATAGCCAATTCAAAATTATGGAATGCGTAATTCCAAAATCCATTACCACATAGTCAAGGCCTTGTGACAAGACAACAAATAAGATTTTTTCAAGGCATTGTTCCAAGACACGAGTATGTCTCATGAGACCTACCGATACATCTAGGATCTATAGCGGGCTCCACCTTTCACTTACTAAGTCTAATGAATTCCTCATATGAAAAGGTTTAAACATTACATAAACATTTTTACTAAAACTAGCATACGAAATGTCAATAATTTATCCATACACAGTGAATCATAAAAAAATAACACAACCATAGTCAAGCATATCACAAAACCTTCAATACAACATGGAAGTTTTTTATCATAATAAATCAACTTCAAACAAGTTTAAAATCAATCAAAGTATATTGACATAGATGAAATGAAAACTTTTTGAAATAAATTCCACGTTCTATTTTGAAACCATTTAGAAGTCTCATAATTATAACAGAAAAAATTTATTTTGATAATAATCTTATAATATTGTATGGGAAGCTTTGACAATGTTATAATAGTAGAAATTAGCCCCACTCTCCGTATAAGTTAAAAAACATTTCTTCCATAATTTTTCCGAAAACGTCATAATATACCTTGTTTGGAAAAACAACAGAAATATTCCTTTCAAAACATATACGGTCAAATAATGTTATAAATGACTTATAAAAATAGTCTAGTAAATATTTATAATGTTTTTAATTACATTTTTATGTATATAAATATGTGGATGGAAATGAGGTCCTAGAAGATACTTACGTATTAACAACCTCGAATAAGTAAATATATTGTAGAATTAACCATTACCTTTTACATTTCCTTGGTCGAGGGTACGCTAACCTCCTATATAAGATTTTGATAAATTTTATTAAATTATAAGAAACTATATAACTAAAAATTATATCATATATGATCTTCTAATATTATTTTGTAACCAATTTTTTAGTGTTATCATCGTTTCAGTTGTTAACCGATTCATTTTCCATTATATGTTTTGTTACATAAGGCATGTTTTTTATGTATAAGATTTATTTGATATATATCCTGAATTATATTAAATAATTAAAAATTATTTATAATCATCAAATGGAAATTATTCTTGAATCATTATGATGGGGAATGAATCTCATCGTGATCGTGGTGATGGTAATCTGTACATTTGCAGTAGTGACCATATCATTCAATTGAAGGTGAAATCATATATAATTAATTGTTATATGATATATAAATAATAGTTAACATGTAATAATTATTATTTACATCAATTATACATCATTATTATACCCATCCAAAAATATAATTTTTTGATTGACAACTACACCACGATGTTGAGACGGTAAGCCGTACGTACTAACATATGGTGACATTTTCATTAATATAATGGATAGAATAATGAATATGGTTGTACCATATTATAATAACACCAATGTATGTTTAAGATAATTTATTAATTATTTTTTAATGGAAAAAACAAAGAATGTGGAAGTAGAAACGAAAAGAACATGAAAGAGGTGCTGAAATATTTTCCTTTTCGTTAGGTTCTTCTTTTTGATTTGATCAAAACAACTCCATTGGTGGGTGTTTTGACCAATTTAATGCCTCTAGGATGAAGTTAAAGAAGTTAGGAGGTTATTTGGGTAGGTTTTGGCTGATCCAAAAGGTTTTTAGGTGTGAATTAGAGATAATGTGATGTTCCCTTTTATAAGAGTGGTGAGAGGAATCTTAAAATAATATTGAAATATTTTTTATAGTAATAACATGTATTGTTTCAAATCGATGAAAAATGATTTATTTATAGGATATTATTATGATGGGTAAAAAACCACCAAACCAATAGTTTAGTCAGGTTTGGGTCTCCATATTTTCTGTATCTTTTTAGATTTAACTCTTAGTTAACTAGTTTGACATTTTACATGTCTCATTGTATTTTAATATTAAATGGTTAATAAACATACTATTACAAGCCAAGAGAACCCCAAGTGGTTCATTATTAATATATATATTTACATAAATATTTCTTTTGGATGATCCTATGATTTTCAGGAATAATATATCATTTAATTATATAATATTTGTTTTTAATACTCTTTTATGTCAATATTCACACTATTTGGTATATTGTTTTTGTTAATGTAATAAAAACATGATTACATCGAAAAAAATTAATTAAATCAACCCTAAAATGTCACATTGAACTATAAAATTAGTGTAATTCATCAAAAGTTTCATATTAAATTTATTTTGATGTGTATAATATTATTTATTTTAATATTTCATTAATAAGTTAATTACTACATCATCATTGTGTCATAAGTAAATTTAATTATTTAATGTGTAAAAATTATAAATACAATAAAATTATGCTGTAAATTTCCTTATATTTTTAGTTATTATTTATAGTTGAACTTATCTTATTTATAACCCTATATTAAAAAAAAATTTGTTATGAAAACATGAGTCTAACACTTTTATCTCTTCTTTAAATTAAATAATAATAAATGCCCTAATCTAATCCAAGTCGACCTATAAGATCATTTTTTATTAATAAGGTTGTTTTCAGTAGAAATAATTATATATAATATAAATAGGACATTTTCTAGGGTAATAATAATATCATTTTTACCTTTAATTACACTATTTACTTATAACAGTGGTAAATAAAAGCTAAAAGTTACTCTTTAGAAATAGTAGTTTCATCTTATTGAACCACATATTTCTAACTGATATCAAATGAATCTCTTGGTTTTTATAAATTCAATTCAATAATGTGGTAAAAATATGTTTTATGAAAATTTGAAAATGCCACTAAGAGGTGGGTAAAAGAAGGTAAAAAATTTAATTTTTTTTATTTATTTAAATATATTATAAAACGAATCCAATGAATTACATTGAATATATATGGATATTATGTATATATTTTTAACTATAATAAATTTAAATTAAATTAATAATTATTTAAATAAATATTCAGTTTTATACAATAACCTAGTGTTTTTACTATTCTTCAAAAATTGAAAACTTTCAGAAAAATACGAAAATTTCACCCTAAGATAATTTCGATAATCCAAATCCAAAAATGAAGGACATTTTGAAACATAAAATTTATAAAATTTCAATAAGTGGGTATTACTACTCATAATGGATGTGTTTGATTGGTTTTGGTGTGTTTGAAATCGATGTTGTGTGCAACAGAAGTTATTGTAATATTCAACGGGAAACGTACCATGGAAGCTTGGGGGGTAACATTCTCCCCTCATTAAAAATAATTTCGTCGTCGAAATTTCATGAATATTACTGCATAAAATTTTTCGAATGGTTCTTTATCAAAAGTTCCTCAGGTTCCCATGTTACCTCTTCCATAATAGGCTTTCTCTACAATACAATTATCAGATGAGTCTTCTGGTTTCCAGAACATTTTCTCTAGTATCATGAATTTTTACAGGCTCCACACAATAAGACAGATCAGGTTCCAGTTCAAGTTCATCATAGGCGAGTACATTTGTTGGGTCAGACATGTATTTTCTCAACAGTGATATGCGGAACACATCATGATCAATAGAGAGACATGGAGTCATTTTTAAATGATAAGATAAAACTCCATTTTATTCTCAAATTTCGAAAGGTCCTACGTACTTGAGACTCAATTTACCCTTCTTACTGAATTGTTTAACTCAATTACATGGGGATACCTTGAGGAAAACATGATATCCAACAGAAAATTCCAAATCTTTACTTTGGTATTTGGAATAGATCTTTTTAATACATTGGTATGTTTTGATGTGGGTTTGTATAACCTTCACATTTTCCATTTTTCCCTTAACATGTTTTGGTTCTTCGAGTTTTCTTTCACCAACAACATCCAAACAAGATGGTGTGTGACATATCTTTCCATATAACTCTTCATATGGTTCCAACTGAATACTTGAATGGAAGATATTGTTATAGGAACATTATAACAGAGTTAAATATTGATCCCGCATACCGTGAAAGTCATGTGAGCAAGATCTCGACATGTCATATATGGTTTGAATAGTCTATTATGATTGTTCATTAGTCCTGGGGTGGTAGGAAGTGCTCAAACAATGTTCAGTATACAGGGCCTTTCGAAGACTTTTCTATAATATTAAAGTAAAACATGGATCGCAATTAGAAACAATCCATAGGCGTAATCCATGAAGTATTACAACTTCATTAATATATTGTATTCCCAGATGTTCAAGTGGTAAATATGCCCTTATAGCAAGAAAATGTGATGACATGGTAAGATGATCTACAATGACCCATATTGAATAATTTCTTATAGGAGTCTTTGGTATCCCCATAAAAAATTCCATATTAATATTTTCTCATTTCCACTTAGGTATGGGAAGTGGTTTCATGACTCCTCTAGGATCTTGTCTTCCAGATTTCACTTGTTGAAAAACCATTCATGTCGACAAAAAATAAGAAATCTCTCTCTTAATGTTATCCCACAAAAAAAATTCTTTCAAATCTCTATACGTAATTATGCTACTAGGGTGTATAGAGAAATTGAATCTATGAGCATCATCCAACAATTCCCTTTTTAGATCATGTATGTCAGGAACACAAAGTCTCTTCCCAAATTTCAAAATTCTATCTTCATATACGAAGTCACTCAATCTCCTATCATTCACAGCTTTAATCCTATTTTGAAACACCTCATCATTGGTCTGAGAACACTTTATCAATTATATTAATTATGGTTTGGAAACCATTTGAAATAGTTTTAATATTTCACCTTCCGTGGTTATTCCCAAATCCATCTTTACTAGATCCCTGAAAATAGTATCTTTTTCAATTATCATCTTGTTCAAAACTCCATGATCTGTTCTGCTCAATGCATCTACCACCTTATTTTCCTTCCTCATGTGCTAGTGTATAGTGAAATCATAATCCATGAGTAGTACGAGCCATCTCCATTGCTCCATGTTGAGTTATTTTTGTGAGAAAATATAATTCAAATTCTAGTGATCAGTATATATTTCACAATTTTCACTATATAGATAGTGTCTCAATATTTCATAACAATGATTACATCTGCTAACTCAAGATCATGAGTGTGATAGTTTTGTTCATGATTTTTTAGTTGTAGTGATGTATAGGAAATAACTCAATAATTCTGCTTAAGGACACAACCAAGACCTTTCATTGAAAAATATATTTAATTTACAAAGCCATCATTCCCTGATGGTAGAGTCAAGATAAGAGAATTGAATAATCTTCTCTTTAGTTCTTCATTTAATTCATCACACTCATTTTTCCCAAAAAATTTAAACCCATTACGTCGGATCTGGGTTAATGGGTTAGGAAATATGAAAACATTCTGGACAAAATGCCGATAATAACTTGCTAAACCAATAAAACTGCTTACCTCAGTTATACTTTTTGTTACTGTCCATTCTTGGATTGCATTTCTCATAGAAGGATCAAAATATATTCCATCATTAGATACAATATGGAAATGAAAACAAATCTCTCGATGCCAGAATCCACAAATGATAAACAATCCAAATAATTGATTTCAACTGAGGGTATTCAGAATAGTGCGCATGTGATTTTCATGATATTTGTAACTTTTGAAGTATACCATGATATCATCAAAAAATAGCACTAAAAGTGTTCAAGATATTCCTTGAAAACTATGTTCATTACATCCATGAAAATAGAGGGTGCATTAGTCAATCCAAAAGGCATTACTCTAAACTCAGAATGATCATACCTGGTTCGAAACTCGGTATTAAGAATGTATTCCTTCTTCACACACAACTGATGATATCTTGATCGAATGACAATATATGAATAATTTTGAGCTCTATGAAGTTAATCGAATAAATCATCAATGTGATGTAGGGGATACTTGTTCTTTATTGTTATAGTATTTATCTCCTTGTAGTCAACGTAGAACCTCATATATCCATCTTTCTTCTTAAGAAAAAGAACAAGGACTCCCAATGGAGAAAAACTAGGGTGAATAAATCCAGTATTACTCAATCCCCCTAGTTGTTTCTTTATATTTTCTAATTACACAATGGACATTCTATAAGGGGTCATTGATATGGGCATTGAACCATGAATTAAATCAATGGAAAACTCAATTTCTCGTTATAGAGGATGTCCAGGTAATTCCTCTAAGAACACATCAACATATTATTTCACAATAGGGACATACGCTATTTTAACATTTCTTTCCTCACCCATAGTTATTTCATTATATTCCTCCCCAATAATTGAATTTAGTTGACCTAATATGGGTGGATCTAGATAAGAATTATGTGGTGATGTTTCTGCCCTATAAATTAGGTACTCTTTATCATCATAGAGAGTTGTTACCTATTTCATACAATAAATTTTCACATCCTGGTCTGAAATCCAATCGATTCCGTAGATTATATCAAATTCATTCCTGGTTATAAAGCCGAGATCAGTAGAAAAATATCATTTATGTTCCCTAATGGGAACTGATTCACAAAACATATTTGCGATGATACATCCCTTAGGAGTTTTGAATCACAACTCCCCTGTTATGTCAAATTGAAAATATATAATTTTAAAAGTAAATTAGGAAGATATAAAACGATGTGATGATCCATAATCATATAAATCATAGGCTAAGTAGAGGAAACCATTAATTTTCCTACAACCATGTCTTTCAGAGCTTCAACCTCAGTAGTAGTGATCGCATAAGCATTGTCTTGCTCCCATGGCCTTATCTGGGGAACGATTCATTGGCACTTAGGACATTTTTTTTGAATAATTCCACTTTTATCTACAATTTTATCATTCAACATTGACTTCTACTTTCTTCCCATTGCAATCATGATATTGGTGTCCTTTTAAACCGCACTTGTAATAGACTCCCATTCCCTTTAGGAAAGTACCAGGGTGTTTCTTCCCATATTTACAGTAGGATTGATATTAAAATTTTCATATCATCCCCTCATTTCCATTTCAAGAGTGTTCATCAGATAACTTTTTCTCTTACATTTATTTAATGATTTAAGTCTTAGAGATTTCCTTTTCTGTCTTGATAGTGCACGAGAAAATATCTTCGTATGATGACAAATATTTTGAGAATAATGATCAATGGAGAAATGATTTTGACCCATAAAAGAATCAATCAATCATACTACAAGAGTTACTTATAAAATGTATTGCATGACTTTCTAACATTGTAAAGTTAGCCTCATATTTTGTGACATTCTCATCAACCTTTTTCCTCAGACACAGAAATTTTCTTCCCATATCCTCTCGATGGTCACGAGGAAAGTAATTTTCTATTAAAATATCTTCAAACTCCCTACATTCCATAGTTGATACTTCATCATCATCCTTTGTGTTTTGAATCAATGATCACCAATGATTTTTATCTCTTGTGATGTGATAAACCGCCATAAATACGTTTTCCCTTTTGTAACTCCCCAAAGAATGAATTTTCTTCTCTAAGGAACTTATCCATTTCTCAACTACAAATGGATTTGTAGTCCCATTGAATGTCAGAGGTTTTTTCCTCATTAATGGGTATAACAATGATCATCTACATTGTGGATTAGGGTGCTCCATATGGGTAAGGTTATTATTCATAACATGATTGAGTTGTCCCAATATGGGGATAATACGATTCGCACCAGTTGCATCACCAGCTACACTATAATTATATTTAGTGGTTGGGAAATACCTACATGTATTACGTGGTTCGATAGAGTTTACATTCCTTCTACTAGGTTCCATTTCTAAACAATGGAATATATTAGATTATTTTATGAATCTCAATACATAATTCCAAACTTGTAAAATAGTTAACATAAATATAAAAGTTTATGAATATAATCCATAATAACAAAAATGTTTTTTCATAACTATTTACTCATAAACCCTTAATAATTGTTTGTAAATTAAATTAGAATTATCCTAATTATATTCCCCCGGATATTTGTAACCAAGAGTGTATCAAGGCCCGTTGTCATGAAACAGTTCATGTTCGAGTCTAGCTCAAAGTCACGTTTTCGGGTTTTATCCCTAGGTACATCTGTGCCAGAGCAACCCCTACCTACTCGTATCCAGACATGGATATATTTCATAGATAACACACAAAATCTCTTCATTACCAAAATTCAAGTAAGTTCTTCTATACTAATTCTTAAAGTCTATCTTAGGGTAATGTTCTCTAATCATGATTTTTCTAAATCTAGCTTCCAAGGATTGTAATAAACATCCAATGATTCCAACTATAATGCCTGACCCCAGTTACCCAGAGTCGGTTCATAATTAAATAACATTGGCATGATCACAAAAGACCATATCTCGAATGTCTGAATAGTTTAGTAGCCTTTGATGTACAAGATATATTCATAAGTTTTACATTACATTATAAAATGAAAACAATAACATTGTCTCCATTGAAAATAGTCATATCCCTTAGACTATCCCTGAAGTTCAGTCATTTTATACTTCTTGACATACTGGGAAAAATAAAACATAGAAATTGGTGAGATCAGATGCTCAGTAAGGATAACAATACAGTGGGAATATTCATAAATAAGAATAAATATTTAAGGCCATGTATAAGACGAAAACAAAAGCCTTTTAAACTTAAATATCATCATAATTTGGAAATCAAATATCAAATAATGGCATTTACTTATTCCCATTGATATTATACTAGTCAAATAATCACATGTAATATCAATATCCAAATTCATAATGATGGAATGCATAATGTCAGACTTCATAAACACATATTCAAGGGGTTGTTCCAAGACTTGAAATATGTTTTTTTAAAGTCCCTCTGACAAGACAATATTTTTTCTCATTAGACCCACCGATGCATTGAAGAGATATAGCAAGCTACACCCGTCAGTTTCTATGTCCAATGCATTCTTCATATGAAAAGGTTTAAACAGAACATAAATATCCATCTTCAAACTAGCATATGAAATATCAATACTTTATCCAAAATCCATGAATCATACGGAATTAATACATCCATCATAAAAAATATCACAAAACCATCAATACAATAAGGAATATATGTATCATACTAAAACAAAATCAAACATGTTTTAAACCCATCAACGGATGTTGACATTGATGAAATGAAATCCTTTTGGAAGAAATACCTCTTTCGATTTTGAAACCATTTAAAATAAAAAATATTATAAAATAAAACATTTATTTTGAAAATATTATTTAAATATTTTATTGGATTCTTCGACGATGTTATAATTTCAGAAAAATTGATGGACCCACTGTATATGTTAAAAAAATATTCTTACCTTAATTCTGTCGAAAAGGTCATAAAGTACCTTATTGGGAAAAAGGAAGAAAGATTCCTTTCAAAACATATATGGTTAAATAAGGTTATAAATGACTTTAACCCTTATTCTAGTAATTGTTAAAAATGTTTTAAATTACATTTTTATGGAAACATGGATGTGGTTGATAAAGAGGTCCTAATAGATACTTATGTATTAACAACCTCAGATATGTAAAGAGATCATAGAATTAACCCTTACATTGTACCTTTCCATGGTCGATGGTACATTAATTTCAAGTATAATACTTACATAAATGTTTTTAATTTATAAAAAACTATATAACTAAATATGATATTATACATTATTATCTAATATTGCTTTGTTAATTATATTTTAGTATTATCATCGTTTCGGTTGTTAACTGATTAGTTTTTGTTTGTATGTTTTGTTACATAAGGAGAGTTTTTTATGTATATGATGTATTTTATTCATATCCAGAATGATATTAGGCCATTAACCATTATTTTTAATAATAAAACGAAAATTATTCTTGAATGATTACGATGCGGAATGAATTTAATAGCATTCTTGAAGACGGTAATCTGAATGTATGCACGACCGACCATATCATTAAATTAAAGGTGAAATCATATATATTTCATGGTTAAATTATTTTTAAAGAATCATTAAAATTTTATATTTATTATCTACATCAATTATAAATCATTATTACACCCATCCATAAATATGTATTGAATAACAACTACACCATGACGTGGACACGGTAAGTCGTACGTACGTACGTATGGTGACATTGTCATTCATATGATGGATAAAATAATTAATTTGGTGGTACGATTTTTATAATAACATAATATTATATGGAAGATACTGGAATTAATATTTTATACTGGAAACTACAAAGAAAGTGGATGTGGAAGAAGAAAAGAACATGAAAGTGGTGATGAAATATTTACCTTTTCTTCGGGTTATTTTTTTTCTTTGATCAAAAGGGATAACTAGGTTGGGTTTTTGACCAAAGTGATGCCTCTAGGATGAAGTGAAGGGAGTTGGGAGGATATTTGGGTAGGGTCTGGCTAATCTCAATTTCTTTGGAGGTGTGAATTTGATATAATGGGATGTTCCCATTTATAAGAGGGGTATGGGAACCTTAGGAAAAGATTGAAATATTAATTTATAATAAAATATTTTATGGTTTCTAATAGATCTAAAATGATTTATTTCTACTATATGGTGAGGATGGGTCGAAACCAACACAACCAATAGGTTTTATATAGGTTTGGGTCCCCATATTAAACATATCATTTTAGATTTAACTATTAGTTAAATACTTTGACATTTACCATATCTCTTTGTTTTTTTATATTATATTGTTAGTAAACTTACTATAACAAGCCCATAAAACCCTAAGTTTGTAATTATTAATATATATAACTTTATATATGTAATTTTTAAGAACATTATATTTTTAGGAAGATTATATCAACTAATAATATAATATTTTTTCTAAAACTATTTTATGTCGGTTTTGAAACAATTTTGTATATTGTTTTTGTTAAAGTCATAACATAATGATTACTTTGAACAAAATTAATTTAATCAACTCTAACATGTCATTTTGACCTATAAAATTAGTTTATTTCATCAAAAGTCTAAAATTATATTTATTTAGATATATATAAGAGAAATTATTTAGATCCTTCATTAATATGTTAATTAACGCATCATTATTGTGTCATAAATAAATTTAATAATATAAAGTATAAAAATAAAAAATAAAATACCATTCTCTATGAAATATTGTTATCTTTATAATTATTATTTATAATAAAATTTATCATCTGTATAACATATATTAAAAATGTTTTAGTTATGAACACTTGAGTTTAACACTTTTTACTATTCTTTAAATTAAATAATAATTAATGTCTTAATCTACTGCAAGTGGACCTAAAGGATCATTTTTTATTACTAATTTTTTTTTGGAAAATAAATCTTATCCAATAGAAATAGGACATGTTTCATGGTAATAATAATATCATTTGTACCATTAATAACCATATTTACTTTTAACCGTGTTAAATAAAAGTTAATAATTACTATTCACCAAAAATCATTTTCATCTTACTGAACCACATTTTACTTATTAATGTCATACATGTCTCTCATATTTTTTAAATTCAATTCAAAAAAGCGGTAAAATTGTGTTTTATGCAAATTTGTAAATGCTCCTAGGAGGTCGGTAATAGAAGGTTAAATGTTCCATAAAATTTTTATGTTTCTAAAGATATTATAAAAAGACTCCAATAAATTTCATTGAACATATATAGGTATTATGTATCTATTTTGGCCTAAAATAAATTTAATTAAAATAAATAATTATTTAAATAAAATTTCAGTTTTAAACAATAACGTAGTGTTTTTTACTATTCATCAAAAAATGAATGTTTTCAGAAAAATAAAAACAAATCCTCCTATGATAATTTCGATATTCGGAGTCCTAAAATGATGTCAAATTTGAAAAATAAAATTTATAAAATATTCAAAAGTTGGTAATAATATTCATAATGGCTAGTTTGATTGGTTGTGATGCGTTTGAACTCGAAGTTGCATACAACAAAAGCTATTGTATTATTCAAAGGGAAATGTATTCTGCATTAATGGGGTGTTACAATTAGCTAATAAATATATAAAATTACCTAATTAATTCCAATTTAACACCCATGATGAACACATAATCAAAATTAATTAATTTCAAGAAGAAATTCCCATCATACACGTATTCCAAATGTCCAAAAAAATAATAGCTACAACTAAAAAAACACACTGCTTTTGTAAATTAAATAAAATATACATGTACATCCTTAGCCATACAAGTAACCAATTATTGTTTTTATTGTACATACAAATTTATCCCTCTTAAGTAAAAAATGGAGGGGAATAATATCCCCCAAAATCATTAACAACCCCATCCCAATACCCATACTCATCATCATCAGAATCATCATCAATATCCTCATCATTGACAACTCATTCAACAAAATCATCTGTAGCCTCATCAACTACAACACTAACAGAAACATCATCAGCACCTACAATACTATCTCCACCTCTTTTATATTCATTGAAACTGGGCCCTCATTATAATCACTTGAGGAGCCATTTGAAATGTGTGTTGACACCATAAATTAATGAAAACTAGTATCATCTTTTGACGAAAGGGACTAACTAAAAACTAAAATAGATTTCATGAAATATTTGGTCTTCAACAAAATTCATTCACAGTCATGTTTAATTATATCATGCTAATATAAGGATATTATTTATCCTCTCCTTCTTCTGTATCGGTAATCTCAATCTATGAGGTTGAAGAGGCATTAGATGACCACAATGAGCACCAATACCTAGAGATGTGATGTTTTTCCCTCGTTGAAATCATACTCTCTCCTAATGATCCACACCTAGTACACGACTCAAATGATAATGTGGACTAAGGTTTTCGTCCTCTTTATTAGTGATAGACTCTAAGGTAGACTTTTGAAATTATAAATAAAATATTAAAATATCAAATTGTAGATATATTTGAAGTATATTTAAAAAGCATAAAATATTTTATTTTTTTATTTATTTACTTAATTTTGATCCTATTTTATTCTACTTGTGAAAAATTATTTTTCATGAGGTACACGCCCTTAGATGTACAAAAAATCATGTTGTAAATGTGAAATTCATGAATCTGGATTACAACAATTAGTTTTTAATTGTAAATTCAGAGATAATGGATAATGAAATTATAGCTGATCAGACATTTTGTGTTTCAATTAATATTTAAATATTAGTTGGATCATGTTGGGTGGTGAATTTCAATAATTTATAATGTGATCAACATGATTGAGAAAGGTTATATTATGCCAATTTCATGGTGGTCAAAATTGGAAGGTATCATGTTTACAGAATATATTTGGTCACAAATTAATATCTATGTATGAAATCATTCTATTTTTTCTAAAAAATCCCCAATTTTAGATGCAATATAAAAAAATAAAATAGAAATAAGAATTTTAATGATAATCATTTGGTGAAACAGAAAAGTTCACATGACCTATCACACATGAGTGCATAAGGATCCTTTGATGTCATATTGATTCTGGTGATGTGATCCTATGTAAGAGTTGGTGTAAATACCTATGTGTGTCGATATATGGATGACATCATGATATGTCTGTTCTTATGTTTCAGAAATTATTTAATATATAAATTCACACAAATAGTGGTGTGTAGATGAACCAATCATCTAGGTAGTGAAAGTTGGATTCATGTTTCAACATAGCATTCGAGCTGAGTCAGTAAACGATAGATACTCATGTGTGGGTTTTATTCATAGGTAATAATGAAAAAACATGACATAATAACCTTTGGATCACATACTAGAATATTTCCGTGTATACTAAATGGATATATTAATACAAATATAAAATTACATAAAGTATTTATTGATTGGGAATCTTATTAAATCAATATCTTATTAATAAAAATATAATCATTATCAATAAAATTCTTATAGAGAATCCTTCGACATGAAAAAATCATGATGGATGAATTTTATGCATGATGAAATCTATTTAAGCAGTAAAAAATATTGAAGAAATAGTGCTAAAACAATATATTTTCATATTTTATATGTGAATCTAAAAAACATATATGATTAAATTAGTTTACATAAGATGAGATTTTAAAAAATAGTTTATACCAAGGGATAATTTATGTGATCCAATTTTAAAATCAAAGTTCCAAACATCTGATATTTGGTAATAAGTATTCATAATCCTCCAAAAATGATTACATACCATACCTGATTGTGGATGAAACTAAAGGAGTGGATTTAAAATCATGTGAAAAAGTAATATCTTTAAAGTAATATGTTAATTTTTTTTCATTAATTTTTTGGTAACGTTTGAATGTTTTTTAGGATACATTAATGCTTCAATATTGATTTGGAATTTGTTTAAATTATTTAGCAGCTATGGAAAGAGGAGCTTTATATAATTTTTTTTCCAAAAGATGGTGAATTGATAAGATGATAGTCTAGGGGAGTTATCGATGTGCTCTAAAATTCTTCTTAGCCACATGATTATGGGAGGTATTTTTCTTTATTTCGGATGAATGTACCTGGAACTTATCATGATTGAGAATTGTAGTTCACCCCATTTATATAGATATGTCATTCTATATTTTTAATTTTTTATTTTCTCTAATGCCTCCTAAAAAAATTCAATATTGTAATTATGAATTATTATTTATATGAAACCCATTAAAAATTGTCGGTACCTTAAAATGATAAGTCATCAAATGTGTGATCGTATTTTAATATTTATTTTTTGGATAATAATGATATAGGGGTACAGCTTCTAAATTTGTTTCCACAATTCTCTTGCAACGAATATTTACATCATTCTTGTATGCCCTCCGGGACAATCCATGATCCATTAACCTAGAAAATCTGCATCTTCAACATTTGGAATGCTAAAATGACTGAAAAATGAAAATTTTAATTCATATAAATACATCACTAACATAAGTAAAAATTATACAATTATATTTCACATATATTCTCCCATAACTTATCCTTGTGGTCGTAAATGATATGTCCCCATGATATCCGTTTCATGGGAATGATTCCATGGCCCATGGCTAAATTGGCCATTAACATTCTACACTTTCTGTAATTTTTACTAATCATTTGATTTTGATCATTGTAATAAACCATAATACGAGATTCGTGATTCTAAACATACATCATTTGAGTGTGCCCATGTATTCCACTAGAAAGTCACAATAAATAATATAAGAGGGGAAAAAGAAGAATTAATTAAATATTCAGTTGTATAAATATTAAATAATATAATTAGACATAATTAAAATAAAAAACCTGATGTAGGATCCAGAAGATGATGTGATGCATCCATGGATTTTCCATGATCAGCTGACACTGATTGATATATTTGTTCCAGTTCATATTCCAGCTGATCTTAATACACAGGAGTGGAAGGTAAAGGAACAGACTCATTATATATTAGATGGATTGTTGAAAAAGGAGGCGGTGTAGAATTTCCAGAATATGGGTAGTAGTTTTGGGGATACATGAATGGATATGGAAATGGTAAATGTGGTAACACCATTAAAGGAAGTGTTGACATGGAATTTGAAGAATAAAAAAATGAGATGATGGTGGGTGCATGGATGGGAACATCCCCAAAGTCTCAAGCAGAGGATGTAAATTTTTGTTAGATGGGTGTACACTAATGGGTTAGTGTGGGTAGTGGAATGATGGGTGATCTTCCTATAACTATGTGGATTCCTAATCTGACCCATGATGGTAGGAAGAGTCAACTCTGGTGGAGCTGTATCTCCCAAAAAATTGATAAAAATATGAACATGACATTATATGTAAGGAATAAGAAAATTTTTACAACTATTATAATCACTAAATGAACAAAAAGTAACAAACAATGATTTTTTATATCATGATCACCAACAAATAATCTCTTCTTATGAGCTTCTGTAGTACATTTCATAATCTACATAAGAATGGATTTCACATTTTTTAGAAACATTTTTTAAAAATCCTGCATATAAACAAGAAGTCCTGGAAAAAAACATTTTTATAAAAAATATTAGTAATAATAATTATAATACATGTTTTCCTTTTTTAAACCCCATTTTTAAAATAGTTTTATAAATTGAAATAAATAATGTAAAATTAAATGAAATCAAAAAATAATAAAATAGAAAAATCATTCCTAAATAAAAATAACTAAAATTAATTACATTAATACCTACCTAAGAAACCCATTTCATCTAAAACTGAATGACCCCTAAATATATATGGTTTCATCTAAGTATTTCTCACTCCTACATCATGTTCTACATCAACTATCACAATGGGATAATTTTATTAATCAGATCCAATATTATTGCCATCACCAATGGGGGTGTCAAATGTTGTAATTGCATCCCCAACATCAAGAATAATATGTGTTGGGATTATATAGTTAATGACACCCATATATGGTCTCAAATGATATTTCAGATAATAAAATTGTTTTCTCCATTGATGATAATATGTATTATTCATAAATACGCAATAATCAAATCATTTCAATAACACTAAATCCACAATCATTATTAAATATACCATTTCACACTTCTAAATAAATTCATTTACATTTCATCATACTAACATGACCTTAATAATAGTAATCCGATATTAATATTGTCTCAACCGGTCTATAATAATACACATCTTTATATCTTGTTTGAATATCTGATTCATTGTGAAAACAACCCATTGTTGTTTTTAACATAATGATATCATATTGTGCTCTCCATTTCAATGCTCTACCTATTGTAAAAAATAAATGTCATCTAATTATTAAATATTTTTATTCACGAACCAATTATTTGGGACTAGAAGATGAAATTGGTAATTCTTGATAAATAGAGTCATCATGTATACACTATACCTGAAATAGATAAGATTAATCCAATTAAATGGATATCTATATTTTAAGATAATTAAAGTAATCATCATCCATTTGATTTCATCCAAGGTAGAAACTTTTGGCTTTGCAAATACTATATACATATCAATGGAAATGAGTGATGAACTATACATATAATTTGTTTATGTTCTATATATAAAATGATAATGAAAGAATAAGGTATCTGTGAAATGGAATAGTTTGAGATAACATATAGATATTCATATTACCTACTTGAAATATTCTTCAAATTGACAATAGTTAAACAAGACTGTGTGATATTCCACAACCCACGGTTCAATGCTCAATGTTGCCAGTGTGTATGACCTCGCAATTCCACATATATGGGATATAAATGGAAAAAAGGGATCATTTTACTCAAACTGATCATCATTATCTCTTATTTCACGATTTTGAATTGTGGTCACATTAGACAAATACATTGAAAGCAAATCCATACATTCTTGGGAAAAATAACCCCTCACAATGGAACCTTCTGGGTAATTCTTTTTCAGACATCTGATTTCATTATGAACATATTTTTTCAGGGGGATATATCAACAAAAAAGAAATTGTTATCACCCAAACATTTTTGGATGGTAAATTTGGAATCTCTATTGGAATCAATTCATGATGAAGGCTATAATCATCATGAGTTTTTATGTATTTTAGATTCAAATATATTATGTTGACTTGTTTAAATATGTTTCAATAATATAAATCATGAATCATTATATTGTACATTAATACAATAAATTGATAATTCTATAAATGAGACATCAAATTATAATCATAAGGAACTCTCCATTTTTTCAGTGATACATATAGGATGCATTTGTGGTCGAATACCCAGATCCAACAAGTCCAAACAAGATGAGAGGTCTTCTATGGTCATCCACTTGATTTTAAAATTATTTGAATTAAAAATTTCAAATATTCTTTTCTTAAAATGCATTATGTCTAAATAATGGCGTAACAAATTATTTCAACAAATTGGAAACCAAAAAAAAGATAAATCTATTTTTCAAAATGAAAGTGTCATTAGTGTCAACATTCTTCCACTGTTTAGATTTTAAAATACCTTTTTTATAATGAAAAACTGAAATCAATAAATTCATTCTGTACATCATGTCCTATAAATGGTTGAGGTGGTTGTTCAGTGTCAAAATTATTATCAAACCACTGAAATTATTCGGTTATTGATGATCTATTTGAATGAATCGTCGATTCCCCATAAAACTAAAACTACACTAATATTTAAGACTTCTTGATTGTGTATTATTAATAAAAATGGTATATGATAATTTTCCATTCATTATCCATTCATATATAGTAATATATATAGGGAAATCATTTATGTTCTTTAAAAGGATGACATAAATATGGAACATTTTTTTGAAAATTCATTGAATTTCCACCAAAGAAAATGACAATGTTTCATCAACTCTTTTATTAATGGAAAAAAGTTGATATATTTACCACTTCTAGGATAAGAATGTCTATATATTTTTATACTTAATAAATTGAATGGTTTCTTCATAAAAATCTATAGTGGAAGATTGGAAACCTAAATAAAAATTGGGCACATGCTGTGAACATTAATAATCAGGCCAAACAAATTAAAACCGTCATAGGTTAGACCCAACAATAAATTATACAAGTCACCTAAAAAATCATGTTGTTATCAATCAAATTTTTTCCATGTTAATTCATCTAGAGGATGAACCAACTCATTATTTCCTTTAATTATATCAGTAATGTTCCATCATATATTGGTTAATATTTTTACATACATGAATAGATTTAGAACTCTAAGTATCAATGGAATGTAACACATGAATTTTATGTGTAACATGGTATGGTGTTCCATATGTATTTTACTTCCAACAATATGTACTACATTAATTACAATTACTATGTTCAACTATTTCCTCCCAAAATAAACTACAATATTTTGGACAATCATTGATTTTTTTAGTATAGAATCCATGATACGTAATTATGATCCATGCGGTGTAATGATTTATGGGAATATATTCCCCATCAGGAAGAAATCCCTTTAAAAATGTTTGAATATAATAAATGGAGGTATTGTAAATTATATTCGTGGTTTTCCTATGATATAACCACATTAATAATTCCATCATGGTCATTTTAGTACATTGCTTATATATAGGAGTTCAACGAACATTGAATATATTTTTCAGTATCTCAACATTATCATCATCAAAATTTTACTCATGTGTATAGATATCATTTCCTTCTTGCATAGGCATATTATCTCCCTTGAGATAATGCAAAAATGGAAGCTGATCAAATATAAAATTCATGAGTCCACATATTTCTTCTTGAACATGGATTGAGGAAAATTGACGCATCTATACATTATGATACCATACAAAATAGTGTTTTTGAAATTTAATTTTTTTTATATGATAGATAACAACATCTCATCTTATACCTGTTCATTGAACACATGTATAGAATTGACACTATATAAAAACTCTATCTGAATAATTGTTAAATAAAAAATATATAAAATTATACAAATTATTTTGAAACACAGTTGAAATCTAATTGGTATGTTACATCTTTCTTTTATCTATTCCATAAAATAGAACATAATTTTATCTTCAAATGAATAATGTAATCCACAATTAGATAATTCATTACAACCAAATTTATTATTAAATTAATCAAATCATACAATTAGAGAGAAAAAAATCAATAAGAGAATACATATGAAATAAGTAGTGAACAATATCTATTTGTTGCCCTAGATTCAAAATTGTATGACTCAATAATAATATTTAACAATTAAATGTATATATTTACATGAAAATTTATTTGTATCATTTTAACCATTTTTTTATCATTTATAATCTCATTCTGTAAATATTATAATTTTCAATTAATTGTTTTCAAAATGTACAATATACTGGTAAATTTTGTCGAGAACGTCATATTTTAAATAAACTATTAAAATATCATGCATTTGGAAAATACTATTTTCCAAATTTGTATACTCCCCTAGTATTTTGTGTAATGTGTAATAGTATACATAATTAATAATATTTTAGTCTAAATTATAATTTATGTTCATTAGTGAAACACAAATGACATTATTATTCTATAATTCAATGTTTTGAATCATTAATATCAATTATAGTAGAAAAGTAAATCAATGATGAAATCTATAAAAAAATTATTATTATTGTAGGTAACCATACAACTTGATCTTGTCGGAGTGAATTGAAGTGGAAATAAAACTCAATTATATTCCCACATGATAATTAATTTCTATTAGAGGACTCGATTTTTAATCAGATATAATATATCATATCATAAGAAAAATTAAAATAGGGATATGTACAATAAAAATAATAATTGGAACATAAAAACTGAATACATAAATGTAATGAAAAAAATAATAATAAAATCATGAAGTAATTTATATCTATAAAAATATTCAATAATGCATGTTTATTAAAAAACACAACCAATCTGGGATATTTTAAATTTCACTCTAAACTGATAGGAGAATTGAAAACCAATATTAATGCATCCATGTACCAACTACGAACATCATTGATCTTTATATAATTAGAATATATCATGTTCAACAAAAAAACACTTTTTATAACAATGGTCATTAGTCATTATATATATCCTCGACCTCATTTTCTTTCTACACGATCTATAACATTTCCAATACTAGAAATTGCCAATAAACATTTAGAAGATGAAGATTCCTTTATTTGAAAACTCTTCGATCATGTAGGATTTTAAAATTCAATTAAAAAAATAAAAACTAACTTCTATTATAGTGATACTTCTCTTAATCTAATATATTTTGAAAATAAAAAAAATTTTAAAAATAAAATCACAATAGAACAAATCACGAGATAATGTAGTTTTCAATAATATTTAAACTACGATTCATCACATTCATATTTTATAACAACCCATAATTCTCAATGTCATAGTTTTATTTTTCAATTAATTCATTAGAAGAACCAATAGTCAAATTCTCAGAAAATAATGTTTATATGATACAACATTAGATGAAAAAATCATAACTATATATTTAACTAAGATATATTTAGTGAATCATATATAATACATCCCAATACTCACATTTGAAGTATTTTTTTCATTTTAGGAAATTATTTTTTCAAAATTTCCTGATTCTCTAGAAAATTGTTGAATCTTGTTGTTCAATATATCATGGAATCAGAATTTATATTCTATACATAAGTATATATAAACATCATGTTAATATAAATAAAATTAATGTGTATTGTGGTTTTTAAAATAGAGGATGTATAATGATTATGAACTCAGTGTCACATAATACCAGAATCCTGAAAACACACAATCAGAGGACAACATTGTATGAACAGAAGAAGCACCACGATGAACAAAAACGTGCCTCGACCCACAATATATAAACCTCAACATACATATGATTTTTGATGGGATTCATGTTGACGAAGGAGATCAGGGGATAATGCGGGAGTAGGAGAAGTTTAGTCATCGATTTTGTGAGGATATCACTCGACCTAGGACAAATCTCTCATGTTCAATATCTCGTCAACCAAAGAAATATATGAAATACAAGTTCTCTAAAAATGGATTTTACCCAAACAAAAATAGAAATTAAATTCATAGTAAACCAAATCAACCAAAAATCATGTATACTAAACCAAACTATGTTAAACATAACAAATCTAATAAAAAAAATCAATCAAATATCGTAGATAAATTGAACAATAAGAAATGACTCAAATTGAATTAAGAAAACCAAAAAATAATAGAATAAATTTACCATACCACAATAAGGATTGGGGTCTCAATTTAAAAGATGACCAAAATTAGAAAAACACAAAATTAATGGAGAATATGGGCAAGTAGAATCATCAGTCGTCAGGTGAGGGAAACACCACTAGACCTAGGGGTGTGCATTGGGTGTGGGAAACACTGCATGTCCAGAATTACAGAGGGTGGATGTGTGCTAATAATTGGAGGACGATTAGTGGGGATTCATGTTGACAAGAGGAGAAGAATGGGTTTCCTGTGAGGGAAATACTGGTGGAGGGAAAGGGAACTGTTGTGGGGGGAGGGGGTTTCATCATAATGAGTGAAGGTGGAAGCATGGGTGGGGTGAAATATTTTCCACTTTATCAGAATGTTTCTTTAAAACCCATTGGGATATAATATATATACCTATAATTTAAAATGAACAGTGGGTATAGAATAACTCTAGTTAGGCTATTCCATTGGTTTACAAAACTATTGGTATTTTATTATGGGCATATACCCTATTTCTAGTATTTTTTTTATTTATAACCTTTCATTTTTGATTGGTCCAAAAAACTATGTTCCTAAAAAATCATGATTTCCAAAAAGGGATTATAATAATATTATACTAATATCAAATAATGAATAAAGTTATTATTTACCCATTCTATTTTACCAATATTTTCTATGGAATATTCTGGTCGGTTTATGATCAAAAAAATTTTAAATCATTTTATTGTGGAAAATGAATGTTCATTTTACCTCATATGACATGTATGGATTTACCGGCCCTTATTTCATTAATGTTTCCTTTTCAGGTTTAAAAGTTTATTTTTTAAGAATTTTTTTTAAAATAAATTTCCAATGAAATGCTTTTCAAATCGATTAAAATAATTATTTATAATATTTCATAGTATTTTTCATGGATGGTTTTCTTCAAAATGTTTTCATGCTTCTTTTAAATTTTTTCAGGGAAAAATTGTTTTCACAATGTTTCCATGCTCCCTTACGTGTTTTCAACGGAAAAAAATATTTAATTTTTTTTCAATGGACCTACTATAGCTTCTCATGTTTATTTTGATAAATATTATTTTCAAAATGATTTATGTTTTACAATGAATTTTTTATAGTAGATATTATTATTTATTTAGGAATTATTTTTGAAAAGATCAATAAAAATTATTTTCCATAAATGATAACATATGTTGTTGTTATTCATGAATTTATGGTGAAATGATTCAATAATTCTAGTCTAATTCTTTTTATGAATGGTTTATGTTCTGATAGAATTATGTTTATGGAATCTGTTTCCCTTTCACAAGTTATATGATTTTAAACCCACATAATTCATGCTATATGATTTTAATTTCATGGTTATTAAACATGGTATTTTATACACAAATAATTACATGGTTACATGTGTATTATACACATTAATTTCATGGGTTATGATAATATTGATTATGTGTATTAGGATCTTGTATGTGTGATTTGATTATGACTTAAGAGGGATGTATATATAAATCTAATGCATTCACTAATTGGAAATGAACCTAGACCCATTGTTTCGGATGAATCAGTGGGTATAGGTAACCGTTGTACCCCGTAGTTATAAAAATCATGGGTATACATATTCTATTAGAAACTACACCCTCGATTTTGGAAAATTGTCGGTATAGGGTGGAAATTGTTAAATATACCCATGCTTTTTGTAAAACTGTGGGTATAGGGTATTTTTTTCAAGACCTTTAGCAATGATTTTTTTTAAAAAAAAATTAGAGGTCAAACCAATACCCATTGTTTTCCATAATCATTGGTATAGGTTATTATTGAATCCCAATAACAATGCTTCTCCAAAATATATGTGTATAGAATTCTCACATAAGGTACATAAAGATATTCTACGAGACAAAAAATCATGGGAACACCCATTGGCCCTGTTTTCCATTTATAGATACTATTCAGATAAATATATATATGTAAGTATATATTTTTTTACATTTATTCTAATTTGGTATTGTAGTGAGGTTTAGAAATTGTATGCAGGTGGTCCGAGTATCAAACCACATAATCGGAATTTTGTTAATAATATTACAACTATGTAGAAATTGTGGGTATATGGTTAATGAAAATTTAGAATGCACATATTCCCATTGTTTTTAAACTTTTTTTATATAATTTTATAACTGTCAGTATAAAATATATCTATAATGGCTGATAAACTAGCCCTGGTTCCCAAAAATATCTGTATACCATATACCCACCTATTTGGGGGAAATATCCATGGTTCAAAACTATGTGTATAGATTCCTTTTCTAGTAGTGATTTTGTAAGGATTTAAATTTCATGAGATAAACATGGATGTAATGAGAAGTGAAATTAGTACAGTAATACAGGGATGGAACGAGGAGTGAACATGGTTCAATAATACATTGATGGAATGGGGAGTTAACCTGGTTCATTAATGGAAATCTTCCACAAATATGGCCTTGGAAATAATTTGTTGACTACTATGGAAATGATCATATATGATTTTGGGTGATCCATAATTCTGTGTTTTATTACATTATTATTCTTTCATGGCATTTTATTTATTTCCATATAATTCATGTCTTATGAAATTTCATGATTTATTCCAAGATTCACGTTTTTTATCTTTGATATTATGGTTATGAACTTCAAATGATTATATCACAGTATAATACTCTTATTATATTATTTATGCTTACGTGTTTCCACTTTTTACCCTTAGTGAGCATCTAATCTCACCCTTTTTTTATGTTTACTTCCCCATGTTATGAAGATATGGTTTATGTATTATGTTTCTAAGAAGGGTTCTACTTATGAAAAACCTAATAATAGATTACTTAGATCACTTATATACTAGTGTTTATGATTCCCTGTTTCCAAAGGGACTATAATAATATTGTCATTGGAACATCTGTTTTTTAATTTTTTTTGGAATTCTGTAGTAGTGAAATAATATATATATACACTAATATTCAAAAATTATTACTAGGTTATTATATATAGGAATTATTTCTTTAAAACCATCTACTTTAACTAACCTTATATATTCATAAATTAGTGATCTCCAACACCAGTTTCCTTAATTTGATGATGACTACAATTTAATCACTGATTACCAGTGTAGAAATAGTTTATGCTCCTTTCATTATGATACACTTATAAAAAATTAATATATTTCAATATTTACTGACTAAAACTATGAACCAAAAATTATAGTATATAATTTCAAATAATTTATTTAAAATAAATTTATTGTAACCAAAAAATATTTCTAAAATATCCTTTCATTTTTAGGGTTATTTTTATTAACTATATTTTTAAAAATCTAGGTCAAATGGTTTCTATTAAAATTTTAAAAATACCAATAGTTAAACCCCAACTCATATGCCCTGGAGAAATTCATTATTTCAATGCATTGGTATAGAATATATATATATGTATATATATATATATATATCACATTACTCATATTCCAAGTGTTTAGTAGTCTTTGGATATTTGATACATAAATTAATATTATGTTTCATTTAAAACATCTAATACATTATCGTAATATACAAAAACATTACTATAAATACTTCAAAATATATATGCCACATGTAGTAATCATCATTGATTACTATGGATGTGGGAAATAAAGTAATTTTTAGTTATAATATTGTATGTAATTGGTAGAGTAATGTGTAATATTTATATGAATTGATCCAATAATATAAAAAATTTATTAAAATGTTCGTATAAAAATATATAAACAAAAGAATAAATACATCTATTTGAATGATTGATCTAATGATTACGAAATAAATCCACGGAAAAAATATAAATATAAATAATAATATGGATGAAAATTGTAGATTATAAAGTGATGTAACTCATTATTTTTGACACATTATTCATATTATCAAGGCCTTATGCTAAGATGTCAAACATATATGGGTAATGGAAACTCACAATTACCCATTCTATTTTTTATTTGTATTATAAATACATCAAGGGGATATATAATTCAAAAAATCATAAAAAACAAATTAAGTCCAATTTATTTATCATTGGATTAAATGAATAATGAAATACATATTAAAATGTTCCATAAGGAACCTGATTCATAAAGAATTTCTATATAATCAATTCTTTCCAATTTAGAAACATATATATTCACAATTGAATATATCCCCATTACAAGGAAACATATGTATGTATTAGGGATGACAAAAAAATTATTATATAATAAATAGGATATCCATTATCTAATATAAAGACACCCTATCAATTGAATGATATAAATGAAGTAGTCATGATTAATTTCATTTTTTAAGTACATTAAAAATAAATAATTATTTATTACGGTCTATTAATAAATTTTGCCAATGAATATCCAACATGAGTGGAAAACCTGGTGTGTAGATAGGCCCACTCGTTTTGAATAGATTAAAGGATCAGTTAATAATGAAAATATATGTTTTTATTTTTATAACCCCTATCTAAATATAATCTTGATTCGGAATCTACTAGTTTTTGTACACATACGTAAATTTCAATTTTAGAAAACCATTCCCTCATATTTATGAAATTTTTAGGATGATTTATAGATATGAATTGTTTGATATTTATAATTTAATATGAGGGTATTATAATCAAAGGATATTTAATTTTATCCATAATGAAATGATAAGGAATTTATATCAAATAATATTAATGTGGTATCTCATTGAAAATAAATTAAAATATAAATATTATAAAAATTTAGGTGGAGAGAGGTTAGGAAATATAATATGGACATAATAACAGCCTAGGAAAATGATATATGGATAGATGACATGTAATATTCCATTGAAATATATTAAATTTATGTTAACACCATGTAATAAAATTCATGGATGAATATGGAAAAAAATTAAATAAAATTTTATCGAAAGAACTGTAATTGAGAAAGAAAATGGGGATTGGAAACCTTTACATGCAAGGTATCCGCTTAGAAATTGATAATAAATATTGGAACCCAATTAACTCCTTGGAGAGAATATTAATATGTAAAGTGTATGGTAAATTATTCAAATTTTATTTTGAGTGGAGATGTATGGGAAACTTGTGGATGTTAAATAATATTAGCATCGATAATGAGAATAAGTTTCTTGTTAAAAAACATTAGTTGACGTTTAATGATTGAATCACATGGGATTTTGAGGTGTTATGTAAAAATATTTTAGTGATAAAAGTGGCATTTAATTTCATAATAAATAATGCTCTTCTTTATTTTTTATTTATAATTTAAATCATCAAATATTTATCCACTTAAATTTAACTAGCTTTTCCATTAACCCTGATTTAATAATTACCATTGAAATTATTATTTTTATAAAAATATAATTTGACCCATATTACCAAATATTAATGTTAATTACCTTAATTATATCTCCAAATAATATAATTATCTTTCTTAATAGAATAAAATTTACATTTATCTTGTAATATTGGATATAGATAAAAAATTATAGAAAAATAAATTTTATATGTTTTGTGAAATCAATATTATTTTCCAATAAATTAATTATTAAATAAGTGTTAATGGATTTTTTATATGTATAATAATCATATTAGAGTCCAGTTATAAGTTTATCTTATTTTTATAAATATACTAAAAATTTAATAATAATAATCATTTTATGTTACAAATTTTTATTAAAATCAAAAAAAATTCCCTTACAATAATCTTTATATTCATAATCACAAAAAAATTAAAATTATTAATTCTTAAAATGTATGTTCTAAAAATACATATGAAGTAAGAATATTTATAATATATTATATTACTGAATTAATAAAAAATTGTAATATTTTTATTGATATATTTTTTACATTCTATAGAAAAATCCAAATCTTATAGATACCATATCCTAATATCACATTAAATGGTTTTCACATATGTAATGGTCACCTAGTGATTGAAAATGATATATTAGATAATTCAATATAACAGAAAATAGTTATTTGGATATCGTAGGTGATACATAACTATTTACTTGTATGAGAATGTGATATTAAAAGTTATTTAATTCAGAATATTTTGGAATCTTCTCAATTGATTAAAATATCCTGATGGTGGTGGTTGATACATGAATCAAGATAAGATAGACTAGGTAAAGGTTGAGACTTTCTATTTTCTCATTGAATTTTATGAACGATGATTTGAAATACATTGATGGTGATTTATTTTGGATTATTTTATGAACGATTCTCTTGAATGGTTTGAATTGATAAATGTGTAATACTTAAAATAGAAGTGCCTAATTTATTGATTTTTTATATATTTCAATGTGTATCATTGGAAACAAATGAATTATCACTTAATTAAAGTATGTACCACAAAAATTAATAGATATTATTGAGACAAAAATTTATAGATTCTAAATGTATTAATTTAATATGATTGGTTTAAATAGCATAAAATTTTAATGAGAAGAATTTTAAATTATGGATAATGTGGTTTTGGGTGATTCTAAAAACTCATAATACACTAGAATATATTGATGATTCAAAATTTTAGGTTCCTAAATAAGTTAACATATTTCAATTCATAACATATATTAGAATTTGAGGAAAATCTTTAATCTATTATTGAGGAAATCTAAAGTTAACGTGACCATAATCATTCTATTATGACTTGTTTTTTAAACAATATAGATTATTTTTTAATGCATAGTAAGATGATAAAGCTATTGTTAAATAGTTTTGGGATTCATATGTTACCTTCTCACACAAATTATTATGATTTTTTATATTACTGGAAAATATATATCATAGAATCAACCTAAACAGGGTTAGGATGTAATAACCAATAATGGTGGGGAAACTTATAGAATTACCATGTGCACTATGGAATTTATATTTTTGTTGAATATGGAAAGGGTGTGATATAAATCATGATGGGATTAAGATTATAATAATTCCCAATGGTAATTTTTAGTGTGTAAATTTTAAAAACAATTTAACAAGGTTTCAACACCCATCATTGGTCTTATATTTGTTACCAAGGATCATCATTATAGTTCTTTATAAAAATCATATAAATTAGATAAATTTACATTGGAATAACACAAAATTGGTTATTATTTGTCCCATCCATATATAATTCCACTTAAAACTTTTTTCCTTTCAGAATCAATTCAATCATGACCATATTATAAAATTAATACCATTATCAAATGATACTACATAAATATATTTAATTATAATTTTCATCAAAACAATATATACACTTATAAAATGATATTAATAAAAACTATTTTAAATCCATGGATTTTCACTTTTATTACCCATTAAATTTTCTTCCACCATTTATAAATATTTAACACTCTTTAGATTTTAAGTGTTTTTAGGTACATTTCATTGTTACATATATATATATACAGAATATTTTAATAAATGAATTATAATATTCTACAATTTGGTCACATATACCAAATATTTACTCAAAATATTTATAGTTTTTTAGAAAATCTATAATAATCATTTAGCTTCTCCAAGTAATTCTCAATATAAAAAAAATATTCTCCATGAGTTGAATCTTACTCATTATAAGAATATTTTTTCTTAATGATAGGAAACTTTACTCTAGTAAACTCATGTTTTATGACAATATACAATGCAATACAAGTAGTTTCCATGAAATATTGTATTCTTTTACATGAAAATATTCTACCCAATCACTATTAGTTATTGTTTTATGGAAAAAATGACATGTATTCTTCTCTATTAAAATAAATAATTTTCAATAATTAAGCTCTATAGTCCCAGGGTATTGAGGTGGGTTTATTATGAAATAACCCCAATTTTCCATTTTTGGTCAAAAAATAGAAATGTTTATAAAAATAATTTAATAATTTTTTGGAATACCTACAAAAACAAGGACACTTCTTCTTTTGAAATAGAAAAATTTTCGAGTAGCGAATGTTGATCAATTCAATACCATGGATTGAGTTCATTGGAATACAAAACACCCATTATGAATCCTCATAACTGTTACATTATTCCTAATAGACATGGATGATTTTTATTTTCATTAAATAAATTTATTCAAATTCATATATATATATATATATATATATATATATATATATATATTTAAAAAAATTTATATAACAGTAAATATATCTTAAAATCTTATATCTTATATTTATTAAGTTTTAGTTCCATGTTCACATTTTTATTAAATTTTATTATATTCATGAACATATTATTCAAAAATCGATGTCATTAGTATACTCGATATCATTATAAAAAATTAAGAATCATTGATATGAAATTTGTCACAAAATTTTTGATTTTCTTACAGTATGCTCTATATTCTTCAATAACCAATTTGGATATATTCATAGTATATTTCTCCTCAATATGAAAACTGGATGCTCTATCTTTATCAGTAATATGATCCATGAGAGTTATTTTATAAATATTTAACAAATCATTATTATTTTTATTATTTAACATATATTTGTCAATTTCCAACAATTATTTAGTTGGGAAAGACTTCAAATTCCTTTGTATGATAATTCCATTTTTTAGATTCTATTCCTTATCCCAAACTACTTTCAATTCACTTTTCAATTGTTTCTCATTATCATGTTTAGTAACCATATTAATTTATAATTGCCTCTAAAATGTTCCTACTCCTACACTACAGATTTAATTATAATAATGGTTATAATATAAAATTAATTTTCCTTTATTTTATATTTGATTTATCATTTAATAAATATTTATAATTACTCAAAATTCATTATAAAAAAATTGTATTCATTATATTCAAAAAAATGAATTTTTCTGTATTTTTTAAAGAAAAGTATTACATATTTATTAAATTACCTATTTCATAAAAAAACATTAAATTCACTAATTTCATAATCTATTAACATACTCTATAGATCATTTTTTCACTTCTTATTTATATTTTTTTATTAATAATAAATTGTTATAACAATTTTCATGATTAATTTATATATTTTATATTCATTATTTATCATCATATCTCAAATATATTTCATATATATATATATTAAATGTTCAACTGCCTTCATATCATTAAATGTAATTACATGTATCTTTAAAAATGTAATATAATATATTTACATTCCACAATATTTAAACCAAAAGATAAATTTATATATATATTATTGATTCATACGATTTAATATTTTTACACATTAATCCATCCACTAATATATTGAGCAATGGGTTTCCTGGAACCCATCGACTGGTCCCCCCACCCTCCAATATGTGATAGAGGGGTGTCCAATATAATTATGATGGTGTAACATGAAAAAACGATTAAAAGTGGGTGGAAAATCACCATGACTAGCACCATGGGAGAAACAGTTCTGGTAGGGCAGGAATTTAGAGTCTAATTAGTGATTTTCATGAAGCCTTCTATCTAATAGACCTTTAATCCGTATTTTTTTAGTGGTTTGTTAGGCCTCAATTCGTGGTGTCCGTTAGGTAATTTTTGTTCTTTCATGCCTTGTTTATTATAGTCTTATGTCCGTATTGTCATTTTGGTGACATATTAGGTTCCATATGAACATGATTTTTAAAGAGAAATCAATTTTTGTTTTGATAAAAAGTTATACCCTCATCTGGTTTAAAAAGAGGAAATTTACATTGAATATTTATTTAAATGGGAAATTTATCTCATCCTCATTTTGTTTTATATCATATCTATCATTTTCATTATCCTAAATATCTTCAACTATCTCAAAAAAATGTAGTTCTCAATCAAATAAAATATTTCATTGATTATGATTGATTCATCTATTTTTTGAAAATTATGTCATTAATTTAACAACAATATAGACATCATCTATGATAAGAAACATAAAAATAATCTAAAATAAATTAAATACATTTCAATATAATAATTAACACACATATTAGATAAATATTATACTAAGAACTTATTTTAGTATAAATATTTTGAATCAAATTTTTCTCATTTCATGTGGTCGGTTTTATTTAATAAAACTAGATAAGGATTTATATAATGACCACTAACTTTGACATACTATAAATCAGTCTCCCATTATTGACCCATCAAATAATATGACCATATAATCATGAATCCCTTATGATATATTTAAATGTTCACAATTCATCCTTCACTTATATTTTATTAATTTTTTAGATTTACTCTAATTTCTTTATGTCTAGTCTTTAATCTAAAAGTAATCTTATAACGAACAGAACATAAGTATAGTTTTATTTTTATCATGATATATTAACAACAACCATGAAAATAATTCCATAGGAAAATATATCTAAAACATTAATCAATTTTTTAATTATTTTCAATCACTAATGTCTTGGACAATAAATTTTCTTTATAGACAATAAAAAATTATACATGTAATAGTAAATTCTTGTGTCGAAAACAACATTGAAAATGCCCATGGAATTAAAAATATAAATGACACAAATTTTATAAGAAACCACTATTTAATATAGTTTAAATAATAAATTAACAACCCTAAAAAATAAAAAAAATATTTATAGAAAATTATAATAACATTTCTAACCATAATAAAATATAAACACAATTCTATATCATAGATGATAACATCACTTATGAATAAAATTTCATAAATTTGACATATCCTAAAATTATTTATGAATGAATATAGAATTACCGTAGATAGAAAGACATATATATATTTATATACCAATATATAAATTTCAAAATATTATAAATAATCTCAAAAGTTCCATTTAGTTTAATAATATATAAAAATCACAAAAATATTATAATATTTGTAATATTGTAGTTTTGATAAATGATATAAATAACACTCCATCATAGTAAGTTCTATAGTCAAAAGTGACATGAACACTAGTAAAAATATTATGAATATTTTTATAAATGGAGAGAAATCAGCTTAATATTAAAACTATAAAATAGTAAAAATTTACCCTTTCAAGGCCTTTATTGGATATATAAAAATGATGTGAGATTCAACCTAAACATGTCATAAATAATTGGATAACAAGTGACTAACACGTGAATGGAATATGTAATTATCTATCTTGATATATTTCAATCAGATTGGGAATAACTGATGTATAACTATGGTTATTCTCCATAAATTTATGATTTTGGAAAAAAGTTTCTTGGACATCTAATAATTAGTATGTGAATAAGATAATAAATTAAAATTTCTATCATCAACTAAATAAATAAAAAAATTAATATAAATAATGGTTTAATAATCATAACAAAAAAATAAAACCATTTATAATATACAAATAATGATTAAAAAATATTAAATAACTCTCATTTAGGATAAAATATATAAAGTATCCTAGAGATTATACAATGAAAATTACTCTCGTAGTGTTTGACATGTATAAAATAAAAAATATATAATTATCCCAAACCCAAGAAATATGTTTTTATTTTATAACACCATTCCCTAACATGGTTCTCCCCTACCATAATCTATAATTACAGATAAAATATTAACTAATAAATATATTTTACCTTCTTCAGTAATGATAAATATACATCCACATATGGGAATATATAGGGTATGAGAAAAATAAAATATTTGGATTTAATCTAAAAATTCAAGATCATCCTAATGAATTATTATTATTATTTTTCTACAGAAAATAATTTCAATATGTGTATTTACGGATGAAGGGATATCCCAATCAACGTGTTGATGATGTCTTTCTTAAAAATGGGATATTTAATGTACCTATTCAATGACCATTATGTAAAAACATTGATGTTAGTAGTCAAAAATATAATTATGATAAAGATGGTTTGAAATAGAAACAAGAAATGTTTACATTATGTTAGAATCATTGTCCATGGAATATTTGAATGAATTAAGGAGAGATGGATATTATTGGATGTCTTTAATAGATATGATTAAACATGTAAATGGTTCAAGATATGTGGAGAATCCATTAAAACATTTCCTACAATAAATGATTCTATAATTAGTGATAGCCTTATAATCAATGAGGAATTCTTAAGAAATAATTTAATCATTAATTTATAGGCCAGTGTGATACATATAAATACTCTAATTTTTTTATTTAAAAGAAATATTTTTTGGAATTGAATATGATGCAATATGAAATTATATTATAAATATCCAAATCTTGTTGTCATAATATGATAGTTTTGGTGTTTTACTAGAATTCATATGAACATTCAATGATTTTCAATGTTTATATGTGTATGATATATTATTCAGAAGATATAATTTAATATTTGGTAATGTCCTATGGAATATTTTCTATATAAGGGTAAGTTTTCACCGATGTAATAGTTATTTACTCAAAACCTATGGTCCACTCTACGAAAATATAAAAATTATTAATGACCTGAACATCTCATGATATTCATTACAGTTATTTTTCACTGATACCTTTGAAGAAGTATATATGTCTTCAAAAGTTTCTATATTACTTATATTTGTCATATAAGAGTCATAATGAAGAATTTAAGAGTTATTTGGACTTAAAAATATGCCAAAGATTTCTAAAGGAATGAGATTGTAACATCAATACCATGATAGGGCATGAGTTTTGTGTATATCATAAGAGTCATCATATTTTCAGAAAAAGGAAAGGGGTTCACTATCAATGAGTTGAACAATTTCCATTCATAAAATGTATTATTAATTATAAATTCTAAAAAAATCCATTTATCTAATGAATCATAATTTGATGTGGAAATATAGAGATGGGATCAGATAACCTGGTATTCATAAGGTTGACTTCTACTGAGAACCGAAGAATGTGGTAAATTATAATTTCTAACGTCAAAATATAACAATAATATTGTAATAGGTAATTTATCATGGAAAATTGGATTATATCTCTATAAATAGAATGATCAAGATAATATTCTATAAAGATAAATTTATTAAACACCAAAAACCGGTGGTTATTGATTTTTTCAGAGATGAATAATATCTTAATGACAACTATGAATAATAAATTTTTTTATATTAGAACTAAAATTAATTAATTTAAACATATTAATTTAAATTGTGATTAATAATATTGACCAATGGGATTATGTTCAAGGAATGAAAATGAAAATATTTCTATAATGTCATTATATAATTGAAATTTATAATAGAAATGTTTTTGGAAACTCATTTATGGTTTCAATAAAATAATATGTTCCACACCACAAAATATAATCACAATATATTTGTAATATAGTTATAAAGAAATAATTATTTTTGGTTTTTTGTTGATGTATATTGAGAATAAGAATATTGGATTTATAGATTATTTATGTGAATTATTATTTCTCAAGGATAAATTTATAGGGGAATGAGAAAACATTTATTCAATGAATTGTATGTATGGAAATAAGTTAATGAGATTGAAATAATTTCAGTTCATGGGATTACATCCACAAACCATGGTTTAAAAATTAAGTAGTAGTATATTAAAATAAATATTTTTAATAGGATTTTCAAATTAATTATATAGAAAAAATTCTTGGGTTATCAAGAATATAAAATGTGATTAGACGAAATATGATCGAGATTGTAATTGAAAAGATATCATACCACAAGATTGAAGAATAATATATGTTCTACCAAAGATAATGATGTAAAATTCAATAAAAATTATAGAAAAATATCTACTATATTATAGAATATTGAAGAAGAAGTTGAAAATACTAGTGTAGATACTAGATCCTAAAATACACATTATGGTATATGATGATTAAAACTTATAATAAGGGAAATAAATTATATTTTTTAGAGAACTATACATACACTGTATTTATAACCAATTTGTTGGGAAATTCAAATTAGCGGTATAATGTTTTGAAGAACAATAGATTATGAAGAGATGAGTATGGCCATCTGACTAGACTCTGGGTAAGATTTGGTTATATTGTTTCGTTAATTGGATAACACTCATTCTATTGTTCCTAAGTATTTTAAATAAGAAAAATATTTTATATTAGGACTAGTATATTATATGATGAATTAGTGATATTAATTTTCATGAGGTATAACTTGTTCACTGATGTTGGGAAGTTGTTTAAAACACCATTTGGATGACTAAAAACTATTTGGATGTAGTATAATGTACAATTAATGATTATCCAATAGAAATGAATCTCAAAAAATCATATTGACATCTTTGCTGTGAAATAAAGCATTATAGGGACTGAGTATTAGATTATACCCACAATACCTATTATTATCACTTTGTTAACTATTGATAAAATCCATATATTAGATAATACAAAATCACAACATGTATTATATTCCCACATTGGGAGTAAAATTGAAAAAATATCATGTAGTACTCATAAAATTTATTCATTATCCTAAAATATCATTTATATGTATACTATGTATTCAAAAAAGATCAGCTATTATCCTATCATATAATAAAATTATTATAAAACCCCATGATCATATAGGTGCATGAATTTCAGGATAAATATGATTTTTCTATTTTGTGGACAGTTTATTTTTAGAGATAAAACCTAAAAAGTAATTACAAGATCTTGATAGCCATAAACACATGTTGTGGATGTGGAATGAGGCTCAGTGTGAATTCCAAATGCTTATGTGAACATTAGATGAATCATTTGGTAGTCGAGTTTCTGTTCTTTTTCATACATCCACTACCGACTGGCACATAGAATTACATTGGCTAGTTAGGGTGTTGGGTAGTAACCCAAAACAACCACTAGGAATGCATGTAATATAGTAACACTACTATGGATGACCAGTGACCTCAAACCTTATTTCTAGTGGTCTTCTATTTGGTTTTCAAAAAGGGATGTATATTTTTCTTTTCATCTGTTTCCACTTCATATTATTAAAGATGAAAGGGTGTACATGGGATTAAATGTTTTAGATCCACTACCCCTATCCTATATATTCCATTTTTGTTTTTTGGATTTTATTGGAAGAGTTTCAAGGATAAATTCTTGTATCCTCCTATATAGTTTTATCATTCTTAATTCTTCTTCATCATTGATTGATTTGGTTTCCCTTAGTTAGGTATTTTAGTGATGATTTTACATGATAATGTTTGAATTATCCTAATATGAAGATTATATCCTATTGTTTTCATGTAGGGAATTCCACAATGAAATGATCCTTATGTCATTCCTCATTTCAATTAATATATGTTTCAACACCAATTTATTTCTATATTTTCTGTAAAATTAAATTATTTCAATTATTGTATTGGAAATGTATTTAATGTTTTTTCATGTAATTAATGTGGTTTTACACAATGGATCATTGGTTATTGATTGGTTTCATTTTCATTATGGTATGTTTTAATGATGTGTTTTTTCGAGTTTTACCTAATTTTATTAAATTGATGTTATTTAAAAAAAATTCATCTTTATTTGGATAAATAATTATGGTGGATTATAATTAATTATTGGTTTTTTAGAGCGGAACCATCATAGTTGATGAATTGGGATTGTGTTAGAACTTGGATGAGATATGGTGATCCTAAGAAAATATCCCATCATTGGGAATTAAATTAAAATAATTTATGATGATGGAGGTATTTTTTACATGACCAATGATATATAGTAATGTTTTATGTTTCATCATTTACATGGAATCATAACGGATGTGATCAAAGAGATTTAAAAATTTAATTACAAAAAATGAAATACATGGTTAGACTCTAAAAAATCCAAATCCATGAGGTTCCTCAGTGCTGGAATGATTAAATCGTTAATTGATGTTCGAGGTCATTTCTATGATTATATTTCATTTAAATTATCCCCCCCATCAAGGGTGTGATCAAATTCCATAATCCTTATGGTATTTATTATTGGTTCCTTGTTGAAAATTTGATAGAGGGTATAAATCGATTGGGGATGATTAACCCAAGTGGACCCTGGTGAAAACATCATATTCCATATATCATTTTGACTAGTGAGCTGATGGTGTGGTGATCATTCTGTTCTCATATTGAAGTAATCAATGGTGTCAGTGGACCTTATGTAGGTTGTTGATGGGTTATGTGTCTGAAAAAACCATGAATTACCCTTAATGATGAGATAAATGATACCCATTTTTGTTATTTTTTTCAGGTATTTCATATGTCACAATATTATATTTTAAAATAATATTTTCACAATAGAATATACGACATGAAACAACATGCATTATGAAACTGTGAGATATTATTATTTTATGATTATTATAACCTAGAAGCTGAATTGTCTGGAATAAATAGAAGTAACCTAATTATGGAATATATATAATGGACGTGATTACCAATGTTTTATTTAAAAAATTGTAAGACATAATTACTTACTTTTTTGTATAGTCAATTTATTCTTAAAATTATTTTCTCCGGGAAATGATTTTGTAAAGAATATTATAATTAATTTCTATAATGATTAGAAATATTTTTTATAAAATATAAATATATTTTGAAATTATCATCTCAAAATTATTTCAGATCTTTTTTTCATAGTATTTTTAAATATTTGACTTTTCAATGTATAGTTTTAAATACTAATTTTTATTAAAAAAATACTTTCATTAAATAATTTCCATAAAAATTATTTATAGTTTAAAGTTATGATTAGTTATCTTTATTTATTAATAATAAATTTATTTACAATAAAATAAATTTTATGTTCGAATTAGGTATACAAACTTTTAAATAAATAAAAAACGTATTAACTTAAAATTCATTGTCATAAATTTTTTTTGGATTTAGATTTAAAATAAATTGGTCCACTTATATGAATTGAATTTGATAAATTGGATTCCAATTTATTCATTGTAATAATAAATATCAGTTAATAAGGTCATCTTAATTTTTTTTCAATATGAATAATAACTGTTAAAAAATTTTGTATAGTGGTGAAGGTAAAATCGGTAAATTAGGGTTGAAACAAATTTGATAAAGAATATGATTAAAAAAAATACAATATTTCATTTGATGATTATATATGAACAATAATCATTCATATTTTTAAAATAAAACATTTTTCATTTGTATATGATTTTATCCTTTCTAATGTTAATGTTAAATATAAAGTCAAAAATGTCACTTTCTGTTTCATAATATCTTAGAAATTTTATTATAGGGAAAAATATATTCAATTTTAAATGGTTCATTTAAATATATATTCATTTTTTCATTTTGGTACTTTTGTTTTTAGTTTTATTGATGAAATAAATTCCATAAATGCTTGCACAACCCCGACACAGTTCTTATTCAAGGATTTAAAAAATTAGGAATATATTTATAAAAACGATAATAGTGATTTTATAAGGGATATTTAAAATGTAAAATAAATTTTTATGATAACTATAACATATTATAGATTTTTGAGATGTTTATATTCGAAGTCAATTGAATTCAGGTTGTTTTTAATGTAAAAGTTTGTTAAAGGTTATTAAAATGAAATCAATAGTTTATTATGTAAATGATATTTTCTAAAATTATATATATATATATAACATGATGGGGGAAAATTGTATAAGTTATGGTATATAATATCATACCCTGTCAATTTATAGGCTAATTGTTTTGGTCGTGGAAAAATTGCAAGCCTTTAATATTAAATAAATCATCTCCATGGTTATGATTTTTATAGGTTAACTAATGGGATTCATAATAAGTTAATGTTTAAAATGATATATAAAACACAAAAAATTAATTGGATGATTTACTAAATTCCATAAAGTCTTTATCTTTTTCTAAATTTAATTTTTTCTCATTTTACATGAATTAGTAACATATTAAATTATAATATTTCATATAGTTACAAAAATTCATAAATGAAATTTAAAAACAAAAAATATTTTATTAAATAACATGATATAATAAAAATACCAAATTATCCAAATTTGTGAGATATTGTTTAAAATAAAATTCATTTTACATTTCTGGTTCACTTTTATTTATATGGTAACTTTCATGATTTATAAATTGTTAAAAAATCAGTCACATCACATTAATTTTCAAAAGGATTAATGGAGGGTTAAATATAAGAAATAATGGTTAAAATATAACCAATAAAATAAAAAATTTATTATATAATATTATTTTGACACATACTAATATTATATTATAATTAAATAAATTTGGATTAACTATTATATGAAAATTAATTTATATTAATTTAATATATTATGTACTACGAAGAGTTCCCCTCCCCTAACAAATAAAATTGATCATCTACTTCAATATTCCAAAAATAATTTGACCATTGTATCTCATCCTACTCAAACCAAAATACCCACATATATTTCATTACCAAATTATATAGCTTATATTCATTCCAAAATACAATCCATTCACGAACTATTGTGTAATAAAAAATAGAGTTCTCAACAAAGAGGTATAAATCATAATTGGGAATTTTAAATTTCATTTCTCATAATACAGCATGTAAATTTATATAATCCATTATAATATAAATTTTTTATTATATTTTATATTATCAGAAGTTATTATTATTGAAAAACCATATTCCACCATCTTCCCATCAGTTTGAAAATGATTACGTCAACTGTTAGTATTTCTGGAGTACCACCTCCTTGAACAGATGTGATTAATTTTTCAATTATAATTTATATGGATGCTAATTAGAGTATAATAAATGTTTTTTAATATATATATATATATATTATATAAAACTTATCTTAAAAGAATTATTATTATTTATCATTATTTATTCTTAGCATTCATAATGAGACAACAACACCCATTATTACGTAAAAACTACCCTGTCTATGAATGGAATAATTCATTTTCTATCTATATCCATTATTTATGGCTCAATATATAAATATATAATGATATATATGATATATATATATATCATAACTAAAATTATTTATGTTATGGAAATATGATCTATGTATAGTGAATTGAGATACCAATATAAAATCATTTGAAAAAAAATATTTTAACACCCAGACATAATGATATTAATAAATATTATTTATACATGGTAGTTACAATGATCTTATGTAATCATAAGTGATATTAAATGTCTGTAAAAATCTCTTGTCTATAATTTTAATAATTTTACATTTTTTATACATGAGATTAAATATCTTTCTTTGAAATTCAATATCAAGGTAATGGATTTTGTTAAAGTCTCACTATTAATTGGAATTTTTTATGGTAATTCATTTTATGAATAAATAATATGATCATACTGAAAAAAAAAATTTATTTCCTTCTCATTATTTTTTGAGATTTTTTGTTTTCAAATATGTTTCTAATATTTAATAACTCAAAACATCGAATGATTATTTTTATGGAAACATGGATTCATTTCTCATATAAGATAAAATTTCATCTCCTTACATTTACATATTTTATAGAACTATTTCAATATTATTTTTTATTCTCATGTGATTTTTGGTGTAATTTTTATCCATTTTTTTCTTTTAAATGAAATTCAAATACATTTTCTTATCATTTTCGAAATGAGGAAATTTTAAAAAAATTTATGAAAATTTGTGAGGAAATGTTTTTTCACATACACAACCTGAACATAATTTCCCATAATCAGTATTGATCAATTATTTTAAGATTCAGTTAAAATATTCTAAGTATATTTTAAAATAAAATTATTTCATAATATTTTTTTATTTTTAAAATTTTTAATAATTGATTTTATACTGACAATTTTATTTTCCTCATGAATTGTTCCATTTACCAACTAGTGTAATTTTTCACTAAACATATCTTCAATGATGTTACATTTTATTTCATAGGGATAGGATCTAATTATATCATCCACTTTCATTATTTGTATATCATATAGTGACTGTTAATTAAGGATTATTTTATGAATCCAATTTCATTCCCATTAACAATGTTATGTTGAATCCTTTATGAAACCTAAATCTTTTTCATTGGTTATATTATGATTAAATGAAGTATTTTTTATGAATCATATTTCATTAATATGGGTTACTATATAATGATTATTGTGAGATCTTGGGGAGAACATATATATTATTTTCCTTAAGTTATGAGTTTTAGAATAATTATATAGTCCTCCATTTCATTGGATAAATATGGACATCTAAAGAGATAATAAGAACAATATTAGGGAGTTCACAATGGTTAGTAATGGATTATGTCTACTATAAAATTCTTGTCAGTGAACCTTAAATAATGATAACATTGAGAAAGTATTAAACCATACCAAATTTTTTTAAATTGGAAGCGATACAAGAATATATATATGGTTTTAATTTATTAAATGTATTCCATATCCTAATGTTTGTGGATAATATAATAAACATGTATCTCATGAACAATTATTCCTTTATGAATCATGTTTTATAAACATCCATTATTTAATCAATGACACATTATTTTTAGAAATTAAGTGAATGGTATGGTTTTAAAATGTCAAAATCATGTTATTGTATACTAATTTTCTTGTTTTGATTATGTTATTTTTGACATATCCCTTATTTATCCTTATTAATCATTTTATCTCTCTATTTCATAGGTTTCCTTTACTTATTTGATGAATAAAAATTTTAATATAGTTATGTCAAATAATGGTGGTAGGTTTTAAAATATTATTTGAAGATGATATAAATATCTAGTCAATATATTTTTTATTTATCCATGTTTTTAATGGCACTAAACCAATTTAAATTTTTCAATGATTTTAATGTTATATATTAAATATTAATCAAATATTATTTAATAATTATATGAAAACTTTGAGTCTCTAGGTTTCATATACAATAATATATTAGTAAATATTTACATATTATGATTATATATCATTGGTAAAAACCCCATTGATAATCTGATGTATAAAATAACATCCCAAATTTATGGAGATATTGAGATTATGTTGTTTCCCTTGAAAATTATTCCCCAAATAGAAAATAAAAGTGGATGTTATTTTAGTACCTATTAATAAATGTGTAATAATACCAAAAATTGTTATTCGATGTATATATCATCGTTCATTATGGTTCACACTAAGTGTACCCATACTGTGAATCATGTTTAACTCATATGGGATATGATTGGGTTAACACACACATTTCTTATAAATAGTTGTGATTGTCATTGATTGATGACAAACTGGGATGGCCTTGGTTATACATATGATTTAATAGAATGAAAATAATATCTCATCATTTAATCATACAATAAATTACTTTGTAAGATTATATGGATATCTTTATGACTATTTTTTCTCTGTCAATACATTATGTTTTATTCAATAGATAGACCGTGGAAATTCATGTTATCATAGAATGTCATATAAATTTAATGATTATAAATTGGAAAACCACAATTATAATAGAACTAGAAATAAAAAAACTTCTGATTATTCTTTATAGGATATCTCATTAAATGATAAAAAATTTATTTTTCTTTTTTTCATAAAGAGATAATAAAATAAAATTATCTTTTTTGTAACACCCAGGAGGGACAAATATTTATCTTTGAAAATTCCATATATATAAAAGGAATCACTTAGGGAAATGAATTTTATAATCTAAATGATTTTTATACATTTAATGTAAGTTAATTGAAGAGGTAATTACCTAGTACAGATTAAAATTTCACTCGAGGCCATTGATGTTAATAAAATCATTACATTAATATATCAGTGTCTCATGTTTGCTTCTATACCAAACAATATATTTAAATAATAATAAATTTTTATATCAATTAATATTTACAAAGATAATATTAATTTTCATCCACAACATGTCCCCTGGGGCTTGTATCGTGACATACCCCAAGAACACTTCCCAAAGACCATGGGTTAGCTACTAGAGCTGAAGCCATCAACCTAATAGTGTGGGGCATTTTCCTTTGTGACCAGTACATGCGTTCATTCACAAACCAAATAAAAAAAGCAATAAATTGGACACTAAGTAATCAGAATCAAGTGTAAAACAACATATAAAGCACATAGTGGTAATACTGAGCTAGTATATAAGCCTAACAATAGAACTAGAATTAGTAAGGTACAAAGGGAGAACTAATGGCCGTCTATGGAAAAATTACTACTGATCATAAGATTAATGAAGCTAATAGAATCTGAAGTAGTATGACATGTCCTCCTAGTCCTACTGGGACCTTCATGGTCCTAGGAAACCATGTCCACCATCGTAATTATTGTCGGTCCTGTATCCCTGAGCACCTCTATCGAAATATAGAACATCTACATCAGACCGAACACATTCGGGTGAATCCCTCGTAGGGGTGAGTAACTCAGTACTTAGTTATGGACCCTGACACCATTTATGGTCTCTTAGAAATACAAATAGGAAAAAACCAAAAAACAACCATGATGTATACCAAAAAATACACCATAATTCTAAACCCACAAAATAAACCACAAATATTATGCATAGTTAGCTCTACTGAGGTATATGTCCATACTTATACCTAGGTCATCTAGATATACTCGTCTCAGCCACAATGATACATAAGGCTCCAACCTCAAATCCATTTCCAGGATTTCCCAGGGCACCCTAAAATTTATCTAAAGGATCACGAGTATAATCTCAATGAGATGGCCATCCCAGATGACACCTATCTGAGAGATGTACTTCATCATGTATAACTCAACCATTTATTTTGGTATGTCTAGAAGGATGTGATATATCAGGCACTTTTTGGTAGGACTACCTCTAGTTCCATCACTTGAGGTATCGGTGTCACAGTCTTTCACCCGAGAAAAGACTATGGGAAACAATGTGAAGAGTCCCACTCCTCAACACTATGTTTATTTGGAGGATCACTTCTACAGTCTAATCCATGATATCTTAGAAGCTCTAGTAAGTTGTGTCACACACCTCAGTTCGTCAAGGGATCACTAACATTTACTGTGTGTCAATTAGATCATGTGTATGGTCCTACTCCTCAAAATGGTTTCATGTAGCTGAGGGATCTCCAACTCCCATGAAGGACCTGCTCTTTGTCGCTACTCGGAAACGGGGGAGTACTACTCCATATGAGATGAACCCACACACTACCCAGTAGGGATGTACAAAATGGTAGTTTTTTCACTGTGGGGGGCCCTCACCCTACTATGTTAGGTGAGTATCCACCCTAGGTTATAGTATCTACATCCTGGGATGGTATGGGAGTACAGAATCTGCGGGAATAAGGTTTAAGGAGGACCTGCACCCTGAATCGGCAGGGGATTACAACTCATTAACTAGAGGACCCACACCCTGTCAAAGTAATGGAGTAACTGACTTTGTCACAATATATGATGTGGTGGAACCTCACCCTAGTACGTTATGGGATTTGCGACTCTATCGTATCATTTCATAAGGAGTACATGCACCATGTTCCGACAATAGAGTACCTACGTCTATCTTATTGGACTCACACACTACCTGGTAGGGGACTACCTAACTCTATGTGTGTTAAGAACAGAGGAACCATTCCATAGTCCTATAGGGAGTACTGACTCCGAATATAGAATAACATTCATAGAGTAAAACGAACATGAAACCATGACATGGGGAGTCCGGTCTCTACCTCATTAGAGGAGTAAGGAATACCCACGCCTTGAGTCATCGAGGGAGTATTTGTCCTAAATCTCACCACCAGAAATACACCTTTTCGGCTCCATAGGATATCGTTAAGACCACAACATCCAATAAGTTCCACAAAAACGTGACCTGAAGGACCACACTATCATATGACTTCCAAAATGAGAAACTGCGCGTCAATCGGATGCCTGATCTGTAAGTTATATGAATTTCAGTACTGAGGGCCCGCTTGGATTCGTGTTCGATCCAAACAAGTCATACATTAACCTTATCCAAAACTCATGTGGATTATCTCAAAAGGTATGCCTCATCCCAAGGATTTTATTTCCATTGACAGTTCATTAAACATACATTTGGTTTAGAAGATATGGCCTTTTAAGAATAACTTGGTCGAAAAGGGTTCGGGTCCGATCAGACCCGATCAGTCCGACCCGACCTTGGTCTGACCCCACCCGGGTCAACCTGACCCGCTGGGCTGGCCTGATCAGTCCGGACCACCAGGCTCACACCTATCCCGCCGTTAAGGGCCGACCCACTTCTCCCTAGACTCGACATCACCGCATTCGGCACCATCTCATGTGGTCGAGCCCACCGGTCGTGTCCCCCACATCAACCCACATGGCGGGTTGACTTCTCCACGCTGGTTTCATGGGACTCAAACGTCATGGCCCATCGCGGGTGCGACTTCCTCAGCGTTGGAATGTCATTAGGGTGGGCTTCCTCCCCTGGCCAGCGACTGGGCCAACGACCTATCTCTTCTCCACCAGGCACGCGGATGGCGCTTACGTGTGTTACCACCAGCACAGCTGTGTGCTGGCTGTATCCTCACCTGGCCACCAAACGCACTCTAGAGGAATATTTTTTTCATCATTTGGTCATGCAGCATCCAGCGAATTCCAACTTTACTATTATGGATATAGATCTTCCATTCCATCAATTTCAAATAACTGGTCACATGGAACAAACATGCGGAGTGGCTTATGCATTATTTGTGTCTGCCCACTCCATCGACATTAGAGGATAAAAAATATGGGAGGTTTTAGGAAGTGTTGTTCAATCCAAAACAAATCAATTACAATGTCGAAGCCCCAAATATCATATTCTATATAAACAAGTGACTTGTGAATCAATTTAATTGTGGGTTCATCTACATCCATCATTTTAAAAAGAACATAGAATGGGGAATATCATTAACAACAAAACCCTACCTCAAACTTGTTGGAAGACACTATGGATGAGGGAATGAAAACATGCTCGAAGGTGTCTGTCGTCGCTGAACGTTGTCTGGTTTGAGTTATCCAAGGTTCATCGAAGCTCCATTCAGTGTTATTGGAAGACATCATTGGCACATCAATATATGTTCCTCTCGTGATTCCACAAAACGGATCCCCAATCTTTTTTTAAATAGTGATTAATCCCTCATGTCATGTTTAACATTATGATTCATTAATTAACCCCAATTAATGAGTCAATTAAAGGCATAAGAATTTCTGTTACAAAACCAAATAAACTAGAGGTTTAATATTAAATTTATCTCATTAATAGTTTGATATTGCACTAACGTCCCACTGTCATGCCTCAATGGTTATAAGGAATGAATAAAATAACCTTGGTGTTATTTTATTATTATTTTTGTAATGTCGAAAAATTAATTTTTTTGCCCGAACCTTATGGATCAAAGTATAGGTTCCCTTAAGAGAATCATGGAGATGTAGATTCAATGGTGCACTAATATTTTTAATCATAACACGAGTTCTAATGATATAAAATCGCACCTGCAAATTTATTGAATATACCTTAAAAAAAGATCAAAATTCAATTTCGGGCACCCTGAACCTCAGAATCACATGTCGTCGAATTTTGAAATCTCGAAAAAAATCCCATTATTTCTATAAAATTTTGAGACATTAAATTTTACATTAAATAGTACAATTGGTTGGATGGCATACACGACACACAAAAATGGGTTTCACTGAAATCTTATGTTGCACACAACATTGAGTTACAGTGAAAAATAATACTATAATATAATTATTATATTAAATGGTATTTAAATCATAATTCTTATAATGGTGGGAAAGAACAAAACTAACTACAATATTATTATACATTTTTGTTAAATGTTTTTACATTTATTCAATAAATTATATAGGCTTAAAGTGTGAATGTATCCAATTTGAAGCATAAAATACTCTAATAGTTTTAAAAAGTCATTTTACCTGCTTCTGATGGTGAAAACATTTAAAATATTGTTTTAATCACATTATATGTTTTCTTTGAAAAAATAAAAACCTTTTTTATCAAGGGAATCAAAATTTACATTTGATGATATTTTGGTTTTTCTGATAACATTCACATTTAATTGAATAGTGAAAAATATAACAATTTAATTCAAGACATCTGTTTCTTCTAATTCATTTATATGGTTTGGTTTTTATTTTAAATGGTTTTAAAGTTTAATTGAATTTTTTTAAAAATTTAATCCAATTTTAGGCATTGGATGTAATTTCACTTTTTAATTGTGAATAAACACATGCCAATCATTTAGATGTTTTTACTTCTTAAAAATACGCTTTCTAGTTTCGAAAATGCAATTTAATTTTAAATTCATTATTAAAATTTCTTTTCATTGAATTTAGAAAAATAGATTCCATATTTGGAATCATAAGATTCAAATTCTGTAAATAGGTAACTTGTATTTTTGGACATTATGAATATTAACTTGGGTAATTATTTTTATTTACCATGGCTAAAAGGTTCATCATGTAAATAAGTGTATGAAATAATATTATAATAATATTAAACTACACTATAACGTGTCATAATCAGATTGGATGAGAAATTTCTGACCATGGGCATCGATAGGCTAAACGTTTGGCATTTGTGAGCTACATAGGTGTGAAAATGAGATTTTATAATTTTTAATTTAATGATAATGGAAATATAAAATAAACTTGTATCTTTCCGTAAATCAATTTTTATAGAGACATATAAGTGATATCTTTGACTATAAATAATCATTAGTAATCTAAAAATATTTCATTCATCATGATATTTTAGTTATAATTTGTAGACATTAAATAAATAAATTTAATTATGAAACAATGATGACACGATGATTGCTTCATTAATAAAGGATTCATATAAATGATATTATTAATATTCAAATTAATTAAATTTTTTAATTTATAAGGCAACCATTAATTTTAATGATGAATATGAAATTTTATAATTGTATTAATTATTTGTTGTTGATTTAATCAAGTATTTATCAATTTTTAAAAAGTCGTGATTTGAATAGTGTCATTATTAACATAATTCATATTTTAAAATTTAAAATATTTAATTATATATTATAAAATTTGAAAAAAATATATAAAATTCAGACAAATGGATATTATAAGTCTAAAATTATATTACTTACTCTTTAATAGAACATTTTCATCTAATGGTATCTATTTTTTTTCTCAAAATGTTAATTGCTTAATAAAACGATAAGAGTAAAAAAGCGATAAATAAAAAAGATAATGATTAAAAAAGAACCAAAACCATTCTAATTATTATATTTTGATTTTATTTAGATTAATATTCATCATATCATCGAAATAACAGGATTTTGATGGATTTTGAATTGATATAGAATTGATAATAAATTTATATTTCAAAAAATTCATAAAGTGCCCCTCCTCCCTCTTAAAAAAAGGTGTAACCTATACCCACATAATCACACCTCTTAAGCCCCTTATATCATCCAAATTATATCAAAATAAGTTGAAAAAATCCATAAATTCATTGTATAAGACTTATTTATGGGATATAGAAATTCAATAAATCCTTTTGGATCAATTCAAATGGATTTACCAATTTTAGAGGTAGTGTCTTCTCTAAAGTTCATTTCCATTATTTTATTTATCCAATCCCAATGATATTATAATTCATTGATTAAATAACAATAATAGTATCCCCAATATACTACTAATTTTTTATGAGATGGATTCTAACTAAACTTATACACACCTCCTTTTAATGGATAAGAACATGTTGTTTTTGAGTATGTCGAACTACTGCCTCACGAAATAATGATTGTTCGATTTTCTCCTACCACAAATCATAGTGGCCATTATGATGGAATTATATTTATATATAATATTATATATTTTTTTTATCTATCATAATGTAATTATTATTTACAATATACCTTTATGATTTGAATGATTTTGAAATATGATAATTTCATTTAAGGATGTGCGGACTACCGCCCCCTCCAAGTGATATGGTTCATTAATGCCATACATGGAACATATAAAGGATGAATTAAATGAAATTATGTAACATAAAAAAATATGATATGGTACTAGAATTATATTTTTAACAATGTTTAATTTAGTTTTCATTCATTTAATATGAAAAATAAAAGAATGAAGCGTTCATGCGTACGTACAACCTACCATCTCCATGAATGGTGTATTTAATTTTTTTTCCCAAAATGTTATGGACTACTATAAATACATATTAATTAGATATATATGATATTTAAATCATGAATATTTATCCTGAGATGATGAAATGTTTACTACATGGAAATTATAGCTCAAATACAAGTTTATTTTCGACTCAAGTATCGATTATTGAAAAAATGACTGATATTAGCATAAATAATTATATCCGGTTTATAACATGGTAATAAGTTATATAAAAGAAATATTGAACCTCAAAAATTATCTCAAAATTGTATAAATTGTCTTCTGTTTATTATTCATGATGAACATGTTACATACATGATGAGTTTGACTCAAGGTAATGGACTCCGCCTCAATTTCATTTCATTGAGTAATATTTTGATAATATACACCTTATTCATTTATATATTTAATAATAAACACCTTTGACATTTTATTTCATTCAAAGGGAATATTTTATCTACAAAGCGTTTTACTAAATGACAAAAAGGAATATTTTTAACGTAAATGGTGACAAACAATTCACTTCCATTGTAATCATTATTTTATATTTTGATTATTCTATAATCCTTAATATGTTTAAAATGAATAGGAATTCATTATTCCAATTTTGTGAGTTTTGGGTGTTTTGGGTTTTTTGTTTTTGGAAATGGTTTTTGAAATGGATTGAATATTTCAATATCTTGAAATGATTTCTTGTGATTTCAAATGAAATATTATTACTGAAATTTTGATATTTGTAATATTTTATGTGTTATGTTTATATAATGGTACATGATGATTTGATGGGTGGTTACATGATAAACCATTGATGGGTGGTTACGTAATATTCAAAATGACAGGTGGTTCAGTGATAAAACAAGGATAGGTGTATATATTATAACATGCAATCACTGGGTATGATAGTCATCCATATGGTTATTCCATTTAATGATATGTTTGGAAGTAGATTGTATGATTATTCTATTTAAGAATATTTATTTAAAAATATTCCATTATATGATATATAACTCATTCTATCAGATTTATGGTAATATTGTATTTACAAAAATGTTAAGCAATGACCATATATTTAGTGTTGCATTTTTACTACTTATTAATTATTAAATGTATTACATTATGATAAATTAATCAGGGTTTTCATGTTATCCTGAAACTAATAGTTTTCCTTTTTGTGTATCCCATAATATGATTTTTTTTCTCTTCAAAAGTTTTGAATTTTTTTCACAGGACATAAAGAAGAATAGAGTCAATGATGGGATGAATGAAAATTCTTGCTATTTCAAACATGAAACAAAAAAATGTTTCATATTTAAGAGTTTTTGATTTGTGAAAAAAATGGATAGTGATTAGAAGTTTCTAAATGTAATTTCCATGTTTTTATGTATCTTTTATGACATAATTTCCTAATTCTCCCAAACTGAAAATCTCCTTGATATGAATAAATTTCAAATTATTGAATTATCTCAATTTTATGTAAGGATTAAGGATGAGGCCCTATAGTTGGTATTAGAGGCCGGTTTAGATAACATTAGGAGTTAGAATAGTGTTAATAGAATATCCATTTATGATATGTACATTATGGAAAAATTGAATTGATATAGCATTTTTAGATTTCTATGATTCTTTATCTGAGAAATTTTTCTTCAGAATGGTTTTACATAGTGGAAACAAGGTAGTTCTATTGGGAATATATAAACAAGGAAATAACCTTCCAAAAAAATACAGATATGGTCAGAATCAGAATTGATTTTTTTGGTAGTGATGGCTCAGTTGACACAGGTGGTAAATTGGGGTTGTGATTATTGATGACATAACATTTGACCCTTCTAAAAAATCTTTTTATAGAGTGTCCAAAACCGACCAATATCACAAATATTGGTAGTTTTTAATGATTATTGGGTTATAACTAAATATTTTTTGAAAAAATTTCACCGTTATCTATACAACTAACCACACTAACACATAAGGTATTTATGTTCATCTAAACAAAAGAATCTGATCATTTTTTAGGAACTGAATAAAAGATTGGTAAATCCTCCAATATTGTCCTTTAATTCCATGAATGGTGATTTTTTATCTACAATGATGCATCATTAATTACACTTGGTTATGTCCTTATGCAAAATGATCAAGTAATTGATTATTATTCATGTCAGTTGAAACCTCTAGAGTAAAATTACCCAACACGTGATTTAGAATTATCTACTCTTGTTTTTTGCATTAACAATTTTGAGGAATCAATTGTATGGCGTAATGTGTGAAATTATACTTATAATAGTAGTTTGTCTTATATATTCACACAGAAATAATTAAACATGATACAATAGAGATTTCATGGACTAATCCTAGATTATGATATCATGATACATTACCATCATGGAATGGAAAATAAAGTGGATGATGCATTGAGTCAATAGAGTAATCCTATATTATCTACGATATGTTTGGAACAAAATCCATTGGTTTCAAATATATATAATTTTGCATTGTAATTTGTTCGTGAAGGGAATTCCAATATTATGTTTCATGTTTCAGTGAAATCATTACTATCATACAGAATTATGAAACCATAGAAAGATGATAGTGAGATTCAAAAAAAGGTAGAATTGTTTCAAAAGGGTAGTTACGTGAATTTAACATTGATGATGTTTGTTTTATGAGGTTTAGAAATACATTATGTGTATGTTGTGATTAACATCTGATGATTGAGTGGTTATGTGAATCTCTTATTTCTTCGTTTTAGTTCATCCTGGATGTACTATGATATATAGTGATCTTTGGGTGAATTTCTGGTGGAATGGAATGAAAAGAGGTATTTATAACTTTATTATGAAGTGTTTGTCTTGTCAATAGGTAAATGCAGTGTGGCAGTTATCGAATGTGATGCATCAGGATTTTCTAGTTTCAAATTGGATATTGGAATATGGGTCCATGGATTATGTAGTGTGGTTACCAAAAATTTCTCGAGCTAACAATGCAATCTGTGTTATTGTTGGTCGATTGACTAAATCATCATATTTTCTCTCTATTCAAGATATTCAGTCTCTAGATATAAAATCTCGATTGAATATTAAATATAAAGTCCTATAACATGGATTTACCCTATCCATTATATCTAATCATGATCTCAGGTTCACTAAAAACTTTTGGAAGGGCCTTTATAATTCATTGGGAACTGCATTAAATTTCAGTATAGCTTTTCATCCTCAATCAAATAGGCAGTCAGAATGAAAAATATAGACCTTGGAAGATATGTTAATTTCCTGTTCAATGGTTTGTCAGGGACATCGTGATAAATTTCATTCATTGGTTGGTTTTCCGTATAATTATAGATTTCATTACAATATAAATATGGAATCATTTCATGCACTATATGGAATGTGGGTTCGTACACCAGATTATTGGGATGAGTGAGGGGAAATAAATTTTATGGGACTAGAATTGGTAAAAGAGATGGAAGAAAATTTTCACTTGATTCAGAAGAACTAGATAACATCTAATAGCAAATAGAAAATTTATGTGGTTAATGGGAATATGGATCTTTCTTTCATTGTGGGTGATCATGTCTTTCGAAATGTTTCTCCATTGAAAAGTGTGATGTGTTTTGGTAAATAGGGAAAGCTGAGTCTAAGTTTCATTAGACCATATGAAATCCTGGAAAAAGTTGGATCAGTTTCCTATAGGGTGGATTTAACTCCATGGTTTATCCGAGGTACAAAATTTTTTTCATTATTAAATGTTGAGAATGTATTTGACATATCCATCTAATGTTTAATGACTAGAGATAGTTCAGTTGGAAGAGATTCAATATTCTGTGGAACCACCAGTACATATTCATGACAGTAGAGACCAAGTGTTGAGGAATAAGGTGATTCATCAGGTAAAGGTTTTGAGGAAAAACGATATTATTGAAGAGGAAATGTAAAAATCTAAAAATGATATGAGGTAGAAATACCCTCACTTATTTGATAAGTTAATAAAATTTGAAGGGATGAAATTTTCAAAATGGGGGGATGATGTAACAACCCGGTTATTTTTTGAATAATACATTTTCATATCCATTATGATTTATGAAAAATATACAAATTTTAAGTTAAAAAGTAAACTTTTTTCTGATATCGTACTCGACATTCAACAATGGGTTTCTCCAAATTCCTATGTTGCACACAACATTATGTTGTACCGAAAAATAATAAAATAATAAAAATATTATTTTATATGGTAGTTAACTCCTAGGCGTTATATTGGCAGGAATTAACATAACAAACTACAATATTATCATACATGTTTGTTAAATGTTTTTCAATTTATCCATTAAATCTAAGATCTATAAAATGAGAATGAATGCAATTTTAAACTCAAAATACTCTTATATTGTTAATATGTTCTTTTACCACCTTTTGATGGAGAACCCTTTTTAAATTTAGTATTTTCAATATTATATGTTCTATTTGAAAAAATGAACTTTATATATAGAAGCAGCACATAAAAATCTACATTGAATGAGATTTTGTAAATTTTATGATAAAATTCTTATTTTCATGAACAGTGAAAAATACTACATTTTAATTCTACACTGCATTTTCGTTAAATTTATTTAAATGGATAGATTTTACTTTTAATTTGTTTTAAATTGTAATTGGATTATGTTTTTATCATTTACGCCAATTTTTTCATTATATGTAATTTCACATTTTAATAACACAAAAACACTTCTCAATATTTTGGAAGATTAGACATCATGAAAAACAGATATGTGGATTTAATTTTTTCACATTATGAATAGTAACCTTAGTAATTATTTTTATTTATCATTGCTAAAGTGTAAATCTAGTAAATAAGTGAAAAATAATATAATAATAATATTAAACTACCCTAAAACACTTCCTAATCCAATTTTATTAGATATTTCAAACTATGAGCATCATTAGGCCTAACTCATATAACTTGGGAGACACATCGATGTGAAAATTACATTTTATTATTTTTAATATAATGAAAAATGAACTATAACAAAAGAATGTATCTTTTACTAAAAACAATTTTATAAGGAGTTATATTGGTGATATCTTCAACTATAAATAATAATTAAAAAGATAAAAATATTTCATAAGTCATGATATTTTATTTATAATTTTTTGACATTAAATATATAAATTTAATTATGACACAGTGATGATGTAGTGATTGCTTAATTAAAAAGGATTCAAATAAATGATATTATAAATATTAAATTTAATTTGATTATGTTGATTCCATAGATGAATTTGTGGGATTAACATGACATGTTATTGTTGTAATAATGATGTTTTCTGGAAGGAATAATGTTTTTATGGGTTTTTAAAATGTCGTGACATGAATAGTGTCAAAATTGACATAATTTATATTTTAGATTATAAAATATTTTATTAAATATTATAAAATTAAAAAAATAATAAATTATTCAACCAAATGTTTATTATTAGTCTTAAATATTATTAATGAATCATTCATTATACATTTCACATGTTTTGTTAACTATTGGGTTTCTCAACGTGTTAAATTTTTGATAAAACAGTAAGACTAAAAAAGGATTAAATCAAAATAAAATGGAAAATAAATATTCCAAAACAAGTATAATTCCCATTGGGTGATTTTATATCCTCTTATATACAAAATATTTTTTAAATTACTATAATAGGACTCATATTAACTGAAATAGAATTTATAATAAATTAATATTTAAAGTCCTTCATAATGTGCCCCTCATCCTTCTTATAAAAGGGAATCATCTCTACCCACATACTCTCACAACTCAATCCCCTTAGCTAACTGAAATTCTACTCACATAATCTCCAATATACAGTATTTGCTTAAATAATCCATAACATGGGCATAAGGCAATTCAATGAAGTGTTTTTTATCAAATCAAACGGAGTTACCCATTTTAGAGGTATCATTTTTTCTAAAGTTCCTTTCCATTATTTTTCACCACCACTCCTTGTGATCTTCTTATTCATTGATTACATAAGAACACCATTATCCTCAATATACTAGGATGTGTTTGTGATAATTATTACATCTACACTTACTAACACTTCCATCTAATGGATAAAAATATATTATTTCTATGTACAATGAACTACTTCCTCCTGAAACGATGATTGTTCAATTTTCTCCTAACACCTCTGTTGGTGGACATTATAATGGAAATAAATTTATATATGATATATATTATATTTATATTTTATCTATTATTCTATAATTTTTATTTATAACATAGAATAATTCTTTTCATGATGTGTAAGTACAATAATATCATTTGTGGAAGTGCAGACTACCGCCCCCTCAAGGTGATATTATTTGTTCATGACTTACATGGAATATATAATGGATGATAGTAATGAAATTAAATAACGTATATAAAATATGAAATTTTAATTTAATTATAATATACCTTTATATCAATTATATTATACTTATTTAATACTTCAAATAAATGACTCTAGCTCTCATGCATACATACAACATACCGTCTCCATGATGGTGCATTTAATTTCTTATATTCAAATGTTATAGGCTGTTAAAAATAAATATACACTGAATAAAAATTTTATTTAAATAATGAATATCATTCTATATGTGATTTATTTTTGACTACATGGATAATTTACCTCAAAACAAGTACATTTTAGAATCATGTACAAAATATCGACAAAACAACCGATATTATCCTAAATAATTATGTAATGTTAATAACATTGTAATAAGTGATATAAAAGGAATAACAACCATGAAAAAGGTTATGAAGAATGTTGAAATTAAATTATGTTAATTTTTTAGGAAAAACAAGGAACATATGTGCTGAGTCAGACTCACATTAAAGGACATTGTTGTAATATCCGTTCATTGAGGCATATTTTAAAAAAATACACCTTCTTCCTTTATATGGTTTATAATAAATCCCTTTGAAATTTAAATTAATTTAATGGGAATTTTTTTTCCATGAAGTATTTTAAAAAATGAAAAAAATGAATGTTTTAAATATATGCGGCAACAATGACTTCTTTGTCACCGTAAATGTTATTTGATATTTGGATTCATCAATAAGACAAGGTATTTTTAAAGGAAAAAAATCCACTATTCCATTTTTTTTGTGTTTTTATATTATAAATACTTTTTGAAATGGATTGAATTTTTTAGTATCTTGAAATAATTTCTTTTTATTTCAAATTAAATGGTAATGGTGAAATGTTGATATTTTCAATATTTTTTTGTGTTTTGATTATATAATTGTTCTTTGGAATTTGAGGGGTGGTAACATGATAAACCAATGACCGGTGGTTAGTTATAAACCAACAAAGGGGTGGTTTGTGATGAAACATAGATGGTTTGTTACGCTATAACCTCTAATGCATTGGGTATGCATGTCGGCTGCATAACTATTCCACTAAGTGATATGTGTGGAAGTCAACCATATGGAAATTCCATTTAAGTATTTTTATGAACCAAGATACCTTTACATTTTATATGTTGCTTTAAATTGGATTTATGGTAATATTTTTCTTTCCAAAAGGGTAATAAATTATCTTATATTAATTGATTAATTTTTACTAATTCTTAAAGGTGAAAATTATTACTACATGATAAAGTAGTCATGGTTTTCTTTTTATCCCAATATTAGCAGTTTTTCTTCTTTGTGTATCCCTAAATGAGCTTTTTATGCATATCTAATGTTTTGAATTTTTTTCACATCACTTATTGAAGAATATAGTCAAGGATGGGATCAAGGAAAATCCATGATGTATAAAACATGAAACTAAACATGTTTCTTTTTATAGTGTTTTTGTTTTATGAAAAAAATGTATAGTGAGTAGAAGTGTCTATATAATATTTATGTTGTCACGTATATGTTACAACCCAATTCTCTTAATCTTTATACCTGAAAATGTACTCAATGTGAATTAATGTCAAATTATTGACTTATCTCAATATTAATTAATGACTGTGGATGGGGAATCATAGCTAAATATTGTAATTATATGATCCAACTACCTAATCCAAAAGTTGAACCCTTGTCTGAGGAAGGAACAATATTGTCTTAATCATTTTAATGGAAGGATCAATGTGTTCATGTGTTATGTATCATGAAATATTTTTAATAAGTGTTATATAACTGATATCATATATATTAGAATTATGTAACATATTATGATTGTTCCATAGTATTACGTTGTCTAAGGATTTTATTTCATGTGTTGAACAATATATATAACTAGGAAAACCGATTTTTGTTTGTTGATAATGATTTGATGGTATAATGTGATGATTGAGGTAGGAAAAGTAAATTTGATCGAGTTGGGGGTCATTAAATTGGTTTTTGGTTTTATGAATCATATATTTATGTTATCTTTTGGTATGTATATTTTTTTATTAGATTTATGTAAATAGTTAGTGAATTTATTTAAGGAATAAAAACTATTATAATTATTGTAAATATATTTTTTTGGATTTGGGGATAATGTAATAGATAGGGATACCAAAATGTGATCATAATAATATGTTTTATAATTAGAATGAAATCATATAAACTGTTTTAAGGTTTTATGTTATGGGATTTTGATGTCATTTGAATCTTTTACTCTCTTTCAAGAATAATTGTATGTTGTTGATTAAATAACACTTTGTTTTTTTATATGATTTCTTCTTTTGATAAATATGGTATATTGGAATTTTTTATATAAATAATCTCATTGGTTGAAAATGGATTAATTGAATATTTTATATTTTAATAGATATTTATAGTTAATCAATGGATCACCTTTTTTAGTATGTAAATTTTATTCCTGATATTTTTGATATGTTCAGTACATTTTAATAATTTATATGGATTTTTAAGTGTGATTATTTATATTTTGGTAGATTCTTTATTATGTTAAGGTATAGGTATCCTATATGATTCACTTGTTGATTATTATGAAATTTTATTTCAGTAGAGTTTAATTAAATGTTTTCATATATTATTTGAATGGTATAAGGTCATCGTTGATGACAAAACTATCTTTAATGTTTAGTTTAGTTAGGTTAATCATGGTGTAGGGTTATTTATTTGATTAATAATCTATGTTCATACATTTGTGTTATTATGAAATTCATTTTGTAAAATGTATTAAATCTTCATATGAAGGTTTAAATATTATGGAAATTATCTAACCTTCTGCTAACCATTTCAATTTAGGATAAATTTTAATTATATGAGTAATATATTTTTACCATTATTGTCCCGACCCGTACTTGGGGCTCGTGTCGTGACTACCCCAAGCCCACCTTCCAAAGGCAGGGGCTGGCGACTAGCACCAAGGCATATATACCGGTAAAAAGGGAAAGTTTTGCCTTTGTACAGTAAACAAACACCACAGAGTAAGAAAGTAGAAGAAGTAAACTCTATGTAAATGCTAGTACAACAGTAAGTGTGAAAAAGTAAATGGGCCAGTATACAAACCCAAACAGAAAGTAAAGTACAACTAGAAAGGGAAAACAACAACTGTAAAGTAAAGCCGCAACGCCGAGCTGTCTACTAGAAATACATCCTGAAGGGTGAGAACAGATAGCCTCCTCCGCTCCTCGGGTCCAGCCGACTGCTCCAAGTATGTCTTGTCCAGTGGTCCACCTCCAGGTACCGTCCTACTCCACAAGCCTCAACCACGATCAGCGCTGTCTGTCGTCTGCAACCAACACAACGAAGTGCGGGCATAGCCCGTGCAGGGGTGAGTATAAGCTACTCAGTAGGGACCCCGAGTCCCCCGAAGGTCTCCCAAAATCCACAATGGATAATCCACAAAGGAAAGATACAATCATGAATGAACATCTGACACGGCTTAGGTATATGCCCATACATATACCTAAGTCATCAATTCTCGTTCGGCCCCAACATCCGAACCCAAGTACAACACAGTCCGCACAGGAAAGCAAAACGTAAATCCACACAGGATATCATAACACAATCCACAAAGGAATGAAAAAGGGATTCAGCTCACACATGTATAATTTTTAGTATGACGATAGTGATGATCATATATATCCACTGATTCATCTAAGTCATCGGACCCACAAAGGATCGAAAGGTACTAACCCCCGCAATGACCCACATAGGATCTGACCCACAAAGGATCGATAGATAACTAACCCCCGCAAAGACCCACACAGGATCGGACCCACACAGGATCTGTAGGTGTTGGCTCACACAGAACCGTTGAGCACTGACCCACACAGGATCAGACCCACACAGGATCGGTATCCCTAATCCACATAGGATCGCTGAGTGCTGTAGTCGTCGCCGTCAAATCCTATGAGGATCTCTGTACAGTTGTCGTAATAGCAGTAGTTGCAGCCAGCTCTTGGGTTCCTGCACACAGCTAGCTCGTTCGGGAGGATCCGCTCCACGAGCCGAGAGGCTGATACATCAACTGACACATAGCCAGAGTTGACGTGTCCAAAAGTTCCGTATCGTCAACAGGAACTCAACGTCGCAGATGGTGCGTCAATCGGACGCCCGGTCTGAGAGTTATAGACTTTTTCGTCCCAGGGGCCCGGTTGGTTTTTAAGTCAAAACCAACCCGACCGAACTCCACCTGCGACCAAACCTCAGGCAGAGTAAGCCAAAAGATCTGTCTCAATAAGAGAAAACTGACAAAGTCGACGACACGTCAATCGGACTTCCAGAACTTAAGATATGAGTGTTTTCGTTCCAAGGTCCCGATTGGTTTCGTGTACGAACCAACCCCGACGAACCCAAAGTACTCCGAAACTATGAGTGTAATATACCAAAACGACCGTATCGTTCCAAGGATCGCTACGCAATTGACGGTGCATCGATCAGAGGTCTGTAACCCATGTTATTGGAAATAGACCGAAGACATTCAAAAAACGGGGGTTTCGGGCCCGGACCGACCCGGCCCGATACCCCCCGGTCGGCCCGGCCCGACATGACCGGCGACCCGGCGTGCTGGCGCCAGCTGGCTCGGCCAAACGGCTGAGCTGTTCCGGCTCGCGGGGGGGGGGGGGGGGGGGGGGGGCCCAGGCACCCCCCCCCCCCTTTCCCTGTAACCGCGGCCCCATTAATGGGACCGCTTTCTTGGCCAGCCGGGGGAATTGAATCCCCAAATTTTCCCTTTTTCCGGCCGGCCCGCACCGGCCGGCCGGTTCTGCCAACAAGGACCGGCGACGGCCGGTCCTTCCTCCTTCGCCGACACCGGCGGCCCGGAACCGGCCGCTAGTCACCCTGCTCCTCCGCGGCCCGGAACCGGCCACGGCCTGGTTCGTCCGGCACGGTGTGACGGCACTGCGCCCCTCCGCCGCGGCCCCGCTCTGGCCCCGATATTTTCGGGTTTCACCGACGCGGCGCGACGGCGTCGCGTCCTTGTATGATTTCACGGCGCGATGCGACGGTGCCGTGCATATCTTTCCGCCCAATCCCGCGTGGTGTGAGGGCATCGTGCCACTCCCATTTCAAACCACAAAAGAATCCAACATGGAAAAAGGAGGTGGGTCGGCCGTCTTTGTGCGGTCCGGCCCCCTCTCATTAAATGATAGTAGTTGGACATATTCACGAAGAATAAAAATTAATGGAGTAATCTCGAAAAAAATAAAATAAATCCCCTACCTCGAGCGTAGCTTGAACAGAGGTACGTCGAACGAGGATTCGTCGCGGAAGAACCTTCGCGGAAAGAGACGTCGCAGAAGAAGACGTCGCGGAAGAACCATCGCGGTATACGACGTCACATAGTCGGTGTTCGAGGACTCAGCATTCTTCGTCGGAGATCGATGTGTTCTTCGCGTTCTTCGTCGATGTCGAAAAAGATCTTCAATTCCTTATCCTTTTCTCCCAAAAACTCCACCACAAGGTTGCAACCCCAAATAAAATAAGCCCATGCCTTATTTTATTAACACAATACAAGTATTTGAAATCCAATGGTTTGAATTAATTTCACATAATTAATTCAAGCCAAGTTGTCATCATTAAATGTAAGTTGAGGGAGTTAGGAATTTGAAGGGATGGGGTTCGTGTGGGCCCCAACACCCTCATAACCTCCCTTGGGAAGTTGGGTAGTTACCCACCTTCCACCCAAGCCTTAAACCACTTTAAGAGAAATAAAAAATGTAGATTAATAATAAATTAAACTTCCACAATTTTTATCATCTACTCTCATGATAACGCAACTCTGGAACAAGTGTTCCTAAGCAATTACCAGCATTGCAGTTCCATCTGTTCCCTCGAAATTCGACTCCGAGTACCGGTTCAAAAGTTATGAATTCCTGCTCATTCGTTCACTGAACGTACCCGAGATAAACATCGGATAGAAATTCCGGGCACACTGGTCCTCAGAATCAAGTGCTGTCTGAAACTGAATTCATGTAAAATCCAAAAGAAAATTAAGAAAAATAATTTCCTTGAATTTTACGGGTCATTACATTACTCCCACCTCAAGGCTTTACATCCCCGTAACGATACATCAAAAGCTAGGGAAACAAATGTGGGTACTAAGAACGCATCTAAGACTCCCGCTCCCAAGTGCTCTTCTCGAGGTTCCCGTGCTGCCATCTGATGCACACTAGAGGAATTGACTGTCCACGTAAGACCCGCTCCTGTCGATCCTCGATCTCTACTGGAACATCCGCAAAAGTCGCCCCATCACCAACGTCAAGCTCCCCATGGACAATGATATGCGTCGGGTCGTGCACGTATCTTCTCAGCTGAGATACGTGGAATACGTCATGCACCCGGTGCAACTGAGGTGGTAGAGCCAGGCGATATGCCACCTCACCAATCCTGCCGAGGACCTGGAATGGTCCAATGAAGCATGGAGACAACATGTCACCTCGGCCAAATCTCCTTAATCCATGTCGAGGTGAGACACACAAGAAGACATGGTCGCCATCCTCGAACTCAAGTGGCCTCCACCTCCTGTCATCATAAGACTTCTGCCAGCTCTGAGCTATCCTCATCCACTCCTCGATGACATGGACCTTCTTTGTCGTGGCCTGGACTATCTCCGGTCCCACAAGTGCTGACTCCCCTGGGACTGTCCAGCACAAAGGAGATCTGTATGTTCGGCCGTACAACGCCGCGTATGGTGCCATCCCGATGGTGGAGTGGTAGCTGTTGTTGTACGCGAACTCCAACAAGGGTAGGTGGTCCTCCCAACTGTGACCAAAGTCGAGGACACATGCACAGAGCATGTCCTCGAGATTCTTAATGGTCCTCTCCATCTGACCATCCGTCGGAGGGTGAAAGGTTGTGCTCAGACGTAGCTGTGTCCCAAATGCCTCCTGTAACCCCTTCCAAATCAGGGAAGTAAAGCGAGCATCACGATCGGAGACGATAGATGATGGCACAACATGAAGCAGCACAATCTCCTAAACGTATAGTCGTCCCAAGCTCTCCACTGAGCCCTGCTCTCTTATGGGTAAGAAGTGAGCCGACTTGGTGAGTCAGTCGACAATCCCCAAAATGGAGTCGTGACCTATGGAATGTGTGTGGAAGTCTAGACACGATGTCCATAGATATCCCGTCCCACTTCCACTCTGGGACCTCTAAGGGTTGTACCAAGCCTGCTGGTACCTGGTTCTCTGCCTTCACCTGCTGGCAGGTGAGGCATCGAGAAACGAACTCTGCCACAACCTTCTTCATGACCGGCCACGACTGCAGTCGTCTGAGGTCCTGGTACATCTTCGCCACTCCGGGATGTACCACCAAGGGAGATGTGTGAAACTCTCTCAGCACCTCTTCTCGTAAAGCGACGGGTACCAAGGTACGTCCTTTGAGAAATATGTCATGCTTTCCTCCAAAGGAGAAACCATCAGGTGCCTATCTTGAGGGTATCTGTGCACGCCGCATGTCACAGTCAGCATCCCCACGTTGCGCCTCTCTGACCCGCTGTAGTAGTGGAGGAGTGACTCTGAGAGACTGGAGGAAGGCTGCTCCATATCTATCCATGAATGATATCTGCAAAGAGGCTAGCTGCTCTGTCGCCTCTTCAAGAAGCTGAATGCCCGTCCTCCTACTTAGAGCATCAACTACCACGTTCCCCTTCCTAGGAGTATATATTATCTCAAAGTCATAGTCCTGGAGGAACTTGAGCCATCCCTGCTCTCTCAGATTCAGGTCCTTCTGAGAGAAGATGTATCTGAGACTCTGATGGTCAGAAAAGATTGTAAAGCGCTCTCCCATTAGGTAGTGTCTCCATGTCTTCAGAGCGAAAACCACTACTGCTAACTCCAGGTCATGGGTAGCGTAGTTTTGCTCAAGCGGCCTCAACTGACGTGATCCATAGGCGATCACGACCCACTCCTACATCAGGACACATCCGAGTCTGGTCCCTAATGCATCACAGTAGACTACGTACCCTACTCCCTCCTCAGGCAACCTCAAGATAGGTGCGCTGGTCAATCTCTATCTCAGCTCCTGGAGACTCTGCTGACATCTGTCTGACCATACAAAGGGTTTCCCCTTCTTCGTCAAAGCTGAGAGTGGTGCCTCAAATCTAGAGAAGTCTGGCACAAATCTCTGATAGTATCCATCTAGTCCCAAGAAACTCCGCATCTCCGTCATGCTCCTGGGTGGCTCCCAAGCTAGCGCTACTTCGATCTTTGCAGGAACTAATGCAACTACCACCTTAGAGATGACGTGTCCCAAGAAGTGGACCTCACGTATCCAGAATTGACACTTCGAGAGCATTCCATAAATCTGATGCTCACGGAGTGTGTCTAGTATAACCCGCAAGTGGTAGTCGTGCTCCTCCTTAGTCGTCGAGTAAATCAAAATGTCGTCGATGAAGACCATGACAAATCGACCGAGATAGGGCTGAAAGATCCTGTTCATGAGGGCCATGAAAACTGATTGAGCATTTTTTACGCCGAATGGAATAACCAAGAACTCATAGTGGCCATACCGACACCTGAAGGTCATCTTCTGCACGTTCTCGTCTCGAACTCTGAGCTGATGATAGCCTGTCCTGAGGTCTATCTTTGAGAACCACCATGCTCCCTTGAGCTGATCAAAGAGGTCATCAATCCTCGATAGCAGATACTTTTTCCTCACTGTCACCTGGTTCAGGAGACGATAGTCAACACTGTAGAGACCCGAAGCTTGACGTACATGGACATTACATTACATTTGCGGAATACTTAGTACATAACAAAAACACACACTAAAGGATCGTAATAGTTTAGTCTCTTTGGAAACTCGGAACGTAATCTTCTAATCGTGGTGAAAGTTCTTCAATATCTCCCATAAAGGTCATCCCTTTTTTCTACCTAAAACCTTTCTTTATATCCTGGGGAAAAGAAAACATAAAAAGGTGAGCTCAAATGCTCAGTAAGGGTAAACAAAAGAAAAATCAATCACATCATATACATAGCTTTTGGAAATCTTAACCTGCAAAAGAGATCATAATATCATAACATGGGATATATCATAGAAGTGAAATGTAATCCCAATAATCATAACATAAAACATGAAACTTTGTGGCATACACACATAATCATAGAAAATCATTTCTTGTTAGTCAAGACTCATTTCCAAGACTATCTTAGTGGACAAAGTCCCTTTCTGAATCGAGTAACCCTCGTTTCAGTCCTTTTTCACTGAACCGGTATAACCTACCATTTCAGCCATGTCTATCTCATGAGATATAAAATCTTTACCCAATGCATTGGAGGGAGATATAGGTCCCACCCATCTCATAATGATACCATTCTTATGTGTGCCACAAAATCATAAATCATACATCATTTCATAACCCATGTAATAAAAATGGGATTCTTAAAACAACATGACATCATAAAACCATTCATATAAGATAAAGGAATTCATAAACATAATTACATCACAACATAGTCAAATCAATGTAAAAATATGGATAGAAACAGAACCCTTTATTATCTTAGGTGGAAAATAATTTTGATAAAACACTTGAATTGAATTCTTGAGGAAAATATCCTTTCTTCTTCAAAATCAATTTCTTTTCACAAAACATCATGCAATTTTAAAAGAAAGAGATTTTATTGAAAATAGTCATGAAATCTTTTAGAGGAAGCTTCATGAAAATAAGGCTTTATAAAACAGTAGAAATCCGTTCGTGCCGTATAAGTTAAAAAAAACATTCTTCGTACTTTTGTCGGAAAAGTCAAAAAGTGCCTCGTACGAAAAACGACAAAAGATTCCTTTCATACGTATTACTAAAAACTCACCGAAGGGTAAAAATGGATTTAAACAATTTTAGGTGGATGGAAATAATATTACATATTGTGTAAACATGGATTTGGATGATAAAATACACCCCAGTAAATACTTACGAATAAACAATCTCGGATAAAAATGAGATTGTGATATTTCCCTTACCTTATGTCTGACTTGCTTTGTAAGTGTCCAAACCTCCTGTATAATGATTTAAATCATGTTATTGACTTATTAAAAAATCATATTCATTGTTATGATATCATATATGGTTCACTTATGACATTGTATTACCCGTTCTTTTGTAAATTCCATGTTAAAGAAGCGTTTTGGGTAAAATCGTTTCATTTATCTTAGGTGTTTTGACTTGTTGTTATTGACATCACTATTACTTATATCATGATTTACTTAATTCCAGAATATAAAATATGATTTATATATCATATATATTCAGTATATATATATATATAATAGATAGTTAAATAAAATGAAAAACACCGTTCATGGAGACGGTAGTCCGTACGTACCCATGAACGCTGTTTTACTTTCCTTATTGTCTTGAAATGGAAGTAAGTAGATGACATACATATATATATACATAAATCCAGCAGCTTTATAATGTCATATATTTCATTATTATTTCTTATATATACTTTATAATCATTCTTAAATGGTTAACATGGAGAATGAATCTCATCGCGTCGTGGAGACGGTATTCCGTACGTACGCACGAGCGATGATATCATTTCTATAAATATTGAATTGAATTGGAGTGGATTATAAAATATATCAGAATCAATATGATGTTGTAATAACTATGTATAGTTATTCTTTACACCATTATACCCATCCATGTAATGTGGTGGTGGAAAATAGATTACACCACGGCGTGGAGACGGTATTCCGTACGTACGCACGCGCGGGGATTTCTTTTTCCGTAGGATGGATAGATGGTGAAATAGGGTTGTTTCATACTTATAATAACATATCAGTATATGAGTGATACTGATGTTATTACTTCATAATGAAACAACCTAAGAAGAAGAAGTGGAAGAAGAAATAAAGATGAAAGAATTGGTAACGGTAATTACCTCTTCTTTGAAGTGCCTCTTTGAGACCTCCTCTTAGGGCACTAAAATTGATCTTTGAGGAAGACCAGAACCTCTAGGATGTTGCTAGGGAAGTGGAGAGGAGAAATTGGCAGGGGTTGGCCGAGCTTGAGAGCTCAAATTGGTGTGAGGAGGAGGGGGAGGAGGTGTCCTTTTATAGGGGAGGAGAGGGGCACCTTAGGAATATCTCAAAATATTATTTTATATTAAAGTCAAAATCGGTTTATAATGGTTCCAAAGGGTCTTATTTCAAAGATAAGGTGGGGAGGGGTCGCAATCCTATCAACCAATAGAATTTAGACAAGTTTAGGATATTATTTTAACCTTATCAATTAAATTTAACTCTAAGTTAGATAATTTAACTTTTACCATGTCTTTTTGTTTTCTTTCACTATATGGTTAATAAACTTACTATAACATGCCAAAAGAACCCCAAATTGTTCATTATTAATATATATATCCTTATCTAAGTCATTTGGCCGAACCTTAGATTTTTAGGAATACAATAACAATTAATAATATAATATTTGATTTAAAAACTATTTTGTGTCAATTTTGACACTATTTGATATATGATTTTTGTGAAAGTCATAACAGAATTAAATGTTCGAACCAAGTTGATTAAATAAACATTAATATATCATAGTAACCTAGAAAATTAGTATAATTCATAAAAAATTTCAAATTACATTTATTTTCGTGTTTATAACATCAATTATGTCAATATTTCATTAATAAGATAATTACTGCATCATCGTTGTGTCATAAATAAATTAAATTCTTTTATGTCTAAAAATTAAAAATAAAATACCATCATGTAGGAAATCTTTTTAGCTTTCTAATGACTATTTACAATCGAATTTATCTTATGTATAACCCCATATTAAAAATGATTTACTTATTAAACTTTGATTTTAACTATTTTAACCTTTCTTTAAATAAATTAACAATAAATGTCCTAATCTAATCCAAGTGGGCCTAAATGGTCATATTTTATTCCTAAGTTTGTTTTTGGTCGAATTACACTTGTCCAATAGAATTAGGACATGTTTTAGGGTAATAGTAATATCATATTTACCATTAGTTACCCTATTTACTATTAACCACGGTAAAAAAAGTAAAAAGTTACTATTCACCAAAAAATTATTTTCATCTCATTGAACCGCATTTTAGTCCTTGATATTAACCGTGTCTCTCGGATTTTCGAAATTCCATTCACAGAAGAGGCAAAATTATGTTTTATGAAAAATTCAGTTTTTTTAACTACCACTTAGTAGTTTCACTATTCATCAAAAATTGATGTTTTTCAGAACAATGCCAAAATTTCATCCTAAGCTATATTTCATATTCCGAATTCAAAAATGAAATCTATTTTACCAAATTCATAACATAGAAGTTTAATTAATTAATTTTATAATTAAATCCCGCTGTTAAAATAAATAGCGTGTCTTTAGGAAACAATATATATCAAAAGATTGACACTTGATTATGTCTGGTTTAAATGTGAAATTACAACCAATGACCAACATTGTATTAAATTGTAAAAATATATTCTAAATATACTTTAAAACCACTCAAATTAATAATTTATCACTATGAATTAATTCGATTTAAAAAGTTGTTTTTAATTATAATTTAGTAATTTTTCACTATTCATCAGAATATGAAAGTTATCCGAAAAGTACCAAAATTTCACCTTAGGCTAAATTCGATACTCCGAATCCAAGAATGAAGTTAATTTTGAAAAATAAGATTTACAGAATTTTAAAAAGTGGTTATTACTATTCATAACGGCTAGTTTTAATTATATTTTAATAGCACATCGTTGTTTAGTGAAACTCGGTATTGCGTATTACACACGCTATCGAGGAAGGTCGCGATTGCGTGTAATGCAAGGCAAGACAAGGATGCGTGTTGTGAAAGCTCCTTTTGGTGTAGCGTACAACACAAGACTTTAATAAAATTAAAAAGAATTTTTTTATAAAATCTTGGGCTGTTACATTCTACCCCCCTTAAAATGAATTTCGCCCTCGAAATTCGTCGGGGTTATAAATGGTTTACTATTTGAAATATTCTTTAATAGAAACCCACATTGTAAAAAGGAATATCAAAACCAATCTTTAAAAACAAAAGTATGAAACGTAACGGTTACCCAAATAAACTAATCATTGGGTTTCCACATAGGTGAAAATATGGATATGGAAGAGAAATCTAACCGTCATGTTCTGATGGAGAGTGGTAGTGAACATGGCTATGGAAAAGCCAGTAATCACAAATCCATAGATTTGTGATGATATAAGGTACCATCTGATTCATCAGGTATAATATCACTAGGACAACATTTTTGGTTTTCAAGATCATTTCCCTAAAGTTGAAAATTTGAATTAGAATAAATACTTACTTTATTTTGGTACAATCTCACTGTTGTTCGTGCTTTGAACAATTTCCACTTCATCTCTTAAATAAATGAAGTTGAATTTGTTATTCGTGAAGTGTTAGCAGATCATGTGATAGAATGAAAGGTCATTCCATCTGTTTCAAACAAAAGGTTAGCAAAACTTATATACATAAGTCGATCTATAGTGAGATTAATCATATATGGTTCCTAAAATGGACTTATACTTCATATATCATACTGCTTAATATAATAAAACCAGTTTCTACTAAACAGGGACTTCATGTAGGTCAGTGGTAGGCGATAAAGGCCAATCGCACTTCGGTTGTGGGTTCGATTCCCATAGCCTTGTCCGAAGCGATGGGTTGTCGCCCGTCCTGCAGGTTGTCCTTTTTCTAAAACTATGTTACTATAACATCCCATCAATAATATCGAAAATCTTCTATCCTTAAACAATACTAACTTATGTCCAACATAATCCAGTCTAATCTTTAGGCTTATACATAATACTGCAGTCCACTCTCATAATATAGTGACATCAATTACCAGAGATTTAATACTGTCGTTGATCCCCACATATCATAAGATATGTCTTGTTGGTCACATTCCAAACATTCAATGTCCTTAATCGTGTATTCTCCTGAATACCTTAGTGAAAACATGAGTGCAGTTAAAAGTTAACACTTTCCACATACCAAAATCCTCAAAATTCTATATACTCAAACCATGATATCACTTAGTCCTTATATCAATCATGAGCTCATGAATACTATTAAACATTTCATTTTCTCGTCTTCATTATGCGCATATCATCTTATTTCCAAAAAATATCTTAATCACTTTGAATAAATATTGCAATACTCAATGATACAACATTATTTTGGAATCCCATTACATAAACACTTAATCATTACACCACATCGTTGTCATATTCAACATTGCCAATAGTGATCGCATGTGATTTCCCTTTGTCCTTTGCCTTCAGTGGTTGCTCATGTTGATCATCACTAACCCTTGGATTAGGGCAATTATTAGCATAATGCCCCATTTCCTTGCACTTGAAGCATTGAAGTGTTGGCGGTGCGTTCTCTGCAGTGTTTGCTTTATCATTAGAAACCCTTTTTCCATTACTTCGACACTCAGCTGCTCGATTACCTTCTTTTCCACACTTAAAACATTTTCTAGTCCCTTTTAGACAATCTCCACCATGCTTCTTTCCACACTTTGTGCATAAGGAAACATTCATCTTCTTTTCACCATTATTCTGAGATTTCTCCTTGAACTCCATATTTCGTTTCTTGTCAAAACCATGAGATGGATATGTAACACCAACTTCCATTTCTACCTTGATAGCACAACACACAATTTCTTCATAGCTACTGAAGTCTCTTATAGCTAATGCCCTTCGAAGACTTGGTTTTAAGCCACTGAAAAATCGATCAACTTTACTTTCAGGTTGGATGATAATTCCAGAAGCATACCTTGCAAGTCTTTTAAAATTTTCTTCATAGGTACCAACAGATTCATCGTCCCATTGCTTCAGTTCAAGAAACTCTTTCTCCATCTTTGTTCGAAGAATACGAGGGAAGTACTTATTGAAAAATAAGTTCTTGAACTCGTCCCATTCCATAGACTCAATTTCATCCCTTTGCCTTGTATTCTTAATAATATTCCACCATTGATCAGCATCTCCTTCCAAACGATACACTGCTAGGATGACTTTATCATGTTCAGAACATTGAAGAACTGAAAATATCTTTTCAGTAGTACTAATCCATTGTTCAGCATCTAATGGATCAGTAGACCCACTGAAAGAAGGTGGACGCTGCCTCAAGAAGGATTCAACAGAATGTTGCTCCTTTTCTCTTTTGGAAGTCCTGCATGATTCATAGCTTGAGAAAGTTGTGTGAGCATGGCTACAAGATTTTGCATTCCAGCTCCTATATCGTTTGGTTGCTCAGGGGTACAATCATTGCATTGCCCATCACATTCCGCATTAACACGGTTCCTTCGGGTTCCAGCCATCATCTAAAACCCCAAAATAATTGTGTGAGAGGCAAAAATCATGCTAGGGAAAACAACATAATAAAGGGTTAGTACCCTCAATATCTAACATCTTAGGTTAAATTCGAAGATCGTTAGCGCAATTCTAGGACTATAACCTATACGTATACTTAACCTTAGAGACATCCCTAGACATACCTTAGAAATATCTCTAGGGATCTCACTAAAGTTCTTGCATCCTAGTTTCCAAAGGTTGACTAAACCTTTCCTCTGATACCAACTGTAGAGACCCGAAGCTTGACGTACATGGACATTACATTACATTTGCGGAATAATTAGTACATAACAAAAACACACACTAAAGGATCGTAATAGTTTAGTGTCTTTGGAAACTCGGAACGTAATCTTCTAATCATGGTGAAAGTTCTTCAATATCTCCCATAAAGGTCATCCCTTTTTTCAACCTAAAACCTTTATTTATCTCCTGGGGAAAAGAAAACATAAAAGGGTGAGCTCAAATGCTCAGTAAGGGTAAACAAAAGAAAAATCAATCACATCATATACATAGCTTTTGGAAATCTTAACCTGCAAAAGAGCTCATAATATCATAACATGGGATATATCATAGAAGTGAAATGTAATCCCAATAATCATAACTTAAAACATGAAACTTTGTGGCATACACACATAATCATAGAAAATCATTTCTTGTTAGTCAAGACTCATTGCCAAGACTATCTTAGTGGACAAAGTCCCTTTCTGAATCGAGTAACCCTCGTTTCAGTCCTGTTTCACTGAACCGGTATAACCTACCATTTCAGCCATGTCTATCTCATGAGATATAAAAAATTTACCCAATGCATTTGAGGGAGATATAGGTCCCACCCATCTCATAATGATACCATTCTTATGTGTGCCACAAAATCATAAATCATACTTCATTTCATAACCCATGTAATAAAAATGGGATTCTTAAAACAACATGACATCATAAAACCATTCATATAAGATAAAGGAATTCATAAACATAATTCCATCACAACATAGTCAAATCAATGTAAAAATATGGATAGAAACATAACCCTTTATTATCTTCGATGGAAAATAATTTTGATAAAACACTTGAATTGAATTCTTGAGGAAAATATCCTTTCTTCTTCAAAATCAATTTCTTTTCACAAAACATCATGCAATTTTAAAAGAAAGTGATTTTATTTAAAATAGTCATGAAATCTTTTAGAGGAAGATTCATGAAAATAAGGCTTTATAAAACAGTAGAAATCCGTTCGTGCCGTATAAGTTAAAAAAAACATTCTTCGTACTTTTGTCGGAAAAGTCAAAAAGTACCTCGTACGAAAAACGACAAAAGATTCCTTTCATACGTATTACTAAAAACTCACTGAAGGGTAAAAATGGATTTAAACAATTTTAGGTGGATGGAAATAATATTACATATTGAGTAAACATGGATGTGGATGATAAAATACACCCCAGTAAATACTTACGAATAAACAATCTCGGATAAAAATGAGATTGTGATATTTCCCTTACCTTATGTCCGACTTGCTTTGTAAGTGTCCAAACCTCCTGTATAATGAATTAAATCATGTTATTGACTTATTCCAGAATCATATTCATTGTTATGATATCATATATGGTTCACTTATGACATTATATTACCCGTTCTTTTGTAAATTCCATGTTAAAGAAGCGTTTTGGGTAAAATCATTTCATTTATCTTAGGTGTTTTGACTTGTTGTTCTTGACAACACTATTACTTATATCATGATTTACTTACTTCCAGAATATAAAATATGATTTATATATCATATATATTCAGTATATATATATATATATATATAATAGATAGATAAATAAAATGAAAAACACCGTTCATGGAGACGGTAGTCCGTACGTACGCATGAACGCTGTTTTACTTTCCTTATTGTCTTGAAATGGAAGTAAGTAGATGACATACATATATATATACATAAATCCAGTATCTTTATAATGTCATATATTTCATTATTATTTCTTATATATACTTTATAATCATTCTTAAATGGTTAACATGGAGAATGAATCTCATCGCGTTGTGGAGACGGTATTCCGTACGTACGCACGAGCGATGATATCATTTCTATAAATATTGAATTGAATTGGAGTGGATTATACAATATATCAGAATCAATATGATGTTGTAATAACTATGTATTGTTATTCTTTACACCATTATACCCATCCATGTAAGGTGGTGGTGGAAAATAGATTACACCACGGCGTGGAGACAGTATTCCGTACGTACGCACGCGCGGTGATTTCTTTTTCCGTAGGATGGATAGATGGTGAAATAGGGTTGTTTCATACTTATAATAACATATCCGTATATGAGTGATACTGATGTTATTACTTCATAATGAAACAACCTAAGAAGAAGAAGTGGAAGAAGAAATAAAGATGAAAGAATTGGTAACGGTAATTACCTCTTCTTTGAAGTGCCTCTTTGAGACCTCCTCTTAGGGCACTAAAATTGGTCTTTGAGGAAGACTAGAACCTCTAGGATGTTGCTAGGGAAGTGGAGAGGAAAAATTGGCAGGGGTTGGCCGAGCTTGAGTGCTCAAATTGGTGTGAGGAGGATGGGGAGGAGGTGTCCTTTTATAGTGGAGGAGAGGGGCACCTTAGGAATATCTCAAAATATTATTTTATATTAAAGTCAAAATCGGTTTATAATGGTTCCAAAGGGTCTTATTTCAAAGATAAGGTGGGGAGGGGTCTAAATCCTATCATCCAATATAATTTAGACAAGTTTAGGATATTATTTTAACCTTATCAATTAAATTTATCTCTAAGTTAGATAATTTAACTTTTACCATGTCTTTTTGTTTTCTTTCACTATATGGTTAATAAACTTACTATAACATGCCAAAAGAACCCCAAATTGTTTATTATTAATATATATATCCTTATCTAAGTCATTTGGCAGAACCTTAGATTTTTAGGAATACAATAACAATTAATAATATAATATTTGATTTAAAAACTATTTTGTGTCAATTTTGACACTATTTGATATATGATTTTTGTGAAAGTCATAACAGAATTAAATGTTCGAACCAAGTTGATTAAATCAACATTAATATATCATAGTAACCTAGAAAATTAGTGTAATTCATAAAAAATTTCACATTACATTTATTTTGGTGTTTATAACATCAATTATGTCAATATTTCATTAATAAGATAATTACTGCATCATCGTTGTGTCATAAATAAATTAAATTCTTTTATGTCTAAAAATTACAAATAAAATACCATCATGTAGGAAATATTTTTAGCTTTCTAATTAATATTTACAATCGAATTTATCTTATGTATAACCCCATATTAAAAATGATTTACTTATTAAACATTGATTTTAACTATTTTAACCTTTCTTTAAATAAATTAATAATAAATGTCCTAATCTAATCCAAGTGGGCCTAAATGGTCATATTTTATTCCTAAGATTGTTTTTGGTCGAATTACACTTGTCCAATAGAATTAGGACATGTGTTAGGGTAATAGTAATATCATATTTACCATTAGTTACCCTATTTACTATTAACCGCGGTAAAAAAAGTAAAAAGTTACTATTCACCAAAAAATTATTTTCATCTCATTGAACCGCATTTTAGTCCTTGATATTAACCGTGTCTCTCGGATTTTCGAAATTCCATTCACAGAAGCGGCAAAATTAAGTTTTATGAAAAATTCAGTTTTTTTAACTACCACTTAGTAGTTTCACTATTCATCAAAAATTGATGTTTTTCAGAACAATGCCAAAATTTCATCCTAAGCTATATTTCATATTCCGAATTCAAAAATGAAATCTATTTTACCAAATTCATAACATAGAAGTTGCATTAATTAATTTTATAATTAAATCCCGCTGTTAAAATAAATAGCGTGTTTTTAGGAAACAATATATATCAAAAGATTGACACTTGATTATGTCTGGTTTAAATGTGAAATTACAACCAATGACCAACATTGTATTAAATTGTAAAAATATATTCTAAATATACTTTAAATCCACTCAAATTAATAATTTATCACTATTAATTATTTCGATTAAAAAAGTTGTTTTTAATTATAATTTAGTAATTTTTCACTATTCATCAGAATATGAAAGTTATCCGAAAAGTACAAAAATTTCACCTTAGGCTAAATTCGATACTCCGAATCCAAGAATGAAGTTCATTTTGAAAAATAAGATTTACAAAATTTTAAAAAGTGGTTATTACTATTCATAACGGCTAGTTTTAATAATATTTTAATAGCACATCGTTGTTTAGTGAAACTCGGTATTGCGTATTACACACGCTATCGAGGAAGGTCGCGATTGCGTGTAATGCAAGGCAAGACAAGGATGCGTGTTGTGCAAGCTCCTTTTGGTGTAGCGTACAACACAAGACTTTAATAAAATTAAAAAGAATTTTTTTATAAAATCTTGGGCTGTTACAAACACAAAGTCGCAAGCTTCTATTCGCCTTCTTGGCGAACAAAATCGGGGAAGCCCTGGGTGAAACACTGGGTCGGATGAACCACTTGCCCAGAAAGTCGTCCAACTGTACCCGTAGCTCTCGAAGCTCGGCGGGGCCCATCCGATATGCTGGAGTCGATATCGGGGTTGTCCCGGGGTACATGTAAATATATAAGTCTACCTCTCTACGAGGAGGTAGCCTTGGAACATCATCGGTAAAGACGTCCGCAAACTGATCCACCACTGCATGAAAAACCAAGACTTTGCACGTCAACTACTCATAGGATGAGACTATCCAACTGGTGAGTGATGGGTTTTCCTCTCCTCTGCAAATGTCCATCCTGTGTTGCAAAGGCTCCCTTCCCGCCGGTGACGGTGAACCTGCTCTTGTTGGTGCATACACAATGCACATTGCGCCTAATACAGTCAATCTGTGCATGGACCGTAGACAACCAATCCATGCCCAAGATGACGTTTTAAGGCCTCGACGCCACTACAATAAGATCCCAGCCGAAGCTCTTACCTCCTATAGTAAGCTCACAATACCGGCACCAGTGCATAATCGTCGAGTCTGCTCCCGTAGGAGTCTCTATACCTATGGATAGATCCAACGGCTCTGTCGGAATCTCCGAGATCCAAACAAGGGCAGCGGCTATGAAATAGTGACTCGCCCATGTGTCTATAAGAACATCATCAAGGGTGGAATAGACACAGATAGTACCTTGAATCATCATGGCCGCACCGTGGTCATAGGCCTCCGCTGCCTGGAGTTGTGCCTCTCTCTGCCCGCCTGCTCCCTGTGGCCGGGGTGGACCTCCTAGTGGTGGTAGTGGTAGAGCCTCAAACCGTCGCCCACCACCTGCTGCTCTTCCAGCTCCTCTGCGTCATCCACCTGCTCCCTGCGGACCGCCACAATCGACCCTCTTCCTCCGCCTGGGTGGCCCCTCAACTGTCTGATGCTCCTCGGCATGGCGGGTCGGGCAGTCACGAGCCATGTGGCCCTGCCCGCCGCATGAGTAGCAATGCCTGCCTCTCGAAAGACTGGCTCCACGATGTGTGCCCCGCACTACTGAGCCAGTTTCCTGAGGTCGTCTGCCTAAGGGTCTGGTCTTCTTGTACCCATGAGTCATCCGTCAACTGCCTGCTGCAGAAGACTCTGATACGTGCCGCCCTGCAGTGGGTCTCGGCGCTGGTGTAGACTCAGCAAGAAATCTCTCGATCAAAAGGCACGCTCCATTACTCATGTCTGAGTCAGAATGCTTAAGGAGATCAGCGATGCCCTGATCTAGTGTCTCAATCCCTATTCAAAGGTCCGGCCCCAGAAAAATGGGTCTCGTACCATGTCTGTAGAGTAGCGCGAGAGATCGGTAAATCTCGCCGAGTACTGGGCGACCGTCATGCTGCCCTCCCGCAGCTGAAGAAGCTCCTGGATGTGTACCGCACAAGGGGTGGCTAGGACGAACTCTTAGAGGAAGAGGCTCTCAATGTTTGTCCAGAGAAGAGATGCCTCATCGTGCAACAGGAGCATCAAGCTCCACCATCTACCTGCTGCTACGTGTAGTAGGATCGCTACGAGGATCACCATGAGGTCTGCTTGTGTCCTCACTAACCTGAAAACACTCACCACTGCCACCAGCCAGTCCTTTGTTGCCTGGGGGTCCATCTCCCAGCAGAACCTGGGCGGTCGCTGGTGCTGGAACTCATGCAGTGCACTAAGGTGACGTGCATCGTCAGCGGCTAGCGCTGGAAGCATCGGTGGCTCGACGGGTAGAGCTACCTCCAGTTCCTCAGCTGTCAAAGGGCCCTACACTGAGGCCACGTCACTCGGTGGGATATCGTCACGCTCAACTCTCGGAACCCTTACTGGCTGCCGTCGTGGGGCCATCCTGAAAAGGAAACAGGTGCGCCACATTCAGAACAATATACCTTGTGAGCTGATACAAAGTAATCACAAATAGAACTTGATACACAAATGCAATCAATGTTTTTGTGCATTAGGTTGGAAATCATAAGTCGGGGTCCTGGTGTACTGATACGTCGGCCACCGCACCAACACTGGACTCCCGGGACTGATAACCACACCTAATACGCTAAACTCTATTTCTTCACATAGAAAAAGATCAGAGTCCCATGTTCTGCAGTAGAACCGAACTCCTCTGATACCAATTTGTCACGACCCGTCCTCGGGGCTCGTGTCGTGACTACCCCAAGCCCGCCTTCCAAAGGACAGGGGCTGGAGACTAGCACCAAGGTGTATATCCTGGTAAAAAGGGAAGGCTTTGCCTTTGTAAAGTAAACAAACACCACAGAGTAAGAAAGCAGAAGAAGTAAACTCTAAGTAAAAGATGGTACAACAGTAAGTGTGAAAAAGTAAATAGGCCAGTATACAAACCCAAACTGAAAGTAAAGTACAACTGGAAAGGGAAAACATCAATTGTAATGTAAAGCCGAAACGCCGAGCTGTCTACTAGAAATACCTCCTGAAGGGTGGGAACATATAGCCTCCTCCGCTCCTCGAGTCCAGCAGACCGCTCCGAGTACGTCCTGTCCAGTGGTCCACCTCCAGGTATCGTCCTGCTCTGCAAGCCTCAACCACGATCAGCGATGTCCGTCGACTGCAACCAACACAACGAAGTGTGGGCATAGCGCGTGCAGGGGTGAATATAATCTACTCAGTACGGACCCCGAGACCCCCGATGATCTCCCAAAATCCACAAAGGATAATCCACAATGGAGAGATACAATCACGAAGTAACATCTGACACGACTTATGTATATGGCCATACATATACCTAAGTCATCATTTCTCATTCGGCCCCAACATCCGAACCAAAATACAACCCAGTCCACACAGGAAAGAAAAACGTAAATCCACACAGGATAGCACAATACACAATCCACAAAGGAAAGAGAAAGGGATTCATCTCACACATGTATACTTCTTGATATGAAGATAGTGATGATCATATATATCCACTGATTCATCTATTTCGTCGGAACCACAAAGGATCGAAAGGTACTAACCCCCGCAATGACCCACATAGGATCTGACCCACAATGGATCGATAGGTAACTAACCCCCGGAAATACCCACACAGGATCGGACCCACACAGGATCAGTAGGCACTGGCTCACACAAAACCGCTGAGCGCTGACCCACACAGGATCAGACCCACACAGGATCGGTAGCACTGATCCACATAGGTTCGCTGAGTGTTGTAGTCGTCGCCGTCGAATCCACTGAGGTTCTCTATACATTCGTCGTAGTAGTAGTAGTCGCAGCCAGCTCTAGGGTTCCCGCACACAGCAAGATCGTTCGGGAGGGTCCGCTCCACGAGCCGAGAGGATGTTACATCAACTGACACATAGTCCATAGTTGATGTATCCAAATGTTCCGTATCGTCAACAAGAACTCAACGTCGCAGACGGTGCGTCAATCGGACGCCCGGTCTGAGAGTTATTGGATTTTTCGTCCAAGGGGCCCAGTTGGTTTTTAAATCAAAACCCCCTCGACCGAACTCCACCTGCGTCCAAACCTCAGGCGGATTAAGACAAAAGATCCGTCTCATTAAGAGGAAACCAACAGAGTCGACGACACGTCAATCGGACGTCCGGAGCTTAAGATATGAGCGTTTCGGCTCCGAGGGCCCGGTTTGTTTCGTGTACAAACCAACCCGGACGAACCCAATGTATTCCGAAACCTTGAGTGTGATATACCGAAACAACAGTCTTGTTCCAAGGATCACTATGCAACTGACGGTTCGTCGATCGGAAGTGCGTAGCCCACGTTATGGGAAAAATACCGAAGATAGTCCGAAAACTAGGGTTTCGGGCCCGGACTGACCCGGCCCGAGACCCCCCGGTCGGCCCGAACCGGGTCGACCTGACCCGGGTCCGGGTCGGCCCGGCCCTGCCGGCGACCCGGCGCGCTGGCACCAGTTGGCTCGGCCAAACGGTCGTGCCGTTCCGGCTCGCGGGGGGGGGGGGGGGGGGGGGGCGCTGCCCCCCCGATTTCCCTGTAACTATGGCCCCATTAATGGGGCCGCATGCTTGGCCGGCCGGGGGAATTGAATCCCCCGGTTTTCCCTTTGTCCGGCCGGCCCGCACCGGCCATCTGGTTCTGCCAACAAGGACCGGTGACGACCGGTCCTTCCTCCTTCACTGACACCGGCGGCCCGGAACCGGCCGCCGGTCACCCTGCTCTGCCGCGACCCCGATCTGATCGCGGTATTTTTGGGTTTCACCGACGATGCATGACAGCGTCGCGTCCTTGTATGATTTCGCGGCGCGGCGCGACGGCGCCGCACATTTTTTTCCGCACGATCCCGCGCGGTGCGACGACACCATGCCACTCCCATTTTAAACCACAAAAGAATCCAACATGGAAAAGGAGGTGGGTCGGCCGCCTTTGTGAGGTCCGACCCCCTCTCGTTAAACGATAGCAGTTGGACATATTCACGAAGAATAAAAATTAAGGGAGTAATCTTGAAAAAAATAAAATAAATCCCCAACCTCGAGCGTAGCTTGAACGGAGGTTCGTCGAACGAGGATTCGTCGCAGAAGAACCATCGCGGAAAGAGACGTCACGGAAGAAGACATCGCAGAAGAACCGTCGTGGTATACGACGTCGCGTAGTCGGTCTCCGAGGACTCAGCATTCTTCGTCGAAGATCGATGAATTCTTCGTGTTCTTCGTTGAAGTTGAAGAAGATTTCATGTCTTTAGCCTTTTCTCCCAAAAACTCCACCACAAGGTTGCAACCCCAAATAAAATAAGCCCAAGCCTTATTTTATTAACACATGATAAGTATTTGAAATTCAAAGGATTGAATTAATTTCACTTAATTAATTCAACCCAAGTTGTCATCATTAAAGGTAAGTTGAGGGAGTTACGAATTTGAAGGGGTGGGGTTCATGTGGGCCCCACCACCCTCATAACCTCCCTTGGGAAGCTGGGTAGTTACCCAACTTCCACCCAAACCTTAAACCACTTTAAGAGAAATAATAATTGTAGAATAATAATAAATTAAACATACACAATTTTTATCATCTACTCTCGTGATAACGCAACTCCGGAACAGGTGTTCCTAAGAAATTATTGGCGTTGTGGTTCCATCGTTGCCTATGGAATTCGACTCCGAGTACCGGTTCAAAAGATAGGAATTCCTGCTTGTTCGTTCACTGAACATACCCGAGCTATACTTCGGATAGAAAATCCGGGCACACCGGGCCTCGTAATCAAGTTCGGTCTGAAACTGCGTTCATGTAAAATCCCAAAGAAAAATAAGAAATAAAATTTCCTTGAATGTTACGGCTCTTTACAGTTATTTGGATTCTTTTTCTATTAGATTTTTATTTTAGGGATTAAATCATGGAATAAATAAAAATTAAATATCCTAATTTTGACAAATAAATGATATTTTGGTGGAAATTTATTATATGATGAAATAGTATCGGTCATGGAAGTATTTTGTAAAACCTTAGGTTTTTTGTAAATATTTTTTTAAATTAATGAAATCCGCTCAATTTTTTGATTTTAACCAAATAGTAAACATAGATTATGTTATATTAAATTATTAAAATTTTCTTCCATTATATGAACCAACATGTTAATCTTTCTCTATACATCACACCAACATATCACGGGTAACATGAAATGTTGAGTTTCAATGAATCGTCTTTTAATTATTGTAATTATTTAAATAAGAAAATTATAAGCAATCCAATCGAATGCATGGTAAGAACATGATTAACTATATTACAAAATTATTTTCTACAAATATATATAAATATTTTGACCAATTAATTATAAATGAATCTAAAACCCCATTGAAACGAAAATGAAATGATTTTCTACAAAACTGTTTAAATGTGCGCATGTAAGTTTTATACCAATAAATAAATAAATAAATATTATTTTATTATATTTAATATATATATATATATATATATTATATTCAATATAAATTTCAAAATTCGTATTATGTGCTTTAGAGACATGATATAAAAAAAATTTACACAAAAAAGAAGTATTTTTAGAAAAATGAATTTTGAATTCTTTTAATGGAGAAGCCAAATTAAATATAATTTTTTATAAAATTTAAAGACATTATATTTATAAATAATCTTAATTTTTATAATGAAGATACCAAAATTTTTATTTTTCGAAAATTTTGTATTTGTTTGATATGTTTCATGTTTGGATGAATAGTGATAAATACTGTATTTTAAATGAAAACATCATATTAAATGTAACGCCCCGACCCCAGCTACCCAGAGTCGGTGCATTACTTCGTAACATTGGCATGATCCCAAGAAAGATCAAATCTCGAAAGACCGATTGGTTTAGTAGCCTTGGAAACACTAGATATATTCATAAGTTTTACATTACATCATAAAATGAAAAACTACTACAATAACATAATGTCTCCATAATCCACACTCATATCCCCACATAATATCCCTGCAGGTCATTCATAACCTACTTCTTCACTTCCTGGGAAAAATAAAACATTGAAAAGGGGTGAGCTCAAATGCCCAGTAAGGATAACAATATAGCGGAAACTTTCATAAATAAGAATAAACATTTAAGGCAGTGTATAACTAAAACAAAAGCCTTTTAAATATGAACTTTCAACATGGTATGGCATAAATAAAATGAAATAATGCCATTTACTTATTCACATGGATATTCTACTAATCGAATAATCACATGCAAAAATTAATAACCACTTTCATAATGTTGGAATGCATAATGCCAGACTATCATAACCACATAGCCAAGGCCTCGTGCCAAGACTACAAATAAGATTTTGTCAAGGCCTTGTGCCAAGACACTAGTTTGTCTCATGAGACCTACCGATGCATCGAGGAGCTATAGCAGGCTCCACCCGTCACTTATTAAGTCCAATGCATTCCCATATGAAAAGGTTTAAACATAACATAAACATTCGTATTAAAACTAGCATACGAAATGTCAATACTTTCACAATAAACTATGAATGGTATAAAAATAGCACATCCACAGTCAAACATATCACAAAACCTTCAATACAATATAGAAGTTTTGTATCATAATAAATCAACTTCAAATAATCTTAAAATCCATCAAAGGATGTTGACATAGATGAAATCAAAATTCTTTTTAAAGAAATATCTCCTTTTATTTTGAAATCATTTAAGATCCATATAAAATAAAACATTTTCTTTGAAAATATTCTTATAAGCTTGTAAGGAAATCTTTGAAGATTTTATAATGGTGTAAAATAACCGCACCCGCCGTATAAGTTAAAGAAAAAAAACATTCTTACCTCAATTCTGTCGAAAAGGTTAAAAAGGACCTTGTTTTGAAAACGACGGAAAGATTCCTTTATAAACCTCTTATAAAAAGTCAAAAAAGGGTATAAATGACTTTAACCCATATTCTTGTAAATAGAAAAAATGTTTTGAAATACATTTTTAAGAAACATGGATGTGGATGATAAAGAGATCCCAGTAGATTATTACATATAAACAACCTCGGATAATGAAGAGATTGTGAAATAACCCTTACCTTGAACTTTTCCTTGGTTGGGGTAGGTTAACCTCCTGTATAATGGTGAAATAATTGTTATTAAATTGTACAAGAATCATATACATTAATATGATATCATATATGATCTTTTAACATTTCTTTATAAATAATATCTTAGTATAATCGTTGTTTCGGTGATAATCGATTCGTTCTTCTTAAATGCTTGGTTACGTAAGACATGTTTGTAATGGATAGATTATATCTTATTCATAATCAGAATGATATTAACATTATTTTTAACCCTAAAATGAGAATAATACTTGAATGGATATGACGGAGAACGAATCTTATCGCGTTCGTGGAGACGGTAGTCCGTACGTACGCACGAACGCTACTTCCATTTAATTTTTATTTTAAAAGAATCAAATCCAAATGATACATAGGTATATTACTATTCCAGTATAATATAATATTTTATATATGTTACTTAAGTTCATTAACACCATCCTTTATACGTTCCATGTGTGGTATGAACGAGTCATATCATTTTAAGGGGGCGGTAGTCCGCACTTCCTCAAATGAAATTATCGTATGTATATACAACATGAAACGAATAATGGAATGAAATAAAATGGAATTACAGAAGCTTATATATAAAATATATATCATTAATATCATATTTAATTACAGTGCCATCATAATGGCCACCATGAGAGGTGGTAAGATGTATTTGAACAATCATCGTTTCGTGAGGCGTTAGTTTGCCATCCACAGAAACATTATGTTCATCATCCATTAGATGGAGTTTTGTGTATGTGTAGTTTGAATCCTTCTTATAACAACATCCTAGTATATTTAGGATACTGGTGTTCTTACAAAAGAAAGGAAATAAAAAGATTTTGGCGGTTGGAGAAGCAAAATAAATGAAAATACTTTAAGAGAAATTGTTACCTTTAATTTAGGTAACTCACTTTGGTTGGAACCAAAGGACTTCTTGAAATGCTTTCTGCCTAAGGGTAAGCTTCAAGGAGGAGTAGAGGGATGTGGGGAGCTTATTTGGGCAGAGTTTGGACGAGCCATGTGGCTTGAGAGGTGTGAGGAAAAGAGAAGGAGGAGTGCCCTTTTATAAGAGGGGTGAGGGGCACCTTTGGAAAAGCTAGAAATATTAATTTATAATAAATTCATATTCGGTTTACAAAGGCTCCAAAGTTGACTATTCAAAGGGTGAGGTAGGGATAGGTCGAAAACAACTCATCCAATAGAATTTAGACAGGTTTGGGTACTTATATTAACCTTATCATTAAGTATTAACTCTAAGTTAATTAGTTTCACTTTTACAATGTCTCTTTGTATTTTTATATAATATGGTTAATAAACTTACTATATACATCCAAGCGACCCCCAAGTGGTCCATTAATGATTAAACTATCATAATATACGTCTCTTGGCCGAACCTTAGATTTTTAGGAATTTAATATCAATTAATAATATAATATTTGTTTTAAGAACTCTTTTATGTCAATTTTGACACTATTCAATAGTTGATTTTTGTGAAACTCATAACAGATTTATTACTTCGAACAAAGTCCATTAAATCAATCCTAATATATCATATTATCCTAGAAAATTAGTTTAATTCATTAAAAGTTTCATATTATATTTATTTGGGTATTTATAATATCAATTATTTTAATTTTTTACTATTATAGTAATTACTGCATCATCATTGTGTCATCAATAAAATAAATTATTTAATGTCAAAAAATTATAAATAAAATATCATTATGTAGGAAATCTTTTTATATTTCTAATGAATATTTATAATCGAAAATCCAACATGTATAACCCTATGTAACAATTGTTTTTCTAAAAGATATATGCTTGTGTCATTTTTGTATTCATTTTAACTTAATTAAAATAAAGTGTCATTATCACTTACAAGTGGATCCATGGGGTCCCAAAATAGACCCAAAGATGCCCATGGTCGACCATGTATCAACCAATAGTGTTAAGACACGTTTTAGGGTAATTTAGTATTATTATAATATTATTTTTTAACCCTTATTTACCGGATTTACCCTTAACCATGGTAAATAAAATATTTACCGCAGTAATTATTCAAAATGTCTAAAAATAAAAGTTACCTATTTACACAATTTGAACATCCTGATTCCAAATATGGAATCCATTTTCCTAAATTAAAAACATAGAAGTGGCAGAAATTAATTTAAAATTAATTCCCGCTGTCAAAACAAAAAGCGTGTTTTTAAGAGATAATAACTATCAAAAGATTGACACTTGTTTATGTTCGGTTTAATTGTAAAATTATGTCCAATGATAAACATTAAATTGAATGGTAAAAATATATTCTAAATATACTTTAAAACCAGTCAAATTCATAATTTATCACTATTAATTATTTTGATTAAAAAAGTTGTTTTTAATTAAAATTTAGTAATTTTCACTATTCATCAAAATATGAAAGTTATCCGAAATGTACCAAAATTTCACCCTAGGCTAATTTTGATATTCAGAATCCAAAAATGAAGTCCATTTTCAAATATAAAATATATATAATTTCAAAAAGTAGGTATTACTATTCATAACGGATAGTTTGATTAGTTATGGTGTGTGTTAAAACTCGAAGTTGCGTACAACACACGCTACTATTTTATTCAAAGGAAAGCGTACCGTGTAAGCTTGGGATGTTTCATTTTAATTTTTTTTTGATGTCCCCATTTAGTCAAAAAGTTTGAAATATTGTATTTAAAAAGGTTTCACTATTAAATGTTTATAAAAGTGCAATATTGAAAATGAATCTGTTCTTGCATTATGACTAAGAAACTCATAATATGGATTCTAAAATTATAAGGATTATATAAAGTGAAAAATGTAGTTAATTCTATTCATGACCTCTTTTAATGTTTTTTTGTATGTCATGGTGTGATTGAACTCGGTGTTGCGTGTAGTGAAAGTTATTGAATTATTTTGAAGAAATAACACACTATGAAATCTTGGGGTGTTACATTCTCCCCTCCTTCAATAAATTGCGTCCTCGCAATTTGAAATTGTTCTTCGAAAATAAAAGGTTGAAAATAGAAAATATATTTGTGGGAAAACCCACATTGGAAATTGGGTTACTAAAATTTAGTCTTAATCTGAGGAAAAGAGAAATGAAAGGGTCACCACCAAATTATGATCTCGATTAGGAGAACATTGGTGGCAATTAGAGACATATAATTGGAGGAAAAACGTAAATATTTATAGGTAGTGATTGAGGTCATCAATCACAAACAAGTATAAAATTGAGGTCCTTAAACTCATCAATCTATGATGATTTGAAATACCATCGGTTCAACAAAACATAGGGTATTGGGATAACACATTTTTGACGTTTCAAATATCTTAGTTGAAATCCCACATCGAAAAATGAATTAATGAGGCGTCTATTTAAAATAAAGAGTGGAAAGTATGAAGATTACCGAAAATAACACATACTAGGGATCCATGTAGGAAAATATGGATATGGAGGATAAATCTAACCATCAATTATCTGATGGAGAGTGGTAGAGAACATGGCTATGGAAAGGTCAACAATCCCAAAGCCATAAATTAGTGATGATTTAAGGTACCATCTAGGACAACATTTTTGTTCTATGTTCCTTTTATTAATGTTGAGGAATTTATTTATGAGATTGGCTAAGATCATAAGGAGACATACTTACTTTATAATTAGAGTTTTATCCATTAATAAATTTCTACCAAAAACTCATCATTCACTCGTAAAAAAAATTCTATTTATACTACTCATAGAGGGTTCCAAAATAAACGAATTTATAATTCATCTACCAGATCTTTTTAAAAAACTGCTTTATTTAATATAGGACATCTCGTGGGATAGTGGTAGGTGATACACCCTTGTCGCCCTTCGGTTGCGGGTTCAAGTCTTGCGGCCTTGCCAGTCGCGACGGGTTGCCGCCCGACCTCTGGGTTGTCCTTTTAGGGTAATCAAAAATTAATCTCAAACTAGAATTTATCCAAAATACTTCTATCCAAACTCACTGTCCAATATTTATAAGGAAGGTAAACTTAATTTAGATCCTTTTTTACCCCGTAATAGCATATGAATACCTTCATCATGTATTCTTTTAAAACACTGAAACATCCAAAATTATCATAATACTTATTGGTTACATTCATGCTCCCTTATTCCATATAGAATGCTGGATATACTTCTTCAATCCAAAAATGTTTTAAACCCCAATAATGATGGAATATACAAATCATTAATCAGTTCCATGGTAGTCAAGAATATCCAATATAATTTGTCCAAAACAATCATGTATTATTCCAAAATCACTACCTCGGTATCAGAAGTATATTATGATTTATCTTTCTCTCAACCATATATTTTCCAAAAATTTATCATGCTATTGAGTCACTTTTCTTTGTTCCACACAATCTCAAGTCCTTAATGAAATAGTACTGCAGTACAATCCTTATATACTCTATAATTATTATAACAAGTACATTGTTGATACGACACTCAATTGACATAATCAACATAAGAACTCTAATCATTCCTCTTTATCTGTGGTAGTATCATAACTTGATTATTATCCAATAGCATCATTTGCGTCATAGTCTGATGACTGGGACATAGGTTCGCGTAGTGTCCAAACTCCTTGCAAATGAAGAATTGTACATTTGAAACCATTTTCTTACCCTTGCAGTCACGTACTTTGTGCCCTTTTCCTCCACACTTATAACAAACTCCCATTCCTTTCAGGCAAGTTCCAGGGTGTTTCTTTCCACAGTTACCACATATGGGAAAATTCTTCTTTTCCCTCTTCCCTTTATCCATCTTTCTCTCTTCCATCCTTTTCTTCTCTTGCTTCCCTTCAAATACATAGGACTCAGCAAAATCATTACTTATCTTATCAACACATGATATTATTTCTTCATATGATGATAATACATGGGAAACTATTTCTCTTATAAATTCTGGCTTAAGACCATGAAAGATATGATCCTTCTTTCTCTTTGGATCATGTGCTTTGCTGGAGTTCTCACTCCTTCTACTGGACGCCATTTCTAAACAATGGCATACACTAGATCATTTTATGAATCAAAATACATAATCCCATACTTATAAAACACTTAACATAAATTGAACTATTTATGGATATAATCCATAATCATAAAAATGTTTTCTTTGAGGAAGTATATACTCATAAACCCTTCATAATGATTTGTAAAGAAAATGAGAGTTATCCTAAGCATATCCCCCGGGAGTGTCGTAACCAAGAGTGCAGCAAGGCCCGTTGTCGTGCACCAGTTCACGTTCGAGTCTAGCTCAAAGCGGTGTTTTCGGGTTTTACCCCTAGGTACATCTGTGCCAGAGCCGCCTCTACCTGCTCGTATCCAGACAGGGATGTATTGCTCGGAAAACTCACAAATTCTCTACAATACCAAAATTCTAGGAAGTTATTCTATACTAATCCTCAAAGTTCATCTTAGGTCTACGTGCTCTAATCAGAGTTTATCTAAATCTAGCTTCCAAGGTTTGTACTAAACTTCCTCTGATACCAACTGTAACGCCCCGTCCCCAGCTACCCAAAGTCGGTGCATTACTTCGTAACATTGGCATGATCCCAAGAAAGATCAAATCTCGAAAGACCGATTGGTTTAGTAGCCTTGGAAACACTAGATATATTCATAAGTTTTACATTACATCATAAAATGAAAAACTACTACAATAACATAATGTCTCCATAATCCACACTCATATCCCCACATAATATCCCTGCAGGTCATTCATAACCTACTTCTTCACTTCCTGGGAAAAATAAAACATTGAAAAGGGGTGAGCTCAAATGCCCAGTAAGGATAACAATATAGCGGAAACTTTCATAAATAAGAATAAACATTTAAGGCAGTGTATAACTAAAACAAAAGCCTTTTAAATATGAACTTTCAACATGGTATGGCATAAATAAAATGAAATAATTCCATTTACTTATTCACATGGATATTCTACTAATCGAATAATCACATGCAAAAATTAATAACCACTTTCATAATGTTGGAATGAATAATGCCAGACTATCATAACCACATAGCCAAGGCCTCGTGCCAAGACTACAAATAAGATTTTGTCAAGGCCTTGTTCCAAGACACTAGTTTGTCTCATGAGACCTACCGATGCATCGAGGAGCTATAGCGGGCTCCACCCGTCACTTATTAAGTCCAATGCATTCCCATATGAAAAGGTTTAAACATAACATAAACATTCGTATTAAAACTAGCATACGAAATGTCAATACTTTCACAATAAACTATGAATGGTATAAAAATAGCACATCCACAGTCAAACATATCACAAAACCTTCAATACAATATAGAAGTTTTGTATCATAATAAATCAACTTCAAATAATCTTAAAATCCATCAAAGGATGTTGACATAGATGAAATCAAAATTCTTTTTAAAGAAATATCTCCTTTTATTTTGAAATCATTTAAGATCCATATAAAATAAAACATTTTCTTTGAAAATATTCTTATAAGCTTGTAAGGAAAGCTTTGAAGATTTTATAACGGCGTAAAATAACCGCACTCGCCGTATAAGTTAAAGAAAAAAAACATTCTTACCTCAATTCTGTCGAAAAGGTTAAAAAGGACCTTGTTTTGAAAACGACGGAAAGATTCCTTTATAAACCTCTTATAAAAAGTCAAAAAAAGGGTATAAATGACTTTAAACCATATTTTTGTAAATAGAAAAAATGTTTTGAAATACATTTTTAAGAAACATGGATGTGGATGATAAAGAGATCCCAGTAGATTATTACATATAAACAACCTCGGATAATGAAGAGATTGTGAAATAACCCTTACCTTGAACTTTTCCTTGGTTGGGGTAGGTTAACCTCCTGTATAATGGTGAAATAATTGTTATTAAATTGTACAAGAATCATATACATTAATATGATATCATATATGATCTTTTAACATTGCTTTATTAATAATATCTTAGTATTATCGTTGTTTCGGTGATAATCGATTCGTTCTTCTTAAATGTTTGGTTACGTAAGACATGTTTGTAATGGATAGATTATATCTTATTCATAATCAGAATGATATTAACATTTTTTTTAACCCTAAAATGAGAATAATACTTTAATGGATATGATGGAGAGCGAATCTTATCGCGTTCGTGGAGACGGTAGTCCGTACGTACGCACGAACGCTACTTCCATTTAATTTTTTTTTAAAAGAATCAAATCCAAATGATACATAGGTATATTACTATTCCAGTATAATATAATATTTTATATATGTTACATAAGTTCATTAACACCATCCTTTATACGTTCCATGTGTGGTATGAACGAGTCATATCATTTTAAGGGGGCGGTAGTCCGCACTTCCTCAAATGAAATTATCGTATGTATATACAACATGAAACGAATAATGGAATGAAATAAAATGGAATTACAGAAGCTTATATATAAAATATATATCATTAATATCATATTTAATTACAGTTCCATCATAATGGCCACCATGAGAGGCGGTAAGATGTATTTGAACAATCATCGTTTCGTGAGGCGTTAGTTTGCCATCCACAGAAACATTATGTTCATCATCCATTAGATGGATTTTTGTGTATGTGTAGTTTGAATCCTTCTTATAACAACATCCTAGTATATTTAGGATACTGGTGTTGTTACAAAAGAAAGGAAATAAAAAGATTTTTGGGGTTGGAGAAGCAAAATAAATGAAAATACTTTAAGAGAAATTATTACCTTTAATTTAGGTAACTCACTTTGGTTGGAACCAAAGGACTTCTTGAAATGCTTTCTGCCTAAGGGTAAGCTTCAAGGAGGAGGAGAGGGATGTGGGGAGCTTATTTGGGCAGAGTTTGGACGAGCCAAGTGGCTTGAGAGGTGTGAGGAAAAGAGAAGGAGGAGTGCCCTTTTATAAGAGGGGTGAGGGGCACCTTTGGAAAAGCTAGAAATATTAATTTATAATAAATTCATATTCGGTTTACAAAGGCTCCAAAGTTGACTATTCAAAGGGTGAGGTAGGGATAGGTCGAAGACAACTCATACAATAGAATTTATACTGGTTTGGGTACTTATATTAACCTTATCTTTAAGTATTAACTCTAAGTTAATTAGTTTCACTTTTACAATGTCTCTTTGTATTTTTATATAATATGGTTAATAAACTTACTATATACATCCAAGAGACCCCCAAGTGGTCCATTAATGATTAACCTATCATAATATAAGTCTCTTGGCCGAACCTTAGATTTTTAGGAATTTAATATCAATTAATAATATAATATTTGTTTTAAGAACTCTTTTATGTCAATTTTGACACTATTCAATAGTTGATTTTTGTGAAACTCATAACAGATTGATTACTTCGAACAAAGTCCATTAAATCAATCCTAATATATCATATTAGCCTAGAAAATTAGTTTAATTCATTAAAAGTTTCATATTATATTTATTTGGGTATTTATAATATCAATTATTTTAATTTTTTACTATTATAGTAATTACTGCATCATCATTGTGTCATAAATAAAATAAATTATTTAATGTCTAAAAATTATAAATAAAATATAATTATGTAGGAAATCTTTTTATCTTTCTAATTAATATTTATAATCGAAAATCCAACATGTATAACCCTATGTAACAATTGTTTTTCTAAAAGATATATGCTTGTGTCATTTTTGTATTCATTTTAACTTAATTAAAATAAAGTGTCATTATCACTTACAAGTGGATCCATGGGGTCCCAAAATAGACCCAAAGATGCCCATGGTCGACCATGTATCAACCAATAGGGTTAAGACACGTTTTAGGGTAATTTAGTATTATTATAATATTATTTTTTAACCCTTATTTACCGGATTTACCCTTAACCATGGTAAATAAAATATTTACCGCAGTAATTATTTAAAATGTCTAAAATTAAAAGTTACCTATTTACACAATTTGAACATCCTGATTCCAAATATGGAATCCATTTTCCTAAATTCAAAACACAAAAGTGGCAGAAATTAATTTAAAATTAATTCCCGCTGTCAAAACAAAAAGCGTGTTTTTAAGAGATAATAACTATCAAAAGATTGACACTTGTTTATGTTCGGTTTAATTGTAAAATTATGTCCAATGATAAACATTAAATTGAATGGTAAAAATATATTCTAAATATACTTTAAAACCACTCAAATTCATAATTTATCACTATTAATTATTTTGATTAAAAAAGTTGTTTTTAATTAAAATTTAGTAATTTTCACTATTCATCAAAATATGAAAGTTATCCGAAATGTACCAAAATTTCACCCTAGGCTAATTTTGATATTCAGAATCCAAAAATGAAGTCCATTTTCAAATATAAAATATATATAATTTCAAAAAGTATGTATTACTATTCATAACGGCTAGTTTGATTAGTTATGGTGTGTGTTAAAACTCGAAGTTGCGTACAACACACGCTACTATTTTATTCAAAGGAAAGTGTACCGTGTAAGCTTGGGATGTTTCATTTTAATTTTTTTTTTGATGTCCCCATTTAGTCAAAAAGTTTGAAATATTGTATTTAAAAAGGTTTCACTATTAAATGTTTATAAAAGTGCAATATTGAAAATGAATCTGTTCTTGCATTATGACTAAGAAACTCGTAATATGGATTCTAAAATTATAAGGATTATATAAAGTGAAAAATGTAGTTAATGCTATTCATGACCTCTTTTAATATTTTTTTTTGTAAGTCATGGTGTGATTGAACTCGGTGTTGTGTGTAGTGCAAGTTATTGAATTAGTTTGAAGAAATAACACACTATGAAATCTTGGGGTGTTACATTAAAAAAAATAATTTTTAGTTTTAAATAATTTATATTATTTTTTAATATATAATTAGGTCCAATTGTTATTAGTAAATCCAATATTGGTCATTGGAATCAATTTCACATTGAACTTGGATATAAAATCATGTCAAAATTTTGGATATTTCACTTTAAAAACTTGATTTCTCATTCCATCAACAAGATTAATTTTTAATTTATTTAATAAAATTATGTATTTTGAATTATGAAAAATGTATTAAATATTTTTAATAATATGTTCAAAACATATTAAATATTTTCTTTTCTTTTTTGTAAAATATTAATAGCAACTATAGAAATATTTATTACCATTGTTAAGGGTAAATAATGTGTTCAATGGTAAAATTAAAATTCTAAATATTATAAAACTACAATATATCAATCCCAAATATTATTGGAAGAATTTAATTTTACCATTATGATTTAATTATCTAAATTGTAAAATTTAATGGAAACTATCCATGAAAATGAATTTAATATTATTAAACACAGATGGAGTGAAAAAAATTTACACTCTTACATTTAATATGTATTATATATTTAATATGAGGATAAATATAAAATAATTTCAACTGTATATATTTTATAGAATATAAATTTTTTACATATGCTACATAAATTTATTTTGAAAATTTATTGAACAAATAATTATCATTAATAATTGCAAAATGATGATGTACTAATTACTCAATTAGTGAAACAATCAATTAAATGAAATTGTATATATTATAATAAATATAATTTTACATTATTAATGTGATCCAAGAATTTTATATTTTAATATAAAATATTAGGGTATTGTTAGAGTAATTTTGTCAAAGTAATCTTAATGGTTGAATTTTCATTATGTCAATGTAATTAAAAGTGTCAAAATAGACACATATGATATTTTAGGAAAATAATATATTATTAAATTATAGAAAAATATTATGAAAAAATAAATAATTAAATTTATATTACACAGGGAATAAAATATATTAAATTTTTCATTTATGATCCAAATTAAAATTTATGTGTTAAATTTATATATTATTTATGTTGAAAATATTGTTACCAAATTTAAAATATAAAATTCATAAATAAGGTTTAATAAATAATCTATATTTAAAAATGACACAAAAACATGTCAAAAAACTATTGGATGATTATATTAAGACATTTTCATATATTGAATTCTAATAAATTTACATTTAGGTATATTTTTATTGATATTTATTTTATTATAAATTAATATTTTGAGAAATTCAAAAAGTGTCACTCCCCTCTCTTAGAAAATGTATCCCCTCATTCTCTTCACATAAAACATTATAACATATTTTGATTGGAAAAAATAAATCAAAATATCCTCTAAAAATAACTATATTATACCTAAAACTCATAATTCTGGTAGAAAGGAAACCAAAGTACTCCTTTTGTGGAAATAAAAATTTGATTCTCAATGAAAATGTAACGATCATCAACGAGTATTGTTTTTTTACATTATACAATTGAAAATTTTTATTTCATGCTTATATAATAATTTAAGTATCCTAAATATATATATATGTTTTTTATATTATGTTTTATACCTACACTCACCCACACTTCTAGCAATTTGGTAATGAACATACCGTTCTTTTTTACGATGATCTACCACCTCACAAAACGATGTTGTTCATTTTTCCTTTATCACATATCGTGGATTCGAAATATTATGGGAAATATTTTTTATTTTATTTATATGGTATTTATTAGGCCTTTATAATTATTTTAATATTATATAAAATATACATTCATTATTTCCATTTTGTGGAAATTTGATAACTTCGTTTTTGAACATGTGGAACACTGTCTCCTCAAAGTGAAGTTACTTATTTGCATGTTACATGGAATTTATTAAGGAAAAGTTTATTGAAATTATATGATATATATATAATAATAATTCTAATGAAATATATATATATATATATATATATATATTTGATTCATTTACTTTCATTATTTCAATACGACACGAAATGGAAGCAACTTGCATGAGTACCTACGACATAACGTCTCAATGAACGCTGTATTTCATTTTAAATTTATATATTTTATAGATAACCATAAATACATATGAAATGAAATATATTATATTTATATCATTTTTATCATTATATATTGATTTATATAATAATATTATTATGATGTCCTAGAATAAAACGACAAATTAGGTTTGTGAAATAAAGAAGTTATTTCCTGAAATATAACAGCAACATGTATTTATTAATAAATAGGTAATATTGAGTTATAAGTAAGAAATATATAGTATTATATATATTAATATGGTTCTATAATATATATACAATAAACTTATATTTATTATACATGATGTTTTCACAAGTACAACGATAGTGAATACTGTAAAGTATTTTCATCTCACATTTATTTTTCATGAGAAATAAGCCATGTTCACCATGTATTTACTCTGTGTGGTGTATAAATATCACATGAATGTATTTTATGAAAATTATACTTAATGTTTTTAGAATTTAAATATCAATTTTATGATCTCTCTTTCATGAGGTTTATGATTAATAAATTACCAAATAAATATGGTAATTTTGTCTCAATTTTCATTCCTTGGGACACAAGAAATGTTATACACCAATATTTTTTACAGGAAATATATATGAAAATTTTGAATGTTTTATAATTAATATAATTATTTTCATGATATTATATGTTGGATTTAACTTTATTCTCACTTATTTTTGAAATCCATATTCCTATAAACAAATGTTTTCTAAAAATGGTATTAATTTGTTTTAAATGATCATTTATTTTTTTAAGGAAAATGAATTAAATTATGCTTAAAAATATTCTCAAATATTATTTTAATATTTAAATATTTCATTTTTCATGAAATTTAATTTTAAAATTTTAATTATAATTTTTTTTTTCAAAATGGAGAGGATGTTTCCTCAAGAATTATTTAATGTGATCCTTTAAAATCAGTTTCCATCAAAGACATCATTATTTGATGTTTCTAATGATTTAATGGTGATATGAACCAAATATACCATTCTTATAATTTAAAAAAATTATGTCAATGATGGATTGATATTTATGAATTTTGTATCTTTTCCATGATTTATATTAGGATGAACAGTTTATGAAAACCACTTTTTAAGGGTTATAATATGATATATATTATAGTGGAACAAAAATGATTGGTTTAAATCATGTCAGAGATGGAACCTATATATCCCTTATATTCATTGGGTGATGATTTATATCTCATTTTATTTACATGGTTGTATTTGAGAGTGAAATCGGTTCGGTAAATGACGTTGTTGGATAAGATGGTATTTGGAGTGAACCTTGACCACTAAGATAGTATTTGGAGGAAACGTTGACTACTATGTTGTTCATGGAAGTGAATCATGACTAGCAATAAGGTATTAGGAGTTAAATCATACAAATAATATAACATTGAATGTGATTCTTTGACTACGATGTAAACCATTTTATATACCTATGTGTATGCCAAAATTACATGTTTTATGATATTATATTATAGAATATGTTCTTTGATTCTTTATGAACCTCTATTATTTATTCCATTACATGATATCATGATCATTGATCTATAGGATATGATTTTAAAATGTATTTATGTACATATTTCTTTTGATTACGTTTTTATTTATTTCACCATTGTATACCAATACTCGGAATTTGAGTTCACAATTGTTTATGATTCATTTCCCAAATAAATATAGAAATGTATTAAGTATTATATGTCAAAAAGTGTTCTAGTTATGAAAAAATAGTCTATAAAATATTTAGATGTGTCATGTTCCAATTTATTATGTTTCCAAGTATCCAATATTATTAAGTTAATATGGTCTTTAGGCATGTCTACTTATAATGTATGAAATATTCAGTAAAAATGATGTAATTCCAATTTATGTTATGTTTGGGTTGTTATAGTTGGTATTAGGGAAAGTTCTTACACATTAATCTGATTCTATAATGATAAGACATTAGTGAGATCCTTATATATATATTTTATAATATATCCAATGATTTCATTAATGATTCGTTTATATATGGGTTAATATCCTAGATTTTTAATACTCAACATCACTAACCTATGATTAAACATATGGTGAAATAGATTGGACTTTTATAAGTATCATACAAAGATTATGTGGTTTTCCTAATATGATTATTGTTTTCCACATTATACATTATATTTTAGTCAATGGCTGGAACCAAAAGAAATCATGTAAAAATTGATTCTGTTAGAATTTTGGGTAATAATGAGAATCCAAATTTGTTAATGACTACCTCGAAAGATATTATGATTAATCATAATCATCAATCGAAACATATTATTATCAACCTGAAAATCATTTAGATTTGTAACAAATCTAAATAGATGATGATAGAATTTTATGAATGGTCAAGTTGTTATGAACATAGAGAAATGAATATTTAGCTTCCAACATTTCAATATGTTTGGATGTAGAACCTATAAGAATATCTCAAATGGATTAAAAGTTGTAATCTATGTTTAAAATAAGATCATTCAATGAAAAATTATTGGGGATTTTAATATCTTATGTTCGAGGAATATAAGAATTATCGTAGTAAATTTCCTGACCCAAGGATTTGGATCTATATAAATAAAGGATCTATCCCATGACAGTCATTTATAACAATTAATTTTGGCATGATATTTGGATAAAGAAATAAGAATATATTTGATTTAAATTAAATTAATGGGATTGTATTATTAACCTTGGGACTGATATAATGGAATAATGGTTAATGATATAATGGATTTATTTTATAGACTTTGGGTATTTATTTTATGAGTAAGGAGTTAGATTTTGAAAGATTACACGATTTCAATAATTTTTTATTGTAATTTAGGTTATTAACATATTAAATTTTTAATACATGATAATGGTCATCACATGTTTGGTGTGAGAGAATTAAGAGCTACATCATGTTGGTTCCAGGCTTACTAAGGAGTATATTTTTTAATTTTAGTTACCTTATTTAAAATTTTTTTGATTTTATTATTCATAAGGGTATACATTTAGGATATTTTTTGTTTATGTGATAATGAGGTTCTGGAGATTAAATTTTTTTCTATCTAAATGATAATTTATACAAATTATATAACTTTTCAAGCCTTTTTGTTGTTATAATAAATGATGGAATAAACAATAATTCCACATATGAATCTCATGATTTGGTAATGATTCAGGAATGATATGTCAACCTTTATTAAATTGAAAAATTAGAGATGTTGAAAAGGATCAAGGAACAATAAATGTTGAAATTGTACTGGAATCAATTAAATATATTTTCTCATGAAAACTCCACAATATTAGGGAATGATTCTTGAAACCAAAAATGGTATCCTAGTACGTTATTTTCATATGAATAAAATGTTCCCTTATATCATTGAATAATTATGGCCTAGTGATTGTTAAAATTTTCATTCCCATGTTCTATATCACTCTCCATCAAAACATCTATTTTATATTTCTCTTCAATGTATATATTTTCACTTTCCCAATATGTTCTCCTACGTTGAAACCAAATTATGAGTTACTCTGGGAAACAATTAAATTTTAAACATTCCCTTTTCAAATGTAATTATTTATTGTTTTTTATTATGATTTATTCCATGATTGAAACATTATATTATTAAATAAATGATGACCCGATAAATTTAGAGGTTGAATTTCAATTTAAAGGTGGTAAAATATAGCATCCAAAGATAGTGTAACATAATTATTTTATAAATAATTTAATATTTTAGATATTTTTTTATTTCAAAGAACTCTTAATATTGATTTTTATAAAAAATTACCAATTTTGACTTATGTTATGTGTAAATATAAGTTAATCTTGAATTAAATTCAACCCCAATATACCTTGCATTACACACAACAACGAGTTTCTATGAAACATGTGTTTTATGATTGTAATAATTTAAATTGACTTATTATAACCTATTCACTAGAATAGTGGGTATGAAAATGATTTAATAAATTATGAAATTATGGTTTAAACATGTCTATATATTTCATAGACCTGTTAATTATCAGTTAATGTAACCCGCTTTTAAAAAAAATGAAATGCTTTAAAAAAACTATTTAAATGGTTACATGTATGGTTTACACAATTTAAAAAAAATAACTCTTATATGATTATATTAATGAATTATATATATATATATTGTTAAATATAATTTATAATGTTCATTTTATCTATTTGATTGACATTATATATGAAAAGTTTCATTTTATCACAAAAAATAATTTTATTTTCTAAAAATGATGGTTTTCCGCAATTTAATAGGGAATCAAAACTAAATATATTATGTCAAAATTTATTATTTTAATATTAAATAATGAAAATATTACTTTAAATGGTTATATAAGAAATCACTTTTTATGATTTTGTTTTATTTTCCTAATTTGATTCATGTTTTGATGAATTTTGAAATATAATGAGTTTTATATAAAATAGATTTTTTGTCAATAATAATTTACTGTCTAATTATATATTAGATTGGATTTAATATATAATTAGGTAAAATTTTATCGTTTCACCACATTAAGGTCATCAGAATCAATTTCACAATGAATTTTGATATAAAAACATGTCAATCTTTTCAATGTTTACACATTAAAACCTCATATTCTCATTCCATCTACAGAATTAATCATAAATAAATTTATGAAATATGTGTTTTAAATAATTAAAAATGGATTACATAGTTTTAATAATAGTATTCAAATTTATTATATAGGTCCGTTTTATTTTTGGATAATAGGATTAGTAACATTATTAAATTTTATTAAAATTGTTAAGGATAAATCGGGTTATTACAGGTAAAAATAATATTAATGGTATTATAAATCAAACCAAATACTTGAAAAAATATTATTTTATTATTTTAATTCCACACATAAAACTTATGTAAATGCATATATTAATTTAATGTACATGTATCCATGAAATTGATTTAAATATCATAAAACATAAAGAAAGTGAAAAAACAGCACCCTGCTAATTTTAATATGTATACTTTTTTAAATATTAGTTTAAATAGAAAAATAGATTGGAGATATATGTTATAATTAAATATAATATTTTTATATACATCATAATAGTTTATTATTATTTTATTAAGAGGTAATTATAAGAAATATTTACAAAATTATGATGCATTAAAAACTCATTTAATGAAAAAATCAATTAAATTAATTTATAATATTTTAAATAATTATAATTTGACTTAATTTATTTGATAAATGAATTTGATAGGTTCATATTACATACTATGGGTGTATTAAAACATTTTTTTGATGTAATATTTCTTGATTGATTTTTATAAAGTCAATGTTATGAATATTGTCAAAACTGACACTTATGATATTTTATGAAAATAATATTTGATTAAATTAGTTAATAATAATTAAAATATCAAACAAGGAAGAGGCAATTATATATGGTCTATAATATCACAAATTTTCCTTTAATGGTAAACATATAACTTTACAATAAAATATAACATCACATTCACATTAAAAACATTATTACCATCATTAAACATAAAATGGATAACTATGGTTTCTTCAAAATGATAAGGTTTTAAATGAAACAAAAGAATGTATAAACTATGTTTTTGGATTATATAAAAAACTAATAATATATTTTATTTTAATAAATGACCATTTTTAGTTATTCCAATTAATATTTAATTTATTAAAAATAATACTTTTGAAAATATCCAAAGGTCCTCCTACCCTCTATTATAAAAGGACACACATAATTCTCTTATATTCACACTTAATAACATACATGGATCCAAAAAAATATTTATAAATCACCTCCCAAAATCCTTAACTTTGTTCTAAAATACATATATTGAGTATAAATCTAACCAAATGAGTCCTTTCGTGGAAATAATAAGAATAAACCTATAGAAAATGTAATTTTCATCAATGAACATTATTTTTTTATATCTTACATTAAACCCTATATTATTTTAATTTAAAATTTAAATAAAAAAGTATTTACCATAAATATATTGAAATGTTTATATATTAATGTTTCATCCTACACTCTCACACACTTCTATCAAATGGTTATTGAACATTAGGTTCTTTTGTAGAACGAACTACCGCGTAATGAAACAATGATATTATTTTTTATTTAACATCTTTAATGGATGATCATTATGATTTAAAATATGATTTTATATGATATAAATTGTATTTATGATTTCTTTATGATTATTTATATATTTTATAAAACATACCTTCAAGATTTATATTTTTTAGAAATATTATAACATTATATGTTGATGTGTGGTATACCACCTCCTCGAAGAGATTGGAATCAGTCAGACATTACATTGAATGAATTAAGGATGGGATTAATGAATTTATATGATATATATGCCATACTTATTCTAAAATATTTTTATTATATATATATATATATATATGCCATTTACTATAAGGCCCCAGCCTTAAACCTTACTTAATCGTGAGTTTCTTTATGAATACACGTTGAGGATCTTTTCAGGTTTAGAGTTTTATATAATTACATCATAAAACATGCATTACAGTCCGCATTTAAACAAAGTTGTTACATAAAAGATAGTATTCATTTTCCCCAGCAATAGAAAAATATTTAAAATAAAAAATGGATTCTTTCTTGACACTTCCTTGACACTATCATCATATCATGTACCTTTCCCTTGGCCTGTGAAAAACATTTCAAAAAAAAAAAACATGTGATGAGCATAAAAATCTCAATAAGGGATATAAAAATATTGAAAGGAAACATGAGTACATGTATACATAAGAATCAATGAAATCATATTTTACCCATAAAACATAAGCACTTTAACATACCTCATCAAATCTTGAATAAATCATAGAAATCATAAGACATAAAGGTAACTTGAGGCATTCATAACATTCTTACGTAGGGAGTAACCCTCTTGGTTGCGTTTGGAATACCCATCACAGTATATTCCTTAAATATCATCGGAGAAACCATAACGATTAATGTATTCGCATTACCCAATGCATTGGAGAGCAATATCGGGCTCACCCACCCTTTTTTTATCACATAACCACTCATATTCATAATAATTCCCAAGAACCATAACATAATCATATCACATAAAAATACATAAAGGAAACATAACATTTCCACATTTCAATCAAAAGATATCAATACAACACATTGATATAATAGAAACATTATGAAAACCATTTTCAATACCAAAATAAAAGAAAAGTAAAACATGGTATTTATTTTTCAATTAAAAAAAGGTATTGCTTGTAGAGGAAGCCGAAACTCAAATAATGGTCACCGCGGTGGAGATGTCGTTGTCGCCGCATACGTACGTCAAAAACACTCTCTTTTGTCTTTTAGTAAAATGCTTCATATAAAAAGATTCCTTTTTTGATAAACGTAAAAGTCAAAGGGGTTTATACACCGTATAAAAGAAAGTTGTGTATAAAACATAATATGCCTCAATAAAAGGAGATTGAGACGAAGTCCCATACCTCAGGTCTGACTTGACTTGATCGCTCTTTAATCTCCTGAATAATAAACATGAGTTAATTTCTACTTTCTTAAGAACCTTTTTCAAGTTCATTATTCCTTATATATCACTTATTACCATGTTATGAACACTATGTAATTATTTAAGTTAATAATGGTCGTTTTGTCGATCATTGTTACTTGAGTCAAAACAAAACACTTTAGAATTACAAGTTGTTCTTGGGGTAAAATATCCATTATATACAGAATTATATTCAATATATAGATATCATATATGTCATATATATCTAGTATATACATGAATTTATAATATTACATAACATATAGAGGTAAGAAATGAAATGCACCGTTCATGGTGATGGTAAGTCGTACGTACGCATGAACGCTACTTCCATTTCTATTTCATATTTGATGGAATTAAAAAATAATGATACATAATAGTATTATAATTCCAGTATTTTATCATATATAATATCATTAAATCTATCCTTTATACATACCACATATGGTATTAACGAATCAAATCACTTTGAGTGGGCGGTAGTCCGCACTTCCTAAAATGATGATATCGCATTTACCCATAATGGAAACCAAAAAGGTATGCCATAAATGAAAAACACAGAAGATTATGTAAAACATAAACATATTATATATCATATATAAATATAGTTACATCTTAATGGCCACCTTTGAAGGTGTTATATGACTGTTGAACAATCATCGTTTCGTGAGGCAGAAATTCGACATCCACAGAAACAGTATGTTCTTCAACCATTAGATGTAGGTGTGTTTAAGTGTAGCTAGAATCCTTCTTATAAAAACATCCTAGTATATTTAATATACTGGTGTTGTTACAAAAGAATGTAATAAATAGAGTTTAGAGGGTTGGAGAAGAAATATAAAACATAAGAACACAAGAGAAAACACTACCTTTGAAAGAGGTAACTCTTTTTGATTTGAGCTCAAAGGCATCCTTGGGAAGACTTATACCCAAAGTAAGGATTCAATGAGTACGAGAGGGATGAGGAGAGACAAAATGGACAGGGGTAGGCCGAGCCAAAGGCTTGAGAGGTGTGGGTAAGGTTGTAGAGGTGGGGGGATTTTATAAGAGGAGTTGAGGGGAACTCTTGGAACATTATAAAAGGATACTTTATTATAAAAGGATTTTCAGATTTAAAAGTTACCAAAATTAATTATTTCTAGTATGAGGTGATAATAGTTCGAAATACACACATCCAATAGGTTTTTGACTTGTTTAGGTCTTAGAGTTTATATTATATTTTCATTTTATTTAAATCGTTAAATAATGAGGTAATCGCTGCATCATCATGGTGTCATAAATAATTTAATTTATATAATTTCTAAAAATTTCAAAACAAATATCATGATTTAGGAAATCTGTTTAGCTTTATAATGAATATTTATAGTCAAAAATTTGACATGTATTACCCCATTTAAATTTTTCTTATTAAAACAACTCAAGTTTGTGACATTTTTTCTTTAACTTTAAATATAAAGTTATTTATTTCATTTTCCTAACAATGTGGCTCCATAGGGTTCCCAAGTTGACCCATGGATTTTCATGGTCGGCCATGACACATACAATAAGTGTCGGACATGTTTCAAGGTCATTACATATTATTAAAACATTATTTTTACCTTAAACTACATTAATTACATCTAATCGCGATTAAAAACGTAAAAGTTACTATTCACCAAAACATTATTTTAATCCAATTGAACAACATTTTACTTCCTAATGACATACATGTATGTCGGATTTTTGAAATTAAAAACACATAGGTGGTAAATTTTCATTTAAACGAAAAATCTGTTTTTTAAATACCACTTAGTGGTTTCACTATTCATCAAAAATTGACGTTTTTCAGAAAAATACCAAAAATACACCCTAAGCTATATTTGATATTACGAATTAAAAAATGATTTATATTTTAATAAATTCATAACATATAAGTTTCATAAATTAATTTAATAATTAATTTCCACTGTCAGAGCAAATAACATGTTTTTATGAAACAATAACTATCAAAAGATTGACACTAGTTTAAGTCCAATATCAAAGTGAAATTAATTCCAACGAGCACTATTGGATTAAATGGTAAAAATATATTCTAATTTCACTTTAAACCCAATTCTAAAGATAATCTAATCATAAAATAAATTATATTAAAAAGAGGTTTTGAATTTAAATACAATATTTTTCACTATTCATTAAAAAATGATCTTTTTCAGAAAATAGCAAAAATTTACACGAAGTATATTTTTATGTCCCGATTCTAAAGAAGAATTTTATTTGGTCCAATATTATGTATAATAGTGACCAAAACTATATTTAATTACGGTTCTCCATCAAAAGGCAATAAGTGGACCTTTAGTGAATATTAGAGTATATATTCCTAAAATTGAAATCTTTTTGTATTTTAAGCCTTTATAATTTATTGGATAAATGTAGAAACATTTAAAAAACATATATAACCATATTTTAGTTATTTATATTCATTCTCGCCAATACAACGGCTACTTTTTAACTACAATTTAAAATAATATTATTTTATTACTAGTGTGCAACGTAAGATTTCAAATAAATTCTTTGTTGAATTTCGGGTAAGCTATCGAACATAGAAAACCCTTTAATGTAAAATTAATATTTAAGTCCTAAATATTTTTAAATATTAAAATGTTTTATTCTTTATTTACCTGGGATGTTACATCCTTCCCCCCTTTTGGGAATTATGTCCTCACAATTTTATTCACTTATCAAAATAAGTGGGGGTATTTATCTCTCATAGCACTGTCATATTACCATATTGCCTCTTCAACCATATTGTTTTTCCACAAAACCTTTACCTGGTGAATTACCTTATTCCGAAACACTTGATCTCTATGGTCAATAATTAGGACTGGTTGTTCTTCATTAGAGAGATTCTCCTCCAACTGAACTACCTCTGGGCTCAAAACATGAGATGGATCTGGCATATACTTCCTTAACATCGAAACATGAAAAACATTATGTACCGGAGATAAAATCATAGGTAAAGCCACACGGTATGAAATTGATCCAACATTCTCCAGAATTTCATATGGTCCAATGAACCTTGGACTCAACTTTCCTTTCTTACCGAATCGCATCACACTTTTCCATGGCGAAACTTTGAGAAAGACATGATCACCTACCTCGAAAGATAGATCCTTCCTCCAGTTATCCGCATAACTCTTCTGACCGCTCTGAGCTGTTCTCATGTGTTTCTGAATCAACTGAACTTTTTCTTCCATATCTTCTACAAATTATGGTCCCATCAACTTCCTTTCACCAACTTCATCCCAGAAAGCTGGAGTGTGACACCTCTTCCCATATAATACCTCAAATGGAGACATATGTATACTGGAACGAAAACTGTTATTATAAGAAAACTCAACCAAAGAAAGATGTTGGTACCAACATACCTGATAATCCATCGAACAAGCATGTAGTATATCCTCCAAATTCTAAATTATTCGTTCTAACTACCCATCTAACTGAGGATGAAAAGCTATACTAAAATTTAATTCAGTACCCAACGACTTCTGAAGGCCTTTCCAAAAGTTATAAGTGAACCTAGGATCAAGATCAGATACAATGGATAAATGAAATCCATGTAACCTGACTATACCTTTAAGATACAAACGGGAAAGTTGATCTAGGGAAAAATTCTCTCATATGGCGAGGAAATGAGAAGATTTAGTCAAGCGATCAACAATAACCCGGATTGCATTATTACCTCGAGGTGTCTTCGGAAATCCCACAATGATGTCCATGGATATATTCTCCCATTTCCACTCTGGCACTTGTAAAGGATGAAGCATCCCTTTTTGTAATTGCCACTCTGCTTTAACCTATTGACAAATCAAACACTTCACAGTAAAATCCGAAATATCCTTTTTCATTCCGTCCCACCAGTAATACTCCCGAAAATCTCTATAAATCTTAGTACTACCAGGATTGACTAAAATCGGAGAACAATGAGCTTCACATAAGAAATCTCTCTTCAACTATGAATCACACTGCACACACAATCTCTTCCCAAATCTCAAAACAAAATCATTATCAATATTGAATTCAGGCAACTTGCCCTTCGGAACCAGCTCTACCTTTTTCTATAACTCACTGTCTTTCTTTTGTGCTTGATTAATTCTGTCTGATAGAAAATATTTCACTGATACTTGAAACAAAACAGAAGGACATCCTGCACCAACAACTTCTAAGCCAATGTTCATCAAATCCTTAACCAAAGGATCATGTTCGAAACGCAACATTACTAATGAACCATAACTTTTTCGACTCAAAGCATCAGCCACTTTATTTTCTTTTCCCGGATGGTAATGAGTTGTAAAGTCATAATACATGATTAATTATATCCATATCCTCTGTCTCATGTTCAATTATTTCTGATTGAATATATACTTTAAACTTTTGTGATCGGTATAAATTTCAAACATTACTCCATACAAATGATGCCTCCAAATTTTTAAAGCGAAAACAACATCAGCTAATTTCAAATCATGTGTAGGGTAATTTACCTCATGAGTTTGCAACTGTTGCGAAGCATAATCAATTACCTGATCATTCTACATTTGGACACAACAAATTCCATTCAATTAAGCATCACGGTAGATAACAAACTCCCCATTTCTGGAAGGTAGTGCCAAAACTGGAGCATTCAAAAATCAACTTTTCAGTTCCTGAAAACAATCATCACATTCTTTTGTCCAGATAAACTTAACACCCTTCCGAGTTAGCTTAGTCATTGGACTAGATAACCATGAAAAATTTCATACAAACCTTTGGTAATATCCTGCCAAACCAAGGAAGCTATGAATCTCAGGTACATTTGTGGGTCTTGTCCATTCTTCAACAACCTTTTTTTTGTAGGATCAACAGTTATCCCATCTCTAGAAACAATGTGACCAAGGAAAGAAATTTGTTGCAACCAAACCTCACACTTTCTGAATTTTCCATATAGTTTATTTTCTTTTAAGGTTTTCGAAATATCCCTTAAATGACATTCATGCTCTTCTTTACTTTTAGAAAACACCAAAATATCATCAATGAAAACCACCACAATCTTATCCAAGAACTCATGGAAAATTCTATTCATTATGTCCGTGAATACAACAGGTGCATTGGTTAGCCCAAAAGTCATTACTACAAATTCATAATGGCCATATATTGTACAAAACACGGTCTTCGGAACATCTTCTTCTTTTACCTTCAACTGATGGTACCCCGATCTCAGGTCAATCTTTGAAAAATACTGAGCTCTCTGGAGCTGATCAATCAAATCATCGATATGAGGCAAAGTATACTTGTTCTTAACAGTGATGTTATTCAAGGCTCTATAATCAATGCAAAGACTCATAAAACCATCTTTCTTTTTAACAAAAAATAGGAGCACCCCATGGTGATGTGCTACGTTGAATGAAACCTTTCTCTAATAAATCATGAAATTTCTCCTTCAACTCTAAAAGTTCAATTGAGCCATTCAATAAGGGGGTTTTGAAATTGGCATAGCATCAAGATCTAAGTCTACAGTAAACTCAACTTCCTGGTTTGTTATTATTCCAGGCAACACATCAGGGAAAAAAGAAGGATACTCAGTTACCACTTGCACATCATTAATCTGAACAGTTCCCTTGTTTTCAACAATATGTGCAAGGTAACATTCATTTTCATCTTTTACAAGTTTCTTGGCCTCTTGATACGTTATCAAAATTAAGTGTTCATTATTTTACACAACCTGGAATTATTTCTGAAAAGAAACATCTTTAGTTCTACAGTCAATCATATCATGGTAAATAGAGAGCCATTCCATACCTAGGATAACATCAAACTCTACTAGAGGTAAAACAATAAGGTTTGCAAGCAGGTTCATTCCACATATAAGGATAAGAAGATTCTTAAAAATTATTGTTGCCTCAATATTTCCCCCAGGAGGTGTTACCAGAAGATCAGGGGTCATTTCTTGTGATTGTATTCCAATTTTACTAGAAATGTTTTCAGAGATGAAAGAATATGTAGACCCCGAATCAAACAGCACAGTGGCATAATCTGAAAAAAAAACAAACTACCTGATACAACTTCATTTGATGGTTCGACGTCTTCTGAAGTAGTTGCAAACGATTTCACCACCCCTTACTGCTTGTATTCTAACTGCTTCCCATCACTCGAGCTCTCTGTCAGACACTCGTTTTCATAGTGACCTATCTCATTTCACTTAAAACATTTCACTAACTATAAGTCATGTTTGGCCTTACCTTCACCCTGATCTTTTTCAGTGAAATCATGAGCCTTATGTCCCATCTTACCGCATCGGTAGCACTTTCCAGAATTCATAAGAAATTACCCATCATGCCTTTTACCACATTTATCACAAATTCGAAACTTAGTATTCTTACCGTCAGACCTTTTTGAATAATTCTTTCTTTTCTCCTTCCACCTCAGTATCTTCTTCTACTAGTTGTTATAGAACACTTGATCATCAAAAATCTCCATTTCCACCTTCTTAGCACATCAAACAAGGTTTTCATAACTTTTTAACTCATGAGAAGCCAATGCCCTTCGATATTTTGGCTTTAATCATGAGTAAAAACGATTTATTTTACTTTCAAGGACGTGATAAAATTTTGAGCATGCCTTGTCAATCGAGTGAACCTCTCTTCGTCGGCAGCCACTGAGTCTTCCGCTTGCCTCAATTCCAAGAATTGTTTTTCCATCCTATGTCGAACAACCTTAGGAAAATACTTCTCAAGAAACATACATTTGAATTCATCCCAGTCGAGAGCATCAATCTCATCAGCATCCCTGATATTTTTAACCATCGACCACCACTAATCCGCTTCACCCTCCAAATGGTAAATAGCAAGTCTAACCTTTTGATTGTCTAAACACCCCATGTTATTGAAAATCTTCTCCAGTGCATTAATCCACCCTTCAGCTAGCACAGGGTCAGATGATCCTTTGAATGATTGGGATTTTGCCTCATCGAATGTTCCACCACTGACATGATCCTATGTGGTTGATCTAGCTGATCTCGTGCATGGATACCGCCACCATTCATTTCTTGAGTCAACTGTACCATTACTACAACAATCTGTTTAGTTCCAATTCCGACCATCTCAGGATTTTGATTCGGAAGGTTATTTCCTTCTATATGCCTTCCTAGCACTGCTTCCCTATTTCCTCTGTAGAAAACCATTCTGAACAAACATGTCTTAGATGAAGCAACATGGTAATCTTCAAATGCTATATCATTTCAAAAAAATATTTTTGGATAATCATTTAATACAATTATAACTCCTAAAGTTATCTAAACCGACCTCTGATACCAACTATAAGTCCCCAGACTTAAACCTTACATAATCTTGAGTTACTTCAAGAATACACGTTGAGGATATTTTCAGGTTTAGAGTTTTAGAGAATTAGATCATAAAACATGCATTACATTCCGCATTTAAACAAAGTGGTTACATAAAAGATATTATTCATTTTCCCCATCAATGGAAACATATTTAAAATAAAACATGGATTCTTTCTTGACACTTCTTTGACACTATCATCATATCATGTTCCTTTACCTTGACCTGTGAAAAACATTTCAAAAATACTTAGGATGAGCATAAAAAGCTCAGTAAGGGATATAAAAATATGGAAAGGAAACATAAGTACGTGTATACATAACAATCAATCAAATCATACTTTACCCATAAAACATAAGAACATTAACATACCTCATCAAATAATGAATAAATCATAGAAATCATAAGACATAAAGGTAACTAGAGGCATTCATAACATTCTTACGTAGGGAGTAACACTCTTGGTTACGTTTGGAATACCCATCACAGTATATTCCCTAAATCTATTCGGAGAAACCTTAACATTTAACTACTTAGTGTTACCCAATGCATTGGAGAGCTATATCGGGCTCTCCCACCCTTAGTTTATCACAGAACCACCCATCATCATAATAATTCCCAAGAACCATAACATAATCGTATAACATAAACATACATAAAGGAAACATAACATTTCCACATTTCAATCACAAGATATCAATACAACACATTGATATAATAGAAACATTATGAAAACCATTTTCAATACCAAAATAATAGAGAAGTAAAACATGGTATTTATTTTTGTTTTAAAAAAAGGTATGGATTATAGTGGAAGCCGAAACTCAAATAATGGTCACGGCGGTGGAGAAGTCGTAGTCACCACATACGTACGACAAAAAAATTACCTTTTGTCGTTTAGTAAAATGCTTCATATAAAAAGATTCATTTTTGGATAAACGTAAAAGTCAATGGGTTTTATACACCGTATAAAATAAATTTGTGTATAAAACATAATATGCCTCAATGAAAGGAGATTGAGACGAAGTCCAAAACCTTGGGTCCGACTTAACTCGATTGCTCTTTAATCTCCTGAATAATAAACATGAGTTAATTTCTACTTTCTTAAGAACATTTTTCAAGTTCATTATTCTTTTATATCACTTATTACCATGTTATGAACACTATGTAATTATTTAAGTTAATAATGGTAATTTTGTTGATCATTGGTACTTGAGTCAAAATTAAACTCATTATAATTACAAGTTGTTCTTGGGGTAACATATCCATTATATCCAGAATTATATTCAATATATAGATATCATATATGTCATATATATATAGTATATACATGCATTTATAATATTACATAACATTTAGAGGTAATAAATTAAATGCACCGTTAATGGAGATGGTAAGCCGTACGTACGCATGGACGCTACTTCCATTTCTATTTCATATTTAATGGAATTAAAACATAATGATACATAATAGTATTATAATTCCAATATTTAATCATATATAATATCATTAAATCTATCCTTTATATGTACCACATATGGTATTAACAAATCAATTCACTTTTAGGGGGCGGTAGTCGGCACTTCCTAAAATGAAGATATCACGTTTATCCATAATGGAAACCATAAAGGTATGCCATAAATGAAAAATACAGAAGATTAAGTAAAAAATAAACATATTATATATCATATATAAAAATATTGGGATCTTAATGGCCACCTTCGAAGGTGTTATACTAGTGTTGAACAATCATTGTTTCGTGAGGCCGGAATTCGCCGTCCACAGAAATAGTATGTTCTATAACCATTAGATTTAGGTGTGTGTAAGTGTAGCTAGAATCCATCTTATAAAACCATTCTATTATATTGAAGATACTGGATTTTTTACAAAATAAAGGATTGAAAAGAGTTTAGAGGGTTGTAGAAGCAAAATAAAACATCATAACACAAGAGAAAACTCTACCTTTAAAACGTGTAACTCTTTTTGATTTGAGCTCAAAGCCTTCCTTGGGAAGTCTTCTGCCCAATGTGAGGCTTCATGGAGTAAGAGAGAGATGTGGAGAGATACAATGGACAGGGGTTGGCCGAGCCAAAGTCTTGATAGGTGTGGGTAAGGTGGTAGATATGGGGGCCTTTTATAAGGGGAGAGGAGGGGCACTCTTGGAATGTTATAAAAGGTTACTTTATTATAAAATGCTTTTCTGTTTTAAAAGGTCCCAAAATTATAAATTTCAAAGATAAGGTGATAAGTGTTCGAAATCCACCCATCCAAGATGTTTTTTACATGTTTAGGTCTTATAGGTTATATTATCTTTTCATTTTATTTAAATCGTTAAATAATGAGGTAATCACTGCATCATCATGGTGTCATAAATAATTTAATTTCCAAAAATTATAAAACAAATATCATGATGTAGGAAATATTTTTAGCTTTCTAATTAATTTTTTTAGAAGAAAATATTACTTTTATAACCCCATTTAATTTTTTTTAGTAAAACAACTCATGTTTGTGACATTTTTACTTTAACTTTAAATATAAAGTTATTTAAGTCATTTTCCTACCAAAGTGGCTCCATGGGGTCCCCAAGATGACCCATGGATTTTCTTGGGCGGCCATGACACATAGAATAAGGGTATGACATGTTTCAAGGTCATTCCATATTATTAAAACATTATTTTTACCTTAAACTACACTACATACCTCTAATCGCGATTAAAAACATAAAAGTTACTATTCACCGAAAAATTATTTTAATCCCATTGAACCACATTTTACTTCCTAATGAAAACCATGTATGTCAGATTTTTTAAATTCAAAACACATAGGTGGTAAAATTTCATTTAAACAAAAAATCAGTTTTTTAAGTACCACTTAGTGGTTTCACTATTCATCAAAAAATTGAAATTTTTCAGGAAAATACCACTAATTCACCCTAAGATATATTTGATATTCCGAATTCAAAAATGATGTCTATTTTACAAAACTGATAATATATAAGTTTCATTAATTAATTTAATAATTAATTCCCGCTGTCAGAGCAAATAGCATGTTTTTATGAAACAATAAGTATCAAAAGATTGACACTAGTTTAAGTCCAATTTCAAAGTGAAATTAATTCCAACGACCACTATTAGATTAAATAGTAAAAATATATTCTAATTTCATTTAAAAACCAATTCAATAGATAATATAGTCATATAAATAAATTAGATTAAAAAGAGGTTTTGAATTAAAATACAACATTTTTCACTATTCATTAAAAAAATGACCTTTATCGGGAAAATACAAAAAATTTACACAAAGTAAATTTTGATGTCCCGATTTTAAAGAAAAATAATATTTGGTCCAATAGAATTTATAAGACTGAACAGAACTATATTTAATGACGGTTCTCCATTAAAAGGTGATAAGTGGACATTTAGTGAATATTATACTATATATTCCTAAAATTGAATTCTTTTCGTATTTTAAGCCTTTATCCTTTATTGGATAATTATAGAAACATATAAAAAACATATGTAACCATATTTTAGTTATTTATATTCATTCCCTCCAATACAATGGATACATGTTATCTACCATTTAAAATAATATTATTTTATTACTAGTGTGCAACATAAGATTTAAAAGAAACACTTTGTTGTGTTTCAGGTATCCTATCGAACATAGCAACCCCTTTAAAGTAAAATTAATATTTAATTAATTAATATTGATAAATATTAAAATGTTTTATTCTTTATTTACCTAGGATGTTGCATTTACATTCTTTCATTCAATACATTGTGGAATGGGAGCAGTATTCATGTGTACGTACGACCAACTGTCTCCATGACTAATGTAGTTCATTTACTATTTCTAATTTTTTTAGATAACTATATATACATATATAAAAAATTTAGGTTATTTTTTAAACATTGATTTTTTTAAATAATAATATCATAATCTATGTATGATGAACTACAATAACAATTTGAAACATGTATGATAAACAAAGTGGTTATTACCCAAAATATAAATTAAACATAGAATTGTTAATAAGAGGGTAATATAAAGTCATCATTATGTAATATATGTTATTAAATATGTTAATATGGTTATGTAATTGATTTATAATAAACCTATATTTATTATAGTGTATTTTTTAATGAGTATAATGATAGTCAAGAAATATGGTAATGGAGTATCATCTCACTTTTATTTTCGAGGAGAAATAATCCATGTTCATAACTAATTTATTTATAAAAGTGAATATACATTACATTAATGTATTCTATGATCAGAATAGATGAATTTATGATTTTCTACATATCTATTCTATAATATCTATTTTATGAGGTTTGAGATTAAAAAATTACCAAATTAGTAGGGTAATGTTTTCAAAATTTTCATTCTTTTAGACACATGTTTTGTTACATGCCTATATTATTTTATGACATGTATATAATTACTTAGGACTTGTTGTATAAAAAAATTCGTTAAGTTAATTATTTTATATGTTTCATGTTATTTGTTTCTCTATTTAATCAGAAATACAGCTTCTGACAAATAAAATCATTCAAAAAAATTTCTAAATTTATTTTGAATGTTCATTTAGGAAATTTCATGGAAAAATATTTATAACATGATTAAATTTTTTAAAATATTATTTTTTATGATTTCATCATTATTATCAATTAACAAAATTTTATAAATGTATTATTAAAAAAAATTATAATTGGAAATAAATTTTCCTTAATAATTATTTCAATTTGTATTTCTAAATAATTTCATATCTAATACAATGTTCTTTGATATTACATATTTTTACATCGGATATGACCAAAGGATTCCATTTTTATTCTTTCTATTAATGTTTTATGTTTATGATGGATTGGTATTTACGATATTTTTTTCCATGATTTATTTTGTGATGAAATGTTTTGGAGACGAACTTTATTTAAGGGTTCTGATATGATTTATATTTTTACAAAAAAAATGTTTGTATTTCCTTATCTAATAGGTGGTACCTATATTTACATACATTTAATTGTTTAAATACATATATTTGATGAGATACAAATGGTTTGAATGGAAAGTGTACTCGGTTCAGTAAAGGTCTCTGTCCACAATGATGGTCATGGAAGTGAACATTGACTACTAAGATGGTTTTTTAAGTGGACCATGACTACTTAGATGGTCATGTGAGTGAACCTTGACAACAAATATAGTATTATAAGTAAACACATACATCTAATATATACTTGGAATTGATTCCTTGAATTCTATGTGAATCATTTAATATTGTTATGTGTATTCCATAATACCATATTTTATGTTATGATCTAATAGAATATGTTCATTTATTCTCTTTGAAACTATATAATTTGTTACATGACACGATACCAAGATATTTTATCTACAAGATATAATTTTAAAGAAAAATTAATGTAAATATTATTTATATTTATTTAATGATTGATCCATCCCTTGTTTACTCTTACTGATCAACTTACCTCACCCTTTCTTATGTTTCTTTTCACTAAGATATAAATAAATTTATTATGTTTGATATTAAATAAAATGGTTATAGTTATGAAAATTATTTGGGGGAAGAATTATATGTGTTTTGAACTTGTTTATATTGTTTCCACGTTTCCAATGACACTAAACAAATATTTCCTTTGGGCGCATGTTTATGTAATGTATGAAAAGTTACTCAAAAATGATGTAATGTCAATGTACATTATGATTGGTTTATTATATATTTTCAATATATTTAATCTATATAGTAAAGGAATTACTCATAATAAATAAAATTATATTAAAATAATTACCGTGTTACATTCATGTTTTATAAATCTATATTCTTTTCCACACCTAATTAATTTATTGTTTTGCGGTCATTATAATTCGTATTAATATTAAATGTAATGTGATTAATTTTCTTTATAACTATCTATAATTATTGGTAAATTAGTTTTGTTCTTCTATATCCAAATTTTGTATTCGTAATAATGATCTCTTATATGGAATGAAATTTATTTATTTTTCACATGTTATCATTGAATTTTTATTTTCTTCTTTCATGGAGGATGTTTCATTAATACATTTTTGGATATGTGTTTTCAGAAAATAAATTCTCAAATTTCAAAAAATTGATTTTTCAGCAGAGGTTCAAATTATTATGACTTTTTTAAATGTTGGAGAATGTGAAACCCCTGATATTTTAATATAAAATTATATTTTATAGCATATACAAAATGCAACATATTTAATTAATAATCCCTGAAATATAACTATTTAATAAATGTTACAACATATCCATATACTAGAAATGTATTAATAAAAATTACTATATATATATATATTAATTTCATAGTTAATAAAATCTTATTGAGAAATTCTTAGTAAATAAGCAATAATTTTATTGTATACTCATTTTATTCTTCAAATGACTATTTCATCAAACATGATTTTTTTTGATTATATGAGACTATATTATAAAATGATTCAAGAGGTTTTTAAAAATTTATTTCTTAAAATTAATATTACTTTTTAAAATATATTTTCTATATTATCATGGTTTAATTTTTTCACAATTTTGTGAAAATGGCATTTTTTAGTGAATAGTGAAAAAATGAATTATTATTGAAAATTGTATTTTTTTCATGAATCTATAAATTACCGTTATTTTATATTTGTAAAATTAATTTTTTTATCATTAATGTTGAGTATTTTTTTATTTTCTTGTAATTTATTTAATAATTGATATTTATATACTATAATTTTTATACACAAAAGGCATTTTTCAAAAAACCTATTTTATCGTGTAATATAGATTTGGTTTTAAATTGGTATTGAAAAAAATATATAAATTGAATTTGATAAAATTTATTCTATATTTTTAGTCAACTATATTAGTAATTTGAAATTAGTAATTTTTTCCAAAATGAATAGTAACCATTACAAATTTCTGAAATTATAGTAAAGGTATAATGGGTTAATTGGGTTTAAAAAATATTTTATAAGTCATAAAATTCATTGAAACACATAACAAAATATAATTATATTATTAAATATTATAAAGAATAATAATAAATTCAAAAAATGGTATTTTTTATTATCTATTGATTTTGAACATTGTAATATTAATATAAGTGATAAAGTCAAAATATCACTTTATTGATTTTAATATCTATAATATTTTGTGATGGGGATAAAAAACTAAACTCTATATATAAATATAACTCTCAAATATGAATAAATTTTTTTATTATGTTAAATTTCTTTTATTTATTGTGATTAAATAATTAACTTAAATTCTTATGAAACAATGACAATGCATTTTCACGGAGTAGATAAATCTTGTAAATTACATTAATAACCCCAAATGTGATATTTTTTTGTGATTTAATTTATCCCATTAATTTTTTGAATAAATTTAACAAATCATAAATGTTTTATGTTTTTATATATGAATTGCATTACATTCAGGCTGTTCTCCAAATAAAATTGTCTGAATAGTTTTTAAGAAGGAATTAATATTATTTTATGTCTAATATATTTTATTTATTTGATAAAAAATATAGAATATCTTTAAATGTGTAATTTCATATAACAAATGGTTAACAAATTTCATCCCTTTTTCATTTATTATCCAATTTTTATCTTATAAGTAAAATTATAACCCTTTAATATTAAAAAAATTCATTACCATTTACAAGATTATAATTTATTAACCATGGTATTAAATAAAAAATATTGTTTACAATTATTTCTAAACGTATAAAAATTAATTATGAATATTATATTTGGAGCCAAATTTTCATATCTTATAATTTATATAATTTTTAAATTTTTTTACATGATTTAGACATATATTATATTATAAAGTATAACTTTTTTACAAAAGTGAAATTTCTAATATTTTACAATAACCAATACATTGTTAAATGATATAATATTCCTAAAAATTCTGAATAGTGATAATTTTATAGTATATTGTTTAAAATATATTATATTTTCCATTAATGAGTCATTTTACTTTTTTTGGTTACATTCTAGACTGATAATTAGTAAAATATTCATAGATATAACAATATTTATCAAAATAGATTAATGTGGTTTAATACTAATAGATATGGGTGAATACCTAACAAAAAAGATTCCAAATTTTATTTTATTACATTTTCATGACTCATAATTATCTTATAGTAAAATCATATAAAATTTTCTACATTTTTCATTGAAAATTATTTTATATTAATTTAATTAATTAATTAATATCTTGAGCACCCCTCACCTATCTTATAAAATGAAATTCCTTATCCTATATTCCTCACACATTTTGAAACTTCTAGATAAAAAAACTACAATAATTCAATTGTAGATTCTATTTATTCTTCATGAGTTAACTATATTATGAATAACCCTTTCTGAAACTTGTTTCTTTGTAACTGTTAATGATATGATGAAATGATGACATTTTTATGAAACTCATTTTCATTCCACCAGGATTTTCATGGAGGTGATTCGTGACTAGTAATAAGATGGAATGGAGATGGAACACAATCCACTATGATATTCTATGTGGTGATCCATGACAATGTAAATTATTTTCTATGACTATATATATTAAATAAACTATTATATTATGCAAATGTTATGCTCTAATAAATCATGTTCATTGATTGTTTAATGAATCATTTATAAAGAACAACCATTGTGTATTCCATTACTCCTAAATATGATTTATGATATGTAGGGAATAATTTTGAAATGTTATATACTTTTTATAATACCATTATGTTCCTTTTATGATTTACTAAATATTGATATCTCCCATTCTTACAGTTATTGAATATTTGGTCTCATGCAATATTATGTTCCCTATAAACATGTTATGAAGAATTTTTTTGAGTATAAAATGACTAAGAAGGGTTTTAGTTATTTATATAAAAATGGGAGATTATGTAGATCAATTATGAATAAGTTTATTATGTTTCAAAAATTCTATGGACACTAATCCTATATGATTTGGGTGTGAATATTTTTCTTATATATTGAATATATAACAATTAAGTATTAATAATAATGTATAAATAATTGGGTTGATATAAAATTACTAGTATGACTTAGGAAGAAATTATTTAAATGAAACATGTGTGGAATGTGAACACCATTATGATGGATTTGGATCTTGGACTATGGGTTGAGGTTAATGACCCCATGTTGGAACCTCCACTTATTTACATGTCTAGGGGACCCATGTTGGTTCCATGAGACTTATTTTAGATTGGACGATTGCGTAATACATGGGTACACAAGGTTAAATATTTTACCTTAGAATCATTAACTTTCACATTAGATGATAAGATATTGATAGTTATGGTTGTTTTAGGAATTCAATATACTTTCTTAACCTTATATATTTATAATGGATGTGGTGAATTCCAATGAAGAACTCATGACTATTTTAACAGACACCATGGAGGTGGATCTGAATTGATTCCAAAAACAAAAATTTGGATGGTGTTTATACTTGTGATATGTAAAATTCACATGGGTATAAATTTCAAACTTATCATATGGAAAATACCCCTATAATGGGTTCTTAATATTATAAAATATTCAAAATTTAAAATGATTATTATACTAAAAAAATACCATGGTAGGAAGGTATATGATTCTATTGGTGTGGATTCCACTAATAAATATGTATATATATATATATATAATATTATATGTATATGAGAAGAAGAGATAGATCATGACATGATCTACCTGTCGTGACCTTATGGGTGCATCAGTGGGAATGGTTGAGTCTTGATCGTTATCAAGACTCTTCTATCAGGGTATACTATAAAATAAGATCAAGTGGTTCCATAGTTTTGATTTTGATATGGATTATTCAATATTTTTTTATACACTAGATTGGTGTAATTTTATTCATTGGGTGATTAATTATGTAACATGTTTAGAGAAACCTCATTTATAAATATGGTTGGTATGGTCATTATGATGGGTTTATAGACACTCTAGCATTGGCTAAATAGTTTTGGTTGAATAGAGTCACAGTCATTTGAATCGATGGTGGATTATTAATAAATTTATTTCATATATGTTATTGTATTTATTAAAATGTTATCATATAATCAAATAACTATATTTCTGGTATGTACATGAACAAATTATTATACACTTTTACGTTATATATTCATTCCAAATTGGGGACAATATTCCACATGGTACCCTTAGAAGACTCTATGTTGGTTATATTCAATAGTTGGGCATAGGACTAGGATTTATTAATATGAAAATATAGATAATTTATATATATCATGGTATTATTTAAGGCTCATAGACATAGTGGAACCCCTATTTTATTTTATTTAATATTCTTTAGTTTTTACTTTTGATCAGCCTAGTGGCTAGGTTTTATTATTTTCTTGTATATTATTAATTAATTCATTATCACCTTATTATGTAACCTTATTATTTTAATACATTTTTTTGACAAATTTTTTATTATGTATGTTTATTTATCTATTATTTTGTAATATGAAACATGGGGTATAGTCACCACAAACTACCAACTATTTTCCCAACTAATAATCGAAATACATCAGCTGATGGGGAGGTTTACCTAAAGTGATATTGATCCACTAGTCCAGTTACATCCCATAGTGTGAAAATATGGGATGTTAAGAGGTGGTATTAGAATATTATTATTTTTATTACTATTTAGAGAGACTTTGACATAATAAATAAGAATATGTATTGGCCTGTGATGAATATCTAGTGTGTGTGTCCTAATCAACTAATTTATTATAAAGTATATGCTAACAAGGGATTGGAATTTGTTCCCTTTATATTCACCATTAAAGTTAACATATTTTTTTATCTTGTGATTTTTATGGTGTCTAATAAGTAACTTCAGTTAGATATTAAAACTAGGACCATTGAGGAATGATATATCTCATGCAACATAACTATAAATTTAGGATTTTTCAGATATATATGACTTCTAGTGTGTGATTATATCACTAATAACTGAGTTACTGTTGGTTTAAGACTAATTAATAACTTATATATTATCCCATATACATTATTGGATTAAATATACTGAGAAAGATCAACTTTTACATTATTTTTTCTGATGGTGGGTCATGTACATCAATGGGGATACACTCATCACTGAAGAGAACAGATTATCATGGTGAATGTGACATGGAAAACCCTAGTGGGGTAGTATAGACACATGATTCTATATAATTAGACCCCGTGTTGGTTGTTATTAAAAAAGATCACATATTTATTGTATTTGTGAAAACAAATACAGGGTTTCCTTATATTGAAGGGATTGAAATTATACATAACTAATTTATGTGACTATGATATGTAGGATATGAATCTATGAAGGGTTATGTCGTTACATATATTTTTACGTGTCCAGATGAGAATTTCATTCTCAATCGATGTGTCTCGTAGGTGGATTCATGGTGAGAATTGGTTATTAGTAGGCTAACGGTGTTGGAATGGGAAGTGTGATTTTGTTGTTGAGGACCTAATATTGGGAGCATTAACACATTCTAACTCATGTAATAGTTGATTTAGGATCACAGATGATGCTATATGGTTGATAGTTTATTAAATACCAATATTATTGATCCAGTATTTATCATAGTGACCCTAGAGACACGACTCTGGATTTCTATGTAGTCAGTTCATCATGATTAATTTTGGAAACTAGTGTGATTGAATTTTAATTATATGAATATTCCATAGGGATGGAAAGAACGGGTAGACGATTTTGGTTATAAAATTGGTATATTATAGGTAATATTGAGTGTTTGGTATTGAAATGGTAATTCTGTGAACATAAAACTAAACACATCATGGAGTTTTAAGACACTACTGAGTTTGAAAAATATCATGGACATGTATGTGGAAGTGATTGATTACATTTATGGTTTTAAAATTCATTTAGTTTCGTATGTGTTATATGAAAATATAAGATCCGCCATTGTATGGGATTTTTTTGAAAATTGGTTGATTGTAGTGTCACGTTTTATGCAGGAGTTGCTTACGGGAAGGTCTTGACAAATATTTCATGGCAGTGGATCAAGATGAGTGGATTGTTTTTTTAATTATTAACAAGTGTTGGTTATGTATATGTATAGGTATGAGGTATGTTGGTGGACTCGAAGTGAAACATCATTGTTATGATGGGGTAACCCACACTGTCGATGATAATTCAGTGGGTGCCATGATTAGTGTTTTCATGAACTTAGACTGGGGTACAAATTGAAGTCTCATCAAGGGATTTAAGTATAAGAATGTTAGGCTACATCAATTCATATTTTATAGGATGTAAAATCCAATGTAAGTGGTTATCAATATTTAAATATTTTGAGGTGATGATAAGTAAAATCTTATGGGTCTAGAATTTTTTAGGTCACATGTTTCTAATCCTCATGGAAGGGTTGTTGATTCATGAAATTGATAATTATAAGATTGTGTTTCTACTAATTTATTGGTGAATGAGTAAAAATAAAATCACTTATAATCCATGAATAATATCACGTGTGACTCATGAGGTGATCATCGATTGAGTTTTACTATAGACATCATGAAAAAGATAAATTTAAGAAAATATATTCATTTCTCTATATTTTGTCCAATGATGATCATAGCATAAAATAACATTTATTTTGTCCATAGGTGGATCCAAACATGATATTTCAATGAATATTGAGTATGGTCATTGGTTGGTGTGTTTGATTGATCATACTATTCCATTATGGATAAATACATTTTAAATATCTAGTTAGGAAGTGGATCATCTACTAAAGCAAAGAGCCACTAAGATGTGTCATAAAATGATTTTTGCTAAGTTATTTTGTATATATTTTTATGTAATGGCCTATAAAATTTATCATGTAGAATTTATTTTATATAATGCGTTCATTCTATGAATAGGAAAACTATGATAAAGAAAAAATTATTATTATTAGGCCCCATTATTTGGTGATAGAATCATTTCATATCCACCTGGTTGTCTATAAATTAAAGTTGTAGTATTTTTTGACCAATTATTTTATATATTCAAAGGTTTTTATCTAAGGAACCATACCTCGAGTTTCATTATAAAATCATAACTATTATTGATTGGGGTTTTTGATAGTGGAAGAGGATTGGATCAAGATAATATATCGTGAGTTAGGTCCTATGATGGGGTGGAACAATGGAAGATTGATTAATTAGTTGAGGAAAACTTATGTTTTCTTAGATTTACTGATGTGAAATAGAATCATCATAGTCCTTTTGTGAAAATTATTTTTATTGTATTTGGGTAAGGAGGTATTTTCTATTTTTTTAGAGAGAACATGTTGATTTTATTGGGATTTGATAACTACGGTAGGTCTATATTAAGAAAGTCCATACCTAAAAATGGGCTAATTACATAACATAAATGATATATTACATTAGAATACATTCCCATGTTTTTTTTAATTTTAGAGTAGTTGATTATTATGTCGAAACACTAACAAGAAAAATGAATTTCTCTATAACTAATGCACATTTTTCATACTTTGTGATATACTAAATAATCCAAAATGAATCATCAACAACTCCTAAAAATTCTCCACAAAAAAATCTATAATATATTAAATACCTTACTTCTCTTAAATACATAGTTATTTAAAAAAAAGATAAATGGGGGAGATCAGATGATCAATAAGTATAATCATAAGAGTTATAAATCAAATATCATAAGTGAGCATAATATGATCATATGGTTTTAATAAATAATTTTATATCAAAAAATAATAGATCATTATTGCATGCATTAGTCTTGGGATAACATAATCTTGGAATGAGTAGAATGTGCAACCATGGTTCAACAATAATTATCCATAATAATATTAAAAAGTAATAATAATAAGAATAAAACTATAAAATCATTAATTTATAGAACAAACATATGTAGAATAAAATATATTGAACAAATCTGTCCACATAATGTTCACAAAAAAACATTTAAACAATGATTCACACATTAATCATGTGAAAAGTATTTCCTTGTCTCGGTCCTGTAAAATTCCATGACGTCATATGATATTAAACATAAAAAATTAAAATTTTGGTGATAAAGGACCAGAAATATCATCAACCACACATATGATAAGCACATACAATAAAAAAGCATCATATTCTAAATGAATCTATGAAATAAGAATTGGTTTCTTAATCCATTCTAGTAAAATCACATTATATAAACTTATGAAAACATATGATATAAAATATATGATTTCATTAAAATTTAATATTATCATATTAATATATTTACATGAATAAAAACATCACATCATTAATGATAATACATGGATTGAAAATAGAAGTGAATATATTATAAAAAATCATTATAATATATTTCTATAAAATATGATGTACAAACTAATTTTAAAAAAATTGAATGAGAATAATTGGAAAAGAAAATATAAATAATAATAAATAAAATGTCCTTCAAAATAAATAATTATTATTATCAAAAATGGTATTGGAAGATAAAACATTTTTATTTTAATTTATGTAAAATATTTTTAATATTTTTAATTTTCATTATTGAAAACACAAATTGTATACAGGCAAGTAAAATAGACATTATCTAATATGAGAAGTTGAACATTGATTTCAAATTCCTAAACACATATTTAGTTTTCAATATAAATAAGTAAAATTATATTTTTGAATAATTAAAATAGAAATGGACGAAAACCCATAATGATATTATTTATTTTTCATAATAATTATCCACCTTTTTGGAAATAAATTAATCGATAAAGCATAATTTAGGGAAAAAATTATTTTACCAAGGTCGGAAAGTGGAAATAACTTATGAAGTAGGAAGTATATGGAGTTATATAAAATAAAAAAATGGAACTCAATTAATAACATATTATCTCAAGGAAAATATATTTTAGATATCAATATTACTTATAGATTTCATTATTCACGAAGTAAAAGAAATTTATAAAATTATTATGTGGTATAAATTTAAATACATAGAATAAAAATTTATATCTAAATTAAAAAAGGAATAATTTTCCAAACTAGATAGAAATGTGTTCCAGAAGATCATTCATAACTTAATTAATGAGAATTGATTTTTAAAAAAAACTTACTAATTTGTTATAATATGAATAAGTTGGTTAAAATTAAATTTAAATAAATGTTTATCAAAATGAGATATATTAATTATGAATTATGTAAATATGGAATTTAATTCACCCTATAATTAAGAATAACAATATCAAAATTTCTTGTGGGTTTTAAAATGAGACAAAGAAATCATTGCAACTTGATGGGAATTGGACTCAAACCCTCTTGAAAGTGATAGATAATTACATTAATGGTAATACCAATTTAATTAATGATATTTCATGAGATAAATTCTAAATTATATATTTAATATATTATTTAATCTTAAATAGGATTAAATTCCAAACATGTCTGAATAAAAGGAATTTGATATGAATATACTCGTACCTCGATTTGTTCTTAATGAAAAATTGATATAACATCCTATACAATGAACTTATGAGAAAAAATAACTTATATTATAACATATTTAAAATTAATAACCATTAAAAATAAGTTTTATAATAATTAAATTCAAATATATTAGTAATTTGTAGTTCATTCTACCAAAGGAAGTTATAACACTCATTTTTAATATCACTGAAATATAATGTAATGGGGTAAATTAATACAATGTGTTTTCATATTTAAGATTACATGATTATTATTTATAGTTTATTAATTTTTTTAAAATTATTATTAAATTTTTATATTACTTATGTGAGAAACTGTAAATAGATTTTTGAAATTTGAAACATGATAAACTCGAATGGATTTATTAAACAATATAAAGGTGTTATATTATTAAATACATTTAATACTCATGAAAATTTTACTTAATAATTATTAGATATTAAATTATTTAATAGTACATAATATTTTCATTATATTATAATCCTTAATTATTTACAAAATGGGAATTTTAACAATAATCATGTAGGTGGTAAAACAAACCCGAACATTAACATTTTATATTTCCAAAATGACCAAGAGTATGTAATTTATAATAATATTACCTAATTATCAAAACATTAATAATGTCATAATTATAATATAACATTCCAAATAAATTATTATAACCATCAATTAATTTTGTGACATAAAATTAAATTCATTTTGTGTAGAGTCTGTAGTCCGTCGTAATCAAGATTGAGGTCCCACTTCATGATGAATGGAAGGAAAATGACACATAAAAATGATCATTTAAGCTTTTATTCGTAAAATATATTATATATTAATTCATAAAATCCATACATTATACCATCAATCATAGGTGGTGATGAAAAATGTACAATATTTATTTGTGTAGGTAGTAATCTGTGTCTAGGCTTGATCAACAATATCCATTTTTCTTTATGGATGAAAATGATCGAATATCTATTTCCCAACTAAAATAATGAAATTAAATTATACTAATTATACATATTTTATTATATAAATATGTTTATATTGTTTTATGATATTAATAAATAATAATTATTATATAATAAGTTGAAATGGATACTTTCATTGGGAATATGAATTTTCTCTTAGAGTTGTCCTTTTAAATGAATCCTTTATCATTAATAATAATAACAAAGGTATTTTTATGTGGTATAGAATTATAGGATATGAACTGTGTAATATATTAAAATGAAAATTTTTGGGTATGAGGAAAATTGAATTGCTGTAAATGTTTGCTATTATAAGGGAAGAGAATGGTTGTTTCAAAAGTAACCATTCCATTTTCAATGTCGTAATGTTATTATTACACGTTCAATAGAAACAAAAATTTAAAGAAATTGTTGATAATTTTGGTGTGGGTTGAAACAAAAATCATAAACATAACTAAATAAATGATTTCATTTTTTTTCCTTTTCTCCTTAGTAAAATTATTTTATGATTTTAACTTTTTACCTAAGTATTTTGTATCCATAGTTGTTATTTTTAATCACAAAAACATATATTGACATTATATCCAAATTTGACCATTTTGATTTCAAATTTTAATTTCATTTTATAATATCAGATTCATAAAGGTTTGAAATATTAATTAAAAAACAAACATTATCATGTAAGGAAAATTTTTAGAAAATAAAAAAATTTCAACATTAAATTTATTTATATGATTTATTTATCATTGAATCTAATTTTAATAAAATAAATTTATTTATAATAAAAATAAATAAATTTAATGAGGCATTCATCAGAATCCAAAAAATAATTTCATCTTGAAATTACTTCATTTTAGGAAAATACCAAGAACATTATTTTATTAAACAAACATTTCAGTTTACTTATAAAAACATGGACAAGTAATTAAATGAAAAAATATATATTAAAATAATTTATATAATTATTTAAATACATATATTAATACTTAAAAAGTTTCTTATTAATAAATTTTGACTTATTTAATGACTAAATCAAAAAAAATAATTTCTTCAAAAAAGAAATAATTTCCTACTATGAATAGTTTTTTTCGAAATAAATTCAATAATTTATTCTATGTATATTCTGTTTTGAGTAATTTGAAAACTACTTTTATCTATCAAAAATAAATTCTAAATTTCATAAATTTATATATTAAAAAAATATATATAATATAATTAAAATGGAATTTATTAAAAATATCCCATTTAAATTATAAAATGGATTAATTACATATATTCCAAAGGTAATAAATTTTAATTATCTAGAATCTTTTTAGTTTTCTATAGATTTATTAATAGTGTTTTTCAAGCATTATTTTGTGTTTTTGTGATTTGTGAAGCATGTAATGCATGTTATCGAACATTACATTAGTTTTTAGAATGTATAGAATTTAATTACATTATATTCTACCTTAATTAAATAAATAGTTTCCTCTCAATTACAATTATACATTATTAATAAACATATATAGAAAAATTATGAAACTATATTTAATTTCTAATGAGATATATATACTTTTATCTTATGATCTATCAAAACACATACTATTTCATCAAATAAATATTTTATATCATATTTCTAGGTATATATATGATATTTTAATATATTATATAGAACATTCCATTACAAAATATCATACATCTCCAATATATTAAACTATATCAAAAAGCAAATATTATTTAGAAAACTAAATCTAACTTCAATCATCAAATGGTTTTAACTATTAGTTTATAAAATCACATTGTAGTCTATTTATAACATTATCAAAAAAAATTATTACCCTCACAAAGATAATGATGAAACCATTCATCCTAATGTTATAAAAAATATCATACTTATATCAACCAAAATCACTCAATGTTATTACATAAAAATAAATAATTTATTATAAATAATAATTATACATACAATAATCATGTTTTATCCAATAGTTATCACAATACTATATCCATGTTATAAAACCAATATTTAGTGTTATTGATTCAATTTAGTATACTTTATCAAAAGTCATTACTAAACCCTATCCAAGGAACAAGTCGCAACTTTCGAAAGGTAGCCTCTATATCTAGGTGTTTAAAACTTGTTGTTAAAGCATAAATAACCTAGGGAGGCCCTTTAATGTGTACTTATACACACATAAATATCAATATTGATGAATAATTTAAGAGGAATGAATAATAATATGTATACCATTAGGGAGACAAACATGAATATAAACCACTAGATAATACACGAGTAAGGTAGTGTAAAATGAAAATTAAATTGGAAAAGTACATGCCCAATGAGAATGTAGTCCCCACCTAAAAAATCGGAATGTAAAAATTGAGAAAACCCATCTATTGAACTCCAAGCTATGACCACCATATGTGATCCAAAGTAATAGATATCCCTAAAATCTTACGTAGTTACTGTGGACATGTCCATCATCTGTATAAGGCATGACATGTTTGGAAAAATCCAATGTTGGTGTTAGTACATACATACCTATTTGGATTCCTTCAAGGATAAATTTTTATCATTATTAGGTAAAATTGTAATAGAAATAAAGAAAAATAGTAAATAGGATGCAATAAGTGGTGAATGTGAAAATATAAACCCAAACATAGAGAGATAATCCTCATAAAAACACAATGGGTCAACATTGTGTGTATATGAAAAACAAATTGAGTCATTTCCACCTTTATTGGGAGCGTAGAGTTATCTATCCATGTGAAACTAATCACGTAAATCGCATGTCATACCCCACACGTCTACACATACTATGTAAGGAGTGTAACCAAATCCAACATAATGGAAATAGATTTATATTTATATATATTTATATAATCTCAGTAAAAAGAATTTTAGATAAGAGAATAATGGTATATTAAAATCTCATCTCATCCCAAGAATAAGTGTCATTGAAAATTCCAAAATTCCATCAATGAATCTTATAATTGCACATGTATTTCAAAATGTAACCCTCCCAATAATTACACAACTCAAAACAGTGCCACACAGTTGAGGGGTTACAATATCTAGGTTGAGGACCCATTCCATGGTATCACATGAGGGCTCCACTCTGATAGTCGATGGAGGACCCATCCCCTACACAATAGGAGGTTTCTACTCCAAAAATTAATGACCTATACCGAGCATAGCTAGATTGTTCTAATCGGATGTCTATAAATATTTCATTCCCTATTATAATAGAAGTGTTACACACTCAGAGTCGATAGAGGACCTGTTCCCATCACAACTGGAGGGTTTCACTCAAATATCTATAGAAGACCCATGACCTATGACAACAGCTGGGGTCTACTCTAGGATTCATTGAGGACCCATACATAGCCCACCTAGAGTGTTATATATAGATGTCTGTAGATGACCCATGAACTATGCTGATATGAGGGTTCCTCTATAAGAGTAGGTAGAGAACCCATGACTAGCCGAGCTGGAGGGTTCCTCTCTAGATGTCGTTGAGTATCATTTCCTAGACCAGTAATAGTTTTCCACATCATTTTATCTGGTGATACTTTTCATCACTACGTAATCAAGAAATTCCTAACCAAGCATCATGACCTGATTATTCACCATCATATCTCAAAATCACCAACAGAGGGATTTTTCATCCTCTATAAGGAAAAAAATAAGGACAGGTTACTCGCTGCCCAAATTACCAGTTCAAATGAAGGAGATATATAAGCATGAATTTTTAAGAAATGAGGATAGATGGTACACATTGTGTGAGGGGACCCACATAGTGTATTTTCCTACTCCATCATGTAGTCATGTATCAAGAGGCCCACGAATCACCATGTGAATAAGAGTACACCTCTTGTGCGTGATATAATTGGTGCACCCATACCACTAATGTTCCAACCTGTGTTCTTGGTCGTTTATTTGAACATTACCCCTTGTATGTTTAATTTATTACCTGGCATGTAACTTTACACATGGTGTCTCCCATCCACTCTAGCCATGCACGCATATTTGAGAACATCTCATCTGACTAGATGTGTGCTCTTTCACATGTCTTATCCATATGAGGAAGGTGGTACACAACATATAGGAGGGATACACAATGATCCATCCTAAAAAATTTCGAAAATCCTTACTATCCTAACCAATTGGTTGCACATCGTGTGTTCCTTATAGTACATGAAATTTAGATTTAATTTTTATATATTTCATGATTCATAGTCTATACATTGAATCTATAAATATATATTCAATTAATTCTTTGTTTCAACCCATGATATGTGCATGAAGCATCAATTAGTTAACTCCAGCCCTCCAGTGGATGAAAACCCAATTTTTTGAATCCCCACACACAACACATCCCACCGTTCATGCTCTTGATTCTTCCATTGATGATGGTATTCTAATATATCTTTCTAACAGTCCTCCACAACCCATGAATATCCCAGATATTTTGGTGTTTCTTCTTTCCATCTCATACACATTGTTTTTGATGATTATGAGTTTCTGATTAGGCTCAGTATTGCTCAGAAACATCGAACTGGGAGAATGGTGTCCAACCTCTTAATAATGTAGAGTTTAGGAAAAATGAAAAATAACATAGGTTTATTAATTTTTTACAAGAATTAATGTAAAAATATGATGAACTAGGATATCATGTGTATCATAACAATTCAATTTCCAAATTATTCAATACACGAGTGCATTTATTGGCCATAATTGGTAAATATACATGAAATGGATTGATATATTCTATAAATATAATCAAAAAATGATTAAACCAAAAATTTAAGATCTACACCCAGAGATTGGATCATTCTTCATTGAATAATTTTCATTTCTATGTTCGATGGAAGTAATTTTGTTAGTTGTATCTCATTCTTCATTGATCTATAGTTTCATTTTCATTTGTTCTAATTTCCAACCAAAAGGAGGGGAATATGATTTGGAATCCTACTTGGGATTATGTGTCTAATCGAATAGGATTATCCATAATGATATAATTTTAAAAATTTCATTTAAGTCACATTAATAAATTAATTTAATTCAGTTTAATTAAATAACCAACTAAACATACGACCAATGGGTGGGATGGCTAAATTCCCCCCGACAATATATTTCAGGTCGGGCCTAGGGTAAAAATGCATTAAGTACATAACCATTGTGATATATTTCTGATCAGACCATATATTTATGAGTTATCCCATTTTCATTAATAAATTTAATTCACATAATAATAAATATAATTAATATTTTTTGGAAATTAATTCTTGGAACGTCATGCCTCATATTATCTCATTGTCTTGGAACCTATCTATAGAAATATATATATATATATATTAATGTTTTAGAAGGAAGAAATTGTGTCTCTATGTCATTATCTCATTCAATATATTCATCTTAATGAAAAAAAAAGAAATGAAATAAATCGGGATAATATGCTCACACCTTTGTCTCCCACCCCCATGACATCTCGTGCACATTATCATATTTCCACAACATGTGAACCAAGGGGATGGTCTATCCATACATGATCCTCTACCATTGATATTCTATTTCAATTGGGTTATCTTATAATTTGGCTAGATCCAAAATGTGTGGTTCTCCCCATTGATTATGTGAATGAGATCATTATCATATTTCAAATTTTGTGACACATGGAAGATTCCAAGAACCCACTCCCACAATGGAAGTTGGGTGAGGCAGTAAGCAACCACCCTGACCCTCTACATGATATCGATGGGTATGATGATCCTGGTCAATAGCAAGCATCCATCAGAGAACCTATTTTATCCTCATTGTGTGAAGACTATCAAAATAATTTCGTATCCCGGGTTGAACACCAATAGAATATGATAAGGATCTTTATAATAGTTTCTCTACTCCGATCCAACCTCATATCCTCATGGATGAGTTGGACCTCCATTGTCATCAAATGAACCGTCTATAGACCCACATGATATTTCTCACCAATCTCATTCCAGAACAATGGTAACATTTTGGTTCTCTTGAATATGTCTTAAAAATATTCCATATTGATATTAGAGTATTAGTTGTTGTTTTATGAAAATTATACCAAGGGAATGTGATCCTCCCAGCTCTATCTAATGTCTATCATGAAAGCCCTCAACATATCCTACAACACCTAGAAAGTGGACTTGTTCATCCGTGATATATATGGGAGAAATGGTATAGTCATCCTAATTTGGGTCCAAAATTCCTCCTGCAGGACTCTCCACAATTGTTACATAAACAATGCTTCATGATCAGAGACAACTGTTGAGGAAAACCCAAGGAGGTGAAGGATATTACGTTTTTACAACTACCCAAAACACTCCACCTAAATTTCGCTTTGATATAAATTAACTATGATGAGTTAATGATTCTTCAACAATCAACCAGATGGAATCATGGCCCTTCATTGTGTGTCGAAGACTATTCACAAAGATCTTGGATATTTCTTCCCACATCGTCTGTGGGATCCTATGGGCATATAGTAAACATGTTGGAACCTGGTGATAGTATTTCACATTCTATTAGGCGAGAGACTATTAAATTAACTCATCTAAAATACATATCATGTTGTAAAATAAAATTAACTATTGAAAGTCATTCTAAATCTCTGCCACCCTAGGATATATAGCTAGTGGATAAGTGTGGAACTCTCACATCACCGCCTCACACATCAGGACTGGAAGCACTGTTTGTCCCTAAAAAAATATGTTTGTGATTATACCATGAAAATATAAATATGGATGATTATTTTATGGATATCTGGTCATGTATGACCTAAATGTTGATTTCTGTCAGTTGAGACTATCTAACACTCTTGATATGTAGAGGAGTCAAAACCATCCACTACTGAAAAGTTGTAACCTCCTTCTCCATTAGGGTCCACCGCATGGAAGATAAATTATATGAATCCATTTATACCAAAAATATCATGGACTTCCATAAAATAGAATACTATACATTGTTTCCCTTCCCTGGATTATAGACTATATTGATGTAAAAGTCATTCAAGAACTCCAACCAGTTCTACTGCTTCAATGTCAAGTCCCTCTTCGTGAAGACTTACCCGAGACACTGATGGTCTGATTAAACTACAATGAAATATGCAAAAAGGTAGTGCCTTCAATTTTGTGGGATAATTATACCACTTATAGCTCTAGGTCATGACATTAACAATTCAACTTATTGGATCTCAACTCCCTCGACCCACATGCAATAACTATCTATCGTTGCGTCAACACGCATCAATGCCTAGCTCATGAGAAATCACAATACAAAATGAAACCTGAACTGACTTATTGTAGTCTAAACATAGAATCACACATCATATTCAGCCTAAAAACCTCAAATGACCTCTATAAATACATTACATAGGTAAAGGGTTTCCATTCACAAGACATAGTGGAAAAAGGGTATATAATTCTAGACAAGTCTTACATAAACATCACATAGTAACCCTCCATGAAAGGAAGTCTTCAAACATCTTATGTACTCTTGGGAATTTCCTAGATTGTAATACATCGGGCTTCACTAGGAAAACTATTATTCCATTGAATGAAACATAATTCCCTAAAAGGTGATAATCTATTATCCAGAATGATCACTTCGAGATATTTTTATATATCTAGTGCTCTCAACGAAAATATAGAACCATACCCTAGTGATTTTAATTTCCCCCTCTAATTCCGAGTAGATGAGTATTTCTTCAATGTTGAAGTCCACAAACTGCTCCGATTATGAAAAATAGATCATTATTACGAAATTCCAAAACATGGACGGAGAATTCATAACAGAAAAGGGATAATAAGTAACTCATAATGACTATAGAGCTATTGTAATGCTATCATTGGAGTATCATCTTTCCAAAACCTTAATTGGTGGTATCCTAACTGGATATTGATCTTCGTGATCAATCTCCCACCTTGATACTAGTCAAATAGTTCATCAATCATCATCATGGTTTACGTTTTCGTTATCCTAGGGTAGTTCATGTGAACATAATCCATGCTTAGTTGAAACCTCATATCCTCCATTATCATGAACAACATGGAAGCTTCCTAGGGCGATAAATTATGCCTAATGAAACACTTATATTAATTATTCTTCAAAAAAAATCACAGCTCATGGATCTTCGTATGGGCCATACGATATGATGTATAAAATATCATTGTATTCCACATATGAAAGTTGATGAAAAATTCCATATCCTACCACATAGTCAGTACAAGAATGTAATTTTGGATGAAATTGATGAAATCCACCATGAATGAAAGAATCCAATTTCTAGAATACCCTGATTCACCAAGGGAACACATTCTAACTGATTGGTGATGGGATGTAGTCCCAAACTCGTAAAACCCACTCCCCTTCCATAATATCTCTCTCACGGGAAATAAGAACCTTGTAGCATCAGAGTAAAGGAATTTGACTCCTTTATGGTCACATTAAATCTTGGATTGGAATATAGAAAACCAACCCATGCCCAATATAATGTCATAGGGTTCCATCATGACGACCAAAATGTACCAAGTGAACCTCTATCAATAATGTGATAGATCCAACAATAGATATATAAATGATACATAAGAAATACTACATGTAGGAGCCCCAAGGAAAAGCTATTGGGATATCACCTCAATAGGGATATTTGTTCATCCCACTAAGATTATTGGGATGAGGAAATTACTAGAAACTATGTGTCCTAGTACAGATTAAAGAGTATAAAAAACACATATCATACCTATAATCATCTAATGTTCCATGGGTTTGTAACCCTTTAGTGCCTAATCCTATCTATGTCCCTGGTTACTACATCACTAAGCCTAACATGGGACTCCTTATGGTGGTGGTTGAATTATCTCATAATATCATCCACCACCGAGAGAACATACAACTTCTTTTCCTGCTCCTCAATAATGGGGACCACTATACCCTCATCATGGGGGGTCTATGATCACGGTGATACCACTTATGTTGTGGTCTTTTATCTATCTACATGTTCTCCTCTACACATCTGGTTGGGCAGTCACTTGCTATGTGACCTATCCCATCACAAGAATAACACCAACCATCTGAAGTATTCCTTGGCTCTCTGTGTTTTCCTTGTACCACATGTCTATGTGGATGACTTTAATCATGAAGGGATCTCATCCAGTGAGATCTTTCTCACTAGAACATGCTAGCTATTGTATATGGTTCAACCCTATGATTCCATTCTCCATCTCTAGAATTTTTTAATCCCTATAATAGAAATTTCTCGGTCACTACTTCCTTCTCTAGTTCCCCAGCATAGGTGGGAATTCCAAAGGGGACCATGATGGCATAGATCTATTTACGGAATCGTTGTTCAAACATCCATGCTTAGAAGTACCCATTGATGATCATGTCAAGGCAGAACCTAGTAAGGTCTTTGAACCTCATTTTGTATTCATACACCTTCATCCATAACTATTGAAGATTCATAATCTCATTAATATAAACCTATAGCAATAAGAATGGGTAGTAATCCTCATGGAATAGGAACTGGATGTCGATCAGTAAGTGTGTAAACTTATAATGAATCTAGGTATCAAAACTCCACCAGCACCCAACCATTCTATGAAAAATGAATTTTACACATGAAACCACCATATCCATCAATTTTTCTATGAGACATAATATATATACAATTGAATCTATCCAATACTCTACATCCTATGGATCTTTCTTTATACATAATAAAATCATCCTCTAGCGTTTGTACTGAATGAGTGTGTCGAGCCTGCGCATATCCATATCCTCCTCTTGTAAAACAATCTAATGCTTGATATGTGTAGGTTTTTTAACCTTCAAACCTTATAGAAGATACTAATAGCATGGTCCCTAAAATGATGCATCATTGCTCATTAGATCATCATCATGCATCCGAACTAGTATAATGGTTTTCTGTTATTAGAGACACATCCTAAAAATTTAATCAAAACATATCATGGTCATATGATTATATATATATATATATATAGACATAATTTGGATCAAAATAAATAATTATTATAAATGAATCAGTCCAATATGTTTCATGTACCATTGATACCTGTTATCTCTGTATGCTGTGCTAACAGGTAGATTTTCAGGGTCTTATTTAATGTATTCATCAACCACCAATACAATAACTGGACTCCCTATCCTGATATCCAAAATCAAGAAACTCTGAAACTATTTCCCTAATCACAACAAAATCTTCAGTTGGTAACTATTGCAAATATCAGCCAATTATTTATACCACAATTGATATAGAACATTCAAGACTCAACACTAACGGTGGATTGAGGCACAACGAACCCAAAACCACATCCTTAGGCTAATGGTTCGATACCAAATCTGACATCATAAGTAACATGGGGGAGACTTTTACTATTTACATGTATTAAAAATTGTAGTCATCTTGATGTATAAGAGTATAGAAATAAGGAAACAGATGAAAAACAATATAGAAAACAACCATGAATCAAAAACATCCTAATATTATAAGTGTAATGTAGAAGAAAATTTAATTTAGAAGGGGAAAATACATTCCCACCCATAAAGATGTCTCATCCCAAAAAAATGATATTTAAAACATAAGGGAGCTCATCTCTCTTTAAACAAGATGCATGAATCGTATGCAGTTCAAAATAGCAACTATTCATATGCTCCTATGTAGTCACCATAAATCTATCTCTTATATGCATAAGAGATGAAACATGTAGGAAAAATCCAGGAATATGTGATTATATACATATCCTATAGGAATACCTGATATTTGAATAATGATAAGAAAAATATAAAATACGAATAGAAATATAGTTGATAGTTAATAGGGTGCCGAAAGAAGTGAATGAGAACATATAAACCCAAACCAAGAGTGGGAAATCTCATCCAAACACAAGGATATCAACGTGGTGTGTAAAGGAACGACATGTAGATTCTTTCCCACAAATAAAACGAGATTATACTCATCCAACTATGTGAATATAAACATGGAATGAATATGGTATTCCATGCATGTCAATGTATCCCTTAGAGGCAGAGTATAAAAATCCAAATGTATGGATGCTTATATTTGTATCTATATGATAATTTAAACAAATCCCAATAATGAGAGTCCGGGGATATCCATCTCACATATCATCCTAGTATGAAGTGTCTCAAACCATTCCAAAAATCTTTCAATGATGTGCAGTATCTATCTTGTCTTATTAAAAGTAACCATCCAAATAAATACTTTCCTCATCACTAGAATGCCCAATAAAAGGGCCAAACAATATGATGTAGAATCCATTACCTAGTAAAAAAATATGGTTCACCCTTGATAGTCTATGCAGTAACCATTCCCTTCCCATAATATGGGTTTCACTTTAAGAATGGTTGGAGGATCGATGCCCGACACAATATGAGGATTCCACTCTAGTCATTAAAGCCTCATGTCAAATCCAGCTGGGGGGTTCCACTTAGAAGAATTTATAGGTCCCATTACCTATTATTATAAGAGGGTTCATGTCTATGATTTTATAAAGGAACCATGCCAGCCCATATGCTGGGTTCTACTCATAAGACATTAGAGGACTTATGCCATGTGACAACAGGAGGGTTCAAATCTATGAGTCAACAAAGACCCATTCCCATTCCAGTTGGATAGTTCAACTAATATGTCATTAAAGGACCAATGACCAATAATAATAATAGGTTTCAACTCTATGAGTCATTATATGACATTTTTCTAGTCCCACAGGATGGTTACACACTATAAGTCATTACGGAATGATTCCTGACACACATGGAGGGATCCACTCAAGTGTCTCTAGTGATCTAGTGTGATAAATACTATAGTAAAGCTTCACCTAAACAAAAATACTTCCTACTAAAATCCATATCACATCACAATATACATTTCATTGGTTACCATGACATTATATATGGAAAATAATTGGTGTTATGTTACTCATGGTCAACAATAATGTACATACGAAGGATCTATGGAATATTGCTGTTTCCTCAAATGATGCCAAGGGGTACATGGAATTTGAGGGGACCTGCATGAATAGTGTATCATATCCATCACCTATTCATGTTGATAGAGGTACACAGATATCCAAAAGTGAAGGATTATACTATGTGTGGGGAATATACATAGCACGCCCATAACACTTTGGCTCCTACTGTTGGGCCCAGTCCTATCCATTTACTTTATCCCATGTCTGTGTACATATGTAAATGGTATTCTTCTTGACCCAAGTTGTCACATGTATGATATGTCCATTCCCATGTGCTTCAGAACACAGACTATTCGTGGTCATGTGCTCCATCACATTTAACACCCACAAGGGGAAGGTAATACATGGCATGTAGGAGGGTTACATGCCATGCCAACCATTTCATTTTTATTCTATTTAAAATTAATTTCATCCTATTATTTTTTTATCTCGAATTTTCCAATGGAGTAAACCCCTCTGATGGTTGAAATCTTATTTCCTCAAATCCCCATATGCATGGCATCATACCACAGAATCCATTGATCCTTCTGTCGATTATGATTTTTTTGTAAATAATCATGGAAATCTTCCATAACCTTAAAACCACACAGAACATTTCTTTGTTCATCAATATGTCCCTCATATGTCATTTCATAATGATTTCAGGGGTTCGTTCAAGTTCACTACTTCCTAGAAACATCGACCTAGTACTGCATGGTTTTACAAGGGTAGAATGTGTTGAAATTTTTGGAGAAAGAAAATGGAAAAGAGTTTTAACTTTCATTTTAAAGGAATTATTATACAATGAACAAGAATTGTCACGTGATTGGATAACAATTCAATAAACAAATTGATTGGTTCACAGGTGCAAGTTGAGTCCGTAATTGGTGTTAATCTGAGAAAGGGATCAATATGCTCAATCAATATAATGAAAATGTATGTAAAACAAAATTGATGATTCATACCACAATATTGTGTCACTCATCGTCTAGGAACATGATAATCAATGATATTTGTAAATCAATGCTATTACTTTATCCTTCTCTTCGTTAATTCATAGTTTTACCATCGTTTGAGGTAATTTTCCAAAGGTAGAAGGGGAAGAAGACCTGGAATTCTCCAATGGGTAATGTGTGAAAACCTATAGGATTATCTGTGATGATTTATAAAGAAATTTAATTTAGTAAAAATAATCATTTAATTATTGTATTTTAATTTTCAATCTGACTGAACATACCACCAATGGGAGAGATGTCTGAACCCACTATGACAACCTATTTTAGGTCACTAATATAGTAAAAAAAATAAAACATAATGATGATATATTATTCCATATTATATATTTTGTATAATCGATATCTAATTTATTTTCGAAAACTATGTAGACTAAATATAAAATATATTTAATAATTCCATAAAATTAAATTTAGGCACACTGAGCCCTAGAATCACACACTATATCTTCCCTTGGATCTATAAATATTATAATGATATTTTAGTGTCTTAGAGGGAAAATATCTCGACCCTAAACATAAACATTAAATTAGATATACAAATGAAAAATATATTTGTGGTTCATAAATAAATCACATAATTTAGAATATACAAGAATATCATCGATAAATATCACCCATTAATGATAATAAATAACATTATCAATAATTAATTTTGATTATACTATAATCCTAACCTCCTTTGGAAAAATTAGGAAACTCACATTTATCATCAATGCCTGAACATAGGATGATTCATGACCATTTAACTATTCCACCATATCCAGTTACATGAAATAGTGAAATCTAGACAGATATCTTTATCAACATTATTTTTAGGTTCATATTTCAAACTACTAATAAATGAAAATATTAACCATAAAATCCATGTAACCATTAATATTAATATAAAAAATCATTCATAATATGAAATATCTAATTAAACCTTAGTTTAATCCATTGATACATTCGTTCCCACCTTTGACTCACCTAGTTCAATATTTGGTTATACATGGTCATTTTTCTGTGAGTTATTCTATCCAAATTAATTAATATCACACATAAATCCAATAAAATCAATCATAAATAAAATATTATTAACTAAATCATATCCTGTGTTATTTTCAAACATTATATGTGGTTAATAATATTTATCAATCAAAAGGTGTTCGATGAGTTAATTTGAAGATCATCCTTTGTAAATTTATATCCCATGGGTACAACGAGATCAAAGAATGCATCCACTTGTTGTATCCAGGTAGGTATTTCAGTCATAGAATAATGACATAATCCTATCTTTTTTGAAAAAATAATTGTTATATTTTATATAGGATTTCAATAGACACTTTCATTTTTTATAAAGTTTTTTCTTATCATAATCCCCTAAATAATAAATATTACATCAATAAACCAAAATGATTATTTATAACATTAAAATTATAATCAACCTTAACTTATAAAACATTGATGACATTTTTAACTCCATATTGTTTCAAAACTGATATAATCCTAATCTAAATAGTCATCTAGATGCTTCTATAATACAAATTATGGTATCCCAAACCTAACCATCTAGTAATTAGATGACATATGGTATATATTTCATTATAAAATATTCCCTTGACCATTTAGGATTAGATTTATACTGAATTAGGAAATAAAATTTACTAAAAAAAACACATTCTATTTTAAAAAATGGAAATTTATTCATTGTTGGAGAAACAACTAAATCCGTAATTATCCTTCAATATATCCTAAAATATTTACACATATGATATTCTTTTAGATAATATATTCTTTTCGTGAATTATGAACATGTGTAATGGAAACATAATAAAGGGGTGGTTATAGAATCCTAATAGGGTTTAACATAAGAAATATAGTTAAATATTTTAAGTGAAAATAATATGGTAATATGGGTATAATCATTAATGTTATAACCTAATATGGATATACCATAAATCATGGAATAATGCATGGAATAACATAACATAATAATCAATAGATATTTGAAATAAGAACTGATAAACTTGTTACATAAGAACATTTAAATTTTATTAGAATATGTATAAAAGATTTAGACCATATAGATATAGAACAACCATAAGATTATATAATCATGTAAATAAACAATTCTATATCAAGTTTCCACATGATAATTTTATCTAATACTTCTACATCTTTTTCACACAATAATATTTTATACAAATATTTTATCATCACATTCACACTAAAAACAAATGACCAGTGCTTCTTAAAACAAATTCACCAATAATTTAATATTATTTGTTCAAAAATACCCTAATATCAATTTGCAGAAAACATAGTCTCGTCCCATCATCATACAATCCAATGACTACCACATATATTCAAACATCCATTATATCAAAAAGAAACAATGGATAATTAAATGTATTCTTAAACCATTCCTATTACATCACATAAAATGAAGATATGAAATAATAAGATATATAATATATTATTTTTTAAAAAGGAATAATATAAAATAATATATAGTGGGAAATAAAATAGAACTTAATTATATTTAAAGCTTTTACGTGAAATAGATGTGGAAAAAAATGGTTTGAAAAAATGTTTTGAAATATTGTAATAAAAAATGATTTACAAATTACATTAAATATTTTCTTTTTATAGGGAAATGGAAAACATTTGAAAATGTTTTTGAAAGGAGTAACAAATAAAGTATCATTTAAAGAACATAATTTATATAAAATGGTGAGTTGAAGATATCCCATTTGATTTTGATAGGATGGAGAACCTTTTTAATATTTTGAAATTATGTTTGAAGACATGCATTATAAAAGAGGAAATAAAAAATATATTTTAATGTATTAGAGGGAAAATATAGATTCTATATTATTATACTCATTTTTTTATTTCCAATAAATGAATGGAAAACATACCATGTCTAATCAACATCTAAATGGAAGAAATCCCATAATTAATTGAGATTATAATTTTCACCTAAAATAATTTTTATTGAAATAATTCATTATTTAATAATATTTGTGATAAATATATCATTTTCCTAGATACAGATGAATATATATATTGTGAATAATGAAATATATGGATTTTTCAAACATATAATAATGAAGCCCAAAGAATAAAATTTTATCTTAAATTATGAGAATTTGAGTTAACCATATCCATTAAAGATGTAATATTTCATAATGAAAGGGAAATTTAAAAAAAAAATATTTGGTTGAAATTTAAATCCATAAAAAGAAATGACAAAATTGAAGAATTTACCCAATAAACAGGAAATACATTCAATACGAACTATAATTAACCAATGAATGATGACTATGTTTCTAAAAAACACTTTTGGAAATTTTAAATTATGAATAAGAGGATTTCTATGAAATTTAAATTAAATTGTAATGAAATGAGGGATATTAATTATATTATAAGTTAATAAATAATTTATTACACCTAGTAAAATATGTTACTTTGTGAAATATCAATCATGTCTCATGGATTTTGAAAATATGTCAAAGATACCCAAATAATTTGTTGAAAATTCATCTCAAAAACACTTGAAAAAGATAAAAAAAATTAACATTAATTACACTGAATAAAGGATATTTTATGACATTACATATCAAATCATCATTTTATAGGTCACTTGAAATAAATTAGATTCTAAAATACAATACATGCCTCAAAGAGATATATTTCTAAAAGAAAACCCCTTACATCCAGTTTTAATTAACCACTACATGATATATACTACCTTGTAATGAAATTATTAAGCATAACAACTAAATTAAAAAATTAATTAAAATTTATAACCCTCTATAAACATTAATTATAATACCTTATTATAAATATATTTCATTGGAAAAGTTATTTTATTAATAAATGTTAGAAAAATTGTCTGTTTACGTCATTCTAATGTCTTAATATCGAGGTTGAGTCATGGTAAGTGGTTTAATTTTCATAATAACCTGATTTATAATTATATAATAATCATTTGTTTAAAATTATTATTAAATTAATATTGTCATTATATTTAATAAATCAATCTATTGTGTAATTATTGAAATCATGATAAACTGCTTTCTGCATATTTAACTATGGAAGAGTGATATTAAAATAAATTTTTAAAACATTTACAGAACATTTCTCAAAATAGTAATAAATATGAAATTATATATATTTATCTTATATTTTCATTTTATCACAATAACAAATCATTCACATCATAAACATTATAACATTTTACATCAAGCCAGTAAAACCATCGCAAATAGTAATGATTGTAATGTTTTCAGAAGATAGGTAATTTCATTTGATGATTATAGAATAACATAATTATAAGATTAATAATATAATAATTATTATATATATACTCAATAAATACACTCTTATTTTTATCCATGTTTGGTGGAGATGAAAACTGAAATTCATTATTCATAGAGGAAGTTGCCTGTTGTATTCATGATTAACATTGATACTTCTCATTGATTTTATTGAATGATTGTATATGGAAAATTATCATCTCATAATTGTGTTTGTGACATATAAAACAAATTTATTCATCAATTACATCGTTTATTCGAAAAATTATAGGTAGTGTTGAGTATTGAACACCATCCCATTATGGAGGAGGTAATCTACACATATGCATGATTGGTGATATCTTGTTTTCCTAGTAAATGGATATGTTTGAATATTTTTTGAAATTTAATATAATGTTAGTTATTCATATCAATTACATTTTAATCAAAAAAAATTAATTTTATTTATTATTAGTATAGTAAAAAATCATAAAGAAAAACTGAGAAAAAGTGGATACTCAAGTCGGAGAATTGAATTATTTATAGGAACTATATTTTGAAATGAAGGCCTTATGCCGACTAATAATAAAAAGGGAATTTTATAGATGGGATAAAATTATATTGTGAATGATTTTATATATATTGATATTGAAATTAAAATTGATGTCCACTCTTGAAGGGGTGGAAGTGTTTTCTTTTATATTTGATGAGAAGGGATGTTTTAAAAGTCACACATTCATTTTAAATATTGTAATGTCACTATTCATCATTAGATGGCCAAAAATTGTCAAAATTTGTGACTCAAAGTATTTTTTTCTGGAAAATGAACTTAAAAACTCATTTGAAAAAATGTCTTTAGAATTTTTTTTTCTTTTTACCCTTTTAAAATACTTTTTTTCACTTTTAATCATTCATGAGTTTCAAAATTTTAAAACATAGAAATAAATATTAATGATGAGAACTAAGTATCAACATATTATCTGATATTATAATTATGAATTTAATTTTTAAAAAACTATTGAAAATGAAAATTTATAATAGTCTGAAGTATTAATTTTAAAATAAATATACATTGTCCAAAAACCTTCTTTTTAATAATTATTTTTTTAATTAATATAAATATATTATTAAATAATCATTTATACTGATTTTTAAGACATAAATTCATTTCATAAAATTATAATTAATTTTGTGAGGCTTCCATTGAGAGACAATGAAAATATCACTCTGAAAATAAATAATTCAATGAAAATACTGAAAATAGTATTTCGTAACTAAATAATTAATTTAGTTGTAAATATATTGAACATATAAGTTATATTTTCAATTAATATGTTAAAATGAATAATTGATTTATTTAAATAAATATATATCTGTATAAATGTTTTTGTAGAATTCTCGTTTGTCATTACATAATTATAAAATAAAATTAAATATAAATTTAAAAAAATAATATTTTTTATTAAAATATAAATTTGTTTAGTAAAAATTAAATGATTATTAATATTTAAATTTTAATGTTTAGAATTAAAATGTTTATATTTTTTTAAAAAAAATTATATTATAATATTATAAAATTTATGTTTTAATGGAAAAAATATAATACAATGGAATCAATTTTAATAGAAAGTATCCATTTCCTATTTAATATCATATTAATAATTTATCTTCTTAAGGTAATAAATATTACTGATATACCATTTATTTTTTAATAATTTTATTCTAATATATTATCCATTATTACATTAGGTGGAACATGTAATTCAATTTATTGAACGTAACATCCGTTTTTATATGGGTTGTAATTTTAGGTCATTACAATGATGAAATGTTGGATTTCCACCAAGGATTCCTAAGTATAGGGACAATTATTTTCTTTTGTTTTTATAACCATAATTTCATATATGTTATATAATTTTATTGAATTTTTTTATTTAAATTTGACGTATTTTTTTTGAATTAGTACTCATAATCATATTCTTAGTGGTTTAGAAGCACAAAATAGTGTTATTAGATAAAGAATGTGGTCGGGTGTGTAGATAGTATTCTTTATTAAGAATTGAGGTATGGTTTATAATGTTACAGTACTAGTGCATATTTGTATATAGACATCAAATCGACATGGGTAGGCCATCAACTAGATGATGGTATGGGAAGTATCTTGATAATAATTAAATTATAAAATCCTGAATGTGACCTAGAACTAAGTAGATTGTTACTAAAACCTGTGATATGGTGTTGTTTTATTAGTTATATAAAAATAACGGGGATGCTATTCGTTTTACAAGTTTTACCCACTTATTTTTCTAGAGTAAAGAGTGTTGAATCTGGATATTCAGCAGTGCCACTCCAACTCTTCTCCTCCCTTATCCCACTATGTTGTATTTGATTTTTTATCAACTATAAATATATCTCCACCATCCATATTCAATAATAAAAAAATATTATCACCAAAAAATATCATCAAGGTCTTCCCTCAAAGATATAGGAAAATAATTTCCATGTTTGGAAAAACAAGTGAGACCCATATTTTTACTAACATTGATTCCATTGGATGAGATGTGTATTCTAAATATTTTTATCATAAAAATATGTCAAATAACTAGTGAAATGATAGCGTGTGTGACATCCCTAAAACTTTTCTACGTATACAACCGATGTGAATTGTTTATCTAGATACCACCATGTTTTGACTATAGCCTCCTATGTATTCGATGAATTAGATCTTTAATGTGTGTTAATGTAACAGACCAAAATTTTATCAATGTAAAATCCATTAATATAATTATTTCATAGATTAAAAATCTCAAAACATCACATATATAACATAAAACAATCATTTTAAATGAAGAATGAATAAAATAAGGAGTATTTCTATATGTTAAAAAACTTATATTAGCGGAATAGTAACTTGACCTTTGGACTAGTAATGTGACTATTAGGAATAGTAATAAGGCCAATAGAATATTAACCTCACATATGAAAGGATAAATGAAATTTATTTATCTTATTAATGAAAATATTTTAGATTTATTTCATTGTATAACTAAATAAATATTTTATAAATGATCAATTATTTGTTCGTATTTTTGTGATTTATAAATACTTAATAAAAATTTTATAATAATTATAATGTGAATAATGAAAATAAATTTTACTAAAATATACTCATATAATAATATTTTACTGTCTTATGATTATAATATTTTTTAATTAGACATTAATTACTTTTTCATAGTGTTATAAATTTTGTTATAATATTAAAAATAACATTTCTTGAATATATTGTGATTTTATATAATAAATAAATATCTCATATATATAATAAGTTTTTCATTAAATTTATTATTTTATTGATTTCTACACATTTAAAAAAATTTAGGGTATATTTTTTGTATTTTTATAAATTAGTATAATTTTTGGTGACTAATCTAATATTGTAATATTTTGTATTTAACAAATACAAGAATTATTGTATAATAGATGATGTATGGAAAATATAAGACCATAATATCGAACTATACATCTTTATTTTAATATATTCAGTGATATTTTTAAAACTATTCATAGCCTTGAGAAAAAATAAATAACTAATGAATAAAATAACCACAAAACACCACTATCCCCCAATATAAATATCAACCCCCATCCTCACACATCTAAATCAATTAATATTTTCAAATGTATGCCTATTTTTCATAGCAAGACCCTCCGCCATGTTCAGGATCGTTTTTATCAATAATTTATGATATTCAATTTACTTAAGGAGGTTCTTAAGAAGAAGTAGTTCAAAATGGAAAATCCTTTTCGATTTTCTTTTAATTTTGTTTCATATTATTTTATATTATTATAATATCCCCACATACTCTAATACATGTTTAATTATAACTACATTATCATATATATACATTAACTTTATTATTTTATTGTTGTAATCTATCTTCAATCCTTTTCTCTCCTCCCTTTTATTCATAATATGGAAATGTCATCCATGACATGTTGATTTATTTCCTTCCAGGAAATAAATTTTTATTTTCATTGACCATCTTATTTGATGGTATTATAACAATTATAATTATTGTAAAATATTTTTAAATGTATATTAAATTTTTTTTTTGGAACTAACAGTTATACATAATATGAAATAATAAACCAAACAAGTTTGTTGTATCTGAAAGTGGACAAAATTAATCTAAGTGGTTATAATTAACTATTAATATAATAATTCAACCTCAAAACATATATAAAAATTATATATAATATCACATAATCTTATGAAAGATAATTAATAACATATAATCTCAATTTTTGAGAATTGTGTTCATTTTTCCTGAACATTCGTACATGTATATTAGTGAACCAGTTATTAAAACCAAGAAAAAGAACACACTAAGAATGATATAACTGAAATATATTACAAATAATAATATCCATAAATAAATATAATAAAATTATAATAAATAAAATTCTTTTTCAAGGGGTTATTTATTAATTAATGTATCTAAATTATTTTTCCATGATATTAAGGTGAAAATTTCATTTGGTCTTATGGTAAGGGGAATCTCAAACCCAATTTCATCTCATTGGGTTAATCCTATTTCATGAAAAAAATTTGTATGGTAGTTATATTAATATTCCTAATTTATAATTTCTTTATCCTTCAATATTTATTATTGGGATATAAATGATTCCAATCATATTTTATGGAAAATGAAAATATTTTCAATGTGAACAATTATTTCAAAAACACATGTTTTAATTTTCTTGATATTTTTTATTTTTCACTCAAGATTGATAATTCATATACCGAATATGTTATTCCTTTTTAATTTTGGGAGCTACAATGTCTATTCCTCAATTTATGATTTTTGGAATTATTAAGAAAAATATTTCATTTCCACGGGTTATATTATATCTAATATTGATATATGTTCTTTGTGGTATGCATTATTCTATAGATGTTATGATGTGATGGGCCGAAATTATATATCCCTCCAGTGAATTTTATATTGTGATGTATTTCGGGATATACTGTCAACTATGTGTGAACATAATTCTAGTTTTGTTCAAAATTATAAGGATATGATTATTTAGATATGTTATTTGTGAACATGATACTATATTTGATCAGAAATGTGTGCGGTATCTGATTACTAAGAAATGATTTTTCATTTTTATGAATTAACACATTCCATTCCTTTATATAATGATTCATATCATGATTGTTATGGTGATCACATGATTATGTTCTTTTGATAATGATTATGCTCACTAATGTTTTATTGATAGATTTTCTTGTCCAACCTCTTATGGGGAATGTATCTCACATCTTAATTTGATGTATAACCTCATGTTATTACTTTTACTATAGAGAAAAAGGGGTCCACTATTATAATAAATAGTAAAAAATAAATAATGATTGTGTATTATAATGTAAATCATATTTTGGGTCCTAATTTCTCCAAGACATTGAAACATTGTATCCTAGGTTTCTTACACTTTTGTATGTTAATCATTAAGATGATGCTATTTTAATGTAACAATATTAGGTTTCCTATAGTTGGTGTAATAAAATGGTTTACTTAATTTTGTAATTACTGTTAGAGAACACTATTGAAAACCATTAATATGGTACAATATAAATGAAAGCACCCAAGTATCATTATTTTATAATAATATTATACTTAAAGTTCCCACAACACATTACTTTAGAATTAATATCACAATATAATAAATTGTTCGTTCATTGCATGTTGAATCATGATTTGTTCAAACATGATATATTTCAAAAAATGTTGGGAACTAGGAGAAACCATTCCAACAACCCAGGTGACAAAAAATAGTGATAGTCGTAATGGCATCCAATATGCCTTGGGTGGTGGATTTAAAAATTTTATGCGGATGATTACCCAGCTTTCTCAGGCAATGAACAATAATCTGAATAATGTGGAACTTCTTTCGCCCCCATGTAGGGGAAAACCATATATCAAGACTTTTATTTGGAAACTATAACCATTAATTAAGGGATATTTTGATCCAATAGTCACAAAATAGTTGTCCAGATAAATGGAAAATATATTCTCTATGATTCACTATTTTGAGCAAGAGAAGTTGACCCTGGAAATTTATCATTTTGATGGAGAGTTCAGTCAATGGTGGGATTTTTTTAAGAACACAAATACATAGGAAGAAATTGACGATATGGAGTGGGATGATCTTATTAAAATATTTCATAACATTTATGTACCTCAAAATCATCATATTAATATGGGTAGTGAATTTATAGAGGTGAAGAAAAAAAAAGGTGAACCTATCCTAACATATGAAGAATCTTCTTAATGTATTACAATATGATCCTTGTGTTTTTATCAAGAATGATCTAAAAATAGATATATTCTATTGTTTTTTAAAACCACTCCTACGAATGGATCTAGAAATTCAACACATTTGGAGTTTTGAAGAAGTTGTTCAAAGTGATCGCACGGTTGAGATGGTGTATGGATAATGATACCTATTATATAGAGATTAGAAACTAATGGAGGGTTTTTAATTTTGAGGATATGATGGTAGAGGTGGGAAAACTCAACCAATCACATTTCAAAAAAAGTCAGAAGAAGCATCATCGGGCATTCCTCAAAGGGATGAGGAAATTCATAAAATATAAGAGAGAATGACAGAAACCTCATGATTGTAAGAGAGACATTAAGAATCCATCGAATGCAGTTTAGGGAAAGTGAGAAAGAATAATCGATCAATTATACAACAACAGAGATAATGGACACAATGAAATCTATTCCACTAACCAAATACCAGTTGAGGGTATTCTGGGGCAGTAACCACCACAAAAAAATGGGTATGGGAAATATTGTGTCATCATCACTGCTGAGGTTTGTCCCAAAAATGATTTGGTGGAATGTATGTTGGTTATTCATTAAATATTAGACAACATATTATTTTATTTTGGTACTACGCATTATTTCATATCCTGAATGTTTAGTAGAACAATTCAAACACCACATCAAAATATGTAGGTAGATTTATCTACAAGAATATAAAATGTGAAATTATTGCCTCCATTGTATATAACATATCCCGAATAAAGAATTGTAGACTAGACCTCCCAATTTTTTATTTCTTACTTCCTTTGGAGGAATCCAATGCTATTTTATCTATGTATTGGCAATCATTCTACAAATACAACATCTACATCCAGAAAATGGAGATAACACTTCACATCCCTATGTATCATTGAATTATATATTTCTGTATGAATGTGGATGAGTATCCTTCAGAATTATAATAAAAAATGCAGATATTTCTTTTTTATGAGCAACCATATATTTCTCAAATGATTGATACCATCTAGAGATTCATGATCGAAGAAATTCTCTTTGTCAGAGACTACATGGAGGTGTTACCTATAGAATTTCATGGACATCCTCTGGACCATGTGGATCATTTATCTATTGACACTATTCTGATATCTCTTCTTATATTAATGAAACTATAAGGTAATACCACCATTGAGTTGTATGAAGTGAATTAGTAGTTAAAAGGTAATCTGGATAAGGGCTTTATACAACTGAGTGCTTCAACACATGGTACACCACTCATCTACGTCAGGAATATCGATGCAAAGATTCACCTTTACATTGATTATAATGAGGTCAAAAAAATTAAAAAAAAATGAACATATATCACATTCCCGGGATTGATGAATTTGTCTGATCAGCTACATGGGGCCAAGTATTTCTCTAAGGGGGACCATTAGTCGACGTATGAAATATTATAGGTGATGAAGGATGATATTCCCAAAACTACATTATGAATGAGTTATGGATACTATGAGTTCTTTGTGAAGCCGTTCAAAATAACTTAAGGTCCAGAAATATTCAGGGAATTAATGAATATAGACAATATATAGTACCTTGATTTTTTTTGAAATCTTTATTGATGATATTATACTATACTATAAGAGAAAAGAGGATCATGAAGTGAATTTTAATATTAAAATGAAATCATTGATAAGCGATAAACAATACTCAGTGTAAAATAATTATGAGTTATAAATGGTGGAATTATTATTATTGGGGTACGTTATAACCTAAAATGAATATTTTATGACCCTTTTGAGATAATGAAAATCGACGAGTGGCCCTGTTCAACATCTGTAACATATATATATATATAGTTTACCTATCATAGCTAGATATTGTTAGTGATTTTTGAAGAACATATTTTGATTTTCAAACCAACTATACATGATGAATCGGATGGGATAAAAGTTTGTCTGGACCAGTGAATGTGGAGAAAACATTAAATAGTTAAAAAAGTGGCTTCTCACCAAGCTAATACTCATGCTTCCAAAAAAGTAGGAAAATGTTTTTGATATATATCAATACTTAAAAAAGTATTAGTTTGTTTACTAAAAAAAATGAAAAGGTTATTTCCTACTTTAATAGATATTTGAAAATTCGTGATCATGAACAATCCCACACATGATATGCAGTTGGTAGTTGTGATATTCATGTTGAAAATATGGTGGCCTTATCTCTATGTTGAGAATGTGAAAAATAAAATGATTATAATATCCAAAAATATTTATTCACATAGATGAATATTAATATGTTCCAGTGGACACTGTTAGATTTCATGAAAGATTATGACTGATCAATCTACTATTATGCCAGAAATGAAAGTAATGTGGAAGATTCATTAAGTAGAAAGGATCCTGCAACATTATCAATGATGGGAATTGAGAGGGATCAAATTTTTTAGATCAAAAAGGGATTTTCATGGGAATAATTAAGGAATGATCTAAATAAATCCATTATAAAATGATGTCTCAACCTTCCATCATGGAAAAAATAAAGGATGATCAATGTAATGGTGTGGAAACATAGATGAAGGTGGAGTCAATGTGAAAGGGGGAATCCTAATATATAAAAATTGATGTTAAATGACATTATAATTTTTGTAAAAAATATGTGTACCAAACATTCCATAGATAAAGAAATACATTTTGAGTGAATCACATAGATCAATTTTCTCTATTAACCCAGGGAGAAGAATTATGTATTGAGATCTTTGAGAGAACTATTGGTGGGATAATATGAAGAATGTGATCGATGAATATACATCAATGTTCTTGGTATATGAACAGGTTAATTCTTAAATGAAATAATATATTGGTATTATGAAACTATTACCCATACCAATATGGAAATTGTAAAATGTCACCATGAACATTGCCACTGGACATCAGAATACATTTAGAGGAAACAAATGAATATGGGTTTTTGTGGAACATATAACAAATGAAGCTCACTTTAACACATTTTTATATGGCTTCTCAATGTATAAAAATGTATTTATATACATCATAGAATTAGTAAGGATACATGGGGCACCAGAATCGATTTTATCCAATTGAGATCCAAGATTCACATCAAATTCCAGGAAAAGTCTCCAACATTGTCTAATCGAAAAGCTAAATTTTAGTATGTATTATAATCATCAATGTGAGGGACAATCAATGAAAAATATTAATAAACTAGAATTCATGTTGAGAGCATGTTCTATGGAAATCAATTAAGGATGGTAAAAACATATTGAGATGGCCAAATTATATTAAAAAAATAGTTTTAACATGACCATATTGATGGTTTTATATGAAGTCAATTATTGGAAAAGATGTAGAACAGTTGAATTAATGGATTATGTCAGTGAACGTATGCTACTAGGGCATGAAATGGTCGATAAAATGATGGAAATGTTTAAAACCATTCATCATAACACCAAGTCATCCAAAAGTTGTTAGAAGAGTTATAATGAAAATCGTGGATGGAAACTACAGGTTGAAGATATACACAAAATATTCCTCTATATGTCTCCAAGGAAGAGGATTATGATTTTAGGGATGAAATAAAATTTGATTCCCATGTACATCATCACCTTTGATATTCTGGATCATGTTAGAGTTTTGTCATATAATTATCACTTCCACCTACTATGTCTCATGTTCAATATGTATTTCATGTATCCCTGTTGAGTAAGTACATACTAGATCCATCACATGAACTAAATCCATAGTTCTCCTAATTGGAAACTTATATCTCTTATAAGAGGAAACTGGTGAAGTTATTTGATTCTAGTGATAATATTCTACACAACAAGACTACTCACCTGGTAAATGTTCAATAGAGGAAACAAATGTATGAAGAGGAAACATGGTAAATGAAGGAGATGATGAAAGAGAATTTACTTCACTTGTTTTTCTATAGTAAGTAAAATAAATTTTTTAAGGAGAAAATACATTAGGGGGAATAATGTAACAACCCATGAATTTTTTCAATGAAAACTCTATTCTTATAATTATACATTATAGTATAAATCACAGAAAGTCACATATATAACAGTATAAAAACATTATAAATGAATATTGAATGATATAATATTTATTTTAATATTCTAGGGAACCTATACCAATGGATTAGTAACATGACCATCCGAATAGTAATCAGAAAATTTGGAAGAGTAATCCAGCTAATAGACTAGTAATCCCCCCTAAAAAATTATAAATTAAATTATTGTATCTTATTAATGAATATATAATCTACTTATTTAATTTTATATGTAGATAAATACATTATAAATGATAAATTAGATGCTGGTATTTGTATAAGTTATAAATAATTAATTATGATTTCATAATTAATACCATGATTTAAAAATAAAATTTATTTTCCTTATTTTTAGTCATTAATTATTTTTTTATGACTGTGATATAATTTTATGAGACATTTAGTAATATTTCAAAGTTCCATAAAATCTATTTAAATGTTAAAATTAGAATTTTTCAAATAAATGAAGTTTTTTTAAAATAAAATTCTCATATTTAAAAAAAATATTTTCTCGAAATTGTGTCTATATTTTAATTCAAATTGTCGGAAGATGGTTAGGCTACTTTTTTTTTGATATTTCTAATATATTTGAATTTTTAGTGAATAGTAAAATATGATATTTAATGTATTTAAGAAACAAAGAAATTATTTATCAATAGATGATGTATTTATGATGAAATACCATTATTAAAAAACACTCCTTCATTAATTAAAAATATTGAGTGATAATGTAAAAACAATTTATATTCTTGATCCAAAATAATAAATTAATGAATAAAATAATCATAAAACACCCCTCTATTATACTATAAATACCACCCCTCTCCAACCTATATCCTCACTCCTTTAAAGCCTTAAAACATGTCCATTTTATACCCAATAATATTTATTCTCCTGCCCTATTCCAAGGAGAATTTTCTCTTAGTATATGATCAAATCCAATTCCTCTAAGGGGGTTCTGAAGGAGTTGAAGCTCAAGAGATAAAATCCTCTTACGTTTTTAGTTAATTTCATTTCATTTTCTTTAATTTATTATTCAATCATCACTCACCTAATCTATGTGGAATGATATCTCTACAATACGATGCATACTATAATGGTATTATGTTTGTGGAATTATCTATCATCAATCCTCTTCTCCCTTCCTTTTATTCTAAATATGGAAAAGTCATGTATCAGATGTTGTTTTATCATCTTCAAAGATGAAATGGTTTAATTTTCCACTATTTCCAACATGGTTGGTCATGAAAGCATTATAATGGTTGAAACAGATTGAAATATATATTTTATAATAATTTTTATGTTCTATAACTAATATATAAAAATAATGACGAATAAAAAAACAAAATGAATTCATTTTGTCCAAAGGAATAATAAAATTATATAAATGATTATAATTAATTATTTATCTAATTACTCCCCATCATACAACATGAAAAATGATATATTAAATCATATAATTTTTAGTACGTTCATTAAAAACATATAATCTCATTTCTGTTTAATTATCTTCACATTAAGAGAACATCCAAAAATGTAAATAAGAAATCTATACATGAAAACAAGGATAATAAACACTATCTGAATGATGTAATCGAACTATATAACACATAATAATGTCTATAATTGAACATTAAAAATTATAAAAAATCAAAAATATTTAGAAGAATTAATCGATTTTCTATATAAAGAATCTAATTTGATTATTCTGGTTATTAATGTAAAGAAACCATTTGGTGGTAAGGAAAGGGGAATCTCGAACCCAATTTACATCCTCAGGTTTATTTCCCTTTTAGGAAAAATTTAAATTTGGATATTATTTAATATTCAGCATATAAAATTTCATTATCCATACCTTTTTATTTTTGAGATAAACATGCTTACAATATTATTTTATGACAAAGGTGATGATTTTCGAAAAAGAAGAATTCATTTTAAAAATACATGTTTTACATTTTCGTGATTAATTCTTCGTCACTAATGATTGATTATTCTTATGAATAGTATGTTATTACCATTTTTTTGGAACCAGAAGGTTTATTCATGAATGTATGTTTTCTCAAATTCTGATTGAACCCATTTTCCAGTGCTGGGGTTATTTTTTATCAATGATTGATATATTTTCTATGTGGAATTCATAATTATGTAAATGTTATGATGTGACGGGTGCACCCTAAAATATATATCAATCTAATGCATTGTGTAGTGTGATGTATCTCATGAGATGAGGTAAAATATGTATTTAAATTATGCTATCTTTTTTCACTGAGATTATGTTATTTTTAGATACATATGTTGTGAATTAACATGGAGATATTATTGTTCAAAAATATGTGTGGTATTTGACCACTAAGAAATGTGGTTTCATTTTTATGCATTTACAAATTCCATGACTTTATTTAATGATTTATCTCAAGACTATGATTATTATCACATTCATATGTTATGATGTTAATGATTATGCTCACTGGTGATGTATTAATTTATGTTCTTATCTATCATGTTATTGGGCTTTTAGATCACCAATTTCATTGATGTATATCCTTTGGTGATTAATCGTATTGAGGATAAATTAAGCGCCACTAAGAAGCTAGAGAAGAAGTAATTAAATATTTTTTTTATTTAAATGAGTTTTTTAGACCAATATCCTAATGACACTGATCCTTTGGATCCTAGTTTTGTAACACTATTGTATTTTTTATATTTAGAATGATATAATTATAATGTATGAAATGTATGGTTTCTAGAGTTAATATTCTTCTAAGTAAAATATAATATATTCATCATAATGGAACTCACAAACCAGAATATATATATTTATGTTGTTTTAAATGAATCTTCATCTCAACAATTTAGAATTAATATAACATTAATGAGAGAATTCATACAAAAACTATTCATCTTCCTCATAAAAAGGTAAACTTTAGATCAATGGGTGTAGCAATATCTTTTCTTAACATCTCTAGATACATGATAGTATCACAAGTTGATGTTATTTAATATCCCTCTCTTCCCTAAAACATTATATCTGATTCTCTCAAAGTACTCGATTACATTTTAATATTTATTTTTTTATTATATATTCAAACAATAAAACGAAAAATAGAAATTAATTTTTTGGAAACCCTTAATTAAAAGATTCATTATTGATCACATTCAATTACAACATTAAAACTAGTAGAAAATTTCATGATGAATAATTTTTAATATTTGAATTAAAAATATATAAGAAATTTCATTGATCATACCGTTAAAACCAAGTCAACAACTCATTTAAGATGATCAAAAATATATTAACAAATATCTGATTAATATATTCCATATTAAAACTTATGATTACAGTAAAAAACAGTAATACTTTTCAATGGAATCATCAATGTCAACAATTTCCATAAGGGGCATTCTCTAAAAATAATATTCTACTTCAATGTGTTTTTATAGTCTTCCAATTCTCAATTCACTAAAACAATAATATTGTAATAAAAGTTATCATCATTTTGAAATGGTCCTCATGTACATGAGTAAGTAATTATAAATGACAATGAGATACAATCTCATTATTAGGTAAAATCCATGATCTTCATCAAAAAAAGTGTCACAACCCCCTTCCGAGATGGTGTACCCCTCTTGGGCAGGCAATATGAAATGGGAGATAGTGACCACCTATTCCCTCCTCAAGTTGGCCCTGATTTGGTAACTATAATTGAGGGTATAGAAAACACACGAAATGGGAGAAATTACCCTATAAGTAAAAACATACGGAAGTGAGAGATATGACATACACAAACCAGATCCCACTCATACTGCAATATATATGAAATCCCGAGTACACATTTTCAATGAAATAGAAAAACTACTATATCTAAAAGGGTAAACTAAAAGTACACAATGAAAAAAATAGTAGTGACCACGAAGCCCGAAGAGCTCTTGTAACACCAATCTAGTAGTAAAAAGAATTATCTCAAACATATTCCAAGGGAACTAGAAAAAATTTTATATATACTTCGGGTGAGTATAAATGTATACTAAGTAGGACCTTCCCTAGACCATCTTGTGAAAAAGTAAATAAAGCATGCTAAAGGATAGTCAATAACATGTGTAACTAACTCATCACCTAAACAGGTATTCTATGATCCTAGCCTCAATATGGATTCTCTAACTAGGTGTAGCATAAAAGAATATATAATAAATTAATTAATGTCAAGGATACCCTAATAACACTTCCCCACTAGTTTTCTCCTTTCCCAAATGCCACAGATACTATGAATCTCTCTCAAAAAAGTCATGCTCGTAGACACCTATGTAAAGAACCACAACGTGCACCTCATGCAGCATGGCCACTACATCTATGTAACTAATGTAAATATATAGTTTCTTGGAGCCACCAACGCTTACATAAACTCTATCATATGTCGGTAATTATACCTCTAGCCATCACATCCCATACACCGAGTAAGGATCCCAATCCATCACAACCTATACAAGTTACACCAATATTGGTCCATAGGATACTATATCTAGAATATTTGTGTGTGAATAACCACAAGCCACTATATCCCTCAACACACATATATGGGTAATGTTAACCACCATGCCCACCAACACATGTAACTACCAAGAGAAGAGAGTAGGGCCAAAGAGGGTAGTGAAACATTCACCCTCCCACCGGGATATTGGGGATTACATCCCCCTAAGGCTCATAATCCTCGGGGTCTAAATTTCCCTGATTGGCATGTTCGAGTAGCATATATAAAAATAAATATTTCAGAATATACCATAGATCACAACCACACTATAGTCATAAACTAGTCATAGACTCAACTGTAGCTTACGTCTCTCGGACTCCCAGCTGCCACTGCAAAGACTACGTATCCTACAAGCACAAAACCATTTAAATTGATTTATTAGATTACTTTACCCCTTTTTATCAGTTTCACTTTATGTTAATAAAATATTTAGGCATTAATTAACCATTATCATTTCTACATTACATTTCATTAGCATTCCATCCAAGATCCACAATTCCTTTAAATTGAAACCTTTTCATTTCCATACGGCAATCTTTAACCCCAGGGGGTTACATCATTTGTTAAATCATTTATTAACATCATTATTAATTTCCCATATTCCCATGAATTCATAAAAATATTATATTATACCATGAAAAAGGGTCTCAACACACCGAGTATGTGAAATACCCGTTGAGTATTATCCATAAATAGCAAGAGCAAGGACTCATCCATCATCGATTAGCTAAACATAGAAACCACTAGGCATACATCACACATCTTCATCACTTTTTGGAATGAGAGTAGAAAGACCATATTCCTTGAGTAGTGGGAATATGGAGTAGATAAAAAACCAACCTGATTAAAAAAGAATCCAATCATTCATATCCAACCCATGTTATCATATCTAGTGTCCTCCCTGACACACACATACATAAACAGATGCATCTCGCCACACTAGGAATCAACTTCTTCCACAACCACTGGGAGACCATTCCCCCGCATCTCACAAAATCTATACAGTCCCATAACAGATTTCTAGTATCATTAATTAACAATGAAATTAGGCTCATGGCCCTAGACACTTTATTATTCATTTACTTGAAATCATCTCTCACAACTCCAAGGAATGGGATCTTGGCCATTACAAGTAGGAGGGTAACTTAGAACCCTATGGAGATTTAATTTTCATCGATTAACTGACTATTTAATCCCTCTTGACATATCCAATTATTCATTATTATGTTCCACATATGGTAATCCTAAACAGAATGCTATCATAGGAATCCCAAAATAATTAAACATGCCTACTACACCAACAACTAGATGAATATATATGCCATTTTATCTTGTAAAAATAATTACAATTAATCCTTGTTTATGTTATTTACCAATTTCCTTCAACAAAAACGTGCTAATTAATTCCATCATAGATATCGCACTATATTTCAAAATAAGAAGCAATAACATATGATTGATACCAATTTATTTATCTAGTTAAAATATTTATTATGTACATTCCATTGTGATATCGGGATAAAACATGCTCACTCTACAGTTTCATGTAAAGGAATGTTTATGCAATGAATCCGCTACAACAAAATTTTCTGGAAATTATTTACATGATAATGATCCATGGAACATATCACAATCGCCTCTTCTAAGGGACTAAATCCACCTAAGGATGCATAGAAACCGCCACACCAACCAACACCCATAAAAACTCCATTAGGAACAATGATATCACATGAAGTAATAGGGAAATGATAAACAAAAGGAGAGAAACCTATAATAATGATGGTATATCATACCATATATTGAAAATAGTTTTACACTGTTTGGATGCACCAAAAGAGGAGGATTTCTTGTAGCGGGAAGACCATCAAGGAGAACCAATCCAAGGATAAATTATTGATCTCAGAAATCCTATGGTAATAATGAATGGATTGAGTTTTTGGTATCAGGGAACAAAAATTATGAACAATGGATGATGATATCTCATCCCTTTAGAATATTTAACAGATTAGCAATTTATGATACACATGGTTTTTCATTAAAATCAGTTATCATTAAACCCCCTGGTTTGACCAATTATAAACCATCATATTTTTAGATAAAAATAAAATATATTATTTACCAACATTAAAAGGGAATCATTCCATCTTAAATATGGAATTTAATTTATTTCACGTCATAGGAAGATTTCAAAATAGAAAAACCTGGAAATCTAAAAATATCTGGAAATTTGGAAAAGGAAATGGAAGAGTCCAAGAAACACTATTCACTTCTGTCTCACTGACAATGACAGTAAAAATGACTCAATGATGCTGGTAGTAAAAATGAATCATGGGCACTGACATTACAAATGACATACTGACGCCGATAGTACAAATGGCCCACTAACTCCGACAACACAGTTCACAAAACTAAAAAGACTATTCACAGTACTACAAATTTTGAAATGTGTTACATATAAGCCCCCTTGACCTCCCAAAACACCTCAAAAACATGATTTCAGAAAATATATGCACCGGAGAAGTCTGGTCCAATACATCAAGTACATGTCAAACATTACTTCCATAAAGAATTAAAATATAACAAAAAATGAAACAGAAACGAGGTCCAAAAAAGCACCCATCGAGACACCTTTTAGAAGAGTGAAAAAAACAAAAGAAAAAAAAGAAATAAATCTCATAAAAACAAAAGTTCTTCAATCAAAAATGAACAATTTTACAAGAAAACAGCTTAAAATTAAACAAATTGGGGTACTGAGCGCTTATATGTTACTCACTTTCCCTTGTACCCTCATATACACCATCGTGTCTTTACAAGACAAGAACAAAGGGGATAGTATGATTTTGAAACTTTTTATCCTTGGGGTCTTGGGTCTCCACTTGCCACTCCTCAATGGTTACATCATCATCATTGTTGATCTCTCCCCAATCGGTGATGTGAGATTCATCATGAAGATAATGATGGAGTTGTGAGACATGAAAAAAATGACCTACCCTACTAATCTATTATGTAATTACTACCTAATATTCCACACCTCCAACATGAGACAACACCTCGAAAGGTCCAAAAACTAGGGGAAAATCATACTACCACGAACAAACCTTCGCTCCCTAGGATGGGGAATCGACTTTAGAAACATGTTATCCCAATCATCAAACTTCAATGGTCTCCAACTTTGATCGACATATGATTTATATGGATCATGTGCTACCATCATCCTATCATGAATCACAAGAACTATCTATGTCGTCTTCTATACCAGTTTTGGCATGAGAATTTCTAACTCTATGAACCCAGTGCAGCACAACATAGAACAGAAAGGTTGGACATACAAGGATTCAAATCGTGCCATACAAATGTTAGAGTGAAAACTATTGTTGTAAGTGAACTCCTCCAAGGTTATGTTCATCATCCACGAACCTATAAAATCTAAGACACAAGATAAAGACTTGTTTTCAAGAGTATGGATTCACCACTCTGTCTCACAGTCCTTCTAGGGATGAAATGAATTTTTAATTCATAGATTAGAAAATAATGCAAGCTAGAGACCTCTCCACACGCTTGAGGTAAAATATGGAATATGATTGGAAATGATCATCCTCAGTACTCCATGGATACTCACAACCTCCGTACATAATTCCTCAAAAAAACCTTCACTGCGCTTTACTGATTTATCACTATGAAGTGGGATTATTTAGTTTAACGATCCACTACCACTGAAATAACACAATGGACTCCCTGACATCGAGGTAAACCATCAACATAGTCCATTTAGATATCATCCCGTGTCCAATAAGGAACTTCCAATAGATAGAAAAAAACCATTAGGAACACAGTTCTTGGCCTCCACCTTCTATTAGACCAAACATCAAGGCAAAAACTCTGAAATTTCACACGTTTGCCCAAGCCACCAAAAATAACTCCTAAAATAATGGTACATCATTGTCACAATAGGATATACTAATAAGGGATAACTTTGGAACTCCCTGATAACCATCTTTTGCATTGCAAATGGAACGAGAAGCCTTCCCTAATACAATACACAATGTTTTTCATAATCTAAAAAACCATCAGCGGCCTCATCACAAACGACTCGGCCCTTCTAGATGCCCACATCTAGATCCCTTAACTGGGACTCTTCCACGAACTACACCAGAGATGAATGCACCATCAATTGATAAAGACAACCTCTAACACAAACATCTCCTTTATTAAAATGTAAGGTTGAATGTTCTTCTGTCACTTTCTATGAATCACCAGATTCACACACTACATAACTACGTGACTTCCTACCTAGTGCATCAGCTACAACATTCCCCTTTCTAGGTGTATATAATATTTTGATATCGTATTACTGTATGAACTCCATCGACCGATGTTTCCACAAGATCGTGTCACATTAGGAGAAAACAAATATCAGGATCTAATGATTGGTGAAAATCAAAAAGTGCTCCCCAATGTGGAAACGTCTCCACTACTTCATAGAAATCACTACTGCCGCCAACCCAAGATAATGGGAGGTGTAGTTACATTCATGGGGATGAAACTTCCATGACCCATAAGAAATGATTGATCTCTACTATATCAGAATTCAGCCTAACCCCAGATTCATTGCATTAAGGAAAACATCAAATTGAACTCCCTCTACTGGTAGAAAAAGAACCAAATCACTGACCAACTCCTCCATCAGATTCTCGAATTTTTTGATTACAATGATTAGTCCACACAAATGCCCGATCCTTCTTGTTGAATGTTGTTAGAGTAGTCACAAACCAATAGAAATTGGCTAAAACCCACCTATAATAATCTGTGATACCATGGAATCATTTCTCATCTACCACTATCATAGGGGATTCCCTATATAAAATTTATTTTATCGTCAACGAATCCACAGATTCTCTCTACAAGGACACCGTATTCCCCATGAAATGATCTTCTCAAGCTCAAAATTCACACTAATACAACTTCCCAATGTTTCTCTGTTGACGAAAATCACCACGAACATATCTAGGAAATAAAAAACATAGCATTAATCATCCACATGACCACAGATGGAGAATTCACCACATCGAATGTCATTACAACGTACTCATAATGCCCATGGTGACAACAGAAAGCAGTCATCAGGATATCATTATCATTCACATGCATCTGATGATATCATGTTCATAAATTTGTCTTCAATAACCAACATGAACCCTATAGTTGATCAAATAAATCATCATTCCATGGAAGACGATAGTGATTCATCACAGTCACATTGTTTATGTGATGATAATTGGTACACTACCTCAAACTTTCATCTTCCTTCTACAAGAACAAAACCGGTGTACCCTATGGTGACACAATCAACTGAACAAAACAGCTTTGAAAAAGACTCTAAATATATATACACTAATCCCATAACATATAATGGCCAATCCAATACTAATACATAGAGATATGATATGGTCCATGTTGGTGCCCGGTCACAAACTCGATCTCTCACCAAGGTGGAAATGATAAAATATCTTCTATAATGACATTAGGTTACACTTATACGGCCCTAGGAAACACAAATTGGTGAACCTATAACGAAAATAGTGTCATCTCATCCATCATTGTTGAAAATTATGGAACAAAAATCTGACATATATGAAGATATCGCTTGCTAAAAAATAATGCTGGCTCTCTATCAGCTTTGAAGAACACCACCTGTTGCCTAAATCAATCCACTATATCATATACTAAATTAAACCAATATTTTCCAAGAATACATAATATGGTTTTATACCTAATGAATGGAATCTACCCATTAATGGTGCTACCCCAAACCAAGATCAAAGTCTCTAAAAACATCAAACAAGCCATTTCAATCTCCAAGTGGCATAGTCAATACCATGGGCATTGAAATCCTCTCTACATCAAGTCCCAATGATTGGAAAAGGGAAGATGATATGAAAGATTGTGTTTCTATTGAAACTAACATGGAATGAACCAATGTATTAATCTAGAAAATGGTACATAGCTTGACATCGGGCCTGCCTAGAGATGGCTACGTTAATGCATGAAGCTGACTATGACCTGCTACATGTCCTCTCTGACCCCGATGAATTCCACCACCACGGTCACACTCGGATATCTTAATAAGGGGAGAATCCTAGGGATATCCAATAACATAACCATATTCTCTCCACCGGTACAATTTTGGTGCAACCTACTGCTGAGAGCTCTGTTAGAACTTCCTCGACAAAGGAACATAATGTTAAAAAATTGATGCACGCTGACTGGTCTGAAAGGTCAGACACTCTCACTGCTGATGACCTCATCCTCCACAATAAAAACAAGTACATGATCCAAAAGAATAGGCTTGAGATATTAATCCCTTGTAGATAATAGATTCTGAGGGTTGGGACCTACCCCCGATCAAATAGAGACTCTTCTTCCTTGAATAATAGAAAACCCTAACCATAGCTATACTTCGTGAGGAATCATAACAAATACCCTCTCATGACGATCCGGTTCTGGATAATGTTATATTAATGGCCTCTACATACATTCCCACCTCGAGATATGTCTTCAGCCTAAACAGGGTGACCTGGCACTAGATCTATGGATGAAAATCCCCCTCAAAATGCCTCATACTAACCTCCTCATCTGGATATAGTTCTGCAGCAAATCGTAAGAGGGTTTAGAAACATATTGAAAACACTCGCACACTATATCTCCCATGTAGAATGGTATGAATCCCTTGAATACTAGGATACTTCTTGGTTAATAAAATAATCTCAACTCTGAACATGTCTCTGAACTCATCCCACAAGATGGCTGAATCCTCACGGTCCTAGAGAATCAAAAACCACAACTACCTTGCTGCCCCATGAAGCATCATCACAACCAAAGACACTTAGTACTCCTTCTGATCATGGATCGAACTGATGGTTATCTCATCCTCCTCCAACCAGTCTTCTATAACTGTATCTGAAATAGAGCACTCATACTTTTGATGACTCTGGAACTAAAACTCTTGGAGTTTCCTCTTCCATGTCTTTTCATTTTCAACATCTTCCCTATGACGATCTGCTACTGTAGCCTACTAGACATCTTATTAATGAACCTAGAGAGGACATAAAACTATATCCATTCCTATAAAATAAGAAAATTTTATATCTCCTTAACAGGTAATATTGAAGACTGAACCTTATTTAATTAATTTTTTTATTTTATTAAATTTAGGATAACATATCCCAAGGTCTATCAATTAAAACACAAGCACAAAGGATATTAATTCATGATACTTTCCTATGTCTCTATCCCATAGTGATTGTAACGTTGATTAGTAGCCACTATAAACATAAAGGATTGTGCATTAGATCACAGGGGGATCTAAATTTCTATTTATCATCCAGTCTCAAGTGTTTACATAACGTTCTAAACTTGATTGTCACCATTTCCCTTCCTATGCATGCAACCTCACATGTTCCAAACACCAAACTCCATCCTATCCTTCAACAAACCCATTGATAGAACTTTCTCTTCATAACCCCCCCAAGGTGTACCCTTCTTGGGTCTTCAATGTGAGAAGGAAAAAAGTGTCCCCCTAAGACTCACCTCTAGTAGGCCCCGGGTAAGAAACCTACACCGAGGGTAAAATAAACACACAAATTGGAGGAATTACCCTATAAGGGAACACATGAGGAAGAGAGAGATAATGAGAACAACAAAAAACTCAAACTCCTAATAAAATATAAAATAAATCCCAAGTATACATATTCTATGTCATGCAATAACTACTACAACTGAAAGGGAAAACATAAATTACCAAAAGAAAGATAAAACAGTGGTGACCACAAACCTGAACAGCTCATGTAACACCAAGTTAGTAGTAACCTTATTGATCTCAAATAAGATCCAGGTGAATGGAAAAATAGTATATTTATACATAGGGTGAGTATAACCAATTTCTCTGTAGGATCCACCTTGAAGCCTCTCGTGCAAATGAAATGAAATCATGCTAAAGAAAAGTGAACCAAAATTGAAACAAACTATTCACCAAAATAGGTATACCGTGTTCCTAGATTCACCATAGATACCCTCAAAACGTATCACATACAAGAGTATATAATATAATAATGAATATCAAGAGTACATCTCTAACACTTCTAAAATGGTTTTATGCTTTCACTAATTTCACACATCCTTAGCATCTCTCTCAATAAAGGATTAACTACACACACCGGACGAATGTCCATAACATGAACCTACTGGAAAACAACCACTAAATCCACATAACCAAAGTATCCAGGTAGTTTTCGAGATACACCATAGCACACATAACATGTATCAAACTTCGTGAATTATACCTCAATCTATTAAATCCCATACACCGAGTAATGATCATCAATCTATCACAACATATACACGTACACCTATAGTATCCCATAGTAAACTATATCTGTAATATTTGTGGCTGAATAACCACAAACCATTGTCACCCACAACGCACATATATAGGGAATGGTAACCACTTTTTCTGCATTCCCAAGTAACTACCAAAAGAAGAGAGCAGGGGAAAGGGTGTTTTCAAGCATCCATCATCCTATTGGGATGTTGGGGAAAACACCCCAAGGGCTCAAAATCCCCAGGGTGTTTGTTTCCCTAACCAATAGAGTGGAGTAGCATATATAAACACAAAAATTTCAAAAATATACTATATCTCACTAACAAACTATGGTCATAACCTAGTCATAGACTCATATGCAGATAACATCTCTCTGAGTCCCGGCTGCCACTTCTAGGATTATGTATCCTATAATCACACAACCATTTAAATACCTACATTAGATTTCATTATCCATTTTTATCTGCTATCCATAAAGTTAATTATTTATTTAAACATTTAGTAAACATTATAAATTCCAAATTACATTTCATTATCATTCCAGCCAAGGAACATAATTATTTTAAATGGTAACCACATAATTGGATTACACTAATTTCCATCCCCATGGGATAACATGATATATTCAGTCATTTATTAATTAAATTATTACATTACCATACTCCCAGTAATTCTATAAAACTCAATAAGCTACCAAACACAATGGGATCAGCACTGTGAGTATGTGAACTACCTATCAAATCTCTTTCACCTATAGTAAGATCCAAGACACATCCATCATCAAGAATCTAAACATGGAAATCATGTGGCATACACTTTGAGTATTCACCACTTTTTGAAAGGAGGGTAGAAAGATAATAATCCAGGAGAAGTGTGGAAATTCATGAAGATAAACAACTAAAAATATTCACCAAGAATCTAATAATTTGTATCCATATTATTTCATCATCTCGTGTGTCGTCCCTGACACCCCCATGGATAAACTGATACATCTCTCCACACTAGGCATTAAATTTTTCCATAACCACTGGGCCTCCCAACCCCCACATCTCATTACATCCATATGGCCTCATAACATACCACTACCAGTAGGAAATAACAATGAAATTGGTCTATTTGATATAAACAAGGCACTCGGCCTTTACAAGAAATGATCTCTCACTGCTCCAAGCATAAGTCTCTTGGCCTTTTCAAGTAATATGGTAACTCAATACCCTATGTGGAATTATATATTATCAATCAACCAGATCTTTAATCCATCTTATATTAGATGATTCATTATTAATAGGTTCAAACAATAGTAAACCAAAATAGGAAGCTATCAGAACTATCAAAAAATAATTAAACATGCCTAATCAATCATCAATCAGATTCCTTTACATGGCTCTTCATCTTTTACAAATAATTAAAATTAATACCATTTTATGTTCATTACCAATTTCAATAAATAATTAAATTATTATCAAGGAATCCATAGAAATGAAACTATCTTGAAAACCAAGAGGAAATAACATATGATCGATACCAATTTATTTATCCAATTCAAATATTGATTATCTCAATTCCATTATGATCTAGTTGGAAAAAACATGATCAATATATTGCTTAACGTAAAAAATAGAAAAGAAATTAATCCCCAACCTCAAATGGTTCTTGACATTATTTAGTGGATAATGATCGATTCAACTGATCATGATCGCATCTCCAGGGGGATTGCATCCACTTGAGGATGCAGAGAAACCACCACCCCATCCAACACCCAAGAAAAAAAACTATTTGGGACATAGAGATTTCATCACATAATAGGTAAAGGAGAAAAATAAGGATAAGGACCAATATGAATGAGGATAGATCAGACATTATTTTGAAGACTGATCAAGTCTGTTTAGTTGCACAAAAATAGGGGGTACGCTTGCAGTAGGAAGAACGTCAAGGGGAACTAATCTAAGGAGGAATGATTGATCACACAAATCCTATGTGAAGAAGGAACTATTATAGTGTCTGGTACTAGGGAAAAACGGATGATCAACGGTGGATGATTTTTTGTACATTTAATTATTTAACGGCGCGATACTTTATGATATACTATATTTTCCATTAAAAGAGGGTCTCATTAAACCAAATGTTTTGTCCAACTAAAAGCCTTGAATTTTTATTAAAAAATAAATGACATGATTTAGAAAAATTAAAAGTTATTCAGCCCTACTTAAATATGTAATTTAAATCATTTTACATCAATGAAAGATGTCAAAACAGAAAACAAGGAATTCTTGAAAGATCTGGAAATTTGACAAAGGAAATGAAAAAGTTCTGGAAACATTGTTCACTTATGTATCACCGACGTAGAAAATAATAATGAATCCCCAATTCCAACAATAAAAATGACTCACCAATGCCAAAATTATTAATGAATCACTGATACTGATAGTATAAATGGCTCACCAATACTGACAAGAGAAATGACTCACTAATGTCGACTGAACAAATGGCTTAAAAATGCTAATGGAAAAAATGATACACTGACACCGACTATACAAATTAATCACTGACACCGATTGTAGAAATTACTTGCTGATGAAGAGTGTAAAAAATACATGTAGACAAGAACAGTACAAATGATCGACGACGTTGAAAATACAAATGACTCACTGACACTAATAGTATAAATGACTCACCGACCCTAATAGTACAAATGACTCACTAAGGACGACATTACAAAGGACTCACCGACTCTTATAGTGAAAATGACTCACCGACGCTGATAGTACAAATGAATCGCCAATGCAGACAGTAAATATTACTCACCGACAACGACAATACTGTCCACAAAACTGGAAACACTATTACCAGTACTGGAAGTTTGGAAAAGTGTTGGGGATAAGACACATTGACCTCCTAGAACACCTCAAACACAAGATTTAAGTAAAGGAGTTTACTTGAAAGGTCTGGTCCATTACACCAATAATTATTCGATTTATTTATATGAGATCATAATATTAAAATCTAGAAACCTAAAAAATACTCTCACTAATTTAAATACCACAGTGAAAATTATCATTCCATTAACATAATTGTCATATGAGATTCAAAAAATTTAAAATATACACAAAATTTTGAAACAAAAATCCAATATTATACACCATATTTGATTTCATATGTATTTACAAAATGTTATTGGTATTTTAATATGTATTACAACATATGAATTTCTATTTTCATAGATATCAATAAAATAAAACATAAAATGTATTAGATATATAACAATGTTAAAAAATGACTTCCACCTATAAAAATTCTATTACATGTTGGCCCAATCCTTTCTTCATAGATGAATTGTAATTTCTATTTTTTAAAATGGAAAATGCATGATAAATATTCTATGTGTTCAAAAATATATCATCCCCATAGATGATATGTATATCAAACTACTAATATATAATACAGATATGATATCTTCTACAACCATTTTTCTCTACTACATGAAATATCCCAATTATCCAATTTACATGTTAAAAATTGTATAAAAGGGCTTGGAAAAAAATTTAGTTAAAAAAATTTAAATTCCTGACCAGTACACCCATATTATATAAAATTATACCTAAAAATATCCAAATAAAATTCAAACCACTTCTTATCATCTAAAAAACACTTCTCAATGATCATAGTGTAATACCGCAAGATTTTACTATAACTTTATTTTTAATAGAAAAATTATTTCGATAGCTTGGATCACAAACAACAGTAAATTTAAAGAAAATTGATATACATTAAAAAATCAAGAAATTTATATGTTATAAAATAACTGTAAAAATAGTCATTGTAAAAGAATGTATAAATATTATGATATATATGATGGAATAAAATTAGATCAATTATCAGATGAAAACCTTGTTATACTCATTCATCCAGTCATATAAATGATATATCATGACTATTGTTTTCCTAGAAAAACCATTGTTAAAATTCAATGATTATATAATATAAGAAATCATAGATTATATATTTTCATACTCATATAAATTTCCATGAGATCCATGCTATAAAAAAACACATCTACTGACTAAAAATCATAGACTTCCATATGATTAAATAATATATATATTTCATGACGGACTATGAAAATATAAATTAATATAATTTAAATATTTAATTATTAATTTAATAATTTACGTATCTCATATATTTTTCTAAATTTCCATTTTATATTTTTTATAAAAATAAGTTTTAATTAACGATGCATCGATGAAAATAATAAGATATGTTTTTCTCAAAAATGTTTTTTCTATAAAATAATTTTTGATTCACTTTTATTAAGTAAAATAAATTTATAAACTATATTTTTCATATGATAAATAAAACACCAATATAATCAGAAGATGAAAATTACTAAGAGTAATAATAGTTAAAATTTTAAAATGATATTTTTTTAATGAAAAAATTTACCATTATATATGTTTTTATTTTAATGTTAATTATCAAATTTTATATATTCATCATTACCAAATAAAAATAATTTTTAGACAAAATAACTACATTATCATATGATATTTTTTGATATTTTTCAAATAAAATTGTTTTTTATTTGAATAAGGTAGAATATAAATTTTTCTAAAACTGTAACTTTTACGACATTGTCATTAAATAGTAATGAATTAAATTTTATTGATAAATTATATATATATATATATATAAAGTGAACTTAAAAATTTTAATATAAACATTTATATTTCTAAAAAAAACATTTATCATATTAGAAAATATGTAATAATTTACTCATAGAACTATTTTGTTTACCTATATAAAAAATTGGAATTCATCAAATTTTGTAATTAAATATAGAAAAAGTATTTATTATTTTATATTTATAATGAAATAAGGATAAATTAATTGTTTCGAAAAAATATTATTTCTATGAATCAATTTATTGACCAAAATAATGTTGAATGAGTTTTTCTGATGATTTTTTAATTAAAGTTGTTTTATTTTTTTCATAAATTAAAATTAAATATTTTATTTCATTAATATAATATAATGATTAAAAATTTATTAAAAATATAATCACTCATTAAATTAGTGAATAATTTTATATAAGGATAATAACACCTAATTTTAAAAATAACATATTTCTAAAAAACAGTTTTTCTATATATTACAGGTTTTAATATAGAAGTTATTTTTCTAATATTTAGAAATTGATATGTATTATATAGTTGGATTATTTTTTTCATCACACATAAATTTAGTTATAATTTTTATCTTTTAGTTTTACTAAAAAAATTACTTAGTTAAAAAATAGTTACCAATGTAGAAAATAATAACTGAAAAGTGTAAAAACTTTGATAATAAATACTCAATACTTGTTAAAATTTAATGTAAAAAATTCATGGAGGCGTTTTTTTAAAATCATACCCATTCCCCATAAAACGCTCGAAAATATATTTATTCTAGAATTTTATTAATCATATATAAGAACCTAGTTTATAAAATTTATTATAATACCATCATTTCTAATAATAATTTTATATAAAATTCATTATATAATGGACATTTTGAACATGCTCAAAACAAATAAAGAGTAATGTTATGTTTTTTGATATCTCAATTTTATTTTATGAATATAAAATTAATATTCAATTTTTTCATTTATTATATTATTTATTGTTCCGGGATTCATTATTTTTCATAAAATTAATGATATAAATAATACTAAAAAATAGATCTCATGTTACACCTTCAACGGATTTTCAATTTGAAGGATTATAACATTAGAAGGGTTTGTTTATCTAAAACCCCCTTTCAATGAGTTATTTTGATTATTCGTGAACTTTTTATATCTATTATTGTGTTTTAAAATCCAATTATTTTATTTCACGATACTTTTTCTTCCACTATTTAGAAAATGAATACTTTAATTTGAAATTTTTTCTCTGGATGATTTTATCCCTCAAAAATTTTATCTTTATTGAGAAGAATTATCATTCTATTTAATTATACATTATATTTACTATATATAGTTCAACTTCCCACCGATTTTCAGTAATTTAATTAGAAACATAATTTTGTTTTATATACTATGAAATTTATATTTCACTTCTACCCTCTTCAAAAGAATGTTCAATTTTCTTTTAACATTGTGGGTTTTAATAAAGGCGGGTTAAAACATAAAAAATTAATCCTCTGAACCACCATCTATATTTTTAAGTTAAATTCTTTATTTATTTTTATGACCATTATAAAATAATAATATATTTTATTTATAATATATATATATTATGTATATATAAATAAATATATATATACAATGTTTTATTTCCTATTTTCTTAAGGACAATACATATTTTATGTTCCCATGAAAATTAATTTCTTTCAAATAGGTTGATTTGAGGGATATTTTCTACGACTCATTTCATGTAAAGTATACCCCCATTACATGATTTAAAAAATTTAATTATTTTTAAAACCTTGGTTATTTTATGGAACACACTTGTGCTCCAATTATGGTATAAAGTAAAACAACATGATCGTTCCTTATTAATAGAAATATTTTCTTTTCGAAAACAACCTCATACATTTTTGTTCTTACTCATACATCTATAGTATCATTGTTATGGATTTTTTATACATTATTACTAAATTTTCATGACCAATTATAACACCCTGATCTTCCACGATACACTTCTCTTTCAATAATGCAATTTCTTGCATTGTACGCAAGTTCGAGATTCTAACACACCGTGACTATTCAAAATAACCATTATGAATAATAATACCCACTTTTTGAAATTATATATACTTTTTATTTCAAAATGGACTTCATTTTTGGATTTGGAATGTCGAAATTATCCTATGTTGAATTTTTGGTATTTTTCAAAGAACATCCAATTTTTTATTAATAATGAAAAATACTTAAAAACAACTTTTTAAATAAAAATAATTTATAGTGTTAAATTATACTATTGATTGGTTTTAAAGTATTATAAGAATTTATTTTTACCATTTAATCAAATGGTGTTCATTATAATTAATTTCACTTTGATATTTGACATAAACAATTGTCAATCTTATGATATATATTGTTTCTTAAGAACATGCTATTTGTTGTGAAAGCATGCATTAATTATTAAATTAATTAATGCAACATATATGATTGGAATTTTGTAAACTAGACATCATTTTTTGAATTCGGAATATCAATTATTTCTTAGGGTGAAATTTTGGCATTGTTCTGAAAAACTTCAATTTTTGATGAATAGTGAAACCACTAAGTGGTAGTTAAAAAACTGATTTTTTCATTTAAATGAAATATTACCACTTCTGTGATTTTATTTTAAAAAATCCAACATACATGGTTGTCATTAGTATGTAAAATGTGGTTCAATGGGATTGAAATAATTTTTTGTTGAATAGTAACTTTTATGTTTAATTAATCATGATTAAAGGTAATTAGTGAAATTTTAGGTAAACATGGTATTATAAAAATATAAACTGATCTTTACACTTGTCCTACCCCTATTGGATGAGAATAATTCTAACCCTTATCACCTTATCCTCGAATTATATAAATGTGGGACCTTTAGAATCTGAAAAGTGTTGTATAATAAAGTAACATTTCATTACTTTCCAAGAGTGCCACTCCTCTCCACTTAAAAAAGGCCCCCACCACTACCACATTACTCACACTATCAAAGCCTTTTGGCTCGGCCAACCTCTGCCCAAATACTCTCCCAACTTCCCTCCCTTACTCCTAGAAGCCTCACTTTGGGCAGAATTCTTCCCAAGGAAGCCTTTGGCTCAAATCAAAAATAGTTACCCGATTTTAAGGTAATGTCTTCTCTTATGTTATTTTGTTTTATTTTGCTTCTCCAACCCCCTAAAATCTTTTTATTAATTTATTTTGTAACAAAACTAATATCCTCAATATACTATGATGTTTTTATAAGAAGGATTTGATCTACAGTTACACACACATACATCTAATGGTTAAAGAACATACTATTTATGTGGGTGGCGAATTTTTGCCTCATGAAACGATGATTGTTCAACACTCATATAACACCTTCAAAGGTGGAAATTAAGATGTAACTATATTTATATATGATATATAATATGTTTTTGTTTAACATAAGCTTCTGTATTTTTCATTTATTGCATACCTTTATGGTTTCCATTATGGGTAAACGTGATATTTTCATTTTAGGAAGTGTGGACTACCGCCCCCTCAAAGTGATTTGAATCGTTAATAACATATGTGGGATGTATAAAGGATGGAGTAAATGGTATTATACATTATGTTATACTAGAATTATGTTATACCTTTATATAATTATAACTTCATTCCATTAAATATGAAATAGAAATGAAAGTAGCGATCATGCGTACGTACGGCTTACCGTCTCCATGAACGGTGCATTTCATTTCGTACCTCTAAATTTTATGTAATATTATAAATGAATGTATATAATGGATATATATGATGGATATTATATCTAAGTCATGAATATAATTATGTATATATTGGATATTTTACAACATGAACAAAGTGTAATTATAAGAAGATTATTTTTGACTCTAGTACCAAAGATCGTCAAAACAACCATTATTAACTTAAATAATTAAATAACATTCATAACATGGTAATAAGTGATATTAAAGGAATAAGAAACTTAAAATGGATCTTAAGAAACTATAAATTAACTCTAGATTATTATTCAGGAGGTTAAAGAATGGTCGAGTCAAGACAGGACGCAAGGTAAGGGAATTTCATAACCCAATTTCCATTATTTGGGTTAATCTCCTACTTTAAAATTATGTCATGATATTATTATGTCCTATATTGTATTTTTACTTTCGTTATGTGTACTTATAGTGAATACACATAATAGATCTATTTTATTTTAAAAATGATATTTTATGGACTTCGTCTCAATCTCCTTTCATTGAGGCATATTTTGTTTTATACACAAATTTCATTTATATAGTGTTTAAACCCCTTTGACTTTGACTTTTATTCAAAATGAATCTTTTTATACAAATCATTTTTAGTAAACGATAAAAAGGAATGTTTTTTCTTACGTATGCGGCGACAACGAATTCTCTGCCACCGTGACTATTATTTGAGTTTCGGCTTCCTCTACAAGCTGTAACATTTTTTTAAATGAAAAGTTTTAATTTTCTTTTATTTTCGTATTGAAAATGGTTTTGAAAGTGTGTTTATTATAACAATGTGATGAATTGATATATTGTGATTGAAATGTGGAAATGTTATGGTTCCTTTATGCATATTTTATGTGATATGATTATGTTATGGTTTATGATATGTTTAAACCTGTTTATATGAGGAATGCATTAGACTTAATAAGTGACGGGTGGAGCCCGCTATAGCTCCTTGATGCATCTGCAGATCTCATGAGACAAACTAGTGTCTTGGCACGAGGCCTTGACGAAATCTTATTTGTAGTCTTGGCACGAGGCCTTGGCTACGTGGTTATGATAGTCTGGCATTATGCATTCTATCATTATGAAAGTGGTTATTGATATTGCATGTGATTATTAGACCAGTAGAATATCCATGTGAATAAGTAAATGGAATTATAGCATTTTACTTTTGCCATATTATGTTGAAGTTCATGTTTAAAAGGCTTTTGTTTTAGTCATACATTTTCTTAAATGTTTATATGTATTTATGGAAGCTTCCGCTATATTGTTATCCTTACTGAGAATCTGAGCTCACCCCTTTCAAAGTTTTAATATTTTCCAGGATGTGAAGAAGTATTTTTTGAATGACCAGCAGGGATAGTCATAAGAGGATATGAGTGTGGACTATATAGAATTTGTTATTTTATTTTTTCACTTTATGATTAAATTTATCATTTATGAATGTATCTAGTGTTTCCAATTATACTAAACTAATCGGTCTTTCGAGAATTGATGATTTGTGATCATGCCAATGCTACGAAGTAATGCACTGACTCTAGTTAACTGGGGTTGGGGTGTTACAGTTGGTATCAGAGGCAGTTTAGTACTAACCTTGGAAGATAGATTTAGATAAACTCTGATTAGAGCACATAGCCCAAAGATTGACTTTGAGGATTAGTATACAAGAACTTACTAGAATTTTGGTATTATAGATATTTTGTGAGTTTTCCGAGCAATACATCCCTATATAGATACGAGCAGGTAGAGGTGGATCTGGCATAGATGTACCTAGGGGTAAACCCTGAAAATACCACTTTGAGCTAGACTCAAACGGGAACTGGTGCATGACAACGGGCCTTGCGGCACTCTTGGTTACGACACTCCCGGGGGATATGCTTAGGATAATTCTCATTTTCCATACAAACCATTATGAAGGGTTTATGAGTATATACTTCCTCAAAGAAAACTTTTTTTATGACTGTGGATTATATCCATAAACCGTTCAATTTACATTAAGTATTTTACAAGTTTGGAATTATTCAATAAAATTTATAAACTAACCTATTTTATGCCATTATTTATAAATGGGGCCCAGTAGAAGGAATGTGAACTCCACCAATACGTATGATCCAAAGAGTAAGAAGGATCATATCTTTCACGGTATTAAGCCAAAATTTAGAAGGGAAATAGTCTCCCATGTGTTCTCAACATATGAAGAAATGGTATCATGTGTTAATAAGATAAGTAACGAATTCTCTGAGTCTTATGTCTATGAAGGGAAGCAAGAGAAGAAAAATATGGAGGAGAGAATGATGGATAAAAGGACGAGCGAAAAGAAGAATTTTCCAATATGTGATAACTGTGGGAAGAAGCAACTTGGAATGTTCCGGAAGGGAATGGGAGTTTGTTATAAGTGTGGAGAAAAAGGACACAAAGTGCGTGACTGCAAGGGTAAGAAAAAGGTTTCAAATGTACAATGCTTCATTTGCAAGGAGTGAGGACACTACGCAAACCAATGTCCAAATCATCAGAGTGTGCCCCAAATGATGTTATTGGATAATAATCAAGTTATGATACTTCCACAGATGAGGATGAATGATTAGATTTCTTATGTTGTTGTTACATAATTTTGTAATTTGAGTGTTGTATCAATGATGCACTGGTTATAATAATTATGGATTATATAAGGATTGTACTGCAGTACTATTTCATCAAGGACTTGAGATTGTGTGGAAGCAAGAAAGTTGACTCCACAGCAGGTTAAATTTTTGGAAAATATATGGTTGAGAGAATGATAGAACATAATATGGTTCTGATACCGAGATAGAAATTTTGGAATAAGATATGATTGATTTGGATAAATTATATTGGATATTCTTAACTTCCTTGAAACTGCTTAATGATTTGTATACATTTTTGGATAGAAGGAGTATATCTAGTATTCTATACGGAATAAGGGATCATGGTAATTCAGGATGTTTCAGTGTTTTAAAAGAATACATGATGAAGGTGTTCACATGTTGTTACATGGAAAAAAGGGGATCTTAATTATGTTTACCATCCTCATAAAATTTGGACTGTCAGTTAGACAGAAGTATTTTGGATAACTATAATGGTTGGAATGGATTAGTTTGAAACATGGATAGTATTGTTTAGGGTTAAAACATTTCGGAATAATATTTTTGGAATATTATAATAGTTTTAGAAAAATGAAAACCTTCAGGTTGGGCGATAACCCATCGCTTCGGACAAAGCTGCACGAATCGAACCCACAACCATATTGTGACCAGCCTTTATGACCTACCACTAGCCTACAGGAAGTCCCTGGTTATTACAAAATATTTTTTCTAATCTAAATGGTATGTGGTAATATCTACAACCTTATACAATAAGGATAAATAGAATATTTTTGAGTTCTGTTAACATTTGGAGTGAAAGATGGGTTTCTAGTAAAAATTTATGAAAGTCTACACGACAGGTAAGTATATTTCCTTACATTCTATGTAAATATATTAAATAAATTCCTCAACTTTATGAAAGGTAACATAAAATTAAAACTTTTCCGGTTAACTTTTCCAACTGGGGATTCAATGATCGTTTAACCAATCACAAGTTTTTGATTTTCTTATTGTTAACTTTCTCCTAATCATGTTTTATAGAACTCTCAATCAGACCTTGCTGGTTTGTTTTTCTTCCAGATCCATATTTTCATAGAATCCTAGTATGAGATATCTCGGGTGACCTTTGTACCTCTCTTTCTTTCTTTTAATGTTATATTTTTATTAACCTTATTTCCAATGTGGGTTTTCCACAAAGGTATTTTCTATTTTCAAACATTTATTTTCAAAGAAAAATTTCAAATTGCGAGGATGCAATTTTTTGAAGGAGGGGAGAATGTAACACTCCGAGCTTCCACGATACGCTTCTCTTTCTATAATGCAATATCTTGCATTGTACGCAAGTTCAAGATTCTAACACACCGTGACTAATCAAAATAGCCATTATGAATAGTAATACCCACCTTTTGATATTATATATATTTTATATTTCAAAATGGACTTCATTTTTGGATTCGTAATGTCGAAATTAGCCTATGTTGAATTTTTGGTATTTTTATGAGAACTTCCAATTTTTGATGAATAGTGAAAAATACTTAAAAACAACTTTTTTAATCAAAATAACTTATAGTGATAAATTAAAATATTGATTGGTTTTAAAGTAGAATTAGAATATATTTTTACCATTTAATCCAATTGTGTTCATTATAATTAATTTCATTTTGAAATTTGACATAAACAATTGTCAATCTTTTCATATATATTGTTTCTTAAAAACATGATGTTTGTTGTGAAAGCGGGAATTAATTATAAAATTAATTAATGAAACTTATATGTTTGGAATTTTCTAAAATTGAAATCTTTTTTTGAATTCAGAATATCAATTATAGCTTAGGGTGAAATTTTGGCATTGTTATGAAAAACTTCAATTTTTGATGAATAGTGAAACCACTAAGTGGTAGTTAAAAAACTGATTTTTTCGTTTAAATGAAATATTACCACTTCGGTGATTTGATTTTCCAAAATCCAACATACATGGTTGTCATTAGGAAGTGAAATGTGGTTCAATGGGAATAAAATAATTTTTGATGAATAGTAACTTTTAAGTTTTATTAATCGCGATTACAGGTAATTAGTGAAATTTAAGGTAAACATGGTATTATAAAAATATGAAATGTCCTTTACACATTTACTACCCCTATTGGATGAGAAAATTTTGAACTCATATCACCTTTTCCTCGAATTATATATGTTTGGGACCTTTAGAATCCGAAAAGCATTGTATAATAAAGTAACATTTCATTACTTTCCAAGAGTGCCCCTCCTCTCCACTTATAAAAGCCCCCCACCACTACCACCTTACTCACACTATCAAAGGATTTTGGCTCGGCCAAACTCTGCCCAAATACTCTCCCAACATCCCTCCCTTACTCCTAGAAGCCTCACTTTTGGCAGAATTCTTCCCAAGGATGCCTTTGGCTCAAATCAAAAAGAGTTACCCGATTTTAAGGTAATGTCTTCTCTTATGTTATTTTGTTTTATTTTGCTTCTCCAACACCCTAAAATATTTTTATTAATTTCTTTTGTAACAAAAAAAGTATCCTAAATATACTAGGATGTTTTTCTAAGAAGGATTCGAGCTACACTTACACACACCTACATCTAATGGTTAAAGAACATACTGTTTCTGTGGATGGCGAATTTCTGTCCCATTTACCGATGATTGTTCAACACTCATATAACACCTTCAAAGGTGGACATTAAGATGTCACTATATTTATATATGATATATAATATGTTTTTGTTTTACTTAAGCTTCTGTATTTTTCATTTATTGCATACCTTTATGGTTTCCATTATGGGTAAACGTGATATTTTCATTTTAGAAAGTGCGGACTACCGCCCCTCAAAGTGATTTGAATCGTTAATGCCATATGTGAGATGTATAAAGGATGGAGTAAATGGTATTATACATTATATTATACTAGAATTATATTATACCTTTATATAATTATAACTTCATTCCATTAAATATGAAATAGAAATGGAAGTAGCGTTCATGCGTACGTACGGCTTACCGTTTCCATGAACAGTGCATTTCATTTCTTACCTATAAATGTTATGTAATATTATAAATGAATGTATATACTGGATATATATGATGGATATGATATCTACATCATGAATATAATTATGTATATAATGGATTTTTTACAACATGAACAAAGTGTAATTATAAGAAGTTTATTTTTGACTCAAGTACCAAAGACCGACAACACAACCGTTATTAAATTAAATAATTACATAATGTTCATAACATTGTAATAAGTGATATTAAAGCAATAAGAAACCTGAAAAGGTTCTTAAGAAACTATAAATTAACTCTAGTTTATTATTCAGGAGGTTAAAGAACGGTCGAGTCAAGATAGGACCAAGGTAAGGAAATTTCATAACCCAATTTCCATTCTTTGGGTTAATTGTAACGCCCCGACCCCAGTTGCCCAGAGTCGGTGCATTACTTCGTAACATTGGCATGATCACAAGAAAGATCAAATCTCGAAAGACCGATTGGTTTAGTAGCCTTGGAAAAACTAGATATATTCATAAGTTTTACATTACATCATAAAATCAAAAACTACTACAACAACATAATGTTTCAACAGTCCACACTACAATCCCCTCATAATATCCCTGCAGGTCATTCATAACTTACATCTTCACTTCCTGGGAAAAATAAAACATAGAAAAGGGGTGAGCTCAAATGCCCAGTAAGGATAACAATATAGAGGAAACTTTCATCAATAAGAATAAACATTTAAGGCAATGTATAACTAAAACAAAAGCCTTTTAAACATGAACTTTCAACATGGTATGGCATAAATAAAATGAAATAATGCCATTTACTTATTCACATGGATATTCCACTAATCGAATAATCACATGCAAAAATAAATAACCACTTTCATAATGTTGGAATGCATAATGCCAGACTATCATAACCACATAGCCAAGGCCTCGTGCCAAGACTACAAATAAGATTTTGTCAAGGCCTTGTGCCAAGACACTAGTTTGTCTCATGAGACCTACCGATGCATCGAGGAGCTATAGCGGGCTCCACCCGTCACTTATTAAGTCCAATGCATTCCCATATGAAAAGGTTTAAACATAACATAAACATTCGTATTAAAACTAGCATACGAAATGTCAATACTTTCACAATAAACTATGAATGGTATAAAAATAGCACATCCACAGTCAAACATATCACAAAACCTTCAATACAATATAGAAGTTTTTTATCATAATAAATCAACTTCAAATAATCTTAAAATCCATCAAAGGATGTTGACATAGATGAAATCAAAATTCTTTTTAAAGAAATATCTCCTTTTATTTTGAAATCATTTAAGATCCATATAAAATAAAACATTTTCTTTGAAAATATTCTTATAAGCTTGTAAGGAAAGCTTTGAAGATTTTATAACGGCGTAAAATAACCGCACCCGCCGTATAAGTTAAAAAAAACATTCTTACCTCAATTCTGTCGAAAAGGTTAAAAAGGACCTTGTTTTGAAAACGACGGAAAGATTCCTTTATAAACCTCTTATAAAAAGTCAAAAAAAGGTATAAATGACTTTAACCCATATTCTTGTAAATAGTAAAAATGTTTTGAAATACATTTTTAAGAAACATGGATGTGGATGATAAAGAGATCCCAGTAGATTATTACATATAAACAACCTCGGATAATGAAGAGATTGTGAAATAACCCTTACCTTGTACTTTTCCTTGGTTGGGGTAGGTTAACCTCCTGTATAATGGTGAAATAATTGTTACTAAATTATAAAAGAATCATATATATTAATATGATATCATATATGATCTTTTAATATTGATTTGATAATAATATCTTAGTATTATCGTTGTTTCGGGTGTTAACTTACTCGTTTGCTTTTGTATGTTTTGTTATGTAAGACATGTTTGTAAAGGATAAGTTGTATATTATTAAAATCCAGAATGGTATTAAGTCCTTAATCATCATTTTTAAATCATCAAATGATAATTATACTTGAATGGATACGATGGAGAATGAATCTCATCGCGTTCGTGGAGACGGTAGTCCGTACGTACGCACGAGCGACAATATCATTCTTTTGATATTAAAATAATATATAAATGGATGGTATATCATATATACAGAATCATTAACATGTTATATTTATTATTTACATGAGTTACACATCATTATTATACCCATCCAAATAATAATATATTGAATAACAATTACACCACGACGTGGAGACGGTAAGCCGTACGTACACACGTATGGTGACATGTTATTCAAAGGGTGGATATAATACTGAATATGGTTGTACCATATTTATAATAACATCACAGTATATGTAAGATACTGGAGTTATTATTTTAGAATGGTAAGAACAAAGGAAGAAGAAGTGGAAGAAGAAATGAACTTAGAAAAGGGTGGTGAAATCATTACCTCTTCTTCGGGTTCTTCCTTTTGATTTGATCAAAAGGGCTCCTTAGGTTGGCTTTCTGATCAAACTAAGGCCTCTAGGTTGTAGTGAGGGATGTTGGGAGAGTATTTGGGCAGAGTTTGGCCGAACCAAAAGGCTTTAGAGGTGTGAAGAAATGAGAAGGAGGAGTGCCCTTTTATAAGAGGGGTGAGGGGCACCTTTGGAAAAGCTAGAAATATTAATTTATAATAAATTCATATTCGGTTTCTAAAGGCTCCAAAGTTGACTATTCAAAGGATGAGGTGGGGATAGGTCGAAAACAACTCATCCAATAGAATTTAGACAGGTTTGGGTACTTATATTAACCTTATCTTTAAGTATTAACTCTAAGTTAATTAGTTTCACTTTTACAATGTCTCTTTGTATTTTTATATAATATGGTTAATAAACTTACTATATACATCCAAGCGACCCCCAAGTGGTCCATTAATGAGGAACCTATAATAATATAAGTCTCTTGGCCGATCCTTAGATTTTTAGGAATTTAATATCAATTAATAATATAATATTTGTTTTAAGAACTCTTTTATGTCAATTTTGACACTATTCAATAGTTGATTTTTTTGAAACTCCTAACAGATTGATTACTTCGAAAAAAGTCAATTAAATCAATCCTAGTATATCATATTATCATATAAAATTAGTTTAATGCATTAAAAGTTTCATATTATATTTATTTGGGTATTTATAATATCAATTATTTTAATTTTTCACTATTATAGTAATTACTGCATCATCATTGTGTCATAAATAAAATAAATTATTCAATGTCTAAAAATTATAAATAAAATATCATTATGTAGGAAATCTTTTTAGCTTTCTAATTAATATTTATAATCTAAAATCCAACATATATAACCCTATGTAAAAATTGTTGTTCTAAAAGATATATGCTTGTGTCATTTTTATTTTTATTTTGACTTTATTAATATAATGTGTCATTATCACTTACAAGTGGATCCATGGGGTCCCAAAATAGACCCAAAGATGCCCATGGTCGACCATGTATCAACCAATAGGGTTAAGACACGTTTTAGGGTAATTTAGTATTATTATAATATTATTTTTTTTAACCCTTATTTACCGGATTTACCCTTTAACCATGGTAAATAAAATATTTACCGCAGTAATTATTCAAAATGTGTAAAAATAAAAGTTACCTATTTACACAATTTGAACATCCTGATTCCAAATATGGAATCCATTTTCCTAAATTCAAAACACAGAAGTGGCAGAAATTAATTTAAAATTAATTCCCGCTGTCAAAACAAAAAGCGTGTTTTTAAGAGATAATAACTATCAAAAGATTGACACTTGTTTATGTTCGGTTTAATTGTAAAATTATGTCCAATGATAAACATTAAATTGAATGGTAAAAATATATTCTAAATATACTTTAAAACCACTGAAATTCATAATTTATCACTATTAATTATTTTGATTAAAAAAGTTGTTTTTAATTAAAATTTAGAAATTTTCACTATTCATCAAAATATGAAAGTTATCCGAAATGTACCAAAATTTCACCCTAGGCTAATTTTGATATTCCGAATCCAAAAATGAAGTCAATTTTGAAATATAGAATATATATGATTTCAAAAAGTAGGTATTACTATTCACAACGGCTAGTTTAATTAGTTGTGGTGTGTGTTAGAACTCGAGGTTGCGTACAACACACGCTATCGCATTATTCGAAGGGAAACGTACCGTAGAAGCTTGGGGTGTTACATTCTCCCCTCCTTCAAATAATTGCGTCCTCGCAATTTCTAGTGTATTACTGCATAAAAAGACTCGGGTGGTTCTTCATCATAAGTTCCTCGGGTTCCCACGTTGCCTCTTCCATCTTATGATTCCTCCACAAAACTTTTACCAGACGCGTCGTCCGGTTTCTCAGCACTTGTTCTCTCGTATCAAGAATCTTGATGGGCTCTTTGCAATAGGAAAGATCGGGGTCCAGTTCTAATTCCTCATAGGTGAGTACATGCGTTGGGTCAGGCATGTATTTCCTCAACAGAGATACGTGGAATACATCGTGAACTTTGGAGAGACTTGGCGGCATTGCCAATCGGTAAGCTACAGCCCCAATTCGTTCTAGAATTTCGAAAGGTCCGATGTACCTGGGACTCAATTTACCTTTCTTACCAAAACGTATGACTCCCTTCCACGGAGATACCTTCAGGAAAACATGATCACCGACTTGAAATTCCAAATCCTTCCTTCGATTATCGGCATAGCTCTTCTGCCTACTTTGAGCTGCTTTAATGTGATTTTGGATTACCTTCACCTTTTCCACCATTTCCTCCACCAGTTCTGGGCCAACAAGTTTTCTTTCACCAACGTCATCCCAACAGGTTGGTGTACGACATCTCTTTCCGTATAACGCTTCATATGGTGCCATCTGAATACTCGAATGGAAGCTATTGTTATAGGAAAATTCTACTAGTGGTAAATATTGATCCCACATACCCTGAAAATCAAGTGAGCAAGATCTCAACATGTCTTCTAAGGTCTGAATAGTCCGTTCTGATTGTCCGTCTGTCTGAGGGTGGTAAGCAGTGCTCAAATGAAGTTCAGTATCCAGGGATTTCTGAAGACTTTTCCAAAATCTTGAAGTAAAACGGGGATCACGATCAGAAACAATCGATAGGGGTACTCCATGAAGTCTCACAACTTCATTAATGTATAGTCTTGCTAGACGTTCCAGGGGTAGATCTTCTCTTATAGCAAGAAAATGTGCTGACTTGGTAAGAGGATCAACAATAACCCATATTGCATCGTTCCTTCTAGGAGTCTTTGGTAGCCCCATGACAAAGTCCATTGTAATATTGTCCCATTTCCACTCCGGTATGGGAAGATGATGCATGACTCCTCCAGGCTGTTGCCTTCCAGCTTTCACTTGTTGACAAACCATACATCTTGACACAAAATCAGCAATCTCCCTCTTCATGTTGTCCCACCAAAAATGTTCCTTCAAATCTCTATACATTTTGGTGCTCCCAGGGTGTATAGAGAAATTGGAACTATGAGCATCATCCAGTAATTCCCTTTTCAGATCAGGTAAATCGGGAACACAAAGTCTCTTTCCAAATATCAAAGTTCCATCTTCATACACAAAGTCTCTCAATCTCCCATCATTCACAGCTTTAATCTTCTTTTGGAATTCTTCATCATCAGTCTGAGAACTCTTAATCCTTTCTAGTAAAGATGGTTTGGCAACCATTTGAAAAAGCATTGATGTTTCACCTTCCCTGGTTATTCCCATGTCCATCTTCACTAGATCCATGAAAATTGGATCCCTTTCAATTCTCATCATGTTCAAAACTCCATGGTCTTTTCTACTCAAAGCATCTGCCACCTTGTTTGCCATCCCTGGGTGGTAGTGTATCATACAATCATAATCCTTGAGTAATTCAAGCCATCTCCTTTGCCTCATGTTGAGTTCTTTTTGTGAGAAAATGTACTTCAAACTCTTGTGATCAGTATAAATCTCACATTTTTCACCATAGAGGTAGTGCCTCCATATTTTAAAAGCAAAGATCACTGCTGCTAACTCGAGATCATGAGTAGGATAGTTTTGTTCATGAATTTTCAACTGTCGTGATGCATAGGCAATAACTCTATCATTCTGCATAAGGACACAACCAAGTCCTTTCTTTTATGCATCACTATAAATAACGAACCCATCATTCCCTGATGGTAGAGTCAATATAGGAGCATTGACTAATCTTCTCTTCAGTTCTTCGAAACATTCTTCACACTCTTTTGTCCAAACAAATTTAACCCCTTTACGTGTGAGCTTCGTTAATGGGTTGGCCAATCGGGAAAAATTCTGGACGAAACGTCGATAATAACCTGCCAAACCAATAAAACTACGTACCTCAGTTATACTCGTAGGTGCTGGCCATTCTTGGATTGCCTTGGTCTTAGAAGGATCAACAGAGATTCCATCATTAGAGACAATATGGCCAAGAAAAGAAATCTCCTGAAGCCAGAATTCACACTTGCTAAACATTCCATATAATTCATGCCTCCTCAGAGTCTTCAAGATAATGCGCAAGTGATTTTCATGATCTTTGTAGGTTTTGGAGTATACCAAGATATCATCAATAAATACCACCACAAATTCATCGAGATACTCCTTGAAAACTCTATTCATCAGATCCATGAATACAGAGGGTGCATTAGTCAATCCAAACGGCATTACAGTAAACTCATAATGCCCGTACCTGGTTCGAAATGCTGTTTTCGGAATGTCTTCCTTCTTTACACACAACTGATGGTATCCAGATCGAAGGTCAATCTTTGAAAAGTATTGATCTCCATGCAGTTGGTCAAATAAATCATCAATACGAGGTAGGGGATACTTGTTCTTTATCGTTATAGCATTGATCTCCCTGTAGTCGATACATAACCTCATAGATCCATCTTTCTTTTTAACAAAAAGAACAGGGGCTCCCCATGGAGAAACACTAGGGCGAATAAATCCCTTATTACTCAATTCCTCTAGTTATTTCTTTAGTTCGACTAACTCTACAGTGGCCATTCTATAAGGGGTCTTCGATATAGGCCTTGATCCAGGAATCAAATCAATAGAAAACTCAACTTCTCGTTCTGGAGGATGTCCAGGTAAATCTTCCGGAAATACATCTACAAATTCTTTCACAATAGGTACATCCTCTATTTGAACATTCCTTTCCTCACCGACAGTTATTTCATTCTCTTCCTCCCCGATAATTGAATTAAGTTGAGCTACTGGGGGTGGATCTAAATAAGAATTAGGTGGTGACGATTCTGCTCTAAAAATAAGGTGCTCCTTATCATTATCATCAAGAATCGTAACCTCTTTTTTCTTACAATAAATCTTCGCATCATAGTCCGAAAGCCAGTCCATACCGAGGATTATATCAAACTCAATCATAGATATGACGATGAAATCAGCTGATAAAGAAAATTTATGTGCTCTAATGGGGACTGATTCACAAAACTTTGTTGCAACGATACTTCCCTTAGGAGTTTTAACTGACAACTCCCTTATTAAATCAAATTGGAAATATCTAATTTTCTTAGCAAACTGGGAAGATATGAAACAATGCGATGATCCAGAATCAAATAATGCATTTGCTAAACTTGAGGAAACCATTAAATTACCTGCCACCACGTCTTTCGGAGCTTCTACCTCAGCAGTAGTGATAGCATAAGCCTGGCCTTGATCCCTTGGCCTTTTCTGAGGTAAGTTCTCCTGACGCTTAGGACATGCATTTGCATAATGCCCCATCTCCCTGAAATTGTAGCACTGAACGTTGGTAGCTTCCTTCTTCCCCTTGCAATCATGAGCTTGGTGGCCTTTTTCACCACACTTGTAACAGACTCCCATTCCCTTCAGGCAAGCACCGGGGTGTTTCTTCCCGCACTTACCACAAGATGGATATTCAACCTTTCCCTTCTTCCCCTTATTTCCATTCCCAGATTGATCAGCAGGTCTCTTCTTCTCTTGCTTTGCTTTAAAGTCATAAGACTTAGAGAATTCCTTTTCGGTCTTGATAGCACATGAGACAATGTCTTCGTACGATGAAAAGGATTGTGAGACTAATGCTCGACGGAGAAATGGTTTTAACCCATCAAAGAAACGATCAATCTTACTTCTTGGGTTGCGAATATAATCACCAGCGTACCTCGCTAACCTTGTAAAGTTAGCCTCATACTTTGTGACATTATCATCCTCCTTTTGTCTCAGACTCAGAAATTGCCTTTCCATATCTGCTCGATGGTCGCGAGGAAAGTATTTTTCTAAAAACAGATCTTTGAACTCCCTCCATTCCATGTTTGATACTTCATCATCTTCCTTCATGTTTTGAATCAATGACCACCATTGATCAGCATCTCCAGTGAGGCGGTAAACTGCCATGGTAACTTTTTCCCTTTCACTACTCCCCAAAGCCTGAAATATTTTCTCTAGGGAAAATATCCATTGCTCAGCTACTAAGGGATTTGTACTCCCATTGAACGTTGGTGGTTGTTGTCTCATGAATCGATCTAACATTGATCCTCCATGCTGCGGATCAGGGTGCTCCATACGGGTAAGGTTATTATTCATAACCTGAGTAAGTTGTCCCAGTACGGTGATTAGCTGATCAGCACCAGTTGCATCACCAGCCCCACTATAATTGTCTTGAGCAGGAGGGAAATCCCTACATGGAGTGCGTGCATTGATACAGTTTCCATTTCTTCCACTAGGCGCCATTTCTAAACAATGTCATAAACTAGATCAGTTTATGAATCAAAATACATAATCCCATACTTATAAAACACTAAACATAAATTGAACTATCTATGGATATAATCCATAATCATAAATATGTTTTCTTTGAGGAAGTATATACTCATAAACCCTTCATAATGATTTGTAAAGAAAGTGAGAGTTATCCTAAGCATATCCCCCGGGAGTGTCGTAACCAAGAGTGCAGCAAGGCCCGTTGTCGTGCACCAGTTCCCGTTCAAGTCTAGCTCAAAGCGGTGTTTTCGGGTTTTACCCCTAGGTACATCTGTGCCAGAGCCGCCTCTACCTGCTCGTATCCAGACAGGGATGTATTGCTCGGAAAACTCACAAAGTCTCTACAATACCAAAATTCTAGGAAGTTCTTCTATACTAATCCTCAAAGTTCATCTTAGGTCTATGTGCTCTAATCAGAGTTTATCTAAATCTAGCTTCCAAGGTTTGTACTAAACTTCCTCTGATACCAACTGTAACGCCCCGACCCCAGTTGCCCAGAGTCGGTGCATTACTTCGTAACATTGGCATGATCACAAGAAAGATCAAATCTCGAAAGACCGATTGGTTTAGTAGCCTTGGAAACACTAGATATATTCATAAGTTTTACATTACATCATAAAATCAAAAACTACTACAACAACATAATGTTTCCACAGTCCACACTACAATCCCCTCATAATATCCCTGCAGGTCATTCATAACTTACATCTTCACTTCCTGGGAAAAATAAAACATAGAAAAGGGGTGAGCTCAAATGCCCAGTAAGGATAACAATATAGCGGAAACTTTCATCAATAAGAATAAACATTTAAGGCAATGTATAACTAAAACAAAAGCCTTTTAAACATGAACTTTCAACATGGTATGGGATAAATAAAATGAAATAATGCCATTTACTTATTCACATGGATATTCCACTAATCGAATAATCACATGCAAAAATAAATAACCACTTTCATAATGTTTGAATGCATAATGCCAGACTATCATAACCACATAGCCAAGGCCTCGTGCCAAGACTACAAATAAGATTTTGTCAAGGCCTTGTGCCAAGACACTAGTTTGTCTCATGAGACCTACCGATGCATCGAGGAGCTATAGCGGGCTCCACCCGTCACTTATTAAGTCCAATGCATTCCCATATGAAAAGGTTTAAACATAACATAAACATTCGTATTAAAACTAGCATACGAAATGTCAATACTTTCACAATAAACTATGAATGGTATAAAAATAGCACATCCACAGTCAAACATATCACAAAACCTTCAATACAATATAGAAGTTTTGTATCATAATAAATCAACTTCAAATAATCTTAAAATCCATCAAAGGATGTTGACATAGATGAAATCAAAATTCTTTTTAAAGAAATATCTCCTTTTATTTTGAAATCATTTAAGATCCATATAAAATAAAACATTTTCTTTGAAAATATTCTTATAAGCTTGTAAGGAAAGCTTTGAAGATTTTATAACGGCGTAAAATAACCGCACCCGCCGTATAAGTTAAAAAAAACATTCTTACCTCAATTCTGTCGAAAAGGTTAAAAAGGACCTTGTTTTGAAAACGACGGAAAGATTCCTTTATAAACCTCTTATAAAAAGTCAAAAAAAGGTATAAATGACTTTAACCCATATTCTTGTAAATAGTAAAAATGTTTTGAAATACATTTTTAAGAAACATGGATGTGGATGATAAAGAGATCCCAGTAGATTATTACATATAAACAACCTCGGATAATGAAGAGATTGTGAAATAACCCTTACCTTGTACTTTTCCTTGGTTGGGGTAGGTTAACCTCCTGTATAATGGTGAAATAATTGTTACTAAATTATAAAAGAATCATATATATTAATATGATATCATATATGATCTTTTAATATTGATTTGATAATAATATCTTAGTATTATCGTTGTTTCGGGTGTTAACTTACTCGTTTGCTTTTGTATGTTTTGTTATGTAAGACATGTTTGTAAAGGATAAGTTGTATATTATTAAAATCCAGAATGGTATTAAGTCCTTAATCATCATTTTTAAATCATCAAATGATAATTATACTTGAATGGATACGATGGAGAATGAATCTCATCGCGTTCGTGGAGACGGTAGTCCGTACGTACGCACGAGCGACAATATCATTCTTTTGATATTAAAATAATATATAAATGGATGGTATATCATATATACAGAATCATTAACATGTTATATTTATTATTTACATGAGTTACACATCATTATTATACCCATCCAAATAATAATATATTGAATAACAATTACACCACGACGTGGAGACGGTAAGCCGTACGTACACACGTATGGTGACATGTTATTCAAAGGGTGGATATAATACTGAATATGGTTGTACCATATTTATAATAACATCACAGTATATGTAAGATACTGGAGTTATTATTTTAGAATGGTAAGAACAAAGGAAGAAGAAGTGGAAGAAGAAATGAACTTAGAAAAGGGTGGTGAAATCATTACCTCTTCTTCGGGTTCTTCCTTTTGATTTGATCAAAAGGGCTCCTTAGGTTGGCTTTCTGATCAAACTAAGGCCTCTAGGTTGTAGTGAGGGATGTTGGGAGAGTATTTGGGCAGAGTTTGGCCGAACTAAAAGGCTTTAGAGGTGTGAAGAAATGAGAAGGAGGAGTGCCCTTTTATAAGAGGGGTGAGGGGAACCTTTGGAAAAGCTAGAAATATTAATTTATAATAAATTCATATTCGGTTTCTAAAGGCTCCAAAGTTGACTATTCAAAGTATGAGGTGGGGATAGGTCGAAAACAACTCATCCAATATAATTTAGACAGGTTTGGGTAGTTATATTAACCTTATCTTTAAGTATTAACTCTAAGTTAATTAGTTTCACTTTTACAATGTCTCTTTGTATTTTTATATAATATGGTTAATAAACTTACTATATACATCCAAGCGACCCCCAAGTGGTCCATTAATGAGGAACCTATAATAATATATGTCTCTTGGCCGATCCTTAGATTTTTAGGAATTTAATATCAATTAATAATATAATATTTGTTTTAAGAACTCTTTTATGTCAATTTTGACACTATTCAATAGTTGATTTTTTTGAAACTCCTAACAGATTGATTACTTCGAACAAAGTCAATTAAATAAATCCTAATATATCATATTATCATAGAAAATTAGTTTAATGCATTAAAAGTTTCATATTATATTTATTTGGGTATTTATAATATCAATTATTTTAATTTTTCACTATTATAGTAATTACTGCATCATCATTGTGTCATAAATAAAATAAATTATTCAATGTCTAAAAATTATAAATAAAATATAATTATGTAGGAAATCTCTTTAGCTTTCTAATGAATATTTATAATCTAAAATCCAACATATATAACCCTATGTAAAAATTGTTGTTCTAAAAGATATATGATTGTGTCATTTTTATTTTTATTTTGACTTTATTAATATAATGTGTCATTATCACTTACAAGTGGATCCATGGGGTCCCAAAATAGACCCAAAGATGCCCATGGTCGACCATGTATCAACCAATAGGGTTAAGACACGTTTTAGGGTAATTTAGTATTATTATAATATTATTTTGTTTAACCCTTATTTACCGGATTTACCCTTTAACCATGGTAAATAAAATATTTACCGCAGTAATTATTCAAAATGTGTAAAAATAAAAGTTACCTATTTACACAATTTGAACATCCTGATTCCAAATATGGAATCCATTTTCCTAAATTCAAAACACAGAAGTGGCAGAAATTAATTTAAAATTAATTCCCGCTGTCAAAACAAAAAGCGTGTTTTTAAGAGATAATAACTATCAAAAGATTGACACTTGTTTATGTTCGGTTTAATTGTAAAATTATGTCCAATGATAAACATTAAATTGAATGGCAAAAATATATTCTAAATATACTTTAAAACCACTCAAATTCATAATTTATCACTATTAATTATTTTGATTAAAAAAGTTGTTTTTAATTAAAATTTAGAAATTTTCACTATTCATCAAAATATGAAAGTTATCCGAAATGTACCAAAATTTCACCCTAGGCTAATTTTGATATTCCGAATCCAAAAATGAAGTCCATTTTGAAATATAGAATATATATGATTTCAAAAAGTAGGTATTACTATTCACAACGGCTAGTTTAATTAGTTGTGGTGTGTGTTAGAACTCGAGGTTGCGTACAACACACGCTATCGCATTATTCGAAGGGAAACGTACCGTAGAAGCTTGGGGTGTTACATTAATCTCCTACTTTCAAATTATATCATGATATTACTATTTCCTATCTTGTATTTGTACTTTTGTTATGTGTACTTATATTGAATACACATAATAGATCTATTTTATTTTAAAAATTATCTTTGTAAGGGATTCGTCTCAATCTCCTTTCATTGAGGCATATTTTGTTTTATACACAAATTTCTTTTATACAATGTATAACCCCCTTTGACTTTTACTTTTATTCAAAAGGAATATTTTTATACGAAGCGTTTTTACTAAACAAAAAAAAGGAATGTTTTTTCTTACGTATGCGGTGACAATGACTTCTCTGCCGCCGTGACTATTATTTGAGTTTCAGCTTCCTCTACAAGTCGTAACATTTTTTTAAATGAAAAGTTTTCATTATCTTTTATTTTGGTATTGAAAATGGTTTTGAATGTGTGTTTATTATAAAAATATGATGAATTGATATCTTGTGATTGAAATGTGGAAATTTTATGTTTCCTTTATGCATATTTTTTGTGATATGATTATGTTATAGTTTATGATATGTTTAAACTTGTTCATATGAGGAATGCATTGGACTTAATATGTGACGGGTGGAATCCGCTATAGCTCCTCGATTCATCGGCATGTCTCATGAGAAAAACTTGTGTCTTGGAACGAGGCCTTGACAAAATCTTATTTGTAGTCTTGGCACGAGGACTTGGCTACGTGGTTATGATAGTCTGGCATTATGCATTCCATCATTATGAAAGTGGTTATTGATATTGCATGTGATTATTCGACCAGTAGAATATCCATGTGAATAAGTAAATGGAATTATCTCATTTAACTTTTGCCATATTATGTTGAAGTTCAAGTTTAACAGGATTTTGTGTTAGTCATACATTGCCTTAAATGATTATGTGTATTTATGAAAGCTTCCACTATATTGTTATCCTTACAGAGTATCTGAGCTCACCCCTTTCAATGTTTTAATATTTTCTAGGATGTGAAGATGTATTTTATGAATGACCTGCAGGGATAGTCAGAAGAGGATATGAGTGTGGACTATGGAGAATTTGTTATTTTATTTTTTCACTTTATGATATAATGAAACATTTATGAATGTATCTAGTGTTTCCAAGGCTACTAAACTAATCGGTCTTTAGAGACTTGATCTTTTGTGATCATGCCAATGCTACAAAGTAATGCACTGACTCTAGGTAACTGGGGTCGGGGCATTATAGTTAGTATCAGAGGTAGTTTCGTACTAACCTTGGAAGTTATATTTAGATAAACTATGATTAGGGCACATAGCCCGAAGATCGACTTTGAGGATTAGTATATAAGAACTTACTAGAATTTTGGTATTATAGAGATTTTGTGATTTTTCCGAGCAATACATCCCTATCTAGATACGAGCAGGTAGAGGTGGCTCTAAAATAGATGTACCTAGGGGTAAAACCCGAAAACACCGCTTTGAGCAAGACTCAAACGGGAAATGGTGCACAACAACGGGCCTTGCTGCACTCTTGGTTACGACACTCCCGGGGGATATGCTTAGGGTAATTCTCATTTTCCTTACAAACCATTATGAAGGGTTTATGAGTATATAATTTCTTAAAGAAAGAATTTTTTATGATTGTGGATTATATCCATAAACCGTTCAATTTACATTATGTATATTACAAGTTTGGAATTATTCATTGCAATTTAGAAACTAACCTAGTTTAGGCCATTGTTTAGAAATGGGGCCTAGTAGAAGGAATGTGAACTCCACCAATACGTATGATCCAAAGAGTAAGAAGGGTAATATCATTCACGATATTAAGCCAACATTTAGAAGGGAAGTAGTCTCCCATGTGTTCTCAACATATGAAGAAATAGTATCATGTGTTAATAAGATAAGTAAAGAATTCTATGAGTCTTATGGCTATGAAGGGAAGCAAGAGAAGAAAAGGATGGAGGAGAGAATGATGGATAATGGGACGAGCAAAAAGAATAATTTTACAATATGTGATAACTGTGGGAAGAAACACCTTGGAACTTGCCTGAAGGGAATGGGAGTCTATTATAAGTGTGGAAAAAAGGACACAAATTGCGTGACTGCAAGGGTAAGAAAAAGGTTTCAAATGTACAATGCTTCATCTGCAAGGAGTGAGGACACTACGAAATTCAATGTCCAAATCATCAGAGTGTGCCCCAAATGATGTTATTGGATAATAATCATGTTATGATACTACCACAGATGATGAGGAATGATTAGAGTTCTTATATTGTTATTAAATAATTTTGTAATTTGTGTGTTGTATCAATGATGTACTGGTTATAATAATTATGGAGTATATAAGGATTGTACTGCAGTACTATTTCAGCAAGGACTAGAGATTGTGTGGAACCAAGAAAAGTGACTCCACAACAGGTTAAATTTTTGGAAAATATATGGTTGAGAGAAATATAGACCATAATATGGTTCTGATACTGAGACAGAGATTTTCGAATAAGATATGATTGATTTGGATAAATTATATTGGATATTCTTAACTTCCTTGAAACTGATTAATGATTTGTATACATTTTTGGATAGAAGGAGTATATCTTGTATTCTATAAGGAATATTGGATCATGGTAATTCAGGATGATGCAGTGTTTTAAAAGAATACATGATGAATGTGTTCACATGTTGTTACACGGAAAAAAGGGGATCTTCATTATGTTTACCTTCGTCATAAAATTTGGACTGTGAGTTAGACAGATGTATTTTGGATAACTATAACGGTTGGAATGGATTAGTTTGAACCTTGGATAGTATTGTTTAAGGTTAAAACATTTCAGAATAATATTTCTGGAATATTATCATAGTTTTAGAAAAAGGACAAACGTCAGGTTGGGCGATAACCCGTTGCTTCGGACAAAGCTGCACGAATCGAACCCACAACCATAATGCGGCAGGCCTTTATGACCTACCAATAGCCTACAGGATGACCTTGGTTATTAAAAAACAGTTTTTTTAATCTAAATGGTATGTGGTAATATTTACAACCTTATAAAATTAGGATAAATAGAATATTTTTGAGGTCTGTTACCATTTGGAGTGAAAGATGGGGTTGTGGTAAAAATTTATGAATGTATACACGACAAGTAAGTATATTTCCTTACATTCTTAGTAAATATCTTAAATAAATTCCTCAACTTTATGAAAGGTATCTTAAAACAAAAACATTTTCGGTTAACTTTTCCAACTGGGGATTCAATGATCGTTTAACCAATCACAAGTTTGTGATTTTCTTATTGTTAACTTTCTCCTAATCCTGTTTTCTAGAACTCTCAATCAGACCTTGCTGGTTTTTTTTCTTTCATATCCATATTTTCATTGAATCCTAGTATGGGCTATCTCGGGTGACCTTTGTACCTCTGTTTCTTTCTTTTAATGTTATATTTTTATTAACCTTATTTCCGATGTGGGTTTTCCACAAAGGTATTTTCTATTTGAAAACATTTATTTTCAATGAAAATTTTCAAATTGAAAGGACACAATTTATTGAAGGAGGGGAGAATGTAACACCCCAAGCTTCCACGATACGTTTCTCTTTTAATAATGCAATATCTTTCATTGTACGCAAGTTCATGATTCTAACACACCGTAACTAATCAAAATAGCCATTATGAATAGTAATACCCACATTTTGAAATTATATATATTTTATATTTCAAAATGGACTTCCTTTTTGGATTTGGAATGTCGAAATTATCCTATGTTGAATTTTTGGTATTTTTCTGAGAACTTCCAATTTTTTATGAATTGTGAAAAATACTTAAAAAAAACTTTTTTAATCAAAATAATTTATAGTGATAAATTGTACTATTGATTTGTTTTAATGTATCATTAGAATATATTTTTACCATTTAATCCAATGGTGTTCATTATAATTAATTTCACTTTGAAATTTGACATAAACAATTGTCAATCTTTTGATATATATTGTTTCTTAAAAACACGCTATTTATTGTGAAAGCCGGCATTAATTATAAAATTAATTAATGAAACTTATATGTTTGGAATTTCTTAAAATAGACATAATTTTTTGAGTTCGGAATATCAATTATTTCTTAGGGTGAAATTTTGGCATTGTTCTGAAAAACATAAGTTTTTTATTAATAGTGAAACCACTAAGTGGTAGTTAAAAAACTAATTTTTTCGTTTAAATGAAATATTACCACTTCTGTGATTTGATTTTTTAAAATACAACACACATGGTTTTAATTAGGAATTAAAATGTGGTTCAATGGGAATAAATTAATTTTTTTTGGTGAATAGTAACTTTTAAGTTTAATTAATCGTGATTAAAGGTAATTAGTGAAATTTAAGGTAAACATGGTATTATAAAAATATGAAATGACCTTTAGAATTATCCTACCCCTATTGGATGAGAATATTTCGAACCCTTATCACCTTATCCTCGAATTATATAAGTGTGGGACATTTAGAATCCGAAAAACATTGTATAATAAAGTAACATTTCATTACATTCCAGGAGTGCCCCTCCTCTCCACTTATAAAAGGCCCCCACCACTACCACCTTACTCACACTATCAAAGCCTTTTGGCTTGGCCAGCCTCTACCCAAATACTCTCCAAACATCCCTCCCTTACTCCAAGAAGCCTCACTTTGGGAATAATGTTTCCCAAGGAAGCCTTTGGCTCAAATCAAAAAGAGTTACCCGATTTTAAGGTAATCTCCTCTCTTATGTTAATTTGTTTTATTTTTCTTCTACAACCCCCTAAAATCATTTTATTAATTTATTCTATAACAACACCAGTATCCTAAATATACTAGTATGTTTATATAAGAAGGATTCGAGCTACACTTACACACACCTACATCTAATGGTTAAAGAACATACTGTTTCTGTGGATGGCGAATTTATGCCTCATGAAACGATGATTGTTCAACACTCATATAACACCTTCAAATGTGGCCATTAAGATGTCACTATATTTATATATGATATATAATATGTTTTTTTTTACTTAAGCTTCTGTATTTTTCATTTATTGCATACCTTTATGGTTTCCATTATGGGTAAACGTGATATTTTCATTTTCAGATGTGTGGACTACCGCCCCCTCAAAGTGATTTGAATTATTAATGCCATATGTGGGATGTATAAAGGATGGAGTAAATGGTATTATACATTATATTATACTAGAATTATATTATACCTTTATAAAATTATATCATCATTCCATTAAATATGAAATAGAAATGAAAGTAGCGTTCATGCGTACGTACGGCTTACCGTCTCCATGAACGGTGCATTTCATTTATTACCTCTAAATGTTAGGTAATATTATAAATGAATGTATATACTGGATATATATGATGGATATGATATCTAAATCATGAAAATAATTATGTATATAATGGATATTTTACAACATCAACAAAGTGTAATTATATGAAGTTTATTTTTGACTCATGTACCAAAGATCGACAAAACAACTGTTATTAACTTAAATAATTACATAATGTTCATAACATGGTAATAAGTGATATTAAAGGAATACGAAACATGAAAAGGATCTTAAGAAACTATAAATTAACTCCAGTTTATTATTCAGGAGGTTAAAGAACGGTCGAGTCAAGACAAGACCAAGGTAATGAAATTTCATAACCCAATTTCCATTCTTTGGGTTAATCTCCTACTTTCAAATTATTTCATGATATTATTATGTCCTATCTTGTATTTGTACTTATGTTATGTGTACTTATAGTGAATACACATAATAGATCAATTTCATTTTAAAAATGATCTTTGTAAGGACTTCGTCTCAATCTCCATTCATTGAGACATATTTTGTTTTATACACAAATTTCATTTATACAGTGTATAAAACCCTTTGAATTTTACGTTTATTCAAAAGGAATCTATTTATATGAAGCGTTTTTACTAAACTACAAAAAGGAATGTTTTTTCATACGTATGTGGCGACAACGACTTCTCCGCCGCTGTGACTATTATTTGAGTTTTGGCTTCCTCTTCAAGCCGTAACTTTTTTAAAAATGAAAAGTTTTGATTTTCTTCTATTTTGGTATTGAAAATGGTTTTGAAAGTGTGTATATTATACCAATGTGATGAATTGATATCTTGTGATTGAAATGTGGAAATGTTATGTTTCCTTTATGCATATTTTATGTGATACGATTATGTTATGGTTTATGATATGTTTAAACATGTTCATATGAGGAATGAATTGGACTTAATATGTTACGGGTGGAGCCCTTTATAGCTCCTCGATGCATCGATAGGTCACATGAGACAAACTAGTGTCTTGGAACGAGGACATGAAAAGATTCTTATTTTTAGTCTTGGCACGAGGCCTTGGCTACGTGGTTATGATAGTCTGGCATTATGAATTCCATCATTATGAAAGTGGTTATTGATATTGCATGTGATTATTCGACCAGTAGAATATCCATGTGAATAAGTAAATGGCATTATCTAATTTTACTTTTGCCATATTATGTTGAAGATCAAGTTTAAAAGGCTTTTGTTTTAGTAATACATTGCCTTAAATGTTTATGTGTATTTATGAAAGCTTCTGCTATATTGTTATCCTTACTGATCATCTGAGCTCTCCCCTTTCAATATTTTAATATTTTCCAGGATGTGAAGAAGTATTTTATGAATGACCTACAGGGATAGTCAGAAGAGGATATGAGTGTGGACTGTGGAGAATTTGTTATTTTATTTTTTCATTTTATGATGTAATGTAACATTTATGAATGTATCTAGTGTTTCCAAGGCTACTAAACTAATTGGTCTTTCGAGAGTTGATCTTTTTTCATCATGCCAATGCTACGAAGTAATGCACTGACTCTGGGTAACTGGGGTCGGGGCGTTACAGTTGGTATCAGAGGCAGTTTAGTACTATCCTTGGAAGCTATATTTGGATAAACTCTGATTAGAGCACATAGCCCAAAGATCGACCTTGAGGATTAGTATAGAAGAACTTAATAGAATTTTGGTATTATAGTGATTTTGTGAGTTTCCCGAGAAATACATCCCTATCTAGATATGGTCAGGTATAGGTGGCTCTGGCATAGATATACCTAGGGGTAAAACTCGAAAACGCCGCTTTGATCTAGACTCAAACGAGAACTGGTGCACGACAACGGGCATTGCTGCACTCTAGGTTACGACACTCCAGAGGGATATGATTAGGATAATTCTCATTTTCCTTACAAACCGTTATGAATGGTTTATGAGTATATACTTCCTCAAAGAAAACATTTTTTATGATTGTGGATTATATCCACAAACCATTCAATTTACATTAAGTATTTTACATGTTTGGAATTATTCATTCAATTTATAAACTAACCTAGTTTATGCCATTTTTTAGAAATGGGGCCCAGTAGAAGGAATGTGAACTCCACCAATACATATGATCCAAAGAGTAAGAAGGATCATATCTTTCATGGTTTTAAGCCCGCATTTATAAGGGAAATAGTCTACCATGTGTTCTCAACATATGAAGAAATAGTATCATGTGTTAATAAGATAAGTAAAGAATTCTCTGAGTCTTATGGCTATGAAGAGAAACAAGAGAAGAAAATGATGGAGGAGAGAATTATCGATAAAGGGACGAGCGAAAAGAATAATTTTCTAATATGTGCTAATTGTGGGAAGAAACACCTTGGAAATTGCTTGATGGGAATGGGAGTTTGTTATAAGTGTGGATAAAAAGGACACAAATTGTGTGACTACAATGGTAAGAAAAAGGATTCAAATATACAATGCTTCATCTGGAAGGAGTGGGGACACTATTCAAACCAATGTCCAAATCATCAGAGTGTGCCCCAAATGATGTTATTGGATAATAATAAATTTATGATACTACCACAGATGCGGAGGAATGATTAGAGTTCTTATGTTGTTATTAAATAATTTTGTAATTTGAGTGTTGTATCAATGATGTACTGGTTATAATAATTATGGAGTATATAAGGATTGTACTGCAGTACTATTTCATCAAGGACTTGAGATTGCGTGGAACCAAGAAAAGTGACTCCACAACAGGTTAAATTTTTGGAAAATATATGGTTGAGATAAAGGTAAACAATAATATGGTTCTGATACCGACATAGAGATTTTGGAATAAGATATGATTGATTTGGATAAATTATATTGGATATTCTTAACTTCCTTGAAACTGATTAATGATTTGTATACATTTTTGGATAGAAGGAGTATATCTAGTATTCTATAAGGAATAAGGGATCATTGCAATTTATGATGTTGCAGTGTTTTAAAAGAATACATGATGAAGGTGTTCACATGTTGTTACACGGAAAAAAGGGGATCTTCATTATGTTTACCTTCCTCGTAATATTTGGTCTGTGAGTTAGACAGAATTATTTTGGATAACTATAAAGGTTGGAATGGATTAAGTTGAACCTTGGATAGTATTGTTTAAGGTTAAAACATTTCGGAATAATATTTTCAGAATATTATAATAGTTTTAGAAAAAGTAAAACCTTCAGGTTGGGCGATAACCCGTCACTTCGGACAAAGCTGCACGAATAGAACCCACAACCATATTGTGATAGGCCTTTATGACCTACCACTAGCCTACAGGAAGTCCCTGGTTATTACAAAATAGTTTTCTTAATCAAAATGGTATGTGGTAATATTTACAACCTTATACAATTAGGATAAATAGAATATTTTTGAGTTCTGTTACCATTTGGAGTGAAATATGGGTTTGTGGTAAAAATTTATGAATGTCTACATGAAAAGTAAGTATATTTCCTTACATTCTTAATAAATATCTTAAATAAATTCCTCAACATTATGAAAGGTATCATAAAACAAAAACTTTTCCGTTTAACTTTTCCAACTGGGGATTCAATGATCGTTTAACCAATCACATGTTTGTGATTTTCTTATTGTTAACTTTCTCCTAATCTTGTTTTCTACAACTCTCAATCAGACCTTGCTGGTTTGTTTTTCATCCATATACATATTTTAATAGAATTCTAGTATGGGCTATCTTGGGTGACCTTTGAACCTCTCTTTCTTTCTTTTAATGTTATATTTTTATTAACCTTATTTCCGATGTGGGTTTTCCACAAAGGTATTTTCTATTTTCAAACATTTATTTTCATAGAAAAATTTCAAATTGCGAGAACACAATTTATTGAAGGAGGGGAGAATGTAACACCCCGAGCTTCCATGATACACATCTCTTTCAATAATGCAATATCTTGCATTGTACGCAAGTTTGAGATTCTAACACACCGCGACTAATCAAAATAGCCATTATGAATAGTAATACCCACTTTTTGAAATTATATATATTTTATATTTCAAAATGGAATTCATTTTTGGATTCGGAATGTCAAAATTATCCTATGTTGAATTTTTGGTATTTTTCTGAGAACATCCAATTTTTTATGAATAGTGAAAAATACATAAAAACAACTTTTTAAATCAAAATAATTTAAAGTGATAAATTATACTATTTATTGGTTTTAAAGTATCACTAGAATATATTTTTACCATTTAATCCAATAGTGTTCATTATAATTAATTTCACTTTGAAATTTGACACAAACAATTGTCAATCTTTTGATATATATTGTTTCTTAAAAACACGCTATTTGTTGTGAAAGCGGGCGTTAATTATAAAATTAATTAATGCAACTTATATGTTTGGAATTTTTTAAAATAGACATCAATTTTTGAATTCGTAATATCAATTATATATTATGGTGAAATTTTGGCATTGTTCTGAAAAACATAAATTTTTGATGAATAGTGAAACCACTAAGTGGTAGTTAAAAAATTGATTTTTTCGTTTAAATGAAATATTACCACTTCTGTGATTTTATTTTCAAAAATCCAACATACATGGTTGTCATTAGGATGTAAAATTTGGTTCAATGGGATTAAAATATTTTTTAGGTGAATAGTTACTTTTAAGTTTAATTAATCGTTATTAAAGGTAATTAGTGAAATTAAAGCTAAACATGGTATTATAAAAATATGAAATGACCTTTACACTTGTCATACCCCTATTGGATGAAACTATTTCGAACCCTTATCTACTTAGCCTCGAATTATATAAGTGTGGGACCTTTAGAATCCGAAACGCATTTTATAATAAAGTAACATTTCATTACATTCCAAGAGTGCCCCGCCTCTCCATTTATAAAAGGCCCCCACCACTACCACCTTACTCACACTATCAAAGCCTTTTGTCTCGGCCAACCTCTACCCAAATACTCTCCAAACATCCCTCCCTTACTCCTAGAAGCCTCACTTTGGGTATAATTCTTCCCAAGGAAGCATTTGGCTCAAATCAAAAAGAGTTACCCGATTTTAAGGTAATGTCTTCTCTTATGTTATTTTGTTTTATTTTGCTTCTCCAACCCCATAAACTCTTTTTATTAATTTCTTTTGTAACAACACCAATATCCTAAATATACTAGGATGTTTTTATAAAAAGTATTCGAGCTACACTTACACACACCTACATCTAATGGTTAAAGAACATATTGTTTCTATGGATGGCGAATTTCTGCCTCATGAAACGATGATTGTTCAACATTCATATAACACCTTCAAAGGTGGCCATTAAGATGTCACTATATTTATATATGATATATAATATGTTTTTTTTTACTTAATCTTCTGTATTTTTCATTTATTGCATACCTTTATAGTTTCCATTTTGGGTAAACGTGATATTTTCATTTTAGGAAGTGCGGACTACTGCCCCATCAAAGTGATTTGAATCGTTAATGCCATATGTGGGATGTATAAAGGATGGAGTAAATGGTATTATAAATTATATTATACAAGAATTATATTATAGCATTATATAATTATAACTTCATTCCATTAAATATGAAATAGAAATGAAAGTAGCGTTCATGTGTACGTACAGCTTACCGTCTCCATGAACGGTGCATTTCATTTCTTACCTCTAAATGTTATGTAATATTATAAATGAATGTATATACTGGATATATATTATGTATATGATATCTAAATCATGATTATAATTATGTATATAATGGATATTTTACAACATGAACAACGTGTAATTATAATAAGTTTATTTTTGACTCAAGAACCAAATATCGACAAAATGATCGTTATTAACTTAAATAATTACATAATGTTCATAACATGGAAATAAGTGATATTAAAGGAATAAGAAACCAGAAAAGGTTCTTAAGAAACTATAAATTAACTCTAGTTTATTATTCAGTAGGTTAAAGAACGGTCGAGTCAAGACAAGACGCATGGTAAGGGAATTTCATAACCCAATTTCCATTCTTTGGGTTAATCTCCTACTTTCAAATTATGTCCTGATATTATTATGTCCAATCTTGTATTTGTACTTTCGTTATGTGTACTTATAGTGGATACACATAATAGATCTATTTTATTTTAAAAATGATCTTTGTATGGACTTCGTCTCAATCTCCTTTCATTGAGGCATATTTTGTTTTATACACAAATTTCTTTTATACAGTGTATAAACCCCTTTGACTTTTACTTTTATTCAAAAGGAATCTATTTATACGAAGCGTTTTTACTAAACGACAAAAATGAATGTTTTTTGTTACGTATGCAGTGACAACGACTTCTCCACCTATGTGACTATTATTTGAGTTTCGGCATCCTCTACAAACCGTAACTTTTATTTAAATGAAATGTTTTAATTTTCTTTTATTTTGGTATTGAAAATGGTTTTGAAAGTGTGTTTATTATAACAATGTGATGAATTGATATCTTGTGATTGAAATGTGGAAATATTATGTTTCCTTTATGCATATTTTATGTGATACGATTATGTTATGGTTTATGATATGTTTAAACCTGTTCATATGAGGAATGCATTGGACATAATAAGTGACGGGTGGAGCCCGGTATAGCTTCTCAATGCATCGGTAGGTCTCATGAGACAAACTAGTGTCTTGTCACGAGGCCTTGTCAAAATCTTATTTGTAGTCTTGGCACGAGGCCTTGGTTATGATGTCATGATTTTCTGGCATTATGCATTCCATCATTATGAATGTGGTTATTGGTATTGCATGTGATTATTTGACCAGTAGAATTTCCATGTGAATAATTAAATAACATTATCTCATTTTACTTTTTCCATAATATATTGATGTTTAAGTTTAAAAGGCTTTTGTTTTAGTCATACATTGCCTTAACTTTTTATGTGTATTTATGAAAGCATCCGATATATTGTTATCCTTACTGAGCATCTGAGCTCACCCCTTTCAATGTTTTAATATTTTCCAGGATGTGAAGAAGTATTTTAATAATGTCCTGCAGGGATAGTCAGAAGAGGATATGAGTGTGGACTATAGAGAATTTGTTATTTTATTTTTGCACTTTATGACGTAATGTAACATTTATGAATGTATCTAGTGTTTCCAAGGCTACTAAACTAATCAGTTTTTTGAGAAATGATCTTTTGTGATCATGCCAATGCTATGAAGTAATGCACTGACTCTGGGTAACTGGGGTCGGGGCGTTACACCAATGATTCTTTTTTATATATTATAACCCAAAAATATTTATTTCCTTATTCACTTCAGAATCCATTTGATATTGACTTTGTTTTTATAGAGGATTTATAAACCCGTTTAAATATCATGATATTTTTATTTATTATAATTTAAATCTGTTTTATTTTCCCCTTTTGGAACACATATTAATGTACATGTTATTAATATGAAATTTTTTCCTTAATTTAATTCTGAGTAATTTGGTAATGATTTCATCTTATGAAATATCATATATGGTGCATGGGTGGTTAACCTAAGCACATAAGATAAAACCATAACAATAAGTATAAGGATATGTATAAGGAAAAATTCTAAATAGAGAGTAACATCGTACAATTGTGGTAAATATGAGATTGTTTTATATTCATATAATTAAAACCTCGATATAGATACTATAATTTGATTCAGTATATATATATAATTTAACTACAGGTAGTAATCTAAAAATAGTTATATACCGCATTAACTCATTTTTTACTTAGTGCATGAAAAAGAGGTATATCTAGAAAGTCGGTTTGACTCTCCAAGGGGATATGGTATGGTCTATCAAATTATATTTTGGTTCTTTTATAAATGATTTTATTATGGTATTAGGTAATGGAGTATGAGAAAACATATCCCAATGAAACATAGATTGAGGTGATAGTGATTTTGTGAGATTTGGATCTTAATGTGATAAATTATATTGTTGAATAGTTTTAGGATTAATTTTTTATGATATGGTTTATGATAATTATCTTTTGATTTATTTTTTATCATTAATCTAATTAACCAAATTTTTTATTTATAAATTTTTAATCCCAATGTAACCCAGGTATGATGGGTTCCCTAGAAAATGATGAGATTTCCCCAATGTGAATCTTAACCGATTATAAGATAAAATGAGAAATATTTTGATTATATTAGACCAGAAATAATTTATTATGATTTATATTGTGATATATTTTGAGTTTAAAAATATAAAAAATGATATAAGGATGTATTTTCAGGGATTAAATGGGGATGGAGAAGATTATGGTAATAAGATTCTGTTTTTTCATATCAAAAGTGCATAATAGTGAACCAAAAATAATCTTTTAATGAAACTAAAACTTGTTTTATCTATGGTAATGGAGTTAATAGATAAATTAAAATTTTATTGAGAATGATAATCTTAGTGGAAATAGTTAACAAAAATGAGTTCCCCCTAAGGTACCACTAAAAGATAAAAGTTGTAAATGTGGGGAACATGAGAATTATCCAAGATAATTCCCTAATATACAGTCTAAAAATAATGATTAGATTATATAACATCCATGTACAGTGGAAAAATGTAATGCCTATATAACCATAACTACATAAGTGAGATCTGAAAATATTGTGTACTTAAGAATACTGATCTTCCAATTAAGAATATTGAGTGTTCAATATGTATCTTATTCAAATAACATCATTATATTTATAATGTTTTATAAGAACAAAACGCATCAGCTCAATAGTAATATATATATATATATATATAAATTAATTATTATAATTTTAAAAATATTATATCCCATGTTTTTTATATTAATGTTCATTGTGAAAATCATATTTTCATTTCATTAGTTAATCATAATGTGATCTAAAAATGGATTAGATCTTTATAGTTGATGCAGAAAATATTCAGAGATAGTAGATAAATTTTTATGTCAAAATCTATTCCTCTCATAATTTAAGGTTGATTATGAATATAGTTTATAAATATTTTTTATTGGGTGGTTCTATTGGAACCAAATTTCTCATGAAGCTGCAAATGTCCATCATTGAGTAACCAGAGGCATTATTTGACTAAACAGAACATATCGAGAAACTAATGTAAGGAACACATATTTTATGAGACACAAACTCACGAACAAAATCATCCTACAAAAGTATTTAACAACCAATGCAATGTATCATGGGCCCCTTCCATGAAGGCATCTAAAAAAATAAGGTAAGTGTACACAAGAGGTTTATGTTGAATGGAATAATTGAAGCTGCACAGAAATAATTATGCACCCAATGTAACATAAAATAGACTGTTCTATACTATGCAAGATCAAATTTTCATGGAAGACCTATTCTATATCCAAATCCTTGTTCACCATCACAAAATAGTTTTTTTATATTTTGAAGGACATCCCCTCCATCTTCATGGTTATCCTCTTGAAGTTGAACCTTCTCTTGACTACGTGTAAGACACATATTATGTGAAATTGTGATGGAAATGAAACCCTTATGTTAGATATCATGAATGAACTGTTCATTGTCAGTCCTCCCTCAAGCGGGCCCTCAATTGGGAAATCCTCAACCACTTTTATCTAGTCTATGTCAGGTGAACGTAAGGGATCATCTTACACCCATCATTTACCTTGAATGAAAAAAATCCAATGTTTTGTGTAATATTTAACATCCAAGAACTCATAGTGTCTCATGTTCACGCCATCATTGATTCTCCATGGACACATTTTGGGTCAAAGAACCATTTATGATCCCCTCTTAAACACAACTTTCACACATTGTGTGAATTTCCTACGTGAATCTTCTTCTTTGTCCCCAAAGAATCATTCCCTATGCCCCAAGAGCATTAATTTCCCTACAATTATCTTCTCCAGATAGGTATTTTAATCCAATTTTCTTATGACTATAGGGAATCTAACGTGGACCTCATCCCTGGACACTCCTCCACATCGTTCTAACTGGTCATTAGTAAATAAATTCTCCTCCCAAAGGTACATGATCTATAGTTATGTATGCCCAACGGGTGAGGAGTTTGTATATCTAATTCCAATTTTCATAAATTAAGACGTCTTCGTAAGAAATTCCTCAACACATGAAATTGAATTTTCATCTCACCCTATGCATAAAAACATAGGATGTACCATGTTTGAGTGACACATAATGGGATAATCCTAACATGGAAGGTATTCCCCCATATGGGAATTGACATCATTTTAGTAATGCCTCCTGGATTAATCTCATAGGCATTTTTGTAGGAGGAAAAACCATTTCACCTTATCGCCTCCCCTTGATACCAAAACAAGAGAGTTATGGATACATTAAACAAACTCTATATCTCTCTCTCTCTTCCTTTGGGATTCTACATCTATCCAACAGAGGAAGACATATGTTCTGCGATGATTATATCTTCTGATACAACTTCATTCTCGCATTGATCATAACTCATGTGGTCTTAGGTGTTATCAGTTTTAATGACCAACATGATCCTAAACCCCAAACCAAATGGTCCACTACTATGTGTATTTCCAATCCAAACATGTAGTTCCCATTCGTAATCCCCCAACCATATACTCTATTTCTATGAGACTCTTCCACATGAATAATACCCAATTACCCTTTTTTGGACTATCCGGTATTTGATTAAAAATAACATGGGATATGTAGGAATCCTCAATGAGGTATAAACCCAACAATCCAAATAACCCATCGAATACATCCACTCCATCCAATCCATCCATAATCAATCCAAATTTAAACTGGGCCACCACATCTTGGTGGAATAATGTCTCCCATATGTTCCACTCCTATGTGTAAACCCAATCCAATTAATCATTTCTCCCAGAATCACCCATGCATATCAAATGAATAATCCCCCCAAAATCATACCAAGATCAATTCTCTTGTGAAGGGAATCCCACATGCGTAATCCCCACACCATCTCATTGAACTATGAGGTTTTTTAACCATGTATTAAAATTATGGTATGTGGGAATCATCTCTATGGATCAATCCCAACCAATGATAACACATGGTGTCCCTTATTATGGGTTCACTACTCTGATACATCTCCAAGGGTGTTCTAATTAGTCTTTAGAGTGTGATGTGTTCCTTTTTATGAGTCATACTAACCATATCTGCATCCATAAGGAATTATGATCCATCCATCTTCAGGGTGCAGTGTCTTCACATTATGGGACACACCTATCAGATCTTTCTCCATGGGGAATTCTAATCCAACCATATTCACATCATGACATATTACATTTATGGGACACGCCTCTCAAATCTACCTCTGCGGGGAAATAAAATCCATCCATCTTTACGATGTTAAAATTTCATTGAAAGGGACACACCTATCATGTACGCTCTCAAAGGGCATCCTTATCAATCCATTCCATAATCATAGTTTCTCCCTCTTTTGGATGAATCTACTTGATCTTCCCTTATGGGGAGTTCTGATCAACCTATTCCACTATCTTCAAGACTTTAAGATGCTTAATTTCCTTATACAATTACCTAATTCTAAACAAGGTATTCTTGTGATGAATTATATGGAAGATATGCACCTACAATATCAGCTACCACATAACAAGCATGGGATTCCAGAGGTTAAAGCCTTCAAATATACGCCTTTGGATCTGGATACCTCTTAATGGACACAAGATTCCATGGTTTTGTATCCTATAGATGCCTCCATGATATTCCATCCTAATAAGAGGATACATGTGCCCAACGTACTTAGAATCCAAATATTCTTGTGATTCCCAATGATGCTATTATCTAGAATGAATGATTCTACCCAATCCATTCCTTTATAATGTCTAGACAGAAGCATCATAATTGATCAGCATCCATTAATAGATGGATCTATGATGGAGTTACATGAACACAATGTAATTATATGAGGTTGATTCAGACTAGGTGACAAACTCTAGGGAGGAATCAACATAATGATAAAATGAAAACCTTTAATACCATTTCGATCAAGGAGTATACATCACCTATGAATGTGATGAATGGAACTCAACATTGGAAATAGGGAATGTGGGATAAAAATAATGTCAGTTCATATTAACACAAGGTGGAGTACCATGAAGAAATAATTGGAAATTAAAATGGTGAACCCTACCAGAATTTGTTCTCATCAAAATGGGGACAACTATCATTCGATAAATAAGTATAATTGTGATAAAAAAAATAAATCAATATTTTATTGATAATAAATGAAATAATTCTCACATTATGATAAAAATGTTTATTTATTGAATTTTTGGTATTATATCATTCATTTTAAAATTTAATGAAAATTATAGCTTTCTACTTTTGAAAATCATTGCAGTACTATACATATAAATATTTTTTCTATATTAATTAAAGAAAAAATTCTGAAACTTTTTTACTTAATAAATGGGATACAAATTTAATTTAGGAAATATGTAATGAATAGTGCATTTTAATGGACTGAAAGGGACATTAAGTCAGAGATGAACTGGACTTGTCAGATTGGATATCCCTTCAATATTTGGGCCATAACATTTTTATTAGTGCATTGATTGGTCCAAAATTTGGAAAGTAGCTTGAGGATCCAATTTAAATCAAATAAGTATTCTATATGGATTGTTCTTTCTTTGTTTTCGGTGGTCAAACAAGAGGTTCAATTAGGAATAAAATATTTAGCCTAATTTCCCCATTCAAACATGAAGTAATTTGTATCCTAGCCTCCCCTTATTTCAAAAAGTAGTTATTTTTCTAATTTGGAGGGGTTGGGATGTGAATAGGTAGAAATAAGGAATATGATAATTTTTTTCAATAAAATTCTATGTCATTCAAAGTGGTAGATCTCTTGAAGTTAGGATCCATTCATCGAAGCCTTCTTCATCTTCTTCACATTGTAATATTATTGTGTTGTCAATAATATTATACTTTCTCGTCTATTTAATCTGTTATCTCCAGTTTTTCTCTTCTATTAATTTACATATTTGTTCTATAATTCATTATTAGAAACATTATTGTGTAATAACTTATCAACAACCTGTTTAAAATGAAATCTTTTTCTATGATGACTAAACTGCCCAAGGAATAGTGATTCTCCTTTGTAGTCGATCTAAATATACACACCATAACCAAATTAATTTTATTCAATTATATAATATAATTCATATATTATTATTTCTGAATTTTTTCTTCAAATAAAAGAAAATTAACAATTCAATAAAATGATTCACACAAAATCACATGAGGTCAAGATTTGTGTGAATTGTGAAAGAGCGTCCTTAATCGGTGATACAAAACCACATGACATTAATTTTTAGAGTTAAAATATAATCTCTAAACTCAATTCATCCTAATATCTTGGATATTTGGGTGAAATAATTTAACATCGACATCAATATTGTATTTTATTGACAATGAATGTTGGGTACTGCGATTTCATGTTCTGAAGATACCATAGGGTTTATCTCGTTTCATCTTTCATGAAAAGTTTATTCTCGTAGGTTTAGAGGGTAATAAAATTATAGGATCACAAATAAATGTATTTAAATTTAATTTTTAATTATAAATAAGATTTTGAACAGGTTTATTTACATTTATTACACATTTAAAATATTTTTTCTGGAAAAAGACATTTTCCCATTGGTTTTTCTTAATATAATTTCATAAACTAAAAGAACAAAAAAATGTATTCTTATTCCAGCATACTTCATCAATCATTATAAAGGGTAAAAAACTTCAGTAGCTTTTATGTAGAGTATTTATTCTCTTTTATTTAATTTTTATAAACCATGATTTTTTTTAAATTTACATCCTCCTATGAGAGACAACCTTGTTGATCCACTCTACTACACATAAGTACCAAAAAATAACACTTCATTTGAGATCTCTAATGAGGACACCTTTAAAATTGGATTCTTTACCTAAGAGGAATGTATTTTATTCAACTAGTTAGATGTATTTTTTTCAATTTTTTTTTATATCTTCATTCTTCCATCTTCATTCCCATTTCTCAATTTTTTATGTTGCTCTCTCTCCCTATCTTTCTTCTTATACTCTATTTTCTTCTATATTAGACCAGCAGTTTAAACATATTTTCATGATATTATGAAATAATTATTTCATTTTATATGATTTATGAAACAATTAAATTACAGGGATCTCTTAGATATATACCTCAAGATTTAATACAACATTGGGGCTCAAATCAGAAAATATCGGTCTACTAGAAGTGTCAAAATTTACCCAAATGGAGATTCCATACACTCTAAGAACATACAAATTGGAAACACATCTGAATCCATTATAAAAAATATATAATTACTGAAAATAATTATAATGAACGAAATAAAACCAATCTATAATTGACTTCACTAGATATTAACTATCATCCAAATTATATGTCATTCAAAAATCATTAATTGGACATTGAATTGAATTCCGAGTTGATTCATATTCTTCAAATTATTCCTGGATTTGCTAGTGAGGATCAAATGAAATATTTAATAGAATTTAATGTGGTTTTCTCAACCATAAAACCATGAAATTTATCTTAAAGTTAAATCAAACTAATAAAATTCCAATTTTCACTTCATGAATCTAAAAGGGATTGAATGCATTATTCACAAATTTAAGATGTAAAATTTTGGAACTATTTGAAATCCCTTTTTGTTTAGATATTGTTTGTAGCATCGGGGACTACATTATTTTGTAAAGTGATATTTGGGAACAAGAAACCAAATGGGGATTCAATGTATGAGTAATGGGAGCGATTCAAAGGGTTTTGGGAAAGCTGTCCACATCACAAAATTAGTGGGAAACACCTCTTCCAATAATTCAATGAAGTACTCAAACCAATTGAGAAAAAAGGTGGATATAATGTCTCAATGAGAATTAGAGGACAATAGGGCAGTAACGACATGTGCATTGATAAAAAAATTATGGCACAAAACTCCAAACAGTTTGGATATTGAGATACACCACATGTTAGAGGAGTACATCAGGTAGGTCCATATTCTCATGAAATTCATTAAATTGATACTAAGATGGATGAATTTACCACTCTAGTGAGTTATATTTATTTGGTTCAAAAAAACATCCCAAACCACTCCAGTTAGACCATGTGAAATTTTCACTAAAACCGACCACCCGCCTAATTGTTTCCCACAATTAAAATAGACATAGGATTGTTTGGTAATATTTACTGGGATAAAATTTAAAAAAAACAACCAATTCCCCAAAAGAAGTATGATTCCTTCCCTATAACATAAAACTAAGGGTTAAATGCTCAATTAGAAATGATGTAAGGTTTTTTACAATAACAAAGGCCCCCTATTCAATAAAATTTCCAGCAGCCTCTCCCTTACCAATAAGGTTTCTACCAACCCAAATAGTTATTTGAAACCCAATAATCAACAAGTCAACAACAATGTATTTCTAAACCAATGATATATTCAATTACTAATTATATTTTGAAAAAAAAATCTTAATCAATAGAATGATTTGAAGAGTCATGGTTTGGAGTTGAGGGTGTTGAAGACTCAAATGAGCCAAATTTCCATTTCCCTACCAGATCTTGTAATAATGAACTATAGAAATAGTGCAACCCATCCTACTCCAAATCCAAAGGGAAATGTCAGTTCCATCACATTGATATGTGGGATGAAAATAACAGATACATCTACACCTATCTCTCCACCGGGATTCACCTAAACTCCAGAGAAGCCCCGTTCAAGAAAAACTATTCAAAAACCCAAGGAGATAAGGAACTGTATGAAATATATTATGGATGTTACTCCCAGACCCCTTCCATTTCGAAAAAGTGTTGTAAAAACCATGAATATAGCTGAATAAGCATTGAAAAAATAGGGATTGCACTCATTCATGTGTGTTGATATCAACATCACTCTAATTGAATCCATTAAACAAATCCCAAGATACGCTAAATTATTAAATGAAATTTTTAACAGTTTATGGGGGATCAAGGTAAATGAGGGGATCAATCTTCGATGGAATGTGTCAGTACTAATTAAACCAACTATAAAAATTCCAATAATGCGCAAGGATCCCATGACATTCAAAATACCATGAACCATTAGGGATTTACACATTTGTTAGTGTTTTATTTGATTTTGGAGCTTCTATAAATGCAATTCCTCACTCTGTATTCACACCATTAATGGTTGGTGAGGAAAATCCAACAAGGGTAGTGGTATAGTTGGTGAACATAGAAACAATATATCATGCTCGAGTACTTGACTGTGTACAGTATTGGGTAAGACACATGATCTTTCTAGTAGATTTATCTATGCTTAACTTATAGTATGATCAGTTATGTTCTCATTATCACATTATCATAGGTTGGACCAACCTTATAAATGAAAAAATTATCATAAATTTCCATTAGGGTACACATACCACCATTTTCAAGATGAGGTTGTGATATTTAATGTTATGGAATTCATGAAGTACCCCCTAATGGATGATTATTCTTTTTTTTTGCTTCCATATTGAATCACTAAGTAAAAAACCCAATGATTTTGATGGTATTATGCTTATAATGATTATGCGTAATGGAACTAGTTTGATGCCTAAGAGAACTTCCACACATTTTTCTAATGGACTAACCCCTCTTACATTTTATTTTTAAATGGAATTATATTTTAATTTTGGAAATGTTTACTCTAATTATGTCTGGATTTTTGAGTTTTCTGAATGTTTTGAAGCATTATTCCATGATTTTTATGATGTTTATTAATGTTTTTATGTTCATTGTGCACATATTTTAGTTCCTTAAATGTTTATATCTATACATCACCCCCTACACTATAACTCAATAAATTTCCCCCAAATCTAAAATACTCATACTTGTTTAGGGGTGCGAGATTACAAGTTATAATTTCTAACAATGTACCTTTTGAATATGAAGACAAACATTTGAATATTTTGATGTAAAATATAATGGCAATTTGGTGGACCTTGGATGACATATCTGGAATTATCACCTATATTTTTGTAAATATTATTATTTTAGAGGACGGGGACAAACCATTTAGGTAGTCACAAAGGAGACTCAATCCAACCCTTCAAGATGACATTAATGAATTGGTTGAAAAATTTCATCGAGGATGTATAATTTATCCCATTTCATATTCACAATGGTTGTGACATATTCAGGTTTCGCCTTAAAAAAGATGTCTTAATTTTTTTAGAAATTAGAGTTAGGAATTATTTACAATGAGGGTGAAAACTTGTTGGTCTATGTGAATTGATTATAGGAAACTAAATCGATCCACTCAAAATCTCCATTTTCCCCTCGCATTATTTTTATGAAGGCTTTAGAGACTAGTAGGGAAACACAATATTGTTTCCTAGATTGATTTTCTATGTATTTTTAGGTTCTTATTGCTTTAGATCATTAGGATAAAACCACATTCAGTTTTCCATTTAATGTGTTTTCCAACCAAAGGATCCCATTTGAATTTTCAATTCCCTAGGAACCTTCTAGAGATAAATATTTATTTTCTTGTCAGATTTCATTGAATATTACATGGATGTATTTGTGGGTGATTTCATAGTGTATGGGTATTCATGTGATGATGGTATCTCTAGGTTGGTAACGATTTTGGATCATTGTATGGAGAAGAATCTGGTCTTGAATGTTGAAAAGTGTCATTTCATGATAGGACATGGGATTGTCATAGAGAATATAATGTAAAACCATGAGAGAGATGTTGATAAATCTAAGGTAGATAGTTTTTCATCCATAACCTATCCTTCATTTGTGAGTGGTGTTAGATCTTTCCTAGGGCATGCCAGATTTTTTCAGTGATTCATCAATGATTTAATTAATATTTCACTTCCTATGTCTTGATTACTTCAAAAGGATTCGGACGTTGTGTTGGATGATTTATGAAGGAATTCCTTTGATGATTTAATTACTTTTCTATCCACTCCACAAATATTAAACTCCCATGTTTTGAGATTTATTTTATGATTATGTGTGATGCATCCAACTTCTTGGGTGGATTTTTCTTATCAATGAGGGTGGAGGAATTTTAACATGTGATTCTATATGCATCGAGGATATTATATTCAGCCCAATCAAACTATATAACAATGAAACATGAGTTTCTTGCAGTCATATTTTCATGAGATAAATTCTATTCATATTTATTATACTCTAATTAAGTTTATTTTCTTAACCATATATCTTCAAGGTACCTCTTGAAAAAGCTAGATGCAAAGCCCATAATTATCTAAGGGATGCTCCTTCCATTGTAAATTAATATTGAGATAAATGAAAATAATGGGTCTAAAAAGAACGTGGTGGACCACATGAGTACGATTAATCATACATCAGAGGATGACACCATGGACTAGGTACAACTTCTAGAAACTTTCCCAGATGAGAAAAATTATTCCATATTAGATACACATCCTTGGTATGGTAATTTAGTTAAATACTTTGTTTCCAATGGAATTACTAAAAATTTAATGAATAATCAAGTCCAAAAGTTAAGAGTGAGTCAGATTTTATGTTTGGTATGATCTATTCATCTGGAAGATGTGTAGTGATCTAATTATTAAGAGTTGTGTTCCTGATCATGATTTTGAATCAGTTCTGCATTTATGCCTTACAATTTAATGAAGATACCACTTTAAACCCAAAAAAAACTATAAATTTCTTAGACTCTTGATTATATTGTCCATGCTTATTTCATTATGCTAATGTGTTTGTTAAGGCATGCTCAAATTTCTAATTCACTTGGAAGATGTCTAGAAGACATGTGCTACACCAACAACCATTGTTATTGTATACGAATTTTTTATGTCTGGGAAATCTATATTAGGGGTCCATTCCCAAATTCATTTGGTTTTTCATTTTTGTTTATTTTAATTATGTGAGTAAATTGGTCGAGGCTATGGCCCCTGAGACTAATGATTATCATGTTGTAGATGATTTTTCATGGAATTGGTTTTTTTTACGTCTAGGGTACCAAATGCAATCACAGTGATCAGGGGACACATTTTTGAAATGGGAATTTGGCTTCCCTCCTTTATAAGTATGTGTTGATAAAGAAAACATCAACACTATACCACCCCCAAATATACGACCTGGCCGAGGTTTCAAATTGAAAATTGAAAAAAATATTATAGAAAACCATGCATCCATATTGGAAGGATTGATGAAGGCTCAAGGATTATGCGCATTGGGATTATAGGATAAGAAACAAGACACCCCTTTGTATGTCCACATTTTGGATTGTTTTTGGTAAATAATATTATCTCCCTGTGGAAGTCATGAATAGGGAATACTGGGATATAATGAAATGAATCATAGATTTCTCCCAAGTTGGAATTCAAGGTAAGCTACAAATTCAAGAGCATTAGGAGATTCAATTTTCATCATATGATAAATCAAGGATCTACAGAGAAGGATCAAAATCAACTCATGATAGAATGATCCAATAATTGGAGTTTTATGTTGTTGAGAGAAGTCCAAATATGCAGTTAACTACTAAACTTTATGTTTTTTAAGTTGTGTTCCAGATAGTTAGGTTCTTATATTGTACTTAATTTTTTTTCTTATAGTGAAGTTGAGATCACACAAGAGGTAATTGGAAGAATATTTATAGTCAATGGGATACATTTCAATAAATTCTTTGAGGTGAATTCTACAAATGAACATGATATCATACCACTACATGACCCCATCATCACTTGAGAATATCAGTCTATTTCTAACCCTTTCACTTTAATATTCATCGTCCTATTTAAAATTCTTCATTTCATGTGCACGTATCATTTCATATGTTCACATTGTGGAAAAAACTGTATTTTATGTTTTGGTGAGGGGACATCATTTGGGGTAGATATTTATGATTTTCATTTGAGTGTTTTTGTGTGATTTTAGTAATTATTTCTGTTAAATATTCTAAAAAAAATTAATGTAACAAACCTGTTTATATACGGAATATATGGAAAATTCATGTTATCAAAATTAATAGGTTCTATAAAATGAATGAGAATGATTTCATCATCAACATTTGATTTCTATTAAAATTTAATTCATTTATGATATGATTGGTTGTATCATTATAAAACCATTTAGGTTGTGGCATCATTATTAGTGATATTTGTTCAATGTAAATTGCATCATTGATTTTCCCAAACAAATTTTAACTCAACCATGACTTGTGAACTTTTTATTACTCAATTGAAGTTAGAGTTAAGTTATGTAAAAAATCATTTTTTGATCCATACATTCGTTTATCTTCCGATTGATTTCATTATTATACTGAATTGACTTATACATGTGTACATGTTATCCATCTGTTGTATTCCCTAAAAAACCAAAAACATGGGTTGTGTCTTGAGAAGTTCAAAAACCACTATTCCCCAACCATTGATATATTTATAACTATTACAATTAGTTTATGAGGAGATAAAACACATGATGATAGATGAGTGTGTCATTTTATAAAAGTGCGACTTAAAAAAATAATAAACGAGGGGAGTGATGAAATGTGAAACATATAAGGATATCTATGTTAGGAGATTAAGAATTGAATTTTGTGAATGTATAATTTTGTGGGTCTAGAAATTTGATTTCAATGAAATGTAGAATAGGATTGGTGAATTAAACTAGGTATGATGAATTTTGTTACTTGATCTGAATATACTGAATAAAGGGTGATGATATGAGCTTGAAATGGTTGGAACAGACAAAAGTGGAGAATTAATTTCATGGTGGACCCATAACATGTTTCCATATGATTAATTTGACTAAACTCATTTGATTTTTTTGATACAATCTATGATATGATGAATTTAAAATTTTCTGTTCTTGACTCTTAATGGGATTCTTACTTTGCCTATATTTCCACTGTGGATTGAGGAATTTAAACATTCTTATCGTGTCAATTTTTTTTAAATATATTTGATATGAGGTTTTTATCAGTAGGGAAAAAGGGTATGTGTGGTGGAGTTGATAAAATACAAATTTATTAATTATAAATGAAATAATTTCCTCACATTTTTCTAAATAAGATAATTTATAGAATCATTTGGATTTGATCATTCGTTTGAAAATATGTTGAAAATTCTACTTTTCATAGTTTGCAGTTCACTATAGTATTTCAGATATAAATATTTTAATATAATGTATTTACAATAATAATTTTTCAAATTTGTTCCTAGCATAATGGGATTAAAATTTCATTCATGACATATGTGCTAAATTAGGAATTTAAGTGGACTTAATGTGTCATGAATTCAAAGATGGACTAGAATCACCTGATTGGACATCTCTACAGCATTCTGGGCATAACAACTGCCTTTATGGATGGATTCGGCCCAAATATGGATAGGATCTCTAGTAACCTATTATGAAAAAGTAATTATTCTGAAAGGACATCTGTTTCTTGCATTTTGGATGTGAAACAGGTGGTGCAATTTAAATTAAAATATTTTTTCAAATTTCCCATGTCACACTTGAAAACAATTGTAAACTAGACTCCAATCCATTAAATAAACATGAATTTACCACATTTTTAGGGGTTTGGACATTCAATGGGAGATTTAGGGTTGGGGAGATTTGAGTTCGCCTCATTTATCTATGCATCTCAATAGGGAGAGCTCTTGAAGTTAGGATCCCTTCATCGAATCTCTCTTCTTCTTCTTCAATTTGTAATTTTGTTGTGCTTTCAGTGATCTATTGTTTTCTATCCCATTTATTATATTCCATTAAATTTTCTTCTTCTCTTAATATTCCTATTTTTTTATAAAATCATTAGTTTAAATGTGATTGGGTTATACAATTTCAATGACCTTTTTCAAAAGAAAAACTATTCAGTAATGACTACACCACCCATGGAAGAGTAATTCTCCCTAGTAATTGATTTGAACCATCATCACTTAATTATTTTGAATAAATGAGATAATATAATTAACATATTATTATTTATGAATTGTTTATTTCAATTAAAAGAAAATAAGCAAGATAGTCAATGACTCAGGCAAAATCACGCGATGTTGAGTATTGTGTGAATTGTTAGAGCACGAACATAATCGGGGACACAAAACCACAAGATATTAATTTTTAGAGTTCAAATTTAATCTCAAAACTCAATTCATCAAAATTTCAAAAATTGAGATGTTCCCAAATTTACCAATTACCATAATCTAGTATTGGGATTATATTCAAAGCATGGTGTTACGATAGCACGTTCTGAAGCTAGCCTCAGGATTAAATCTTCTCACCTTTGTGATAATGTTAATTCTAAAAGGTATTAGGGGTTAATAAATTAGAGGATAATAAATAAGTGTATTTTTATTTAAATGTAAATTATCTATAATCACATGAAGAGGAAAAGTAATATAGATTATTCCTTTAATATCTTTTTCTACAGAAAAACAACTTGTCATTTTTTTCACTTAATATCATTTAAAAAAGGTATTATATTCCAAAATACTTCATCTTGATTTAGAAATTCGGAGAAATCCCCCACACCATTTAAGTAGTGTATTTATTATATTTTATTTTATTATTATAATACATTTAATATGATGCTTAATTTACATCCTCCTTTAAGATACAACATTAGTTGGGCACTCAACTAGACCTAAGTACCCAAAAATCGCAATTTATTTGAGAGCACCCCCAATACCACATTTAAAATTGGCACCATTTTTGTGGATTCATGAATTTTATTCAACTAATTAGAGGTATTTTGTAACGTTTATTTTATAATTTTTTATCTTCATTTTTCCTTCTTCATTCCCCTTTCTCATTTTCTTTCTCTCTCTCTCTCTCTTTCTTATTCCTCTCTATTTTCTTCTATAATATAACATCAATTGAAACATATTATCATGATTATGTGGTCCAATTTTTGGAATTGTTTTTATTTCTGAACTAATCTCATCATGTGGATCTCTATGATCATGACCCATAGATTGAACGTAGCCTTAGGGATCGAATTAGGATGTGTCAACATTTACACAACATGGGAATTCCTACTCTCTATGATCCTTGAAATGGGAAATACATCTGAATAAAACATAAAATAATAACTAGTGACTGAAAATAATAATAATAATGAACGTAATATAATAATTGGATAATGGGATGAACCGAACATTAACTATCGACCAAATTGTATTGCATACCCAAATCTTGAATCAGACTTTGAATTAAAATCTGGGTTAATTCACAGTCTTCAAATGTTTCATTTCATATCTAGTAAATATACAATGTAACATTTAATCAAATTTAATATGGTTTTATAAACCATAAAACCAAAAAATATATCTGATGATCAAATCAAATGAAGATAATTTCCATTTTGATATGATGGGGCAGCAAAGGATTGGATGTATTATTTACAACCTAAATATGTTACACGTTGGAATAATATGAAATGTCTTTTCTTTTAGATATTTTTTCTAGAAACATGGAAAACATCCATTAATAATGATATTATAGGGGTCAAGCAAGCACAATAGATGTCAATGTATGAGTACTTGGAGCAATGCAAGAAGTAGTGTGCAGGCTATCCACATATCCAAAATAGTGAAAAAAACCCTCATCCATTACTTCTATAAATGGATGACACATATGTAGTGAATAATGGTAGGTTCAATATCTATAGGAGGATATTTGGATAAATAACTCGTAGCCACAAATTCATTGAACGATAATACGGCACAAATCTCTCATGAATTTTCTGATTAGGGTACACCACATATCTGGGGATTTCATAAGTTAAGTAAATCATCTCTTTGATGTAATTTAATTTATAACAAGATGGAATAATTCTCATCTATGTTGAGGTATATTTATTTGGATCAAAATATATCCCAAACCATTCATGTGAGAACTTGATGAATTTTCACTCAAACAGACCCCCCAAATGCTTATTGCCCCTAATTTCAAGAGATGAAAGATTTCACGGTAGTATGTATTGGGAGACCATATCACCAGAAAAAACAACCAAATACCAAAAAATAATTATGATCCCTTTTCTCTTACATACAAAAATGTGTGGAAGGGTCAATTGGACATGTGGTATGGCTCAGGACATCAACAATGTCCCCTTTGCAACAAAATATATAGTAGCATCCACCTTACTAAAAGAGTTTCTAACAAACCATATGATATTTGATGCCAAATAATCAACATATAACCAACATGGTAATTCTCAACCAAATATAGATTCTAATACTGATGATATTTTGATACAAACTATTCATAATCAACAGAATGTGCTGAAAGTCATGGACTGGAGGTAAGGGATTTGAAGACTAAAATTAGACAGAAAGCTGGTGCCCTTCAAGAACTGCTATGTAAGAAGTTTCTAAATCATCCTTTGCAAACTACTCCAAATCCCTATAGAAATTTTAGTGCCATCACATTGATATTTGGGATGAAAAAAATGATACATCTTCACCTATCATTCCACTATGATTCACCTCAACTCTGAAGAAGCCCCATTCAAGAAAAACAGATGAGAAACCAAAGGATATATAAACATTTAAGAAATATATTGTTTATGTTACTCCCAATACCCATCCATTTCAAAATATGGTTGTATAATCCAATAATATTGCCGAAAATGTGAGGTGAAAAGTGGTTTTGGACACATTCAACCATGTTGAGGTCAACATCCATCTACTTGAATCAGTTAAAGAAATCCCATGGTATGCCAAATTCATAAAAGAACATTGTAGAAATTGAAGAGGGATCAAGGGAAATGAGACGATCAATCTTGGAAGGAGTTTTTCCACAATTATTACACCATATATGGCATTTCCAACAATGTGGAAGGATCACAAGACATTAACCATACCATGCACCATAGGGTAGTTACACTTTTATAATGAATTATGTGATTTAGTTACATCCATAAATTTGATGCCTCACTCTTTATAATCTTTATTAAAAGTTGGTGAGTTGAATCTGAAAAGAGTAGTGGTTCAATTATAAAATAGAACTAAGACATATCCAGCAGGAGTCCTTGAGGATGTACCTATTTTGGTAAGATACGGGATCCTTCCCATAGATTTATATGTGCTTAACATGGTGGATGATTAGTTATGTTCTCATTCTCCTATTATATTTGGTAGGACCTCCATCAAAACTGAAAAAACTATCATAAATGTCCATGAGGGTACACAATCCCTGGATTTTGGTCTTGAAGTTGTGATATTTAATGTTATGGACTCTATTAAGTACACCTTAATAGTCCATTTTTTTATTCTTATCTCCCATTTTGTACCTCCATGTAAATACCCCAGGGATTTTTATTATCCTATTATTAGATAGATTATGAGTATTAGCATTAGTTTGATGTCTAAGAGAACATCCAAACACATTTTTAATGCACCTACCCCTCTTAGATTTGATTATGAAATGGATTCATATTCTGATTTTGATTGTGTATACTATGATTATGACTTGATTTTGATTATGCTGATGGTTTTGATTCATTATTCTATGATTTTGATGATTTTTATACATGTAATGATGTATATTGTGAACATATTTTTGTACCCTCAATTTATCCATCCATACATCACCCCCTTACACTATAACACAATCCATTTCAACAAAATCTCAAATACAAATACTTGTTAAGTGTTGAGAGATTACTTGATATAATTTCTAACATTCTCATTTTTGAATGTGAAGAACGACTTTTAAATATCTTCAGGGTTGTCATCAGGGAAATCCAGTGGAACTTTGCTAACATATCATGTATTAGATGCTCTATTTACATGAAAATAATTCTTTTGGAGGATGGGGATAAATAATTTAGGCAGCCACATACGAGACTCAATCTAACCCTTCTAAATGTTGTTAAAAGAGAAGATGAAAATTTTCTAGAGTTAGGTATAGTTTATCACATTTTAGAATCATTGTTGTTTAGTCCTATTAATGTTGGTCATAATAAATGTTATGTTAATTTTGATAAAAATTAGAGCATGAAATTACTTATAATGAGGGTAAAAAATTGTTGCAGTGTGTGTATTGATTATAGAAAACTAAATCAATACACTTGAATGGTCTATTTCCCACTCCCATATTTTGATAAAATGTTTTAGAGAATAGCTAGGAATACATACTATAATATTTCAGATTGATTTTATGGATATTTTTAGGTTCCTATTGCTATGAAGGATTAAGAGAAAGCAACATTCACATATCCATTAAATATGTTTTCCCACTGAAGGATGCCATTTGGATGTTACAATTCCCCATGTACAGTAAAAAAATGCATGGTGATTGTTTTTTAATATTTCATTAATACCAAAATGGATATATTTATGGATTATTTTATAGTTTATGGGTATTCTTTTGATGACAGTACCTATATTTCACTAAATGTGTTGAATTGTTTTAATGAGAAGAATATGGTCTTGAAATTTCAAAAGTGTCATTTAATTTTAGAGCATTGGATTTTCATACTAATGTAGAGTAAAAACATGGGATATAGGTTGATAAATATACAGTAGATATTATTTCATCGTTACCATATCCGTAATGACCCACCAATTCTCATTGGATTGAGATATCAATGAGTCATTAATTGGCATTATGAGACATCCCCGAGGAGCCAAAGACTGACAATAAATGCCAAAGGGTTTCAAAACACATGGGGGATGATTTACCCTTTAAATGAAAAAAACCAACAAACCATGAAAACTAAATAAACATCTCCATGCAACCACTATATGATGCATGATTTAAACCCAAGATAGTTCAGCAATTTATTTCATAATAAACCAACCAAAGTGCAACAACGGAAGCCAAAACAAGATCCGAGTAAACAACGGAAAGACAACCGGAAAGACTCAAAGTAAACAAAGACTCTAAGGCTCCACAATCTCTATGCTTTAACATCACAAACCAGTCCAAGCATCTAGAAGTAGTGATATAAACATTCGACACATTTCCCTTGACAACATCCCGATATAAGACATCTGCAAAAGAACCATCGCGCCAAATTAGGGGTGAGTAATGAAACTCAGTAGGATTTCCCCGATGACTTCTCAACCCATGCCTCTAGGATAAAACATGATAGCACATTTATATATAACAATTGATATAAAACAATTTCAAAACGGTTCACAATTTAACAAGTTCCATGTCAAAACCATTTTCCAACTGACCCAACATTCCAACAAAATCCATCTTTTCTGAGAAAAGAAACCAAACCATGTTTCCAAATCAAAACCACATTTCACATTAGCATAACCATTCCATTCCACATAATCACATCATTACCCATGCATGCATCATTATGACAGTTCCATACTCATGATCTGTCTCTCGTCGATCTACCATGCTGACAGAAGTTAATTATTCCATATGTGCCATTTTAATTTTGGCACCGAGAACAAGGACATATTTCAACCAAGCCTCGTAAGTGCAATATGAACACACACACCAAGTATTCCCAAAAACCACAATATTTCAACCATTCCAGTACCATATCAATAAAACAACCCTTTTATTGAAAACCTTCTTTCCCAAACCATTTTCAAAATCCATCAAATCCATATTTTAAAATCACCATTTTAAATTCAAGAAAACAAAACACTTTGTACAAACCCTTCATTCAATTTCCAAAATTTCATCAAAACCCATAAATCAACACTAATGAAGATTGAAAACATGCTCTGCAACAAAATTTCACAATCAAAACCAACCAATTAAATCAATTTTAACTAATCCTTCAAGTTCTAAGAAAGAGAAATCGAGAGTGAAGCCACCTACCTCATCAAATTAGGTGAATCCAACCAACAGTGGAAGAACTCCAACATTACCAAGTCGATTCTCCAAAAACCCTCCTTAGATCCCTTCACCTAACACAACCAAGACCAAATACTGTCATATTTGGCATCCAACTCTTAGATCTACCCATTACAGGCATAGATCCTAGAAAAAAAGAGAAGAGGAAAAGTATATCTAAGTAGATCTAAGAAACCAATCAAGAACGATAACATACCTTATGAATTCAGCTTCGATTCACCAGGAAAACCCTTCGAATCACCTCCAGAATTCCTGGGAGAAGTCCTCCAACCATCAAGGTAGAGTAATCCCAAGTTAGGGTGTAACGCCCCGACCCCAGTTGCCCAGAGTCGGTGCATTACTTCGTAACATTGGCATGATCACAAGAAGATCAAATCTCGAAAGACCGATTGGTTTAGTAGCCTTGGAAACACTAGATATATTCATAAGTTTTACATTACATCATAAAATCAAAAACTACTACAACAACATAATGTTTCCACAGTCCACACTACAATCCCCTCATAATATCCCTGCAGGTCATTCATAACTTACATCTTCACTTCCTGGGAAAAATAAAACATAGAAAAGGGGTGAGCTCAAATGCCCAGTAAGGATAACAATATAGCGGAAACTTTCATCAATAAGAATAAACATTTAAGGCAATGTATAACTAAAACAAAAGCCTTTTAAACATGAACTTTCAACATGGTATGGCATAAATAAAATGAAATAATGCCATTTACTTATTCACATGGATATTCCACTAATCGAATAATCACATGCAAAAATAAATAACCACTTTCATAATGTTGGAATGCATAATGCCAGACTATCATAACCACATAGCCAAGGCCTCGTGCCAAGACTACAAATAAGATTTTGTCAAGGCCTTGTGCCAAGACACTAGTTTGTCTCATGAGACCTACCGATGCAATTTTTTTTGAAGATACTTATGTTTAAAATTGCTAAAATATACTCCAGTGTTTTTCTGAAAACATTATGCAAGCTTCTGAAAACAAAATAACTAATTCTGAGACTGCTCGACTAATTACAGGCCATGATGGGTCCACTCCCAATCCCTTCCTGTCTACCAAACTCGAGAGTCAGGTTTTCTGAAAACATTTTTAAGCTTGCATTAAATACATATACATTTGCACTGGGTTTTCATGTATTTGAGAGAAATATCTCTTTTTTTTGAAATAATTTAAAAATCACATATTTATAAAATAAAACATTTACTTTTAAAATATTCTTATAATCTTGTAAGGAAAGCTTTGAATATTTTATAACGGCGGAAAATAACCGCACCCGCCGTATAAGTTAAAAAAAACATTCTTACCTTAATTCTGTCGAAAAGGTTAAAAAGGACCTTGTTTTGAAAACGACGGAAAGATTCCTCTTATAAAAAGTCAAACAAGGGTATAAATGACTTTAACCCATATTCTTGTAAATAATAAAAATGTTTTGAAATACATTTTGAAGAAACATGGATGTGGATGATAAAGAGATCCCAGTAGATTATTACGTATAAACAACCTCGGATAAAGAAGAGATTGTGAAATAACCCTTACCTTGTACTTTTCCTTGGTTGGGGTAGGTTAACCTCCTGTATAATGGTGAAATAGTTGTTATTAAATTATACAAGAATCATATATATTAATATGATATCATATATGATCTTTTAACATTGATTTGTTAATAATATCTTAGAATTATCGTCGTTTCGGGAGTTAACTTACTCATTTTCTTTTATATGTTTTGTTACATAAGCCATGGTTGTTGTTTCTTATTCATATCCAGAATGATATACAGTCCTTAAACATCATTTTTAAATCATCAAATGATAATTATACTTGAATGGATACGATGGAGAATGAATCTCATCGCGTTCGTGGAGACGGTAGTCCGTACGTACGCACGAGCGACAATATCATTCTTTTGATATTAAAATAATATATAAATGGATGGTATATCATATATATAGAATCATTAACATGTTATATTTATTATTTACATGAGTTACACATCATTATTATACCCATCCAAATAATATTATATTGGATAACAATTACACCACGACGTGGAGACGGTAAGCCGTACGTACGCACGTATGGTGACATGTTATTCAAAGGGTGGATAGAATACTGAATATGATTGTACCATATTTATAATAACATCACAGTATATGTGATATACTGGAGTTATTATTTCAGAATGGTAAGAACAAAGGAAGAAGAAGTGGAAGAAGAAATGAACTTAGAAAAGGGTGGTGAAATCATTACCTCTTCTTCGGGTTCTTCCTTTTGATTTGATCAAAAGGGCTCCTTAGGTTGGCTTTCTGATCAAACTAAGGCCTCTAGGTTGTAGTGAGGGATGTTGGGAGAGTATTTGGGCAGAGTTTGGCCGAACCAAAAGGCTTTAGAGGTGTGAAGAAAAGAGAAGGAGGAGTTCCCTTTTATAAGAGGGGTGAGGGGCACCTTTGGAAAAGCTAGAAATATTAATTTATAATAAATTCATATTCGGTTTCCAAAGGCTCCAAAGTTGACTATTCAAAGGATGAGGTGGGGATAGGTCGAAAACAACTCATCCAATAGAATTTAGACAGGTTTGGGTACTTATATTAACCTTATCTTTAAGTATTAACTCTAAGTTAATTAGTTTCACTTTTACAATGTCTCTTTGTATTTTTATATAATATGGTTAATAAACTTACTATATACATCCAAGCGACCCCCAAGTGGTCCATTAATGATTAACCTATCATTATATAAGTCTCTTGGCCGAACCGTAGATTTTTAGGAATTTAATATCAATTAATAATATAATATTTGTTTTAAGAACTCTTTTATGTCAATTTTGACACTATTCAATAGTTGATTTTTGTGAAACTCATAACAGATTGATTACTTCGAACAAAATCCATTAAATCAATCCTAATATATCATATTAGCCTAGAAAATTAGTTTAATTCATTAAAAGTTTCATATTATATTTATTTGGGTATTTATAATATCAATTATTTTAATTTTTCACTATTATATTAATTACTGCATCATCATTGTGTCATAAATAAAATAACTTATTTAATGTCTAAAAATTATAAATAAAATATGATTATGTAGGAAATCTTTTTATCTTTCTAATGAATATTTATAATCGAAAATCCAACATGTATAACCCTATGTAAAAATTGTTGTTCTAAAAGATATATGCCTGTGTCATTTTTGTATTCATTTTGACTTAATAAAGTGTCATTATCACTTACAAGTGGATCCATGGGGTCCCAAAATAGACCCAAAGATGCCCATGGTCGACCATGTATCAACCAATAGGGTTAAGACACGTTTTAGGGTAATTTAGTATTATTATAATATTTTTTTTAACCCTTATTTACCGGATTTACCCTTTAACCATGGTAAATAAAATATTTAATGCAGTAATTATTCAAAATGTGTAAAAATAAAAGTTACCTATTTACACAATTTGAACATCCTGATTCCAAATATGGAATCCATTTTCCTAAATTCAAAACACAGAAGTGGAAGAAATTAATTTAAAATTAATTCCCGCTGTCAAAACAAAAAGCGTGTTTTTAAGAGATAATAACTATCAAAAGATTGACACTTGTTTATGTTCGGTTTAATTGTAAAATTATGTCCAATGATAAACATTAAATTGAATGGTAAAAATATATTCTAAATATACTTTAAAAACACTCAAATTCATAATTTATCACTATTAATTATTTTGATTAAAAAAGTTGTTTTTAATTAAAATTTAGTAATTTTCACTATTCATCAAAATATGAAAGTTATCCGAAATGTACCAAAATTTCACCTTAGGTTAAATTAGATATTCCGAATCCAAAAATGAAGTCCATTTTGAAATATAAAATATATATAATTTTAAAAAGTAGGTATTACTATTCACAACGGCTAGTTTAATTAGTTGTGGTGTGTGTTAGAACTCAAGGTTGCGTACAACACACGTTATCGCATTATTCGAAGGGAAACGTACCGTGGAAGCTTGGGGTGTTTCATTTAAAATTTTTGATGTCCCCATTTAGTCAAAAAGTTTAAAATATTGTATTTAAAAAGGTTTCACTATTAGAAGTTGATAAAAGTGAAATACTGAAAATGAATCTGTTCTTGCAATATGACTAAGAAACTCATAATAGGGATTCTAAAATTATAAGGATTATATAAAGTTCAAAATGTAGTTAATACTATTCATGACCTCTTTTAATGGTGTGATTGAACTCGGTGTTGCGTGTAGTGCAAGTTATTGAATTATTTTTACGAAATAACACACTCTGAAATCCTGGGGTGTTACATTCTCCCCTCCTTCAATAAATTGCGTCCTCGCAATTTGAAATTGTTCTTCGAAAATAAAGGGTTGAAAGTAGAAAATATATTTGTGGGAAAACCCACATCGGAAATTGGGTTACTAAAATTTAGTCTTAATATGAGGAAAAGAGAAATGAAAGGGTCACCACCAAATTATGATCTCGATTCGGAGAACATTGGTGGCAATTAGAGACATATAATTGGAGGAAAAACGTAAATATTTATAGGTAGTGATTGAGGTCATCAATCACAAACAAGTATAAAATTGAGGTCCTTAAACTCATCAATCAATGATGATTTGAAGTACCATCGGTTCAACAAAATATAGGGTATTGGGACAACACATTTTTGACATTTCAAAATATCTTAGTTGAAATCCCACATCGAAAAATGAATTAATGAGGCCTCTATTTAAAATAAAGAGTGGAAAGTATGAAGATTACTGAAAATAACACATACTAGGGTTCCATGTAAGAAAATATGGATATGGAAGAAAAATCTAGCCATCAATTATCTGATGGAGAGTGGTAGAGAACATGGCTATGAAAAGGCCAACAATCCCAAAGCCATAAATTTGTGATGATTTAAGGTACCATCTAGGACAACATTTTTGTTCTATGTTTCTATTATTAATGTTGAGGAATTTATTTATGAGATTGGATAAGATAATAAGGAGATATACTTAGTTTATAATTAGAGTTTTATCCATTAATAAATTTCTACCAAAACTCATCATTCACTCGTAAAAAAAATTCTATTTATACTATTCATAGAGGGTTCCAAAATAAACGAATTTATAATTCATCTACCAGATCTTTTAAAAAACTACTTTATTTAATCCAGGACATCTCGTGGGATAGTGGTAGATGATACACCCTTGTCGCCCTTTGGTTGCGGGTTCAAGTCTCGCAGCCTTGCCGGACGCGACGGGTTGCCGCCCGACCTCCGGGTTGTCCTTTTATGGCAATCCAAAATAATCCAAACTAGAACTATCCAAAATACTTCTGTCCAAACTCACAGTCCAACATTCATAAGGAAGGTAAACATAATATAGATCCTTTTTACCCCGTAATAGCATATGAATACCTTCATCATGTATTACCATATTCCTTATTGATTACATTCATGCTCCCTTATTCCATATAGAATGCTGGATATACTTCATTAATCCAAAAATGTTTTAAACCCCAACAATGATGGAATATACAAATCATTAATCAGTTCCAAGGTAGTCAAGAATATCCAATATAATTTATCCAAAACAATCACATATTATTCCAAAATCACTACCTCAGTATCAGAACTATATTATGGTTTATCATTCTCTCAACCATATATTTTCCAAAAATCTATCCTGCTAATGAGTCAATTTTCTTTGTTCCACACAATCTCAAGTCCTTAATGAAATAGTACTGCAGTACAATCCTTATATACTCCATAATTATTATAACAAGTACATTGTTGATACAAAGCTCAATTGACATAATCAACATAAGAACTCTAATCATTCCTCTTCATCTGTGGTAGTATCATAACTTGATTATTATCCAATAACATCATTTGAGGCATAGTCTGATGACTGGGACATAGGTTCGCGTAGTGTCCAAACTCCTTGCAAATGAAGCATTGTACATTTAAAACCATTTTCTTACCCTTGCAGTCACGTACTTTGTGCCCTTTTCCTCCACACTTATAACAAACTCCCATTCCTTTCAGGCAAGTTCCAGGGTGTTTCTTTCCACAGTTACCACATATGGGAAAATTCTTCTTTTCCCTCTTCCCTTTATCCATCTTTCTCTCTTCCATCCTTTTCTTCTCTTGCTTCCCTTCAAAGCCATAGGACTCAGTAAACTCTTTACATATCTTATCAACACATGATATTATTTCTTCATATGTTGATAATACATGGGAGACTATTTCTCTTATAAATTCTAGCTTAAGACCATGAAAGATATGATCCTTCCTTCTCTTTGGATCATGTGTATTTCTGGAGTTCTCATTCCTTCTACTGGGCGCCATTTCTATACCATGGCATAAACTAGATCAGTTTATGAATCAAAATACATAATCCCATACTTATAAAACACTTAACATAAATTGAACTATTTATGGATATAATCCATAATCATAAAAATGTCTCCTTTGAGGATGTATATACTCATAAACCCTTCATAATGATTTGTAAAGAAAATGAGAGTTATCCTAAGCATATCCCCCGGGAGTGTCGTAACCAAGAGTGCAGCAAGGCCCGTTGTCGTGCACCAGTTCCCGTTCGAGTCTAGCTCAAAGCGGTGTTTTTGGGTTTTACCCCTAGGTACATCTGTTCCAGAGCCGCCTCTACCTGCTCGTATCTAGACAGGGATGTATTGCTCGGAAAACTCACAAAATCTCTACAATACCAAAATTCTAGGAAGTTCTTTTACACTAATCCTCAAAGTTCATCTTAGGTCTACGTGCTCTAATCAGAGTTTATCTAAATCTAGCTTCCAAGGTTTGTACTAAACTTCCTCTGATACCAACTGTAACGCCCCGACCCCAGTTGCCCAGAGTCGGTGCATTACTTCGTAACATTGGCATGATCACAAGAAGATCAAATCTCGAAAGACCGATTGGTTTAGTAGCCTTGGAAACACTAGATATATTCATAAGTTTTACATTACATCATAAAATCAAAAACTACTACAACAACATAATGTTTCCACAGTCCACACTACAATCCCCTCATAATATCCCTGCAGGTCATTCATAACTTACATCTTCACTTCCTGGGAAAAATAAAACATAGAAAAGGGGTGAGCTCAAATGCCCAGTAAGGATAACAATATAGCGGAAACTTTCATCAATAAGAATAAACATTTAAGGCAATGTATAACTAAAACAAAAGCCTTTTAAACATGAACTTTCAACATGGTATGGCATAAATAAAATGAAATAATGCCATTTACTTATTCACATGGATATTCCACTAATCGAATAATCACATGCAAAAATAAATAACAACTTTCATAATGTTGGAATGCATAATGTCAGACTATCATAACCACATAGCCAAGGCCTCGTGCCAAGACTACAAATAAGATTTTGTCAAGGCCTTGTGCCAAGACACTAGTTTGTCTCATGAGACCTACCGATGCAATTTTTTTTGAAGATACTTATGTTTAAAATTGCTAAAATATACTCCAGTGTTTTTCTGAAAAAATTATGCAAGCTTCTGAAAACAAAATAACTAATTCTGAGACTGCTCGACTAATTACAGGCCGTGATGGGTCCACTCCCAATCCCTTCCTGTCTACCAAACTCGAGAGTCAGGTTTTCTGAAAACATTTTTAAGCTTGCATTAAATACATATACATTTGCACTGGGTTTTCATGTATTTGAGAGAAATATCTCTTTTTTTTGAAAAAATTTAAAAATCACATATTTATAAAATAAAACATTTACTTTTAAAATATTCTTATAATCTTGTAAGGAAAGCTTTGAATATTTTATAACGGCGGAAAATAACCGCACCCGCCGTATAAGTTAAAAAAACATTCTTACCTTAATTCTGTCGAAAAGGTTAAAAAGGACCTTGTTTTGAAAACGACGGAACGATTCCTCTTATAAAAAGTCAAACAAGGGTATAAATGACTTTAACCCATATTCTTGTAAATAATAAAAATGTTTTGAAATACATTTTGAAGAAACATGGATGTGGATGATAAAGAGATCCCAGTAGATTATTACGTATAAACAACCTCGGATAAAGAAGAGATTGTGAAATAACCCTTACCTTGTACTTTTCCTTGGTTGGGGTAGGTTAACCTCCTATATAATGGTGAAATAGTTGTTATTAAATTATACAAGAATCATATATATTAATATGATATCATATATGATCTTTTAACATTGATTTGTTAATAATATCTTAGAATTATCGTCGTTTCGGGAGTTAACTTACTCATTTTCTTTTATATGTTTTGTTACATAAGCCATGGTTGTTGTATCTTATTCATATCCAGAATGATATACAGTCCTTAAACATCATTTTTAAATCATCAAATGATAATTATACTTGAATGGATACGATGGAGAATGAATCTCATCGCGTTCGTGGAGACGGTAGTCCGTACGTACGCACGAGCGACAATATCATTCTTTTGATATTAAAATAATATATAAATGGATGGTATATCATATATACAGAATCATTAACATGTTATATTTATTATTTACATGAGTTACACATCATTATTATACCCATCCAAATAATATTATATTGAATAACAATTACACCACGACGTGGAGACGGTAAGCCGTACGTACGCACGTATGGTGACATGTTATTCAAAGGGTGGATAGAATACTGAATATGATTGTACCATATTTATAATAACATCACAGTATATGTGAGATACTGGAGTTATTATTTCAGAATGGTAAGAACAAAGGAAGAAGAAGTGGAAGAAGAAATGAACTTAGAAAAGGGTGGTGAAATCATTACCTCTTCTTCGGGTTCTTCCTTTTGATTTGATCAAAAGGGCTCCTTAGGTTGGCTTTCTGATCAAACTAAGGCCTCTAGGTTGTAGTGAGGGATGTTGGGAGAGTATTTGGGCAGAGTTTGGCCGAACCAAAAGGCTTTAGAGGTGTGAAGAAAAGAGAAGGAGGAGTTCCCTTTTATAAGAGGGGTGAGGGGCACCTTTGGAAAAGCTAGAAATATTAATTTATAATAAATTCATATTCGGTTTCCAAAGGCTCCAAAGTTGAATATTCAAAGGATGAGGTGGGGATAGGTCGAAAACAACTCATCCAATAGAATTTAGACAGGTTTGGGTACTTATATTAACCTTATCTTTAAGTATTAACTCTAAGTTAATTAGTTTCACTTTTACAATGTCTCTTTGTATTTTTATATAATATGGTTAATAAACTTACTATATACATCCAAGCGACCCCCAAGTGGTCCATTAATGATTAACCTATCATAATATAAATCTCTTGGCCGAACCTTAGATTTTTAGGAATTTAATATCAATTAATAATATAATATTTGTTTTAAGAACTCTTTTATGTCAATTTTGACACTATTCAATAGTTGATTTTTGTGAAACTCATAACAGATTGATTACTTCGAACAAAGTCCATTAAATCAATCCTAATATATCATATTAGCCTAGAAAATTAGTTTAATTCATTAAAAGTTTCATATTATATTTATTTGGGTATTTATAATATCAATTATTTTAATTTTTCACTATTATATTAATTACTGCATCATCATTGTGTCATAAATAAAATAACTTATTTAATGTCTAAAAATTATAAATAAAATATCATTATGTAGGAAATCTTTTTATCTTTCTAATGAATATTTATAATAGAAAATCCAACATGTATAACCCTATGTAAAAATTGTTGTTCTAAAAGATATATGCTTGTGTCATTTTTGTATTCATTTTGACTTAATAAAGTGTCATTATCACTTACAAGTGGATCCATGGGGTCCCAAAATAGACCCAAAGATGCCCATGGTCGACCATGTATCAACCAATAGGGTTAAGACACGTTTTAGGGTAATTTAGTATTATTATAATATTTTTTTTTAACCCTTATTTACCGGATTTACCCTTTAACCATGGTAAATAAAATATTTAATGCAGTAATTATTCAAAATGTGTAAAAATAAAAGTTACCTATTTACACAATTTGAACATCCTGATTCCAAATATGGAATCCATTTTCCTAAATTCAAAACACAGAAGTGGCAGAAATTAATTTAAAATTAATTCCCGCTGTCAAAACAAAAAGCGTGTTTTTAAGAGATAATAACTATCAAAAGATTGACACTTGTTTATGTTCGGTTTAATTGTAAAATTATGTCCAATGATAAACATTAAATTGAATGGTAAAAATATATTCTAAATATACTTTAAAACCACTCAAATTCATAATTTATCACTATTAATTATTTTGATTAAAAAAGTTGTTTTTAATTAAAATTTAGTAATTTTCACTATTCATCAAAATATGAAAGTTATCCGAAATGTACCAAAATTTCACCTTAGGTTAAATTAGATATTCCGAATCCAAAAATGAAGTCCATTTTGAAATATAAAATATATATAATTTTAAAAAGTAGGTATTACTATTCACAACGGCTAGTTTAATTAGTTGTGGTGTGTGTTAGAACTCAAGGTTGCGTACAACACACGTTATCGCATTATTCGAAGGGAAACGTACCGTGGAAGCTTGGGGTGTTTCATTTAAAATTTTTGATGTCCCCATTTAGTCAAAAAGTTTAAAATATTGTATTTAAAAAGGTTTCACTATTAGAAGTTGATAAAAGTGAAATACTGAAAATGAATCTGTTCTTGCAATATGACTAAGAAACTCATAATAGGGATTCTAAAATTATAAGGATTATATAAAGTTCAAAATGTAGTTAATACTATTCATGACCTCTTTTAATGGTGTGATTGAACTCGGTGTTGCGTGTAGTGCAAGTTATTGAATTATTTTTAAGAAATAACACACTCTGAAATCCTGGGGTGTTACATAGGGCCTATTAGGAGAATTAATGATGCAATTAGAGGCAAAATAGATTAGATCCAAAATTTTAGGATTTAATTTTATGTGACCGCACAGTTAGTCCGCACGGTTTGTCAAACCATGCGCTAACCGTGCGTTAGCTTCTGCCACATCCATCATTTACACACTTCCTCAATGCACAGTTTCCCTTACCCATGTGTCAACCGTGTGGAAGCCACTTCCTCCCCGGTCATCCACGTAAGGTTTGGACGCACATTTTAGACTACCCGTGTGCTACCTGTGCACCTTCCCCTTTTACTTCAAACATCAATCCATGATCTCCCGACTCTCCCAAATGTCACCATTAACATTAAAAACAATAAAAGCATCAATTAAGGGGTACATACCAAAAACCGGGGTACTAAATTCTCCCCACCATTGGCCTTTCCGTCCGTAGAATGTAGAAAACCATTGGTTGCCTGAAAGAGTTCTGGCTACTGCTCTTTCATTTCATTCCCACGTTCCCAATTCCTTTCCTGAATCTGACCATTTTTCCACAAAACCAGCACTAGGCCAATGCTTTTTCCATGAAAGACATTATCCTATCTATCCACAATATGCACCGGGGTATGTATCAACGAAGCATACGTCTATAGGCTAACGTGATCCCATCTGATAACATCGTCAGGATCGGGATGATACTTCTTCAACCGAGAAACATGGAACACATTATGCACTTCACTGAACCGTGGTGGTAATGCCAACCGATATGCCACCTCGCCAACCTGTTCTAGTATCTCAAAAGGGCATATATATCGAGGAGATAAATTTCCATAATTCCCGTAACGATGATATCCCAGACATAGAGAGATCCTCAAGAAGACATGATCACCTACAGCGAACGACAGCTGTCTTCGACGGTGATCTGCATAGGATTTCGGAAGACTATGTGTCGTCTCCATCCTTTTTTGTATCAACTGAATCTTCTCCGCTATTTCTTGGACAACCCTCTGCCCGACTAGTGAAGTTTCACCTGTTTCCACCCAGTATAGTATAGAACGACAAGGACACCCATACAATGCTTCAAATGGAGCCATGCATATCGAAGCTTGATAGATGATGTTGTATGATAACTCCACTTAGAATATATTCTCCTCCCATAATCCAAAAAAATCCATTACACAAGCCCTCAACATGTCTTCCAACATATGTATCATCCGCTCGGATTTCCCATTCGTCTGATGATGATACGCTATGCTCATTAACAACCGAGTCCCCACGGCCTCTTGTACAGATTTTTATAAACGAGATGTGAACCTCGGATCTATGTCTGACACGATTGAAACTGGTACACCATTTCACTTTAACACTTCCCAGATATAGATTTTTGAATGATCTTCCACAGTATGAGTTTCACGAATAGGGATGAAATGTGCCGTCTTGGTCAAACGATCCTCTATCACACAGATGGCATCGTGTTTCCAGACCGTTCTTGGAAGACCTATAACAAAATCCATTGCTATCTGATCACATTTCCACACTAGGATAGGTAAGGACTATAAAAAAACTGCTGGTCTCTAATGCTCTACTTTAAGATTCTTACATGTTAATCAACATAAGATGAACTCATCCACCTCCCTTTTCATGCCGCTCCACCAAAACTACGTGTGAACGCCTTATACATCTTTTGTGTACCCGGATGTACCGTCCATCTTGAATGGTGGTAAGCATGAATGTGTTTTTCCTGACACGCTATAGGTACAACCATCTGATTTATGAAACACAAAATTGAACTCCCATCCATCTTGCATCCCTCAATTGTCTCCCCCCCATTGAGTTTGGAACTCATTACAACGCAGTATACATCAAATGCATGTTCCTCCTTAGCTCTATCCACCAAATTAGGGACAAGCGCAACTAGAAAGAAAAATAAAATATCACCCTGGTCTTCACATTCAACATGCATGTCGGCTATGACCGACATCAACTTCCATTCATTTGAAGCTTCTTTTTCCAACTGAGCATACGACTTCCTGCTTAATGTATCAGCCACCAAATTACCTTTACATGGTGTATAAGTAAAGTCAAAATCAAACATTTGAAGACAATACATCCATCTCTTCTACCTCAGATTCAAATTTCGCTGTGAGAAAATGTGTTTCTAGTTTTTGTGATCTGTAAACACAGTAAATTTCTCACCAAAGAGTTAATGTCTTCATGTCTTCAATGCATGGACGACTGCAGCCAAATCCAAATCATGTGTTGGGTAATTATTCTCATGGACCCTCAACTTCCTGGACCCAAGAAACAACATGGTTTCATTGCATGAGAACACAACCCAATCCTGTTCCTGAAGCATCACAATACACCACATACCCCTATCCTGATTCTGGCACCATCAATATGGGGGCTGATGTAAGGCGGACTTCCAACTCTTGAAAAGACCATTGACATTCCTCAATCCATTGAAATGCACTATTTTTCTTTGTAAATGCTATTATAGGCGAAGATAGTCATGAGAATTCACAGACAAATCATCGATAAAAACCAGCTAGACCAAGAAAATTGTTTATCTCAAAGGAATTCTTCGGCGGTTTCCAAGAAATAACAGCTTCTATCTTTTCTAAAACCACAGAAACACCTTTCTCAGAAACGAAATGGTCTAGAAAACATACCTCTTTATCCAAAAATCGCACTTTGATAATTTGGCATATAGGGGATGGTCCCTCAATATTTCAAACACTATCGCCAAGTGTTGCTCATGATCATACCTTGTTCATGAATACACCAATATGTCGTCGAAAAACACAACAACAAATGAATCCAGATATTGCTGAAATATCTGATTCATCAAATCCATGAATACCGTTGGATCATTCGTTAGACCGAAAGGCATGCCATCATATTCATAGTGACCATATCTGCTTCTGAAGGCTATCTTTGGAATATCCTCCTTCCAAACACGCAACTGGTGATATCCTGACCAAAATTAAATCATATAGAACCACTGAGCTACCCTCAATTGATAAAACATGTTATCAATGCATGGAAGCGGATATTTATTCTTTATCATAACTTGGATAAGTTTACGATAATCCATACGTAGACTCAATGTTCTATCTACTTTCTTTACAAAAAATACTGGTGCTACCCATGGAGACACGCTTGGCCGAATAAAACATTTTCTATCCAGCTCCTCTAACTACACATTCAATTACTTTAACTCCATTGGTGCCATCCTATAAGATGGAAGTGAGATAGGACTAGTTCCATGTAGGAGATCAATCGTAAACTCCACTTCTCTTATAGGTGGTAACACAGAGAATATTTCAGGAAAAACGTCGTGAAATTGATCAACAACTACTGGAAAACTATTACTCATGATATCGTCCATCGATTCCATGTTTAACGCAGCCAACAGGTAAGAGATTGTTTCCACCACTGGTGCCAACGATCTTGTTGCACCTACCTTGACCACTGTTTCTTATCTAAAGAGATTCTCGATGCCATCCTCAGTCGCGAAACTGAATTCTCTGTCATAACAGTCGATGTGAGCCCTAAACATTGTCAACCAATCTATACCCAGGATTATATCATAGACATCCATATCTAGCACAGTGAAATCCCATTTCATCTCATCTCCATCAACAGTTATATATCATTCTCTACACACGAAGGATCTACATTCTCTTTCACCGAGAGGTTTTTGAAGTTATATCACAGAGAGAATCATTTAAACTCTTATGCTTAGCAAATAAGAAATACTAGAACCAAGAAAAAAATGTGATGCACCGGAATCAAACAATTCTTGCATGGGGTAGAATTCAAAAGAATCGTACCTATCACCGTAGAGGGTGAAGACTGAACATCCCGAATCACCTGTTCCGCTCCGAACAATTTCTTTGTTGGTTTAATTTGCTCTTTATTTCCTTGTTGAGATTTCCCAGCCTGGGGAGTCATGGTATTCTTTGAATCTCCATAACTAGATCTATTCTATTGGTGAGACTGATTTTGCTGTCCTTTCCCTGTCAAAGCAAGAGATTCTTGCGACGCCTAAGTAGTGTCACGTGCACACAACCTGGGAGCACTGTGACAATATCAGTGAAGATGGCCCATCTTGTTGTAATTGTGACATGCTTTCGGGGGTTCTGTACATTCTTGTTTCATGTGATCAATTTCACCACATAGAAATCACCCGACCTTCAACATGGGACACAGAGGAAGATTTAGAAATTCAGCCATTTAATTCTGATTCACACTACCGCCTTGGATGTAGGAGTCCCTCTTCTTCTTGTTCCATGCATTATATTTCCCACCCGTTCCCATGTGTTTCATCATACTTCCTCCTCCCATAATTCTTAAGATGTCTCTTTCTACTATGGTTTCTCTGTTTACCATCTCTCTATAATTCGTAATACATAGTGAATATTTCTTCAAGTGAATCTCTTGTCGCGACCCTGATTAAAAAATGCATGCCTTTGGTGACACACTTGCTGCAACTTCCGGTGCAATGTGCAATAACTTCATCAATTTAGCCGCATAATCTGTGATAAGGAGATTATCCTACTTTAGGCTGAGAAAGCCTATTTTCCTCTGGATCTTGAACGTGTGAGGATAAAATTGTTTACTGAACAATTCCTCAAATTCTTCCCATCTCAGGCCTTTATCTACCTTATCCTGCACCACTAGCTCCCACCACTATCATGAAAGATCCTCCAGCATTTATGTTTCCAGATTTACATTCATCTCTACTGGTGTACCGATGAAATCAAAGATAAGATTCATTCTACTTAGCCACACCTCCATATTTTTCTGGTTCAGAATCACGCCGAAAGATGGGTGGATTCTGCTTCTGGAACTGGACGGAATGGTCTATATGCCTTGACTCATCCCTCTGATTCCCCGTGTCCACATCCTTAAATGCTTGAACAATACTTTGGACTAGTTGCTAGTTCACCTATGGCTCAGGTGCGACCACATTCTCTACCGCCTCATCAGTTTAGTTTCTATGACGTCTAATGGGTGCCATTTTCTATACAAACAACGCACGTTGTTACTCTCACTTCCTAGAAACTGAAGGGTTAGAATTTAAATTCCTATCACATCCCTATCACAACATTGATTTCCAATCATTTCTAAAATAGATGTTTTCTTTTTTTTGAAAATCATTTTATTTTCAAAATACAGCCACTATTATATTTTCAAATTATTTCATTTGAAAACATGTTTAAAATTTTCAGAATTTAGGCTTTTTCATCAAACCATAATCAATTTATCAAAATGATTTATGTAGTCCTATTGGGAAGTCATTCCTCTACAATTCATGCCATGCTCATCACATTGGCTAAACTCATGACAATGAGATTTTCAACATTTTAGAAGTGTCACCAAACACTTATGTACCCTACTCCCTGGTAACTTGAAGATCTACATAAAGGGGTTAGATACGTTCTTTTATGCTATACCTTTCAATTTCTAACTATCCTACTCCTTTCTATGATTCCAACCCAAGGAATAGACAAGGTGGAATTTCAACTCCCGGACCAATAACATCAATTACCCCTTGTTAGGCAAGGACCCGACAAGATGGTACCATTTGTACCTCAATGGAAGGACCAGACAGATACCATTTGTAATGAACCAAAAATTCTCATTGGCTTGAGTGCTCAACGAGTCATTACATGGCCTTAAGCGACATCCCCGAGGCTCAAAGGCGGGCAATAAATATCGAAGGGTGTCAAAACACATGGGGATGATTTACCCTTTAAATGAAAACAACCAAAAAACCATGAAAACTAAATAAACATATCCAAGAAACCACTATATTATTCATGATTTAAACCCCAGATATTTCAGTCATTTATTTCATAATAAACCTACCAACGTGAAACAATGGAAGAAAAACAAGATCAGAGTAAACAACAGAATGACAACCAGAAAGTATCAAAGACAACAAAGACTCCAAGGCTCCACAAGCTTCATGCTCCAACATCACAAACCAACCCAAGCGTCACAAAGTAGTTATATAAACACGTGACACTTTACCTTTTCCAAAATCCCAGTATAAGACATCTGCAAAAGCACTATCGTGCCAAATCATGGGGTGAGTAATGAAACACGGTAGTTTTTCCTCGATGACTTCCCAACCCATGCCTCTAGAATAAAACATGTTAGCGCATTTATATAGAACAATTGATATAAAAAAATTTCAAAAAGGTTCACAATATAAAAAGTTCCAAGTCAAACCCATTTTACAACCAACCCAATCTTCCAACCAAAACCATATTTTCCATGAAAAGCAGCCAAACTAGTTTCCAAATCAAAACCCCATATCAATTTAGCATAACCATTCCATTCCACATAATCACATCATTGCCCGTGCATGCATCGTTATGACAGTTCCATAAACATGAGTGGTCTCTCGTCGATCTACCAAGTATTCACAAGGTAATTATTTCCCATGTGCCATTACACTTTTGGCACCGAGCACAGGGTCATATTTCAACCAAGCCTCGTAAATGTAATATGAACACACACACCATGTATGCCCAAAAACAAAACCATTTCAACAATGCCAAAACCATTTCAATAAAAAAACCCTTTTATTGAAAATCTTATTTCCCTAACCATTTTCCAAATCCCTAAAATCCATATTTTAAAATCACCATTTCAAAATCACGAAACCAAAACACTTTGTACAAACCATTCATTCAATTTCCACAATTTCATCAAAAACCATAAATCAACACTAAAGAAGATTTATAACATGATTTGCACCAAAATTTCACAATCAAAACCAAACAAATAAATCAATTTGAACTAATCCTTCAATTTATAAGAAATGGGAATTGAGATTGAGGCCACCTACCTCAATAAATTAGGCGAAACCAACCAATAGACGAAGAACACAAACTAAACCGAGCCGATTCTCAAAAACCCTCCTTGGATCCCTTCTCCTAACACAACCAAGACCAAATATTTTCATATTTGGCATCCAAACCCATATATCTACCCATTACTGGCATAGATCAAATAAAACAAAATAAGAGGAGAGGTAGATGTAAGTAGATTTAAGAAACCGATCAAAAATGATCACATACCTTAAGAATACAACTTCAATTCCCCATGAGAACCCTTCAAATCACCTCTGGAACGCCTGGGAGAAGTCCTCCAACCATCAACGGAGAGTAATACCGAGTTAGGGCCACTTAAGAGCATTAATGAGGCACTTATAGGAAAAATAGATTAGATCCAAAATTTTAGTATCTAATTTTATGTTACTGCATGGTTAGTCCCCACGATTTGACAAAAGGTGCTCTAACCGTGCATTAGAATCTTCCTCGTCGTTCCTTCATGCACGTCCTCATCGCACGGTTTCCATTAACCGTGCATCGACCATGTGGAAGCCACTGCCTCCCCAGTCATCCACGCACAGTTTTTCCGCATGGTTTAGATTAACCGTGCGCTACCCGTGTTCCTTCCACGTTTACTTAAAACTTCAATCAATGATCCCCCAACTCTCACAAAAATCACCCTTAACAATTACAACAAGAAAAGCATCATATAAGGGTTACATACCAGAAACTGGTGGGTACTACAATATCCTTCATGTGTGTGCATTGGTAGATCTTTTCTAGGGTATTCCCGATTTTATCGAGGCTTCATCAAATATTTCAGTCAGATTGCTCTTACTATGTCCTGATTAAATCAAAAGTTTTCTTACTCTGAGTATGAATATTCATATAGGAAATGCATTGATAAGTTAATGAATCATGTAACCACTTCTCCAATCATACAACCTTAAAGGTGGGAGCTTCCTTTCCAGCTTATGTGTGACACATCCAACGACATTATTGGAGTTGTCTCATCATAGAAGGTGGAGGGACATTCACATGTGATTTACTATACATTGAGGTCATTGTATTTAGTCTAATTATATTTCACAACCATGGAAAAGGAATTTCTTTCTATCATATTCACTTCATATAAATTTTGTTCAAATTTATTGGGCACAAAAGTAGTTGTTTTTTCTTACCATGAATCTCTAAGGTACCTATAGATGAATCAAGATGCAATGCCCAAACTTATCTGATGGATGCACCTACTTAAAATATTATATGTTGTGATAAAGAACATGAACGCGTCAAAAAACCTCATGGAATACAACATGTGAAGGATTATTAAAACATTAGAGATTGACACCTTGGTCTAGGTATAACTTCGAGACACTTTCCCTGATGAAAGTCTTTATTCCATCTCATGTACACATCATGGGTATGCTAATTTAGTTAACTTCCTTGTTTCCTCTAAAATCCCTATAAATTTAAATAATAATCAAGTCCAAAAGTTAAAGAGTTATTGAAGATTTTGTGTTTGGTATTATCCATACCTATGGCGTATTTTTGGTGATCATATTATTAAGAGGTGTGTTCTTGATCATGAGTTTGATTGTATTCCACATTATAACAATACAATTTTATGTGGAAGAGTCTTTGGACCCCAATGTACAACATGGAAAGTCTTCAAATCTATATTATATTAGGATATATTATTTCATGATGCTTAGGCGTTCTGTAAGTAATTCTCACTTTTCCAACAAACTACAAAAAATTATAGGAGACCCGAGATTCCCCAAAAACACATATAATTCTATGATATTTTTCATGTGTGGGTCCTCAATTGAATGGGTAAATTTACTTGTTCAATTGGATTTTGTATATTTTGATTTTTGTAATTTAGGTGGGTAAATAGGTGGAGGATAAGGCTACTAGGGCTGGTGATTCTCATGTAGTAGTTTCATTTGTCAAGGCATAAATTTTTTCTAGGTTTGGATTACAAAAGGATATCATCATTTAATAGGGAAACCCATATTCCTTAGGAATTTGGATTCCCTCCATCCGAAGAATGGGTGGAACACAAAACATCAATACCATACCAACCACAAAAAAGTGGCCAAACTATGGTTTCAAATCAATATTTCATTAAAATTTTAGAGAAAATATGGAAACTGAAAGGGAAGGATTGGTGCATGCTCTTTGATGATCTTCTTTAGACTTTTACGACATCATACAAGACACTCAATAGTATATCCCCATTTTGGATTTTTTTGGGATATCATGTCATCTCCCTGTAGAATATGAGAATTGGGAATCTTGGACAATAATGAAATGAAAGATTGATTTGGACAAAGATGGAATTCAATGGAATCTGTAAATTAAAGAGCTTGATGAGATTCAATTTTCATCCTATGAGTACTAAAGGCTTTACAAGGAAAGATAAAAACTAAATACTGACAATATGATCCAATAAAGTGAGTTTCATGTTGGATATAAAGTCATCCCTACAATTCATGACTAAAGATGTTGAATTCCATATGACATGATCCTTATATTGTATTTAATTTTTTTCCTTATGGTGTAGTGAAGATCAAAAGAGAGGAAACTGGAAGATGCTTTACAATTAATGGGAATCCATTGGAGAAATGCATTAATGTACTTCCTATCAATTTAGTGGATTTCATCACACTCAATGACCCTATCATCACATGATTATATCATTCATTTTCTAACCCTTTCACTTCAATATTCTTTTTCCTATTTAAAATTCTTTACTTCATGTGCACATATCATTTCATATGTTCACATTAAGGAAAAAAGAAATATTTTTTGTGTCGGGTATGGGACATCATTTTGGGGTAGGTATTTAGGATTTTTATTTATGTGTTTTTTGTGACTTTTCTGTTATGTGTTAAATTAAATTATTCAAAGAAAAACAAAAAAACATATCATGTAATATGATCATTTAGATATGGAATATATGGAAAATGAATTTTTTAATAATTCATTGGTTCACTGATAAGAATGAGAATGATTACATCATAAAGTTATAGTTTTTATAACAATTTAATTTGTCGATGATATTGTTTATTGTGCATCATAAAATATTTTATATTGAGAAATCAATTTTTCATGATATTTGTACATGGTAAATTATGTCATTTATTTCTCCACACAACATTTCAATCAGTATGGATTGTAATATTTTTCTCACTCAATTGATGGTATAGTCAATTTAGTTCAAAAAATTCCATGTCTAATCCATACATTTGTTTCCCTTCAATTTTCTTTTATTACTATATATAAATGTCCTACACACCTGTAATTTTTATCTAACTATTGTACGCCCTCAAAAACAATTTTTGTGTTGTGTCTTGGGTAGGTCAAAAAACACTCTTCCTAAAATATTTATCTTGTTAAAACTATTATAATTATTGTCGTGAGAATATCATATATTGTTTGAGAGATGAGTGAGAGATATTTTCAATGTGAAACATAAAAAAATAAAAAAATAAATGAGGGGAGTGATGAAATGTACAATATATGGTGATATCTAGGTCGAGTGCTTAATATATGCCTTTTGAAAATCCATAATTGAGTGGGTTGTGAAATCAAATTTCAATGTAATGTAGAATAGGTTTGGTGTGTCAAATCATGTAATAAGAATTATTTTCCACGATCTGAATATACTAAATAATTTTTGTAGATATGGCCTTGAAATGGATGGCACACACATCTTTGGGGAATTAATGGGATAGTGGACCCATAACTTGTTTCTCTATTATTAGTGTCATTAATCTCTTTGGATTTTATTTTGATTAAATTTACAATAAATTTAATTTCAAATTTATTGATATTGACTCTTTATGGGATTGTTTCTTTTCCTATATTTCCTTTGTGTATTGAAGAATATTAACATGCATATCATGTCACAATTGTTTTTAAAATACATGATATGAGGGTTTTTCGATGAGTGCAAAAGCATATGTGTGGGAGAGTTCGTTAAACACTATTATATTGAATAATTTTTTTATAATAACTGAAATAATTTTCTCAAATTGTTCTAAATAAATTTATTTTTATAATATTTGTGATTACATCATTGTTTTGAAATCTTGATGAAAAATCATGTTTTTACCTTTTGCAGTTCACTATAGTACTTCAGAAATAAATATTTTGATATGAATTATTTAAACTTCTTATTTATCTAATATTGTCCTAAAATAATGGGATACAAATATCAGTTCATAAATATGTGAAAAATCATGTATTTTTTTAGACTTAATGGACCATGAAGTCAAAGCTATACTTGACTCTTCAAGTTGGACATCACTTTAGTATTTGGGCCATAACTTATAAATTTATACAAGGATTGGGCCCAAATTTGTAAAAGATCTTGAGGAAAGAATTTCAAACAAATAATTCTTATGGATGGGAAACTGGTCCACATGTTTTGGATGCAAAACAGGTTGATCAATTTGGATTAAAAATAATTGAAAAAATTTACCCATTCACATTTGAATCCATTTTTATCCTAGACTCCCCTATATTCTATAAATATGTATTTCCTTATTTATAGGGGTTGGTATATGTTTTGGGAGATTGAAGGCATTATATAATTGGTTACACCCCTTTCTCTAGGCATTTTTAGTTGTAGATCTCTTGAATCTAGGATCAATTCATCAAATCCTTCTTATTCTTCATTACTTTGTAATATTCTGGTTTTTTCAATAAAAAAATAGTTCCTATTCAATTTTTTATATTATTTTCAATTTTATTCTACTATAAATCTTCTAATTTGGGATATAATGAAAGAGTATAAATTTTATTGGGTTATACACTCTCAAAAATCATTTTCAAGTGAAACATGTTTCTACGATGACTACACCGCCCGTGGAATACTAATTCTACATCTTAATTGAAAAAAATATAACCATCTAAGCTTAATTAATTTGAATCAATGAGCTACTAAAATTCACATATTTTGTTTTATTAATTTTTTTAATTAAATAAAACTATGAAATAAATTGATTGATTCACACAAAATCACATGAGGTCATGAATTTTGTGAATTGTGATAGTGTGACCTTAATCGTGTTACAAAAAACACATGAGATTAATTTTTAGTGTTCAAATATAATGTCTAAACTCAATTAATATTCATTTTTATAATTTATATGTTTACTATTTTACTACTGACCATAAGCTATTATTGGAACAACAATCATAACAGGTTGTTCTGATTGAATGTTCCGAAGAAAGCCAAGGGTTTAACTCTTTTCATCATTGTGGTAATTTTAATTCATGTAGGGTTAGAGGTTTATAAATTACGGGATCAAAAATTAGTGTATGATAATTTAAATGGTAATGATCAATAATTAGGTGAAGAGGTAGAGTAATATTAATTAGTTGTTTGAAATATTTTTCCTGAAAAAAAAACATCTTTTAATTTTGTTTTCTTAATCTCATTTCATAAACAAAAGGAACAAAAAAATCAATATTCTTCTAGTATACTTCACTTAGGTTTATAAAATGTAAAAACCCCATAAATTTTATGTAGTGTATTTATTATATTTTATTTTAATTTTAGAATACATTAATGATGTTTTTTAATATATCTCCTATTTTTATAGATGTCTTTGGTCAGACGCTTTGCTACAACAATTTCCCCCAAAATCACACATCATTTAAGGGCTCAATGATAGATCCTTTAAATTTACATGTCACTAGATCCACCTATCTCGTTCTTGTATCCATTAATAAAATAGTGGGCCCAATGTGGAACTCACAATAAAAATGGGTTGCAAAACACTGGGCATTCTGGTCTACAACATCATCAGCATGGATCTCAATTTATTAATGGAAGATGGGATGATTCTGGGGAATTTGTAATTGCTTTTCGTGTATCCATATTGATAGGTGATTCTTTCTTCTGTACATGACAAATGCTATATGAAATAAATTAATAAATTCCAGCAAACACAAGGGAAAGAGTAATGTCAACATGGTTGTCCCGCATGATAGTACACCCACCATGACATCATCCCTGGCAATGGTTATTGCGGCCCAAACCACATCTCATCATTAAAAGATCATTCTTAAGAGCTCCATAAACACCATAATATGATGATATGAGTAATAGGTGGTCATTTCCATGATGGATAAGTTCCTCCAAGACATGGAGTGTTTTTCTCCTCATCGACAATGCCTCCCCAATGGACATGTAGAGAGACATAACTCCCCACTCTAATGATGAATTGCTTCAAGTGCCTCTCCCTAGAGTGCTCCAATGACTCGATTCCCTGAGATAAGGTGATAGGGGATGCTCATGTCATCCCAGCTACAACTACCTCATGGGAGCCGACATGGAGGTATCCCACTAGTCTTTTTCAATAGCAGCAGTGATTAGTTGTCCCAGATGATAAGTAGGTGTACTACACCCCACTCTAATGTTTTTGATCTGGGAGAAATGATCCCAATGTTGGCACCATGATTTTAAGGATGAATAACATGGGGAATCATTTTCCACAGCTCCAGTGGAACCTCATTCCATAAGAGTATGTCCGCAGATCCCTTATTCTATAATGTTGGGACCCATCAATTCTATTTTGGGATTGAGACCCTATACACCCTATAGATAGTTTGGGTTTAATCTATCAACAAATGGAATCACCAGCATCCATTAATGACTAATATGTGATAATGATATAAATATGGAGGTCCCCCTCATACCACCACCATCTAGAGTGGAGGTCCTCCCTATTCTCACACTCAAAATAGAGTCCCTCCTCCTATTTTCAGTGTCAATCAAGGAATATTTCCTCACCACAAAGTTGATATCGTGTATAAAATTACTCTCTTACTTATAGATCCTGATTTGGAGTTCATTAAATTTTTATTTAACTTCAATGAAAATTATTTCTTCACATAATTCCCTGATCAAGAAGAGGTCCTCCATACTCCATAATTAATCCACAAAATGGTCCTCCCTGCTTCATCAACAACCACTACAGAGGTCCTCCTCGTACAACCACCATCTAGTACAAAGGACCTCCCCATGGAATATCCAATAAGAATGATGTCCCTCACCAAGTTTCAACTAGCCACCATTAAGGTCCTCCCTATTAATTTTGAATCCAATACAGACATTCTCCTCATGCTCATGCTTCTCAACATGAATTACATCCCTATTTTCAGATTAATAAGTTTTAAGGCCCTCCCTGTACTTCAACCCACTAAAGTGGAGGCCCTCCGCTCTCTCACAATCAATTTTTTGGGTCCTCCCCAATGACTTAATAACCAAAGTAGAGTTCATCCCAATATATTCAACACCCAAAATGATGTTTGTACTCATTCATAAGATAAAACCTTCCACAAAAAATTGCCTCGTTGTAAAAGTGTAAACTGATTTCTTCAAAGGAAAAATTCAAGGAAAATTCATGTAATTTTAAATCATCTTCCCTTTTCATAATCTATGATCAAATGCGATCAATGGTGGATCCCTAATCACTAACATCTACATAAGACTCTAAGGATGGTGTCTGAATTCAGAATTTCACCATCAAAGAAGTTCATGTCCCCGATATTCCTGAATCTCTTTATAATTCCATGAAATTGGAAGAATAGTTGGCTCTTTTATAGGGTCTCACTATGTAGACATCCCTTTCATCAGAAGTTTCATTATCTACCTCTACCCAATATCTTATTCAGTTTTTGGTGGATTTAATGAAGAAAAATAATTAGGTCAACATGAATATTTATGGTACTATAGTCTCACATGAGGAAGTGTTGAGCACCCTATCCTACAGGGATGGGATGATTTGGTCGACACCTACATTGCGAAACAAACAAACATGTAGTGAACTACCTGCACATGTAGTGGGTCCTCCACTAGTTAGATCACCACCACATAAACCCTCATTAGTGTCTCCACTAGTACCTCATCTAACATATACCAACTTTTCGGAAACCAATATCCTTGCCCAAAAACTGAACAATGAATCTAGTGGTATTCCCAGGCCTCTTACGAGTTTTTAGTGGTTTATTAGCCTAATGTTGTTCCCATATTCAACATCCCAGAGTCCCTTACCATGGATGAGGTCACATTCTTATACCAAGATATCTTGGTGACACATTCTTCACCTATGTAATCATAAGTTGGTTTACCCAAGGATCCAAATAACATTTTGATCACACAGATCAACAATCACACATGGTCGGGGTGGAGGTACTTGCAATGGCTCGTCACCAAGTGTCACGCTTCTACCACTAGACCCTATGACAAATATGAATCCAGAGCTTCACATTTCTCTAAACAATTGTTAAAGAGGTATCCCCACATGTGTAGATATGATACTGGGTATAGTTTTCAATTTTCCCCTATAGTCCCATCCTACATCTGTTGGACATAACAAACTATTTCAAAGTTATTCCTATTAAAATCAGCATGTTGAATATGGTTGTCCCCAATGTATCATATATGGATGGGGATACCTATAAAAACTAATATACAGATAACTATCCTACTATGGAATTGTAATATCAGGTGAAGCCTACATGTTATTCACTCACCTATAAACATATGAAATCATCCTCGAGGAATCCTTTTCATTGTTACATCTTAGTCAGAATAACTATAAGGGAAAACAATATATTTTGGACTTCTATCCGACATATCAATCATACATTGTCAAAAAAATATAGATGATGATCCAGTAATTTCCACCCTATGTCACCAGATTGCATATCAATAAGGATCATTAATGAGCTCATTTCTATGGGATTCCAAAATTATTGATTCTCTCAATAGGATCATGCATATTTCCCCCTCGGGTAGCAGGGGAATCCTAAATTCTAACTCGGATTGATCTCCCATGTCAATCCCTGATGCCTCATGCATCCCAAAATTGTAAAAACCATAATTTATGAAAAAAAACAATGAAATGTATCACAAAATCATCATGGGTCAGGTGATAATCTCCCCCATGATCCAGATCAAGAAAGTCCATCAGTTTCTACTCATGTATCTCCACTAAAAACTCCTCATACTACTCCATGATCCACTGATCCTACTTACAATTTTGATGATCATGTCAACACATTGTTGGTTAGGGATCTCTAATATGATATGAAACTCCAATAGGATGATTTGATAGCTGGTCTCATAGCTCATCACAAATCCATTGAGACATGATTGGGGGCATTCCCACCTGATGGAAATCTATCACTAGCATTGGTGGATTATATGAGAGGACGCCAAGATTTTTGGAATATTACCTTCATATCCTTCAATGTGAAGCATGACCCACTACAACATCAGGACCACTTTATCACATAGTGAAATCCCATGATCGGATCCCATTACAGTAGGAAGGTGTCCTGAATTTATGTTTTGTATAGACATTGGAAGAGACCGTGTTCTTCTTGTACAACCATTTACCCATAGGGTCCATTATTGTTTGAGAAGCATTCACAGTTAGTTTCACTACCAATTAACATCCACCACTAACAAAAAAAATATTCATTACCATTTCATGAGTAGATAACTACTAGATGAGAACCACTTAAACATTTTTTCCCAATGGAATGGGCTTAAATACTCACTCGATATTCCACTGACCCGGGAGAAGCTACTGATGTTCATGGGGAAGGTCAAGAACGATTGGGTACCATCCATCATCACTTGGAACATCCCAAATGGATTTCATTATTATTATGATAAAGCCGAACACATTAAGTTATACTTACAGTAAACCCAGTAGGAACATCATATTCCTATTCCATCTTCTGCAATAAGAGTACCTAATGTATAGGAATCCTCCAAATTCTAGGTGGGGCCCTAGAGCCACAAGATCTATTGTCAAACCGGCCTTCCTTGTGCATCCTCATCGAGTGCAGAAACCTCAACAACCTCATCCATTCCTAGTAAGAAAACCTACTAGAACATACTTGAAAAGAATTATTTCCTATGTAAAATAATGGGGTTCATACCCTCAATAGGGCCAAGCTCCCAGGGCTCCCTTTCATGATACGATATACCAGACCTACACATTCAATGATTCTTATGTCCATAGTTACTTCCATAGTTCTGTAAAATAGAGATTCATGAAACTTTTAGAATGTATGAAGCCCTATGAGGATGAGTTCACTAATATCTCCAAATACAATCCATACCATGGGATTATTTTGAATAAGACTAAGAAATTATATGTGATCATGTATTTGATCCATCAAAAACAGGATAGTGGGGTAGTCAAACTAGGCCATGTTCTAAAATAGGTGACATATGTCTCCCTTGATCATGATAATGACATCGAGGGTGAATGGAAATTGGTTTCCTACCATAGAACCCATTAATATGACAACTGGTTGGCTTGTAAGGTAGTGTCTTGTTCCCACAACATCATCTATGCGAGCCTATGTTGGATTGAATCTCCTAAAGTCACCACGCCATCCCCAGATGATGCTTCGGACACAACATCACATCCTTCCATGTTTAGAAGGTGTATGCGTTGAAGACATAATAGAATGAAAAGTCACTCACCAGTGGATAATGCTACCCATAATCTCAAATATTTCATTCCTCTCGATGTGGACACCACTCCCAGGGTCATTCTTGCATTAGAATACTCATACGAATATTCCTAAGAATATTCCACTATCAATACTGTTAGGATAGAAAATACATACCTTGTTTTCTATGATAATGAATTTTAGGATCTCTCTTTGAGTGTCACGAGTTTATACAGTCCTAGAAAGAGTATAAGAACTAAAAAATATTAGAATGTACAATATATTGTTTATATCCATGCCATGAATAATATTGAGGCCATAAATGAGGTTCAATGAATATTATAAGAGGCATTGTCATCCAATCCTATTTTGTCCGTCTTGCTGCCATCATAGACTATGGTACTCAAGAAGGATGAATAGAAATGAATGCACCATTACTGGATGTGTCCAGCTAAATCCATCCATCAATCAACCAATAGTCAATCAGATGTTATAACATCCTGACCCAGAATCCACTAAAGTGGTGCTATGAGAAATGTTTTCATAAGGCCTCAAGCATGCATCCACATATTCCAGAGGCTGCTGACTAGCATCGATGGCCTAGGGTGTGATAGTGGGGAGACTATTCCCTCATACTAGAGTAAGAAAACATCAAAAATAACTATGTATCATTAATAGTTGAATGTAAACCTAGTGAACAAGATATAAACAACTGAAATAGAACATGTTGTAATAGTAAAAGGTTGTTAAAGGCCGAACCTCAATGAAAATAAATACAACACTTGTCACCCACTAGGACGACCATATAGATACAAGTTAAAAATAAACTAAATTTAAATGTATTGGTCTATAAAATTAACTCTAAGCCAACTCATGTTCCTGATCTCTAGACATTTTCGAGCTACACCGGACTGATTAGTAGAAACACTCCAGCTGATAGGCTCGATCATGTAACACAAGCCTCAACCCTATCCATCATGCAACTCACGGTCAAAATGAATGTTTGAAATAAATTCTTCACGTACAACTAGGTGAACATGTGTGGGTGAGAAATAATCTGAATAAGCCACCCCAAAAGGAAACCTATTACTGTGATGCTAAAAGAGTATGAAACAACAATGTGCGTAGACTAGCTGTAACAAAAGAAAATGATGTAAACCAAATATGCAACCACAGTCGAACCCAAAGTCTATAATCCCTATAAACTAGGAATGTGCCTCCATGGATGTCCATATCTATATACATATGCCTAAATTCTCTTTTAACTATACATATATTCATCAATATGAATATTCATGACTAGGTAGATCAGACAACAAGAAAACACATCAGTAGTCGATCCAAAAACCCAATCGGCTATACAAAATTTTAAAAGCATTGAGTTAGATATCATGCCACCCAAGACATGTATTATTAAGTCGATCTATGGTTCTATAATCCGATAGACATGTACATGCTTCGTCCAATGTTGTAATTATAACTCTGAGATATTTATTTTACCGCATTTGGACACTTGTCCTACACCTGTGATCTCTCATACTCGCCTCCAATCACTACTTATGATACTATATACCGATAGTCAATTTTTTAAATAAGAATATTGTAAACCGATTTTCAATCATATAATAATGGATACCATATACCAATGCTAAATCCTGAATGATCCAGAAGATCGTAATAATTCTGATCATAGGATGAGGAGAGTGTAATAAAATCCCCCTATAAAGACAGAATATGTGAATCATGTTTGGACATCCTTTAAAAGGTTACTAAGTTAGTCTCCATGCTGACTAGGCTCGCGATTCCAGTCCAATTCCTGATTCATATATCTCGATCCATAGGCGGCGCATTATTTAGAACTCGGATGATCCCTTAGTGGAATTCCCTTAGGAAATCTATGAAGAGAGACCTATCTGGTCAGCCGACATGCTACACCCCAAGATTCTCATAACTAATCGGAAGAGAGGAATCATTTCGATCAAATGACTAGGAGAGAATAATCATCCCCACCACTTATGAGTGTGTAATATACCCCGAATATTTGGTCTCCAACCCCGTATAAATAGAGAACTCTCCAGTTATCCATAATGTTACACCCCTAGAGTCTCTTATCTGATTCAGAAGTGCAGAATAATTCAATTTAATAGTCAATGGGAGTGTAATAATCTGCATCATATATCATCATGTAAATATCAACAGATGGATACTATGAACAATTTTGGGCATCCAAATAATATATATATATATATCACAAAATATAAACAATTTGGGTCAACATCCAAGTCCAAGGTAGTACCTCTGGGAATAGTAAATTTTAGAAATAACATGGATCGAAATATGGACACTAGGATTGCATATCTGGAATCCCGATAAGAAAATTGTATACCAGGATGAATAATAGGGCATTTAAACAGAAAATAAGATGCCTCAGGTTAGGCACAACAACCACCAACCAGGAAGGACCTATGGTGAACATCACTGTATTATCAATAAACAAGTGAATCATAACAAAAAGTGAGGGTTGCCAAAATGTCATCCCCATAACTACAACCATAGCTTCATGGAAATACTAGTTCGGCAAGGGTTCAGGTGACACCTTAACACCATCTCTACTCAAACCCGATGTAACATATTAGGGTTAGTCAAACCACATGCACCCATTGGGTCCCTGAAGTCAAATACATTGGAGGCATCCTACTCGGGATCATCTAGACAGTCTTGAGCGATGGTATCCTACATGTGATCCTTAGTGATGTGTAATGTAGGAATCCAACATGGTATCCTAAAATGAATAACAATATAGGCATCCTATAATAGAGATCATCTCTAAGTAAAAAAGGAGACATATCCTACAATGTGCTCTCTAGGTCAGCACATATGCAAAGGGATCCCTCAATGGATCCATTGAAGCATCCAGTCCCATAGACTCATAGGCCATAAGGGTACATCTCACAAGGGAAACTTATTTCAAAGCATAGGTCAGGGAGATATCTTAAAACTCATCTCAGATCAAAGGACTCAACATGGTTGGTCCAAACACCCAACTTATCATCCACCCCATGTCTCACTCTCAGGTGACAACAGAACTCGATAACTGGAGGAAGAACCTCTCCAAATAGATAGAAGACCCCCAAACACCATTTATATGACCTATAAATTTCATTAGGATTCCAACATTGTGATCTATATAGAGTAACACTTAGAATGGACTTTTCACATGACTAATTCATTCTTCTAGTGCACAATGTACCCCAAAATACTAATTTATAAAATGTTCATGGTGTGTACTTAAGAGTACATGGTGAGTTATATTATCCACCCCAAAGATATGTACATATACATGTCCATAACACATTCGATATGCTTGAATAAAAGTACATAGTGTGTACTATTTAAAAACCATAAATTCATTTTTAGTCGAAGATGGTTGGACACACGACCATGCCACAACACGACATGTAATCATTGTACATGATGTGTTCTTAAAAAATTATTCTTCCCTGAATTGGAAGATCACACAGCATATTCCCATGGAACAAATGGAATGTTCTCCTAGAACACCTAGGGTGTTCCCTTGGAATGCTCGTTGTGTCCCTCTAGAACACACGACTTGTTCCCCTGGAACACAGGCTGTTTAACCTCAGTATCCCAATGGCAAAACCCTCTGATCGCCTTATACCCTTGTTTTCATCCTTGATACAACATATCGAGCATGAAGAGGAAATAATCAATAAATATATGTATATAAAAACATGAAAATATCGATTTAATGGATGTATACATCATAAATGTAAAGGGTCATACTTTTGGGTAGAAACCTCCAAATCTTTGGTTGATTTCACCAACCACAGATGTCGCACACTGACTCAGCATGTCGAGAGCTTCAAAACAGTACCTCTCTTTCCTTCCACATATCTCTCTTTATCAACCTCTAATTTATCCCATAATACAGGAAAAAGGAGTATAACATAGGAGGCATTCACTTGGATGAGGAGGAATTAAGAATAAAGAAAAAAACATGATATGAAAAAAAAGAAAAATGGGTTCGTGCCGACCCCGACGCCTGACTCGAGTTTATGCCTCTCCTTGGAAAAACTCCCCATTACAGAATCAATGGCTGAGAAAAAATCTCAATATTATACTCTGTTTGAATTTTATCTCTTAAAAAACATCCACGAATAATTTAATATTAAATTTTATAATATTATATATTATATATTATAAAAAAATTCAAACCACTCATATTACCACCAAACTCCTGTCCTAGGGTAAACACCCTATTCTAGGACAAACATAGTGGTCATAAAAATTATCTAAGTTCCACTGGTAGTAGAATATGACAATTTGACCAATCACAAGCATCCAACAGAAAAAATTCAAATTTCAGTTCAAAACTACAGTTCGATAAAGCATGGGTCCATACAAACTCCCCACTATAAACATTGATGGACCCAAGAAGAATAGTGAAAGGACAAGATGCCATGTATCCAACCAGAGAATATGCACAAAAAATTTGTTTAGACTGTCCAAAGACCAGACTTATAGCGTTAACGACTAACATCTACATTGAATACATTTAATTGTGACTGATCTGGTACTCCCCGCCATAAGAATAACCATATCATCATCTCAAAAGAAAAAGTTTTTTCTTAAAAGTCCACTTATAACACCGAATATTAATAGAAATTAGGAAAACCACCATCAAAAGGCCAATGGGTTCACTCCCCACCATATGGCTTTCCCTTCACCACTCCTATAGTGCATCCACAACTGGTTCCCTCTCCAAAACAGGGATGAACTTTTAGAAAGAAAAAAAGGATCTCGGTATAGGTCCAAAGCACTCTCAGCATAATCCAGAACAATCAATATTAGGCATGATAATATCTCAACATGAGTACAATAAAATTGTAAAAAAGGTTGGGTATAGATCCCTCCGAGCCACACTAACATCCTTACAAAAACCGACTAGGATTCCAGCATGGGTCCACCATCTCACGAAAGAAGATTCATTTCATAAGGTCACCTCTAATATAGAGGGACATATGAGCATAACATATAGGGTCCAAACCCACAATGTGTCTTATAACATTGACCCTCATCTCAAACTAGGCCACTCATAGAATTAGATTGAAATGACACCACACACACCTAGCATGTATCTCAAACACCAGAAATGTACACATAGCGTCATTAATGTCATCAGTTTCTACCCAATACATGACTACATTAGAAATAGAGTCAACACTTCTCGACAAATCGTAGAACCTGATTAATCCTTCCCACCGAATCCAGCCTCGTAATGAAAGCACCCGAGGATCCTCTGTCAGAAGAAGAAGGCATCAGCATGACATTAACACAAAACTTGAGCGCAATCGTTCAACTATAACCAAATGAGAATAACCCTAGCTTGACATTAAATATAACTGAAAAAATTGTTCATCCAATCATGCAGGTTTCCCTAGAACAAAACAGACATCAACCAAAAACTTTCCGAGCATAAATGAAGGATCTATAGGTCTCTCACCTTTCCCAAAAGATCCAACCACCCAAAGTAGGTAATGAACACAATGACATACAAATTTTAAAACAAAAAACATGGCCTATGAGGGCCTTGATCCTATACATGCATCCTCAGAATGATATAATACTTTGAGGTCACAACCAATGCAGAAGAGAAACTGAACTGACCCTCATCAAGTATCTATATACAGAATTACTGCATGGAGGTCCAGTTCACAAGAAAAGCATGGGTATCTAATATCATCATACTCAATGATCCAACTAGATAACCACATACCTATAAAAAAAATCCCAAATTGGGGTTGAGCATAAAGTCATCGCGTGCCATATTGACCGACTAGGCCCACTGCACTAGAGGTGCATACATATTGAGTAATCAGCCTCTCAACAAAAATTATTAAATGTAAGTCTACATAACCATCCATCAGAGTGGAAATTATGTGTATGTCGACCCAAAGTCCGCATTCATTATAAAATAAACACACTACTAGGCCTATATGCTATGAATCCTATGTTCCTAGTATGATGCATGAGGCACCTCTTTCCTTTGTCGTCCATGAGTCAAGAACCATCCATGTCATCTTATCAATGGGAAAGAGACATATAGCCATATTAAATCAAAACACCCACAAAACATGTGCGCCGCCGAAGGAGAAAATAATATATCATTATAACATCAAAATATCTGAACCTCAATCCCATCTCATAGAAACCATGACTTATTACCTGAACAAGTGCTATCGACGCACCAGTTCGATATCCATAAAAGGTTCAAACAAATTCCTATTGCTTTTGTATACAATAACCCAAACAGTAATGACCAGAAAAAGAAAACTCATTTGATACCACTTTGTAACATCTCTTCCCAGAATCCACTAAACAGTTGCTTTGATCTGCTTCAACATAAGGGTTCAAGAACACCTCCTAGTATGCTAGAGGCTTCCAACTAGCAACAATAGCCTCTGGTGTGATTATAGGGACACTATTCCATTAAAAAAGAGTAATAAAATAACGGAAATTGCTACGTATGATACACATTAGAATGTAAACATAGTGTATAAACAATAAAAAACTGAAATTTAACAAGATGTAATAGTCAAATAATGTAAAATATTGAACAACTATGTTATAATATAAAACACCAGTCACCCACTACGTCGACTATACAGATACAAATAAAAAATATATTGAACGTAAACGTATATTGTTCATCATCTAAATCTAAGAAAACTCATGTACCAGATCTCTAGACATTGTCAAACTACACCGGCCCAATCAGGGGAACCATTCGAGTATATCTGCTCAATCATGCAATAATAGTCCTCATCCCTATCCACTATGCAACTCATACTCAATTTGAAACGTAGAAATAAGGTCTACACATACACTGAGGTTCACATGAAGGGGTGAGAAATAATCTCAGTTAGACAACCCGAAAAGTAACCTATAACAATGATACTAAATGTGAATGAAACAAAAATGTTCTCATCCTAGCATGAACAAAATAAAAAGAATTAAACCAAATGTGAAACCACAGTAAAACCCAGGGATTGTAATCCCTATATACTGGGAAAGTTCCACCATGGATGTCCATATTTATATACATATAAAATTTTAGTCCCATTCATAAACATATATACATAAATATGAATATTCATTAGTATGTGAATCAAAAAACAATAAACCACATCAGTAGTCGAACCTTGGGTCTAAAATCCTGATCGGATGGACATCCTATGCAAGGAGTTAATCTAAGCATCATGGCAATCAATATATGTATAATTAAGTCAATATCGTGGTATATAATCCAATCTACATATACCATCATTTTTCAATACAAGAATAATATCTCTGAACAAGAAACTTCACCATAGTGGGATACTCGTTCTACACCTTCGTTCACCTATACCCACATCCAATCACTAATCAGGATATCGTATACCAACATTAAATCCGATAAAGAAGGATATTGTATACCACGATTCAATCCTATATGGAAGGATATCGTATATCAATGGTCAATCATGATGTATCTGGAAGAGCATAATCATTCTAATCATATACTGAGGGGAGCGTAATCATTCCAACCTATAAATAAATATTCTAGGAATCATGTCCAGACATCCTGTAAGTGGTTTCTGAGACAGTCTCCATGTTGCTCAGTCCTATGAATTGAGTCCAATGTATGATCAATAGTTCTTGGTCTATAGGCAGCCGCAAAATTTGGAACTCGAATTTTCACTAAGGGGCATACCATTAGGCGATCTATGAAGAGAGAACTCTCCTGTGAGCCATCAGGATACACCCTTGGATTCTCCTAACTAATCAGAAGAGTAGAATCATTTTGATCAATGTTTGAGGAGAGCTTAATCATCCCCACCACTCCAGAGTGAGTAATCTTCCATGAATCATGAGTCTCTAAGACCGTCTAAAGAGAGAACTCTCTGGTGATCCATAATGCTAAACCCATGGAGTCTCATAACAGATCCTATAGAGCGGAATTATTCTGGTCAAATTTTGAGGAGAACATAATTTTCCCTATAACATATCATAATGTAAATCTCAACAGCTGAATACCAAGAAAGACATTTGGTCATCCCAAATATATATATATATATATAACAATATATACACATTCGGGCTCAACGACCAATTACAAGGTTCTACCTCTAGGAATAGTAAATATCAAAAATAACATAAATCTAAAGCGAGACACCAAGAATGTACATCTAGAATGCCTATATGAAAAGTGGATGCCATGAAGAACAATCAGTCTTCCGAATAGAAAATAAGTAAACATGCATCGATCTCAACAACCACCAACTAGGATGCACCACTAGTTAACATCAATGCATTAGTAATAAACATGTGAAATGTAATTAAGAGTGAAGGTGGCCCGAACACCCAACAATACACTCAGCCGCAAACCCAACGGATTTATAGTTTAGAATGGGTTCTAGGTGCCACTATAACACTATCCCAACCTTAAATCGATGTAACATATTAGGGTTACTCAAACCACAAGCACCCACTAGGTCCCTCAAGTCAAACAATGAAGAGGCATCCTACTCGGGTTCCTCTAGGTAAATACAAGAGAAGGAATCCTACACGAGATCCTTAGAAATGAATAAGGGAGGAACTCTACACATGATCCTTGAATGAAGAATAATATAGGCATTCTATAACAAGGATCATATCAAAGGAAAATATGAGGGATATCTTACATGGGACTCCATAGGTTTGTACATAAGAAAAGGAATTCCTCAGCAGATCCTTGGAAGCATTCGGTCCCATAGACTCATAGTCCCAAATGGCATGTCTCGCAAGGGGAACATCATGAAAATCATAGGTCCTGGGATATATCTCATATCTCATATCATATCACAGCACTCAACTATGTTGGTCTGAATAGCCAACCTATCATCCACGCCAAGTCTCACTGTCATGTGACAACTTAACTTGATAATTATAGTTAGAACCTATCAATTTAGACTGAAACCCAAAAACACCATTTATATAACCTCTAAATGTGATTATTATTCCTCCATTGTGATCTACATGAAACAATCCTAAGAATTGACTACTCAGATGCCCAGTTCTGGCTTCCAGGGCACAAAATACCCCATAATACTATGCTGAAAATAATTCATGGCGTGTACATCAGAGTACATGGAGTGTACTATTATCCATCCTCCTAGTTATGTAAATATACAAATCCAGAACGCATTGGGTATAATTTTGTAAAAATACACGGCGTCTACATCAATGTACACGACGTGTACTGTTTAAAAACAAAAAACAAGTGTTTGTTCTCAGACGATTGGAAACATGACCATACTACCACATGGTGTGTACTATGAGTACATGAAAAGTACTAAAAAAATCTAGTTTCTTGGATGGTAAAAACACAAATAATTTTCCCGTGGAATACACAACATGTAACCTACGTTTCCCGACAGTAAAACCATCGGATCCCCCAAAACCCCTGTTTTCGCCCCGGAAACAACAAATAGACCCTCAAGAGGCCACAAGAAAGAAATATGTGGCTATAAAAACTAGAAAACCCGAATTTAATGGGGATATATGTCATAAAAATATATGGTCTTACATTCTAGTGGATGCTGCTGATCCTTCGGTTGATTTCACCATCCACGGATGTCAAACACCGGCTCGTTGGGTCGAGATCTTTGAAATGATACCTCATTTCCTTCCATCCATGTCTATTTCCCAATATCCATTTTCTCACATAGGACATTGCCAATGGAGGATTACATTGGAGTCATGCACAAGGAGGAGGAGAAAAGACGATGAATGATAAGAAAAAGGGGCTCATGCCATCCCCGGAGCCAGACTCGAGTTTATGCCTCACCTTGGATAAACACCACATTCTAGACTCAACAGTGGAGAAGAAATCTCATTATGATAATCCATTTAAAATTTATCACTAAAAACTCTACGAGAATAATTTAATATTTAATTTAATATTATTATATATTAAATATTTTTCTATAATTCGTACAGCTCAGATATCAACCAAACATCTCTCCTAGGGTAATCAACCTATTTATGGACCAACAGAGTGGTCAAAAAAAATTATCTGGTGTCAACTAGTCGTGGAAAATGTCCATTTCACCCTTCACAAGAATTCAACATCAAAAATTCAAATTTATTCACAAAAATTCAGTCTAGAAAATAAAGGGTCCTTACAAACTCCAGACAATAAACCTTCCTATCCCCGAGAAGCATGGTAAAAGGACCAAAATACATGCCCCAAACCGAGCATCTACATAGCTGAGCTATTGGGATAGCCCAAAGACCAGACATAGAGCGTCAACGACTACCTTCTACATAGATGACATTTTACTATGACCGATCGAGTACTCCCCTAAACTGAAATACCCCTATCGTCAACTCATTAGAAATATCCATGATCAAAATCCCGCTAAAAACATTCAATTTTAATTGAAACAAGGAAACCCACAATCAAAAGGCCAATGGTTCACTCCCCACCATATGTATTTCCTTACAATGCTCATATAGAGTGACCAAAATTGGTTCCCTCTTCTAATATTGCAATGACAATTTAGACCGAAATAAAAAGGAGCATGGTGTAGGGTCTATGCTCTCTCAGCATACTCAAGATGAATCAATATTATGAATGATAATCACTAAATAGGAGTACACAAGGATTGTACACAAGGGCATGTATACCTCTCTATGAGACATGCTAACATCCTACCAAAACATATTCAGGAATCCATCACGGGTCAACCATCTCATGGAAACAGATTCATTCCTTGAGGTAACCTCTATAATGAAGGGACATCCTAGAATAACTTCTCAAGAATAATCCCATGAAAATCCTTAAAACATCATCCCTCGTCTTGTACCCATCCACTCACCGATTTATATTCAGACGATACCACGTGAAACCATCGTGTATACTAAACAACCTAAATGTACACACAATGTCATTCTAGTCATGATCCTATACCCATTCGATGACTACATTAGGAGTAATGGATAAACTAGTTCACCAAGCTTGGAACGCGAACAGTTCTTCTCCTCAAAGCTAGTCTCGTAAAGGTAACACCCAAGGATCCTTGATAAATATTTTTAGGCATCAACATGGCTATAATGAAAAACTAACGAACCAATTATTCCTCGATCATAAAATGAGTTTCATCGAAGATCACCACCAAAAAGGAATAAAAAAACACTGGATAACCTCTCACGTAGGATTTCATTGACCAAAAACGACGTCAACCTAAAAGAGTCTGAGTCTGAATGAAGGATCCCTAGGTCTCCCAACTCCAGAAAAGATCAACACAATCAATAAAGAAAATTACTATGATGACCTAGGAAAGTTAAAAATGAAAAAACACAGCATGTGAGGGCCCTAATACTCTATGAGCATCTTCAGACGGAATTACTCCTTGGAGTTCACATCCAACGCAGAAGAGATACCAAACGGACACTCTTGAGGTGCCTGTATACCGGAATACCCCAAGGAGTTACATTTCACATAAAATAAACTGGTATCTATTATCATTTTACTCAATTATCATACATGATAATCACATACATTTGAAGAAACACCCAATAAGGGGTTAAGAAGAAAGGAATCATGTGTCATATTGACATAATAGGGCCACTACACTGGAGGTGCATGAGGAATGAGTCATCATCCTCTCAAAAAAATGCTTCAATGTAGATCCACATAACCTACCATCAGAGTAAAAATTATGTGTATGTAGAACAAAAGGTCTCGGTCATTAGTAGAAACACACACAAGTGAGCATATAGGCTGTGAATCCCAGGTGGCTAGAATGATTGATGAATCGACTCTTTCTTTTGCTGGTGACGATTCAAAATCCATTCATAAAATCATACCAATGACCATGATCTGATACCCATAATAAATAAAAGAACATACACAACATGTGTGTTGCTCATGGAAAAAATCATATACAACTCTATCATCACATAATCTGAACATCAATCACAAACCCTAGAAACCATAACTTATTACCAGAACAGGTGTTCTTGACGCACCAGTCTGATATCCCTCACATTTTCCAACATATTCCTAATAATAATTTCTACCATAACCCAAATAGTAATGACCAAGATAATAAAACTCCTTTGATACCACATTGTAATGTCCCAACCTAGATGCCACTAAACTGGTGCTCTGAGTCGGTTCACCACAAAGTCTCAAGCATGCCTCCCCGTATGCCAGAGGTTTCTGACTGACTTTGAGGGAATATAGTTTGATATTTTGGAGACTATTACATCATAACGCAGTTAGAAAATAGAGGAAATAACTATGTATAATACATATTAAAAAGTAAATCGAGTGCGGAAACAACAAAAAACTAAAATAGAATAGTCTATAATAGTAAAAAACTATAAAAGTCCAAATAACTATGTAATAAAATAAACAACCGGTCACCCACTAGGTCAACCATATAGAAATAAGTACAAATAGAACTGAATGTAAAATTATAGGGATCTGCTACTAACTCTTAGCCAGCTCACATACCTGATCTCCAAACACTATCAAACAGAACCATCCCGATCAGGAGAACCACATGAGTATCTTCGCTCTATCTTGAAACACTGGGCGTAGCCCTATCCACCATGAAGAATATACTCATCTTCAAAAGATGAAAAAATGTATATAGGTACACAAAGGTGCACGTGTAGGGGTGAAGAATATTCTTAGTTGGCCACCCCGACAAGAAACCTATAAATGTGTTGCAAAAAGTGTATGCATCAATAATGTGCTCATCCTAGTAGGAACACAACTAAATGATGTATACCAAATGAGAAACAACAGTGAAACCTAGGGACTATAATCCATATCAACTGAGAATGTGCCACTATAGATGTGCATAGCTATATACTTATACATGTATAGTCCCATACATATACATATATATATATATATATATGAATATTCATTAGTATGTGAATAAAACAACAATAAAACACATCAATAGTCGAACATTGGGTTCTAAAATCCCTATCGGTTGGACATCCTATTCAAGGCATTGAGCTGGACGATGTGCCACTCAAGATGTGTTTTATTAAGTCAATCTATGGGTTTGTAATTCCATATAAATGTAACTGCATTTTCCAATGCCGGAATTATATCTATAAGCAAGATACATCATCAAAGGGGGATAATCATCCTACACCAGGGATCACCAGTACTCACTTCCAATCACTAACAGGGATACATTGTACTGACAGTCAATCCTGTAGAGAAAGATACCGTAAGGTGATGGTCTATCCAATAAAGTGGGATACTGTATACCGATGCTCAATCCTGATGGATTTAGAAGTGAATAATTATTCTAATCATATGGTTAGGAGAGCATAAGCATTCCCACCTATAATTAAAGATTCCAGGAAGCACGTATGGGCATCATGTTAAAGGTTACTGAGTTAGTTATAATGCTTCTCTGGACTGTGAATCCAGTACAATGTCTGAACCCTTGGTCCCTATCCATAAGAGGCCACAACATTTGGATCATGGATGATCCCTAAGGGGCTTACCCTTAGGCGATCTATGAAGATATAACTCTCTTGTGAGGTGCCATGCCACACCCATGGATTAATTTAACTGATCAAAAGAACCAGGTCATTTAGATCAAAGTCTATGGAGAGCATAATCATTCCCACCACTTAGTAGTGCGTAATCTACCATGAGTCTTGGGTCTCCAAGACGTTATAAAGAAAGAACTCTCATGGGAGTTGTAATCCTACACCCCTGGTGCCTCGTAATAGATCCAAAAAAGCAGAATAATCTTGGACAATAGTCGAGGAGAGCATAATTATCCCCATACTATATCATCATGTAAATCTCAATAGACGAATACAAAGAATGAGTTCTCGTCCTCCTAGGAAAAAATATATAAAACAATATATACACATTTAGGTTCAACAACGAAGTCCCCAGAAGTTACTTTGGGAATAGTAAATATTAGAAATAACATGACTTAGAAGCGAAATTCTAGGAATGAACATTTGGAATCTCAATAAGAAAATTAGATCCCATGAAGAACAATAAGGCATCCCAACCAAAAATAAGACGCCTCTCCTTAGGCTCAACATCTACCAACTATGAAGCACCTTTGGTGAACATCACTTAATCTATAATAAACAAGTGAAACATAATAAATAGTGACGCTGAAACGAATTCACAATCCAAAAATACATCCAAATCCCCAGGTGCATATTAGTTCAACATGGGATTTGAGTGACACCTAGACACCATATCTACAAAAAACGGATGTAACCACTATGGGTTTGTGAAACCACGATCAGCCACTATGTCCCTCAAGTCAAGCACTGAGGAGGTGTACTAATCATGATACTCCAAGTAAACAAAAGAGAAGGAATCCTACATGGGATGCTTAGAGAATAGTATGTGATGAATCCTAGATGGGACCCTTGAATAAAGAACAATAGTGGAATCTTATAATAGGGATCCTCTAAATGGAATATAGAATAGAGATCTAGAAAGCAACTACTTATGTCAGGAAAAAAGTGAATGCATCTCTCAGCAGATCCTTGGAAGAATCTGGTCTCATGAACTCATAGGATAGAAGGGCACATCTCGCAATATGAACATCAGTAGATGAATAGTTCATGTGAGATAGCTCACAGCTCATACAAGTTCAATGGTCTCAATAGGGTTGGTCGAAACACCCAACCTATCATCCACACCAAGTCTCACTCCCAAATGAAGGCTGAACATGATAACCAGAGGAAGAAAAAAAATTAGATATAAACCCCAAAACACTATTTATATTACCTCTAAATGGCACTTATATTCCTCCGTTGTGATCTACATGAAAAAATGATCAGAATAGACAACTAACACATCCAATTTTGTCTTCCATGGCCCAAAATACCCCAAACAACTAAGATGAAAAACGTACATGGCATGTACATCACAGTTCACGGCATGTAATCTTATAAATCCCCTAGATATGTTCATATACATGTCTAGAACACATGAGGACTGTCAGGGTAAAAGAATAGGGCGTGTACTTCAATGTACACAATGTGTACTATTTAAAAACCAAAAACATGTGTTCTTTCTCAGACGGTTGGACACACGAACATGACACCACAAGAAAGGTACTTATAGTACATGTTGTGTACTCAAGAAACCATCTCCTTTCCTGAACAGGAAGAATAAATGGCATGTTCACCCCGAACACATGCTGTGTAACCTGGGTTTCCCGACGAGAAAACCCTTAGATCGCGAGAAACCCCATTTTCTCTGTTGAAACAAACAGATCGAGCCTCAAGATGCCACCATAAATAATTATATGGATACAAAAACGTGAAACAACAAATTGATATGGGATCTACAGAAAAATCATAAACATGCCTACCTTTGGGGGGAAACAGTTGAATCTTCAGTTGATTTCACCATCCACAAATGTTGCACGCCGACTCAATGCATCGAGTTCTTCAAAATGGTATTAATCTTACCTAAAATATATAGATATTTTTAATATCAATTTTCTCTAGAAAGAAAAGGCCATGTAGGATAACACAGGAGGAAATCACAAGGAGCTGGATGAATGGAGAAGAAAGGAAAAAATAGGGAAATAAATAAATGAAAAGGGTTCTGGGCAAGCCTCGATGCCTGACTCGAGTTTATGCCTCGCCTTTGATAAAAGACATATTACAAACTAAATGGTGGAGATGTAATATCAATAAGATAGTCTATTTATAATCTATCACTGAAGGATCATGTGGGAATAATTAAATATATAATTCAATAATATTAAATATTAAATATGCATCTAAAATTTGAATAGCTCGGATTTCAACCAAACTCGTGTCCTAGGATAAAAACCCTATTCCAAGAGCAATAGAGTGGTCAGAAAAATTAGATGGGGTCTATTAGTAGGGAAAAATAACCATTTACGCCTCACAATCATCCAAAATCATAAATTCGAATTTCAGCTAAAAACTGCATTTCGTAAAAACAAAAGTTGTTATAATGGTTGATCTCGACGAGTTTCATCATGTTTAGAAATACATTTATAGCACCATATATAATAAAGCGGTTAATCATATTGATTTAATTGTGCCTAATACCAAAATTCAACCCCTTATGGGTAAAAATTATCATTTGGCGTGAGAGTATGATGTGTTAAATAACATTTCCATCATACCTTCAAATCTCTCGAACCTAGAATCACTTAACCTATTAATAGAAATGTGTAAGGCCCACGCAAATTATTTGAAGATCCCATTTTAATTCAAAATAGAGGTATCAGATTCTAATACCTTATTTGTAGAGGAGTTCGATAAAATAGAATGCTAAGACATTGACTCAATTTTTATGGATGATGAGTTTCTCCCTCTTGTGGGGGAATATCCACCCATTGTGCATCACCAGCCAGGTCAATGTCATGCTGGTATACTACTTTCATGTATATGTAGGTACCAAGATCAATTTCAAAATTACCCAGACTGTCTTAATTTTTAGACTAACTATATCTGTTCTGAGTCCCTCTATCCTAAAGATTCATTGTAATGAGATGAATGAGGAGAGACTATGTGGCAGAATCCATTTACTATTAAATTTTATGGTATGGTTGAAAATAGTGAATTCATGGTCAACCTGAATAATACCAAATATAATGTGATTTTGGGTAGGAATTGAAAAGATCTACATTTAGTTTTTCCACCTCATATCACCAATGACTCAATTACGCCCTCAACGGTCGAGTTGGCCTGCTCAATGGTGATTCAACTCCCACTACATCCTTTGAATCATGTTACATGGACACCTAATTTAGTAATAGAATTAATATTAAGTGCTAGACCAATGTGTTAGAGGACACCACCATTTCAGAAAGCTCCTGTATGGACCTCGACGATGTATTCATCCTACCAATTCCCCATATGGAGGCTATGACACCAAATTTGGGACATTTCATTATTATTAACAATATTATAGGGAGATGGTTCCCCAGAAAAAATAAATTTCATATGATTAATTCATACAACTACATTGGTAATGATTATGTTATATAGAAACCATTTATCGCTATAAGGTACTGATATGTTCACCCCGTGGCTACAACTATATGTCACACATTCTTTTTCCACTGAGCTAGGTCGAATCAACTCAAACTGACTGATTGATATTTCTTTGGCATCATCCTTCGATCCCATGAATGGTGGACTAATGAAATAGGAGTCACATCCCCTTTCATCAAGATTTTAACAGAGCACAATTCCCCTATTGAGGACTCTGCATCTTCCCAAGTGGGAAACAATGTTCCTCCAGAGTCAGTGGTCTTGATAAACCATCTCCTCCCACTGATTCCCCTACCCTAGATGTTGAAGATTATTTGGAAGAGGCTACTACCACATTTTATTATAACATATCCAACACTATTGATGTGTTGGTTCACATGAAATGTTGTACTATGGTAGATTTGAGGTCAATGATGATCAGTGCAATGAATCATTTATTGGAAAAAAGTACTATCTTTATTTCATGAAGTATAAATTCTATTTTTCCATATTTTTATGAAGATATGAATAGACTGGACCTATATGTCATTTTCCAACATCTCGTTCTCCAAGTGAGACATCACAGGTTCATGTATCCACCTAAAAAAATTCACCGCTCTCATCGTTCCACATTTGAGGATCACATTAATAATCTCATCAAGGCCAATTACATCAAAAATGTTATCTCCCCTAATTGGATAGCCATCATCGTCCTAGTCAGGAACGATAGGAGGACCAGATTTTGAATCAACTTTTGAGACATTAACCACCACTGATCGAAAGAATATTTTAACCTTCTACTTATAGAGATATTTATTGACTCTACATCTTGGTTTCAGGCCCTCTCCATCATGGATGGATATTCTACATATATCCAGATCGGGATAGTCCATGAATATGAATAATAAACTACCTTTAGACATCCTCATTATACATTATACTCTTAGGTAATGCATTCCGATTTAAAAAATATTGAATCTGATTTTCCAAACTCTCCCTCTATGAATCCTTTGGGAACAACGAGGCCTTCAAGGACACATTTGAAACATACACTAATTCATCTTGAATTTGGAAGAAAATTTTAAGAACTTCTCCAGGCCAATGAATAAATGATCCTCCTACTAATTGAATGAAGAGAGTGAGCATGTTTTTTATGAAAACATGTAGTACTTGCAACAAACTATGGTCATGATGCCATCCTTCTCAGGGAAACCTCTATTCTGCTACATGACTACCCTAGAACAAGCTATCATGGTCATTAATTTTCATAAGATCAACAATGGGAAATAAAACATTTTATATTATCCCACTCATGGTGTCCTCAACATAGAATCAAGATAAACTCCCATCGATAAGAGTTTCCTAGAACATGTTTTTGTAGTGCATAAGTTGCAGTATTATTTACAGCATCATGAGATATATTTTTTGATCATTATGGATCCTCTCTTTTATATATTTAATTTTTTGATGTTGATGGGACGGATGCAACATTGGGTAGTCTTTCTCTAGCAGTCCAACATTAGGTCTGTCCTATAAGTGTATTTCAAGGGTCATGCACTGGTAAAAATTTTGTCCTCCCATCCTACCTCAGAAGAATCTCATATGGATATTAAATTCCATGATGAGGCTATCCATTCAATGGATGAGGTTATGCAATTTTGGTAGATTAATTTTAATGGTGCCTCCAAAATCCCAATGTGTAGAAGTATCTATGATCCCATGATCAATAGTATTGTCTTAGGGATTGTATTATTCACTATATCACATGGTTTCCTTCCCTAATCATTCCTACTATTAGAAGTCCACACCAAAAATGGGGTAAAGTATAATTCTCTGATTACTAGCCCCAAAATGGACCATGAGATTAATGTCACCCAATTGAATGTGATGGGACTCTATATGTTAGTCATAAAGAAAATCAAAGGTGATTATATCATCCGGATGCCCAGGCATGTGCCATTTCTCAAGTGCACTTTCTAACTAATGGCCCAATTCCCTTCTTAATCTAGAGGTGTCACATGTTCCGTATTTGTAGAATGGTTGAACTGATGCCTATGCCAGTGATGCCGAATCTCTTATAGAGCATGACTAGGATGACCTTTTCATTCATGTGGTGCATCGAGGTTCATCACTCATGCCATCATATATTTTGTTAATGATGATAGACGATGGGGAAACCACCTGACCAATTGTTCTTCATAATTTGGACCTCTATGTCCCCTTGTAACAGAAGGAGCCTCCACTTAGACAACTCAATTCATTGGGCATCTCCACTATGATTCTCTACCACTTGATAGACCTGAACATGAGATAATTCATCGACGCGAAGCCCAGTTCTCCATTTAGAGTGGGACCAACCTTTAGGAGACTCTCTATAGATTTGGGTTTGATGGAATTATCCTCAATTATATTTAAGAAGGCAATATCAACAAGGTTATGTTGGAAGTACATGTTAGGTCCAGTGGTACTCCTCAGGTTGGTCAAAATTATCTCACCTGATTCAAGGGTTAAGAAACATTTGGGCCACTATGTTCCATGATTGTATCGACATCTCCAAGAGGTATAACACATGTCAGATTCATCACCACTCAATTCATCGACTGTAAAATACCCTCTATTCAACAATGCATTCTTGGCCATTTTCACTCTAGGGACTCAATTTCATGGGACACTATCCAATATTGACTGCTCGTTGTTGGAGGTTTATTCTATTCGCAACATATTTCATCGTTATGTTTGTAAAACTGGTCCCTCTCATGCAAATAATGTCCTGATCAGTGGTTGAATTTTATAGATCCCCTAAAATTAAATGATTTGGAGTCCCTTGTAACATTATCACTAAAAACAGAACCATCTTCCAAGAATTTGGGCTATTTAATTTTTAAGCTGAGTAAAAAATCTCATCCATCCATACTTCCTACTATCACGCATATGAAAATGGGAGGATAAAGGTCTTTAACAAAACACTCTCGAAAATTTTGTTGATGATGGTGGGGAAAACACTAATAGTTGGCCAGAAAATCTCCCCAATATTCTCTGCGATTGTCATATGACAACAAAACATTACACCAAGGTGACTATATATTCCAAGGTGTATGGTATAGAGGAAATAAAGTCCATATAGATATAGTTTCAATCTCTCCAAACAATTCCCTATGACCAATTGATGATAGATAGAATGGAATAATTTATTCAAGGTGATCTGGATGCCCATGAAGAAAATAGGCTTCCAGACTCATACAATCTATACAGGAATCGAAACAATATTGAGGGTGTTCAATAAGAATGTTTTACTACACACCATTATCTAGAGTAACATGGTAGTAAAATCTTAAAACCAATGATACTGGTAAAGAATCCACCAAATTTTGAGCCATCGTTGGATGTACTTTACTGTATTTATAAGGTTAATCCCACTAGTGTTTACTATTTTATAACAATATATGGAGAGAATATCACCCCTAAAACCAATTCCATGTTCCACGAGTGATACTTCACATAATGATCCCTTTATCATATACTCAAAAATACATTAAACTATGTTGTATCATCCCCGCATCATGATGACAGACTACATAAAATTTTCATCCGAGAAACATGATGTAATATATTACTTATGTAGTCTGATTTGTATGACATTAAAATTAATATCTTTAGATAGAGAATTATGAAATTAAACTATATGTTTGTCTTCTATAGAATGTGTCATATAGAGGTAGGCCTCTGAAGGCCTCATTAATTTTGGTTTTGAATCCCCTTCATGATACATATATCTTCTTGAATGATCTTCCCCATATACAAAACTATTTAACCATAAAATAAGACCCCCCAATCCATGAACCCAGACATTAACCTGTATACATGACATTTTAGGATTGTGTTGAATGGTGGGGGGACTTTTTTTCCCTCATTGAAATCAATTTTTGTTACTCTTCAACCCATCACACATTTCTCTGGAGAAATTCCCCTCTATATTCTAAACTCTATGACAATAAAGTAATATACCTTATTATCAGAAATGCATTATTTTAAACTGACTAGAACTAGTGTCCTAGTTTCATGATGATAAATATGTAACAACCATCATTATATTCATATAATGATAAATATCCAAACATCAAAAGTTTCTCTCATGAGTATAAATTTTACATGGAACCTATCATACACCAGGACATATTTATAGAACTATGTATGTCATTACTCATGTCTACACATAATATATAGGGATCCCTATATTCTATATCACAGTCTAACTTACCTTAAATAAGAGACAAAACAAGAAAAAAAACCCACATCAATGTGTACAGGTTAGACATGTGTAGGGAAATATCTTTTCAAAACAATGTGTGTCTTTATTCCCATCATTATGAGAGAATTAATACCACCCATAAATTTCCACTCTTGATATAGCTATATGTTTAGAAAACCTTCATTCCATTATCCCCAATTTATAAGAATCGTAATTACATTGAAAATTTTTACATTCTCTTTAGGAATGAATATTTGGTGCATGTGTGTAACGATACGAACTTTTGAATAATTTGTTATTTCCAAAAAAATGTATGTTCTGCTATGGAATAATCAATAAAAAGTTTCAATGAAATGTGAAAATAAGGTATTGACTGTAATATGACCATTGGTTAATATTACTGTTGGAAACAGTGATAATTTTTTTTATTTAATTATTTATTATAAATATAAATTATAATGGATAAATAATGAAAAAAAAGTGTTATGGCCTCATCCAATATCATATGGCCATATGAAGCCCATTTATTAGAACTTCGGAAGGTGGTACCATCACTAGGATTCAATCTAGACCAATTCCAATTTGAAATTAAACATGTTAAGCTTGAACAAAATCACATATGGGAGAAGTTCAAGTCAGTGGATATTACCACTCAAGAAATGTTATTTGTGCCACCACAATAGTCAATCACCATCACACACCATAACCTTAGGTCATATGAGGGTGTTTTACGGTGTTCTATTTCTTGTCCCTAGATTATTGAAATGCAATCCCTTTGTTTTTTTAATTTTCGTTCATCATTTCAATTTTAGGAATAGATTTTTTATAATTCAATATATGTTTAATTGAGAAAATTTTGATTAATTGATTTCAAAAGTAAAAAATGTACTATTTATAGATTTATAAAACAAAGTTATTTATTTTTATAAAATATACATAATTTTAGAATTTCAAATGTTCAAAATAATCATAGGTTATTTTTTTGTCGTTTTCTATGAAGTTTCAATTTTGCGATGAATAGTTTTTTTATGAATATTATTTGATGAATAATATTGTTTTCTGATGAATAATAATTTATGAATAGTTTTATTTTTTATTAATAGTAAAAAATTAATATATTTAAGGAATTATTAAATACTTTATTCTAGGATATGATTTTCGAAAATTGGACATGCACAGTTATGATTGGTAGTATATTTAGAGTCTAATTTGATCAACATAATTTTATATTGAATAGTAATGTGATCCTTTAAAATAGTAATGTTACCCATATGAATAATAATTTTACCAATGGAATATTAACCTCACCTAAGGAAGTATAAATATATTTGGGTCATCTAAAATGGTCATGTGATATAATTATATCATATTATATGTAAATAAATTTTATATAAATTATTAGTAAAAAATTGGTATTTTATTTATTTCATTTAATTTTAAATGGAATTAATATTTAAATAATCATGTTCATTTTGTAATTCTAGAAGCCTAAAAATGGTCATGGTGATTTTATTGTATTATTCTAAAATAGTTGAATTTTCGATGATTAGTAAAAATATAGTTTTTAGTTTTTGATATGTTTGATAACATTATAACTATGTCATATTGATATAATGAGTAAGATATGATTCTGGTTGACTCTTTCAGATAAAAATATATTATGAGTTGTCCCATGTGTCTAAAATTAAAGTCAAATACCATGGTAAATCCCATGGTTTTACAAATACCACTAATGAGGTGTCCTTTGAAATTAATAAAAAACTCTCTCTCTATTATTATAAATAACCACACATTCCTTCATTTATCTTCAATAAAATATCATCCCATGTGATTTTATCCTATTTTTAACTCCCAAGGAGTCCTCCAATTATGTCTTTATGACCTAAATGTCATGATTTTAGGGTTTTAGATGATACTCATCAAGGTAAGGGAATTCACATCAGCTCCTTTCATTTCATGTTCTCTCTTATGTGGTTTTTCAAACAAATTTCCATTAAATTTTTTATTTAAATTATATTCACTACCTATACAATATTTTGAGTATTTTATGAATGGTTTTACCCTGTCCTCTCTCTTTTTAATATTTTTAAAACTATGTTTCATACCATTTATGTTGCGGACATTGCATCCCAAAATCTCACTATTTTTTCTCATGAAATTATTTTACATGATTTAGGTGAGTAACCAACCATATTTAATTTCCAAAGGTATTTACTAGACATAAAAATTATTTATTTTCTATCTTATTTCACATACATAAAAACCTCAATCACTTTATATGGGTTATAATTGATAAAATTACCATTTTTATGAACTCTTTAAAATGATGTGATTATGACATGAATCTCATTTCATTTATTTTATATTGATTACTTATGAAATGATTTACTATGGTCTAGGTTTCTAACAAGAATATAATGGAATATTAAGGGGTTCTCTTGATATCAAACCAATTCATTGGTTAAAGAAATTAATCTCTAAAGATGATAATTTTTATAATATCTTTGTGAATAACATTTGAAATATTTTTATGAAACCTTGGGGATGCACATTGGTGATTTTATTATGAATTTATAAATTAAATGTTCCAGAAAAATTTTCATGTTATGATTCAATATATTATTATTAAATTCTAATTTATTTTTTCATTATGATATTATTCATGTTATTATTGATATTACTCAAGTTCAAATGAAAACTGTTTCACTTGTTTTCACATACAGGGTCTTCTACTAACCCTTTCCATTAATGTATGTCCCCATGTTGTGAGATTAAATAAGTATACATCATATAGAACATAAAGAATCCATTCATTTGAATCATAATAATGTATTATTTTTTCATTTATTATGGACATTATTTCGAAGAAACTAAACATTATATGATCCTCTTTTCCTAAAATATCATGTCACATTATATAATAAAAAGGTGTTATTACATAGTTGGTATCAAATTATAGTTTAGTTGTTTACAGAATTTAGAAGATGTAACATTTATGAATAAACCTATAGAAAAGTTCAAGTATAGGAAATATTCCTAGTATTATGGGTAAATATTAAGTAAGTGGTTTCCGAACAAATAAATCATTGTCTTGACACGAACAAGTGGATGTGGCTCTGGCATAGATGTATCTGACGGTAAAACCCACAATCTCTACATTTTGCTAGACATGAATTGGAACTATTTCACAACAATATACCTTGATTCACTCCTGGATTGGCACTTTTGGGGGATATTTTTGGCTAATCAGAACTATTTATTAACCATTATGATGGATTTATATAAAATGAAATTGTTGAAAATGGATAACATGTTTAATCATAATTTTTAACAACATAATAATTATTTAGTGGTATAAGATTCATAAATGCAACATTATTCTCACTAAAGATCCCTTAATTTAGAAAATGGTGTGAAATAAGAGGCACCATGTAAATGGTTACCGAAATGGACCATGAGATGAAGACCCTATCATGTATGCCAGAAATGATGATTTCTAGAAAATGATGAATCAAAAGACTCATGGTAGGAGAAATGACATGAATCTAGGTTAGAGTCTTATTTCACCAAAAAGGGAACAATATTACTTTGAGTCCTATATACATCAACTACCACAAATGTTCACTGGATATAATGACACATTGATTATAGGAAAGTGGATAATCTCTATAGAAAATAAAACTTCTATATATTGTAGTTCTAAAAAAAGGTAATTTCACCTTGGTTATTTACATCATTGAGGGAGTATCTAATTATTGGTGGGAACTAATTAAAAACATGATTCAATGATTGGAGATTGAATATATGAATTGGTAAGAGTTTAGATGGATCATCATCAATATATATTTCCCTCATTTACTGAAAATAAAAATGGAGAAGGAATTTATCATGCTGGAGAAGAAGGGGAATGAATCTATGGGAAGCTACGAGATGGACATTACAGTTCTTTAAAGTTAAAAATGTATCTTTTTCATGTATTATAATGGTTAGGTTAATATATTATTTGGTGGAATAAGACCTCATCTATGGATGAATCTTTCCAATCGAGACTATGAAAACTATTAGTACATCGTACGATGAAATGTGGGATGAATTTCATTGGGAACTACCTTATCAAGAGTGGGAATTCTTAAAACATTGGAAGAGATAACCATATCGCTTGGAATTATCATAGTTAGGTAGAGCCTCAAAATCCAAAAAACAACAACAAAGGGAATCTATGGAATTCCCAAGATGAAGTCAAACTCAACTAGGCTGGACAACATGGAATATTTTTCTAAAAATTGTACAAATATGGGGATAGTGGTGGGGAATCCCCTTTAGCCTCAGCATAGGCTGAGAGATAATGTTCTTGATTTTTCTATAACGGTGGCTGAAGTTGAATCACCAAATGATGTGGTGGAAGGGAATAATGTGGTTCTCTAAAATTATGAATGTAAAATGTTTGATTATAGTTTTACACATACCGTTATTTCATAGATGTTTTCAAAGAATATAGAATCCACCAGTATCAACAAAATCTAAAGTTAGCTCTCAAGACACCTGGAGGGATTTTACAAGCATCAATAGTGTTCATAAACTTTGTTATTTATATTATAATTCAAAACCTTATCCCAAATCTAGTAGTAATTCCCATGTTGGAATTCGATATTATACTAGGTATTTACTGGATCTAAATGTATAATTCTATTATACAATGCAGAACCATGGGAATAATAGTAGTCATGAATAGAAAACCTATAGTTATCTTCCAAGGATAGATATCTCAAACTGATCTTTGTCTGGAGACACTTCTAATATCATTGTTTATGAAGTTGATCGGTGAAGGTGAAGATGGAAATGAGAGTATAAATATAGATAATGTCAAAATAATTCAAGAATATATTTATGTATTTCCTCAGCAGTTACCTTGAACTACCCTAGAAATAGAGGATGATTTATCCATTGAACACATTTCTGGTTCGAAGAAAATTTAAAAAACCCCATATATAATTTCGAATGTGGAGGTGGAGGAATTATAGAAGAAACTCAAAGATATTTAGGATAATGGTTTTATCTGGCCATGTGTGTCTCCTTTGGGATAACATATTATATTTGCAATGTAGAAGGATGGATCAATGTGATTTTTTATTCATTATAGAGAACTGAATGGGATCATAGAAAATAAGAAGTAACATCTTCCATGAATGGTTGATTTATTTCACTAAATTCATGGGGCTATTTTCTTCTCCAAAATTGATCATCATTCATGTTATAATTAATTAAGGGTTAAGAAACAAGATATTCCGAAAAAAATCATTTTAATAAATATACGAGAATTATGTGTTTGTTGTTATGACCTTTAGATTGACTAATTTAGTTGTTATTTTTATGAATTTGATGAATATATTTTTTATAGACTACAACGATAACATTGTGGTAGATTTTATTGATGATGGTCTTATATATTCCCAAATTAGGGTGTATTGTGAACATCATATTTGGGTAATATTTCAATATTTGAGTAGTAGCAGGTTATTTGGAATGTTTATAATGGGTGAGTTTTAGTTACATAAGGTTGCTTTCTCTAAGGACATTGTAACCAGTAAAGTAAAAACATTTGACTCGGAAAAGAAAATGGTTGTAGAGGAGTGTCCTCATACTGCAACCGTGACTGATATTTGTATTTTACTTGGTTTAATAGAATTTTATAAGAGGTATGTTTAATAAATTTCTTAAATTTCTAATCCATTAACCATGTTAACATAAAATGGGATCAATATCATCTAGGAAATGGAATGTGAATATTGATTCAAAGATCCGATGAAGAAACTGGTTACTACACCCCTGATAACTATTCCATCAATCAGAGAAGGAATCCTTAGGTTTACATATGCATATATGAAAGGTCTTGGGTGAATCCCCAGGAAAAATCAAAAGGAGTTATCATATTCATATCATTAGTTGAATCCTCATGAGAATAATTATCCTACACATGATCTTGATCTGACTTCAGTTGTGTTTTCTATAATGATATGTAGGTACTATCTCTATGTGGAGAAATGTAATATATAGACAGAACAAAAATGTTTGAAGTGTATATTCACACAAAAGGAATTGAACCTTAGACTGAGAAAATAATTGAATCTTATTCAGGACTATGATTGTTCAATTCATTATCATCCAATAAGAGAAAACAATATCAATTATTCATTAATTAGGAAGGACCCTATTGTTCTAGAAATGATGAGGATTCAAAGAGTTCCCTTGATGAAACACCTAGTGATTCTGGACATGGGAATTGTAAGTGAATGGACATCATTAACCCTATCCTAAATTATTTCACAAACGTAATTACTATATATGTTCATGAAATCTAAAAAATATGAACCTTTTTTATTTAATATGATGGAGGATGGGAATGATGGAAAGTTTCTTGAGATAAACATTGATTAAGAAGGATTTATGAAATTTTGTACAAGACATTGTTTTACATCTATTCTAGAAATAAAGAAGGGGCTAATTGATGAAACACATAAAACTAAATTATATATACATCTTGGAAGAAAAGAAATTAATAGGGATATTTTTTATCATTATTGGTGGGATAACAAGAAAAGGTAGAATAGCCAAATAATCCACAAGGTGCATGGTGTGTCAACAAGCTAATTAATAATGACAAATTCAAAAAGGGGTATTACAACCACTACCCATATAAGCATGGATGTGGGATAATATCACTATGGACTTTTTCATTGGTCTCCCACAAACATACAACAGAAACAATTAGATATGGGTTATAGTGGACCTTCTCACCATGAATTCCCATTTTATCTCAATTCGGGATGATTTCTCCCTTGATCAACAAGACATGATTTATCTGAAGGAAGTGGTACGTCTGTATGGACTTCCACTTTCTATCATATCTGATCATTACCCAAGGATCTCATGAAAATTCTATTGAAGTCTTCCAAAATCTCATTATACCGAATTGAATTTCAGTACGGCCTATCACCCTCAAAAGGATGGACGATCTAGAAGTACTATTCCAACACTCAAGGAGATGCTGAGAACATGGTAAATGGACTTTAAATGTGGATGGGATTAACATATCCCATTATTTGAGTTCTCCTATAACAACATATTCCACTTTAGAATTAAAATGGAACCCCATGAAGCTATATATGTGTAGAGATGTTGAACACATACTTGTTGAGATTGATCTAGGGAGAGAAATATTTGTGGACCTGATCTTGTAGATGAGGTGACATAAAAGGTTCATTCCATCCAATAACATATTAAGGCTACTCAGAGTTAGTAGAAGTTTTATTCTAAATCGAGTAAAGTACATTGAGTTTAATGTTGATGATAAGGTATTCCTTATAATTTCTCATTGGAAGAGAGTCATTAAGTTTGGTATGAAAGGGAAGATCATACCTAGGTACATTGGCCCCTATAAAATCCTTGATTTCGTACATGTCATGGAATATGGATTTCACATCCTCTAAATAATGCTCATGTTCAATATGTATTCCATATATCTCTCTTGGGAAGGTACATACCTGACCATTCACATGTACAGAATCTAGATGTGGTAAAATGGGAACACAACCTCTCTTATGAGTTGTATCTAGTGGACATCTTGGATTGTAGAGACAATATTCAATGAATCATGACTACCCACATTTTCATGCATTTTGGGGGAACCAAAAATATGAAGAAGTGACATGGGTTCTAGATGAGTCTTTGAAACAGAAGTACCCACAACATTTCTCTTCTTAGGGTACAAGTTGAAATTTTGGGAATGAAATTTCATAAGGGGGAATAATGTAATTAAAAAACATTCGAATAATATGTTGACTTATAATTTTTTTGTATTACTTGTCATAATAAATAAAAATTATAAATGAAATGTGACCATTGGGTTTTGACCATATATGACCATTAGTAAATATGAACGTTGGAAATACTAATTTTTTTAAAGTTATAATTAATGTTTATAAACAAAAATGATAATGGATAATTAATGAAAAAATAATAGTCGATAACCTCATCTAGTAGACTCAGTTCATAGGAAGCCCATTTTATTGGAGTATGGGAAGGTGGTAGTGTCACTTGGAATTACTCTAGACAAATACCAAACAGATCATCAACATGTTATGATTGAAGGAAATCACCTATGGGGGAAACTCATGTTAGGGGAGATTACCACTCATGCGATGTTATCCGAGCCACCCTAATAGTCTATCAAAATTGAAAAAATACCCTTAGGTTATATGTGTGTGTTTTAAGTTGTTATGTTTCATGACCCTAGATACTTAAAATGTAATACATTTGTTTTAAAAAACTATATTATTTTGATCATTTCCATTTTAAGAATATTTTTTAATGAAATATCTATTTAATTGAGACAGATTTTTTAAATTGATTTTATAAGTAAAATATTTTATTTTTCAGAGATTTACCATACATAGAAAATTTATGTGGTAAAATAAAAGTCATTTTTTTAATTTCCAATGTAATAATTAAACTAGGAGGAATTTTTAGTAGTTTTCTAAGATGTTTTAATTTTTCAATGAAAAGTATTTTTTATGAATATAATTACAGGAATGTATTTTTTGATGAATTGTATTTGATGAATATTATTATTTAATGTGAATATTAAATAAAAATTTAAAAGAATTAATAATTTATTTGTTCTGTGAATTGATTTTTGTTAAAGGTACATAAATGGTTACTATCAGTAATATATTTCGAGTATAATAAGATCAACATAAATTTTTAGGTGAATATTAACATGACCCATTGGAAAAGAAATGTTACACTTATGAATAGTAATTTGACCAATGGAATAATAACCTCACCAAAGGAATTATAAATGTATTTTAGACATCTAAAATGGTTATTTGATATAATTATATACTAGTACAAGTAAAAAAATATTTTAGAAATTATTAGTTATGTATTATTAATAATAAATATTTAAAACAATTTTTAATGAAATTAATTTGTACAAAATGTTGTTAATTTTTTAATTATACAGGTCTAGAAATTATTAGTGTGAATTTTTGGTATTTTTCTGAAATAGTTGTTTTTTCCATGAATAGTATAAATACATATATGAGTTTCCGATATGTTCAATAACTTGATAACTATGTCATTTTGATGTAATGAGTTTGATAAGATTATTGTAGACTCTTATAGACTATAATATGATATGAGGTGTCTTATGTTTCCAATACCATGGGAAAATATCATGTTAATGCCAATGGTTTTCAAATACCACCAATGAGGTGTCCTTTGAAATTAATAAAAAACTCCCTCTCTTTTACTATAAATAAGCACCCATTCCTTTGTTTATCTTCATTATAATTTCATCATCCATGATGATCTACTATTTCTAGCTCTTATTGAGTCCTAAAAATGTGTCCTCAATCCCTCGAGGACCCGATCATAGAGTTCTAGAAGTTACTCTTCATGGTAAGGGAATTTCCATCTTCTATTTTCCTTTCATAAAATATTTTTTGGGGGATATCATTAAAATTTACAAAAAATTAACTTATTACAATTTTATTATGTCTCTCTACTGTATAATGTGTCTAATGAATGGGTGACCCATGTCCCCTCACTTTTTAGTTTTTTATTAAACTATTTCAATACATATTTTTGTGAAAAATATTTGTCTCAAAATATCTCTCTTTTTTCTAAAGAAAATATTTTATTTTTCTTTTATTAGAGTACTCAATATCCACTCATTTCTGTAGGTATTCATAAATATAGAAACTTTAATTATTTTGTTCTGTAATTAGCATACCTAAAACCTCATTACCTTTTCATGGGTTATAAATTACATAACAACCTTGTTTTGAATTACTTTTTAGAAAGTTGTGATTTTAATATGATACCCATTTCATTAATTATCTATGGGTTATTTATGATATTTTTTATTATGATATATTTTGATCACATTAATGTATATACATACTAATGGTGTGCCCTAATAACACTCCAATTCATTCAGTAAAGAAATTAATCTATTTCGGATGTCATGTTATAAGAAACATTTGTGAATAACTTAGTAATTTTTTTATGAAGCCTTGGGGCCGGACCTTGATGATATGCATATGAATATATAAATTTTATTTTAAGTCACATTATCATTTTTTGGCTCATTATATTATTATTATTTTCAACTTTATCATGCATTTAAGAAGTTCCTCATGTTCTTATTAATATTTCCCAAGATCACATATAAACTATTTCAATTTTTTTCCTTACTGGGCCTTCTGATCATCCTTTCCTTTGATGTATGTCCCTAGGATATGATATGTAATAAGTGTACTTAGGATTAGCTTTTAATAAGCCTTTCATGTGTAATAATATTTTTTATGTTATAATGTATTATGTAACTTATTTCTAAGACATTAAAATTTAAAAGATCCTCTTTTTGTAAAATGTTGTGTAAATTTATGAAAAAATGGTGGGATTTGATAATGGTATTCATATTATCTCATTCAAACTAGAATTATAATTCAATTACATGACATATATCCCTTTTTGGAGTGTTAACCCCATGTTCCAAACTCTATGATACAAAACTAAGAGATAATGTCACCAATGAATGTCATTAAATAGTTGTTCTACCTTGATAAAATTTAGGATGCCTCATGAAATTCATGGTATTATCTTAGTATCCTCGCTGACGATGATTTCCCCACCAGTGTTTTCCTCTTACCACAATGCATTCAACATCTATTTGTGACTTGATAAATTATTTATCATGTAACATAGTGACACTCGGATCCTCAATCCCATGTTTGGGCGTGATATTACACTCTTTCTCATCCATTCATCATCTTACTCTCTGCATGAAATTAAAATTCATGTGTTTTTTATAAATAAATGTTACTAGATTCCTATCCTTTAGAGATATGTAGTTAGGCTAAGCAATTTTTTCTATCGTTCTAACTGCATCTCTATGATCCTTTTATCCCCTTGGCCTCGGTTGTTGTCCAAACTCCAAGGCATTAAACTAATAGCATACAATCTAATAAATATGACTCTAAATTATATTCTATAGCCCATGATATATTATTTTAAACTATTTTGAACACACCTATTTGAATCTCACCCCAGGAAACACTAATTCAACACATCAAGCCTTTCGTGGTTCATATTTCCATCACCATTAAAATCCATGGGGTCCCCAAGAAGATGATGTTCTAATTTTATTTTTGGATCACCTCATCTATCGGGCTAATTCTGTAACATGTGATTGCTGAAAAAAAATACGTGGCATTCTAACATCGTCAACAATGGATCCTACATTTTATTTCCCCATTATTGACTAGTAGGGTTATGGTTTGTTTGTTTCAAAAATGGTCAAAAGTGATCTCTGCTCTCTAGTAACACCTTCATCCTAAACATGAATGTATTTAATTTTTCCTTTATGATATCCCATGTTGTGGTGTAATTATACCATTTGTTTCACCCTTAATGTGTGCCCCCACATATCAGGTAAACCCCTTGTGTCATTATTTTTGTCCCACACTCATCATCGATTATGTGAGATTTAGAGTTTGGTTAGGGAGAGTATCGATGTGGTAGAGATAAAAATGAACCATTATAGTATAAATTATATGACCCTATGCTAAAAGCTTCACTAGAAAAATAGGCGTGGAAATATCACTCTTAAGGACACATTCACAACAGGTTTCTCACCCTGTCGCGCCACATATACATATTTTGGGAAGCCTCCAACCCTTTGTTGCAAATAATTATGATCAAAAACTAGATTTACATGACAGGGATGAATATAATCTTTATATGAACCTGGTTATGGATGTGGGGTGCGACTTGTTCCCTTCAGTTTTCATTGACATCAACATATTTCCATATCATAATACTTGTGTGGTACACATGCCACTTTTGGATGATTCCCATTAGGTATATTTCCTCCCTGTCATGCGAGTATACTTGGAATAAAATTTTCCCTAGTAAATTCTACAAGACAATAAACTATTGGATATTATCCTTGTAGTATGACCTAAAAAAATGTGCAATATCTCAGTCATATGACGTAAAACTATATAATGTGTCCTGATAACATGATGATAAACATTACCATATATCATCTTCACCGTCAAACATTCAAATTCATGTATATCATCTTCAATTTCACAACATCAAATAAAAAAATCATATTTTATCTCATGAGTGTTCTTTTCCCATTGATGGACATCTACATTGATGATAACATTATCTATTGTCACTCGACATCAGAGAAGAAGCCCAAAGGTAGATGGGTTTATTTATTATCAAACCAATATGCTTTTGAAAATGTGAAATATTCCACTATATAATAATTCAATAGTGTATTGTTACATTAAAATATTTCATAACTCCATTTAAATTATTTGTATTACCCTTATTTGGAGCCCCGTCATCTTCCATGTTTGAAGGGACCCGTTAATTGTATGGTCTAATTCCACTATGGCTCTCCTAACATCATTAGACCATGTCCTCTAAGAAAAAAGATGAAATCCTATTGTAGGAACTTTGATTCAAATATTTTCAGTGGTCTACTATAATTTTTATATCCCCATGCCAAGATAATGATAAAGATTATATGTATCAAACATTGTCAAGAGTTGTCCTCTATAATTATTTTACCATCCCTTTGTTCCTAAATTTGGGAATTTTAGTTCACACAATCCACTCCCATTTGTTCTTGAATAATATAAATCCCTCAACAATATCCCATTCATGTACAAGATCATGTTGGGAAATTTTTTTTGGCTATTTGAGGATCCTCGTAGAACATCCACACCATCTCTTAGCCCAAAAACTCTCAGTGATTAGTCAACAATAACACACCTTATGAATTTGATAATTTTATGACACTATATAAAAAAGTGAACAAATATACAGTCATCTAGTTCTTCTCATACCAAAGATTACCCATGTGAGATTATTAAATTTTCATTGGTTATATCAAAAATATGACTAGAGTCTAATAATTGAATAAAGTAATGAAATAATCCCATGGACATAAAAATTATCCAAGAAACAAATAATGTCAATGAATAGTATGGTCATCTACATACTAGAACCTTGAGTGAGTCTTTGATAATATCCCCTATGATTCTTACATGGTGAATGAATGATCCAACTCATCGATCATTAGACAGGTGGCCTCCATGATTTAATGCCTCATCCCAAGTTATTCTTCCTCATTACTAGGCATTGTATAATGCTCACCATCACTTTTATATGCTCGACCTCACTCATCCTAGAGAACAGAAATGTGATAAGTGTTCATATAATTATTTTTTAGACTCCTGTTGATCCCTTAGTTTTTGGATGACCACTTTTTTGACTTTTGAATAAGGAATCATGTTCAACCACTTACTCCTCCATGTGTTGAATCTCATTGGTGACTTCTCAATGCTATCGCATTCGTTAAAATTTACCCTAATGCAAGGTGACATCCAGATTATGGCTCCCCTACCACATGTTTTTGGTGAGGTAGTTACGAAGTAGAACATGAATACCTCAAGGATATTCCACTATGGTTCATAGGAAGTAAATCCAATGGTGAAGGGACCCCATATGGCCCACCAATTGTGGTTCTGGGGTCTATTCAATGAAAATTTTATTGAATTTACATTTCATAAGACATATAATTATATTATCATTAAACAGATTCGGCCAAAATTCATCTAGTTCTCCGGGATCAATAAAATTATACTCTAGAAAATCAGTAATGAGTCCAACAGTAGGGTCCTCCTCCTACATCCTTTTAGTTGTGTTGGGATCCATGTCTTGAGGATGGCCATCATCCATTGATTGTTCCTCAGCATATTTTCCCACACTAGGCTTAGGTTCTGTCCTGCCAGTGGCATCACATGGACTCCCAATCAAATTATCATCTTGGGATATTGTTCAATTGATATGAATTATAGGATCCCCATGAATAGAAGAATCCATCAAAAGAGTTATAATGGATTCCCCAACCCATCCGTTTGTTGGTCCTGTAGTATCCTATGTTCTACATGAAATGAATGATTCTCACCAAATATAATATGAAATTGAAATTTATGACTTTTTAAATGCTATGATGCATGGGATTTGATCATCATGTGGTCATGCTCCTAGTTCATTTGATAGACTTACACTATAGGAGAACATTCAACCCTTTCTAACCCAATGATTGGCATAGGTTCTCCTTATGTCATTTGGAAAGAAGACGCAAGGAACATGAAAACTAGTTTATGTTAAATCTCCTTGAATGTTTTATCATGACTATAAAATTAAAAAATAACTCTTAAAATTGGGAGTAGGAATTTAAAAGGTAATCTATCTCATATGTATTGCCTCTCAAATTGTGGGTTCCAACATTTTGATTCCATGTTGTGTCTCCTCATAGATTATTGAATGGACCTGACGTTCTAATGTTTCCACCCCGACCTCATCAGGCGGACTTCTACTAGTCTCTTCAGCCTCAGGCATAGGCCCTTATGAACCCCTATTTATGTTGTCTACTTTTCACCCCTGACAGTGGGAGCCCCTTACACAGTATTGAGTTTCTCTATATTGTGAAATGGAAAGGTCTAAGACTTATGGTTTAATGTTTGGGATTCCCTCATGATACTCTTTCAGGGCCTCAATATAGCCTACAATATCTCCTCTTTCTTGAAGACATACATCGTGAGCATCCTTCAAACTGGATTCCTCGTCATCATACTCACATTCTTCGTCATCATCAGTTTCATCCTCGAGTGGAATTTACCCCCAATCCAACACCAGGACAAAAATCACTATTACATAGTTTGGGTGTGATTTATACTACCCCCATTGAAAAGAATAAATATCCATTTATGTCAGAAATGTATTTATCTAATGGAATTTCATCCTATCTGTGACATTTGTGTGCTCGAATAATTGAAGATCGATCTACTCGTACTTCAGTTTCCACCACAAGTCCTCTATCTTTAGTGATTGCCGTAGTATTCTATAGGATAATGAAGGGGTAGGGATGGATGGGTTGGAAGATATATTTGTAAGATACATCCAGAATTTTAGAGAGTTTCTTTTTCCAGCCCTCGAGGCCAGTTTTGGGGTCAGTCCCCTCTAGGAGGTTGGGGTCCAACCACACCCTATTATATCCCCACCATATTAGTTCTTTTTTTATTCAAACAAGATTCCAGGATTTCCTATGAGGGACCATCTCATATAACACTATGTTGCTCTGGCCCCATGGTCACCCGCTTGACCACTCAAATGATCTTTTATAATATTTCCAACGGATATGATTCCATAATGATTTGGGATTATTACATTTTAAATCCATCAAAAAATGTTGGTTACAGGTAGCATGATGATTCATCATAGCATGGAATCATCATTATGCACCACATCCGGTGAATGATATAGGGGTGGTTCTATTCATATATCCCCATGTATAATTTATTAGCATCCCATTTAAGACATCTGAAATTCATTGGGATTTGGGATGGAGTGTACCGATCACTGAAGTGATTTTCATTGATTTGATCCACCATAACTCCACCCCTGAAACATTGTGGGTACTCATTTTTACCCACTGGTCCATGTAGGTTTTCCACCATCAGACAAATAAAAATAGTAAAGGGATAGATATTGAAGTTTTGCTGTTACCTTTTTTATATAAGAATATAGACATATACAATGCAATTATCCAAATCAGTGAAATGCACAATAGTGATGGAGGAATCCCAGAATCTATAGGAAAAAATTCATTTGTGATGTCATAACCTCCTAGATGTGATGTTATATAACTAAATATAAACTAATACTGTCCAAATATCATAGTATAAGTGTTTACCCTTGAATCATGTCTCAGTTTGTTGAAGATTCTAGAAAGGATGGGTACTACATTATTAACTATGCTACTAGTTTCCAAGACTTCTTCCATTTCCAGTGTCCCCTAAAGGACTCTCATCCTTGTGTATCTCACCAGTAGTGGACACCCTTTTAGGAAGGTGGCCACAAAGCATTATAAAAATACTGCAGGTCTCATCATCTCAAAATATTGTACCCCCACATCTGAAAATTTTCATCCTCCAGGAAAAACAAGTTGGATCCAGTATTCCCCATTTGTGATGTGATTTGGCACGGTTTCCCTCAGCCCAAAATTATCACCTTAGGGTCTTGTAGAGAAATATTTTGAACCACACCTGGAATGGGATATCAATTTTAGAGTTTGGAGTGTCTATCATCTAATCATTCTCCAATAATATATATTTTTCCCCCAAAATATGACTCTACTCACTATCTTCCTATTTATTCTATGGAGATATATATTAATCATACTAGAATCCATCCAGTGGGATGCCTCTAAAGCAATAGATATCCCACAAGCAGATTCCATGTTCCCTGTGATGGGGGTGGAATGTGTTCATGCCTAAGGATAATTGTTTGAGGATATTTGTAACTAAATCAAGTTGATGGCCAAAATGGAACTATTATATCCATCCCACTTTGTAAAGAAAAAGGTTTCACAGTTAATCCCTATATTCCATGAACGCGTAACACACCCATTAAGCTCCTTCCCAACAACTTGTTAAGTTTCATGGTAATGAAAGATCCTTGTACTTGTACCATTACTTTTTGTTGAACCTTATTATTCAATATATGGTAGATACAAAATTTTTTGGGAACACCTCATCTATTCGATTGTCTACTCTAGACATCATAGTCCTCCCATTTTGTACATAGACAGCCAACTCTCTATAATCCCTAGAAACGTGGTCATGTATATTGATGTTCTGGAATGTTATATCATCATGACGTGTGAAACATGATCATGATGAATGCATCATTAAAGATAACATTATCACTTAATATGGAAGAACAAACTTCCACAATTGAACATAGAAATTTGACGGATAATCCAAACATGATTCTTCCAGGATTCCCAGCTACATATGGTTGTATAACACAAAAATCTTGGCTTTGAGTATCTATGGTTTCTTATTCATCTTATCCCTTTAAGCTGAAATAAAATCCTCGACCTGAGTAGCATCCTGTGTGTTGTAAATTTCAAATGGGTTTGAAAACTATAATGATGGTGTTTATAATACTGGAATACTATTGTGGAAGATGTGATTTTACATGGAAGATCATGTTGTAGAGACATAAAATTATTCTTTTTTGGCTAATCCATCTACATAACAGAAATAATAATTACGAAATAGACGATAATGAAGAATTATTTTCACACCTAAAGTTCAAACAAATGAGAATGAAAACGTGTCTTATAATGAAAAAAATAATGGTACCTCACAATCCCACCCCCATAATATTTTTAGGCATGAAGCATGGTTTTATAAGTGTGTGTAAGGAATTTTATACACCCCAAACTATTTTTTCACACCACCCATGGAATCATCCCTGATCATCATCATTTCCCTCAAAACACATCCTTATTGTCCCTATTCATCATAGATTTGGAGTTGGAATTTCTTGGTGCCGAATTATTCTTGAATACAAAAACAACAATCTTTGAGTAATCAATGGAATCAATTACTCAATAGAACATTCTGCGACAACGTTGGAAGGAACGCCCTTGTTTTCAGATGTGAACATAATATCCAAATCAGAACACAATAATGATTCATGCCCACTGTTGTGTATCTCCGGAACCTTCTCTGTAGGATGCTCAAAAGACTATGGAAGGTGAAAATAATAATTTTTTTGTTACAAATAAGAACCTAAACAACATGAAAAACTCTGACACGCCGACTAAAAAATCAAACTGAGCCTTTCACTATCTGTAAGGTCTTAGTTGTTTGGAAGAAAACTTCAAGGACTATAGAATTCCATACTATCACAGAAGGCCATGGATCTATGAATGTATAGATCATGCATGATAGTAACCCTATGGTTCCTCACATATGTGGGCCCACAGTTGGGTAACCATCAACCAACCGATTTCAAAGCATGCCAGCCGTTCACAATGGATCCTCTTGTGCACAACCATGACCAAGTGTGCAACAATCCAGATTTCTAGGCTAGCCTAAATATTTTTGCAATCATCCTATCATTTGTGTACCCCGACATTTATGATTCATGAATTCCATTTGTGTCAACGCTCCATGTCTGAGCCCCTCTTTAATGCATATCTCACAACTTGCACACACATATTGCAGACATCTCTCCAGTTTTTCATGTAACTACTAATTTTTCCCTCACGGGCCATCCCCTATGCCCTTAGTTAATGTGTTTCCCAAAAAACATTATACACATAATAAATAAGGTAATCCCATTTACATCTCAGTATATGGATTCTAACATGGACCTCATTACTAACTACTCCTCTACAGTATTGCTACCAGGAATTTATAAAGCGATTCCCCACTAAAGGTGCATGGGCTGTAGATTTGTAATCCCAAGGGGTGTGGATTGAGTCTATCAATGTCCGATCAACATGACATGAAACTTCATAGTACCAACTTCTTTAACATTTGACATAATAATTATTCCCCATATTGTGCTTAAAATATATTTTGTATAATTTATGAGTTACATGGAATGATATCCTCCTCACATCAAATGAAATACATCACACATAGACTGGAATCATCATAGGAATCCCTCACAGAGTATGCTCACAAACATTTCTTAAATTGGATACACCCTTTCCCTTCATCACCTCCCCTAGACACCAAAATAAGTAATGATATGGTACTTGAAACACCATCTATCACTACCCATTTGGGAATCATCATATGTCCACTAGGAGACAATGTATGTTGTGCATTCATTCAGTGTCCTATTACCTATTTTTTCTCACACAGAACATGAATCATGTGGGATTAGAGGTTTGTGGTTATCATGATATACATGATTCCAAACCACCAACCAGATGTTTTATTTTATGCATATTCTCCAACCATACTAGTTATTCATCATTGTATTCCCCTAAACATATGCATCCATTCCACGAGCATCCTCCTCAAATGTATTCCCAAATTCCCTTCACAAACATGAAGAGACTCGATTCCTAATCACTTGGGATACAATGGATGCATCTCTGAGGTCCAAACCCATTAATATCGACCCCCATACACTAGATCCACAACATCCAATGCATCCATAATCCATCCAGACTTTACCATGGATTTCATATACTAGAGGAATCTTGTCACCCATTGAGACTACTCTAATGTGTAGTCCACATACACTTAATCACTGATCCTAGAATAACTCAGGTATCTCACAGTTTTAAGCCACACACAATCCAAAAAATATAAATTTTCTTTTAATGGTCATCCCACATGTTTAATGCCTACACAATATCATTAAACTCTTGATTTTTTATAACTTTCTTCTATGAATTGTATGTAGGATGCCACTATGAGGTTCGATCCCAATAAATGGTAAACCCAGGTTCCCCCTAAGAGGTGTTCACTTCTCTAATCCACCTCCTATAGTGTTTTGATTAGTTGTCACTCTGTTATATCTTTCCTTTATGTGACAATCCTATACAAACCACCTCCATGGGGTATTATGATCTATCGATATTTAAGGTGTGGCATCTTCCCTTTATGGGACACTCCCATATCTTCATACCTATGGTGTTCTGACATTTTAATCTTCAATGTTTGACATATTTTCATTATGGTACACATCTCCTCAGACTCCTCTCATAGTGCATCATGATCCTTCTATATTTTAAAAATTTAATCACTCATAGGGATGCATCTCCTTGATCAACGTCCAAGAGGAATTCTTATTAATATCTTCTTATCTCAGAAATATGTTAAATTCGGGACATATCACTGATGAATACCACATGATTTACATCAGATTTAAGAGGTGAAATCCTTGGATAATATTCTCTTATGGCATCAAATACCTCATTCCATGCATGAGATTCGTGAGGTGAATGCATAGGATGATATTCTTTTCGAACAAGATACCTCAAGATATACATGGGATTCCTCAGGTTCTATGCCTAAAGGATCCTCCCAGAGATCCCATTCTATGAGGAAAATACATGATACCAATGTTCCTAGTATCATTACATGCTTGTGATTACCAACCTAACTACTCTCTTTATGTAAGGCTGCTACCCATTTAAGACACTTAGGAATGTCTAGACCGGAGTAGCATAATTAACACACTAGGAATGAGTTCAATTAACACAACATAAATATATAAGGGATACATGGACTATGAAATGAATTCCACCGAGGACTCAACAGAAGGAGAAAAAAACATCCCTTCATCCCATTCCGATCAAGGGGAATACATCTATAATGAAAATGGCGAAATTTTCCCACCGTTGGAAAGTAGAAATGTAAGGTAACAAGATTTCCAGTGAACATTTACATGTTGTGGGGAACCCTTAATAATTTGTTGGATATACTTTCCAATATAGAATTATTATATACTCTTTCATCAAAATAATTGAGAAAAAACTCAATATTATTGTGAATAAAAGATATGGAAAATGATATGTTCTTGAGTTTGTCTGGATAATATCTCGATATAAATTTTATAATAAGTCATATAAATTATTTATATACCCTTATCTACTTTCATTAGTAGGTAATAATTTATATTACAAGTACCTAATTTTTTATGCGGTGGCATAGAATTTTATAATCCAATATTTTTCTATATTATTTTTTACTGAATAAAAAATGTTGTGGTTTCCCTCTTTACATGAAATACTAAAAGAAAAAAGGATGTATACATTAAAATAAATATAATAAATTTCAATATTATATGGTAATCATTAAGTTAGAGGGTATATAATAGAGTATCCATATTTTGAAATATATAATGGAATGAAATATAATTTTGTAACAAAATTCTCCCTTATGAAGCACATTTACTTGAAATTAGAATGAAAGTAGATTTACCAATGTTTTACAAAGACTGGGCCAATGAAAAAATTCAATAATTGCAGTATAGAAGGAATCATATTTAAGAGATATTAAAAATCATAGAAATTGAAGGAAATTATATTCTAGGTAAATCACCACCGACGTCCACCACTAGATCATAACTTTTAATTAGATGTTTTTAAGCATCCATAAGGGTAGTTGTAAATAATAATAAGTATGATAGTAACACGTAATTTTTAATGTAATATGTTTTTTATCACATTTATTTTAATAAAATGATTTTAGAATATATATATATATGGAATGTTTAGATTTTTTTTAATTGATAATATTAAAGAGATGGTTTTATTTATAAATAATATTTTTTTATAAATTTAGATTTTATATGATTTATTTAGAGAAAATATTTAATATATATATATATATATATTATATCTATAATATAACACTAATATAATTATCAATTAAGGATCACTAAAAATATGGATATATAAAATTGTTACATTTTAATTTTATAAAGAAAAAGTATCATTATATATTGAATGTATATATTTAAAAGTAAATAATTTTTTTTAATAATAATTCAACCAAATTAACTTCAGTTTAGGACATCTTATAAAAATATCATCCAAGGATAAATATTTTGTATTTTCCTAATATTATGTATTTTTAGGAGAATGGTGGAAAATAATTCTCTTTTAAAACCCATCACTTATATGACATTATTATAACGAAACATTGACTTGTTTTTTTATGAAAAATAACGAAATAATTTAAAATTTTATTATGTATAATAAATAATTTAAAATTAAAATTTTGTATTTATAAAACCAATTTTTATCATTTTTGAATCTTAATTATTATTTTACACAAAATTATTTTATTAAAATATGTTAAAATTTAGTAAAATTCACAAGTAATAATTTTATCTAAAAGAATAATTGAAATATTATATTAAAACATATTCAAATTATATAAAAGGTATAATTTCATATTTAATTAAGATTAATTATAAAAAATATTAAATGTATTATCAATGATAATGGTTAATGTATTATTTTCATAGAATAATTTAATTATTTTCATGTAATTTATTTCTAATAAATTAATATTTTTTTGTTTTATATAATGAAAGTTATATAACTCTATCAAAAAAAACACAAAAACCATATTTCCCTTCATTTTATTATTGATTAATTTAATATAATATTATAAATACTTAATGGTCTAAGCATCCTTTCTCTATAAAAATATGTTTTCAATAGATATATACTTTTATATTTAATAATATTTTTTATAAATTTTAGAGAAAATATTAGATTAAATGATGAAAAGATTTAGCTTAATAATGCTATAATTTTTCAAGCTGGGAACTCTTATGATTTTATTAAAACATAAATTAATTACCTATAAACTTTTAACCAATGAAAAAAAAATGATACATCATACAAATCTAATTGAAAAACACTCAAAACATGTTTAAACATGTGTAAGAATTCATAGTGGACCAATTATTTACTAACAAGATAGTCAACTCATTTGAGGATTAATTTTGGGGCCATTTTCCCATAAATGGTTTCATGGAGAGGTTCAATTATAATTTTATTTTAGAATAAATGTTTCATTCAACTACATATAACGGGGGAATCCTTCCACCCCTTCATGGCCAGTCTATGTTTTTTTCTTCAAGAAATTATACCAAATTTAGCTCTTTTTGGAGTATTATGATCATATATAATACCATTTTCTATATAATATATTTTATCCCTTTATTACAAATAATTTTTATAAGAGAATGTTTAGGATCTCGAAAAAACTAGGAGCATAATATTAACAAATAATGATACGAGGAAAGTGATTTTAAACCAATTTTATCCATTGAGATGTAATTTTTATTCACCAATTATTTTTTATTGTTTCTCTTAATATAATATATTTGGATTTAGATTTTTTTTCATAAAACACATGAAATATAAGGTATTTATAATTCTATATCATGTTCTTACTTCCATGGATTTTTAATTTTAAGGATTATGATGCCCTAAGTATTTTTTTACTCAAACCCATAGGGATTCGGTTGTTATGACTCATCTTTAGCTTTTCTACTTATATGAATATTTTATTCTAGGATAAGATTTTTTTGAATATATTCCTTATTATCTTAGTAAAATTTAATTTTTTAATTAAAACGTTTTACCTTGATGAATTCTTACTCAAAATGTATATAATTGTTTAGATAAATTTCTTACCTACTAAATGATAGTTTTCCATCCTTATCTATAATTTCACTTATCACTAATTCTATAATTGTTATCCATAAACATAATTATTTTTTATTCCATCTGACCATAATATTTATTTACATATCTATTCAAAATAATGATTTAATTTCCATATAATACTGTGGTATTCAACAAAGGTGTCATAAAACATAAAATTGGATCTTCCATACCACCCAAAAATCATTTGAATAAAATGATCCATATATATTTCCCCCATTTAATAAATTTTAATTTAATATATTTCTCCAATAATTAAATAAATGTTCCTTATATATATAAAAAGATTAATTTAAAGTTCTCATTATGAAAAAAATATTTTACCATCCCATCATGATTCTCTAAATTATAATAACCTTGTTTAAGGTAACATTCCAATATATTATTTCATGTCATGTTCCACCAGAATAAAATAATTTTAACCAAGGATAGTTTTTTTAAACCATAGTATTTTATGGATTACATTAAATTTATTATTATTATCTAAAGGAAATTAATACCCTCAATACATATTTAAAAATTTATATATTTTCATTTTGAAAACTGTCGCATATAAGGATTATTTTTAAAAATTCATTTACTTGATCATTATAATGAATTTTTCTACTTATGAAATTAATTTTAAATAAATATTCTAAATTATTAAAATTTAAAAACACAAAAAGGTTTAATTTATTCATCTATTGGTTTTCATAAAAAAATATAAATCAGTTATAGAAACGATTATGAAACCCACTTCATTCTATTGGGTTTTATCAAGCTTATGATTTATGTTGGGTTTATTTTCCAGTTATATCATGAATATACATGTATGTTTTATGAATATGAACGTTTTACATTTATATAACATTAATTAATTGTGTAATATTTTTATCACAATAGATTCCATGTGTGGAGCATGTATGGTGAGACTAAGAACACTATGATTTGTTTCCTTAGTGGTGAGCTGTTATTTATGATTCTCATTCAAGTAAAGTTATCCTAATCACATTATAAAATGTTTCCTTAGTAGTAATCTATATTGTATTCCTATGATGTCTTATTTTATAAATTTTCTTTATATTTATCTATGATTTTATGATATTATTTTCTTATTCTACGTTCACATGATTGTTTCACACTCTTATATCATCAAACATGTTTTTTATATTTTCATTACAATCTCTTACATCATGATTTATGTAAAATACATATTTTTATACATTCATTTAAATAAATAATTTCTCTATGATCATTTTTTCTAATCTTCTTATGATATTACACTAGATGACATGATAATAAGCCTTCCTTTAATGATCATTTATGCTCAATCCTTTCTCATGTTACCATTACCTAGTTTATGAAGATAATTATATGTCTATATGGGGTCTAGATGAGTTATATTGGGGATAAATGATCATTGGTTTTTTTTAAATAATACGCACATAAACTATACATAAAATACACTAAACTAATAGTTTCGTATTCTATGTGATATTTGTGTGAGATGTAATTTTTAAATTATGGAAATTATTTTAAAAAAATATTTTTAGCGTTGATTACACTACATTTTTCTTAATAAGATATTTCAATAGGGATAAACTGTATAATGGAATAAGGTCATCATTAATATCACCTTTCAAATTTCATTTCAACCAATTATACTACTTCCAAACTTCATCATAAACCTTAAATTATTATATAAGGAACACAAAACAATATCTATATTATTGATAAATACATCATGAGAATAAAAAAATGAAAGAAATATTTTTTTAATATAATTAATCTATGAGTGAATATAATTATTTTACTAAAAGATAGAGTGTCGAACACATCAATCCATGAACTAAACTCTTCAAAAAGAACAATTTTTTATTATTATGGAAAATGTTTTATATTAGTATTTATAGTCACCCTTCACATTTTGAAAAACCTATTTCCAAACTTTGATTTTCTAAATTATACCCCTTTAAAAAAACATACCATGGCAGGGATATAAATTCCAAAAATTATAAATGAATAATTAGTGGTTGAATACCCATTTTCAACATCAATGTCTAAAATATATCCTTTGGTACATTATATTATATGATATCACCCCAATTATATTGGTTTGGAAATAACTACAGTAATAGGATTTTGTTTTCACCATAATCCTTGATGATATGAATTATGATATCATTATTCTTATAAATTCAGTATTTCAAATGTTTTTATAGAAATTTTTAATAAACCTATATTATCACAATGAAACCTTTGAGGACTCTATGAATTCACACTTAAATAATCATGATGTAACTTCATCCAAATAATTTGCATAAATGAACTAATAGAAGAAATATATTATACCTCAGTAGAAATAAATGTAAATGAGTTCTATTTATTATTTTTCCATCTCACATAGTTATCTCATAATAGAAAAATTATATCTATATAGGACCTAATAACTTGATAATACCCTACAAAATTAGTATTTATAAAAAAAGTTTTGGATTTATGTTGCAACCTATAAACGAGCTAATAACTCAATTTTTTAATTTGATATATTATAAAAATATTTTGGAATCCTTAACACGAGACTTCATTAGGTCACTCTAATATCAATTAGAGATACACACATCATATAAAATATATTTTTTAGAATCTAGGACATAGAGTAAAATCCCAATAAGACTTTTTAAATTTGTTTTGATTTACACTCTAACCTCTAGTATCATTAGATAATTTCACACCAACTTGAATTAGCATAACCACTTTCTTTGACTCATATATATCAATAATTTCTAATAACACTTTTTAAAACATCTCTCGAATAAGGAAATAAAATTTCTTTTTTTCCATTTTTTATAATCATAATAAATATATATATGAATACCAATAATAGGTATCTCAATTTATTTCACTTTAATTTTTTGAAATATATTCAAAATAATTATCATATTCGCATAAAAAATCAAATCATCAGTTTAGACCATTCAAATAAGTGAAACAATCATTATTTGATAGAAATTCAATTTCCAAACATGATCCCATTTCATCAATTTTATCTACTTAAATAAGATTTCTATCCTTGAATACTATACCCCCCAGGATTCATTTAATTAATATAAATACCTCTTAATTTTTCTCTATTCATATATTATAATTATCAATAAAATCCCATTATTATTATAAATACACACATATTCTTCAAGGTTAATATTTAATAAGGTTGATTTTACATCCATTTTATTTATTATATACATTTTTTATAATTCCAAAATATGGAACATCCAAATATCTTCCATCATAGTAATATGAGACATTTATTCTTAAAAATAAAATACTTCTACTTGGGGGTATCCATTGTATAAATGTATTAATTTTTTGCTAATAATATTTCCCAGATCATTCTACTTATTCTTGAAACTATAGCTGGCCTTGATTATATTTTTATTGTAAGGCTATATTTTACACATTGAAGTTTATTATTATAAAAAAGTTTGTGAAAAATATCATAATTTATATTAATATCAACTTGTATAACCAAATTTCTTATATCCTCTATCCAGTCATAATGTTAAAATAATTATATATCTTATTTAAGATCATTATGATAGAAATGTGGGGTCTTATTTTCAAACCTCACCCATATTTTTCTCGGATATATTGTATTCCTTCCATATCCCATATTTATTATTTTCTACATAGAATACAAAATAAATTAATGATATCACATATCCATATATAGTTCATTAATGGTTGATACATAATTTTTTTCTCATATTCCTCTTCCATAAAATTTTACTGAACTAAATCAACCTCAACAACTTGAGGTTTTATTTCGGACAGTAAATCTCCTACTACTCAAGAGTGCTTATTTCTATTTTAAACCTCATTATCCAGAATTACTATATATGAATCACTAATAATAGGATTATTATTTATAAATTTCAAATCATGTCATGCATGAACTTTTTTCAATCTATTCCTGTAGTTTATGTAGTCTTTCCAGTTTATATATATCCCAAAAATGTAACCTCATAAGGCTTCTCATCAAAAAATCCATTAATTAATCATATAAATTTCATTATAAAAGGGATTACCTAAAACATTGATGTAGTCCATAATGGAATTAAATTTTTAATACATCTCGTAATAGGTAATATTATAATTTAGTATTAACAAGAATCTAATTTTAATAAGAGTGGTTGTGTACACAACATCCCTCTAACAAAATTTTGATGTACCATATTATACTAGAATTATTTTTCCAATCAAAGTTATGTTTATATTGCTTCTCTCAACCACTCTTTTTTTGTTTAGGTGTATATAATGATTTTAAATGGTGTTATATTAGATTATTTTCCAAATTGGTTTAAAATTCTCAACTTGAAAATACGATTCATTTATTGTATCTATGTTTCAGGATTAACATAAAAAACTCTACCCCATATTTTCATCTAGTAAATTTAAACATATCCATTTCCAATGAATTTTGGTTTATAAGAGTAAAATAAATCATTAAAGTATATTTATTTCTATATTTAATGATATAAATATCCCCTTGAGTGTACATATTTCTTATATATCCAAATTATTTTTAGTTTATTAAAATGATGGTATTTTTATCCAAATTAAATTCTGTTATACTTCCCTTACATGATTCACACCATAGGGACTCTCTCACTTGATCTTTCAATTTAATTTTTCAGGTGAGTTACGACCCAATAAACATCGCCGTTGTTAATCATACTCCATATTCTATTAAAACGACATTCCAAAAAAAAATTGAATTTTTTTATTTAAATTTTTTGATCTCACGTTGTAAGAATTTTAATATTCCCTTTTTTGGAAAACATTTTTTCAAGGTATCTCTACTAAAGTGAAATTATTCCTAACATTAATTATCCTTAAAAAATTATTCTACAAAAAACGTAACTCCCCATGATTTCATAGTACGTTATCTCATTAAAGTCATTCAGTAGCTTGCGTTACACACAACACCAAGTTTGAGCACACCACGACTTACTAAACTAACCGATCAAAAAGATATGATGAATATGATTAATTGAATTATAAATCTTATATACTATATATTATTTTATCATCCATATTATGTGTTTCTTAGCGATAATATAATAATAAATTCATTTTTTCGGATAAAATAAATATTGTTTTAAAAAATGAAATTTTATAGCCTTTAAATAGCGAACTCTTTTTGAAACCATTATTTGATACATTTAAATATTTAATGTAATGAAAATAAATTTATCTTTGGATGTTGTAAACAGATATTTAGTTTGGATAAATTTTTGGTACTTTTCTGATAACTGTCATATTTTGATGAATAGTGAAAAATACTATGTTTTCATGGAAAACATATTTTTTAATTGAAATAATTTACAGTGATATATTTATAATTTTAATTTTTTGTATGTATATTTAGATTATATTTTTATCATTTAATACAATGTATGAAATTATAAGTAAATTAACATTTAAATTTGACAAAAACACATGTCAATCTTTTGTTAGTTTTTATTTGTTAAAAACCTGCTTTTTTGTTTTGACAACGGGAATTATTTTTAAATTAATAAAGTCAACTTATATGTTTCTAATTTGGTAAAATAGATATCATTTTTTTAATTCTGAATATCGAAATTATCATAGGGTGAATGTTTGGTATTTTTCTGAAATCTTTCAATTTTTGATGAATAGTGAAAAACACTATGTTATTGGTTAAAACAAAATTTTTATTTAAATAATTATTTATTTTATTTAAATTTATTTTAAGTAAAAATAGATACATAATATCATTATTAGTGCAATGTAATTCTTTGGAGTCATTTTTATAAAAAAATTGCATATATAAAATTTCATTTGAACTTTTAACCATCTTTTACCGACCTCCTGGGAGCTTTGGCAAATTTCCAGAAAACATAATTATACCACTTATGTAAGATGAATTTCAAAACTCATATTGAAATGTTTAACATCATTATGTTAAATTTTTTTCAATGAGATGAAAGTAATTTTTGGTGAATAGTTTCTTTTTCCTTTTATTTACCATTATTAAAAGAAAATAGGGTAATTGTAGAAAAAATGATATTATTATTACCCTAAAACGTGTCATAATTATATTTTATAAGTTTAATTCTATAAAAAACAACCTTGTTAATAAAATATGATCCTTTAGGTCCACTTGGATTAGATTAGGACATTTTTTATTATTTTATTTAAAATAGAGTTAAAAGTGTTATATTAAATGTTTAATAACTAATCCATTTTTAATATAGAGTTATACATAAGAAAAATTTTAATATAAATATAAATTAAAAATATAAAAATATTTCCTACATAATGTTATTTTATTTTTAATTTTTAGACATTATATATATAAATTTATTTATGACACAACTACGATACAATAATTACCTTATTAATGAAAGATTGAAATAATTGATATTATAAATATCCAAATAAATTTAATCTGAGACGTTTAATGTATTACACTAATTTTATAGGTTAATATGATATGTTATGGTTGATTAAATGATTTTTTTCCATGTAATAATAATTTAATAAATTTAACAAAAACAAAATATCAAATCTTGTCAAAATTGACATAAAAGTTGTTTTAAAACATATATTATATTATTAAAAGATATTCTATTACTAACAATGTAAGTATCGACCAAAGTGATTAAATAATATTATATATGTCATTAATGAACCACTTGAGGTTCTCATGGATGTTTATAGTATGTTTATTAACCATATAATATAAAAATACAAATAGACATGGTCAATGTCAAACTATTTAACTAAGAGTGAAATCTAAATGATAAGGTTAATATAGTGACCAAAACCTACCTAAAACCTATTGGTTAATATTTTTTGGACCCATTATTACCTTATTCCTGAAATAAATCATCTAGGATCCATTATAATCCGAATATAAATTTATTATAAATAAATATTTTATATTTTTCCTAAGGATCCCCTCACCCCTCTTATAAAAGGGAACTTAACCTTTTCTCAAATTCACACATCCAATGCCATTTGTTTCGGCCAAACCCAGACAAAATATCCTCTCAACTATCCTCCCATCACCCTAGAGGCCTTCCTTTAATCAGAAAGGCATCCTATGGAGCACTTTTGATCAAATCAGAAGGAAGAACCTGAAGAAGAGTTAAATATTTCATCACCTCTTTCAAGTTGTTTTCTTCTTACACTTACTCTATCATTGTTGTTCACATTATAAAATAATAACTCCAATATCTTCATTAGACTGTTATGTTATTATATAAATTTTACAACCATATTCATTATTCAATCCATCCTATAAATGACAAAGTCAGCATACGGGAAATGGTACGGTTTACCGTCTCCACTTTGTGGTGTAGTTTCTTATTATAACACTTCATTATTTGGTTGGGTATAATAATGAGTATAACTGATGTAAATAATACATATAACATGTTAATTATTAATTATATATGACATACCATCCTATTACATATGATTTCTCCATCAATATAATAATATTGTCGATGCATCGTACGTATAGATTACCGTCTCTACGACTCGATGAAATTCATTTTCCCGTTCACCATTCAACGATGATCACACAATAATATATAATTTATAATTATGTAATATATGAAATATTAATGAAACTAGAGATATATTTATATATATTTATGTACATACATATATCTTATTCACTTAGTTCTGTTCAATACGATATGAAAACAGAAATAGAGTTAATGTGTATGTACGACTACTGTCTCCATAAACAGTGTTTTCAATTTCTTATATATATCTATTATACATATTTATATTAAAATATATATTATATATATATCATGTTATATATTATGTTATTATTTAAATCATTATCTAAGTGATACTGTCAAGAGTAACTAGTTAAAACGCGTACGATAAAGTAAGTGATTATTACCTGAAATGTTAATTTAACATCGAAATTATTATTAAATGGTTAGTATATAGTCATAAATGAATAATGTATGATATCATAAATATTAATATGGTTCTATTATAATTTAATAAGATACCATGGTCTTTATATAGGAGGTTAAACTTACCCTCGACTAAAGGAATGTACAATGTAAGGGCATTTCATCTCACTTCTTATTCATGTGATATCCATGCTATATTGCCACTATTTCCTTTTGTGTGGTGTATGTACTACCCATAATTGTGTTCTTTGTGTAATAAAAATTAATTTACGTGTATTTACAACTTCATTGTATGATACTTCTATCATGGTTTGTCTATTTCATACGTTACCAAATTGTTAATGGTTAATTTCACAATATCTTCATTATCAGAGGTTGTTTTTACGTAAGTATCTACTTGGACCTATTTATCATCCACATCCATGTTTTCTTAAATATGTATTTCCTTTTTTCTACTAATTAATAGATAAGGGTTTAATGTCATTTATACCATTATTTGACCTTATATGTTTCTAAATGAATCTTTACACCATTTTCTAAACAATTTACTTTATTACCTTTTCGACAAAATTAAGGTTAGAATGTTTTTTAAACTTATACGGCATGTGTCGCTAATTTTTCGCATTATAAAATCGTCAAATCATACCTAAAAATCTTATAATAATGTTTTTAAAATAAATTATTTCTTTAAAAATATATGGCTCTTATATAATTTCAAAATATAAAGAGATATTTTTCTCAAATAGTTTTGATTTCATCTATGTCAACATCCATTGATGAGTTTTACACATGTATTAAGTTGATTAATTATGATACAAATCATCATTAATATATTTAAGGTTTTTTGAAATGTTTGATTGTTGATGAGCTATTTTTATTCCATTCATTGTTTGTGGTTAAATTATTGACATTTCGTATGATAGTTTTAACACGAATAATTATGTGATATTTCAACATTTTCTTAAGATGAATGTATTGGAATAGTATGTTTCTAGTTTGGGACCGGTGAATGTAAGACCTCAGGGATGGGGTCTAGTTACAGCATACCCTTTGGGTTGGAGTCTGGACATATAGGCTATCCGGGTTGGAGTATGGTTAGAGAGGCTCTCCGGGTTGGGGTCCGGTTACAGTTATACCCTGGGTCCTTTCACGAGGCCTTGTCACAGAAATTAAATTATGGTACTATACATTCCCTGATTATGAAATTAGTTATTACATGTGATTATTAGACTATTCGAATATCTATGTGCAAGTTTATATGGTAATTTTTTATTTTTTATTTCCATATTATGTTCATGTTTATGTTTAAAAAGGATGTGGTTTTTATTACACATCTTTACTTAAATGTTTATAGCTTATACTAAAGTCTTTACCCGTACTGAGCATCTGAGATCACCCCTTTGTTATGTTTTTTTCCCAGGATCCCAATAAGTGTTTTATGTATGAGATATAGTGTTATGATAAGGGACTAATCGTGTCCTCAAATAACTAACAATGCTTTATTTTATGTAAGAAATTGAAATGTAATGTTCATGTATGTAATCAATTTTCCAAGAATGAAAAATTGATCATTCAATTGTGACTATATTCCATGTAACCATGGAAATGTATTAAAATAATGCACCTACTCTGGGTAACTAGGTTTGGGGAATTACAAAAAAAATCACCACATTCAAATCATCATAAATTTTACTAAGACTTAATATATGAGTTTTCACTGAGAAACAAAAAATGTATTTCTTTTATTTAAAATTTTGAGCCTATATTTACGCTATTCCAATGCCTTTATCATTTATGGACAATTCGTTTCCATATTTAATACACCACAACCATGTTTTTTAATATATATTCATATATTTTAATCCATAATCAGGTGTGAGATGTGTCTATATTCTTGTATCCATGTAGAGACCCAAATCATGATGTACATGGGCATTACATTACTTTTGAGAAATACTTAGTACATAACAAAAACAGACACACAAGGACATTAATATTTTAGTGTCTTTGGAAACTCGGAATATAATCTTCTAATCGTGGTGAAAGATCTTTGATATCTCCCATAAAGATCGTCCCCATTTTTTCATACCTAAAACATTTATTTATATCCTGGGGAAAAGAAAACATAAAACGGGTGAGCTCAAATTACCAGAAAGGGTAAACATAGAGAACATAAAACAATCCATAAACATTTGAATGCAAAAACATGAACATAAAGTCTAAAAATCAAAATCATCTGCAAAGACATGAATCTTGGAAGTACGTAAGGCATATATCATAAGGGAACATCAATCATGATAAAATAGAATGGGAATAAAACATGTAGTTGTTGCAACCATTAAGCACATGTTATGATTTCTATAGTAGCCAAAGAATTGCTGCCAAGACCATCTTAGTGGACAAATTCCCTTTCTGAATCGATTTCACTCCTCGTTTCAGTCCTGTAACACTGAACATGATTAATTTACCGTTCCAGCCATGTCTATATCATGACATATAAATCTTTACCCAATGAATTGGAGAGAGATATACGTCCCACCCATCTTATAATGAAATCATTCGTACTTGTTCCACAACATAAACATAAATCATTCATCATAACCCAACGAATAAAAATGGGTTTCATAAACATCATCCCATCATAATATAATCCATATAAAAAATGGACATAATTTCATCATAAGAAAAGTGAAACCATGTAAATCATAGATATATTATACTTGAAACATAGACATATGAAATAATGTCATCTTATATGGAAATGGTTTTGATAAAACACTTGAAAATAATTCATGAGGAAAATATCCTTTCTTCTTAAAAATCAGTGTCTTTTAACAAAATTCCATGAAATTTTAAAAGAAGAGTATTTTAATGAAAATATTCATGAAATATTGTAGATTAAGCTTCATGATAATAAGGTTTTATAAAACTTTAAAAATCCGTTCATGCCGTATAAGTTAAAAAACATTCTCGTCGTACTTTTAACGGAAATGTCAAAAAAGTACCACATATGGTAAAAAAAGAATGATTCCTTCTATAACACAATGTAAAATTCACGATGGGTAAAAATGACTTGAAACATACATGGGAAAATATTAAACACTTTTTGAAAGAAAATTTATGGACATGGTTGAAAAATATACCCCCATTAAGTAATTACAAATAAGAAATCTCGGATAAAAATGATATTGAAAAATTATCCCTTACCTTATGTCTGATATGCTTTGTATGTTTCCAGACCTCTTGTATAATGATTTAAATAATGAAATTTACTTATTAAAAAATCATATTCATTGTTATGATATCATATATGGTTCACTTATGACTTTATATTACCAGTTCTTTTGTAAGTTCCATGTTAAAGCAGCATTTTGGGTAAAATTGTTTTATTTATCCTACGTGTTTTGACTTGTTGTTCTTGATATTATTACTTATATCCTGATTTACTTAATAAAAGAATGTAAAAAATGATTTATATATAATATATATTTCATTATATACATATATATATTATAGATCGATTAAATGAAATGAAATCCACCGTTCATGGAGACGGTAGGCCGTACGTACGCATGAATGGTGTTTTCGTTTCCTTATTGAATTGAATGAAATTAATTATATGACATACATATATATAAACATAAATCCAGTATCATTATTATTTCATATATTTCATGATTACTTATTATATTTACATTATAATCATTCATGAATGGTTAACATGGAGAATGAATCACATCGCGTCGTGGAGACGGTAGTCCGTACGTACGCACGAGCAATGATAACATTCCCATGATCATGGAATTGCATTGAAGTGTATGTATAATATTTTAGAATGAATATAAATTTAAATTAATCATATATATTTATTCTTTACACCGTTATACACATCTATGTAAGGTGGTGGTGCAAAATAGATTCCACAATGGCGTGGAGACGGTATTTCGTACATACGCACGCACGGTGATTTCGTTTTCCATAGGATGGATAAATTGTGAAATAGGGTTGTTTCATACTTATAATATCATATCAGTATATGATTGATACTGATGTTATTACTTCATAATGAAACAACCAAATAGGAATAAGTATATGAATAAACAAAGATGAAAGAATCGGTAACAGATATTACATCTTCTTTTGACACGCTTTTTTGAAACCTCCTCTTAGGGCACTAAGATTGGTCTTTGAAGAATACCAGAACCTCTAGGATTTCTCTAGGGAATTAGAGAATAGAAATTTTCAGGGGTTGGCTGAGCTTGAAGGCTCAAAGTGGTGTGAGGAAGAGAGGGAGGAGGTGTCTTTTATAAGAGAGGAGAGGGGCACCTTTGGAAGAACTAAAAATATTATTTTATTATAAATTCATATTCGGTTTTTAATAGCTCTAAATTGATTTATTTAGAATATAAGGTGGGGATGGGTCGAAATACTCTGATCCAATAGAATTTAGACAAGTTTAGATTTCTATTTTAACCTTATAATTTAGATTTAACTTTAGGTTAGATAATTTAACTTTTATCATGTCTTCTTGTTTTCTTACACTATAAAGTTAACAAACATACTATAAAAAGCCAAACGAACCCCATGTTGTTTATTATTAATTTATATAACCTTATCTAAGTCATTTTTCCGAACCTTAGAATTTTAGGAATAAAATAACAATTAATAATATATTATTTTTTTAGAAAACAATTTTATGTTGATTTTGACACTACTTGGTAATTGATTATTGTGAAAATTATAATAGATAGATTAGTTCGAAAAAAGTTATTTAAATCAATACTAACATTTCATATTAACATATAAAATTAGTGTAATTCATAAAAAGCCTCAGATTACATTTATTTGGAGATTTATAACATCAATTATGTCAATATTTCATTAATAAGATAATTACTGCATCATCATTGTGTCATAAATAAATTAAATTATTTAATGTCTAAAAATTATAAATAAAACACCATTATGTAGGAAATCTTTTTATCTTTCTAATGAATATTTATATTCGAATTTATCGTATGTATAACCCATTATTTAAAATGATTTAGTTATTAAACATTGATTTTAACTATTTTAACCCTTCTTTAAATAAATTAATAATAAATGACCTAATATATTCCATGTGGGCCTAAATGGTCATATTTTATTCCTAAGGTTGTTTTTGGTCGAATTAAACTTATAAAATAGAATTAAGACATGTGTTAGGGTAATAATAATATCATTTATACCCTTAATTATCCTATTTATTTTTAATCGTGGTAAAAAAAGTAAAAATTAACAATTCACAAAAAAATATTTTTATCTCATTTAACAACATTTTAGTCCTTGATATTAACCATTTCTATCAGATTTACTAAATTCCACTCACAGAAGTGATAAAATTATCTTTTATGTGAATTTTCAAATTCTCCTAGGAGGTTGGTAAAAGACGTTGAAAAGTTCAATAAAATATTTATATATCTAAAATTATTATAAAATGACTCCAATGACTTAAATTGAACTTATATATATATTTTGTATCAATTTTGACCTAAAATAAAATTAAATAAAATAAATAATTCTTTAAATAAAAATCCGGTTTATGAATAGTAACCTAGTGTTTTCACTATTAATCAAAAATTAAATGTTTTCAGAAAAATACCAAAAACTTACCCTAGGCTAATTTTGATATTATGAATCCTAAAATGAATTCCATTTTGAATGATAAAATTTATAAAATTTAAAAAATTGGGTTTTACTATTCATAACGGTTAGTTTATATAACATATCGTTGTTTAGCAAAACTTGGTATTGCGTGCAACACACGATATCATGGAAGGTCGCGATTGCGTGTAATGAAAGGCAGGTCAGGGATGCATGTTGTGCAAGATCCTTTTAGTGTATAGTACATCACAAGACAATAATGAAATTAAAAAATATATTTTTCATACAATCTCGGGGTGTTACAATCCATGCTTCTCTTTCCTTTCTAGCTATAAGAGCTAGTTCAACACTGAGTGAATTTGTTTCTTTGGATTCATTCTTCTTTATTCTATCATTATTAATATATTAATATTATACTATAATAATGGTTATAAAATCCTCTACATTAAGAATTTTTATATCATATTTTCAATTTTTATATCCTACAACATCATATATTTTTTATATACATCACAAATATGTCATCATTATCTATATATTTTCTCATTGATTTATCAATTCAATTTTTATTATAGCCACATATATTCATTAATTATATAATTAAAATATAGAAAAATATACTTAAAAAAACATATTATTTATTCTTATAATATACACAACCACATAATTATACCATAAAACTGTTTCTTCTTTAAACCTTTTGGGTATCACTTTATAAATAAACATAATGTCTTCATGAAATATATACCTTCCCATTGATATGTTTCATGGAGAATTTTTCTATAGGAAACTTTATACTACCATACTTGTATTAAACTCCAAAAACTGATATTGGAATTTTATGGAAAATATTATAATATAGAATATAAACAATTAAATAAAACATGATTTTTTCTTTCAGACAAAACGTGTAAACAATTTACCTAAATTCATCTACGAGGTTTCTCAATCAGTTTTTATGATTAAAGGTTTACATAAATAACATTTTGAAATCATTACACATTTTTTAAGTGAATTTTCTTCTCTATTTAATATGACATAGATTTATTAATCTCTTCTTATTAAGTGGACATATTATTCTCTAACTATTTTTATACTTTTTCTTATTCAGAAACATTCACCTTTAATTTATTGATATCATAAAGTTAACAATTTTTATTTTTGTTATAAAATATTACAATTATTTTAATCATATAAAATTAATTAGTGAAATTTTAATTTCCTCTATTGCCTAGTGATATTTTTAATAAGGACTTCATGTTCTTCACCCCGGATGTGAATCTTGTAGTCTCTATCTCTTTCTTCTTCTCTACATCTTGTGCTATATCATTCACCTTCAACATGGTATATAAAATTATTTTCATTTTAATATAAATATCCTCTAACTCACCGCTTGAGGAATATTTTTCATCTATCTCATTTCACAGAATTATTATCTTCTTCTTGCAAAATATCATTATTTTAAAATAATCAAGATTCATAGATTTTAGATTATTTTCTAAAACAATACAGTTTTGGTTTTTGTTCTTCTTATTCATTATTTATCTCTATAGATTTATTCATTTGGGATCATATATAGTTAATTGAAAAAATCATCCACATTTAAAATAAATAAGTTGAATAATGCATTTATATTTTTCACCCTTATGATATTTTTAGATTTAAGATACATGATTTTCTTTTGATTATCATAACTCTCATCATCATTATCTATGTCACATAAGGATTCATCTTCCTTCTTTTTTTTCATTAATATTTTAATTTGAGTAAAATAAAACTTCTTGTTTTTATTATTAATTAAACTGTATATTTTCTCTTCTCGTTGTTCAAGAGTATTATATAACTAATCCAATTAATGATCTTAAATATATTTTATAGTTGAGAATTTTATATTGAATCAATCAAGGAAGTATATCATTAATTTTTTAAACACTGTAGTTTCATATATATTTCCCCCAAATCCACTAATGTGGATAAAAACATCATTCACCGTAATTAAGTAATCAAACATAGTCTTATACTCAACCATCCTGATATCATGAAATTTGTTCCTCTAAATTTATTTATTTAGATTATTTTATTCTAATGTTAACATCCTATATATTCTCAAGTTTGAGGATCTTTTCATTGATTTACCATAATCTCTTTCGTTTTAAGTAAAAAATTCCTGAAAATTTTAACCGTATGAAATTCTTATAAATCCCATTAATACCATGATTTTTATTATATGTCATAACTCCATATTTTTAATAAGTGAAAATCCAATAATTATATAATTGCATCTTCTTAAACCTTGTGAAAAATGATAACATAGTATATTATTCGTCCATACAAGAAAATATTTCTCATACAAATCTACTCTTCTATTATTCATTAAACTATGAATTTTAATAATTGATAGAAAAAATAGTAGGATATTAGGGGGGACTATGGGTTTGATATCACTTATAGTTCCCAGATCAGTTATTTCACCATTGATAAGGTGTGTGAATCTATTAATCTAATTTTTTTAAAAAAATAAGATTAATAATAAATATAATAGAAAATTTTATATTCATAAAGCACTCTTAGTAGTTCTACCTCACCTATATGTTAGAATAATTAAAAACAATTCAATAAAAAAATTTATATATTACATGGTTTGAAATCAATGTGACAGAATGTGCTTTCCTTGTATTGGTCCTCATTCAATAACCTTTATTATCATTATTGTATCATAGTTTACAATAGAAGTGTATTTTACATACATGAATCCTGTAAATATGATAAATAGATAGTAAATGTAAGGGAAGTTGATATTTTTGAACATGTACTACTAAGACATAAATTGTATTTTTTTTATCATTGATTAACCAACACTAGATTATATTCTACTCACTCATTGATGAATAGGTTACTCAAAGTGTGTGAGGGTAAACCGTTATAATATAGATGGAATTAATTTTTATGGTTATTGAGTTCCAAAATAAATGGCATAATGTTATAGTAGACTAACCATCCTCTCATGGGTTTGGAATTAACAACCTATTCATAAAATTTAGTATATAGGAATTGGTCATCTTATTTATCAAAAGTAGCAACTTAGAGTAGTTGAATTTGAATTACCATTCATTGACCTCCATAAAATCAAGAAAACAAAAATTCAAAAATCCACAAAATATATCTCGTAGACACAGAAGTGTGAATGATTCTCTCAAAATTCATGATTATATTTTCTTCATTATTTATTCTATTTATATTCACACACATAATATGAAATATTTTTGAAAAATAAATGTTTTAAACAACTTCATTCTAGGTTGAATATAATATTTCAAATAGAATCACACATAAAAATAATAGAAACAATAATGAACAATAATTTAAAATATTTGTATTTTAAATCTCCGGGAAATAAATACCCTTATGTCACTTAATGTAGGTGAAAAATCAATTAATATCACCATGATTCTTATATCAAATTTTCCCTACATAGATTCCATCAAATACTTCATTATAAAAAAATATATATCTAGCAATTCACCATAGCATAACTCATATCACATTTTTATAAAATTTATATTCACTAAAGAAAAAAGGTCTACTGATTCATTTTGGTGATCATTGTATTACAATTTTTCATATAGAGTGAGCTTCACTGTAGAATAGCCTTTATCCTCAATGGGAAATGGACTTTTTTTACATGACAACTCCACTAGAATCATAAATATTTTCTATCTCACTGATATGTTGACTCTATGCAAAAAATAACATAATACATCATCTAATTTGATACATTGTACACTGATTATTACATTATGAAATTCTCAAAAGCCTATATATGTTATAAATCACCCATTTTTTAATATCATTTAAGGTCTAAAAATGTCATATGGGAAAAACAAAATTTGTGGAAGTATCCAAATTAATAACCACTAATCGAATACCATTCATCATCTCAAATTTATTATTAAAATGAAAAATAACTTATATATTATTGAAATGTATTACACTATAATATATTTTCATTGACGATATTCTGATTCAATACCGATATCTTAATCTATCTCAAATATATAATGCATATAAAAAATTCGTTCAATATTGATGAATTTTATTACCTTTTTTATATAATCATTAATACATAGAATGATTACACATAATTTTTTTTCAAACTTTCATACATAGGAAAAATATCATATATGTTAGTAAGAATCTCATACCCATAGATTTAATATACTACCTATTGTATATTTCCCATACTAATAGGATAGATTCCTTATATAATTTTCATATCTCAACTCATTCTACCAATTCTGAAATCATATTTTCACAAATTGTCTTATGAATGACTAATAAGACATTTTCCTGAGCCATTTTTTGATTCTATAATAGTACATCAATCAGAAATTAAAATAATCTCAAAAACATCAAAACAAATTTAGGAACCTTCTAAATAAACCAAAAAACCCATCTTATGGACTAGAAAATATCTCTAATAAGGAGTTGGAATACAATAAAAAATCATCAACAAATTCAAGGGCTCTTCTCCAAGTTCCCTCTCCTTGGGTCTATTTTTATTTTAAAGAGATTTTAATCTAAATAATATGAGGTGTATATTTTAAGAGATTCCATAAGATCCTCAGATATAATTTTTCACATCAATAACTATCTATGGATAAATAGATCTTTTATAATGATCCTAGAATAATACAAATAAAAGGGAGGATATAAGTTAGGGAAAATTATTATTTATAAAGGGAACTCACTAGTAATAGAAGGTAATTATAATGTAATTTGTTTTGTAAAATAATTAGATAATGATTCCATAGATGAATCAAGAACATGTTGTGGAGTAAATGTACACATTGAATAAATTTTATATTATTAATATGATGATAAAGATTTTTTAAGCATTATACCTGTTGAGTTTATCTCAAATATTCGTTCATATATTATGGGGATATATGTAAATAAATCACTATGGGATTTTGAAGTTGATAAAATTGATGGTGTATTTTCTCTAACGTTATAAAACTATTTTATTATCACCATATATGTCAATTCCATGTAATTATATGAATCCATTTAAAATTAAATATTATCATTAGTTGAAGAGAAATAAACTTGTTTTGTGTGATTTTTTTACTAGGAATGTATTTGTTGAAGTTACCCATCCAAAAGTAATATTATACAAAAAAACTATAAATATCAAGGTTATTAAAATGGAAATAAATAAAAATTAATTATGGGTATGGATAATTATATTAAAAAGTATTTTTTGGTTAATGATGATTGGATTAAAAATATTTAAAAAAAATGTTCTGATATACTGAAACACCAAACGATTTGAACTCTTTTCTAAAGCTAAAATGTCTTGCATTGGAGATTTTGGTGATTTTTTTTGGAACAAATAAGAATAATATTCACACACATCAGATAAAGTTAGGTCATCGAAAAGTTCAAAGAAATTCGTTAAAAATGATAATGATTAATGAAAAAAGTTCATGAATTCATTTAATAAATAAACCACAACAAGATCATAGATTAATATAACCAATTTCCCAGTTAAATTTGTTTTTACTGGTATAGTTCAATCTAATAATTGAGTATTGAAATCAAAATTTGGAAAAATTTATATAGAATAAAATAATTATAAAAATACTACATATATATGGTTGGTTGTTAATTATAGTATGCATATGTGATCGATAATGAATTCTAAATACAATGGTTCATATTTCCAAAAATAGAAAGTATCTCAACCAAGTAAACATGTATCTCAATTTAAGAGAAGATTAATGATAGGAAATTTATGGGTATTTTATAGGTTTTTATAAAATTTTATTTATTTTTTGACCAATTTTTTAATTTAAAATGATTAATTATGGAATATATTAATGGTAAATAGTGATGAAGTAATATCAAAGCGTGTTATGTAGGAGATAATACCATAGAGGAAGGTGATTTTGACCAAAAATAATAAGATTGATGACTTTGATAATATTGGGGTGTAATGAAAATAATATAATTATGAATATTTATCATATATACCACTTATTTAAAAATAATATTCTAATGAAAATATAGTACTCTAGTTGAAGAAAATATATGTACCAAAAGAAAAAAATTATTCCACGGAGAAAAATCTAAAGATGAAATTTGAGGGGAGTAAATCTAAGATGAAATCTGTAAATGTTGTCTCATTATGAAGGAATATATTTTTCTTCTATATTAGGAAATTCTACATCATGGATCAATGTATGTGATCGAAGCATTTGAATGAAAACTGATGAAACTTGATATGAAAGATTGGGTCAACATAAGAGTAGAAATATAGGATTGGTTTTTTATAGGATAGTTTAGATAAATATATATAATTTCATTAGAAATTTCCTAAAATGGATAACTCAAATACAATTGATGATTTGTGTGGAAGGTGGAATTTTTACACAATTATAGATAAGAATCTTATAATTATTTTAGGATAAATTTAATCATTATAATTTAAAATAAGAAACATTATTTTTTTTAAATAATATATATTTTTTGTTTTAATAAAAATAACCACTTTAAACTGGTTTAGTGGGATCTCACATTAACCACACCCTATTTTATGGAATTGAGTACACAAACTACAAGAAATAACTAAACCAGCATAATGTAACCCAAAAGACCAAGTCCTAAAATCCTATCTCACTCAAGTCCATGAAGTTCGAACACATGTCACTAATTGTGTATGGAACCATTCCATACAATCAATCCCCTTATAACACTTGAGGATTCAAATCACTATACACCCTTCACCAACTCATTCGTAGAGATTAACATTCATATAGTATATCGTGTCAACACCTCAAGACATGGAAATTTGATGCATAGCCAATACAACTGATAAAGCATGTGGTAAATACGACACTGTAGATACCTCAAACTCTAATAAAATCATTCCATCATTTATATTTCACACCATTGGTATTGAATAAATCAACCGAAGAAAAACTCATCAAAACAATTCATCGATTTCATGATTTGTATAATATATGTCAATGATGATCAGAAAACTGAAGGACATAATGGTTTAGTGTCTTCGTTTTTTGGCACATAAAGAATATATTTTAAAACACTTATAAATATATCTATATAATCAAAATCATTGACACAATTTTCTAAAAATATAACATTATATAGTCAAATTCATATATTTGGGATTGAAAACCTTAAAATATGCTGATATGTTATAGTCAATAATGATAAAACATATCATATTGTATCATATAATATTCTTGAAATATATTATATGGAGTGGATAAATATAGTTTTAACTCATCATTATATTATACAATATCATCATTAATACCTTTTAGGAAATCATATGATAATAAAAAGAACTGTATGGGAGAATAAATGTCATATAATGGAAAAAAATACATCTAAATTTTCATTAAGCATTATAGGTTGAAATAAGTGTGTCGAATATTCTAAAAATTGATTAACATTAAAACCAAGAATATAATTAATATGAATTACTAGATTTCTAATATTGAATAACATGTTATGTACATATAATCATGGAATAACCTTGTACATAAAATGTGTTTTTGATAAAACTCATTATGCCTATGAGTATGTGAATAATCCCACTAAGTCTACAATTGAAACTTGAGGAAACTCATTATGAACATGTATATGTAAGAAAATCCAATATGTCCACAACATATTGTCTCCATGATATTCAAAAAATATATTTAATTATAGTTTGATATTAGAACCTATATTCTATTATCCATATATTTGGATTCCAATTAAAAGTAATTATCATCATGTCATAATTAACCCAAATATAAATAATTGGTTTCATAAACTTTTTATAAATATCACATAACATGAAATTATGAAATCACGAGATATCAAAAATATTAGTTTTCAGTTTTAATAATATCAAAATTACATATATAGGGCCATCAAAACAATATTTACTATTGGAGAATCCATAAAGGAAAATAATGATGAAAATAAAAACGTTCTCCCAAAACCATTTATGAATTTTTAAAAATTTGAACTGATTATTTATTTTAAAAATAGTTATAATTGAATGAAAATAAATTTGAAAAAAAATATGATAAATAGTTATAATTAAATAATCCTAAGAAGTAAACCAAAAAATATAATTCTAATAAATATATTTTTGAGAATGATGAAAAAATTTCCTTGATAGTCAACTAGTGAACACAAGAACAAGAGGAATTTTCAAATTCCATCAACTACTTCCTCAATGATATTTGAAGAATCAATCTACCTTGGAAGAATAGAAAACCACCAAGTGATGGAAACGAGAAGGCCAATGTCTCTTCATTATAAATTATTTTACAAAAATGATGAAAATTATTTTTTATTAATTTTTTATGAAGAATATTATCCTAAAATGAATATTCATATTTAAAAAAAGGATAAGGACACCTTCCCAAAATAGTCTTTTACATACATGTGAATCCTAGTGAAAATACACCTCAAATACTATTCTACCTCTGATTCCTTCAAGTATTTGTTCAGTAACTTCTTTCTCAATGCATTGTTGACTACATAACCTTTTTTAGTTGTTAAAAATGTCAGTATTAGAAGACTATAGATAACCCACCATGAATATCCATCATAGGTTTGGGTATAATTGTGTTTAAACAAACTTCATGCACTTATTATCTTACTACAATGTAAACAGATCCCTAATATGAGGATAGATTGAAGAATTAAGAGATTGAATCACTTCAACGAAATCTAGATCATTGGTTGAATAATTATTCTCAAGAGGTTGTATTTTTTAGAACAAAAATCCATGTCCAAATTCACAGTCATTAACATGTTTTCTAACCTGGTACAAGAGGAATAACAAAAAAAATCAAAACCAACACATAATTTAGGAGGAATCAGAACTGGATCTAAAGTAAAATTCAACATCAGTTCATAAAATTATCATTGAATGTTATGATTCAATTTGAACATAATACTTTTATTTTTCAGAACTATCATATTATATTCAAGATTGACAAAATCCTGAATAAACGTCAAATAATATCTATCCAATCCCAGTAAGCAGAAAATATCAAATTCATTTCTGGGTTTCCCTCATGACATCACCACATGATGTTTTTTTATTAACTGATATTCCCCTATAAGATATGATATATCAATTAAAATCATTTTTGGATCCAAAACTATCATATTGTGGAATTTCATTACATATGATGTTCATTATGATTTCTTGAATCAATATCATGAAAATCAATATGTTCTTCCTTCATTTAGAATGAACTAGAACATTATGGACATATACAACCACTAATGATTTCATGAATTGATGAATGATCAAATTCAACAATCTCATGAAAACAAATGGATTGGTTGTAAGGCCCAATAACATAACCCAATGTGCATAATGTATATTCTTACTCAAGAATGATGTCTTAAAAAAATACTCCCCTTAGACCCCTGAGTATTTATATCCTCATCATATAAAAATCATTGCAAACCATCAACAACCCATGAGTTGATCAACCGGGTCACTAATCCTCCGAAAATGATATGCATTCTTAACATTCAAATGATAAATCATTCGGTATTCAAAACCATTTTAGAGGATTCTACCATCCATCTTTTAAAGAAGAATTTTATGAATCCCAAGATCATGTTCACTATAGATAAAATCAATTAGCATCGTGATACTCAAGATGAAATTTATGTTCCTTAATATATAGGGTTCCACCTGATAGGATTGAAAGAAAATGTTACACATTATACAGGGAAATTAAATATAAAACTCAACATCACATCGATAATTTAACAGAGAAAAATAATTAGGAATGTAATAAGGAATCTAATTAACCATGGGAAGAATAAGTCCACTGAAATAATGGTTGATGATTTCAAGGAAAATATTTTACATTTATAATGATATTGTTCCTTCCTTAGGATCAATAGTCCATAAACATCTGAAAACATTATCGTGCACACCATAAAAATTGATAGTAACCTCAACGAGATATAAAAACTTAACATAATAATGAAACAATTTGATCTGTAAATTAAAACTATAAATACATTCTGATCTAATGATGAGGTCAATCTTATCATTATTAGGAACAAGTATGTTCTACATGACCTTGTTGTTCGAAATCAATAATGGTAATTCGCAACATTTAAAACCACATTCCTTTCTACCCATGAGAGTGGAAAGATACATCAGAAATAAAATGATCTTAGAGAATAATACCAACAAAAAAATAAATTTAGAATATATAAAATAGTTACTCCACTTGTATCTAATAAATACCATACCCTTGGTTATTAAATATAAATTTAACTTCTCACAGTCTCTATCACCACCTCAAATTTCCTCACGTACATACACGAATAAATTAATATGTATGTCCTCAGGTCCTGCCACAACATTTTTCCTATTGTATGTGTACCAATTTGTATGAGAATGAGGTTGAAAACCTCATAATATGTTTGAATGAAGGTTTTATCCATTTATAATAGTGGATATTGATTTACTACCATGGTATACTCTTCAAAAAACATATGATTATAGTATTATCCGCAATGATGGGAAATCCGAGTTTCTACCATGAAATCAATATTGATATGGCTATTTATTTTAAGCTGATTACAATCCACATGTTCCTAACCTAAGAAATCACATGAAGCTTCTCCTTAAGTAAATTTATAATTATTATTTATTTTAATTTTTTTTCCTTATGACACACTCTAGTTTCACATTATAACAAAAAAAGATCTACTATGTTATTTACTTCTTAGAAGGTCTACCTTATCCATATATGATCTATCAAATTCATAGGAAAATGTAGATAGGGGCATAAGATTAAGAATATATAAAATATATGTCTTAAGACCCATATCAAACCTGTAATCCTTGTGGTATTCATTAGATTTATATTTTGGAGACTAAGGGTCTAAATTAGGGAAATGATTAGTATAATCCATCAAAAAAATCCTCAAGATCTAGGGTTATATAATCTCGAGCATTAAACACTCACAATATTTCTATCGAAAAATATATTTTGAAATACTTATTGAATGTGGTACATGTAAGGTCCTCATATATCATTGTTTTCACAATGGAATTCACCCATTACCTTTTACTTTCATCATACATATAATTTGTGAAGCCTACCATAGATTCCTACATAATCTTTAAAAAGAAGAAAATCATCTCAATTCATTCTATTTACACCTTGGGTTATTAGCTCCATTTGATTCCCTTTAGGATTTGAATATTTAAAATTTTGAACTCTAAATCTTGAACAAAAATCCTATTATGATTTCCAAAACTCACTTGTCATCGGGATTGAATAGATCAGAAATATATTTCCACTAAGTTAAGGTCACCAAAAGGGTTTTATATAGAATTTTCCCCACATGTTATTATCTATAATTCTAATAGATCCATTAAAAAGGTATCTTCTATTAAACATATTATATAAAAGTAGACTAGATATGGAATACAAATATATGTCAAAAATATAATTTAATGATTCCAAAATAAATCCCTTAAATAAATGTGAATATAAACAAACTATGGATTTAATCAATAAGAGATGGATAAAATATAATAAAAAATATATAATCAAACATTCTTATTATTAAAATCTAAAATTAGGTTCATTTAAACAATCCAGAAACCCAGATAATTATTGGTAAAAATCCATAACCACCCTTGGTAAATCGAGGTCAGATAAGAATGTGGAATGGATATGCACCCTTCCACACTTACTACAAGTGTTTAGATTGTCTTACTCTAGTCAAAAAATAAACAAAAGAAAATATTATGGTATATGATACCATTTAATAATTAAAAATCCATGGTTAAACATACAATTCACCAATTCTATATTATAAAAAGGTCCAATCTAATTGGGAACATCCAACGAGACCGTTGTAGAGAAATCTTAGGTGACGTGGGAGTTTTAATCGGGTAATAATTTTACATTATAAACATTCTACATAAAAATTAGTGGATAGAAAAATTTATAAATAAAATAATAACATTTCTATAGTGGATCATTTTTTCCAACTACCAAAATCATTTTATGAACATACATCACCAGTTTTCGTTGTACAATATTTTCGTTGTTTCTATATTCATATAATGTGTGGATACCTAAAAATTTTATTATCCAATTTATAGGTTAATTTTCATGCATAATTCTAAATTTCATAAGATTTGATAATTTGTATTGTTAGTGGTACCAAATGGGGAAATTTTTTTCCATTCACCATGTCCACTATGCTCTTCCTTTTCTATAGTAATTATTATGCCTTATTTTTACACACATAAAAAATCTCTATAATCATTGAGACATTACCATGTGTGATTTATACAAAAAAACATTCATGAAGAAAATTAAATCTTTCTTCCTCTATCATCTTTATCACTCATAAATTCATGATATTATAACCCTGTATTTTTTGGTTTTGTAAGGATTTCTATACTGTTCAATGTTTTAATCGTAATTCATGAATGGCGGTTTAGAAAAATTACATGGTTTCATAGACCAAATCTTATCCCATTAATTTTATCAATAGTATAATATGAACACATTACATCGAACCCATCATTAGCTATGTTCCATATTCTTTTAGTCATTATTAAAAATATCATTTGTTTATGCGAGTAATGAATAAGTAAAATTACAATTGGATTATTGTAAATGGTCTCCAGAAAATTCAACCATGAATTTTATTAATCATTAAAGCAATGAAATTTTCTTCCATTTCACCCCAATATAAATATTGGGTTCTTTTATATTTCATTACTTGGGGTTATCTCATAATTATTATATTTATACCATTAAATAATATATCATTCATAATTTCATATAAGTAGAAGGTGATTAACTGATGTATATCCCCCAAGAGTGTCAAAGATGATGTGTCATTAAGTCTCTTTATCAAGAATATGATGATTACTGAGTTAATACCCAATAAAAACCATTCATGGTTACAACCCCAATGTACATCAGTGGCATACTCAAAATCAATTTACAGTGTCAACAAATGAATCATATTTAAATGAAACCAACACAATATATTCTTTAAAAAATAATCCCAAAAAACTAAACCATCCTCCAATAAAGAATAATTTGATCAAAGCTAAAAACACATAAATAATAAATTAATTAAGTAATTTGATAATTAAATCTCACAATTAGTCAAACAACTGAAGGACAAAATGATTTTGTGTCTTGGATACTATATACATAAATATACTATTTCAAAACCCTCAAAAATATATCTGTATAATTATTATCCAATAGAAAACTTCAATGCATCTCACATGATGTAATAATATTCCTATATTTGTGGATAAAAATATTGAAAGAGTATGATATCATGTGCTCAGTAATGGAAAAACTTATCTTAGTGTATCATATCATAACCATGAAGATGATAATGAGAATGGTATAATTATCTTAAGAAATGATCATCAAACCATATATGATAAATTTATAAAAACAAAATAAAAATATAGGATCGTAAATCAATAATTAATGGAGAAAAATATTTATCATATCCCTCAAAAAACATCTCAATTATGCTAATTTTTTTTAGTATGATAGGAGTGTGTGTAAGATTCAATAAGAAATCCATAACATGAAATCATTGAATATAATGAAAAATAAAATTAATATTATAATTCTGTATTAACATGTTAAATAAATTGAATTATTGGTACAATCATAATCATAGTAAATCCTTTGTGATGAAAATTAATATTACAATTCCAATTCAAAAAATCTCATTTAGTCAATGCCTGCAAATATGAGAAATATATTTATACCAAAGTATTTTTTAAAAAATAATTATGTTCAGAACTAACTATATATTGATATATAAACATAAAAAAATATTATTGTGATATAGGACCCCATCGATCATCTCCATTCATATGTCAACCACAGAAAGTCAATTATCATCATATCATAATTTACCCATGAAAAAAATGGGTTTCTAAAAATATTCAAAAAAATAACATAAAAACATCATAAAAAAATATTTTATCAAAAATATCATTTTACAAAAAAAATTACATAATAATAAAATAAATATGTTGATAAGAACATCACTTTAAGAGACAAAACCCATTGAGGAAAAAGCTTTTTAAAAATACAATAGATTTCTGAAATCATTTTAAACATTGTTAAAAATGAATAATGGAATATTATGTTCAAAATAATTTTTAATTAGGCAATGTTCTTGTCTTTTTAAAAACTTAACAGAATTTTTTAAAATAAATTTTGTTAAAATGAAACATGAAAACCCATAATATAAATATGGGATGGTTAATAATGAAAAAAATATCTTCTTAAATTTTTGTTTGAAAGTTTTATAAAAAATATACATCGATGAAATTTTGAAATGATTACATATCAAAAAGAGGTAAATTAAAATATTTTTAATTTCAAAAAATTATATTTTGATTTAATTCAAGAAAAAAATTCCATTTAAAAGACATGGATATGGAAGAAAACTTAACAAGGTTATGAATGAGAGTTATTCTAAAAAATATATTTTTTTTAGAAAAAATTTTATCAGATATGTGGTAATATATGATGAGAAGTAATTTCACCATTGAAAAATAAGAAATTCTATCTAATATTGGGTAATGATTGTATCAATAAATAATTGAGAATTATATTCAAATATGAAATACTAGGACCCATTGAATTGAAAAAAAATCTTTATGAAACCCTCATAAAATTTGAAAAATTCAAATGTGAAATCAATAAGGATATGATTTCAAAGGAAATAGTAAAATCCATTAATAATGATATAACTGTGATAAAATATTAATGTTTATTTATAAATATTTTTTTGTTCAGAAAATGGTTTATAATAATAAGTATGTCTTAATGGATTCAAAATTGAGATAATAAATTCTGACAATGAAATCCATCTTATATGATCACACTCTAACCACATATATAACAAACCTAAACATCATAATCACCATTTTAAAAATATTATTCATGTATATAAAATATTATAAATTTCAGTCATAATTATTCTCATCATTTATATTATCTATTCATTATATATATTCATTATACAGCATGAGTAATTTTGATCATTTTTGCATAATTTCAAAATTGTTGTAGAATTATTCATTATTATAAAAACAATTAATCCTTAAAAGATCATAAAATATAATGAAATTTTTGTTTAATGGTAACTTATAAAGATATATTTTTTTCATCTCATTTGAATATTATAACACTTATTTGACACAAATAATGAAATTTGAATCCAAATTCAAGGATCTCATAGACAAGGTATATTAATATTGTGATGAAACTAATATGAACATCCTGCATGGAAAAATAACATCATACTCCAAAAACCCACTGATAACCTTTTGATTCTATTCAGGAACGTTATATAAAGATCACCAAAGTGGGAAGTAAAATAAATCCACGTCTATATGTATCGATGTGACTATTTGGGTCATTCTATATGCCCATGGTATTTGACATTTCTCAACATCTTAGAAAATCATCTAAATAATACGAGAATAATAATAAAAGAAATGGTTCAGGGTGTATTGACCATGTAAAAATATTTATTTCAATATATAATACCCAACATATGGAATTAGTTTTTATATAAATCCCGAGGACTCTATTTGGTTGTGTATTCATCCACTAAATGTTAAACCACATATATAATTTCTATGGTCAGTTTAGGCCTACCTAAATTTCCCGAATGCATTTTTTATTGATTTTTGATTAACCCCTTTCAAGGGATGAAGGGAAACCCTTACAAGGACCATAGGCTTAGAGATTACATTTTTTGTAGGTTTTGAGACATTAAGAAACCTTTATGTATTATGAAAATCATACAGACTATGACTAAATGTAACCGACCCTCCAAAGAATCTGCATCGTGATTAGATCTCCACCATTGCATGGTTATTCGGTTAGTTTTCTTGTGCAGTGATGCACTGGACCGGTACTGGTGGAAATTATATATCCTCTCATTCTTCCATATCATATAGCCCTACTCTTGTGAATGTGACCTGCTCCTGAATCCTCCTCTAGAGATGGTTCCTTGTAAAATATTTTTGGGAATCATCATATTCGGTGGCCCGAAATGCCTTGAGGTGGCCAAAAGGAATTGAGGTTGCCCAAAGGCCATAAATGTCAACCGAAATCCTTACTTAACTGAAGTCATTGGAGGCCTGAAGGCATTAAAGACTCTAATCCCTAACTGGTTGCACATGGTGAACAGTTTCGACTGCTAAAATACCGAAGAGTATCTGGTAAAGTCCCTACTATATAATAAGCACAGTATAGCTATAGTGAATACACATTTCTTGCTACAATAATGCTATAGTACCCCTGAATTATTCATTTGCCGAGTTTTCAATGTAGGTCTCATGGATGCACTTTGGGAGACCTCACCAAATGGGATGAGGCTCATGTTCCCATGGTTGGTTCAAGCATTTCATGTATTTAATCACGGAATGATTCATATATTTAACATATATTTATATAAGGAATTAGGGAAAATCTCTATCAATCTCTAAAATACACTAAATCCTAATATACATTGTTGTATTTCACCCCATATTATATTTTATAAAATATATTTGGAAAACATATCCAAAATACTTTTTTGATATTGAACAAATTACTTTTTGAATGTTATCATTAAACTCATCAAGTAACACATAATTTCGAATACCCGATGAAAAACAATACAAAACATATTTTCGTTAACTCTAAAAAAAATCTAGACCGTATATCTATGTAAAATTTTATACCCATTTATTTTACCTCATTGTGTTACCTCATTGTTATTTTTAGAGTTGACAATTTTCACCCTGAGGTTTTTGTATTCATCCTTTATTCTAGTTTATGTTTGGATCTCGATTTTTCTCTCATGATCCAAGTGTGACAGGTTTTAAAATTTGAGTAGATATTATATTATTATTTGGTATAGGGTTTTTCCATCAGTCATCCCATGTTTTTTAGGAGGATGTATATTTTTTTCCCCATATATATTGTGGAACAATTTAAGTAAATAGTTAAAGGAAACTATGTGGCAGGTGATGGTTTTGGGTAGTGAGCTACCACACATATTTTTTACTATAACTTAGTCTATATAGGAAAACTGTGCTGTAGGTGTCACTTAGGTATATAGGCTTTCAAATTCAATGCAAAATTAAACAAATTGTGTAGTCTAATCATGTGACATATCCAAATCAATAGAATTTAGATTTTAATGTCCTACCATCATTTTAAATTTACCCAAAATAACCCATTTTCCTCCCCATTGGTATTTCATATCCTAGACACAACTCCCTTCCTCCTTCCTTCACTGGGATCTATTTTTGTGGGAGATTATTCATGGATACTTCTAGAGTCATATAAATAAGTCCCATTTCTCTTGGTTTCTCTCCCATTTCTGGGGTTTTATTCCACTTTCCTTGAGAATTTACTTCTCCAGTGGTTGCAGTTTCATTTATAGGGGTAGATATTAATATTTTTGGTTCTATATTTAATTTTTTGGTCAAATGAGACCTCTATAGGTTGCAGATGAGGTGTGGTTGATTTTTTACACAATTTTCTAGAACCTTATTCATTCATCGTAGGTGGTTCCAAGCTAAAAAATTGATTGTTGAATTTAATTATCTTTAATTGATTCTAATTTATGTTTTATGGGTTATATATGTTGAGTTAAAAGGGTTTCAGAAATTATTCATGTTGTTTTGGTGTTGTAAAATTAATTTATAAAAAAAATGATATATCTTCCATTTGTGTTTGCTTTGTACCCTTTTATTTTATAACTTACTGGTGTTTGATTAAATTTTTAGACGACATGAATCCCACAATAAAATGAATTTGATATGCATATAGAATAAAAAGGGATTTTATAAAGTAAATTGGGTGTATTTTTTGTTCAAACCCTTTTTGTACTTGTTGAATATGTTTAATAAATTTTTAAACAGGGTTATAAAATTGTGGAAGTGGTGTGAATCGTGTTTTGGAATTGTTTTTTTGTGTGTATGGTTTTAAAAGTGGTTTTGGTTTTGATGGTAGTGATTTAAAAAGCATTTTTTCTTGTTTGGACTATGGTTTTATGAACGTGATGTTATGAAAGACATGGTAAGTGGAAAATGAGAACAAAGGGAAACCATGGAAACTAGGTGGGTGGAGAAATACTAGAACTCTATATGTCTCACCTCACATTTATCCTTACATGGGTAGTCAAGAACTAGCAGGTCCCACCCCAACTCCGACATTTAGGATTTAACCACTTAGATATAAATAAAAAAAATTACACAATTTTTAATGAACTTCTAATTTAATCAGAAAAATTTAACTTATCCTCTCGTGAAAACGTGATTATGGTAAAGGTACCCCAAATCAATTACCGGCGCTGCGAGTTCATTGGTACCCTCAGATTTCAATTCCGAGCACCGATTCAATATATAGAAAAACCTGCTCGATCGTTCACTGAAAGTACCCGAGCTAAACTTTAGAAAATTATTCCAGGCACACCGGGCCTCAAAATAAGGTGCCCTGAGAAACTGCATACTCATATATTACAAAGTATTTAAGAAATAAAATTTCTTTGAAATTTCTAGGTCTTTACATTCTCATAATATTACAATGTATTTAATCATTAACATCGATGTGAATAGTGTACCTCTGTGAGATGAGTCTTGAATTTCAATCATTAACATCGATGTGATTGACTTGCTTTCCTGTGTGAACTGGGTTGTGCTTTCCTGTGTGGACTGGGTTTTTCTTGGGCTCGTGAGTTAGAGCCGAACTAGAATTGATGACTTAGGTATATGCATGGGCATATACCTAAGTAGAGTTAGTTGATAGTTTGTGTTATATCATTTCACTGTAGTTTATCGTTTGTGGATTCTGGGAGACCTTTATGTGTCTTGGGTTCCCCACTTAGTATCAAATACTCACCCCCTACACGGGATAGGCCCGTACTACATTATGTTGGATGCAGACGAAAGAAAGCACTGATCGAGGAGGAGTCCTGTAGAGCGGGACGGTACTTGGAGGTGGACCACTTAGTGGGACGTACACATAGCAGACGACCGAACCCGAGGAGATGAGGAGACCATTTGTACCCACCCTCCAGGTGGGATATCCGGAGGTAAACTGAGTGTTTTCTAGTTTACTTTACGGAAAATGTTCTTTCTTTACTTTTATACTGTACTTTCAGTTGGGTTTGTAATTTTATGAGTACGCAGTTTCTGACGACACTTGATTTTGAGGCCCGGTGTGCCCAAAATAATTTTATGAAGTTTAGCTCAGCTACGTTCCGTGAATGAACGAGCAGGTTTTTCTATATTTTGAACATTTGCTCGGAATTGAAATCTGGGGGAACCGATGAACTCATAGAACCAGTAATTGCTTTGGGGGACCTTTACTGTAATCGCGTTTGCACTTGAGGAGAAGTTAAATTTTGTGGATTAAATTATAAGTGAATAAAAAATTGTGGAACAATTTTTAATAATTTATAAGTGGTTAAATACTAAATGAGGGATTTGGGGTGGGACCATCTAGTTCCTAACTACCAATGTGAGGATAAATGTGAGGTGGGGCCCACATGAGCCCCAACCCATCACATTATCTAAAACTCCTTAAACCCCCCCCCCTTAAAACATGTTAACTCCTCTTTAATGAGGACTTTTCCTCTCCCCTCTCTCCCTTATTAAACATTCCAACACACACACCTTAATTAATTAATTTAAACTCTTTCATTAATTAATTAAGTGTTTGAATTTTTATTTTTGAAATGTTTGGCTTGTTTAATGAAAATAAGGGGTGGCCTTATTTTATTTTGTGGGTTGGCTTGTTGTGTGAGAAATTTGGAGAGAGCCTTTTTTTGACAGAAGAAGGAAGCTCCTCCTTCGTTAAAGAACTTCATACTCTACATTAAGAACGAAACATCTTCGACGTAGAGCACCGACTCCACAAAGAAAAATAATGTGCAATCCTCTTCTTGTTCTCTGTGACAAAAGGGGAGACTCAACTTCCTCCTCTAACACTCTTCATCGACGTCTACACACCATGCGACGCTGTCAAGCTCAATTCTCGGTGCTCGATATATTTTGTTGAGGTAGGGGTGTGTTTGGATTGATTAATGATTGGTTTTCCTTCTATGTTGTTGTTCCTCTGATACCAATTTGTCACGACTCGTCCTTGGGGCCCATGCTGTGACTACCCCAAACCCGCCTTCCATAGGCTAGGGGATGGCGACTAGAACCAATGGCATAAATGTCGATAAAATAGAAGCCATTTCCTCTATATAAGTAATGGACCACAACTGAGCACACAAGATGAAGTAAACACTAAGTAAACTGAGTAAAAAAGTAAGTGTTGGAAAGTAAATGGGCTATAATACAATCCCAACTGAAAGTATAGTACAATCATAATGAAAGAACAGTTCTAATAATGTAAACTAGCAACCACTGAGTCATCCTCCAGATATCCCACCTGGAGGGTGGGTACAAATGGCCTCCTCACCTCCTCAGGTCCGGTCTTCCGCTCCGTGTACGTCCCACCAAGTGGTTTACCTCCAGGTACTATCCCGCTGTACAAGACTCCTCCTCGATCTGTGTTTCCCATCTTTTGCATCCAACACAATGTAGTTTGGGAATAGCCCATGCATGGGTGAGTATACGATAATCAGTATGGACCCTGAGACCCCCCGAAGGTCTTCCAGAATCCACAAAGTATAAACTGCAATGGAAAGGTATAACAAAAGGTATCAACCAACTCTACTTAGTTATATGTGTCCTGACCCATCCTCGGGGCCCATTTCGTGACTACCCCAAGCCCGCCTTCCGTAGGCCAGGGGCTGGAGAGTAGCACCAAAGGCATAAATCCCGATAAAAGTGACGAAATTACCTTTAGATAGGTAATGAAACACAACAGAGTAAGAAAGATGAAGTAAACACTAATTAAACTGAGTACAATAGTAAGTGTTGGAATGTAAATTGGCTAGAATACAAATCCAAATGAAACTACAGTATAATAGTAAAGAATGAATAGTTGAAGTAAAGTAAAACAGCCACCACTTAGTCGTCCTCTGGATATCCCACCTGGAGGGTGGGTACAAATGGACTCCTCAGCTCCTCAGGTCTGGTTGCCCACTCTGTGTACGTACCACCAAGTGGTCCACCTCCTCGTACCGTCCTGCTCTACCCGACTCCACCTCGATCAGTGTTGTCTGTCATCTGCATCCAACACAACGTAGTGAAGGCATAGCCTGTAGAGGGGTTAGTTTACTATACTCAGTAGGGACCCTGAGACCCCCGAAGGTCTCCCAGAATCCTAAAAGGATAAAATACAAAGGAAAGGTGTAACACAAAGTATCAACCAACTATACCTAGTTATATTCCCATACATATACCTAATTCATCAATTTCATTTCGGCTCCAACTCACGAGAACAAGAATAACCCAGTCCACACAGGAAAGCACAACCCAGTCCACACAGGAAAGAAGGTCAATCACATCGATGTTAATGATTAAAAGTCAAGACTCATCTCACACAAGTATACTATTAACGAAGATGGGTGGAGATGATAGATGTAGCCTCTCAGTCATTTCTCATGTTGAACCCACATAGGATCCAAGTACATAAGTTGTCGATGCAGATCCCACACAGGATCCAAGTACAGAAGTCATCGCAGTCGAACCCACGTAAGATCCTAGTACAGTCGTCATCACCGCTGAATCCATGGATAATCCAAGTACATTCTTCCTCGCTATCTAACCCACATAGGATCAAAGTACAGTCATCATCATCATTGTAGTCGCATCCAGCTCTAGGGTTCCCGCACACAGCTCGCTTGATTTCTGGAGGGTCCACTCCTCGAGTCAAATATCGATACATCAACTATCATGAAGTCTAGAGTTAATGTATCTCGTAGTTCTCTCCCACGTCATATGGTAAAAAACAAGAAAAACGTTCCCATGTAATGGGGAACAAGGTGACCAATACATTTCCGTAAAGTACACGGTGTGTAGGTAAACAATACACACCGTGTCATCAGTCATCGGGTACTGCCCGTGTGAAACGGCCAGTATCACAGGGATGGTCATATTGATAAGTAAGTACTTGGCGTGTGGTATAGTTACACACCGTCTACAAACCTCTATGGTCGGTTCCATGTGCACTGGCCATGCCTGGCAATGTGGTGGAGTACATGCTCGTGTACTCCACCCTGTGTTCGTGTATTCCCGGAATACACGGTGAGTCCTCATGAAGTAGCTTCTTCCATGGTGAAGGTAGTACATGTCGTGCGTCTTGGACATGTGGTTCTGCCTGTGTCTGTGTATCTTAGAGATTACATGCTGAGCCTCGTGAAGCAGCTTCTAACTTCCTATAAAGAGAATACATGCCTTGTTACATGGTTGTGTATTTATGTCTGTGTTCGTGTACTTTCCTTGAATACATGCCATGTCCATCGAAGTCTCCTCTGACAAAATTTGTGGAGACTACACACCAAGTGTCTAGAGTCACACACTGTGTACTACTTTTATAATGTCTGAAACGGAATCCACAGGATGCTTGTACTACAAGGTGTGTGCTCCTGGAGGACACGCCGTGTATTCTGGAATTTTCCAGAAATGAAGCCTTTGGCCAGCATGCCTCCCGAGGTGTATGTTCTTCATTCTGATGATCTGATTTCTACGAAACATATACTTCTTGGTCGCCCTGACGCTCTGAGTCCATTTACGACGGTTTCAGGCCTCCGATTGGCTCCGAAAACATAGCTTGATTCACCGCTCAAGAACGGCTGATGAACTCCACATATTCCCAAGAATAGCGGAGGAATCAGGCCATGTTATTTTGGTTCGGTCCCATCCACACTACTCTGATATCAAGCGGTTTATGAGGAACAACATCATGGAAGGAAAAAAAATAATTACTCAATCCAAACACACCCCTACCTCAACAAATTATATCGAACGGCCGAGCATTGCGCTTGATGGCATCATAAGGTGGTTAGACATCGATGGAGAGCGTCTGAGGAAGAAGCGGCGTCTACACTTTTGTCATAGAGAACAAGAAGAGGATTGCACGTCATTGTTCTTTGTGGAGTCGATGCTCTACATCGAAGAGGTGTCATTTATCAAGGATAGGATGATGTTCTTCAACAAAGAGGAGCTTCCTTCTTCTTTCACACAAAGGCACTCTCCAAATTCCTCACACAACCAGCCAAACACAAAAATAAAATAAGGCCACACCATATTTTAATTAAAAAAGCCAAACATTTAAAATATAAAAATTCAAACACTTAATTAATTAATGAAAGAGCATCAATTATTTAATTAAGGTGTGTGTGTTGTCAAGTTTAATGAGGGAGATAGGGGAGAGGAAGAGTCCTCATTAAAGGGGAGTTAACTAGTTTAAAGGGAGTGGTTTACGGAGTTTTAGAGAATGTGAAGGGTTGGGGATTGTGTGGGCCCCACCTAATATTTATCCTCACATGGGTAGTTAGAAAATATCGGGTCCCACCCTAACTCCATCATTTAGGATTTAACCACTTAGATATAAAAAAAATTGCTCCACAAATTTTTTATTCACTTCTAATTTAATCCACATAATTTAACTTCTCCTCCTATGCAAACGTGATTACGTTAAAGGTCCCATAATGAAATTACCAGCGTTTCAAGTTCATCAGTGCCCTCATATTTCTATTCTGAGCACCGGTTCAAAAGATATAAAATCTTGCTCGTTCGTTCACTGAACGTACCAGAGCCAAACATCAGAAAATTATTCTGGGCACACCGGGCCTCAGAATCAGATGCCGTCATAAAATGCGTACTCGTAAAATTACAAAGTATTTAAGAAAAAAAAAATTATGAAATTTTCGGGTCTTTACATTACTACCACCTCAGGTATTAATGTCCATGTAAAGCTATATCATAAACAAGGGAAACAAATAATCGTATTGTGCATGCATCTGAGCCTCCCACTCCCATTTGATCTCCTGGAGGATTCCATGCTACCAAAGAATGCACACCAGATGAATCGATCATCCACGTAGGACCCGATCCTATCGATCCTCGATCTCCAATGGGACCTCTACAAATTTCGCCTCTTCGTTGATGTACATCATCTCGTGATCAATGATATGTGTTAGGTAATGCATGTATCTCCTCAGCTGAGATATGTGGAGGACGTCACGCACCCGGTGAAACTGAGGTGGAAGGGCCAGGTGATAAGCCACCTCGCTTATCCTGCTAAGAACCTGGAGTGGTTTGATGTAGTGGGGAGATAACTTACCGCCCTAGCCAAATCTCCTTAATCCACATCGAGGTGAGACCCGTAAGAAAACGTGGTCACCATCCTCGAACTCTAGTGGTCTCCGCCTCCTATCAGCATAGGAATATTGTCTTCTCTGTGTAGTCCTTATCCACTCCTAGATAATCTAAACCTTATCCATCATAGCCTGGACCATCTCTAGTCCTACAAGTGCTGACTCCTCAGGGTCAGTCCAGCACAAGGGTGATCTGCATGGTCGGTCGTACAATGCCTCGTATGGTGCTATCCCGATGGTGGAGTGGTATCTGTTGTTGTACGGAAACTCCACTAAGTGTAGATGATCCTCCCAATTTTGACCAATGTCGAGGACACATGCACGGAGCATGTCGTCGAGAGTCTGAATGGTCATCTCAGTCTGGCCATCCTTCTGAGGGTGAAAGGGGGTTCTCAGGCGTAGCTGCTTCTCAAAAGCCTCCTACAACCCCTTCCAATGTTGGGAAGTAAAGAGAGCATCTCGATCAGAGATGATAGATGATGTAAAACCAGGAAGCCGTATGATCTCCTGAACGTTGAGGCATCCCAAGCTCTACACTAAGCCCTGCTCTCTGATAGGTAGGTAGTGGGCCGACTTGGTGAGTCGGTCGGTAATCACCTAGATGGAGTCGTGTCCCCTAGAAGTATAAGGGATTCCTATCATGAAATACATGGATATCCTATCACACATCCACTTAGGGACCTCTAATGGATGTACCAAGCCTACTGGTACCCGGTGCTATGTGTTCACCTACTTACAGGTGATGCATTACAAAACGAACTCTGCCATAACATTCTTAATACTTGGCCACCAGTCCTATCATCTGAGATCCTGGTACATATTCACTACTCTTGGATGTACTGTCAAAGGGGAAGTATAAAACTCTCTCAGCACCTCCTCCTGTAATTCAACATGTACCATGGTACGTCCTGTGAAGAGGATGATGTGCTCTCCTCCTACAGAAAATACACCAGGTGCCTGTCTTGTGGATATCTGTGCACGTAGCATCTCACAGTCAACGTCCCCATGTTGTGCCTCTCGGACCCTTGAAGTAATGGAGGGGTGACTTTGAGTGATTGTAGAAAAGATTCTCTATCTTAATCCATGAAGTATATTAGTAATGCGGCTATATGGTCTGTCGCCTCTCAAAGTAGGTGAATTCTCGATCTCATGATAAGAGCATCAGCTACTACGTTCCCCTTCCCAGGAGTGTAGAATATCTCAAAGTCATAGTATTGGAGGAACTTGAGCCATCGCCACTATCTCAGGTTCAGTTCCTTCTGCGAGAAGATATACGTGATACTCTGGTGGTCAGAGTAAACTGTAATGTGCTCGCCCATAAGAGAGTGCCGCCAAATCTTCAAGGTGAAGGCCAATGATGCTAACTCCATGTCATGGGTAGTGTTGTTCTGCTCGTGTTTCCTCAACTTTTGTGAAACATAAGAGATCACAACCCTCTCTTTCATCAAGACACACCCAATTCTGGTCCCTGATGTATCGTAGTAAACTACGTAACCTACACCCTTATCTATTTACCTCATGATGGGTGCACTGGTCAATATATGGCTCATCTCCTCGAAGATCTACTGACATCTCTCTGACCATATGAAGGGTTTCCCCTTCTTCTTCAAAGCTGAAAGCGGTGGTTCAACTCTGGATAAGTCTGGCACAAATCTCTGATGTTACCCATCCAGACCTAGGAAACTCTACACCTCTATTAGGCTCCTGGGTGGATCCCAAGAAAGTACTACTTCGATCATCACAGGATCCACAACAACTCCCACCTCAGAGATGAAGTTCCCCATGAAGTGGACCTCTCGAATCCAGAACTGACACTTCGAGAGCCTTCCATAAAGCTGGTTCTCTTGGAGTGTGTCCAGTACAACCTGCAAGTGGTAGGAATGCTCCTCCTCATTATTCGAGTAAATCAAAATTTCATCGATGAAGACCCTGAAAAACCGATCGAGGTAAGGATGGAAGGTCATGTTCATGAGACTCATGAAAACTTCTGGAGCATTGGTTATACCGAATGGAATAACCAAAAACTCATCGTGGCCATAACGACACCCGAAGTTCATCTTCTGCACATCCTCGTTTCGAACTCTAAGCTGATGATAGACTGACCTGAGGTCTATCATCGAGAACCATTGTTCCCCCTTGATCTGATCAAAGAGATCATCAATCCTCAGATGTGGGTACTTGTTCTTCACAATCACCTGGTTTAGGTTACGGTATTCAACACCCAATTTTAAGATCTCATCCGCCTTCCTGGCGAATAAAATCGGAGAAGCCCAGGGTGAAACAATGGGTTGGATGAATCCCTTCCCTTGCAAGGCCTCCAACTGTACCTGCATGTCACGATGCTAGGAAGGAGCCATCCGATATGATGGAGTAGATATCGGGGATGTCTAGGGGTACATGTCAATGTAGAAGTCTACCTCTTTATGAGGAGGTAGTGCTTGAATGTTGTCAGAAAAAACGTATGCATACTGATCCACCACAATAAGAAAACTCTGACTCCACACATCAACTACTCCTAGGATGAGACTAGCCAGCTAATGGTTGATCAGCTATCCTCTCCTCTGTGTAAGCCTATCATGCGCTGCAAAAGCTCCCTTTTTTCTGGTGAAGGTGAACCTGCTCCCATCTATGAGGACACACCACACTTTGCGCCTAATACAATCGATCTGAGCCTAGACTATAGATAACCAATCTATTCCCAAGATGACGTCGTAAGGCCTCGACACCAAAACAAGAAGATCTTAGTCAAAGCTCTTGCCTCCTAGAGTAAGTTCACACTACCGGCACCAGTGCGTAATCGTCTAGACTACTCCCGTAGGAGTCTCTATCCGTAAGGATTGAGCCAACGGCTCCGTCGGAATCTCGGAGCTTCGATCAAGGGTAGCAGAAATAAAAGAATGGCTTTCTCCTATGTCTATAAGAAATGCAGAAAAGGTGGAGTAGACACAGATAGTACCTAGAATCATCTCAGGTGCACTGTGGTCGTAGGCCTCAACTGCCTGGAGATGAGCATACCCTTGTCTACTGGCTCCCTGTGGTCGGGGTGGTCCTCCTGGTGGTAATGGTGGTAGATCCTCGAAGCGTGTTACACCACCCACTGCTCACCCATCTCCTCTTCCTCGTCTCCCATCTCCCTGCGGACCGCCATGGTTGAACCTCTGCATCTGCCTGGGTGGTCCCCCAACCGTCTGCAACTCCTTTTCATGGCGGGTCGGGCAGTCACGAGTCATGTGGCCCTGCCCAAAGAATGCATAGCAATGCCTACCTCTCGTATTACTGGCTCTGCTATGTGTACCCCACATATCCGAACCAGTATCCTGAGGTCGCCCACCTGAGGGCCTGGTTCTCTTAGACCTCTGTGACATCTGTCTAATGTCGGATGTAGAGGACTCCACTACATGTCACGCTGCGGTAGGCCTAGCTAATGGTGTATGCTCGGTAAGAAATATCTCCACAAGAAGAGCTCTCTCCAGTACTCCTGCCTGTGTCAGAATGCTAAGGGAGATCATCGAAGCCCTGATCTCATGCCTCAGTCCCTATGTGAAGGTCTGGGCCCAGAATAATGGGTGTCGTACCATGTCTATGGAGTAGCTCGAGAGTTCAGTAATCCTCTCTGAGTATTGGTCTACTGTCATGTTTCCCTACCGCAGCTGTGGTAACTCCATGATGCACACCAGACAAATGGTGGCTGGAAAGAACATTGAGCAGAAGAGGCTCTCTAAGTCCGTCCAATGTAGAGATGCCTCTTCATGAATCTTGAACATCATACTCCAACATCTACCTACTAATACGTGAAGGAGACTCGCCGCAAATATCATCATGAGGTAAGATGGTGTCCCTACTAATCTGAAGACTCGAACGATAGCCTTCATCTAATCCTCTACTGGCCGAGGGTCCATCTCTCTGTGGAACCTAGGCAGCCTCTGATGCTGAAACTCATACAGCACACTCAGGCGGTGTGCACTCTCCACTGTTGGAGCTGGTGGTATCGGTGGCCCAGCGGGTAGAGGTACCTTCATTGCCTCTGCTATAATGGGGCCCTACATCGAGGCCTCGTCGCTCGGTGGGCTTCCATATCGCACCATGCTCAGAAGCCTAACTGGATACCTTTGTGGGGCCATTCTGAGAAGAAACATGTGCTCCACGGTTAGTATAGAATACCTGCTGAGCTAAAACGAATTAATCAATAAGAAATATTTTGAAACACACATGAAATCAGTGGTTATTTGAGCATTGAGTCGGAAATCAGAATTCAGGGTCCTGGTTTATGGATACGTCGGCCGCCGCACCAACACTGGACTCCCTAGACTAATAACCACACTCAATACTATAAACATTATTTCTTCACAGAGAAGAAATTATCAGAGTCCTATGTTCTGTGGTAGAACCGGCTCCTCTGATACCAATCTGTCATGACCCGTCCTCGGGGCCCATGCCGTGACTACCCCAAACCCGCCTTCCATAGGCCAGGGGCAGGGGACTAGCACCAAAGGTGTAAATACCGATAAAAGGTAAGGCATTGCCTTTATATAAGTAATGAAACACAACAAAGTACACAAGCTGAAGTAAAACCTAAGTAAACTAAGTACAAAAGTAAGTGCTGGAAAGTAAATGGGACAGAATACAAACTCAACTAAAAGTACAATACAACAGTAAATAATGAACAGCTGCAGTAGAGTAAACTAGCAACCACTTCGTTTTCCTCCAGATTTCCCACCTGGAGGGTGGGTACAAATGGCCTCCTCAGCGCCTTGGGTCCAGTTGTCTGCTCCGTGTACATCCCACCATGTGGTCCACCTCTAGGTACCATCCCTCTCTACAAGAATCCTCCTCGATCAGTGTTGTCTGTCATCTGTATCCAACACAATTTAGTGAGTGCATAGCCCGTGTAGGGGTGAGTATACGATACTCAGTAGGGACCTCGAGACCCCCGAAGGTCTCCTAGAATCCACAAAGGATAAACTACAAAGGAATGCAATAACACAAAGTATCATCCAACTCTAATTAGGTATATGACCGTACATATTCCTTAGTCATCAATTCTAGTTCAGCTCCAACTCACGAGCCCAAGACTAACCCAGTCCACACAGGAAAGCACAACCCAGTCCAAATAGGAAAGTAAGTCAACCACATCGATGTTAATGATTGAATGTCAAGACTCAACTCACACAGATATACTATTTATGAAGAGGGGTGGATATGATAGATGTAGCCTCTGAATCATCTCCCCAGCCAAACCCATGTAGGATCCATTTACAGAATGTGTCATTGTCGAACCCATGGAGGATCCTTGTACAGAATTCGTCATTGTCAAACCCACGTAGAATCCTAGTATAGTCGTCATCGCTGCCAAACCTATGGAGGATCCTAGTACAGTCGTCCTCACTGTCAAACCCTCATATGATCCATATACAATCATCATCATCATTACAGTCACACCAACTCTAGGGTTCCTGCACACAGCTCGCTCGATTTCTGGGGGGTCCACTCCTAGAGTCAAAGATCAATACATCAACTATCACGATGTATAGAATTGATGTATCTCGATGTTCTGTCCCACTTCATTGGGGAAAAACTGAGAAAAACGTGCCAAAGTCACGAGGAACAAGATGACCATGCCATTTCCATAAAGTACACGGCGTGTAGGTAAACGATACACGTTGTGTCATCATTCATTGGGTACAGCCTGTGTAAAACATCCCATGTCGTAGGGCTGGTCATGTAGATAAGTAAATACACAACGTGGGGTATGGTTACAAGGTGTGTCCAAAACTCTAGGCTCAGTTCCATGTGCCCTGGCCATGCCTGTCCGTGTGGTGGAGTACATGCTCGTGTACTCCACCCAGTGTCCGTCTATTCTTGGAATACACGCTGAGTCCTCAAAAAGCTGCTTCGGCCATTGTGAAGGTAGTACACGCCATGCCTCTTGGACATGTGGTTCTGCCCGTGTCCATGTATCTCCCAGATTACACGGTGAGCCTCACAAAGCCACTTCTGCCTTTCTATGAAGATAATACACGCCATGTTACTTGGTCGTGTATTTCTGTACGTGTTAGTTTACATTCCCTGAATACACTCCATGTCAATAAAAGTCTTCAAGACCACCTTCTATAGGGCAGGGTATGGCACTCTAACCAAAGACATAAATCGCGATAAAAGGGAAGTAATTGCCATTATATAAGTAATGAAACACAAAATAGTATGCAAGATGACGTAAACACTAAGTAAACTGAGTACAAAAGTATGTGCTTGAAAGTAAATGGGCCAGAATAAAAACCCAACTGAAAGTACAGTACTATAGTAAAGAAAGAATAGCTGCAGTAACGTAAACCAGCAACCACTGATAAGTCCTCCGGATATCCCACCTGGAGGGTGGGTACAAATGGTCTCCTCAGCTTCTTGGGTCTGGTCTTCCGCTCCGTGTACATCCCGCCAAGTGTCCCACCTCCAGGTACCATCCCGATCTACAAGACTCCTCCTCAATCATTGTTTTTTTCATCTTCATCCAATAAAATTTAGTGCGGGCATAGCCTGTGCAGGGATGAGTATACGATACTCAGTAGGGACCCCTAGACCCCCAAAGGTCTCCCAGAATCCACAAAGGATAAATTACAAAGGAAATGTATAACACAAAGTACCAACCAACTCTACTTGGGTATATTCCCATACATATACCTAACTCATCAATTATAGTTCGGCTCCAACTCACAAGCCCAATAATATCCCAGTCCACACAAGAAATAAAAACCCTGTCCACACCGGAAATCAAGTCAATCACATCGATGTTAATGAATGAAAGTCAAGACTCAGCTCACACATGCATACTATTCACGAAGGGGGGTGGAGATGATAGATGTAGCCATTGAATCCACTCCCTAGCCAAACCAACTTAGGATCCATGTACAGAAGTCATCGCTGACGATCCCGCGTAGGATCCAAGTACAGAAGTCGTCACTGCTGAACACACGTAGGATCCTAGTATAGTCGTTATCACTGCCGAAACCATGGGAGATCCTTGTACAACCATCCTCACTGTAGAAACCATATAGGATCCAAGTACAGTCGTCATCGTCATTGCAGTCGCATCCAACTCTAGGGTTCTCGCACACAGCTCACTCGATTTCCAGAGGGTCCGCTCCTCGAGTCAAATATCGATACATCAACTATCACGTAGTCTAGAGTTGATGTATCCTGTAGTTCCAACCCACTTCAATGGGGAAAACCAAGAAAAACGTTCCCAAATAATGGAAAACAAGCCGACCAAGACATTTCCCTAAAGTACATGACATGTAGGTAAACAATACAAGCTGTGACATCAGTCACCGGGTACTGCTCATGTGAAACAGCATGTGTCGCAGGGCTAGTCGTGTAGATAAGTAAGTACATGACGTGTGGTATGGTTACAAGCCGTGTCCAAACCACTAGGGTCGATTCCATGTGCCCTGTCCATTACTGGCAATGTGGTGGAGTTCGTGCCAGTGTACTCTACCCTGTGTCTGTGTATTCCCAGAATATATTCCAAGTACTCAAGAAGCCGCTTCTGCCAGGGTAAAGAAGTACAAGCCATGCCTTTTGGACGTGAGGTACTTCCAATGTCATTATATTTCCCAAATTACACACTGAGCCTTGAGAAGCCTCTTCTGCCTTCCTATGAAGAGAATACACGTCGTGTTACAAGGTCGTGTATTTCTGTCAGTGTTCATGTACATTCCCTGAATACATGTCATTTCCTTCGATGTCTCCTCTAACAAACAGTGTGGAGAGTATAGGCCATGTGTCTAGAGTCACACGCCATGTACTACTTTTCTAATATCTGAAACAGACCCCACATTATTCTTGTACTACACGGCGTGTGCTCTTGGAGGACACGCCATGTATTCTATAATTTTCCAGAAATGACACATTTGGCCAGCACGCCTCCCGAGGTGTCCGTTCTTCATTCTGATGATCTGATTTCTATGAAACTTCAACTTCTAGGTCACCCAGACACTCTGAGGCCATTTATGATATTTTCGGGCCTCCGATGGGCTCCGAAAACAGAGCTTGATTCACCACTCAAGAACGGCTGAAGAACTCCACATATTCACAAGAACAACAGAGTAATCGGACCGTGTTAGTTTGGTCAGATCCCTTCTGCATTAGTCCGATTAGAAGAAGTTTAAGAGGAACAACAACATGGAAGGAAGCCCAATAATTACTCTGTCCAAGCACACCCCTACCTCAACAAATGATATTGAACGTTGAGCATCGCACTTGACGGCATCGTAGGATGTGTAGACGTCGACAGAGAGAATCAGAGGAGGAAGCGGTCTCTCCCCTTTTGTCACAGAGAACAAGAAAAGGATTTTGCGTCATTGTTATTTGTGGAGTCGGTGCTCTATGTCGAAGAGGTGTCATTCATAGCGGAGAGGATGACGTTATTCAATGAAGGAGGATCTTCCTTCTTCTTTCACACAAAGGCTCTTTCCAAATTTCTCACACAACAAGCCAACCCCCAAAATAAAATAAATCCACCCCTTATTTTAATGAAACAATCCAGAAATTTCAAAAATACAAATTCAAACACTTAATTAATTAATGAAAGAGTGTAAATTAATTAATTAAGGTCTGTGTGTTCGCAAGTTTAAGGAGGTAGAGAGGGGAGAGGAAGATTCCTCATTAATGAGCAGTTAACATGATTAATGGGGGAGGTTTATGGAGTTTTGGAGAATGTGAAGTGTTGGGACACGTGTGGGCCCAACCTCACATTTATCCTCACATGGGTAGTTAGGAACTAGCAGGTCCCACACTAACTCTCTAATTTAGGATTTAACCACTTATATATAAATAAAAATTGCTCCATAATTTTTTATTCACTTCTTATTTAATCCACAAAATTTAACTTCTCCTTCCGTGCAAACACGATTACGGTAAAGGTCCCCCAAAGCAATTACCGGCACTGCGAGTTCATCGATGCCCTCAGATTTCAATTCTGAGAAAAAATTCAAATGATAGAAAACCCCCCTCGTTCGTTCACTGAACGTACATGAGCTAAATATCAGAAAATTATTCCCGGCACACCGGGCCTCGGAATCAGGTTCCGTCAGAAACTTCGTACTCGTAAAATTACAAGGTATTTAAGAAAAAACAATTTCTTGAATTTTACAGGTCTTTACATTACTCCCACCTCAAGTAATAATGTCCCCATAAAACTACATCATAAACTAGGGAAACAAATGGGGGAACTGTGCACACAACTGATCCTCCTGCTCCCATGTGTTCTACTGATTTTTCTGTGCTTCCAACGAATGTGCACCAGAGAAATCAACCGTCCACATAGGTCCCGGCGATGTCGATCCTCGATCTCCACTGGTACCTCCTCAAATGCCGCCCCTTCATTGATGTCATGCTTCCCGTGATCAATGATATGCGTCTGGTCGTGCATGTATCTCCTCAACTGTGATATGTGGAAGATGTTGTCCACCCGGTGCAACTGAGGTGGAAGGTCCATGGGATAAGCCACCTCACATTTCCTGCTGAGAACCTGGAATAGTCCGATGAAGAACATAGATAACATTTTGCCCTAGCCAAATCCCCTTAATCCACGTCGAGGTGAGACCCGTAAGAAAACATGGTCTCCATCCTTGAACTCTAGTGGTCTCTGCCTCCTATCAGCATAGGACTTCTGTCTGCTCTGTGCAGTCCTCATCCACTCCTGGATGATCTTCCCCTTCTCTTTCATAGCTTGGACCATCTCTGGTCCTACAAGTGCTGACTCCCTAGGTTCAGTCCAGCACAGAGGTGATCTGCATGGTCGGTCGTACAATGCCACGTATAGTGCCATCCCGATGGTGGAGTGGTAGATATTGTTGTACGCAAACTCCAAAAAGGGTAGATGATCCTCCCAACTACCACCAAAGTTGAGGACACATGCCCATATCATCTCCTCATGAGTCTGAATAGTCCTCTCCATCTGTCCATCCTTTTGAGGGTGAAAGGCGGTGCTCAGGCGTAGTTACATTTCAAAAGCCTCCGGCAACCCCTTCAAAAGTCGGGAAGTAAACCGATAATCTAAATCGGAAACGATAGATGATGGAAAACCATGAAGATGTATGATATCTTGAATTTAGAGGTATCCCAAGATCTCCACTGTTCTCTGCTCTCTGATAGGTAGGATGTGGGCCGACTTGGTGAGTAGGTCGACAATCACACAGTTAGAGTCTTGTCCTCTAGAAGTACGAGGGAGCCCTGTCACGAAATCCATGGATATCATGTCCCACTTACACTCCGGGACCTCTAAGGGTTGTACCAAACCTGCCAGTACCTGGTTCTCTGCCTTCACCTGCTGGCAGGTGAGGCATCGCGAAATGAACTCTGCCACAACCTTCTTCATACCTGGCCACCAGTTCTGTTATCCGAGATCTTGGTACATCTTCTCTACTGCCTGATGTACCACAATAGGGGAAGTGTTATAATCTCTCAGAACCTCCTCCTATAATGCAACTGGTACCATGGTACGTCCCTTGAGGAGGATGACGTGCTCTCCTCCTACAGAAAATACATTAGGTGCCTGTCCTGTGGATATTTGTGCATGTCGTGTCTCAGAGTCAATGCCCCCAAATTATGCCTCACTGACCCGATAATGAAGTGGAGGGGTGAAAGTGAGTGACTGTAGAAAAGATACTCCATCTCTATCCAATAAGGATATCTGTAACGTGGTTAGCTGCTCTGTCACCTCTCCAAGTAGCTGAATGGCCGATATCCTGCAGAGATAATCAGCTACTATGTTCCCCTTCCAGAATTATAGACTATCTGAAAGTCATTGTCCTGGAGGAACTCGAGCCATCGCCACTGTCTCAGGTTCAGTTCCTTTTGTGATAAGATATACCTGAGACTCTGGTGGTCAGTGTCGACTGTAATGTGCTCGCCCATATGATAGTGCCACCACATCTTCAAAGAGAAGACCACTGCTGCTAACTCTATATCATGGGTAGCATAGTTCTTCTCGTGCTGCCTCAACTGTTGTGAACCATAAGTGATCAATGGCCTCTCCTGCATCATCACACACCCATGTCTTTTCCCTGATGCATCACAGTAACCTATGTACCCTACGCCTTCCTTTGTAACACGGCTAGCTGCTCCATCGCCTCTCCAAGTAGTTGAATACCCGATATCCTGCTGAGAGAATCAGCTACTACGTTCCCCTTCCCAGAAGTATAGACTATCTCAAAGTCATAGTCATGGAGGAACTCGAGCCATCGTCGTTGTCTTAGGTTCAGGTCCATCTGCCAGAAGAAATACATAAGACTCTGGTGGTCAGAGTAGACTGTAATGTGTTCTCCCATAAGATAGTGCCGCCACATCTTCGAGGTGAAGACCACTACTGCTAACTCCAGATCATGGGTCGCATAGTTCTGTTCGTGCTACCTCAACTATTGTGAACCACAAGCGATCACTACCTGCTCCTATATCAGGTCATACCCAAGTCTTGTCCCTGGTGCATCGCAGTAAACTACATACCCTACGACCTCCTCTGGAATCTTCATGATGGGTGCCATGGTCAATATCTACCTCATCTCATGAAAGCTCTACTGACATCTACCTGACCACACGAATGGTTTCCCCATCTTCGTAAATGCTGAACGTTGTACTGGAACTCTCGTGAAGCGACGGAGCAGCTAGTCGCGTTACAAAAATCCGTTGTTGATAGAGATCGTGCAGCTTTTCTATAGTCACTCACAGTCACCCCTCCACTAATTCACCGGGTCAGAGAGGCACAGAGTGGGGATGTTGACTGTGAGACGCGACGTGCATAGATATCCACAGGACATGCACCTAATTGATTTTCTGTAGGAGGAGAGCATGTCATCCTTTTCAGGGGATGTACTATGGTACCAGTTGCATTACAGGAGGAGGTGCTGATAGAGTTTCACACATCCCCTTTTGTGGTACATCCAGGAGTAGTGAAGATGTACCAGGATCTCAGACGACAGCACTGGTGGCTAGGTATGAAGTAGGTTGTGGCATAGTTTGTTTCACGATGCCTCACCTGCCAGCAGGTGAAGGCAGAGCACCTTGTACCAGTAGGTTTGGTACAACCCTTAGAGGTCCCAGATTGGAAGTGGGATGGGATATAGATGTATTTTGTGATGGGTCTCTCTCATACATCTAGAAGACATGACTCCATATGGGTGATTGTCAAACGACTAACCAAGTCCACCCACTTCCTACCTATTAGAGAGAAGGGCTTAGTGGAGATCATGGGACGCCTCTATGTTCATGAGATTATACGACTTCATGGTGTTCCATCATCTATCCTCTCCGATCGAGATGCTCGGTTTACTTCCCGGCATTGGAAGGGGTTGTAGGAGGATTTTGAGACACAGCTATGCCTGAGCACCACCTTTCACCCTCAAACGGATGGAAAAATGGAGATGACCATTGAGACTCTCGAGTACATGCTCTGTGCATGTTTCCTCGACTTTGGTCGCAGCTGGGAAGATCATCTACCCTTGGTAGAGTTTGCATAAAAAAATAGCTACAACTCCACTATCAGGATGGCACCATACAAGGCATAGTACGACCGACCATGAAGATCGCCTCTGTGATGGACTGACCCTAGGGAGTCAGCACTTGTAGGACCAGAGATGGTCCAGGCAACGATGGAGAAGGGGACGATCATCTAGGAGCAGATGAGGACTGCACAAAGCATACAGAAGTCCTATGCTGACAGGAGGAGGAGCCTACTAGAGTTCGACGATGGAGACCACATTTTCTTATGGGTCTCACCTCGACGTGGATTAATGATATTTGGCTGGGGAGGCATGTTATCTCCGCGCTTCATCGGACCATTCCAGTTTCTCAGCAGGAAAGGTGAGATGGCTTATCACCGGGACATTCCACATCAATTGCACCAGGTGCATGACGTTTTCCACGTATCTTAGCTGAGGATATACGTGCACAACCCGACACATATCATTCATCACGGGAAGTTGGACATTGATTACGGGGCGACATTTTCGGAGTTCCCGGTGGAGATCGAGGATCGACAGGAGCGGTTCCTACGTGGATGGTCGATTCCTCTGGTGCACATTCATTGGCAGCACGAGAACCTCTAGGAGAGCACATGGGAGCAGGAGGCTCAGATGCGTGCACAATACCCTCATTTTTCTCTAGTTTATAATGTAGCTTTACGAGGACGTTAATCCCTGAGGTGGGAGTAATGTAAAGACCTAGATTTTTCAAGGAATTTTTTTTATTAAATAATTTTTAATTTTACGAGTACACAGTTTCTGACAGCACCTGATTCTGAGGCCCGGTGTGCCCAGAATAATTTTCCAAAGTTTAGCTCGGGTACGTTCAGTTAACGAACGAGCATGTCTTTCTATCTTTTGAACCAGTGGTCGAAATTGAAATATGAGGGAACCGATGAACCCGTAGTGCTAGTAATTTCTTTGGGGGACCTTTACCATAATCTCATTTTCAAAGGAGGAGATGTAAAATTTTGTGGATTAAATAAGAAGTGAATAAAAAATTGTTGAACAATTTTTATTTTTCTCTAAGTGTTTAAATCCTAAATGAGGGAGTTGGGGTGGGACCCGCTAGTTCCTAACTATCCATTTGATGATAAATGTGAGGTGGGTCCCACACGATCCCCAACCCATCATATTCTCTAAAACTCCTTAAACCTCCCCCATTAAACTTTTTTACTCCTCATTAATGAGGAATCTTCCTCTCCCCTCTCTCCCTCATTAAACATGCCAACACAAAAACCTTAATTAATTAATTGACACTCTATCATTAATTAATTAAGTGTTTGAATTTTTATTTTTGAAATGTTTGGCTTGTTTAATTAAAATAAGTGGTGTACTTATTTTATTTTTTGGGGATGGCTTGTTTTGTGAGGAATTTGGAGAGAGCCTTTGTGTGAAAGAAGAAGGAAGTTCCTTCTTCGTTGTAGAATGTCATCCTATCCGCGAATAATGACACCTCTTCGACGTAGATAATTGACTCTACAAAGAAGAACGACGCACAATCCTCTTCTTGTTCTCCGTGAAAAAAGGGGAGACACTGCTTCCTCCTCAGATGCTCTCCGTCGATGTCTATGCACCTTGTGATGCCGTGAAGCGCGATGCTTGACATTCAACATATTTTGTGGAGGTATGGGTGTGTTTGGATTTAGTAATGATTGGTTTTCCTTAAATGTTGTTGTTCCTCTTAAACTTCTTGTCATCAGACTAATGCGGAAGGGACCAGACCAAACTAACACAGTCGGATTTCTCCGTCGTTCTTGTAAATATGTGGAGTTCTTCATCTGTTCTCGAGCGGTAAATCAAGATATGTATTCGGAGCCAATCGGAGGCCCGAAAACATCGTAAACAGCCTCAGAGTGTCGGGGCGACCTAGAAGTGGAAGTTTCATAGAAATAGGATCATCAGAATAAAGAACAGACACCTCGGGAGGCGTGCTAGCCAAAGGCGTCGTTTCTAGAAAATTCCAGAATACATGGCATGTCCTCCAGGAGCACACACTGTGTAGTACAAGTGTAATGTGGCTTCTGTTTCTGACATTAGAAATGTAGAACACGGCATGTGACTCTAGGCACACGGCGTGTACTCTCCCCACTATTTTTCGGAGGAGACTTAGAAGGACATGGTGTGTATGCAGGGAAAGTACATGAACACGGATAGAAATAAACTGCCCAGTAACACTGTGTGTATTCTCTTCAAAGAAAGGAAGAAGCGGCTTCGTGAGGCTCGATGTGTAATCTGGGAGATACACAAACATGGGAATAACCTCATGGCTAAGAGGCATGGCGTGTACTAGCTTCACCATGGATGAAGAATTTCCGTGAGGACTCGACGTGTATTCCGGGAATACACAGACACAAGCATGTACTTCACCACATGTCCAAGCATGGCCAGCGCACATGGAACCGACCCTAGAGGTTTGGAAATGGCATGTAACCATACAGAACTCCATAGACTTACTTATCTACACGACCAGCCCTGCTACACGAGCCGTTTCACATGGAAGTGCCCGGTGACTGATGACACGACGTGTTTTGTTTACCTACACGTCGTGTACTTTAGGTAAATGGGTTGGTATTCTTGTTCTCCGTGACTTGGGCATGTTTTTCTTGGTTTTTCCCTATGACATTGGACGGAACTATGGGATAAATTAACTCTAGACTTAGTGAATGTTTACGTATCGATCTTTTACTCGAGGAGCAGACTCTCTAGAAATCTAGTGTGTTGTGTGCGGGAAACCTATACTTGGCTATGACTGCGTTGACGATGAAGACTTTACATGGATCATACATGGGTTCGACAGTGAGGACGACTGTACTAGTATCCTCTGTTGGTTCGGCAGCGATGATGACTTTATTAGGATTCTCCGTGGGTTCGGCCACGATGGTTACTCTACTTAGATCCTACGTGGGTTTGAAAGCGATGAATTCTATACATGGATCCTACGGGGGTTCGGAATCGACATCTTCTGTACATGGATCCTATATGGGATTGGTAGGGGAGATGATTAAGAGTCTATATCTATCATATCCACCCCTCTTCGTGAATATTATACTTGTGTGAGGTGATTCATGACTTTCAGTCATTATCATCGATGTGATTGACTTGCTTTCCTGTGTGGAATGGGTTGTGCATTCCTATGTGGTCTGGGTTATTCATGGGCTCGTGAGTTGGAGTCGAACTGGAATTGATGACTTAGGTATATGTATGGTCATATACCTAAGTAGAGTTGGTTGGTACTTTGTGTTATAACTTTCTTTTGTATTTTATCGTTTGTGGATTCTGGGAGACCTTCAGGGGTCTCAGGGTCCCTTCTAAGTATCGTATACTCACCCCTGCATGGGCTATGCCCGCACTAAGTTGTGTTGGATGCTGATAACATACATGACTGATTGTGGAGGAGTCTTGTAGAGTGGGACGATACCTGGAGGTGCACCACTAAGTGGGACGTACACAGAGCGGACGACTGGACCCGAGTAGCTGAGGAGACCATTTGTACCCACACTTTAGGTAGGATATCCGGAGTATGACTCAGTGGTTGCTGGTTTACTTTACTACAGCTGTTCATTCTTTAATGTTGTATTTTACTTTCAGTTGGGTTTGTATTCTGACACATTTACCTTCCAGCACTTTCATTTGTACTCAGTTTTTGTAGTGTTTACTTCAGCTTGCGTACTCTGTTTTGTTTCATTACTTTTATAAATGCAATTCATTCTCATGTGAGTTGGTTATCTATGGTGATATCACACATAATGTCGGAATATGTTATACTTAGTTATTTACATTAAAAAGAAATAATGTCCTCATTTAAAAATATCCCTTTGAAATGTTTTTCATGGAAATTCTATTAATTTCCCTTCTATAAAACATGATATTTTATTTAACTTATAATGTTTAGAGCATGAAACCTCTTTGTTGGGTGGAATCCTAATGTTCCATGTCTTAGACCCTAAATAAACACTTTTGGTCTAATTACACTAGGAAATTAGTGATATAGATAAAGGGAGGGAATTAAGAGATATTGGTTCTGGTTGCTATAGGTCTTATTTAAGCAGTTTTTGTGGTGGTGGCTTGAGGGTGTTGATCGACCTGTCATATAGTGGTTTTGGTACAGTTCTAATTCCTTTGAATCTGGTATCCTATTTAATTTGTTGTTTAAATGATGTAAACATCAATTTGAAATTTTTTATGCCATGTTCATATGTGTATATTGAGTTATGGATTATTCATTATTGTTTGTTGATTATTATGTTGTGATTAGGTAAAAGCATTCCCATAGTTCATCAATGACACATGGGAACTAGTTTCAAGCCCATGGGGATCTGGAATACCCTTTGTTACATACCATTGTCCATTTCGGGCACTGGGTTAGATGGTATCCTAGAATGGTTCATTACAAAAAGGTATCATAGTAGGTCACACACTTTTTTGGTTCTGTTATTTTGGAATGATTTTGGTTAAAATGGAGTTAGGATTTTATGACATCATGTTTTGAATAATATTAAATTTCCTAGCCATCTCATCTCATAATGGGACTTGAAGGTAACACAATAATTATTCATAATACATGATCTCTTTAATGTAATTCAATTTCTTGCACCACACACAACACCGACTTTGAGGTCACCGTGACTTACCAAAATAGCCATTTAAAAAGTGGTTATGAATTTTACTAACTGAATTTTTAATTTCATATAATCCATATAATTCAAAAACCATATTTTGTTATTTTAGATATTATATAACAACAAATTCAATTTTTCACATAAAATAATTATTTATCAACAAAATTGCAATTTTAACGCCTTTTTATAGCGAACCCTATTTCAATCTAATATTTGACACTTTTATATATTAAATTTGAAAAAATAAATTTATTATTTAGATACGGGACAGAAAAATCTATTTTGGGTAAATTATTATTTTTTCTAATACTTTTCATATTTGGATGAATAGTGAAAATTTCTATATTTTAATAAAAAACAATGTTATTAATCAAAATAATTCACTGGGTGAAATTATACATTTGAATTGTTTTTAAGAATAATTTGGTTAAATTTACAACTTTTATTCCAATTTTGTTAATTGGAAGTAATTTTACATTTAAATTGGACATAAACACATAACAATATTTTGCTAGTTTTTACTTCTCAAAAACCCGCTTTCTAGTATTCACAACGAGAATAAATTTTAAATAAATTATTTCAACATCTATGTTTTTAATTTGGTAAAATAGAAATCATTTTTTAAGTTGGAATATCAAAATTATCTTGGGGTTAATTTTTTTTGATTTTATGAAAACATTAAATTTTTTATGAATAGTGTAAAATACTGTATAATACATAAAAACGAACATTTTCAATTGAATAATTATTTATAATAAAATTTATATAAAAGTAAAAATATATACTTAATACATATATTAGTCTAATATAAGTCATTTAATTAATTTTATAAATAAGAATATATATATATTTTTATTGAACATTTTTCACATCTTTTTACCAACCTTCTAGGCACATTACCCTTCTTCGAGGAACATTATCAAATTTGAAAAAATTTTAATTTTCCTGCTTATATGGATTGAATTTAAAAAAACTAACATAAATAGTTGAAATCATTAAAAAAAATGGGTTCAATAGGTTGAAAATAATTTTTTTGAATAGTAACTTTTGAATTTTATTTTCCACGGTAAAAATTAAATAAGGTTATTAATGGGAAAATTAAAATTAAAATTTCCCAAACACATTTCTGATTATTATTGGATAAGTTTATTTCTACCAAAATAAACCTTAGGAAAAAAATAATATCATTTTTATCCATTTGGGTTAGATTAGGACATTTATTATATTTTATTTAAAGAATAGTTAAAAATATTAAATTCAATGATTAATAAATATATAGTTTTTAATATATGGATGAAGAAAAGATAAATTCTATTGTAAATATTAATTATGTATCTAAAATTATTTCATACATCATGGAATTTTATTTATAATTAATATACATTAAATAATTAAATTTATTTATGCCCTAATGATGATTTATTAATAACCTTATTAATGAATCATTAAAATAAAAGATATTATAAATATCAAAAATGAATGTAAATTGGGACTTTTAATTACTTCCTAGAATTTTATTATTGAATATGACATGTTATGGTCGATTTAATGGATTTTTTTCTATGTAATCAACTTTTTATGACTCACAAAAACCATATTCTAAATAGTGTCAAAATAAACAAAAATGAGTTTTTAATAAAATACCATATTATTAAATGATATAATATTCCTAAAAATCTAAGGTTCATTCAAAGGACTTATATATTGATAGATATTTCATTAATGAACAACTTTTTTTCCTTGTCATTTTATAGTATGTTTATTAATAATGTAATAGAAGAGTAGAAGAAGACATAGTAAATGATAAACTATTAAACTAAGAGTTAAATATAAATGATTTGGTTAATATGGTGACAAAGACATGAATAAAACATATTTTTTTGATATTATTACGACCCATACTAACCATAGCCTCTAAAAAATTCATTTGGAGGAATTAGAAACCAATAATGATTTTATAATAAATTATTATTTCATGCTTTTCCTAAAGTGCACATCACCTCTCTTACAAAAGGGTACTTCCCCTTCTCATAAATTCACACCTCTAATTCCACTTGGATAGATGAAAACCTGCTCAAATATACTCCCAAAAACCCTATATTAAACCTAAATTCCTTAATTTGATCAGAAATCAATCTTATATAGCCCTTTTTTCAATTCAAAAGGAAGAACCTGAAAAAGAGGCAATTATTACATAACCTAATTCGTAGTTATTTTATTATTCCACTTCCTCTTTCTTTATTGTTTTCAAAAAAAAATAATAACTCCATTAAATTATACATAATGTTATGTTATTATCAATATCGTACAACCATATTCATTATTCTATCCATTTTATGAATAATAAAGTCACCATACGTGCATACGTCCGACTTACAGTCTCCACATCATGGTGTGGTTTGTTGTTCAGCACATCCTTATTTGGATGGGTATATCAATGAGTATATTTGATTTAAATAATAAATATATCATTTAAATGATTATTTATATATAATATAACATCCAATTACATAATATTTTATCATTAGTAGAATGATATCGTCGCTTGTGCGTACGTACGGTTTACAGTCTCCACAACGTGATGAGATTCATTTCTATGTTCAACATTGTAAAATGATTATAAAAATATATATTAATAAATAGAATGTAAAGTATTACATAATAATTCTACATGAAACATATATATATATATATATGAATGCATGTATATACATATATCTCATTCACTTACTTCCGTTCAATATGATATGAAAACGGAAACGGTGTTTATGCATGCGTACTGCCTACCGTCTCCATAAATGGTGTTTTACATTTCATATATCTATCTGTTATAAGTATTTAAATTCTGAATATATAATATAAATAAATAATATTTTATATTCTGGAAGACATTAAATCATGATATTAGTGATACAATAATGAATAACAAGTTAAACCATGTACGATAATGAAAATGATTATTATCCAAAATTTTATTTTAAAAGAGAAATTGTTATAAAATTTGTAATATAAATCCATAAGTGAATAAAGTAAGATATCATAAATTTGAATATGGTTCATGTATAATTTAATAACATACAATGGTAATTATACATGAGGTCAAACATACCCTCAACCCAAGAAATATACATGCTATGGGTTAATTTCTCAATCTCATTAAAATATGAGATTATCTATCTCTAAGTATTTTCTATGAAATATTTATCATCCCAGTCCATGTTTCATAAAAAAATCAAAAGGAATATTTTATTGTTTTATGGAAGGGAATAATTAAATAGATCATTATTTTAAATTTTTAATGATTTTTTTATAAATATTTGTAATTAAAGTTCATTTTTTAAAAAAGCTTTTATAGATTTATTTATGTAGGCATGAGTTTTTTAAATGTTTAATTCCATTCAACAATTTAAAATTTTTATGGGACACATTGATTCAAAAATATTTATTAAATTACTTCCTTTATAAATGTTTGTCATTTAAATATACCACAGAAAGGGATATTTATCTCAAAGAGTTTTACTAATCATTTTCAACTATGTAAAGATCCTTTATTGGATATTATTCCTGATTGAGGTTGATTTATTATAATACAATCTTCCATATTGTATTGATTGAGTTATGATATTCTTGACTATGGATGTTTTATTTTTATACCATCCATGTTTTATGGTTAATGTATTAACATTTCCTATGCTAGATTTAATATGATTTTTTATGTTATGATTCAACATTTTCATATGATAAATTAATTGGACATAGTAAGTGATGGGTGGAGCCTGGTATATCTCTTTTATGCATTAGTAGGTATCATGAGACAAATTAGTTTCTTGGCACAAGGCATTGAAATTTTTTTTGTATTGGCACAAGGCCTTGACTATATGGTTTTGATGTCTGGCATTATGCAATACCTAGTTATGAAATTAGTTATTACATGCGATTATTCGACGAGTAGAATATCTATGTGAATTTTTAAATGTAATTATATGATTTTCATATTCAAAATTATGATTAATTTTAAGGTCAAATGGTTTTTTTAGTCTTTTACATTGACGTCAATTTATGTGCTTATTTATGAAAGTATCCAATATATTTTTTATCCTTACTGAGCATCTAAACTCATCAATTTATTATGTTTTATTTTCACAGAATTCCTAAAAGTGTATTATGATTTATATGTTGGTTTAATATAAGGTAATAATACAATTATCAAATGATTATTGAATCTGGATTTTAGGTTAGAAATTTTTATGTAATGTTCACGTATGTAATCTATTTCCCAAGACTACTAAATTGATAGGTTCAGTGGTACATGATTTCTTATATTCATGAAAATTTATTAAAATAATGCAGTGAATACAGGCTTCTCAGGTCGGGGCATAACAGTTTTTGTCAAAGAATGTTTATCAACAAACTTGGAAATAGATTTTGATAAACTATGATTTTGATACATTATCCTAAGATAGAATCTGATGATTAGTATAGAATAATTTCCTAGAATTTTGGTAATGTAAATATTTTGTTAATTTTCAAAGAAATACATCCCTTTCACGAAACGAGCTGGTAGTGGTGGCTCTGGAACATATGTATGATGAGCTAAAACCCAAAAACATAGCTTTGAGCTAGACTCGAATAGGAATTGGTGCACGACAACAGCCCTTGTTTCACTATTGGTTACAACAGTCCCATGGGATATTCGTAGGATAATTCACATTCTTTTACAAATCATTATGAAGGATTATGAGTAAATATTTCAGTAAAGAATCCATTTTTATGATTATGATAAAAGTTGTGTTAAAATATTAAATTAATGTTGTGATTTTTTATGGTTTTTAGATTATAAATTATGATATGATCTAAACTAGTGCAGGTCACCATTTTGAAATGGTGCCTAGTAGAAGTAATGAAAACTCTAGTAATATACATGATCCAAAGAGTAAGGAGTGTCATATATTTCATGGTCTAAAGAAAACATTTATAAGAGAAATAGTCTCCCATGTAATATCATCAAATGAAGAAATAATATCATGTGTTAATAATACAAGTAATTAATTCCAAAGACCTATGTCTTTAAAGGGAATAAAGAGAAGAAGAGGATATGATAGAATAGAAAAATATGTGCAATGGAAATAAGGGAAAGAAGGATTTTCCCACATGTGATAACTATGGAAATAATCACCTAGGTAAATTCTTGAAGGGAATTGGAGTTTGTTATAAGTATGGAAAAAAGACACCCAGTACTTGATTGTATGGGTAAGAAAATAGTTTCAAATGTACTATGCTTATCCTACAAGGAGTTGGGACACTGCACAAATCAATGTCCAAATCATCAGGGTACGCCCCAAATGATGCTATTTGATAATAATCACGTTGTGATACTATCGCAGATGAAGATGAATGATTAGTATTCAAGTGATGTTATTAATTAATTATGTTTTTTATGTTTTTTATTAATGATGTAATAGTTAAAAGAATCATTGAGTATATATGGATTTTACACTAATACTATTTTATTAAGGATTTGTGAATTTATGGTACCATGTTATGTGATGTAGTTTCATTTAAAACTTTTTAGAAAATATATTGTTGTAGGAAATATAACAATTAATATGTTTCTGAAACTAAGATAATTATTTCACAATAACATATAATTGAGTTGGATAATGTATATTGGATATTATTGAAAACCTAGGAAGAAATTAATTATTTTTTTATTCCATCATTATTTGAGTTTTCAACATTTATGGATATAAGAAGTATATCCAATATTCTATAAGGAATAAGGGAGAATATGAGTAATAAATAATGTTTTATGATAATTGAAGGTGTTACAATGTTTTAATAGAATACATGATGAAGGTATTCTCATGTTTTCTTGGGGAAAAAGAGATCTACATAATTCTTACCTTCATAATAAATTTTGGACTTTGATTTTGGATTGAAGTATTTTTGATATGTCTAATGGTTGGAATGAATTACGTTGGACATTGGATACTATTGTATAATGTTAAAAAATTTCATAATATAATTTTTGAATTGTTATAAAAAGGACTACCCCGAGGTTGGGTGACTACCCATCACATTTGGAAAGGCTGTGAGATTTGAACCTGCAACCTAAGGACGACATGGGTGCATCACCTACCACATGCCTATGTGATGTCATGGATTATATAATATAGTTGTATTTAAAATGTTTTGACATATTAATTATAAATTCATTTTTTGGGAACCCTATACCTTTATGATATATAGAATATTTTTGAGTTCTATTGCAGTGTATGCTGAATTTTTGGTAGAAATTAGTAGAATGATGGAACTCCACTTGTCAAGTATTATTTTCTTTCATTTCTCATATTATATGATAAAATTAATTATTAAAAACTAAGCATGGGATATTAATACCAAAAATGATTTATCATAATAAATTATGTTTTGTTGAACCGATGATATTTTAAATCATCATAGATTTATGGATTTGAGGCACTCAATAATTTATTTATTGTTCACTTGTTGTGATTGATGACCTCAATAAATCCATATATATATTTACATTATTCCTGCAATTATGTGTCTCTAATTTCCACCAATTTTCTCCTATTAATGATATTAATTTTGTGGTGACTTTTTCATATCCCAATCCCTCTTATTATGACTACATTTTATTAACTTTATTTCCGATGTGGAGTATCCAAGAAGGTATTTTCTATTTTATAATCTATTATTTTTGCAGAAAAATTTCAAATTGTGAGGGCACAATTTATTTATGTAAGGGATAATGTAACGCCGCAGTATCTCATAATACATTATCTCTTTATTTTAATTCAATAGTTTCCACCATAGGCAACAGTATGTTCGAGCGCACCACGACTTACCAAAATAACCATTTAAAAAGTGTCTATGAATAGTATTAACTAAATTTTTAATTCATATAATCCATATAATTTTAGAAACCATATAATGTTTTTTAGACATAATGTAAGAAGAAATTTATTTTTTCAGATAAAAGAATTATTTTTAAAAAAATGCAATTTTACTCCCTTTTAATAGAGAAGCCTTTTTAAATCTAATATATGAATCCTTTATATATTCAGTTTGACATAATAAATATCTAATTAAGAAGTCGGATAGAAAAATTTAGATTCGATAAATTTTGGTGTTTTTTTGATAACTTTAATATTATGATGAATAGTGATGATTACTATATTTTAATTAAAAACAAATTTTTCAGTAAAAATAATTTATTCTATCTGCAACATATATCTTCTCTATGTGAGAAAAATTGGTTCCTCTCATGGAAATAATGTCATGATCAGTGGTTTAATTTTTGAGATCCCATATAATTCATTGATTTGGAGTCCCTCGTGACATTATCACTAAAAACAGAACAAGCTTCCAAGGATGTGGTCCACTGAATTTTAAAGCTGAGTACAAAATCGCATCCATCCATACATCCTACTATCATGTATAGGAAAATGGAGGGGATCAATGTCTTTAACAAAATTCTCTCCAATATTTTTTTGATGTTGGTGGGGAAAACACTAATATTTGATCAAAAAAACTCCACAAAAATATCTTCGATTATCAGATGACAACAAAACATAACACCTAGGTGACTACATATTCCATGGTGTATATAATATAGACAATCATGTCCATCTAGATATAGTTTCAATCAATACAAGCACTTTTATAGGTCCTGCTGATGTTAGATAGAATGGAATAAGTTTTTCCATGTGTTCTAGATGCCCATGAAGAAAATAGGCTTCAAGACTCATATAATCTATAGAGGCATAAAAACATTATTGATGGTGTTCAAAAAGAAGGTTTGACTACACACCTATATCTAGAGTAACGCAGTAGTAAAATCAGACCCCCAATGATAGCTATAATTAATCCACCAATTTTTGAGCCATAGTTGGATGAACCTTACTTCATTTATAATGATTGTCACACTAGTGTTTGGAATTTGATAACTATGGATGTAGAGCATATCATACCTCCAACAAATAAAATGTTCCACAAGAGATACATCACATAAGGATACCATTATCATCTACTCAACAATACATTAAACAATGTTGTATCATCCCAACATCATGATGATAGAATACATAACATTTTTTTTCCTAGAAACAGGATGTTATATATTTCTGATGTTGTCTGATTTGTATGACATTAAAATTAATATCCTTAGATAGGGAATCAACACATTAAACACTATGTGGGTATTATTTAGAATGTGTTATATGGAGGTATGCCTCTGAAGGCCTCATTCATTTCGGGATTGACTCCCCTCCATGCTACATATATCAGCTTGAATGATCTTCCCCATGTAAAAAACTATTTGACCATAAACTAAGAGCCTTCAGTCCAAGAACCCGGACATTAACCTGTATACATGAATTTTTAGGAATGTGTTGTATGGCTATGGGACATTCCTGGCCCTCATTCACATAAATTTTTATTACTCTGCCACCCATCACACATTTCTCTTGAGAAATTCCCCTCTTTATTCTGAACTCTATGACAATAAACTAATTTACCCTATTATCCAAATTGCATTATTTTAAACTGACTGGAACTAGTTTCCTAGTTTCATGGCGATAAATATGTAACAACCATCAATATAGTCATATAATGATAAACATCCCATCATCATAATTTTCTCTCCAGAGTTTAAATTTACCATAGAACCTATCATCCACCATGACATATTTAGAGTACTATGTACGGGTTTATTCCTATCTACACATGATATGTAGCGATGGCTATATACTATATCTATGTCTAACTTCACTAAAATAAGAAACAAAACAAGAAAACCAAATCCAACTAAATGTGTATAGGTTAGACATGTGTAGGGATAACTCTTTTCAAAACAATGTGGGGCTATATTACCATCATTATGAGAGAATTAGCGACACCCATAATTTTCGTCTTTGGTTCTAGATATATGTTTAGAAAACAATCATTCCATTATCCTCAATTTATAACAATCAGTATTACATTAAAAAGGATAAAGTGTCCTTAGGAATTCATATTTGGTTCATGGGTGTAACGATATGTACTTTTGAATAATATGTTGTTACCAATAAAATGTATGTTTTACTATAGAATAATCAATAAAAACTTTTAATGAAATGTGGAAATAAGGTATTGACTTTTTTATGACCGTTGGTTAATATAAACATTGGAAATAGTGATATTTTTTTAATTTTTTAATATATTATTATAAATATAAATTATAATGTATAATTAATGAAAAATGAAGTGTTGATGGCCTCATCCAATTATATCGGGCCATATGAAGCCCATTTGTCAGAGCATTGTAAGGTTGTAGCGTCACTAGTCTTTACTGAGGACCAATCCTAATATGAAATTCAACATGTTAATCTTGAAAAAAAAATCACATACGAGAGAATTTCATGTTAGTGGAGATTACAACTCATGCAATGTTACCTGAGCCACCCCATGAGTTAATCTCCATCAAACACCTTACCCTTAGTTCATATGAAAGAGTTTTAAGGTGTTATGTTTCAAGGCCATAGATTAATAAAATTTAATAGCTTTGTTTTTATAATTTTTTTCATCAAATTATATTTTATGAATATTTTTTTAATACAATATATGATTAATTGAGAAAAGTGTTAATAAATTGATTTTAGAAGTAAACAAATTGTACTATTTATTTATTTCTCAAACATAGTTATTTATTTTGTTAAAATAAACATCATAATAGATTTTCAAATTTCATAATTAATCATATGTTATTTTTAGTAGTTTTCTAAGATGATTCAACTTTTCAATGAATAGTATTATTTAATATTATTTGATGAATAATATTGATTTCTGATGAATAATAATTTATTAATAGTATTCTTTTTTATAAATAGTAAAAAAATAATATTTTTAAGGAATTATTAAATAAGTGATTATAGGATATGATTTTCGAAAAATGGACATAAGCCGTTATGATTAGTAGTACATTTAGAGTCTAATTTGATCAGCTTGATTTTATGGTGAATAGTAACTTGATCCTTTGGAATATTAATGTTACCCTTATGAATAATAATTTTACTAATGGTATATTAACCTCACATAAAGAATTATAAATATATTTGGGTCATCCTAAATGGCCATGTGATATAATTATATCATCATATATGTAAAAATCTTTTATAGAAATTATTAGTAATGAATTGGTATTTTATTTATTTAATTTAATTTTTAATGTAATTAATATTTATAAAATGAAGTTCATTTTTAAATAATACAATCCTAAAAATGGTATGATTTATTTTATGGTATTTTTCTAAAATATTTGAATTTTTGATGATTAGTAAAAATATAGTTTTGAGTTTTCAGTATGTTTAATAACATTCTAACTATGTCATATTGATATAATGACTAATATGTGATTCTTTTTTACTCTTTCTGATAAAAATATGTTATGAGGTGTCCCATGTGTCCAATAACATAGTCAAATAACATGGTCAATCCAATGGGATTACAAATACCACTAATGAGGTGTACTTGGAAATTAATAAAAAAACTCTCTCTCTATTATTCTAAATAACCATCCATTCTTTCATTTATCTTCAATAAAATACCATCCTCTAAGATATTATTCTATTTTAACTTCCAAGGAGTCCAACCAAGATATCTTCAAGCCCTAAAGGTCCTGATTTTAGGATTTTAGAAGATACTCATCAAGGTAAGGGAATTCCCATCATCTCTTCCTTTCATGTTCTCTTTTATGTGGTTTTTCATTCATATTTCCATAACATGATTTATTTCAATTTTATTCAGTACCTATATTATATTATGAGTTTTTTATGAATCTTTTTACCTTGTCCCCTCTCTTTTTAATATTTTATAAAACTATGTTTCATACCTGTTATGCTGTAGAAGTTTCATATCAAAATCTCACTATTTTTGTATCAAGAAATTTTATTATTTGATTTAGGTGAATAACCAACCCTATATAATTCCCAATGTTATTAACAATACATAAAAAACATTTACTTTATTTGGTAATTTACATACATAAAACCCATGTTCCCTTTATATGGGTAATAAATTATAAAATGACCATGTTTTTATGAACATTTTAAAATGTTGTGAATTTGACATGAATCTAATTTAGTTTATTTTATATGGATTATTTATGAAATTAATGACTATGTCCTATGTGTATAACATGAAAATAAATCAATATTAAGATTTTCCCTAGATATCACTCCAATTAATTGGTTAAAGAAGTTGATCTCTAGAGATGAAAATTTTTACACTACATGTGTGAATAACCTTTGAAAAGTTTTTATGACACCTTGGGGATGCACATTGGTGAGTTTATTATAAATTTTTAAATTAAATTTTTCAGCCAAATTTTAATGTTATGATTCAATATATTATTATTAAATTCCTCTCTAATACTCCATTACATTATTCTTCATGTTATTATTGATATTACTCATGTTGACATGTAAAATTTTTCACTTGTTTTCACATGCAGGGCCTTCTGCTCACCATTTCCATTAATGAATGTCCACAGGTTATGAGGTGAAATATATGTACTTCATATATAACTTAAAGAAGAATTTCATTTGGAACCTAATAATGTTGTATTTTTTTATTTATTACGGACCTTATTTCCAAGAAACTAAACTTTATATGATCCTTTTTGAAAAATGTCATGTCACATTATATTATAAAAAGGTGTTACTACATAGTTGGTAACAAATTATAGTTTATATATTTATGGAATTTTGGAGATGAAAAAATTATGAATAAACATATTGAAATGTTCATGTATATGAAAAACTCCTGTTATTTTGGTTAAATATTATGTAAGTGGTTTCCGAACAAATAAATCCTTGTGTGGATATGAACAAGTGGATGTGGCACTGGCATAGATTTATCTAAGGGTAAAACCCACAAACTCTACATTAACCTAGACTAGAATTGGAAATATTTCACAAAGATATGCCTTGAGTCACTCCTGGTTTGACACATAGGGTGGATATGGTTGGTTAGTAAGAGACTATTAAGAACCAATATGAACGATTTATATAAAATGAAATTGTTCACATTGAATAACATGTTTAATCATACTTTTTAAAAACATTATAATTCTTTCATGGTATAATATTCTTAAATGATTCATTTTTCTTACTAACAATCCCTCAATTTATAAAATGGTGGGAAATTGGAGGAACCATGCAAAAGGATACCGAAATTGGCCATGAGCTGAAAACACTCTGATGGATTCCAGAATGGAAGATTTAATGAAAATGATGAATCAAAAGACTCATGTTATGAGAAATAAAATCAATCAAGGTGAGAGTCCAGTTTCACCAAAAATGTAACAACATTACATATAGTCCTCTATGCATCAACTACCACCAATGTTTAATGGATATAAGGACACATTGATTATAGGAAAATGGAAATATCTATAGAAAATACCACTTATATACATTGTAGTTCGAATCAATAGAATGTCCCCATGGTTATTTACTGCTTAGTGGGAGTAGATGATTAGCATTGGGAACTAATTAAAAACATGATTCAAAGATGAGCGATTGAAGATATGAATTGGGGAATGTTTAGAGGGATAATCTTTAATACGTATTTCCCTCATTTACAGAGAACAAAAATGGAGAATGAATTTCTCGTGCTGAAGAAAAAGGGAAATGAATCCTTGGGAAGATATGATATGAACTATACAATTCATTCTACTTACAAATATAGATCTTTTATTGATTCAAGGGGTTAAGTTAATATATTATTTGGTGGACTAAGACCTCATCTATGGATGAATATTTCAAATAGAGACTATGAACAGTATCAGTAGATCATACGAATTGCTATAAAAGTTGAACTAGAGTTCAGTGAGAAGCTATGGTATAATAAATACAATGAAAAGAAGGGATCGATGGAGACAATCATGAGAGGATCATTGATAAGGGAAGAGGTGGTGAGAAATTGATACTTACAACATGTAATAAATGTGGGATGAATGAATTTGGGAACTATCTTCTTGAGAGTGGTAAGTGTTAAAACTTCGTAAGAGATGTCCATATCGCACAGAATTATTGTAGTGAGGTAGAGCATCAACTTCCCAAAAATAACAAAAAAGTGAAGCTAGGTAATTCCCTACATGATGTCAAAATCAACAAGTATGGACAACATGGAATCTTTTTCTAATAATTGTACAAATATGGGGGTAGTGGTGGGGAATTAACATCAGCCTAAGCATAGGTTGAGAGAGAAAGGTCATGATTTTTCTATCGTGATGGAAGATGTTGAATCTCCAAAATGATCTGGTGGTAGGGAATAATGTGGTTCTCTCAAATAAATAATGTACATTGTTTGATTCTAGTTTTAAACATTACTTTATTTCCTATATGATTTCAAAGAATATAGAATCAATTCAGTATCAAATAAAAGTATTGTTAGCAGTCAAGACTCCTGGAGTGATTTTCAAAGAATCAATAGAATTCATATACACTGGTATTTACATTGTCTTTCAAAACCTTATCCCAAATCTAGTAGTAATTCCCATGTTGGAATTCTAAATTATAATAGGGATGAACTCAATTTGAATGTATAATTCTACGATCAAATGCAGAAGCTAGGGAATGACAGTAGACATGAATGGAAAACCTACAAATATCTTCCATGGATAGATATTTCAAACTAATCATTGTCTAGAAGAACTTCCAATATCATTCTTTATAGAGTTTATCGGTGAATAGGAAGAAAGAAATGATAGTATAAGGATAGATAATGTACAAATAATTCAAGAATAAATTTTTGTATTTCCTGAAGAGTTACCGTGACCTAACCTATAAATAAATGATGATTTATCCATTGAACTCATGCTTGGTTCAATGAAAATTTAAAAAATCCCATATAGAATTTCGAATGTGGAGTAGGAGGAATTATAGAAGAAACTCATAGATATTTTGCATAATGGTTTTATCTGGCCATGTGTGTCTCCTTGTGGAGAACTTATTCTATTTTCAAAGATGAAGTATGTATCAATGTGATTATGAATTTATTATAGATTACTTTATGGTATTGTAGAAAAGAATAAGTATCATCTTCCATGAATGGTTGATTTATTTCACTAACTTTAGGGGGATCAGTTCTTCTCCAAGATTGATCTTTGTTCTGGTTATCATTAATTAAGGGTGAAGAAACAAGATATTCCAAAAAAGTCATTCTAATCAATATATGTTCATTATGATCTTTTTTTTATGCCCTACAGATTGAATAATGTAGCAGATATTTTTATGAATTTGATGAATGGATTCTTTAAATACTACCTTGATAACATTGTGTTTTTTTATTGATGATATTATTATATATTCCAAAATTAGGGAGTATCATGAATATCATATTAGGATAATATTTAAATCTATGAGTAATAATAGGTTATTATGAATGTTTAGAATGTTTGAGTTTTAGTTACAGTGAGTTGGTTTCTCGTAGCACATTGTAACCAGTAAAGTAATATAAGATGACCATGAAAAGACAATGTTTGTAGAGGAGCAGCCTCATACTACAACAGTGACTGAGATTTTTAAATTACGTTGTTAATAGGATATTATAAGAGGTTTGTAAAAAAAACTTCCTAAACATCTAATATATTAACCATGTTAAAATAATATGGGGTCAATCTCATCTGGACAAAGGAATTTGAATATTGATTCAAAGAGATAATGAAGAGACTTGTTACAACACCCAAGATAACTATAACATCAATCAGTGAAGGACACTTTAGGATTACATATGCATATCTAAATGGGATTCGGTGAATCCCCATGAAAAATGAAAAGGGGTTATCTTATGCATCTCATTGGTTGATGCCTCATGAGAATACTTATCCTACAAATGATCTTGATCTGGCTTCAGTTGTTTTTCTTTGATGATTTGTAGGTACTATGATTATGTAGTGAAATGTGATATATAGATAGACCATAAATGTTTAAATTATATTTTCACACAAAAGGAATTTAACATGATACTGAGGAGATAATTCAATCTTATTCAATACTATGGTTGTTATATTCATTATAATCCTATAAGAGAAAATAATGTCAATTATTCATTAATTAGGAATAACCCTATTTTTCTAAAAATGATGAGGATTCAAAGAGATCCCTTGATGAAATACCTAGTGATTCCAGACATTGTAATTGTAAGGGAAGGGACATCATTAACTCTGCCCTAAATTATTTCACAAACATCCTTACTATATAAGATGATGAAATCTAAAAAATAGGATCATTTGTTATATAATATGATGCATAATGTGAAGGATGGAATGGTCCCTGAGTTCAATATTGATCAAGACAGTTTTCTGAAATTTTTAAGAAGAATATATTTTACATCAATACTATAAATAAAGAAGGGGGTGATTGATGAAAAACATAGTTATGAATTATATATACATCCTGTAAGAAAAAAAATGAATAGGGATCTTTTATATTAATATTTGTGGGATAACATGAAAAGGAAGAATAACCATCTAATCCACAAGCTACCTGGTGTGTCAACAAGTGAAGGAATAGTGACAGATTCATAAAGGGGTATTACAACCACTACCTATACAAGCATGGAAATGGGACAATATCATTGTGGAATATGACATTGGTCTCCTGAGAACATGCAAATGAAATAATGAGATTTGGGTTATAGTGGACCGTCTCACCATGAATTGTCATTTTATCTCTATTTGGGAAGATTTCTATCTCGATCAACAAGCCATGATTTATGTGAAGTATGTTTTAAGGCTGCATGGAGTTCCACTTTCTATCATATCTGATCGTGACCCAAGGATAAAAAGAATACTCTGGGGAAGTATTCCCAAATCTCATTATACCAAATTGAATTCAAGTACGGCCTATCACCCACAAAAGGAAGGAAAATCTGAAAGTACTATTCAACACTCAAGGACATGGTGAGAAAATGGTCAATGGACAATAAATGTGGATGGGATTAACATCTCCCTTTAGTTGAGTTCTCCTACGACAACATATTACAATAAAGAATTAAAATGTAACCCTATAAAGCTCTATATGGGTCGAGATGTTGAACACATATTTTTTGAGATGGATCTGGTGAGAGAAATATTTGTGGACCTGATCTTGTGTAGGAGGTGACCGAAAAGGTTCATGCCATCCAATAACATATTAATGCTACTCAGAGTTAGTAGAAGTGTTATTCTGACAACCACCAAAGGAACATTGAGTTTAATTTTTGTGATATGGTCTTCATTCGGATTTATCCTTGGAATAGAGTCATTATGTTTGGTAAGAAAGTGTAGATCATCCCTAGGTACATTGGCCCCTATTAAATCCTTGATTGCATATGTGTAGTGGCCTATCACATTGCACATCCTCCAAATCATGCTCATTTTCATGATTTTTTTCACATATATCTCTTGGTAAGGTACAATCCTAACCCTTAACATGTACAAAATCTAGATGTGGTACAATTGGAACACAACCTCTCTTATTAGGAGTATCCAGTTGAAATCTTGGATCGTAAAGACAATGTTCTACGCAACATAACTACCCACCATTACAAGTTTGAGGAGGAACTGAATATATGAAGAAGTGACATTGGATCTAGAGGAGACTATGAGACCGAAGTACCCACAAAATTTCTCTTGTCACGGTACATGTTGAAATTTTGGGAATGAAATTTCTTAACGGGGAATAATGTAATTACCGAACATTTGAATAATATGGTGTTCCATAATTTTTTTTGTTTTACTAAGTCATAATAAATAGAAATAATAAATGAAATGTGACCATATGTTTTTTTCCATTATATGACCCTTAGTAAATATGACTATTGGAAATAATATTTTTTTTTTAATTTATTACAAATTTTTATAAATAGAAATGATAATGGATAATTAATGAAAAAATAATAGTTGATGATGTCATCTAGTAGACTCGGGACATAGGAAGCCCATTTTTTGGTGCATGGGAAGGAGTTACTGTCACTAGGATTTACTCTAGACAAATCCGAAGTTGATGATCAACATGATAAGATTTAGTGAAATCACATATGGGGGAATTTCAGATTAGTGGAGATTACCACTTGAGCGATGTTATCCGAGCCACCCAAAGAGTCCAACAACATCACAAAAAATACCCTTTGGTCATATGTTGTAGTTTTAAGATGTTATGTTTCATGACCCTAGATACAAAAAATGTAATACATTTTATTTAAAAAAATATAATATTTTCATCATTTCCGTTTTTAGAATATATTTTTTAATGAAATATATGTTTAATTGAGAAAAATTGGATAAATTGATTTTATAAGAAAAATAATTTATTTTTAATAGATTTTCCATACACAGAAACTTAATATGGTAAAATAAACATCAATTTTTTATTTAAAATGTAATAATTAAACTACGATGAATTTATAGTTGTTTTTTAAGATGTTTTAATTTTTTAATGAATAGTATTTTTATGAATAGTATTATAGTAAGAGTATTTTATGATGAATAGTATTTGATGTATATTATTATTTTATATGAATAGTAAAAATATTAAAAAATTTATTAAAAAATTTATTGTGAGAATATATTTTTGAAAAAGGTATATAAATGGTTACTATCAGTATGATATTTAGAGTATAATAGGATCAACAAATTTTGTTCATTGAATATTAACATGACCCATTGTAAAAGTAATGTTACACTTAAGAATTGTAATTTGATCAATGGAATAATATCCTCACCTAAGAAATTATAAATATATTTTATTCTTCATAAAGTGTAATGTGATATAATTATATCAAAGTATATGTAAAAAATATTTTAAAAAATATTAGTTATTTAATAATATGTTAAATATTTAAGGCAATTATTAATGAAATTAATTTTTATAAAATGTTGTTAATTTTGTAATTATACATGTCAAAAAAATAGGGTAAATTTTTGGAATTTTTCTGAAATAGTTCATTTTTTGATGAATAGTAAAAATACATTTATGAGTTTTCGATATGTTGAATGGCATCATATCTATATAATTATTATGTAATGAGTATAATATGATTAATCTCGACTCTTCTAGTCTAAAATATTATTTTAGGTGCCTTGTGTGGCCTATATCATGGGAAAATACCATGGTAAACCCATTGGTTTTCAAATACCATCAATGAGGTGTCCTTTGAAATAAATAAAAAACACTCTCTCTTTTACTATAAATACCCACCCATACATTTGTTTCTGTTCATTATAATTTCATCCTCCATGAAAATATACTATTTCTACCTCTCACGGATTCATACCAATGTGTCCTCAGTCCCTCAAGGTCCCGATCGAGGAGTTCTATAAGTTATTGTTCATGGTAAGGGAATTTCCAACATCTATTTTCCTTTCATATAATCGTTTTTGTGGGATTTCATTAAAATTTAGATAACATGTTCTTATTTCCATTTTATTATGTCCCTATAATTTATAATAAGTATTTTATGAATGGGTGACCCATGTTCCCCCCATTTTTATTTTTTAATTAAACAATATTTCATACCTATTTTGCTGCAAAATATTCGTCTCAAAATCCCACTCTTTTTTTTCAAGAAAATATATTATTTTCCATAATGTGAGTTCTCAATATTATTGCATTTAAATAGGTATTCATATAGATAGTATTTTTTTTCTTGAATTATCATACATAAAACTTCATTCCCATTTTTTGGGTTATAAATGACATAATGACCATGTTTTGAAGCACATTTTAGAAAGCTGTGATTTTAATATGATACCCATCTCTTTAATTCTCTATGGGTAATTTATGAGAATTTTGATTAGGATATATTTTGATCACATGTACGTATATACATACTAATGGTGTTCCCTGATAGAACTTCAATTAATTTAGTAATGAAATTAATCTACTGGGAGGTCAACTTATAAGATACCATGGTGAATAACATAGTAATGTTTTTATAAATCATTGGGGATGGACCTTGGTGATATGAATATGAATATCTAAATATTATTTTTAGCCACATTTTCATGTTATGATTGATGATATTATTATAATATTACACTTTATCATGCCTTTAATAAGATCATCATGTTCTTATTAATATTTCTCATGATCACATATAAACTATTTCAATTGTTTTTTCTTACAGGGCCTTATGCTCACCATTTCCTTTGATGTACGTCCATTGGATAAGAGATGCATAAGTGTACTTAGGATTAGCCTTGACGTATCCTTTCTTGTGTAATGGTATATTTTTTTATGTTTTAATATATTATGTAACTTATTACCAAGACATTAGTATTTAAAAGTTCCTCTTTTTGTAAAATGTCAGGTAAATTTATGAAAAATTTGCTGGAATACATAATGGGATTCCTATGCTCTTTTTCACACCCTAGTTATAATTCCATTACATTACCTATATCCCTTTTTGAAGTGTTCACCCTACGGTCCAAACTCTTTGACAATAAATTAAGTGATAATGTCACCAATGAATGACATTAAACAGTAGATCTACCTTGAAAAAATTTAGGATTCCCCATGAATATAATTTTATTATATTATTATCCTTGCTATTTAGGATTTCCCCACTAGTGTTATCCTCTTAACAGAATGCATTCAACATCTATGTGTGACTTGATACATTATTTATCATGTTACACAGTAACACTCAGATCCTCAATATGATGTTTGGGAACGAGATTACACTATTTATCATCCATTCACCATCTTCCACTCTGCATGAAATTAAAATTCATGTGATTTAAATAAATAAATGTTGCTAGATTAATATCCTTTAGCGATATGTAGTGAGACTAAGATAGTTTTTCTACTGGTGTAGTAGCAACTTTATGAACCTTTTATCCCCTTGGCATCGGTTGTAGTCCAAACTCCATGTCGTTAAACTAAGAAAATAAAATCTAAAAAATATTACTCTAAATTATTTTCTATAGACCATGATATATTATATTAATCTATTTTAAACACCCATGTTTTAATCTCACCCTAGGAAATACTAATTCAACACTTCAATTATTTCTTGTTTCATATTTCCATCACCCTTAAAATCCAAGGGTTCCCCAAGAAGATGATGTTCTGATTTTATTTTTGGATCACCTCATGTGTCGGGCCAATTCCATAATGTGTGATTGCTATAAAACAACAAAACATTTGATTCAAACATCGTCAACAGTTGATCCTACATTTTATTTCCCCATTATTTACTGGCAGGGTTATGGTTTCTTTGTTTCAAACATGTCCAAAAGTGATCCCATCTCTCTAGTCACCCCTTCATCCAGAAAATAAATGTATTGAATTTCATACTTTATTCTCTCATATGTTGTGTTTTAATTATACCATTGGTCTCACCGTTAATGTGTTCCCCAACATGTCAGGTAGACCCCTTGTGTCATTCCATTTTTCCCACACTCAAAATGGATTATGTGGGATTCAAAGTTCTGTTAGGGTGGGTATCGATGTGGTCAAGATAAAAATGAACCGTTATTGACCATATTAAATGACCCAATGAAAAGAGATTCACTAGATTAATAGTCATGGAACCATCCCTCTTAAGGTCACATTCGCATTAGGTTTCTCACCTTATCGCACATCATATACCTATTTTGGGAATACTCCTACCCAATGGTACAAATATTTATTATCATAAACTACATTTACATGACTGTGGATGAATATAAACACTATGTGACCCCAGCTATGGATGTGGAGTGTGACATGTGCCCTTCAGTTTTCATTGTCATCGACATTTGTCCACTTCATAATACGTGTGTGGTACACAAGCCTCTTATGGATGATTCCCATTAGGGTTATTTCATCCGTGACACACAAGTATAATGGGAATAGATTTTTCCACAGTTAATTCAACACAACAATAATATGTTGGATAGGATCCTTGCAGTATGACCTTAAAAAATGTGCAATGTCCTGGTCATATGACGTTAAACTATATCATGCGTCCTGATCACACGAGGTTAAACATTACCATATATCTTCTTCACCGTAAAACATTAAAATTCATTTCTATCATTTTCAATTTCACGATGTTAAATAAAAAAACATCATATGTTATCTTATGAGTGTTCTTTTCCAATTGATGGACATCTACATTGTTGATCACATTATCTATTGTCACTCGACATCGGAGAAGACGCCCCTAGGTAGATGGGTTTTTTTTCAAACCAATATTCATTCACAAATGTGATATATTCCACAATGTAATAATGCAATAGCCTTTTTTTACATTTAAACATCTCATAACTCAATGTACATTCCTTGGGTTCCCCTTATTTGGATCCCCATCATCTTCCATTTCTGAAGGGACCCCCTAATCGTATGGTCTAATTCCAATTTGGCTCACCTAACCTCATGGGACAACTTCCTAGAAGGATGAGGATGAAATCCTATGATAGGTCCATTGTTTCGAATATATTTCGTGGTCTACTATATTTTTTAAACCCCCATTATAAGAAAATGATATAGACTAAATGTATCAAACATTGTCAAGAGTTGTCCTCTAGCTCTATTTCACCCTCCTAATGTTCCAGATTTTGGGAATTTTGGTTCACACTATCCACTCCCATTTGTTCTGGTAGAACCTAACTCCCTCAAAAATATACCATTCATGTACTAGATCATGTGGGGAAAACAATTTGGCAGTTCTAGGATCCCCATAGCCCATCCACAGCTTCTCTTAGCCCAAACACTCTCGGTGGTTAGTCAATTGTAATACACCCAATAAATTTTATAATTTTATGACACTATCAAAAAATGTGAACAAATATTCGTTCATCCAATTCTTCTCATACCAAAGATGACCCTGTGAGAATAATTAATTTTCATTGGTTATAACACAAATATGACTAGAGTCTAATAAATGAATAAAGAAATGATTTTTTTCCATGGAAATAAAAATTATCCAAGAAATAAATAATGTCAAAGAATTGTATGGGTCATCCACACACTAGATCCCCAAATGAATCATTGATAAAATCTCCTATGATTATTACATGGTAAATGAGTGATTCAACTCATTGATCATTAGACATGTGGCCTCCCTAATTTGATGCCTCATCCCATATAATTCATCCTCATTGCTAATCGTTGTATAATGTTAATTATCATTTATCTATGCTCGACCTAACTCATCCTGGAGATCTAAAATGTTATAAGTGTTCATATAATATTTTTCTTGGAATCATCATGTTGATACTTTAGTTTTTTGATGACCTATTTTTTGAATTTTGAATAAGGAAGAATGTTCAACCACAAGCTCTTCCAGGTGATGAATCTCCTGGGTGACATCTCAATGAATTCACATTCAGTCAGATTTAACATAACTCTAGGTGACATCAATATTATGGATCCACTCCCATGTGCTTTTTGTGAGGTAGTTACAATGTATCACATGAATACCCTCAAGGATATTTCACTTTGGTTCTTAGGTTGTGCATCGAATGGTGAAGGTATCCCATCTAGCCCACCAATTGCGGCTCTAGGGATTGTTCAATAAAAAAATTATTGCATTTCCATTCCTTAAGACATATAATTATATTATAATTACCCATATTAGGATAAAATTCATCTAGTTCTCCTATATTTACACACTTATATAATTGAAAATCAGTAATGAGACCAGCAGTAGGGTCCTCCCCCGACATCCTTTTTATTGGGTTGGGATCCATGTCTTGAGGATGGCCATCCTCCCTTGATTCTTCCTCGGCATATTAGCCCACAATAGACTCAGCTTTTGTCCCATCAGTGGCATCACATGGAGTCCCAATCACATTCTCATCTAGGGATACGATACAATCGACACGAATTATAGGATCCCCATGAATAGGATAATCCCTCAAAAGAGATCTCATGGATTCCCCAACCCATCCATTTGTTGGGCCTGTAGTATCCTAATTTCTTCAGGAAATGAATGATCCACCCCAAATATAATATGAAAATCAAATTTATGACTTTTTAAATGCTATGACGCATGGGAGTTGATCTCCATGTGGTCAAGCACCTAGTTCATTGTATGGACTTCCACCATAGGACAACCTTCAACACTGGCTAAAACAATGATTTTCACTAGTTCACCTTATGTCATTTATTAATAAGATGCAAGGAACATGAAAACTAATTTATGTTAAATCTCCTTGAATTTTGTATCATGATTATAATATTTAAAATCAACTCAAATCATTGGGAGGAGGAATTTTTATGATAATCCATCTCAGATGTCCCACCTCTTAAAATGTGGGTTCCACAATTTTGATTCCATTTTGTTTCACCTCATAGATGACTGAAGGGACATGATGTTCTGAGGTTTCCACCCCTACCCCATCAGGAGGCCTTCCACTAGTCTCTTCAGCCTTGGGAATATTCCCCTATGAACCTATGTATATGTTGGCTCTTCTTCACCCCTGGCAGCGGGAGACCCTTGCACAATATTTAGTTTCTCTTTCTTAAGAAAAGAGTCTGTTAAAGAGTCCATATAGTGAAATGGAATGGTCTGAGACAAATGATAGAATGTTTGGGTTTTCCTCATGGTAATATTTTAGGGCCTCATTATAGACTACAATATCACCTCTTTCTCGAGGAAACCCATCACGATAATCCCTCCAACTAGATTCATCTTCATCATACTTACATTCATTGTCATCATCAGTTTCTTCCTCAAGTTGAATTTCCCCCCAATCCGACACCCAGACAACAATCACTATTACAAGGTCCGGTTGTTAGTTATACTACCCCCATTTAAATTAAGTAATATCAATTTATGTCAAGAATTCATGTCTCTAATGGATTTTCGTCATATTTGTGACATATATGTGCTCGAATTCTAGAAGATTGATCTAATCATACTACAGCTTCCACCACAAGCCCTCTATCATCAGCTATTGTTGTAGTATTCTCTAGGACGGCCAAGGGAAAGGTATGGTAGAGTTGGAATCTTGATTAATAAGATACCTACAGCTTTTTATAGTCTCTTTTTCCAGGTCTTGAGGCCAGTTTTGGGGAATGTCCCCTTCAGGAGGTAGGGGTTCAGCCACACCCTATGAAATCAACACCATATTAGTTCTTTTTGTATTCAATCAAGATTCCATGATTTCCTATGAGGTACCATCACGTATACCACTATGCTACTCTGGCCCCATGGTCACCCGTTTGATCACTCAAAGGATCTTGTATAATATTTCCTCTGTATATGATGCCATAATGTTTTTGGAATATTCCCTATTAAATACATCAAAAATGTTGGTCAAAAGTAGCATGATGCTTCATCATAGCGTGGAATCATCATTATTCACCACATCTGGTGAATGATATAGGTGTGGTTCAATTCGTATATCGCCATGTAAACTTTATTATCAACCCATTTAAGGAATCTTAAATTAATTGGTAAATGGGATAGAGTTTACATATTGCTAAAGTGATTTTCATTTATTCGATCCACCATAACCCCACCCCTAAAACACTATGGGTACTCATTTCTATCCCCTTGTCCATGCAGGTTATCCACCATCAGACATTCCGAAATAGTAATGGGATGGATGTTAAAGATTTTTTGTTACCTTTTTTATCTATGAATCTAGACATATCCAATGTAATTACCCAAATCAATGAAATGTACAATAGTGATGGCGGAATCCCTGATTTGTTAGGAAAATTTTCATTTGGGATGTCCTAACCTCCAAGATGTGCAGCGATCCAACTAAATATAAACTGAAACATTCAAAAAATGATAATATAAGTGTTTCCCCTTGAATCATGTCTCAGTTTTTTGTACATTCTAGCAAGCATGGGTACTAAATTATTAACCATGTTACTAGTTTCTATGACTGCTTCCATTTCCAGTGTCCCCTAAAGGACTCCCATCCTTGTGTCTCTAACCAGTAGTGGACACCCTTTTAGGAAGCTGGCAATGAAATAATTATAAAAAATAGTAGGTCCCATCATCCCTAAATATTGTACCCCCACATTTGATATTTTTCATCCTCCTGGATGAACTAGTTTGATCCATCATTCCCCATTTGTGATGTGATCTGGCACGATTTCCCTCACCCCAAGTTTATCACCATAGTTTCTGGTTGAGAAATATATTGAACCACACCTGGAAAGAGATAATATTTTTGGCATTAGGAGTTTCTATCAACTTCTCCTTCACCAATTCAAGAATATGTTTCCCCAAGATATGAGTCTTCTCACTATCTTCCTATGTATTCAATGGAGATAGAAATTAATCATACTAGAATACCTCTAGAGGGATGCCTCTAATGTAATGGATATCACACAATATGATGCCCAGTTCCCTGTGATGGAGGTGGAATGTTTTCGTGTCTGAGGATAATTGATTAAGGAGCTCTGGAACTAAATAATGTTGATGACCGAAATGGAACTATGATATCCATACCAATTCATAAAGAAAAACATTTCACAGATCCTCCCTATATTCCAAGAACATGTAACTCTCCCATTAATCTCATTCCCAGTCAATTGTTATGTTTTACCCTAATGAAAGATCCTTTTACTTCTACCATTACTTGTCGTCGAACCGTATTATTCAATAATTGGTAGACAAATAATTTTTAGGGAACACCTTGGCTATTGAATTGTCTCCTATGGACATCATGTTCCTCCCATTCTATACATAGATAGCCAAATCTCTATAATTCCTAGAAAAGTGGTCATGGATATTGATGTTCTAGAATGTTATATCATCTTCACATGTGAACGATGATCATGATGAATGGATCATTAAATATAAAATGATCAATTCATATGGAAGAACAAACTTCGACTATTTAACATAGTAATATGATGGATAATCCTATCGTGATTCTTCTAGGATTCCAAGCTACATATGTTTGTCTAACACAACCATCGTGGATTTTAGTATATGTGGTTTCCTATTCATCTCATCCCTTTAAGAAGAAGAAAAATCCTCAACCTGAGTATCATCCTGTGTGTTGGATATTTCAAATGGGTTTGAAAACTATAATGATGGAGTGCATAATACTGGAAGACTATTGTTGAAGTTGTGAATTTACACAGAAGATCATGTGTAGAGATAGAAAATTAGGATTTTTTGATAATCCATCTATAGGAAATAAATAAAAATTACAAAGAGGAAGATAATGAAGCATGATGTTTCACACATAATGTTTAACCATATGAGAATGAAAATGTGTTTTCTAATTAACAAAATTTAATGGTACGTCACAATAACCCAATCATACTTTTAGGCATGAAACATGGTTTTATAAGTGTGTGTAAGGAATTTAATTCACCCCAAACTGTTTTTTCACACCACCCATGGAATCATCCCAGATCATCATCATTTCCCTCAAAACCCATTCTTACATTCCCTATTCATATTAGATTCTACATGGGTATTTATTGGTGATGAATTATTCTTGAATACAAAAACAATTGTCACTCAGTAATCAATGGAATCATGTAACTCAACCGAACATTTTGTGAAAACCCTAGAAGGCACGCCCATGTTTTGAGATGTGCACACAATATCTAAATCATGAATTCCATTTATGTCAATTCTCTATGTCTAAGCACCTCTTGCACACATATCTCAAAACATTCGGATACATATTGCACACATCACTCCAATTTTGCATTCAACAATTTTTTTCCCCTCGTAGGTCATCTCATATTCCCATAGATCATTTGTTTGAAAAAAATATTATACTCAAAATAATTAAGTTAATCCCATTTACATCTCATCATATGGATGCTAACATGGACCTCATGACTAACCACTCTTCTACACTATTTCATTTAGAAATTTATAAAGCCATGCTCCTCTAAATGTGAATGAGCTATAGTTATATAATCCAAATGGGTGAGGATTGTGTCTATTAATGTCTGATCAACGTGACATAAAACTTCTATGTACCAACTTCCTCAACATGTGACATAAAAATTAATTCCAACACTATGCGTAAAATATATTTTTTATCATTTATGAGTTACATGGAATGATATCCTCCCCACATCGAATGAAATACATCTTTCATGGAATGTCATCATCATTAGAATCTATCCCAATGTATTCTCATAACCATTTCTTAAATAGGAAACACCTTCTCCCTTCCTCACCTCCCCTCGACACAAAAATAAGTGATGACATGGTTCTTCAAACACCATATATCACTCCCCTTTTGGGCATCATCATATATCCACTACAGACAAGGTATGTAGTTCATTCGTTTAGTGTACTATTACCTCTTTTTTCTCACACTAAGCATGACTCATGTGAGATTAAAGGATAGTGGAGATCATTATATACATGATCCTAAACCCCAACCAAATGTTCTGCTTTTATGCATATTCCCCAACCAAACTAGAATTTCACATTTGTATTCCCCTAACCATATGAATCATTTCCAAGAGAATCCTCCTCAAATTTATTCCCAAATTCCCCTTCACAAACATTGTGCGATTAAATTTCGAATCACTTGGGATACAATGGAAGCCTCTATGAGGTCCAAAACCATAAATATCATCCAACCATCCACTTGATCCACTCCATAAAATTCATCCATAATCCATCCTGATTTTACCTAGGATTTCACATACTATAGGAATCGTGTCACCCATCTAGACTGCTCCAATGTGTAGTCCACATACACTTAATAACATATCCTGGAATAACTCAAGAATTTGACATTCATAAGCCACACATAATCCAACAAAGAAAAATTATCTTTCAATGGGAACCCCACATATGTAATACCCACACCATATCCTTAAACTCAATATTTTTTATAATTGTCTCCTATGAATTTTATGTTGGAATCCACTATAAGGTTTTGATCCCAATAAATGGTAAACCCAGGTTCCAACTAATATGGGTTAACACTCTAATCCATCTCCAACAGTGGTATGAATAGTTGTCACAGTGTCATATATTTCCTTTATGTGACAAACCTTTCCAATCCACCTCCATGATGAATTATGATCTATCTATCTTTAAGGTTTTGCATCTTACCTTTATGGGATACTCCTCCAATATCTTCATCTACAGGGTGTTCTCACCCTTCCATCTTCACTGTGTGACATATTTTCAGTATGGGACACACCTCCTCAGACTCATCTCATAGTGAATCTGGATCCTTCTATATTTTAAAAAAGTACTCCCTCATAGAAATTCATCTCCTTGATCAACGTCTAGGAGGAATTATTATTAAACTCTTCCTGTCTCAAAAAGATGATAAAATCATGACCTAACACAGTTGGATTCCAAATTATTTACATGGGATTTCGGAGGGTAAATCCTTGGTTAATATTCTCTTATGGTGTCAGATACCTCATTCCATGAATGGGATGCTTGAGGTGAATTCCTAGGAAGATATCCCTTTGGAACAAGATAACTCACTATATACATGGGATTCCTCGAGTTCTGTGACTAAAGGATACTCCGAGAGATTCCCTTCTATGAGGGAAATATATGAGACCCATATTCCTAGTATCAATATATTCTAGTGATTGAGAACCTAACTACTCTCTTGATCTAAGGTTTCTACCCTTTTAAGACCCTTAGGAATTTCTAGACAAAATTAGCTTAATTAACAGGGATCCACCATGATATGACACTTGGAATGAATTCAATGTAAACTACATAAATATATAAGGTAGAAATGAAATAGGTAATGAATTCCATGGAGGAATAAATAGAAGGATAAACCAACATCCCATCATCCCTTTCTGGTCAAGGGGAAGACATCTCTGATGAAAATCATGAAATTATCGCTCCTTTGGAATGTGGTAATGGAAGGCAATAAGAATTCCAATGAACATTGTCACGTGGTGGGGAACCTCGGAGAATGTGTTGGAAATAGGTTCTTAATATTGAATAATTATATAGTCTTTCATAAAAATCATTGAGAAAAAAATTCAATATTTTTTCTAAGAAAATATATATAAAAGATATGCTCTTGAGTTTGTATGGATAATATCTTGTTATAAAGTTTATAATAAGTCATAAAAATTATTTAGATACACTTATCTACATTCATTAGTTGGTAATAATTTATATTACATGTACCTATTTTTTTTATGTGCTGGAATAGAATTTGAAAGGCCAATATTTGTCTATATTACTTTCCACTGAATAAATAATTTAGTGGTATCCCGCTTTACATGAAATGTTAAAATAAAAAAAAATTATACATTAAAATAAATATAATAAATTTGATTTCTATATTGTAATTGTTAAATAATAGTGTATATAATAGAGTATCCATATTTTGAAATATATAATGGAATGAAATTGAATTGTGTAAAATATGTCTCCCTTATTAAGCTCATTTTCTTGAAATTTAAATGAAATTAGATTTACCAATGTTTTACAAAGACTGATCCCATGAAAACATCAATAATTTCAGTATGGAACGAATCATATTTGAGAGATGTTGAAACTCCTGGAAATTTAAGACAAATAAATTCTAGTAGAATCACCAATGACATCCACCACTAGATGATAACTTTTACATAGATTTTTTGAAGCGTCCATAAGGTTAGTTTTAAATAAAAATATGTATAATACCAACATGTAATTTTTATTTTAATATGTTTTTATAAAATTTATTTGAAAAAAATAATTTTAGAATATATATATATATGGAATGTTTATATAATATTTGAATGATAATATTTAAGAGATGATTTTATTCATGAATAATATTTTTTAATAAATTTAGATTTTAAATGATTTATCTAGAGAAAATAAACATATTATATATATATTATATGTATAATATAACACTAATATAAGTATAAATTGAAGATAACTATGAATATATATAGATAAAATTATTTAAATATAATTTTATAATGAAAAAGGTATCATTATATATTGAATGTATTTAATTAAAAGTAAAGAATATTTTTTTAATTTTAAATCAACCAAATTAACATCTTTTTAGGACACTTAGTAACAATATCATCCAAGAATAATTTCTTTTATTTTCATGAAATTATGGATTTTTATGAGAATGATGAAAAATAATTCTCTTTTAAAACCCATCACTTATATGACATTATTATAATGAAACAACGACATGATATTTTTCTAAAAAATAATGATATAATTTAAAATTTTATTATGTATAATAAATAAGTTAAAATTTTTACTAATCATTTATAAAACACATTTTTATCATTTTTCAATCATAACTATTATTTTACAAAAAATTATTTTATTAACCTATGTTAAAATTTAGTTTAATTTAGAAGTAATAATTTTATTTAAATAAATAAATCTATTTTTCTAATATATTCAAAATATATAAAAAGTATATTGTTATTTTTTTAAAAAAATTATTTATTAAAAATATTAATGTTATTATCCATGATAATGGTGAATGTATTATTTTCATAGAATTATTTAATTATTATCAAGTAAATTATTTCTAATAAATTAAAAATTTATGTTTTATATAATGAAGGTTATATGACTCATTCAAAATAAACTAAAAATATATTATCCCTTATTTAATTAGTGATTAATTTAATATAATATTATGAATACGTAATTTTCTAAGGATCAATATTCTACCAAAATATTTTTTCAATAAATTATATTTTTAAATTTAATAATTATTTTTATAAATCCTAGAGACATGATTAGATTAAATTATTAAGCTTTTGAGCTTAATAATGCTAAATTTTGTCAAGAGGGGTAATCTTATGATTTCATTAAAATATAAATTAATTACCTATAAAATTTTTACCAATGGAAAAAATTGATACAACCTACAAATATAAGGGAAAAATTCTCAGAATATGTTTAAACGTGTATAAGAATAACTATTGGAACATTTCATTACCAACAAGAATGTCATATAATTTGTGGATTAATTTTCGGGCCATTAGAACTTGAATTGTTTAACGAAATAGTATAAATATAATATTAAATTGGAATAAATGTTTCTTTCCAGTATATATAAAGGGGGTATCCTTCCACCCCTTCATGGCCACTCTATGTTTATGTTTCTTGTTGAAATTATACCCAATTTAACTATTTTTGGAGTATCATGAACATATATAATACCATTTTCTATATAATATATTTTATCCCTTTATTAAAAATAATGTTTTTTAGATAATGTTTAGGATCTCCAAAAAACTAGTAGCATAATATTAACAAATAAGGATATAAGGAAAGTTCTTTTAAATTAATTTTATCCACTGATATGTAATTTGTATTCATCAATTATTTTGTATTGTTTTTCCACATATATGATATTTGGATTTAGTGTTTTTCATAACACACATGAAATATATGGTATTTAAAAATATATATCATGTTCTACCTTACATGGTTTTTGAATTTGGAGGATTACGATTCTCTAAGTAGTTTTTTACTCAAACCCAGAGGGATTCTGTTGTTATGAATCATCTTTAACTTCTTAATTATATGAATACTTTATTCCAACATAAGATTTTTTTTGTAACTATTCCATATTATCTTCGTAAAATTTACTATTTTAATTAAAACATTTTACCTTGATGAATTCTTACTCAAAATTTATATCATTGCTTAGATAAATTGCTTACCTATTAAATGATAGTTTCCCATATTTATCTATAATTTCACTTATCTTTAATTTTATAATCATTATTTTTAAGAATAATTATTTTTAGGCCATATGAACATAATATTTCCTTACATATCTATTCAAAATAATGATTTAATTTCCTTATACTAATGTGGGATTCAATAAATGTGTCTTCAAACATAAAATGGGATCTTCTATACCCCCCCCCCGCAAATCATTTGAATAAAATGATCCCTATATTTTCCCCCATTTAATAAATCTTTTTTAATATATTTCTCCAAAAATTATATAAATGTTCTTTATATATATACCAAGATTAATTTTTATTACTCTTCGAGAAAGAAATATTTCATCATCCCTTCACAATTATCTTATTTTGAATAAGCTGGTTTAAGTTAACATCACAATATATTATTTCATGTCATGTTCCACCCCCATAAAATAATTTTAACCATGGACATTTTTTTTGAACCTCACTATTTTATGGATGACATTTCATTTTTAATCATTCTCTAAAGGAAAATAATATCCTACCTACTTCAAAAATTTCTATTTTTCATTTTAAAAATTGTCTCATATAAGGATTATTTTTAATGATTCCTATATTTGATCATTATCATGAATTTTTATACTCTTGAACTTAATGTTAAATAAATATTCTTAATTATATAAATTTTAAAACAAAAAAAAGGTTTAATTTATTCATCTCATGGTTTTAATAAAAATATATAAATATGTTATAGTCACGATTATAAAACCCACTTCATTCTATTGGGTTTTATCCGGATTATAATTTATGTAGGGTTTATTTTCCTGTTATATCATGAATATGAATATATGTGTCAGGAATATGAAGGTTTTACACTTATATAACAATAATTAATTGTCTAATATTTTATTCAAAGAAGATTCCATGTGTGGAGGATGGATGGTGAGACTAGGCACACTATGTTTTGTTTCTTTAGTGGTGAGAATTTATTTATGATTTTCATTCATGTAATGATAACCTAATCATATTATAATATGTGGCCTTAGTAGTAATATATATCATCTTCCTATGATGTGTTGTTTTATAATATTCCATTATATTTTTCTATGATTTTATGAAATTATTTACTTATTCAACGTTCACATGATTATTTCACACTCTTATGTCATCAAAAATGTTTCTTATATTTTCATTACATGATCTTACATCATGATTTATGGAAAACACATATTTTTATACATTCGATTTAATAATTAATTTCACTATGACCATGTTTTATAATCTTCTTATGATATTAGCATAGATGATATCATAATAAGCCTTTATTTAATGATCATTTTAGCTCTAACCTTTTTCATGGTACCATTACCTAGGTTATAAAGATAATTATATCTTTTAATTAGTCTATATGGGATCTAGATGAGTTATATTGGGGATAAATGTTCATATGTTTTTTATAAATAATCCACGCACAAAAATATACATAAAATACAGTAAACTAATATTTTCTTTATGCTATGTGATATTTCTGTGGGATCTAATTTTTAATTAATGTTAATTATTTTAAAACTAAATATTTTTATCTTTGGTTACACATCATTTTTATTATTAATATATTTCAATAGAAAAAATTGTATAATGGATTAAGGTCCACATTAATATCACCCTTCAAATTTCATTTCATCCCATTATACTTCTTCCAAAGTTCATCTTAAAACTGAAATTCTTATATATGGAACACAAAACCATATCAATATTATGGATAAATAAATCATGAAAATAAAGAAATGAAATATAATTCTTCTATGAGTGAATAGAATTATTTCACCAAAACATAGAGTGCCGACCACCTCAATTCATGAACAAAACTCTTCAAAAAAAATAATTTTTTTCATGGAATTTTTTTTAAATTAGTATTTATAGTCACCGCTCAAATTTTGAAAAACCTCTTTCAAAAATTTTATTTTCTTACTTATGCCCCTTTTAAAATAAAATAAAACCATGGTGGGGATATAACTTCCAAAAATTAAAAATGATTCATCAGTGGTTGAATACCCATGTTCGAAATTAATTTCTTATATATATCATTAGGGATATTATATTATATGACATCACCCAGATTATATTGGGTTCAAAATAACTTGAATAATAGGAATTTATTTTCACATTTATCCATGTTGAAATGAATTATTATATCATTATTCTTAGAAATTGAGTATTTCATATGTTTTTTGACATTTTTAATAAACAATTATTATCACAATGAATTCTTTGAAGACTCTATGAATTCACCCTCAAATGATCATGTTGTAACTTCATCCAAATAATTTACAAAAAATAACTCCTATATGAAATATATTCTACCTCTGTAGTAATAAGTGTAACTGATTTCTATTTCTTATAGTTCCATATCACATAGTTGTCTCCTAAGAGAAAAATTACATCTTTGTAGGACCTAATGACATCATAATAACCTACCCAATTAGTTTTTATAAACAAAAATGATTTGGATTTGTGTTGAAACCTGTAAAAAATCTAGTAACTCTTTTTTTTTTATCATAGAAATATTTTGGAATCCTTAAAATGAGACATCATTATGTCACTCTAATATCAATTAGAGATACACACATCATATAAAATATATTTTCTAGAAGCTAGGATATAGAATAAAATCCCAATATGACTTTTAATTTTTTTGGATTTACACTCTAACCTCCAATATCATTAGATAATTTCAAACCAACATAAATTGACATAACCACTTTATTTGACTAGTCTATCTCAATAATTTCTAATAAAACATTAAAAACTTCTCCCGAATAAGGAAATAAATTTTCCTTTCTTCCATTTCTTATAATCATAATAAGAATATATGATAACCAATAATAGGTATCTCAAATTACATCACATTATTTTTTTGAAATATATTCAAACTAATTATCATATTCGCATACAAAACTATATCATCAATTTAGACCATTAAAATAAGTTAAAAATCATTATTTAATTGAAATACAGTTTTCAAAGTTGATCACCTTTTATTAATTTTATCTACATAAATTAGTTTTCTATCCTTGAATACTATACCCTTCGATATTCTTTTATGTTATATAGATACCTCTTCAACATTTCTATTCATAGATGATAATTACCAAAATAATCCATTTTTTTAATAAATACAGACATCTTCTTCAAGATTAATATTTAATAAGGTGGATTTTACATCCATTAGACTTATTCTATACTTTTTGGAGGATTCAAAAAAAATGGAACATCTAAATATCTTCCAACATAGTCATATGATACATTTATTCATAATAATAAAATACTTCTACTTGGGGGTATACACTGTATAAATGAATAAATTTTTTGCTAATAATTATTCCCTGATCATTCTACATATTCTTGAAAAAAATAGTTGGCCTAGATTAATTTTTTATAGTAAGCCCATTTTCTACTCATTGATGTTTATTAATATAATAATGTCTTCAAAAAATATCCTAATATATATTATTCTCTATTTGTATCAGCACATTTTCTAGAGCCTCAATAAACCCATAATGTAAATATTATTATATAACATATTTCAGAATAATAGGATAGAAATGTGGGGTCTTATTTTCAAACCTCACCCTTATTTTTCTCGGATATATTGTGTGTTTGTCATATCCCATATTTATAATTTTATACATAGCTAAAAAAATCCATTAAGGATATCACATATCAATATATAGTTCATTAATAGTTGATAAATTATTTTTTTATTCTCATATTCCTTTTCCATATGATTTTATTGAACTAAATCAACCTCAACAACTTGAGGTTCTGTTTCGAATAGAAAAACACAAACTCCTCAAGAGGCCTTATTTCAATTTCCATCCTCATTATCCATAATTAATATATATGAATCACTAATAATAAGATTATTATTTATAATTTTAATATCATAAAAATCATGATCTTTTTTAGTATATTCCTGTAGTTTATGTAGTCTTTCCACATTATATATATCCCAAAAATGTAACATCATAAGCCTTATCATCAAAAAATCCATTAATTAAACACTTCATTTTCATTATAAAAGGGATTAACAACCACTATGAATAAGTCCATAATGGAATTAAAATTTTAATACATCTCATTATAGGTAATATTATAATTCAGTGTTAACAGGAATTTGTTTTTAATAGGAATGGTTGTGTATACAACATCACACTAATAAAATTTTGATGTACCATATTTTACAAGAATTGTTATTCCCATCAATGTTTTGTTTATGTTGCTTCTCTCAACCACTCCTTTTTGTTTATGGGTATATAATTATTTTTAATGGTGTTATATTACATGATTTTTCAGAAAGGATTAAAATTATCAACTTGAAATTTCCATTCGTTTATTAGATCTATGTTTCAGGATTTACATAAAAAACACTACCCCATATTTTCTTCTGGGAATGTTAAACATATCCATTTTCTAGGAATTTTGGTTTATTAGAGTAAAGTTTTTCATTAAAGTATAATTATTTCTGAATTTAATTATATAAATATCCCATTGAGTGTACTTATTTCCTATATATCCAAATTAATTTTTGTTTATTAAATTGAGGGTAAATTTTTTTCCAAATTAAAACTCTTTTATACTTCCCTTACTTGATTCTACTACTAGGGAAACTCTCACATGATCCTTCTATTTAATTTTTAAGGTGAGTTAAAACCCAAAAAAACATCATTTCACACCCTGACTCCTTAGTTTATTTTCATTTTATTGATTCTTGACCTGGGTTCTCTCATCTAGGTTTGAACTAGGTCCGAGATCAAAATTGACGACGTTTAATGTTTCTTTTGGTATTCAGACACGTGCGAGGTCGCCCCACGTTTGGCGGTAGCCATGAAACCGACCATAGCATTTTGCAATTTTTTATTATTATTATTATAGCATTATCATCATTTTTATTAGTATTATTATTTTTTATATTATTTTAATTAAAATGATTATTCTTTAAATTGTTATTATTATTATTATTTTATATCTATTTCTATTATTTTTATTATAGATTTTATTATCATTATTATTTTATATTAATAAAATGAAAAAAAACCAAACCAAACCCTAGACTACCCATACGGTGCCCCATTTTCTCTCCCACCCTCTCTTCATTTCATCTATGTGCACTGGGCCCCCAATCTACAATGTTTCTCTCCCCCTCCTCCTCTCCTCTTCCTGCGCGAGGCCACCCGCACCTCCCTTCCTTGTTTCTCCCCATCGCTACATCCCGCACCTCCCCGCTTCGGCCACGCTGTCACGGCCACGCCCTGCCACCTCGCTCCCTCTACAACGCCCTTCACTGGTGACCTCCTCCGGCCGCAGCTCCTCCGGCCGTAGCTCCACCGTCCGCAGCTCCACCGGCCGCACCTCCTCCTATTGTGGCTTCCTTCTAGTGGCGACCCCTTATCCCTACATCGACCTGATCCCCCTTTCCCTCTCCCTCTTGTATTTTCGTTCCCCCTTCATAGGGTTTTATGTTGTTTTGGTTAGATTTTGGGTATGAACGGTTTCATGCTCTGTTTCTTAGGGTCTAGTTAAGTTGTTTGCGGTGCGATTAAAGCGCAGTGGTTTTTGTGAGCGAATTTTTTGTAGTTGTTCCTATACCGAGGTAGGAGTTTTCTGAATTTTTCCATTCCCACACAATTCATGACACTTTTGTGCTTCAAATAAATTTTTAAATATCAATCACACCTTCATAATTATTGTGGTTAACTCATTGTAGTGTTTTTATGTTATTTAAATTTGCTAGAATAGCTTTTGAAGATATCCACTCTTTATGTGTATGTAATTTTGTATGTAAACATTACTTTATAGATTATTACGCCTTTACAGTTAATTTAAAATGTTCTTTAGTTAATTTATTTGGTGAGAACTTTGTTTTTAAGAGTGTATAATATGTGTAATATACTTTTGTATCATGGAACAATTTCTTTTATGAAAACCCATAGTGTATTTTCTAGTGTTTTATGAAATGTGAAATTAGTGTTTTTAACTGTGCATGAACTACGAACTGTGTTTTGGTGTGACATCGATGTGCATTTAGTCACAAAAGAATATTTGACTAACTTTGGTGTTTTTGGCCATGGTTTACTTCTTAAAATTGTTTAACAATTTTTATAGTGTATATTTAATAGTGAAAATGACTTCTTTAATTGTGGAATGAGTTCATGTGGTTGCGCAAGTGGTGTGAGTTAGTTTTTGAAAGGTGTGAAGGTAGTTTTTCGGTGTGCGTTTGGGTTTGGTTTAAAGTGAATGAAAATTTTGTTAAATTGATTCGTGTTAATTTCTAAATGACTTTCTGTTCTTGTGTGGGTTCTTAAATGGTTTGAAATGAAATCTTTGAGCATATGCATGTTTGGATTTGTAAAATAAAATTTGGAGTTTTTGTGATGTTTTGTGTAATAATTTTGGACATGACAAGTTAATGGTCCATTTGACACTCTCAGTTTTAGTTTAATATTGTGTTGATTCCTTGAAAGGATGGTGTTTTGACAACTATGTGCCCGGTTGGAAACTCTATAGTTTTGGAAAAAAAGTTTTAAATGGCTTTGATGATTGTATAACGTGACGGCCCGGTTGGCACATTATTTAATATGAAATGACTGAATGTCTATTTGGGGGTGCTCCTGTATATGGTAACTCTTTATTGGTTAACCCATAGGAAGCATCTATGATTGGGGTAGGCAAGTTCAGAGAGATTAGTCATGTGTGCGAGGGCCTTCCTACTTACACAGTATTATTATAACCACCCTGGGTTCCTGGTAGTCTTTTAGAAGATCGAGTGATGGTTTCTCATCAACCCCGGTTAGACGGGTTGGTACCCACTGAATTCGTTGTTAGGATAGGTGGGCTTTGCCACTGGATTGGTCAATAGGGCGGCCAGTTGGTTATAGACTTAGGAACTTCACCATATGCCGGCAGGTGTTTCCAAAATAAAGTATGTCCAAGGGTTGTCTAGGAATGTTTAGGATCACCCATGGTTACTGGATTATTCACATTACTTGTTTACTTTTAGCCATACTTGTTTCCAACTTACACTATTGTCGGTTTCTTTTTATCACATCCTTGTTGTACCTTTTTTAATTTCTGTTTATAAAATGGAAAATTTTTCGGAAATGTTATGTAGTGTGCACTGGATTTTCATAGAGAAAAACAATTACGTTGCATGTTTTTAAAATGTGAAAATCCAACTTTTATATTTTTATTTTTCAAACCTAAGTTAATGGTTTCTGTTTGTGAATGAGAGTTGGATTCTTTGGTTTACCTTGGCAACCCAATTGAGCATTTTTAATGCTCATGCCTATTTTATCATTTTAGAAGCAGGTTACCTTTGAATAGGTTTTCTTGGTTGTGTTGCTCATTATTGGAGCAAGGTCGGCCTTTGGTCGGGAGGTGACCTGAGAGGTCACGTGGAGGTATGTTTATCTATTTAGTTTTCTTTTCTGCTGCTAGTTTTTTTATTTTCATTATTTGGTTAGTTTCATGTGTTTATTTTAACATTATGGGCCAAATCGTTCCCAACAATTAAATTTTGATGGCCGACAGTGGTTTCCATCCCGGGGGGATCAGGAATGTCCCTCGGGACATGCTGCAGACACGCTCGGGGTGAACGGTTCAGGGTTGACCACGGGCTGGTTCGTTAAATAATGGTATCAAAGGGGGCCCTTGTTATTTAGGGTGTTCGGTAGATGGAGATTAGGACCGTCGAGACTCGGGAGGTAGGTACGAGAAGGGCGTCATGAACCCTCGCTTGTTTCGAACCTCGAGTCGACATGGGTAGTCCGAGATTGGAGTCTTGTGTTTTTGTTTTGGATTGAGGGATGACAGCATAGGCAAACTGGTGTCACGTCGTGACCTCACATAGAGTAGTGACCCATGCAGAGTCTGAGTACATGGATTAAGTTCCTCCTAGTTTTTTACATTCAGTAGGGGCGTGACTCACTACCATGTCATCGGGTTAAGCGTAACTACTAGTTCTTCATTCCGACAAATCATTTAAGTAGTCCTCCGTTTGATTCTAGTGGGTGAATGTGTGCTTTTAGAAATGAAAGTGGGTTTACAAATGAAATTGTTTTCTAAAAAATAATTTTAAATTGGTAAAGCGAGGTTTAATAATTTGAAGTGTTTTGTGTTAAAAATTTGGTAATTCCTTGGGTTTCGATGGGGAAAGGATGTGACCTTTGGTACTCTTTATTGAAGATCACATGTGTGTTGGTATGTACATGAAGTGTGTGGGGAAACTTGTTTATGGATGATGTGGATGAAAATTGGTGGACACACATGTGATGATTCATAGGATGCCTTGGGTACGTTTTGAAATATAATGGTTTTGAAAATTGGTTTTTCCTTGAGGAGTGGAATTTCGGTAAGGATTTTTGGCTTCTAAAAAGTGGTTTTGGTATTTGGAATGTGGCCTCGAATGAAAGCGTCTTTGAAATCTAAAATGAAAAAAGAATATATTTTTTGTTTTCCTGTAATTTTTTTGGTTTTAACCTAACTATTTTTTGATGAAAGCTCATTCAATGATATTGCTTCGACTTGATATTTGTTTTGGCTCTGTGTTTTATATGTTGCTCAGAAAATTCCACCCAGAAAGATCCCCAAGTATTCTGATAAGTCATGCCCATCTTTTAGTCCTTCTTGGATGTTACATGTCCTTCATGGTGGTCGAGGTCCGTTAGAGGTAGCATAGTGGCTTGAAGAGGTCGAGCGTGTATTTATGGTATAAGGAACTCCCGAAGCTGTTAGAGTCTGTGCCGTTTTGGGTCTATTAGAAGGTCCAACCCTGGATGAATGGGAGTTATTCTACCCGCCATCAATGCAAGTTGGGATGACGTGGGACATCTTTGAGATCATTTCTTTCCGATGGGTTATACCCGAAGAGGTGAAGGCAATGAAAATGGAAGAGCTTATGCGCATTCAACAAGGACAACGGACGGTAAAAACATATGTTGACCATTTCAAAGAGCTTGTGTCTTTTTCTCCAGAGGCAGCGTCAAAGGATTTGATGAAGACATCTCTTTTCATCCGGGCTCTTCAGCCCGAGATCAAGGAACGAGTCCTCCCTTCTAAGTACCATCGTTTCGAGAAGCTGGTGGATGAGGCGTTCCTGGTTGAGTTGGTCTCTGGAGCACAGATGGTCGGAAATCTAGCACATCCAGTTGATAGTAAAGGTTCCCCGTCTAGCAAGCAGGGTGTGCCAGAGGGACCTGTTATCAAAGAGTCCCCTACAGTGGTTATGGGTTCCATTCCGTCAGACCGTTCAGTGGTGTGCCACTAGTGTGGCCGGTTCGGGCACATGAAACCGTCATGTTGTACCCCTCCGAAGACGTTTCATTATTGCGGTCGTTTAGGACATCTAGAGATGATCTGCAGAAAGCGTCACCTGAAGAAGACGCTATGACCGGAGAAATTTCAGTTCCTAACTGTGATGCAGGAGATGCTTCAGCCATCAAATCCCCATCCATAGGTCTCAGGGTGATGCTCGTGCACAATCAGGAGTTGGCGGGGGTGTGAATCCTCAGTTCGGATTTTGAGTTTTGTGTTGGTGGTGAAACATTCAAAGTCCTTCCATTCTTGTTTTTATATTGGTTAATGTTTTGGCGTTGTTGTGACTTCATTGTTTTGTTGTGAAGTTATGATGGACTTGACCAATTATAATCCAAGTAGTTCGGTTTGTATGGACGTGGTTCTCTGAATCAGGTGCTTCTCTTAAAAGTATGTTTGGACCTTATGTGGGTTAATCTCGGTTTAGCAGTGTTTGTTTGGATTTGTAAGTGCATGTGGAAGATTTGATGTTGTATTTATGCTTGGGTTCACTGTTTGGGTTATGTTCTTCTTGAAGGTGTTGTTCGCTCGTGCTATAGAAGTAAGTTTGGGTCTTTTGGGAGTTCCCGTGTCTCCCCCCCCCCCTTCCCGGGGTCCTATGTTTGGATGTTAAATTTCTACTCTAGTTGAGTTCTTCTGGTGGGGTGAACCCTCTCGTGTTCTCCCGTTCACATTTTTTGTGGTTTATTTCGGTTTTAGTAGGGCATAGTTTCTTGTTTTTCTTATTGTTCGGCTGGGTGACTTTCTGGGGGGCAGAAAGTTTCTGTGGTGGGGAGAATTGTCACACCCTGACTCCTTAGATTATTTTTATTTTATTAATTCTTGTCCTGGGGTATCTTTTCTAGGTTCGAACTAGGTCTCAGATCAAAATTGATGAAGTTTAATGTTTTCTTTTGGGTTTCGGACCCGTGTGAGGTCGCCCCATGTTTGGCGGTAGCCGTCCAACCGGCCCTAGCATTTTGAAATTGCTTATTATTATTATTATTGTATTATCATCAATGTTATTAGTATTATTATTGTTTATATTTATGTAATTACAATGATTATTCTTTAAATTATTATTATTATTATTATTATTATTATTTTATTGCTATTTCTATTATTTTTATTACAGATATTATTATTTTATTATAATAATAGGAAAAAAACAAAAAAAACCAAACAAAACCCTAGACTACCCATGCGGCGCCCCATTTTCCCTCCCACCTCCTTTTCATTTCATATATGCATACCAAGCCCCCCCATCTGTGGTGTTTCACCCCCCTCCCCCCCCTCTCCTCCTCTCCTCTGCCCGTGCGAGGCCACCCGCACCTCCCTTCCCTATTTATCCCCCTCGCAGCGTCCCGCACCTCCCCGCTCCGGCCACGCAGTCATGGCCACGCCCTGCCGCCTCGCTCCCTCCACACCGCCCTTCACAGGCGCCTCCTATGACACAACTCCTCCAGCCGCAGCTCCTCCGGCCACAGCTCCACCGGCCACACATCCTCCAGTTGCGGCCTCCTTCCAGTGGCGACCCCTTCCCCCTACAGTGACCCTATCTCCCTTTCCCTCTCCCTCCGGTATTTTATTTCCCCCTTCTTAGGGTTTTAAGTTGTTTTGTATTGAATTTGGGTATGAACGGTTTCATGCTTTGTTTTTTTAGGGTCTACTTGAGTTGTTTTCAGTGCGATTGAAGCGCGGTGGTTTTTTCAGGCGAAATATGTGATGTTGTTCCTATACCATGGTATGTGTTTTCCTAATTTTTCCTTTCCTGCTATATTCATTACACTTGTGTGCTTCAAATAAAATTTTAAATATCACTCACACCTTCATAATTATTATGGTTAACTCATTTTAGTGTTTTTATATTATTTATGTTTTCTAGAATAGCTTTTGAAGAATTTCACTCTTTATGTATAGGTAGTTTTGTATGTAAACATTACTTGATTGATTACTCTGCCTATCCAATTAATTTAACATGTTCTTTAGTTAATTTTTTTTGGTGAAAACTTATTTTATAAGATTGTATAATATGCGTAATATATTTTTGAATCATGGAAAACTATCTTTTATGAAAACCATTAGTGTCTTTTCTAGTGTTTTATGAACTGTGAAATTAGTGTTTTTAACTATGGAAGAACTTTGAACTGTGTTTTGGTGTGACATCGATGTGAATTTAGTCACAAAAATTATTTGACTATGTTTGGTGTTTTAAGCCATGGGTTACATCTTAAAATTGTTTAACAATTTTTAGTAGAGATTATTTAATAGTGAAAATGACTTCTTTAATTGTGGAAAGAGATCATGTGGTTTTGCATGTGGTGCGAGTTAGTTTTTGGAAGGTGTGAAGGTAGTTTGTCATTGTGCATTTGTGTTTTGTTTAAAGTTAATAAAAATTTTGTGAAAATGATTCATGCTTTTTTTCTAAATGAGTTTATGTTCTTGTGTGGGTTCTAAAGTGGTTTGAAATAAAATATTTGAGCATATGCATGTTTGGATTTGTAAATGAAAAAGTGGAGTTTGTGTGATGTTTTGTCTAATACTTTTGGACATGAGATGTTAAAGGTCCATTTGACACTTTTAGTTTTAGTTTAATGATTGTGTTGATTCCTTGAAAGGTTTGTGTTTTGAAAACTATGCACCAGTTTGGAAACTCTATGGTCTTGAAAAAAAAATTAAATGGTTTTGATGATTGTATGACATGACAGCTTGGTTGGAACATTATTTAATATGAAATGACTGAATGTCTATTTGGGGACGCTCCTGTCTAGGGTAACCCGTTATGGGTGAACACATAGGAAGCGTCCGTGTTTGGGGTAGGAAAGTGCGGGGAGATGAGTCATACGTGAGAGGGCCTTCCTACTTACACAGTATTATTATAACCACCATGGGTTCCTAGGTGTCTTTTAGATGACCAAGTGACGGTTTCTGATCAACCCAGATTAGGGGGGGTGGAACCCCCTGAATTCGTTGTTAGGCCAGGCATACTTTGCCACTGGAATGGTCAGTAGGGCGGTCATTTGTTTATAGACGTGGGAGCTTCACCATACGCCGATAGGTGGTTCCGAAATTGAGTACGTCCATGGGTTGTCTATGGATGTTTAGGATCACCCATGGTTACTGGATTACTAACATTTCTTGTTTACATTCATCCATACTTGTTTCCAAATTAAAATGTTGTCTATTTCTTTTTAGAACATCCTTGTTGTACATTTTTTGAGTTCTATTTATAAAATGGAAAATGATTCGGAAATGTTATGTTGTGTGCACTGGATTTTTGAAGAGAAAAAAATATGTTGCTTTTTTTTAAAATGTGAAAACCCTACTTTTATATTTGTATTTTTCAAACCAGTGTAATTGGTTTGTGTTGGGAAATGAGAGTTGGATTCTATGGTTTACCTTGGAAACCCTACCGAGCATTTTTAATGCTCATGCCTATTTTACCATTTCAGTTGCATGTTCCCTTTACATAGTTTTTCTTGGCGGAGTTTATCATTATTGGTGCAAGGTCTGCCTTTGGTCTGGAGGTGACTTGAGAGGTCACATGGAGGTATGTTTAGCTATTTAATTTTCTTTTCCGCTGCTTGTTTTTTTTATTTTCAATCTTTTGTTAGTTGATTGTGTTTATTTTATCATTATGTCCCAAATTGTTCCCAATAATTAAATTTTGATGTCCGGCACTAGTTGCCATCCCTGGGGGATCGGGAACGGCCATCAGGACTTGTTGCGGACCGGCTCGTGTGACCGGTTCAGGGTTGACCCTGGGCTGGTTCGTGACACTTCACCGTTGGTAATCATTCTCAATATTCAATAAAAATTACATCCTAATTACTCATAAAATAGTTTATTTTAATAATTTGATCTCAAGTTGTGAGCATTTAAATATTCTATTTTTTGGAAAACATTTCCACATGGTATCTCTCCTGAAGTAAAATTATTCCTATAATTAATTAAATTTATAAAAAAAATATTATAAGAAAAATTTAACACCCCTTGATTTCATAGTATGTTATCTCATTAAAGTAATTCAATAGCTTGGGCTATATGCAACACCAAGTTCGAGCGCATCATAACTTACTAAACTTACCATTCAAAAAGATGTAATGAATAACATTATCTAAAATTTAAATCTTATATACTATATATAATTTTAACAGCCATTTTTTGTGTTTCTTAGACATAATATAAGAACAAATTTATTTTTTCGGAAAAAATAAATATTTTTCAGAAAATGTAATTTTACAGCCTTTAAATGGAGAATCCTTTTCAAAACCAATATTGAACACTTTAATATATTCAATTTAATGAAATTAATTTTTTCATTCGAATTGGAACATAAAAATTTAGTTTGGATAAATTTTTCGTACTTTTCTAATTACTTTCATATTTTTAAGAATACTGAAAAATACTATGTTTTAATTGAAAACAAATTTTTTTATTGAAAAAATTTCTAGTGATGAATTATTAATATGAATGGGTTGTAAGTATAATTCTATTATATTTTTATCATTTAATTCAATTTAGGACATTATAAGTTATTTCACATTTAAATTTGACATAAACACATGTCAATGTTTTGTAGTTTTTTACATTTGAAAAACCTACTTATTGGTTTTGATAATGGGAATTTTTTAAAATTAATAAATGAAACATATATGTTTTGAATATGGCAATATAGACTTCATTTTGGAATTCCGAATATCGAAATTATATTAGGGTGAATATTTGGTGATTTTCTAAAAACATTCAATTTTCGATGAATAGTGAAAAACATTGTGTTATGGGTTAAAACTAACTTTTTATTTAAAAAATTATTTATTTTATATAAATTTAATTTAAATAAAAATAGTTACAAAATAACATTATTAGTTCATTTTAATTCATTTGAGTCATTTTTATAAAAAAATTTGTCAAATAAAATTTTATTTAACTTTTTAGCGTATTTTACCATCCTCCTATGAGCTTTTTCAAATTTTCATAAAACATAATTTTACTACTTCTATGAGTTGAATTTATATACTAGTAGTGACATGGTTAACCTCAGTAAGTAAAATTTGGTTCAATGATATTAAAAAATAATTTTTGGTGAATAGTAATTTTTGACTTTTATTTACAACGGTTAAAAATAATTTCGATAATTGAAGGTAAAAATGATATTATTATTACCCTAAAACAAGTACTTATTATATTGGATAAGTTTAATTCGACAAAAAACAACCATAGGAATAAAATATGATCCTTTTGGTCCACTTGTATTAGATTAGGAAATTTATTATTATTTTATTTAAAAAGTGTTAAAAGTGTTAAATTCAAAGTTTAATAACTAACCCATTTTTAATATAGGGTAATACATAAGATAAATTAGACTATAAATATATATTAGAAATATAAAAATATTTCCTACATAATGGTATCTTATTTATAATGTTTAGACATTAAATATATACATTTATTTATCACACAACGATGATGTAGTAATTTCCTTATAAATGATATATTGAAATAATTGATATTATACATATCCAATTAAATGTAATTTTACACTTTTAGTGAATTCCCAAAATATTAAAGGTTAATATAACATGTTATGATTGAGTAAATGAATTTTTTTCTACATAATAATTTGGTGATTAATTTTTCACAAACAAAATACCAAATCGTTTCAAAATTGACAATAAAGTGTTTTTAAAACATATATTATATTATTAACTGATATTCAATTACTAACATTGTAAGATTCTGCCAAAGGGCTTAAATAATATTATAAATGTCATTAATGAACCAAATTATGTTATGTTGGATGTTTATTGTATGTTTATTAACAACATAATATTAAAATACAAAGAGACATGGTAAATTTCAAACCATTTAACTGTGAGTGAAATCTAAATGATAAGGTTAATATAGTGACCCAAACCTGTCTAAAACCTATTGGATATGTGTTTTTATACCCATAACATCCTTATTCTAGAAATAAATCATTTTGGAGCCATTATAAAACGAATATGAATTTATTATAAAATATTATTTTATGTTTTTTCTATGGTTACCTCACCCCTTTTATAAAAGGGAAATTCCCCTTCTCTCAAATTCACACCTCCCATGCCATTTGGCTCGGCCAACCCCTACCCAAATATCCTCACATCTATCCTCCATTAATTATAGATTCCTTCCATTAATCATAAATCCAACCTAATGAGCCCTTTTGATCAAATAAAAAAGAAGAACCCAAAGAAGAGTTCAATATTTCATCACCTCTTGCATATTCTTTTCTTATTCCACTTCCTCTTTCGTTGTTGTTTCCATTCTAAAATAATAACTCCAGTATATTCATTATAATTTTATTTTATTATAAATCTGGTACAACCATATTTTTTATTCTATCCATTCTATAAATGTCAATGTCACCATACGTGCGTGCGTATGACTTACCATCTCCACGTCGTGGTGTAGTTTGTTATTAAAACACTTCATTATTTGGATGGGCATAATAATTAGTACAGATAATGTAAATAATAAATATAACATGTTAATGATTCTTTAAAAATGATTTAACATCCAATTACATACTATTTCTCCATCAATATAATGATATAGTCGCACGTGCGTATGTACGGATTACCGTCTCCACGACAAGATGAAATTCATTTTCACATTCACCATTCAAGAATGAATATAAAAATATATATCATTAATAAGTATTTAATATATTACATAATAATTCTACTAGTTATATATTTTTATATATTTATTTACAGACATATATCTGATTCACTTAGTTCTGTTCAATACGATATGAATACGAAAACATCCTTTATGCGTACGTACGGCCTACCGTCTCAATAAACGGTGTTTTCCATTTCATATATATGTCTACTATAAATATTTATATTCCAAATATATATGATATATAATTATTTTTTTATATTATTATAATGATTTAAATCATGATTTAAGTTATAAAATCAAGTGTAATATGTTAAAACACGTACGATAAAGAAAGCGATTATTATGTAAAATGTTAATTTAACATGGAAATTATTATTAAATGGGTAGTATAAAATCAAAAATGAATCATGTATGATATAATAAATATTAATATAGTTCTGGTACATTTTAATAACATACTATGGTCTTTATACATGAGGTTAAACGTACCCTTGACTAAATGAAAGTACAAGGAAAGGGGTTGTCATCTCACTTCTTATTCCCGTGAGATTCATGCTATATTGCCACTACTTCCTTTTGTGTGGGGTTTGTAAATCCCATAATTTTATTATTTGTGTAATACACTTCAATTTATGTGTATTTACATCTTCATTGTATTATACATCTTTCATGGGTTGTAATTTTCGTAAGATACCAAATTGGTAAGGGTTAATTTCACAATCTCTTTATTAGATGAGTTTTTTATGTATGTATATAATGGGACTTCTTTATCATCCACATCAGTGTTATCTTAAAATTTTATTTCAAATAAAAATTACTAATTAATAGACAACAGGTTAAAGTCATTTATACACTTATTTGAACTTATATGTTTCAAAAGGAATCTTTCCGTCATTTTCCAAACAATGTAATTTATGACCTTTTAGACAAAAATAACGTACGAATTTTTTTTAACTTATACGGTAGGTGCGGCTATATTCTTCCATCATAACATCTTCAAAGAATAACATAAAATCATATGAGAATATTTTCAAAAAAATTATTTCTTTAAAATTAATTGACTCTTATATGATATCAAAATAGAAAGAGATATGTCTCTCAAATTGTTTTTATTTCATCTTTGTCAACATTTTTTGATAAATTTTACACTTGTTTGAAGTTGATTAATTATGATACAAATCTTCCATATGGTATTTATGGTTTTTGGATATGTTTTACTATGGATGATCTATTTTTATTCCATTCATGGTTTATGGTTAATGTATTGACATTTCGTATTCTAGTTTTAATATTAATAATTATGTTATATTTCAAACATTTCTTAAGATGAATGTATTGGACTAGTATGTTCCGGGTTGGGGACTGGTAAAATAAAGCCCTCCAGGTTGGGGTCCAGTTACAGCATACCCTCCAAGATGTAGTTCGGTTATAGAGGCTATCTGGTTTGGAGTCTAGTTACAGAGGATCTTTGGTTTTGGGTCAGATTACAGTTATCCCCTTGGTCTTGGCACGAGGCCATGACACAAAAATTAAAGTCTGCTACTATAGATTCCATCATTATGAAATTAGTTATTACATGTGATTATTTGACTAGTAGAATATACAAGTTCATGTTTATATGGTAATATTTGATTTATTATAATAATATTATGTTCATGTTTATGTTTAAAAAGGTTCTGGTTTTTGTTACACATCCTTCCTTATAATCATACAGCTTCTGCTAAATAATTTACCCTTACTGAGCATCTGATATCACCCCTTTCTAATGTTTTATTTTCCCTGGATCCCTAGAAGTGTTTTATATATGATATGAAGTGTTAAGATAAGGGACTAATGAAGAACTCTACGAACTATCAAATCTGTATTTTATGTTAGAAATTGTAATGTGAAGTTCACGTATATAATATATTTTCCAAGATTGTTAAACGGATCGGTCCTTTGAGACTATATTCCCTGTAACCATTGAAGTGTGTTAAAATATGGCACCAACACTGGGTATCTAGGGTTATGGAATTACAAAAAATCACCACAATCTAATCATTATAATGTTTACTAAGACATAATAGATTAGTTTGAAATGAGAAACAAAAAGTACAATTATTTTATTTCAAATTTTGAGCCTCTATTTATGCTATTCCAATGCCTTTGACATTTATGGACGTTTCATTTCCAAATTTAATACACCACAACAAATGTTATTTAAAATATTTTCACATATGTTTTTCTATAATCAAGTGTGACATGTATTTATATTCTAGTATCCATGCTTCTATTACCTTTCTAGCTATAATAGCCTGTTCAACAATGTGTGATGTTTTTTCTTTGGATTCTTTCTTCTTTATTATCTCTCTATAAATATATTTATATCGTACTAGAATAATGGATATAAAATCCACTACAATTTAAAAAATTTATCATTTTTTTAATTTTTATAACCTACCCCAAAATATTATTTTTTATATACATCACAAATATGTCGTCTTTGTCTTTATATTTTCTCTTTAGTTTATCAATTCTATTTTTTATTAGATCCACATATATTCATTATTTATATAATTCCAATACAGAGAATTATACTTCAAAAAATCATATTATTTATTCTTATAATATACACGTCCTCATAAATATTCCATAAAATTTGTTCTTCCATATATGTTTTGAGTATGACTTTTTAAATAAACTTATTGTCTTCATGAAAGATACACCTTCCCATTGATATGTTTTATGGAGAATTTTTCTATTGGAATATTTATACTAACATTTATGAATTTTACTCTTAAAATTAAATCATGGCATTGGATGAAAAATATTAAAATATAGAACCTAAACTATAAGATAAAAAATGAATTATTATTTCATAGAAAACATGTGAACAATTTACCTCAACTTATGTATGAGGTTTCTCAAAATGTTTTGATTATTCAAAGCACACATAAATAACCTTTTTAAATCAGTATTCATTTTTTAAGTTACATTTCTTCTCTATTTAATTTGGCTTATCTTTATTAATATCTTCTTCATAAGTGGACATATTATTCTATAACTATTTTCTAATTTTTCTTATTCAGACACATTCACCTTGAATTTATTGATATCCTAAATATAAAAAAAAATTAATGTTAGAATATACTACAAGTATCTTAATGTTATCAAAATAGTTTTTGGAATTTTAATTTCCTCTATTGCCTAGTGATATTTTTAATAAGGACTTCATGTTCTTCAACCCGTATGTGAATGTTGTATTCTTCATCTCCTTCTTAATCTACAATTCTAGATCTATATCATTCACTTTCAACATGATATATAACATTTTTTTCATTTCAGTGAAAATATCCTCTAACTCCCTGCTTGAGGAATATTTTTATTCTATCTCGTTTCACAGAATTATTATCTTCATCATTTAAAATATCATTATTTAAATATATTCAAGATTCATTGAATTTATATTAGTTTCTCATACAATAATGTTTAGGTTTTTCTTCTTCTGATTCATTATATAACTCTATATATTAATTCTTGTGCGATCAAATATAGTTAACTGACTAAATCATCCCCATTCAATACAGTAAAGTTGAATAATGCATTTATATTTTATTTTGACCCCTTATAATATTTTTTGATTTAAGATACATGATTTTTTTATGTTTATCATAACTCTCATAATCATAATCTATGTCACATAAGGATTCATCTTCCTCATCTTTTTTATTAAAATTTTCATTTTAGTAAAATTCATATTCTAGTTTTTATTACTAATTAAACTGGATATTTTCTATTCTCGTTGATCAAGAGTATTATATAACTCATCCAATGAATGATATTTTATATATTTTATAGTTGCGATTTTCATATTGAATCAATTTGGGATGTATATCATTAATTTTTTAACAATAATAGTTTCATATATATTTTCATCAAATATTTTAATGTGGATAAAAACTTCAATCACAATAATAAAGTAATCATACATAGTATAATATTCATCCATCCTGATATCATCAAATTTTTTCATCCAAAATTATTTATTTAGATTCTTTGATCCTAATGTTCACATCCTTTATATTATCACATTTAATTTTCATTTCATTGATGGACCATAATATCTTTCATTTAAAGTAAAATTATCTTGAAAATTATTAACACATGATATTCTTATAATTACAATTAATAACATGATTTCTCTTATATGTCATTACTACATATTTTTAATTAGTGAAAATCCAATAAATATTTAATTACTACCACCCAAAACTTGTAAAAAATTATAACATAGTATTTTATTTGACCATACAAGAAAATATATCTATTATAATTCTACTCCTCTATTATAAATAAAACACTGACTTTAAATACTTGATAGAAAAAGGAGTAGGATATTAGGTGGGACTGTGGCTTTGATATCTCTTACATTTCCAAGATTAGTTATTTTACCCTTGATAAGGGGTGTGAATATAATGTTCTAATTTTTATTAAAAATATTAACAATAAATCTAAAAATATATTTTATATTCATTAACCACACTGAGTAGTTCTGCCTCACCTATATGTAATAATAAATTGAAAAATCAATAAAAAAAATGCATTTTTACATGGTTTGACATCTATGTGACAGAATGTGCTTTCCTTTTATTGGTCCACATTCAATGTCCTTTATTATAACTAATGTAGCATAGATTTCAAGAGAAGTGTAGAATACATCATTGAATTCGAAAAAGATGATAAATGGATAGTAAATGTAATGGAAGTTGTTATTATTTAACATGCAATAATAAGACATAAAATGTATTTTTTTTATCGTTGAATAACTAGCTTTATATTGTATAATACTAACACAATGATGAATATTTTACTCAATGTGTGTGAGGATACAACTTTAAAATATATATGGTATTCATTTGTATTTTTTGTTAATTCTAGAATAAGTTTCATAATATTAGAGTAGACCAACCATCCAATCATGTGTTTTCAATAAAAAACCTATGCATGTGAATTAGTATATATGAATTTTTCATCTTATTTATCAAAAGGAGTTATTTAGAGTAGTTGAATTAGAATTATCTTTCATTTACCTCTATAAAATCATGAAACCAAACATTCAATGATTCAAAAAATATATCCCTTAGATGCATAAGTGTGATTTATTCCCTCAAAATTTATGATTATATTTTAATCATTATTGAATCTTTTTATATTCATACACATAATATGAAATGTTTTTCAGAAATAAATTTTTAAATTACTTCTTCCTGAGTTGAATAAAATATTTAAAATGGAAATACACATAAAAATAATTGAAACATTAATGAACATTAATTTCAAATATTTCTACTTTAAATATCCATGAAATAAATCCCATTATGTCACTTATTTCTGGTGAAAAATCATTTAATTTCACCATGTTTCTTATAAAAAATTTCCCTTTAGAGAATCGATGAAATACATCATGAATAAAAAAAATATATCTAGAAATTCACCATAGTGTACCTCATATCACCTTTTTATAAATGTGATATTCTCTAAATTAAAAAGGAATACTGCTTCATTATGGTCCTCATTGTTTTACTATTCATCATACAGATTGAGCTTCACTATGGAATAGTCTTTATCATCAAGGGGAAATGGAATTTTTTTTACATGAATAACTCTCCTAGAATCATAAATATTCTCAATCTCATTGAGAAGATGACTATGTGAAAAAAAATCACATAATACTTCATCTGATTTGATACATTGTACAATGAATATTACCTTAAGAAATTCTCAAAATCCTATACATGTTATAAGTCACCCATTTTTTAATATCTTATAATGTATAAACATGTCATATGAGAAACAAATTTGAGGAAGTATCCAAATTCATAACCACTAATCAAATATCATTCATCATCTCAAAAGTATTATTAAAATAAAGAATCACTTATATCCTATTAAAAAGTATTACACTGTAATATATTTTCGTTGAAGATATTCTGATTCAATATTGATATCTTAATCTATCTCAAATATATTATGCATATAAAGAATGTATTCAATATTTATTACTTTTATTACCTTTTTTCATAATCATTAATACAATGAATGATTACATTTAATGTTTTTTTCAAATTTCCATACTTAGGAAAATTATCTTATATTTTACTAAGAATCTCATACCCATTGATTTAATATCCATCACATTGTATATTTCTCTTAATAATAGGATAATAACCTTATATGATTTTCATATATCAACTTATTCTACTAATTCTCAAAGGTGCTTCTCACAAATTTTCTTATAAAGGACTAATAAGACATTTTCTTGACCCATTTTTGACTCTATGACAGTACATCAATCATACTATAAAATAATCTTGGAAACCTCAAAAAACATTTTAGGAAGCTTCTAAAAATATTAAAAAACATGTCTTATGTACCATAATATATCACTAATATAGATTTGGTAACCAATAAAAAATCATCAAAAAATTCAAGGTCTCTTCACTAGGTTCCATCTATCTGGGAATATTTTTAATTCCAAGAAGTTCTAATCTAAATATTTTGAGTTATATATTTTATGAGATTCCATAAGATCCTCATATGAAATTTTCACATCAACAAACATCTATTTAGAAATAGAGATTTTATAATTAACATGTAATAATATGAATAAAAGTGAGGATATAAGTTATGGAAAATTATAATTTATAAAAGGAACTCACTCGTAATGGAATGAAATTATAGTGTTACTTGTATTGTAAAATAATTAGATAATGATTCCATAGATGAATCAAGATCATGTTGTGGAGTAAATGTACACATTGAAATAAATTTATATTATTAACATGATGATAAGTATTGTGTTAACATTATACCTGTTGAGGTTATCTCAAATATTCATTCATATATTATGGGGATATATGTTAATAAATCACTAATGGATTTTGATGTTGATATAATTGATGGTGTATTTTTTATGAAGTTATAAAACTATTGTATTATGACCAACCATGTAAATTCCATTAAAAAATATGAATCCATTTGAAATGAAATATTTTCTATATTTGAAGAGGAATAAAAGGGGTTTCTGTGAATTTTTTACTAGGAATGTATTTTTTTAAGCTACCCATCCACAAGTAAATTTATAAAAAAACCACTATAAATTTAAATAATAATAAATTGGAATTTAATTAAAAATTAATTATAGGGATTGATAATTATACTAAAATGTATTTTTTGGTTATTGAGTATATTATTGAAAATATTTATAAATAATGTTCTCATAGAATATAACACAAAACCACCAGAACACTTTTATAAATCTGAAATGTCTTGCATTTGAGATTTTGATGATTTTTTTTTGAAAAAAATATGAATAATATTCACATACATAAGATAATTTTAGGGCATCAAAAAGTTCAAAAAAATCATTAAAAATGATTCCAATTATTGAAAAATGTTCCTGAATTCATTTAATGAATAAACCACAACAATATCGTAGATGAATGTAATATATTATCCAGTAAATTTTTCCATATATAGTTTAATATAATAGTTTAGCACTGAAATCAAAATATGGAAAAATTTATGTTGAAGAATATAATTATAAAAATACAACATCAATAAGGTTGTGTGTTAATTATTGTTTTCATATGTGATCTTTAATGAATTCTAAAAACAATGGTTCATATTTCAAATAATTGAAACGATATCAACCAACTAAAAATGTATCTAAATTTAAGAGAAGATTAATGATAGGAAATATATGGTTATATTAGAGGTTTGTATATAATGTAATTTATTTTCTGATCAATATTTTAATTGATAATGATTAAATATGGCCACTATTAATGGTAAAAGTTGATGAGGTAATATGAAAGTGTGTTGTGTAGGAGAAATTACCATTGAAGAAGGTGAATTCACCCAAAAAGAATAAGATTAATGTCATTGATAATATTGGGGAGTAATGAAAAAAAAATATAATTATGAATATTTATGGTATATAAAACTTTTTTAAAAATCATATAATAACAATATAATCGTACCATAATGGAAAAAATATATGTCCGAAAATAAAAAAATTATTCTACGGAGAAAAATATAAAGATGAAATTTGAGGAGAGTAAATGTAAGATTAAATATGAAAATGTTGTATCATTATGAAGAAATAGATTTTTCTTCTATAGTAGGAATGACCACATCATGGATTAATTTATGTCATCAAGACATATGAATGAAGAGGGAAGCAAGTTGAAATGAATGATTGAGTCAATAGAAGAGTAGGAATATAGGATTCATTTTTTATAGAATATCCTATAAAAATATTTAAAATTTCATTAGATGTTTCAAAAAATGGATAAATTAAATTCCATTTAATAGCTGTGTGGTAGTTGAAAATTTTATACAAATATAGATAAGAATCGTATAATTTTTTAACTAGGATAAATTTAATCATTATAATTTAAAATAAGAAACATTGTTTTTTGAAATCCTATATTTAGTTGTTTTATCAAAAATAACCACTATAAACTGGTTTAGTGGGTTCCCACATGAACCCCACCCTCTTTTACAGAATAGAGTACACCAACTAAAAAAACAACCAAATAAGCCTAGTGAAACCTGAAATACCAAGTCCAAAAATCCTAACTCACGCATGACCATGAAGTTCAAATACGTGTCAGTCATTGTGTATGGAACCATTCCAAAACATCATTCCCCTTATAACACATTAGGATTTAAATCACTATAAACCCTTCACCATTTCATTGGTAGATATTAATATGCATATAATATATCATGTCACCACCTCAAGACATCAAATTTTGCTGTATAGCCAATACAACTGATAGAGCTTGTGGTAAATACGGCACTAGAGATACCTCAAACTCATCTACAGTAAATACCTCTATTAAATATCTCACCATTGAGATTGAATAAATGAACTGACGAAAATCTCAAAAAAAATGCATTGATTTCATGATTTGTATAATATTATCAAATATTATCACAATCCTAAAGGACATAATGGTTTAGTGTCTTTGTTTTTATCCACATAAACAATATATTTGAAAACAATTATCAATATATATCCATAATCATAATCATCCACACAATTTTCTTGAAATATAAAATTATATAGTCATATTCATATATTTTGGAGTGAAAACATAAAAATATGTTGATATTTTATGCTCAATAATGATAAAACATATCATTATGTATAATATCATATTCTTGAAAGATATTTTTTTGAGTGGACAAGTATAATTTTAACACGTCATTATAATATATAATAACATCATTAAGACATTATTGGGAATCATATGATCATAAAAATAACTCTATGGGAGCAGAAATGTTATAAAATGGCCAAAAATACTTCTAAATTTTCATTAAGCATTTGAGGATGACATAAGAGTGTGGAATATTCTAAAAAAATAATAACATGAAAAAATGGAATATAATTAATAAGAATGATCAGATTTTAAAATATCTAATAACATTTTAGGTGACATATAATCATGGAATAACCATGTACATAGAAACAAATTGTGAGAAAACTCATTATGCCCATGCATATGTGAATAAGCCCACTGTGTCCACACATGAAACTTGATGATACTGGTTATGACCAAGACTATGTGAAAAAAATAAAATCTATCCACAAAATATTTTCTCCATGATATACAAAAAATACAATTTATTATAGTTTGATATTAGATCCTATATTCCATTATCTATATATTGGGTTTCAAATTAAAATTAATTATCATCATATCATAATTAACCCAAAGAAAAAAAATTGGTTTATAAAACATTTGATATATATCACATTACCTGGAATTATGAAATCATGGGATATCTAAAATTTTAGATTTTAGTTTTAATTATATCACAATGAAATAAATAGGGACATGAAAACAATATTTCATATGGTAAAATAATTAGAGGAAAATAATGATAAAAAAAACAAAGTTCTCTCAAAAACATTTCTGAATTTTTATAAAAGTTAAAGAGATAAATAATTTAAAAAAATTATAATTGATGAAAATAAATTTGAAAAAAACAATGTTAAATTGTTATAAATAATTAATCTCAAGAAGGATAAAAATATATATAATTCAAATAATTATATATTTGAGAATGATGAAAATAATTTCTTTGATAGTAAAGGTGTGTACACACCAACAAGATGAATTTCCAAATTCTATCAAATCCATCCTCAATGATATTTGAAGAATCCATCTTCCTTGAAAGTATATAAAACCACAAAGTTATAGAGACTAGAATTCCAAATTCTCTTCAGTATAAATTATTTTACAAAATCGATGTATATTATTTTTTATTAACTTCTTACTAAAAATAATATCCTAAAATTAAATTTAATAATTAAAAAATGATAGGGAAACCTTCCCAAAATAGTCTTTTACATCCATGTGAATCCCAGTGAAAATACACCTCAAATAATATACATCCTCTAATTCCTTCATGTATTGGGTCATTAAATTCTAGCTCAATGCATTGATGACTACATAACCATTTTGGAATTAAAAAATATCAGTAATAGAAGACTAAGGATAATCCACCTAGAATATTCATCATAAGATTGGGTGTCTTTGTGCATAAACAAAATTCATGAACTTATTATCTTACTACAATGCAAATAGATCCCTAATGTGAGGGTAGTTTCAATTACTAAGAGATCGAATCACTTCAAACAAATAAAAATCATGGGTTGGATAATTATTATAATGAGGTTGTATTTTTTAGAAAAATATCCTTTAAAAAAATCACAAATATTAACAAATTTTCTAACCATGTACAAGAGGAATCACAAAAAACATCCAATCCAAAACATTGTTCTGGAGGAATCAGAACTCAATCTAAATTCAAACTCACTGTCAGGTCCTAAAATTATCCATGAATGTTATGATTCCATTTGAACATTATACACTTATTTTTTTCACTGTCATTGTTTATTCATGATTGAAGAAATCTGGAATAAACTTCATATAATATCTATCCAATACCAATAAGCCAAAAATATCAAATTCATTTCTGGGTTTCCCTTGTGACATCACCACATGATGTTTTTTTATGAACTAATATTCCCCTATAAGATGTAATATATCACTTTAAATATTTTTTTGATCCAAAACTATCATTTAGTGGTATTTCATTACATATGATGTCCATTATGATTTATTGAAATAATATAATGAAAATCCTTATGTTCTTCCTTTATTTATAATCCACTAGAACATTATGTACACAAAAACCCACAAATGATTTCATGAATTGATGAAAGATCAAATTCAAAAATTTCATGAAAAAAATGGATTAGTTATAAGGAACAATAACATAACCAAATATTAATAATGTATTATCTTACTGAATAATGATGTCTTAAAAATATCATCCCCTTGGACTCCTAAGTGATTAGATTCTTATCAAATAAAAATTATTGAAAACCATCAAGAACCCATGATTTAATCAGCCAGGTCACTAATCCTTGGAAAAGGATATGTATTATTAACATTCAAATGATTAATAATTTAGTATTCAAAACCATTCTAGAGGATTCTACCATCCATATTTTTTAAAAGAACAAGTGAAACCTATGTTGATGTTCTAGGAAGGAAAAATTCATTATAATCATGATACTCAAGATGAAATTTACATTCCTTAATGTAGAGGGTTCCAACTGATTGGATAGAAACAAAACTTTACTCATTTTTTAGAGAAATTTAATATAAAACACAACATCACATCGGTAATTTAACATAGAAAAGTCAATAGTAATGTAATAAGGGAACTAATTAACTGTGGGAATAAGAATACCACTTAAACAATGGTTGATGATTTAAAGAAAAAACTTTTACATTTAAAAGGATATTGTTCTTTCCATGGGAACAATAGTATATACACATTTGAAAATAGTATCCCACACAACATAAAAATTTATAGTAACCTCAACGAAATATAAAATCCAATCATAATAATGAAAACAATTGATCTGGAAATTAAAACTATAAATCCAATCTCATCTAATGATGAGGTCAATCTTACCATGACCATGAAAAAGTATGTTATACATGACCTTGTTGTTTGAAATCAATAATGGGAATTTCCAACATATAAAACCCCATTCTATTCTACCAATGGGAGTGGAAATATATATCAAGAATAAAATGATATTACAGTATAATACCAACAAATAAATCAATTTAGATTATATAAAATAGTGAATCCACATGAATCTGATAAATACCATATCCTAGGGTATGAAATATACATTTATCTTCTGACAGTCACTATCACCACCCCAAATTTCCTCACAAACATACACCTCTAAATTAAGATGTATGTCAACAGGTTCTGCCACTACATTTTTCATATTTTAAGTGTCTCGATATGTATGATAATGAGGTCCAAATCCCTATGATATGTTCGAATGATCCTTTTATCCATTTATAATAGTGTATATTGATTTACATCCCTGTCATACTCTTCCAAGAAAACATGTGATTATCTTATTATCTGCAAAGATGGTAAATCCCAGTTCCTACCACGAAATCAATCTTGATATTGCTATACATTATAATCCGTTTACAAACCACATGTTTCTAACCTAAAAAATCTCATGAAACATCTCCTTATGTAAATTTATAATTCTTATTTCTGTTAATTTTCTTTCTATTTGACACACAGTAGTTTCACATTATAACAACAAAGCTCCACTATGTTATTTCCTTCTTAAAAGGTATACCTTATACATATATGATATATCAACTACCTAGGAAAATGTAGGTAGGGGAATAAGATTAAGAATCTATCAAATATCATTCTTAAGACCCATTTCAAATCAGTAATCTTTGAGGAATTCATTATATTATTATTTTGTAGAATAATGGTTCAAATTAGAGAAATGAGTAGTATAATCCATCAAAAAAATCATTTTGATCGAAGGTTATATAATCAGGAGCCTTATCCACACACAATATTTCTATATATAAATTTCTACTAAAATACTTATTGAATGTGGTCCAAGTGAGGTCCTCATGTATCATTTTTTTCAAAATGGAATCCAGCCAGTTCTTTTTTACTTTCATCATATATATAATTTAAAAAGACAACCATAGAATCTTACAGAGTCATTAAAAAGATAAACATCATCTCTATTCATTATATTTACTCCTCAGGTTCTTAGTTCCCTTTCATTCCATTTAGGATTTGAATATTTAAACTTTTAAACTCAAAATCTTGAACAACCATCCATTTATGATTTCCAAAACTCACTTCTCATCGGGATTGAATAGATCAGATCACTATTTTCACCAAATTAAAATCACTTATAGGGTTTTATATGGAATCCTCCCCACATGTAATTATATATAATTCAAATAGGTCCATTAAAAAGTTATCTTCTATTAAACATATGATATTACACTGAATTAGATATGGAATACAAATATAGGACAAAAATTAAATTTAATGATTCCAAATAATATCCCTTAAATAAAAGGAAATTTGAAGAAACTATGGAGTCAATCAATGGGAGATGGATAAAATATAATAAAAAATCTACAATAAAACTTTCTTCTGATTAAACACTAAAATTAGGTTCATTTAAATAATCCAAAAACCAAAATCATGCTTGGTAAAAAATCCATATCCACCCTTGGTAAATCGAGGTCAGATATGAATGTTGAATGGATAAGCACCCTTCCACACTTTACACAAGAGTTTTGATTATATTACTCTAGTAAAACAATAATCAAAAGAAAAAATTATGGGATATGATACCATTTTATAATGAACCATCCTTGTTTAAACATACAATTAACTAATTCTATATTAGAAAAAGGACCATGATAATTGGTAACATCCTGTATGGCCATTGCAGATAAAGATTAGGTGAAGCGGAAGTTTTATGCGGGTTACGATATTATATTATAGACATTCTAAATAAAAAGTAGTGGATAGAAAAATTTATAAATAAATAATCACATTTCTTGAGTGGATTATTTTTTCCCTCTCCCAAAATCATTTAAAGAAAATACGTCACTAGTTTTGGTTGTAAAATATTCTTATTGTTCCCATATCATTCCGACTTGTGGATACCTATCAATATTATTATCCAATGTATAGGGTAATTTGCATGCATAATTCACAATTTCATCACATTTGATACATTGTATTGTTAGTGGTACCTAATGGTCAACAATTTTTCTGGTCACTAGGTTCACTATGCTCTTCCCTTTATGATAGTAATTATTATGACATCTTTTTACACACATAACAAATATGTAGTTTCATTGAGACATTACCATGAATGATTTATACCAAAAATATTACTTGAAGAAAATTAAATCTTTCTTCCTCTATCATCTTCATCACTCAATGATTCATGATATTGTAGCATAGTATTTTTTGGTTTTGTAAGGATTTCTATAATGTCCATAGTTTTAATCATAATTTAGGAGTGGTGGTTTAGAATAATTACATGGTTTCATAGACCATATCTTATCCCATTAATTTTATCAATATTATAATAGGAACAAATTACATGGAACCCATCATTATGTATATTCCTTATGGATTTAGTCATTATTAAATATAACAGTTGTTAATGTGAGTAATGAATAAGTAAAATTACAATAGGATTATTGTAAATGGTCTCATGAAAATTCAACCAAGAATTTTCCTACTCATTAAAGCAATGAAATTATCATCAATTTAATCCTATATCAATATTGGTTAATGTTATATTTTATTACATGGGGCTATCTCATAATTATTATATTTATACAATTAAATAATATATCCTTCGTAATTTCATATAAATAGAAGGTGATTAACTAATGTGTATCCCCTAAGAGTGTCAAAGTTGATATGTCATTAAGTATGTTTATCATGAATAACATTATGACTGAGTTAATACCCAAAAAAACCCTTTCACGATTACATACCCTAGGCACATCAGTGGGATACCCCAAGTCAATATACAGTTTAAAAAAATGAATTATATTTCAAGGAAACAAACACAATATCTTTTATACCAAAATTTTGTGGACTTATCCAGTAATGAGACATATATCATAGAAATATCCACATCGTTTTTCAAAAAAATTCTATAAAATAATCCAAAAATAAACAAATCCATACTCCAATAATAAATAATGTGATCAAAGATAAACATAACATAAATAATAAATTAATTAATTAGTTTGAGAATTACATCTCAGAATTAGTCAAACAACTGTAGGACAAAATGATTTGTGTCTTGGATACTAGATACATAAATATACTACTTCAAAATGCTCACGAATATTTATCTATAATAATGATCCACTAGAAAATTTCTATGCATCTCACATGATGTAATAATATTCCTAAATTAGGGGATAAATATATTTATAAAGGGTGATCTCATGTGATCAGTAAGAGAAGAACTTATCTTAGTGTATCATATCATAACAAGGAAGAGGATAATGAGGATGGTATAATTATCTTATTAAATGTTCATCAAAACATATACGATAAATTTATAAAAATGCAAGAAAAACAAAGAATCATAAATCTATAAATAAGGGAGAATAATATTTATCATATCACTCAAAAAAATATCTCAATATTCATAATAAAATTCTGTATGATATTTGAGTGTGTAAGATTTAATAAGAAATCCATAACATGAAAAAATTGAATATCCTGAAAAATTAATTTAATATTTTAATTTTTTAATAACATGATAAATAACTTGAATTTTTTGTACAATCATAATCATTTTAAATCCATTGTGATGAAACTCTATATTAGAATTCCTTTTCAAACAAACTCATTATGTCACGACCTGAAAATTTGAGAAAAATCATTACACCAAAATATTATTTAAAAAATAATTATGTTCACAACTAACTAAACATTCATATATAAAATTTAAAAAAATATTAGGGTGATATAGGACCCCAACCATCATCTCCATTCATATTTCGACCACATAATATAAATTATCATCATATAGTAATGTACACATGGAAAAAATGGGTTTCTAAAAAAATCAAAAAAATCACATATAAACATTATACAAAAATATTATATCAAGAATTTCATTTTATATAATAAATAACATAATAATAAAATAAATATGTTGATAAAAACCTCACTTTAGGAGACATAACCCATTGAGGAAAAATATTTTTTAAAATACAATAGTTTTCAGAAATCATTTTAATCATTCTTAAAAATAAATAATGGGAAATTATATGAAGAATTATTTTTATTATCGTAATGTTATGTCTTTTTAAAACCTAATCAGAATTATGTAAAATAAATTTTATTAAAATGAAACAAAAAAACTATAATTTAATTTTGGGGAGGTTATTAAGGAAAAAAATTACCTTTTTACACATTTTTATGAAATTTTTAAAAAAAATATAAATCAATGAAATTTTTAAAAGATTACACGTCAAAATAAGGTAAATTAAAATATTTTGAATTTAAAATAAAAACATATTGTAATTTCATTAAAGAATTAATTTTCTTATTCAAGAACCTAGATTTGGATGAAAAATGGACATTGTTAAGAATTAGAGTTATTCTTATAAAATTTATAATTTTAATTTAGAAAACAATTTATCAGAGATGTTGTCATTTATGATGATAAGTAATTTCCCATTTAAAAAATAAGAAATTATATATTAAATAGGGGAATGTTTTTATTAATAAATACATGAAAATTATATTCGAATTCGATAGACTATGACCAGTTGAATTGAAAAATAATCTTGATGAAACCCTCATGACATTAGAAAAATTCTAATTAGAAAACAAGAAGGATATGATTTCAAACGAAAAAGTAAAATTCATTAATAATGATATGACTGTTATATACATATAAATGTTGTTTTATATATATTTTTATAATTAGATAAAGGTTTTTAATAATAAGTATGTCTTAATGGGTTAAAAATTGAGAGAATAAATTCTTACATTGAAATACCTCTTAGATGATCACACTCTAACAACATATATAGCAACCCTAAACATCCTAATCACCCTTTTAAAAATATTATTCATTTTTATAAAATTTTATAAACATCATTCATAATTAATCCCATAATTTATATTATTTATTCGTTATCTATATTCAATATATGGCATGGGAAATTTTGATCATTTGTGAGTAATTTCAAAATTGTGGTAGTATTATTAATTATTATAAAAAATATTAATCATTAATAGATCATAAAAGATAATGAAATTTTTGTTTAATTTTACATTATAAAGATATATTTTTTTGTTTCATTTGAATATGATAACACTTATTAGACACAAATGATGAAATTATAATCCAAATTCAAGGATCTCATTGACAAGGTAAATTAATATTTTGACAAAACTAATATGAAATTCCTACTTTGAATAAGAACATCGTACACATAAAACCCACTGATAACCTTTTGATACTCTACTAACGAGTTATATAAAGACCACCAATGTGGGAAGAAAAATCAATCAACCTCTATATGTATCCATGGGCTGATTTTAGTCATTCAATATTTTTATGGTATTTACATTTTCTCAACATCTTATAAAATCATCTAAAGAAGAAAATAATAATAATAAAAGAAACGTTTCAGGGTGTATCGACCGTGTATGAGAATCTAATTATATATATAATACCCATCATATGGAATTAGTGAATATATAAATACTAATAACTCTATTTGGTGGTGTATTCATCAACTCAAGGTTAAACCCCATATATAATTTCCATGGTCGGTTTATGCATGCCTAAATTTCCTGAAGTATTTTTTTATTGATTTTTGATAAACCCCTATAAAGTGATAAAGGGGAACACTTAAAGGGAATGCAGTCTTAGATATTACATTTTCTATTTCCTTTTAGACATTACAATACCTTTAGGTCTTACAAAAATCATAAAGACTATGACTACTTGAAACTACCACTCTAAAGAATATGCATCGTGAATATCTCTCCACCATTCCATGGTTGTTCGGTTAGTTTTCTTGTGCAGTGATGCACTAGACTGGTACAGATGGAAATTCCATATCCTCTCATTCATCCAAATCAGTTATCCCTATTCTGGTGAATGTGATCTACTCTTAAATCCTCCTCTAGAGATTGTTCCTTGTAAAATCTTTTTTGGAATGATCATATCAGGTGGCCCTGAAGGCCAGTAGCTGGACAAAAGGCCTTGAGGTGGCATGAAGGCCTTAAATGTCTCCTGAAATATTTACTCAACTGAATTCATTGGTGGCCCGAAGTCCTTAAGGACTCCAATCCCTAATTGGTGGCATATGGTGAATACTTTCGACTACTACAGTACTGAAGAGTACATGATATAGTAAATGCTATAAAACCAGCACATTATTTCTATAGTGCCTACATAGTGCTTGCTATAAATATTCTATAGTACCCTATAATAATGTGTCTGCCTAATTTTGAATATAGGTATCATGGATGCACATTGACAGACCTCACAAAATGGGATAAGGCTCCATTTCCCATGGTTGGTTCATGCATAGCATGTATTCAGTCCCTATATGTTTCATATATTTAATATATATTTATATAAGGCTTTAGGGAATATCACCATCAATCTCCCAAATACACTAAATCCTTATATACATTTTTCTATTTTACCCCATATTATATTGTATAAAATAAATTTGGAAAACATATCCAAAACTCCTTTTCGATATCTTAAAAAATTCTTTTGGAATGTTATCATTAAATTCATCAATTATAAAATCATTTCGAATAACCTATGAACAACTATACAAAACATATTTTTATTAACTCTAAAACAATTCTAGACCATATCTCTATGTAAAATTCAATCTCCATTTATTCTACCTCAATGTGTTACCTCTTGATAATTTTTAGTGTTGAAAATTTTCACCCTGAGGTTTTTATTTTCATCCTTTGTTCTAGTTCATGCTTGGATCTCATTTTTTCTCTCATTATCAAAGTGTGACATGTTTTAATTTTTGAGGTAATTTTTTATTATTGTTTGGTATAGGTTTTCCCATGATTCATCCCATGCTATTTAGGATAAAATTGGATTTTTTTGTCCCATATAGGCGATGGTGCAATGTTAGCATACAGTTAAGGGAAACTATGTAAAAGGTGATGGATTTGGGTAGTGAGCTATAGCATAGATAATTCACTTTGTCTTAGTCCATATAGGACAACTATGCGGTAGGTGTCTCTTATGAATATAGTGTTTCCATGTCAATGAAAAATTAAACAAATCGTGTCGTATAAATATGTGACATATACAAATCAATAGAATTTATATTTTACCATCTTATCATCCTTTTAAATAAACCCAAAATAACCCATTTTCTTCACCCATTAGTATTTCCTAGCCTAGAAAAAACTCTCTTCCTCCTTCCTCCAATGGGATTAATTTTTGGTGGGATATTTTTCTTGGATACATCTAGAGAAATTCATGTATGTCCCATTTATCTTTGTTTCTCTAACATTTCTTGGTTTTTATTCCACTTTCCTTGAGGATTTACTTCTGTAGTTATTGTGGTATCATTTTCAGGGGTAGATATTAATATTTTTTGTTCTATCATTATTTTTTAGGGATAATGTTACCACTATAGGGTGAATATGGGGTGTGTTTTATTTTTTACACCATTTTCTAAATGCTTCTTCTTTCAATGTAGGTGCTGCCAAGTGGAAAATTTGTTTGGTGAGTTTATATTTCTTTCATTGATTCTAATTTCTATTATATGGGTTATATATGATGTGTTAAAAGGGTTTCAGAAAATATTCATGGAGTATTGGAGTTGTAAAATTTATTTATAAAAAAATGTTCTATGTTCAATTTGTGTTTCCTTTGTACACTTTTATTTTATGACATGATGGTCTTTAATGGAATGTTTAGATTACATGAAACCTATAATAAATGGATTTTATATGCATGTGGTTTAAAAAGTTTTTTTATAAAGTAAATAGGGATTAATTTTTTGAAAACCCTTCTTGTGATTCATGAATATGTTTATTATATTTTGATTGAGGGTTATAAAGTTGTGCAAGTGGTGCACATCACGTTGTGGAAATTTTTTTGCATGTGTTTTAAAAGTAGTTGTGGTTTTTAAGGTAGCGATTTAACAAGAATTTTATCTTGTTTGGTCTATGGTTATATGAACGTGATGTTATGAAATACATGATAAGTAGAAAATGATCACATTGGGAATCCATGGAAACTAGGTGGGTGGACTAATAATAGAACGCTAGAAGACTCAGAGTTGGTTGTTCTGGTATTCATATAGAAATATTGATGATACAACAGTTACTAATTGATATTTATGATCGGTTACCACTATCCCCAAGGGGTTTCACCTCCCATTGGTTCATTAATTAGAACACTATTAGTTGTGGGTTTTTCGCCACATCTTATCGAGAGACAATTTACCTAGTGACCCATTACTATATAGTTTCTTTAGTTTTTCTGGTGACTTGGTTATCTATGGGGATATCACACATAATGTTGGTTTATGGTATACTTAGTTGGTTACATTAAAAATAAATCGTATCCTCTATTAAAAATATCCCTTTAAAATGTTTTTCATAGAAATGGTATTAATTTCCCTTTTATAAGCCATGATATTTTATTTATCTTATAATGTTTAGAGCAGAGAACCTCTTTGTTGGGTGGCATTATAATGGGCCACGTATCAGACCCTATATAAAACCTTTTGGTGTAATTACACTTGGAAATTATTGATACAGATAATGGTAGGGAATTAAGAGATATTGGTTAAATTTTCTAGAGGTCGTATTTAAGCAGTTGTTGTGGTGGTGGCTTGAGGGTGTTGATCGACATATAATATAGTGGTTTTGGGATAGTTATTATTCCCATATTGGTTCTAGCCTATTTAATTTTTTGTTTAAATGATGTAAACATCAATTTGAAAAAATTTATGCCATGTTCAGTTTGGTATATTCAGTTTTGTATTATTCATTATTGTTGGTAGTTTATGATTATGTGATCAGGTAAAAGCATTCCCAAAGTGCTTCAATGATACATGGAATCTAGTTTCAAGCATATATGGATCGGGAATACCATTTGGTACATACCATTGTCCATTTCGGGCACTGGGATAGATAGTGTCCCAGAATGGTTAATTACAAAAAATTATCATAGTAGGTCACACACTTTTGGGTTATGTTATTTTAGAAAGATTTGGGTTAGAATGGAGTTTTTATTTTTGGATGTCATGTTTTGGTTAATATTAGGGTTCTTAGACATCTCATCTCATGATGGGACATGAGTGTAACACACTAATATTTCATAATACTTTATCTCCTAAATGTAATTCAATAGAATGCATCACACACAACACTGAGTTCGAGCGCATCACGACATACCAAAATAGCCGTTTAAAAAGTAGTTTAGAATAATACTTACTGAATTTTTAATTCTATATACTCTATATAATTTAACAACCAAAATAGGTATTTTTTTAGGCAAAATATAACAACAAATACAATTTTCCAGATAAAAAAAATATTTTTCAAAATAATCGCATTTTCCACCTATTAATGGAGAACCGTTTTTCAATCCAATATTTGACACTTTTATATATTCAATTAGACAAAATAAATTTTTTATTTAGATTCGGGACAAAAAATTTAGTTTGGATAATTTTTTGTTGTTTTTTTGGTAACTTGTATATTTTGGTGAATAATGAAAATTTCTATATTTTTATAAAAAACCATTTTAATTAAAATAATTTATAGGGTTAAATTATACATTTGAATGGTTTTAAATAATAATTAGATTAAATTTTTAACTTTTATTCCAAATTTTTCATTGGAATTAATTTTACATTTAAATTGGACATAAACAGATATCAATCTTTTGCTAGTTATTACTTCTCAAAAACTCGCATTCTAGTTTTGAAAATGAGAATTGATTTTAATATAATTAATGAAAGTTATATGTTTTGAGTTTAGAAAAATAGAATTCACTTTTTTCATTCAGAATATAAAAATTAGCTTATGGTTAATTTTCGTTATTTTTTGAAAACATTATATTTTTAATGAATAGTTTAAAATATTGTATAGTACATAAAAAGCAACATTTTAATTTAAATAATTATTTTTAATAAAATTTATCATAAATTAAAAATATTTACATAATACATATATTAGTCCAATATAAGTCATATAATCACTTTTATAAATAAGATTATATATACCAAATTTTAGTTAACACATTTAACTTCTTTTGACCAACATTCTAAGAACATTACCCATCTTCTAGGCACATTATCAAATTGGAAAAAATTGTAATTTTCAAGCTTCTATGAATTGAATTTAAAAAAATTGATAGAAATGGTTGACATCAGTAATTAAAATGTGGTTCAATATGATGAAATGAATTTTGTATAGTAAATATTGAATTTTATTTACCACGGTAAAAAGTAAATAAGGTAATTAGTGGTAAAAATAATATTAAAATTACACAAACAAGTGTCTGAATATTATTGGATAAGTTTATTTCGACCAAAATAAACCTTAAGACAAAAATAATAACATTTTGATCCATTTGGGTTTTATTTGGACATTTATTATATTTTATTTAAAAAATAGTTAAAAATGTTAAATTCAATGTTTAATTACTAAACCATTTTTAATATAGGGGTTCAGAAAAGATAAATTTGATAATAAATATTAATTATAAATATAAAAATATTTCATACATCATTTTATTTTATTTTTATTTATTATACATTAAATAATTAAATTTAATTATGACTGAATGATGATTTTTTAATAACCTTATTAATGAAGGATTAAAATAATTGATATTATAAATATCAAAATGAAGGTAAATTAAGACTTTTGATTCAATCCTAGAATTTTATTGGTTAATATTACATGTTAGGGTTTATTTAATGTATTTTTTTCTATGTATTCATCTTTTTATGACATTCACAAAATCCTTATTCTAAATAGTGTCAAAATTAACAAAAATGAGATATTAAAAATAATACTATATTATTAAATGATATAATATTCCTAAAAATATAATGATCATCCAAAGGACTTATATACTGATATATATTTCATTAATGAACCACTTTTTTTCACTTGTCATTTTATTGTAAGTTTATTAAACATGTAATAGAAGAGTACAAGAAGACATGGTAAAAGATAAACTATTAAACATAGAGTTAAATATAAATAATAAGGTTAATATAGTGATATAGAAACGTCTAAAAACCTATTTTTTGAGATTATTTAGACCCATAATAACCTTAGCCTCTATAGAAAATCCATTTATACGTATTAGAAACAAATAATGATATTATAATAAATTAATATTTCATGCTTTTCCTAATGTGCACCTCACCTCTCTTATTAAAGTGTACTCCCCCTTCTCTTAAATTAACAACTCCAATGCCATTTGGATTTATGAAACCCTACTCAAATATCCTCCCAACTACCATGAATTCATCCTAGATTCTTTAATTTGATTAGAAAGCCATCATATATAACCCATTTCGTTAAAATCAAAAGGAGGAACCTTAAGAAGAAGTAATTATTACATCACGTCATTTGTAGTTCTTTTATTTTTCCACTTCCTCTTTCATTGTTGATTCAAAAAATAATAATAACTCGAGTAACTTATAAATAATTTGATGTTATTATAAATATATTATATCCATATTCATTATTTTATCTATCCTATGAATAACAAATTCACCATACGTGGATACGTATGGTTTACCGTCTCCACATTGTGGTGTAGTTTGTTGTTCAACACATCATTATTTGGATGGGTATAATAATGAGTATAGTTGATTTAAATAAAAAATATAACATTTTAGTTATTATTTCTATATAATATGACATCCAATTACAAAATATTTCATTATCAAAAGAATACATCATCTCTTGTGTGTATGTATGGCTTACCGTCTCCACGACGTGATGTGATTCATTTCCACGTTCACTAATCAAAGATGTTTATAAAAATATATATTATTAATAAGTATGTATTATATGAAATAATAATTCTACATGAAATATATATATGTATTTGTTTATTTATTTACATATATCTCATTCACTTACTTCCATTCAATATGATATGAAAACAGAAATGACGTTTATGCGAATGTACGACCAACCGTCTCAATAAACAGTGTTTTACATTTCATTTATCTATCTATTATACATATTTATATTCTGAATATATATGATACATACATAATATTTTATATTCTGGAATCCATTAAATCACGATATTAGTGATATGATCTAGAATAACAAGTTATAACAAGTTCGATAAACAAAGCAATTATTATCCCAAATTTTATTTTAACATAGAAATTATTATTAAATGGTTAGTATAAAGCCATAAATGAATAAATTATGATGTCATAAATATGAATATTGTTCTGGTATCATATAATAACTGACTATGGTAATTATACATGAGGTTAAACGTACCCTCGAACAATGGAAAGTACAAGGTATAGGATAACTTCTCAATTTCATTATAATCTGAGATTATTTATCTGTATGTATTTACTAGGAAATATTTATCATCCATGTCCATGTTTTATTAAAAAAATAAAAAGTAATATTTTATTGTTTTTTGGAATGGAACCATTAAATAGATCATCATTTTAAATGATTTAATGATTTATTTTTCTAAATCTTTTTAATTAATGTCCATGTTTTGAAAATGATTTTACGGAATTATTTATATAGACATCATTGTTTTAAAATGATAATTACATTCAAAAGTTTCAATGTTGTATGAGACACATTAATTCAAAACTCTCTATTATAATACTTCATTTATAAACGTGTTAAATTTATATGATTTCATATAAAGTGATATTTCTCCCGAGATTTTTACTAATGATTTTCAACTATGTAAACATCCTTTACTGGATATTATTCTTGATTGAGGTTGATTTGTTATAATACAATATTCTATATTTTATCGAATGAGTTTTGAAATGTTTGACTATGGATGTGCTATTTTTATACCATTCATGGTTTATGGTTAATATATTAACATTTCATTTTCTAGTTTTAAAATGAATTTTTATGTTATGTTTCTAAATTTTCATATGAGGAATTAATTGGTATTAGTAAGTGATGGGTGGATCCTGGTATAGCTCCTCGATGCCTTAGTAAGTCTCATGAGACAAATTAGTGTCTTGGCACAAGGCGTTGAAAAAAAATATTATTGGCACGAGTCCTTGACTATGTGGTTCTGATGTCTGGTATTATACATTACCTAGTTATGAAATTAGTCACTACATGTGATTATTATACTTGTAGAATATCTATGTGCATAATTAAATGGAATTATATGATTTTTATTTTTCAAAATTATTCTGACTTTTAAGTTAAAAAGGCTTTTGTTTTAGTCTTTTACCTTGCCTTCAATGTTAATGATTATTTAGTAAAGTATCCAGTGTATTTTTTATCATTACTAACCATATGAGCTCACCCATTTCTTAGGTTTTATTTCCCTTGAATTCAAAGATGTGTATTATGATTTATATGCCGGTTTAAGCTAAGGTAATAATGGAATTATCAATGGATTATTTATTCCGTGTTATATGTTATAAATTATAATGTAATGTTCATTTATGTAATCTATTTACCGAGTCTTCTAAATTGATAGGTTCATCGGAACATAACTCTTTATAATCATGACAATGTATTAAAATAATGCACTGACTACGAGCTTCTCGGGTCGAGGCGTTACAGTTGTTATCAAAGAAAATTTATCAAGAACCTTGGAAATAGATTTAGATAAACTATGATTTTGATACATTATCCTAAGATAGACTTTGAAGATTAGTATAGAAGAAAATCATATAATTTTGGTAATGTAAAATTTTAGTAAATTTCCAAGAAATACATACCTTTCGGGATATGAGCAGGCAGTGGTGGCTCTGGAACATATATATCTAGGTATAAAACATAAAAACCCGGCATTGAGCTAGACTCGAATGGGAAATGGAGCATGATGACAAGACTTATTTTACTATTTATGATGACACTCCCATGGGATATTCATAGGGCATTTCACATTTTTTTACTATCATTATGGAGGATTTATGATTAAATATGTCAGCAATGAAACCATTTTTATGATTATTATAATAGATTTGTGAAAATATTAAATTAATAATGTTAATTTTTATAATTTTTATTATAAATTATGAAATTATATAACCTACTGTATTTCACCATTTATAAATGGTTCCCATTATAATTAATGAGAACACTAGTAATATGCATGCTCCAAAGAGTAAGAAGGGTCATATATTTCACTGTCTTTAGAAAACTTTTTGAATGGAAATAGTCTACCGTGAATTATCATCATATAAAGAAATAATATCACTTGTTAATAAGATAAGTAATGAATTCTAAAATTTATATGCAATTTAAGGTAATAAAGTGAAGAAGAGGATGTAATAGGAAAAGATGGATAAATTGAATAATGAAAAGAAAGATTTTCACACATGTGATAATTGTGGAAATAATCACCTTGGTAAATTCTTGAAGGGAATTGGAGTTTGTTATAAGTATGGAATAAAATTCAACTACTTCGTGAATGAATTAGAAATAAAAAGGTTTCAAATGTACAAGGATTCTCTTGTAAGGAGGTTGAACACTACACGAATCATTGTGCAAATCATCAAAGTATGCCCCAAATGATGATATTTGATAATAATCAAGATGTGATACTACTGAAGATGAAGAGGAATGATTAGTATTCATATGATGTTATTAATTAATTGTGTAAATTGAGTATTTTATTAATTATTTAAAAGTTTAAATAATTATTGATTGTATATATATAGTACTGTAGTACTATTTTATTAAGGATTTGAGATTGAATGGTACCATGTAAAGTGATGTAGTTTCATGTAAAACTTTTTTAATAATATATGTTTGGGGGAAATATAACCCTTCATATGTTTCTTAAACCGATATAATGATTTCAGAATAAGATATAATTGGGTGGGATAAATTATATTGGATATTATTGACTACCTAACAACTAATTAATTATTTGTTGATTCCATTATTGTTGGAGTTTTCAACATTTTTGGATATAAGAATTATATCAAAAATTCTATAAGGAATAATGGATCATATATGTAACAAATAATGTTTAATGGTAATTAAGGGTGTTACCATGTTTTAAAAGAATACATGATGAAGGTATTTATGTGTTATTACGTGGAAAAAGTGATCTTTATAAAGTTTACCTTCGTTATAAGTTTTGGAATGTTATTTTGGACATATGTATTTTTGATAAGTCTAAAGGTTAGAAATAATTAATTTGGACATTGGATACTATTGTTTAAGGTTAAAAAAATCATGAGATTATTTTTTGATTGTAATTAAAAAGACAAACCCGAGGTCGGGTGACAACACATCGCATCCGGCAAGGCTGCGAGACTTGAACCCACAACCGAAGGGCGACAAGGGTGCATCCATACCACTGGCCTATGTGATGTCCTGATTTATATAATGTAGTTTTTTTACAATATTTTGACAGATTAATTATAAATTCATTTTTTTGGACCCCTATAAGTTTAGGATAAATATAATATTTTTGAGTTCTATTGGAGTGTAAGATGATTTTGTGTTAGACATTTGTGAATGATGGAACTCCACTTCTCAAGTATTCATTTTTTATTCTCTATTATTCTATGAAGAAATTAATTCTTAAAAATTAGGGATGGGTTCTTAAAATAAAAAATTTGTTATCATAATAAATTATGTTTTATTGAACCGATGATAATTTAAATCATCATAGATTTGTGGATTTGAGGCCCTCAATATTCCATTTATTGTTCACTTGTTTGTTATTGATGACCTTGATAACTCTCTATCAATATTTACATTTTCCCTCCAATTATGTGTGTCTAATATTAACCAATTTTATCCTATTTGAGATATTAATTATGTGGGGTCTTTTTCATTTCCATTTCCCTCTTATTAAGACCAAATTTAATTAACCCTATTTCTCATGTGGGTTTTCCACAATGGTATTTTCTATTTTTCAACCTTTTATTTTAAAAGAAAATTTTCAAATTGTGAGGACACAATTTTTTGAATTAGGGGATAATGTAACACCCCAGGATTTCATAATACATTATCTCTTTATTTTAATTCAATAGATTTCACCATAGGCAACATTATGTTTGAGCACACCACGAGTTACCAAAATAGCCCTTTTAAATATTGGTTATGAATAGTATTAACAAAATTTGAATTCCATATACTCCATATAATTTAGCATACATATTATGTGTTTGTTAGACATAATATAAGAACAAATTCAGTTTTTTAGATAAAAGAAGTTTTTTTAAAAAAATTCAATTTTAATGCCTTTTAAAGGAGAACCCTTTAAAATACAATATATGAAACCATTATATATTCATTTTTACAAAATAAACTTATTATTTTGAAGAGGGGTTGAAAATTTTAGTTTGGATAATTTTTTGTGTTTTTCTGATATCTTTAATATTTTGATGAATAGTGAAAAAATACAAAATATTAATTAAAAAAAAATATTTTAATAAAAATAATATATAGTGTTAAGTTATAAATTTGAATTATTTTGAAGTATAATTCAATTATATATTAAACATTTAATAAAATTTTGGTCACTGGAAATAATTTGACATTAAAATTGAACATAAACACATTTCAATCTTTTGATTGTTTTTACTTTTGAAAAACCAGCTTTCTGGTTTTGACAATGAGAATTGATTTTGAATTAAATAATAAAACTTATATGTTTTTAATTTGATAAAAAAGATATCATTTTTTAATTCATAATAACAAAATTAGTTTAGGGATAATATTTTGTATTTTTCTGAAAACATTCAATTTTTGAGGAATAGTGTAAAATACTTCTTATTACACGAAAACCAAAAATCTCATTTTAATAATTATTTATAATTAAAATTTATCATAAAGTCAAAAATAGATATATAATACATATATTAGTCCAATCTAAGTCATTTGGGTCATTTTATAAATAATATTAGATATATAAAATTTTATTGAACCTTTGTAATGTCTTTTTACCCACCTTCTAGGCACATTTACCCATCCTCTAGGCACATTTGAAAATTTTTACAAAACATAATTTTACCTATTCTATATAATGAATTTAAAAAATCTGCGAGACACATTTGACATCAGTAAGTAAAATTTAGTCCAATAGGATGAAATTAATATTTGATGAATAGTAACTTTTGAATTTTTTTCCCACGAAAAAAATAAATAAAGTAATTAAGTGTAAAAACAATATTCAAATTACACCAAAACATGTCTTAATTGTATTGGATAAGTTTATTTTGACCCAAATCATCTTTAGGAAAAAAATAAGATCATTTTTTCCATTTGGGTATGATTAGGAAATTTATTATATTTTATTTAATGAATAGTTAGAAGTGTTTAATTCAATGTTTATTCAGTAACACATTTTTAATATAGGGTTACAGAAAATAAAAATTAGACTATAAATATTAATTATAAATCTACGAATATTTCATACCTCGTGGTATTTTATTTATAATTTTTAGACATTAAATAATTACATTTATTTATTACACAACAATGATTCTGTAATTACCTTATTAATGAAAGATTAAAATAATAGATATTATAAATATCAAAATAAATGTAAATTAAGAATTTTGATTCTATACATGAATTTTATAATTGAATATGACATGTTAGGGTTGATTTAATGTATTCTGTTTGAAGTAATAAACTTTTTAGGACATACACCAAAACCAAATACTAAATAGTGTCAAAATTTAAATAAATGAGTTTTTAAACCAAATAGTATATTATTAAATGATATAATATTCCTAGAAATCTATTGTTTATATAGAGGAATTATATAATTATATATATGTCATTAGAGAACCACTTCTAGTTTTCATGTCATTTTATAGTAATTTTATTAAACAGGTGATAAAAAAAATAAAAGAAGACATGGTAACAGTTAAACAATTTAACTAAGAGTTCATTCTAAATGATATGGGTTATATGGTCTCTTAAACATTTCTAAAACCTATTTGTTGAGAGGATTTGGACCCATACCCGCCATATACTTTAAATAAATCCATTTGGAGGTATTATAAATCTAAAATGATTTTATAATAAGTTAATATTTCAAGCTTTTCCTAAAGTGATCCTCACCTCTCCTATAAAAGGGCACGTCCCCTTCCCTGAAATTCACAACTCCAAATCCATTTTTTCGCCCAAAACCATTGAAATTATAATCCCAAATACCCTCAATTAAACCTATATTAATTAGATTTATCTTAAAGCCAACCTAAGGAGCCTTATTGTTGAAATCAATAGGAAGAACCTGAATAAAAGACAATTATTTTATCACCTCATTCATTGTTATTTTTCTTCCACATCCACTTTTTTTTTATTTCCATGCCAAAATAATAAATTCATTACCATCTATATACTTTTATGTTATTATAAATATGTAACAAACATATTCATTATTCTATCTGTCATATGAACGACAAAGTCAACATATGTGTGTACATATGCCTTACCGTCTCCACGTCGTGTGTAATATTTTATTCAACACTTCATTATTTTGGATGGGTATAATAATGAGTATAATTATTGTAAATAAAAAAGATAATATGTTACTGATTATGTATATATAATATACCATAAAATTCCATATGATTTATCCTTCAATAGAATGATATCATCTCTCATGAATTCATACGACTTACCATCTCCACGACGCGGTGAGATTCATTTCCACATTCATCATTAAATATTGATTATAAACATATATATTATTAATAAGTATATAATATATGAAACTTTAATGATTCTTTAAATATATATATATATATATATATATATATATGTATTCACATACATATCATTCACTTACTTCTGTTCAATGCGATATGAAATTGGAAATGTCATTTATGCGTACGTACGGCCTACTGTCTCCATAAACGGTGTTTTCAATTTCATATATCTGTCTATTATACATATTTATATTCAGAATATATATTATAGATAAATAATATTTTATAGTCTTGATGTAATTAACTCATGATATAAGTGATACGATCAGGAATAACAAGATAAAACACTTACGATAAAGAAAGAAATTATTCCCCAAATGTTATATTAGCAAGTAAATTATTATAAAATGGCTAGTATAATGACATAAATGAATAAAGTATGATATCATAAATATGAATATTTTTCTGATAAAATTTAATAACATACTATGGTCATTATACAGGATGTTAAATGTAACCTCGACCAATGGAAAGTTCAAGGAATGTGTTAATTCTTCAATCACATTATAATCACAAATTTTTTATGTGTAAGTATTTTCTAGGAAATACTTATCATCAATAACCAAGATTCCTAAAAAAAATCAATAGGTATCTATTATGGTTTTATTTATGGGAATCAATTACAAGATCATCATTTTAAATGATTTAATGATATATTTTCCTAATTGTTTTTAATAAATTTCCATGTTTTAAAACTAATTTTATGAAAAAATTTATATTAACATGATTGTTTTTAAATGTTAATTCCTTTAAAAAGTTTCAAATTGGTATGGGACACTGTGATTCAAAAATCTATTTTAGATGACATCTTTATAAATGCGTGACATTTAAATGTTTTCACAGAAAAATATATTTCTCTCAAAGTGTTTTACTAATCAATTTCAACAATTTCAACCTCCTTTACATGATATTATTCTTGATTAAGGTTTATTATTTATAATAAAACCTTCTATATTTTTTTAAATTATTTATGACATATTTGACTATGGATGTGATATTTTTATACAATTCATGGATTATGGTTAATGTATTAATATTTTTTATACATGTTTTAATATTAATATTTATGTTATGTTTCAACATTTTTATATGAGGAATGTATTGGACATTATAAGTGACGAGTGGAGCCCGATATAGATCCTCGATGCATCAGTAGGTCTAATTATAAATATTAGTGTCTCCGCACAAGGGCTTGAAAAACTTTTATTTGTAGACTTTTCACGAGGCCTTGACTATGTGGTTATGATGTCTGACATTATGCATTCCATCAATATGAAATTAGTTTTTAAATGTGATTACTCAACTAGTAGAATATCGATGTGAATAAGTAAATGGAATTATTTGATTTGAATATGAAAAATTATGTTGAATTTTATGTTGAAAAGGCTTGTGTTTTACACTTGTACATTTCTTTCATGGTTTATGCATATTTATGAAAGTATCCATTATATTATTTTTCCTTACTGAGCATATGAGCTCGTCCATTTCTAATGTATAATTTTCTGAGGATTCCAGGAAGTTTATTATGATATATATGTAGGTTTATGTTAAGGGAATAATGTAATTATCAAAGGATTATTTATGTACTGTTTTATGTTAAAAATTGTATTGTACTATTCATGTATGTAATCTACTTTCCAAGACTGCTAAACTGCACTGTTCTTCGGGACATGATTCCTTGTAGTCATTCCATTCTATTAAAAAAACGCAAAGACTATGGGCATCTGTGGTTGGGGAGTTACATTGAGTTATAATGGATGGTCAGTTTTCATTTAGTTCATTTAGTTTATTTGTACATGGAACTGAAAAATGGAGTTGGGATAATGCTCATAGTGAGCTTGTAGGGCTGGAAAGCCATGTGGATCCAGGGACATGGTCCTATAACACTCTCTATGATGGTGGTGTGATTTTGGTATGTTTTCCAACAGTAATTAAATGTCACTGATTATAATTAGTTTCTTCTTTAATTTTTTATCTTTCGGGTTATAAATTTTGCATTTAAATTCCTTACTTTGGATGTAGGAGTTTATAGATTTATTGTTAGAAATTTTATTTTTAGGGAGGATGAATAATGTATTATCATAACTATTTTGAAGATGTATTTAGAAAAGTGGATTTTTATAAAAAAATATTATTGAATGGGGATTAGATCATTGAGATTTTATTTTTGTAGTCAAAACATTTGGTTTATCAATATTTATTTTCTAGAGAACATGAACAATTTCATAGTGGTTTTTTTCGGATATCACTGTTAATTTGGTTTTATTGAACTACTGGAATATGTTTTTATTCACATAAATTTGTATCTAAAAATGATCTTTATTGGGATGAGATTTTTTGGGATTGATGGGTGGATTTGGAAAATGGTATTTAAATTGGTACCAAGTGATCATTTGAAAAGGTTTATTAATTTTTTAAATTTAAGGTTCCATAAGAAGATAGATGTGTGGGGTTTGTGTTTGTTTTCCAAATTAGAGAAGTTTTATTTTGACTCTTTGTATTCCCATGAGTTACCAGGTGCATAGTATATGCGTGGAAAGTGAATGGGTGGCCATTGTGGCACAAGAAAATGAACATTTGAGTCCCATGAGATTTCATTTGTGATTGTGAAACCAACCAATCCTATTATTTTTTAAAATGTGATTATAAGACAAATTATGACGTTATGATAAGTAATTGTTATGTGGTGTGTCTCAATGTGTTCTGGGAATATTCCTTGCAATATTTTTTGATTTTGAAAACAATTCTTATTTAAATGATGATTCGGTTTTTAATTTTTTATCAGTATGTTGGTTTTGAGAAGATGATTAGTGTGTTGTTTTTAATGATATCAGGATAAGCCTTTGAGTTGGTTTTGATCACATGTTCGGTGTTTTGTTGTTGTAAATTTTGGTCGATGGGAATGTTTGATTGGTTCCTCGGTTTCCTTGTTTTTATGTTTACTCTCTCATAAAGAATCAGTGCATATTCGAAGTGATGCCATTTGTGATTCATAATTAGAGGACCCTCTAGTTGATCTATGTAAGGAATACTTTATTGAGCATGGGAAAATGAATCTACCTCTCCTCTTTCCATTATGAAGACCCACATACATTGAATGATTAGATGTGGAAGGAATTGGATGAAGCATTAGTTTCATGAGTTATCTTAGTCATCAATTGTGAATTTTTTAACCTTTCTTCCTAAATTTTCAGTCTATAAATAGTGAAGCTAATATTCCAGTAATGGAAAGTAGACTGAAGTTGTTGGTGATGGTCGCAATGAAAGAAAGTCCTCTAGATATTTAAACAGTTTATTTCAGGAATGGTGTCTTGTTATTCAATCATCATGGAATATTTGTTTTTAAAAGGATTTCATGGACAAAGGATCCAAATACGTCTCATACCTATATATTTTTATGTCATTGGAACCAGTTCTACTGAGGTTTTTTCTTGGAGGTTTCATAGTGCTTATCCCACCACATCAAAGACACACATTCTTGGCTACAGGAGTAGTACTCTGTTCGGTGTTTTTTTAATGTACCTCTCATTATAAAACTTTAATAAGTTATTTTCAATGTTTCTGGTGTTTTTAATGGTATTTATAAACTTTAAAATGAAAATAATGTTTTGGATTCTTTTGACAACATCTATTTTGATAGAAGCGTATTTTTCATGTGGAAATTTTGAATCTGTACATTTTGAATGAAGTTGTATGTTATAGGAATTTGGTTACTATTGTTCCTCATTCGAGGGGAAACATGATGATATTAATGTTTTTCCTGAATTGACATCTTACTGAGGTCCGTTTTTGAGGTGAAGTGGGTTATATGGTGTGATGTGTTTGGTTGGTTCTACCTAGATTTCTAGGTTGATTCTTGTGGAACTTAATAATGAGTCCAAACTGGGGATCTATAGATCCTTACTGTGAGGTAAGAGATGCTTCAATCATCAGGGCTCCAGCCAATGGCCCCGAAGTGAATCACACATGCATTTATGAATCATGTCGGGTGAGAGGGACCTTGGTCCGGCATAGTATTCAGTGTTAAATCGGGGAGTTTTAAGATTCTATATTATAGATCCATTGACATGGAAGGGTCCAATTTTATGTGAAATGATGTGAAAGAATCATCCAACATTACAATATATGTTGGTTAAATAGATCCTTATTAGTTATAGGGAGTCGTTGATGTCTACATTTTGTGAATTCTAATGGTTGTGTCTTTTTTAAAGTGAAATCATAGTTTAGTTCTCCTTTTATTATTAACCTCATGGATGGATTTGATTTTAGACAATCTCATGGTTGGATATTTCCATTGTAATGTTTTTCCATGGTTGAGGGATTTTTCTAACTTATGTTCGTTGGTATGTGTGGAAATTGCCCATGTCTTCCCATATTGGGTCTTCCATGTCATTCTAGTCCAGATGGAAAAATTGGTTGGTTCTTATGATGGGGAGACCCATCATGGGTATGGTTGAAATTACTCTAGATTATATCGGTGTTATATTTTTTCTTATGGTAGGGAGTCCTTTTTGTCCTCCCTATGTTCGTAATGTGGTTTCATTTCTAGTTTCAACATTCCAGTGTGTATCATCTTTCAGGGACATATTTGATTAAAATTTTTGGGTTATAGCGTGCCTAGTGTTGTTGGAGAAATATTGTAGATATATTCATTGATAAATGGTTTACATTCATTTACTCATATTTTGTGAGAGGTTTTAGTTCCATTTGATGATGTCTAAAGTGTCCTTGTATTTATGTTTTTGGTGAGTCTACCTGACCTAAAAGATTATCAGTTATTCTTTTCATATGAAACCATTGAATAGATTTCCAGGGTTAGAAAACATTATGATGGAGAGAATTGTCACAAATGAGTTTTTTTAATCCTTGATTCTAATTCTAATATGGGTCTCAATTTTTATCATGAGATCCAGGTGAGATGGGTTGCACGTTTTGAGGTAATATTCAATTTATTTTTGGTAAAGGTTATTACCTTGTGGCTTCCTTTGTATCGTTCTAGAATATTTGAACATTTGGGATCAAACATCATGTGGAACATCGTTGGAACCTAGTTAAGGGAAACCATTCACCCCTGCCTAGGTTCTTATGCAGTAGGTGATGGTTTTGGGATGTGAGATATCACACGACTCCCACATGGTAAGTAAGGACTAGTGGTAGAACCCTTAGGTAGGTGTCTCTTAGATAGATAGGGGTACACGGTCACCTCATATTTTGAAATAATTGAAGAATAATCATGGCACATGTCCAGATCATTGAAAATTTGATTTCCCAATCATACCCTCCTTTGGTATAAACCCCAAATCACTCATTTATCTTCCCATTCGGATTTACTACCCTAGGAACCCCTCCCCCTTCCATCTTCCTCCCTTGGGGTCCAATGTTGTGGTCGATTTGGTTTAGATTCTTCTATATAGCCTCATGTATGTACCTTATCTCATGGTTTTAGTATCTTTTCTTGAATTTTCTTCCGATTTCTTTGGGGTTTCAATTCTCCATAGAATATTGTATCATTTTTAGGGTAATATATTAATATGTTTGGTTTGATATTGATGTTTTATGTTTAATATTACCTTTAAAGGTTGTGGTTGATGTACATTTTAAGTTTTACATTGATTTCCAGATGTTTCTTCACTCGAGGTAGGTGGTTATATGTTTAAACATTTTTTGGTGTATTTAATGTTCTTTTAATGTTTCTAATTTATTTTCTATAGGTTATCTATGATTTGAGAAAATGGTTTCTTAAAAAATCATGTTTTTTTGTTTTGAAAATTTATTTTTAATGAAAATGGGCTATGTTCCATGGTTTTATCATATTTTCCCTTTTATTATATTACATGAAGGTGTTTGATAAACTGAGTAGATGATCTAAAACCAATGAAGTTAATTTTATGTGAATGTGATTTATAAAGGGTTTTTGAAAAGTAAATTGTCTGTATTTCTTTTGTAAACCCTTATTGTGCCTCTTCAAAATGTATACTAATTTTTTAAAGAGGGTTATTAAATTGCGAAAGTTGTGTGATTCATGTTTTACAATGTTTTTGTTGTATGTTTCGTTTTAAAAGTGTTTTTGGTTATAAAGGTAGTGATTTATCATGATTTTTAATATTATTTAGTCTATGCTTATATGAATGTAATATTATGCATGTCCTGAGAAATGAAAAATGAGCACAATGGGAATCATTGGTGACTAGGTTGGTTGACTAGGACTAATACACTAGATTACTCATAAGTGGTTCATCATAGATTCATCTATATATATTTTTGATTCAACAATAAGTAAATAATTCTAATGATTGGGAACCACTAGGGCCATGGGTTTTCCCCTCCTAGTGGATTATGAATATGAATGTTGTTCACCATGATTTCTATGACACATTTCTCCAAGATACAATATACATTGTGTCCCATTGCAAGCTAGTTCCTATAAGTTTTTCGTATCACGTAGTTCCTTGTAATGATATCTCACTTACCGTTCGTATACTGTATACTTTGTTGGTTACTTAAAACAAAAATATAGTCTTCTTTAATTTGTTTTCTATCAAAAAAATCAATATAAATTATATTAATTATTCTTTTATAAAACATTCATGTATATTTATCATATAATGTTTATATAATGAACATATTTGTTTCATGGAATCCTACCTGGCTTTGGCTCACACCCTACTAACACATTTGGTGTAAGTAGACATGGTAATGTTTGATACCGGTAATGTCAGGGCAGTATGAGATGTTGGTTCGGGTTGTAGAGGACTTTTTTAAGAAGATGATGTGGTGGTGACTTTTGGGAGGTGATCATCTTGTATTATAGTGTTTTTTGGAATGTTCTTATTCCATTTTTGGTTTTCATCTCGTTTGGGGATTTCATTAAATGTTGTAAACATAAATCGAAAAATTGGTTATGCCCTGTTTGATAGTGTATATTCAGTTTTCAATTATTAATTATTTTTGGTTGTTTATGTTAATGTGATCGAGTAAAATCATTCCCAAATAATTTTTTTGATACTTGGGAACTAGTTTCAGCACGTACAAACCAGGAATTCCCTTTTGGCCATGACGGAATCTGAGCTAGAGATCCATATATGTATGAAAAGTGAATCCTCACCAAAATTTCCAATGCAACTAAAGCTATAATGGGATCTAGTGTGATCTCTATCAGAAAAATGTATCTCTATACCTATTTCAACCAGTATGTATCATATTCATAAGCACATTTTAATATTATCCCACCATATAAGATTTCAAATGAATGCACGATATAGAATATGTCAATCCCATATATGATACTCATATGTTATCAATTATCAATGTGTATATAAATCATATCGATGAATATATCACATGTCATTCATCCTTATTTATAATCACATGACATTTCCTTCAACCAAATATATAAAAAATATCAAGGTGCGACCACCCCAATCCAATAGTCTATCTCAATCAGGGTCCTTGATGTTATACTCCTTAAATGAGTGAAAAAATCCCATCTTGGTTAAGCTTTATCCAATGGCATGATAATCAACATACCCAAACACACATATACTATCTTTTTAAAAATGTAATATTATTTAACCAGGTTATCAAATAATGGATGTTATCATTCCAGGAAACTCTTTAAATTCTCGTATTGTGGAATCATATAGAATACAAACATTCCTAATATAAAAAATACTTCTTCATACAACCGTTATTGTAGAATACATAGGCATTCATCCAAATTCAGTATATATATTATTTCAATAGCATAGATATTGGTGATATAATCTGAAATGGCCTATCATTTTACTAGTTATGGAGTTCAAGATACATTAATGAGATAAATTTTATACTAAAAATAAAATAAAAATCATAAAAAAATCGCCCATAAAACTCATTAAAAGATTTAATATTCTTGACATGGTAAAAAGAAAGACAAAAATGGTGTTCTCAAATATTGAAATAGTCGGTAAGGTTATCATATAGTGGAAGAAACAATGTGTTAATAAGGAATAGTCAATAAGTAAACATAGATAACTGAAAACACATTCTATTTAATCAATAACATGTGAATAAAACGAATAAATGGATAATACTAATGAAATAATCTAATGGATACAAATAAATTATTTAATAATGATGAGAAATTATAATATTGTGCATCATGATCTCATAAATCATGATATCTATACCATCAAGACCATATAGAATTATAGTTTAATCAGTGGGTAGGATTAGACGAAATGAAGACTTATTTTTTCCAATTTATTTGTCTCATGATACCTTATGATGAATCATGGGCCTATCTATAATAAATCCCCACTTGTCACTACATTTCCATTGGATTTATTACATATTTAAAGAATTGTTCAATTAATAAACAATATATCTAATCAATATATATCTGTATTGAGGAAATAATAAATATGTATCATTATTTTTATGAGTCAATCAGATAAACTTTATAGTTAATTTTTTTTGTAAAAATGGTATATGGTCTTGGTAACAATAAAATTTATGATACAAAGAATACTTCTATTTAAAAGAAATGTAATTTTTTATGATCATAAGAAATTTATTGTAATATTAGAATGGTAATTACAAAATATTTTTTAAGACAAATTATATTATTGTTAGGACTAATAGGGGCCTAGATATCCTTGTAGGGGGGGATCAGGGTATGGATGTTATTTTCTAAATTTTTCATATCCCAATAAATATGTACCTCCTTATTATAATTGTCACTTTATTTGTTCTTAAATGTTAATGTTGATCTTAACCTTTCCTTTTTTATCTAATAATTATTCATTGAATGTAGTGCAGGAATGACAGCACAAGGACACAAAAAAATTTACTTAGTTCACCCTCACTTAGCTATATTCAAGGAGCATACAACGATGATGTAACAATTATACCAAAATCACTAAGGCTCACTTCCAATAAGGATGGATCAGGATTGATTACATAAATTCCTAGGCTAACTAAATATACAATATTTAGTGTCTACTCACGCCATTCTAAAATATCAATCCCTATATCCCTTTCTTTGAACAATGCTGGTGGAAAGGATCATCATCTTCCTTTTCCTTCACTCACTACTCTTGGAAGGTATTCCCACATAGTTTATGGACTGTTAGGTCCTTTAATTATCAAGAAATCAAACTTCATCAAATATAGGTATATGCTCTATTAATGTACCTTTCCAACCATAGATGAAATCCATATTTCAGCGAATTTGTTATTTAGAGGAAAATTGTTTTACGAATTATTTTTGAGCATTTTCAATATTTATTGATTCCTCTACAAACCACCATGATACCTCATCAATCCACCCTAATTCCACTACATAATGATTAGAGGGTATGGTTTGTGGATCACCTCTCCTCTCGAAGCATCTCTAATCCGTGGACTACCTCTACTTCAATAGATCATCTCTCCTCCGCATATCAGGTCTTCCTTCTTTTTGTACCACATCTTCCTCCTCCACGTACTTCATTATTTGTGGGATATAGTCCCTAAATAAACCTTTAGTAGAATTGGTTCCAAATTATCCTTTTTACACTTCGTTGAATTCTCCCCCACAAACCTCTTTCAGACATCACCGAATTCCAAAATCAATGATATTTTCATATTAAAATTGATATTTTTAATAAATTGATTTGTGTTTATTATATAGGAAAATAGAAATTCAAAATCTGAAAATATGAGATTACCCAAATCATCAGTGGTACAAAATTCACTATATACCACTTATCATGTGAAACATTATACCGTATGTGGTCCACATTCTACATTTCTTCGTTTGCGTCATCCCAAATCACAATCACCTTTTCACGGATGACTCCCTTCATGGATGATCAAATAAATGACACATTTCTATGAGGGGAAATCCATCACGAGTACAGAAAGACTTCTGAATATCGGATGACTTCATCGTGAACTGGTTTCTCCCAAAAAATTGTTCCCGTGAGTGGGTGAATCTCCTGATTCGACCTTCCCTACCTTTACCGATATCCTTCAACATTCTACATACCACATTTTCAATCCACAAATTGTTATTTATGGTCTACATATTATGTTCCCCTAAAAAGAAATATTCATTTTCCAAAAACCATTATTATGATTTTGGGCCCCCAAAAATTGGAAAACACTGTGATCTACTTCCCCTTAAATACCTACGTTAGGAAACACCATCTATACTCATTCATGGTCATCTGGATTTTTCAAACAACAAGAACACACCCAAAACAAACCAAGAGAACACCATTAGGTTTTTTTTCACAAAAATCTTCCCCTTTGGGTTTTTTGAAAATAAGATAAAAATTTGATATATCATTAAATATTCTTCAAACATTTTACAGCATTCACTTCATGCGATTAAGAATGAGGTAATGGATTTAGTCTCTAAAACCAGATGATCTATGATTTGTCACAAACCAGCCCGAGTCGACCCTGAACCGGTCATAAGGGCCACTCGTGACATGTCCCGATAGGCATTCCTGATACTCCCCAGGTGGAAAAAAGCACAAAGGGAATCAATAGTGTACACAAGGGAACTATTTTTCCCATATATAAACAATCAATCAAACTTTAGAAAGAAATATACATGCCAAAATATTTTTTTATAAAAACTATATAGAAAATTGTGTGCATAGGAAAATGAAAGTACAATTAAACGAACAATTCAACAGACCAAACCTGAAAACCAACTAACTCCATGTGACCCTTCTGTTCACTCTCCAACATAATGATCACACTTCTCACAAGGCAACTGAGCTCATGTTGAAACCTGCACAATGGCTAAAAATAGAAGAAGACTATAGGCATTAGAATTAAAACTCAACAGCTTTTCCCGATATTCTATTCCTAAATAACATCCTTTAAAATAAAGGAAACATCAATTTCATGTTTTAATAAAAATATAAATGTATGTTTTCCAAATGAGGTCACATGCTATTAAAAATTACATGACAACAACATGCATGTTTTTTAAATAAGAATGCTAGTAACAATTTTCAAATTGGTGAAACATCAAAATGAAAATAGTTTTCAATAGTGTACCATGAAATAATTCAAAAATTTAAATAAATCACATAAAATGATCATTTCATCAACCAAACACAGCGTATAACAACAATGAGTACAAAATAGCCAATGACCACAACTCACGAGAACACCCCTAGGAACTAGATAGTTGTGAGCCCCATGTACCTCGTATCTCCAATAATACAAATACGGGAAAGGGAAGCACCCCTTATTTCAGATCTAAGAAAAACCACTGATAAAGGTTACCCTGTAATAGCGCTACAATTTTACCATTGATACATGGTCTCTTTATCAGCGCTTTTCTAGCGCTGATAGAGGATATCTTTATCATTGCTAGAAAAGCACTGATAAATAACTCATGTATCAACGCTAAAATTTTAGTGCTGATAAAGACAGTATATATCTGCACTAAAATTTTAGAACTGATGCAGGAATGATTTATCATCACTTTTTTAGCAATGATAAAACCTTAGTCCATTTTTTATAAAGTCAGTCACACAGTGCCCTCATTTTATCGCGACCTAAATCTCTCGCCGTAGTGGAACCCTGCGACTCCCCTCTTCCGCCCGCACTTATCTTGTCGAACCTCCACCACCCTCGCTCCTCTTCGTCAGACCTCCGCTTCCCGCAATGCCCCTTCAGTTTTCTGGACCTCCGCCGCCCTTGCTTCGCGTTGCTGGACCTCTGCCGCCTGCAACTCCCTATTCTCTTTGTCGGGCCTCCGCCGCCCACAACGCCCTCTTTGGTTTTCAAGACCTCCCAAGGCATGTTTTCCAAGCACTTTTTCAATATTGTTCTTTTTGTTGGTTGAATAACTTATTTGTGTTAAATATTTATGGTTATGGTGTTTAATTGCATCCATAGGGCCTTTCGTTAGTTGAGTTGGTGAATTAATTCTGGTTTTGTGAAGATATCAAGAAATAGGTAGGTTGTTCAATTATTTGAAATTGTTTTAGGTGTTTAATATGATTTATTTGGTTCTAAGATGGTTTTATAAATTGTCTGGGTTGTGGGAAACATGTATTCCAATTTTTTTGTTGTGCGTAAGGGTTTGATAATGACTTTGAAAATTGTAAATGGTTGTTTGTCATGTGTGTTTCTATTATTGGAAGTGTGATTGTATAAAATAGATATAAATTTATATAGGGGGTGGAATTGAGCACAATGGAATCCTAGTGATGGATAATATCCCAACCCCATAAACTCATTTATACCTAGAATACATTAATTCAAACAATAATAAATCACCAAAATTTAGTAAACCTTCCCAAACAAATTGAGTCCACCCTTAGGAGTACCGTGACACATCGAATTTAAGAGGAAAACAAGTAATTAGAATGTACTTAAATGAAGGCAGATAATAGGATGTTACATTGTCTTTATTAATGGTGTTACAAATAATGGTTATCACAAGGGGATAATTATAATGAATATGTCATTAATAGACCATATTATATTATCATAAATTTAAATATCATCATTGGAAAAACACTTTGTCAAAACATGAGACATTCTAATAATATAAACTTGTGGAATCATCTACCAAAATATATTTAATTCCATAAATTATAATACATTAAGTTACTATCTTTATCTAATTGGGGAACTCCAATAATATGATTTTAATCTACACTAATGTACACTAGTCAGTATAGTACTCTAATCTAGTTTATCATATAACATGATGTCTCAGATAGTTACCTATTTTTCCCTTACCATCAATTATATAGAGATAATAAAAAAGCATTTCACTAAAAAACTATAGCTATTAATAATAAAACATAAAAAATAAATCTCAACTAACATCCAAAACCATCCTAATAAATAATCAATTTATCCTATACATCCATGCCTCACAAAGAAATTAAATTCATCCCATTAATGGGTAAAAGTCAATATATAACATAATTATTCCAAGGATCAAAAATTAAGGATGTCAGAAGCATAATGTAAAAATATTTGATAAAAACTCCAAAAAGGAATTTGAAAAAACAATGGAATCCTTTTTAATTACCATCCTATTAAAAATAATATTTGAAATCATTCCTTTCAAAACATTTTTCAATCACATATTCCTCATTTAGAAACCTAATATATTCTTCAGAAATTATGAAAATCGTACCATAAAAAGAGTTGAAAATAATAAAAACATTTTTACTTTGATTGATTTATTCATGTAATTATTTAATAATTTTGAAAAATCATAAAACTCATATTTAGATATCCAATTTGATTTTATGAGAACAAATATCTTCTGAATTGTATTTATTATTGAATAAAAAACATGAAAAATACTATAATATCATTGTTTCATATTTGGATATAATTTTAAAAAAACTTTTAAAACCCCTAATGAATATCATACATTGGAATATTTTGATATGTTATAAATTTTAGGAACTCATACACTCCCCAATAGTCAATGAAATGAATTTTAGTAAATTTTTTAACTCAATATTTTTTGAAACCACTTTCCATAAATTTTAAAAGAAAAATTAATCAAAATTATGTTCCACAAAATCTCTAGACGGAGAAATATCCTATAATGAACTAGTCAAAACACATGTTTTTACTGCCATAATTGTTAGGGTTTAGTGAGAAAAAGAAAACCAAGGTTCCCTTGGTGGTGATGGTGGATATATGTGCTAGTAGTTCCCCTTTTGGTGACTATTATTGGTCGTGGAATGGGGATGTTGACCCTCATGTTTATTGGAGTCCTGGTTGTATTGTTGGATCCCTTACCTTTTTTTGTTATTTTGGTTTTGGTTGAAATTGTTAAATTCTTATCCCCTATTGCAGTGTTATCTTTTGGTCTATTATATTGTGAAATTTGGTTATTATATGGTGTTTGATTATTATGTCATATTTATGGTTTTTTTACATGAAAAGACCATTCCCAAAGGTGTTACTCAATTCCTATGAACTAGTTACAACCCTTGGGGATTGGTAATTACCTTCGGAACTTCCCACGAGTTGGGTCAGGTGTCAAGTGGGATGAGAACCTGGCCTAGTTAATGACAAGAAGTCTACACCATTGTATGGTTGTCTAAATCCTTTCTGTACTGTGTCCATGGGAGGTTGCAAAATGGTATCTTTTTTTATAGTCTTAAATTCCATGAGCCCCATTTTATTTTATTTTTTCTCCTACACAACACTCATTTGAAATCTTGATTCATTAAGGATGACAGGAGTCATTTTAACTCCTCCAAACCCCCTTCTTCTCAGATAGATCCAGTTGATGCGTTTGGTTTCTCTCTGATAAGGGGATATCTCATTGATTCATTAAGTATTACAAGATTCATTCTAACTCCTCCAAAATCCCTTCTTCTCAGATATCTCTAGTGGATGCGTTTGGTTTCTGTCTGATAAGGGGATCTCTCATTGATTGGAAATCCTCTATCTCCTATTATATCCTCCTTATAAAGTGATAGATCATCATCTTTTTAGTGAAACTATTATTTTTTTCATCAATCTTGATTATAGGTTAGACTACATTATCTCCTTATAAGGAAGGGGTTCTCTTCTACTGTATTTGGAAGTATTTTTTTGTGTAATTGAACCATAAATACAAATATTTGAGATTAAAATAGGATGAAGATGAATAATGATTGTATAGATGCTAATCGTTTTACAATAGAGTACAAGAACGGAGTGAAAGAGGTCATAAATTTTGCAAAGGATCACGCAAGGGATCCTTCTCAAATCCTTTGTCCGTGTTTACGTCGTTGTTATTATAGACTACTTACTCCAGAGGAGTTGGAAGAACATTTTATATGTTATGGAATAGATCAGAGTTATAAATGTTGGAATAAACACGGCGAAAAAGTGAATGTAGCTACTGGCTGGGATAAAACTGCGTTTTATGGATCGTCAGATATGAATACAAATATGGATAATGAAGAAACCCGTATGGAGGATGTGATTAAGGATGTCAATGATGATGAAGATCGTATTAAGGAAAAGACAAAGAGAATTCATGATAAACACTATGATTTCCCAAAAAATTTGAGAAGTTAAAGAGTTGTGCAAAGACGCCATTGTATGCTGCTTGCAATAAGTTTACAACCTTGTCAGCAATACTGAAGTTTTATAAATTTAAAGCAGGCAACAGATAGAGTGATGTCAGTTTTACAGAACTACTTTCTCTCTTGAATGACATGCTCCCGAAAGATAATGATCTCCCAAGCCTGACATATGAAGCTAGACGAATGCTATGCTCAATGGGAATGATTTATGAAAGAATAGATGCATGCCCGAAAGACTGTATATTGTTTCAAAAAGAGAAAAAATCACTTACAGAATTCCCAAAGTGTGGTTCTTTTCAATACAATAATGATAAATCCAATCCTATGAAATTTGTATAGTACTTTCCAATCATTCCAAGGTTTAGGCGTCTATATGGAAGTGAAGAAACTATAGGACAATTGTCATGGCATGCATATAAAAGAAATAAAGACGTTTTATTACGCCATCCGGCTGACTCTCCTCAATGGAAGAAAATTGATCATGATTACCCTGAATTTGGAAAAGAGCCGAGAAACCTTCGTCTTGCATTATCTATAGATGGAGTGAATCCTTTTGGTTTTCAAACCAGCACTCATAGTACGTGGCCTGTTATGTTGGTAAATTATAAATTTCCACCCTGGTTATGCATGAAGAGGAAATTCATCATGTTATCTATGCTTATATTAGGACAAAAACAACCAGGTAATGATATTTATGTTTATCTGGCTCCATTGATTGAGGATTGATGTTATTGTGGGACTCAGGTGTAATGTTATATGATGCTTATAAATGTTAATACTTCACGTTGAGAGTGATGTTTTATGGGACAATAAATGACATGCTTGCTTATGGAAATTTTTCAGGCTATAGCATTCAAGGAACTCAAGGGTGTCCCGTGTGCGAAGAATATACAAAATCAATTAGGTTGAAACATTCATCAAAATCTATTATTCTTGGACATCGTAGAGTTTTACCTCATCGAAATAAGTACCAATCTTGGATGACATAATTCAAGGGAAGTTCAGAAAAACGCGCAACACTATCTCCACTAACAGGAGATCAGCTGTTTGAGAAAGTAAAACATCTGAAAACTATTTTTGGTAAACCATTTTTGAATAATCTTACGAAAATCGGTTGAAAAAAGAGATCAGTTTTTTTTTTGAATTACCATACTGGAATTGTTTCTACGTCATACATTTTCTTGATGTGATTCATGTGGAAAAAAATTTATCTGACAGTGTTATCAGAACGTTGCTAAATTCCCCTAGAAAAAAAATATGGAATTAAGGCAAGGTTGGACATGGTTGACATGGTAATACGAGAAGATTTGGCACCCATGAAGGGTGAAAATCGAATGTTTCTTCCTCCAGCTGCTTATACACTTTCTAGGGCGGAGAGATATTAGTTTTGCAACTTCTTCAATGATTTAATGGTTCCAGAGGGGTACTCATCAAATATCAAGAACATTGTGTCAATGAATGATTTGAAGTTAAAATGTTTGAAATCACATGATTTCAATGTTTTGATGCAAGATCTAATTCCTATAGATTTACGTTGCATTTTTTCCAAGAATGTTCGTCATATGTTAACCAGAATTTTTTTCTTTTTCAAACCTATATGTAGCAATGTTTTAGACCCAGGGAAATTTTCAGCTATGGAAAAAGAAATTGTCATAATATTATGTGAATTATAAATGTTCTTCCCGCCAACATTATTTGATATAATGGTTCATTTGATGATTCACTTGGTGAAAGAGATTCGACTTTGTGGTCCTCTTCACTATAGATGGATGTATCATGTTGAACGATATATGAATATTTTGAAAGGGTATGTCAAAAATTGAAGTCAGCCAGAGCATTGTATAGTGGTGCAATATATTTTTGAGAAATCCATTGAATTTTGTACTTAATACCTTTCTGATGTGGAAGGCATTGGTCTCCTGAAATCTCATCACACTGGATGCATTGAGGGTGAGGGAATTTCTGGAAGAGAAGTTGGGACAATCAGTATTATATATCGGGAGCATGCTCATCTTTATGTTTTGCATAACAGTTTGGAGGTTTTTCTACATATTGAAACTCACAATGAAATTCTGAGGCAGTTGAATCCATCAAGGGCTGAAAAATGGTTATCAGATACACATAATCAATAGTTTATAGAATGGTTTCAGGACCATATTTTTAAGCAGTTGGATTAAAATCCGAATTTAATTTCAGAACGTCTTCGATGGCTAGCCGCTAAACCAAGTGTGTTTGTATTATCTTACATTTGTTATGTAATTAATGGTTATACTTTCTATACAGATGAACATGATGAAGATAGTACCATGAAAAATAGTGGAGTTACACTTGTGGCGGAAGCGATGCATGTTTCTAGTTGTTAGGACATAAATCCAATTTATGCAAATATGTCATACTTTGGAATTATCAAACTAATATGGGAGTTCGATTATACAACATTCCAATTGGATATTTTTCAATGAAAATGTATTGATAACAATAGTGGTGTTAAAATAGATGAATGTGGATTTTTGAATGTTGATTTTAGTAAATAATGGTACAAAGACGAACATTTTATAATGGCATCACAAGCGGTACATGTTTTTTATGTTCCAGATCCCGCAAACCGAAAGTGTCCAATTGTTCTGTTATCGTCCAAAACTACTGAATGTTCCGATGAAAATTCAGTTGAGGACGATCCTTTTAGTGGTCTGTCACAATCATTTCGGAGCGGTCCAAATGCAGATGATGTTTTATATGTTAGATAAGACCACAATGAAGGGATTTGGATAGTCGATAGACGTTTCAAATCCCGTCAACCTATGAAAAAAAGAAAGAGAGTTCAGTAAACAGGTTCTATTTTGATTGTAACATAGATTTTGTTATCACATGTTATTATCTTATCATTATTGAATTTATGTAATCTGAATTAACTGTTCAACCACATTTGCATATAATGACTTTTTCACATTCTGGTGCTCCTAACCTTGAGGCTGAACAAGTCTGTCAAGCAGCAGCTGTTGTGGCATCTTCTGCTCCTACTGCTCCTGCAACTGATGCTGCTGCCGATGTCACTGCTCCTGCTGCTCCTACAGCTCATTGTACTCTTTTTGTTGCTCCTGCTACTTCTCCTTCTGCTCCTGCAGCTCATGCTGCTGCTGCTATAGCTCCTGCTACGGATCATGTTGCTCTTGTTGCTCCTCCTGCTACGGCTCCTGCTTATGTTGCTCCTCCTGTTGCGGCTCCTTCTTCTCTTAGTGTTGATGTCCAACAACCATCAGCACATTCCGTTGATACCATTCTAGATGAACATATATATGATGTTGATATCAATGAAATGGTCCGGAATGAAGGACCAGTGTCGCAGAAATCACAAGTGCGTCGTAGTTTGACGGTGTTAGCCAAAATTAATAAGGTGAAAAGCAAAGGCATAAAATTTGAAGTTGAATGGAATGCACGAGGCCAACATGTGAATCCCAACAAGGCTATCTTTAGAAGCTACATTGAATTTTTCACTCAGAAATGCGTGATTATTGACATAGATTCATGGAACCATGTTGTGTCTGGGATGAAGGATGTAATCTGGGAAGAAATTACGGTATCATTATGAATTTATTTCTTTAATTTACTAGAAAAAAAAATAATGAAACAATGTATTACTCTTCTCAATCTCTTGATGAGTATGTTTATAGTAGACGATTCACCTAAAGATTATGTACTATAGCTTGAATGAAATATTCATCGAGGTTTTCACACTATTTTAACAAGATGTCACCTCAAAGATTCTAAAGGTAAAATAAACCCGCACCCACCCATTGTGTATGCTCACCTGATATCCCAAGAAGCATGGGATGCATTTATTGGCCGTTGTGGGGATGAGAAGTTCCAGGTATAGTGTGAGGGATAATACGTTGTTTGAGGATACCTGTATTCATCACTTTGATTTTCAATTTTTAATTTAGGAAATAGAAAATCTATAATGAAAATAACGAACATGCTTTAAAACCAACATACCCCTATCGTAAAGCAACGATGGGGTACGCTTCATTAGAAAAAAAAATGGTGCATATTTTAAATTTACAATAATATTTTTAGGTGGCAATAAACAACATCATAATTATTTTTCTATGTTTATATGTAGATTGATGAGTCTAAAACCAAATGCACTTCCATCCCACATCAGGTGCTATGGAAGGAGGCACGTGTGAACAATGAAGGGAAGTTAGTAGATGAAAACACACAGAAATTGTGGGAAATATGTGTAAGTATGACACGACGATAAAATAATTTGTTTAAAATTTCTATTATATTAAAATAATTAGTTATTTTCCTATATCTGACAGTCACAGGAATCAGCTACTAATGTAGCTGATACAGACCTATTATCGACAGCATTGAAGCATCCATAAAAATAAGGTCGTGTTAGAGGTGCAGGGTTTGGGGTGACACACCGAGTATATTTTGAAAAGAAGAAAAAATGGATAATACTGATGAAACTTTGGAACAAATGAGTGAAAAAATAACAACCCTTGAAGCACAATTGCAATGGCAGGGAGAGTTGCTAGCAACATTCATGGTTGGGAAGAAAAGGGAAGAAAAAACTCAAGAACAACTTCCGCATGAACATCCCTCCCCACCCCCCACTAGCTTTGAGGTGATATATTCTCCTCAAAGAACTGTATTAGCTGTGGTAATAAATATTCTAATAATTGTTCCCATGAAATATGAATCAGAAAAAAATTCCTAATTTTTCTGTACTCATATTCTATAGGGTGATAATGATTGTGATTTATATCTGTCAACACCCAACTATCACCTTGTAGCGAGGACTATATTGTTCAATATCCCAGATGCCACACTGCATAATAGACCACTTCCGAAAGATCATCTGAAAGTGACGATTACTATAGCCCATGAGCCAAAGGCAGAGATACCTATTCCACTTGATGACAATGATATTCATATGGTCGAAAAGGCTATTGGGACATTCATTTCCTGGCTGTCACAACTTGTAAGAGTACATGCAGAAAAAGAGGTATTTATTTCCTTTTCTTTTCAAGCTAAACCTGTAACAAAAAATGAAATAAGGGTTTGAACCAATGATTGTTGTTAAAGATGGAGAATGGGAAGGGGGTGACAAATGTTAACTCAAAACCATATAAAGGATTTACCAACTGATCCCAAGGAGCTACTGAAAGTACAATAACACCAGCTGTTCTCTATCTACATTTACTAGGATTGAAGACTCATGTGTATAAGAAGATAAAAGATGGTAATATTCATTAGTGGTTTTTGAAGAGAATATATACGGAGAGGAAGGTCAAGATTTTGTTTTTGCTGAAAATGTAAATGAAATCCTTGAAAATGGTTGGCTAGGCGTCATAGTTGTAAATGTATATATGAGGTCTGTTTCCCTGAATTGGTTGTCCAAAAGCTGATCTAATGTGAAAATTATGACTAAATGCATTTTATATTCTTGACAGATGCATTTATGAGAAAAATTTGAAGGAATTTTCTCATGAGCTACGATTCGGACTGGTTAGTCCTCATATCAAATCAATAAACCTAACAAATATAGAGCCATCAAAAAGGGATGCAATAGTGAACGGATTGCTGAAAACATTTGAACGCAAGAATACAGATGGCAGACTTTTCCTAATACCAACCATGCATGGGTAATACACTATGATTAAATCATATCAATTATATTTTCAATTATTTTATTACTTATTCCATTTTGGTTTTTTAGGCAACATTGGTTTCTAATTGCGGTGAACTTGGATACTCTGAAGATTTATTTTCTGGACCCAATGCAAGGTTATCCATCAAACCGACCACACATGATGGAGTTTGTGAATCTATAAGACACTAAATCTTACATTTTAGGTCTAAACATCGAGTAATATAATTTATATTATATTTTACTGAGGATTATGTTATTATAGGATGGTGAATCATTATCGTCTGAATAAAGGAATGAGGACAGGGGCTAATCATTGGGTGGCGAGCAAGTACTACGTCTGGACAAATATCAGGGTATATATATAATAAAATTTCACTATCCAAACACATCTCAACACAAGTTACTTATTCTACTAATGATCAATTTTTTGTAGTGTCCAAAACACAAAAACGATATTGATTTCGGTTATTAGGTTTGTAAATTTATGAAAGAGATTGTTTTTCATCAGCAAATTATCATCCCTAAAAAGGTATTTTTTTAAACAACTACTAGTTCATTAAGGTTATTTATTAATTCTTTAATTTTATTTCCAGTACTACTTTGACTACTGAAAAGCTTATGACACACAAGATGATATAGATGTGTTCAGAAATGAGAGGGCCACATACCTGATTGATGATTGTACACAAATAAAATGAAGATCTGACTTGGGGACATGTACAATTTGTGGTCATTTTTTAGGGGGGTTAAGGGGATCAAAAGAAGAAACATTATTGTATGTAAATGTTTGTGGAAAATTTTAATTTTTATGAAATTAAACAGACTTTCTCCAGTGAGTCATTTTCCCATTTTAACAGATGATATGCCCCATCAACATGCAAGAATGGTGAACCACTCAAAGGGTCACTATTTCGTTTAAAATGGACATGATTTTAAGTGAAAATAAAAACTGACCTACAGAAATCTGTCCAAAAGCATTTTTATTGCCTTGATATTTTATAAGAACGTTCCAAGGGTCTTTGGTGATGTTTACGAGTCAACCTTGCCTCAATTCGAGGCACAGTGTGGCTGCTATCACTCAAAGGGTATCTAGTTTGTTTAAAATGGACACGATTGTAAGTGAAAACAACAACTGACCTATGGAAATTCAATCAAATGCATTCAGATTGCATTGATCTTTTATAAGAACGAACCAAAGGTCCTTGGTGACGTGTACAAATCAACCCCACCTCAATCTGAGGCACGGTGTGGCCACTATCACTCAAAGGGTCTCTATTTTTTAAAAAATGGACATAATTTTAAATGAAAACAACAACTGACCTACGAAAATACGACCAAACGCATTCGAATTGAATTGATATTTTATAATAACTATCCAAGGGTCCCTGAAGACATGTAAGAGCCATCCTCGCATCAAATAAGAGGTGTGGTGTGACCGCTAGCACTCAAATGGTCTCTCTTGTTTAAAATGGACATGATTTTAACTAAAAACAACAACTGACCTATAGAAATCCAAACAAACGCATTCGGATTGCATTGATATTTTATAATAATGATCCAAGGGTCCTTGGTGATGTGTACGAGTCAACCCCAACTCAATCTGAGGCATGGTGTGACCGCTAGCACTCAAAGGGTCTCAATTTTGTTTAAAACAGACCCGATTTTAAGTGAAAACAACAACTAACCTATGGAAATACAACCAAACGCATTCATATTGCATTGATCGTTTATAAGAATTATCCAAGGGTCCATGGTAACCTGTACGAGTCAACCCATCCTCAATCCGAGGCATATTATAGTCGCTAGCACTCAAAGGGTCTCTCTTGTTTAAAATGAACACGATTTTAATTGAAAACAACAAATGACTTACGGAAATCTGACCAAACGCATCTGGATTGCATTGATCGTTTATTAGAACGATCCAAGGGTCCTTTTTGACATGTAAAAGTCTAACCTACCTCAATCTGAGGCACGGTGTGGCCGCTATCACTGAAGGGGTCTCTATTTTGTTTAAAATGGACACGATTTTAAGTGAAAACAACAACTGACCTACGAAAATCCAACCAAACACATTCAGATTGCATTGAGATTTTATAAGAACGATCCAAGGGTCTTTGGAGATGTGTACGAGTCAACCCTTCCTCAATCCGTGCCACGGTGTGGCCGCTATCACTCAAACGATCTCTATTTTGTTTAAAATGGACACGATTTTAAGTGAAAACAACAACTAACCTACGAAAATCCGACCAAACACATTTGGATTGCATTGATCTTTTATAATAACGATCCAAGGGTCCTTGGTGATGTGTAAAAGTCAACCCCGCCTCAATATGAGGCCCGGTGTGACTGCTAGCACTCGAATGGTCTCTCTTGTTTAAAATGGACACGATTTTAATTGAAAACAACAACTGGCCTACAGAAATCATACAAAAATCATTCGGATTGCATTGATATTTTATAAAAATGATCCAAGGGTCATTAGTGACGTGTACGAGTAAACCCTGACTCAATCCGAGGCATGGTGTGGCTGCTATCACTCAAAGGGTCTATATTTTGTTTAAAATGGACACAATTTTAAGTGAAAACAACAACTAACATACGGAAATCTGACCAAATGCTTCCTGATTGCATTGATCATTTATAATAATGATCCAAGGGTCCTTGGTGACGTGTACGAGTCAACCCTACCTCAATCTGAGGCACGATGTGGCCACTGTCACTCAAAGGGTCTCTATTTTGTTTCAAATGGACACGATTTTAAGTGAAAACAACAATTATCCTACGGAAATCAAAACAAAAGCATTCAGAATGCCTTGATCATTTATAAGAACAATACAAGGGTCCTTAGTGATGTGTATGAGTCAACCATGCCTCAATATGAGGCACGTTGTGTCCAATATCACTCAAAGGGTATCTCTTGTTTAAAAAGGACACGATTTTAATTGAAAACAACAACTGACCTACGAAAATTTTACCAAATGCATTAGGATTTCATTGATACTTTATAATAATGATACAAGAGTCCTTGGTGACGTGTACGAGTCAACCCTGCCTCAATATGAGGCACAGTGTGGCCGCTATTACTCAAAGGGTCACTATTTTGTTTAAAATGGACATGATTTTAAGTGAAAACAATAACTGACCTATGGAAATCAGACCAAACACATTCATATTGCATTTATCTTTTATAAGAACGATCCAAGGGTCCTTAGTGATGTGTATTAGTCAACACCACCTTAATCTGAGTCACGGTGTGGACACTAGCACTCAAAGAGTCTCTCTTGTTTAAAATGGACACGATTTTAATTGAAAACAACAAATGACCTACGGAAATCCAACCAAACACATTCAGATTGCATTGATATTTTATAAGAATGATCCAAGGGTCCTTGGTGATGTGTATGAGTCAACCAGGCCTCAATATGAGGCACGTTGTGGCCTCTATCACTCAAAGGGTCTCTATTTTGTTTAAAATGGACATGATTTTAAGTGCAAACAACAACTGACCTATGGAAATCCTACCAAAGTCATTATGATTGAATTGATATTTTATAAGAACTATCCAGGGGTCCTTGGTGACGTGTATGAGTCAACCCCGCCTCAATCCGAGGCACGGTGTGGCCTCTAGCACCCAAAGGGTCTCTATTGTTTAAAATGGACACAATTTTAATTGAAAACAATAACTGACCTACGTAAATCCGACCAAATACATTTGGATAGAATTTATTTTTTATAAGAACAATCCAAGGGTCCTTGGTGACTTGTATAAGTCATCCCTGCCTCAATCCGAGGCACGGTGTGGCTGTTATCACTCAAAGGGTCTCTATTTTGTTTAAAATGGATATGATTTTAAGTGAAAACAACAACTGACCTACGGAAATCCTAGAAAACGAATTTTGATTGCATTGATCTTTTATAAGAACGATCCTAGGGTCCTTGGTGACATGTACGAGTCAACCCCGCCTCAATCTGAGGTACGGTGTGGCCGCTATCACTCAAAAGGTCTCTATTTTTTTTAAAATGGACATGATTTTAAGTGAAAACAAAAACTGCCCTAAGGAACTCCAAAAAAACACATTTTTATTGCATTGATCATTTTTAAGAATGATCCAAGGGTCCTTGGTGACGTGTACAAGTCATCCCTGCCTCAATCCGAGGAATGGGGTGGCCGCTAGCACTCAATGGGTCTCTCTTTTTTAAAATAGACACGATTTTAATTGAAAACAACAACTGACCTATAGAAATACAAACAAATGCATTCTGATTGCATTGATCTATTATAAGAACAATCCAAGGGTCATTGGTGACATGTATGAGTCAACCCCGCCTCAATCTAAGGCATGGTGTAGTTGTTATCAGGCAAAGGGTCTCTATTTTGTTTAAAATGGACACGATTTTAAGTGAAAACAACAACTGACCTACGAAAATCCAACCAAATGAATTCGGATTGCATTAATCATTTATTAGAACGATCAAAGGGTCCTCAATGACGTGTACAAGTCAACCCCACCTCAATCCGAGGCACGGGGTGACCGCTAGTACTCAAAGGGTCTCTCTTGTTTAAAATGGACACGATTTTAATTGAAAACAACAACTGACCTACGGAAATCCATACAAACTCATTTGGATTGCATTGATCATTTATAAGAATGATCCAAAAGTCCTTGGTGACGTGTTTGAGTCATCCCCGTCTCAATCCAAGGCACGGTGTGGCCGCTATCACAGAAAGGGTCTTTATTTTGTTTAAAATAGACATAATTTTAAGTGAAAACAATAACTGGCCAACGGAAATCCAACCAAACTCATTTAGATTGCATTGATCTTTTACAAGAATGGTCCAAGGGTCCTTGGTGATGTGTACATGTCAAACCCGCCTCATTCCAAGGAACAGTGTGTCCACTACCAGTCAAAGGGTCTCTATTTTGTTTAAAATGGACACGATTTTAAGTGAAAACAAAAACTGACCTACGGAAATCCAACCAAACGCATTTATATTGCATTTATCATTTATAAGAATGATCCAAGGGTCATTGGTAATGTGTATGAGTCAAACCCGCCTCAATCCGAGGCACAGTGTGGCCGCTAGCACTCAAAGGGTCTCTCTTGTTTAAAATGGACACGATTTTTATTGAAAACAATAAATGACCTATGGAAATCCAACCAAACGCATTCGTAATGCATTGACCTTTTATAAGAACAATCCAAGGTTCCTTGGTGACCTGTACAAGAAAACCCCACCTCAATATAAGGCACGGTATGTCCACTATCACTCAAATGGTCTCTATTTTGTTTAAAATGGACACGATTTTAAGTGAAAACAACAACTTACGTACGTAAATCCAATATAATGCATTCAGATTGCATTTATCATTTTTAAGAACAATCCAAGTGTCCTTGGTGACGTGTACGAGTCAACTTGGCCTCAATACAAGGCATGGTGTGGCTTCTATCACTAAAAGGGTCTCTATTTTATTTAAAATGGTCACGATTTTAAGTGAAAACAACAACAACATTATGAAAATCCAAACAAACACATTAGGATTGAGTTGATCTTTTATATGAATGATCCAGGGGTCCTTGGTGACCTGTATGAGTCAACCATGCCTCAATTTGATGCATGTTGTGTCCGCTATCACTCAAAGGGTCTCTTTTGTTTAAAATGGACACGATTTTAATTGAAAACAACAACTGACCTATGGAAATCAAACCAAACGCATTCGAGTTGCATTAATATTTTATAAGAAAGATCCAAGGGTCCTTGGTGACATGTACGAGTCAACCCCTCCTCAATCCAAGGCATGGTGTGGCCGCAATTACTCAAAGGGTCTCTATTTTGTTTAAAATGGACACGATTTTAAGTTAAAACAACAACTTACCTAAGGAAATCTGACCAAAAACATTCAGATTGAATTGATCTATTATAAGAACGATCCAAGGGTCTTTAGTGACATATGAGAGTCAACCCCGCCTCAATATGAGGCACGGTGTGGCCACTAGCACTCAAAGGGTCTCTCTTGTTTAAAATGGACACAATTTTAATTGAAAACAACAACTGACCTACGGAAATCCAACCAAACGCATTCAGATTACTTTGTTCATTTATAATAACGATATACGGTCCGTGGTGACATGTATGAGTCCATCCCGCCACAATACAAGGCACGTTGTGGCCGCTATCACTCAAAGGGTCTCTATTTTGTTTAAAATGGACAAGATTTTAAGTGAAAACAACAACTGACCTATGGAAATCTTACCAAACGCATTCAGATTGCATTGATATTTTTTAAGAATGATCTAGGGGTCCTTGGTGATGTGTATGAGTCAACCCCACCTTAATCCAAGGCACTGTGTGGCTGCTAGCACCCAAAGGGTCTATCTTGTTTAAAATGGACACAATTTTAATTGAAAACAACAACTGACCTATGGAAATCCGACCAAATGCATTCGGATTTCATTGATCATTAATAAGAAATATCCTAGAGTCCTTTTTTATGTGTATGAGTCAACCCCGCCTCAATCTGAGGCACAGTGTGGCCGCTATCACTCAAAGGGTCACTATTTTGTTTAAAATGGACAAGATTTTAAGTGAAAACAACAATTGACCTACGGAAATCCAAGAAAAAAAATTTGTATTATATTGATCATTTATAAGAAAGATCCAAGGGTCCTTGGTGATTAGTATGAGTCATCCTCGCCTCAATATGAGGCACGGTGTGGCCGCTATCACTCAAAAGGTCTCTATTTTGTTTAAAATGTACACGTTTTTAAGTGAAAACCACAACTGATGTACAGAAATCCAATCAAATGAATACGAATTACATCGATATTTTAAAATAACGATCCAAGGGTCCTTGGTGACATGTATGAGTCAACTCCGCCTCAATTAGAGGCACGGTGTGGCTGCTTGCACTCAAAGGGTCTCTCTTGATTAAAATGGAAACGATTTTATTTGAAAACAACAACTGACCAATAGAGATATGACCAAACACATTCTGATTGAACTGATATTTTATAAGAACTATCCAAGGCTCCTTGGTGACATGTACGAGTTATCCCCGCCTCAATCCCATGCATGGTGTGGACGCTATCACTCAAAGGGTCTCTTTTTTGTTTAAAATGGACACAATTTTAGTGAAAACAACAACCGACCTACGAAAATCCAACCAAACGCATTAATATTGCATTGATTATTTATAAGAACGATGCAAGGGTCCTCGATGATGTGTAAAATTCAACCCCGCCTCAATCCGAGGCACGGTGTGGCCGCTAGCACTCAAAGGGTCTCTCTTGTTTAAAATTTACACGATTTTAATTGAAAACAATAGATGACCTACGGAAATCCATCCAATCACATTCGAATTGCATTGATCATTTATAAAAAATGATCCAAGGGTCATTGGTGATGTTTATGAGTAAACCCCACCATAATCCGAGGCACGGTGTGGCCGCTATCACTCAAAGGGTCTTTATTTTGTTTAAAATAGAATTGATTTTAAGTGAAAACAACAACTGTCCTACGGAAATCCAACCAAACGCATTCAGATTGCATTGATATTTTACAAGAACGATCCAAGGGTCCTTGCTGACGTGTACGAGTCTACCCCCCTCAATCTGAGGCACGGTGTGACCACTAGCACTCAAAGGGTCTATATTTTTATGAAAATGGACACGATTTTAATTGAAAAGAACAACTAACCTATGGAAATTTGACCAAATGCATTCATATTGCATTGATCATTTATAAGAACAATCCAATGGTCCTTGGTAACGTGTAAGATTCAACCCTGCCTCAAACTGAGGCACGGTGTGTCCGCTAGAACTCCAAGGGTCCCACTTTTTAAAAATGGACATAATTTTAATTGAAAACAACAAATGACATACAGAAATCCAACCAAACGTATTCGGATTGCATTGATATTTTACAAGAACGATCCAAGGGTCCTTGGTTACATGTAAAAGTCAACCCTGCATCAATCCAAGGCACAGTGTGGCCACTATCACTCAAAGGGTCTCTATTTTGTTTAAAATGGACCTGATTTTAAGTGAAAACAAGAACTGACCTACGGAAATCTGACCAAATGCATTTGGATTGCATTGATCATTTATAAGAAAGATCCAGAAGTCCTTGGTGATCTGTACGAGTCAACCCCAACTCAATCCGAGGCACGGTGTGACATCTATCACACATAGGGTCTCTATTTTGTTTAAAATGGACACGATTTTATATGAAAACAAAAAAATGACCTATGGAAATCCAACCAAACGCATTCGTATTGCCTTGATATTTTATAAGAACCGTCCAAGGGTCCTTGATGATGTGTACAATTCAACCTCACCTCAATCCGAGGCACGGTGTGGTCGCTAGCACTCAAAGAGTCTCTCTTGTTTAAAATGGACACGATTTTAATTGAAAACAACAACTGACCTATGAAAATACAACCAAAAGCATTCGTATTGCATTGATATTTTATAATAATGATACAAGGATCCTTGGTGACGTGTAAAATTCAGACCCTCCTCCATCCGAGGCATGGCGTGGCCGTTATCACTCATAGGGTCTCTATTTTGTTTAAAATCGACACGATTTTAAGTAAAAACAACAATTGACCTACTGAAATATGACCAAACACATTTGAATTGCATTGATATTTTATAAGAACGATCCAAGGGTCCTTGGTGATGTGTACGAGTCAACCTTGCTTCAATCCAAGGCACGGTGTGGCTGCTAGCACTCAAAGGGTCTCTCTTGTTTAAAATGGATAGGATTTTAATTGAAAACAACAACTGACCTACGGAAATCCAAGAAAACGCATTCGGATTACATTGATCTATTATAATAATGATCCAAGGGTCATTGGTGATGTGTATAAGTCAACCACGCCACAATATGAGGCACGTTATGGCCGATATCACTCAAAGGGTCTCTATTTTGTTTAAAATGGACTCGATTTTAAGTGAAAAAAAAAACTGACCTATGGAAATTTGGCCAAACGTATTCGGATTGCATTGATATTTTATAAGAACGATATAAGGCTCCTTGGTGACATGTATGAGTCAACCCTGCCTCATTCCGAGGCACAGTGTGGCTGCTAGCACCCAAAGGGTCTCTCTTGTTTAAAATGGACACGATTTTAATTGAAAACATCAACTGGCCTATGGAAATCTGAACAAACACATTCGGATTGCATTGATAATTTATAAGAACGACACAAGGGTCCTTGGGGACGTGTATGAGTCATCCTTGCCTCAATAGGAGGCACGGTGTGGCCGCTATCACTCAAAGGGTCTCTATTTTGATTAAAATGGACATGATTTTAAGTGAAAACAACAACTGTCCTACAAAAATCGATGCAAACGAATTTGGATTGCATTGCTCTTTTATAAGAACGATCCGAGGGTCCTTGGCGATGTGTACGATTCAACCCCGCCTCAATCTGAGGCACGGTGTGGCCGCTATCACTCAAAGGGTCTCTTTTTTGTTTAAAATGGACATGATTTTAAGTGAAAACAACAAATAACCTACAGAAATCCAAAACAACTACATTCATATTGCATTGATCTTTTATAAGAACGATCCAAGGGTCCTTGGTGACGTGTACGAGTCAACCTCACCTCAATCTGAGGCACGGTGTGGACGCTAGCACTCAAGGGGTCTCTCTTGTTTAAAATGGACATGATTTTAATTGAGAACAACAACTGACCTACGGAAATCCAACCAAACACATTAGAATTGCATTGATCATTTATAAGAAAGATCCAAGTGTCCATGGAAACATGTACGAGTCAACCCCTCCTCAATCTGAGGCATGGTGTGGACGCTATCACTCAATGGGTCTGTATTTTGTTTAAAATGGACACGATTTTAGGTGAAAACAACAAATGAACTACGGAAATCCAAACAAACACATTCGGATTGCATTGATCTATTATAATAATGATCCACGGGTCCTTGGTGACATGTACGGGTCAACCCCGTCTCAATAAGAGGCATGGTGTGGCCTCAAGCACTCAAAGGGTCTCTCTTGTTTAAAATGGACACGATTTTAATTGAAAACAACAACTGACCTACGGAAATCCATCCAAACGCATTCAGATTGCGTTGATCTATTATAAGAACGATCCAAGGGTCATTGGTGATGTGTACAAGTTAACCCCGCCTCAATCCGAGGCATGGTGTGGCTTCTATCTCTCAAAGGGACTTTATTTTGTTTAAAATGGACACGATTTTAAGTGAAAACAACAACTGACCTACGGAAATCTGACCAAACACATTTGGATTGCATTGATCTTTTAGAAGAAAGATCCAAGGGTCCTTGGTGATGTGTAATAGTCATCCCCGCCTCAATCCAAGGCACGTTGTGGCCACTATCACTCAAAGGGTCTCTATTTTGTTTAAAAGTGTCAATATTTTAAGTGAAAACAACAACTAAACTACGAAAAAACGACCAAAAGAATTCGGATTTCATTGATATTTTATAAGAATTATCCAAGGGACCTTAGTGATGTGTAAGAGTCAACCCCGCCTCAATCTGAGGCATGGTGGGGCCGCTAGCACTCATAGGGTGTTTCTTGTTTAAAATGGACACGATTTTAATTGAAAAAAAAACTGACCTGTGGAAATACGACCAAACTCATTCGGATTTCATTGATCGATTATAAGAACAATCCACGGGTCCTTGGTGTTGTGTATGAGTAATCCCCGCCTCAATCTGAGGCTTGGTGTGGCTGTTATCACTCAAAGGGTCTCTATTTTGTTTAAAATAGACACGATTTTAAGTGAAAACAACAACTGACCTACGGAAATCTGACCAAACGCATTCGGATTGCATTGATCATTTATAAGAAAGATCCAAGGGTCCTTGGTGACATGTACGAGTCAACCCTACCTCAATCCGAGGCATGGTGTGGCTGCTATCACTCAAAGGGTCTCTATTTTTTTTTAAATGGACACAATTTTAAGTGAAAATAACAACTGACCTACGGAAATCCAAAAAAACGCATTCAGATTGCCTAGATCCTTTATAGAACAATCCAAGGGTTCTTATTGATGTGTAAGAGTCAACCCCTCCTCAATCTGAGGCACCGTGTGGCTGCTAGCACTCAAAGGGTCTCTCTTGTTTAAAATGGACATGATTTTAATTGAAAACAACAAATAACCTATGCAAATATGACAAAACGCATTAATATTGCGTTTATCTTTTATAATAACGATACAAGAGTCCTTGGTGACGTGTACGAGTCAACCTCACCTCAATCTGAGGCACGGTGTGGCCGCTATCACTCAAAGGGTCTCTATTTTGTTTAAAATGGACCCGATTTTAAGTAAAAACAAAAACTGACCTACAGAAATCCGTCCAAATGCATTCGGATTGCAATTATCTTTTATAAAAATGATCCAAGGGTACATGGTGACGTGTAAGTGTCAGCACCGCCTCAATCGGATGCACGGTGTGGCCGTTAGCACTCAAAGGGTCTCTCTTGTTTACAATGGACACGATTTTAATTGAAAACAACAACTTACCTACGGAAATCCAACCAAACGCATTCAGATTACATTTATATTTTATAAGAATTATCCAAGGGTACTTGGTGATGTGTATGAGTCAACCCTACCTCGATAAGAGGCATGGTGTGGCCGCTATCGCTCAAAGGGTCTCTATTTTGTTTAAAAGGGACGTGATTTTAAGTGAAAACAACAATTAACCTATGGAAATCCGACCAAATGCATTTAGATTGAATTGATCTTTTATAATAACGATCCAGTGGTCCTTGGTGACGTGTATGAGTCATCCCCGCCTCAATCTGAGGCACGGTGTGGCCGCTAGCACCAAAAGGGTCTCTCTTGATTAAAATGGACACGATTTTAATTGAAAAAAACTAATGACCTACGGAAATCTGACCAAACACATTCATATTGCATTGATCGTTTATAATAACGATCCAAGGGTCTTTGGTGATGTGTATTAGTCAACACCCCCTCAATCGGTGGCATGATGTGGCCGCTATCACTCAAAGGGAATCTATTTTGTTTAAAATATACAAGATTTTAAAAGAAAACAACAACTGACCTACGAAAATCTGAGAAAACGAATTTGGATTGTAATGATCTTTTATAAGAACGATCCGAGGGTCCTTGGTGATTTGTACAAGTCAACCCCGCCTAAATGTGAGGCACGGTGTTTCCGATATAACTCAAAGGGTCTCTATTATGTTTAAAATGGACACGATTTTTTGTGAAAACAACAACTGACCTACGAAAATCCAATAAAACACATTCAGATTGCATTTAACTTTTATAAGAACAATCCATGGGTCCTTTATGATGTGTAAGAGTCAACCCCACCTCAATCTGAGGCATGGTGTGGCTGATAGCACTCAAAGGGTCTCTCTTGTTTAAAATGGACACGATTGTAATTGAAAACAAGAACTGACCTACGCAAATCTGACCAAATGCATTCGGATTGCATAGATCATTTATAAGAATGATCCAAGGGTCCTTGGTGACATTTATGACTAAACCACTCCTCAATAAAAGGCGTGGTGTGGCCGCTATCACTCAAAGGGTCTCTATTTCTTGTAAAATGGACACGATTTTAAGTGAAAACAACAACTGACCTACGTAAATCCAACCAAACGCATTCGGATTGCTTTGATATTTTATAAGAACGATCCAAGGTTCCTAGGTGATGTGTAAAAGTATACCTAGCCTCAATCCGGGGCACGGTGTGTCTGCTAGCACTCAAAGGGTCTCTCATGTTTAAAATGGACACGATTTTAATTGAAAAAAACTGACCTACAGAAATCCATCCAAACGCATTCATATTTCATTGATCGATTATAATAATGATCCAAGGGTCCTTTCCGACATGTACGAGTCAACCCCGCCTCAATCCGATGCAAGATGTGGCCGCTATCACTCAAAAGATCTTTATTTTGTTTAAAATAGACATGATTTTAAGTGAAAACAACAACTGGCATACGTAAATCCAACCAAACGCATTCCTATTGCATTGATCTTTTACAAGAATGATCCAAGGGTACTTGGTGACGTGTACGAGTCAACCCCGCCTCAATACGAGGCATGGTGTGTCCGCTATCACTCAAAGGGCCTCTGTTTTGTTTTAAATGGACACGATTTTAAGTGAAAACAACAACTGACCTACGAAAATCTAAATAAATGCATTCATATAGCATTGATATTTTTCAATAATGATCAGTGGGTCCTTGGTAATGTGTAAGATTCAACCCCATCTCAATCCGAGGCACGGTGTGTCCGCTAGCACTCAAAGGGTCTCTCTTGTTTAAAATGGACACAATTTTAATTGAAAACAACAAATGATCTAATGAAATCTGACCACAAACATTAGGAATGCATTGATATTTTATAAAAACGATCCAAGGGTCCTTGATGACATGTACAAGTAAACCCCGCTTTAATCCGAGGCACGATGTGGCCACTATCACTCAAAGGGTCACTATTTTGTTTCAAATGGACACAATTTTAAGTGAAAACAACAACTGACCTACTGAAATCCGGCCAAACGCATTCAGATTGAATTTATCTTTTATAAGAACGATCCATGGGTCCTTGGTGACATGTATGAGTCAACCCTGCCTCAATACAAGGCATGGTGTGACCTCTATCACTCAAATGGACTCAATTGTTTTTAAATGGACACAATTTTAAGTGAAAACAACAATTAACCTACGAAAATCAACCAAAATCATTCGGATTGCATTGATATTTTATAATACCAATCCAAGGGTCCTTGGTGACGTGTAAAAGTCAACCCTTCCTCAATCTGAGGCACGGTGTGGCCGCTAGAACTCAAAGGGTAACTCTTGTTTAAAATGGACACAATTTTAGTTGAAAACAACAAATGACCTACGGAAATCCGACCAAACGCATTCAGAGTGCATTGATATTTTATAAGAATGATCCAAGGGTCCTTGGTGACATGTACGAGTAAACCCCGCCTCAATCCGAGGCATGGTGTGACCGCTATCACACAAAGGGTCTCTATTTTGTTTAAAATGGACACGATTTTAAGTGAAAACAAAAACTCACCTACGGAAATCTGACCAAACGCATTCGAATTGCATTGATATTTTATAAAAAAGATACAAGTGTCCTTGGTGACCTGTAAAAGTCATCCCTACCTCAATCCGAGGAACGATGTGGCCGCTATCACTCAAAGGGTCTCTATTTTGTTTAAAATGGACACGCTTTTAAGTGAAAACAAAAACTAACCTACGGAAATCTAACTAAACACATTCGGATTGCCTTGATATTATATAATAACAATCCAGGGGTCCATGGTGATGTGTATGAGTCAACCCTGCTTCAATCCGAGGCACGGTGTGGCCTCTAGCACTCAATGAGTCTCTCTTGTTTAAAATGGATAGGATTTTAATTGAAAACAAAAATTGACCTACGCAAATCTGACAAAACGCATTCGGATTGCATTGATATTTTATAAGAAAGATAAAATGTTCCTTGGTGACGTGTACGAGTCAACCCCGCCTCAATCCGAAGCACGGTGTGGCTGCTATCACTCAAAGGGTCTCTATTTTGTTTAAAATGGATATGATTCTAAGTGAAAACAACAACTGACATACGAAAATCCATCCCAATGAATTCGAATTGCATTGATATTTTTAAGAACAATCCAAGGGTCCTTAGTGACGCGTACAAGTCAACCCCGGCTCAATATGAGGCATAGTGTGGCCGCTAGCACTCAAAGGATCTCTCTAGTTTAAAATGGACATGATTTTAATTGAAAACATCAACTGTCCTACGGAAATCCAACCAAACGCATTCAGATTGAATTTATATTTTATTAGAACGATCCAAGGGTCTTTGGTGATGTGTATAAGTCAACCTCTCTTCAATACAGGGCATAGTGTGGCCGCTATCACTCAAAGGTTCTCTATTTTGTTTAAAATGGACACGATTTTAAGTGAAAACAACAACTGACCTATGGAAATCAGACCAAATGCATTCAGATTGCATTTATCTTTTATAATAACGATCCAAGGGTCCTTGGTGACGTGTATGAGTAAACCCTGCCTCAATTTGAGGCACAGTGTGGCCGCTAACACTCAAAGGGTCTCTCTTGTTTAAAATGGACACGATTTTAATTGAAAACAACAACTGACCTATGGAAATCCAAACAAATGAATTTGGAGTGAATTGATATTTTATAAGAACGATCCAAGGGTCCTTGGTGACGTGTATGAGTCCACCCTGCCTCAATCCGAGGCACGGTGTGGCAGCTATCACTCAAAGGGTCTCTATTTTTTTAAAAATGGACATGATTTTATGTAAAAACAACTACTGTCCTATGGAAATCCAAGAAAACGAATTTGGATTGAATTGATATTTTATAAGAACGGTACAAGGGTCCTTGTTGATGTGTAAGATTCATCTCCGCCTCAATCTGAGGCACGGTGTGGCCGCTGTCACTCAACAGGTCTCTATTTTGTTTAATATGGACACGATTTTAAATGAAAACAACAACTAACCAACAGAAATCCAAACAAATGCATTCAGATTGCATTGATCTTTTATAAGCATGATCCATGGGTCCTTGGTGACATGTACGAGTCATCCCACCTCAATATGAGGCACGGTGTGGCCATTAGCACTCAAAGGGTCTCTCTTGTTTAAAATCAAAATGATTTTAATTGAAAACAACAACTGACCTAATGAAATCTGACCAAACGCATTCTGATTGCATTTAACATTTATAAGAACGATCCAAGGGTCCTTAGTGACATGTACAACTCAACTATGGCTCAATATAAGGCATGTATTGGCCGCTATCACTCAAAGGGTCACTATTTTGTTTAAGATGGACACAATTTTAAGTGTAAAAAACAACTGACCTACAGAAATCTGATCAAATGCATTCTGATTACATTGATCATTTATAATAACGATCCAAGGGTCCTTGGTGACGTGTACGATTCAACCCCTCCATAATCCAAGGCACGATGTGGCCTCTAGCACTCAAAGGGTCTCTCTTGTTTAAAAGTGACACGATTTTATTTGAAAACAACAACTGACCTACGAAAATCCATCCAAACGCATTCAGATTGAATGGATCTTTTATAAGAACGATCCAAGGGTCCTTGGTGATGTGTATATGTAAACCTCGACTCAATCCGAGGCGCTATGTGACCGCTATCACTCAAAGGGTCTTTATTTTGATTAAAATGGACATGATTTTAAGTGAAACCAACAACTAACCTAGGGAAATATGACCAAACGCATTTGGATTGCGTTTTTATTTAATAAGAATGATCCAAGGGTCCTTGGTGATGTGTAAGAGTCATCCCCGCCTCAATTAGAGGCACGGTGTGGCCGCTAGCACTCAAAGGTTCTCTCTTGTTTAAAAGGGACACGATTTTAATTAAAAACAACAACTGACCTACGGAAATCCAACAAAACACATTTAGATTAATTTTATCTTTTATAAGAACGATCCAAGGGTCCTTGGTCACATGTACAAGTCTACCCCACCTCATTCTGAGGCACAGTGTGGCCGCTAGCACTCAATGGGTCTCTATTTTGTTTAAAATGGACATGATTTTAAGTGAAAACAACAGCTGACCTTCGGAAATCTGACCAAACACATTCGGATTGCATTGATCATTTATAAGATCCATCCAATGGTCCTTAGTGACGTTTACAAGTCAATCCTGACACAATCCGAGCCACAGTGTGGCCGCTAGAACTCAAAGGGTCTCTCTTGTTAAAATGGTCCCGATTTTAATTGAAAACAACAACTGACCTACAGAAATCAGACCAATCAGATTCGGATTGCATTGTTCATTTATAATAAAGATCCATGGGTCCTTGGTGACGTGTATGAGACAAGACCACCTCAATATGAGGCACGGTGTGGCCGCTATCACTCAAAGGGTCTCTATTTTGTTTAAAATGGACACGTTTTTAAGTGAAAACAAAAACTGGCATATAGAAATCTGACCAAACGTATTCGGATTGCATTTATCTTTTATAAGAACGATCCAATGGTGCTTTGTGACATGTACGAGTCAACCTCGCCTCAATCTGAGGCATGGTGTGGCCGATAGAACTCAAATGGTCTCTATTTTGTTTAAAATTGACATGATTTTAAGTGAAAACAACAATTGACGTACCGAAATCCGACCAAACGCATTAGGATTGCATTGATCATTTATAAGATTGATCCAAGGGTCCTTGGTGACATGTACGAGTCAACCCATCCTCAATATGAAGAATTGTGTGGCCGCTAGAACTCAAATGGTCTCTCTTGTTTAAAATGGACATGATTTTAATTGAAAATAACAACTAACCTATGGAATCTTGACCAAATGAAATAGGATTGCATTGATCTTTTATAAGAACGATCCAAGGGTCCTTGGTAACGTGTATGAGTCAACCCCACATTAATCCGAAGCATGGTGTGGCCGCTATCACTCAATGGGTCTCTATTTTGTTTAAAATGACCACGATTTTAATTGAAAACAACAACTGAGCTACATAAATCTGACCAAACACATTCGAATTACATTGATCTTTTAAATTGGGGGTCATGGAATGTGATCTATTAGGTGAATCATATATATCAAGTCAAGGTTGGCCTGGTATAATAGGGTGATCATGTGTTTGGGTATATGAAACTTATGAGCTTATATTTGGATGAAAATACTCCCATATGGGAGGGTGGATATGCTTATGGGTCTTGTTCCTTAAATGAGAATACTCTCATAGGGGAGGGATGGGATATATATATATGTATTATTCCCAAAATGAGAATACAACCATAGGAGTGAGATGAGATTCTTATCGGGAATATTCACTAAATGAAAAATAATCCCATAGGGGAGGGATGAGATGATTATATAGATTATGCCTCAAATGAGAATACACCCATATTGGATGGTTGATATACTTATACGGATTATTATTTGGATGAAAATACTCCCATATGTTAAATAATATATGCTACATAGTATTATTCCTTAAATAAGGGTACTCCCATAGTATAGGGATGAGAGCCTTGTAGGTCTTATGCCTCGGAATTGGAAGAACACATATGGGTGGTCTGAGATACTGTTGAGGGTATTCCCTAGATGAGAAAACTCGCATAAGTGGATTTCCATGATGGAGTATAAATAAAACACACATATTTTAGGTCAATGATAATTATGTATATAGTGGGGAGACCATGTTATATTATATGTTTTGTGTGGTTCCTATGATGTACTTAGAGAAACCCTAACATTCGATGAAGTATGTATGGTTGATCAAGCATTAATACTTGAGAATCAATGTGTATTGATGTAGATGGGGTAGGACTTGGTCAAACTATATTTTTTTAATGTCGACACGATCCTTGTGAAATGCGTGGTAAAAGGTCAGAACATGGAAAATTAATTTTGGTATAATCATGGTCATGGATTTGAGGATCAATGATGATTTTTTATTAGTTTTATTCGAGTTATTTCTCAACTATGTTGTTCAGATTGCGTGATCATGCACTTACAATAGCCTATTGAAGGTTTAATATTGGGGGTTTATTAATGAGATTCATCCCCCCCCATGTATGTGCACCTCAGTGTGTGTACAAACCTTATAACTTCTTTGAGGTTGAGAACATGATGCATACTGGATAGAGAAAAGTCCAAAGATTTATGTATTGATAAAACAAACCCATGTGGAGCCATAGGATTGACTTGGAAAGCCCCCCGGACACCCCCTACCCCCCCCCCCCCCCTCAGATAGCCAACCCAAACCCTTGAACAACCCCCAAACCCTCTGAATTCTGAATTGATTTCTTTAAGTACTTAATTAACGTATAAATTATGTGTTAATGGTGTATGTAATGACCCGAATTTTTTTAAATAAATTTTGTTTCCTAATTTTATGTGTTATTGTTATACTCAACAAAAATGTTTCATTTGGTAACATGAGTATAATTAAAATAAGACTGTTGGGTTTTGACTGTTATTTGACCATTGGTCAATATGACCGCTGGAAACTAAACATTTTCACTATTGTCTCTAAATACAAGCAATCTTGGTTAATTAATATAGAAAGAAGATTCGATGGCCTCACCCAGTAGTCTTGGACCGATCGAAGCCCATCTAATAGAACTTGGGAAGGAGGTAGCACCACTGGGCTTTTCTCTGGACCAAAACCAAGCTGAACTTCATCGTATAAAGCTAGAACGGGATCGCCTTTGCGAGAAGTTCAAACTGATAGAAATTACTACTCGTGCGATGTTGGCCGAGCCTCCCTCGGATTCTCTCACCTTAGCACACATTACACTTAGGTCCTATGCTGGTGTGATAAGGGGCTATGTAAGGAGATCGTAACTGTCTTGTGTAATACTTTGTTTTAAATAAAATTTTGATTTCTTTTATGAATTTTCAAATGACCGGATAAATATAGTATGCAAATTTTTTTATGTAAACCCTAAATAATTAAAAATGTGTAATGATTTTCAAAAAATGGTCTTCTGCAATTATGTTCAGTACTAAATTTAGAGTCTAATAAGATCAACTTGATTTTTGATGAATAGTAAATTATGAATAGTGATTTTATGATTAGGATTAATAATGTGTCCAAATGGATTAGTAATCTCACTTAAAAAAAGTATTAAAATAAGCTAGGCACATTGATTAAGTAATGTGATTCAATAAAATGGTTAAATAACGGTTTCATAAATTATTATTCAAGTATTAGTTTTTTCGGATGAATAGTGTTTTTAATTAAAAATTTAATTAAAAATAATTATAAAATTATTTTTACAAAAATGACTTTGTTTTTGAACTCAGAACATCGATATTATGTTATGGTAATTTTTGGGGATTTTTCTGAAAACAAATGAATTTTCGGTGAATAGTGTATTTATTTAAAAATAAAATTAAAAATATTTATAAAATTATTTTTATAAAATGGAGTTCATTTTTGAAATCGGAGAATTGATATTTAGTTAAGGTGAATGTTTGGGATTTTTCTGAGAAAGATGAATTTTTCAGTGAATAGTAAAAATGCAGTTTTAGGGTTTCGGTATGTTTAATGACATCATAATTGTGTCATGATGATGTCATGAGATGTTTTAAGGTTTGGCCGGCCAAGGGTGATGGATTATTGTTTTGGGGGCCCCATGTGGCCTAACTCCATGATAAATGCCAAGGGAGAGCACATGGGTTTGAGAAAAGCACATGTGAGGTGTCCCTTGGCCATTAATGCCTTGTCCCCTCACTTTCCCTATAAATACCAAGCCCTCCTCTCATCCATTCGACTCCCCACTCATTCCCAACGAATTTAAGGTCTCATTACCTCCCAAGGAGTCCTCCCAAGGTGCCCCCAAGCCCTCAAGGTCCCAACCATTGAGTTTTAAGAGTTACATTTTAAGGTAAGGGATCCGACCTCTCTCTTTCATTTCAAGTAATCTTTTTTATGTCATTCCTTTTTTGCTCCATGTTATTATGTTGGAGGATGTTCTTTTATATTCCTTTTACTACCCTTTCATGTTTATATGAGTAGAGATCCCCTCTTACTCTCATCGTTTCATTTTATGAAAGTTTAAGTGACGCCGTTAGGCTGCCGAATTTTTAAGGGATTATTTCACCCTTCTCATTTTTCAAGTTCGATTTTCATGTCAAGTCTTTCAAGTTCCTTTTTATTATGTTGGGGTATGATATCTATATCTATCATACGGATCTCTTATGATCATATGATGAGGGACCCTATTTGATCTTTTCAAATTTTTTTATTGATGTTAAAGTGACGCCGTTAGGCTGCCGAATTTTCATAAGAGAAATCTAATTTTTGTCTTCCTTCAATGTTTTTCATTTCAAAAGGTGTGTCCATAAAATTTCATTACCATGTCCATATATCCTTCTTATTCTGTCCCCTACTGTTTTATGGATCATTTATGAGTGGGTGACCCATGTCCCCTCTCTTTTCAATGTTTTCTAAAACCTTGTAACATAGCCGTTATGCTGCAGAATTTTTGTCTCAAAATGCCTCTCTCTTTTCTCAAAAATTATTTTCTGTTATAAAGTGAATACACAAAGCTCTTATTTCTACAAGTTTATTCACATATATATCAAAATTTTCTATTCTAAATTCTTGTATTTACATACTTGAGACCCACTTTCCCTTTCCGTGGGTTTAAAGCGACGTAAAGATCACGTCTTTAAAGCAGTTTTTTAAATGTTATGATTATGAAATGAAACCCATTTATTTTATGCTATATGGGTTCTTTATGAAATGTTTGATGATGATATATGTGGCTCACATGTTAATAAAGTCAAATTTAAGGGTGCGCCCTGATAGCGCTCCAATGCATTGGGTAATGATGTAACCACTAGAGATTTCAATTTTCACGATACCTTGTTGAATAACCTTGGTAATTTTAAAATGACACCTTGGGGATTGACCTTGGTGATATGTTCATGATTTTATATGTTAAATGATGTAGCCACATCTTCAAGTTATGAAAAATGTTGTTTTTATTATGAAATGCCTCATGATTTCTTTCTCATGCCTTAAAGTTCTTTTCATGTTCTTATTGAAGTATATCAAGTTCACATGTAAAATCTTCCTCTTGTTTCCCTTACTGGGCCTCCTGCTCACCCTTTCTTTTGATGTATGTCCCCAGGTTATGATATGCCGTAATGAACCTAGGATTAACTTATGGAGAAGCCTTTCAAGTGTTTAAGAAGAATGCTTTATGCTGCTTTCATGTGTTTTGTTCCTGGTTTCCAAGACACTAGACCTTAAAGATCCTCAGTTATGTGTAATGTAATGAAAGTTTATGTTATAAAAAGGCGGGATGCTATAGTTGGTATCAGAGGATGGTTTAGTTATTTGTGGAAATTAGGATATAAAAAAATTAGGAAGAACTCTATAGAAAAGTTTAAATATAGTAAAACTTCCTCGTATTTTGGTAAGTATTGAGTAAGTGGTTTATCAAACAAATACATCCCTGTCTGGATACGAGCAGGTAGAGGTGGCTCTGGCACAGATGTACATAGAGGTAAAACCCGAAAACACCTCTTTGAGTTAGACTCGAACGGGAACTGGTACACGACAACGGGCCTTGCTGCACTCTTGGTTACGACACTCCCGGGGGATATGCTTTGGTAAAATCATAAGCTTAGTATGAACCATTGTTAAAGGAACAAAGATAAAATAAAATGAAGATTCACATAAGAATATATGATCATGGATAACCAAGATGGGAACCTAGGGGATCACAAGTTAGGGTATACTTTTCTTCTACAAGTTATCCTCATATGCTTTAAGTTTCTTTTCATGATTATTGGCTAAGTATTTAAGCCCCTAATTATAGCTTCTTTTCTTAATTAATGGCGAGAAATGGAAGAACATGTCCCAACATCCAATGTGATAGTAAATGCTAGGATTTCCATATTAATATGACAAAGATGATTAGGGGATTAAAAGATGATTATTATTTTTGGAAGACGTTCATTATTTTGGGAACCATATTTGATCGAGGTAAATAGATTACTACGATATTTTCATTAAGGAGTAAGGTTGACTTATATTTTGAAGAATCGATGAATTTAAGGTGAACTTATAGTAATTTAGCTTACTTATGGGAATGACTAACCCATCTTGGGTAAAATATGTTTAGGTTATCTACCTTTTTTATAAGATGTTAGGAGTGGTTGATGTTGTCTGGAGATGAACAATGAAGTTGTTTTGGAAGACTATGTTATCAAATCCTTCTTGAATTTGGGTTTCAATCTTAGTTTGGTTTGTTTTGAGGAATTTTAAGGACCGTTATTTATGGAATGGTCTATGATGAACTTTGGGTAGTACCATGGAACTTTGATGATTTAAAAGTAGTTTCCATTCCTATGGGATTCTTTCTTTTTGAAGAGTTGTTTTACCTTAACCTTTTTGTTTTTGGGATAATGTTTAACGATAGAAGAAATAGACAGTTAATCTTTTGTAGATTATGTGATTCTATAGAAGATGATTCTTGTGCTTTTATGAGACCAAGTGTTTTTGAATTCTCATCATTTGGAGAAAAGATTAGTGTTGGTAGGGACTTGTTAAAGGATGAAACTCTACTTGAAGGTAGGTATATTTTCTTATGTTTTTATTCTATGTAGTAAATGAAATCCTCAAAATTATGAAAAGAAACGTAAAACAAAAATATTGTTGGTTTACGTTTCCTACTAGGTAATCAAAGACCATTTACACACATCATAAGTTTGGGATTTTCTCATGGTTAAATTTCTCCTAATCTTGTTCTCTATCACTCTCCCTCAGAACATGACCCTTTGTTTTCTCCTCCATGTCCTTGTTTTCCTACATGGAACCCTAGTGTGGGTTAACTCGGGTGACCTTTGTACTTCGCTTTCTTTATTTTAAAGTAATAGTTTTACTGAACCCTTTTCCGATGTGGGACTTTCAATGAAATTTCAAATCCCAATTATAAAATTGTGAGGACGCAATTTCTTAAGGGGGGAAGATTGTAACGACCCGAAATTTTATAAATAAATTTTGTTTCCTAATTTTATGTGTTATTGTTATACTCAACAAAAATGTTTCATTTGGTAACATGAGTATAATTAAAATAAGACTATTGGGGTTTGACTGTTATTTGACCATTGGTCAATATGACCACTGGAAACTAAACATTTTGACTATTGTCTCTAAATACAAGCAATCTTTGTTAATTAATATAGAAAGAAGATTTGATGGCCTCACCCAGTAGTCTTGGACCGATCGAAGCCCATCTAACAGAACGTGGGAAGGCGGTAGCACCACTGGGCTTTGCTCTGGACCAAACCCAAGCTAAACTTCATCGTATAAAGCTAGAACAGGATCGCCTTTGTGAGAAGTTCAAACTGATAGAAATTACTACTCGTGCGATGTTGGCCGAGCCTCCCTCGGATTCTCTCACCTTAGCACACCTTACAATTAGGTCCTATGCTGGTGTGATAAGGGGCTATGTAAGGAGACCGTAACTGTCTTGTGTAATCCTTTGTTTTAAATAAAATTTCGATTTCTTTTTTGAATTTTCAAATGACCGGATAAATATAGTATGCAAATTTTTTTATGTAAACCCTAAATAATTAAAAATGTGTAATGATTTTCAAAAAATGGTCTTCTGCAATTATGTTCAGTACAAAATTTAGAGTCTAATAAGATCAACTTGATTTTTGAGGAATAGTAACTTATGAATAGTGATTTTATGATTAGGATTAATAATGTGTCCAAATGGATTAGTAATCTCACATAAAGAAAGTATTAAAATAAGCTAGGCACATTGATTAAGTAATGTGATTCAATAAAATGGTTAAATAACGGTTTCATAAATTATTATTCAAGTATTAGTTTTTTCGGATGAATAGTGTTTTTAATTGAAAAATTAATTAAAAATAATTAGAAAATTATTTTTATAAAAATGACTTTATTTTTGAACTCAGAGCATCGATATTATGTTATGGTAATTTTTGGGGATTTTTCTGAAAAAAATGAATTTTCAGTGAATAGTGTATTCATTTAAAAATAAAATTAAAAATATTTAGAAAAATATTTTTATAAAATGGATTTCATTTTTGAAATCGGGGCATTGATATTTAGTTATGGTGAAAGTTTGGGGATTTTTCTGAGAAAGATGAATTTTTCAGTGAATAGTAAAAATGCAGTTTTTGGGTTTCGGTATGTTTAATGACATCATAATTGTGTCATGATGATGTCATGAGATCTTTTAAGGGTTGGCCGGCCAAGGGTGATGAATTATTGTTTTGGGGGCCCCATGTGGCCCAACTCCATGATAAATGCCAAGGGAGAGCACATGGGTTTGAGAAAAGCACATGTGAGGTGTCCCTTGGCCATTAATGCCTTGTCCCCTCACTTTCCCTATAAATACCAAGCCCTCCTCTCATACATTCGACTCACCACTCATTCCCAACGAATTTCTGGTCTCATTACCTCCCAAGGAGTCCTCCCAAGGTGCCCCCAAGCCCTCAAGGTCCCAACCTTTGAGGTTTAAGAGTTACATTTTAAGGTAAGGGATCCGACCTCTCTCTTTCATTTCAAGTAATCTTTTTTATGTCATTCCTTTTTTGCTCAATGTTATTATGTTGGAGGATGTTCTTTTATATTCCTCTTACTTCCCTTTCATGTTTATATGATTAGATATCCCCTCTTACTCTCATAATTTCATTTTATGAAAGTTTAAGTGACGCCGTTAGGCTGTCGAATTTTTAAGGGATTCTTTCACCCTTCTCATTTTTCAAGATCGATTTTTATGTCAAGTCTTTCAAGTTCCTTTTTATTATGTTGGGGTATGATATCTATATCTATCATACTGATCTCTTATGATCATATGATGAGGGACCCTATTTGATCTTTTCAATTTTTTTATTGAAGTTTAAGTGACGCCGTTAGGCTGCTGAATTTTCATAAGTGAAATCTAATTTTTGTCTTCCTTCCATGTTTTTTATTTCAAATGGTGTGTCCGTCAAATTTCATTACCATGTCCATATATCCTTCTTATTATGTCCCCTACTGTTTTATTGATCATTTATGAGTGGTTTACCCATGTCCCCTCTCTTTTCAATGTTTTCTAAAACCTTGTAACATAGCCGTTATGCTGCAGAATTTTTGTCTCAAAATGCCTCTCTCTTTTCTCAAAAATTATTTTATGTTATAAAGTGAATACACAAAGCTCTTATTTCTACAAGTGTATTCACATATATATCAAAATTTTCTATTCTAAATTCATGTATTTACATACTTGAGACCCACTTTCCCTTTCCGTGGGTTTAAAGCGACGTAAAGATCACGTCTTTAAAGTAGTTTTTTAAATGTTATGATTATGAAATGAAACCCATTTATTTTATGCTATATGGGTTATTTATGAAATTTTTGATGATGATATATGTGGCTCACATGTTAATAAAGTAAAATTTAAGGGTTCACCTTGATAGCACTCCAATGCATTGGGTAATGATGTAACCACTAGAGATTACAATTTTCACGATACCTTGGTGAATAACCTTGGTAATTTTCAAATGACACCTTGGGGATGGACCATGGTGATATGTTCATGATTGTCTATGTTAAATGATGTAGCCACATCTTCACGTTATGAAAAATGTTGTTTTTATTATGAAATGCCTCATGATTTCTTTCTCATGATTTAATGTTCTTTTCATGTTCTTATTGAAGTATATCATGTTCACATGTAAAATCTTCCTCTTGTTTCCCTTACTAGGCCTCCTGCTCACCCTTTCTTTTGATGTATGTCCCCAGGTTATGAGATGCCGTAATGAACCTAGGATGAACTTATGGAGAAGCCTTTCAAGTGTTTAAGAAGAATGCTTTATGTTGCTATCATGTATTTTGTTCCTGGTTTCCAAGACACTAGACCTTAAAGATCCTCAATTATGTGTAATGTAATGAAAGTTTATGTTATAAAAAGACGGGATGCTATAGTGTACGGGTATAATTTTTGTATGGGCATACTTGGTCTAATTTTCTTATGATTTATGAGTTAATTTTGTATGGGTATACTTTCTTTAATTGGCTTATGGAGATGCTGTTTTTTTGCAGTTGTTCAGGTGTGCTACTCCAGATTTACCGTAGCAGCAGAGAGGGAATTTATCAGTGCTCTTTTAGTGCTGATAAATCCTGATTTTATCAGCTCTAAAAAAGAGCTGATAAACTACACCTTTATCAGTTCTAAATAAGCACTGATAAAAGATAAGTTTATCAGCGCTAATGGAGCGCTGATAAAACACTCATTTATCAACGCTCTTTTAGCGCTGAAAAAGGGTTGTTTTATCAATGCTCTCTTAGCGATGATAAAGTATACCTTTACTAGTGCTTTTTTAGCACTGATAAAGGGTTGTTTTATCAGTGCTTTTTTAGTGCTGATAAAGTAATTATTTATCAGCGATAGGCATTACAGTTCTTTTTAGTGCTGTTAAAGCCCGTTTTTAGCGCTGTTAATATCCGTATTTGTAGTAGTTCTCGGTGAATGAAACCATAATAAATATATGTTCTCGTTCACACAATCCACTACTATGGATAATACCGATAACATAGTGTTCCACCCAACATAATCATTATAAGAGTTATTTATTGTATTCATCATCAAACTTGTTACCTGAAACAGGTGCTAAACCCCATATGATCACTTGCATACTAGCACATGTCCTCCCACCTAGATACTCGATATTCCCTTTAGTGTTCAATCAAGTTACACATATTATCAAATAAAATCTTCACACAAAAATTTATTTACCAACAAATAATCATAAAAACATCTTGCAACCATGCATCACATTTCTTTCAAGAATCAATAAACCACTACAAAGTTTCGTAAAACAATTTTAAGGAGTATAATGATTCCTTCAACATAAAATCCTTTCGAAAATTATCATTTTAGACCAGAAACCCATAAATAACATAAAAATATATTTTTCATTCAAAAACACTATTAATAATTCACTTTCATGGACCATAATAATGCCCCAAAATATAAAACCATAAATACAGATGGAAATAATTTTTACAAAAAAACTGCCAAACGGTCCTTTAAGACATTCTCGAAACTATCATTTGAAAAAGGTATGTATTAAATTTTTTTAAGGGGGTGTATTAAAACCATTTACAATAGAAAAATAATTTCATAAATTCCTTAAAACACTCAGGTTACATTTTCAAAACACAACTATTTTTATAAGGATGTGAAACGGGCCATTTTCCAACAACTCAGGCCTAAACATGTTGTAAACCAAAACCCATTTGTTTGTAAAACCAAATCTAAATTGGAAAGAAACTTGAGGACCCAAAAATTCCATTTATAATTATTCCAAATCATTTATAAATCCGAAAAATAATTTTTAAATCACACCTCACACATAAAATACAACCATGCAATTTACCGAACACCTGACATGCCCTTTTTAAAAAAAATTATTTTAAGAACATGATGAGGAATAAAACATCAATTTCATGCCATGTTTTCTAGAGATATTGTAACATGTTAAAAATACCATAACCTAGGTTTTAAAACTCAAAAAACAATTGTGAATGATTTTGGAACATTTAAACAATCACAAGTTGTGCACTTTTATGACTAGACAACTCCACCTTCCACAAAAAGAGGATTAAACAACCTTTTATCACACCAAGAAAATTATAAAAAGGATGAAAAACTATAATAAACATATATATCATATGTGAGAAATATTAAAGTTATCAAACTTAAATGATAAATGGATGTTCAAGGGATATCTTACCTCAAATCTGTGGCGTAATGGAATCACACACCCAATATCACCATCTGAGGGTCTATAAACCCTAAAACTATGACTACCAGACAAAAATGAACAAAAAAAATTTAAAAATAATGGGAAATAATAACCCTATGTCTAATAAGACTATGGGAGAATATAAAACAAAGAAATAATGAATTGAAGGAGAAGAGGAAGGAGAAAAGAGAAGGAATCTCCCCTTGCCACCTTGAAAACTCTTCGTATTCAATTAGATCTGCAGCCTTAATGAAAATTTAATTTCTTGGATCATCTTGGGGAGGATCCAATGGTTTGGAAGAGGAATTTAAATAATATTTGTTGGAAAATAGTACTAATTAAATTATTTATGGATGAACCAATTTACCTTATGAATTTTGGACGTTTTGATGAATCCTGAGAAAATTCGTCCTAATATTCGATTCAAATGTGCTCGAAATAGGCAAAATCGATACCGGGGGTGAGAATAGGAATTTGGTCCTATAAGGGGCGGTGTAATCACAAAAAATATTAAAAAATGAAATGATATAAAATAAAAAAATTATATTTTTATAACTATAAATGGGACCACGAGCTAGCCCAATACCATAATATGTCACCCAAATTCACCATTCTTATTAATTATTATTGGGACCAAAGTATTTTTAGGATTTAGTATGTCAGGGTTGGAAAAATACAAAGTGGAATGAGTCAAAAATGATAAAAAATGAATGAGTTATAAAAGATACAAAAAATGTTTTTAAATATTGAAATGAGCTCACGGTTTGGCCCAAATCATGAAGTAAGGACCATTTCTACAAAAAATCCCAAAAAAGAATTGAGGCACCCAAAGATGGATGATTAGACATATATGAAACTTAAAAACTCAATATTAATATCACCAAATACCTAGTAAAAGGATCAGTATTTCCAATGAACCGGATAAAAACAAAGACATGAAAAACTGGGTGTGACATGCTCATTGTGAGAAAAAAGAGAGTTTAATGAAATGATTATTAATGAATCACTTTATTCCAATAAAAAACGAATATTCTGCTTTCATGATGAGCATCAGAATTCATGATATGTATCATTGGATCGATCTCCTCTAGAATCGTCATATTTAATTCTCCCCTTACACCATTTCTCCCCATAACATCATAAACTCCTCCTATCTCGATGTAACACAGGTCATCTTTTCTGAGTGTCTTGACTAAGATATTTTCTCCCTTTTAATAGAAAAATTTCTACGCCTTTTTCAATGAACCTGAATGAAATTCCCATGAGGTCTAGAACAGGGAAAATGGCATAGATTGACAAAATAAGGGGAAACACACCATACCTTGGGGAATGGTGGGGGTTCTATATCCACACCTTTTCATGTTCTAGGAGTCGACTAAATATCCAGGTCTAGTAAATGACTTTAAATAATTCTGTGGGAATGGTAGTTTTCAGAATACATGCAACTTTTTTTCTGTAGTAATATACTCCACCATTGCATGACCTTTCTCCATTATCTCCTCAATTAAATGATACCTAATTTCAATGTCCTTTGTCCTTGAGTGACAAACTGGATTTTTCCTAGAATTTATATAATTTTAATTATAACAATAGATTCCAATAATATACTTCATTTCGATTCCCATTTCCTCATGATGATACGTAATCCATAATAACTATGTGCATGCTTGATTGCCCACAATATACTTAGCTTTTGCGGTTCCTAATGAATTTCCACTTTTTTTCTTACTTCCACAACAAATCAACAATCCCCCAAGATAGAAAAAACATCCTGGCATGGATTTATTATCATCGTTCAACCAGCCCAATCTTCATCTGTATATCAAAATTGCTCTGACTGATATTTTTTAGTATACATCAAACTGGAATCCACAGTGCCCTTCATATACTAAAGTATTCTTCTTACTGCACACATGTGGGTTTCCTTGTGATTAATTTGATATTGTAGTGCATGACACATGGAAAAATAATATATTTTCATGTCATTGTTAAGTAATATATAATTCCAATGATCTATTTGTATTCAATGACATTGACCACTTTTCCTTCATCATCTTGATATTGTTTCATCAGGGTAGCCACCAGAGACTTCATCTCCTTAGAACTATCCATTCAAATCCTTATAACTATTAAATAATAATATTTGGATAGAGAAATTAATGTGTCAATATTTCCTTGTGTCACATGGAGACCATAGAAAGAACATCATTTCACCAATCATTCACATTTCAAATACACTTTTCATGAATACGGAAAACTGTTTACGTTATGCTTCATCTGATCCTTCAATGATTTTGTCATCGAAATATACCAGCACCGTCAAATTTATAATATTGTCATGGTTGAAATAAATATAATAATTAACTCCACCACACTAAAAACAATAATTATTCACAAATTGATCTAGCTTTAAATACTATTCTCATGGTGGTTGCATCAAACCATATAAATCATTCTTTAGTAATAAAACATTGTTATCTTCTTCATGAATGAGAAAACCATCTGGTTACTCAATATAAATTTCTTCTTTCAAACACTCATTCATAAATGAAGTCAGGACATCCATCTAGAAAATCGTGAACGTTATATTCATTCAAATGGTTAATAATAATCTAATTGTCTCTAGCCTTGCAATAAGAAAAAATGATCATCAAAATTGATACCCTATATCTAGGAGTACCCTTTGCACACTAGTCGTTCTTTTTATAAATCAAAACACCATATTCATTCATTTTGATGGGAAAGACCCATTTTTGTCTGGATGAAATTCATATATGTTGGACTAAAAAAATATACCATATCCGATTCTTCTCAATTTGGTCATGTTAATATTTCACAGTGTGAGCCCTATTCTCATCTCCATCTCCATCATCCTGATCACCATTTGTATCATCTATTGAATCATGATTTTCAAAGTCAACATCCCTTGAGTTATTTATCTCCATATCACACTCATCATGATATTATTCTATATGTTGATAAAGATTTTTTTCATTCTCTACTATAGTGACGTCATTGCTTTCATGTACTCTTACATCCACATGTTGAAACATTATTGATATTCTCTTACAGCTTCTTGGTATCCACTGTGGTATTTTATCTCCTCAAGAGACATAATTATGCCCCTATGATTTTCAACTCTTTCAGTTGTTAGGAACACTGTATAGACCCAAAAAAACTTCCTTTCTCCTTCATCATTTATTTAATGTATCCATAAACCATTAACATCTTTCATGGAATTCTCCTAAGTTATTTCTCCATCTATTTTGACTGAATTGAATAAATTAATACTATGGAGCACATCAAAATAACCACATTGCACATTTTGATTCCATTTTACCTCGGATCATATCTTCCTTGAATCCTAAAACACATGAACATCAGTTAATAGAATTTATACAGATGTAGATAATGGAGTATATAGAATCCTCAATAAGATGATTTTTGTTGATCCAAATGGATCACCCCTTTGGTAGTTTCTTATAATACACTATAATCTTTCTCTACTTGTTCCAACTAACCATCCAAAATCAAATGTTCTGTCCCACTGACTATGAATTCTTTACAAACATTTGGGTTATTGTAATGATAATTAGATTCAATAGTCCTGTCCTTTTTTGCAATTTGGGATTAAAAACTGCTAGCACCAATTCCCATCATTTATTTTCCACTAAGATTCCATTTTTCCTGATTCTTTCTCAATGTGGGAATCATTCCATTGAACATATTCTCTTAATTATTCCTTTATTGGAGGGATATTCTCTATTCATTCAATTCACCCTTTGTGAAGAATGTGAGATTATGGAGACAATAACTTTTTTCATTTTTCTTTTTTCAACTATTCGAGGCTCCAATTAGTTTCTTACTACAGGTGAGTTCTTCACTAAACATGCATACTCCTTAGTCACAACATTAGTAGATCCTCCATTTTTCTTGTAGGAATGTTCACATTATTTCCTAGAGATCTATTTTAATTGTAGTTTAAGAGGTGAATAAAACACCTTATTTTGAGCTCGTTGTGATTCCCATGAGGCTGCAAACATATTTTCAACTTAACATAATGTCTTATAGTGTTGTCCTAATTATTATACACCACCAAATATAGGGGTCATATTTAAAGTCACTTTTCCTTCCCTACTTTCTTCCTACTATAATATCTTACCAAATTCCCATGATTGGAACATATAATACATCTCCCAATAAAAAACTACCTTGTGTCATCATTTCATGGTTGAGATGTTGATGCATTTAGAGTTCTTCTTCTTCTCCTAACAATGACTGATTGGTCTTCATGACACATACTCTTAGATTTTACCTATCTTCCACAACAAAATAACTTGATGGATTCTTTATTCTGAGAGGCATTCCTTTTGAAGTTTTCATTATCCTTCTTCTTATTCTCATATTTATCAATATTTCTTCATTTGAAAATTTTAAATATATTCCAAATCCTCTGAAAAAAAATTCTTGATTTATGGCTATGCATTCCATAGAAATAACACTTGATGTAATTAAATCCTATAAAATAATTTCTAGGTCCTCTTTTAGTGTCTATAATATTTTTCCAATTTCATGAACTATTCAAAAATATATTCCTATTATTCATTTGAGTTGATTCCTCAAATCTAATGTAATTCATTCCCAACCTTTATAGACATTGAGATGAGAAAATATTTTCTTTTTTACTTTCATAAATAGAATATTTTATTCTCATTTCACCGTCACCTACCAAAGGATAATCAAATAGTATGTGCAATAAATCCTTCATTTTTTTTCTTTCTTATTAAATAGGATTTCACTACTTTATTATTCACTAATTACATATCATCTATCAATTGATGAATCTTCATTTCCCCTGATTCAATTTGAGCAATATGTTCTATACTAATATTCATACCTCTACTCATCTCATCTCCTAATTCCCATGGGAAGATATCCATAATGTCCCTATACTCCATTATTTCAAGTTTTTCATGAGAAAAAGAATCATAATAGCATGAATTCTATTGTTGTGTCCTTCTGTTCTTCTAAACCAGTTCTAATAGATTTTTAGTAAGATCATCATTTCAATCATTCAGATAGTGAATTTAATATGACATATTATTTTCTACATTTTCATTGTCTTTTAGTTTTTCCATCTTTGTAGATATATTTTATGATTCATCAACTTGGTAATCTTTCTTCTCCCTCAGATCTGTAGCCACATCAATAACCCTTTGATTCAAAACTCCTAGTTTATTGATCCAAATTTCAGGTGTTTAGGTCTAGATTCAATTATATTTAATTGCTTCCTTCAATTTCATATCCATTTCCTTTATTTCATGGAAAAATACAAATTTTTCCTCCCTGTTATTTTTTCATCATCAATAGATTCAATATCAATTTGGATGGAATGATCTTCACTCATTCCTACAACATCATTCAGTGAGTCTACATTTTACTTATATGATTCATCAAAACCTATCTTCTTTGAATATTTTGTATTCCTTAAACAAGGTCACACATTTCTGTATACAAATACACACCGGGGAATACCACATATCTTCTTTTTGTTCATTGAAGTTCACCCCCTTTCAATGGAACATATTGATAAGTTCATAATGAATCTTTATCATCAAAAATTGACTGAACCATGTCAGAGATGTAAAATATGATAATATAAAACATCCATATGATACTAATTTTTATGTCCAGAAGGGGCTTTTAAACCATTATGATGGGAGGGGTGAGTCAGGGTTTGGATGTTCTTTTAGAAATTCCTCCTACCCCGATAGATCATAACCTCTTTATTATAAGTTCACTTTGTTTGAGCTGAAATGGTAATGCTGATCTTATTCATTCTTAGTTTATATGATGATGATCCGTTGAATGTAATACCAGAATGAAAGTACGAGGAAGCAATGATTTTTATTAGGTTCACCCTCACTAGGCTACATCCAAGGAGCATACAACGACGATGTTCCGATTTTACCAAATTTACTAACGCTCATTACCAATTATGATGGATCGGGATAGATCACTTGAATTTCAAGGATAACTGCATTTACATGATTTATGTTCCTCTCATTTTATTTCCAAGGGTGACTACCTATGTCTATTTCTCTAGATCACTATTAGTGGAAAGGATCCCCGTCTTCCTCTTACTTTTCTCACTCCTCTTGGAATATATCCACTCACATTTTTTGGACCTATAGGTCCCTTCATTTTCATGAAATAATGCATCCTAATCCATAGCTTCTTTCTATGTTGATGTCCCTTTTTCACCTAATGATGAAGCCAGTTTTTTGTGTATTGCTAGGTTAGAGTAAATTGATTTCATGAATATTTCTGAGCTTTTTCAATATTCCTTGTGTCCTTTGCAATGAACCTTTATTCCTCCGCATACCAAAATGCTTCCTTTATGCACTGTATACTGGTTGTGGTTCAAAGATCACCTCTCCTCCACGAATCGTCTCTCCTATAAATATCATCCCAACTTCACAGACTATATCTTCTTCCATTAACTATCTCTCATCATCGGACTACATCTACTTATGTGGACCATATCTACTCTGCATATTGGATCTTCCTCCTATATGTACCATGTCTTCCACCTCTTCGTACCATATCCTTCTTAGGCTATAGATCCCCGCAGAAACCTTCGGCAGAACTGGTTCTGTTTGAACCAAATTACCCTTCGCGGATTTCTCCCTTGAAAACCTCTTTCATACTACACAAGATTCCCAGAGAAAAGATATTTTCATACCAAAATATCTCTTCTAAATACTGGGATTAACAATCCTTATATTTAAATATAGATCTAAAATATACCCTAATATGAGATTACCAAAATCATCAATATGGTATAGCTTTCACTGCATATCACTTCTCCTACGAATAGTTCTTCCTTAAACAGTCTGTGTACCACCTTTCCTCCTTCGTGATGGACCAAATCACCATCACATTTTATCAAATGAATAAATTCATAGATTCTCAAATAACTACCTCATTTTCAAGAATGTGAAGCCATCCCATATAACCTAAGCCTTCCCCATACCACATGAAATCACCATAAAATGTTTACTCTCTACAAACCATTATCGTACGCGGCTTCATCTCATAGTTCATGTTTCCCAACCATTTCTGATTTCATTCAACATTCCACAAACCACTATTTAAATACACACATCATGCTTCATGGTCCGATTACTATGTTCCCCTGTGTGGAAACCATCCTTTTCAAAAAAACCCAACTCCCAAATTTTATGCCAAAACTTTTTGAATGCACATGGAAACTATGACACCTTAAACACATACATTAGAAAACACTATCCATGATCATTTTCGGTCATATGGATTTCCCCACAAAAATAAAAACAAACAATTTTTTCTGATTTTTTTTTGTTTGAGTTGTATTTCATTTATAATTTTTCAATACACGAAAAAATGAAGAACGAACTATAATATTAATGGAGGATTGTTGAAGTGATGATCCCTATATAATTGTTATAGATTCATAGAATTGGATGCCACAGTTGGGAAAATATTAATGCTGTATAATTTAGACAATAATTGCATTGTTCCTCAGTTCAAAATACATTTATCATTGGTGATAAACAATTTACAACATTGAATGTTGTTATTTAATGATGTTAATGGGAAAATAAAAGACAATGTGAAGAATTAAGAATGATCCTGCAATTTTATAGTGTATAGGCATGAACATGGAGTTCAATGTGTTATGGTGAATGTTGGCCTTTCATTTCAATCCATAAAAGTGTCCCAACTAAATATTGTTTATAGGGATTATAAAAAATGAATACTGGATCACTATGCCAACCAGCCATCATAATCCTCCAGCACAAGTACGGCATAGGGTCAACCACAAGTGAGGGAGACCATCCTGGAAACTCGCAAGTGGCAGGGTTGTGTGTACGCCCGTAGAAGCACAGAAGGCATGGCATGTGAATAATTTCATCCAAAAGTACATATATATGGTGGGAATATTGTGAACCCATAGAATTTGAGACATGGAAGTTCAAGGGAGGGTGATATAATAATATGGGATGAGGTTGGAGCAGATTTACTAATATAGAGCTGGAATTTCATGTCCTCGTTTCAATATGGCATGACAATTTTAATTGTTAGAAAAATTCAGGTCTTCCATGTGATCTAATGAAAAAAACATGGTCTCTCATCTAATCATGAATCCTCCAATTTAATATCCCTTGTTTATCTCATATTCACCTCATGTGTTGGAACTATGGACATTTTATTCTCCCACAGAATCTGCATAATAAAACTCTATTGTCTTCATCCTTCCATGACACAACTTTTGGAGTTGTCTAGCTACTTGGTAGGTGGTTGGTGCACCTACCTCACCAACCAAATACTTCAAACATTGTTGTTTCACATGCAGTCCCTATTTATTTGTATACCATGAGAGAAGTCCATGGTAGGTAGTGGATTCGTGAAAGTTGTGTCAAACATGAAACCTCCCACCACGGATATATAAATAAGCCTTGGGGAGCTTCCATCAGAACTCATCAGATCAAAGCCAGAGATCATAATCGAGCCAAAGGAGAGCTCTATTGTATGAGGGCTCTGAGAGCTCTATGGGAGACAAAAATGGAGGTGTTGGAGGAGAACATTGTAAACTTTTTTCATGGTGTAATTAATGTATGGTTTCCTATTCCATTCATCTCTCTTAGTGATCTGAGAACCACAAAAATTGGTATCCGATGGAGGTTCCAGTGAAACGATGATGGGTAATGGAATTTTTCCAGTCACCAAAAAATTAAAGTTCCCATGAATCTTGTTTTTATGGCATATTCTGAAATCCTATGAGAAGTCAATTCCAACAGTGCAAACGACATAAAAAACATAGCTAAAATGATATTCCTTGGGGTTGTAATATTTTTGTCAATCATTGGGTGCTACAATACCCACTTGGCAGTGAAGAAGGCACTATTACGGCACCAGCGAGTTTTCTGGCGGTTTATCAGCAGCTACTCCGATGAGCCATGACATCACCACATCATCGCCACGTCATCAAACGATCTCGACCATTGATATTGTTTCGATCATATATTGATCATTTGGTATACAATTTTGACTATCGAGGAGTTGATTCCACCATTTTTGACCGTTTAGGATGCAATGGCCAGCACCATTTTTTCAGATTCTGCATCCATTTTAACCAAATTGAAATATAATGGAGGGATCATCCTTGGGAGGGTTGATCATGATGAATTCTTTGAACTACTCTATTTATAAGTCATGAATAGACAATATCCTCACTGTAAAGGATCTTTTTGACACCATTATGAATGTGGGAGTCAACCCTGATGCCAAAAAATAAGTGGAGTGGAAGAAGCTAAATAATAAGAAGAATGGTCATATCCTCAAATGGATCGATCATAGCATTTACCACCATGTTTCTCAAGATACTAATGTGTACGAACATTTAACAAATTTGGAAAATATGTACCAGTCAAAGAATTATTGAAAAAAGATTTTTTTGTTGAAATAGTTGATGAATCTTTGAATACAGGGTGGAAACTCCATAGCCAAACACACTAGAATATTCCAAATCCTGGTGAACCAGTTGGTGGATACTGGTAAGACTATAAATGATGATGATCATGAGAACCAAAAAATAGGGACACTTCCTAATATTTGGGCTATCTTTTTCATCTAACTCAGAAACTCAGAACCCATAGGAAAACATACCATGATGATGGTAAAAGATGCATTGTTCAATGAGGAAGCATGAAGGAAGGAAGCAAGTTATAACATGACACAAGCTCACATTCTAGAGAAGAGAGGAAAACAACAAGTAGGATTTCATGGGATAGGAACCATAGGTCGAAGAAATAATAGAGGAAGGTCCACATATTCCCGAAGGACAACATACTAATGATATCATTGTGGCATGGAGGGAAACATGAAGAGGAACTGTAGAAAGTTGTTACAAGAAAAGGGTCAATGTATCATCTCAACAAAGATGAAATGAAAACATGAATGTGAGCATCATTGGAGAAATAATATTTTACTCCAAAGTTAATGAAGAATCTTGTCTTCATACATTAGGCCAAGACACAAAAGGGGTGGTCGATACTGTAGCATTGTACTATGCCACATCTTATCGTAAGTACTTCTTGACTTTTCATGATTGTGACTCTAGTGCATTCAGGATGGTGAATACCAGTTTGACGGATATTGTTGTCATGGGTGATATCTGGGTCAATATGAAAATTGGATAAGAAATTACCTTGAAGAATGTTCATCATGTTCCAAGTTGTCGACTCAACCTGTTATCGGGTATAGTATTTGATCGACAAGGATATGAAAACATCATCATCAATAGAGCATGGAAGATGAAAAAAGGATCCATCATCATCACCTGAGTACACATATGTGGTAAGTTGTACAAAAATCATGTGAAGATATGTACAGATCACCTCAACATGGTGGTAGGAGAAATTTCATCCAATATGTGGCATAGAAGGCTCAGCCACATGAGTGAAAAAGGGTTATCTACCATAACGATGAAGAAGTACATCAGTATTGAAAAGTATGTATCACTAGATCCTTGTAAATACTACTTGTATTTTTAGAATCACATAGTTTCAATAAATACTTCTTCATCACATATATCAATGTTATTGGATTAGGTGCACTCTAATGTATGTGGACCCATGGAGGTGGATACACTCGGAGGTAACAAATATTTTCTATCCTTTATTGTCGATGCATCTCAAACGGTGTGGGTGTTCTTCTTGCAGATGAAGGACCACGTACATGACTGCTTCAAGATGTTCCACACCATGGTGGTGCGTGAAACTAGAAGGAAGATGATGTGTCTTCACTCAGACAACAGAAGAGAGTACACATCTTGTGAGTTTGATGCCTATTTTTGGAGTCCTGGCATCTGACTTCAGAGGATGGTACCTTGCACCCCACAACACAATAGAGATGTAGAAAGGATGAACAGAACCATCATGGAGAAGGTCAGAATCAAGATGAGTTTGGCTAAGCTCTCTAATCCATTCTAGGGAGAGGCTGTTCAGGTTGCATGCTACCTCATCAACCGATAACCATCTGTCCCATTGAATTTTGAGATTCCACAGAAGATATGGGCTAGTAAACATCCCTCCTACTCTCATTTATGAGTATTTGGATATATGTAATTTTTACATGTCTCCATGGAGCTCAGGAAGAAGATAGACCGGCGATCTACTCCAAGAATCACAATCAGCTATGGAGATGAGGAGTTCAAATACACGATTTGGAATCCGAAAGGGATGAATGTGAACAGAGGCAGAGATGTCATGTTCCATGAGAACCAGATGATTGGGGACATTAAAAATATTAGAATGTATCCAAGGAAATGTATCGAGGACACAATTCGTGATCCAACACATATACCAGCACCACCTGTCATTGAAGGGGTGGAGGTGAATGAAGACTCATCAACAATAGACCAAGAGGTAGTAGAATAGGATATTGAGAAGGGGGATACTACATCCTCTCCAAAAGAAGTGAATGAACCATCAGAGGAGCTAGGGTATGTTTTTCCACCCGATCCTAACATTTCACAGGTTCAATGATCTTCAAGAGGAAGGTTTCTGTTCACAAAATATTCGTAGTCAGATTACTTGTTTCTGACATGTGAGGGAGTGCCAGAAGGGTACCAGGATGCATTGTACCATCCCAAAAAACTCAAGTGTTTTCATTCAATGGAGGATTATATATAGTGTTTAATTAAGAACGAAACATATGATGTAGTGGAATTACCCATAGGTAAGAAGGAACTAAAGAACAATTGGGTATTAATGCTGAATAAGGATGGTAGAAAAAGGGAGGTCAAGCACAAAGCTTGGTTAGTTGTCAAGGGATTACTTCAGATGAAAGGATTTAAAATTAACTAGTTTTTTTCACCCATGGTGATGATAGATTCAATACGAGTCATTTTTAGATATGTGGCTAGCTTAGACATGGAGACTCTATAGATGGACATGAAGACAAATTTTCTTCACTGTGACCTCTCTGTGGAGATGTATATGAAGAATCATGAAGAATTTGAGGTTTTTGGATAAGACAACCTCATCTGTAAACTAAAGAAGATCATGTATGGACTGAAACATGCTCTCAGGTAGTGGTATAAGAAGTTTGACTCATTCATTGTGGGTCATGGCTACAAGCGGACACAGGAAGACTACTGTGTCTACATGCAGAGATTTCATAATGATAAATTTTTTTCCCTTCTACATTTTGTTGATGACATGTTGATCATTGGGAAGGATGAATCAAAGATTAACAGGTCGAATAATGAGTTTTCCATGTCTTTTGACATGAAATATTTATGAGTAGATCAATTGATTTTGGGGATGCAGATCATTCATGAATGAAACATGATGTTTTTATGGCTATCTCGTGAGAAATATGTTGAACGTGTTTTGAAACATTTCAACATGGAAAAATCCAAACAAATGAGAAATCCACTACCTGATCATTTGATGTTGAGAAAGAGGTGATTCCCATCATCCAAGGAAGAAATCAAGGCGATAGAGATGATTCCATAATCCTCATCAGTTGGAAGCATGATGTACGCTATGGTGAGTACGTGACCTGAAATTTCCCATATAGTGGGAATCTTGAGCCTATTACTCTCTATTACAAGGAAGCTGCACTAGGATGCTGTCATGTGGATTTGGCGGTATCATAAAGGCACTTCAAAGTTATGTTTGATCATTGGGTAAACTGAACATATCTTAGAGGGATATACATACTCATATATGGATGGTGATCCTGAGACCTTGATGTGTACATCAGGATACATATATACATTTGAAGGAGGATTTGTATCATGGAATTCACAGTTTCAGAAGTGTGTCGCTGTATCCACGATGGAAGCAGATTACATTGCTTCTTAGGAAGCTGGAAAGGAGATGTTGTGGCTATACCATATTTATCAGGAGCTCAGATTCAGCCATAAGGAGTATAGGTTTCATTATGATATTCAATCTGATTTGGACATGAATAATAACTCTATGTATCATTCCCGGACAAATCCCATTGAAATTCGTTATATTTGTATAAACGATGTGATAAATCAACAACTGATACGACTTGTGAAGATCCACACAAAGGAGATCCTCGTGGATATGTTGAAAATGTTGGTTGCTCGGGAGAAATAATACCTTTGCAGATGCTCTATCAGATTGTAGTTGGAGGGGGTGAATTTTTAGAGTTGTATACTTTCATGGTAGGTGGCTGGTGCACCTACCTCACCAACCAATGACTTCAAACATGGCTGCACCACATGCAGTACCAATTTATTTTGCAACCATGAGAGAAGTCCATCGTAGGTGGAGGATTGGTGGGAGTTGTGTCAGACATGACACCTCCCACCATGGCTATATAATGAATCCCTTCGGATCTTCCTTCAGCATTCATCTGATCTCAGACAGATATCAAACTCACGAAAAATGAGAGCTCTATTGTAAGAGGTCTAGGAGATATCCATGTGAGAGAAAAAGGGAGGTGTGGTAGGGTTACATTGTAACCATTGTTCATGGTGTAATAAAAGTCTTGCTTCCTCTTCCATTCATCTATCTTAGTGGTTAGAGAACCACATAAACTAGACCAACACTATCTCTCACCAAAGAAGAAGACTGATCATCATAGCTGAATTATGGCCTCTAAAGGAGGGTCATTGGAGTGAACAGAGATCTTGAATTCAATCTATATCTTACATGCATGCAGTTAACTCAAATAAATTGTGAACCAATGTAAAATGAAGTGTTTAAGGCCACATGTATGCTTCCAACATGAATTTAAATAATGATTTAATGGAATATTGATCACATGAACGTGATATATTCACTGTAAAGAGGGATCTTGTTTGACAAGAAACATCCTAAAATTCTCCTCGTAACGTTTACCTGTAGTTTAATGATTTTTAAACCAAATATCTCAGGAATTTAGATCACTGATCTTCACAATATATATAGAATGAATTTAATATGGAAAAGGATTGGATCTCATCCTATAAAAGGATATGTATAATTCCTGTTAAAGGTCGTTGACGCCCACTACCCAAGAGAACATGTTTTTTAAAAACAATGGCTCTATTGTCTTCCAGTTCACGAAGGGAAGACATGATCTTTGAACCATTATTTGTATGAGAAGAATAATAATGAACCATCATTGCTTTCTAATGATTGATCAATGAACCATCCTTGTTCCGTGATGGATATTTCCACACATGATACATAGAAGAACCAAACACCCATTATGTGAAGAAGAAGAATATACTATGGAAATATAATAATAGAACTCCATAGTTTGTTTGTGAAAAGTGGATGAATAAAAACACAACAAATAGTTTAATGAGACCATCGGTGTGCTTTATGGAGAAGACCTGCAACACCCATGGGTTGGATTCTCCTACTTGCAAATTAAGAAGCTACACAATTTCATGAATGTTATATTTTGAGAAGAGGAAGAATAGTTAAAGAATGGGGTTTTGTTTTTGGTGAAGTAGATGTGTGAACGACAGAAGTGGCTATACATGCATATATGAACTAATATTTGAGATGAAAATAATGAATTTTGTGTGATGGACTTCAACCATTCGATTTTATGTGCATGAAAAGAATGAATGGATAAGAGACACACTGGTTGTTTAATGAAACACAATGTGTACAATGGGTTGCTCCAAGTTGAAAATAGTTCATGTTTCCAAGAATAAGGAAAAACCAATTGGAAACTCATCCAGGAGTTCTCAAATAGAAGGCGTGTGAATAATTCATGCAAAGGTGTACAAGAATAAGTAAATGAAAAAGACACTTAAGAAAATGAAATAACTAATGATGATAGATTCATCATATGTGAATAAAGAAGGAGTAGAAGAGTTTATGCATGCTTTCAGGCATCCTTGGAAACAATGATTCATTTCAGATATCCAAACACACTGCTAATGATAGAATATATGTTCAAAAATTTAGGACATTGATATAAGAAGAGTCACATGCTAAATAGAGACAAATACATCCATTACAATATATTGAATATAACTTCATGTCAATAAAATAATAAAGACTTCTCTAAAGGAAGTGATCAATGGGAGTCAGTGGAAGTGTTCAGAGGGACGCAATGAGATATCCCTAGACATTTATAAAGGCATCATGCCTATCAAGGAGTGAATTTGTCTGTTTTGATTATTCTTCCATATTCAAAAAATAATATTCAAAAACATGAATGATGGTTTAGTTTCTCATTTGATGGTTGAGGATATGAATTTAGTATATTCCATTAAAATAATAATATATTATTATATTTGGTTTAATTGTGTTGTTATATCATAGTGATTTAATATTATTCTGTGGAGGTGGAAGAATTAACAAAATAGAAACGACCAGTCAAAAATGAAATAAACTTTTTTGTCCACTTCTTTAGGACTATAACTAATGCCTTCATAGTTCTTATTTGAGACAAAGACATGCCATATGATATGTGGGTATGTAAATGAGGACGAGTGTTTGGTAGGTTTTTCCTAAATTAAATTCTTTTGATGTGTGAAGTGGGTAATAGAGTGGGTGGCCATTTGTAAATGTGAGAGAGGTTATAGATTTTCATTTTTAGAACGAAAAATTTAAACATACATTTTATACAATACTATAGGATAAATAATGTATAATTATAAAGAATAATATAATATAAATTAAAAATAATACCATAAATTGGAATTTATAAATTTTTAGGTCATTTTATCCCTTATCTTTTTAGTTCAACCATTGGTTAAATTTATTTGAACCATTACCCCCATAGAATATTTTTTTCCTTTCAACATTTGGTATAAAAAAATTTATTTTAAGATATTTTAAAATATAAATTATTCTTATTCAAATTATTTAATCCACTCTATAATATTATATTCATATAAGTGGAAGAATTTAATTTAAAATTAATCCTACATATGGGACGAAATGTAGTTTTCAATGAACATATTTCTCATGCATAAGATAAATTTATATTAACTATATCACTATTACCCATTTTAATATGAATTTAAATTTAATTTAATATATATAATATATTAATTTAATTTAAATAATTAAATAATATTGGTTTTTTATTTAATTAAAAATGATAATCATGATCCATATTAGTACAATTTTCAGAAAAATGTGTTTTTAATCGTAAATAATACTTATAACAAAATAAATTAAAAAAACGATTAAAATAATATAAATCATATTTAATATGAATAAATTATTTATATTTTACATTATATAATAATAATATTATTATTTTGATTTTAAATTAATTATTTTTTCGAAATAAATGACCGGTTTACAAAATTTATAATTATCAACAATTCACTAAAAAATCGACATTTTATAATTACTCCCAAAATATAACCTTAGGTTAATTTGTATATAAAAATTTCAAAAATTTAAATTAATTTTTTGGAAAATATTTTCTTAAAGATATATATATATTTTTTTGTAATCTATAACAAAAAATAAAAAACTATATTGAAATATATATATTTTTATTAATAAAATATCTTTAATAAAAATTTACTTTTTATTTACTAAGAATTTTTCAATAATTTTCAATTTTTTATTTAATATATATATATTATACTTTTTTGATCATATTCATAATATAAAAATTAATTTCTAGATTATTATTTTCATATGTTTCACGGGTTTTAATGCATGAATTTACCTGTAATATATGTCTTTGGACAAAATGTTCTTCTCTTAAAATACAGAGTTGTTGGATTATCCCCACCCCCACCCTACCCCCACTAGATAATAAAATTTTCACTCTCAATTTTATCATGATCATAGTAAACATGATTTTCACAATTCAGAATTCCCTTGTTGAAAGCTCACATCGTAAGAAGAGTTAATATAACTTACACATCAAAAATGGAGACGGTGAAATATGAAATCCGACCTTAATAACACATAAATATTATTCCATATAGGAAATCATCATAGGTAATTCAATATATGAACACTAAATAATATATTAATTAAAAAATAATGATGTAGAGAAATAAATTTCATTGATCAAGATAGAGTGAATAACCATGATAAATTTAACAACCACCAAACCATGAACAAAATAATTTTTCATATAGACCATCGTCTCTTCATAAATGAAGGAAATATGATAAATTTTTTATTATGAATATCATTTTCCATGATTTTATGAATTTATTACAATATAGAATATCAAATTAAGGTCTATATACTTACTTGATGAGTATAATTTCACACTTTAATCAATTTTCACAAAATACCATTTTTTATCCCATTGATGAGTATTAAAGTAGAATATTTTTTCATAATGATATAAATTACATCTATAATGGATCATGTAATCTAAAAAGGATAAAAAGGTATTCCTCCAATTATTATACTTTATCCAAAACCAAATGGTTACCGTAACGTAAGATAATTAAAAAAATGAATAATCCTTAATATCATCATTCATTAAAAATTAAACAATGATCCTAAAAGATAAAACTATATCATTCCCTAAATAAAAATTATTAAAATTATTCATAATATTTTTGAATAATATTGAAACAAAAAAAATACAATGATTTTGAAATTTTTTTATCTAAGATAAATTTAACAATTATAACCAAATAACACCAATCACTATTATATTCTCATTAAAAATAATGGATATTCAATAATAATATAATCTTCAATATATGATAATTATTTACATAAAAACATAAATCATGATGAAATCATATATTGTTATAAAACATAAATAAACCTTTATTCATAAAACAAAACCCCATAATATTTGGTCTGCAATAATCAAAAAAGGTTCCAGATACCGTGATCTTCTTCTAAAATAAAATTATTTACCTAATCACTAAAAAACATTCCATTTCAATGGTTGTCAATAAGATAAAAAATATGTTCTAATAATGCACCTAATCATTAAAAATTATACCTTTTAATTTAAAAACTTATTTCATACTAACAGGGACATCACATAGTCCTTTTGTAGGTGTTTCACGATTATCTCCCTTTAGTTGTTGTTTCTATCATCAAGGCCTTACCAGATGTCACATGTTTTCCATATTTAAATACTAATATAATTATAATTGAATTAAATGTAATGTTATGAACATCCTCAAAAATATACTGAGTCTTCAAATATAGTATAAACTATAATGGATATGAATAACAATAATATTATATCTTCAAACGGTCATTCTTCATCAAATAAAATTTTCAAAATTTAAACATAGGGATAGATATACCGTAATAATCCAACAAAACATAATAAATGTCTCCCAATGTACTCTCATCACCTAGAAATTAAAATGAATATTACAAAATTTAACCATATGATCATCCATTTAAATTCCAATACATCAGAAATATTGAACCCCTATATGTAGACACCAATATAACTCAACATTATTAACGGTTCATTAACAATATCGTTCCATATTTTTTCTTAATAATTACATCATTTAAACAATCATGTATCATTTCCTAATATTCCAAAACATAAAAAATTCCAGGACATAATTAATACAATTAATATATCATTTTTAGTTTTCTCATCTTCAACTATAATGGAATTATTAATTTTTATACATTTTATTCATAGTTTTGTGAATCCTGTTCTTGGGATTTCCCCTTTGGGTCATTATTTTCAAAATTACCACACTCCCCACATTTAAAACATTCCATTAATACCATTGGAAGGAATTTTTACCTCTTCATGATAATTACAAAAAAACTATTCTTTTTGGGGAGATTATTTCATTAGTCCCAAATTTATATTACAAAAAACCTCTTCACATCCATTTATGTCATTTTCATGGGTTCATATTCCCATATTCTCAACAAATAGGTTATTAAATTTTTTTAATTTTATTATTATAAATAGAATTTCCATGGTTCTTCATTTTAATTATTTTTAATGTCTTTTAAAACTCATATAGGTTCATGTTTCTAATGATAACTCATCATATATAGTTATGAATAACCAAAAGATATTTCATTACAACAGTCACTTTTTCAATCTCTCATTCTGAAAACCACCACATTATCCTTCACATATATTTTTAAATTTTCCCTTTAGATCCATACATTTACTAAAACAAATAAATAGTTAGTGTAAGTATATCAAATAATATTTAAAAAATTATCTTAAGTGGATGAGAAATATTAAGAAGTACATAACCATTATATCGCCTATTTAACTCTTTCTATTTATTCAATGTTATTTTAATTATCATAACCACAATATCATTTATTTATATAGAGTATTTTTAACTTATCCAAAATTTAAATCCTAACCATTAATGTAATTTAAGAATTCTTATGATACAATCTATAAGGACTCGTAAATAAACATTTTACAATCATGATTTTTATGGTAATAATTTATGCTATAACATTTGAGGAAATTATTATTTTTAGAGTTTTATAGAACTCAGTCATAAATCATATATAATAAAACCATAAATTAATATTATAACACTTTTAATTGGTGTCAGTTTTTTCAAAATAAAATTATTTTAAATTTAAGAATATTTTATTCTCATGAAAAACAACATTACATTCTGCATAACATCTTATATTCCATTTCCCATTAATAATCAATTATGAAATTATTTTAAAAAATTGTGATTAGTGAAATTATATTAGTAATTGACATAAAAAGTAAATCCATTAGTGCAGTGAAAAGAATAAATATCTATGATAACTGGTTTCATAAAAACATAGCATTCACTAAAAAAATTAATCATTTTTCATTTAAAAATTTTCATTAACTTTAAATTTGAAATAAAATAGTTTCCATAAAAAATAATTAGAAAATGTAGAAAATTCAAGCAGTATCCATGACACATTGTCTCCAATGAACCCCTACCGAACCCACAAATATCCTTTACAAATTTATTTATAATAAGGCTGAATTCCAATATAATTCTATCTAGAACATAATAATTAACCAATGCAATGGAGTGATATATGGTCACAGACACCAATTAAACTATCTAAGGATCAACAATAGGATATTATATGGTTCACCCCATCATTTAAAATATTCCAAAGACTATACAAAAGGTAAACCATTTAATATTGAAAAATTTATTCATAAAACCCTTTAGAGACTCTTTTAAACTCATATAATATACTCTTTTGGATATCTAAATAGAAATGAATTTTCATAAATAGAATACCCTGAAAATCGATAAGAGGATTATTAATTGAATATAAAATTAAATCTTATAAAGTAAAAAACCTTAAAATAATGGTTCTGGTGGTGTGAAAAGGCGTCATTATTGTTTAAGAAAAAATATATCATTTTTTATCTTTAGTAATGAAATTAAAAAATTATACAAAAATTATCATTTTTCGAATATATTTAAATAAATTAAAAACTGACATAATATTTCCATTATATATTGTTTCCATCCATAAAAAATTCAATTTTTTTAATATATATATATATGGATGAAAATGTTTTAAGAAATAAATCATTAAACGAATATGTTTATAAATGAATATCCATTACATAAAACCATAAAATGATTCCATTATCTAATAAAGTGTGAATAAAGTAAAATATAGTAAAAATTACCTGATATTATATTTATGCATAATTATTTTTTATAAATAATTATATGAATACGCATATGTAAGAGATTTATTTATAAAATAAATCTTTAAAACATTTAATGTGAGGTTTTAAGTTAAATTATCCATTAACATGGGAACAAATCATCTTTTACATTATTTATATTTCAGAATAATAATCATATGAAAATTATAAAATTTCCTCAATATTATTATTCTTTTTACTCCATATATTAAAATTCTATACACAATTAGTTAATCATTTAGGATTATTTCAGATGTTTTGATGATATTTGGATAAAATGTCAAAAATAAATTTGGATGGATCACTATGTTCTAAGAGGACATTATGTTAACATCTAAATAATAATCATTATTAAATATTTATAATATTTATATATAAAATATACTATCAAAATCAATCATTAAAGACAATTTAAAAAATTAAACAACATTACAATCATAGAGAAGGTAGGTTTTATGCACACATTAGTAATGTTTCCATTTTTCATATGTCATTTTGGAAAGAAGTTAAGAAACATATTTCCATTACTAGGTTATAATAATATAATAAATATCATAAATGTTTTTAAATATACTTATAAATATCATCTATGTGATGTGGTGTTGAAAAAATTGTTATATCACTCCATGGATGAAGTATTCCACACATACCCACAAAATTGTTATCATTTTTCATTTGGTGGGAAGGAAAAAAATATGTAATTAAATATTAAAAATTATTTGATTGTAATGAATATTATATACGTAAATTAAATACATAATTATTACATTTCATGATTGTTGATAATGGAAAATATTTACATCGGTTCATGAGTTAATAGTCTTTCTTAAACATGAATAACCATTTTGTTTCATATTTGACGTAATTGTTGTTTTATATAGGTTATTATTTTAATAAAATAATATTTATATATATTATGGATACATTCTTTTTTATATCAAAATTGTTGAACAATATTTCAATGAAGTGGAAGAAGAAAAAAACAAAAAAAACTAGGTTTAAAACAACACCTCAACTCGAGACCACCTATTTATAATTATAACTAAATCTGTCTTAAAATGGAATTATGATAACAAAATTACCTAATAAAATTTATATGTTTGTAATGAATCTAAATGGGTAGGTATTGGAAAATAAAAAATTATTTTTATGTTTTATGTTATGAGTAGAGTGGGTGGCCTTTAATATATTTGAGAGATGGAAAACATATATTTTTTGAAATGAAAAAAGGTATACTTATTTATTAAAAATTTAAAATAGATCCAACATTGAAAATTATTTTAATGTCCCTAAATTTCCATGTAATGTTTTTATATGGAATTATTCTGAGACCAGATGAATTGACGACACCTGATTCCAAGACCTGGTTTTCCCGGAATAGAATTTTGAACATTTTTTATTTAATTTAAATAAATGTGTGAGAGGTTTTTTTTAACTCTAAAACTGCTGCTCATATCAAATAGCTAATGGAATTGCTGAAATATAAATAGTGAGATTCTCCTATAATGGAATTAACATCGATCGGTGAGGGTCATCCCAAAAAAATAGTTGCGCACTTTTTGAAAAATAACAATATAACGTAGAGAGATATTTTATTTTTCATTCCTCACAATTGAGATGTGGCACACATGCACTGTGGTGCAGAGATGAGGTGGTGACGAGCACCAATAAAGAGACACCTTATAGGAAGTGAAACAGATAAGCTATTTCCTTTAGGAAATAGCAAAACAACATGGAAACACAACATAACGGAAATGAATCTAAGAATTTATATATTAATGAGATAACATATTTGGGAAATAATAATGGATTTTCCTCTGACGGACCAACATAAAAAATACTCTCCTATGATGAAAAATGTATTCCAGAATATTACTATTGATGTCAACGTACCTCAATGAACGATACCAAAGGGCGATTCACACTAATGGCTACGAACAGAACTTGAATTATCATGGTAGGATCACTTCAACGACGAAATACAACGAGGTAGGGGTTTGTTTTTAATTTAAATAGCATCGTTCTTTATTTTAAATGATGAACACAGATCAAAAAACAAACATGTTGATCTGTAGATCACATGTTCTAGTATGAGGTTAATTCTCTTCATGTTTTACTTCGGGTTTACTTGATTAAATTTTAAAAGAATAACAAATAATTATCCAATGTTTTCTAAAACTCTGACATGGAGGGTTCGGGCATACATGAACAAGGCCAGAGACCCTCTGCCTTGGTTGTTCTATGTGTTCATCATGATCATGCCTCCAAAATGGTGGAAAAGGGGGTTTTAAGGCCATCGTATGAATGATTGAATCCTTAGGGGGCCGTATGAACAAGCGGTGCAAAGAATGGGCCACTAGAGTGGACACCGTGGTCCATAGAAGAACCCTTAGTTGAGATGGTGGTCACGAGTGGGTGTTCACGAACCATAAAGGTGTGACGGAATATGTGCTTCAGTTGGCTCAGGTCGCGATGATGTGGCAAGAGCCACCGGCCTCCGTGTCGACGGTTGGCATCTGGTAGACACGGTCACCCTACCTCTATGGGTCACCATGGATGAATTTCATGGGGAAAAGCTATAGTCAACTGACCATGGTGAAGGGATCTAGCCCCATAGATGACCCACGGGGTAGGGGGAGCTGGACTTGGATTCCAGCCGTGTGCCATCTTGGAGGACAGGGTGGGGCGTTGGACGCCCTAGCATACAGGGTGTGGGGCACCAATGTGGGATGGACCCAGGCTGGGCCAGGTCCGGGTCTAGTCCGCGGACCTGGAACATGTCAGTGGACCAAGGTTGGGTCGGCATACCAAGGTCGGGTCAGTGCACTCCAGGCTGGGTGGGGTCGAACTAGACCCATACTTAATCTCTTTTTGGAAAATTCTATATATCATTCAATCCAGGCGTCCGATTGACGAGCTTTTTGAGGAATTATGACCCTCACAATAAGGAAGATCTTTTGGAATACTCTATGGAGTATTTCATGTAAGTTTAAATTCAATGAATAGATCAAGGAGGAGTTCTCCCGTATTAAATCGCACTACGTATGAAAACCTAAATCTTGGCTAAGTCCTGAATACTACTTACTACCAATGATATGTGGATAAGCTACGACGACCCAGTGGGAAATGAATCTATGTGACCTGGTAAGACCACGATGGGCAGATGTTCTGTGTGACTTGGTAGACCCATGGTACTCGATAGTATGAGTATCTCAGTATGGAAAAGGTGGGATGTATCTTTTATGTGACCCAGAATTCCCATGTTGGGGAGTGGCGTCTGGGAGATCCAGAATACCCATGGTACTTACCATGGACGAGTTGCACAATGGTCCAAGGTTAGTGGGAGGCAGCTTCAATGCAACCAACTAGGCCCACTGTACTCATTGAGGTGGAGTTCTCCAGCAGCCCAAGGTGTTCGATGATATGATTGATGGTCCTACTTTCCTACTCTAGACTAAACCTGGTGTGAACTATCTTGTGTCGTGATAATGCCCCAGGATCAAGTTTTGTGGTTTTATCTTTGGATTTCTTTGTGGTATTTCCATTGTTTTTAGGGTCCCTTATAGGTAAATTTCTACTCTCCCATGCATGTTCTTTCCCTACACATGTTTTGTCAGGTGTAGATAACCACCACATTGATGGAGGAGTTTGTGTACAAGGACTCGGTGGAGCCCAATGAAATAATGCATGTGGGGATACATCTGCGGATTCAAGCAACTACTCTACACATACACATGAGGTGGTGTTTCAATAATATGGATTTTATATTCTTCCTTATACATTCATGTTTTCAGTTTATCTGTTGTGGGATTTTTATTCGGACACATTTTACAAACTGTTTTTACTTTTACTCAGTGGTTGTTTAGTGGCATGCATGTTTACATTTGCAGCACTGGGACATGGTTGTGTGTGCATGTGTACATGTACTCAAGAAAATTCCTCCCACATGAAGTTTGATGAATTGAGAACGAGTCTCCATCCCCTAGCCTTAAGGGGGATGCCTTGGGTTGTGTCAAGATAAGGGACCTGGGGGATGGGTCGTGAAAAAGTGGTATAATAGGTGGTTAGATATACCATATATACTAGGAGACTGTGGTTTTGATTATGGGAAACTATGTTAAATGTTTAGATTTTGACTTTCAGATTAGGGGAGTCTAGTGTAGCTGCGGTGGCCATTGTATCCAAACTCATGGACCTTGAAGTCTTCTTTTTGAGTATATACATAATAACACAGGTTACATGCATCATAGAGAAATTGAGTGTCTCCTTATGTTTTCATAAATTAGAGTCACCTAACCTAGTATTATCTATTAACCATGGTAAATCTTGATCTTGTATCAGGATTCCTCCACACAGATAGATAGCTAGTATTTTGATAAGTGACTTTGAGGAAAAGCCACCAAGCGTTGAGGCGTCGGTTCCGGGACCATTGATAGAGATGGCCTCATCGGGTGGTCCACCTTTATTACCACCAATTGTTGACTGATAGTTACTATCAGTGTCACTAGTAGCCGATATGAACAAGGTCGACACCATGCATGAGTACCAGAGATAGAGACCTCCCAGGTTTAGTGGAGAGACATATCCTCAGTCCGTTGAGGACTAGACGGTGGTGGTGATGTTGGTCGGCCTCTTAATGGGGATGCCACATGATCAAATGGTGATCTTAGCTGCAATACTTCTTCATGGAATGATAGGGAGATGGTGGAGCCTGAAGATTCAAACTCATGATGAGAAGTCCATCTCATGGGATGAAATTGAGCGGATGTTAATGGAAGATTTCATATCCACAACCTTGATCTCGGTGTTCATATAGGAGCTTCTTCACCTACATTTAGGTATCATGGTAGTGGATAAGTACTATGTGAGGTTTTAAGACCACTCTCACTATTACACTGACATGGTGTGGGTCCCATTCTTTTAGGCCCAGATCTGTGAGCACGAACTCATACGGGAGATAAGGGAATCCATGGTGTTTCTCATTATCCCCACTCATGATGGGGTGCTGGAGCAAGCCCTTCTTGTGGATATATTCCTAGAAGAGTAGGCATTGACAGTCATGTGATGACCAAAGGACTCCGGGTCGGTAGTGCGGGGCACCCAGAGTAGAGGATGTCTGCAAGTAACCAGGATGTGATACCTATGCTGCAGGCAAGGACACATGGCTTGTGTCTACCCGACGCACTGCACGAACGATCAGAAGATGGTCAAGGGACATCATAGGCATAGGCACGAGTTCCAGTAAAGAGGTCTGCTAGACAGCAGATGTGGTAGGGGAGGAGTCCCAGTGAAAGGTGGTGGATGATGGTTTGAGGTGCGTCCACCACCACCCCGATGTGGTCCACCATTGGCTCTGGGAACCGACATATTGGGGTGAGGGGTGCATCAAGAGATTGAGGCCTATGATCACAACAACCAAATATGATTAGAGATATGCTCTGTATATTCTCCACCTTATCTATAGTTCTTATATACACAGGTTCTAGTAACTCTTTCCTTTCCATGGGCCACGTTCGAGGCTCAGAGAATTTTTTAGAGACATTGGATCGATCCTAATGGTTAGTGACTCTTATGGGAGGGGATTTGATGATTTTACACGTGTGTGGGTAGTGTCGACTAACAATATGAGATGATATCTTTGGATATTATTTCCTCGTAGCTTTGTTGAGGCATTAATATGTCATCATTGGTATGGACTAGTTATATATAGTCAATGCTCAGATTGGCTGTATTAGGCATAACTTGTGGTGTGTCCACAAGGATGGGAACAGGTATTCCATCACTTGCGTGAAGGGAACATTTTCATCATAATATGGACTTTCTCGGAGGATGGTTTATCCAATCACCCACTAGTTGTCGAGCCTCAACCTTAGTGTGGTGGACGAGAGGAGTGTGTGAATTCTTGTAGTGCTAGAAAAGTACATGGATACCATTCATGAGGATGTTTTGGGACTACCTCCTCATAAGGAGGTATACGTCAGCATCCATCTATACCACGAGATGACACAGATATCCAAATCAGTATATCATATGGAGACCTTAGAGCTTAGTTAATTGAGGGTTGGTTGGAGGATATGTAGGAGATGGGCTTCGTGAGGCCAAATTTTTCTCCATGGGAAGCCCAAGTGTTGTTCTGCATGTATATTTATGTGATTTTGTGGCTATTCATAGACTTCAAATGCCTAAACCAAGTGACTGTGAATATAAATTATCCACCTCCAAGGATTGATGAACTCCTCGAATAGCTGAAGGGAGAAATGTGGTTCTTGAAGTTAGACCTCAGATCAGTCAATCATCAACTTTGGTTACTAGAAGAGGATGTATCGAAGATAGACATTCGATGTCAGTATATATACTATGAGTTTTTGGTGATTCTTTTTGGCGTGAAAAATAACCCAAAAGTGTTCATGTGACTCAAGAATAGGATCTTCCATTCATTCCATGATCGTTTTATGGTGGTATACATTGACGATATCATGGTGAACATGGGGTCAGAGGAGGAGAACAATATAGACTTGAAGATAGTTCTGGATACTCTACCAGAGCACCATATATACGGTAAGCGTTGAATGGGCCTGTTCTAGAATCAAAAGGTCAACAGTCTAGGACACGTTATCTCGGAGGCTACTGCTTTAGTGGATTTAGTGATGATAGAGGCAGTGCTAGCTTGGGAGCCACCAAGGAGTAAGACAAAGGATCAAATTTTCTTGGGGTTGACTAGATATTACCTGAGGTTCATTCATGACTTTTATTGAGTTGAAGAACCCTTTTATTATTTTCCAATGAAAATACATCCCTTCATGTGTATGACTAAGTGACATAAGTGTTTCCAAGTGCTGAGATAGACCCTGAAGAGTGCCCCCATCTTGAGACTACCAGAAGAGGGTGTTGTGTATGTAGTCATCCATGATACATAAGGAATCATACTAGGTTGTTTCCAGATGCAGGAGAGAGAAGTGATAACCTACGTCACATGGTATTTTAGGTAGAATGATAAGACATACCCAACCCATCACCTGTAGTTAGAAATAGTGGTCTTTTTCATGAAGATGTAGAGGCACTACATGTTCGGTGGAAGGTTTACCGTCTAATACATCCAAAAGAGTCTTAGTTATATATTCGATTAGAAGGTCCTAAGCCTATTACAATGGAAATGTTTGGAGTTCTTCAAAGACAATGAATTTGAGATATTATAACTCTTATAAAGGGTAACATGGTGGAAGATTCACCTAGTAGAATGATTGGATTACAGTTGTTGAGTGAGGTGACAAAGGATATAGTAGTGATATAGATATCCTTTATGGATTATGATGATGGAGACACATACCTTCATTAGAAGACTATCACTCCTCCAATTAAACAGGTAGATAGGGAGGCACAACATTTGGTTGCTGACTAGGAGTCCTGACGTGCTCAATTATCTTCAAAACAAGCCCGTGATGGATTTTTGAAAGATGGGGAGTATGTAATAGTTTTCAAATAATTCCCTATAAAACCAGTGGCATTGCAGGAGGAGGTATTGAGGAAGTTCCAAACATCAACTTTATTGGTATATCCCGGTGTGGAAAATATATAATAGGACCTTCGATGTCAGAACAGGTGGCCAGGGAAGATGAAAGAGGTGTAAGTGTTTATTTAACCATGCCTCAATTGTTTGTGAGTGATGGATGAGCATCATTTTCTGGATAGATTGGCCCAGCCACATGAGGTACCAGAGTGGAGATGTGATGGTATATCTATTGTCTTCATGAAGGTATTACCATGCTCATCTAGGGTCCATGATTCTATATGGATGATCCTTGACTGACTCAACAACTCGGCTCACTTCCTACCGATCTAGGAACATGTATCGGTAGAGGGATTGGGATGCCTCTACATCTAGTAGATAGTGCAGCTAAAAGGGGTTCAATTAATGATCATCTCAATCTATGACACTTTCTTTACATATTGGTTGTGGAAGATATTGCAAGAGGTGTTCAAAACTCATATACACTTGATAACTACCTTTCACCCTTAGACAGATGATAATATAGGATGGAACATACAGACCTTGGAGGATATACATCATGTTTTCATTCTTAATTTTGGTTGTAGTAGTGAGGAAAACCTAACTTGGGAGTAGTTTTCAAAATAAAATGGCTATCACTCCACCATTTACATGGAAACGTTTGAGGTCTTGAATGGGTGTCCATTCAAATCACATATGTGCTGAAAAAACAAATGGGAGTCAGTACTCATGGGTCTAACGTTGGTACGAGCTACAATTAAGAAGGTGTAGAAAATCCTGGTGTGGATGGGGACTTCATAGAGCAGGAAAAATAATACGTTGATAGATGATTAATAAACATGGTGTTTGAGGAGGAGATCATGTGTTCCTTCTGGTATCATCCTGATATGGTTTTTGATGATTTGGCCGGGGTGGAATGTTTTCTCAGAGGTTCATCAGACCTATTCATATTCCTATCAGAGTTAGTTAGGTATCATACCGCCATGATCTTCCCCCAAAAATATATTTAGTGCATGATGTTTTTCATGTGTTATAGCTGAGGAAGTACGTTCATGTCCCATCGCATGCCATCAACTGGAGAGAGATGGATACTGACGATTGGGAGACCCTTGCAAGTTCCTGGTGGAGATAGAGGATCGTCATGAGTGCATCCTTCATGGATGGTCGATTCCGCTTTTTCACGTTTGGTTGAAGCACAAGGATCTCCCGTAGAGAACATTGTAGTGGGAGGCTCAGATTCATGCTCAGTACTCCCATTTTTTATTTAGAATTATTTTGTCTTACAAGGGCGTCAATCCAAAATAAGGGAGAGTAATGTAATGTCATGGAACTTAAGTGTAATATTTTTATTATATGGAAATATTCTGAGACCAGACATTCTGAAGACACCAAATTTTGAGGCCTGGTAAGCTCCTGATAGAATTTTGATTTTCTTATTTCATTTAAATAAACCTGGCAGCAGGTTTTTCTTACATTTAAAACACTTATTGGACAAAAAATATGAGGGCACCATTGAGCTCAGAATCTTGGGATTCTCCTAGCATGTACTTCAGTTCCACCTCCGATGGACGTCCTAAAAATATTGTATTTATACTTTTATGAAAATAATAAAATAACATAAAAAGTTATTTTATTTTTCTTTTTTCACCAATGAGCGGTGGAACACTAGCACTACGGTGAGATAATGAGGTGGAAACAAGACCAATTAATGATACACCATAATGGAAGAGAAACAGATACAATGTTTCATTCATGAAACAATGTAATGACTTGGAAACAGAGCATAACAGAAACACTACGATATGTTCATATATAAATGATATAACATGTTTGGGAAATTTTTTTGGATTTTCCTCTCATGAACATACGATTAAAATAATATCTTACGATGAATGATGAACACTGATGAATCATTATTGACGTAAACGAACATCGAATAATGGTACCAAATATAGAAGAACATATATATCATTGAACAAAACATGAATCCTTGCTGTCGTATCACTTCATTGATAAAATCCCCTGAGGTAGGGGTTTTTTTATGTCTCCTCATTTATTATTCTAAACGTAGAATGTTGATCTACCCATTAATCACTTGATCCACGAATTTCTTGTTCTAGAAGGAGGGTACATCTCATGGGGTTTTGAGCTGATATTAGAAGAATAAATTATGACATAACATCAAATAATTATCCCATCTTTTCTATACCTCTAACGAATATAGTACTGGCCGACACGAACATGGTCCGAGCCATGCTGCCATGTGTGTTTTGTGTGTTCTTCGTGATTATTCCATCAAAGTAGCAGAAAGGGGGATTCAAGGCCATCATAGGGAAGATGGTATCTCCTGGAGGCCATAGGACCAAGTGGCACAAATTTTAGACCACTATAGTGGACCTAGTTGTCCATAGAGGAGGCCATAGATATCGATGCATTTCTAATGAATATAGTCTTCATATATTTCTTTGATCATTTTGTATAATATTATAGTTGATATTTTCAAATTTTCTATCGTAAATGAAGACCATGAATATTATTTGAAAATTATTTTGAATACTTTTAAAAATTTCCGGATGTATATAAAATTTATAGTATTTAAATTCTATCTACATTGGGTATCATTCTTGGGCCATATAATTACAAGAGAGCGTATATCTTCGGATCCTCCAATGATAGAAGTTATTGAACAATGGGTCATATAAAATATTATGATCGAGGTCTGTAGTTTTATTTGATTATCTGGATATTATAAATTATTTATGGGATATTTCTCACAGTAATCCATTCAAAAACTAATTTTACTCCAATGGGAGAAAATCTCCATTGGATAGATGAATGTGAAAAAAATAAGGAGTTAGATATAAGTTTGACCAGTGCCCATATAAAAACAATACATAAAATTAGAGAATTATTCAAAATGTAAAATGACTCAATGTTGAAATTATTAGTGTTTTTTCTAATTAAATATAAGGTTGACCCGTGCCCGTATGAAAACAAATTTTTCATTATCATATTTCGTGGTTTTCACTTTGGATTGATGTGTGTTCCTTCCTATGTGTTTTGGGGTCCCTACTGAGTATATTTTCACTCACCCTAGCTTGGGCTCTTCTTACACGTGTTGTGTCTGGTGCAAAAAAAACCACCACCTTGACATAGGACTTGGTGGAATAGGATCTGGTGGGTCCAGGTGAGACCAGGAAGGCATGGCGTACTTTAACAGGTTCATGATACTACACTATAATTACACATTACGTGGGTTTTCTAGAGCATGTCTTTCATATTATTCCTTATACTTTACTATTATTAGTTCATATTTTATTGGGTTTTTATTCTTGCACATTTGACCTACACTTTGTACTTTTAATTATTGGTTGTTTAGTGGAATGCATGATAAAATTTATAGATTTGGAATTTTTGTGTGTGTTCATGCATATAGGTAATCAAGAAAATGCCTCCCACTTGTAGGTTGACTCCTTTGGAGATAGTGTCCAACCCCTGGCCTTTGGGAGGCAAGATTGGGGTGTGTCACGACATGGGCCCTCAGGGACGGTTCATGATAATTATTGATAAACATATGATTTATGGTCTATATAATTACATTAAATATAACATAGAAACATATTTTTGCTATTGTAACCACTATCAATTTAGTTTAACCCTACATAAACCAATATTAAATAGTATTGTGGTAAAAGAATTCATCTTTTTAACTACTCATTCATAAAAAATAGTTAAATTTATTATATAATATAAATTATGATTACATATATATTTTATCAATTTTATAAAATGAAATTCAATTTATTTTATAAATTTGTTGATAATTAATCTTGGAGACATGATGAAATTTTTTTTTTTCAAGAAACATATTTTTCAAGCATTAGATGAGTTAATATTAACTCTATGAGTATTAATAATCATTATATTAAATTTAATTAATATTTAGAGATTTAGAATATATAAATTTCATTTAAATCATTACTCATTTTATTTTATCATAAATATTTATAAAGGGGAAACATTATGCACATTAAAATAGTTTTAAGACAAAATGTGATTTAAGACTAAAAATAAATATACTATAATCATGAATAAAAATTATTCAAATGAGATTAATTGGATTAAATATAAAAAAAATAAAACTTATTTTACATCTAAATAATTAATTCATATTGGGAATTTTAAATTACTTAATTTTTTTAAAATTATTTACAGTTTTACAAAAATAGGTATTCTTCACTATTTACTATTAAAAAAATATATTCCAAAAATAATCATATTATAAAATAAGTTACTTTTTATATTATGATGTCAAAAATTAGTGTAAATTTTTCAAATAAATTTTCAAAAATTTTCAAACAATTATTTATATTAATTTTTTCAAAAAAATACAATAAAATAAATATTTGAAGAAAAGGTATTTTTGATGAATAAAAAGTCGTTCTGAAAAATATAGGGATTATTTAATAAAAAAATTCAATAAATTTATTCTGAATATAAAAATTAAACTGATATATACAAAAACATAGTAGTCAAATTCGTTTAACGACTTTGTTATAATAGTCATATATTTCATAGTTCATTTACGCTTGGTGTTGTGTGTCATATACACAGCCAAAAATAATGTTCTTCTTTTAAAATTTCATGGTGTTACAGAACCAATCCATCATAACACTAACACATAATTTTTAAAAACAATATTCAACAACTATATTCATGTTTATAACGTCAATTAAAAATAGTCGTAATACTGGATGAAAAACTAAATTACTTATAAATTCAATCCAATAATAAAATGAAATGATCTATCCTTAAATAATTAAAAAAATTAACCTAAATCATACAAATCCATTGCAATTTAAAAAACACTAAATATGAGTAAACCAAATTATAATCTTTAAAATGACCAATTTGAATATTTAACAATGCCTTAAAACATTTGTGAATAATCCATAAATAAAACATAACTCTAACACCATTAATAAATTATGAATTAACATTATAGTCATTTCATAATTATGAATGTAAACATTTCATATTAATTTAATCATGAAATCCATCATATTAGTCATTAAATAGAATTTTAATGTAAAATATTTGACATTTTATTAATTATAAACTATTTAACAATAAAATTTTCTTATGTAAAATATTTAAAAAATATAAATTTCATATAAATAATTATTATTTTATCCTTGTACATAATAATAATAAAATAAAATTTTATATGGCTTAAAAAATATCCATATAAGTCCCCTTTTTATTGTGAATGATTCAAAATAATTAATTTTGAACAACTCATAATTTAATTAAAGACATTTTATATAATGGACATATAAACTTTTTATAAATCATTAAAACCATATAACAATTTTAATATTAATTTTTAAAATCATTTCTATAAGCCCTTAAAAAAATCCAATTTTTCTGTAAGGGTTACTCCTACCATTATGGAAGTAGACTACATAAGAGTAAATAGGCTAGACCATGAAACAATGCATGCTATCTAAGTGTACTGATCTCTTACCACTATGTGAACTCCTTTTTGTAATGGTATACCATTCATTACATTTTAAAAAGGGTAAGTTGCAGGTTTCCTTTACATAACCATTTTTAACCCTACACATCATATACTAATAAGTGTAATTAATGTCAACCCCTTATATAAAATTATTATTCAAACTATTTTCATAAGGTTTATATATCTAACTATATTTATGTGAACCTTCATTTTATGGTAAATCATGGTTTCCTATAACTGTCTTTGGACAATTCAAGGTGACACTTTTGTAGAAATATCTATTAAATAGCAAAGAGATATGGCCCTTATGAAGACCAATCTACACAAGGGAAAAGACTTGGATACACTTATGAATCCTGACTATATAAGGCTAAATTATATCCCCCATTTTTGGTAAAATAAAAAAAATGATGCTCTATTCTAAGATTTATCTTCTTTTAAATGTTGATTTTGATAATTTTATATCATGAGATCCATATAATAACAATTTTAGGTTTTAAACAAATCTAGTAAATATTATTTGACACCACAACTGAATCAATTAGATACTAAATTGGTGGTTCTCGAATGAAAGATAAATTAATAGTGTGATAAAATTTAAATGAATAACCTCCTGTAAATAATCATACCATATAATGGTATTTGATTAACCATTTTGAAAATACTCTAATGAGTTTCATAAATAATACCAAAAAAGTTGAAAACAAAACATTCCCAACTACATGGTTATCAATAGGACAATTAGAATTATCAATTTCTGGATTGAATTTATCATTCTAACATGAAATAACAGATCCTATAATGAAAATGAAAATAATAATTAGAGCGGATGGTCAAGGAGAATCTTCCTTGAATGAGGATTTGAATCCACACCAAAATGCTATTTTATGGTAACAGAGTTTATGTATAACCTGAGGATGCACTTTTTTGGTGTAAAAATTAACCCTTGTAAAAAATTAGAAATTCTATCGATTTTTCATATATTTTAAAAATTTACCCCCTCTATGATTTATATAAATATTAAATTATTGAATTTAATGATAGCTTCTGTTGTTGAAACAGAAAATGATAATTTTTGATTATGTTGATGAAATATCATATTTTAAAAAACAATATATACTAATTATCATGAAAGTAATAGTTTTCAAGATATATATATATATAAATTGGGGTATTCAGTTTATATATCCATCAATATTTTCAATTAATGTTATTTTTATTAATGGTTCTTATATTCAAAATTCGTGACAAACATGTTCTTCTAATTTTTTACAAAATTACTATTTTATCTCAATTAACGAGTTTAAAAATAATTTTACCATAAAACATAAAATTTAAATAATTAATTAATTATTAATATATTATATTATCTGTACATAAGATATAATAGTAATACCGGATATTATTCTCTATAATGTTTCAAGTAGGTGGTTAGATCAACCTAATGATGAACACAACATAATTAATTGATGATTATTATTGTGAAAGTTGTTTATATAGAAATATTTTCAATTTTATAGATGAATATAGATAATTTTTCATCAATTTTATGTTTTTGAATTATTTTTATGATATTTAGAGAACTAATTAAGAAAAAATATGAAATGTAAGATATATTACATTTGTAAATGTGGTAACCTACAAAATTCTCATTTTTAATTTTCATTGCTCGAAGAATGTGATGGAGTAAATGTGAGTTATATTTTATATTTTAATAAAAAATGTAAAATTATATTTATATATATAACACGTATTCTTTAATTATATCATTTTTACCAATTCAGAGATATAATGATGAATAATTTAGTATGTCCCTTCATAGAGGAAATAGTCTTCCCAAAGCCATGATCAAAATTCATTAATTTGACACAGTGGTGGAAAATAATTAAATAATTTTTTCCCATTATATTATAACACTTATTTATAAAAATAATATTTGGTCTATTATTTTACAATGTATAATGTTGGTTTGGAATATGATAATTAAGAATAAACAGATTTGGATAATGTAATACCCACTATGGGACCCTCAACATTCTCTTTGAGGACTTCGTGGAAATGATGGTCTTAAGAAATGATATGTTGACCAATGGATTTAGTTCATACAATGGAATAATATGAGAGTAAAAAAATTTGTGTTTCAAAAAAATTTCAATTTTTATTTGTAACATTGTAAGGTTATAAGTGAATCCCATTTATAAGTGATGAAAACTCTACTCTTGTGATCAGTTATTGTATTTCAACAATGGAATGAAACAATTAAATGGAAATTATTAAAAAATATAGAAATAATATATTTTTGGGCAATATAGTTTCAATAACTCATAAAAAATTAACGTCTTCACAAGTTTTAATCTTGTTTTATTTCATATACAATTTAGTTTTTGTTTAATGCCATTAATTTTTTTACATGGGAAATAATTTTTTGACCATGTAATTTATTTTTTAATAAAAATATTAGTTACCTAATATTATTTGATTTATGTATCATTAACTTAACATTTATTTATTTTTTGTTAAATAAAAATTTTAAATAAAATAATTGTAAGATTTAAATTAATATATTTTAAAAATATATATATTGAAAAATAATGAATTATCCATTATTTGTTCTTCATATTATTTATAAATGGATTCCAAAAATTTTTTTGTTACTATTAATATATATATAATTAAAAATAAAAATATTTCCATTATTTAAAATATTTTTTTAAAATGATTATATAAATATTACAATGTATTAATAATATTGATATTTGAATAAAAATATTTTCACCATTATCACCATAATTAATTCCAATATTAGTGATATTAATTTTATGAATAATTATAATATGTTCCATTTGAAATAATTTGTAACTACAGAATATAAATATTTAGTCAATTTAAAAAAATAAAATTTCTATTTGAAATTATTATTTTTAACTTTAACTTATGTAATGTGTATAATCCCTTTTAAAGGAAAACTGTATATTTATGATTAAAATTTTTGTATAGGATAAAAACATTCCTTCCATTGATTTTGATCTCATAAATTGTTTATTTACAAAATATCTAAAATTGGTATGTTTTTTTAAATAACCAAAAAACATAATTTATAGAAAAAATATTTTATTAGAAGAAAATACAAAAAAAAACTTTCAATAGATGATATCATTTATTTTCAATAAATGTAAATCATAGGTTTCCTAAATTAAAAATATTATTTTTAAAATGTAATATTTTAAAAAATTAAATTTTTTTAACATGTATAATATTATTATACACATCTAGTTTTTTCTAATAATTGTATTAAATTTATCATTTATCTAAAAATTAAAGTTTTCACTATTCACTTATGATTCATTGTTAAGATATGTATAAAAAAATAACCTTTCTATTGTGTTGAAATTCATAATTTTTAAATAATTTTCATTTTACTGAATTAAAATTTAAAATTTTTTAAAAAAATCTTCCATTAATTAAATATAAATAAATCTATTTTTACTGAATAATTAACATTCGATTTCATTAAGAGTAAAAATTATAAATATGTGACATACTTCTGATAAATAACTTATTACATTAATAATTACATTTTTATATCAATTATATTTCTATTTTTATAACCCATAAAAACACCATGTAAGATTTAATAATAGGGTACAGTTTCATGGCAGTCTTGAGTTGTGATTTCAGTAGAATATATCTCATGAATATTTCAATGAGCTTAAATTTCTCTCACGTACGATTTCAATCATATTATAATTTTCTTATTTTATCCTTGTATTATTCTAGACCAAACAATCGATAAGATACACCATTCCTAATATTTTATAATTGAGCACAATAAGAGAGACTTACACTAATGGATTCCATTAATTTCCATTTTCATCATAGATTTTGTAGTATGGTATATTTCTTTAAAATTTGAAAATTTAACAGATAACATAATAGAAAATTTTATTCTATTGTATCATAGATTCATTTTATATTTCATTTTTGGATATATTCTATTAACATAATATTAATTATTTTTAAATATATAAGGAAATATCAGGTACTTAGAGTAAACCCACAGCAAGCAAGAACCATGAGTGGAACCACTATCACAAGAGCCTCTAAGACATATAAAAACACTATATAATACATTACAACTAAGTAAAATTGGGTCTTTAAATAGGGATCATAGATTAAATTTAAGAAGTTATAGTGGAAAATAATATCATAATCTTGGAAATGAATATAGTGTAAGAATATCATTTGAACCAGCTGAAAATTCTACTGGAATTTGAATTTCCTTTGTTGGTGGATATGTATTTTAGAGATCTAGAAAATGGAATGTTGTTTTGGATATTTAAACATACAAAGGTAATGTTTCTAGATGTATGTCATGATAAAATTGTTTTATAAAGGGTTTAGGAAATCACTGGAGGAGGTACACTGGTTTTTGGCTATTGGAAAGAACATTTCATGGCATTCATATCCTGAATATTATTCAAGATATGATGGGGTTTTGTGGGGTGTGGATAATCAATTATTGAGGATGTGAGAACATAGGTGAATATCTCCAGGAATAAAGGATGAGAATCTGGTTCATTTCATGAATCTAATTAAAAAATTTATTCTAGTTCATGTCATAACCCATGTTGTTATATTGTTTAAAAAATAATAATTAGGGTCTTGGAATATTGTTTATTTTGGGAAATCAGACTCCAGTTGGAGGGTCTCAAGTAACTCTCCATCACCCTTTGTTCTCATCCATTATGGAAAATATGAGGGGATATTTTACAGTGTTGGCGAGTAAGATATTTCTCTTCCTTCTATCAGTGTTGTTTCTCTTTTTTAGCTACTAAATATAGTGATGATCATTTACGTGAGAAATGATGATTTCACTATAGGATGGTGAAATTACTAGTTTTTATATATGTTCATTAGAACCTATAGATATGGGATCTATAGATGTTTCCAACAAATGTTTTTTGGTTGATCCATTGGTGTTTGAATCCTTTTTTTATGTTGTTCTTCCAAAAATTAATATTTTTATCCTTTGGAATCAACTATATAATTTATGGATTTTGTGAATCCTAGATCTAGTTGATCATTAAAATTTCAATACAACATATTTCTGGTCATTTGGGTGTGATGGATAACCCCAATGAGTTAATAAAAAATTCTCATTTATTGATTTAATTAAGTAATATATAATAAATGTTATAAATAATTAATTATTATTATTTTTGATAATTTTGGCTTAGAAAAGGGTCCAGTTGATCAATGATGAGGTTTGTGGAGCCTTTCAGACCTTGTATGATGTTTTTAACCATTATGTCAAAGCAGAATAGCCTCTATTAATTGTGAGTCGTCTACCCGACTTTCCCTATGTAATTTAATCTTGGTGTATGATACATGTTCGTGTTTGGGAAGTATATTTAGAGTGTTTTAATTGTTTTTATTTTACTATATAATTAATTTTTTAATTTATAATGTCTAATTGGAAGGGTAACAGCCATGGGATAAGAACGACCCCTGAGTACCTTCTTGATATATTGGTTACTGATGGATGATGATGAGACCATAAGACTATGAATTGCCTCTATACTCTTGTGAGGTTAGGTCTAGTTTTTTAATCCCCATTATATTAAATGGATTATTAAATTTAAAATATATTTTTGAATTAAATAAAAATATTGGAATAAATTTAATGTGGAATAAGGGTCATGAACAACCATTGTGTGATGTCGTATTGCCTCAACCACCAATGGATAGGGAAGAAACCTAGAATTATAAGAAGGAATCATGCCACTTGTTCGGTGTGGAAAGACCATAGATACCTAGCTCATGGACTAGGTCTTATGTCCTTGAATGACTCCCTTGTGTACACTAGGATGTTCGGGATTGTCGAGATGAAGATGACATGTTTGATACTATAATGTCAAATGTGACTGAGAGTAGGTGTAAATTCCATAGGATTATCTTAATTTTTTATAGGTCTGTTGACAAACATAGAGTGACCCTGATGACCTTGAGGGATATATTCAATCTCTTGACAAAGGCCGATGTGTCAAACCCCTATGAATTTATCAATTTTGTGTTACCCAATCTATGATTTTGTGGAAGACATCATCAAAATGAGTTGTGTGTTGACCCAAGAAAATTTATGAGAAAGAATGATATTTGAGAATTCCTTGAATGTTTTCAAATCTTGGGGACCTAGTGGGTTCCTCATTAATTGATTAGACCAATGTGAGTGATGTGTCATGGTAGTTAGTGTCATCATGGATCCCATACCAGACTTTGGAGACTAAGGGGCTTCAGTCAATGTAGATAGGTATGTGCCTTCATCTATCTTCTGTGCTTCATTATGGGATGCACCCATGGGGTAAATCTGACATAGTTGGCTTTCATGATTGTTTTTAGAGTTTTATGGTAGGTTGTACATTTTTTTTTGTAATTAAGGGTGATAATTACATGTTGTATGAGGGTGTTATTTTACATGAATTTTTGATTTCATGTATTTTATTACTTATATTAATCATTGAGGGTTATGTTCATGGTTGTAGACTCTCCTAGGGATGGAGTAACAGTGACAAACCACTTGAGAGATTGAGATACATAGTATACACCTTATAAGTCTGGATCATGGTATAAACCTTCTTAGGGATAGAAGTGTGACTTGGTGACATCTAAGTTCTAGGTGCATTATTTTTTCATATCACATGAGGTCTAGGTGCGTGATTTTTTCGATGAATTTTGTTAGGTTTTTTAATTCATCAATTAATATTAGTATCTGATATATCATCATAATTTATTGAAGAAGATTGATTAAAAAAATACGAATCAAATGAATCCATCATAATTATAGCACTCTAATTACCTTTAATTTTAGGGTTTTCTTCCTCAACATTTAGATGGTGATTTATCTTCGATGCATTTCCTATTTTTTTCTTTTTTAAGTCATAAATAAAACCTCCAGACTTGTGTTAATAAATACATATCCATTTTATCCATTTGAGGAATTTAAATGTCTTCCTAAACACTGTATTCGATTAATGATTTTAATAAGAATCTCGGAAAAACATTAGATCCTTTGAGGGAACCATCTTGTTAATAGCAATTGAGGAGCACCATGATCAGTTAGGTACCACTAAGAGGGGGTAAATCAATGGTACAAAACTTTTATGAATTATTTACCATTAAATTAAGCCTCTTTATCATATTATTTTTCATTATCACATCAATATAATCTCATAGACTCAACTCATGTGCAACGACAATAAATTCTATAGTAGAATATATGATTTTAAATTTTCTTCCAGAAATACTACTCATTTCTAGGTTTTTTATTTTCCAAAACATGGGTTCTCCACAATCTCCAAAAAAAAATTACAACCATGGAATATCTAGTCTTGTATACATAAAATATATTTTTAATTCCTTCAAAAATTATTCCCCAACACATAATCCAATGTATTTCCACTACAACCAGAATCCCAGGAAAGGCTTCTTGACTTATTCAATGTTTATCTTCATTGATGAAAATATTCAAATATATATAAGATAATATTCTTCCCTAAGCTTACATGATTAGTTTTTCTCATGTACAGATCATCAAGGTCTTCAACAGATATATGAATCGTGTTTGTTTCCTTGAAAATCTTATTAGATATTAAATGATTTATTTCTAACAATATTCATCCACTCTGATGAAATTGGTCTTGTTCTCTAAAAAATAACTAATATTTGACTCTTATATATCTTTAATAATTTAATGTATTGGTCTCTTACATCCTCAGTTGTATTGAATTTTTAAAAATATTCTCATTACTGATTGACTGTCACATACCATTGTATTCTTCATACCTGCTCAAAAATATACATAATGATATTTATTTAATTATTTACAATAATTATCATTATTGAAGGTATGTATTTTTCCTCCATAATTTAGATAAAAGATCTGTTAGAACTCATCATTTATTATAGAAATTATTTTAATACTATACATCAAAAAATTTATACTTTTCATATGTTTCATGAATCGTTATTAATATATCATGATATTATGTTGTTGAAGGATTATTTTAATTTAATAATTATACATATACACCTGAATGTATTAGGAATCATTATCTTAATGAATTATCATAATACATACACTTTTTATTCACAATACCCATCATATTTTATATGAATAAAATATTCATTGAAATTTTTATCAAAATATTACTCATCAGATAGATTCTATTAGTATGCATGCAATGAAAATATTAAATATATTCAACTCAAAATAATGGATTTCATGAATATCATGTATCTTTCATAGTAGGGAATGAATTTCATGTTCCTCGAGTATCCCTTATTATATCTTTTTGACACTCATGATTCATTTTCACCTACAGACCAATACACAACATGGTAGAATTATGCATGGTAAGAAAGTGTCTTATGCCTGACATATTAAATCATGAGGATATGTAGCTACACTAAATGTATGTATGATCATTAGTATCATTAAGCATCCATGTATTCATGTAACATAGAATGCATGAATAACTTCTTTGATTATACCGATGAAATTATCTAATTTTACTATCATCCAGATACACTACTCCAATACATGTGAATCATAGTGGATCAAGATTTCATAAATTCATTTTCCTGAGTTTAAAATATAATAAGAAATATCAGGCATGATTTTCATGATCTATTTGTGTTCCAAACCTAAAGAGGTCAATTGTTTTATTATTGACCGATGTACGGTCTTCCTAATAGAAGATCAGTGAAGGCATTCTTAGATAATCTCATCCACACTATATGTGCTTCTTCACTAAATAACATTTCATTGTCAATAATCTAACTCACAAAAGATACACACTTTACAAAATTATTATATTCAAATAAGATTGACGATTTTCATAACACACATAAGAATAACATTCAGGAATGTTCTATACACTGTCCTTCCTCATAAAATCTCATTGTATCCTCCAGAATGCATCATCAAAAGGCATATAATCGATAGCAACTCAGCAAACATGGTTGATATAATTCTCTATCATGTTGTTAATGAATTAAATATATTGTGAAATCAACTCATCGATGATAAAATATTTGGGAATCAATATGTCAAAGAATATGGTACATGTAGAATATTGGATAGTTCATATGAATCTTGTCAAAGAGCTTGTCATATTTGTGTACCTGTTAATAGTGGCTAAATTTTGACTTCTTCTTTGAATCCAACATAAAAGGACTTTCTTGAACCCATTCATAATTATAGACAATCATGTTACTCATGGCACATGATTTGAGTAACTAGGTCTTCTCTAGAGTACTTCACACACACGTCCATGGTGTGTTCCACTGTGCATGCACCATGCACCCCCTTTATGCCACTTATGTGTTCTTGTGCTAACCTATCCAGAAGATATACCTATTCAATGTTCAAATATTTCCTCGGGATATCAATGTGTTCTATCTCTCAAATGGATATATATATTTCTACATGTAATGTTGGGATGACCACTTTTCATTTTTGGGGATGGCCAAATTTTTTATTAAACTCTTATTAAAAAGTGGGTAAAATATCCAGTAAAGTGTGATTCCATCACACATATTATTCAATTTATTAATGAAAAAATAATATATATTTTTTGGGTAATTATCCTTAAATATCCTCTATTATCTCCTCATGATATTAAAAAAAATTATTGGCTTTATTCTACAATTATTATTCATGAAATAACTATACGCCCATCCTGATATATAATCTTTGACATGTAATAAATTTAATCTCTTCAAACACCATTATCCCATGCACTATTAATTATGTAATGTTCACCAACAACCATATGTTATTATTTTACATATAATGTGGTTTAAATTCAATCACATTAAAGACTTGAATGGTTTCTTTATCATGCACAACTTATATTGACTTATCCAGAATATTAAATTATCCTATAGGAATAAGCACTACCACACTAAAAATATATTGATACTATTTAAAACAAATGAAATACCCAACTGGGAATACACGGTTCATAATATTTATATATATTCTCAAATTATTTATAAAAATATGTAGTATTAAAAAATTCTTCCTCCTTATCTTGGTCATTGATAGGTTTTGTATTCTAAAACATCTAACAGTAAACAAAACATTTATCCTCATGTTCAGAAATATAAATAATTGAACTCATAATAATATATTATTTAATAATATATTCCAATATAATCCCTTCATTTAATATTTATTTTTCATTTTTAAAAGTAGTAGATTGTATTATTTTTTATATGAAATTAACTATCACATAGTGAACTACATTAACTAATATTAGTAATAATATGTTATATAAAAGGATATCACTCCATCTTAATGGGCGGATATCTTATCATAATTGTTTCACTCCCTCTAAAATATATTTTCATTCGAATTTACCCCCTAGGAAGGGGATAGTGGTTATAAGAAACGTCAACATGACAATAAATATGTACACTATAATTTTTCTATTCTAATTTTTCATCATATTATCATTTCAAACCTCCATAATCATTTTATAAAATTCCACATATTAAAAATAATGAACTCTTTATTTAAGATATATATCTGGACTAGTTTACATAGCTCTATATATTTATTTATTTTTTTATTTATTCATACCATGACTAGGATATATCATACTTTACAATGAAGTGTAATTACCGAATATAATACATTACATGAAATACATCCCATTATCTATAATCTAATCCTTAACAATTTGTTTTTTCCAAAACCCATATGAATATATATTCCAAAACATATGAATGTATCATATTATGGTTTTGAATATTCTTTAACTCATTCCAATAAACCATTAGATTCTATAACTCAAGATATTGGTATATAATTTGGGATTGTGATTTCATTTTAAGTAATCTTACCAATCACTTCTATAGTTATCCAATGAAATAATTACAGATTAACAATATTTCCAATTTTCATAAAGTAAATATTCTATGTATTATGATAACACATACTGGATAAATCACCCTTCATATCACTAATAACCTAATAAATTTATTTTTTCAATAAAATTTACGCATTTAATCTCAAATGAATTTGGAATCATTGATTTGCTACCTTTAAGGAAAAATAGTACTATTTCCCTACCATTGAAATTTTCATTATTAATACTAAACGGGTTTTATTATTACTATAACTCTCCATTTCAATTTATCAAATGATACATTTCTCATTCCATTTATATAACATTTATTATTTATTTATCTACTATCTATTTGTCACAACAATGTAATACTAAAATATAAATCATGATCATATAGTGAATTATATTATCATCTATGGATAAAAAATATTTCCTATGAAAAATTATATCGATATCTCCTTGTTACCATATCCATAGACTAAATTGTTAACAAATTAATCCACATCATATTTATATTCATCACATTCATAACATGGAAATATTTTATGTGATATTCAATACCCCCTATGATGATAAATACATTGGATTAATATTTCTATAATGTTTTACCCTCACAATGTAAATTTGAAGAATTTACTCATATATAGGGATCAATGATTAGGGAATTAGAGATATTGGTTATATAAATTGTGTTTTTGGAAGAGTATTTCAAAAATGACAATAATATTAAAATAATTAATAGAAAATCATTTTTCAATGTTAACATTAATAAATATTAAAATATATAAATAAACATTGTAAATATTGTATTAATAGAATTTCAAAAATAAATCATCTATAATCTATCACGTTTGATTGTGGATTTATATATAATCATAACCAATAATTTTATTGAGACCCCCCACTAATTATTAACATATACGGATGTGATTTAGTTAATAGAAATATTTCAAAAGTATTTATTGATCAACCATTATCACTAGTAAAGATGAATATACTTGATACTATCAAAATTTAACATTCAACACCAAAATTTATGAATATAATAAATATATTTTTTTGAATTAATTTTAACATCCAAAAAACTAATAATAACATTGATATGTACATGAATCAATATTAATAGTCAATGGATATGTCATTGATATGATATAGTTTTACAAACTGTCCTATGTTCCCGTTTTATAATGCAATGGGTTAGAGTGATCAAGAATTATCCTTGAACTCATGTTAGTATAAACATCTTCTATATGAAACACTAGACTCATGTTCTCTACAAGAAAAATCCCCAATGAAAAGAATGGTGATGGGTACATTGATGTTTTTATATTGGTTTCGTATGGATGTAAGACATCCTAAATACATCATAAGAATAACACCAAATTCCAATTACCTAAAATACATAAATATAACTCGTATGAATAATTAAAAAATATAAAGGTGTATCATGAAACATTATATAAAATAAATTATATATTTTAATGATAAATATCACTATAGGTAAACCAATGGGTTTCTTATCCATTGATATCCATCGATAAATAGAATATATCATTGTTTGGGTAAGAGATCCATCTTAACCAAGGTCTGGATAATCATTCAGTTGGATTGATAGAGATAATTAAACTTAAAGTTATATTTTCCATAGGCGTTTCATTGGATTTTAAGGCACAATAATACACACATGAATAACATACTATAAGTATCATTAAATATCCAACATTTCAGACCATATGAATTCCAAAAAAAGAATAATTATTAAATTAAATGTTTCATCATTTATAACACATTGTAACTTATAATTCATTATTGTGATTCATTTTTAAATAATTTAAACAAATATTTGAGATAATAATAATCATCATGTTAATTGTCACATAATTATTATAAAACCATGATAGATTTATATAGAAAAAGGGGACGATTCATTATAATAACATTTATCACATTGGATAAGTTGATCAACATGATGGGGTAGACACATTCACTTTGATTTGTTGAGTCCCATGTGTGAAAACATGACCCAAACAATGAGGTCCATGCTATATTCCACATGACCTCAGGTATGCCTTAGCGTACACTAGATGGTGTCGACTAGTAGAAATGGTTTCTAGGTGAACAATGGTGAAACTATACTCTGTGTATCATGTCATGGGATCATTATATAATAAAATCATAATATAAATAAAATAAATAATCAATGTACATATAAAAAATTGGATATTACATACATTATATAATATTCAAAATAAAAAAGGATCCTATGTGTAGGCAAAGATAATGCAATTATAATAATAATAGTTTTACTCCTTCTTGATCTCTATGTAGAATCATCAGAATCCTATTCTTCCACTTACTCGACCATCCATCACATGGACCATACCATTCACCGGATCCATGGGAATTCTATATACCAGCACGCATAAATTCTTGTGTATTTCGTGTGTTCATGACTCAATTAGACACCACCAATTCACCTTAACATTAGTGCATAAAATATACATGTTTATTTCGTGGACAGAAACCAGAGATATATATATATATATAACAAAAATATGTCAAAAATGTAGAAAGCACATGTATAGTCCCCGAGGACTTGATTTTTCTACATTAGTGCCATGATAGTAAAAACGTCAACATCCATCTTTGACATATCCTCATCGGGCAGATAGCCCCTATCTTGTGTCACACTATATATTTCAAGATAATCTAATTACCTTTTGACCACTACGGTCTTATCAAATCTATCTTTAGTGAATATCCATAACCATGATTAAAATATCACATGTCGGTCGAATTATTCTCACATCCCTCTTGTATGGATAGAAAAAATTATTTGATATATCCAACAAACTAGAATATTCAATGTACATGTCAACACAGGCGTAGAAAATCCCTCTTGGGGTATACACTCAAACATATGTCAAATATTTCATGTCATCTCCCATGTGTCATTTCTATCATATCGTCCAGTGTTGACTAATACAAGATTCATATCTAACATGTCGACCTAACAGGAAAAACATTCATGCTCAAAATCTGTAGAACGAACAACAGTATATACCATACATAATGAAAATCACAAATCATTATAACATAAAGTATTGTAGTAATCATTATAATAAAAATACTTATGCAATCAACATGGTTAGAGGTTAATGTCTATATTAACTCTTGTGACCAAGAATAAAAAATATCTTTCATATACACGAACACCATGAAATCATGCCAATTACCAATAAAAATATTCAACTATGTTATATACTTCCGACAAAAAGGTTTCACACATGGATACCCATGCACACTAATAAAAATTCCAACAACCCATATACAACATGTGATAATGTCAAGAAATTCCTACCATATGTGTAATGAATACTGTTGATGATCATTGGAATTTGAGTTTAACTACACTAGTAAAATATCATTTCATTCATTAAAAAATCTTTCAAATTATGCTCATTGTCACGACCCGTCCTCGGGGCCCGTGTAGTGACTACCCCAAGCCCACCTTCCATAGGCCAGGGGCTGGGGACTAGTACCAAGGCATAAATCTCGGAAAAAGGGAAGGCATTTCATTTGTATAGTAAACCACAAACACCACAGAGCAAGCAGGAAGGAGTAAACACTAAGTAAAAACTGGTACAACAGTAAGTGCGGAAAAGTAAGTGGGCCAGTATACAAGCCCAAACTGAAAGTAAAGTACAACTGGAAAGGGAAAAGAGCAACTGAAAAGTAAAGCCGCAATGTCGAGCTATCGACTGGAAATCCCACCTGAAGGGTGGGAACAGATTTACTCCACTGCTCCTCGGGTCCAGCTGACCGCTCCGTGTACGTCCCGCCTAGTGGTCCACCTCCGGGTATCATCCTTCTCCGAAAGCCTCAACCACGATCAGTGATGTCCATCGTCTGCAACCAACACAACGTAGTACGGGAATAACTCGTGCAGGGGTGAGTATAAGCTACTCAGTAGAGTCCCCGAGACCCCCGAAGGTCTCCCAGAATCTATAAAGGATAATCCACAAAGGAAAGATACAATCACAAAATAACATCCGACACTTCTTAGGTATATTCCCAAACATATACCTAAGTCATCAATTCTCGTTCTGCTCCAACATCCGAACCCAAGTAAAACCCAATCCACATAGGAAAGAAAAACGTAAATCCACACAGGATAGCACAACACAATCCACATAGGAAAGAAAAATAGGATTCATCTCACACATGAATACTTCTTTGTATGACGATAGATATGATCATATATTTCCACTGAATCATCTATGTATTCGGATCCACAAAGGATCGATAGGTACTAACCCCCGCAATGACCCACAAAGGATCTGACCCACATAGGATCGATAGATAACTAACCCCCGCAATGACCCACAGAGGATCTGACCCAAACAGGAATCGATTGGTAACTAACCCCCGCAATGACCCACAAAGGAATGACCCACACAGGATCGATAGGCAACTAACCCCCGCAAAGACCCACACAGGATCGGTACCTGGTGGTGGACCACTGGGCGGGACATACTTGGAGCGGTCGGCTGGACCCGAAGAGCAGTGGATGCTATCTGTACACACCCTTCAGGTGGGATTTCTAGTAGACAGTTCTGTGTTACAACTTTACTTTTCAGTTTCAGTTTTCCCTTTCTAATGTACTTTACTTTCAGTTTGGGCTTGTATACTGGCCCACTTACTTTTCCGCACACATTGTTGTACCAGTTTTTACTTACTGTTTACTTCTGCCTGCTTTCTATGTGGTGTTTGTGGTTTACTTTACAAAGGAAATGCCTTCCCTTTTTCCGGGATTTACGCCATGGTGCTAGTCTCCAGCCCATGGCCTATGGAAGGCAGGTTTGGGGTAGTCACGGCACGGGCCCCGAGGACTGGTCGTGAAAAATTGGTATCAGAGTAGTTCGGTTCTACCGTAGAACTTGGGACTCTGATCTTTTCTATGGGAAGCAATAGTGTTAAGCATATTGGGTGTGGTTATTAGTTCAGGGAGTCCAGTGTTGGTGCGACAGCCAACATATCCATACACCAGGACCCTGACTTCTGATTTCCGACTGAATGCACGAAAACCTTGATTGCATGTGTTTTTAAAGTTTTCTTTGTGATTACATTGTTTCAGCTCACCAGGTATACTGTTTTGACCGTGGCGCACCTGTTTCCTTTTCAGGATGTCCCCACGACGGCAGCAAGCTAGTGTTCCGAGAGTTGAGCGTGACGACAGCCCGCCAAGCGACGAGGCCTCGGTACATGGCCCTTTGACAGCAGAGGCACCGACGGTACCTCTCCCCACCGAGCCACCGATGCTACCAGCCCCAGCCACTGACGATGCATATCTCCTTAGTGCACTGCATGAGTTCCAGCGCCAGCGACCGCCCAGTTTCCGCGGGGAGACGGACCCCTAGGCAGTCGAGGACTGGTTGGAGGTAGTGGTGCGAGTTTTCCGGTTAGTGAGGACACCAGTAGACCTCATGGTGATCCTCGCAGCGAGCCTACTGCACGCAGCATCGGGCAGATAGTGAAGCTTGATTCTCTAGGTGCACGATGAGGCATCTATTCTCTAGACGGACTTTGAGAGCCTCTTCCACTCAGAGTTCATCCCAGCCACCCTCCATGCGGTGCGCATCCAGGAGCTTCTTCAGCTGCGGCATGGCAGTTTGACGGTCGCCCAGTTCTCGATGAGATTTACAGATCTCTCGCGTTACTCGACAGACATGGTACGGGACCCATTCATCCGGGCCCGGACCTTTGAGCAGGGTTTGAGAAATGAGATCAGGGAATCGCTGATCTCCCTCAGCATTCCGACATAGGCAGGAGTACTGGAGCGAGCCCTTTTGATCGAGAGCTTTCTTGCTGAGCCTTCTTCAGCAGCAAAACCTACCGCAGGGCGACACGTAGCAGAGTCTTCTACGGCAGGCAGTCGACGGATGTCTCAGGGGTCCAGGCAGACCAGACCCTCATGCAGACGACCTCAGGACACTGGCCCAGCAGTGCGGGGCACACAGCAAGGATCCAGTCTTTCAAGAGTCTGGCATTGCTACCCATGCGGCGAGCAGGGTCACATGGCTCGTGACTACCCGACCCACCGTGCCGAGGAGCAGCAGACAGTTGAGGGGCCACCCAGGCAGAGGTAGACGGTCGACAGTGGCTGTCAGCAGGGAGCAGGCGGACGAGGAAGAGGATATGGCCAAGTAGCAAGTGGTGGGCGACGGTTGAGGCTCTACCACCACCACCACCAGGAGGTCCACCCCGACCACAGGGAGCTGGCGGGCAGAAACAGGAACTGCTCCAGGCAACGGAGGCCTATGACCACGACACACCCGAGATGATTCGAGTTACTATATGTGTCTATTCCACCCTTGCTGCAATTCTTTTAGACACAGGATCAAGTCTCTCTTTCATAGATGCTGCCCTTGTTCGGAGCTCGGAGATTCCGACAGAGCCGTTGGCTCGATCCTTACGGCTAGAGACTCCTACGGGAGCACACTCAACGATTATGCACTGGTGTCGGTAGTGTGAGCATACTATAGGAGGTGAGAGCTTCGACTGGGATCTTCTTGTAGCGGCATCGAGGCCTTACGACGTCATCTTGGGCATGGATTGTTTATGTACAGTCCATGCACAAATTGTCTGTTTTAGGCGCAAGGTGCGATGTGTACACATCAAAGGGATCAGGTTCACCTTCACCGGCGAGAAGGGAGCCTTCACAGCACAGGATGGCCTTCCGCAGAGGAGAGGACAACCCATCACTCATAAGTTGGCTAGCCTCATCCTTGGAGCAATTGATGTGCATAGTCCAAGTTTTCCTGTAGTGGTGGATCAGTATGCAGACGTCTTTCCTGATGACGTACCAGGGCTACCTCCTCACAGAGAGGTAGAATTTTATATTGACTTGTACCCCGAGACATCCCCGATATTGACTCCAGTATATCGGATGGTCCCCACTGAGATTCGAGAGCTACGGGTACAGTTGGAGGACTTGCAGGTCAAGGGATTCATCCGACCCAGTGTTTCACCCTGGGCTTCCCCGATTTTGTTTTCCAAGAAGACGGAAGTGAGCTTGCGACTTAGTGTCGAATATCATCGCCTGAACCAGGTGACAGTGAGGAACAAGTATCCGCTACAGAGGATTGATGACATCTTCGATCAGCTCAAGGGAGCACGATGGTTCTCTAAGATAGACCTCAGGTTAGGCTATCATCAGCTCAGATTTCGGGACAAGGACGTGCAAAAGACGGCCTTCAGATGTCGATATGGCCACTATGAGTTCTTGGTTATGCCATTTTGTGTAACCAATGCTCCAGTGGTGTTCATGGGCCACATGAACAGGATCTTTCAGCCATACCTTGATCGATTTGTCATGGTCTTCATCGACGACATTTTGATATACTCGACGACTGAGGAGGAGCACGCCCACCACTTGCGTGTTGTACTAGACACACTCCAAGAGCACTAGCTTTATGGAAAGCTCTCGCAGTGTCAATTATAGATATGTGAGGTCCACTTCATGGTACACGTCATCTCTGAGGTGGGAGTTGGGGTGGATCCTATGAAGATCGAGGTCGTGCTAGCTTGGGAGCCACCCAGGAGCATGATGGTGGTGCAGAGTTTCTTGGGACTAGCTGGATACTATCAAATATTTGTGCCAGACTTTTCCAGAGTTGTAGTACCACTATTATCTCTTACGAAGAAGGGGAAACCCATTGTGTGGTCAGACAGATGTCAGCAGAGCTTCCAGGAGCTGAGATGGAGATTGACCAGCGCCCCTAACTTGAGGTTGCCTGAGGAGGGAGTTAGGTACGTAGTCTACTGCGATGCATCAGGGACCGGACTCGGATGTGTCCTGATGCAGGAGTGGGTAGTGATCACCTATGCATCACGTCAGTTGAGGCCGCATGAGCAGAACTACGCTACCCATGACCTGGAGTTAGCAGTAGTGGTCTTTGCTCTGAAGACATGATGACACTATCTGATGGGTGAGCGCTTTACAGTATTTTCTGAGCATCAGAGTCTCAGGTACATCTTCTCTTAGAAGGACCTGAACCTGAGATAGTGGCGATGGCTCGAGTTCCTCCAGGACTATGACTTTGAGATAGTCCATATTCCTGGGAAGGGGAACATGGTAGCCGATGCTCTCAGCAAGAGGACGGGCATTCAGCTACTTGAGGAGGTGACAGAGCAGCTAGCTGCCTTGCAGATATCCTTCGTGGATAGAGATGGAGCATCCTTACTTTAGTCTCTCACAGTGTCTCCTCCACTTCTACAGTGGGTCAGAGAGTCACAGCGTGGGGACGCTGACTGTGATATGCGGTGTGGACAGATATCCTCAGGATAGGCACATGATGGTTTCTCATTTGGAGCAGAGCATGACGTCCTTTTCAGAGGACATACCTTGGTACTAGTTGCTTTACGAGAGGAGGTACTGAGAGAGTTTCACACTTCTCCTTTGGAGGTACATCCTGGAGTGGCGAAGATATACCAGGATCTCAGACGATAGCACTGGTGGCCAGGCATGAAGAAGGATGTGGCAGAGTTCGTTTCTCGATGCCTCACCTGCCAGAAGGTGAAGGCAGAGCATCAGGTACCAGCAGGCATGGTACAACCCTTGGAGGTCTTGGAGTGAAAGTGGGATGGGATATCTATGGACTTCGTGACTGGACTTCCACACACTTCCAGAGGTCACGACTCCATTTGGGTGATTGTCGACCAACTCACCAAGTCGGCTCACTTCTTACCCATCAGAGAGTAGGGCTCAGTGGAGAGCTTGGGACGTCTCTACGTTCAGGATATTGTACAGCTACACGGTGTTCCATCAGCTATCGTCTCCGATTGATATGCTCACTTTACTTCCCGGCTTTATAAGGGGTTGCAGGAGGCGTTCGGGATGCAGCTACTTCTGAGCACCACCTTTCACCCATAGACAGATGGGCAGATGGAGTGGACCATTCAGACTCTCGAGGACATGCTCCATGCATGTTTCCTAGACTTTGGTCGCAGATGGGAGGACCACCTACCCTTGGTGGTGTTTGCGTACAACAACATCTAACACTCCACCATCGGGATGGCATCGTACAAGCCGTTGTACGACCAACCTTGCAGATCTCCTTTGTGCTGGACAGGCCCGGGGGAGTCAGCACTTGTAGGACCAGAGATGGTCTGGGCCATGACAGAGAAGGTCCAGGTCATCCAGGAGTAGATGAGGACTGCTCAGAGCCGATATAAGTCTTATGCTGATAGGAGGTGGAGGCCACTAGAGTTCGAGGATGGCAACCACGTCTTCTTACGTGTCTCACCTCTACGTGGTTTGCAGAGATTTGGCTGAGGCATCATGTTGTCTCCACGCTTCATCGGACCATTCCAGATCCTCAGCAGGATTGGCGAGATGGCTTATCGCCTAGCTCTACCACCTTAGTTGCACCGGGTGCATGACGTCTTCCACGTATCTCAGCTGAGGAGACATGTTCATGACCCGACGCATATCATTTTCCCTGGGGAGCTAGACGTTGATGATGGGGAAACTTTTGTGGCGGTCCCAGTGGAGATTGAGGTTCGACAGGAGAAGTTCCTACATGGATGGTCGATTCCTCTAGTGCACATCAGATGGCAGCACGGGAACCACCAGGAGAGCACTTGGGAGCGGGAGGCTCAGATGTGTGCTCAGTACCCGCATTTGTTTCCATATTTTATGATGTATCTTTACGGGGACGTAAAGCCATGATGTGGGAGAGATGTAAAGACCCGTAAATATCAAGGACATTTTTTTAATTTTATTTGGAAATTTACTAGAACGCAGTTTCTGACGGCACCAGATTCCGAGGCCCGGTGTGCCCGGAATCATTTTCTGATGTTTGGCTCGGGTACATTCAGTGAACAAACGAGCGAGATTTTCTAACTTTTGAACCAGTGCTCGGAATTGAATTCCGAGGGCACCGATGGAATCGCAGCGCCAGTATTTGCTTAGAAACGACTTTTCCGGAGTTTCATTTGCTCGGGTGAGGTTTTTTAATTTTTGGGGGTTAAGTGAAGAAAATAAAATAATATGGTGCGACAACTTTAATTTTTTTTCATTTAAAGCCACTTAAATCCACTTAAGCTATGTTGAAGCGAATACGGTGGAACCCAAAATATCATACCCTTTTGGTAGGATATTTGTGAGGTGGGGCCCGCACGAGCCCCACCGTTTCTTTTCCACTAAGTAACGCACCCGCAAAAACTCTTATTTAATGAAAGTCAACTGGTGCATTTTTTTTAAAATTCATAAGTCCCCTATTAATTGGACAGTTAAGACGTTACCATTAATTCACTGAATTAATGGTTTGTTTATTAACTTGTTTTTTTTTCAAATTGTTGGAATGTAATAAAATAAGACCAACATACTTTCTTCTTGGGTGCGAATTGTTGAGAGGATTTGGAGAAACTGTATCTTTATCCTCCCTCGTGAAGAACATGAAGAACGCGAAGAACGCGAAGAACGCGAAGAATGTGAAGAACGCTGGTCTTCGAAGAAAGGTGAAGAAGAACGCCTAATCCTCAGAGATCGACGAAGTGACACCGTGTACCATGACGCCGACGATTCTCCACCCCCGACGTTCTCCTGCGATGATCTTTCCCCGCGACAAATCTTCGATCAAATGCTTGAGGTTGAAGATTACAGATCTTTTAAATTTCCTTTTTGGATTTTATCCTTAACAGGGATTTAAATCATGAAATTAAATCTGTGGGTTTTCTTTAACAATCGTAGGTCGTCGACGCAACGACGTATACCGCGACGACGCGACGCCCTTCCGCGACGTGACAATCCTCTTCTTCCGCGACGATTAATTCCGGGAAGAACTCTCGTCCGACAACAACTACGAGGTATGGGTTTTATTTGAGAATATTATTTATTCCCATGGTTTTTTATTTCTAAAACAAATAACCTGGATCAAAGTTCAATTTTAATTTATTAAAATTGTTCCTTGTTATGTTTTTATGTGTTGATTATTGTTCCCAATTGTTATCACCAAACACGAAGGGTGTGGGCCAAACAAACACGTCCCGAAAACCCTCCTCAGTTTTTCGTTGATGTGTGGGTTAACGGAGTTTACGAAATGGGATCGGAATGGAGATTGGAGGCCTTAGAAGCAAATTTTGGATCCCGGGAGAGCTGTAGGTGCAAACCGCAGGCAAAACGGACCACCGGAGCGCGTCTGGTGGTCCGCGGAAGTTCCTGCCGGCGCGCCACGCCGCGACTGAAGTCGCGGCGACAACATACGGTCTCGCGGCTGCGCGGGACCGCGGGGAAGGGACGTGGCCTTGCGCCGCGTCCGGTGACATGGAGCCGCCCCCACGCAGCGGGGGGTGGGGGTGGGGGAGGGCTCCTTTGGAGCGGCCGCTCGGCCAGTGCCGCGCCGCCCAAACCGGCCAACCGGGTCGCGCTCAGGTCGGGCCGGGCCAAGTCATTCCCAGTCGGGTCGATCCCGGACCCGGGTCCGTTCGACCCGGATCGAGCTGACCCTGGGGGGTTGGGCCGGGTCGGCCCGAGCCCAGACCCCCCGTTTTCGGACCTTTTCGGTCTTTTTCTCGTAACATGAGCTACTGGCCTCCGATCGACACACAGTCAGCGGCGATGCAATCCTTGGATCGAGGCAGTCGTTTTGGTATATTACACTTAAGGTTTTGGAATATTTTGGGTTTTTCCGGGTCGGTTCGTACACAAGACCAACCGGGCCCTCGGAGTGGAAACGCTCATAACTTGAGCTCCAGACATACGATTGACGTACAATCGACTTTGATGGATTCCTCTTAGTTATACAGATCTTTTGGGTTACTCCGACCGAGGTTTGGATTCATTTGGAGTACGGTCGGGTTGGGTTTTCCTTAAACACCAACATGGCCCCTGGGACGAAAAATCAAATAACCCTCAGATCGGGCATTCGATTGACGCGTCATCTGCGACATTGAGTTCCTGTTGATGATACATAAAATTTGGATACATCAACTGTAGACTATGTGTCAGTTGATGTATCAGCCTCTCGGCTCGTGGAGCGGACCCTCCCGAACAAGCTTGTTGTGTGCAGGAACCCAAGTGCTGGCTGCGACTGCGACGACGACGACGACTGTGCAGAGATCCTCAGTGGATTCGATGATGACTACAACACTCAGAGATCCATTGTGGATTAGTGCTACCAATCTTGTATGGGTCCGTTCCTGTGTGGGTTAGCACTCAGCGTTCCTGTGTGGGCTAGTGCCTACAGATCCTGTGTGGGTCTTTGCGGGGGTTATTTGTCTATCAATCATGTGTGGGTCAGATCCTTTGTGGGTCATTGCGGGGGTTAGTTTCCTATCGATCCTATGTGGGTCAGATCCTCTGTGGGTCATTGCGGGGGTTAGTTACCTATCGATCCTGTGTGGGTCAGATCCATTGTGGGTCATTGTGGCGGTTAGTACCTATCGATCCTTTGTGGGTCCGACGACATAGATGATTCAGTGGAAATATCTAATCATCTCTATCATCATACAAAGACGTATTCCTGTGTGAGCTGAATCCTGTTTTTCTTTCCTATGTGGATTGTGTTGTGCTATCCTGTGTGGATTTACGTTTTTTATTCCTATGTGGACTGGGTTTTAGTTGGGTTCGGATGTTGGAGCCGAATGAGAATTGATGACTTAGGTATATGTATGGGCATATACCTAAGCAGTGTTAGATGTTACATTGTGATTGTATCTTTCCTTTGTGGATTATTCTTTGTGGATTCTAGGAGACCTTCGGGGGTCTCGGGGTCCATACTTAGTAGCTTATACTCACCCCTGCACGGGTTATGCCCGCCCTACGTTGTGTTGGTTGCAGACGACAGACAGCGCTTATCGTGGTTGAGGCTTGCGGAGCAGGATGGTACCTGGAGGTGGACCGTTGGGCGGGACGTACATGGAGTGGTCTGCTAGACCCGAGGAGTAGTGGAGGCTATCTATACCCACCCTTCAGGTGGGATTTCTAGTGGACAACTCGGTGTTGCGGCTTTACTTTTCAGTTGCGGTTTTCCCTTTCCAATTGTACTTACTTTCAGTTTGGGCTTGTATACTGGTCCACTTACTTTTCCGCACTTACTGTTGTACCGGTTTTTACTCATTTTTTACTTTTTCTGCTTTCTCTGTGGTGTTTGTGGTTTACATTACAAAGACAATGACTTCCCTTTTTCTGGGATTTACGCCTTCGTGCTAGTCGCCAGCCCATGGCCTATGGAAGGCGGACTTGGTGTTGTCACGACACGAGCCCCGAGGACGGGTTGTGACACTCATTGAGACAATATCAGTGGAACTGACAGAGCATCAATCTGATCAATATCAGAGAATATATTTATTGTTGATGATTGGATTAATAATAAAAATAAAATAAAAAATAATATATGATATTGGGAGGGGGAGTGGTATAGAGGGGGTGGTTGTTTTTTTATGTACTCAAAAAGTGGTTCCACCCCATCATTATTTTTTTTAAATTTCATTAGTATTTTTTATTTATAATTCATTTTTTAATCTTATTCCTATTTGCATGAGTTACCAAATATCCTACCCTATTTTATTCACTTAAAATTCTCATTTTAAAAATAATAAAATACCAGTTAACACATATATTTAAATTCATCATTATATAAATTTTTTTACACATTATATATACAAATATAATTTTAAAAATATTTATAATAATAATAAAAATATTTTATAGTTGTTATTGTTAATTATTGGACATAATTTTCCCATTTTATTGAAACCTTGAGGTCCACTATTCATGGGTGATCAGACACTGACATAATTCCCCTATAGGATTCCCAACCATCCTATCTCATTCATATCATATTCCAAAACAATGAAATGATAAAAGAAGAGTGTGTGAGTCATGATACTTGCCACAACCCCTCCTCGGGACCTGTGCCGTGACTACCCCAAGTCTGCCTCCCATAGGCCAGGGGTTGGTGACTAGCACCAAGGTGTAATCCCGACATAAAGGGGAAGGGATTGCCTTTATAAAGTAAACAAACACCATTGAGTAAGCAAGAAGAAGTAAAAAATATGTAAAACTGTGTACAATTGTAATTGCGGAAAGTAAATGGGCTAGAATACAAAAACAAACTGAAAGGTACAGCTACAACCGAATGAAAATTACAAATCAAAAGGGCAACAACTGAATGGTGATGAGCCGCTCCTAGATCGTCCTCCGGCTTCCTACCTGAAGGGTTTGTACATATCTCCTCCTCATCACTCCACGTCCGTCCGTCTCCTCTGGGCACCGACTCGTCGTGAAATCCACCTCCAGGCACTGACTCAACGTGATATCCACCTCCGGGAACCGACTCGTCATGAGATCCTCCTCTGGGTACCTTCCAACTCTACAAGACTCAACCACGATCAGTTATTTCCATCGTCTGCAACCAACACAATGTAGTTCGGGAAAAGCCCATGCAGGGGTGAGTATACGATACTCATTAGAGACCCTGAGACCCCCAATGGTCTCCCAGAATCCACAAAGTGTAATCCAAAAAGGAAAGATACAATCACGAAGTAACAACCAACTCTACTTTGGTATATGCCCATACATATAACTATGTCATCAATTCCAGCTCAGATCTAATATCTGAGCCCAAGTTCGATCACGTCCACACAGGATATTACAACCCAATCCACATAGGAAAGCACAACTCATTACACATAAGGGGCAAGTCAATCATGTCCAAGATAATGATTGAATGTCACGACTCAGATCAAACAGGTATACTTCTTCGTACGGTGATAGAGATGATCATATGTAGTCACTAATTCATCTAAGATGGGACCCACGTAGGATACTAGACCAGGTAAGCTGTTGGACCCACATAGGATAAAAGTACTGTAGTCGTCACCACCGAACCCATGGAGGATTTCAGTATGGTTTTCGTCGTTGTCGAACCCACGGAGGATTCCAGTACAAAATCCTTCACTAGAAAACCCACAGAGGATTCCAGTACGGTTTTCATCACTACCGAACCCATAGAGGATTTCAGTGCAGTCATTGTCGTCGAACCCACAGAGGATTCCAGTACGAATGTCTTCGCCATCGAACCCACAGAAGATTATAGTATGGTTGTCGTCATCATCGAACCCACGGAGGATTACAGAACGAAAATATTCACCGTTGAACCCTCAGATGATTCCATTATGGTTGTCGTCATCGTCAACCCCACAGAGGATTCCAGTACAAAAATCATCACTGTCGAACCCATAGAGGATTCCAGTACGGTTGTCGTCACTGCCGAAAACAAGACGGATTTCAGTGCAGTCGTCGTCGTCGAACCCACAGAGGATTCCAGTACGAATGTGTTCACATTCAAACCCACAGAGGATTCCAGTACGGTTGTCGTCATCTTCATAGCAGTCGCACCAAGCTCTAGGGTTCTCGCACACAGCATGCTCGTTTCTGGGAAGGTCCACTCCACAATCCGAGAGGTCGATAAATCATCTGACATGTAGTCCGGATTTTATGTATCCCAATGTTCTGTCTCGACAAGAGGAACTCAATGAGACAGATGGCGCGTCAATCGGACGCCTGGGCTAAGAGTTATTGGCTTTTTCGTTCCAGGGGCCCGTTTGGTTTTTAAGTCAAAACCAACCTGACCGCACTCCAACTGGGTCCAATACTCAAGCGGAGTAAGTCAAACAGTATTTCTCAATAAGAGGAATCCAACGAAGTCGACAGCACGTCAATCAGACATTCGGAACTCAAGTTATATGTGTTTCCGCACCGAGGGCCCGGTTGGTTTCGTGCTCGAACCAACCCGGTTGTACCCATTGTTCTCCAAAACCTTGAATGTAATATACCGAAATGACCTTTTCGATCCAAGGATCGCATCGCAATGGACGGTGCATCGATCGGAGGTCCGTAACACATGTTACGTGCGTTTAAACGAAACTCCCCGTTTTTAGGGGGTTTGGGGCCCGGATGGACCCGGCCCGCGACCCCCGTGGTTGGCCCGAACCGGGCGACCCAACCTAGGTTCGGGTCCGGCCCTTTAGGGCGCGGCCCAGCCCGGTGGGTGCAGCCCAGCCTGACTGACGCGGCCTGGCCCCGCTGATGCTTCCCGACCCGGCCCGGTGTGGCTGGTCCCGCCTAGGCGGCCAGTTGGCCTAGTGCGGGCGCGACCCGGTGGCCATCTCGGCGGTGGCCGAGCCATTGTGGAAGCGGGAAGGGGGGGGGGGGGGGGCGCTGTCGCCTTGATTGAAACTGTGGCCCCCACATGTGGGCCACTCCTTTTCCCAGTCGGGGGTTACGACCCCCAGTTTTTGGATTTGGCCGACCGTAACAGCCGTCTAGGGTGTTGCGTGGGACCAGCCAGTCCCATCCTCTGTGCACAGGTGGCCGGCGGTTCCGGCCTCCCTCTCCTTCTCCATCGCGGCTTTGGACTGACCGGCGTGGCGCGACGGCATCACGACCCTCCGCCTCGGCCCCGCTCCGGTCACAACCTCTTCGTCGTTCTCTGGCGCGGCGCGCCGGCACCACGGCTTTGTTCAGCCTCAACGGTGCAGTGCGATGGTGCCGCAACATTTTTCGTCCTCAACAGCGCGGCGCGATAGCGCCACCCTTCTTCGCCATGTTCTTCTTTGTTTCCGCGTGGTGTCGTTGCACCGTGCTTCCCTTGTTTGTGCCGTGACAAACACAATATCAACGGGGGAGGTGGGTCGGTCGTGTTCATGCGGTCCAGACCCCTCCCATTAATCCGATATTTACCGGCTAAATAATTTTCTATTGGACAGCAAGAATATTCATGAACTAAATCAAACCCCTACATCAACGTGTTGTCGAACATGAATTGTCGCGGGAAAATACGTCGCGAAAGACGGCGTCGTGGAATAGGATCATTGGCGTCGCGGAGAAGAGGGTCGTTGGCATCACAGTACATGGAAACGCGTCGTCGATCTCCGGGGAATCAGCGTTCTTCGTTATCCTTCATCAGAGGCTGAAATTATTCGTCGGCGATGGTGCGTTCTTTGCGTTCTTTAAATAGGAAGATGAGGATTCCAAGGCTTGAGAAATTCTTCTCCAATCCTTCTCACACAACAAAAAATAACCCTTAATGAAATAAGACATTGTCTTCATTAATTAACACACACAAGCCAACATTCAATTCGAAATTCAAAATTAATACAAGAAATGATTACATTGAATAACTTAATTCAATTCATTAATTAAGAGAGTTGACTTGGCATTTAATAAGGTGTGCGGGTGTGTTAAAAAATAATGGGGGTTTGAGGAAGTTGAGATGGTGGGGCTCGTTTGGGGCCCACCTCACTAATATCTTATCATGAGGGGTTTGGATATAGTGGGTCCACCTCAATTTCCATATGTAGGTTTAAACTACTTAGAACATAAAATAAATTTTTTTGCACAAATTTTATTTCATTCATTAGTTAACCCAATTTTTTAAATAACCACACCCGAGAAAACAAAAATCCAGAAATGGTGTTCCTAAGAAATTACCGGCACTGCAGTTTCATCGGTGCCCTCAGATTTCAATTCCGAGCACCAGTTCAAAAGATTGAAAAACCCGCTCGTTCGTTCACTGAACATAGCCGAGCTAAACTTCGGAAAGTGATTCTGGGCACACTGTGCCTCAGAATCAGGTGCTGTCAGAAACTGCGTTCTTGTAAAATTCAAAGAAATATATGAAAAAAAGTTCCCTTGAATTTTACGGGTCATTACATTACTCCCACCTCAGGGAATTACGTCCCCGTAAAGATACATCATAATCTAGGGAAACAAAAGTGGGTATTGTGAATGCATCTGAGGCTCCCACTCCCAATTGCTCTCCTGGAGGGTTTCGTGCTTCCATCTGATGTGCACTAGAGGAATCTACCACCCACGTAGGAACCACTCATGTCAATCCTCTATCTCCACCAGGACCTCCGCAAAATTCACCCCATCATTAATGATATGCATTGGGTCGTGCACGTATCTCCTCAGCTGAGATACGTGGAAAACGTCGTGCACCTTGTGCAACTGAGGTGGATGGGTCAAGCGGTAAACCACTTAGCCTACCCTATTAAGGACCCAAAAGGGTCCGATGAATCATGGATATAGCTTTCTGTCATGGCTAGAACTCTATATTCCACGTCAAGGTGAGACCCATAGGAAAACGTGGTCTCCATCCTCGAACTCCAGTAGTCTCCTCCTCCTGTCATCACAAGACTTTTTTCGTCTCTGAGCTGTCCTCATCTACTCTTGGATGACCTAGACCTTCTCTGTTCCTACAAGAGCTGTTAAGATTTCTTCTTGATGATAACAGAAATATGGTCTCATCCCCTCGATGAACGACATTATTTTCCTAATACAGTCAATCCAGACATGAATGAAACTAATTCATGCCATGGATGACTCCGTAAGGCCTCGACGCTACTACCAAGAGATCCAACTGTTCCTCTCGCCTCCAAGGGTTGAGTCACACTATCGGCAGCAGTGGGTGGACACTTGGTCTCATCCAGTAGGAATCTCGAAAGTGAGGGTCATGTTAACAGTTTTAAATCGGAACCTCTTAGTATCAACTACATAAAAAGGATAGGGAATGAAACGTCAAAAAAAGTGTCTTTTATTACTGCAGCTCAAGGTATAAAGAAAAAAAACATCAAAAAGTCCAGAAGCAACACAAACAAAAGCATTCATGACTGGAGCTAGTCCCACTCCTATCCATCATCTCCCGGAACTCCATGGTCGTAAACCTCAGCTGCCTGAAGCTAAGCTCTCCCATGTCCACCCGTTCCCTGTGGTCGGGGTGGTCTTCATGGTGGTGGTGGTGGTAGGGCCTCAAAGAATTTCCCACCACCTACTACTCGAACACCACCTCCGCCTCGTTCGCCTACACCCTGCAGACTGACACGGTCGAACCTCTTCCTGGGAGGTCCCTCAACCGCCTGCTGCTCATCTATAGGACGAGTCGGGCATTCTCGTGCCATGTGACCCTGCCCTCCGCATGCGTAGCACTACCTACTCCTCGCGTAGCTGGCTCTCCTTCATGTTCCCCACACAATAGAATCTGTATCATGAGATTTCTTGTCTGATGGTCTGGCCCGCTTGGACCTCTGCATAATCAGTCTACTGCCAGCTACAGAAGACTTCGCTATGTGTCGTCATGCGGAGGGTCCCTACGTTGGTGACTGCTCGAGGTGAAAACTCTCTACTAGAAGGGCTCTCTCCGAAACCCCTTCATGTGTCGGAATGTTGAGGGATATCATTTAAACCATGATCTCATTCCTCGGTCCCTGGTCGAAGGTCCGGGCCAAGGAATAATGGGTCTCGTACCATGTCTGTGGAGTAGCGCAAGAGGTCAGTAAACCTCGCCGAGTACTGGGCTACCGTCATGCTGCCCTGCAGCAGCTGTAGTAACTCTTGAATGTGAACCACCAGGAGGGTGGATGGAATGAACTCCAAGAGGAAGAGGCTCTCAAAGTCCGACCAAAGGATAGATGCCTCATCGTGCACCTGGAGCATCAAGCTCCACCATCTACCAACTTCCGTGTGCAGGAGACTCACCACCAGGATCACCATGAGGTCAGCTGGTGTCCCTACTAACCTGAAAACTCGTACAACCGCTTCCAGCCAATCCTCATCTACCTGAGGGTCCCTCTCCCTGTGGATCCTGGGCAGTCTCTCACGCTGAAACTCATGCAGTGCACTAAGGCGACCTTCACTCTCAGCGGCAGGGGCTGGTGGCATCGGTGGATCGGCGGGTAGAGGTACAACTGGTGCCTCCGCTGAAAAAGGGCCATGCACCAAGGCCTCATCGCTCGGTGGGATGTCGTCTTGCACAATGCTCGGAACCATAGCTTTCTACCATCATGGGGCCATCCTAAAAAGAAACTGGTGCACCACGGTCAAACAGTATACCTAGTGAGGTGACACAAATTAATCACAAAGAAATTTTTTGAAACACACATGCAATCAATGTTTTCGTGCATTGAGTCAGAAATAAGAAGTCAGGGTCCTGGTGTATGGATATGTCGGCCTCTGCACCAGCACTGGACACCATGGACTGATAACCACAATCAATACCATTAACACTATTACTTCACAAAGTAGAAAGATCAGAGTCCTGAGTTCTGCGGTAGAACTGAAATCATCTGATACTCATTTGTCATGACCCGTCCTCGGGACCTGTATCGTGACAACCCCAAGCACACCTCCCATTGGCCAGGGGCTGCCGACTAGCACCAAGACATAAATACCGACAAAAAAGGGGAAGGAATTTCCTTTATAAAGTAAACAAACACCACAGAGTAAGAAAGAAGAAGTAAACACTATGTAAAACTGGGTACAATAGTAAGTGCGGAATGTAAATGTGCCAGAATACAAACACAAACTGAAAGGTACATCTAAAACCAAATGAAGAGTACAACTCAAAAGGGAAACATCTGAAAGGTGACGAGCCGCTTCTGGATCTTCCTCCATCTTCCTTCCTTAAGGGTAGGTACATATCTCCTCCATAGCACTCCACATCCGTCTGTATCTTCCGGTTACCAACTCGTCGTGAAATCCACCTCCGGGCACTGAATCGACGAGATATCCACCTCCGGACACCGACTCATCGTGAGATCCTCCTCCGGGTACCGTGAAGCTCTACAAGCCTCAACCACAATCAGTGATTTCCGTCGTCTGCAACCAACACAACGTAGTGTGGGCGAAGCCCGTGCAGGGGTGAGTATACGATACTCAGTAGAGACCCCGAGACCCGCGAAGGTCTCCCAGAATCCACAAAGGATAATCCCAAAAGGAAAGATTCAATAATGAAGTATCAACCAACTCTACTTAGGTATATTCCCATACATATACCTAAGTCATCCATTCTAGCTCGGTTCCAACATCCGAGCCCAAGTTCGATCACGTCCACAAAGGATAGTACATCCCAATCCACACAGGAAAGCACAACTCATTCTACATAAGAAGAAAGTCAATCATATCGAAGATAAAGACTAAATTCCAAGACTCAGCTCACATAGGTATACTTCATCATAAGGTGATAGAGATGATCAGATGTATCCACTAATTCATCTATGTTGGGACCCATGTAGTATACTAGACCGACTAATCTATTAGACCCACGTAGGATACAAGTACTGTAGTCATCACTTCCAAACCCATGGAGGAATTCAATACGGTTGTCGTCGTCATCGAACCCATGGAAGATTCCAGTACGAAATTCGTCACTGTCGAACCCTCAGAGTATTCCAGTATGGTTGTCGTCACTGCCGAACCCACAGAGCATTTCAGTGCAGTCGTTGTCATCAAACCCACAAGGGAATCCAGTACAAAAGTGTTCACCGTCGAACCCACAGAATATTCCAGTATGTTTGTTGTCATCGTCGAACCCATGGAGGATTCTAGTATGAAAAAATTCACAGTCGAACCCACATAGGATTCCAGTACGGTTGTCGTCATCGTCAAACCCACGGAGGATTCCAATACAAAAATCTTCACCGTCGAACCCATAGAGGATTCCAGTACGGTTTTCATCACTGCAAAACCCACGGAGGATTTCAGTGCAGTCGTCATCGTCGAACCCACAGAGGATTCCAGTACGAAAGTCTTCACCATCGAACCCGTATAGGATTCTAGTATGGTTTTCGTCATCGTCGTCGCAGTCGCAGCCAGCTCTTGAGTTCCCGCACATAGAATGCTCGTTTCCGAGAGGGTCCGCTCCACAAGCCAAGGGGTCGATACATCAACTGACACGTAGTCCAGAGTTGATGTATCCCAAAGTTCCGTCTCGAAAAGAGGAATTCTAGACCAGAGAAACTCAACGAGATAGATAGCGCGTCAATCAGAATCCCAGTCTGAGAGTTATTGGCTTTTTCGTTCCAGAGGCCCCATTGGTTTTTAATTCAAAACAAACCCGACCGCACTCCAGATACATCCAAACCTCGAGCGGAGTAATTCAAAAGGTCAGTCACACTATGAGGAATCCAACGAATTTGATGGCACGTCAATCGGACGTCCGGAGCTCAAGTTATAAGTGTTTATGCTCCGAGGGCCCGGTTGGTTTCGTGCTCGAACCAACCCAACCATACCCAAAGTTCTCTTAAACCTATAGTGTAATATACTTAAACGACCGTCTCAGTCCAAGGATTGCATCACAACTGATGGTGCGTCGATCGGAGGTCCATATCCCATGCTACGCGCATTTAAACGAACCTGCCCATTTTTAGGGGGTTTGGGGCCCGGACCGACCCGGCTCGACACCCCCTGGGTCTGTCCGAACCGGGAATCCCGACCCGGGTCCGGGTCCGGACCATTCGGGCGTGGCCCGACCCTGTGGGCGCGGCCCGGCCCGACCTGGGAGGCCCGGTCCGGTGTGGCCTGTCCAGCCTGGGCGGTCAGTTGGCCTGGCATGGGCACGGCCTGGTGGCCAGCTCGGTGCTGGCCGAGCCATTGCGGAAATGGGGGGCACTGCCCCCCTGATAGAAACCGCGACCCCCATATGGGGGCCGCTCCTTTTGACAGTCGGGGGTTGCGCGGGACCAGCCGGTCCCTCCCCCTATGCACCGGTGGCCGGCGACTCCGGCCGCTCTCTCATGCTCTGCCACGGCCCAAGGCGGTGGTACCGCGCCCCTCCACCACGACCCCGCTCCGGTCACGGCCTCTTCGTTCGGCCTCAACGGTGTGGCGCGACGGTGACGGGCTTCTTCGCCGCGTTCTTCTTTGTTTCTGTGCGGTGACGTTTCACCGCGCTGCCCTTGTTTGTGCCGCGAAAAACACAATATCAAAGGGAGAGGAGGGTCGGCCGTGTTCGTGCAGTCCGACCCCCTGACGTTAATCTGATATCAAGCGGCTAATGAATTTTAGGTTGAATGGAAAGAATATTCATGAACTAAATCAAACCCATACATCAAGGTGTTGTCGAATGAGAATCGTCACGGGAAAATACGTCGTGGAAGATGGCGTCGCGAAAGAGGATCGTGTGTGTCGCGGAGAAGAGGGTCATAGGCATCGCGGTACATGGCGTCGCGTCGTCGATCTCTGAGGAATCAGCGTTCTTCTTCGTCCTTCATCATAGGAAGGCGTTCTTCGTCGGCGAAGGTGCGTTCTACGCGTTCTTCAAGGTGGAATATGAGGATTCCAAGGCTTGAGAAATTCCTCTCCAATCCTTCTCGCACAATGAAAAATAACCCTTAATGAAATAAGACTTTGTCTTATTTAATTCACACACACAAACCAACATTCATTTTGAAATTAAAAATGAATTCAATAATTGATTACATTGAATAACTTAATTCAATTCATTAATTAAGAGAGTTGAGTTGTCATTTAATAAGGGGTGTGAGTGTGTTACATAATAATGGGGGTTTGAGGAAGTTGAGAAGGTGGGGCTTGTGTGGGGCCCACCTCACTAATATCCTATCATGAGGGGTTAGGATATAGTGGGTCCCACCACAATTTCCATATGCAATTTTAAACAAATTAGAACATAAAATAAAAATTGTTCCACAACTTTTATTTTATTCATTAGTTAACCCATTTTTTTAAATAATCATACCCGGGCAAACACAACTCTAGAAAAGGAGTTCCTAAGAAATTACTGGCGCTGCGGTTTCATCGGTTCCCTCAGATATTAATTCCGAGCACCGGTTCAAAATATTGAAAAACCCGTTCGTTCGTTCACTGAACGTACCCGAGCTAAACATCGGAAAATGATTTCGGGCACACCGGGCCTCGGAATCAGGTGCCGTCAGAAACTGCGTTCTTGTAAAATTCTAAAGAAAATTAAGAAAAAAATTTCCGTTTAATTTTACGGGTCTTTAAAATACTCTAATACCATTTTTTAACATCTGAACATGAGACACTACACTCATGCTAAATGCCACATGACCTTCGGTGTGACACCCTGTACCCTATTTTCTAGTGACACACAATGATGGTTTAAGTGGAACCACATTTAGATTATACACAAAACATAATTTAAAGGGAAGATAAATAATAACATATATATATATATATATATTATAGTACATGTAGAAAAATGAATATGGAATACGTGATATAATAACAATAAGAAAAGAAGGATCCTAGGTACATGTAATGCTAGTAAAATAAAAAAATGGTAGATGATGTACCACTTGAAATCCATCCATCATCTTTGACATCCTCAAATTCCACATTCTCAACCACCTATCACATGTCCCATTCCCATATCTAGATACTTATGCATGATATCTACAAGTGCACCAAAATACTCTTGTAGGGTGTGAGTAAAAGTCAAATTAGGACACCACTGATGGAACATAACTTCAATGAAAGAAATTTATATGTGAATGTCATGAACATAAAAGGGTATATATATATATAAACTATGCCCCGTAGACTTTACAATCATTGTGCCGTAACCTAATTGTTGGGTCCAAGCCTACCAGCTACCACTAGATTCACATTTGAAATGTGGTCCCCTCCCTAGGGTCCACCCACATGCCCAAATAGGTCATCAAACTAATGAATTTCCCCATATGATAACACATCTTCTTTATAAAATTTTCCCCCCACTCTTTCACACCACGAAAAACTTCCCTGAAGGTCACCCAACTTGATATGTACTTCATTACTCACATGCTTAATTATGTCTTTCTAGTTAGATAGGGTCAAAAAAATAAATGGATACTTTTTTTATAAGGGTAGTAACATTTAGACTTTTAATTCTCACTTTTTAGGGGTGTTATACTCTCCACCTATTTAATGCATAATTACCACATTGTGGTCCTCAATCCTAAAACCCATGTAGTTCCTCTAGACATATTGTTAGGTGTTGTCTTTGATACTATATGCCGAGATCCTAAACCTAACCACCCAGTTCAATCCAAATGGTCATGTGACCTTATGCTCCCCTCCATGAATGCAGGAGGCTTCTATCTAATAGTGATGGATTGAGTCTGTCAGGGGGGATATTATACCCTTAGTATCTTATCATAGGATCAATATTCAAAAATAAATAATATAATAAATAATATGAGTAAAAAATGATGAAATATGAAGATGGAATACATGTCATTCAAATATGTATCTTTAAATGTGGATGAAAACCCTGTGTAATAACTAGTAGAATATGTAAATAAATAAAAAGAGGGTCCTCTATAGTCTATCTCGTTCTATTATAAGCTACATGATTATATACTCAACTATCCACCACAAAACCCTTTCCCGTAATTGGATCTGTAATGAAATATAAATAATCATCAAAATTCACAAATAGGGTGTGAGTACATGACTCAGTAGGGCACCACTAATGCCTCTTTAACCAAATATCCACATGTATACTAGTGTATACCTTAGTAATAATAAATTAAAAGAATACATAGTAACACACAATCCAAAATTGAGTGATTATGTGATAACCAATCTACCAAAAACCCCCAGTCAAGACTGCCTAAACTCTATTATAGATCGATAATCATGCTGTAAAAATAATAAACAATTATAAAATAGGATAATAAATCATTCCACTCTACATCATGTGATCATGCAACTTAGAATAATTTTTCATTATGGAAGCATTATTTTGGCCTCCCATAGGCATTGAGATTTACTATACATCCCTATGAATTGGGGAATGTACCCCTTGGCATAAATTAGTCTTTTAGTGTATCACACAACATCCTAAAGGCATCATAATACCCCTACCATTTTCATAGGCCCCTCATAATCAATATTGCGGGTAACATGAACTTCCCCTCTAAGGGATAAACATGTCACAATATTCCACCATACTTTGGTTCTATAAAATATTCCATAAAATCATACATAGAATAGTTGGTTTCACATGAAATAATAACATATAATGAAAAGTAATGTAGCACAAGCAATACATGTGACCAACATCGAACATAAATAATAATATATAGAGTAATCATGGAACAACATGTAAAATATATTTTCTAGGGATACACACACAACCACATGCAATCAAAATCTATCAAGGTTATCAAAATATGACTACACACAATCATATTAAGGAAACAAGTGTAAACGATCAAATATAGTTATAAAACATTCCACCTCTAATATTCTGACATCAAAAGCCAGGATAAAATAGTTAAGAACACGTATTCATGGACAAGTTACCATAAACATCGACACATCTAATATCGATATTCATCAAGGGTTAATAAGAACCAAAAAACTAATTTCTTTTTAAAAAATAAATGAAATATCACATGTGATGATACTATCTCACTCCTAGATAAATTTATAAGTATCATTTTTTGTGAAACGCATGTGGAAACTGATAATGGGGCTAAGATAGTGTTCCATTTGTTTACATATATCTCAACATTATTTCTGTCTAATTGATTCATCCCTACACCTTCCAGAATTTTTGAAAAATTGTTAATTAAAGTTTTAACAACATCATACATAATAATAAAAAAAATTAAATAATCTTACCACTCAAAAAATTATATTTCTCTTTGTTAAAAGTGATAAATACATTGATTTTCATTGAATTAATTTGATCCATGATAGATATAAAGACAATTATTTCAATATTGTTATATAGATGATATGAAATAAAAAAAATCAATCTACCATGACGTGTTTTAGGGAAACAAAAACACTACAAATAGACCAATTGTAGTGTTTTAAGGGGCTAAAATTTATACATATTAGAACACTACTTTCTAAAAAAATTAATCCATTGTTGGGTTTTTTCATAAACATTAAAACACATTGAGAAGAAAATATTAACATCCCAATGGGATATATATTATTATAATAACAATAACCTATTAGGTGGTCCTTAAAATTTTTAAAATTGATTTTCTGATATCATTGATTTTCCTTAAACTCATGCATGAGAGTTCCTAAGTATTTTACTTTCATATTTTTCTATGTTACCTATTATAAAGTAAATATTGAAAATTTTAATGATGTACTAATCTATGTATTCATCCATAGAGGTAAATTATTGAATATAAATGTGTTGTTATTATTTACAAATAAACCCAAATATGATTAAAAAAATTATATTTATAGATCATTCTCTAAAAAACCATTATATTGTTAATGAACAAGTTTTATTGATTTCATTTACACATCCAAATAACCGAAGAGAAAAATATGATATTCAAATAGATCCACATAACTAATCACATGTGTAATTACCCAACCATTCATAAAATAATTTCCCTTTGTAATGAATCAATTACATATTATGTAAGATATTTATTGGAATTACATGAACTATTTTAGTTATTTTAGACCAACTATAAAATAAATCATATATGATTTAGTGGAATAATAAGAAAAATTTCAATTATAATAAAGTCAATATATAGTAACCAATAAGACTAGTATATATTAAGGATTATCATAAAGCCTAAGTCTTACAAATTTCATCATTGATAGCCATTACTAGTAGGATTACACACTATGAAGCCCATTTATGAAACCATTTAGGTGTGTTGAATCATTGGGATTTTCCCTTTACCCTGACAAAAGTAAAATTAAAAAATTAAATAAGTAATTATACTAGTTACCAAATATTTTCATACATTTCGAGATCACACCCCAATCCATGTTCATCGAACCACCACAATAAATCCCAACCATCTAACCCCTTTCCATTAGGTCACATACTAGGTCAATAAGGTGGAATGTATCTAAACTCTCTTAGGATGAATTTTTATATTTTCCTTTTTAATAAAATAATGATTATATTTATCCCTTTTCATTATTGTAATTTTTTATGAGTTAATGAAAATTATATTTCATTATGAAGAAAAAAAATTTATTTTCAAAAAATATATGGTTTTCAATAAAATATAACGTTTGATAAATAAATGAATTTTCAGAAATTTTATATTATTTCTATAATATTTTTATAACATAATTTTTATATATAAATGATAAAATAATTTTATTAAGTACAATATTGTCTTTAAAATGATCAAAAAAATGTTATTGTCGTAAAAACATATATATATAAATAAATGAGAACTATTTATTTAAAAGTTTAAATTCACATAATTATAAAATTATTTCGTAAAAATAATTGTTATTTATGAGATCAGAATATTTAAATTATCCAATGGTTAATTTTTTTAAAATCTTATGATATAGTTTATGTTTTGGGTAAAAATTTAATATGATTTAAATATACTATATGTATTATGGAATCATAATATCCCATATGTGAGAAAATGAAGACTATAATGGGAATTCGTGACCAAAAAAATTTATACCCATTAAAATAAATTTTTTATGTTATTTGATTAGTTTTCTAAACCATTAAATAATCGTCCAAAATCTATATTATTTTTTTATGTTTTTTTAACAAATTACTTCTAAACATTTCTTACGTCCACATCATCAAGTATTCAATTTTTTGGAATAATGTTTTTTTAATTTTAAAATATTGAAAATAACTCATCAACTATAGAAACTATCATAAAAACTCTGATATGGTCCATGGTATTGATAATATTATCATATAGACTGAAACCCCAATATTTTTAAATTATTAAGAAAATTATTCATTTTTAAATGAAATACCAAACCACCCTCCGTCCCTTCTTCAGTAAAAATCATTTAACATTAATTTTATCTCCCTCCCATTCTCCAAATCCCTCCCAATTTATTATCATGCCATTAAGAAGCTCCATCCATGATTTTAGAAGATCCCTCTAAAGGTAAGGGATTCTCCCCACTTTTTTACTCATAACATTCTATTTACAACGCCATTTTTATTTCCAATTTCCTATTTTGAAATTTTTTTCTACAATTAACATCATTATCGTTATGATTCCCATGAAATAATAGAACCCTATTCACTTTAATTTTCCCCTTATATAGATATTTACATACAGCCCTTTTGCTACAAAAATTATCCTACTATTTAAAAAACCAAACATTTGTATAGATTATAGCCATATCCACTTCCTCTCATGGGTATTCACCTATTTATATCAATAAATCATTGATTAAAAACATAAATTTATTTAACTAGAACTCCTTAACCTAGGGTTTTGAATTGATGAATGAAATTCTGAGGATGCATGATCTATGTAGCGCACAATTGAATCTAAATGATAGGAATGTGATAGGTGGGAATGTAATTATATAGTCGTAGAATTTGTTGGATATTGTTGTAATCTCATGAGATTACTTTTATGGTACATGGGAGGTTATTCTAACGACAAGATTTTAAAATTTCATGGTGGTTATAATTCACATATGCTTATGTTTTTGTGTTTTATTTTGTTTCCACATTATTATGTTGTCTTCTTGTTATCATCTTGTTATAGGATTTTCTAATCATGATTATGATTCTCCCTCATTTTATAACCAGGATATGTGACATGAATAACATGTATTACTTTCATCATGTAATTAATTTCTTATTACATTACTCGGAATTATATCTCCCCGTTTTATTATGTACGTCCCTAGGTTATCTCGTAATATATTATAATATTGATGGAATATAAGGGAATGTTTTAGAGTTTGAAAATAATTTTTTATGCCCAATATTCATGTTAATGTGTAATATACAAAATTTCAAGAAGATGCTAATCATCATGATCTTATATTGTTTTCTATATTTATAAAATAAATCATGAATTCAAGTGTATTAAAGAAATAGGACATCATAATTGGTATTGAAGGAATCTCTTGTTCTTTTGGTGTATTGCTATTATAGAAAAAATTAATGTTATTAGGGTAATGTTAAATAGAGTAAAACATCCCTAAATTATGTTAAAATATAGAGTAAGTGGTTTCCATGAAATAAAATATCTACCAAGACACTACAAGTGGATGTAGCCCTATAACAGTTTTATGTAGGGGTAACAACCCTAAAAACGGATGAATGGATTATAAATAAATTTTAACCTAGTACCTGAATAAATAAACTTCTCACACTTTATTTGAAACTCATATGTGTTATTATTTTGTAAATTCATAAGAAAATTACGAACATCCATGAATGGAATAAAAAATCCTGAATTTTTTAGGTAATAGACCATGGATATAAATGATTGAAACCTAAAAATTAAAAGGTCAATGAATGATTCTCATTTATCTTTTAAACTTTCAATATTTATAATAGAAATTTTTTGTTCTTAGTTGTAATGACCTGAATTTTCCATGTTATTTTTTTAAATTATATGGAATTATTATGAATCTGCAAAAATCGATGGAACGTGATTCGGAGGCCCAGTGTGCCTGGAATGAATTTATGAACTCTTTTTAAGGTACACTCAGTAAATTTTCATGAGGCATTTTCTATCTTTTGAACTGGTTCTTGGATTAAAATTATGAGGGAACCATTGAATCCGCAACGCCGATATTCACTCAATAGAGACTTCACTTCGACTGTAGTATGTTTGGATAAAAAGTTGTATTTTTTACTTTTTAAAATAATAATAAAATTACATTGTTATTTTATTTCATTCATTTTTGTTCCTCCAATGGAAATGATGCAGTGGCTGGACCAATGATGTTTCAAGCCATTGAATGGATTGACTCCTCGAATCCTTTATAATAGTGTCATTGGAATTGGGAAGGACCCTATTAAATGAACCCCAATTATTTCCACGGGCGTTAATCACCCTCGCCCTCTCATATTTTTATGTAGTTTAGGTAGATATGTTGGAATGGATTCACCAAGATAACATGTTCTAATAAAGTGTTTTCACACCAATCACTAGGAGGATTGAGCTGGTTCCAGCGGGCGGTGATGAGAACCACCGAACGATGAACACTGACTCTTCCTCAAGCGTTGAGGCTCTCCAAAGAACATGAGGTAGGAATATTTTTTGTTATAATTTAAATTGTTTGTTGAATCATTTATTCATCCCTCGTGTTTTGAGGCTAACATGGAGGGACCAAAACAAACAAACATGGCCCAGACCCTTAGCTACCTTTTATAATCTTACTTTCTCCATAAAAAAACAGTCGGTGCGGCAACACCGGCCGACCACGATGGAAGTGGCATGGCGTTGCCCACCACTGGTAGAGGTCATGGCACTATGCCATAATGGTTTGTAGAGCAGCCGACACCGCTCATCTATGGAGGAGGAGCGGCGCTCCGTTGTGCACCGCTAGTGGGAAAGGGATGCGACCGAAGCAACGGTGGGTGAATAAGGGGGCCATCTTGAGCCAGTAACACAAGGCGAAGGCAGAGGGGCGCGTCGTCGTGTGCCGTTTCGTGCTTCTAGAGGAGGCCATGGAACAACGCTGCAGAAGGTCTAGAGCGGCATGGGCCCCCGCCACGCCGTGTCGGCAAACCACTGGTAGGAAAAAATGGGCATCAGTTATGCGGTGGGCAGTGCCCCACCAGCTGGGAAAAACGAACTCGTACCTACAGGGCCAGCACGGAAGATGGGTCCGCCTTCTGGCGGACCGGGTCAGACACTTTCCAGTCGAGCGGACCAGAACCGCCGATGAGTTAAGGCCGAACCCGTGGCCCATTGGGCCAATGGGGGTGGGTCGAGCCCCACCCGATGGGATGGGCCAACGACAGACCGGGCTTGCGATTCAAATCGTCCAAACCCACAGCAGGTGTAGAGACTTGAAGCCCGACGTAAATTGATATTACATTACTTTTGAAGAATACTTAATACATAACAAATACAGACACACAAGGACCGTAATAGTTTAGTGTCCTTGGAAACTTGGAATGTAATCTTCTAATCATGGTGAAAGATCTTCAATATCTCCCATAATGATCTTCCACTTTTTGTTTCCTTACCTAAAACCGTTCTTTTAATTCTAGGGGAAAATAAAACATAAAAAGAGTGAGCTCAAATGCTCAGTAAGGGTATGAATGGATAAAATAAAACATACCCTATACATTTGAATTTATAAACATGATCATAATGTTTAAACATCAAAATCTTGAGTAACGACATAAAGAATGTAAGTACATAAGGCATAGATCAGAATGGAACATAAATCATGATAAAATAGCATGTGAATAAAAAATGTAATTGTGGCATCCATTAATCACATTTAATGATTGCCATAGTAGCCAAGGCATTGCTTCCAAGACCTTCTTAGTGGACAAAGTCCCTTTCTGAATCGAGTTCACTCCTCGTTCCAGTCTTGTAATACTGAACCGGAATAACTTACCATTCCATCCATGTCTATCTCATGAGATATAAATAATTACCCAATTCATTGGAGGGAGATATAGGTCCCAACCATATCATAATGAAATCACTGTTACATGTTCCACAAAATAAACATACATCATTCATAATAACCCAATAAATAAAATGGTTTTCATAAACATCCTCCCATTATCACATAATCCATATAAAAGAAATGGATATCATTTCATAATAAGAAAAGTGAAACCATGTAAATCATAGAAAAAATATACTTGAAACATACACATATGAAATAACATCATCTTATATGGAAAAATGGCTTTGATAAAACACTTGAAATGAATTCTTGTGGAAAATATCCTTTCTTCTTTAAAAACATTTTCTTTTCACAAAATGTAATGCATTTTTAAAAGAAAGTGATTTTGTTAGAAATAGTCATGAAATATTTTGGAGGAATCTACATGAAAATAAGGCTTTATAAAACCGTAAAAATCCGTTCACGCCGTATAAAATAACAATCTCCTCGTACTTTTGTCGAAAATCAAAAAGTACCTCGTATGGTAAACAAAAGAATGATTCCTTCCATATGATGCAGTAAAAGTAAGAAAAGGGTAATAATGTCTTTTAACATACATTTAATGATAGTAAAAATTTTATGAAAACATTTTGAGAACATATGGACATGGATAATAAACATAACCACAGTAAATACATACAAATCAACAATCTCAGATAAGAATGATATTGGAATAATTATCTGTTACCTTAGGTCTGATATGCTTCATATGGATCCGAACCTCATGTATAATGATTTAAATAATTTCATTGACTTATTACATAATCATATTCATTGTTATGATATCATAAATGTTTCACTTATGACTTTATATTACCCATTCTTTTGTAAATTCCATGTTAAAGTAGCGTTTTGGGTAAAATCATTTCATTTATCGTATGTGTTTCGACTTTTCGTTCTTGATATTATTACTTATATCATGATTTACATAATTAAAGAGTGTAAAACATGATTTATTTATAATATATATTCATTATATACATATATATTATAGATCTATAAAAAAGGAAATACACCATTCATGGAGACGGTAGGTCGTACGTACGCATGAATGATGTTTTCTTTTCTTTATTTGATTGAAGGAAATTAAATAGATGACATACATATATATACATAAATCCAGTAGCATTATTATGTGATATATTTCATTATTATTCATTATATATACTTTATAATCGTTCTTGAATGACTAATCATGGAAAATGAATCTCATCGCGTTTGTGGAGACAGTAGTCCGTACGTACGCACGAGCGATGATATCATTCCCATGATCGTGGAATTATATTAAAATGTATGTATAATATTACATAATCAATATCACTTTACAATAATCATATATATTCATTACTTTAACCATTATACCCATCCAAGTAAGGTGGTGGTAAAAAATAGATTACACCACGGCGTGGAGACGGTATTCCGTACGTACGCCCGCGCGGTGATTTCATTTTCCATAGGATGGATAGATAGTGAAATATGGTTGTTTAATACTTATAATAACATATCACTATATGAGTAATACTGATGTTATTAATTCACAATGAAACAACTAATGAAGAAGAAGTGGAAGAAGAAATAAAGTTGAAAGAATTGGTAACTGACATTACCTCTTCTTTGAAGCACCTCTTTGAGACCCCCTCATAGGGAACTAAAATTGGTCTTTAAAGAAGACCAGGACCTCTAGGATGTTTCTAGGGAAGTGGAGAAGATAATTTGGCAGTGGTGGCCTAGTATGAAGGCACAAAGTGGTGTGAGGAAGAGAGGGAGGAGGTGCCCTTTTATAAGGGAGGAGAGGGGCACCTTTGGAAAAACTAAAAATATTATTTTATTATAAAGTCATTTTCGGTTTTAAATAGATCCAAATTGATTTCTTTAGAGGATAAGGTGGGGATGGGTCGAAATCCTCTCATCCAATATAATTTAGACAAGTTTAGGTTCCTATTTTAACCTTATCATTTAGATTTAACATTAAGTTAAATAATTTTACTTTTACCGTGTCTTCTTGTGTTCTTACACTATAAAGTTAATAAACTTACTATAAGAATCCAAACGCACCCCAAATTGTTTATTATTAATATATATAACCTTGAAAATTAGTTTAATTCACAAAAAGTCTCAAATTACATTTATTTGGTTATTTATAACATCAATTATGTCAATATTTCATTAATATGATAATTACTGCATCGTCTTTGTGTCATAAATAAATTAAAGTATTTAATGTCTAAAAATTATAAATAAAATACCATTATGTAGGAAATCTTTGTATCATTATAATTAATATTTATAGTCGAATTTATCATATGTATAACCCTATATTAAAAATGTTTTAGTTATTAAAATTTTATTTTAACCATTTTAACCCTTCTTTAAATAAATTAATAATAAATGTCCTAATCTAATCCAAGTGGACCTAAATGGTCATATTTTATTCCTATAGTTTTTTTTGGTCTAATTACACTTATCCAATAGAATTAGGACATGTGTTAGGGTAATAATAATATAATTTTTACCCTTAATTATCCTATTTAATTTTAACTGTGGTAAATAAAAGTAAAAAGTAACTATTCACCAAAAATTATTTTCATCTCATTGAACCACATTTTAGTCATTGATATTAACCGTGTCTCTTAGATTTTCGAAATTCCACTCAAAGAAGCATTAAAATTATGTTTTATGAAAAATTCGGTTTTTTAACTACCACTTAGTGGTTTACCTATTCATCAAAAAATGAAAGTTTCCAGAAAAATACCAAAACTTAGGCCTAAGATATATTTGATATTATGAATTAAAAAATGATTTCTATTTAACCAAATTAAAAATATATCAGTTTCATTAATTAATTTAAAAATTAATTCTCGTCATCAAAACAAATAGCGTGTTTTTAAGAAACAAAAATTATCAATAGATTGATAGTTGTTTATATCCAATTTCAAAGTGAAATTAATTCCATTGATCAACATTGGATTAAATGTTAAAAATATATTCTAATTACGCATTAAAAAGAATTAAAAGGATAATCTAACCATATAAATTATTGCGATGAAAAAAGTTGTTTTTAAGGAAAATATAGCGTGTTTTTACTATTCATTAAAATATGACAGTTATCAGAAAAATATGAAAATTTTATCCAAAGTAAATTTTTGTATCCTGATTCCAAAGAAGAATTTTATTTTGTCAAATTGAACTTATAGACATGTCAAAAAAAGATTTAATGTGGGTGCGCCATCAAAAGGCGGGAAAACTGTAATTTTTGAAAAGTACATATTTTACACGAAAACTTTATTTTGTTCTCATACCATATTCTAGAAAATGTGTAAGATGAATAATAATGTTATAAAATTCAAAATTTATTTAATAATATTCATAGCGGCTTGTCCATGATAATATTATAACAATATATCGTTGTTTAGTGAATCCCGTTATTGCGTACTACACATGCTATCGTGGAAGGTCGCGATTGTGTGTAATGCAAGCCAAGTTTGGGTTGCGTGTTGTGCAAGACCCCTTCGTTGTTTCATATAACAGAATCCAACCATATTTCATTTATAAATTGAATATATATATATATACACTTAATGTTGCGTAGAATAACTACTATTGAAATTGTGTGTAACATGATCCAAGAATACTGTTGCGTATACTGCAAGATAATATGGTGTTGCGTACAGCGCAAGGTAATCATGGTGCAACATACAACACAAGACATCAATGATATTAAGAAGTATAATTATCCAAAAATATAGGGTTGTTACATTCTACCCCCATTAATAGGAATTTCTCCCTCGAAATTTGTTGGGGTTATAAATGGTTTAATACTTGAAAGTTTCATTAATAGAAACCCACATCGTAAAAAGTGAATACCAAAACATATCATTAAAAACTAATGTATGAAATGTAATGGTCACCCAAATTAACTAATCACTTGGTTTCCACATAGGAGAACATAGGTGAAAATATTGATATGGAAGACAAATCTAACCATCATGTTCTGATGGAGAGTGGTAGAGAACATGGCTATGAAAAAGCAATCAATCATAAAGCCATAAATTTGTGATGATCTAACGTACCATCTAATTTATCTTATATAAGAGCATTAGGACAACATTTTTGGTTTTCAATATCATTTCCCTAAAGTTGAAAATTTTGAATTAGAAGAAATACTTGCTTTATCATGGTACAATCTCACTGTTGTTGGTGCTTTGAACAATTTCCACTTCATCTCTTAAAGAAATGAAGTTGAATTTTTCATTCATGAAGTGTTAGCAGATCATGTGATAGAATGATGGGTCATTCCATCTATCTCAAAGAAAAGGCTAGAAAACGTTATCGTATACATAAGTCCATGTATGGTGAGGTTAATCAGATATGATTCCAAAAATGGACTTATACTTCATCTATCATACCGCTTAATAAAATAAAACTAGTTTCTACTAACCAGGGACATCCTGTATGCCAGTGGTAGGTGATAAAGGCCCATCACACTTCTATTGTGGGTTCAATTTCCACAGCCATGTCCGAAACGATGGGTTGTCCTTTTTCTAAAACTGCATTACAATAACATCCCATCAATAATATAGAAAAATGTTTTATCCTTAAACAATACTAACTTATGTCCAACATAATCCATTCCAATCTTTAGGCTTATCTGAAATACTTCAGTCCAACCTCATAGTATAAAGAAAATGACTACTTGAAATGTCACATAACGATAACGTGAATGCCATCATTTGTCCCCCATATATCAGAAGATGTATCTTGTTGGTCAAATTAAAAACATGTGAATAACTTAATCATTTATTCTCTTAAAGAATGAATACCCATCGAGCCTTAGTGAAAACATCAATTTTGTTAAATTTTAACACTTTCCATATACAAAAATACCAAAAATTCTATATAATCAAACCATAATATCACTTAGTCCTTATATCAGTCAGGAGCTCATGAATACAATAAAACATATCATTATCTTCTTATCCCTTAATTATGCGCATATCATCTACTTTCCAAAAATATTTGAATAACCTTTCATGGTTACCAGTACCATTCATCATACACATTTCAAAACATAAGGAAATACAACAACGTAACAATCCTTAGATGTCTCTTGATTCCATAGTACCATGAGATTACTAATAAAACATTACTCTTGATAAACATGTAATCATTCTACTACCTTCATAAACCATTGACTGATCATGAACAATTCTTTCACTTCATATATCATTTGTAGCCTCTTCATCATCATCCACATAAATACTACCCATATGACCATGCTGATTCTCTTTATGATATTTTCCCTTAGGGGATTGGTTTGCATAATTCCCATACATTCCACATTTAAAATGATTAACCGTTGTTGATGTCTTGGCAATACCATTAACCTTGTCTATGGGTGTAACTGAACATTTTCCATTACAATTACTAGATTTATGTCCTTCTTTTCTACACCCAAAGCATCTTCCTCTTCCTTTGAAACTTTCTCCCTGATGCCTCATCCCACATGATTTACATGAGGGGAATTGAACTTTATTTCCTATATGATCATCTTGAAACTCCATCTTTCTCTTATTAGCTGAGTCAGGAATCTTACCAAAGTTGAGATTATTGATCATATTTTGAGATTTATGATTAGGAATAATAACGATATTTGGACCATCAGATCCAATTTCATTTGGTTGCTCATGAAGAATTTCATTCCATTGCCAATCATATCTTATATTATCGTGAATCTTCCTGTCTCCTACCATTTTGTAAAACCCAAAAAGAATACTGTGAGAGTAAAAAATCATGCTAGGAAAACAACATAATAAAGGGGGAGTACATTCAATATCTAACATATTGGTTTTAATTCTATGATCTTTAGCGCAATTCTAGGACTATAACCTATACTTATACTTAACCTTAGAGAGATCCCTAGACATACCTTAGAAATATCTCTAGGGATCTCACTAATGTTTTCGAATCCTAGTTTCCAAAGGTTGACTAAACCTTTCCTCTGATACCGAATGTAGAGACCCGAAGCTTAACGTACATAGATATTACATTACATTTGAGGAATACTTAATACATAACAAATACAAACACATAAGGACCGTAATAGTTTAGTGTCTTTGGAAACATGTAACGTAATCTTCTAATCGTGGTGAAAGATCTTTAACTCCTCTCATAAAGATCTTCCACTTTTTTTTTCCTTACCTAACACCTTTATTTTAATCTTGGGGGAAAATAAAACATAACAAGGTTGAGCTCAAATGATCAGTATGGGTATACATGGATAAAATAAAACATACCATATACATTTGAACTTAAAAACATGAACATAATGTTTAAACATTAAAATCTTGAGCAACGACATAAAACAAGGAAGTACATAAGGCATAGATCATAATGGAACATAAATCATGATAAAATAGCATGGGAATAAAACTTGTAATTGGGGAATACATTAAGAACATGTAATGATTTCCATAGTTGCCAAGGCATTACTTCCAATACAATCTTAGTGGACAAAGTCCCTTTCTGAATCGAGTTCAGTCCTCGTTCTAGTCCTATAATACTGAACCAGATTAACTTACCGTTCCAGCCATGTCTATCTCATGAGATATAAATCTTTACCCAATACATTGGAGGGATATATAGGTCCCACCCATCTCATAATGAAGTCTTTCTTACTTGTGCCACAAAATAAACATACATCATTCCTTGTATCCAAATAAATAAAATGGGTTTCATAAACATCATCCCATCATCACATAATCCATATAAAAGAAATGGATATCATTTCATAATAAGAAAAGTGAAACCATGTAAATCATAGAGACATTATACTTGAAACATACACATATGAAATAATGTCATCTTAGATAGAAAAATGGTTTTGATAAAACACTTGAAATGAATTCTTGAGGAAAATGTCCTTTCTTCTTTAAAATCATTTTCTTTTCACAAAATGTCATTTATTTTTAAAAGAAAGATATTTTTTTTGGAAATAGTCATGAAATATTTTGGAGTAATCTTCATGAAAATAAGGCTTTATAAAACCGTAATAATCCGTTCACGTCGTATAAAATAACAATCTCCTCGTACTTTTGTCGGAAATGTCAAAAAGTACCTCGTATGGTAAACAAAAGAAAGATTCCTTCCATATGATGCGGTAAAAGTATGAAAAGGGTAAAAATGTCTTTTAGCATAAATGGAAGGATAGTAAAAAATTTATGAAAACATTTTGAGACCATATGGACATGAATAATAAACATAACCCCGGTAAATACTTACAAATAATCAATCTCGGATAACAATGAGATTGGAATAATTATCCCTTACCATAGGTCTGATATGATTCGTATGGATCCGAACATCCTGTATAATTATTTAAATAATGTCATTGACTTATTACATAATCATATTCATTGTTATGATATCATATATGTTTCACTTATGACTTTATATTACCCATTCTTTTGTAAATTCCATGTTAAAGTAGCGTTTTGGGTAAAATCATTTCATTTATCGTATGTGTTTTGACTTGTCGTTCTTGATATTGTTACTTATATAATGATTTATTTAATTCCAAAATGTAAAACATGATTTATATATAATATATATTCATCATATACATATATATTATAGATCTATAAAAATAAAGTAAATACACAGTTCATGGAGACGGTAGGCCGTACGTACGCATGAACGATGTTTTCGTTTCCTTATTTAATTGAATGAAATAAAATAGATTACATACATATATATGCATAAATCCAGAAGCATTATTATGTCAAATATTTCATTATTATTAATTATATATACTTTATAATCGTTCTTGAATGGTTAATCATGGAAGATGAATCTCATCACGTTCGTAGAGACGGTAGTCCGTACGTACGCACGAGCGATGATATCATTCCCATGATCGTGGAATTATATTAAAGTGTATGTATAAAATTACATAATCAATATCACTTTACAATAATCATATAAATTTATTACTTTCACAATTATACCCATCCAAGTAAGGTGGTGGTGGAAAATAGATTACACCACGGCGTGGAGACGGTATTCCGTACGTACGCATGCGTGGTGATTTCATTTTCCGTAGGTTGGATAGATGGTGAAATATGGTTTTTTCATACATAAAATAACATATCAGTATATTATTGATATTTATGTTATTACTTAATAATTATACAACTAATGAAAAAATAAGTGGAAGAATAAATAATGTTAAATGAATTGGTAACAGACATTACCTCTTCATTGAAGCGCCTCTTTGAGACCTCCTCTTAGTGAACTAAAATTGGTCTTTCAAGGAGACCAGGACCTCTAGGATGTTTCTAGGGAAGTGGAGAAGATAATTTTTCAGGGGTTTCCGAGCTTGAAGGCTCAATGTGGTGTGAGGAAGAGAGGGAGGAGGTTCCCTTTTATAAGGGAGGAGAGGGGAACCTTTGGAAAAACTAAAAATATTATTTTATTATAAAGTCATATTCGGTTTTAAATAGCTCCAAATTAATTAATTTCTAAGCTAATGTTGGGATGGGTCGAAAACCTCTCATACAATAAAATTTGGACAAGTTTATGTTTCTATTTTAACCTTATCATTTAGATTTATCCTTAAGTTAAATAATTTTACTTTTATTCTGTCTTCTTGTTTTCTTACACTGTAATTTTAATAAAAATTATATAAAAATCCAAAAAACCCCAAATTTGTTTATTATTAATATATATAACCTTAACTATGTCATTTGGCAGAACCTTAGATTTTTAAGAATAAAATAACAATTAATAATATAAGATTTGTTTTAAAAACTATTTTATGTCAATTTTGACACTATTTGGTAATTGATTTTTGTAAAATCATAACAGAATGATTAGTTATTAAAAAGTTATTTATATAAATACTAACATGTCATATTAACCTAGAAAATTAATGGAATTACTAAAAAGTATAAAATTACATTTATTTGGGTATTTATAACATCAATTATGTCAATATTTCATTAATAAGAGAATTACTACATCATCTATGTGTCATAAATAATTTAAATTATTTAATGTGTAAAAATTATAAATAAAGTACCATTATTTAGAAAATCCTTTTATCTTTATAATAAATATTTATAGTATAATTTATCATATGTATAACAGTATATTAAAAATGTTTTTGTTATTAAACGTTGATTTTATCAATTTTAACCCTTCTTTAAATAAACTAATAATAAATGTCCTAATCTAATCCAAGTGGTCCTAAATTGTCATATTTTATTCCTATGGTTCTTTTGGTAAAATTACACTTATCTAATAGAATTAGGAAATGTTTTATGGTAATAATAATATCATTTTTACCCTTAATTATCCTATTTACTTTTAACCGTGGTAAATAAAAGTAAAAAGTTATTATTCACCAAAAAAAAATTTCATCTCATTGAACCACATTTTAGTCCTTTATATTAACCATGTCTCTCGGATTTTCGAAATTCCACTCACACTAGCGGTAAAATTAAATTTTATGAAAAATTCAGTTTTTTAACTACCACTTAGAGGTTTCTCTATTCATCAAAAAATGAACGTTTCCAGAAAAATAAATTAAATTAGGCCTAAGATATATTTGATATTATGAATTCAAAAATGATGTCTATTTAACCAAATTCAAAAAATAGCAATTGCATTAATTAATTTAAAAATTAATTCCCGTTGTCAAAACAAATAGCGTGTTTTTAAGAAACAAAAACTATCAAAAGATTGATACTTGTTTATATCCAATTTCAAAGTGAAATTAATTCCAATGAACAACATTGGATTAAATGGTAAAAATATATTCTAATTACACTTTAAAACCAATTAAAAAGATAATCTAACCATATAAATTATTGCGATGAAAAAGTTGATTTTAATGAAAATATACCGTGTTTTAACTATTCATTAAAATATGAAAGTTATCAGAAAAATATGAAAATTTTATCCAAAGTAAATTTTATATCCTGATTCCAAAGAAGAATTTTATTTTTTCAAATTGAACTTATAGAAATTTCAAAAACAAGATTTAATGTGGGAGCGCCATCAAAAGGCGGCAAAACTACAATATTTGAAAAGTATATATTTTACAAGAAAAAATTATTTTGTTATCATACCATATTATTGAAAATGTGTAAGATGAATAATAATGTTATAAAATTCAAAATGTATTTAATAATATTCATAGCGGATAGTCCATAATAATATTATAACAATATATCGTTTTTTAGTGAAACACGGTATTGCGTACTACACACGCTATCATGGAAGGTCGTGATTGTGTGAAATGCAAGCCAAGTCAGGGTTGCGTGTTTTTCAAGACTCCTCCATTGTTTTGTAAAACAGAATCCAACCATATTTCATTTATACATTGAATATATATATATATATATACTCTTAATGTTGCGTAGAATAAAAACTATTGAAATTGTGTGTAACATCATCCAAGAATAGTGTTGCGTATACTGCAAGCTAATATGGTGTTGCATATAGCGCATGGTAATCTTGGTGTAGCATACAACACAAGACATCAATGATATTAAAATGTATAATTCTCATAAAATCTCTGGTTGTTACAGCAGGCCAGACCTGAGAATGGTCAAGTTGACCCCAGGACCCATTGTGTAGAGTGGGCCTGACTGAGTCAGACTGTAAGAACCTGGTTTTTAAGAACTGTTTAAAATTCCAACATTGTTTAAATTTTGACTTGTCTATGAGAAAACTTGAAATCTCTGGGATGTTCTAGAAATTTCCAGACTACACACTATGTAATCTAGAGTACACACCGTGTATAAGATGGGCGAGTACTAGCCGTCTGCTCGCCGAGTACATGTCATTTGATGATAGTGTAGGAAATTCATATTACACGACATGTATTTATAGACACTTTGTGTACCCTTGACCTTGTGGAGGCCATAAATGGCATTTAAACTTGTTGGCTTGGTTGAATGTTTTTATCAAGTACATGTTGTGTACTATTTGTACATGCCATGTAGATGGGCCATGTATGCGGATATACATGGCATGTTGGGGATGTCATTTGGGTAAACAATGAAATGTCTTGTAACCCTAGGTACACGTCGTGTAGTCAGTCGGAAATTCTACGGTGGAATTTCAGTCATTATATGAATAGTAATATGATACAGGCCGGGTACATAATGTACACACAATGTTTTTTATTTTATTTCACTAAAACGGGTTCTATCCTCGTATTGAGGAAGAACCTCAAACCCCAAATGGGTTTGAGTGGGGAGAGCTAGTCGAGACATCATTTCCATCCCATTCCATCGTCTGTGGTCAGATTCAAACACCGTTTAATCCGTTGGAAACCCCTCAGTAAGGCCTTGATTCTTTTTTCATTGTCCTTTTTGATTTGTGTTCCAGAATGAGTTATAGGGGTTGAGTGATTTTAATTCTTTTATAGATCTACTACATTTTATAAAAAATAGGAGGTTATTATTAGAGGAGTATCATCTTACGAGTCTCAGGTAGGTGGTGCATTCCTCATTTTTTGTTTTCACATACCTTTGGTTGGCATGGCCTATAGCTCTTTTTCAGGTATTTTGATCATGACCCTGTTTTACCTGTTATTGTTTGATAATTTTTTATTTTACATATGGGATGCCATTGGGCATGCCCTATTGAATATATTTCTTGATCAAGGTCAAGCGAGAGGTCGACTCTCATTGGAACATTCTGTTCTAGGGTACCAAATTGGGTATAATTGGTCTTCCATCGTTAAAACTGGTATGTTTAATCTGGTAATGCATGTTTACGTTTTTAGAGGAATTCTAGACCTCAGTGATGTTGCATGATAACATTTGGGTTAGTGCAATTCAACTGTTTAGATTATTTTTCTTGTTTATGATACTTGTTAAAAAGTGTTATATATTTACGTGTTTTATTGCATATACTGGAACCCTTTGGGGATGTGTTGGGTGTGGATAGATATTTCTTGGGTGATGCTGATCATCGGTTGGGCTTGATCCGGGTTACATTGGGCGGTTCTGACCACATGATTGGGCGTCACAGACATCGGTATGAGGCAAGGTGACTATCAGGTTGGGCATAGCCCGTGTTACATTGATTGTGATGTATACAAACATGAGTGACATGGTCCCAGGGACATGAGGTGTCAGTTGTGTTGTGGCTTGGGAGCATACCTTGGTGATCATCGCTCACCCAGAAGTTTGAGTAGTGTGCAGACAAGGAGACTCTGTGATGATTTGGTTTTGACCAATCGTGTGGGTAGAGGCCCCCATTAGTTGCAGTTTCAGTACTATTGGTTACGAGTGTTTGCCATAGGAAGACACTTGGAAGGAGATGATCCTTCAAGGAACAACATTGAGGGTATCAGGATGAAGGTAGGGCCTCGTCGTGAGTTGAGGGAAGTCATCGATGTTCTGACTGTTACATTATTATGAGGGCATCCATCGCTATCCCTCTGGTTACATTATTTTGAGGGAACACATCGATGTCCCTCTAATAAGTTTATTTTGAGAGCAGACATCGTTGTACCTATGGTTACTTATTGAGGACAAGAATCGTTATTCCTATGGGTTACTATTTCATGGGCGTGCCATCGGGACGTTGGTACTTGAGAAACGTAGTGTTAGGGGGCACATGGTGCCGAGTTTCATGACAATGGTTCTGGCATTTTCCGAAGCAGGTGACACTTCATTATGGATGCTAAGCCCCATTGGGGTTATGATTATTTGTACATCATACTATTTACTACATTACATGGAACTATTTCCCTACTTAATCACTTAGATTAGGTATGCACCATTCAGTTGTATCCTACTGAGATTCGTCTCACACCCTCCATGGGCCCATCAGGATGCATGTAGACATTAAGGATTTACGTGCAGGAAAGTGCTCAGCTCTAACATCTAGACTTTATTAGTTGTAGCATGGAGATGGTATAAACCCTGAGGTCTTACCTACTAAGTGTTTTCTTTGAGTTTCTTTCTTTATTGTATTAGCATGGTTACCTGTTTTTTAGTTACAGTTGGTTATCCATTGGTGGCTTTACATATGAATATGTATGACCTACTTAGGATGCATGTCTGTTGTTCAGTAGTAGTTACATGGGATCAACATGCTATTTTGTTGACATCCTCTTTCTGTTTTTTATATTTATTGCTTCTGCTGTTTATCGATATTGAATGTTCTTCCGCTCTGTGGGTCTGGTTCGAGTCTACTAAGTCATTTAATTGCGATGAATGTTATGTATATTATACTCCGACCAGTACAATAATTATCCTCCGAGAGGGTATATCCTCCCCACTATTCTAATAACACCCTTATTGCTAGTCGGAAGCCTTTGGAATTCGAGGAGGTGGCCTAAGGTAGTAACACCCAACCCTCCTTGCACTGTTCGGGTGGATGTTTGGGTCTGGGTCGTTACAAAGTGGTATCAGAGGAGTTCTCAATAGAGATTTAGTAACTTTGTTTTACTCTCTACTAATGTGATTGAGACTTCTAATTTTATTTCTGATGGTTTTACTATTTGTGATTTGGTTGAATCGTGATAGGTTTTGACTGGAATTGGGTTTCTAGCTTGTGCTTTGGTGCCTGCAGCCCCTGGTACCAGGGATGGACCATGATTCCATGGGTTGGAATTGTTGTTCCCTTTTTGCTGAGATTAAAGTTTATACAATTTCCACCTCAGTGGCTCACATGGTGTGTGATGTTATTAATTGTGATTTGTATCCCTTGACCGAGTATGGTAAGGGAGAATTGGACCTTGTCCCGGTATAGAAAGGCTTGTTTTCTTGGATTTAGATAGACACATTTTAGGTTATTTCAATTTCATAACTTCACATGTTCTTTGTGATGAGATAATACCTTGTATAAAATGTCAATTGACATTCTTTGTGTTCTCTTGAAAGTGAATAGGTGAAATTCCTGATAAAATTTCTTTTTTTATTGCAATGTGATATGCCATGCTCTGTATTTTATTATAACTTCATGTGATAGGATATTTGGGTCTGGCTCTTGTACGAGCAGGCATGTACTATTGGTTGAGGTGATTTTGTTCACCAGGATTGGGAGACTCCGTCGTCGGTTTGAGGCAACGTTGGTTGTCCGGATGGGCATGGCCCGATTTACTTTTGAGACATGGAAATTTTAAGGGAGGGTAATGAGGCCATGAGGCCAGGATGCCGTGGGGCATGGTTGCGGTGGGGGACAGTAAGGGTGGTAGTTTTGTGGTCCATTTTACTGCATTATTTTTTTGCATTATTTATATATTTATTGTTATCTGTGAGGGATGTATAAAATTTTTTGGTATTCAGAGGGTTCCCTTTAGTCGACACATATGTAGCATTAGGCGGGAGATGATACATTGCCGTAGGAGCAGGGTCAGGTTTAGGATCTAGTGCAAGTAGAGCAGTAGTCACAAGTACAGGTTCAGGGACTTGATCATGATCCAGTGTAGGAACGACATTTGCCAGATATGGAAACGTTTAGACCATGTATCGACGAGAAGCTCCGATATATCCTAGATCATGTCTTGCAGGCGACTGAAAACGGTGCATAGGGTACAAAGCCATCTGTTGAATATCTGACGTGGGAGTTCTAGTCGCAACCCCCGCCACTTTTTCATGGATATGGTGGTCCACATGTGGCTGAGAACTGGATAGAATGAATGATGATGATCTTTGAGATACTTGAGAAGCCTCCAGGGTTGAGGGTCAAGATGGTGATGTACATGATGAGAGGATTGGATAAGCGTTGGTGGGATGCTGAGGTTCAGGCTCGTTGGCACAAGGGACTTGAATAGAAGTTCATTGAGGATAGGTTCTTTGAGAACTTTTACCCATATACAATGAGGGTAGAGGGAGATTGAGAGTTATCGAGCCTTTAGTAGGGAGACATGTCTATTCATTGACTATACCGCTACTTTCACTAAGGTGTCTCACTTTGCACCTAGTATGGTTAGCAATGACACGACAAGGGTGAGGTGCATCGAGGATGGCTTATGACACGCCATTCAGATCCTGGTGAATACATTCAGGATGGGTTCATTCACAGTGGTGGTGAATCAAGCACTCATAGCTGAGGGAAACCAGAGGGATAGACCCCAGGTTGGTCGGGGAATAGTTTTAGGTGACGGCACGGACATCAGGATGTAGAGACAAGATGCGTTCCAGTAGGTCAGTCAGGACAGGGACTCAACTATACCACATCGTAGTAGCTATTTAGTTGTTTGCTTTCAGTTGGGACAACTAGGACATGCTTAGAATTGTTACGATAGGCCTATGAAAGAGTGTTGGGCATGTGGAAAGTCCAGGGATCTTGAGAGGTTATGCAGGTAGCCTTTTCAGACAGCCTGCAGACAGGGACCATGATAGATGGTGGCATCTGGAGTTGGTTTAGGTTCGGTACTAGGTGATGGTAGCTGAGTTTCAGCTGCACGTGGAGGATGTGATAGAGACAATAGTATACAGCTAAGGGGTTAGTGGTAGGTTACTGGAATAGCACCACAGGGAGGTCAGGAATCAGATAGTCGTACATTAGTGCAGCTGCAAGCCATGGAGTTACTAGAGGCCAAGCAGGCTGGTGAGCCGATGACGGTTAGAGGTACCCCACGGGTGTGGCCGTGATTTCCATGTTTCCTTTTTTCATGACCTATAGAGGCATGTACGTTTTGAGTTCACATGATGCACGTGACCTATGTGGACTGAAAAGATGATGGTCTGTGGGATTGGCACCCTATTTGGTGTGTTATATAGTCATATATTTATTTGAGATGTGTAGCATTCGGAGAATCAAGGATTAGGGTTACATGAGGTGCCTTGGGCATCGGGGTATCGAGGATGTGAGTTACTTGAGGTGTTCTGGGCATCGAAGCATCGATGATTTGTGTTACTTGAGGTGCTTGGAACCAGGTTCATTTTGAGCATCCATGGGATGTAGGACCACATGGAGGTGGACACTGATGCGGTACATGATATGTTGGGTATCAGAAACGACACAGAAGAACCAATGAGGCACATGGCTGAAGATTCATCACTAGAGGACCAAGAAGCCAAAAAATGGGTTATTGAACCTTTTTTTTAGTTTTTTCAGGTTGAGACTGAGCAAGGAAATTCCTAAGGTGGGGAGCCCCCATGAAGAATTTAGTTAGAATCATTGAAATCGGGGAAGTCTGTGTAACTTTGATCAAGGTGGTATCTTCGTTTCCATCACCGTGAATCATTTGATAGCTCGGTGACGAGCTATATTAAGGTGGGGAGATTGTAAGAACTCGGGTTTTTAGAACAGGTAAAATTCATGACCCTATTTGAATTTTGACTTGTCTCTGAGAAAACTGGGAAAATCATGGATGTTCTAGAAATTTCCAAACTACACGCCATTTACTATAGAGTACACGCCTTGTATAAGATAGGTGAGTACCGGTCGTGTGCTTGCTGAGTACATGTCGTGTGATGACTGTGTAAGAATTTCAAACTACACTACATATTGTTATAGACATGTCGTGTAACCATGACCATGTGGAGGAAATAAATGGTGTGTAAACATGATTGCTGGGTAGAATGTTTTTATCATGTACACATTGTGTACTATTTCTACAAGCCGTGTAGATGGGCCATGTATGGGATATACCTGCCGTGTTGGGTATGTCATCCGGGTAAAGAATTACACACATTGTACCCCTAGGTATACACCATGTAGTTATTCAAAAATTCTACTATGGAATTTCAGCAGTCATATGAACACTAAAACGATAAATGTAGTGTAATTAAACTTTATTCAGTGTATTTTCTCTAAAACTGGAAATAGCCTTGTATTGAAGAATAACCTCAAAACCTCGATGAGTTTGAGCAGGGAGAGCCGATCAGGAAATTAATTCCATCCCTTTCTTTATTCCGAGTTCGGATTGAAACACCATTTAATATGTTGTAACCCCCTTGGTAAGGCCTTGATTCCCCTTAAGCTGTACTTCTAGATTTTAGTTCTAAAATGAGTGATAGGGATTTGAGATATTTTTGTTATTTTGTATACCTACCGTGTTTTAGACCATATTGGAGGTTGTTATCGGAGGAGTATCATAATAAGAGTCCCAAGTAGGTTGTGCATACATCTTTATGTGTTTTCGTAGTCTTTGGGATGGCGCGGCCTATGGCGTGTTTTTAGTTATTTGGAGAGTGACTCTGTTTTACCTATTCTGGACTGTTAATTGTTTATTTGACCTATGGGATGTCTTTGGGAATGACAAAATTCCTATATGGAGTGAGAAAGGCTAAGATAGAGGCCATCTCTCATTGGGACATTCAGGCCTAGGTTTCCAAAATGGTCACAGTTGGTCTGCCTTATTTAAAACTGGTATGTTTAATCTGGTAATGTTGGTTTACGTTGTATATAAGCATTCTAGTCCTCAATTTTGTTGTATGATAACTATTGGGTTAGTGAAATTCAACTATTTAGATTGGTTTTCCTATTTATGCGACTTGTTTAAAAGTGTTATATATGTAATTGTTTTATTGAATATGATGGAACCCTTCGGTGTTGTATTGTTCATGGATCAAATATTTCTTCAGTGATGATGATCACTAGTTGGCATTGACCCATGTTATATTCGGTGGTTTTGATCATGAGATTGGGCATCACAATCATTGTCTTGAGGCAGGGAGACTGTCAGGTTGGGCATGGCTTGGGTTACTTGGAAGACGATGTAGTAGGACATGATCGGCATGGTCGCAGGGACGTGAGATATCAGTTATGTTGTGGCTTGGGAAATTACATTGGTGATTACCGCTCACCTGGAACATTTAGTAGTGTGTACACATAGATACTCCGTGATGAGGTGGTTTTGACCACTCGTGTGGGTAGAGGCTCTCGTTAGTTGTGCTTTAGGTACTATTGGATGGCGGTGCTTGCGTAGGAAGCCACATGGATGGTGAGGAGCCTTCAGTGAACAAATTTGAGGCTATCAGGTTGGGGTAAGAGGCTCTCCATGATTTTAGGTAAGACAACATTGTTCCTCTGGTTTCCTTATTTTTAGGGGAGACATCGTTTTCCCTCTGGTTACTTTATTTTGAGGGAAGACATCGATGTCCCTACGATTACTTTATTTTGAGGGTAGACATCGATGCCCCTCCAGTTACATATTGAGGAAAAGAATCGATGTTTTTCTGGGTTTCTATTTCTTGGGTGTGCCTTCACGATGTCGGTACTTGAGACACATGGTTTCCTGGGGAACATGGTGTAGGGTTGCATGACAGAGAATACGGCGTTGGTCGAAGAAGGTGACACTCCATGGTGGCTGTTGAGCACTAGTGGGGTTATGTTTATTAGTGCATCATATTGTTTACTACATTCCATTGAACTATTTTCTTTCTTAAACACTTATATTAGGTATGCACCGTTGGGTGGTATCCTACTGAGATTCATCTCACACATTGCATGTGCCCTTCAGGACATGTGTAGACATTGTGGATTTACATGCATGAATGAGGTCATCTCCAGGAGTTGGACTACCTTAGATATTGCATAGATATGGTATGGAACCTGAGGTCTTGCTTAGCTGTATTTTACATTTTTTAAATTTCTTGCCTGTATCAGCATGCTTTCTTGTTTTGTAGCTACAATTAGTTATCCATCGGTGCCTTTACATATAAATATGTATGACCTGCATAGGATGCATGTGTGTTGTTCAGTAGTAGTTACAAGTGATCTTCATGTTTTTGTGCTTACTTTCCACTAATGTTTATTATATTTATTGCATCCGTTGTTTAACAATATTGAATGTGCTTCTAAGCTGCAGGTCTGGTTTGTGTCTACTGAGTCTTTTAACTATACTACATGTTATATATATTATACTCGGACCAGTACCATTATTATCCTCTGAGAGGGTATAGCCTATCCACTATATCTATAATACCCTCACTACTAATCGGTAACCATTGGCATTCAGTGAGGTGTGCCTATGGTAGTAACACCCGACCCACATAACACTGTTTTAGTGGCTGTTCGGGTCTGGGTCGTTACACGGACTAGGCCAAGACCCAACCGATCACCAAAGAAAGAAAAACATGTAACAGATCAACCGATTGTCCATTAGACATGTCGTCTGTGGAATTGGGTTTTCTTTTGGGAAGTAGTACCTTTGGAATATACCGACGGGCCCGACTGAGTCGGGCCAGACCAAGGTGCCATCACACCCATTTCACAGATATTTGTGTAACTAATAGATCAGGCATCTGTTTGACAAACCATATGCCGTCTCATAACCCTTAAGATGAGTCAGTCCTTTTGGATTACTCCACATGAGTTTTTAAGTATGTAGGATTTTGTGGAGGATGGATTAAACCCAAATCATACTGGGACATCGAAACTAAAACACTTATAGGTCACAGACCGGGAATCCGATTGATGCGTCGTTTGTCGCATTGGAACCCATAGGACATGGAGGTCCTTAGATATACTTCTTCATGGAACATCTTGATCGTTGGGGTATTACCAAAGGCTTGAGGAATGGTTCTACCAAAAATGATATGAGCGGGAATCCAGTGGTTGGCATTGAGGTGAAGGTTGGAGACAGATCATACGTAGGCTAGTACTGAGCGATCCTGTGTGGGTCAGCACTGATCCTATGTGTGTCAAATCCTGTATGGGTTAGCACTCAGTGATCCTATGTGGGTAACCAATCCTATGTGGGTCAGATCTTGTGTGGGTCAGCGCTCATCGATCCTATGTGGGTCAGCGCATACCGATCCAGTGTGGGTCAGCCGAGGTTAGTACCAATCGATACTATGTATGTTAGATCCTATGAGGGTCAGTGGGGGTTAATACCTATTGATCCTGGGTGGGTCAGACTCTGTATAGTGATCATTAGGGCCTCTCGATAGAATAATATGATCTAGCATCTCGACTAATCATCTGTACTTTTGTGCCTTACTTATATACATGGTGTGATCTGTGTCTTTTACCTTTATGGTGATACCTTTGAGGTACATTCACTGTTGTGGTTTTATATTCGTGGTGTTACCTATGTGGTACTTTTACATTTGTGGTGTTACCTTATGGTACCTTTACCTTTGTGGAGTTATCTTCACGGTGTTACATGTGTGGTACTTTTACCTTCATGGTGTAATCATCATGGTGTTAAATGTGTGATACTTTTACCTTCGTGGTGTTACATTTGTGGTATTCTTCCCACATGTTTGTTATTAGTATATCATGACAACATAGGTATATGCATGGGAATAAACCTATGTGGAGTTATTGACTTCTTCATTCTTTTTGTTTGAGATCGTGCATTGTTGTTTTTCCTACGTGGAACACTGGGAGACCTTTGGGGGTCTCTCGGTCCCTAGTGAGTATTGTTATACTCACCCCTGCACGGGTTCACCCGCACCTTATTGTGTTTTGTGTAGATGATCGATAACATTGATCGAGTTTGAGGGAGCGAAGGATGGACGGTGCATAGAAGTTTACTATATGACGTGATGTGACGTAGGACTACTGATCATGAGGTTTACCTACCCTTCAGGTATGATCCTCATAGGAGGTTACACGAGCTATTTCTCCTTTTCCTGTTGAACTTTTACTTTCCAGTTGGGCTTGTATTCTATCGACTTTTCCTTTCAGCACAATTTTTAACACAATAGTTTTCTTTGTTGTTAATTATTGTTGTGTTCATGGATTGGGTGTTTATACAGGTTTAATGTAAATTCATTCCCTTTAAGGGATATGACTTTTCAGTGCAAGTCTTCAATCCGTGGACCACAGAAGGTGCGATTTTGGTAGTCACGGCATATGCCCCAGGGGATAGTTCATGACAATGTGGTATCAAAGGAGTCAGTTCTACTGAAGAAATATGAATCTAATCTTTTCTATGTGGCAGTAGAGTTAAGTGTTATGTGTTTGGTTTCCAGTTTTTCAAATCCAATGTGGGTGCGGTAACCGATGTATCCATACACCAGGACCCTGAATTCTAATTGCTGACATAGTGCACGAAAACACTTATTGATTTTGTTTTGAAAAGTTTTTCTTATGATTTATTTGATTCATCTAACTAGAAAGAACACATTAACTGTGGCATACCTATTTTATGTCACGATTTCTCCATGTAGATAGCTAGCCATGATTTTCAATTGAGTACATGATGATGGACCAACGAGAGATGAGGAATCAGTGAATGGCCTTCTTATAGAGATAATACCTTCGGGTGGTGAATGACAATCAACACCACCAGTTGGGAAGAAGATTACACTAGCCCCACTATAGGAGGGATCACAACAACTGAGAATATTGCACAAGATTAAGTGGTAATGATCTCCGAGATTCCAAGGTGAGACAGATCCACATGGGGCAGAGGACTTGCTAGAGGTTGTGGCAAGAGTTTTTCTCTTTGTGAGGACACCAGCTGATCTGATGGTGATCCTAACTGCCGGTCCCTTTTAGGGAGCAGTTGGGAGATGGTGGAGTCCGACACTCCAATTACACGATAAGGTGACCCTCACCAGGGCGTACATTGAGTGCCCTTTCAGATCAGTATTTGTCCTAGAAACTATACCCTTAGTTCATATACAAGATATACTACACTTACAGCAGTACAACATGACTGTGGCCCAGTACTCGGTGAGATTCACTATTCTCTCCCACTACTCCACCGACATGGTAAGAGACCCTTTCTTCATGGAAAAAACATTTGAATAGGGTATTCAATGGGAGATAATAGAATAGATGATATTACTCAACATATCGACACCGGATGGGGTGCTAGAGTGAGCACTTTTTGTAGAGAGCTTCCTAGATGAGCAGGCACCGACAGTGAGAGCCACCACCAGATGTCAGGTAGTGGATTCTTCCGTAGCAGGCAGTAGGCAGATGAAAGAGGGGACCAAGTGGGCCAGACCTTCTAGTGGACGACCTCCGGATATAGGGTCGATGGTGAGTGGCTCACGAAATTGAGGAGGACAGCTGAGGATCAGGCAGGGATACTTATGTGGCGTGCAGGGTCACATGGCTCACGAATACCAGACCCACTATATGGACGGCTAGCTGACGGCCGAGGAACCGACAAGTCTGAGACATATGTTTGAGCAAGGATGTCCTCAAGGCATCGGTCGTGGCATATGAGCTGTCCATGAGGTAGGTGGTGGGCGGTGATTCGACGTTCTCTTTCCACCAACTCCATGTGGTCCACCACGACTACAGGGAGTAGGAAGACATGGATGAGCTCAGCTCTAGGTAGCTGAGGCCTATGACCATAGTGATCCATAGATGATTAATGATATGATCTATGTATCTTCCACCCTCGATGCAGTACTTATAGAAATAGGTTTCAGTCACTCTATTATTTCCATTTCCCTTGTTTGGAACTCAGATATTCTGATGGATCTGTTGGTTCAATCATTACATTTAGAGACTCATATGGGAGAGGATTCAACCATTAAATGCTGGTGTTGGTAGTTTGAGCTTAGTCAAGGAAGTGAGAGATTTATCTAGGATCTTCTAGTAGAGGATTCGAGTCCTTACGATGTCATCTTGGGTATGGATTGGTTATCCAAAATCCATGCTCAGATAAACATTATTATGCGCAATGTGTGGTGTGTCCATGAGTATGGGACCAGGTTTTCCTTCACCGGCAAGAAGAGAACCTTTGCATAATATGATGAACTTTCTACGATGATGGTGGAGTCGATCACACATTAGTAGGGTAGCCTTACCCTTATAGAATTTGATGTTTAGAGCTCAAGCTATCTTGTTGTGGTGGACTAATATGATGATGTCTTTCATGATGATATTCCAGGACTACCTCCACACAGGTTGGTATAATTTTACATCAACCTATACCCTAGGAAACCACTAATATCTACACCATCATATCTTAGGGCTCCTTTGGAGATTCATGAGTTACGTGTACAGTTTGAGAACTTATAGAGAAAAGGGTTTATAATGCACATTGTTTCTCAATTGGCGGCCCCGATTTTGTTCCCTTATAAGGAATATGGGACTTTGAGACTCTATGTGGAGTATCCGCACCTCAACCAGGTTTTCGTGAATAAATTGTATCCATTCATGTGGATACATGATCTCTTCAATCAGTTGAAGGTAGCTTGATGGTTTTTGAAGATATATATCAGAATATGCTATCATCTGCATAGGGTACGAGAAGAGGATATGCAGAGGACGACCTTTAGATGTTGGTATGGATAATTTGTGTTCTTGTTTATTCCTTTCATCATGACCAAATCCCCTGTAGTGTTCATGGGACTCATGAACATGATATTTTTGCCATACCTCGATCACTTTTTGGTGGTCATCATCGACAACATATTGTTGTACTCATCGATGGGGGATGAGCATGCCTATCACTACATATAGCTCTGGATACACTCCGATTGAACCATCTTTAAAGTAATATCTTGATTTGATAGTTATGGATACAATATTTTCAATTTATGGGACATGTTATATAAGAGGATGGAGTTGCAGTAGATCCAGTGAAGATAGAGGATATGCTAGCTTGGGAGCCACCCAGGAGAGTGACAGAGGTGCAATGTTTCCTGGGGTTTTCCGGGTACTACTAGAGATTCATACCTGACTTTTCCATAGTTGTGGTACCCTTGTAAGTGTTGAAGAAAAAGGTATATCCCTTCGTGTGGACGTGGAGATAGCAGTAGAATTTTTAGGAGTTGTGGTCCAGACTGACGAGTTCCCCAATCTTAGGGCTACTAGAAGAGGGTGTTGGGTATGTAGAATACTACGACGCATCAGTATCTAGAATTGGATGTGTCCTGATGTAGGAGTGAGCCGTGAATGCATATGTCTCTCGGTAGATGAGACATCACGAGAATAACGATACTACCCATGACTTATAGTTAGAAACCCTGGTATTTTCCTTGATGATGTGGTGACACTACTTGATGGATTAATGTTTTACAGACTACTCTAATCATTGGAGTTTCAGGTATATTTTCTCATAGAAAGACCGGAACCTGAGACAATGATGCTAGCTAGAGTTCCTCAAAGACAATGACTTTTAGATAGATTATATTCCTCATAAGGGAACGTGGTGGAAGATAAACTCAACAAGAGTTCTGGTCTACAGTTTCTATGTAAGGCGATAGAGCAGCAAGCTATGTTGCAGATATCCTTTGGGATAGAGATGAAGCAGCTTACCTCTAGTATATGATTGTCACTCCCCCATTTTTTCAGTGAGTTCGGGAGGCACAACTTGGGTACATTGACTACGAGGCACGGTGTGTTCAGATATCCATAAGACATGCACCTGATGGATTTTCTTATGGTAGGGAGCACGTCATCCACTTCATAGGATGCACCAAGGTCCTGATGGAACTACGCGAGGAGGTGTTCTGGAATTCCATACATCCCCTTTACCAGAACATCCTGGAGTGGTGAAGATGTACCAGGACCTCCAGCGTCAGTACTGGTGTCTAGGGATGAAAAAGGAAGTAGAAAAGTTTGTTTCACGTTGCCTCACATTTCAGCAAGTGAAGACTGAGGATTAGGGTCCGACAGGATTAGGGCAGCCACTAAAGGTTCCAAAGGGGAAGTGGGATGGTATCTCCATGGAATATGTGAATTATATTCCATGTATGTCAAGGGGACCAGATTCCATCTTGGTGATCCTTGACTAACTCACCATGTCGGCCCACTTCCTACCCATCCAAGAGTAGGGATCAGTAGACAGCTTGGAATGCCTCTATGTACAAGATATTGTACAAATTCGTGGGGTTCCATCAACGATAAAAAATGACTGTGATGCACATTTTACATCCCAGTTGTGTAAGGGATTATTGGAGGCATTTGGGTCCCATATACATTTGAGAAGCGTCTTTCATCCCCAAACAGATGGTCAGATATTGGAGACAATACAATCACTAGAGGACATTCTACGTGCTTGCGTCCTAGATTTTGGCCGCATTTGGGAGGATCACTTACCATTGGTCGAGTTCTCATTAAAAACAACTATCACTCCACCATCGGTATGGCACTATTCGAGGACTTATATGGTCAACCTTGCAGATCACCTCTATACTAGATAGACCTAGGGGTGTCAACACTTATGGGTCCAGAGGTGGTATTGGCTACCTCTGAGAAGGTGCTTATAATCCAGGATAGGATGAAGACTCCAAAGAGAAGGTAGAATTATTATACTGACCGAAGACTAAGTCCCTTGGTTTTCGATTTAGGAGACCACATCTTCCTACGGGTGTCACCTCAACGAGGTTTGCGGAGATTTTTTCAGGGCGAACAAATCTCACTGAGTTTTATCAAACATTTTCTGAAACATCCGAGGATTTGCGAGGTAGCATACCACTTGGCACTACTACCACAGTTGGAGAGTGAGCACAACGTATTCCATGTATCCTATATGAGGAGATACATGCACGACCCATCCCATGTCATCGACCTAGGCGATATGTACTTTGATGATGAGGCGACGTTTACGGAGGTTTTTTGTGGAGATTGAGGATTGATAGGAGTGGCTCCTTTGTGGATGATCGATACCTCTGGTGCGCATTCACTGGTAGCATAGTAACCTCTAGGAGAGCACATGGTAGCAGGAGGCTCTAATTCGTGCTCAGTACCTCCATTTTTTTCGTTAGTCTGTGTTCAGGATTTTAATGATGAAAATCGGTAATGTGGGGAGAATGTAATGACCCAGATTTACCATGTAATTTTTTAAATTATTTGGAATTATTATGAGTTTATGAATATTGATAGAGTGAGATTATGAGGCCCAGTGTGCTATAAATGAATTTCAAAACCTTTTTTATGTTATGTTCAGTAAACACGCGGGTTTCATTTTTTATCTTTTGAACTGGTGCTCATATTAAAAATATTAGGGAACCATTGAATCTTCAGTGCCATGATTTTCATAGGGGAGGATTCACTTCGACCGTAGTAAGTCTTTAAAAAATGTTATATTTTGGAATTAAAAAAAATAACAAAATAACATTGTTATTTTTTTATTTCCATCTTCTCCACTAATGGAAAACCTGCAGTGGCGATACCAACAACGTGTCAAGCCATTAAATGGCTTGAGTCCTCAAATCCTTTGTAATGGCATTGTTGTATTTTTGGAAGGTGTCTATTAATTGAACCCCCATTAATTCCGTTATAATTACTAACCCTCCCACTCTACTATTTATATGGAGCATGTGGAGAGGTGTTGGAATGAATTTACCGAGATAATAAGTTGTGGTAAAGAGCTGCAAAGACAATCACTTGGTGGGCCGAGATGGTTCTAGTGGGTGGTGATGAGCACCACCGAACAACTAACACCAACTATTCCTCAAGTGGGGAGGCTCTCCAATGATCTTGAGGTATGGAATTTTTTTTATTTTATAATTTCATGTTATTTTGTAATCGTTTTTCTTCCCTAATGTTTTCAATCTAACGAGGAGGGCGTGGGCCAAATGAACATGGAATGGACCCTCCGCTACCTTGTTTATTATTGAATTCTCTCGGAAAGAACACCAGCATGGTAGCACTAGCCCCCCACGATGGAGGCGCGACTCCATTGCACGTTGCATGGGGAGGTCGCAGTACTATACCATGGAGGAAGGCAGAGCGGTTGGATCTCGACAACCGTGGTGGCGGTGCAGTGTGCCATCACGCACCACCGGAGGGAAAGGTTTGCGGCTGAATCCATGGCAGGTGATGAAAATCGACGACTCGAGCTGCCCATGGAAGGTGGAGGCAGAGTGTCGTACAATCGCCAAACACAAGAGGAGGTTGTGGCTCGAAGACACAATAGGTGTAGTGAGGCGCGGCCCCGTGCCAAGCTCGTTTGGCGGACCCCTGGTCAACCAAAATGGCCGACTATTATGTGGTGGGGTAGTTCCCCTTCGATTGGCCGAAATGGCCCCACACCTATGGGACTAGCTGGGAAGAATGGTCCACCTTCTATTAGACCCGATCAGACACGGGCCGAACGAGCGGGCTAGGCCAAACACGCGGCCCAGCGGGCCTGGCCGAACCTATGGCATAGTGGGCCACCGCGGGTGAGCTGAGCCCCACCCGGTGTGCTAGGACAACCGTGGCCAAGGCCCCCAAAAAATTGGGCCGACCTACATTGGGTCGTACTTGAGCAGGGTCATGTGGATCCCGGGGCCCGTTGCGTCGGGACGGACTAACCGAGTCAGACTGGGCCCAGACCCAACCGGTTCCCGAATAAAGAAATGACTTTAACAGACAAACCGAGTGTCTTTTCGATATACTGTTAGTGGCATTGGGAAACCATTTGGGAAGCGGTCCCTTCGGCATATTCCGGTGGACCTAACTGAGCCGGGTTAGACTAATGTGCGATCACCTCCATTTAATAAAAAGGCATGTAACTATCAAACTAGGAATCTGTTTGACTAACCATCTATAGTGAAAAAACCAATAGGATGAGGTGGTCCTTTTGGTGAACTCCACATGAGTTTTGGAGAAATTTGGAGTGAGGTTGGGTTGTGTTGAACCGATATCTATTTGGACCCTCAAAAATTATACGATTATAAGTCACAGACCGAGCGTCCGATTGACCCACCTTCTGTTGCGTTGAAACCCATAAGACATAGCAGTCCTTCAAGATACTTATTTTTGGAACTTCGGGGAGGTTTAGATACAACCAATGGGTTAAAGAACGGTTCTCCCAAACATTTCGTGAGTAGGAATACACTGGCTAGCTATGAGGCAGTTGTTGGAGATAGATCATACTGAGGATAGTACAGAGTGATCCCGTGTGGTTCAGCATCGATCCTCTGGGGGCCTGGTCCACTATTGGTCAATGCTCATTGATCCTTTCTGGGTCAGCACATACCAATCTGGTGGGGGTCAGCACTCAGCAATCCTGTGTGGTTCAGCGCATACGAATCCTTTGTTTTTAATATCTAGTGTGGGTCAGCAGGGGTTAGTACCTATCGATCATGTGTGGGTCAGACTCCATATAGTCAGCAGTAGTGCCTCTTGGAAGAATAATATGATCTAGCTTCTTGACTAATCATATGTACTTGTGTGCCTTACTTATATACATGTTGTGAGATCATTATTTTACATTCATGGTTTCACCATTGTGGTACCTTCAGCTTCATGGTGTTATCATGGTGGTGTTACCTGTGTAGTACGTTTACCTTCTTGGTGTTACCACGTGGTACCTTCATCTTTGTGGTGTTATCTTCATGGTGTTACCTGTGTGGTACTTTTACCTTCGGGGTGTAATCTTTGTGACGTTACATGTTTTGTACTTTTACCTTTGTGGTGTTACCATTATGGTATTCATCACTCATTTATAAGACAAGTATATCTTGACTACTTAGGTATGTGAATGGGAATATACCTAGGTACAGCTCTTGACTACTTCGTGCTTTTTGGTTGAGAACTTACGTTGTGGTTTTTCCTTTGTGGAACACTGGGAGACCATTAGAGGTGTCGGTGTCCCTATTAAGTATTTTTATACTCACACATGCACGGGATTTTCCCACATCATTTCGTGTATTATGAAGATGCTATATCGTTTTGATTGAGGCTAAGGGAGCCGGGGATAGACGATGCTCAGCGGTGTAGCATTTGACGTGGCGTGACATAGGACTACAGATCATGATATCTACCTAAACTTTAGGTAGGATACCCATTATACATTCCATAATATGTTTTTCCATATCCAGTTTTACATGTACATTCCAGTTGATCTTGTATTCTAGCCCCTTTTTCATTCCACACACAAATTACTAAAGCAGTTTACTTCGTGGTTGCTTCTTCTTGTGTTCTTGGATTGTGTTTTTGTATGTGTTTAATGGCAATTCCTTCACATTAAGGGATATACATTTTCAGTGCTAGTTTCTAGCCCTGGCATTTGGAAAGCGGCTTGGGATAGTCATGGCATGGGCCCTGGGAGACGGTTCGTGACCTTAATAGTTTGAAAGCTCCATAACATTGCCTATATTTTATATAATTGTTGGTACTATGAAAAACTGATTCAAAAACAAATTTCATGATCCATGTAATGGCTCTCCATATGTGATTCCAAACTAGATGGGAGAAGGAGTCAATAAATTTAAGAAAATAATTTATCATTTAACTTAACCATTGAATTAAAAGTGAATCAAGAGGATAACACATGTCCACATATGAAATAGGATGTTATAGTATATACCATTTTTAAACAAAGTACTTCTATTTTTTTAGATCTTATGATACTTTAATCATTTACAAATGGATGAACTCATTCGAAAAGATCATATATATCATTCAAATATATGAAAAAATAGCCTAGAAGTATTTTTATCTTATTGAAGGATAATTTGATCAATGGTGGACATTAATTTATAATATTATACCTATGAAAGATATTGATGAGATATAGTGGAAGTAATTTGAGGGAAAATAATTTCAATAAATAATTTCCTCACATTATTTTACATAAAATGGATTGGAAATTCTATAGACTCTTCCAAAAGGATGATGAATCCATGAGGTTGTTTGAGGATAACATCACAAAATAATCATAATACAACTTCATATTTTTTATTTCTCTCTAATGTATATATTACCACCTCATTGGTGGGATTATTTTTGTTATACAAAAATACTTATATAATCTATATTTTCAAGCTATAACGATATTTTCTGATTTGACATCAATGAATAAATGGAGATCATAAAATCTCAAGGGTCTCATAGACATAAATAAAATATTTTTATATAGTATTTTTATTATAGAGGTGTGATGTATAAATCCCATGGTGGAAAAAGATCAAAAATTCAACTTTTCAAATTCTAGGGAAGAAGCCCCTTATAAATTTACTAAATGGGGTAAGGAAACACATTATTTTAGGGGAGGAATTACACATTCCTCGTGAATCCCACTATGATAAAAAAACAATGTGATTGAAGAAATTAATTTTTTAGTCAATTATCATCATTTTTTACAATGTTTATATTGCATGAAATAAGGACAATATAAGAATTAGTGCACTAAGCTAAGCAGTGGTTATGATAACTGATGAAGAAACCTCCATGTAATAAAGATAAAGGGTGATATTAATCCATCACAATACCTTAGATATAACCTGACAATTATTTAGTTATTTGTATAAATGTTATGTAATAATAGACAATAAATTTACTTTTTGATTATTATTCTATACATTCTTTCATAACATGAATTTTTATTAGAACTATTTCAACAACACCTCAAAACAAGGATGTGGATTTTTCTTCGAAAATATAAAAGGGGAATTGATTACATACCATATATATAGATTCTCCCAAATCCATATTTTTGTGTTTAACATCCTATGAAACCATGTCGTAATCTCTTTAGTGGAAAATGTTGTGACTCTGGTTATGAATATGATTTCATTATAATGGAATAATATAAATGATTGGGATAACAAAATTACTGGTTATAATATTAATCACCCCTAGTACTATGCATGTGAAATGATGAGTATGATTCAATATTGTTATCATTTTACCAATAATGTATATACATTCTTTATAGGAAATCATATCTTCCTTAAATGACAAATACTAAGGAATATATCATTTTTATGACATTTCTCTTATAATGGAATATGTTTCTGTTCTTACCAATGAGTTTTTTGGTCTTTATCCATTCCACAATGTTGTGTTCTAAATAAATCTTATACATGTTGTTTTTTCATTATCCAAGACTACATATGTAATAAAAATATTTTATCATTATGATCTAAAGAACAAACTAATGTAGAATATGTTTAAAGGGTTTATACTCCAATGTGATTTCCTATGGGGAGGAATGGACCCCTTTTTTAGGAAGAATGATTGGTCAATGTAAATCTTTATTGATTATAATATCATTAAAAAGACCACACCAAAGTATATGTATCCTCTTCCATGAATTTATGAACTATAAATTAGCTATTTGGATCATCCTACTTCTCTAATGTGAATATTCATTCATGATATTATCAAGTCAATGTGATGTTAGATGTCCCTAATATTTGTTTTTTACAATTTATATGAACAATGAGTTCATAGTGATTCAACATGGACTCACTAATGAAACATTTATCCTCTTGTTCATAATGAATCTAATTATTAGAGATTACCTTGATAATTTTTTTTAGTCTTTATAGATGATATTATTATCTACACAAAAAAATGGAATGTGAGGAGTATTTTAATGTATAACTAAAGAACATTATAAATTATTATTTTTGAAAAATACTAAAAATAATTTTTTTGAATATAATAATTCACATTCATAGGGAATGTTTTTCGACTAAAATGGATATCTTTCATTTCATCAAAAATAGTGGAAATTAAAGGATGGACTATTAAAACAAATATGATATATATATATATATATATATTAGTTTCCATGGATTATATGGGTTCTATGATTGTTTTATTAGAATCACCTCATGATTTTAAAGTCATCTAACCAAGATAACACAGATATTACTGATGTTTTTTAGACTGATGAATATGATGAAATCATTAATGGGAAAAAAGTGTTTAATCATGGAATATGTTCTCACATTACCCACATTTGGGGAAGAAACTATTATCTATAGTGATGTTCACGACAATGTATTTTGATCTATATAAATGAATGATGAAAATGTGATAGCCTATTCCTCCTACCAATTGAATATTCATGACTACATATACTCAATGCATGATCTAGAATTAGCATTAATGATCATCATGATAAATATTTAGAGACAAAATATATACATTATGAAGTGTGACATATATATGGTTAATAAAATCATCATGTATATATTCAGAAAAAATAAGTCAATATTTTCTAATGAAGTTTATCATGTTTGATAAATAAATTTTATTTTTCAATACATTATGATAATGGGAATGTGATTAAAGAGGCTGATAGTCTGAGTATAATGAATCTTACAACCCTATCCATGATAAGGATTAAAATAAATCCAATAATCATGGAAAAATATAATATACATGGGAACACCAAAAGGATATTCATCCAAAATTACTAAAATAACATCTCAACATCTATTCTTTAGAGGTTAAAGGAGGACCAAAAAGATGATTTGGATCTTTAAAAATGGTATTGACTATTCTGGAGTTCAATCATGATAAAAATTATGCTATGAGGTCTAGAACCCTGATATGTGTAACAAAAAAACTAGAACTAAAGATGAAGCTTCTATATTTTTCATATTGATATACATATATATTAATCCATGAATCACTATCATGTATAATGGTTGAAGAAAGATTCTGGTGGGATAACATGAAGTGGGATATTGGAAATTTTTTATCTCTAGGCTTCATATGCCAACATGTAAACTCTAAATGATATATGTTTAGGGTTTTAATGAAACTATCTCCCATTACTATGTGGAAGAGGTAAATCATAACTAAGGATTTCATCAAAGGAATACCTATGATATAAAAATAATATAACACCATATGGGTGGTATTCCATCACCATACATTGAAATCACATTTAATTACTCTCAATAATGATGTCTCCCTTGAACATCTCACCAATATATACATAATGGGTAATGGTACGATAGTATGGAGTACCTCTCTCCATTATATTTAATTGTTATATGAGGTGTACTTCTAGGATTTTTATAATCCGTCAACAAGCATTAAATGTAGAGATGAGTATAAGTGTAGTTTATCATCCTCAAATGGATGGTCATTCTGATGGAAGCATTCAGACTATAGATGAAAAGATGAAGTCATGTCCGAAAGATTTCCATGGATTTTGGTTTGAACACCTTCCCATAGTGGAGTTATCATATAATAATAGTTTACATTCTAGAATTAATATGATACATTATGATACTCAGTATGGGAAGAGTTTTTGGACTCCAAAAAGTAGTGATGATGTTAGAGAGTGGGAGAATCTAGGTTGTCCTCCTAAATAAGAGATTACAGAGAAGGTATAAACAATTTAACATCTTATTAAAGAAATAAAAAGTGAATATAAATCTTATGTAGACAATCATTGATGAGTCTTAGAGTTTGAGGTTAGATATCAGGTCTTCCAACATATATCTCCATGATTGAATGAAACAAGGTTTTGTAAGAAGGGTGAGTATATTCTAATTTACATTGTTCCCTTTTATATCCTTGATTTCATTATTGTTTTGATATATCTACTAGAACTCCTTCCTAATCTATCCAATGTACCTGATGTATTCTATTTATCCATCTTGAGGTATGAAATAATGGACTCCTCACATGTATGGAATCAAAAGTTGGTAACCTTGGATAATGATCCTTCACATGAGGATTTTCTAGTGAAGATCATAAATTATATGGAAATACCAATACGAATCAATACAACTCACATTGTCAACGTGTAATAGAGGAACCACAAGTCTTTGTAACAAAAATGGGAATTGGAAGATATGGTGAAATAGAAGTACCCCCATCTATTTTTGTATAAAAATTGAAATATCATGTGTGAATTTTTTTGAATGGGGATATAATTATATGACAAAACATTTTATAATGTAAATTATATTCTAATTAATGAATTCATTATTATGAAATATATTTTCATTAAAAGTATTCTCAAATTTTTTTATTTTGGATCAATTATAAAATATATAACATGGAATTTTAAGATACCATTAATTATATTAACCATAAATTATATATTAGTTGTACAATGATCATTATGATCAATATATTAACTTGTTATGATAAAGAATAATTTCTATTGATTTATGGACCAATAGCCTCGATAGGTAGTATCATCCCCTTTGAATCCCATTTATTAAAGCTTCTTAGGGAGATGGAAACAGTGGATTTTTCTCTTAACAAAGGTCAATATGAATTTCAACAACCAAAGAATTAATGAAACTATTATTGAGAGAAGATCAGGATTGTCATGATCAAGGCAAAGTCAATATTTTTTAAACCATCCCAAGAAACCCCCACCATCGTACATCGTACCAATAAGTCAAACTCTACTCTAATAAAGGTTTATTTATGTAGGATTTAGAGGTATGAATTTTCATATTTTCCTCTTTAATAAAATAATTATTATATTTCTACATTTAAATGATTAAAATATCTTATGAATTTGTAAAAATTAGATTTTGATACATATATAAACCAATTTTTTTTTATAAAATACTATTTTAAATAAAATTCAACATCTGATAGAGTCAATAAATTTTAAATAAATTTTATCCTAAATGTTGTATTCTTATTGAATAATATTTATATGCAAATGGAAATATAATTTAGTTATGTCCTCTATAATCTTTATAGGGGTCAGAAAACATTCATTTTCATTAAAAAACTATAAATTTTCAATAAATGAGAATTTTTATTGTAAATTTACAATTTTTAAATAAAATAATTTATTTATTTAGATCTATTTATTTATAATGTTAGAAAATTTAAATTATCCAAAGGATAATTTTTCATAATATTTTTTGATTGCCGAATCATTAGGTCAATTTTAAATAATGTATAATTATATTATATATATTATGAAATAATATTAGCTAAATAGAGTTGTATTAAATAATATTAATTGACTCCATGACCAAAAATATTTTTCCTCTTTAAAATAATATATTTTTATATTTTTTACAAAATTTTATAAACCATAAATTAATCCCCCAAAACCAATATTATATTTAATTGTTTTAAAATCATTTCGTTAAAAAAAATGAATCACATACACATCACAAAGGGAACTCTTAAAAGTATTAATGTTCATGGAATCATGAAATTGATAAAACTAGTCCTCCATGGAGAAATTAATAGGATTTTTGTGGTTTTTATTATTTTATTATATAGATTCCAAAACCCTATTTTAGACATTAACAAATAATTCCCCCTCTTTTTAATAAATACCCACACATTCTACCACTCCCATTAACTAAAAAACATTCATCCCAATTTTACTCTACATAACCATCTTTTTATCCCTCCCATGTTATTCCAGTGATCTTAAAAATATCCTCCTAGGCATTTAGAAGCACCCCCTCATGGTAAGGGTCTCCCTCCTCTTTTTTTTTAATTCATGTAATTTATATATTCTATGTCCTTTTCATTTTTAATTTTCAATGTTATAATTAGTTTAAATGAATCAATTTTCTATCAATATGATTCCCATGTAATTAGAGGCAACCTTTCACTATCATTCAAACCTTTCTCAAACCACTATGTACACCGATTATATTTCCAAAATTATCTTATTATTTTCCATTCCAAATACTTTTTAGTTAATATCCATTCCCATTTTCATGAAATTCATTCACCAAATTTTACAATTCAATCATTAATTGGTATATTCCATTTATGGAACCCACACTCCATAATCCTGAGATTACATGTGATTAAATGAATTCGGGTATTGTATTATTTATGTAGAGCCCAAATGAATGTTCTTGATATGAATATGATGGGTGGGGCCAGAATTATATAGCCTTCCAATACATTGTTTGACACAATTATCTAATTATATTACTTATATGTTTCATGTACTATTATCCAGAGAACACTTTGTAATGATGTCTTGCTGTTTAGACTTAACAGATGGTTATGAATGGTTTATTATGTTGCTTCCATGTTCCTATGTTTCCATGATGTTATACTCTTATATCATTCTTTGATTATCATGTTTATCAGTATCACAAAATTTATGTCACCATGATATACCTCTTTACTGAAATTTGTTTCATTCATCTTGTTATTATGTGATTATTCACTTTAACAGATTTATATATAACCTTATTTTTAAGTACATCCCTAGGTTATCTCATGTAGTATTAGAAGATCGATACAATATAATTGTATGTTTACTAGTTTTTAAACAAGGATATTATACCCATGATTTATGTTATTTATATATATAAATAATTTCTCAAAGACATTTGGCCTTAAAATCTTTTGGGTTTGTAGTTTGTGTTTCATAATGTGATATAGAATGAATTATTTTTTATTAACAATATGGATTGTCATAAACTGGAATTTAAAAAAATCACTATTAATAATATAAATAATCTCATATAAAATAATAAATTATTTCATTGTGATGGAATACATAATTATAGGATTTTCAATTTCTTATTGCTAAGCATCAAAAACAAAGCATCAAGACCATTTTCAAAGACATCATATATAATTATGATCATAATTATAGAATATCGGGACAAATTTATATCATAAGAACTAATACTAAATACAAGGTTATTGTGCGTCCTAAAATAATTTATTTTTTATAATTCAGTATTAATATAAAATAATTAATAAAATATAAAATATATGACATACATTATTTGTAATCAATAATCATCGATATTGAAATTTAATGTATATAGATTGTTAATATTTCCTCAGTATATAAATTGAATATATTTCTATGAAACCATCTCTCGAACTAACACCTTATATATTTTTGGGAATAAAATTAATTAAATAATTTAAAACATATATTATTTTATTTACATGATCATAAACCATCCTGGTTGAGAGGGTGGATGATTAAACAAGACATATTTTAATTTCCCCTAAGTATCATTGTTATGTAGTCAAAATTTATCTATATAGAGATAGTAGATATACATATTACAAATATTTCCCCCTTAAATTTAATTTTTTATCTTACTAGTTTAATATTAAAAATTATTATAATTCACAAAAAAATGAAAATCTTGTTATCAATGGAATGAATTTATGGTTATATTGAGTTGAAATTTTATAGTGTAAGGATAAATATAAGAAATTATCCATCAATAGGGATTTAATGAATATTAAATATAAAAACATGGAAATTAATGTTGAACTGTGTGTTCATAAATTAACAGAGTAATAAAATTAAACATATAATAATGGGGTTCAAGAATATTCATTATGTCTAAAAGAAATGAAATTATGTTATAAAGAAACCCTTTGTCATTACCCACCTAATTATAAAACCATTAATGGAAGACAATGAATTGGATTTTTAAATCCCTTATACATTATGATAAATTATGATAAAATAAATCCATGTCCAATATATATAATAAAAATTGAAACTACTGCTGATTATACATAATATATCATTTAATCAAAAGGGTGATTAAAAAAAGTAATAGTAATTGAAAATAATAATAAAATATCATAGAAGCAGTTTTCCATGAAATGAAAAATAAAATATCATAAAATTATTGTTATTAATTAAAGATAATTTAAATGGGGTAGTGAATAAACCTTAATAAATAAATGATGGCGCATAATATCAAGAATGTCTCATGGAATAGAAAATTAGACAAATAAACCATTACAACATTGGTATCCTTTTAATAAAAATAGATTTAAATAACGAAAGTGATGTGACCCATCACACTACATAAATTAAATATATATGTTAATAAAAACTAATTAGTATATAATCACACCATATAAAATATATCATAGTGAACAATATTAAATATGCCCTAAGAAAAAATATTGAGTAAAATAACCCTTCCCCCGTAACATTAATTCCACATATATTCATAAATCCCCTTAAAAAACAACTATCTCAATCAACTATTTTAGAAAGTTATTCATATATATTAACTTTTATAAACATAACTTATTACAATTCAATACTTTTATATTTTTTGGTAAATATATATTTTCAATATCGTGTTTGAGTTATATTGATTGACTTTAAGTAGTTTCATCGTAGCAGTGTTTTTCTTTTTTTGTTTGGAATGTTCATCATTCTCATATCATAAATGGAAATGTAATAGATGATTCATAATTATTTGTTATATTTCAATTTATTTCTATTTTTTCCTTACAATACTTAAATATTGAATAAGTGATGAGCATGTTTTAGTTATTTTTAATGAACGGATGTTGGTGTCTTAATAACATGTTTAATATTACTGTTACCATTAAGAAAAAATATTTTATTATTTATATAAAATATTATTATTGATTAATTTTTCATAGTAATAAATTTTGTGTTTTTATATAATTTTTCAATTATGTGGTTGGAATGACCCCATCAGGAACATACAACAATTAATGGTTGATTATAGTTCAGATTGTGGTTTCTTTTAGAATAATCAAATTATTACTATATTACAATAATATTATCATGATATTTTTATGTTTTAAAATAGTATTTTAATATATTTAAATACATAATAAATAATATATATGAAATATGAAATATAATACGTTATGGAGGTCGTAGTCTACATAAACCCACAAATGATGTTTTAATGTTCTTAATTGAAAAAAGGATCATCTGTAAATTATTATTCGAATAATATAAAATTAATAACAATATAAATAATATATTCCTCATATAATATTGGGAAAAAAATATTCTAATTGAAAATATGGAAAATAAACAAAATTAGGGAACTATTATTACATATGTTGATAAATTTGAGTTTCACTTGGAGGATTTCATAGAAAGGGAGGACATAGGCCAAAATCCTATATCCTTAAACCTATGTAAGGGAAATATGATTCAATATAAAAATAAAATGGTATATTTTTCATACTAAATAAAAATTTTGAGTTTTTTTTGATTTGGTGTCAGTAATTCCCTATTATAAGTGGTGAGTGTGACATTTTTTGTAATAATTTAAATTTAATATAAAGATATTACATGTTTCGCAATCCAAGAAGCATAGAAAATTGATAATATATGAGTGTATAAATGTTTTGTACAGTAAAATAATCAACGACTCAATTAGAAAATTTTATTAAACATGTTTTGACTTTAATCCCTTTAATTGACGTTTTTTATCATTTCATCTTTTACCAATGTGAGTAGTTTTTAACTAAGTAATTCATTTTTATGAATAAATATAAAATTTTTGATTTTAAAGAATATGAATTATATAATTCCAAATTTTAAGCTAATTTTTTATATTCTGTTTCTAAAAGTTATAAAAAAATATGTCCTCAAATTATAAGTTTATATTTTGTTAAAAACTATTTTATATAATTGTGTAACCTCTATTCTTTGTAGATCATATGTTTTACAAATATTATTAGCCAATTTTTAAAAATGATATTTTTCCCTATTGACTTTAAAATAAATCTTTTTAGAAAAATCTAAAAAATTAATAATAAGTTATTATTGTTAATATAAATCAGATGATATTTTATCATTATTAAAAATAAAAATTATAATCTTTGTGAAATAAAATTTCAAATAAAAATAAAAATATATAATTAATACAATTTTCATAATATATAAATTTTTTAAACTATAAATTATTCTTATTCTTATTTCCTTTGAATTTTGAATAAAATTGGTGTTAATTTATTACTCATATAAAAAATATATTTTATCTATAAGGAAATTTCATTTATGAAATAAATGCATAAATATATAATAATTGTCTAAAATACATTTGATCGCAATATAATAATATTATTTATTTAGCTATACTAATTGAATTTTATTAATGATTTTTTATTAATAGTGACCACAATTTTTTTCAACATATATTTCATACATCAGTATCATAATTTTTTCCTACGATTTTTATGGAGGTCTTTTAAATAATGTATACTATTTTTTAGTTCATTATGTTTTTGTGTTTCATGTGAAGGAATTTATCAGACACATTATGTTTCAATGGAAAAAATATTTTAAAATCCTAGGGTATTAAATTGATATTGTCCATAACTATCTTAATAAAACCGTGATGTTTTTTAGAAATCTCATAGTGAAAAAAATTTAAACACAAACCATAATCATTATTCTATTAGTTATTTTAAAACATTACAAGGTGTTTTCATCATATATAAAAAATACTATTGTGTTTAATACCATATCATATTTTGATAAATTTAACTAAACAAATATTTTAAAATCATTCTTTTACACCAATATTATTTTATCTCTCCATATTTCACATCATACGCCTCTAAAATCACCTAGAAACCATTGAATCCTCTTTCATAGCATAATATTAAAAATTATTAATGATATTATAATAGATTAAATTTCTTTTATGAATATCACATCATGAAATGCCTTTATTAAGAAATAAATCAACTCTCAAAACAAAATAAACAACTCAAACATATTCTTCATCCAAAAAGAATGTTGTATAGTAGCTCCAAGTGCATCTATGTTACAAATTAATGAAAAATACTAAATAACACCAAAATATTGAATAAAATATAGAATATGTTGTAAATGTAATATGATAATCATTCAATATTAAAATATAATAAATTTTATGGATGATTAAATTATAACATAAAAATAAATGATAAAAATTATTAAATCAGACAAGTATAATAGAAAATAAAAATTTAATTTATTATATAAATTATTATCTAAATATTAAAAGGCATATTAATGTTTTCAAAAAGATTAAACGAAATTCCAATGATTTCAAAACTCTTATCAAAAATTTTATAATTATCTCCCAAAAGTGGTAAATTATATCAAGGTTTTTCATCGAATAATATACTAGATTCATATAATTTTTATTATAATTTTATTATTCACGAATTATAAATTCATGTCAATATTGAAATACAAAATATTATAATGTGTATTTAATCTAAAAAATTTGCGCATAAAAACATCTATTGTAATATATTTATATTTCTAAATAGAAAAATACTAAAGAGTTTACATATTACTAGATGATGAAATATAATAATTAACTAAAAACTAGGATATTATAGTGGTTCTATTTATATGTAACATATAAGTTATATTGTTTCACTATGAATAATTCAGTAATCAAAAAATAATTTTCACTATAATAAAACAATCCAACATTTAAATTACACTTTTTTTATTTCAAAATTATTTAAACTATACCCACGTTATAATCCAAATTTTTTTATAATAATATAGTAGATTTGTCCATGTTGTGGGTTTGGTTTTTTAAAATATGTTATTTATTTTTTGATAGTAAAATATGTTCGACATTAAAAAAACATTTATTATGTAGATATAAAGGAACCACACATGGTGAATATGGAATGAAATTGATAAATAGAGCAGTGAAGATTTTATATGATAATGACATATCTCATAGGGAAGAATATGAGCCACTATAATAGCTATTTAGACTTCTGATAATAGGGTCACCATAATACTTCAATATATCAAGAACATGTGATATGAAGTGTGAATACTATTGAATATGACCTGAAGACTTCTTTCTGAGGTAAAAATTGTTTTTTATTGCATATTATCACACTAGATGAAGTTGTATCATGCATAGAGTTATTTGACAGAGGTTATTGGAAGTGAATCAATATTTTATAATATATCATAAACTTTCCTCTTTTAGAACAATCAAGAGTATTGGAAGAGTTTTTTAACATTAATTAATTGACCATTCTAAAACCTATAATTCATAAGAGTGTAAATATAGTACGTAATATAATTTATATATAAATTAGTGAATTATTTTTAAATGTCTAAATAACACCACAATTAATCCTACATAATAGTAATCCATGAAAACATAAGAGTAAACCACACAATTGTTGGACATGTGTAATAATAGCATAATTTTTTTTAATAATAACTTATCTCTATAAAATAATAACTTGAGATTTAATAATAAAAACTAATTAAATATCACACCACAAAAGGATTCTTCTCATCATAGTCCATTTTTAAGGGATTAGATAGGATAAATTCATTCCACATTAAGAGGATAGTAAAATATATATATATTTTGGAATTTGTTGTTTATTGAGTCTCACATGGAAACATGCATACCACACCATAGTAGTTAGAGAGTTGATAAGTATAGTACCATGATGCGGATACTATAAAATATGAAAGGAATTTTTAATAAAAATTATAAAATATAAATTGGAAGAGCATTCATGGATATACATTATAATGAATTTTTTTAATTCCATAATTGATATGATATTAATGATGAAATTGAACATTTCATAATGATTATTGTGTAATTTTAAATGAGATTTTCCTCAATATTTTTGGATATTAATTTTGAGTGAAGATCACAGAAAAATGGAATATGTAACATCAAAATATATGTAAAATTGGAGAAAATCAGTTTATAATAATGAATTTCATGTTTTTGTCTTAAATTTTTTAAAATATTGATAAATATTTAATTAAAATTAAATGTGATAAGATTTGGATCTTGATTCTGGGGATTGAATCAATAAGAATATTCTCATATTAAACACTCAAAATGAATGGGACACATAGATTTCTCTTATCTTATTCATGAATCAAGGATTGTACATAACAATAGGATTGAGGGTTACATTATTGAAGAATGTTTATAATTTTTTTCATAGTACTTATACATGTAATAGAATGATATTTTTAATATATTATAAAAATTTCAAAGGTGTAGATGAGATTATGATAGATTGAGTAATTATATTTCTATAGATAGTAGATTAAAGGAAAACAATCGATTAATATATAATTATATTAAAATATTTATCCATTGAAGAAATATTTCATATATAAAATAATTACATAGATGATTTATCATATTCTAGATGTGGTTTTTATATTGCTTTATTCATTTTGAATATATATAATCCAACATCACATAAGGAATTTATTCACATATTATGTTAAAATTGTTCAAAAATGGGACAAATATTTACATTGTGTTTATTTTATTTGTATTTGATGTTTTATACATGTATGGACGTAGATCATGGAATAACATAAATTCCATAAAGGTAGATGAAATATTTCTTGCGATCCTCTGTTAACATGGGATAGAAATTTACGTTTATATAATTCTTAAGATATCTTTATATATATAAACTAATTAAGCCTTCCCTAATTTACTATTGTAGAATAATTAGAGGGTGTAAACCATAAGAGTTATCGTGCAACCCTAAGAAATGTAAAGGTAGTGCACCTTGGAAGGAAATGAAAATGAAAGAAATATCTTCCACAAAATATTTAATGATAGGGGATTTTGGTTGAGAGACACATAATTGTTTAATTTCTTATAATGGGATGACCATGTAATATAATTTGGGTCATTATATTTACATTTATGGAAGTATGTTGGATTTTTTCATTAATGTTCCATCAAGAGTTTTATAAATGTAACATGATCCTTCTAATTAAGGATAAATATTACAAAAATGGTATAATTAAATATAAGTGAAAATAATTTTTAAAAACTCGATAATTACCCCACCGAGACCCCCATTTGGTTCTTATTGTATCAAACTGGCCTAGATGCCCTCATAGTTTGTAACCTGAAATGGTCCACCAGTAGTCTGAATGGTGTTTCCGATCCCTAAATGAAAAAAATCTTTTTCCTTATAATCAATGTAACACACATTGGAATGATTTCTCTCACTTATCATTGTTAAAAAAATTATAATTTCTCCAAAAAATGATTCATATCACCTCCATAAGATGGAATTCCATTCTAAAACATATATATGACTAATTATGTATGAAAAAAATAATTGCATAAAATAGTATATATTCTCACTCTACACACACCCTCCTAGATAAAAATATCTCATATGCATATCATTGAACACTAGAATATCAATACACCTCCAACTGTAAAAATAATTAAGTGCATTCTTTTATAAAGTATTCCATTTAAAGACCCATACATGGATCAGTCAATGAAAATAAAAGAATATTCTAAAAAATCAGTTATTATGAACTATCATGAAATTGTAATAAAATAAAATTATGCCCATTTTTTCAAAGCCAATAAATTCTCCATGTGTGGTCAATAGCTAATCTATGAACCTATAAATGAGATGATAACATTTTAGCACATTGAATAAGTAACCCAGATCTAGTGATTAGTTCAATTCCTTAGTATAAAAAATATTGGATAAAACCATGTTCCATCTATCACCGTAGCTGTTTTGAAAAACTAGATACATTCATTATACCAATATTACGTTGGATATATAAAGATAGATCATAAAAAGGGTTACTATATCCATGAAATAATTATTTATATTGTCCAAGTTATCCTTGGTATATGAAAACAAATAATGTTTGATCTCGTATTCGATGGAAGGGTTATGCATATTGAAAGAAATCATGAATAAATAATTCATAATCAATGTGGAATTGTGTGTAGTCAAAGCACATGAAATTTAAAAAATAACACAAGTTCAATGAACATCCATTTCTAATATAAACACATAAATCACATGGATAATTGAAACTAAATTCACAAAAAATTAAATACAGAATTTTAAAAATTCATGAAAAATACCTCACTAGTTGGATATCATGATTTATAGATTCTAGGACTCTCAAATAAGAAATTTTTCTTGATTAATCGGTTGGTGTAAGGAAGATACCCATATAGTATTGCATGGAAACTATTTTTTATCATGACATTTATCGATGCATTGAGGGGATATCAATAAAACGGCCACACACATCACATACATGGTTTATTTATTCATCTATTATGAATTATAAAAACAATACCTTCTCAAAAGTCCTTATATATTGATTATTATTTGTATTAAATATTGAATATGCAACATTAATAATTCCCTAGTAAATGAAATTACATACTAAATAATCATCCATCAATAATAAGTTGTATAATAAAATGTTCTATGCTTGAATCATCATCATATTAATTTAAATTATTCTAAATACATCTATGATAATAAAAATATTATCATGAAGGGGAAAAATAATATCTAATAAATAATTGAGTGTTATAAAAAACTTTTTCACATGAAATTGAATAATCACAATATAAGCTTAAATATATTATTATTAATTTAATAGAATTAATTTATCATAACTGAATATTATGTAGTATTAACTATCTATTAATAGAGAATAAATATATTAAAAATAAAATCCTTGTATCATCATATAATAATGAAGAAAAAAATAACTTTTAACAACTCTTTTCATTCCATTAGAAATATAATAGTCTTTTATTTTGATATAATTATACATATAAAGTCATAACATTTTGAGAAAATTTGTTATTTGAAAATAACAATCGAAAATTGTAAAGGAATAACTAAGGAAATGAAAATTCAGGTTAGTAAAAATAATTTGACCATGTTGTGTATACTAAACCAAATATTCCATTTACACGATTTATAAAAAGTTCCTCATTGGGAAAATATCAATAAGATTAAATTTTGAAAACTATTATATAAATTAAAACATATTTATAAATTACTTTAATAAATATTTATAGAATATTTAAAACATTCGTGGAAGCATTTTATATAAAATATTGAAACAGATGAAAAATGTTTGGAAGGAAAAAATAAAAATTAAATTTTTAAATGAAATTATAAAACATGTAACATATTTGTGGATTATTTATCCAATAAGAAAATAATTTGAAAATAAAAATCTAAAAAACATTATAAAAATATGATTAAAATTGGGTTTTAAAATATTAGGATCAAAAAAATTTCTCAAGTGAAATTAGAATATAAATAATAATGAAATTAAATGAGATTGTAATATAAATCCCTTACCTTATGTCTCATATTAAGAGCATGTGTTTCGGCATCATGTATAATGAATCGAATTTCAGTACATAAATTTATTCGAATTTTTTTAATTATTTAATTATTTAATTATTTTGAAAACCATTCATTAAAATGTTCTTTCGTACATCGAAAAATTTATAGTTTTTTAGGAAATTTCTCCAAAATATACAATGGTATATTCTCCATGGTTAAAGGAGTCATTAAATTATTCGATTATCTATACAATTTATATAATTTCCTCAATATAGTTTTTATTCATTGAATAATATTTTATAAACATCTAAGAATTGTGTTAAAATAATAATTTATCACATCGCTTTATGGATGTGGAAGTCCACATGCACGCACTGATGACATTATCAATTTCCATCAGATGGAAGGGTAATAAAGAGGACGATGTATTATATTTAAAAAGTAAATATTATTTCTTGAATATCATATATGTATTATTAAATCAATATTTATAATAATCCATGTAAAACATGGATGAAAAATGTATTACACCACTACATTGAGACTATAGGATTTTCGTAGGCATGTGAAATAATTTCATTTTCCATAGGACATAAAGAATGTTTAAATAGTATTGTATTTATTTTAATAATATATTTTTATAATGGAGATACTATATGAATTTTTTTATTGGTATAATAGTTATAATAAAAAATAATCATTGAATGAGTTAGTTCTTATGATTATTGTAACGCCCCGACCCTAGTTACCCAGAGTCGGTGCATTATTACATAACATTGGCATGATCACAAGAAAGATCAAATCTCGAAAGACCGATTGGTTTAGTAGCCTTGGAAACACTAGATATATTCATATGTTTTACATTACATCATTAAATGAAAAACTACTACAACAACATAATGTCTCCATAATCCACAATCATATCCCCACATAATATCTCTGCAGGTCATTCATAATTTACTTCTTCACATCCTGGGAAAAATAAAACATAGAAAAGGGGTGAGCTCAAATGCCCAGTAAGGATAACAATATAGCGGAAACTTTCATAAATTAGAATAAACATTTAGGGAAATGTATAACTAAACAACAGCCTTTCAAACTTGAACATTCAACATTGTAGGGCATAAATAAAATAAAATAATTCCATTTACTCATTCACATGGATATTCTACTAATAGAATAATCACATGAAAAATCACTAACCACTTTCATAATGCTGGAATGCATAATGCCAGACTATCATAACCACATAGTCAAGGCCTCGTGCCAAGACTACAAATAAGATTTTGTCAAGGCCTTGTGCCAAGACACTAGTTTGTCTCATGAGACCTACCGATGCATCGAGGAGCTATAGCGGGCTCCACCCGTCACATATTAAGTCCAATGCATTCCCATATGAAAAGGTTTAAACATAACATAAACATTCATATTAAAAATAGCATACGAAATGTTAATACTTTCACCATAAACCATGAATGGTATAAAAATAGAACATCCATAGTCAAACAAATTACAAAACCTTCAATATAATATAGAAGTTTTGTATCATAACAAATCAACATTAAATAAGCATAAAATCCATCAAAGGATGTTGACATAGATGAAATCAAAATTCTTTTTAAAGAAATATCTCTTTTTATTTTGAAATCATTTAAGATCCATATAAAATAAAACGTTTTCTTTGAAAATATTCTTATAATCTTGTAAGGGAAACTTTGAAGATTTTATAACGGCGGAAAATAGCCGCTCCCGCCGTATATGTTAAAAAAACATTCTTACCTTAATTCTGTCGAAAAGGTTAAAAAGGACCTTGTTTTGAAAACGACGGAAAGATTCCTCTTATAAAAAGTAAAACAAGGGTATAAATGACTTTAACCCATATTCTTTTAAATAATAAAAATGTGTTGAAATACATTACTAAGAAACATGGATGTGGATGATAAAGGGATCCCAGTAGATTATTACGTATAAACAACCTCGGATAATGAAGAGATTGTGAAATAACCCTTACCTTGTACTTTTCCTTGGTTGGGGTAGGTTAACCTCATGTATAATGGTTAAATAATTGTTATTAAATTATACAAGAATCATATATATTAATATGATATCATATATGATCTTTTAACATTGATTTGTTAATAATATCTTAGAATTGTCGTCGTTTCGGGTGTTAACTTACTCATTTTCTTTTATATGTTTTGTTAAAAAAGACATGTTTGTTGTATCTTATTCATATCCAGAATGATATCATGTCCATAAAAATCATTTTTAAATCATCAAATGATAATTATACTTGAATGGATACGATGGAGAATGAATCTCATCGCGTTCGTGGAGACGGTAGTCCGTACGTACGCACAAGCGACAATATCATTCTTTTGATATTAAAATAATATATAAATGGATGGTATATCATATATACAGAATCATTACCATGTTATATTTATTATTTACATGAGTTACACATCATTATTATACCCATCCAAAATAATAATATATTGAATAACAATTACACCACGACGTGGAGATGGTAAGCCGTACGTACGCACGTATGGTGACATGTTATTCAAAGGGTGGATAGAATACTGAATATGGTTGTACCATATTTATAATAACATCACAGTATATGTGAGATACTGGAGTTATTATTTTAGAATGGTAAGAACAAATAAAGAAGAAGTGGAAGAAGAAAGGAACTTGAAAAGGGGTGGTGAAAACATTACCTCTTCTTCCGGTTCTTCCTTTTGATTTTATCAAAAGGGCTCCTTAGGTTGTCATTCTGATCAAACTAAGGCCTCTAGGTTGTAGTGAGGTATTTTGGGAGAGTATTTGGGCAGAGTTTTGCCGAACCAAAAGGCTTTGAAGGTGTGAAGAAATGAGAGGTAGGAGTGCCCTTTTATAAGAGAGTTGAGGGGCACCTTTGGAAAAGCTAGAGATATTAGTTTATAATAAATTCATATTCGGTTTCCAATGGGTCATAAGTTGACTATTAAAAAGTTAAGGTGGGGATGGGTCGAAAACAACTCAACCAATAGAATTTAGACAGGTTTGGGTACTTATATTAACCTTATCTTTAAGTATTAACTCTAAGTTAATTAGTTTCACTTTTACAATGTCTCTTTGTATTTTTATATAATATGTTTAATAAACATACTATATACATCCAAGAGACCCCCAAGTGGTCCATTAATGATGAACCTATCATGATATAAGTCTCTTGGCCGAACCTTAGATTTTTAGGAATTTAATATTAATTAATAATATAATATTTGTTTTAAGAACTCTTTTATGTCAATTTTGACACTATTCAATAGTTGATTTTTGTGAAACTCATAACAGATTGATTACTTCTAAAAAAGTCAATTAAATCGATCCTAATATATCATATGATCCTAGAAAATTAGTTTATTTCATTAAAAGTTTCATATTATATTTATTTGGGTATTTATAATATCAATTATTTTAATTTTTTACTATTATAGTAATTACTGCATCATCATTGTGTCATAAATAAAATAAATTATTTAAATTCTAAAAATTATAAATAAAATATAATTATGTAGGAAATCTTTTTATCTTTCTAATTAATATTTATAATCTAAAATCCAACATATATAACCATATGTAATAATTGGTTTTCTAAAAGATATATGCTTGTGTCATTTTTGTATTCATTTTAACTTAATTAAAATAAAGTGCCATTATCACTTACAAGTGGATCCATGGGGTCCCAAAATCGACCCAAAGATGTCCATGGTCGACCATGTATCGACCAATAGGGTTAAGACACGTTTTAGGGTAATTTAGTATTTTTATCATATTATTTTTTAACCCTTATTTACCGGATTTACCCTTAACCATGGTAAATAAAATATTTACAGCAGTAATTATTCAAAATGTCTAAAAATAATAGTTACCTATTTACACAATTTGAACATCCTGATTCCAAATATAGAATCAATTTTCCACAATTCAAAAGACAGAAGTGGCAGAAATTAATTTAAAATTAATTCCCGCTGTCAAAACAAAAAGCGTGTTTTTAAGAGATAATAACTATCAAAAGATTGACACTTGTTTATGTTCGGTTTAATTGTAAAATTATGTCCAATGACCAAAATTATATTAAATGGAAAAATATATTCTAAATATAAGTTAAAACTACTAAAATTTATAATTTATCACTATTAATTATTTTGATTAAAAAAGTTGTTTTTAATTAAAATTTTGTAATTTTCACTATTCATCGAAATATGAAAGTTATCCGAAAAGTACAAAAATTTCACCTTAGGATAAATTAGATATTCTGAATCCAAAAATGAAGTCCATTTTAAAATATAAAATATATATAATTTTAAAAAGTAGGTATTACTATTCATAACGGCTAGTTTGATTGGTTGTTAGAACTCGGTGTTGCGTACAACACACGCTATCACATTATTCAAAGAGAAGCGTACCGTAGAAGCTTGGGGTGTTACATTCTCCCCTCCTTCAAATAATTTCAACCTGGAAATTTCTATAATTATATCGCATGAAAAGACTCGAGTGGTTCTTCAACATAAGTTCCTCGGGTTCCCACGTTGCCTCTTCAATCTTATCGTTTCTCCAAAAAACCTTTACCAGACGTGTCGTCCGGTTTCTCAGTACTTGTTCTCTCGTATCAAGAATCCTGACGGGCTCTTCACAATAGGAAAGATCGGGTTCCAGTTATAATTCCTCATAGGTGAGTACATGCATTGGATCAGGCATGTATTTCCTCAACAGAGATACGTGGAACACATCGTGAACTTTGGAGAGACTTGGCGGCATTGCCAATCAGTAAGCTACAACCCCAATTCGTTCTAGAATTTCGAAAGGTCCGATGTACCTGGGACTCAATTTACCTTTCTTAACAAAACGTATGACTCCCTTCCACGGAGATACCTTCAGGAAAACAAGATCACCGACTTGAAATTCCAAATCCTTCCTTTGATTATCTGCATAGCTCTTCGGCCTACTTTGAGCTGCTTTGATGTGATTTTGGATTACTTTCACCTTTTCCACCGTTTCCTCCACCAGATCTGGGCCTACAAGTTTTCTCTCACCAACGTCATCCCAACAGGTTGGTGTACGACATCTCTTTCCGTATAAAGCTTCATATGGTGCCATCTGAATACTCGAATGGAAGCTATTATTATAGGAAAATTCTACCAGTGGTAAATATTGATCCCACATACCCTGAAAGTCAAGTGAGCAGGATCTCAACATGTCTTCTAAGGATTGAATAGTCCGTTCTAATTGTCCGTCTGTCTGAGGGTGGTAAGCAGTGCTCAAATGAAGTTCAGTATCCAGGGATTTCTGAAGACTTTTCCAAAATCTTCAAGTAAAATGGGGATCACGATCAGAAACAATTGATAAGGGTACTCCATGAAGTCTCACAACTTCATTAATATATAGTCTTGCTAGACGTTCCAGGGGTAGATCTTCTCTTATAGCAATAAAATGTGCTGACTTGGTAAGGCGATCAACAATAACCCATATTTCATCATTCCTTCTAGGAGTCTTTGGTAGCCCCTTGACAAAGTCCATCGTAATATTGTCCCATTTCCACTCCGGTATGGGAAGAGGTTGCATGACTCCTCCAGGCTGTTGCCTTCCAGCTTTCACTTGTTGACAAACCATACATCTTGACACAAAATCAGCAATCTCCCTCTTCATGTTGTCCCAACAAAAATGTTCCTTCAAATCTCTATACATTTTTTTGCTCCCAGGGTGTATAGAGAAATTGGAACTATGAGCATCATCTAGTAATTCCCTTTTTAGATCAGGTAAATCGGGAACACAAAGTCTCTTCCCAAATTTCAAAATTCCATCTTCATACACAAAGTCTCTCAATCTCCCATCATTCACAGCTTTAATCTTCTTTTGGAATTATTCATCATCGGTCTGAGAACTCTTAATCCTTTCTAGTAAAGATGGTTTGGAAACCATTTGAAAAAGCATTGATGTTTCACCTTCCCTGGTTATTCCCATGTCCATCTTCACTAGATCCATGAAAATTGGATCTCTTTCAATTCTCATATTGTTCAAAACTCCATGGTCTTTTCTACTCAAAGCATCTGCCACCTTGTTTGCCTTCCCCGGGTGGTAGTGTATCGTACAATAATAATCCTTGAGTAATTCAAGCCATCTCCTTTGCCTCATGTTGAGTTCTTTTTGTGAGAAAATATACTTCAAACTCTTGTGATCAGTATAAATCTCACATTTTTCACCATAGAGGTAGTGCCTCCATATCTTCAAAGAAAAGATCAAAGCTGCTTACTCGAGATCATGAGTAGGATAGTTTTGTTCATGAATTTTCAACTGTCGTGATGCATAGGCAATAACTCTATCATTCTGCATAAGGACACAGCCAAGTCCTTTCTTTGATGCATCACTATAAATAACGAACCCATCATTCCCCGATGGTAGAGTCAATATAGGAGAATTGACTAATCATTTCTTTAGGTCTTCAAAACATTCTTCACACTCTTTTGTCCAAACAAATTTAACCCCTTTACGTTTGAGCTTCGTTAACAGGTTAGCCAATCGGGCAAAATTCTGGACGAAACGTCGATAATAACCTGCCAAACCGATAAAACTGTGTACCTTAGTTATACTCGTAGGTGCTGGCCATTCTTGGATTGCCATGGTCTTAGAAGGATCAACAGAGATTCCATCTTTAGAGAAAATATGGACAAGAAAAGAAATCTCATGAAGCCAGAATTCACACTTGATAAACTTCCCATATAATTCATGCCTCCTTAGAGTCATCAAGATAATGCGCACGTGATTTTCATGATCTTCGTAGGTTTTGGAGTATACCAAGATATCATCAATAAATACCACCACAAATTCATCGAGATACTCCTTGAAAACTCTATTCATCAGATCCATGAAATACAGAGGGTGCATTAGTCAATCCAAACGGCATTACAGTAAACTCATAATGCCCGTACCTGGTTCGAAATGCTGTCTTCGGAATGTCTTCCTTCTTCACAGACAACTGATGGTATCCAGATCGAAGGTCAATCTTTGAAAAGTATAGAGCTCCATGTAGTTGGTCAAATAAATCATCAATACGAGGTAGGGGATACTTGTTCTTTATCGTTATAGCATTGATCTCCCTGTAGTCGATACACAACCTCATAGATCCATCTTTCTTTTTAACAAAAAGAACAAGGGCTCCCCATGGAGAAACACTAGGGCGAATAAATCCCTTATTACTCAATTCCTCTAATTGATTCTTTAGTTCGACAAACTCTACAGTGGCCATTCTATAAGGGGTCTTCGATATAGGCCTTGATCCAGGAATCAAATCAATGGAAAACTCAACTTCTCGTTCTGGAGGATGTCCAGGTAAATCTTCTGGAAATACATCTACAAATTCATTCACAACAGGTACATCCTCTATTTGAACATTATTTTCCTCACCGACAATTATTTCATTCTCTTCCTCCCCAATAATTGAATTAAGTTGAGCTACTAGGGGTGGATCTAAATAAGAATTAGGTGGTGACGATTCTGCTCTAAAGATAAGGTTTTCCTTATCATTATCATCAAGAATGGTAACCTCTTTCTTCTTACAATAAATCTTCACATCATTGTCTTAAAGCCAGTCCATACCGAGGATTATATCAAACTCAATCATAGGTATGACAATGAGATCAGCAGATAATGGAAATTTATGTGGTCTAATGGGGACTGATTCACAAAACTTTTTTGCAATGATACTTTCCTTAAGAGATTTAACTGACAACTCCCTTATTAAATCAAATTGGAAATATCTAATTTTATTAGCAAACTGGGAAGATATGAATCAATGCGATGATCCAGATTCAAATAATGAATTTTCTAAACTTGAGGAAACCATCAAATTACCTGCCACCACGTCTTTTGGAGCTTCTACCTCTGCAGTAGTGATATCATAAGCTTGGCCTTGATCCCTTTGCCTTTTCTGAGGTATGTTCTCCTGACGCTTAGGACATTAATTCTCATAATGTCCCATCTCCCTACAATTGTAGCACTGAACGTTGGTGGATTCCTTCTTCCCTTTGCAATCACGAGCTTGGTGACCTTTTTCACCACACTTGTAACAGACTCTCATTCCCTTCAAGCAAGCACCGGGGTGTTTCTTCCCACATTTACCACATGATGGATATTCAACCTTTCCTTTCTTCCCCTTATTTCCATTCCCAGATTGATCAGCAGGCCTCTTCTTCTCTTGCTTTGCTTTAAAGTCATAAGACTTAGAGAATTCCTTTTCGGTCTTGATATCACATGAGACAATGTCTTCGTACGATGAAAAGGATTGTGAGACTAATGCTCGACGGAGAAATGGTTTTAACCCATCAAAGAAATGATCAATCTTACTTCTTGGGTTTCCAAAAACAGATCTTTGAACTCCCTCCATTCCATATTTGATACTTCATCATCTTCCTTCATGTTTTGAATCAATGACCACCATTGATCAGCATCTCCAGTGAGGCGGTAGACTGCCATGATAACTTTTTCCCTTTCACTACTCCCTAAAGCCTGAAATATTTTCTCTAGGGAATTTATCCACTGCTCGGCTACTAAGGGATTTGTATTACCATTGAATGTTGGTGGTTGTTGCCTCATGAATCGATCTAACATTGATCCTCCACGCTGCGGATCAGGGTGCTCCATACGGGTAAGGTTATTATTCATAACCTGAGTAAGTTGTCCCAGTATGGTGATTAGTTGATCGGCTCCAGTTGCATCACCAGCTCCACTATAACTATCTTGAGAAGGAGGGAAATCCCTACATGGAGTGCGTGCATTGATACAGATTCCATTTCTTCCACTAGGCGCCATTTCTAAACAATGGCATAAACTAGATCAGTTTATGAATCAAAATACATAATCCCATACTTATAAAACACTTAACATAAATTGAACTATTTATGGATATAATCCATAATCATAAAAATGTCTCCTTTGAGGATGTATATACTCATAAGCCCTTCATAATGGTTTGTAATGAAAATGAGAATTATCCTAAGCATATCCCCCGGGAGTGTCGTAACCAAGAGTGCAGCAAGGCCCGTTGTCGTGCACCAGTTCCCGTTCGAGTCTAGCTCAAAGCGGTGTTTTCGGGTTTTACCCCTAGGTACATCTGTGCCAGAGCCGCCTCAACCTGCTCATATCCAGACAGGGATGTATTTCTTGGAAAACTCACAAAATCCCTAAAATACCAAAATTCTATGATGTTCTTCTACACTAATCCTCAATGTTCATCTTAGGTCTAGTGCTCTAATCAGAGTTTATCTAAATCTAGCTTCCAAGGTTTGTACTAAACTACCTCTGATACCAACTGTAACGCCCTGACCCTAGTTACCCAGAGTCGGTGCATTATTACATAACATTGGCATGATCACAAGAAAGATCAAATCTCGAAAGACCGATTGGTTTAGTAGCCTTGGAAACACTAGATATATTCATAAGTTTTACATTACATCATAAAATGAAAAACTACTAAAACAACATAATGTATCCATAATCCACAATCATATCCCCACATAATATCCCTGCAGGTCATTCATAATTTACTTCTTCACTTCCTGGGAAAAATAAAACATAGAAAAGGGGTGAGCTCAAATGCCCAGTAAGGATAACAATATAGCGGAAACTTTCATAAATGAGAATAAACATTTAGGGAAATGTATAACTAAACAACAGCCTTTCAAACTTGAAAATTCAACACTATATGGAATAAATAAAATAAAATAATGCCATTTACGCATTCACATGGATATTCTACTAATCGAATAATCACATGAAAAACCACTAACCACTTTCATAATGTTGGAATGCATGATGCCAAACTATCATAACCACATAGTCAAGGCCTCGTGCCAAGACTACAAATAATATTTTGTCAAGGCCTTGTGCCAAGACACTAGTTTGTCTCATGAGACCTACCGATGCATCGAGGAGCTATAGCGGGCTCCACCCGTCACATATTAAGTCCAATGCATTCCCATATGAAAAGGTTTAAACATGACATAAAAATTCGTATTAAAAATAGCATATGAAATGTTAATACTTTCACCATAAACCATGAATGGTATAAAAATAGAACATCCATAGTCAAAAAAATTACATAACCTTCAATATAATATAGAAGTTTTGTATCATAACAAATCAACTTTAAATAAGCGTAAAATCCATCAAAGGATGTTGACATAGATGAAATCAAAATTCTTTTTAATGAAATATCTCTTTTTATTTTGAAATCATTTAAGATCCATATAAAATAAAACATTTTCTTTGAAAATATTCTTATAAGATTGTAAGGGAAACTTTGAAGATTTTATAACGGCTGCAAATAGCCTCTCCAGCCGTATAAGTTAAGAAAAACATTCTTACCTTAATTCTGTTGAAAAGGTTAAAAAGGAACTTGTTTTGAAAACGACGGAAAGATTCCTCTTATAAAAATTCAAACAAGGGTATAAATGACTTTAACCCATATTCTTGTAAATAATCAAAATGTGTTGAAATACATTACTAAGAAACATGGATGTGGATGATAAAGGAATCCCAGTAGATTATTACGTATAAACAACCTCAGATAATGAAGAGATTGTGAAATAACCCTTACCTTGTACTTTTCCTTGGTTGGGGTAGGTTAACCTCCTGTATAATGGTGAAATAATTGTTATTAAATTATACAAGAATCATATATATTAATATGATATCATATATGATCTTTTAACATTGATTTGTTAATAATATCTTAGAATTATCGTCGTTTCGGGTGTTATCCTACTCATTTTCTTTTATATGTTTTGTTACATAAGCCATGTTTGTTGTATATTATTCATATCCGGAATGATATAAAGTCCTTAAACATCATTTTTAAATCATCAAATGATAATTATACTTGAATGGATACGATGGAGAATGAATCTCATCGCGTTCGTGGAGACGGTAGTCCGTACGTACGCACGAGCGACAATATCATTATTTTGATATTAAAATAATATATAAATGGATGGTATATCATATATACAGAATCATTAACATGATATATTTATTATTTACATGAGTTACACATCATTATTATACCCATCCAAAATAATAATATATTGAATAACAATTACACCACGACGTGGAGACGGTAAGCCGTACGTACGCACGTATGGTGACATGTTATTCAAAGGGTGGATAGAATACTGAATATGGTTGTACCATATTTATAATAACATCACAGTATATGTGAGATACTGGAGTTATTATTTTATAATGGTAAGAACAAAGAAAGAAGAAGTGGAAGAAGAAAGGAACTTGAAAAGGGGTGGTGAAAACATTACCTCTTCTTCCGGTTCTTCCTTTTGATTTGATCAAAAGGGCTCCTTAGGTTGGCTTTCTGATCAAACTAAGGCCTCTAGGTTGTAGTGAGGGATGTTGGGAGTGTATTTGGGCAGAGTTTGGCCGAACCAAAAGGCTTTGAATGTGTGAAAAAATGAGAAGGAGGAGTGCCCTTTTATAAGAGGGGTGAAGGGCACCTTTGGAAAAGCTAGAGATATTAGTTTATAATAAATTCATATTCGGTTTCCAATGGCTCATAAGTTGACTATTAAAAGGTTAATGTGGGGATGGGTCGAAAACAACTCAACCAATAGAATTTAGAGAGGTTTGGGTACTTATATTAACCTTATTTTTATGTATTAACTCTAAGTTAATTAGTTTCACTTTTACAATGTCTCTTTGTATTTTTATATAATATGGTTAATAAACTTACTATATACATCCAAGAGACCCCCAAGTGGTCCATTAATGATGAACCTATCATTATATAAGTCTCTTGGCCGAACCTTAGATTTTTAGGAATTTAATATTAATTAATAATATAATATTTGTTTTAAGAACTCTTTTATGTCAATTTTGACACTATTCAATAGTTGATTTTTGTGAAACTCATAAAAGATTTACTACTTCGAAAAAATTCAATTAAATAAATCCTAATATTTCATATTATCCTAGAAAATTAGTTTAATTCATTAAAAGTTTCATATTATATTTATTTGGGTATTTATAATGTCAATTATTTTAATTTTTTACTATTATAGTAATTACTGCATCAACATTGTGTCATAAATAAAATAAATTATTTAATGTCTAAAAATTATAAATAAAATATCATTATATATGAAATCGTTTTATCTTTCTAATGAATATTTATAATCTAAAATCCATCATATATAACCCTATGTAACAATTATTTTTCTAAAAGATATATGCTTGTGTAATTTTTGTATTCATTTTAACTTAATTAAAATAAAGTGTCATTATCACTTACAAGTGGATCCATGGGGTCCCAAAATCGACCCAAATATGTCCATGGTCGACCATGTATCAACTAATAGGGTTAAGACACGTTTTAGGGTAATTTAGTATTATTATAATATTATTTTTTAACCCTTATTTACTGGATTTACCCTTAACCATGGTAAATAAAATATTTACCGCAGTAATTATTCAAAATGTCTAAAAATAAAAGTTACCTATTTACACAAATTGAACATCCTGATTCCAAATATGGAATCAATTTTCCTAAATTCAAAACACAGAAGTGGCAGAAATTAATTTAAAATTAATTCCCACTGTCAAAACAAAAAGCGTGTTTTTAAGAGATAATAACTATCAAAAGATTGACACTTGTTTATGTTCGGTTTAATTGTAAAATTATGTCCAATGACCAACATTATATTAAATGGTAAAAATATATTCTAAATATACTTTAAAACTACTAAAATTTATAATTTATCACTATTAATTATTTTGATTAAAAAAGTTGTTTTTAATTAAAAGTTAGTAATTATAACTATTCATCAAAATATGAAAGTTATCCGAAAAGTACCAAAATTTCATCTTAGGATAAATTAGAAATTCCGAATCCAAAAATTAAGTCCATTTTGAAATATAAAATATATATAGTTTTGAAAATTAGTTATTACTATTCATAACGGCTAGTTTGATTGGTTGTTAGAACTCGGTGTTGCGTACAACACACGCTATCACATTATTCAAAGCGAAGCGTACCGTAGAAGCTTGGGGTGTTACAATTATCACTTCTTTAAATCCCTTAAACCATATACCTTCTTTGGACGGATTTTGGTACGACTAGTAGCATAGGAAAAAAAAGGAAGGAACCGTGGATAAATTTTTTCATGGGATGGTGATCTAGAATGATATTTGTTTTTTATTAATATATGATAAGAGGTAACCTTTTAGAAATTAGTGATGGAAAAAATAAGGAGTTATTTTCTAGATTTTTACATTAAAATTTAATTTTCTTGAGAAAGTGTTATCATATATTAATTTCCATGAATATGAAAAGGATAAGGTGGAAATCTGACCAACCTATGAGTTTTAACAAAAAATTGTTTTATCTTGAATCCTTAACGTTTTATTTTTATCCATTTATCCCATTTTACCTTTAACAGAGGAGATAATTATTTACTATGCATATGACTCAATAATTTTTTTCAAATTTCCAACTATATTTTATGTTGACTCCAAACATAGAATCCATTTTAATTGTTTCAAATCAATTAAGTGATAGAAATTAATTATTATATATGTTTTCAAAATAAAACAAATCCATTTTAGAAAAATTAATTTTTAACCCATATAAATGATTTTAATGAAAAATAACTAGTGGAAATAATGGATTCATGTCAATGTTAGTATATTGGTTTCAAAGAAATCAATGTTAAATGAAATGTTTTGAAATTTTAACAAAATATATTCTTCAATAGAAATATTAAAATATAATAAAAATAAATTTTGAAATCTATTATTTTTAACTGAAGTTAAAACTGTTTTAATAAAATAAACACAACATGTATCCCTCATTTTATTTACTTCAAAAACCTTTTTCTCCTATAATATAATGAAACTAATGACCTCTGAATTATATTTGGTGATTTTTTTATTGTAATAATCTCATCACGATAATTTATCATCAATATTCCATCTATTTCCCTTATTTCACGATCCATGAAGATATTCTATTATCAAAAACAATAGTATGATCAAATAAAATCATTTTTTCATGGTTTATATTGGTTATTTTTTATTTTTCCAAATATTTTTCTTTAATCTTGTTGTGTTCTACCTATTCCCACTATCTTCAAGCGATTACATCAATATTCATAATGAATTATTTATTATTGGACTTTGAAGTCTATAAGTTATTTTTTCAGTTTTGAAGATAAATTAAATAAATATTAATTATAAATTAGATTCATTAATTACTTTATTTGTATAAATTTTATAAGAATTTATATATTTTTTTCAATTTTATATTATTATAAATTAAATTTTACTATATTTGTTTTCTTTAAATATTAATATTTATAGTTTTTTACTTATGAATTTTAGTATTAATAAAACTTTAATTTTAATGATATGAATTTTTGATTAAAAAAATTTTCATTTGTAATTTTTTTCTAATATAGTGACTTTTTATTTTTTAATCTTTTTGTTCAATTTAAAATAAAATTATAACAAAATAAATTTCTCTAAAATGTATTGATGATTAAATTATTGGTATTTTTATATTATTAAGCTTTGAAATTAAAGTTTTCAATTATATGATTTGATCATTCTGTAAAATAGTTTATTTAATAAATATTTATCAATAATTTCTTTTTTATTAATTTTTTTTGTTGAAAATTTATATATATATATATATTTTTAAAAGTCAATATTTCTTAATATGTTAACATTTATATTGTGTTGCTAGGTAATTATTGGATGGAAGTTTAGAAAAATAAATGGTGATCCACAACTAAATATTAGATGGTCTTGATGATTTCATGGAATATTTAAATGAAATATTATTAAAAAATTCCATTCATGAAGTGTTTTAATACAAGAAATTTAAATTCTAGAGAAATGATGGATAATCTCAATTTCAATTATTTTTGAAATATTAATAAAAATCAGACTTGTAAATGTTATATAATGGAAAAATGAACATCAAATGCTGCTAAAAATATTCCTCCTGAGACCAAGGATAATAGTGATGTACTAATTCGTGAATTATGTGTTGAAACCACAAAAAATATCAATTGATGAATGATAATGTTAGGATTTTGAGAAACCCGCATTCATAGGTTCAACTAAATTTATAGTGTCAGTCGCCGAAATTATATAATTAAATTTCAAAATATTTAATGGGTGGAGTTATTAAAAGTATATAAATTTCTTGAACTAAAAAGAAATTCCACTTAATGAAAACAATTTTTCATATTACAATTATGAAAAAATGAAAATATTATGAAAAATTGGACTAGATTATAAAAAAGAAACATGTTTTCCCAATGGTTGTAAGTTACAGAATATGTATTATGAATTTTTATTAAAAAATGATTGGAATCATGTAATTTGATGGATGTAAATTTAATCTTATATTTATTCATAGGTACTAAAATATAACCACCTTAAATGGAAATTTGGCACCTTCCAATAATTTATTATTTAGTGAATATTTTGGAATATTGAAATAATTAAAAAATGTTATGATAGTACATAGATTAGTGAATATCCCTTTATAACTTATGTCACCCTACTGATTCACCATATAAGATTTGATTTGATAAAAAAATTCAGAATTTTGGAAGTGATGTTTGAAATCATAGAATGGGATGGTTGATAGATGGAATGAATCTATATCAAAGACTCATTATCCAAAAAGGGTCATGACCATTTTTTAGTAGTTCATAATGTTTCCCCATATATAGGTGTGATTAAAAAATATTCTATGATGAGATTGATGACTTCGATGCCAAAAAATCTAGTAAACAATATTTAAATGTATATTTCACATTGATTGCTAATTTGAGACTACTATGGGAGATTGATGTTATTATTTTTTTCACAATCAAGAAAGAGCATTTAATAATTTGTGTTATAATAGTATTGACTATAATAAACTTTAACTCATAAGGAAATATATTCGTATAAAGTGTTAAGGAAGATAAATCTTGTCCAATTTGTGATGAAGATACATCATATTATAAATTGTAGAATGGATGAAAGATAGTGTAGATGAGACATCAATGATTTTTGAATATTGAACATCCTTATAAAAGATTTAAAAAAACATCTACTGGGTTATGTAAATTTAATATTCCGACACAACCATTTTCATTTGAATAATATGATGACAAGGTGAAAAAAATTAGTTTTACATTTGGAATGATGTGAAATTTTCATCATCAAAAAAATATCTTGACGAACTAGTCTATATTAAAAAAAATTACATTAAAAGATATTTTTATATGTAAAACATACCATTGATTTTATGAATGTATAGAAAAAATTATGTTTTAGTTTTATGTGAAATGTGTTAGATTTTAAAAGAAATAAAAAATATGGATTACATGAGAGATTGGAATTGACATCCAGTGGAATACTTTTGGAGAATCCATCAATATGAAATGAAATTTAAAATATTAACCTTCATCATGTCACTCATTTAGATAGAGTGATAAGTAAGAAAAATCATTATCTATATATTTTTAATGTACCCATTGGATATATTTCAAATGTGAATAATGTTGTGTCATTGAAGTAATTTAAATTAATAAATATTAAATCTCGATAGTACAATGTATTGATCAAACAAGTCCTACCAATTTTAATGTATGATATATTCTAAAAACAAATAATAAATATTTTCATCATGTTATGTTGTTTTTAAAATCCATATATAGATAAGTAATTCATCTAAATTTGATAGATTTGTTAGAGAATGCAGCTTCTCTTATACATTTTAAACTGGAAATGTATTTCCCACCAACGTTTTTTATATAATGAAATATTTGGTAATTTAATTATTTTATGAGATAAGAACATGTTGAAATGTTAATTTAAGTTAGATATAGCATTTAGAATGATATATGAAAACTTTGAAGGGATGTCTTTAAATTCCTCGTTGACTAGAGGAATTTTTTATTCAAAAATATGTAGATGAAGAGTTGATTGAGTTATTTACTAATAATTTACATGAAGTGGAGCATATTGGTATCCCAATATCATGAAATATGACAATTTATAGTGAAGGAATATGGATTAATGGATTAAAGGTAAATTTTATTCCAAGTGATAAAGTGATTTAGGAATATTTATATTTATTAAATAAAAATATATGAGATTCAACAACATATATAATCCCATATTGTAAATTAATGGAATAATATTTAAAAACAATTAACATTGGTTGATTCTTGAGTGTAAAAATAATTTTTCTTCATGGTTTAATGTGAATTTTGACACATATAAATCATCATTAGAAACATTTAAATCATTATATGTGCTAGTTTCTTATTTTGACCACATGGTCTGGATATCATTTAAATGGGTACACATTTTACACACACACAAAATAAGGATGAAATAACTACCATTAAAAATTTATGGTTGATGGTCATAACATAAGAAATTCATTTTATAATGCTAAAGAATAAAACAAAATTTTTTCATCAAAAATATTTTTTTATGTTGTTGAGAATATAAGGGAAATTGATTATAATAAATTTAATGTAAATGTGTTTAAATGTAACCATGCTGACATTAATAGTGGTGGGAGATATGGTTATCAGAGGAATACATTTCATTATTTTAAATGATTTTGTTTCAAAGAGGAACTATTTTACATGGTGACACATACATGGAAAATATTTTCCACCATGAACCATTGAATGATCAGTGGTCTGTGATTTTTCATGGAAAAAATTTTATTTTGATAGTAATGATGTTGATAATTTATGGATTTATGTCAGTATTTTTAATTTAATATGTCATTTTAGTGTCATAAAAATGTTAATAATGAGAATATATTCCCCACTCTAAGAAATGATCATGTTGAAGGTATATGGGAAACAATAAATTACTCTCATAATTATTCAAGTTAAAATATATATTTAATTTATTGTTCAAAATAAACTTGTCTAAAAACAATTTTTGTAAGCATTGGATGTTTAAATATTTATATTTTGATTATTTACATTATTTTGGTGTTAAATATTTTATTCATCTATTATGTTTTAGCATTTTTTTATTTAAAAATCACTTACATGATTAATTTTTGTAAACATATGCATATAAAAACACTTTTTTAAAACTGTGATATTAGAATTTATAAATGTCGATCATTTAGAAAATTTTGGGTTTAATATTTCTATTTAATATTTTATCTTGCATATTTTTTTGTAAATAAATATGACATAATAATTATTATTTTTTAAACATAAAGAAGAGTGACACTATTTATTTACTTACTTTTTTTGTAATTTTTTTTATTTTTACATATAAAATAATATAAAGGTATAAAAATACAATTACATTTTCTTATTTAAATAATATACACATTATAAGGGGATCATTTATCAAAGTATATTTATTTTTTAAAGTTAAAAAATATTTATTTATAAAATAATTTAATGAAATAAATTTATTAACATACAATAAAAAATGTAGAACAATTGATGTTCCCCCTATAGTTGAGTCTTCTCCTTCTTCTACAGAGAAAATTATTCCTAACGCTGGTACAAGTATGAATACATGTTGATAAAAAATTTCATTTTCTCATGGATAAAAGATAATACTAATTAATTTTGATGATAATAATATGCCACCATCCATGAATTCAATGAGGTTTACCGGTTATATCTCTATATAGAGATATTATAGGATTATCATTTTGTATTCTTATTAGAAGTAAATCGATAAGCTATCGAATTAGAAATTGTGGGTGTACATCATGGAAATATATCACTATTGATTTATTTTTATCTTATTCTTCGAAAATTATATTTTTTATATATCTAATAGTTAAAGTATTTAATTTTTGATGATGCTTAATTTTAATGAATCAAAAGACATTAAGAATATATTTATAACAATGTTGTCAGTTAGATGGATTGATATTAGAACATAATTAAGTAAAGAATTATGTTTTTGAGAAGTTACATAATGAAAAAATATCATCATGTATTGGTTTTTAGTTGTAGATTCATAGAGTATTTCTTTCTCCACTCAACACAATGTTCCATTTATGTTATTATAATTATTTAACATTGTAATTTTTTTTGTATGTTACCTAATTATTTATTACTCCATTTTATTTAATATTCTTCTGTGATATATCATTATGAGATCCAGTTATATAATGTATACCTTCTAACTTTAACACATAATAGGAAGAATTTATTAGAGGATAAAATGATTGGTGAATATTTTCATGCATTAAGAAGTTAATATTTTTTTTGTTCTGTCACGAACTGTCCCCCAGAGCCTGTGTTGTGACTTCCCCAAGTGCACCTTTCATAGGCCATGTGTTTGAAACTAGCACCGAATAAGAATATCCCAAAAAGGAAAGGAAATTTCCTTTAAACTTGTACACGCACACACATTACAAACTGGGGAATGGTAAAAACTAAGTAAACCACAACTGTCACAAGACAACTATACTGAGTACAATAACAACTGAAAGAAAATGGGAAAGAATACAAACCTAAAAAAAAAGGAAACTATAAACAAAAGGGATTACAATATCCATTATAAGTCGGCCACTTAACATACCACCTTATTGGTATGTGTATAGTAGAAACCTAAAACCATATAAATATGCCTCATCATCCTGATCTCACTAGGAACCGCCTAGTCATAGGACACCAAATTATGTAGTAGAGAACCCAATCCACCATGGAAATACCATAATGAAGATCCAAAAAACATTATCACAAAGAAAAATATACCACACCATGTATAACTCAAATTATAGTAAGTAGAATTACCATCCATAAAGATGATCATTCATACTACCGAGTGACTCATCATCTATGCCCATTCATCAACTACGCCAGCTGGATCACTGAGACCTTATTGTCTCTGGGGTCAGCTGGATCACATCGACTCACTTTTCTCTATGACAACTATATCACATAGACCCACTCATCTCTTGGAATGTTGGTTCACTAAGACCCACTCGTCTCATGAGCCACTTGAATTGCCTAGACCCGATCATCTTTGAGCCAGCTGGATCACATAGATCTGCTCAACTCTGGGCCCACTCAATCACATAGACAGACTCGTCTCTGGGCCATCTGGATAACTAGGACCCGGTCCTCTCTTGGCCAGCTAGATCACTATGACATGCTCTTCATATCCTTCGTGTCACATCCATCCGTAGGATTCCTACTCATATCGCTCTTGATTCTGGGAGAATATTCTCCTCAAGAAAGCGGTGGCATCTCAACTACCAATATATATCACAAATATTATTCCCAATGTACCATCTCATTGCAATGGTCTCAGGGCCCGAGACAGCTCAAAATTCAGAAATGCGGTCGGAAAGATATTGTAATTTTGGTAAATAGGAGCCGGTTCTTTCCAGGCATGGTTTGACCCTGTCAGACCGACCAGACTGAGCCTGCATGGGGACACACATTACTGGAACTGGTTCGGCCGAACCGACCCGACCCGTTGGGGTCTAGGCTAACCAGGTTTGGCATGGCTGTTGGGCCAGGACCATTGGGCCTTGCTAGACCCAGCCCGATTCAGTCATGGGTCTAGCCTTCCAGGACTCCCAGGGACTTATTATCATCTTGCCAGACCCACAAAAGGAGTATCAGTTCTCCCCCTACACGGACGTCTGTTGGGCGTCTGGTTTTTTCAGCATGTGTTCGGCTGAGGCCGGCCACCACTTATCAACATGAGGTCCTGTGGGGATCATGATATAGAGTCCTTCCATGACCCACCGATGCATGACACTCCTACAACACAACAACATATCAACAACTCCCACCTGCATTGGTCGGCTCACATAAACCTTTCCCCCCTGGCCCGCAACTTTGTTGCGGGTCCATCTCACCACTTCAGACCGCATGGTTCCTCCGATGTGGTTGGGTTTCTATGTCTGGTTTCCACCATCCTCCGACCTCAATACTGGTGTCCCCTGTCACCACCGCTGCAAACTACTATTACGCCACCTCCAACCTTTCGTCGCAACCATGGTGTTGCGGCCCTTCTGCCCGTCATCTCCTTTGTAACACCCCGAGATTCTATGAAAAATATTCTTTTTAATTACATTAATGTCTTATGTTGTACGCTACACCAAAAGGATCTTACACAACACGCATCCCTGACTTGGCTTTCATTGCGTGCAATCACAACCTTCAACGATAGAGTGTGTTGTACGCAATACCGAGTTTCACTAAACAACGATATGTTATATAAACTAGCCGTTATGAATAGTAATACCCAATTTTTGAAATTTTATAAAATTTTTCGTTCAAAATGGACTTCATTTTTGGATTTAAAATATCGAAATTAGCCTAGGGTGAATTTTTGGTATTTTTCTGAAAACATTCAATTTGTGATGAATAGTGAAAACACTAGGTTACTATTCAAAAACCGAATTTTTATTTAAATAATTATTTATTTTATTTAAATTTATTTTATGTCAAAATTGATACATAATACCTATATAATTTCAATTTATGTCATTGGAGTCATTTTATAATAATTTTTTATATATAAAAATTGTATTGAACTTTTCACCGTCTTTTACCACCTCCTTGGAAAATTTTCAAATTCATATAAATCTTAATTTTAGCACTTCTGTGAGTGGAATTTTGAAAATCCGAGAGACACTATTAATATAAAGGACTAAAATGTGGCTCAATGAGATGAAAATATTTTTTTTGTGAATAGTAACGTTTTACTGTTTTTTAACTCCGTTAAAAGTAAATAGGGTAATTAGAGGTATAAATGATATTATTATTACCCAAACACATGTCCTAATTATATTGGATAAGTGAAATTGGACCAAAACAACCTTAGTAATATAATATTACCATTTTGGCCCACATGGATTTGATTAGGACATTTATTATTAATTTATTTAAAGAAGGGTTAAAATAGTTAAAATCAATGTATAATAACTAAATCATTTTTAATATTGGGATATACATAAGATAAATTAGACTATAAATATTCATTAGAAATATAAATAGATTTCCTACATAATGGTGTTTTATTTATAATTTTTAGACATTAAATAATTTAATTTATTTATGACATAATGATGATGCAGTAATTATCTTATTAATGAAATATTGACATAATTTATGTTATAAGTACCCAAATAAATGTAATTTGAGAATTTTTATGAATTACACTAATTTTTTATGATAATATTACATGTTATTATTTATTTAACTATCTTTTTTCGAACAAATATTTCTATTATGATATTCACAAAAATCAATTACCAAATAGTGTCAAAATTAACATAAAATTGTTTTTAAAACAAATATTATATTATTAATTGTTATTTTTTTCCTAAAAATCTATGGTTCAGAAAAATGACTTAGATACGGTTATATATATTAAAAATAAACAAATTGGGGTTCTTTTGGCTTGTTATATTACGTTTATTAACCTTATAATGTAAGAAAACAAGAAGACACGGTAAAAGTTAAATTATCTAAATTAATGTTAAATCTAAATGATAAGTTTAAAATTGAAATCTAAACTTGACTAAATTTTATTTGATGAGAGGATTTTGACCCATCACCACCTTAGAATCTAAATAAATCAATTTGGAGCTATTAAAAACAGATTATGACTTTATAATAAAATAATATTTTTAGTTTTTCCAAAGGAGCCCCTCTCCTATCTTATAAAAGGGAACCTCCTCCCTCTCTTCCTCACACCACTATGACCCTTCAATCTCGGCCAACCGCTGAAAATTTCTCTTCTCCACTTCCCTAGAAACATCCTAGAGGTTATGGTCTTCTTCAAAGACCATTCTTAGTTCCCTAAGAGGAGATTCAAAAAGGCGTGTCGAAAGAAGAGGTAATATCTGTTACTGATTCTTTCAACATTATTTTTTCTTCTAATTCTTCTTCTTTAGTTGTTTCATTATGAAGTAATAACATAAGTATCACTAATATAATTATATGTTATTATAAGTATTAAACAACCCTATTTCACCATCTATCCATCCTACGGAAAACGAAATCACAATGCGTGTGTAGGTACAGAATATCGTCTCCACGCGTGGTGTAATCTATTTTCCACCACGACATTACATGGATGGGTATAATGGTGTAAATAATAAATATATATGATTATTGTAAAGTTATATTGATTATGAAATATTATACATACAGTTCAATGCAAATTCCATGATCATGGGAATGATATCATCGCTCGTGCGTACGTACGGACTACCGTCTCCACGACGCGATGAGATTCGTTCTCCATGTTAACCAATCATGAATGATTATAATGTATATATAATAAGAAATCATGAAATATATTACATTATAATGATACTGGATTCATGTTTATATATATGTATTTAATCTACTTAATTTCATTAAATTCATTAAGGAAACGGAAACAGCATTCATGCGTACGTACGACCTACCGTCTCCATGAACCGTGTATTTCATTCCATTTTATCGATCTATCATATATATATATGTATATACTGAAATATATATTATATATATATCATGTTTTACATTATTTAATTAAGTAAATCAGGATATAAGTAATAATATCAATAACAACAAGTCAAAACAAGTACGATAAATAAAATGATTTAACCCAAAATGCTGCTTTAACATGGATCTTACAAATGAACGGGTAATATAAAGTCATAAGTGAACCATATATGATATCATAACAATGAATATGATTTTCTAATAATTCAATGAAATTATTTAAATCAATATACATGAGGTTCGGAAATGTACGAAGCATATCGGACCTATGGTAAGGGAAAGTCTCACAATCTCAATTTTTATATGAGATTGTTTATATTTCAGAATTTACTAGAGAATATTTATTATCCACATACATGTTTTTTCAATATGTAATATTATTTCAATCCGCCTACATTTTTTAAATCCAATTTTACCCTTCGGTGAGTTTTTAGTAAATGATATGAATGGAATATTTAGTCATTTTTCGTACGAGGTACTTTTTGACTTTTCCAACAAAAGTACGAGAATAATGTTATTTTTAACTTATACGGTATGAACGGATTTTTATGGTTTCATAACACGTCATTTTCATGAATCATTCTCTACAATATTTTATGAAAATTTTCAACAAAATTGTTTTATTTTAAAAGTGCATGGCATTTTGTGAAAAGAAAATGATTTTGAAGAAGAAAGGATATTTTCCCCAAGAATTCATTTCAAATGTTTTATCAAAACCATTTTCCATATAAAATGAAATTATTTCATATGTGTATGTTTCACGATTAATGTCTCTATGATTTATATGGTTTCACTTTTTTATGATGAAATGTCCATTTGTTTTATATGGATTATGAGATGATGGGATGATGTTTATGAAACCCATTTTATTCTTTGGGTTATGATGAATGCTTAAAGTTTATTTTTTGGCACAAGTAAGAATGATTTCATGATGAGATTGGTGGGATCTATATCTACCTTCAATTATTTGGGTAAGGATTTATATCTCATGAGATAGACATGGATGGAATGGTAAGTTAACCCGGTTTAGTGTTACAGGACTGAACCGAGGAGTGAACTCGATTCAGAAAGGATCTTTGTCCACTAAGATGGTCTTGGCAGCAATTCCTTGGATACTATGGAAATAATAACACGTGATTAATGGTTTCCACAATTACATGTTTTATTCCCATTGTATTTTATCATTATTGATGTTCCCTTATGATATATGGCTTACGTACTTTCAAGATACATGTCTTTGCTCAGGATTTGGATTTTTTGATTTTATGTTCAAGTTTTTGCATTCAAATGTTTATGGATTGTTTTATGTTCTCTATGTTTACCCTTACTGGGTATTTGATTTCACCCCTTTTATGTTTTCTTTTCCCCAGATATAATGAATGGTTTTAGGTATGAGAAAAGGGGAAGATCTTTATGAGAGATGTTGAAGATCGTTCACCACGATTAGAAGATTATATTCCGAGTTTCCAAAGACACTAATCTATTACAGTCCTTATGTGTCTGTTTTCATTATGTACTAAGTATTCTGAAAAAGTAATGTAATGTCCATATATGTCTAGCTTTGGGTCTCTACAGTTGGTATCAGAGGAAATGTTTAGTCAACCTTTGGAAACTAGGATGCGAGAACTTTAGTGAGATCCCTAGAGATATTTCTAAGGTATGTCTAGGGATGTCCCTAAGGGTAAGTATAAGTATATGTTATAGTACTAGAATAATGGTAACGATCGTAGAATTAAACCTAGGACGTTAGATATTTAAGGTACTCCCCCTTTATTATGTTGTTTTCCCTAGCATGATTTTTGCCTCTCACACTATTCTTTTTGGGTTTTAGACGATGGATGGAACCCGAAGGAGCCGTGTTGATCAATGTAATGGAAAATGCAATGATTTTCCTCATGAACAAACAAATGTTATGGAATATGGAGTGAAAAATCTTATTTCTATACTTACACAAGCTATGAATCATTCTGGACTTCCAAATGAGCATATAAGGGAACAATATTCTATTGTGTCCATCATGAAGAAACGTCCACCTTCTTTCCGTGGGTCTTTTGTTCCACTTGTTGCTGAACAATGGATCTGTACCACTGAAAAGATATTTTCAATTCTTCATTTTTCTAAACATGATAATTTCATTTTAGCAGTATGTTGTTTGGAAGGTGAAGCTGATCAATGGTGGAATATTATCATGAATACGAGGCCAAAAGATGAAATTGAGTCCATGGAATGGGATGAGTTCAATAACTTATTTTTCAATAATTACTTCTCTCGTATTCTTCATACAAAGATAGAGAGTGAGTTTCTTGAACTAAAGAAAAAAGGATTATAAATATGTTGATATATACAAAGCGAATTTTACAAGGCTTGCAAGGTATGAATCTGGCTTTATTATCCAACCTGAAAGTAAATTTGATCGATTCTTTTGTGGCTTAAAACCAAATCTTCGAAGGCCATTAGCTATAATAGACTTCAGTTGCTATGAAGAAATTGTGCATTGTGCTATCAACGTAGAAATGGAAGTTGGTGTTACATATCCATCTCATGGTTTTGACAAGAAACGAAAGATGGAGTTCAAGGATAAATCATAGAATAATTGTGAAAATAATATGAATGTTTCCTTATGCTCAACTTGTGGAAAGAAGCATGGTAGAGATTTTCGTAAAGGGACTAGAAAAGTTTTAAGTGGGGAGAAGAAGGTCATCGAGCAGCTGAGTGTCGATGTAATGGAAAATGGGTTGCTAATGATGTGAATAAAGAAAAGACTGTAGAGAATGAACCACCAACAGTTCAATGAATGAAGTGAAATGAAATGGGGAATTATTGTAATCAATGCCCTGATCCAAGGGTTAATGATGATCGAAATGAGCAACCACTTAAGGCAAAGGACAAAGGGAAGTCACATGCGATCAGTATTGATGATTTTGAATATGAAAACGATGTGGTGGAATGATTATGTTTTTATGTAATGTGATTCCAATATAATGTTGTATATAGTATCGTGGAATATTGGAATATTTATGTATTGGTCTATTGTGGTTTTCAATAATTTTATGGTACCGGTAACCATGGAAATTGATTGAGATATTTTTGAAAGAAGATGATATGCACATAATGAAGGGATAAGGATAAAATGAAATGTTTGATAGTATTCATGAGCTCATGACTGATATAAGGAAATAGTTATATCATGGTTTGAGTATATAGAATTTCGTGGTTTTGGTATGTGGAAAGAGTTAACTTTTTACAGAACTCGTGTTTTCACGAATATTCAATGGGTATTCATTTTTCAAGAGTATATAGGATTAAGGACGTCGAATTTTTGGAATGTGACCAACAAGATATCTTATGATATATGGGGATCAACGATGGTATTAACATGCTTGTTATATGAAATCTCTAGTAATCGTTTTCACTATAATATGAGAGTGGACTGCAATATTATGGATAAGCCTAAAGATTGGAATGGATTATGTTGGACATAAGTTAGTTTTGTTTTAGGATAATTTTTTTTGATATTATTGATGGAATGTTATAGTAATGTAGTTTTAGAAAAAGGACAACCTGCAGGATGGGCGACATCCCATCGTGTCGGACAAGGCTGTGGGAATCGAACCCACAACCGAAGTGCTACTGGCCTTTATCGCATACCACTAGCCTATAGGAAGTCCCTGGTTAGTAGAAACTAGTTTTATTTTTTTAAGCGGTATGATATATGAAGTATAAGATCATTTTTGGAATCATATACGATTAGTCTCATCATAGATGGACTTATTTATATTTGATAAGTTTTGCTAACCTTTTCTTTGAAACAGATGGAATGAACCATCATTCTATCACATGATCTATTAACACTTCAAGAATAACAAATCCAACTTCATTTCCTTAATAGATGAAGTGGAAATTGTTCAAAGCATAAACAACAGTGAGATTGTACCAAAATAATGTAAGTATTTTTTCAAATTCAAAATCATCAACTTTAGGGAAATGATCTTGAAAACCAAAAATGTTGTCCTACTGCCCTTATATCAGATGAATCAGATGGTACCCTAGATCATCACAAATTTATGGATTTGTGATTGTTGTCTTTTTAGTAGCCATGTTCTATACCTCTCTCTATCAGAACATGACGTTTAGATTTCTCTTCCATATCCATATTTTCACCTATTTTCTCCTATGTGGAAACCCAGTGATTAGTTATTTTGGGTAACCGTTACATTTCATACTTTAGTTTTTAAAGCCAAGTTTTGGTATTCCTTTTTTCTATGTGGATTTCGATTAAATAAACATCCGAGTAGTAAACCATTTATAACCCCGACGAATTTCAAGGGCGAAATTCATTTTAAGGGGGGTAGAATATAACACCTCGAGATTCTATGAAAATATTCGTTTTAATTTCATTAATGTCATGTGTTGTACGCTACACAAAAAGTATCTTGCACAACATGCACCCCTGACTTGTCTTTTATTACACGCAATTGCGACCTTCCACGATAGCATGTGTTGTACGCAATACCGAGTTTCGCTAAACAACAATATGTTATATAAAATAGCCGTTATGAATAGTAATACCCAATTTTATAAATTTTATAAATTTTATCATTCAAAATGGACTTCATTTTTGGATTCAGAATATCGAAATTAGCCTAGGGTGAATTTTTGGTATTTTTTCAAAACTTTCAATTTTTGATGAATAGTGAAAACACTGGGTTACTATTCAAAAACCAAATTTTTATTTAAATAATACTTTATTTTATTTAAATTTATTTTAGTTCAAAATTGATATATAATACCTATATAAGTTCAATTTAAGTCATTGGAGTCATTTTATAATAATTTTAGATATATAAAAATTTTATTGAACTATTCACCGTCTTTTACCCACCTCCTAGGAGAATTTGAAAATTCAAATAAAACATAATATTACCGCTTCTGTGAGTGGAATTTCGAAAATTCGAGAGACACGGTTAATATCAAGGACTAAAATGTGGTTCAATGAAATGAAAATAATTTTTGGTGAACAGTAACTTTTTACTTTTTTACCATGGTTAAAAGTAAATAGGGTTAGTAAGGGTATAAATGATATTATTATTACACTAAAACATGTCCAAATTATATTGGATAAGTTTAATTCGACCAAAAAACCTTAGGAATAAAATATGACCATTTAGGCCCACTTGTATTAGATTAGGACATTTATTATTAATTTATTTAAAGAAGGGATAAAATAGTTAAAATCAATGTTTAATAACTAAATAATTTTTAATATTTGGTTACACATAAGATAAATACGACTATAAATATTCATTACAAAGATAAAAATATTTCCTACATAATGGTGTATTATTTATAATTTTTAGACATTAAATAATTTAATTTATTTATGACACAATGATGATGCAGTAATTATCTTATTAATGAAATATTGACATAATTGATGTTATAAATACCTAAATAAATGTAATTTGAGACATTTTATCAATTAAACTAATTTTATAGGTTAAAATTACATGTTATTATTGATTTAATTTACTTTTTTAGAACTAATCTTTCTGTTATTATTTTCAAAAAAATCAATTACCAAATAGTGTAAAAATTGACCTAATTTTTTTTAAACAAATATTATATTATTAATTGTTATATTATTCCTAAAAATCTATGGTTCAACAAAATGACTTAGATAAGGTTATATATATTAATAATAGACAACTTGGGGTTATTTTGGCTTGTTATATTAATTTTACTAACATTATAGTGTAAGAAAACAAGAAGACATGGTAAAAGATAAATTTTCTAACTTAAAGTTAAATCTAAATGATAAGTTTAAAATAGAAATATAAACTTGTCTAAATTATATTTTATGAGAGTATTTCGATCCATCCCCACCTTAGATTCTAAATAAATCAATTTTGAGCTATTAAAACCCGAATATGACTTTACAATAAAAAAATATTTTTAGTCTTTCCAAAGGTGCCTCTCTCCTCTCATATAAAAGGGAACCTCCTCCCTATCTTCCTCACACCACTTTGAGCCTTCAAGCTCGGACAAACCCTAAATATTTCTCTTCTACACTTCCCTAGAATCATCTTAGTGGTTCTGGTCTTCTTCAAAGACCAATATTACTGCCTTAAGAGGAGGTTTCAAATAGGCGGGTTGAAAGAAGAGGTAATATCTGTCACCGATTCTTTCAATTTTATTTCTTCTTCTACTTCGTCTTCTTTAGTTGTTTCATTATAAAGTAATAACATCAGTATCAATCATATACTGATATGTTATTATAATTATGAAACAACCCTATTTCACCATTTATCCATTCTATGGAAAATGAAATCACCGCGCGTGCGTACATACGGAATACCGTCTCCACGCCGTGGTGTAATCTATTTTCCACCACCACCTTACTTGGATGGGTAAAATGGCACAAAGAATAAATATACATGATTATTGTAAAGTTATATTGATTCATAAATATTATACACATAATAAAATTCAATTCCATGATCATGGGAATGATATCATCGCTCGTGCGTACGTATGGACTACCGTCTCCACGAAGCGATGAGATTCATTCTCCATGTTAACCATTAATTAATGATTATAAAGTATATATAATAAGTAATCATGAAATATATGACATAATAATGATACTGTATTTCTTTGTATATATATGTATGTCATCTACTTAATTTCATTCAATTCAATAAGGAAACGAAAACAACGTTCATTGGTATGTACGGCCTACCGTCTCCATGAACGGTGTATTTCAATCCATTTAATCGATCTATCACATATATATGTATATACTGAAATATATTATATATATATATATATATCATTTTTTATATTCTGGAATTATGTAAATCAGGATATAAATAATAATATCAAGAACAATAAGTCAAAACACATACGATAAATAAAAGATTTAACCCAAAATGCAGCTTTAACACGGAACATGAAAAAGAACTAGTAATATAAAGTCATAAGTGAACCATATATGATATCATAAAAATGAATATGATTTTTTAATAAGTCAATGAAATTATTTAAATAATTATACAAGTGGTTCGGAAACGTACGAAGCATATTAGACCAAAGGTATGGGAAAATATAAAATCTCAATTTTTATCCGAGATTGTTTATATTTCAGAATTTACTGGGGAATATTTATCATCCATGTACATGTTTCTTCAATATGAAATATTATTTCCATCCACCTAAAATTTTTTAAATCCATTTTAAACCTTTGGTGAGTTTTTAGTAAAACATAAGAATGGTAAATTTTGACGTTTTTCATACGAGGTACTTTTTGAGTTTTCCAACAAAAGTATGAGAAGAAGGTTATTTATAACATATACGACATGAACGGATTTTTACTATTTCATAATGCCTAATTTTCATGAAGCTTACTCTACACAATTTTATGAAAATTTTCAACAAAATACATTTATTTTAAATGTGCATGGCATTTTGTGAAAAGAAAATGATTTTGAATAAGAAATGATATTTTCTTCAAGAATTCATTTCAAATGTTTTATCAAAATCATTTTCCATCTAAGATGACATTATTTCATATGAGTATGTTTCAAGTTTAATGTCTCTATAATTTATATGGTTTCACTTTTCTTATGATGAAATGTCGATTTGTTTTATATGGATTATGAGATGATGGGATGATGTTTATGAAACCAATTTTATTCCTTGGGTTATGATGAATGTTTTATGTTTATTTTGTGGAACAAGTAAGAATGATTTCATTATGATATGGGTGGGACCTATATCTCCATCCAATGAATTGGGTAAAGATTTATATCTCATGATATAGACATGGCTGGAACGGTAATTTAATCTGGTTCAGTGTTATAGGACTTAAACAAGGAGTGAACTCGATTCAAAAAAGGACTCTGTCTACTAAGATGGCCTTGTCAGCAATGCCTTGGATACAATGGAAATCATAACATGTGATTAATGGTTGCCAAAATTACTTGTTTTATTCCAATACTATTTTATCATTATTGATGTTCCCTTATGATATATGCCTTACGTACATCCAAGATTCATGTCTTTGCTCAATATTTTGATTTTTAGATTTTATGTTCATGTTTTTGCATTCAAATGTTTATGGATTGTTTTATGTTCATTATGTTTAGCCTTACCGGGCATTTTAGCACACCCCATTTATGTTTTCTTTTCCCCAGGATATAACGAAAGGTTTTAGGTATGAAAAAAAGTGGATGATCTTTATGCGAGATGTTGAAGATCTTTCACCACGATTAGAAGATTATATTCAGAGTTTCCAAAGACACTAAACTAGTAAGGTATGTGTGTGTCTGTTATTGTTAAGTACTATGTTTTCCACAAAAGTAATGTAATTTCCATGTACGTCAAGCTCTAGGTCTCTACATCCTTAGTCGATGTAACACAACGGATGCGACACAGAGAACAGGAAGGACGAAATAATTGAGGATGTGAATGGGTTAGACATAGAAATGCCCAAAAAAATAACTGGGTCTTTTTTCGTGTTGACTTAGATGAAATTTTCATAGTATGATTATGAGGAACCTTGAAATAAGTTATAATAAACGCGACTAAAAAAATCCCCTTTTTATTCCGCACCCTTAACTACCCCGTACGTACGATCAATCTATGGGATAACATGTTTTCAATTTAACCCACATTATTCATTTAAAATAAAGAACATGGAAATGAAAAAAAAATCACATATAATAAAACCCCTTACCTAGTATAGATTTTTGGTCGAGGAAGAATGGGATATCACGCCTCTGTTCTTCATTCATGATCCATAGGCCGCCGTCTCTAGCAATTCCTCAAAGTGTGGAAGAAGGTTCATTTGTCATTAATTTTCACCACCCATCGAAGCCTATTATCAAGTCTAGTACTGTTCCCAAAATCCTTCATTTATTGATAGTCTATTAATTGAAAAATGTGAATTAACCTTTCTGTTACGATTCGGTGCAGCGTCGTTAATCTTTTTTATTAATGTGGTTCATTATTGTGATTCATCATCACCTCATCGATGCACTGCAAGGATGATGTAGCACTGCACAATGACAGAGAAAACTATTTAAATAATATTTTAAGATATATTTTTTTTGAAAATTCCAAAAAGTATCTTTTACCCTCGACCTTCACTAGTTGAGGTTAAGATCATCCCAATTGAAACACCCCCATACGAGCTCAACAGTACTCTCAGATTTGTAATATGACTTAACATTTGGGAGTATTGAGTATTTTAAAATAAAATAATTATTAATTAATTATTTTATTTATGGGAAAAAACATCCTTATATTGTTGGCCCATCCCGGCCAATGATAACACAATTTTATGAAAATAAAAATGCTCTATGTTCAACGATGCCCTTGTGTTTCTAATCTGATCACTTGTTTAAAATTTATAGAAACCCATTTGCACGTTTATTTAATGAACCTTAAAAATATTTAAAAATACATTCAACCCACTATGGGCCTCAGAATTATTTACCCTCTTAGAGCCTATTCTTTATAAATATTAATATAATTTTTAAAAAAAATTTATATATTTCTGGGGTATTACATTACCCTACCCTTTAATTACCTTATGTCCTCATAAGCCAAAACAAAATCTAATCAAACAATTAAACATATTGGTAATGAATTTGAGTGTCCCACTACCAAATGAACTCTAGGAGATTTTCATGCTACCAATGAACACTCACAAGAGATATCGAGAATCCATGAAGGATCCTATTTTATAAATACTATATATCCATTAGGTATACCACGAATGTCGCCCCATCTTCAATATCCATATAACTGTGGTCGATGACAAGATAAGGTTCATGCATGTATCTCCTCAGTTGGGATACATGAGATCCACTGTGAACCTCTCTAACTATGGAAGTATGGAAAAGTGTTACGCCACATCTCCCTCCCTACACAGTATCAGGAAAGGTCCAATGAACAGTGTAGATAACATGTTTCCCCAGCCAAAACATTGTATGCCTCGTTGAGGAGATACTTGTAGGAATATGTGGCCCCTAGCCTCGAACTCCAAGGATCTTTGTCTCCATTCATCATAGGACTTATGGTGGCTATATGTTTTCTTCATCCACTCTCGGATGACATGGACCCACTTAGGGGTATCATGTGTCATCTCCGGATCCATGAGTGCTAACTCCCTTAGGTTTTTCTATCATACCAGTGACATGCATGGTTGTTCATACAATTCCATGAATGATGCCATACTGATTGTGGAGAGGTACCTGTTGTTGTATAAAAAACCCACCAGTGGTAGGTTTTCCTCCAAACTAAAACCAAAATCAAGATCCCAAATATGAATCCTACCCTCCATAGACTATATGGTCTGCTCTGTCTGATCATTCGTCTGTGGGTGAAAGGATATGCTCAAGCACTACTGATTCCCAAAATCCTCTTGTAATCCCTTCCACAACCGGTATTGTAACATCCCAGGTAAATAAATAATATGAAATATTTATTATTTATTAATATTTCTGAATTAAATATTAATTTTATATTAAAGTCGTTGCTATGTTCAATAGCGTACTTGATACGCAATAACAGGTTTATTTTAAATCTTACGTTTCACACTAATAATAAAATTTTATTATTTCAAATGGTAGTTAACTCTTAGCCGTTTTATTGGAGGGAATGAATGAAACTAACTACAATATTATTATAATTTTTTTTAAATGTATTTACTTTTATCCAATAAAATTTAGTGGTTTAAAATGAGAATGAATCAAATTTTAAGCATACTTTACATTAAAAGGTCGATTTACCACCTTTTAATCGATAACCCTCATTGATTATAGTTTTTTTCACTTTAATACATTCTATATGACAAAATAAATTCCTTATTTTTAATGGGGACATCAAAATTTACTTTGTGTAAATTTTCGGAATTTTTTTGATAAAGTTCATTTTTCATGAATAGTGAAAAATATTGTATCTGAATTCAAAAATGAAATTTAATATAATTTATTTATATGGTTATATTATCTTTTTAATTGGTTTAGAGGTTTAATTACAATATAATTTTACCATTTAATCCAATTTTTGTCATTGGAATTAATTTCCCATTAAAATTGGGCATAAACAAGTGTTAATCTTTTGATAGTTATTGTTTCTTAATTTTTTTTAAAATGAGAATAAATTTTAAATTAATTAATGCAACTTCTATGTTTTGAATTTGGAAAAAATATACATCATTTTTGAATTTGGAATATCAAATATATCATAGTCTGAATTTTTGTTTTTTTTCTGAAAAACATCAATTTTTGATGAATAGTTGAACCACTTAGTAGTAGTTTAAAAAACTGGATTTTTCTTTTAAATGAAATTTTAACGCTTATGTGAAATGAATTTCTAAAATCCAACATACATGGTAGTTATTATTATGTTAAATTATGTTCAATAAGATGAAAATAATTTTTGGAAAATAGTAAATTTTGACTATTATTTACTGCGGTTAAAAGTAAATAAGGTAATTCAATGTAAAAAGAATATTATAATAATGTATAATTACCTTAACTCTTGTCCAAAAATAATTATTTTACCTTTTAATGACCATGGTCATCTTTGGGTCTATTTTGGGACCCCACTGTGCCACTTGTGAGTGATAATGACAATTTAGATTAAATAACTTAAAATAAAGGCAAAAATGACAAAAGAAAATATCTTTTAGTAAATTAATTTTTACAAGGGGTTATAGAAATTATCATTTCAAATATAAATATTCATTGGAAATATAATTCAATTTCCTACATCATGGTATTTTTTTATAATTTTTCGAAATCAAATAATTTAAATTATTTATGTCACAATAATGATGCAGTATATACCTCATTAATAAAATATTTAAATAAATAAGATTATAAATATTATAACAATATCAAAAAACCTGTACAATTAGTATTGGATGATATTATTTCGTCTATAAGTCCTATTATATTATACTATAAATATTTTTTGACCTTTAGAAACCAAATATCATTATATAATAAAATCATATTTTCACACTTTGTTAAAGAGCCCCTCTTCCCGCTTATAAAAGAAGACCACTTCTAACCAATTACTCACACCTCTCAAGCCTTTTGGCTCCTCCCAACTTGGCCCAATTAATATCCCTACATCCCTCTACTCCTCCTAGTATCCTTACCTTAGGCATAAGGATATTCAAGAAGTCTGTTTGTTCAATCAAAAGGGAGTTACAAAATTTAATGGTAACAATTTCTCATAAATTGTCTTCTTTTATTTTACTTCTCCAAAAGTCTATAATCTTTTTATTACATTCATTTGTAACAACAAATGTATCCTCAATATAATAGGATTTTGGTATGGGAATGATTCTAACTACACACACACACACCTCTGTCTAATGGATGAAAAACATAATGTTTCTTGGGATTGAGAACTAACGCCTCACGAAATGATGATTGTTCAAAAATATCCAACTGCCAGTCATTGTGGCAGTTATGATGGAACCATATTTATATATGATATATATATTATGTTTATGTTTTATTTATTCCTCTTTAATTACCATTTATATCATGACATTATGGTTTCCATTATGGGTGAACGCGATAATCTAAATAGAGGATGTGTGGACTAACGCCCCCTCAAAGTGATATGACACGTTAATTCATTATGTGGGATGTATAATGTATGGAGTTAATGATATATAAAATGATATTATACTGGAATAATAATATAATTATGTATAATTATTTTTTAATTCCATTAAATTAAGAAACAGAAATTAATGTAGCTTTCATGTGTCCGTACGACTTACCGTCTCCAGGAATGGTGCATTTCATTTCTTACCTCCAAATGTTTTGTACTGTTATAAATACATGTACATACTAGATATATATGTTATATATGATATCTAAATAATGAATTTCATTCTGGATATAATGGAATATTGACCACACAGACAACTTGTAAATATAAGGTGTTTATTTTTTACTCAAGTACCAAATATCGTTAAAACGAACATTATTAACTTAAATGATTACATAATGTTTATAACATTGTAATATATGATATGAAAGAAATAATAAACAAGAGAAAGATTCTTATGAAAGTATAAATTAAATTAATTTTTCTATTTTGGAGATTAAAGAACAAACGGGTCAAGTCAGACATGAGGTAAGGGACTTTGTCTCAATCTCCTTTCTATGGGGGATATATAGTTTTAATACATGACATTATTTTATATTCTATATAAACACCATTTACTTTTCAAAGGGAATAATTTTCTACGAAACATTTTACTAAATGAAAACAATAATTTTCTTTTTTATGTACGCGGGGACAATGACCTTTTCCGCCACCGAGAGTATTATTTGATCTTTGGCTTCCTCAACAAGGAGTAATGTTTTTAAAAGAAAATAAATAACATATACTCTTTTACGTATTTTTGTATTGTAAATGGTTTTGATAAATTATTCTATTATGTCAATATATTTAAATGATATTTTGTGATTGAAATGTGGAAATGTTATCATTCCTTTATATTGGTTTTATGTGTTATGATTTTATAATGGTACATGGACATTTGATGGGTGGTTACGTGATAAACCAAATGACAGGTGGGGACGTGAAAACCATCACCAGTGGTAATGTTATAACCTCCAATTCATTGGGAATGGAAGTCGGCTGTATGACTATTCCATTTAGTGATATGTGTTGAAGTCGACCATATGGTTATCCCATTTATGTATGTTTATCCTTAAAGATACCTTTATATGTTATGTGATCTTTATATGGGTTTTATTGTAATCTTTCTGTTACCAAAGGGTATGTAATGATCATTTATTTAGTAAAGAGTATTTACTACTTCAAAGAGGTGAAAATTATTACTTATGATAAAGTATTCATGGATTATTTGTTCTATTGAAAAACTAAGAGTTTTCCTTCTTTGTTTCTCCCCTACATAGATTTATATACTCATCCCATGTTTTTCAAATGATTTTCACAGAAAATAAAGTATAATAGGGTCAAGGATGGGATGAAGGAAAATTCATGCTTTCTTAAACATGTAATTAGACATGAAACTTTTTTTCAAGTGTTTTTATTTTATGATAAATGGATACTAGGTAGAATTGTATATATGTAATATTCTTGTTGTTATCTACATCTAATGACCTAATTCTCTAAAACACTAATCCTGAAAAGATCCTCAGTGTGAATTATTCATTTATTTCAATATTATTTAACGTTTAAGGCCAAGTCCTTATAGTTGGTATCAGAGGTTAGTTTAGACAACATTAAGAGTTAGGGTATTGTTAAATAAATGCCCATAAATTAATTTATTGTAATATTGAAATGATATAGCATTTACAGGTTTCCATGTTGGTTCACCTAAGATATTTATGTGTTCATAATGGTTTTCCGTAGTGGAAACATGGGTGCTATGTTGGGATGACATCAGTAGGAAGATGACCTTCCAAATCAACCACCAAAGATGTTTGGAATTGGAACTGAATAGTTTGTTGCAATGATGGCACAATTGACTCAGACTATAAATGGCAGTGGTATCCATGCACGAGATTATCCATATCAAAGGAAGAGGTAAATGTCAGTAGTGGAGCATTTCATGTGGCAACATCCCCCATCATTCAGTGGATCATCTGACCCTGTTATAGTGGAAGGGTGGATTAAATCACTAGGGAATATTTTCGATGTTATGTGGTGTTCAGAACAAAAAAAGGGAAGTCTTTCTATTTATCGTTTTGAAGGTGAAGATAATCTATTGTGGTCGATGGTGAAAAGTATAAGGGACAATGAAGAGATTCATTCTCTTCGTTGGGACGAATCAAAAGGTATGTTTCTTGAGAAATATTTTCCTAAGGTTGTTCATCTTAGGATAGAAAAACAATTTCTAGAATTGAGGCAAGAGGATGAATTAGTGGCTGCTTATGAATCAAAGTTCACTCGACTGGAAAGGTATTCACCAAATTTCATCTGAGATCATAATAGTTTAATAAATCTATTTTACTCAGGACTAAAGTCAAGATATCTAATATCATTACCCTCTCGTGAGTTCAATGGTTATGAAAAACATTTTTGATGTGTAGAGAAGGTGGAAATGGAGTTTTCCGAAGATCAAGTGTACTCTGACAAACATCAGAATAATAGGTACAGTTGGTAGGAAAAGGGGAAGAATTCATCAATGAATCTTGGAGGTTAGAAAACTAAATATCCTTCTTGTGATAAGTGTGGAAAAAACAACCCAGAGAATGTTTATCAAAGTCTAGAAAGTGCTTCTGGTGTGGTAAGTCTGGTCATATTGCTCGTAAGTGTAATTAAGACGATGAATCAGGAAATGAAAAGCCTTCAGTATGATGTTTTAAGTGTAATGAAATGAGTCATTATGAAAATGACTGTCCAGAGAAGAACTCAACTGAGGGAAAGCAGCCAGACTACAAACAGAAAGGGGTGGTGAAATCTTTTGCAACTACTTCAGAAGATATTGGGCAATCGAATGAATTAGTATTAGGTACACTATTTTTTGTTCAGATTATGCCAATGTGTTTTTTGATTCAGGGTCTAAACACTCTTTTATTTCTGAGATGTTTTCTAGTAAATTGGGAATTCCATCTCATGATATGAATACTGAACATCTGGTAAAAACACTTGGTGGAAATATTGAGACAATAGAAAATTATAAGAACCTTTCTATCCTTGTTTGTGGAATGAATCTACCCAAAAACCATAATTTTTTTCCTCTAGTAGAATTTGATGTTATTTTGGTCCTAGATTGGCTTTCTGTTTATCTTTCAAAGATTGACTATAGAGCTAAATACGTTTCTTTTCTGAAATAGTTTATGTTTGTGTACAAGAATGAACCATTTATTTGGATAACATATTAGGAAGTTGAAAAACTGGTAAAAGAAGGAAATGAATGTTACCTGGAACATATTGTGGAAAATAAAGGGACTATTCAGATTAATGATGTGCCAGTGTTAAATGTTTACATTGATGTTTTTCCTGATGAAATGCCTGGTATAATACCTGATTAGGAAGTTGAATTTACTGTTGACTTAGTTTCCAATGCTAATCCAATTTCAAAACACCCTTATCAAATGGCTCAAATTGAATTTTAGAGTTAAAAAGGCAATTGGATGAGTTATTAGATAAAGGTTTCATTTGACCTAGCACATCACCATGGGGTTCTTCTGACTTGTTTGTTAAAAAAAATGGATCAATGAAACATTGAATTGATTATAGAGAATTGAATAACTTTTTTTAAGAACAAGTAACATTTTCCTCATATCAATGATTTCTTTTATCAGCTCCAGGGAGCACATTATTTTTCGAATATTGATTTTTGTTCGATGTACAACCAGTTGAAAGTAAAGGAATAAGACATTCCAAAGACCGTGTTTTGTACCACATATGTCCATTATGAATTTTTAGTAATGCCTTTTGGGTTAACAAATGAACCTACTATATTCATGGATCTTATGAATATAATTTCCCATGAGTTCTTGGATATGTTTGTGGTTGTGTTCATTGATGATATTTTGGTTTATTCAAAAAATAAATCGGTGCATGAAATTCATTTAAGGGCTGTCTTGGAAACCTTAAAAGAAAATAATCATTATGGTAAATTCATCAAGTGTGAGTTTTGGTTACACCAAATTTTTTTACATTTTCACATTGTTTCAAAAAATGGCATAACTGTTGATCCTGCTAAAACAAAAGTTGTTGAAGAATGGCCAAGACCAAAAAATATAACCGAGATTCGTAGTTTTCTTGGTAGGGTAGGTTATTACTGGAGTTTTGTTGAAATGTTTTCACGGATATCAAGTCCAATGACTAAGATAACTTGGCAAGGTGTTAAGAACATTTCGAAAAAAGAATGTGATAATTGTTTTCAGGAATTGAAATGCGGATTGGTGAATGCTCCAGTTTTGGAACTGCCATCCAGAAATGGTGATTTTGTTACTTACAGTGATGCTTCATTGAAAGTACTTGGATGTGTTATTATGCATAATGATCAGATAATTTCTTATTCTTCATGTCAGTTGAAACCACTAGTGTTAAACTACCCTACACATGATTTGGAATTAGCTTCTATTGTTTTTGATTTATAAATTTGGAGGCATCATTTGAATGGAGTAAAATGTGAAATATATACTGATAAAAAAAGTTTGAAATTTATATTCAATCAGAATGAATTGAAAATGATACAGAGGAGATGGTAGGAATTAATAAAGAATTATTATATCACAATCTTTTACCATATGGGAATAGAAAATAAATTGCCTGATTCTTTGAGTCAAAAAATTAATGCATCATTAACCATGTTACATTTGGAACGAGATCCTTTGGTTTTTTATTTGATGAACTTTGGCATAGATGTTGTTGGTGTAGGAAATTCATATTTTTTTGTTAAGGTGTCAGTGAAATCATCTCTATCAAACAGAATTCAGAAAGGGTGGAAGGAAGACAATGAGTTACAGAAAAAGGTCATGTTGGTTTATATAGGTATGTTGCATTATTTTAACATTGATAATGATTGTTTTTTGAGATTTGGGAAGAGATTATGTGTTCCTTATAACTCATAGTTGAATAATGGGATGTTATGTGAAGCTCATAGTTCCTCCTTAGTTCATATTGGGAGTAGTAATATGTACATAGATCTTCATGAGTATTAATGGTGGGATGGATTGAAAAGAGGTATTGTTGATTTTACGGTGAAGTGTTTTGACTTGTCAGTAGGCTAAAACAGGGCGGCAGTTACCGAATGGGATTCATCATTCATTACTAGTGCCAGAGTGGAAATGGGAAAATATATCCCTGGGATTTCTTGTGGGATTACCATAGAAATCACTAGGTAATAATACAATCTGAGTTATTATTTATCATTTGACTAAATATGCTCATTTCCATCATATTTGGGATACTTTGTATGTAGATCTACTTTCTCGGTTGTATGTTAAAGATATAGTAAGGTTGTATTGAGTTACCCCATCCATTGTATGTAATTGTGATTCCATGGTTACTATTATTTTTTGGAATGGCCTACAGAAGTCATTGGGTACTAAATTAAATTTTAGTATAGCTTTTCATCATCAGTTAGATGGGAAATGAGAAAAAACAATTCGGATATTGGAGGTTATTTTAAGTGCTTTCTCTATGGATTATCATTGAAGTTGGGACCAACATCATTTTTGGTTGAATGTTCATATAATAATTGTTCTCATTCCAGTATACGGATGGCTCCATTTGAAGAATTATATTCAAAGCATTTTGGAACTCTAGATTTTTGGGATGAAGTAGGTGAAAGGAAGGTGATGGGACCAGAATTGGTTTAAGAGATGGAAGAGAAAGTTATGTTGATCCAGAAGAACATGAGAACAACTCATAGAAGGCATAAAAGTTCTACAAATAACCGGAGGAAGGATCTTTTTTGAGGTAGGTGATCATGTCTTTCTCAAAGTGTCTCCATGGAAAAGTGTGATGTTTTTTTGTATAAAGGGAGAGTTGAGCCCGAGGTTCATTAGAACTTATGAATTCCTTGATAAATATGAATCAGTTGTGTACATAGTGTCTTTAACTCCAAGTTTATCCCAGGTACAAGATTTTTCTCATGTTTCGATGTTGATAAATTATATACCAGATCCATCGCATATCTAAAGTCCAGAGGGAGTTCAGTTGGGAGAGAATATCTATTTTGACGAACAACCAGTCCAGATTCTTGACCGTAGAGGGCAACTGTTGCGGAATATGGTAATTCACCATGTAAAGGTTTTGTGGAATACCAATATGTTTTAAGAGGCAATGTGGGAATCTGAAAATGCTATGGGAGATAAATACCCCAAATAGTTTTCATAAGTGAATAAAAATTGCAAGGACAGAATTTCCAAAATGGGGGAAGGATGTAAAATCACAGGTAAATAAAGAATATGACATATTTCATATTTATTAATATTTGTGAATTAAATATTAATTTTTCTTTAAAGGGGTTTCTATGTTCGATAACGTACCTGATACGCAACAACGAGTTTCATTGAAATCTTACGTCGCACAATAATAATAAAATATTATTATTTTAAATGGTAGTTATCTAATAGATGGTGTATTGGAGGGAATGAACTAAACTATCTAAAATATGATTATAAATGTTTGTTAAATGTATTTACTTATATCTAATAAAAGGTATATGCTAAAAATGTGAATGAATCTAATTTTAGGCATAATTTACATTAAAAGGTTGATTTACCACCTCTTATTGGAAAACCCTCTATGAATCTAGTTTTGGACATGTAAATATATTATATATGACCAAATAAAATCCTTCTTTAGAATTGGGACATCAAAATTTACTTTGTGTATTTTTTTTTGTAATTTTTATGATAAAGATCATTTTTTAAGTATTGGTGAAAAATATTATATTTTAATTCAAAATGCATTTTAATATAATTTATTTATACTGTTAGATTATCTTTTTTTATTGGTTTTAAAGAATAATTTGAAAATATTTTTATCATTTAATCCAATTTTGGCATTGGAATTAATTTACTTTGAAATTGGTCATAAACAAGTGTCAATCTTTTGATAGTTATTGTTTCTTAAAAACACACTATTTGTTTTAAAACTGGAATTAATTAAAAAATAAATAATTCAACTACTATTTTTATAATTTAGAAAAAAATGACATCAGTTTTTTGAATTCAGAATATCAAATATATCTTAGGATTTATTTTTGTATTTTTCTAAAAAACATCAATTTTTGATTAACAGTGGAAGCACTTAGTAGTAGTTAAAAAAACTGAATTTTTCATTTAAATGAAATTTTACCGCTTTTTTGAATTGAATTTCAAAAATCCTACATACATGGTTGTTATTAGTAAGTATAATATAGTTCAATAAGATTATAATAATTTTTGGCGAATAGTAACTTTTGACTATTATTTACCGCAGTTAATGGTAAATAAGGTATTTCAATGTAAAAAATATATTATAATAATTTAAAATTACCTTAACAGTAGTCCAATCTTTATTTAATTAGTTGTTAACGACCATGGGAATCATTGTGTCTATTTTGGGGCCCCATTGAGCAACATGGGAGTGATGATGACAATTTACATTAAATAACATAAAGGTAAAAATTACAAAATAAAATATCTTTTAGTATATTAATTTTAACAAGGGGTTATATAAAATCTCATTTAGACTATAAATATTTATTGGAAATCTAAAAATATTTCCTATATCATGGTATTTTTTTATAATTTTTATACAACAAAAAAGTTAACTTATTTATGACACAATATCTATGTAGTATTTACCTTATTAAAAAAAGATTTAAATAAATAATATTATAAATATTAAAATATTGTCGAAAAATTGTCCAATTAATATTGGATGATATTATTTCGACTATGAGTCATATTATCTTTGATATTAATGATTTTTATACCTTTAGAAACTGAATATCGTTACAAAATAAAATAATATTTTCACACTTTCTAAAGAGCCCCTCCTCTCCCTTAAAAAATGAGACCACTTCTACCCAATTACTCAAAACTCTTATGGGTTTTGGCTCATCCAAACACTGCCCAAATAATCTCCCTAAATCCATATCCTCCTCCTAGAATCCTTTACTTAGGAATAATTCACTTCAAGAAGTCCTTTGGATCAAACCAAAACGAGTTACACAAATTAAAGGTAACATTTTCTCTTAAATTGTTTTCTTTTATTTTACTTCTACAACCCATAAACACTTTTTATTACTTTATTTTGTAACAAAACCAGTATCCTCAATATACTAGGATGTTTTTATGAGAAGGATTCTAATTACACATACACACACCTCCATCTAAATGGATGATGAACATAATGTTTCTGTGGTTGGCAAACTAACGCCTCACGAAACGAAGATTGGTCAAATATCTACTACTACCTCTCATGGTGGCCATTATGATGGAACTATATTTATATATGATATATATTATGTTTATGTTTTCTTAATTCTTCTATAATTTCCATTTATAGAATGCCCTTATGGGTTTTTATTATCGGTAAATGCAATAATCTCATTAGAGGAAGCGCAGACTACCGCCCCCTAAAAATGATATGACTTGTTAATGCCTTATGTGGGATCGGTCTAGGGTCAATTTGATGAATAAAGGAGACAAGAATACTATGTACTTCCATGCATGCATTCAGGAGAGGAGGTGCATAGTGAAACCAAATCTCGCGATGGAGGACGGATCCTTTTCAGATGATGCATACGTGGTTGGGGGTATGTCATTCACATTCATTAAGGAACTACTTGCTGGCACCAATGGTAACATGTCTCGTGGGTATCCATCGAGGGAGGCCGAGATTTTGAAAGGGCATTCGAGCACTGTCTCGACGTAGGAGAATGCTGTGATTGAAGGCATCCCGAACGAAGGGTAAGTGCATGAGTTAGTGTGGAACCTGAACCCAGATAGCGTGGCAGGCCCTGATGGCTTCCCTGGCTCCTTCTATAGGGGCTCTTGGGAGGAGGTGAATGGTGACCTTATTTCCACGATTCATGATTTCTTCCGAGGGGGTGGCCTCGCACGGATAGTGTCTGCGACTACACGGGTCCTCCTACCGATGTTTAAGGATCCTTCCTCCCTCTCCCACTACCGACCCGTGAGAATGGGTAATTTCTCTTATAAGGTCCTGGCGAGCATCCTGAACAAGCGGATGGCCATCTTCCTTCCCCGATGGATAGCATTGGAACAACATGGCTTCGTCAAAGGCCGGTCGATCTAGGGTGCAGTGGCGATGACACAAGAGATGTTAAAGGATCTGAACACCCCTTCCCGTGGTTCCAATATGGTAATAAAGCTGGAAATGAACAAGGCTTATGACCAGATGGAATGGGGATTTATCAATAGAGTTCTCGCAAAGATGGTATTTTGAAACTGGGCATGCGATCTTATCTTTAGGTGCATGTGTTCACCGTGGATGGCGGTATAATTTATGGGGAGAACGCAGGGCTTCTTTAAAACTGTTCGTGGTCTTCAACAAGATGACCCGCTATCTCCCAGTCTTTTTATTATTATGCAGAACACCCTGAGCAAGTAGATCAGCAAAGGCGTTTTTGAAGGATCCATTAGTCCATATTGGAGGAAGTTCAAATCCCCCCTGGTGTCGCATTTTATGTTTGCGGATGATTCCATCGTGTTCACGAATGCTGGGTAGAGGTCTCTTCAGGTGCTGAACCAGATCCCTGCGGAGTACAGTGAGTGGAGTGGCCAACCCATTAACAGGGAAAAGAGAAAATTCTATGTTCCTATATCATGAAATCCGGGAAAGGTGGCCAGGATGGAGAACGTGCTTAGAATGCGGAGAGGATCATTACACATAGACAACCTTGGTGTTACTTTATCAACAGATTGGGTGCGGAACAGGGACTTCGACAATGTGGTGAACCGGATTTCGGATCACATCCTTAACTGGAAAAACCACTTTCTTTCCCTCGGAGGATGGATAACCCTGGTCAATAGTGTTCTTTCTGCTATCCTGGTGCATGCCTTGGCTTCCACGAGTGTGACGAAGGGAGTCATAAAGTCTATTGACAGGATTCTCACACGTTATATATGGGATGCGTCATGCAGGGGAAAGAGACGATTGGTGTCGTGGAGTAAGATGGATCAACCCATCTGTGAATGGGGGGATCAATGTCATGAGTATGGAGGATTTGATTCCATCCATGCGTGCGAAGCATTCATTGGAGTCCCTTGAAGTCTAATCTTTGTGGGGAACATAGATTGCTCGGCAATATAAGCATGATATGATGTACGGGTCATCTAGGGTACATCTCTTTAGTCCTCAGTTTCTAATATCATTCCAACCCTTCTTCCTCTCTCTCGATGGATTGTTGGGGAAGGGAGCATTTTTTTTTGGAAACACAACTGGGTGGGTGAAGTGTTAGGATACCCAGGATGCTCGGCCCCTTTAATCTCATTTAGGGAGGAAAGTTCATATCCCATGTTTAACAAATCAGTTATCGATGCTCCCCTACAGGAGATCTTCGACTCTGTGGTAATGAGCTTGGAGCAAGACACATGCGTCTTCACATCGTCCATCTCTAGGAGGTTCAACGCCATGGATTTTCACAGGACGAGCGGTATACAGGGGAAGAGCGATATGTGGATCAATGTGTCCTGGTGCAACACAATCCCATCCAAACTCAACTTTCATACATGGAGGATACGCAACAATGACATACCCTCAGAAGACCACATCAAACGGCTGGGGATCAGCCTTGCGCCGTGCTGCCATTGTTGCGGGAACAAAAGAGAAGAAACCATAAACCATATATTTTTTAGGGTGATTGGGCCCAGCATGTCTGGAAGTTCTTTGGTGTATGCTCAGGCTTCCTTGAGCAAGGAGGTAGTGTAGAGCTGTTTAGGCAGCGCTGGTTCCAGGGGGATAGTGTGTCAGTAGAGGATTCTAAGGTGAAGGAGGATATTTTCAATGCAGCATGTTGCCACTTATGGAAAGAAAGGAACATGGAATGATATGAGGGGAGAAGCACCTCTGGTCATTCTGTGGTGGCTAACAATCGATGCATGCTGATTGACTTGATTGGCACAGCAGGAATTGGAGGGGGAAGGTTACCCTTGCGGGTGCAGCTGGAGCATTCAAGGAGCGCCACAGGGGAAGGCGGGGTGGCACGGGGTTCATGGATTCATTGGATTCCCCCTAGCGAAGGGCGTAAGCTTAATACAGATGGATCCTGTGTTTTGAGTGACATGAGGGGAGGAAGAGTACTACGGGACTCCAAAGGGAGTCTAGTGTTGGCTTTCTCAGCCCACTTTGGTAGTGGTTCTTCTATTCAGGCAGAAGCATTGGCAATTCTGACAGGCCTATCCCTATGCAGGAACCGGGGTATTTTTATTACCCATTTGGAAACAGACTTTATGATTACCCACGACGCCCTCCATGGAAGAGGCAGTACACCCTGTGCTATCACCTACACTATTAGAATGTTCAAGGCTCTCCTGATTGACAGGGTTAGAATTTATCACATGTGGTGAGTGGGGAACAAAGTGGCAGATTATATGTCTTAAATTGCAGTCCCTGGTATGCGGGTGATGTGTCTTACAAATGTGTCCAGTATGAAATCGGAGGGGGTGAACCTTGTATGGGGTGATGCCCTTGGGCTACATTATTTCTGTCCACCATGATCCTATATCTCTCTCCCTTCTCATGAATAAATTTTTTAATGTTGTATGGATAATATACCTATGTATCATTATTTTTTAATTCCATTAAAATAAGAAATAGAAATGAAAGAAGCGTTCACGTGTACATACGACTTACCGTCTCTATGAATGGTGAATTTCATTTCTTACCTCCAAATGTTATGTACTATTATAAATACATGTATATATATGATATATATGATATATAGGATATCTAAATAATTAATTTCATTCTGGATATAATGGACTATTGACCATATGGACAACTTGTAAATATAAGGTGTTCATTTTTGACTAAAGTACCAAATATCGACAAAACGTTCATTATTAACTTAAATGATTACATAATGATTATAACATGGTAATAAGTTATATAAAAGGATAATAAAAATGAAAAGATTCTTAATCAAGTATCAATTAACTTAATTTTATTATTCAGGAGATTAAACAACAAAAAGGTCAAGTCCGACACAAGGTAAGGGACTTCATCTCAATTTCCTTTCACTGAGGAATATTTTGTTTTAATACAAGACTTTCATTTCTACACTGTATAAAAACCCTTGTGTTTTTAAAGGGAATATTTTTCTATGAAGCATTTTACTAATCTACTAATAGAATGTTCCATTTTACGTAAGCGGTGACAATGATTGTTTCCACTACCGTGAGTATTATTTGATATTTGGCTTCCACAACAAGACGTATTGTTTTAAAAGAAAATAAAACCATATACAGTTTTACATATTTTTTTATTGAAAATGATTTTGATAAAGGATTATTTTATTTTAATATATTTAAATGATATTTTCTGATTGAAATGTTGAAATGTTACCATTCTTTTATATTGGTTTTATGTGTTGTGATTTTATAATGGTACTTGTACATTTTAATGGTGGTTACATGATAAACAAATGATGTTTGTTGCTGTGAAAACCTGTACAGGTGGTTACATTAGAACCTCCAATGAGTTGGGTATTTAAGTCGGTCATATTGCAATTCCATTGAGTGATATTGCTGGAAGTGAACTATATGGTTATTCCATTTATGTATTTTTATGTCCCAAGTTACTTTTATATGTTATGTGTTCTTTATATGGGTTTTATGGAAATATTTTGATTACAAAAGTGTAAGTAATGATATTTTATTCAGTGAAGTGTATTTACTTGTTCAAAAAGGTGAAAAGTATTACTTATGATAGAGAACTCATGGTTTATTTGTTGTTTTGAAAAAAACTAACTGTATTCCATCATTGTGTATCCTTTTTGAGCATTATATACTCATCCCATGTTTTTGAAATGTTTTTCCCTAGAAATAAAGTGGAATAGCATCAAGGATGGGATCAATGAAAAGTCATTCTCCCTTAAACATGGAATTAAACATAAATCTTTTTTTCAAGTGTTTTTTTATGAAAAAAATGTATACTAGGTAGAATTGTCTACATGTAATATTCATGTTGTAATGTAAATGTAATGACCCTATTCTCTAAAACTCTAAACCTGAATAGATCCCCAATGTGAATTATTTATCTAATTCATTTTTATTTAATGTTTAAGGTAGGGTCCTTATAGGTATGTAAACCTTTCATCGCGATATGAGACTATCATATATGGGAATCTATGGAGTCAAACAATATCATGAACGTAGAGGCATCACAAGATCTCTATTAATCCTTGTTCATAAATGGGTACGAAGTGTGCCAACATGGTGAGTCAGTCTACGATCACCCTGATGCTATCATTCCCCCTGGATGTAAATATATCACATCCCACTTCCACTTTGGTATATAGAGGTGTTGTGCAAAACTTTCTGGATCCTCGTGCTTAGCCTTCACTAAGTGAAAAGTGAGGCATCTCGAGAGGAACTATGCTACAACCCTCTTCATTATTTACCACCAGTACTAACATTGTATGACCTAGTACATCTTCACCAATCCTGGATGTACCACCAATGGGTATTCATGGAACACTCTAAACACTTCATATTGTAAAACCACTGGTACAATGGTGTTCCATCTGAAAATAATAATTTTCTCCCCACCTATTGAATATCAATCAAAATCTTGTCTTGAGGAAATCTTTGCCAGTGTAATCTCAGAGATGGAATCTCCAAGTTTCCCCTCCCTAACAATCTTAAGTGTAGAACGAAAACTATCATCAAATGAATATAAGATTCGTCATATATATCCATTAAGGATATTTGAAGTGAGGCTAACTACTCTGAATCATCGTTCAGTTGTTTTGATCTCGATGTCCTACTGAGAGTTTCTTCCACCACGTTTCCTTCTCAGGATGATATACTGTCATAAATTCATTGTCCTAAAGGAACTCTATCCTATATCACTGTATCATATTATGATCCTTCTATGAAATTATATACGTGACACACATGTGGTCATAGTATGCATTGAATCATTCTCCCATAAGGTAGTTTCACCAAATCTTTAGTGTGAATACAACCATTTCCAAATCATGGTCATATGTCACATAGTTTTCTCCTGTGGTCTCAATTTTCAGGATCCATAAAAAATCATAGAATTCCCTTGCATCAGGACATAATCAATCCTGGTTCCTAATTTGTCACAGAACACCACATACTTGATGCCCTCCTCTAGGAACCACAAGACAGGAGCAATCATCAAGCTATGTCTCAGCTATTGAAAGCTCAGTTGGCATGATTCTATCCACAGTATTGTTTTACCTTTATTTCCAATGCAATTATTGGTGCTTCCACCTAGGAAATGTTGGGTACATTATTTTGATAGTACCTAGCTAACCCAAGGAAACACTACACCTTGGTAAGACTCTTCGGTGTCATCCAACAAAGAACTACCTCGATCGTCACAAGATCCACTACAACTTCAGCCTCTGAGATGACATGTCCCAGGAAGTGTACGTTTATTAACCATAACACACACTTCAAGTGCGTAATGTAATGATGGTGCCCTCGGAGTGTGTTCACCACCACCCCCAGGTTGTCCACCATGGGCTTCGAGAGCTGATGGATAGGGGGTAGTGTAGAGTAGCTAAAATATGGAATAAATGTATTTCCTACCTACCAGATATAGCTACCGATAACCTAGTCATAGGAAACCAAGCCCTTAGTTAAGGAATAAGTTGTCTACACAAGTAACAAAATGTGCGGGTGAAGACCATGCGGGGATGTGTAACAGAATACTCAATAGGGACCCTAATCAACAAAGTAAAGTCCACAATGCATAAGCATGATGTAAAAACCCAAATCATGATCAAAATGAAAAACAACTCACACTAGGTATAATTCAAATTATCTGATGTATAATTATCATTCATAAAGATGATCATTCGTACTGTTGTGGGATTCGTCATCTGGACCCACACATAAACTAAGCCAACTAGTTCACTGAGACCGACTCATATATTGGTCCAGCTGGATCCCATAGTCCCACTCGTATCTCAGCCAACTGGATCAGTTAGTCTTGTTCCTATCTAGGCCATATAGATCACTAAGACCTATTCACCTCCTGGGTCAGTTGGATCACATAGACCTGCTCGTATTTGGGACAGCTGGATCTCTCCAACCCGCTCATCTCTGGGCCAGCTGGATCACATAGACCACATCGTCTCTGGGCCAGCTAGATCACTTAGACCCATTCGTCTCTGGGCCAACTGGATCACTGATACCCTCTCATCTCTTGGCTAGCCTGATCACCAAGACATGCTTATCATATACATTGCATCACAACCAGCCATATGATTTCTACTCGTAGCGCAATTAATTATGATAGAATCTGTTGAAGCTATCAGTCACATATCAACTACCACAAAATATCTCTTAGAGTATGCCAAAGGAACCATCTCATCGCAATGGTCCCAACACCATAGATGGAGCATTAATCGGACACTCGTGCTGAAATATATTGGTGTTTTAGTAATCATGGGATGGTTGTGTCAGAGCCCGCTGTGACCTTGTTAGACCGACCCGGCCATCCCGTCTTGTGGGTGGAGCATGACCTGACCCAAACTGCTTGGTTCTGGGCCAGCCCATTCCACCATGACCTAGCCCATCTCAGTCATGGGTCCAAATCAACGGGTCTCCTAGGGACCCAGTTTCATCTAGCCTAACCCACAACAAGCGGGCCGGTTCTTGCCAGCAAGCAACAGGCGGGACAGTTCATTCCCAAAATAAGAAAGTATTTAAAAATTGATAACCGAGGTCCTAGGTCCAGTCTACACATCTTATAAATGATTAAATTCAATAAAATTTTGAGAAAATAAGAGGAAAATTAATTTACCATAAGAGAATACAGCCGCCACACTAGAACCAATAAAGGAAATGACCCAAGAAAACGATATCACAGTGGACCCAAAAGCAATCAAGATGAAACCTCACCATGTATCAACAAATCAAATAGCTGAACGCAATGGACATACCCTGGTCAAAGGAAATGAGGGATAAGAAACTATTTCTTACCCTATGATATGAAAAAACACTTCTTGGATTATCCAACACATATAGAACCAATCTGAATCAAATGGAGTCTCAAAAAATCACTAGATAGGGGCAACGGGTAGAGTTTAGTGAGATCTGGTGAAGAATGAATGTAACATCCGAAGATGAAACAACCTAAAATCTGAACACATAGTAGTTAAAATATATGTAATTAATTTACACATCTTGTAATCCACATGGATAAAATGTATCAAAAAAACAGGTCTCATGTTTTTTAAAACATTATCTTTCAACATTACGCTTCATGTAACAATTAACCATTGTGTACAACATTCATTCTATGTGAAAATTTCACAACATGTGTCTGGATACCTTCTACACATCAGGTAACCCCTTTACATGTCATGAAATCTCCCAAAACAAAAAACTAAACTAGGTTCTTTCACAAAAAACTTTAAACTGACTCGAGCATTCTCTGAACTAGGGGAGAACGCCAAACAACCATTAAAAATTTTATTCTCGGACACTATTAATTCAAAAAAAAATATACATTCCTGAAATTTATTTCATTTTAATCATCAAATTCTATCAATCCATAGATGTCCCATGTGTTGGGTTTCCAGGGCCTACTGCTAAAGCCGGTGGGCCGGGGCTTTTAAATTTTTCGTCGGCGCAATGACGATACTTGTCGTTGCCGACGATCCGAGCACCGGAGAGGTCCGAGGATCTCACATAGATTTTTAAGAGCACACAAATAAATGAAAAAAACATACCCATTGCATATCTGAATCCGTCATCGACTGCTACATGTCGATGACAATCGTTGCACGGAGGATCCATAGCAGGATCCCTCTAGATTGTCCACACGCGCCTCAAAAATCCGCGTGAACGCTGATCGTTGAACTCCGGGTGCTAGCACGACGATTCAACAATATCTTCAGCGTCCCAACGATCACTGCATCATCGATCTTGAGATGCTTGAGAAGAAACTTGATCCTAACTCTTAGATCAAGTGCTTCTCTCTCTAAGAAGCGGGAGGAGAGAGAGGCTCTCAACTCTCATTCCATGCAAAAAATGAGTGAATTGTGAATTGCACATGAAAGAGAGAGATCCTCCTCTCTTATTTATAGACATGTTGATAAATACCCACTAGGGTTCCCCGACCCCCATTAATATCATCGCTCTTTAAATAAATAAATATGAAGACTTATAACTGCTTCGATTTTATTTATTAATTTTATCACATACTTGTAATATATAAAATATATTACGTGATAAAATCTGATCCTTTTAACTCGACTCGTTGTCCCGCTTAATATTAAAAGAACCATGAATATTAAAATAATATTCGTTCGACAAATATTTTCTCGTATTTACAACACTCGTAAATACATTAAATAAATTCAATCCCAAATATTAAATACTTGAATATTAATGAATATATTTAATTCTATTGGTGATCGACAACTTGGACAACGCTCGGACCCCGTGGTGGGGTACACTATGCCCATATTCCTATTCCACTGAATTGGTGTAGATTCTTGAATACGCTGTTTTTGGTGACCCTCTAGGACCTTATATCGATAGCAGTGAATAAAATTCACAGACTAAGAGAAGGGTCTAGCAACCCATCATGGCCCCTAAAGAGATAAGGATAGTCATAGCAACGACTACCATCCTACAAACACTAACTGTGTACTATAGTCTCTTTTTCATTAAGTATCTCATAAAGAAGGACACACTCTTGTTTCATCACCCTTATCTTGATTTATTATTTGATGATCTATCTGGATGGATTATCCTTTCTACTACTTTGGAAAAAGACTTATGAAGGCAACACCATCCTGATCAACCAGGCCTGAGATACATAACTTCCTAAACATGGAAGCAAAAAATCATTTCTTGAACATTCAACCAACGTCATACCACTAATGACGCACCCAATACAAACTACATCGCCATGACATCACTGCCATGGTTTTCGCCTTCCATCAACACACGTAATTAAATGATATACATCGGCAATGGTATCAAGTCAGGAGACCAATACACATGTCTATTGATAGGAACAACCAATGACACCCAAAACATGTGGTGTTCTTATTGATGGGTCTGTCCTCATGATCTCACTACTAGAGATCACCAAGTGTGAACTTCATGAGAAGAAGTCTCAATGCTTATGAGCTCGCAGCACCTGATAGATAGACATCTAATGTGTCTAGTCAGTACGATATATCAAGATTATTGAACATATATTTAAGATCAATTTCATTATATCTTGAGGTTCTCATTATAGCATGGGATCTTCTATAACCTCTCGACATGAAAACTAACCTTTGGACATTACCATTATTATAGTGGACGCAGAAAAGTCTGCACTATAATGGTAATAAATCATCATCCATATCTTACTGTACACATGATACGGTAATCAAAAGTACTACATAGTTGGGTCTAGGGAACCCACTATTTGAACACCAAGATGCTACCATTTTAGGATGAGAACATGAAATGTGAAATAAAGTTACTAAAATTGGATAAAAGGATGTCACGAACTCCCCACCATAAGAATATTCATCCACCAGAAGTCTTGTAGAATAATGATGTTTGGTAAATATGTGAGGCCACTACCCCCTCATCAATGATTCTCACTCCCATATCTCATGAGAATCAGATTTGTTTCACCATAACACATTGACCAATATAATTGAATTACCATCATGTACATTCACTTGAAATTCAATTATCAGAACTTGTTTCTCAACAATAGAAAAATCTGGTTCTATCTCAATATCCTTCCAACACAAAACATGAGATGGGCCAAGATGATATTTTCAGAGTTGTGATTGTGGAAAAAATCCAGAATTACTTTTAATATATCTAGAAATGAGAGTTGATAAGAATCCTACACAAGCCTGTCAATGAACCTGACTGGTCCAACATTTCTCAAAGCCAAATTCCCTTATTTTCCAAGTCGATGGTGATCTAACAGAATTGGAACTCTCTGTAAAACATGTTCACCTATGTAAAAACACTAGAGGATGAATTTTTTAATCCATATTAGACATATAAAAACACTAAATTATATCCAAACTAAAACATATATCACTAATACTCATAGACATCTCCTAAACAAGACTTGGTCCAATAAGAGAGGCCTTCCCAGATTTTCCCAACTAAGAGGTGATCTTTACTGGGGACAATAAAAATCCTTAAAAATATCCATTCCGATTGATGAATAATAGTTAGTCTTAAAATAATACTCAACCAGTCCAAAATGAATATACAAAATATCCATCAAAATCAAATACAAAAGAATAATGTATATCCTCCAGAGTCTGAATAGAATGCTCCATTTTGAAATCAGTATGCCCATGATAAATTGGACAAAATTAGAACTGATTCCCCAACGCCTCATGTGAATTATATTGAAATACAAAGAAAACATAGGATACCTATAAAAACAATAGAAAAAATGAACCACATGTAACGTCACAGTTTCCTACATATATGAATTACCCAGATCCTCGACTTTTGTGTTTTCCTTGGTCATAATGAAATGAGATGACTTTGTAAACTGATCAATCAAAAAAAAGATAGCATTACTCTCTTAGGATGTCCATGGTAATCCAATAAAAATAACTGGATACCTATTACTATTTAAAAAATGATACTGGAAGAGAATAAAGAATACTAGATGGTTTCAAATACTCTTTATTTATCTTTTGGATGGTGTAACAACGGGACACAAAATCACAAATGTCATGCTTTATATCTAACAACCATAATATTTTTCCAATTTAATAGTATCTCATAATTGTTTATAGATGAACATCCCATCATGAACCAGGAAAATCTAATAAAACTGAATTCCCCGATGATGTAGTAATGGAAAACAAATCTATAAAATTGAGAATACCATATAAAGATAGATGCCAACCAAAAATGGTCTCCCCTCCACAGAGGGTTTATTGAATTCATCAAACCTCAAAATACTAACTTTGAAACTAAAAAATATACTCATAGACAAGTATGATTTTCACGAACCCACTCAGGTCAACCCTGAACCGGCCTCCCATGTTAGCCTAAAAACCAGGCCTGAGAGTCATTCCTGATATGACAAGGTTAGAGAATAGCACTTGGAATAAAATATACTCAATTTAGAGTGAGATAGACCATAATAGATAGATAAATAAAAAAAATATAAACATAAAATAGTAAACTATATGAATATAATAAATAAAAAATAAATTTTTAGACATACCTCCATGTGAACCCATGGGCCACCTCCAAGTGAAGATTCACACTCGACACAAGAGAGAACCATAGAAAGGCCCTAGAAGTAAAAAATGATAAATAATGAATGTGTGAAACTTTGATACTCTATGGGGATACAAAAATATTAACCATTCTCTATTCCATACATACTAAAAATAAATCCATACTTTCTTGTTTAACAAACATTTATTTAAATTATGGTTTTCATTTACATAAAAATATGTAATAATCTATTTAGTTCAAAAAAACTATTTTCCAATCCATATTCCAAAATGGTTTTAAAATAATGAATTAAATAACAAAAAATCATTATACAAATATGATACATAAGGAAATGGAATTATCTCAATGAAACACAAGCAGTGGAAATAGATTACAAAAAAATAAGTGTTGATATAAGGATTTCTAGTGACAACATAATGTTTAAAATGAGTTTCTATTAAATCACCACCATATCAGGGAATTTATAATACATTAAAAATAGATATAAAGAAATATAAAATATCACCATGTGAACACCCCTTATATGTACTTTTTTTCGAAATCCATCTTTTGGCCTACCTGATATCCAATGTCAATAACCAAATTGGATCATCTCAACTACCCTCCAAAGTGCAACAAGCACCATGGACTTTCCCTCCAAAGGGGGTCTATTCCATATTATTTGGACCAAATCGAAACCATATCTTGAATCCCATTATGAAACATAGGACCCCATAGTAATAGAAAACATGGGAAGTCTGGATGTAAGAATGAATACCACATCCCAATTATGAAAATTCACCATTAATGCTATGTCCCTCCTCCACTCACAACTGAAGTGAATTCTTCAATCAATGGTTATTAATCATGTAGTTTCCCTTAATTTAAGAATGTATTCAAAGGTACCAATTTGGGTTAATCATATTAAAACAATATTATAACACAATAAAACCCACATTGGTGATCTTTTCAAAAATAAATCATATAGTTAAAAATTTATTTAAAACTGGCCAATAGGCCAAAACATATTTGGAATTGTCCAAATAACCTAGTATTAATCCTTTTAAAAATCAAATAAGAAATCAATATTCCTTGAATTTTAACACTATCCTATAAATATTATCTAATAAGGAAAACCTAGAGTGAAAAATGGGAAGTGTTGAGAATCATCAAATAAACTAAATGCATTCAGTACAAAGTTTTAATTCAATTAAATATAAATATTATATAATGAGAAATGCTAAAAAAACACATTCAATTATAGATTTCATTTTTAATTCCTATGCATATAGGGACCAACCTCAATAGGGAGGAAACCAAGTTAAATCATCTCGACACATGATTCCTTAATCAGTGATAGTATACATTTTCCATTTATATGCATATGAATGTTCACATATATACAAGGAAACAAAGACTCTATATATATATCTGAATGGCTTGGAATATTTGAAGGTGTTCTTGATATATATTCTTATACAATAATATACCCCTTTATACTTACACACGTATATATTTCTTACATATTTATATGAGAAAACCTAGAACCAAAATGTATATAAATTGATTCATCCATTAATGAATATATACACATGGGCAACATACATATATATTTGTATATATATTCCTACACATTCATATGCATGTATGTCTCAATTGACTCTTTCAACTCAGATCCCCCACAAAGTGGCCCCATGTTACCAAAAAAAATGAATCCCAATAATTAGAATTCACCAATTAAAATTACGGTTACGAATAAAAATCAATGAAACATTAACCAAAACTAATGGAAAACCCACTACCTTCAATGGTCATAAACAAACTAGCCCTAATGGGACCTCAGATCCATACAAATTGACTCTTACATGAAATCATAAACCAAAACCCCCATTATATTCCGTATGACTGTGATTCACCAAAAGAAGAGCATAAAACAAGAGAAAGATAATTATAGAGTAATGAGGTAACCACAATGAAATGAAAACATCTGAAATAGGGAGAGGAAATCAACCACTAAGGGGAGGGATAGGTGGTGGTGGAATCTATGGGAGCCCCCTTCCAATGTGGGTCATGTCGACAATGGGAGGGGGCTTGGATGATTAGATGGGGGAGGTTCGTAAGATAGTAATAATAAAAAATATTTTAATTAATAAAAATAATTATAATAATAATAGTTACATTATTTTTCGTATTATTTTAATATATTTTTTTAATAAACCACCCATCGTTTGGTTACATGGTTGGCCAATCCATGATCTAACCATTTCCCTCTATTGGAGTACTATACACATTACAAGGGAAGCCACATTGTTTTCTAAATCATATCTCAGTCGTGCGATTTGGATCTATCCAAATTATAGATTCTCTTACATGGTCTATTAATTGTTTCTACCGACATTTCACCTATTCTGAAAACACCCATATTAAAAAATATAAAATGGGATTGACCCAAAACTCAAAAAATGAAAAACAATCTAATTAATCAATTAAATATAATTAAAATGTCAAATATCGGGTGTGACAATTCTCCCCACCATGAAACATTATTTCCACTATAAATCCAAAATATTCAATTGATCTCAACATTAGATAAAAGAAAACCACTACAGAGTTTCAAAAAATGCAATGACCTAGAGCTAATACTCATCCTTCTCGCAAAACCATGATCCCAAAAGGAGACTAGAGAGGTTATCTCTAATGAAATGAACCCACACCGAATGAGAGAACAACTGAGTCCCAAGGACAGAAGACTCCCATCAAAGATTCAATGAACCATATCAAATCCCCAAACACGTCCTCAACATAGAACACCTCTACCCCTAACCTAGAAGTCATTTGGACTCATTCATGATCTCTATGAGCATTCATAATGCATCCAAAAATCTGAGACAACCTATTACGATGAATTGGGTCATATAGAGAAGAAACAAGGAATTCCCCCATCATGATTTCCTTGAAGATAGAGATCACTATGAGGGTGTGATATGGCTGTCTCCCCATCATTTTAGAAATTTGGGTGAAACTAATTTCTTCAATCAAAAACAAGTTCCCAATAAATGTGGCATGGGAAAAGAAATACCTTCATCCACAAACACAATACTCAAAATTCCTTCATAGAAGATAGTTTTATTTAAAACGAAATTTTTAAGAATGGTTGAATGGATAGGGAACTCCCATGAATAAACCAGAAGCCTATGCAATGAAAAAATAGAAATCGTCATGTATAATAAAAGAACTGAACGAAAAATAAAATGGAAGAATGAAACCAACCATGATGTGTCCTTTTAGATTCACTATAAAAACTCTTCCATATCTAGGAAAAATAGGAGAATATACATAGTTTATATCTCCACCATTCAAGAAAACCATATCATAACAGAATAAACAAGATTACAATTCATAATTTCCATAATGTATACAATATCCAAAACGCACCACACGAAATCAAAAAAACACAATAAATAGGATAACCATCCAAAAGTATACATCCTCATAGCACAATAAAAGGGTCAAAAAAACTCCAAAAATATATTTTAACAGGAAGATTAAATAATTGAGATCCACAAAAATGGGATACTAAAATATTTTCCACTAAGATATCAAAGACAACCAGTTATGTCAACAACCACCAAAGCTATAGGTTTCTCTACAATCTGAAAAGATTAACCTTGAGACCGATTGTTGGAGACTTTTTTTCTTAATACATATAATGACCTGTAATAAAGACGTAGAGATATCAATCTGAAACAACTTATATTGATAGTTCATTTTACATAACCTCCATTAGGTTTCCCAGGTGGCCAAGCCATATGAATCATTTCCTCTTAATCAAACTATGTATGAGTTATTCATCTTTTATCATATAAAAAAGGTGGGAGACAAAGTAAGACAACTCAAGTGTGCTCATATGTTTAGAAATGCTCAAAATCAACCACTCAATTCTTAGTTGGGGTAGATTCTTCAATACGAATACCTTGAGCCTCCCTTTTTCCTAATTCCCTCAAAGTCTCCTTTCACTTAAAATTTGACAAGATCACACAACTAAATGATAACCAACCCAAATTTTGAAATCTAACCTTCACATAAAATAGAATGGAAGGCACCTCAAAAAAAGGAAAACTTAAAAAAAGAAAGCATCACACCACTACCATCATTCAAAACACTTAAATCCCCTTTTTCCATTTCATTTGAAAACAAAAAACCCATTATAAGATAAGTACCCACCATTTGTATTCGATGAATCCTCACATATACACATATTTTTGAAATCGCAAGAACTCATACACATAATCTAATGACCAACCTTCCAGTTACCCCATATGGAAATACATATATGTTATATTCATAAGAATACCAAGAGAAAATCCAAAACAATTATCCATCCCCAGAAACAATTCAACTGAAATTCAAATTCCCCACCAATTTGATGCCAACCATTATAATCCCAAAACAATGAATTTATCAGTTCTCCATTTTCAATAACACCTATTTTAAATTTTACAAAACAGACCAAAATCTGAAATCACATTCCAAAATGACTCCCATTTTAAAAAAATACATTTCAATATAAAAAATACTCAACATTTTCATTTTGGAAAACCTAATTTTGTTAAACAAATAATAATTTTTAAAAAAAAACATCATTTTAAATACTAAATAAAATCACCCAAAAATATCCTATACAAACATGATGAAAAAAATGAAAACCACCACTCCATAAGTCAAAATCCCAAAATATATAAAAATAACTATGCACATATTGGTCACATTATATTGTAGCTCGTGTGCCAATAGAGTGAAAGCACTAAAGTTTAAAAAATATAGATTCATGGTCTATTCACAGTGTTCTATGCCATGCACGACAACCATGAATGTTGTAAGTCCCTCTTAAATTCACTCCATAATTTAATGTTTTTAAAAAAATTCATAAATACAAAATATAAATCTTCTAAACTCAAAAAAATTATTCAAAACAACCAAGATCCACGATCATATTTTGATGAAACCCCATTCCGAACTACGGTGGAAATTTATGTGTCTTTTGGAATATGTGATGAAAAAGAACATACTCATCACTGACCACTTGAATTATGACATTCCTAGCACTAAAATATTAGACATCCACAAATAACAAGAACTAATATTTCTCTGATACCATTTTATCCTGAACCATCCCAGGACATCCCCAAACTAGTCAACCAACCTAGCCTATAATATGTCCCAAGAGGCGTTCCCGATCCTCTCAGGATACAAACTTTTGTTGGGCATAAAATAATCTCAATTGGGAGAAATTTAGACCATAAACTATAGGTAAATAAATTAATTTTTTTTGAAATAAATGATTAGACTATAAGAATTAAATTAATAAATAAAAATGGATAGAAATACCACGATGTGACCTTATGGACAAGGTCTAACTAGAGAACCACACAAACACACCCAGATCGAACCAGATCTATGACATAAAACTGAAAAATGATAATTAATTATTGTGTGCACAATAGGATTTTATTAGGGATGATAAAATAATAACCACTCCCTTTTCCATACCTTTTATAAAGAAATACATGCCACTTTATATTGAAATAAATTTATTTAAAATTTCAGTTTTATTTAATTAAAAGAAGAATAAATCTAATAATTTAAAAATAACACTTTTAAAAACAATTTTCCAAAATTTATTCAAAAGAATGAAGTATTGATTAATAAATAAATTGACAAATAAAAAACATATAGTGAAGGAAATATCTCAAAGAAACACAAGCATTGAAAATAGTGTATAAACAAATAAGTGTTAATATAGTGATTTTTAGTGACAAAAAACAATTAAAATGATTTTTTATTAATAAATCACAGATCAAGGGGCTAAAAAATACAAGAATAAAATTTATAATCAGATATACATATACACCATGAAAATAGGCCTTAGATTTACATGTTCGGCAATAAAAATTATGACATATCAATGTTATCCAATGTAAATAACCAACTTGGCTGCTCTAAACTAGCCTCACCAATGGAAAACCCCTCAAGAACATTCTCGAACAACAGGATCCTATCTATATAATAGATAATAAATTGTAAATGTATCTTCCCTACCACTATGAAGCTTTGGATTTCAATGATATTTAATATGTGGAAGTTGTGGAATCAAAAATGAACACCACATCTCAATAATGAAAACCCATTATACATGTTAAGGCTCACCTCACAAAACCATCCATATGAATTCTACCTCGAATAGAGTTAAAACACGGAGGTTCCATCCTTTCCCTAAATCATTAAAATGTACCAAGATTGCCTCCTAAATTGAAAAAATAATAATTTCTCAATTTGAAAACCCACACTTGATCTCGTTAGAAAAATAAGAAATATAAGAATGTTTTTTTTTTGAAAATGAGAAGAAGGAACAAAAAAATTTGGACATTTATAAATAACCTAGTATGAATAATTAGAAATGTAAAAAAAAGACCTAATGTTTCTAGGAATTTCAAAACCATCCTTGAAACATGTTTTAATAAGAAAAACTTATATTGAAACATGAGAAGTGTTGAAAATCATAGAAAAAATGAAATATGTTCAACATATCATTTTAATAAAATTTACTAGATTTCTGATATAACGAAAACACCCAAAAAAACACATATGAAATTATAGGTTTCTTTTTAATGGGCTATAAACAGGGGGACCTACCTCAAAATAGAGAGAACAATGCGAAAACGTCTTGGCACATGATTCCTTCATTGGTGACCACTGGGAACTTCCCTTTTCTTGTTGCACTCAGATGCATGTTAACATATATATATTTATATATAAGAGACCTATACAACTATAAATATTATAATGTCCATGGATATGTTTGAGCGGTTCAATATATTTATATTATTAGCATGAATATATCCTTTTACACATTCACACATATACATTTATCACATATATGTATATATATAATCACACCTTCAACCAATATATATATTCATACCACTATGAGTGAATATATATATATAAATGGGGAACTTACATAAATATACATTATTACCTATGAAAATTCATATCAGTATCCTTTGACTTTAGAGACACAAATCTACCTCAACATGGTACATGTAACTCTAAAAAAATATAATAATTCCAAAAAATATAAATAACCTAATTAAAATTTTGAAAAACAATAAAACCTGATGAATAATTACTCAAAACTAATGGGTAACCCTTTTCTATCAATAGACTTGGGAATAACTAGCCCTAGTTGGACATGATAACCATATACAATGAGGCTGACATGAAATCAGAAACCAAAAGCTCCTTTGGGGTTTGGCCAATCGCGAGCCACGAGAGGAAAAAAATTAGATGAAGATAAGGATAGAATGAATTTGATACCATACCATGATGAACACAATCGAAATATGCAGAGGAAATCAAGCAACAATGGACAGGAGTTGCAGTAGTAGTATATAAGGGATCTACTTCGAGCGTGGGTTATGAAGACCAATGTATGGGGATTGGATAATCATGTGGGTGAGTGTTATAAGATAATAAAAATTATAATAAAAAATTATAATAATTATAAAATAATAAAAATAATAACATTATTATTATAATTTTTTGAATTTTTTTTAAAAAAAATGGAAACAATGCATGGATTGGATACATGGATGGTCAAACAATGCACCAATCGTCTGCCTCTACCAGAGGCGATAGACACCTCACACCAAAAGATGGATTGTTTTCCAAAAAAATTACTAGACACAAAAATTTTCTCTGTTAAAATTATAGATTCCCTCTCATGGTCTGTGCACAGTTTCTACAAAACATGCGTTGACCGTGCGCCTATGCCGGAAACCAACAAATTTTACAATTTTATACTAGTTTGAACTAAAACACAAAAAAAATCTAGAAAATAAAATATAATTATTAATTAAAGGTCATGGTGTTAAAATAATAAATTTATAATGGTCAAAACCATACCTAAAACAACTTCCCAAGTATCCAAATGTATCAAACAAAAAAGCATCATATGATTTCACTCTTCCATATACTCCAAAAACAACATGCAATGGAAATTTCATACTACGATAATTTTTAATAACCTTCCACTTCCCTAAGGATTATATTGAAGTTAGTTATTTGATGTTATTCCACCCACTACCTCTATCTAATATTCATGTCATTCTGGGAAATGATATAGCTCAAAGTCTTTGGGTATGAAGTGAATATGATCTTTTCCCAAAAAAGATAATTCCACCAACACTTAAATACATGAATAACTGTTGAAATAACTAAATCATGTGTGGAATAATTCTTCTCATATGGTCAATGAATGTGAGGAATGTAATCTACCACAAGATCATCCTTCATGAGATCACAACCCAAACAAGTGCTAGAAGCATCGTAGAAAAACACATACCCATTAACAGGATCATGTAAGATCAGAATACGAGCCTATATTCTATGTATTTTTATTTCATCAAAGGAAAATTCACATTTTTAATCCCATGTGAATTTTATCACCTTCCAGGTAAGAGTAGAATTTTTCACACTAAATTAGGTAAAATCATGATGAACAATATATAGAATCTAGATAGACCTAGGACTCTCAGAATCTCAATGACATTCTCTAAAATAATGTACCCTAATATCATCACTTCATAAATATATAGTTTCATTTTGAAATCATTCCATTCAAACTTTGACATCTCAGGATTTCCAAAACTAAACACAGATGTTTCTTTTTCTTGTTCTCAGATCATGAATAAACAAAAATAACATCTATGAACACTATGTCAAATGTTTTGAGATACTTAGGGAATATACAAATCATCATATCCATAAAATAATTTGAAGAATTGGTCAGAACAAACGGAATCACAAGATATTAATAAGGGTCATTCCATATTTTGAAATACGAATTTTGTTTATCAGGCTCTTTAAATCTGAGCTAATTATAACCAAATTCAAGATCAATCATCTAAAACTAATTTCCTCTCATTAACTTATCAAAAAAATCATCCATCTGATGAAAAAATTCATATTATTAACTATTACATAGTTTTAATTATGATTTCATACAAAAATTTTAATTGAAACATCTACCTTCTTGGTAAAGAGAACTAAGGATTCCCATGGAAAATCACTTATAAAACAAAAACTATTTTCACCAGATCTTCCAAATAAATATTCATATCTTTCAGAACTATTGGTACCATATGATATGAATGTATTTAAATATACTACGTACTGACCACCAGGTCAATCATAAACAGTACCTCCCTCTTTGGAGGATACCAAAGAAAACATATGAGAAAACATCAAGAAAATCCTGAACAACAGTTATATGATCTACAATAGAAGAAACATTATTTGGTAAAACTACCCAAAAAGAAAAAAAATATATCTCTGGGTGAGATGGTCTTAAATGACTAGACCATGGGTCCCGCAATCTGGTAAACACCAATGTGCTCCCATAGTCCACCTGAAATTAGTCACACAAATGATAACAAACAACCACATCATGATATGATACAATCCAATCAATTCTTATAATGACATAAAATATATCCAAATCTAAAATAAGAAAATCCCAAACTAACTCGGCATCATCTATTTGTAGGGAAAAAATAAATGGAACCCATGTTTTTTTTCTTCCCAAGAGGTGTCATTAACTCCTTAACTAAGGACAATATATATGTTATAAGATTAGCCATATCAACAAAATGAATTGATATAAATAATTGGGAACCACCAATATCAAATAATTATACCACAACTTAATATAAAATAAATATTTTACATTTCTTTGTCACTATACCTATATCTAATAATATTGAAAACAAATCTACTATGTTTAGTTTCAACACTCCTGATGATTTTGGACGGATCCATGTAGTCTAAAAAGCATATGACATCTCTATTTTATCCTTTATTGTCAAAAATCCATGGCCCATATGAGGAGTAGACATATCCTGAAATAAATACAACATATGACCAAAATGTTCCCATCTATTAAACTTCTTTGAAGGAGAAGTACATGAAACTCATGTGTGTCTAAACATTCTACACCAATATTAAGTAAGAGGCACATGACTAGCTAAAACCGAAGGTGTTGAAGAGTACTTATTCAAAGAAACTCCTCCCCCACTCCTATGATAATCATTATACTTCCTCTTTTTCCGTAGGAACCATAGGAGCATACACTATGTGGATGAGAAGGGGATAAATATCCAACCATACATGTGGTACTATTTTCTAACCTTATACCAATATCCATTATCTCTACATAAGTTGAATTATTTACCATAAATAATTTAGATATTATATTTGGTCATAAAACATGTTGTTACTTTGTACATTTCATCTGATCATTATTTACAACCTATGTGGATAAACAAACCATCTCATCAAATTTATTGGTGTATGATGACACAAAATTCTCTCCCTACAATAATGAGAGGAACTGCAGATAATTCACCCTATTTAGTGACTATGGATAAAATAGATGGAGTTAGGAAATCTTTAAACCATTATATTATAGGATCACATGCCTATCCACATGTACTATAGAGTCCTACTGTCGCTGGATAGGATTCTCAAGTATAAATGTTTCACACATCATCTTAATACTAATAGGTGTATCTAAGAGGTCAAATATTTAATTTATCATTTAAATCCAATTCAAAACATGTATTGGTTCACTCATAGGATTAAAGGAAGGAAGTTTCTCACACAAGAACACATTAGACTAGACTCTTTCTCATATAACTCCTGGTTTTACCTCAACAACATTGTTTTGACCTTTTTGAACTTTCAATTCAAAATCATGAATTGCTCACACAATATCCTGAATAAACTTCTGATCCATTAGAGGATTATCTTAAGGAGTATCAGATGAAACCTCCTACGTAACTCATAGAACTAATATTAGGTTTATACTAATACATAGTGAAATTATATAAATGATAACCAAACTGAAAAAACATAGATCAAACTAGACGACTGATAAGAAAAAACTAATATTAACATCAACAACTCAAAGATGGAGATACCCATCCCCACATCCCTTGGTACTTTATTATCATAAGGGGAATATATGTTCATGAACTAACTATAATATACCTATCAAGTCATAGAAATATTATATCATGTATACCAAATTTCCCAAGACCAGGATTCTTGAGGACATACCACCTCTTATACAGAACACTAATGAAGAAAACAGAATAACCTCTCAAACTTGTATTGAGAGTGATTAATCACATACCCGAATGTGGTTCCTAATCCACATGGGTTGGTGTAAAGTACTCAGTCATGAAATAATAATTATACGGAATGGTTTCACTATTCATGAAGTAAAATTATGGTTTATATATACAATAGAGAGAACAATGGAAAAGATAAATATTTTCAAAAACTCAAAAAAATTGGAAACCTTTCAAATATTGATATCCATGTAAATTTATAACTACAATGGACTACCAAAATTGTAAAAATAATATATAATCCATATGATTGTGTGGGAATAATCCCACCAACCCACCACCAGGAACCTCACTGAGTTGATGGAGAGCCTTGTTTCCTCATTATAGTTCATTTCTTTTCACTGCATCGAAATACATAACTTGGTTTATACACACCTGAAGGAGCACATAGGGTTTGATCTAAAATGATCAATTTGGTCCCACCTATGTGTTTCATATCAATTATATGAAAAATAATCCATGACTTGTTAAATATATCTAATTCAGGTCATGATAATAGTTTAAATGTTTTTATATAATATACGTGGAAAAACTATATGATTACCAAATTTTCCCATTTCAAAATAAATATGGTAAAGTTGTTTCAATTAAGTTGAAATACATATATCAAAATATTTATATCATATACAATCTTCCCAAATCATGTACCACATTTCATATAATCGCCATCATATAAATTTTTATTCAAATAAAAGAAAAATATTACAAATGAGGCCTGATAAAAATTAGAGAAATCACAACTATGGTGGTCTAAAGTGATGGAACCCAAGGGTGTACCATCTAATGATATTAATACCTATTGGATTAAAAGTATGAAGGTTATGGAAAAAAATGCTCTCCTATCCTAGAGTGTCCAGAGAGTCTAGGTAGTCTACTGCACCATTCCCCTCCTGCCAATTATGAGACACTTTAGTGATGCTTCCAAGGAAGCCATGACACATGACAATAATGTATTCAATAGGACATGGAATTACACCAAGCCCATGAAGCCAGCTATAAACCAGAATTGAGTTATTTTAAATTTCCCAAAGATCCATCCTCCTCTATATATAAACATTGATACCTATTATAATGGACTTTACCACTCCTGAAAGTTCTTTCGACTTCGCCTCCTCTAAGGTGACATATCATATCAAATCCATAGAAGTAATAAAAAATTAGTATAATCCAAATATGGAAGAACAAGTAATATCATGGATAGGATTACAATACTTAGGGATAGATAGGGCAGTAGTATCTATCATCAATAATCACATACCCATCAAACCAATGCACACATGAATCTAGACTAGATAAAAAAATAATACCCAAGAAATTGAACGCTCAAATAGTTTTAACATGTTCCTAGAACAAGAGTCTTACAGTGAAGACGAAATTACCATGAGAAAACTCCCTAAAGTGGATGATACATATTAATATACCTTCCACTTAAGTACCAATGCCATCTCATGTGATATATTTTCTAAAATTTCTCATCAGATCATTCACTGAAAAAAAATAAAAAAACCATTTACCAATGCATTGAAATCCATTTCCATTTACCATATCCTAGGGAAACCAGTCATTTATAAAGAACCATTTCCTCAGACTAAAAAAAATCTCTCATATCACATAACATCACTTAATATAATAATTTTTAAAAATAAGAGGAATGAAGTTCACTAACACAATATTGAGATACAATCACAAACCTCAAATATCTAGTCTCCACATTCTCAATAGAATCAACCAAAATAATGGATTTAAAACACATAAACAACACCCGAGAACCAATCTACACATCATAAAATTGATTAATTTTAAAAAAAATGACTATAAGATATGAGGAAACATCACATACTGAAAAAACACACCCCCTTTACACCACTAATGACAAAGGAAACATCCCTCAGAACAAGATCACACAACTGATCAAGAAGAAAAAAAAGAAAAGACATCACCATAAATCAAAATATATAATTTTTCAACCCAACATCACTACCGTGATCAATGGAAATGATGATTAAGCAAAGATCTACTACTTATAGAGATGCAATGCATCTCCCCTGATGATCTAACATTGAATGAAAAATTACAAATTGATTAGAGGCTACCAAAATCACTTGAGATAGACTCTATATTGAGATAATGGAGGAATGAGAAGGAATGATTGAAAATTTATCCAATACAACACCCTAAAATCCATCCTTCAAATAGTTCCATGTTTTATACTCCATTTATACATTGTGTAATAATTCATTTCTCAACTCCATCAAACTTTCTAGTGTAATGGACTCAAACCACAAAATAAAATCCCTGAAAACATGCAAATAATTATATAGAGTAATGGGTAACATCCCTAGTCTCTCGTAATTGATACATAAACTAGTGACAAGGATCCTAGGTCGGTACAACTCAACCTGTCTGCATCCCTAGTATCCAACTTATAAAAATAATGAATAAACATCATTGAATCTCAAAAGATTCCAAGGGAAAAAATGGTTATATATCATGATCCTCTACCCTCTCAATGTATTGAAAGGGGTATTGTTTTGAAAAATTCCACAGGAATCCTACCTATACACACTAGGTATTTCTCTTACACATGAAATTTACTATATTCCTTCGAATCCCATGTTAATTCATGTGGTGTTAAGAAATTAATAGTCACCCAAAAAGTTTAGGGTACTCAAAAGAAACACATACCTCACCTCCTATAACCTCACAAGAATCATCCCCAAACAATTCCATTTACAAAAATAATAGAACAATATAATCAAAATATCCCACAAGGGGATACAAACCACAATGGGATAAATAATCACATGGATCTCAAACAATGGTATTTCACACATCTGAAAACTAATTATGTACAAACCATCCTAATACCACATTAAAAAGAACATTAAAAAATATTCAATACATTTGAAATAGATACACATATTCTTCAAAAAAAGGAAAAAAATACAATGTTTTATTACATTTAAAATAAAATAGAAATGTTTTAATGCACCACCCATAAATTTATTTCTTCTCCCAGACATGGTCAAATCACATGAACACCACCCCATATGTTTAACCTATAAACCAAATGGTATCAAAACATTTTAAATCACAATACATTAATACAAATTCACATATAAAACATTTTAACAATACATGGAATTTTTAGAGGAACTTGAAAATAAATTTATAATATTTTCAAACAAATATTAAATGATATGAAGAAACATTATAAAATAAAATATGCTTTTTAAAATCCTTTCTGGAATTTCCTCAAACTAATGGCATGCATTTTTTGTTAAAACAAAATTTTAAAGAAATTTTAAATTCGGAAACCCATCATACACTAACAAAATATTGTTTTAATTAAATTTAGACATTAAGAACTACCATAACTAAATAATTTGAAAAATTAATTAAAACACTCAGATATAAATGTTTTCATAAATAAATGGTTAAGGTGAAGTGATTCAACAAATCATGTGGAACAAAGATTAAAAAATAGAGAATTTTTCACAACCGATAGTGGACACCAAACTAGTGAAGAAAATACCCATATGAAACCTAATCAATAAGGAAGTCAGACCAATTGATCAAATAATTAACCTAAGGTTAATCCAAACAAAGACCATGTACATGTCAATTCAAAAATTAAGGGGATTATGAATTGGAATATTTGAGGAACTCGTACAATGAGGTGGTGATTCTAAATTACCTTAAAATACAAATAATCAATCAAGGAAACTAGGGTTAGAAGAGGGAGGAGGGATCGAGGTGGGTGTTTCTAACATGGGAGAGTCATAAACTAGGGAGGAGAAGTTTTGAATGAAAATTTTCAAAATAACTAATATACAGAATATTAAAATTTTAATTATTGGTAATGAATCATTTTTAATTCTCAATATTGAACAAACAATTAAACATTGGTACTGCAAACACGACACACCAAAAAAGTCAAATGTTCAGTTATTCCTATGATATTTCACTAGATATATAGTATGGTTCCAACCATTAAAAATATAAATATATATTATTGATCAAAGTTTTATGGGAAATTCATGGTTTTCTAAACATGTTGGCTAACTGCGGACACCTTTAAAAAATTCAAATTTTAATATTTCCAGAAAAAATATACCAAAAATCATGAAACTCCTAATGGACTATGAATAATAATAGATAATTAATAACTAAAACTCAGTGACATGGAAACTGCTACAATTTTCTAACAAATAGCATTATTAATACATATAAATTCATTAGCAATGGATGAATGAACCCGAGGAACTACAACTCTATCACCCCAAGAAATAGATTGTTGGTTTAGTCCAACATTCCACTAATTTAATGAAGAATATATTTTTATTTTATTATCAATGATTTCTATTTTTGATGTTATCAAAATATATATTCTATTTAGACATAAAAAATATTTATAACTATTATAGTGACCTTAAATTAATCCATTGACCAAATGAACTGAAAAGGGACAATGAGTCAAAAGTGTAAAATCACTAAGTACTTAATTGAATTTGAGTGTATTAGATCCACCACAACACTGATTTGAGTAACCACATAAGGAAATATATAACTCAATAGAATTTATCTAAGGATAAAGGTGACTAAAAATCTATGTGGACTAACAACCTTCCTAGTCGATCCACAATGGTGTAATGTTTACAAACTCCTCAAATAGACACACGAGTACCTAGGTGACTAAACTCCAAGTGAAGTAACTACATATAATATCCATTATATCCACGAAAGAGAAAACTATCAAATATTTTTTATATTATTCCACACCAAATACATGATGTAACCAAGTAAAATCTTTAAAAAAATCAAAAAAATATTGAATTTCCATGCATTAAAATGAAGTCCTTTAATGATATATGGATCAACCGAACTACATATCAATATAATATTACAATGTTTTTTCCAAATTATTTAATGAATTGTGAGGAATAAATATTAAATTGTATACATTAGGAATCCTTGTACAACTAGAAATATACTTTCAAAATATATTCTAATAGAGATATATATAGAATTAAATTCAATTTAGGTAGTATTTAATACCTAGAGACATTATGTAGTGTTTGAGGATGGCTGATGTCTATAAATAAAAATATTTTTTACAGGTTGTTATCATTATTCCAAAAAATTTAAAGGTCAACAAGTATTTGTGAGAAAAAATATAGGAAATAGATCACATAAATTACATAAATAAGAACATGTGTTTCGACACTATTATCAAAACCTAATATTACCTATTGTAATTAAATATTAACTAAAATATCTGATAATACATTTTTATAAATGTAGCATGTACTCCATATCGTAAAACAAGTCAATGAGATAAGATAATAACACCACTAAACAACTAAAATTCAGTTTATTTCAAATGATTCATCAAACATTCAACTCTACATATATCAATTCTACATTTCATTTTTGTTATTCATAGTGATCTTTGTAAGTTATTTTAGTGCATACTCAATTACATCAGGAAATATTACACATATACTCTTTCAATTTTTTCTTTCAACTATTTATTTCTACAGAAACTATAGAGGAGGTTATGTTATATCATATACAACTATATGTATTGTTGTAATTTTTATATCCAATTAAGGTTGTGGATAATCATGTTTATTTTATTAAATTCTCTTTAAGTGATTCATTTTATACTGAATAGGACTAGGTCTCGCAATGAGACAAAAAATCTTTTTAGAATTTTGGGTCTATTTACATTTTTTTATTCTATTTTAAAACATTTTTCCAAATCACATTTGGAATACTATGCTTGGATAGTTAATGTCTTCAAGTGATATATATACTATTAAATTTGATTTTATTGATCTTTAATGATTATGTTATTCTTAATTTATTATAACCATGTTTTTTAATGTTAATGAGAATTTATTACAAAACATTAAATTAGAAATCCATACTATATTAGTAAATTCGGTGTTTTTTAATGTGGGTGAATTTTTACTAAATAATTTTTAAGTGAATTTTTCATCAAATGATCATATCACACCCCTCCCCTCTTGAGAACTCGACTTCTCCCTACATTATGTATCAATTTTTCTTTCTTTATTGTCCTTTGTATTTTTTATACATTGATCAAGTCACCTGGACAATATCAATAATTTATTTTATTATTATAATTATGTAACTATTTATAACTCTATATCAAAAGGTCATTCCATAAATAAACCACCTTATATTAATGGAAAATACTATTCTTTGTTAATAATAAAAAAAATCATCTACAACATACATGTTTATATATTGGGGTTGTAATAGAAGATCAATATAAAACACACACAAAATGTTTTAGAATTAATGTTGTTGATTATACTGAGGATTCATTTGAAATTAACTATAATTATATGAATTAATTATATTTTTATTTTAGAGTGAAATTATTTAATAGATTATCTACATATGATACTTCTTTCTTAATCTAGGATACATTTTCTATATGTTATGAAGGAACCTAAAATGTTGAAAAATGAGACTTCAAACTTATGTAACTAAATATGATAAATCCATAACAAACCTTGATGATTAAATTATTTATGTGTATTATATGTTATATAAAATCATTAACACCATGTTTTCTCTTAAACCAAATGTGCACGAGAACCCCATGTTTTGAGAACACTGATATGTATACTAAATCCTTGGACTGGTACTATTGTCACTATTAGAAAGTCCTATGAAATTTGTAAGCTTCAAATTGAGGAACTAAATGGAAAATTAATTATGTATAAGTGGGAATAAAAAATAAACACTTATTAGAATGTTACATCCAATATTTCTATTGTTTTCATAGATTATCAATCAAAATCAATGGAATTTGATAAATCTGATAGCACTTGAGTGAGTGAAGCTTACTTAGATAGTGATGATGATATGTCATATCATTAAATAATGTTTACTATGTTTTTAATGACAATATGTTCACTATAAAATCATATTCTAAAGGAAATTATGAGAATAAAGGGAACTATAAGAAAGATGATGAAATTTTAGAAGTTACCTATTATAAATAAAAATAATATTATTTAAATATTAATAGCTAAAATTAAAATACAAGAAGAATTATGAATTTCGTGGAAATCATCACATTTAGTATATAATCGAACCATTGATTAATTTATAGGATATATTATATGATTTTAAATTGGAAAACAAATTATTCTCATAGAAAGGAGAATTCATTCTTTATATGAATGAAACATGAGTTAATAAATATCATTCATATTCCTTATGAAAATGAAAAATCATATATTGTATCTACTGAAAAATCAGAATATATAGCTTTAGGAAGCTATTATGCACAATTTCTATTGGTGAAATACACATTTTTAGATTATGGGTATCAGTTTTGACATTTCCCTATAAACTATGAAAATAAAATTGATTTTAATATCACAAAGAATAATTTATCTCATTTTAGGTTTAAATATAATAATATAAAATATTTCTTTCTCAAATAATATTTTTAAAAATGGGATATAACTATTGATTTCATTATCTATAAATATCATCTTGCGGGATCTTTAAAAAGCCTTTGAATAGTGAGTGATTTAATTATATAAGACAATAATTAGTATTGATAAAACATTAACAATTATTATATTTTTAATATGATATATCATGAATTAGTAAAATTAATTTTTTATATAAATTATTAAATTTTTATATAATTAATATGGTAACATTATGTTTCTATTTATGTTGGTCATATGGTCAACGAATTTGTTCATATGGTTTATTGAATGATTTTTAATAATTATGGAAATTAATTTATATTGTTTTTTAATTTCCAGAATCCCTCTGTGATTATATTTTTTATGTCTATTTTATTTTATTCATTTTCTTTAATGATTACAAATGCTAAAGTGATTTTAAAATTGCCCCGAATTAGAATTTCAATCACCTCTCTTCTCTCTAAAATTAAGAATAACCAGATTTCAAGAAAATCCTAGCTTCACAACGTTGGAATATCATCATATAATGTCTAAGATGAATTTTTCACTTGGGGGTGTATCTCTAGAAGCCTGAAGAACATCCAAATGATCGAAATATAGATACATTAGAAGTGGAAAAAACATAAATACAAAACTAATTTTTCATAAAGCCATTCCAGAAAAGTATATTGTTATAATGTTTTTTAGATCAATTCAATTCATGGTATGGTATGTTGTGATATAGTAATGATGAACTAAGTGTTTCATAGATACTGAATTACATTTTTATAATCATTTTATAAAATTGTTCTATGTGAACAAGGATTTCAAATCTTTTGATAGATGGGATCATATTTTAATGGTTAATGATTGACATGAAAGTATCATTTATCCAAATTTATGTGTTTTGAGCCTATAAGGACCACAAGAAGGGGAGTTTATAAAATATAAATTTCATTACACAATCAATAAAACTCATTTTTATTTTTAATTACATTAGATTAACATGATATTAATAAAAATCCAAGTATGATAAATGTTCATTAGTTCAGTTTTGAGTGTCGGTTGTTACTTAAGTTTATTCAGCATGGTTTTTATCCAGGAAAAGGTTATTTATACATTCTATGGAATCATAATGTTTTATTTTATTGATACATGTTAAATGGACAATGATAAGTATAAAAGGATTTTTTATGAGTCCTACGTATGTTTTGATCATTACATCTTCTCTATATAATTGTTTAGCATATCAAAAGTTCACTTTTACTTGGTTAGAGATTAAGGGGATTGATCCTCTAGGGGAGGAAAAGTATAGTAATTAAATAGGAATTTTTATAAATCAAACCACATGTAATAGAAATAATTTTTGATGGAATCCTGGGAAAATATGTTGATTTATTATGACAATATGTGGTGTGAGAATTCCCATCCCATATAGAGTTATAGCAAACCAAGATATACAATTTATCTAGGTTTGGTTCTTGACCATGAAGTTGAAGCATAAAATTATCCAGATGAAATTAAACATTTTATTTAAATGGAAAAGAAATATGAAGAAATTATGGTATATAAAATCATTTTTAGTCTCTAGTGGTTAAAAAGGATACATATCCTAGGGAAGGAGTAGTAGATCATGTGGGGGATAGTAACCCATGATCTTTGATAATTGAAACTTATCTCAAACATTCTAGAATTGATAAAAATAAGACTATGTTTATAGATATTACACCAGTATATGCGATTGGGGACATTTAATCATTGACTCTATATCTACTAGAGAGCAAAACACTATTGGGGCCCCTATTGTTGTTTTGGATCCACATTCTCCTGGAAGTAATAGTATGGATTGTAAAAACCAGAGTATTTAAAAGATGAAAATTGTGTTCAATAGATTATGTGACACAAGAACATTGATATTAAATGAGCCTATAATAATATTTATTTAAATTTAATCTCTTATATAACGTTCATTACAGAAAACATTTTTTAATCTGAAACATTAAATTTTTTCTTTCAAATGGACTTTTGAGGAAAATTGGGAAACCAAAATAGTTATACAAAGTCATGTTAAATGTAGTAAGAAGTGATAAAGTCATTAAAAACCAGAATGATTTTATTTGAGTCACTTACCTTACATAGCCTCTATAAAATAACATGTACCTTCATGATTAGATAATCATAGAGTAGATTGTAAAACTGACTAGCCAACTGTTCTGATGTTTGGATGTATACCACTCTATTGATCTTTTATCGATGAATCCTAATAACATTTTTTATATATTTTCTTGATACAGGTTACTTGATCCTAATTAACATATACACATTGATCTACATCTAGGATTTTACACTTATAAAAATCCGATTCATTGAGATATTGTGGATCTAATAGCATTTCATCATTAGGTTGAAATATGAGAACCATATTTTCTATTTTTCCATTTTCCTCCTTTTATTCTTTTCACCCTTACACCTTACCCTATGCCCCAACCCACTGTTTTCTATGTTCTCTAATTCTGTGATTTTGATAAGATGACCTTTTAATTATATTATGATCATGGAGTGGTGTTCCTATATTCTTCACCTTGGATGTATTGTAAGGCCTAGTTTCCCCACAGGAAACTCCATTAGAGTTCTATAAGATATGATGTAAGTCTACATCATATGAAGCTACCTCCTCAAGCAGTACGTCCATAGATTGTAGAAGCATCTCTCCCTGCTATCTCCCTTTTTATGCTCATCCATAAAGAATTCCACTTCCTGGATCTCTTAAACATTGGATTTTCCACAATTTTTTGGATGATCATGTCTCTATCTATCTATAAAGGTAAGTTTACTCTTTACATCATTAATATTTCGTATTCTTAGTCACATTAAAAATAAGTGGGTTACTGTTTTTTTTCTATCCAATATTCATTATTGGGATATGAATTCCACTAAAATATCCTTCAAATTTAATTTCATGTGAGGTTTTTTCATAACTCACTTCCGCTGACCCTACACCTGGAAGGAATTTGGTGTTTTTCTATATGCGAATTTCTATAAAAATGTAATAAATTCGATTACACATGTTATTAAAGGAAAATATCATTCTTGGGTTGAGCCCCTTCATAGTGTTCAACCAACTGTTAGAGCCACGAATTTGTTCCTCCAAGTCCTAGAAGCACATAGAACACATTTCCTCTATTGGTTATATCATCTCTTATGGGTTTTTACCACTACCTACTCACACAACAATTGCATATTTGTAGGGTGGTCTGTCATTCCCCTCTTTTGACCTTGTAGGACTCGTGTTTTTCATTGAACATAAATTCTTAATATATCTAATAGGGACAACATTACGATCCTCCAATATCTGACAAGAATGATTAAATGGATCGTCTATGCTACCCGATGGGATTCCATCGATAACCTTCTATCTCACCTCCGTATTTGTAGAACAGATACCATTACAAACAACCTCTATGAGTTCCACAGTAGAAACATTCCACACAACATCATCTCATCCGGATCTAGATATAATATGAATAATCATCATAATATCAACAAAATACTGTCTTAGATAAGTGAATACATCCTCTACCTTCAGATCTGAATTTTTTATGTTATACACACTTTGCTTGGAAGCATATGGTGTAGAACTGGAATAGATTTTAATGGCCCTGACTATTATCCCTATCCCAAATGTCAATAATTGGATATATTTTCAGTATTTATGTCCTCAATGAAACCATGAATCTAGATGAGTAACCGATTAAAGGGTGAATATTAATCATTCTAGTACTCAAATACCACCTATTTATTCCATATAAAGTCTTCCAAAACTACAATACACACCTATTCCATGAGTCACCTACAGACATCAACCACAATAAAAATATGAAGAGATATGAGGTGAAAAACTAGATTATATTCAACTATTAGCACACAAGTATCATCATACTAAATTTCCAATCATCTTATGAATAGAAGGATTTTTAATAGGCAATGATAATCCCACAAATATTTCATATAATAGAATAGAAAGAGAATATAATTTCATGTGAATATCATATGACTAGAGAAAAAGATATGATTAGAAATCATTGATAGACCAAGGGGAACTAGGGTAGGATATAATTAGATCATACACTAAGGTGAAACTAATCATCATAGGTTGGTTATCCAGTAGCCCAACCACCACTCGACACTCAAGAACCCCCGACCTAAAAATAAACCTATCAAATTCATAAAATGAATGTCAATTATTCTTGAAATGAGCGACCATGGTCATCATAAGAAGATATGATGCCTTTGAAAATACATTAAATGAATCCTTCAACTATGGGGATCGATTGTTGAAATCCAAATCCTTAGGGTTATTTGAAGTCGCTATGATGGAAGAAAGAGAGGTCGGATCAAATAATGGGAGAAAGGGACAATTCCTAGAACTAGAGCATTGAGGAGGAAAATCATCCCCTCTTAAGTGGGGTGGAAGGGCTCATAGCTGCGACCGTCTCTAACATAGGGCTTCATTAGTATAGGGAAAGGGCGAGCATGAGCTGTTTACAAGAATAATTTAGTTTAATCAAACCACAATATACTATTACAATGTTATTATTTAGTGTGACTATTATAAATAGTCGTCAAATTGGAGGGTATGGGAATGACAAACTAAATGAAGAAAATTTTGAGTTTGTCAAATTTATAATATAAATTAAACATCTATTCATTGATTATAAATAAAATAATAATCATTTTAAATAAAATTGAAATGTTTTTCAAAAACCAATACTTTCTTAAATGGCGGTCTAGTAATGATTTTCACACATTCATTAATATAATTTTTTTTATCATTTTTGGAAAATATAATTTAAAAAATAACATAATTCTTGAAATCCTCATTTCATAATTATATTTTTTTTAAAATTTTATGGATAGATTAATTTTTCAATGAATTGTGATATATATCAATTTTATTTAAAAAAGTGTATATTTTTAAAAGAATATAGATGTTCCATTATATTTTAAAATTGTTGTATAAATAAATTTATATAAATTTTATTATATTTAATACAATATTGGTAATTTTAATAAAAAACTTATTTAATTTGGATAAAAAAACATTTTGTGATTTTTAAAAAATTTCCTTTGGAAAATAAAATTTTCATTACTTCTTTGGTTTAATTTTCAATTAAAATTATCCAATTATATAAATGGAATTTGAAAATAATATATTCAATAATTTTAATTTTAATAATTAATATAACATAACATGATAAATATTATTTTTTTCATAATTAAGAGTAAAAAAAGAAAAAATCTAATTACTAAATGTGAGGATAAAATTGGTTTACTAACTAGTTAAACAAAAATAGAAAGGTATAGAATGACTTAATAACTTGAAAAATTAATATTTTATTACCATATAGTGACAAAATCTCAACCATGGTTCTATAATGAGCCATTGTAGTTCCTAATATCACTTGAGAAACATGGGTATGAATGTTTCATTTAGCATTTTCCATGTGTGACATCTCTAAATATTTTAAAAGGCCACTGCCTCTACTCCACTATTCACACACGATAAAACATTTGTTGGTTAATACCTATCCAAATATAATTAAAAAAATTATAATAATGGGATTTGAAATGTGAAACATTATTTAACATTTCTCTATTCCTTCTATTTGAAGAACAAAGACAATTGTGTTATAATGTAAATATACATCATGGGTAACATTATGGATAATATTTAACCATGATCCAATAAAATGGACTATAATTACTAAACCCATACATACAAGAAAAATGAATCAATTATCTCATGAAAAGGTAATTTTAAACATGGATTTTTAATAAATAGGTCATAAACGAATTTACGTAAATAATATATGGAATGTAATATATGTGTATGGTTTTATAAAATATGTTTAATGAAAATATATTTATTATAATTTTGTTATGGAAATGTAATATGAATATATGTCCTAAGGTAAGGGTATCTCATATCACATTTAATTCCATGAGACAAATGGGGAATTCACCACTTAGTTATTTTTATGGTGTATATATTTTCCCATTTAAATTTTATATCATCAATACAATTATATTACTTTTATATAATGTTTCATTTCAATTTATTTCATTCATGGGGTATTTGATTTATAATTTAATAATGTGGTAATTTATTATGTTACAATCTCATTATTTATCAGGATTTTTCATAATTATATTTATTTTGATGAGATATTATGATCTATATTTTAAGAAAATTGGGAATATTTTTTTGTTGGTTATTCCTCTAGAATACATGTTTTATCCCATTTTCGCTAAAATATGAACAAAACAGAACAAATGAACATTTTTAATGAAAATTGTCTTCATTTCCATTTTTTGGTCAGAAACCCTTTTTCATACATATATCTAATTTCTAGAAACAATTTTCAGAATGTTTTAACATTATCCAAATGATTTAATAGTGAAATTTATACATATGTACAACTTAAAAAAACATTTTTAATGTAATATTCTATTAAATTTCTAAATGTGGCAATTTTTACATTTTCAAAATAGTTTTAAAGGAATTATTTTTAACTTTATCCAAATTTATAGAATTTATATCATAATAATATTGAAGTTTTTAGTTTAAGAATGTGAAATTAAAAGGTAAAAGGATATCTTCTTTATGAATGTTTTTAATTTTATTTTTACAATATTTATATTCATTAATGAAAAATAATTATTTCACTTATAATCCATCGAGATTATGTTGTAATGATTTCATCATTATTATTTCCCATCATGGTTTATGATCAGTTTGATTGGGGATGTACTATTTTGATATTGTATCTATGTTACTCTTAAAATTTTATGACTATGTGTTTTATTGGGGAATGCATTAACATATTATATTATTGTTTTTCAATATGAATTTTTATGATGATTATTCTTTACTCTATTTATATGAGAAACATATTAGACTTAATATATGATAGTTGTGGCAAACTATATCCCCTCAACGCATCTTAGGCCACATGAGACAAAATAGATTGGTTTTCTAGTCGAGGCCTTACCAGTTTATGTAAGTATTTATTTTCATGAGGTTTTGGTGGTATGGTTATGAGGTCCTAAAATATTCATTCCCTCATTATGATATAATTTTTTAATATTAATTGTTATTATTCAATTAGTTTGAATATCCAAGTTTAATTTTCAATCCCAAGCGATTATTTATATGGGATTTTTTTATCATCATTTATTCCTGTCATATTATGCTCAGGTAATTGATAGAATGTAATTTCTTCCTACTATTTACCTTTATCTTGTGATTATTCCACATTTTATCTTGAATGATTTCATTTCATGCATTCCATTAATGTGAATTAGGGATCTCCCCATTCCTATGATTCATTTCCCCATGATGTAGGGAAGTGTATTATGATTAACATGAAGGAATATTCTAAAGGTAATAAAGATGTTCTAAAATAATTTACTGTGATTCATTTTTTATTTTTATTTTCATATGATATTCATGTATGTATATAGTTTTAAAACACTACTGAACTATTCATTCATTTAGTATTTGATTCTATGTTTCGTGTTCTAATGTAATAAAGTGAACACTAACTTTAGGCTATTGAGGATAGGGCTTTTTTAGTCGGTATTGTAGAAAGTATAGTAGAAACACGAAGAAATAAATTTAGGAGTACATAGATAATGGAAAAACTCCATAATATACTATGATAATAAATTTATAAGAACATCATAAATTTCTAATGAGGAAAAGATTATATGGGTTTTTCGACAGTTATGCATCCCATTTTGGATAAAAATTATTGATGTGGTTATTAAATAGTTTTACCTAGTTTTAGTAACTATGAAAATCTTTCACTGAGATTTTAATCGATCATCAATTGGTATATAATTGTTTCCTTGCTAAACACTATGTTCAACACAACCATGGGATATTCTTTGGATAATTCACGTTTTCATTAAAAAACATTATAAAGTATTGTGAAAATATTATTTTGATTTGAAAACATTCCCAATGAAACCATATTTTTATTATCATATTATCTAAGGATTAATAAATCTATTTATGATAATTAATTAACTATTTTTGGGATTATAAATTATGTTTGAAAATGTTATAATCTAATATATTGTATTCTTTTATTTATAAATGTCTCTTAGAGGAAGGAATTTGAACCATATCAATGTGTTTAATCCATTTGGGGATTTCCTTCTTGGGAAAGATAATGAAGAGATATGTAGTTATAGATAGAACTAATCAAATTATAACTATATTAGGGTATTTGACTTAACTTATAAGTAATTGGATTTTCCATATGGAGCATTATGCTAATCTACCATGCATTGTAATAATGTTTGACCACTTCCCGAATGAGAAACCACCATAATGGAATGAGACTATGAATAAATTTACAGCTAAGAAGTGGATAAGTTATTTATAGAATATATTCCTCCCTACGGGAAGTTATAAATGAAAGAATATTGTTATATTAATTTATCATATCTATGGTTATGAGGATCAATGAAGGTCATTTATTGAAAACACTAAGTATTAGGAGGAAATATCCAACATGGAGTTGACGGATTTTAATGTACTTTTATTGGGAAATAAATCATTTTGAGGAATGATCAGATATGTAGAGACAATTCATGAGTCTATGACCAATGGAAGAATAAAATGATTCCAGTATGAAGCTAACATTACAAAGTAATATGGAATTATATGTACTATGTTTTTAATTCAAATATAAATATTGTCCATTTTATTTATACAATTAAGCACATTATTAAAAGTTGGGTGGATTCCAAATATTCCACATTATATGAGGACATAGTATCATGTATTATCCATATAGTGAAATAAGTATCCAATTATTATGGAATTAATGGAAGAGAAGAAGAGGATGGTAGAGAAGAAAACAGATATATAAAAGAATGGAATGACTGATTATCCCATATGTGATGATTTTGGATATAAAAACCATGTTACTATCTTCAATGTAATTGTTGTATTCAAAATGTGTGGAGACATACTCCATTAGGTGTATAAATGAATGGGTAATAAATGGTCATATATTATTTAGCGTTTCAACTATAAGTAGATAAGGTACTATAGAAATTAATTTCCCAATCAGAAACGGAACATAAATCTAAATAATATATTATATCATGATCAATTTTATTATATTTATAAAAAGTGAAATTATTAATGATCTTTTGTATTTTTATTCAAGAATTATGTTTTAGAATTAATTTTATCAATGGTGATTTGGTTATAAGAATCGTAAAACATATATAGATTGTGTTAATTTTGGAGTCATATATTTCTTCTATAACATATGAGTTATGGATACCTCTTTGACTGTATATGATTATGTTTGATCATAATTTCTGGCTCTTAACCACCCCTTTTGAGGTTTTATGCGATTGGTTTTTATGTACATCATGCATATTTTAGGAGACGTTTATGTAAATATATACCATTGGTTTAGTATATGTCTTAGTGAAAAATTAATTTAAAGTATAATTTATTTACATTTTTTGGATATAAGAATAATTGTATAGATAACATTTAGGGATTATATTATCATTTATATTGAGGTATTTTCGAGTTAATACAATTTTGTAATTTTATAGAAATTATATCAATATCGTTTTGAAAAATGGTCAAATTTTATTTCCACAGACAATACATCTCATTTGAAATGGTTGTGAGGCATGAACCTACACATGAAGTTCGACAAGGGTGAAACCCCTACAACTAGCCTATGTGGTGTACAGGTTAGTATGGAATTGTTTTTACTTGAACAATTTTACAAATAGATTCTTATGTAATGGATTTTGTTTAATTTTTGGAGTCATTATTGAGGATTATTGACTTAGGATTTGTTTTGGATAACTCAATCTAATTTTTTTGGTTTTTGTTATTGTTTGGGGACATAAGGATGAAATGATCACTCTTAAATGGATCATATTATCTATAAAAATTTAATTTTAGTTCATCAAGAATTATAAAATAATATTGGGGTTTCATTTCATGGATTAATAAATGAAGTGGAATTTAATCGAATCATAACCATAGGATGAAATTTTTGTAGCGAAAATTGAAAAATATTGTGTAAATATATTTTCCAATTTTCAATAACATTATAGAAAAAGAACCCCTAAAATTTATGAAAATGTTCTTCAAAAAATTATGTTATCCTATTTCATTCATTTATGAGGATTCACTGGTTTTTTAACTCATCAATATTTTATGGTTCTATGTTCATTAACATTGTCTTTGTAAGAGCCCATGTTTTTTGAGCGAGTCAAAATCCCGACCCTCTATGAATTTTTGATGCGTTTATAAAAATACTAGTGAAACTGGGCAGTTTCTGGGAAATTATAGATTACAGGACATGTACCTTATGTACACGCCATGTACCCTTGCACTTGTGAGAAGGTCATACATGGCATGTAGGACAGTTGGCGGGGTAAAATGTTTTTAGAAAGTACATGTTATTTATATTTGTACACGTTGAATAAAGGGGTTGTATATGGAGAGATACATGGTGTGTTGGAGATATCCATCAGGTAGTGAGGTACACACCGTGTGAGAAAGGTACATGGTGTGTAGTCGGTCACCAAGTCCTCAGTGAAATATAAGACATCATATGGATGCTAAACTGATACACACTATGTATTCCTAAGTACACACTGTGTATTTTCTTCTTTTTCTCCAAAACAAGCAGTAGCCTCGTTTTCTAGCCAAAACCCAAACCCTTGATGGGTTTTAGATGGGAGGGCTTTCCGAAACTCATTTTCCCTCGATCTTCCATCCGAACTATGTTTTGATCGATGTTGGATGCATTAGAACCCCCATGGTAAGTCCTTGATTCCTTTTGATATGTTCTTCTTGATTTCTCTTCTATGATGTGTTATAGGGGTTTGATCATTTTTGATTCATTTGAAGATCTTCCGCTTTTTAGACCTAATTTAAGGCTGTTATCATAGGAGTATCATTTTACGAGTTAGAGGTAGGTGGTGGATACCTATTTTTGTGTTTTCGTGGTCAATTGTGGGGTACGACCTTCAATGCATTTTCAGGTATTTTTGAGATAGAACCATGTTATCTGCTTTTTAATATTGAATTAATTTTTACACACATGGGATGCCATTGGGCATGCCCTATTTCCTATATTTCATGAGAAAGGTCGGGCGAGAGGCCGACACTCATTGGGACATTTTGGCTTGGGGTTACAAAATGGTTATAATTGGTCTCCCTTATTATAAATTTGGTATTTTTAATATGCTAATGTTTGATTACATTGTTTGGAGGCATTCAATACCTCAGTGTTGCAGTGTGACAAATGTTGGGCTAGTGTAATTTAACTATTTAGATTTTTTTTCCTGTTTTTATCACTTCATTAGAATTTTTATATATGTATTTGATGAATTACATATATTGGAACCCTTTAGGTTTTGTTTGGAATGACCCCGATAATATTAAGTGATGATGATCATTGGTTGGGCTTGGGCCTGGTTACATTGGGTGGTTCTGACCATGGGATTGGGCGTCATGGACGTCAGATTGGGGTAGGGAGACGGTTAAGTTGGGCATGATCCGAGTTACATGGATGACAGGGACATCAGACATAAGCGACATGGTCGCATGGGCACGTGGTGTCAGAGAGGTTGTGGCTTGTGTACTATTTTAGTGATCACCACTCACCCGGATCTTTGAGTAGTGTTCACACAGAGAGACTCCGCGATGGGGTCGTTTTGACGACTAGTGTGGGTATAGGCCCCTGTTAGTTGCGGTTTATTTAATATTGTTTTGGGGGTGGTTGCCGTGTGAATCCATGTGGAAGGTGAGGAGCCTTCAGAGGATAGCATTTGGGCTATAGGGTTGTGGGTAAGAGGCCTGCCGTTATTTGAGGGTAGTCATCTTTTTTCCTCCGGTTACCTTATTTGAGGTCAGACAATGTTGTCCCTCCAGTTACATATTTGAGGACATGCATCACTTTTCCTCTTGGTTACTATTTCATGGGTGTGCCTTCGGGATGTCGGTACTTGAGACACGCGGTGTCAGGGGGCTCATGGTGTTGGGTTACATGATAAAGATTTCAGCATTTTTTCAAGCAGGTTACACCTCATGGTGGCTGCAGAGAACTAATGGAGTTTATGCTTATTTTTGCATCGTATTGTTTACTATTTTCCTTATAACTGCATTCTGGCTTAAAAACTTATATTAGGTACACACCATTGGGTGATATCCAACTGAGATTCATCTCACACCTGTCATGGCCCCTTTGGGATGCGTGTACTCATTTTGGATTTATGTGTATGAAAGAGGTAATCTTCATGATCTAGACCATGATAGTCATTGAATGGAGCTGGTATGAAAGTTGACGTATTTTCTAGATGGAGTTTACGTTGTATCTCTTTCTTTCTTGTATCAGCATGATTACTTGATTTTTATCTACAGTTGGTTAGACATTGGCGCCCTTACATGGTGATATTTATGAACTTCTTTGGATATATGATTTTTTTTAGTTGTAGTTACAAGTGATTAGAATTCTATACTGTTTACTTTCCGACGTTTTTGTTTATATTTATTGCTTCGTATATTTATTGATATTGAATGAGATTTTGCTCTGTGGGTCTTGTTTCGAGTTTGATGAGTCATTTAATCAGTTGAATATTTATTATTATTCTCAGACCAAAACCATTATGATGTTCCAATAGGGTATATCCTCCCCACTATACCAATAAAGACCCTCGCTACTAGTCATTAGTATTTGCGTTCGGGGAGGTGCACATAAGATAGTAACAGCCGACTTGTTTAGAAAAGTTCGGGTGGTTGTTCGGGTCTAGGACATTTTAAAGTGGTATCAGAGGAGTTCATGATATGGATTTAGTATCATTGTTTTTCTAGAAACTAATGAGATTGATTCTTCTATTTTTATCTGCTTGCATTACTATTTGGGATATGGTAGACTGGAGATCGGTTTTGACTGGAATTGGGTTTCTAGATTGTGCATGGGTTCCTGTAGCCCCAGGTACAAGGGATGGACCATGTTCTTGTGGGTGAGAAATTCTGTTTCTTTCACTCTAATTACATTTTATATGATTTCCACCTCGGTGGCTCACTTGGTGTGTGATGTTAATGATTGTGATTGGAACCCTTGACCCAGTGCCGTAAAGGAGAATTGGACCTTGGCTCGGTAAGTAAAGGCTTGGTTTCTTGCCATTTGATTGGAATTTTTTGAGGGTATTTCAATTTCATAACTATATGTATGATTTGTGAAGTGATAATTCCATATGAATAATATCAAATTTCCATGCAATGTATGCATGAAATGTGAATAGGTGAAAATCAAGATAAAATTTGACTATTTAATGCAATGTGTTATTCCAAGGATTATATTTTTGTAGAATTATATGTGGCAGGGAATTTGTGTCTGGCTCTTGTATGAGCAGGTAGGTACTATGGATGAGGTGATTTTGATCATTAGGATTGGGCGACTCATTCTTCAGTTCGAGAAAACATTAGTTGTCAGGAATAGCATGGCCTGAGGTACATTTGATACTTGGCTCTTTTGAGGGTGTGTAAGGAGGCCAGGCATCTTGGATTCCATTGTAATGGGTTGGGATTTGGGAGAGGAAGGGTAGGTGTTTTATACTTCCTCTTTAATGCTTTCCTTATTTGCGTTGAATATATTATGTTGTATATATTTTGTGGGATGTCGGAACATTTATGGTATTCAGTGGGTTCCTTTAGTCCACTCGGATGGAGTATCAGAAGGGTGATGATATAGTGCCTCATGTGCAACATGAAGTCCATGATCTATTACAGGTGGGACAAAAGCCGGGTTTAGTAGAATTTTCACCATGGCTTGATGAGAAGCTCCATGCTAGCCTAGTATGTGTCTTGTAGGGGATTTACAATGGTTCACATGGTACAAATCCATCTAGGGAATACCTAATGTGGGAGTTCTAGTCATAGAAACGGCAACTCTTTCAGGGTAAGGGTGGTCTGTAGGCAGCTGAGAACTGAATATAGATCATAAAGATGATTTATGAGCATCTCCAGACTGCTCTAGGGAGGAGGGTCAAGCTAGAGACGTAAATGCTCCAAGGACAGGAAAAGCACTGGTGGGATGTGCATGGTTAGGCTCGCAGGCACGAAGGACCAGAATGGAAAGACTCCGAGGATAGGTTTTTTTAGATGTTTTACCCAGAGACACTGAGGTCCGAGATAACATGAGAATTCATGAGCCTTCAGCAGGAAAACATGTCTGTCATGGACTATGCTGTTAGTTTCACTATGTTGTCCCTCTTTGCACCTAGTATGGTAAGCGATGATGCGACTGGAGTGAGGCGCATCGTAGATGGATTTAGACACATCATTCGGATCCATGAGAATATCTTCAGGCTGTGATCATTCTCAGAGATAGTGATTCGGGCGCTTATAGCCCAGGATAACCAGAGGGATAATCCCCTTGTTGGCTAGGCGGAAGCTTCAGGTGATGGTTCAGACACCAGGAAGCAAGGACGAAATGAGTTCCAACAGGGCAGTCCAGCCAAGGGCTCAGCAAAACCACCTGGTAGAAGATCATAAGTGGTTATCTTTTAGTGTGAACAACCAGGATATGTTTGGACTTAGTGTGATAGGACTCCAAGGGAGATTTGAGCATGTGCATAGGTTTGGATTCTTGAGAGGTTCTTCATGTAGCATTCTCAGAGAGTCGACAGTTAGGGACCCAAACATATGGTGGTATCTGGAGTTGGTAATAGTTCATTACCAGGAGAGGGTAGCCGAGTTTCAGTTACACACAGAGGATGCGACAGAGATAGTGGGACCCAGCTGAGGGGTCAGTGGCCGGTGACTGGAGTAACATCACATGGAGGTCAGGCATCAAGCAGTCATACATTAGGCCAAGTGAACACAGTGGAGTTTTTAGGGGTTGAGCGGGGTGGTGAGCAGATTATGGTTAGTGGTACACCATGAGTGTGGCTGTGAATTACTTTGTTTTCTTTTGACATGACCTATTAAGGCTTTTCAGTTTTGAGTGCATGAGGAGAAAAGGATTTATGTGGACTGACTAGATGTTGTTCAGTGGGATTTTCACCATATCAGGTGCATGATATATTTATTTACATGTATGAGATGTGTGGAATCTGGGCATCAATGATGTGTTTTACATGAGGTGCAATGGGTATGAGGACATCAAGGATGTAGGTTACAAGAGATGATTTGGAATCGAGGCATCGAGGATGCGGGTTAATTGAGGTGCTAGGCACCATGTTCGTTTTGATAATCCTTGGGATGCAAGACCTCGTGGAGGCAGACACCAATTTGGTGCGGCATACATTGGGAGTCGGAAGCCACATGGAGCTCCAATGAGGCATATGGGTGGCGCTGCGTCACGAGAGAACCATGATTCCTTTAAATCATGTTAGCTAACCCTTGATTTTTTTATTTTTGTAGGGTTGAGACCGAGTTAGTAAATTCATAAGGTGGAAGCCCCCTTGTGGAATTTGGACAAAACCCTTGATATTGGGGAAGTCTGGGTTACTTTGATTAGGGTGGTACATTCTGTGGCGTCTCCTGGATTCGTTTTATTGCTCAAGTATGATCTATATTAATGTGGGGATATTTTAAGAACCCTTGTTTTTGGAGTGGGTCAAAATATGGACCCTATTTGAATTTTTTACTTGTTTCTATGAAAACTGGAGAAAATGTCCAGTTTCTAGAAAATTCCAAATTACACTATGTTTACCATAAGTACATGCCATGTACCCTTGCTCTTGTGAGAAGGCCATACATGGTGTGTAGGCCTGTTGGCAGGGTATAATGTTTTTATAAAGTACATGCCATGTGATATTTTTACACACCATGAAGAAGGGTCATGTATGGGGAGAAAAATACATGATGGGGATGTCGGCTGGGTAGAGTGGTACATGTCCTCTACTATAGGTACACGTTGTGTAGTCATTCTGCAAGTCCTCATTGAAATATCATCTATCATATTAATAGTAAAATGATACACGGTGTGTAGTTTTATGTGCATGCCATGTATTTTCTTTTTTTCGCTAAAACAGGCAGTGTCCTCATTTTGAGGCAGAAACCCAAACCCTCGATGGGTTTGAGCGGGTAAAGCCAACTAGAACTCATTTTTTCTCACGATCGTCCATCCGAACACTATTTCAATCAACGTTGGATGCATTAGAACCCCCTCGGTAAGGCCTTGATTCCTCTTGAGCCATTCTTCTTTATTTCTGTTCTAAGATGAGTTACAGGGGTTGGAGCAGTTTTGATTATTTTGTAGATATACCACATTTTAGACTTAATTAGATGTTTTCAATGGAGGAGTGTCATCATACTATTATAGGGTAGGTGGTTCATAGCTGTTATTGTGTTTTTGTGGTAAATTGGGTTGTGTGGCCTTCGACATGTTTTCAGGTATTTTTGAGTGGGACCTCATGTTATCATATTTTACCTATTGAATTAATTGTTAAATCCATGGGATGATTCTGGGCATGCCCTATTTCCTATATTGCTTGGTCATGGATGGTCCAGAGGCCAACACTCATTGGGAAATTTGGTCATGGGCTGCCAAAATGGTTATAATTGGTCTACCTTGTTTTAAAATTGGTATGTTTAGTCTGGTAAAGTATGATAACATTGTTTCGAGGAATTCAAGACCTCAGTGCTGATGTGTGATAACTGTTGGGATTGTGATATTCAACTGTTTAGATTGTTTTTACTATTTATATTATTTTTTTAAAAGAATTATATATGTAATTTCTGAATTCTGTATGTTGGAACCCATTGGTTTGCATTGGGCATGGCCTGGATATTCTTGAGTGATGCTGATCACCAGTTGGGCTTGATCTAGGTTACATTTCGTGGTTCTGACCATGGGATTGGGCATCATGGACGTCATCTTGAGGTTATCTGACTATCAGGTTGGGAATGACATGGTTTACATGGATAGAAGGGCCATCAGACATGAGCGGCATGGTCACAGGGGAATGAGGTGCTAAAGTGGTTTTGGCTTGGGTAATATTTTGGTGATTACCGGTCACCGGGAACATTATTTGTGTGCACACAAAGAGACTATATGATGAAGTGGTTTGGACCACTCATGTGGGTATATGATCCCATTAGTTTTAGTTTTGGTACTATTGGTTTGGGGGTGCTTAGCGTAGAAGCCACATAGAAGGTGAAAAGCCTTCATGGGATAGCATTTAAGCTATCAGGTTAGGCGAAGAGGCTCACCGTTATTTGAGTGAAGACATTGTTGTTCCTCTAGTTAACTTAACTGAGGGAAGACATCATTGTTCCTCTAGTTTATTATTTGAGGAAATTAATCACTATTCCTCTGGGTTACTATCATTGGTTGTGACTTCAGGACGTTGGTACTTGAGACATGTGGTGTAAGGTGGCACATGGTTCCGGGTTACATGACATAGATTCCGGCGTTGGCCAAAGTAGGTGACACTTTATATTGGCTGTAGAGAACCAGTGGAGTTTTTTTTATTTGTGCATTGTACTATTTATTGTTTTCCATATAACATAATGCCTACATAAACACTTATATTATATACGCACCTTTTTGTGGTATCCTTATGAGAGTCGTCTCACACCATGCATGGTCCCTTCATGATGCGTGTAGACTTTATGGATTTTTGTGCCGGAAATACATCAGCTTCAAGAGATGGACTTCATTAGCTGTTTCATGGATATGGTAGGGACCTTGGGGTCTTCCCTAGCTGGAGAATACTTTTTTTCTTTCTTTCTAATAATAACATGCTTACTTTTTTTGTAGCTACAATAGGTTAGCCATTGTCACCCTTACATGTGGAATATGTGTGACCTATTTGGATACATGTTTGGTTGTTCAATAGTCGTTAAAGTGGTCAACATATAGTTCTGTTTACTTTTTGATTCTGTTGTTTATATTTATTGCTTCCAATGTTTATCGATATTGAATGTGCTTCCGCTCTGCGGGTCTGGTTTGAGTCTGGTGAGTCATTTCATCCACTGTATATTTATTATTTTACTCAGACCATTAATGTTATTATCCTCTGAGAGGTTATTGCCTCCACACTATACATATATGACACTCTCTGCTAGTCAGAATCCTTTGTTATTTGAGGAGGTGTTCCTAAGGTAGTAACACCCGACCCGATTAGCACTGTTCGGGTGGCTGTTCGGGTCCGGGTCGTTACAGTCTTGATCCTCCACATTCATGTCCTCAATAATCTCAATCGTTCTCCATAATTATTAAAACATTTCTTTCTTGTCTATATTTTCAATTCCCATCAATTTCTCCTACATGGATACCTACTTCAATTTTATTCGATATGGCCTTTCATATTTCCCCTTCCATGTTTTAATTGTATCTCTTGTTAACCATTATTATGCAGTGAGTTTTCAATAATGGGTTTTTCAAATGAAAAAACCAAATTATTTATTGTTAACCCATATCCAATTTCTATTTTATGTACATATTTTATCCTTATCTAATTCATGGTTCTATAATGATTTTTTTATCATATTAGAAGGATATAAACATCGTTATAACATTTATTTTCATTAATTCCATTTGTGTTATCTTCCATACTTATAAATTTTCACCCTATATGCTCTCATTTTTACACTTCAAAAGCCTTTTAATTATAGAAATAATGATATAAATATCATCCTTAACTCCCTATCAAATAATTGGTGTAATTTTTATCATAAAACCAATCCTAGAATTCATTATTTATAAACCTAAAGTTGCTATCCAAAGAAGAGGTAATGTTCCTAACCATACATTTTCATTTTACTTCATCTTTTAACTCCAAAAATATTATCTTACACTGATAAATAATAACACTGGTATCTAATATATATATAACCGATTATTTTAAGGTAATTACATATGTCAATATCATCTTCTATAAAATGTTAAATGAAATTGTTGATCATTTGTATAGAGGAATGCCGTCATGTAAACCGATGTAATTCTGTTTCAATTACTACATCACGTGGATGGATATGATGATGGATTTAAAAAATTTGTATAATACTTGTAAAATTAAAATACATATTAAATTATAATATCATATATACCTTATTACCTTAAAATAAATTGAAAAACAATAATTTCACTCATGTTTATGATTAGAGTACTGCCTCTATGTAGTAATTAGAAAAGTTATTCATTTAATATTGAAATGGATAGTATTGATGACATATTTTTTGAATATACCTAAATTTTTTTTATTATATTTTTTAATTTTACGTTTAAATTTATTTACCTTTTTAAAATTTAATTTGTTTGAAAAATAGAAACAATGCTAATGTGTACGTAAAACATGTTATCTCTATAAATGGTGTAACTCATTTTCACATATATAACTTTTATATACTAGAATAAATACTTATATAATGATTACACATGGAAGACATATGATTTTTAAAATTATAGAGATGACTTATACATGATAAAATCAAAAGGACCAAAACTAATTAACAAATCATACATGAAAAAAGAATCCATTATAACATGAAATATGTATTTTAACAATGAATTGTTAATAAATAGGTTATTAAGAACAATAAGTAAACCACATATGGTATAGAATTCATTTTTATTGTTCTTAAATAGTTTTATTATTAATATATATTTATTATATAAGTGTTAGAAAAATTTATGAATGAAATCATGACTGCGGTAGGTGTTTCTCATCTCAATATTTCTTTTCTGAGACATAATCCATATTCCCCAAGTAGTTCTTTTTTGTGGTTTATATACTAAAATTTTGATATTCTAAATCATGAAAAAATTTATATTCATGGTATTTAATGTTTCATTTTATGTTATGTATTTCCTGGGATTTTTGATTTAGGAGTTTCTAACGTGTTTATGGATTATGTTATAATCTCAATTTTTATCGGGATTTTTCATGATTAGGTTGATGATGAAACAATATTATGATATATATATCAATAAAAAATATATTTAATTATACTATTTTATTCTGGTAGAATAAATATTTTCAACTAATATTCCTCTCTTTAATAATAAAATACACCATCTTATTTTTTTAAAGAAAACAATCTTAATTTATATTTTTAGTGGAAAATTATTTTTTTCTGTATTAATGATTTATAAAAATGTATTCAGGAAAATTTTGTGATTATTAAAATGTTTTATTAATGTACTTTTTACCCATTATTGACTTTATTAAAAATATATTGGAATGAATCTATTTATCTTTTTCCAAACTATGATATTTTTAACCTTTTTACTATAGTTTGAAAGAAATTTTGTCTTAACATATGTGGTGTGTATGGAAGTACCTCACATCCTGAGAACTCATTTCAATAAAACATAATTTTAAAGTTTACAATTACATTTTTATGTAAAATGTTATTTATAATATTTTGTACATTTTTCCGTTTGCAAATGCTATTTTCAGAGATAAAAGGAATTTTTTTACAAGAATTATGTTATGGAATTTTAATGGTATTTTTGTTAATTAATTTAAAACCCCTTATTAAACATATGAAAAACTGGGGATATGTTTTAATGATACAATACATATTTTCAATATGGATCATTTATAATCATTTTGACTAGGTATATACTAATTTGACACCATACGTCATATTACTCAGAATAGTTTATGATTAAGTTAATTGATTAGGGAGTGTATTAACATTTCATATGCCAGTTTTTAAATATGAATGTTTAGGTTGATTAAATTTCACCCCTATCATATTAGGATGTAATTTTACTTAATAATTAATGGGAAGTAACAATTATATCCCATTGATCCATTGGTAGGTCTCCGGATAGAAACTATCATGGGTTTTTTCCTAGTCCTTAACAATTTATATAATATGTATGGGAACTATGCATTTATGAAATGGTTTTGATGTCCATAATTAATAATTCCCTAATTATAATACATTTTATTGATTTTACATATGTTTATTTGGTTAGTCATATTATGAATGATTATTTTTCTAGCTCATATGATTATTTATAGGGAATTATTTGACCATTATTTATTCTTTCTATATTTTGACCAAGTAATTTATTGAATATCTTGTGTTTCATTTATTTAGCATACCATATTTATTATTCATTTAATATTAATTTTTTCATTTTTTCTTTATTACACTTACTTAGAATCACATCTCACCAATTTCATATGTCTCATTTTCTCATGATGCCAAAAAGTGTATTATGATTGAAAAAAATTGATATGTTAAAGGTAATAATGGTGTAATCAATGAATGTATTATATTATATTTTATGTTTTAAATGAAAATATGATATTCATGTATGTATTTATTTTTAAAAAATTTCTAAAATTTAATGTCATTAGATATATGATTCCTTGTATCTAATGGAAATGCCATAATGTCACCACAGAATCTAGGCAACTATGTTTGTGGTCATTATATGGATGATTATAATAATGACAGGAAACCCAAACCAATTAGATATTCTTCTTTTTATTCCACATGCTCTAGAGAGTGTACATATTATTCTGTATTCACATGTTATTGATGGAAAATGTAATATGGTCTTAGAAGCTGATGATTTCATGTAGAATATGTTTGGTTCAACTATTACAAGTCCAATTAATCCTTCTTCTCTGGTTTATGACTCAGATGAATCTATTCATGGTTATCCTTTTTATGTTTCATCTACTCAAAAATATACTATACATTTAGATTATTCTTGTAGGTTGATTTATGAGATTTTGATATCTTTGATTGACTTAACAAATAATAATGGATCTATATTAGGATTTTCTATTTTTGTGGTGAATAAACACCTATCCCTGGTCCTTCTGAATTGGATTATTATACTTCTATTTCATTCATTTTGTTAGCTAAATTTTTCAGTTTTAGAACTACCTCTCCAATTATAGAAACTCTTTCCCTTTAAACATATTATTTCATGATTTTAATAATATTTAACCATCAAATAGATACAATAGATCATAAATTCTAGCATATTTGGAAGATTAGGTAAATAATTAGAATGAAAGAATCAAAAATGAAAATATATTTTATTGACTATCCATAATGAGCTACTAAAACCCTTTGATCTCTTACATCTGTATTGGATAACCAGGGGAGAATATTAACAAATTTATTATCTAAAATTCTTATAGCGGAATAAAAAAAGAATAAATCACAGAACATAAGTAAGAAGGAATAAAATGATGACATAAAAATTAATGGTACTTAAATAAAAATATAAAAATATTAACATTTACAACATTAAATCATCTAATCCTATCATCATATAAATTTGGAAGAAATATACCACCTAACATAATCATGATTCAGGGATAACTTCTAAGACCATATCACATGGTGGAAGAAGTCCAATAAATGAATTAGATGTACTCAATGTCCCACCATGACATCTCATGAGACTAAATATTAAATAAATAATTAGAGTAATAACTCTGAAAACCCATTAGAACTTGTTTATTATTATATGTACCACATTAAAAATCAAACATGAGGAATAAAAAGAAAGGTTATCCATGTAAAAGAATGGGTATCTTAATCATGTCATAAGACATAATAGATTATTGTATTATAAAGTCATACTTGAAAAAATGGATTTAAATAATATATTTCCATTCATAAGTAAATATAGATATATTCAATGATAAATAATGTCCAAATAAATTGAAATCATGTAAAAATACTTCATATGAAACATTAGAAATGAGCCACTTTGGTGCAGTTTAAGGAAAATATAAAACATTCATTAATACAGAAAAATAAATATTTATTTTCATAAAAGTAAAATTGATAAATGGTAGTTTTTCATGATAAAATATTGTAATTTTTTAAAAAATATAGGTTTCTTAGAATATATTATGGAGTGTACCTGAAAATGAGTAATAAATTTAAAATTTTCCTTTTACTAGGCGTGGTTATCAGGATGAATTGAAAAAGGGAGCCTTACAAAAAAAGTCATCAACCATAAAATAATGATGAATTATACTAGGTATACATATTTGGAGCATACACACAGAATATATGAGGAGTAAATATCAATAATTGAGAATTACCTTGGTCCAAGGGGAGAGAAAGCATAACTGGAGGAAAAAATGTGTTTTTAGAGATAATCCCTTACATTATATATGAATGTGTTCATCACATTCAATTAATGTCTTTGATAATAAAATTAGAACTATTATTAAATTATATAATAACCTTTAAAAATTTATTTTATTTATTATAATTTTATTATGTTCATTATCTCTTTGTTTATGAGTTATAAGATTCAATTTTGTCATTCCAGAAGAATTTGTGTCATCATTTTAAGATTACTTCCCTTGAGTTTAATTATCATAGTTTATGTCAAATGGATGAAAAAATATAGAATTTGAACTTCATGATATTTATTAACAAGCATAATTTTAAATCATCCCATATATACTTTTTTAGATATCATCATGAGTCATTAGATAAAATTTTAATTATGAACATTAGTTTATTTTAGTGAATTTTTGATTATCACAGAATAGGTTTATTTTATTTTTTTATATTATGTATATATTTTAATTCCAAAACATATAAAAAATTTGAAAATTTTTGAAAATCTGAATTAACAATTATAATGGTTGTACAACGATCCATAAAAGAGTTAATAAAAAACAAAAATATGTCATCCATGACGGTGGTGAATCCACACATTATGGACGATTTTTCCATTTTTAAGATAAAAAAGATAAGGAATGTGTTTGAATATTGATATCGTAATAACATATAAAACCCCTAGTACATATAATATACTGCATTAATCATTACATTTTGGATAGTGGAGTAAATTATGAGGTATAAGAAAGATGGAATTTAAAATGGAAATGTGAAGGCTTTTACCTCTGGAATAATGCCTCCTTGAGAACCTCCTTATGAAACATAGAAATGGTCTTTTGGTGAGAGAAGAAAGAATATAACTTGATTAAGAGTCTTGTGAGAGGAACAAGAAATAATATTATCAATCTCCAAATCATAGAAGTTGTGATTAGAAGAGTTTTTGAGGGTTGAAATTTATTGGGGGATGAGTGGGGTTTTTTTTTCATTTGGTTATTATTTTAGGTCAAGAATATCAATAGTGTTGACCCCTGTTACTAAATATAGTAAATTTTTAAGGTAGTTTGATCCAATGGGTTATGTCTTATACATACATCTTCTTTAAAATAATAATTCCTGTATTTTTTAAATTCCATAAATAGTTGTATTTCAATATTCACAAAAAAATATACTATTTTAGAAAAATAAAAAAAATTCACCGCAATTATTTCTCAACATCTAGATTTAAAAAATGTAATTAATTTTTGAAAATTATTTTATATTAATTAGAAATTTATTTTATAATTAAAATCATCATTTATTAAAAACATACTAATATTAATATTATAACCAATTTTATGAAACATTCATTAATGAATTAAGGTTTCAAAATGTTATTTTAAAACAATAAGGAAAATATTTTAATTAATTAATCTTTTTTATGAAAATAATTATTATTTTAAATCATTATATTAATTAAAATAATTTAAATAGAAATTCATGTTTTAAAAATTTACCATCACTTGAGTTATCATTTTGAAAACATTTATTTACTTATACCCGGATATAAAAATATCATATTTTCTCTTATAAAAAAGTAAATTTTATTTATACATTCATAGGTGAAGTTAATATTCTATTTGATGTTTTAAAATTCTTAATTGTCCTATTACATTCAAATTTTCATGCTATAATTCAATTGGAATAGGTTCATTAATTTCTATAAATACCTCTTATTTCATTCTTAGTTCATTTATACTATTTTTATTTCTTTCTCTGTGTTATTTTATGTTATTTTTTCTATATAACAAAATTATAAAATAATAAATTTCTTTGATAGAATTATTATTCATTTAATTCTTCCCCCTTAGGAATATTTTCCCTCAAAATTTAGTTTTACATACTAATGTGAAAACAAGTGAGGGTATATGTACTTCATTTGTTCCTCTGATTCCCATGTAACCTAGTTATACTTATGTTTCTAACACAGAACATTGAAAAGGTGAATAGCCATGCTCTATAGATTATTATATCTATAGTCCAATATATTCACTAGAATCTCTTCATTCGAGAGTTCATTTTCTAGTCGTACAACCTTCGGATTTTGAACATTGGAGAGATATACTAAGTACTTGATCTAGAGTGAAATGTGGAGTAAATCATGTACTCAAGACATGGTAGGTGGATGTTCTAGTTAGTAGGCCACAACACTAACATTATTAAGAATCTAGAAGGGGACTATGCAATTTAGATTCATCTTTCCATTCGTACCAAATCTGATGATCCTCTTCCATATAGATATGTAGAGGAATACCATAACTCCATCTTTAACTCAATGTCCCATCAATGATTTTATGAATTTCACTTTTCTTGACTTTGGGATTCCTTAATGTGTCGACAAAAGTTCTTCACCATTTTTACAATTTCTATGACCATTTTAGTTCCTAGACCATTATGTTCACCGACTACATCATATCATGTTGTTGTTTTGCATATTTTCCCATAAATTGGTGCATAGAAACACATATGGACTCTTTAGTCGAAACTATTTTAGTATGATAACTCGACCAAAGGAAGATGTCAGTACCATCCTTCTTGGAATTCCCTAGAAAATTCCCTCAACAAGTATTACAATGTCTGAATAGTCCACTCAGATTTTCCTTTAGATTGATGATGATAGGCCACACTGATGTTCAATTTAGTTTCTAGATAGTGTTGGATACTTTTCCAAAACATATAGGTAAATCCTACATCTCAATAGAATACACTTGATAGTGGTACTCCATGGATCCTCACCACTTCTTTTATGAATAACCATGAATGTTGGTCAATTGATAAGTCCTCTCGAATTGGGATAAAGTGAGTTGTTTTTGTATGAATAACCTCAACAACCCATATAGAATTGTTCGATCTATATTTCATTATATATCTAGAGACAAATTCCATGATGATGTTTTTCAATTTCAATGATGGTATGGGTAATTATTGCATCATATAGTTAGGATTATTCCTTTATCCATCACTTATGGACATACCTGGAACATTAATGTATATTCAATGATCTCTTACTTCATGTTGTCCAACCAATAGTTCTCTCATATATTTAGATACATCATTGTGCTCCTTTGGTTAATAGAGAAGGATGATCAGTTTTATTCATTCAGAATATATTTCTTTATCTATGGATTTTTTGGTACACATAATCTTGTACCAATATTACAAATCATTCATCATCAATTTTGAACTATAAGGATTTCCCATTTATGATATATTCAACCTTTTTTTGAATTTCCACTTAATTTATTTGAGTATATATTATTTTATGAATGATGGATGTTGGATAAGTAATTAGATAAATTATTGATGATCTTCCTTATGTAATTAATCCCACATCTATCCATTGAAAATATAATAAGACTAGATCATTAAAAATTCTCATCATTAATAATGTGGCATGATCCTTTCTACATATAGAATCTGCCACATTATTTGCCTTACCTGTATAGTAGTAGAATTAGTATTCATAATCCTTGATAATCTATAACCATCGTAACTAGTGAATATTATGATTATTCTATGTGAATATATATTTCATTCTCTTGAGAGTATTATTTATGTCACATGTCTCACTAGAAAGATAACGCCACATGATTTTTAGAATGAAGATAATATCCAAGAACTCTAGATCATGTGTACGATAAATATACTCGTTAATTTTCATGTACCTTAATTTTTTTTCTATAAAATTAATGTATTCCATTAGTACACATCATGATTCCATATTTTAGTCATCAATATATTTCACTATGTGTTCCCCACTTAATGGAATTGTGAGTACTGGTGTAGTGATAAACCCCTTTTTCAACTATTTGAAATAGTATTCACAATTATTGTTCCATAAAAACATTACTCCCTTACAATTAAACATTGTTAATGTTTTTGAAAATTATGAAAAGTTCTTTAGAAATTATCAATAATGCCCAACAAGACCACATATCTATATTATTGAAGTTGGACTGGACCACTCTTTGATTACCTTTATCATTGAAGGGTACACATAATTCCTTTAATGCTGATAACATTCCACAAAAAATGATACATCCACAATCCAGAACTCACATTTACTATACATTAATTATGATTTTCCCTTGGAAACTCTTTTATCAGAATATGAAAAATGATCATCACACTCCTCTTTTCTTCTAGAGTATAACAAAATATCTTCAATAAAGGAAACCACAAATTTGTTCAGGTGGACTCTAAAGACTCAATTAATTATACCCATTAAAATTTCGAGAGAATTAGTGAGTATAAAAGTTATTATTATGAACACATAGTGTCAATGCATTTTTGAAAGTCATATATGTGAGCATCATCATTCATTTGCATTAATTTTTTATATCCTAATTGAAGTTCAGCCGTAGAGAAATACTTGGCCCCACTTACCTTATCAAACTAGTCATCTATCAAGGGTAGTGGATACATGTTATTTATAATGATTTTTTTGAACTCATGATAATCAATGACGAGGAACATGAATACATCCTTATTTTTGAAATAGAGGATTGGCACACCCCATGGTGAATCACTCGGGTTTATAAAACATTTGTCTAGATTCTATTGTAACTGAATCCTTAAATTCTCAAAGTAAATGTTTTCTATTCTATAAGGTGTATTGGATAAATTTTTATATCCAGTAATAAGATCAATTGTGATATAAAACTCTCTATATGGAGGAATAACCAAAAATTCTTCTTGGAAGACATAATTGTAGTCCCTCATAATGGGCATGACGTGGAGTGTGATTCTCTCCATTATCTCAATCATTTGTGGTAGATATACTTGTTCACAATTATAAAAATTACCAAACATGAGACATTTATTATAGGGGATATTCATTCTCATCCTTACACTTATAAAGAATTGGAGGATTCCTCATGATGTGAAGAGAGATCTCTATTTCCCAAAAATTGATGTTGGCTTTGTATAAATATAGCCAATCCATTCACAAAATAGCATCAAACTCCAAGAAAGTAAGATAATATTTTATCAGAGTTTTAGTCCACAAAAAGTAATTGGGGGGATTTATCTATTTGGGTTACAATAATTGCCCCATTTTTTCTCATAGATAACTCAACATATATATTTTGGGGTGGTGATTGACTATTTCTACAAAACATGAATGACATGGAAGAATATATAGATCAAGAATCAGACAATAAATTTGGTATTATTTATTTAATAACCAATTTAAATATCACCACATAATTTTTAAGATCCTCTTCAGTAGTTGTGACATAATATTCGCTAACTTATTTCCCTATTGGATTTCTTTGTATATTTCCTCCAACTACCGTAGACTTATGACTAGGGATCACATTATTCCCATGTTCCTTATTGTTGAATCACCACACTAGTAGATGAATTTTCTTAACCTTACATGTATCTTCTTTATTTTTAGTATTCCTCATAATGTTTTATAAGATATTATCAAAATTCCTCACTCATCGACATTGGAAATATCTCCCTATTCCCCTTAGGTAGTTTCTAGGATTCTTATTCCTACAATTTTTACAAGTGGGATATTGGATGTTATTTCCATCATTGGATTAATCTGTTGATTATAATATATTAAACTCCATTTTTTTCTCTAGGATCGTGATACCACAATGATTTCTCATACTATAATTCAACTTCAAGGGAATAATAGACAATCTGTTTATTTTATTAATGTGTCAAATCGCCAATGGTTTTAATAGATTCATATGTATCCCACTATAGAAGTGATCCACTATTATTATAGTATTCATGATAGTGCCAAAGGAGTATCATGAAATACTTGTAATTTTTACCTCGTGCAACCCAATAGACTCGTATTCCTTTTTCTGTAGCCTGAGGATCTCTAATTCTCTCTTATGATGAAGAGTTATGGAAAATATTTATTGAAAAATAATTTCATGAAAGAATCCAAATCCATGTAATCAATTTACTCCATATAAGTTGGTTTCTTGATATAATTACACTTATAATTATCTTCACCATCAAATAAATTGACCACCAGCACGAATTCATATTCACCTGAGTATTGTGGGATAGAGAATATCTTATTAGTGGAGTTGATCCATTATTTTGTTTCGATGATATGATAATATTTACTAAATGAATGACTTAATTTCTATATAAAGTAGTTGACCAAATCATTCTTTTTATTATAAGAAAGAGGGGGTTCAATGTGATTTAATCTATTGATCATAACCTGAACCAGTTGAGAGAGTACTTTTATATTGTTTTGAGCATTCTTTCCAATTATATTTTGCATTTCATTAGGAAAATGATCACATTTCCCATCACATTTATTGTTAAAAAGGGTGTTACTATTTCACACCATTAACTATGGAAAATAATTTACAAATATAGGGTCTCAATACATAGACAATAAGAATATAAAAATTTAACATTGAACATATTATTATAATAATAGAAATTCAATGTATATAGTAACTTTTTTTTCCTAAGTAGACATCCAGGTTATCCATAGTGATAGAATTATACTTAGGGTTCTAAATAAATTATTCTACTCCAAATCCACAAAATAACAAGACCAAAATATGATATCATCTTTAGAAACCCTATCCATTTACACAAGTTATTATATTATTTTAACCATGATAAACCATCAAAGAAAAACCAAAGATCCTTATGTCATGTTTCTTTGGATGATTATGTATATAATTAGAAATCATGAAATAAAAATAAAAACATATTTTATTTATTCTCAATAATAAGATCCAAATATACTTTGGTCTATTACATCATTATTGGATATCCCATAGAATAAATTAACAAAGTGATTATCTAAATAGACTCATAATGGAATAAATATAGGAAGAATACATAGAATATGGGTTATAAAGAATAGCATGATGATAGATAAATCAATGGGACTTGAATAAACATATTTAATCATAAATTTTACATCAATGTATCTTTAAATCGTGGAATCATAGGAATGTGGAAGCAATATACAACATGACATAAACATGATTCTAGTCAAACTACCAAAACTGTATCACATGGTTGAAAAAAGTCCCACCAAGGAATTAGGCATACCTCCAGTCCCTACATGATATTTCATGAGACTAAACATTACCCAATGCATTGGAGAACTATCTAGGTGCACCTATCAGAACATGTTCATTAATAAGTGTTCCACGTGAAGAATCAGACCTAAATATTAAATATATTAGTTAACATTGGAATGAAAATTTTATCGTAATCATGTCATTACGAATAATAAATGTTTGTATCATTAAGGTGCCCATGAAAAATGGATTTAAATCATAAATGGAATTTAATAAGGGGATATGGGCATAGATAATGTTAAATTTTGTCTAATAGAAGTTAGAATATAGAAAAATAGTGCCTAATAATCATTATAAATAAACCACTATGTTGATATTTAATGTAAAAATATAAAAGAATCACTAGTGGAAAAATGATTATTATTTTTTCATTAATTGATAAATGAGAAAGTTAGTTTTTCATTAAAATAGTGATTTTAGAAAAATATTAGTGGATTAAAATGGATTGTTGAGTGTTCGTGATCATGTGTAAGAAATTGAGAAGATTTCTTTAATATGGCTTGCTTATCAGAAGGAATTGATAAAGGGAACCTTATAACAGATGTATTTACCCACAAAAGAATGAATAATTAAGAGAAGTAAATATTTATGGATCATAAAAAAAAATTATGTGTAATACATATGAATAAAAGAGAATTTATTTGGGTTATAGATAGAGAAAGCATAACCTAAAAGAAAAAATTAGGGTTTGAAGAGAATCACTTATCTTATATATAAATGTGTTCTTCACATGCACTAAATTCACTAGAAAAACATAGATATATTAATTAATTAATTAATAAAATATTATACAATTATTTTATTCATTACAACATTATTATTTCTATTCATATAAATTTTGATGAGTTATGTGATTCAATTTCATCATTTTGGGAGAATTTGTTTTGTAATATTATGATTATTTCTCTCGAGTTTAATTATGGGAGTTCTTGTAAAATAAAATAAATACTAAAAAATTGTAATTCTATTGTATATTCAAATCTATAGAGATTTAAATGGTCCCATATATTAATTTTATATATTATAATGGTTCATTACATAAAATTTTAATGATGAACTTTATTTTATTTTGGTGAATTTTTTATTATCACAAAATATTTTTCCTTTATCATATAATATTATTCATATATATTAGTTCTAGAACATTAAAAGAGTTGTAATATGAATTTAATATTTTTATTTAGCAATTATAATTATTTTTTTACCATCCATGCAGGTGGTATTATAAAAAACATTATCTAGGAAGGTGGTTAATCGACACATCGCGGACAATGTTTTAGTTTTTGAGATAACAAAAGTGAAGAGATGATGTTTGATGATGGATAAAAAATTAAAATAATAATAATTAATTATATTTATAAAACATGATTAATAATATTATTTTGGATAGTGGATAAAAGGATGAGGCATAAGAAAAAATCAATTTAAAAGGGAATGATGGAGGATTTTTCCTCTTGAACAAAGTCTCCTTGAGAACCTCTTTAAGGCATAGGGGAATGATATTTTGGTGAGACCAGCAAGACCAAAATGCATTGAAGTTTCATGGGAGGGGGATTGGGTCAAATATTTGGATGATCCAAATCATAGAATGCATTACGAGAAGAGGTGTTCCAGGGTGTTATTTATATGGGAGACAATTTTATTATTATTTTATTTATTTGTTTATTATTTTGGCTCCAAAATATTAATAGTGTTGATTATTGTGACTAAATACATTAAAAGTATTAAGAGATTTTTAAAAAATGTATTTTGACATTATCCATACATCATCCATGCATCAATAATTTGGGTATTTTTTTAAGTCCGTAAATTAGTGTATTTCAATATTCATTAAAAATTAATATATTTAAGAAAAACCTAGAAAATTCACCCAAACCAGTTTTAATGTGTAGATTTCAACAATTGACTCCATTTTTTGAAAATAATATTCTAAATATGAGAAATTTAATTTTTTTATTTAAATCATCATTTATTTGAAAAATATAAATTTTAATATTACAACTAATTTTATGAGACTTTGAAAAAAAATTAAAGTCTCATTAATTTATCCTCTTATCATAATAAAACAAAATATTAATTAATTAATATATAATATTAAAAATTACATATTAAACCATTATTTTAATTATAAAATTATAAATAACCCATTAATTTTTATAAAAAATACAAACACCTAATTTATTATTTTTATAACAGTAATTTACGTGTACAAATATATAAATATATCATACATTTAGATATATGATACGAGAATTTTATTTCTACATTCACTGGTGATTTTACTATTATATTGGCCATATTACTATTCCTTATGGTCGTATTACCAATCCAATGATAAATTTACTATTCCATTAGTATTTGTTCAATATTTTCTAGAAATAACTTTTATTTCATTAATTATTAATTTATAATGCTTGAATTGTCAAATATATGTGATTTTATGTGATTTATACTGTATTAAACAATTATTGGATGTTAATGTACATTGATACACTTTTCGGCCATTACATGGATGGTTTGAATTAAATATTTATAGCTATCCGAAGTGCCGGTGAATATAATTGGAAAGAGGATATAAAATTTATAGTTTCATGTCTGTTTTCTCATATTTAGCTGAAATATTTTCTTAATGTTTCTAATTTGGATCATTTTATAAATGTTTTTAGTGAAAAATTCTGATCCCTCAATGAATATTTGTTATATATGTTACTTAGTCTTAACCATATATATTTGAATGTTATCACAAATTATTATGAAATTCGAAATCCTCCTCTTACATCGATCTCAGTTGATGAATATTACATTCAAATGATCTTGTGTGAGGAAATTCGTGCACATTTATAGATTAAAATATTGTAAGAAATTGATAAAATTTTCCTAGTTCTCCATGTTGAGAAGTTGTTTGATATTTTTAAATTTAAAATAGTTAAGACAAGAAAGGATAATTAGTTCACAAATAGTTACATCAAGTATTACATTCATAGGATATTAACCAATTCAAATATAAACACCATGTTTTTGTATTTATCTATATATTTTATGATTAGTTTTTTAAAATAATGATTTAATTTAATTATGTAAATTTTATTGTTAATGACTTCTCTACTAGATTAATTAATTACTGATAAGGACGAGTTCAAAAAAATAAACAGGTATGGATTATGATATGTATTTCATATCACTCATCTTTTAGATCTTTATCTTTATACATCCATCCCAGGAATTCTCACTCGTCAAGATCTTCCTATGAATTATTCAATAACTACCACCACTCCAACTTCTTCATCTCCTTCTACTACCTTTGATCTCAGTATTATATATGTCATCCATCATATCAGACCTATAGGTAATGTAATTTATATTTTAGGAGCTTCTCATTCAACTCATCCTTCCCTTTAACCTTCTCCTTCTCCCTCCAAATACAAAAAAAAAAGAATATATTAACTATTCCATCATTAGAGGCTCTATAGATTATAATTCAGATTAACTCCTCTTATAAGTATGATGTGTTAAATTATACCTTTTTTTGTTAACCAAGTATTCTTTATTTAGTAATTTCTCATTATTTCATTAATTTAATCAATATGATTTTATATATCATTATTACAAAATCCAATTTAATTTTGTTGTCTGTATTATAATTACCACACTCTATCTTATAATTTTTTATAACAATATTTCGTGAGTAAATAGTTATGGAATTTTATGAAAAAATTGTTCATATAAATGGTTTATTAGTCAAAATAATTTTTTTGGTTATTCCATGATTTTCTTTTTTAATAATGGTTGGAATTATTTGATTAGTATATAAATTCATTTTTTAATCATTTCTAAACATGAATTTATTTAAATTTCATGTTTTATGATATAAAATTTTATTTCGTAGTTATATATGAAAATTATCATCTGTACTAGAGTCTCCATTATTCAATCCATCAACCATGTGAATATAAAATTAAATGTGAGTCAAAATAATAAAATATCTAGGTACTCAATGAACTATGAGAGTACTGGATTGAACTTATGAAGGATATAATCAACTGTATGAAGAAATCAGAAAATAATGGGAATTATTCTATGGATAGAAGAAAATGAGAATAAAAGTGGACCATTCACATCCCTAATTGATTGGTCGTGGTGGGGTTTTGTTAAACACATTGACCAACCACAAGGGTAACCAAGTGACTAAATGTACATGTGATGTTAAATCATGGTATATCCATTATAACAACAAAATAGAGAAGTATGAATGTGAACATCAGTTTTTGAAAACTGAAATCATGATTTAATAAAGTATCCATTTGAAATAATTTGAATTATAGAAAATTATTGGAGTGATATCCCATTAAGATTAAGTGATTATATTTACAACAGATCAAACACATGTCATGTCAATGGAATTGATCATTGATTTTTCCTAATTTTTGAACAAAACATGAGGAATCAGGATTACCTGGCACAATTCAAGTGATCATACCTAAATATAATTATATTTTAATAATATTTAACAATGGCCATCAATATAGAATAAATGGAAATGTTATAAATATTCATTATGCCCATATTCCATTATAATTACAAGGATTTGTATTGATTATCCTTAAATGTATATCTTTAAAGTAATGTTCCTTTATTTAAAATAATATATAGTGAATAAATTTTGTTCCAATAAAATTGGATATTGGGAATATATGTCACATAAATCAAAACATATACTTCTACACTATTTTCATATCATATGACAAAATATTTTCAATTTTTTTAAGGAAATATCCGAGAAGAACATTTTTTTATAATTCCATATAATATGAAACCCCAAGGAAGACACTAAAAAAATAAGAGAACCAAATTGAAAAACAAAATTGTTATCTGGGTCAAACATTCCATCAATCATCCACCTATATCTCACGGTATATCTATCTATATCTATCTTTTAAAACACTATTTAGTTTTTCATTGATTGATTTTTATATATGAAAATTTCATACCCTTAAACAATATAAAATATTATTCATAATCAATTTATTAATGTTATTTTACCTCTATATTCTCGTTGAAATTGTGGAGGAGTCTATTTGATAGCCTAGATATCCGTACTTGATATTTTAATCAATATACACAATTCAGGTTATGGATAATTGATTTTAGTATAAATAATGTTCACTAAAGTTGGTTACATTCAATTGAAGAGGAATATTTCTCATATTGAGACCGAACCACTCACTTTTTCCATTTTTTTATTTATATTTAAATATTTGTGTTTTAAAATAGTCTTCAAAACACTTTATAAAAACTATTCAATGATTGTTAATTATTACCTATGATATATATTCTATTTAATGTGAGTATAGTGATCTCGTAATATATTTATAATCACAAGTTATTCTAATCGAGTTTTGATCATGCTCTTGAGAGGTTATTTCATATAATTTAATTATTTATACTAAGTTTATTACTAAACTAGGTGTCTTCAAAATTGGTGGATTTTATTTAATAAATAATTTCTAACATAAATTGTTTTTGAATTATAAATTCACCACACTCTTATAAATGCCACTCTAATGAATAAAAGTAATAAAAACTATAAATCTAAGATAGATCCTAATGGGTGAATCAACATTCAAAAACTATTCCATAATATTAATGGTGTATATCCTCTAGAAACATCCAACGTCTCCAGGAAGAATTTACCCAACATCAATGGTAAAAAGGACCGACTATTACCAAGTCCTACCAGATTCTCTCCAATATTTATACTTCATTTAAAATAGTTCATAAAAAATAAACACAATTTTATGGAGGCAATATCATGTTATTGAGAACGTAAAATTAGATATTGTATTTTGACTATGTTTCCAAAGTGTAAGGGAAAAAACTGGTCATCTCTTGATGGATATATATATAATTAATTCAAAAATAGGGTTAGTAATTTGAAAAATATAAATGGTATTTTATTAAATTAAGGATTTTATTTAACATTAAATTGTAAAAAAACTATACAGGAAGGAATAGAGTGACAAATTTGATTATCCTGATCAACCAGGGGAAACAACATGATTCCCATACTTCATTGATTCTCTTGAATTGGATTAGGGTATGTGGTTACTAACCTTTTATACCAATTTTTGGATTTAAATAATTATGTAGATGCTCAAAATAAATAAGGGGCTGAATTGTATATTTTAAAAATTTCCATTGGAAATTTTAAATATGGTTATTTTTAACAAAGTTAAACCAGGTAATTCACAAAACCTCTATGTTCTAAAAACTTTCTAGATTACGGAAATATTATTCTGAGAAAGTGAATCCAGAATGATGGTTCTAGATATTATTCTTTTTGAAAGTTTACAATGATAATGAATATACATTAAAACATATAGGATATTACCAAAACAGAGTATACAAAGACAAGAAATTATAAGATAGTTATACATTCCTAAATAATCAAAATGCAGAGGAAAACATGGAACAATCCAACTAACAAGTAATAAATCTTTTAATGCAAAGAGAAGGGTATCCTACTTCTTTGGATAAAGGTCCCTTGAGTTTTATAATTTCAAGAATCCGTGTCTTACCCACACTAGGGTAAGCCCTCGATACGATGATTGAATTCTGTCTTGCAATCCCTGCAAGCCCTCCACTTCAAGGTAGTCAGCACCTCTATCTTCCTCATCAAGGAATTACTAGAGCTGTAAGGTAGTTGGAACCTCTGTCTTCATATCCCCGGAAGTCCTCAAATGTAATCAGCAACATTCGGAGTCACACAAAGCAAATCTGAACAAGAATTTCAGTACACAGTAAGCAAGAAAGAATCATTCAGTAGAAATCACATCATCAGCATGTAATCTCTAGTTTGATGAACTTTTTATGAGATATTTCAAATGAAATATTATTTATAGGCATAGCTCTAATGGATGGCTCCCACTAATTATCATATTTTTTCATGAATTTTGAAGGGTCCTGTACACGTGTCACTCAAACAATGGTTAGTAAGTAACTGAATGCATGACATCATTTTAAAAAAAAATAAGTGTATGAAAAAATATGGTTACATAACCAAAATCAAATGTTTGGAATGTATGAAAATAAAATTTAGGAGTCTAACCAAAAATACATTTAGTATATGTAATAAAAGGATATTCAGATTCTGTATTCTATGGAATTTGGAACCTGAACAGTATTGAATTTCAGAGTATAAATTTCAAGTAAATTAGGAATCTGTATTCTCATGAATTCGGAACCTGGACTTACAATGTTCAGAATCTGAATTCCTTAGAATTCAATGCCTGATCATACAATGTTCAAAGTCTCAATTCATTAGATATCAGAGTCATAACTCATATGTGTTCGGAGTCTGAATTTAGAGAACTCGGAGTTAGAATTCCTATGAGTTTGGAGTCTGAATTCATAGAATGTGGAGTCTGAATTCATATTTTGAAAATAGAATTCTCAATATCTGTGTATTTATTTGATTCTGTGTTTTTAGATATGAAACTGAATGTTTCAATTAGAAAAGATATTGAACAATGAAAAAAATGGAAAGTATAAATTTCTTTTTGGGAAGGATAGTTTTAATTATGAAATTAAAACACATGGTAAAATGAAATTTTCCTTGAGATAAGGTGTTTGTGATTTTGAAACATGAGGAATGGTAAATTCATAAGGAAACCTTATTGACTCAACAATCTCTCCAAACATCAAATAATGGAAAAATCATAAGGAAACCTTATTGACTCAACAATCTCCCCATTTTTTGGAAGCACAAACATCCTTATGAAATAGAAAATAAGAACATAGAAATATTTTTTTATACTTTCAAAATAAAACATATGTCCCTTATCGTATGGGAAAATAGGAATACAGCTATCTCTCCCTTAGTCTTTGGGACACTAAGGAAGTAATTCAAGATTTACAGAATTAGATTTTTCATTTTCTTGAATAAAGAAATATATCTAATGAAAACTCCCCCTTAGATAAACTCCCCATTAGTTACGAATATTTCTTTTTTACATAGTATTCTTTTTTCCTTTTTCCCCCTTTGTGATTTTAAAAATGAATTTGGGGGAAAGGAAAAGAAATTATATTTCATGAAAGATTAGTAGAACACATCTAAAAGGTAGGAAACCAAAAAATTCCATTACGATTAGCAATAATTTTTACAAGGTAGAAAAATAAAACAAATTATTATATTGTAACAATGTTTTCCTTCCATCCCCTTCAGTATAAACTTCTTGACTATAGTTTTTAGCTTTTTGAGCTTCTTATGATTTTCCTCTGCTCGCTTAATAATCCAATCCAGATCCCCAGCTTTCTTCTCTAAATCTATGATTCTTTCTTCATGAGACTTAAGAGCCTCTTCCTGGTCCTTCAGGATATCTTCCTGCTTGATAAGATTTTCCTCTATCTCAATATGAAGTTCTCTATCTATCTTCAATCTTTGATAAATAATGTATAACATTCCATTCAAATCCTCCAATTCATGAATCTGATCATTTCGTTCCAAAGTTATTTTTTCATCAAAACTAGTTGTAAGGTCCATGATATTACTATCACCAATATCAAAAGCCTACTTTAAACCATCATGGAACTCATCATGTTGTCACATGTATTCAATTATTTTCTTTGACCAACTAACCATATTCTTAAACGACCATTGGGGGTAAAAATAGTTAATTACGAAACTCTTGAAATCAGCCTCAAGATTTACACACTTTCCATTACCATGCATAGAGAATACGATTTTTGATTCAAGCTGTGTTGAAGCATCTGACATCTCGATACAATTCTTGGAAAAATTTGAATTGTCCCATAATGCTTTGTCAATGAGTGAACAACAAAATTATGTCCCAGGGATGATGATTCCAAATCTAAGACTTTGCTAAGTGAAGGCTCTTTCTCTAGCTCATAACGGTTTCTCTTTGAAGATCCAATATCTTCCTTCTTCTTTATAAAAACATTGGTCTGTGAATCAACATCCACCTGTTTCCATTTGTTAGTTCTCAAAACAACATCCTCATACGGAGATTCATGTTCACTATCAGACAGCTAAACAATTTTATCTTCATCTATCTTCTTCTTATCAGCTCCTACCTCATTATCTTTAGGATGAATAAAATGATGATTATAATTTTCTTCCTAAGAGAGTATGTTTACTTCATCTTCAGCCTTGTCATCTAACCCAACAGTACCAAGATTTGAAGATTTGTCTTGGGAGGTTCATATTGAAAATTTCTCGAATGAACTTTCTTTCTCATGGAAGTATTCAACATGATTTATGAGGTCTTCTATATCACCACTGATATCTTCTTCTTAAACTTCTTCCACAAATTTTTCAACATCATCATATTTATCTTGGGATTTCTCCGGAGTCAATAATTTATTCCCTAGAGTCTCAGCTAAATCTTCTACAAAGAATGATTTTGGTACTATGATATTCTGGAATGCTTTCTCAGTATCCCTCTGAAGGGATTGAAAAATTTCTGGCTCAGACATTTTTTTCTTTTGTTGATTTTCTTTAGATTTCTTTCATGCTCATCTAATGTCTTCTCATTCAAAAACTTTTCTTCTGTAGGATCCAAGACGAACTGTGGCTCTCATTCCTTTCGATTTTTCTTATCTTCCCTCCAATTATCTACAACCTCATCTGGATTGTATTTTTTATTTTTAGTCATTGGAGTTGTGGATCGGGCTTCCTTAGCTTTTGTAGTTTTCTCTTCCTCTTCTACTTCCATTAACATTCTCTTCTTTCTAATCTTTTTTGATGGTTCAACAACTTCATGATCATTCAAAAAAGAATCACCTTCTTCTACTAGTAGATCATAAAATTCATCAGAGTCATTAGAAAAAATTAATTTCATCCTCTTCAAGGTATCATCACTAATAAGCATGACCTTTAAATTCCATGCCTTTTAACTACAAAGAATTTTGAAAAACTCTAGACACTGAATATTCAACTTACACAGAATGACAGAATACATGATTATCTGAGCCTTCAAGTTTCCATTCTTGATATTCTCAATCGTAACGAGAATATGCATAACCAAACTGATCTTCCTTAGATTCACTAGGAAATAAAGGATATACATATTTATCTTCTTCAAGGTGTCCTTGTCACCTTTTATGTGAATGATAAAACCATGAACCCAATATTCAAGGAACTGATTATTTGTTGAGTGGCGGGAAATTTAAGGAGTCTTAAAATCTATATGACTAAGTCACTCCATAGATTTCAACATTATAAAGCTCCATTGAACATCTGTATACTTATGAGAAAAAAACTCACCTTCCCTATCGTATGGAATACGAACCAAACTAGAATCCTTTGTGTATGAAAGAGAATAAGTCATTCCATAACTCTTAAACGGAAATTTTTCGCTACCTTCTTCCTTAAAGAAACCGACTAATTCATAATATTCAATTAACAAATCTCGATACACCAAATCTTGAGCCCCTATCTTTAAAATGAAGACACATTCCCATCCATTGAACTTAAGGTTATTCGAGATAATCAAATCATACATGTTGAAGAAGTTTAGATGCACCATTCGTTCTCTATACACTTTCCACTTCGGAATTGGCTTGACAATAGACATATCTATCTGAGAGGATTCTTTTCCAGACATTCAGAATTGAGAAAAACTCTGAGATGATCAGAATGGGCTTAAGTAGAGGGTCATAACATCAGCACTCGATAGCTTGAGATAGATGTGGGACAACCCATTGGGGGTACTTTATATATGTGTTAGAAGTGGCGATTCATCTTCCAAACTCAGTCCAACGTATGAAAATAATTTTGATCAGATCTGACAATTGATATTAGATCCATAATAAAAAAATTGATAGAATCCGATCTTTTGAGGTTTTTAAAAAGAACATTCAGATTTAAGGAAAATAGAATCGAAAAAATCAAAAATCAAAATGAAATACCAACAAATAAATGATTATTATGAAAACATAAGAAAGGAAACATACCTTTAGTATTTCCAGTAATTTTATTCATAGTGAGAAAAAAAACTTCTTGAAGAACTTTTGGATTCCAAAAAAAAACATGACTACGAAAAAAAGCAGACTACGAAAATTTACATCACGAGAATAAAACATAGAAAATATTTATTACGAAGAGTTTTGAAAAACATCATTACAAAAATTTTTAAAAACCGTCATTATGAAAATTTTGAAAACATCATTACATAATTTTTTGAAAAAATGAATACAAAAAAGTTTAAAACTGACTACGAATAATTTTAAAACTGACTACGAAAAATTTTCAAACTAACTACAAAATTTTTTAAAAGATACTCAGAAAAATATTTCTTTTTTTTAAAAAACTGTACTAACAAACAAGGAAATGTACACCCCTATGGAAAATTTATTTATTACTCTAAATATATTTATTTGAAAATGAAGTTAATAAGTAAGATTACCATATTGTTATAATTCCTAACATCTATTTAATGTATTCAAATCAATTAGATGGTAATGATTTAGTGAAAATATCATCAGTTTTATCTTGTGTTCTGATAAATTGAAGAAGGATATCTCATTTTTTTGTGTAATACCTAAGGAAGTGATGCCTAATATCAATGTGTTTTTCATGAGAGCGATGTGAATGGTTTTTACTTAAAGCAATGGAACAAGTATTATCACAGAAAATTAGTTTTTTCATAAAACTCATACCATAGTTTGTGATTGTGTGCTTCATCCACAACACTTGAGCACATCAAATTCTAGGGGCTACATATTTAACTTGAGTAGTGGAAAGTGATACTGAGTGTTGTTACTTGTAATACCATGAAACCAACGAATCTCCTATGAAATGACATGTTCTTGATGTACTTTTCTTATCAATTATACAACCACCATATTCAGAATCCTAATAAAAATTAGAAAAAAATAATTTCTTGATGTATAAATGAGTCCTAAATCCATGGTTCCCATTAAGTAGTGAAAAATTCTTTTCACTTCCATTAAATGAGATTCCATTGGATTGGATTGATTTCATGCACATAAGCATACTGAAAACATTATGTCTGGATAACTAGCTATCATGTAAAGTAAACTTCCTATTATACCTCTAAATGATGTTTGATCTAATGGTTTCCCAGCTTCATCAAGAAAAAAATGAATTTGAGGTACCTATGGGGGTACATATAATATTAGTGTTTTCAAATCCATTATTTTTAAGATGATATTTAATATACTTATGTTTGGTTATATATATTTGTTATGTTTTTGGAGAAATTTGAAATCCAAGGAAAAATGTTAACTCAACCATCATACTCATTTAAAAAACATATTTCATTAGATCCACAAAGTAATCTGTTAATGATTTCTAATTTAAACCAAATATAATGTCATCAAAATAAATTTGAATAATGAAAACATTTTTCTTATCTTTCTTTATAAAAGGGTTGGATTTTCATTTCCCTTAACGTAATTATTTTGATGCAAAAATCTTGTAGTTCTATTATACTAGGCTCGAGGGGCTTTCTTAAGTCCATAAAAAGATTTGGAATGTTTATAAACATGTTCATGTTCTCATAGATCTTAAAAATCAGGAGGTTGTTCATCAAAAACATCATCTTGAACATAACTATTAATGAATGAACATTTCACATCCATTTGAAAAAGTTTCAATTTGATGAATGCTGCAAAGGTAAGAAAAATATGAATAGATTCAAGACTAGCTACTGAAGTATAGGATTATTCATAGTTTATTACTTCTTATTGATTATATACTTTAGCAATTAATCTAGCTTTATTTCATACACTAATTCCATTTTAATCACACTTATTACTGAAATCCTTTTTTATACTAAGAACTTAAGTTTCCTTAGGTCTTTCAACAAAGATCCAAACATTATTCCTTTCATATTCATTTATTTCATCTTGAATAGCTTTTATCTAATCATCATCACCTAAAGCATCATCAGTTCTTGTTGGTTCTAATTGGAAATGAAATTTTAGAAGCTCTACTTCATTTTTAAGGAACGTCTAGTCCTTGCAGGCTGATTCAATCACTAATGATACTATCACTGGGATTATTCTTCAGAAACAACTAATTTGGGTTTTGTAAAACCAATTCATCAATATAAGGTAGAAAGTATTCTGGGTTAAATGATTTAGAAACATTTTCTTGGGAATATTACTTATCTAAAGGTTCTTTTAACAAAGGTTGATAATCAGTTTTTGAAAACACATCTAAAGATGTAGGTTTCAGTTGTTTAAAATCAAAGTGATCAGTTTCATCAAATTTGACATGTACTGTCTCTTCAAAAGTACAAGTTTTTTTATTGAAAGATCTATAAGCCTTAGAATTTGTGGAGTAACCTAAGAAAATTATTTCATCAGATTTTTTGTGCGAATTTTTTTATATTATCATTAGTATTCACAATGAATACCTTGCAACCAAAAAACTTGAATTAAGAATGTCTAGGTATTCTAAAAATCCATAACTCATAAAAAGTTTTATTTAGAAAAGGTCTATTCAAAACTCAATTTATAGTATAACAAGTAGTAATTACAGCTTCAGCCCAAAAATGATTAGCTTGAAAATACACACTCAACATGGTTCTAGTTATCTATTTAAGAATTCTATTTCTTCTTTCAAAAACACCATTTTTTTAGGTGTTCTAGGTGATGAAAAGTTATGAGTAATGCCTTTTCTACTGTAAAATGTTTCAAAATCAGAATATTTAAATTCTCTTCCATGGTCACTATGAATAGTTATCAAGGGAAGGTTTTTATCATTTTTAACTTGAGCTCTAAATCTTTTGAAATAATAAAAATTTGTAGATTTATTTTCTAGAAAATATTCCCATTTAAATCTAGTGTAATCATCAACTAAAATAAATACACAATACTTTCCTCAAATGATTCGAGTTTGTGTTTGACCAAAAAGATTCATATGCTCTAACTGTAATGCATCAGTAGTTGAGACTTCACCCACAGATTTAAAATTTTATTTATGTTTCTTTCCATACTGACAAGGGTCACAAACTCTTGAAGAATCAAATCTAAGATCCAGTAGATCCCTAACTAATATTTTCATTTAGAGTTTGAATAGGTTTCTAAGGTTACATTGTCCTGACCTTCAATTCCACAACCTATAATGATATTACATTGCACTAAGGCAATGTATTTCTTGGATCTTAAGGTTTTCGATAATTAGGGTGTATACATTCTCTTGCATATGGGAAGAAAGAATAAATTCTTCCTTGGAATTTTGTACTAAGAACTTTTCATTACTAAAATTCATAAGGTAACCTTCATCACATAATTGACTTATTCTAATGAGGTTGTGCTTAATACCTTTAACCAAAAATACGTTTGAACATAATGTTTATCCCAGAGAAACAATGTTACCTATTCCAAAAATTTTCCCCTAAGCAGTATCTCTAAAATTTACTTTTCATCCTTTCGTCTTGATAATATTTTCAAATTATTTTTTGTATCCAGTAATATTTCGGGAACATCCACTATCCATGAACCATGTATTTCTATCGTTACTTTCTCTATTTTTTTTTAAAATAAAATAGTTATACTTTCAGAACCCAAACTTTCTTGGATCCGTATGTTTCATAAAGAAATCATTTTGGTAGCCACATTTTCATAGAAAAATAGGCATTATGAAATCATAGAGACATAGTTTTGTTTAGGGAACAATTTTTTCCCAATTCCCACCACACTGACACTTAAAAAAGAATGGTTCACTTTGAGGAACAAAATAATTGTTAATAAAAATCTATTTAGAACTAGTATAAGAAAATCCAGAATTATTCCTTAGAGTTTGGATTTGAGAATAATTTTTACCAAATTTTTTTTACCTAAGGTAATGATTGACAAGCACTTCCTCAAAAAAAAAATATTTCTGACTTTAGTTTGATAACAATGTTCTTATCTTCCAAAAAATTATATTTTGATCTAGAGTTGGGCTCGATAAAATTTTTCTTAGTAATTACTGTTTCCAGGTCCTTAAAAAGTTTATCCTTCTCCGAATTTACTTCCTCATGGATTTTTCAAATTATTTCAAAATAAAAAAATTACTTATCACAATCATTTGAAAGATCTGATATTTCTTTAGTAAGAATAGTATTCCTAAAATTTTACTTATGAAGCTTTTTCTTGAGTTTTGAAGTATCATTCTCAAGAAGTATTTAAAATATAGAAACATCTTTAAAGGAAGGTAAAGTATCATCATTATCAGAAGAAAATTGATCATCCAAAGAGTTATAATATTTACTATCACTATGATTAGCATTTAAAAATACAATGGTCATGGATTAAACATTGTGTACCTTAATAATTATGAAATTATTTTCAATAAGTAGTGTGTCAATTACACAAAGATTCTTTTTTCCAAAAGATTTTTAATCTGATTATTCATCGGAAGAGTCTCCACCACTGGCACTCCTGGTGTCATTAGCTTTCTAAACATTAATAGCTTTATCTTTGTAGTGCATCTTTCTATTTCTCTCATAAATAGTTTCCTTTCTTTCATTTCTCTTGTGCATAGGACAATCGGGTCTTATATGACAAACTATCTTCCATTGATAACATGTAACTTCTGAGTCATTATTATATTTCATTTATTTATTCATATATCTATATTGGAAGTTATTCTATCCAACCATCTTGTTTATCCTTCGAGCAAGATTGGTTAGTTTATTTTCTGAAGATTCACTTCCACTAGATTCGGATTGTATATCAACCTTCTTAGATTTGTATCTTGTAACTCTCTCAGGAGTCTTAGATTTCATATTATTTAAGGTTGTAGCGAAAGAAACACTGCCATTCCGACTCTTCTTATTAAAATTATCAGAATCTCTCTTCATTCTAGTCTCGTATTGAAGATGAGTTCCAAAAATTTCATCAAGAGTAATATGAGTAACCTTTCTATTCTCATCAAAAGCTATCCTCTTAGATTATCTATCATTCAGAATGATTTCTTTGATTTATCCAAAAGAGCTTCATCATATAATCCTTTCTCACCCATGGATTGTAAAATATTAATGATAATCATAAATCTCTGTTACACCATACATATTGGTTCTCTATAAGGAACGAAAAAACCATGATATTCACCTCTGAGTATGGATCTTTTAGTTTCAATAACATTTGAAGTTCCAAAGTGTGTAACATAATGTTTCTTCCAAATACAATTTGTTGATTCACTAGATGGAATTTGGATTTATATATTTCTAGTCATAGAAGAATAAATATATTTCATACCTTATAGTTCTGTTGATATTCATTATTTTATTGATTTATGAATGTACAAAGATCATGCTCAGGGATTTTATATCCTCTAATAAGAATAACAAAATTATCTACTCCAATATTGATAATATATGTCTTCATGTGATCATTCCAATATTCATAATCATTCCCATCAAAATATGTGGTCTTGTCAGATTTAGATTGTCAATGGAACCATCATTGATTACTACTATCTTAAGCAATATCATTCCACACACACTTGTTAGAAATAAATCTTTGTAAACAAGGAAAATATATGTCACTAAGGAAAAAGAGGAACAACGAAAAACAAGAGCATTGAAAAACTTATATGTGAATATAAGTATTTCAGAGTCCTCCTCTGATACCAAATGTTTAATTGGATCAGGGAATGTGGTTACTACCAATTGATACCAATTGTAGGATTGAAATAATGATGTAGATGCTCAAAATAAAAGAGGGGATGAATTAAATACTTTCAAAAATTCCAATGTGACCTTTAAGTATTGTTATGTTTAACAAGGTTAAACAAGGTAATTCCCAAAACCCTTAAGTTCTACACACATGAAAGATTCCGAAAATATGATTCCAAGAAAGTGAAACCGAAAATATGGTTCTGGAAATGAAACATAATGAATGACTATAAAGATAAAGATTCTACCTTAAAGCGTATAGAATCTTACTAAAAAATTTTACAAATATAATGAATTATAAGATAGTTATACTTTCCTCAATAATAAAAATGTAGTGGAATACTTGAAACTGAACAAGTAGAAAGTAATAAATCTTTTAACCCAAAGAGAAGAGTATCCAACAGCCATGGATAAATGTACCTTGATTTATACATTCAATAATGTATATCATTCCCACACCAGGGTAAGACCTAGATACAATGATCAGAGTCTTTCTTGTTATCCACACAATCCATTAACTTCATCGTAGTCAGAACCTCTGTCATCCTTAGTAAGGAAGTCTTCTAGATTAAATGAAATCGACACATTGGACGTCATATTCCCGGAAGTCCTTGAATGTAATCAGCAACATTCAGAGTTGCAAGTAGAAAATCAGAACAAGAACTTCAGTACGCACTAAGAAAGAACGTCTCTCTCACTAGAAATCACTTCAGAAGCATGTAATCTCTAGTTTGATCAACATTTTATGATCTTGTTAAAATGGGATTTTATTTATAGGAATAACTCCAACATTCGACTCCCTCCTCCAATGGTCATATTGTTCCTTGAATTTCAGAGGGACCTGTACACTTGTCACTCAAACAATGGTTAGTTTGTAACTGAATTGATGACATCGTTTTATATCAAAACAAATGTAAGAAAAAATATGGTTACATAACTAAAATCAAATGTTTGGAATGTAATAAAATAAAAGATAGGAGTCTAACAAAAAAAATCAGTTTCTATAATACCAAGATATTCATATTCTATTTTCTAAGGAATTCAGAACCTGAACACTATAGAATTCTGAAGTATGAATTACATGAAAATTCGGAATATGGATTCACAAGAATTTGGAACCTGAACTTAAAAAGATCGTAGATTGAATTCATTATAATGAATAGTCTGATCTTACAAATTTTGGAGTCTGAATTCATTAGAATTCGGAGTCAAAACTCATAAGAGTTCGGAGTCTGAATTTAGAGAAATTGGAGTCAGAACTCATAAGAATTTGGAGTATGAATTCTGATAACTCTGAGTGTGAATTAAGATCTTGAAAAAAAAATCTCTATATCTAAGTATTTATTTTATTATAAGTTTATAGATACAAAACAGAATTTTACACATATACAAGATAATGAACAATGAAACACATGGTAAGGATAAATTTCCTTGGGGAAGGAAAATTTTCATTATGAAAGTAAAATACATGGTAAAATGAAATTTTCCTTGAGATAAGGTGTTTGTGATTTTCAAAACATGAGTAATGGTAATGTCATAAGGAAACCTTATTGACTCAAAAATCTCTCAAAACATGAAATAATGGAAAAGTAATATGGAAAAATTATTGAATCAACAGATTCTTGAGGTATGGTTTAGATATTTTAATCACTATTTTGTAACATCTTTAACTAGATTTTTACTAATTTAATATGTGGATACCTCCTAGTGTTCAGAAAAAAACAAAAAATTATTCACTAACTACTATCGATGATTGGCTAATTTGTGTCCAACTTAATAACTAGAACATACCATGGAAACACACAATCAAATAGACCTGTTTTCCAGGTTTTCAGGTTATATAAATGAGTTACAAGGACATACATTATATGTCCATACTAGTTTTTATTATATTTCAATTTAAAAATATCAAATACATAAATTACACATTTTAAAGGGGTAATATGAAGTGGTGAATAGTGTGTGAAACATCACATTAATGTGTACCATTAATAATATAATCCTTTTAAAAAATAAATTTTAACATTTGAATCAATGTAGTTAATTATATGATAGAAGAAATAAACTAATTTCAAAATTAGGACATTCTAAAATTTCATATTTTTAAGAATTATTTCATGAAATTATTTCAAAACAAATAGTTAGTGTTTCGGTCTTTAATAATGGGATTATAAAACTAAGAAATAATTTAATACATAAGTGTAAATGTGATAAGATGTGTTATATCTTTTTTCAATCACACCCCCACATTTTAACCATTGTATTCCAGGTCAATATCTTATATCCTAATAATATTCCATTCCTAAATCAAATGTTGGAAATATATGAATATTCTTTTGAAAATAAATTCATCTTTTTCAATTTTATAATGTCAAATTTCCTATAAATTTTCATCTCTCACTATCAATATAATTCAAATTCATTTGTTCACCCACAGAACATGTAAAGACCTACATCACCTTGAATTCCCTATTCACTTAAGATACATGTGAATATGGAGTTATGAACTCTTCTAATAGTTCAATTGACCTTACCATATTCTTTCTAAAATTCTATGTTCTCTAATGGAAGAAACTAGTGTGATAATAAAGGGGACTTCACAATGGTTTTGTGATGTTCAAGGGTTTGTAGGATTTAATTTTTAAAACATATGTTGAAGAATATAATTGCTTAATATAATCATTAAAAAACATTGAAAAAGAAGCATGTTCTCATCAACGGAGACCCTCAGTCGATTAGTTTGTCCATTTTTTCTTCAAAGCCTGAGATCTTCAAGATCGTGCGGTTATTGGTCTCCTTGACCGAAGACATGCCATGATCCGGTTTGGGTCGTTAGATGATCTTGTCACTGCATGGTCTAAAGCCCCCGGAATATGTTGTGGTTTTTCATTCTATCTTCTTCGGTGGAATTTTGAATTTCATATGCAGCGAGATAACCACATCATCACAATATGGGTATGTTTCCCCGGTCTACCAGTTCCCTTTCAGAACCCTTATATTTTTCCTCACCTTAGAAATATTATAGGTCGTTACCGGTGTTCTGATTCAAAATCTGACGTTGTATATCATCAAATCTACCCTCATATCTGTGTGGAGGATGATGTTTCAAAGCCCCCCAGTTGATTAGTTGTGGATTACTGATGGGAAACTATCTCAGTGAAGGCAATCTATCAAGTTTTAGTCATGGAAAGAATTCTGCTATTCATTTTATCGGTTGGGTAATTGTGCTACATCTTTTCGGAATGGTTCTTTGAGCAGGAAGATGCGTAAGAGGGGATCTAATGCTTTAACTGTCTATGATGGTTTTTTGGGGAGTCTCTAAAGATGTAGGGGATGAATAAATCAGAAGGCGGGCTGCAAAACCGACCCGTGATAACCCATAATCGGGTGGAGGATGTAATGGTCAGTGGAGATAGATTTGTGCAGAAATAGTCAAGTGTGGTGCCTACTAGACCGAGGGTCAAGGATGTCTTCACCAGTAAACTATGGGATTTGGGGGAGGTTTGTTCTATGAGTGGAAATGGTCATGCCGCTCTTGCTACTTCGACTGAGGTTGTAGAGGGCCCTGATAAACCTTCTGTAGTTGAGGGTTCCTCCATGGTGAAAACTCACATGTGTTCGGAACCTATGGGACAATCTGTAGTTACAGATACAACTTTGGATAAACAAGCTAATGGTGAAATCTCCTGTGGACTAACTTAGGAGGATACTACCGTCCCTATGAAGTAGGTTGTCAATAAAGATGGTGTATAGGTGAGGAGTTCAGCTAGGGTGAAGTCCTCTTCTGTGAAGTAGGCTGTTGGCATTGCTGTTAGTAACCATTTTGCAGGATTGGTGGATGATGTATTGTCTCAAGGCCATGATAGGTTCATGTCTTCGAGTGACATTGCTCTTAAGGATCAATGTGTTGCAGCTCCAAGACACTATACTAGTTTGCAAGAGAAGGATGTTGGTGATGGACTTTTTGAGACTGTTTTTAATGAAAACTGCTCCAAAGAATTGGAGAGTGGAAATGTTGCAGGCAAAGAGGATGATGTGATGAATGGGTTAATGTTAATCATGATTTCGGGGATCAATCATATTGTCATGCAGTGATGGACAATAATAGTAGATCTTAGAAGGAATGGAAGGAGAAGGAAGTTTATCGAGCAATGCACATTTTTGGACAATGAGGGGATTGCATTGATAGTGATAAAGAGAATGTTGGTGGCATTCCTCGGAGTTCATACAATAATGTTGTGCGGGGTGGAGGAAATAAGGCGTCTGTGCTTGAGAATGTGATGACTGCCCCACCACGAAGAACGACGAGGAATGATTATTCTTACTTTACAAAGCCAATATCCTCTAGGTTTTCTGTCGGGAAGGAGAGTTGGGCAGCGAATTCATCTAAGGATTTTCGTTCCCTGGAGAAGATGAATCTTGGAAGGACGTATGGAACGATTTTTAAGCAGCATTATAGTTCAGAATGGGAATGAGCTATGGAGGAGGAAGCTCATTATTATGGATGCGGTGATGGGTATGACTTTTATGATATGTAGATGTTTCTTTTACCTTGTTTTAACTACTTTCTGTACTTTTCTTTTGTTTTAATAAATGGTCAGGGGAATTCCTCTGACTGAGATTTTGTAGTAATATCCGCATATTCTATTTTTTACGGTTTATATCCAATCAGTGAATAAAAATTTTAAACTTCCCCTTTTATATATTTCTTTTTAATCAGTTATATTGATTTTAAAATACAGAATTTTTTAACAACTTTCATTTGAGATAAAGGGGAAAATATGTTTTAATCAGTGATTCAATATGTATTGTGAAACCACAACCAAAAAAGTTATGAACCCTTTTTTTCAACAATTATGATTTATCCATTCCCAATAATTCCCCTAGAAACACACTCTCCCCTACACTTTGTAAAAATGAGACATGAAAGTACTCAAGAGATTGGTGGTTTGGGATAAATTATCTTGTAATGTATCCACATAATAGCAATTTCACTTACTCTAAGGCTTAAGAAGGGTAAAATGTCAAGGTGGAATAAATAGAGGTTAATTGTACAATGGTGTTCTCAATGAGTGACATCATCTATCATGGTTTTAGTACACATGAATATAATGCCTTCAAAAACAATCATGAAACATTATATTTTCTCTACATGACCAAAAACTCTCATGAAATCGATTAAGAATAAGTACAGAATAAAAGGCTTATATTTTTACTTTTGTTTGAGATTAAAAATTATAGCCAATGTTAATATGTAATGGATTTCAAAAATACATTAAAATCCTAATAATGATTTTAAAATAAAAATTATAGAGAATTATTACATTTAAAAATTCATTTGAGAATACTTTTTTTAAAAAAAATACATATATTTAACTCAAGGTTTATAACTGATTTTTGATATTCTCTTTAAGATATATTTTTATTTCAAAAAACTGGAAGCAAAATGATTTTTTTTATTTTTTATTAAAATACTAACAATCATATGTCACCCTCCCCCACACAAATAAATTACATTGTCCTCAGAATAAGAATAATAAATAAATTTATAAAGAAGGGATGTCACACTATGTACTGTCATATATGAAATCCATCATCTCCATTTCCTCAACAAGACTATTGGAAATTTCATAATAGAATTCTTTTACCATATAGCCATTGAGGTAATACTATATCCAATGTTATTATGAAAAACATATACTGCACGAAATTGGTAAACATTAATAACTATATAAGGTTTGTGCCATCGGGGACGAATCTTTCCATGAAAGATATTTCAAACAGAATTTTACATGAAGTCATTCCCACCAATAAGAATCTTCTCCAAATAAATATTCTCATCATGGATATCCATTTTCTTCTCATTATATATCTATGAGTTCACATGTGCATAACAACAAATTTCTTAGTACTATTTAATCTATAGATTCATATGCTCACCTTCATTTGAAAGATTCATAATTAATTGTTTAACATCACAATATGCATGGTGTTCTACCACCACCAGGAGGTGAAATGATTTTACAAACACAATCATATATGATGATATTATTATCATAATTTTAAAAGTTGTATGATACACCAGAAGTGTTTCACCCAAGTGAAAACACCAATCATTCCTATTTAGTTGTACCATTTTGTCTATGTTTTTATTATATTACTGATTTAAAATTTATGGATATAATTTATTTTAGGGATGATATGTAGCAGATACATTATGAACATCCCTATACTTATGGATCATGTTTTTCATGTTGTTATTATAAAATTGTGAAATATTATCACTCAGGATGAATCATGGAAAACCAAAACTAATAAAAATACACGACCTCACAAAATCAATAACCACTCGAGTGTCATATTTCATGATAGGGTTTACATCCATACATATAAAGTCATATATAACATCTAATATTATGTACAATATGAGAAATGTATTTGTAAAGGTCCCCATAAATTCAACGACCGATTCATTGAAGACCTCGAAAATTAACATGGTTTGTTGGGGCTTTTCATTCCTCTCAGAGATATTACTTGTGAATTGACATAGAGTGTAATGATTACCAAACCTATGGGAATATCTATATAATTATTTCCAATACAGTACCATGTCGATTGAAATTTAATCATTACCTTGAGAGAAAAAGTGGTCCCCACATGAAAAAGTTTGGAAGAAGCTCAAAGATGAGGTGAACTCATGGTCAAGGATAAACCTACAACAACATTGCCAATAAATATTCTCCAAAAGTATGTGTCATCCCAAATATACAATCATGAATCATGCTTAATATTTAGGTTTGTTTAGTGATGAAATATGTGGAACATGATATACTACTAGAAAATTCAAAATGTCTACTTACCATGGGGTACGAGCTATAACATCAAAAAGGATATCACGGGAAAATAATTCTCAAATAGGGAGGGATGAGTCATCAAGGTTGTCAAATGGTGTGGAAATACATCAAATGGTGTAACTAACTCATTTTCCACTCCACCCATATCTCAAATATCAATTTCAAACTCCTGGAGGATGAGAATCTACCAAATGATGTGGGGTTAGATTCATATTTCATAAGGATAAATTGAAGCGCAATATGGTTAGAAATAAAAAATATTTTTTACCCAATAAGATATAAATAGAATTTTTCCAGGAAATTAAAATACAAAGAAGTTATTTTTCTTTTGTTGTGTAAGTTTCTAGGGTAGGATCAAAGGTATGTAAGGCATATCAAATGACATGCGTACCCTTCTCAACAAATTATGATAAAACTACCCAAACTGCAATGTTAGAAGAATCAAAAATAATTTGGAAGGGGGGATCCCACCTCGGTGTTAGTATGATGGGAGGTGATGTGAGAATACTTTTTATTGAATTGAATGCATCCTCAAAATTTTATTCAAACATAAACTCTAGATCATTTAGTAATAACTTGGAAAAGGGAAGTGGGATCTTGTTAATGAATTTAATGAATTGGGGTTTAAATCTAGTTTTACCTATGAAAAATAACACCTCATGAACACATTTTGGATATTTAATGTATGAAATTAATTCAATTTTTGATTTATCCATGTTAATTACCACATTTAAGATAAAATGTCCAAGAACTATACTCCACTATACCATGAAATTGATATTCTCATAATTTAATATGAGATCTTTTTCAATGAAATAGTGGATGAAAAACATATCTGCTGAAAATAGTCATTGATGAAGGATTAATAAACCCTGAAATCTCTGATAATGGGTTCTATTCAATTCTCAATATACATATAAAATATAATCAACATACATCGCTGAAAACTGTCATTAGCATTTAAAAGACCAAACGACATCCATATATATTCAAATGTGACGAATGTATTGATAAATGTTGTCTTTTTAATGATTATAAGGGGATATATGGACTTGAATATAAGCCTAATAGACACAATGAAATAATAATGTGAATTACCCTCCAATATTTCTATCATTTAATCAATGAACAGAAGAGGAAAGTGGTCTTTTCATGTGGGTTGATTTAGTCGTCATCTTTTAGAATAGACTCACCAGTAGTTTTTCACACATGGTAATTCCAATTACTTATGTAAATTTTAAATAGTCATTACTCCAATTATTTTCCACAATTTGAACAGGGTTAACTAAACAACCTAGAATCTGTACTTCTAGATATAGTGCTGAAAACATAATCGTTACATTTCTGACATAGATACTGATAAAGGTTACCCAATTTTTTTAAAATAGAAATAAAAATTTCAAATTAAATTATTTGGTAACATATATATATAAGGACCTTTTAGTTGTTTAGTTTCATAGAATTCAGAGAAACTGTTTTCAACTTGGGTTCTTAAATAAATAGTTAAATATTATCTCCCACTACACCTAAAATTCAGAATAGTTTATCAAACTTATCCATGTGAAACCATTCAAAAAATACATCATTTAAAATTATTCCTCAAAACTTGTGGAAAACATTATATGGGTGATGTCATATTTTCATTAAGGTTAATGATTAGAGTAATCAAACATTGATCATATGAAAGCATAATACGATCATAATGGTAAGTGATCATGAACCTAAAATTTAAATGTTAAATTGTAAATATCAAAGGAACAAATCACAAGTCATGAAATAAAACAGGAGGGATTAATAGACATGAGTTATGTAATAATAAAAAATCATTAACCATTATATCATGATGTAAAATAAGAAATTATGCCAATAACATATAACATGAAAAAAATGAGTCATGGATAACTGGAAAAAGAGTATCTAATGTTGGAAAATGTCCCATAAATTAATTATTTTCACTCCCTATCCCAACATGATGTATCATGTGACTAAAAAATTATCAAATTCATTGGATCACTATCTAGGTGCACTAATTACATCATTATCTGGAATATGTGTGCCACAACATGAATAAAACATAATGAATAACAAAAAGGTATCCCATTGAATGCAATGAAATGTATAAGCAACATGCAATGACATACATAATCCATTAGAAGAAAGGATAATAATGTTATCATTGGATCATACCCATATTAAGAAATGGGAGACACCCAAAAAAGTAATTTTAGATGGAAAACAGTTATGAGTGATCTTTTTAAAACATTTCTTGCGTAAAATATATTTTATTCTTTGAGAATTTAGGGTTAAATCATAAAACATTTATAAATCCATTTTAATTGAATATAAAATATAAAAATGTATAAATAAATATTTCTAAACCATATTAAAAAATTTTAAATAGATATTTTATTGAAAATTCTCAAAATATAATTTCAAAAAAAACATTGAAAACTATATGAGAAAAAAAATCTAAGAAAATTTTTTTTGACTGCAAATAAAATTTCATGAAACTTATAATATCATTAAATGAATATATTAACGAAATTAAAATTAAAATGTTAGTATATGCAACATTTAAATGAATTTAGATTCATAATATAACATGTGTATCAAATAATAAAAATTGTGGCAAAATTACTTTATCGATTTGGGAACTTTTGAACCATAAACCTGATGAAAGATAGATCATAAAATGGATATTTAGATTCACATAGATTTAAGGATAAGGTTCATATAACACATTAATGGTATTTATATAAACCACAATAAAATAAACTAGTGGGGAATATGGCATAAATCCTGATGAAATAAACAATGAGATGAGAAATCATCAAAAAATTATCATATCAATGATGTGAGCATTAATCGAATGAATCAATTATTTTATTCACTTAAAATCCACATTAAAGAGTTTAAATAAAAAATTTATAATAAAATAATCATTTCACAGATACTAATGTAATTTTATAATTAATTAAATGGTAGTTTAATGCAATGAATTTAAATTCTGTTTTCCCCTTGTAATATGTCAAATTGTTTGACCAATCAAAGTAATACATATTAAATGAAACATTTAATTAAAATTTGGTAATTAGATTCATGATATTTTATTTAATATTTATGTATATCTACACCAAAATGAAATAAATAGTGGTGAATAAGGAATATATCAAATGGAGGAAAAAGTGTATGATGAGAAAACACCTTACCTCATGATTCTATTAAGTGGTGCATATTTCACCTCCAATATAATTGTTAAATATACAAATAAATTGATTTTAATATTAACTTATGTTATTATTTTATAACATCATATTACCCATTCATTTATAATATTTCATTATTTTAATGGTTTAAGGTGCGCTCGTTTCATGGTTTCATGATCAGTTCATTTGTGTATATCTTTGGACTATACTTTCAATAGGGAATAAAACTATAGAAGTTAAATGAAATGGTATAAATTAAATTTCAAGACTATATATTTTCCCATATATTGTTTGGTTACTAAAATTTGGATTATTTATCTGATAATATTTAAATGATAATTGTATAGTTAGATTTTCTCTTTTTTCGAAAATCATGAACTGGTTTCATTTTATTTACTATTATGAGTATAAATTAGTTTTAGAACATGGAATAGGATAAAATATATTTATTTAAATATTATTAAACCCAAATTATGATTTTATTTCCATAAGATAATGTCGTAATAGAAAAAGAACAATAAAATTATTCACTAAGGTGATTAACAAGCATAATTTGGATGACTGATTCATTTCATTGGATAAGAGGGGGTAATAAAAGGTAATTGTGTAAGATATTACATTAGAAAAATAAAATTCAATTATTTACATGATTATGAAATTATTATTTGTTTATGTATGTAATAGATGATGAGAAATAATGAAAAGAAAATAAAATAAGAGAGGTTCATTAATAAAATTACTTCTTGAATATCACCTCATTGATAGACCCTTGAGGACCTTGGATTTATTATTTTGATGTGAACCGTATCACATAAATGTGGTCAGAGTGAGTATGAGATTTTTTATCAGATATTTGTGGAGATACAGGTCTTGTGTATCAAAAAGAGGAGGTGATGGTGGTATTTATAATTTTGGATAGGAGGGTTCAAGTGATTAAATAATGAATATTTTATAATTAATGCCAACCACATTGAGGTGTTGTTAATTTTAAAAAAAACTTATTAAGGTTTTGGAGGCCTTTAGGGTATATAAATACTTCATAAAATGATTAAAATTTATACTTTTGGGTAGTTTAATCTTTTTACTTTTTACTTTAACCATTTTCATTATTTTACTTATACTATGGTAAATTATTTTTTACCATGGTGACATTTTATACATAAAAATGAAATTGAACCTAAAACCTAATTTTTTAAATTATTATTCAAAATCTAGATCCAATTTTTCAAAATTCATTTCACATAATTGGACAAATTATATTTAAAATTTATCCAAAAAATACAATGAGAATGAATGTATTTATAGTAAATGTTCAGAAGTTATAAATGTTTTTATATTCAATTTCACTGTGAAATTGATTAAAATATAAAATTGGATTTATTGAGTTATAATTATTCATTTTATATTTTAAACGAAATCAAAATACAATTTTACTGTATAAATACATTATATAAAAATGTATTTTTCATATAAAATTAATTATTTTTTTATTCATCAAAAAATTAATCTTATCAAAAAATATGAAAAACAAATATCCCTAATAAAAAATTTGGAAAATTGTCCTTATAAAAAATATATATTTTTATGCATAATAATGTATTTATTCTAATCATTAGACTATCATACATATTTGATTAATTTAAAAACATTTTATTGATTATATAAAGTATAAATTTAATCATAATATTTTAATAATATAAATCAACATAATTTATTAAGGAAAAAAATCAATTTTGAGTAGGAAAATTATTTTTTATAAAAGTAAATCCTTTATTTCCAATTAGTTTTTATTTTTATTTATAATTAATTGGTAACCAAGGAATTCATTTTTTATTCATGTGTAAACTATATTTTCATATTTTTGTTAATCTCATTCATTCCCACCATTCTAATAACTAATTTTTAATGATTATGTTAAAATAATAATATTTTTCTATTAGTAATAACATGGTGTTTTGTTTAAAGTAAGATATGGAAGAGAATAAATTTATTAAAAATAATACATACGATAAAATATTTGGTTGTTACATTATAAACACCATTAAATTAATTTCTTCCTTAAAACACTTTACTCAGATAAAAATATGATGATATATATGCCTAATCACATCCTTAGGTTCCAAAAATGCTTCCTCAATTTGGTAGTTTCTCAACAAGTCTTTAGCAAGGTGTTTGGTCTTGTTTTTTAGTCATTTATCTTCATGATCCAATATGTCTAACAATTTTTCCTTATAATAAAAATCTTATTCTAACAGTATGACCTCTGAGTATACTATATTTCAATGATCAATTATTATATTCTCTGATAGATATAAATAGAAAATTTCATGTATTTTGGAGAGATTCAATGGAAAAGAAATTCAATAAGCTACCTCCCTGAAATGATCAATAAAAAATGGTTTAAACAAAAATTAATAATTACACATGAATATAAAAAATGGGTGTTTAAAAATTTTCATTCTAGGAATGCAACATCGAATAACAGGTAAAAAAACATCCATAAAAAAACAAATAAATCAAAATACCAGGGTCACATAAGATAACACATATTAGATTTACATGTAGGATTACATGGAAATGGAAATTAAATCTAAACCTCAATAGAGGGTGAAAAGGAACTTGATCATCTAAAATTTCACCATCACCAAAATATAAATATTTGATATGTTAAAATACCATCAAAAAAAAGTAAACAAATAACGTTTTCTATTGAATATAATTTTCTTTATATTTGGGAATTGATATACTACCAATACTAATAACATAATTAAATATATTTACCTTAAAAATACAATTTCATCCTCATATTTTATTATAATGATGAGTACTCATGATGATTTTTTTTCTGAAGTATCAAAATAAAACTATACATATCACAATGTCCCCATATGAATAACTATGTATTCCACCTATATTTAAGAATTATCAAAAGGAAAATTGGTTACTAAAATATATAGTCTTCTAAAATAAATAAACCATTATATAATTAAATCTAATTTAATCTCAATAATTAAATATTGACACCAAAAGTTAACCAAAAATCACTTGATACATAACTATCAATAAAATTACACAAAACTATTCTATCTTAATATTATAACCCCATAATTTGAAGGATTTTATAACTTATTGTTTGAAAGTAAATTTTTATACTTATCTCTAAATAATATCTATCTCTATTAATGTATCATAAAAATATTTAATTTCCAAAACAAAATTTTATCCAAGATATTACTTCTATTTCCATAAATAACCTGACTGACCATAATGAAATAATAAAATCATATTCAGTTCTAACATATAAATCCAACTCCATTCGTTGAATAAAATTCCATTTTATTTGATTTACCTTAATCATGTTGGGTTCAAAAAATTGTGACCATCTTCTAAAATTACTTTAATCACATAATCACCAAATAATTTTAAAACCTCATGGTTATCAATAGGATAAATATATATTCAAAAAATTAAATTAAACTTTAATTTTACGGTAGTTTAAAAAAGAAAATAAATTTCATTCTAACCAGAAAATCATGTAGGTTAGTTGTAGGAGATGCACCGATGTCACCGTTTAGTTGTGGGTTCAAATTCCACATGCTTTCCATACATGATGGGGTTTAACCCATTATACATGTTATCCTTATTCTAAAACTAAATTAGTATAATCCATAAACAATTATTGAAATTTCAATAACATCATAAAAGAACATAATTTTTTTTAATCATCAATGATTATCTAATACTTCTCATTTTTCATCCAAAAAAACAAGAACCCATAATTAACTCATAAATTAATGTCTTAAAAAATACCATTAGTCATCATAATATTTAATGACATAATTCCTTGAAGGGGTTTCTAATACACTAATATTATAATCAACATAGAAATTATAAACCTGTGATGATATCCATAACTCATAGGAATAACATAGAATAAAACATCGTAATAATTAAAGATTCTTATACACTATTCTAACAAAAACTATAATAGCCGAGAATCTAAACATTCAGATCCAGTGGAAAATAAATTAACATTACATTAATACTTTGATAATGATAAAAGTGACCAAATTATTACAAAGAAAATTCACTGTAATAAAGTAAATTTTGGGTCATATACAATCGAACAAAATTTTTAGTTTTTGACTTTTATCTAATTGATAAAAACCCTTAACAACTTGGGTTGGTAAACAACATTCTCAAAATTATCTCAAACTATTATAAACATTCACATGGGGTCTTCAACATCATCCATGTGAAATAATTCTAGAAAAAGATCAATTAACATCATTTAAAATAACATGGGTAAAATAAAACATAAGAAGGTTTCTCTCAGATTCTTTTTAAATTTAAAAAAAATTAATCACACAATGATCATATGAAATCATAATATGGGAATACTATTACGATATCATGGAAAAACATTTTAAAGTTATACCATTCGTATATAAGGTAAAAATCATGAATCATAAAATATTACAAATTTGTTCCTAATAAATGAGTTATAAAATAAACAAGGAACATGATCCATGATAGAATAACATAAAACATGAAATTTTGTGAATAAAATTTAACATGACACAAACATGAGTAAACGATAACTACCAAGAAGATATCACATGGGGTAAATGGTCCCATAAATGAATTAGCTTTAATCTATATCCCAAAATGACATATAATATGACTAAAATATTACCCATTTGATATGGATTCTATCTGGTGAAACCCATTAAAACATGGTATGGAATATATGATAAACATGAAGAATCAATCATAGGTAATAAACATAATTTTTTTACATATAAATAAAGGAAAATAATATAAATAATGATATAATTAATATAAAACATTATGATAATGATTAATATTGGTATCATTGGATGAGGTCCCCATTAAGGAATGAGAAACACCAACAGAAGTCATTTTATTTGGAAAATAATTTTGAAATATATTTTTAATACATTTCTTGAAGAAAATGTAATATCTTATTCGAAAATTTATTTTAAAATAATAAAACGATTTCAATAGATTTTTCTTTTAAAATAACCTAGAAAAAATTATACAGGAATCATTGAAATCCAATTTAATCGTCTATAAAATACATTTTTTCTGAAAATTCTTATATAATCATTTAACACACCATTGAAAACAATTTTAGAAGAAAATATTTTCTTAAGAAAAAAAATTTATGACAGAATATAAAATTACATGAAACTTATAGTATCATTAATGGAAGGATATTAATGGTAAAAAATTCAAAGGGTATTATATATATTGTGTAAAAGAATATAGGTGTATAACATAACATGTGTTTCAATGAAGGCAATGGAGATAAAATTACCTTACGTATTTGGAAACATTTTAACTACAAACCCCGTGAAATAGATATCATAAAATGGATATGTAAATTCTCATAAATTTCATGATATTAATCACATATTACATTCTTTATAATTGTGTACAAAACTTCAATATAAACTAGTAGTGAATATTTTATAATTCTTTTAGAAATAAAAAGTGAGGTGAGAAATCCCCTTCAAATCATCATAACATTAAATTGATCATTAATATATTGAATATATTATGGGTATTATTTGAAAATCCAAATAAAAATAGTGGAAAAACAATATATAATAAATTACTATTTCACACATAATTATAGAATGACATAATCAATAAATATTATTTTAACCTAATGAATAGAAATTGAGTTAAGAATTGTTTTACAAATTTTAATATTTCAAATCTTATGACCTATAAAAGTAATAATTATTTAATGAAAAATATAATACCAGGAATATAATTAGATTCATGTTATTTTATAACTTTTTTCATTATATATACAGCACATAAAAGAAATTAGGGCTGAATAAGGCATATATCTCACAAAGGTAAAATGTGAGATGAAAAAATCACATACCTCACGATTCCCTTAAGTGGTGTATAAATTTATCAACATTATAATGGTAAAATAATTTTATTAACTAATTCAAAAGATATAATAAAATTTATAATAAATTATGTGATTATTTTGTAACATTAGAGGACCCATTCATTAAAAATATTTAATTATTTTAAAGGTTTTAGCTGTGTTTGGTTCATGATTTCATGATTGTTTCATCTATGTATAATTATTTTTTGTATTGTAAAATTGGAATAAAACTATTAAGTAGAAATAAAATGGAATTAATAAACTTATAGAAGTATAAATTCTCCCATATATATATATATTTTAAAAAACTTGATGGTTCAATTGATAAAATATTTATGATAAATGTTTAGTTAATTTTGGTAATTTTTTCAAACAGTGTGAACATGTTGGGTTTTATATACTATAATGATTTTAAATTAGTTAAAGAATATTAAATATGATATAATATACTCATTGAAGTATTATTTATCCTAATTTACCTTTTTATGACCATCTAATAATGTTGTAATGGAAAAATAACAAAAACAATCACAAAGCTGATTAACCTGTATAATATGAACAATAGTTTCATCTCATTGAATAAGAGGTGGAAATAAAATATATGTAAATAAGATATTTAGTTAGAGACATAAAATTAAATTAGATACATTTCTATTTAATTATTATTCTTTTATGTATGTAATAGATTGGTAGAATGTTTAATAATAAAATAAATTATCAGAGGTGGTTTGAAAAAAATTCCTCTTTAATATCACATACTTGAGAGTCCTTTGAAGACATTGTATTTGGTATTTTATTATAACTAGAAGAACATGGTAATGTGGAGAATGTGGAGAATTATTTATTGATTAGATTCATGGATATACCAGTATTTTTAATCTAAATGGTGTGGTGATGGGTGGTATTTATATTTGAAAAGATGTGAGTTTAAGTAATCAAATAATGAATATTTTATAATTAAAGACTTCCACATTGATATGGAATTAATTTCATTGAATTATATTATAAATTAACTTTTTTGAGGCTATTTTTGGTTTAAAAATACCTCAACCACCAATTAAAAGTTTAATTTTTTTTGTATCTTAATATTTTACCGTTTAACTTTAACCATTTTCATTATATTACTAATACTATGGTAAATATTTTTTTTAACCATAGTTAATTTCTTATGACTACAAAAAAAAATTTAGCATAAAAACTAATTTAGAACTTATTATTACAAATATAGAATCCATTTTTTTATATTCAATTCAACTAATTTGAAAAATTATATTTTAATCAAGTCCCTCATAGGCAACATGAAATTGGTGTTTTTATGTGAAAACATTAAATGTTCTTAATGTTATTATATCCTATTTCATTTAGAAATTTATTCCAATTACCTGGATTGTATTTATTGACATAGAATGGAATTAATTATACTTTAAATCAAATTTATTATATAATTTATATACGTAAATGAATAAGATGAAACGATTGTTTTCAATTAAAATTCCATATTTTTCACTTTTAATCAAAAAAATGAATCTTATCAGAAAAATACCAAAAAATAATCCTAAATAAATTAATATTCCTATTCCAAAAAATCTCCTTTATATTATCAAATAAAACATATTAAGGTGTAAAAATTTAGTTTTGAAATATGTGTTCTATCAAATGGTTGAAAAATTGTCAATAGAACAATTATTATTTTCTATACATAACATTGGGTTAATTTTTTTAATCCTATAAAGCATGTTAGATTATTTTAAAACATTTAATTGATAAAATAACATATAATTTTATGTAATAATTTTTAATAATAGTGATTAATTTAATTTATTTTAAAAAAATTCTTTTGTTAATAGATTATTATTTTTTAATAAAAGAACATCCTTTGTATTTTTGTATGTTTTCGATCTCGGGGTATTTTTAAAAGTATGTTATCAATGTGATTAAATTTATTTAATAAAAATACATATTTTAAATTAGTAGGTTGTTACACTAACCCATTTACTATAATTCATTGGATAAATAATCCCATCATTAGGTAATTAACAAACCTATAATTTTACCACTTTATGGAAAGTTGGTTTTAACTGGCATTGATCTTTCCTAATGGGTTTCGTATCATCATATAAAAGTATTTGGTGCGTAATATAGTTTTTATAATCCTGATAATATCAAAAAATATCCATCTTATCACCGTTTTACACTCAATAAAGAATCTAGAATATTTTACTGCTATTTTGGAGATAGGTTCCTAATAATAAGGACTAGAAAATGGCAGATACCTTTAAGATATGCACATTTTAAAATATATGGAAGTGGTTTTAATTGAAACAATGATTGTTGTTTGGATTGAGGGATGTGATTTAGGTGCAGTTCAATCAATGTAACTAGCTATCTACTCATTTTTATTCTATATGGAAAGAGTATTAAAAGAAATAATATTTCACAAATCATCTATAGTTATTGATACCTCAGAATGAACACACTCATCAATTAAAGCACAAACATTACACTTTTTTAACCAACACAACACTAAAAAATGAATCAATACTCAGATAATCCGACGGTGAATAAGATGAAAATCAATCATAGTATGTGTGGAGGAGATAATTTTTTTGTTTTTTTCATTATAGATAACTTGTATAAAATAAACAAGAAGAGTGGGGTGATCTTCAAAAGGGTGTATCAGAGAATCAAATATTTTAAATCTAACATTTCTCCACTAAACTCAATAGAAAGTGCATCATTGTGCAGATTAATGATTATGTTTGTAGTTATATAGAATGGCCTCCAAGGTATGAGATGAGAATGTCATTCGGTTTGTGATTCTTCTATATCAAGAATATATAAGTCTACAGGTAATTTTAGATTCTTCACTCTTACAAGGATTTCTATGGTCACTCATGATGGGTTTGTTTTTCTTTGGAAGAAATGTTCCACAACTATATTAATTGGAAGAATCACTCTATCCGAATGGGATGTATACATATAGTGGGGAATTATATTAATTAAATCACCTAAATCTATCATTAAAAAGAAAATAAGTTCTCCCCTATTGTAAAATGTATCATGTATTTTTTTGGATCCTTGGTTTTGGTCGACATCGTGGGTTATATCAAAGCTGATGAATTCCATCCAATGTTGAGTCTCTTAGTTCCCATTTTTTTCATCATTATGTGCAATGTTATTTAATAATTTTTTTATAGTGTGGAGTTTTTTTAACTACATTCTAAAGAGGATTGTCAATTTGAATTTTCTTAATGTGTCCATTATTTCATTATCAATACCATTACCAAAACAGTTCATAGATTATGGAAGTTTTTGTGGGAAGGGAAGAGGAACAGATTTTTAGGAGGAACCCTCAGTAATAAGTTATTTACCATATTAGTATTGTTTTTTTCACATGATTGTTTAGGGAAGGTAGTGAGGGTTTTCAAAAGGGGGGAATACCTAATGGGTAGAATAATTAGATGGAGAAAATTACTTACCAATAAAATTATTGATTGAATATACATTTCAATTTTATTTAGTATTATAAATATGTTGGGATGGTAGATTTCCATTATCATGCATCCTTATCTGAGCGATGGTGTTCACCAATTTTCCTAGATGAGTTCGTCGGTCATGAATAATAGATTGTGTGGTTTTTTGGATATAGAGGTTCTGGGATTCAATTTTCATCACAATTTCATCGATGCTTATGTAATATTTGGGAGGTAGAGGATTGTTTTGAGATGGTGCAGGATAAGAAGGTTTTATACCTTGGCCTTGTAGAAAAAAATTCACTTTAGGGAAGCTCATGTTTTTTCCAGGATATTATTGTGATTGTTCCTTCCACCCAATGATTGGATTTCACACGAATTGTTCATTATTGAAGGGAGGTTCTTGTTGGAAGTGAATCCCATTGAATACTGCTACAAAATATTTAGATTAATCATAATGTTATGAGCATTGGTTAGAATACATATTTTTATTAGAACAAATACCATAATGTTACAGAAGAGGATGAGATTTTGAATTACGTTGTTCTTGATCAAATTCACATAAAAATTTATGATTATCATCATGTTAATTATTTAGCTTTTTATATGTGAATGAATAAATTAATTGACATAATCCTTGAGTGGGTGAAATTTATCTTGTACAAAATTAATGTTTATTTCGATCCAAGTTAGATATTATATCATGAGAGGTGATTAGAGTTTTATCAACTAGGGATCCGCCCCAGTGAATCATCTATCATACCACTATCCATAATAACAATTCCCTTATTGAATTATAGAATTAGAAATTGTTCACTAATTTGGTTTTGGGAGAAATCTGAACAAAATATTTTGAATGTTTCCCAATATTCATGAAGTGGATCTCCTTGTTATTTCATAATGCCACAAATTTCATTTCTAATTGATGATGTTCTGGAGGAATGTATAAAATTCTCAAGAAACGGTCATTTAGGGGTTTTTTGTCACTAATTTTGGTAGTTAGTTAATTAATCAAGTATTTGGATACACCGTCAATGGATAAAGGAAAGGAACTAAACATAATGAGGTTTTCTATCTCTTTTTTAGGTTTCATGTTGGAGCACAATATGTGAAATTACTTGAAATGTTTTTGATGGTCCTCAAAAGTAAGATCAGGAAATTTTGAAAGGAGGTGGATGAGGCCCAATCACATCTAAAAGTTTAATACTTCCTCAAAGTATTGGATGTAAATAGATTGGTACTCCACATATGGTGTAGTCAATTCTATTATGGTCTGGTTATTTGTAACTATGATTTATAAGCTATTATTCATTTCAATTTTTTATATGTTTCGGATCACTTGAGGTTCAATAAGTGGTTTACTAGTTTTAAATTACTATACCAATCTAGATGACCAAATTTTTTAGTGATGTGTCTTTTCAATTTCTTGGTTTCATTCAAGTAGTATTACTATTCTAGATCTTTTCATAAATCAATGATATCAAATAAAATTGTCTGAATTTTTTTAAAGAAAAAAATAATAAGAGAAAAAACATATAGAAAAATTAAAGGAAATTAAAAGATAATGTTATATTATAGAGATATACATATGGAAAAACATAGTGGGAAAGAAAAAAACAAAAAAAAACAATCATAAATTTAATAATAAAAACCAATAAAATGGATGAGGTGAATATATAAATAGGAAATGAAATAAAAATGGAAAATAAATAAATAAAATTAATATGTAATAAAAATGATCTTGTCTCCCCAGAAAAAGTGCTAAAATTTTATCGCATTGTCGAGCATGAAAAATTTGATATTTTTTAACAATAATTTCTTTAGTATAACAAGAACTCTAGATAATCTCTTGATGGATATATAGATCTATATTTCAAAAATAAGAATAGAAATATAAAAAATAGGAATTTTATTTTATGAAATTTCTGTTTTTTATTTAAGATGAAACATATAAAAGAATGAAATACAATAATGTATAAATTGATATATTTTATAAATTGTGTTCAACCTAGGGAAATACCATGATGATCAACCATCATCCATTCAATATATAGGCATTAGATATTTTAATCTATATATTATAACATCTAGATATATTTATTTTTTATATCTTTATTCTAGGATATTTCCTAATATTTTTTTAAAAAATAAAAATGATTCACCGGTTACCGCTGATGATAGAGTGATTTATCTAAGACATAATAACTAAAACTCACCATGGAAACACAAAAAGAACTCAATGTGTTTTCTAGGTTTTTTTTATTTAATTGTGTTGCCATGAAATTAAATTAAAGGTCTTTGAAAGTCTTTATGAGAGGTAAATTCAACAAAATGAACTACACAAAACTACAATTTAAAAGAGTATGATGATGTGGTGAATAGTGTGTGAAACATCACATGAATGGGTACCTAAAAGCATGATAATATAAGTGTTAAATGACATAAAAGTACAGAAACCAATTAAATAAGAATATATTGAGATGAAAAACAATACACAAAGCTTCAATTTAAAATACCATTCAACATAATACAAATATAAATCTAATGATTAGAATCACATTCCTCCCTCGGTAATCACTAGATGTTAAAACTCCTAGGAAGGGGAGGAATCTATAATGTGAATAATATTTTCCTGAGATATCCAATACTATTCTATGGTCAGGAAACATCATATAATGATGCTTAAGATGACTTTTTTTTGGAAAATACATCTAAATTTCCACAATATAATTCATGTACCAATGGTTATAGGTGTATATTAATATATTACCTTTTCCTGATTCTCTATCATTATGGATGAATGAACAAAACATGTTCAAATTTCATCCAATTTTTTGGATGGTTTCCCTTATATTTTTCTATCCAATGATTGTAAAAAAAGATCATTTAGATGTTTGAGGCCTCGGTTATGGCCCAAATAAAGAATGGTTGTTCAATTTTGACAACCCATAATGTATTCACATGTGAACCACATTTGTAACCCTTATAATCACATGCATAATTTTTTCCATTTATATGAATTGATGAAAATGGAAATAAAATTAAAAAAATTAATTTTAATATTTAGATCATTACAGTTAATGATATGATAAGAGGAAATTAATTTTTTCCAAATTGGACTATTGTGCAATTGAATCATTTTAAGAATGTTTTCAAAAAATTAATTCAAAAAAATTAATGAGTGAAAAAGTATTCAAAATTGGATATTAAAACCCATAAACATTGAAATACACAATTATATAAGTGATAATATATGTTATATTCTTGTTAGATCAAGACACAACAACAATAAATAATTCATCAACAAGACATCTAATGGTGATCACAATTCCCCGATCTTGCATAAAACCCATTCAAAAGGGAAATATCAAAACACTAATAATATATAGGTAATCACACAGAAATCTTAAACCAAAAAAATGATATATATCCATAAAAGGCCAAATCAAATATCTACATAAATATACATCAAACAAAAAATCCTTACCAAAACTATCATAGGTCTCCCAGGTCATCATGACATAATATAACCATCTAAAACCGCAACCATGGAGTAAATATCCCAATAAAACACAACAAATAATTGGAATCCTTAGGTTTATATAGAAAATAAAATGGTCCTAGTCATTAGATCGTGGATCATGAGGTCTCTCTTTTCTTATCCATCATGGATCCAATCTCAATAATGATAATCTATAAAAATTGGAAACAACCATCCCAATAAAACTCATCACACCCATACTCATCAAAATAAACCCCTGTGATCACATGAACTCCAAAACATGGTCCCCACTCAAGACTCGAAATTATTGGAGAAGTGTAAAAAAATATATGCATCCACAAGGTCAACAATTTACTCATAAGAACTAAAAGACAACCACTCATTCCCAATTAAGAAATAAAGGCCTCATGGGATCTTATCAAACCCAACTCCATTAATGAACAATATGAAAAAATATGCTTTAAACCCAAACCACACATGATACACAAACTCCAAATGCCTCAAACACCTTGGAAAGAAGAAAATTTAATCTATGATTCTCATTTTGGTTTCATGATAAATGAACAAATTTTACGTATCACATAATTACATGTCTATTATGGGACATAAATTAGGGAACTTTAACTAATAGTCATAAAATTCATAATAATGCTCATGCATGGATAAATAATTTTTATTCTTTTTTCAAACACATTAATGAGTTTCATTAATCAAAAACAATATAAGATGAAACTTACCCATTCGTTTCCCCTATATAAAAAGTATAAGTAGCAACGTAACTATATGGAAAAATCATAATGAAAAAAATGAAATAATATTTCAATATATTTATATTAAAAAAATAATTTCCTTCAAATTAAAAAACACACAAAAAAGTATTTAAAAATAAACAACCCAAAAAATTGAACAAGAACTAAACATTTAATTATAGAACCATAGGATTTAACAACACGGCCCCCTTCAAATCATACATTTTAAAAAAAAACTGCATTCAACAAGTTAATGTTTAATCTTTTTGGATCCACTATACTGGTTGAATTCCCCTTACTTTATAAAATATATTTCCTTCTATTTTTGAAACCACTTGAATGAAGAAAAAATCAAAATATATGAATTATAGAATCAATTTTAATAATTATTTTTATTAAAACTCCACTCATAACAAAAAAAATCAATTTTTCAATAACCATATAATAAAAAAATATCAAAAGTACTTCCTTAATTTAATCCCATCACATGGAATCTTCTAATGGTAGCCTTAATATTGAGATAAAAAAACAAATCCATGTGTGACATGGTCATCAGGTAGATAGACCATAAAAAATTATAAATTATCCTCTAAAACATTTCAAGAACCAGTTGCCTTATCACTACATGGGTTCTCGAGACATGGAAGAAATTCTCGCTTCTCAAATCCCATATTCATTTCCATCTAAAAAGTTTGAGGAGTCCTCATATAACTCGTAAATTATAGAGAGTTCCAAAATATCATAATCAACAACACATACAATTTATTTCAATATTAAAACCAAATTAAACAATGAATACCTAGAATCGACACAAAGTGTGATAAATTAGAACCTACTCATGACTAACCTCTTGAGTACTGATACCAATTCATAACTCAATATTTTCTGATATAACATATATAACGAGTGTTATAATCAAAATATAGCATAATTATCCATAAACATACTTGGGAATGACATCACCTATTGAAAAACATTAAACCAAAATATAATTTCCCTGAAAAAAATGAAATTATACGCATGTATGTCAGATGTCCCTTACAAAAAAAATAAAATATATTAAAAAAACATTGAATAATAAATGTAGAAATAAAACTATTATCTCAAACCCTAAATCCCTCAACGATAAAATTTAATCATAGTTCCTATTATCGTCCACAAAAATATGAAAAAACCTCTAACCATTAAAAGTAGTAAAGGAATAGATAGACAAAGTATATCATTTCAATGTCAATAAACAAATCATTTTAATATAATAAAATAAATTTCAATGAAATAATGTAAGAGGTAATATAGAAAAAAATAGATAAAATACAACTGACGTAATTTTATCCATGATATTAAAATATACAAGTGTTATTAAGAGTTCAGCTATAAACCTACAACTAAGATGATAATATATATATGATCATATAATAACTCAGTAGGACCCCACCTAAATTTCACCATTTATTACCTTAAATCATTAACACATTTCAAATTAGTTTTAAATAATTATTGAATAAAATGTTTTTCATGTTATTTATAACATAAATATATCAAATTTTATTCACATATTTACAAACATTCATACATTTTTTATAAAAAAAAAATATTTATATGAATATTAAATAAACACATAAAATCAATAATATAAGTCTTTTAAAACTATAAGGATATAATCTAAAACCAACATTCACCACAATTGAAAAAATTTATTTAAAATTTATTTTTCAAAATAAAATCCATTTATAAACTCTTTCACAAAAAAATAAAAATGGAAAACTCACACCATTATGAAAATGTACATTCAAATCCCTCATTAAATCCAATTTTAAAGTAAAAAAGACATTAAATGTAATATACCACAAAATTAAAACATTTATCACAATCATGAAAAATGGATAATTTAATCATGGTTCTAAGAAACAAATTAACTAGTGGAATAAAATTAAAAAATAAAAATAAAATAAAAAATCATCCAAATAAGCACCAAGTTTCTTGGGAATTATCCCTATGATATTGTAAAAAATCCTAAACAATTTTAAAGCAACATAGTTCACCTTTATTTAGCCTATCCACATCATTAGTAGATTCCTCATATTAATTGATAATAATCTTCTCATTAGATCACATGTTTTTGTGAACTATATATAAAGGGTAGTATATCAAAAAATACTACCCTCTATATGAAAATGGTAGGGGTATAGAAGATAAAAATTCCCTTAGAAACCTATATCAAAACACTAATGATTTCTACCATATTGTGCACTTACTATATTCATTGGATCCCATGAATATTGAAGTGGAAGTGGGAAATTTATATTCCCACAAAAGTAAAATTAATTTAAAAGTAACAAATACCTCACCAAAGATACCCTCTCAATAATAATCCTAAAATATGTCTTTCCAAAAATATCAAAAAACAATATAACTGAATATTCACAAAGGGTTTATAAACTGTAATGAGAACAAGTATCACACGTGGCTCAAACAAGGATCAAACATGCATTTTGAAAATAAATTATTGTACCAAATGATCCCTCAAAACGTAGGACTCAAAATATTATTAAAAATTTCCCCATTTATAAAATCAATAAAAAAATAGTTGAAATTCCAATTTAAAAACATCCTTAAAAAAACAAAACAACCTTTTAAAATGTGTGTCCAAATTCTTTAAAAAAATTCAAAATAGTTTTTTACCAATACTAATTTCATTATAAAAAACAACAAGGAATTAAATAACAAACCCTTAACTAAAATCACAACCCAAATGGTGTCTAATCACTTCAACGCCACCATTTTTTATCCCAAGACCGAAATGGTGTCAAATTGTTTTAAAGAATTCCATATTAATTCAAAATCACACTTCAAACATTTAAATAAAACATGGAATTTCATGTTCCACATGAATTTACAAGTAACACTTTTGGGAAAACAATTCTAAAGACTAAAACTAACTTTATTCACTCTAATACACATTAAAAAATCTATTTTGGAATATTATCCAACACATGTTATGAATGATCTATGAAAAAATTAAAACATAAAATTAAATATAGATAACCCATCAAAATCCTAGGAAATAATTTTGGAATGAAATTTAAATATTGAGAAAAATAAAATTCATGCCATAGAATAATTATAAAATTAAATCATGTGATTAAATAAATATAAAAATCCAATTTATTCAAAATTAATCAATATAAAAGATGAACTGAAACGTCAAATAATGTGGAATGAAGTAGAGGTAAGCTGAAACAGATCAAAATAAATTAGGGACTCCCATATATGGAGGAAGTGACCCACTCAAAGCATCATCACTTATTAAACTATAAAAACCCGGTTAAATCACACCCATAGGGATTAGCCAAGACATCGAGAGTTAAAAGGGTATGAAAAATGTTATGGAAAGTAGAGGAGAAGGTGGTAATAACCCTTATCATAGAGATGAAACCATAAATCACCATTTGTTCCTAATAATCATATAAAAAATATATGTTAGGATATGGAAGAATATGTGGCGAGGGGATTGTTCAATGGAATATTCACAACTCATGAAATAAAAGGGTCTAAATACATAGTGTAAAAAATGAATAATATACAGAATGATGATTTTTATGTGTATGTTTCATGATTTACATTCATGATTTATTACATCATAAACAACTATACTTCCATGAATTGAGAGTAAAAACTGAAATTCATAGTTAATCCTTGGATCTAAAATGAGTTAACTATCCATGTGATATATATCCCACAAGATAAATCCCATGATAGACCCAAGACACACATGAACTGCATGGTTTTCTAACAATTCATGTTCTCTTTGCTCCCTATTTAAAATTTTATATTTTTTAAATTTCAAAGAAAGAAATTTATCCAATCTCAAAAAACACAGAATGGCCCAAAATAATATTAAATATATAACTCAATAAAATTAAGTTACATTTTATGTCTCAAAAATTTATTCAAATTGGTACCATTAACCGCTATTATATCATAATTTTTTTGATATTAATTTTAATATTAAATATCTATTTTTGGATTGGTTTCATTTTATAGATTCAATAAATAATTATATTATTTTTAATTGAACTATGTTATATAGATGGAAAACAGTTATTCATTGGTTCCTATAAACTTATAGTAATGTGATCATGGAATATTTACATTGTGATACTGAATTTATAATGTATAAATAATTATTCCATGATGTGAATAAATTGAAAATTATTAACTAAGTTTTATCTAATGATTTATTCAATAAAGAGTTTCATTGTAATTGTATTTTTTATATTTTGATATTTTTAAAATAAATATATGGAAAATGAGTGGAATAAAAGGTAGATATGGAGTCATACTCAATGGAAAATTGTAAATCTAGTGATAATGAGAAATACATGATCATATATAGAGAATATGTTCTTTTCTAAAAAGGATGGAATAAAAGTTGAAATTCGGATAATTCTTCCATTAAGAGATACTCTCCATTCATGGTATATAATTCTAATTCAATTTATAATTATTGATTGAAGGTTGTTTTATAAGTTACCTAAAAATATAGAAATACATATTCCCCCATAAAGATTAAATTGGATAGTGATAGCATGAAAAATGTGGAGATGATTTCAATTTAGCAATATAAATATTTTTAGGAAGAAAAAAAGGTGAGAACCACGATTTTTATAATATAGTGGATCAACTAGAAATCACCTATAAGGGGGACTACAAATTCAAGGATTATTTTTTGATGAATAATAAAATATTCAAGAAAAAAACAGGTGTAATTGAAAGAATACGTTATGATAATGGGATAAATATTATTGGAAAAAGATACATATTCAGCGATCATTCACATCATGTTGAACTGAAAATGGATATATAGAATGGCCTTAAATAAAGTATTATCCCTATCCAAATAAAATTTTAAGGGAGTATTAATTTTATAAAAGAATATTTCTCAAGGATAGAGTACATGGATTCAAAATTAATGGAGGAGTGAATTAAAATTTAAGATCTTGAAATGACGATAAAATCCATATATGTAAAGATGGGTTTCTCACCCAAACCAGCATAAAAAATTGAATTCCCTGAATTTTGAAATCAATAATTAATATGAATAAGTATATTTTATTGAAATATTTGATATTTAATGTCTTCTAAAGAACATACCTATCAAATGATATTATAATTAAATTATGTTAAACACCATGTGTATGAACGTCTAGTATCCAAATGAATCACCGGTAAGATATAATATACTATAAAATATGGATTAATTAAAAATAAATTATTTATGATTTTAATTGTATGTGTTTTATATATTATAACCATGGATATATGGAATGTAAATGAATAAAAATAATTTTAACTTAATGATAAGATAAAACCATAATTACCTTATCAAGGTAGTTGTAACACTCGAACTTCAATTATAGTAAGTAATATTTTCATAAAAGAAATCTCATAATTCCTATTGATTTATTATATAATGTGACTAAAATATATATTACCAAATATAATAAATTCATTTTGATGAAATTAATATCACTTATTAATTCATAATGCCCAAATTATCTTAGGATGAATTTTTGTTGTTATTTATAAATATTTTTTTAGACTGAATAGTAAAATGAATATTTTAAAAAACAGAATTCAGATTTATGAAATTAATATTATATAATAATAATGTTCTATTTATTAGTCATTTTTTATAAAAAAATATAAATTTTAAATCCAATTTAATTCATATAAAAATATATTTTCTAACATGAAATGTTTTTCAGTATTATGGAAATTTAAGTGAATTGTTATATTAAATTAAAAAATATATTTAGTTATTATCTCTAAATATTATATTTATAAGTATATTTTTATTTTGGTTGGGTTTTTGATGAAAATAATTTTCATAAAATTTAATACAATAAAATTCATTTCATTAAAATATGTATTATACTTTATTTTTCTATAACAATATTTTTGTGATTAAGGTAATCATTTTTCTAGAAATAATTTTCATTTTTTTGAACATAGACAAAAAGTAATTTTTCCCACTTAAAAAATTATAATATTATAAAATTTATTCAATATTTTGAATAATCATAATTATTTTTCTGTATTAATTTCAACTAAATATTTTCTCATAGTGAATAAAGACGATTGTAAATATTTTTCACTTTAGTAAACTGTAAAATGAGTCAAAAGAGATAAAATAAATGAATATTGAATTACAATAACATAAAAACCAATATTAGAAAAAAAAAACTGTTATTATTTACATCCTAACCTTAAAATTTTATAATATACGATAATTTGGGGACAAATTGATTGAAGAAATATGAATTATATAATGAACAATCAATTTCTATAGGTTTCTCAACCACCTCACCTATAAGAGGGAACACCCTATCCCCTTTTATCCAAAATATTCTATCTTATTAGAAATTATAATACCTAAAAATATTCCCACTATAACACGCCACAACCTAGAGGTTTGAGCCTCACCAAAATACATCTTTATAAATGCTTAAAGTAAATTACAAAGGAGGATACCAAAATAAGTTGTATTTGTTCTTACTGATCTCTTTCCAGAAAATTTATTCATAAAAATCCTAAAAATATTCCATAACCATATTAATATAGTTTATTTTTAACAATAACTTTAATTACATTTTCTATCTTCTTTTTATCTTATGGAAAAAGAAAACATTGCTCGTGGTAATGTAAGGTCTACCATCTCTATGTAGCGGGGTCATTCATTTCTAATCATTAATACACAAATATGGTTTTTAAAAATGTAATTGATAAATATATATAATATTTAGGAAATAATTATTATTCAAGAAATATAATATATCATCTTATTTCTATCGTTTTTAACCTTGGTATAATGATAACGTCAAAAGGGAATAGGCATGGACTTCCACATCCTTGAAGGGATGTGATTCATTTTTCTATTACCATCATGCATAGATGATTCTAAAATTATATATAATGAATAAATATTTTATTCATAAAATTTTTTAAATTATTTTTTTTACTAGTCATTTTTATCACATTAATATTGAAAAATATACCAATGTAATTTTGGTAAAATTTACTGAACAACTATAATTCGAGGATGTAATCAAGAAGTATTCAATGAATGGATTTAAAATGATTTTAAAGTGACATAAGAATTAGAATAATTGTTAAAAATGTTTTTAATATTTTATTTGAAAATTTTAAATTCATAATGATAGAGGATCAGACACATATGACTAATATATTACATAAGGCATGTGATTTCCATTATAATGACATTCTATATTTGGATTATATAGGTTAATTATTTATTTATAAATATTATAATGTCAGAATATCATAAAATTGATTTTATCATCCTCTAGTCATGTTTTTTGGATTAATTTATATTTTACATTTCTTTATTTAGATTAGGAATTATTAATTTAATTATATATATTGTATTTACATTTAGAAAAAGACATTATTAAGTATTTATTCCTAATCATTTTATTCTTATTCATGGTTCTTATAAATGTTTCATGAATTTTATTATTTAAGATTTAAAAATTATTTGAATTAATATTCAACCATTTTTTAATTTATATAACAATTTTAAAAAGGAATCTTCTTTTCATTTTACTAATGATTAACTTTTGGAAATAAACCCAATGTGTATATATAATATTTTGTTTAATGTTTACCATAAAATTGAATTCCCACCATTATAACTACTATTTATATTGATTTTTCATTTATATGTTTCTAGGGATATTTATAAAGAAATTATTCTTATCCAAATTCTTTTAATTTTTATTTAGCATGATATAATAACAAAGTGTTATTATTTTTATAAAGGAATGAAAAATATTTAAAAATTGATTTATAAACTAACATTTAAACAAAGATTCTCGAAAAATATATTAAATGATATTATTTTGTTTTGTATTCCATTTTCTTAAAGATTATTAATATGATATAAAATTCATTTTTATTAAAGGATGGTCTTTTTAATCAATTATTATTTTTTGTTTTTTTAGTCGTTAACTTTCTGAGGATCACATTCTCTATCATTGTCCATCAATTCCATTAAATTTAGTTTCTACTCTATATCCATATTTTATGTGTGAGGGATTAATGCAGCATCATTTGAACCAATTTTCTATTATTCACCTATATACCATTTCTATATATGGTATTAGATGATGTATTTTTATTAATAATGTTAATTATTTAACTGGGGAAATATTTCATATTATTGATTCAACAAAGATAAATGTTAATTTATAAATAATGTTCCGAATGAATTGTATTGATCATAAAATATATATTAAATGAATAGGATATAGAAGTGATAGGTGGGTCCTATTTATAGATATCCCCTCTATGCATCAATATATATCATGAGATAAATCCTTAGGAATTCCATATTAGATGGATATCGAGTTTAAGAATTTATTAATAATGTCTTGGTAAATGGATTTACAATAAGACACATGATATTTTGTTCAATCCCTTTATTATATGGCCATTAATGTATGGATTTATGAATTTATATTATTGAAAACTTAGTTTCCAATATCCACATAATATCAATATTGATATTTAATATGGATGTTTGCAGAACTCATGTTATAGATTTAATGTAATGTATTTTGATTACCCATAATTCTATATTTATTATGAAATATATAATCATTATAGATCATGTTTTACATAACCCTTATAGAGAATCTGGGACCACTAGTTATTTTTCCCCTTTATATATGATATTAAGAAGGATATATTCTATTATTTAAAGGATTGAAGAATTTTCATTATGATGTGTCTTTTATATAACATTGGAATAATGCGTGTATCTTGTTTCTCTTGACCCTTGAACTGGTCAATCCTATAAGGTTGTTTCAATTATATATCATAACTATTTAATAAATTAAATATTAAATATTTATTCTTGTATTTGGGGATATTATATGGGAGGCGTGAATGGAAAAAATTAATATCAGTTTGTTTAAAAAAATGATTTACCAGGCCAAAAGTTTATCACTGTGTGTTTTGAACTCTTTTGATTTTCCCAAGATGGTTGAGTTTTTCTTTATATTGGATGACTAAATTTTTGAACTGTGCATCATATTATATTTATTATAGTTATAGTACTTAACAATATTATTTTTAGATGGGTTATATGTCATGGAAGGTGTTGCATGAGGTGGAATGTTTTTTGAAAGTATCTATTTTCATAAAATAATATTCAGAAGTGGCATATTTGGGTACATAGTTGGAAAATGGTTATTACCAACCATGTTGACCAAACCATTCATCCCAATTAATCAAAAAAAAATTTATTTAACCTTAAAGAGGGCCTAGTAAACCATGTGGAATGGTGTAAGTGCACATAGTGACCCATATGGTGGGACCATAGGTTTTCTGACATGATCTAAAATTGTTTTAGGGGTTATCCTTGGTATGGTGGATCTACAAAGTTATCAAAAATAAACATTCAAGTCATTTTTCTCCTTAATGATATGAATTTTTATATTATCTCATTTCTCCTTTATCATTCTATCTATTTTTCTTCTCTCACTCATGAATAACCCCTCCCCCCGTTATGTTTCTCCTCCCCTCCCTCCCCTATTATTTTTGTTTATCCTTTCTTCATAGTCGAAATTGGTCAATGTTAGTAGCATTTGATAGATCTCGGTTAGACTATCTTTCATATTCCTTATTTTATTCATTTATCTTGGTCTTTCAAATTATATTTCCTTATGATATCATATACTCAATTGCTATTTTTTCCATTTCTTTGAATAATCTCATTCAGTATTGAGTCAAATCGTGATAAGGGATGAGTGAAGCATCATGAGTACAAGTTAGGCGGTCTATTATTTTCCATTAATGTATCACCATTTCTAAAGTTTTTTAACATTTTCATACACCATCTATTCTATGTTTTATTCCTAAAATTTTAAATTTATAAAATTGAAAGTGTATATCATAACTAGGATTTCCTAAAGATCCCATAACATGTTTGGAGGTACACGTCCTCAAACTAGGCCACAACATATTGAGGATTTGTTTAAATGTGAAAATGCATTTCTCTTGATTTAAAACCAATACACTGAATGAGTGTGTTTGTTCTATTAGTTCCAGAATGATATGAATAAATTATTAAATAAATTTTTGATGGGAAATAAATTACAGATGGTCCCTTAAATTTACTTTTCAGAATTATTAATTAAATTATGAATTGATTTGGTTAAATAGAATAAAATAGATTCCATTTACCATGTATTATGATTTCAAATTATTTTTTCTATTTCATTATATTAACATCTAGATGGATTAAATTAATTTTTAAATCATTTGTACCATCATATGTCCTATATTCCATAGTAAATTAATTATTCTAAATTATAAATTGCATATATATATTTACATATCCTTTCCATCAATTATAAATGAGTTCATTAAATTAATTAAATTTCTATTTATGCAATGTATTTAAACATGATTGTTATATAATGACATAGTGAATTCCCATGGAATATGTTTAATTATTAAAATAAATGATATTTTCTATTATACTATACCTTGATTGATTCCTAGATTCCCTATACAAAATGTAGTAGACATGATCAATGTTAAAATGATTTATATTATGCATTTTGTGACACTATGATTCCTAATATGTGATTCCATGGACGGGGTGAGAAGTTAAATGACATCCGATATTCCTTGAGAAATACATGGTCTCCTTATATTGAATTTCATAGTGGGGATCATATGTTAAATTACATTATTATATTCATTGAATAACAATTGTATTTAGATTCATAATTTCCTAGAAGATGTCAGCAGTTAATTGAGATTATGCCATCCCATGGGAAACACTTGGATTCTGATTTGCAATTCCATGGATGAGATCATTGATCATATAATATTATGTAATGATACTTTTTAATTAGTTTACCATTGAATATTAAACCAATAATCTTCTAAATCACATAGATACTTTTATGATCATTATTATATATGGATTCCTTGGGTTCTCCTTAGGTTTCACATGACTAGTGTTGTACACTAACACCTAGGTTGATTTTCGTGGTGTCCCACCATTCTAATATACAGTTTGCATGATCAGAGATATCTGGAATAGGATAATGTATGTATGGATAGTAAACTATCTTTTGAGAAACCCAAGACAACATGTTTATATTAATTATTCATTATTTTATCCACTATAAAGGAAAAATTATTTATTTTATACACACAAACTGAATTGTATTAGAAATTTTTGGTGGTGTCCTACTACAATTTAATCACATGCTATATAGGATATAAATGGTCACCCTGATATAACTCAGTGATTCCCATTAGGAACCAAATAGTGCTCTGTAATTTTTTCTATTATAGACTGTATATGGGAACATTGGAGTTACAATTGAGCATGTACTCAAGCTTCCTTTAAAAGTGGGATTCAATAATTTATTCATTACCGTTTTTATTTTATCCTTGTTTATTATTTTAAATATTGTATTTTGACAACCATTTTTTTTATTAGCTTGTTCATGAATGAGAGGATTTATTTGAAATATCTAGGTTATCTATTTATTTTTATTATCATATATGTGTTATGTTCTTCTTCATATTTTTAATTATTATGATTTTTCTATATTGTTCGTGCTGATCCAAAGGTTATATTATCTTTATTGTACCTTCTTTAGTCACTCACTACTAGTAGATAGCCTTTGGAATATGTGGAGGTATGATTGAGGTCTTGTATCAATCCGTCATATGCATCAGGTGAGGGGTTATCGGGTGGGGATGTTATAAAGTTGTTTCAGATCTTTACATTTCCATTTTTCATATATTTTGGGACTGTAAATAGGAGACTTGTAATTTTCAGGACATGGTAATTAACTATTGAATGGTTTCAAATAACCCATGCATGAGAGATATATCATGTTTTTAGGGATGGGATAATTCTTCATTATGTTCATAAATATTGTTAGTTATTACTTCACAATAAGTGATAAATCTATATTCTACTGAATAATCATTTATGAGATTCACCTCTTGGAACAATATAAAAGGATAAGTGGTGTGTTCATCCATCATAATTTGGACATAGAGATTCACATTTCATGGATATTCTAGGCCATATAAATTTCATTTCATGGCTACTTGATCCTTGATGCCTATACCATGTGAGGTTTATCATCATGCTAATCATTATACCATAATGTGTATTTATTTAGAATTAATACTTGTATTAAATGTTTTGGTTTTTTCCTTCAATGTATAAAAATGATTCCTTCTTAAATATTTTCATTCCATGAATATTGTAATTATTGATCTTTGATAGAATTCCTTATTGTAGTTATAATATTTGGTCTGTTAAATTAAATTCCTACACCAACCTAAATATTATTTCCCTCATATATTGATAGTGTACTATTGTTGGAATAACCTATTTTGACATGTTTGAGCCATAGACTACTGGTTTCAATAGCTAAAACATTCATGGTTGAAATTTATTTGGTTCCAATTGAAATTTATAAATTGTATAAGACATTATAAATTGGGTAGGGAGACCCATATATTCAAACCACCACATATAGGATTGTTATAACTTGATACCAAAGTTAAAAACCTGGAAATAGTTACATGGAAAAAATTATGAACTTATAAAGGATTTTACCTCTAGAATTTGGGAATGATTACCAATAATAATGAATCCTTATATGCTTTCCTTGTCACTTATAGGTGAGTTTTAGCACTGTATATCTATGATATAAAACCTATAAGGGTTTTTTTAAGTTTAAATAATTAATGTGTTACACTAAAACGAGATTCTAATTTTAATTTATAGAGTGATGACTGAATAAATGGGGAACTGATGCCCATACAACTTAATGTGGTTAATTATGACATGACTCTCATAGGTCACCATTATTTATATATTGATTATATTGAAATCCCATGGTTGTATATTCAGGTTATATGATATGGTTATTTAAGGTTCTAGCTTCCACTTATATTATGTAACATATAAATGCATAGCGGCATCATACAAAACAGATTCTCTTCAAAATGATAAAATACCTTTTTATTACTTTTATGCATCATTTTTATGAGGAATGAATTAAATAAATCAAAATTAAAACCACACTGGATTTTTGTAATATAGATTTAAATTGTAAATTTCATTTACTGGTCCAGTTTTGAGAACATAATTTTAAATTAAATATAATAAAAATGAAACTTTGAGATTTTTTTCATAATGATAAATAGAGGTAGCTAAATAAGTGATTATTAAAATTTTATTTTAAATTCTATAATTGATATCCCTTATGTTAGAGCCTCATTAATTTTATATTAAATTCAAATTTATGAGAAAATGATTAAAAAAATGATGTTTTTAATACCTTAAACTCTCAAGTGTTATATTTATAATTTTAACTATGATATCAGGAATGGAAAGGTGTAAGATTCCCATAGTTTTAGTGGTCATTTCATGTTGTGTTTGATCTAATGTATAAGAAGTGGGGTATTGTGACCTCTGTAGGCACGAATATTGTTTAATAGTTGATTCCATATGATTTAGATAGGGGTTATTTTGTTAAGGTAGTTAACTTGGTGATGATAATCAGTAGACCATTTAACTGAGTTTCAAGTAATGATATGGGTTTTCTTCTAGGTCTATTTATCCATGTATTAATCTTAGTTAATAAAGAGAGAACATAAGAGGTGGTGGTCATCTGGAATGTTGGTCCACCATGTGGTATTACCATATACGAAAACACAATGATTTTCAACTACTTATATTTTCTTCCCAAATCATTAACCTTCATATATCATCCCATTATGATATTTCTCAATGAAAATATAGGCCTCATAGTCAAATTATGAGGAGGTGAAGTCATTATTTGAATGTTGATAGGAATTGACCCCTATATGTGGATGATTTAATTTCCTTTCTTTACTTAATCCCTATAGAGATGATTTACATTCATGATAGAAGTTTTATGATAGATTCCCTAATGTGGGATATGGAATTTGTCCGAGGTACCGTACGACTAGGTGGGAGACCTAGAGGCTATTAGTTTGACTCTGAAACAAGTTACTCAATGATGTTTTTTATTGATAAAAACTATGAGATGGGTTTTACTATGTTTTTTAAATTCCCTTAGTTTATAGGATCATGGATTTATTCTTGTTTAGAGATTAATTCATCATAGGTTCTTAGTTTTTTCAATATAGGCCTCATGTTGAGTTACCTTATATGGAAAAGCATCCTGATTGTTGGGTTTAGGATGTTGGATTTTATAGAAAGGACTATTTTGTTCCTTGTTCTATTTGACCAGTGGTTTTATTCTTGACACTTTAATTTCATAAATTAGGTCATGAGGTAGGTGTCCATATGATAAATGACGGCATATGTGAGGTGGCTTATTTTAAATAGTTGTTCCAATGAAAATTTCCTCACAAGGAAACAAACATTATGGGTTGCATGGTTATCTCAGACATGTTAATGGATGGTTAATGGGATTGTGATTTGATTCCTGAAATAAGTAGCATGGGATCCACACATTTAATGCATGGCATGGTTAGTTCATGCTGGTGTAATGTGGTAATGGATGATATAGAATGTCGGTGAGAGGCTGAGTATGAGTTGAAAATCAATGTTTTCAAAATGTGACTATTTTAATAATGGTGGACATGATAATTTGGTAAGTCTATGGATGTTCACCTTTTTGTAGGGATAATTTGAATGTTTTTTGGTAACATGAGATGATTGAACCATGTTTGATCCTTGACATGCATGGCTGGTAGAAAAGGTGTCAAGAAATTTTAAAATGAAATTATAACCTATATTGATGTAAACAATGAACATATGTAGTTGTACTAATGTAATGATGATATATTTGTGTTATCCTAGATTAGAGGTTCTCATTACCCACATATTAAAAATCATCCTGAGAACAATGATAGAGAATAAGTTATATCCAATGATTCATTTTTATGATTTTTGGTTAGTTGAAATGTCTTTTTGGGAGTTTCACATGAGGAGCATTATAATGTATGACATAAGGTGGGGATTTCATAATGTTCCATTCATGGGTGGTGATCCTCAATGGTATTTTAAACAAGAATAATGTCATATATTATCTTATTGTGGGGATTGGGATGTCAGTCACTCAAGAATGACCCTTATGTGAAAAAGGGTCATTGGACATTGAGACCGGTCATTGGATGATGGTAAGGCTCTCTTATACCATTCGATAAATGGTTTAATATATAGCTCAAAATTTCATTATAAACCCCATGTTACATATTAGTTGTTTTATCAATGACCATAGCCAAAAACCTAGATCTTTTTATAGTCATGGTTTTTCCAAAGTGACACATAGATTCTCAAGTAGGAAAAACTTGGAAGAAATCACAAACAATATACGATTCATCTAATTTAATTCTAGGGGAGATACCACCATTATCCACATTCAGTGGTTTTGATGTATGGATGTTTTAGTAATGTACTAGAATATCAATTGTAAACTCTGGAGCATAAGCTGCAATATACTAATGGAATCAGGATTGAGGTTCAAATGAATTGGATGTTATGTTCGATAACTATCAAAAATAGTTAGTATAAATATGTTTGATAATATTTTTCTCTAATTTTGTGGATTTTGGTCAATAGGGAATCACAATTATCATGTTGTTGGGTTGAGATTAGGGAAATTTGAACATCAATCATGGATTTTCATCGAAAATCCAATGCAACCCGAATGGCCCTGGATGATTATATTGTTACCATTTTATTAAAGAAATGATTTGATGTAGTATCCTCATGTTTGGTCCTGGTTTAATGATTTGAAAATAATATCAAGAGTGTTGCTGGGATGATAAGGATGTTTTTTTAGGAATTATAATGGTTAGAGCACAGTGAATGAGAATCTAATGATTTATGTCAGGACCTATAGTTGTGAGTTCCATTGTTTTTTTGATGATATATATAATGGGTTAATTATATCGTGGGTTAGAAATTCTCAAGTAGGTGCTGTATTATGTTAATTGATAATGTTTAGAATTGTTATCCCATGTTTCAACAAATCAATTACAGCATGGTAAATGTTATTTCTACTTGTTTATTCGGTTTTATAAAATCTAACATGGCTATATTAAAAAGAATCTCACAACCCTAGTAGCATAGATGATGTGTCAATTTTCCCCAAGGATTATTAGGGATAATAAGTTATAATGTGGGGAGGCTATAACACCCCATGGTTTGAACCAGTTGAAATTTTCCAAAGAGTTTGAGTTTTCCATTTTGGTGGATGGTTCATTTTTCAATCCGAGCTTCAGAGAATAATTCTGAGAGTTTGGATAGAAAAAATAATCATTTTAATGTGTGGTTTCTATCCTTTAAGGTATATTAGGAGTTAAAATGTGTTTTATAAGTTTAATTCTTTAAAAAATGAGTTTTGGGAGAGGAATCCTTACATACATGGTTGGTGCATGGTTAGTATTAAACATGTGTCCCAAAACATGGGGCCTAATTAGTTAATCACATGATTATATTAAGAATAAATATTTCCCATGAAATCACATATAATTTGTAGGTGTGTAGAGTGATACACATGATTGGCACAATATTTTTCACACCATGCACTTCAAATGTGCGATGGGGTTCTCCATTGGATAGTTCCACCACACAATTGGTGCACGATTATTGAAAATGTGTAGGAATAATGTAAGTATCCATAAATGTATGGATTTTTTTTTCTGACTCCTTTATCATTCCCTCCTTATTTCTTCTCCCGTTAACACACTTCCCCTTCTATATCAATGGATCTACACCTCTCCCTCTCTAAGGTTCTTTTAGTTCTTCATCATTCAGACTTTGAATTAGTCACTTTTAGTAATGTTGGATAGACAACATTTATTATATCATTCCTCTTCAATATTTCATTATTATATCTATCCATATCATAGGTTATTTTTGTGTGAGCTCATATGACCTAGTTTTTGGTTGTTTTACCATTTCTTTTATTTCTCTCATTAAATTGAATTAAAACCTGCTAATATAGGAGTTATGAATCATATATATGAGGTAGTGGGTCTATGAATTTTACCTCAAAGACTCATCATTTAAAAATTTATTTAATTGTGATGTAGATCAAACATTCCATGTGTCACTCATAAAAATGTTAAATTCCCAAAATTGAATACATAGATTATATCTGTGATTCCCATAGTCCCTTTTACATAGAAAAAGGTTGAAAGAACCAATCCATACCACCACATAAGGTTGGTTGGATTAAATTTGAATAATGATTACCCTTTTTTATACCAATACACTTAATGGTTTCCCATGGGTGTACAGTTATAGAACAATATACATAAATTGATAAACTAATTATTGAAGAGAAATGATTTCAATCTTCCCTTATATTTATATTTTATTAATATGAATTAAATGATATGTTTAATTGGTTAAATATAATGGATTATATTTCATTCACCTTCACATCCTATTTGAAATTATTTTGGATATTTCATTGTTAGGATATCTAGGTAGATTAAATGAATTTTTATATTGTTATTAAAATCCAATAGAACATATTCATTTCTAAATGAATTATGATAAATTGGAAATTTCATGTTCACTTAAATGTTCATTCTATCAATTATAAATGAGTTTATTAAATGATTCAGATTTCAAGTGACACAATGGATCAAAAATTGATTATTCTAAAATAGCATGGACAATTCCAAAAGCCTATAATTAATTATTAAATGAAAAAAGAATATTTTTTATAGTATTAATTATTATAATACTTGGATTCGAGAATTAGAATTCATTGAATATACTCACATGTTAAATTATTTATAATAATCCTTGAGTGACACTAACATTCTTGATACTAAATTCCTGGTATTAGGTCAGAGGATAAATGAAATAGGATATGCCTTTAGTGGTACATTGAATAATTATATAGAATGCCTTAGATGTGATCTTAAGTTATTTGAGATTGTTTTATTCCTTGGGATACACTTGGATTCTGATTCATAATTCCATAGATAGGATCAATTGTGATATAAGATTATGGTATGCCATGAGAACCACTTGGATTTCAATTTGGAATTCCTTATACAAGAACACAAGTCATGTGATATTACATTATTCTTTGTTGCTAATTGGTATAAACTTTACTTATACGATAATAATGTTATGAAAAATGTATATTCTCTTATGATAGTAATTATATATGGATGATTTGGTTTCTATTTTGATTTTAGATGACTAGTGTTTTACATTGGAACCATCAATAATTTTTCATCGGTCCCATTTTTTCATTATTGTTCACATGTTTATAGATATTTAGCATAGACCTAAAATGGTAGGATCAGCCGGTTGTCCTCTAAGGAACCTGAGTAAACATGAATAAATTTATTATTAAATACACTATTCACCATACCCACACACAAAATTTTTTAATACTCAGTAAGTGGATTTCATTGTATACCATTATTGGTGGCCTACTAAGATTTACTCAAACCATGTTCGAGCTTCCATTAGGTTCTAGGACAGATATCATGGATCTAGGATTGCAACTATATTTTGATTTGTGTTTTCATCATTATAGACTACGTATAAAATCTTAGGAGTTATGGATATGCATTTACTCGAGATCCTTTCTAGAGTTGGTGTGTTTATATTTATTTATTAATTTTTATCATTCTAATGTTTTTTATTATATAATACGATGTATGTTGAATACACTATATTGATAACATAGAATGATCATTCATGGGTAAATTTATTATAAATCTCAATTTCATCTATTTATTTTTATCGATAGTGATTTGTTTTTTTATTTAATGATATTTGATTTATTATGCTTCCAATCTATCATTAGTATTGATCAAGATGTTATAGTCTCCCCATTTTTCCATCATTGGAACCTCTATTCTAGTTTCAAGCCTCTGGTAAATGGGAAGGAAGACATGGGGCCTCATTGTTAACCACCAATGGGAATCTGATTACTGAATTGTAGGTTGGTACATCACAAAAATAATTTTAAGATTGAATATATCAAAAGGTGTATCATGTAGTATTGGATTTATCAATGTATCATTCACTAATAAAATAAAAGATAATTTGGAGAAGAAAAAATAATTCTTTTATAGTTTCATACAAATAGGATAGATATGTGAATAATGATTTATCAAGGAAAAATATGTCAATGATAACACTATTGGGAATCAAATAAAAAAACATGAACACATCCTTGTTTTTCTAAAAACTATCTTTATAACAAAAGATAAAAAGTCGGAAATACTTATATTGGTGGGGGTATGATAGGTAATGATACAATCATAAATTATTACTATATGAACCGTGAACAAGTTTAATTATTCACATTAGGGAGTTAAATCCAAATCTAACTAAGATATGGGATATCAATGAAATTTTCTGGAATGAAATGTGTACAAGTGGTGTTAAATAGATAAAAATTAAGAAAGAATGTGGGAATGTTATGTATGGGTTTAGTTCATCATTATCAAACACATTATTTTGATTTCTTATGACTATGAATTACACCTCTTCCTATTCAATTAATTGTTTATAATTATTTTCTAGAAATGATTAAAATTCAAGGGGATTAATCCGTGGATTGTATGGGCTAAAACATGATATAAATAGTGAAAGGAGACACATGGAAAAGTAATGTGATGGAAATCAATAGTTATCTCAAAGAATAATATGAGATATAGAGTAGTATTAGAGTTATTTGAGTGGTACCTTCCGAAATAAAAAAGCCAGATTAATATTAGGATTAAACAGAAATTAATGTGTTTTGAAAACCCAGTTTTTTTACAATCGTATAAATCATAATTAGATGGTCAAAAATTAATATCAGTTCATATACAATGCTATCAAAATTATAAGGATATGATAATACAACATAAGGAAAATTAAGTGACATTCCTATAGAAACGTATGATTTATTTCGATTTAGGAGAAAAATGTAGTATCATCTAATGATTTTTAGGATAAAAATGATTCTAAAAGATAAATATCATGGGGTACATATAATATTGGTGACCTATAATATATGTGTTTTTATAGATTCATAAATTTCTAGGGAGCATGATTCTAAACATGTAAATTCTTGATTCATTATATATAAAAGGGGATGTATCTCCTGCTAAATAAATATCATGTATATTATGTTGTATCCTGATTTTATTAAAAGAAACATGTATCAATTTCTTCAAAAATTGGTATTAATCCGAATATTTATTCTACACTGATAATTTCTTAATGATATTGTTTATGGGTGTTTCATATCACAGGTAGACATTTTTTTGAAGTGAATTTATCATGTTTCATGGAATTTGTTGAAGTTATTGAGTGGAATTGATAGAACTGAATTTTTTTACATAAACTCAAGTTTTGATTAAAAATTTATAACTAAATGTTTTTAGATTATTTTTCTATGATTAATTTTAAAATGGTAAAATAAATCACAGAAATTTGTTCAGAGAATACAGATATAAGAGATAATGTTAAATGTTTAAATCAATATTCATAAGTATTTATTAGAATGTTGTATTAGAAAAATGTTAGAATAGAATTTATGAAATGGGAAATCACTCAAGGATTTAGAAATTGAAAAAGATATATAATTTATTGGGAATTTCCCAATAATTAATCGTATATAAAATAGATTATAATGGTTTGGATAATAATAGGTATCAATAATTGGTTAACTGAGTATACACCAGAATAAGATAGTATGTTGTTTCCTATAAATATATTTTATATAAAATTTCTTGTAAACAATAAACAAGAAACTAAAATGATTAAATAAATATTAAAATTAAATTTTGGTAAATATAAATATAGAAATAAATTATTATAATTATATTTTATTATTTTGTTTAGACTGATAAAATTTAATTGTTGAAAACAAATATCAAACATGGTATGATTAAAATCCATCAATGTTATAATGGATTAATTTTCTTGTAAATATTTTTCATGTGTTGTGTATTTTAAAAAATTGATCACTTTTTTAAGACATTAATGTTGGAAATAATTAATAACACTAAATTAGAAATTGATATGAAAAAAGATTAAAACACATAATGTTTAAAAAGATCACTTTCCCATTACATTAGTTTTTGTTATATTTAATATATTAAATTAAAAGATAAATTACCAAAATTGTAAAATTTTAATTTAATATAATTACCCCTATTTATGAATTCTTTATTTCAAATTTACCATATTTATATTTGAGTATTATTTTGAAATGGATTAGTTTTAGTTGATTTGTGAAAAATATATATATTAAAAATTCTATAACTTTTAAGACATCATTTTGATATATTAAAGACTTTAAAAAAATATCAAACATTTGTATTGGATATGTAAGTGTTTAATGTATTAAATAAGTAATTTAAAAAATATAATTTTGAATTTGGTAACACATTTTTTACTTTTTTGGAATCTATGTTATATTTTAATCAAATGAAAATGCTAGTTTTGGTTCATTGCATATAGTAGTGTGATTGGAAAGTTACATTTTGGTTTTTTAAATGGTTATATAGTAGAAATAAATTAATTTTAATAATAGTAATACAATAATTTCATGTAAATCACCAGTACTGAAGATTATTTGGATGAAATTAGTTTAAATTCATTATTTGATCATAATATTTTTTTCAAAAAACATTTTTAATGGAATGTGTCTGGTTATAATAGAAATAAATTATGAAACATAAATATATTTAATATTGAAAACATTATTTCATATTTGGAATTAATATATTAAAATTATTTAACAAGGAAATTTTTTATTTTTAGTTATAAAATTAAGTGACCATTCTGAAAATAGTAGTCACCATAATAATGGTTAAAATTTTTAAATAGGATGTTAAACTAAGATATAAGATAACCAATATATTTAAAACATCTAAAATTTAATTATATTATATTATTTTGAAATTAATTTATCCTATTTTAGAAATATGATTTCCTTTGTAACACATTCTCATGATAATTACATTATATTACAATAATGTTGATAGTAATTACAAAAGAATCCCTCCTCTCACTTATAAAAGTGATCGTCTCCTCATCACATCAACATTCACACAATGATCCATTATATCAACCATTTTTATCCTTAAAAATTAACCAAAACCATTATCCATGTCATATATCTTTTTCTCACACCAGAATCCCATCCTACGAAGTCTTAAGGACAAATCCAAAGAAGGACATCCATGGAGTAGGTATAAGTCTTAACCAAAATAATTAAAGTTTGATTCTTCTTTATCTCCATAAAATTTATTCAAAACAAAAAAATATAATGACATAAATATCATTATTATATGTAAATGTTATTATTTGTATGTAAATCCATTTTTCTTCTCTTGTTCCATCCTATTGAAAATGAAAACATTGCTTATGTGTACATGTGAACTACCGCCTCCAAAAATTGGTGTATTTAACTTTTAAAAATAACTTATTATGGATGTTAAAATATATTTAGTTAATAAAAAAAATTTATATATATGAAATAATTAATTTTCAAGAACAATATTTCACTATTTGGCATTCGTTCTTTCTATTCATTAAAAAATGAAAATTTCACCCAAGCGTACTTTTGGAATACCACTTCCATGAATTAAATAATTCATTTTCCATATCCTTTAAACATGGATCGTTCTAAAATTTAATCTAATTTATATTATATATATACGAAACAATTATCATTACTGGGGTTATGAAACTTTAACAAATATGGAAGGATCTGAACCGGTAAATCGAAATTATAATGAAAAATAGAATAATTTACGCTTAAAAAATTTATTTTATAAAACAATTATGAGTAAATGGATAAAAAATTTATTTATAAATGATATCCCAAAATATATACATAAATATGTATATTATATATATATTAAAAATAAATATTATTTTCTTTATGAGTTTTTTTTTCTATCCTTACAAAAGTGTGAAAAATATGTTTTCTTTTAACATTTAGAGTTTGACTGTAATTTTCCATAATAATTTTTTTATTTGATATAAACCCTAATTTATAATTTTCTATTATTTTTCAAATAATATACTAATCCCATTTTTATGGTATTTTTCATTTTTATCATTAACCAAAAAGGATGGAATTTTATTTTGTAAAATTAATTGAAGGGAGGTCAATTTAATTATGTATATTTTTATCATCCACTCTACATTTTATTACATAAGAAAAGATTATTTTAAATATTAAATTATTGATATTATTTTAAAAGTAGTGATTCAAAATTCACTTTGACAACTTATAAATTAGATATATCTTTGTTTTTGCAACAATGTTAAAAATGTTTTAATAAAATTATTTTCAAAGTATTTCTTCCAAAAAACTATTTAATTTACAAAAGACATTAATTCAATAAAAAATGTATGTTTATTTTATTTTAGTTTTCACTATTATTGAAATATAATTTATACCATACTATTTGTAGAAGGGATTATTCTAAACATATTTACTTCCCTTAAGATATATTTTAAATCAATCGCCATTATCATTTAAATAATTATACACATTTTTATCTATGTTGGATAAATTTATAATTTTAGTATTCCCTTAACCATATTCCATTTAAAAATATGGTAATATTTTCACGATTCTTACAAATAACATTATACTACTGATAAGGGAAATATTAACATTCTATATTAATGATTCATTGTTAACATTAATTGATTTTTACAGAATAATGATTATATTTTTTATAAATGATTAAATATATGGAAAATGAATTTAGACATTTTTAAATGTCTTTTTGGATCATTGTATCCCCTAGATGCTTCATTAGCTATCTTGATGCTGACTAGCCAGGGTATTCAATGTATTCTGTACCTATTTAATATAATGATGTCTTGGAATATGTTTTAGGAAATAACATTATGATTTCATGATATGATCCCTTGAAGTGTGATCATTAAATATTGGTATGAGTCCTTTATATTATGATCATGATTTCATTAATTGGAAATAAATTTTTATAGAATAGTGAATTCCATCGTAATTTAAAGCAATTATTTTTTCATGATATTATTTACATTATTATTCTTGGAATTATTTCTCGATAATTATTTTTATTATATGAAATATGTTTCGATTATTCATCATTTCATATTTTTCATGTATTGTGTATTCATTATAACTGTTTTATATGTATTCTCATACAGAGCATCTGTTCTCACCCTTTTCTACTTAGGGTACCATAAAAGGACCATTGAATGATTTCAATGATGTATTAAAGGAAATAAAAATATTTTATTATATTTAGAAGTAATGTTTTATGATTATAAAGTATCATGGGATTCTTCAATGAATCTATTATCTCATGACTAATAGTCTAATAATTCATTTGGGATGTTATCAATTGTATTTTGTACCAATTTAATATAATAAAACAATTTATGGGATAATAGTGGCATGATTTTTAAATTATTTATCAACTAAAATTTTGGATTACCCTTAGGACCTCTATTTTTATATGAAAATATCTAAAAATTATAATTTTGATAAACCTATAGAATGGTCAACTGATATTTATGGTTTCTTTATGTTAGGCTCAATATTCTGAATGATTTGAGCTAAGGTAGTGTATTCCGATTTTTATATATGGAATGTATTTGATGGAATTAAAACATATCAACACCCATAATCAATATAGGCATTTACCTATTTATTTATTCAATAAATATGACACTGTAAGTGATCATATCATGGATATATTAGTTTAATTTGTTCAATTTATTTCCAATAATACATCCCTATTGGAGCAAAACGTTTCTTCACATTAACATACAATGATGTTATACCACATCATGAAGTGAAAATACTTATACATTAATAGAGCCACTATTCCATTGTTAGATGAACACTGGATAACGTCTCATCAAAATATATTGATTACTTCGAGATGTAATGAAAGAAAATGTTTATTCGTGTAGTTTATTATTTAAAAGGGGATATTGAACATGGGGTCATTATGAATAAATAACAAAGAGGCTAGAGAGATGGATTGAATGAAATGGAATACATTTATAGTGATATTAGTTGGGAAGTAATTTCCTCTAGATAAACATGGAAGTATGCAAAGGGAAATTTTTTATTTATGATTGAATGAATATGAGTTTGTTAATGAGTATGAGTATAACACTATGAGATTATCATTAAAATATATGAAAAATAAATATAATATAGACATTTTCTATTAATGGATTTAGGAAATCCTCTAAATAGATATGGTTTATCAAAAATGGTCATCATAAGAATATATAGTATTATGATCGATTGGGCTAGATAAATAACATTGAAAATATTATATTTTAAAATTAAATCAAGAGAGGTATACGGTAGTTGGTCACTAAATAAAATTAAATGAGCTGAAGGAGAAAAAGGAATTGATGGAACACCAAACATGTGATCTTTTTTAATAGAATCTCTATCGTACTTACATCAAGGAAATGAGAGTTGTTTTCCAATTTAGATATAGGGACCTTCTTAACACATAAATGAAAAGGATAGAAATTAGTCACCAATATTTAGTTTTTCTACTTTAAGAATATGGGTGAAAATTATATCAATTCCTTAATCTCTAGAATAATTATCTCAAATTAGTATTACAGAGTAGGAATAAGCTTTATAAATTAATATACATGAATTCTATGTCCCTTTTGTATTGATGTTTGTTACATTGAACAAAAATTCATTCTATGTTTTATTTCATATCTATAAACCTTTTTGTATCTACTAAGAATATTGAATCATCCTCAAACTCTCAAAAAATGGAGTTACTAAGCAAGACCCCTAGAGGTAATTTGGTTATAATGAGAATATAGTTGTCAGTCACTATTGAGGTTCAATCATATTATATAGATGAATGTTTGGTTGTTATCCCTTTTTAGGATTTAACATATTACATATTTTTTTTGTTTTTATTAATTTAATGGATTATGGAATTTTATGATGAAGCATAAAATAATCAATAATGAACTAAATATATTGAATATAATTAATTTAAAGTTCAATTAATTATAGAAATTATTTTGGTTATATTATTGATGTTTGTGGAATTAATTTACTTCATCATCACATGATGCAAAGTTTATTTTGAGTATTATATTATCATATGCTACCCAGTCTAGTGTAGGTTGGTGGAATAAATTTTCATTCTTTTATTAATATTGTGATCAATTAAAATATTATTTTCATTCTTTATGCATCAAAATTAAAACATAGTCATACATTTTTAGAACTAGAAATGGAAACTGATTCAATTACATAATTAAAAGATAAAATAGATCATATATAGTGGAATGGAAAAATTTATGTATTATTATGATATTCCTTAAATTCTATTGGAATATATTTCTATTTCTAGGAAATCCTAACTCAACTATGATCATTTGTAAAATCATTGACAATTACTATTCATATAAATATAGTTTTATAGATTACGAAATATTTATGATAGGTTTCATAGTATTACATAACATAGTTTTTTAGGGCCCAAAGGCCTTATTTTTATTTATTTTTGATAACCCCCTTTCAGGGGATGAGGGGAACCCTTGCAAGGCCCGTATGCTTATAGATTACATGAGACATAGTTCTTATGAAATATATAGACTATACTTTGTACTCCTCCTCCTAGATTCTTTATCATGATATCTTCTCTCCACCTTCGTATGGTTGTTCTGCTAGGCTTCCTATGCAAGCACATTTTGGTCCCGATGGAAATGCCATACCCTCTCATTCTCAGAAATCCTCATAGATTCTTCTCTGGTGAATGCACCTACTTTGAATCCTCATCTGGATTATTCTCTTTATAGAGTCTGTCTGATCATTTATGCAGAGTTGAAGGTGACATGAAAGATATGATGTGGCCCGATGGCCTTATGGTGGCCATAAGGGCATAGGGTGTCTCTAAGTCCTTGATTTGGACCAAAGGCCTTGAGGTGGCCTGAAATAAGTTCTAGCCAGAAGGCTTTCGTGGCCTAAAGGCCTTAAAGGACTTGAGGCCCAAAATGGTGGCCTAAAAGCCCAAACTGATGAATAGTTCTGGATGCTACAATACCGAACAATGTCTTCTACAACACCCACTACATCAGCACGTAAATTTGTCTCCACTCGGTTTTGAACTCGGGTATCTTGGATGTACTTGTTGAGTCCTCACCAACTGGGCTAAGACTCTTGTGTGTATTACATAAGATAGAAATTTTGGTATCTTAATAGTAATTATATCATGAATTAAATCATCATTAGTATGTAATAACTGATATTTTGAGGATGAAATTTCTTCAAAGTGGAACAATATAACACCCTATGATTTTAGTGCATGTTTCCATTATATAAATACTATGACGAATAGCTAGTAACATATGAAATAAAAAACTAAAATTAATCATTAAATATTACAACAAAAATGTACTAATTAGGATTATAAACCAATTATTATAATTACATTGTATTATTTTTTAAGTGTAAAAATTCATGTTTAAAAAATAATGAATTAAAATTATATAATTAAAATCATTCACTTTTAAAAAGTGGTTTATTTAAAAAAAATTATTTTTTGAGTGTAGTATTTTTTAATAAATTTGTAAAATTTAAATGAATTCAATGTATAAACTAATAAAATAACATTGAATTATATATTTATATAAAAAAATATAAAAAAAATTAATGTATAAAAATTTTATCCCTCTATAAAATTTATTTTTAATTGTATTTAATATTTTTTTAAATTGATTAATTAAAAAAAATTTAATTTTAAATGGACTAAATTATAATATTTTTCAATTCAATATTCAAAAATTATAATAAGGGGGTGTTTGATTTTTTTCGAAAGTGGTTGATTTTTCATTGAATAGTGAAAATTCTAGATTATACAAATATTGTAATGTTTAGGTTATTTTATTGATATAAGAATGAATTAAAAATATATTAAGCATTTTTCATGACCAATTGTATATTTCTGGAGTACAATAAATCAATTAAGATAATTATTTTCAATTTTTATTCTCATTCATGACTTTTTGGGACCTAAGATATATTTTAATCTAATAAAAAGCTATTTTTTGTTATTCGGTAATAATAATTTGGTTGTAAGTTTAAATTATGTTTTGGATTGGTTATAATGTAATATGAATTTTTTTTAATATATATTTAATAAATTCATGGAACTAACCACCACTCAATAATCATTGGCCAAAATAATTATAACATCATTTTTTCAAATAAAAATACTATTTTTTAAATATTATTTTTATGGAATATCTAGGCTCAAATTAGAATAAACTTATAACGTATATATAAATTGAATCTTATAAAATTGGATAAATATTTTTATTAATCATATTAATGTTATATTATATGTTATATTTCAATTTTTTTCGTAAAATTGAGTTTTCATAGTAAAAAAATGTAGTCATCAAGATAAGGGATAAAAGGGTAAAAGAAGATGTTAAAATAAAGATTAATTCTTAAATAATATCAAAAAATTCTCTTAATTTGATAGGTTGAGTTTATTTAAACAAATAAACTTAAAATATTCAATATTGGGTCTCATTTGTGTAAAATTCTTGTGATAATTACTGGAGATTATTTTGATGTCAATTCTATTTACAAATGTTCCACCACTCTCAATTATAAAAAGGAACATACTCTTATAAATTATTCACACACCAAATTCCACATTATATCAACTATGATACACAAAAATACATCTTGAAAAATAATACCCATGTCTTAGAGCTTATTTTCTCACTAATATTCCTACCTAATAATGCTTAAGGAGATATCCAAAGGAGGATACCGTAGGATGATGTATAAGACTTAACAAAATTATATCAATATTATTTGATCTTCTATAACATTAAAATTAATTATGACCATATTAATTTAATTAAATTATAATATTAAATAAACATAAATTTTTTAATGTTTATGGAATAATAATTTTTTGAATCTCCTCCATTCTATTGAAAATTAATATGCCCGGTGTGAAAACGTTCATATTATCACCACTATGAAGTGAAGTATTTTATTTTCAACACATAATATCATTGAACACTATATAGATAGAATAAATGAATGAATATATTTTTTATGATTATATTGTGTTTTTTAAAATATATATCACTATTCTAATTCCTTTTCTTCTATCCATAGAAAATTGAAAACATCACAAATGGGTATGTGCAACCTACACCCTCAATGAATGATGTATTTTATTTTTCAAATATTAATTACATCGAAAGTAATAAAAATATTTAAAATAATTAAATTTTATATATATTTATGAAATAATTGTCCTTATGTATTTAACGATAACATGAAAAAATTACATGGGTCAGAGCGTCCATATGAAAGTAGGCATGAGGAAAATAACATCTAACCCCTAAGTAATAATTTTTAACATTGAATTATGAGTAAAATAGTAATATTATGATATAAAAAAATGATATAAAAAATTTATAGATTAATATTTATTTACTATATATGAATAATAAATATAAATTTATTATATAGGTGGTTGGAATGCATTCGACCAAAAAGTATACAAGCTAACTGTCTATGTTTCAATCTCAATTTTTATCAGAATTGTTAGTACATGAATATTTTCTTGGAATATTATATACTATTTATCTCTTATATCACATTTATTTTCTCCAAATATATTTATTCCATTTATTTGAATGTATTAATTTGTTTTTTACCCTCCTCAGTAGTAGAAAACACTTAATTAATTTGCTTACCAAATGATGATACAATTCTTCATTTTTTGTCGGGAATATTTTTCCACTATAAAGATATTAAAACATTTATTTAAAAAAAACATTTCATTGTAATAAAATTATGTATTAATGTAAAATAATATTAATGTTTCCATTATATTAATATGTTTCATAGGAATGTTTTATCTTAATATATTTGAGTTATATTTTACTCTCATGGAAAAACTGATAAACATATGTTTTCTTTTAATTTTTACTAGTTGAATGATATTTTCTATCCTCATAGTCAATAATGATTATCAATCAAAATTTCCAACTTTCAAGGTTTTTACAGGAATGATTTGAACCCTATATTCTGGGAAATTTTTCATTTTGTAATTTTTCAAAAAATAGGAATATTATTTTTCAAAATAATTGAAATAATGGTCATTCATTTTATTTATCTATATTTTTATCATCCAATAAATAATAATTATTTAACCATATTGTGTGTACAAAATTATATTATTTAAATTATCTTATTAGTGATTTTATTAAATTATCCTTAACACCTTATGAAAATTATTTTTCAAATGTGTTTCATCCTTATTGTTATAACAAAGTTATAAACATTTTAAGAAGGTTATTATAAAATTGTTGATTCCATTTCCACTCTAATTTATAGTAGAATTTATTTTACTAAATTTATTCATTTCATCGGTTAATGATCTTTTTAATTCATTAATAATATATTATTTAAAACTTACCTCTTCTATAATGATTATTCAATGTTAATTTAATTACTTGAATTTATGTTCTCGGTCCCTAAATATTTTATATTAACATTATATCATTATTATTTTGTTTCATAAATATATTTAACATTTAAATATTTTCATAATAGTATACCATTACTATATATGATCTTAATAGAAATAATATTACTATGAAAACTATTCCATTAACTTAGAAAATATTTATATTCCACTTAATTGATTCAATGTGGACTATTTTATTGTTAATAAATATTTTATATATATTTTATTTCTCATAAAAAATATGAATAATGAATTGGACATGTGTAAGTTATAGTAATGGAATGTTATATCCCCATAATCCATTTATAGGTATAATTATGAGAACTAGCTTGGGTATTTTGTGTATTCCATTCAAATTTAAGATCATAAGGTATTTCCACATGGTCATTTTGGCAACATCAATATTTCATTATAGAATCCATTCATGTAAGATCATGATGTCTTGGAATGAGACTATGATGGTCATATTATGAAGTATTGGATTGGAAGATATGTTATATAGAATTACATATTCCATAATTTTGAAATTAATTATTATTTTCCTTTTGATTATTTACATTATTATCTTCAAATATATTTAATGATTAATTTTAATATTTTATGGAATATTTATTTAATATCCACCTTTTGAAAATTTGCATCCCTTATTTTATTATGATATCTTTGACTATATGCTTCCCTTACTAATAATTTTAGATTTCAATTTATTGTATTATCCCATAAATAGAGTTCAAAAAATGTATCTTTTAATTATATATTAATGGAAATAATAAAATATAAATAAAGATTGAATCTTATAATTTTTTTATAATGTATTATAGGAATTATGTATGTATCTAATATACTATGATTTTTAATCTATTTTAACCTTTGGGATGTGATATAATTTATTTTTTCCCATTTTCATATAATAATCACAAAATTTGGATTATTAGTGTGGAGGGTTTAACACTAATATTGAAGAATAGGTAGAAACAAATGATTTGAAATATATTTTGATGTGATTGAAATATACCCAGGGTGTCGAAGATAAAATTCTAGTGTTTTATAAATCCTTGATAGTTAGGATGTCAGAGCGTTATGTCAAAAGGGTATATAAAAAATTTTCATAACATTGGGAGATTTATTACTCTAAAAACCATTAAAGTGTGATTTGGTTGTGTATTTATAGAGATTAGTTTTGAATATCAAATAAGAGCTCATTCACTCTATATCTAATTTTTTATTGAGTCCTAACAACTGGGATAATTTTATGAGGTGTATGAAGTATTAAAACCTAAAAATTTTGTGAATATTTTGTGTTATTAAATGAGATATTTAGAGATAAATATGGTATGTACTTAACATAATAATTTGAAATTATAAAAAATATCCACTTATGTTATCCATTGTAAATTATTAACAAATATTGAGTGAGAAAATAGAACATAAATCTATACATTGTTTTGATGGATTAGGAGTAAAATAATGAAGTAGATTTTGCAGTTTTATAGTTTATATAATATAACGTGAGAACTATAAAATTCCATTTAAACATAATATTAATCATTTTATTTTTTTTAATATTAATTAATTTTTTATTAATATTCATGATAAATATATTATATAACTCTACAAATCACGAATGATTTATTAAACTCATTTATCATAATATTTTATTTATAAAATTAATTATAAAATTATAGAATTTTAATTTCAAAAATTATTTTCATTTTAAAATTCATCATTATAAAATTATATTAAAATGTATTTTTTTCAATTTTCTAAAAATATTTATTTTTCAAGAAAAACAGAATTATAATGATTTTATTGGAATTGATATTTTATTTTAAAGTTGTTACAAATTAAAATTATGGTTTGTATTAGTTTTAAATTTTAATTAGTTAAAATTCATATAAAATAATGAAATTATAATTTTTAAATGTATCCTATATTTTAATATAGTATAAAAACATTTAATATTTTTAAAGGTCATTTATCAGAAAAATCTACATTTTCTTTCATTTGTTCGGTTGGATTTTAAATTAAATTCAGAAACTACTATTTTTTTAATTTAAAAAATTAATTCCATATTTGGATTTAGTGTTTCAAAAATTTTAAATTATTTTCTCTTATATTTTTGGACAATATGAATATTAAACGTAGTAATTTTCATTTCCACGGTTAAGGGTATATCAGATAATTTAAGATAAAAATAAATTAATAAGAATTATAAAATGATGAAGACAATTACCAAATTATTATTTTATTATTATATCTACAATATAATAATTTCGGTGTCTAATATATGACCTTTAGGGGCCACATGGATGAGATTGTGGCCTTTATTGTATTTTATTTATGGAAATTCCAAACACGTCAAATGATTTTTTAATAAGTGTAATATTTTTAATATTGGATCAAATAGAGGATATGTTAGACTGATAATATATTTTAAAATTAAAAATATATTTATAATTCATTATTATTTTTTATAATTTTTATATAATAAATAACTAACTTAAATGATTGAACAATTACAATGTATTAATTGCTCAATTAATGGAAATATCAAATAAATCATATTGATCAAAATGAAATAAATATACTTACAGATAATTAATCAGTTCCATGAATTTTATAGACTAACATCACATGTTTGATAAGTATTAAAAAACATATCTGAACCAAGACTTCTATTTTGATGATATTAATGTTAATGTAATGAATAGTTAGAAAAATTTACATTCTGGATATTTTATAGTAAATAATATTTGAGTAAATAATATAAAATTCCATGAAATATAATATTCAGAAAATTGATTAGTATAATGTTTAGAAAATGAACCATGTTCCATTTATTTTAATTTCATCCATTTATAGTAAATATATTGACCCTCATGAATAAAAATGCATGTTGTCACGATAAGATATTAAATGGCTAAAAATGTTTTAAAACCATAATATAACTTTATAAAAATAGTTAAAACATGCCAAATGTTTTTTGAGTGTATTTTTACCCATACTAATATTAAATATTAAATATATATTTTTTTTCCATATTTTAATAAATATTAATTTATATTAATATATTATTTTGATAAATTACATGAGTTCCCCCATTTATCATAAAATGGCACCACTTATTCTAAATTATTCACATCCAAAAACAATTTTTGTTCAAATAATACCTATATAAATACCTTCATAAAATCTATAACCACATTATAGAGTTTTTGTAGGAATAATACCAATTTTATATATCTAAAGATATTGGGAAAATTATGATTTCAAATAAGAGGTATTATTTTAATCATCATATTTTATATATGTTTCTTTTATAACATACATGAAAGCTTTTTCATCCATGCTAAAATAACAACTCTAAAATAATAAATATAATTTTTTTTATATTTTTATCATTACCTATATCCATCTCCACTTCCATCAAATGAGAAAATAAATCATCGTTTGTATGTATAGAGGACTACTGCCTAACATACCGATGTAATTAATTTTCCATCATTGTATCTCAATAATCATTACAACTATGGAATTAATTTTTATATATGGTTTTAATGAATTATTTATTATTATTATTGGATAATATATCATTTACCTTCTTGAATTAAATTTCATATAGAAATGATTACATCGTTCATGCGTACATGTGTACTACCTCCTCCATGAAGAAATGCGATTTTGTTTTCATCGTGACTTCACATGGATGATATATATAAGTAAATTTAATTAATTAATATGAAATATTTCAACTTTTGATAATTCTTTAATTATAAAATAATATTTATCTTCTCTCACTAATGATCAATGAAAATTGAAACTTTTATAATTCGTACGTATGGCCTACCATCACCATGATTGTATAATAGTTCATTTTTCCTAACCATATTAAATCAGATGAATTAAGAGTAAATAAAATATATATATATATATATAAATGATAATTATTTAATTATTATTATTCAATATATAATCTAATAATGACCAAGTTGAATATATTCAAAATACTGAAGTCATTTTGGAGGTGTAACCGACTATCGCCAAAACAACTAACGTGAAATTAAGTGAATATGAAATTGTATATAACATGTAAATTATTGATATAAATGGAATAATAAAAATTTTAAGAGATTTTAATCAAGATAATATTATCAAAATGTTATTATTAATGGTGATAAATTACATATGTGATGATTCAGACTCAATGTAAGGGAAATTCTGTTAAAAACCATCCATTATCATTTCTCATTGAACTAACTATTATATTCCATATACATATATTCTAAAAATTAAATAAATCAATTTTCAATTAATATGTTTTTTATTTTTTATATTCATTATTTAAATGATTTAATTTTAAAATAATAGTTTGAGAGAATTTTTTTTTTCATTTTACAAATGTGGTAATTTGTGAATTTTTTGATAAACATATAGATGGAATATTTTCTAAACCTATAAAACATCAGTAGATTTTCCAACCGTTATGAATAATTTTTTTGGATCTTCCTCTAAAGTATTACATTTTTTTTAAATTTTTCTTTTTTTTCAATTTTTTACATGTATAAAGTAATTTTTAGTAAAAATGGGTATTTTGATAAATAAAATTTGTTTCACATGCTTTTAAAAGAGTCTTCAAGGGTTTTATTAATTGTATTTTACTTTTATTTTGTTTATGCAGGTTTTTCACACATTATATCACATTTTTAATCCTGTTATATCTTATAAAACGTGTGTTCCATGATTTTTCTACAAAACATTGGGTTATTTAGAGATAGACATCGACCTTGTGGTGATTACATTAATAATAGTGATTGTAAGAGTGATAAGATAAAAATATCCAAAGGAACCTACATTATATTTGTATTCTTGATAATTTATTTTCATGTAAATATATTAATTTAAAATGGTATGTTAATAATCTATTTGAAAGTTAAAATTTTTATTTTTATGATTAAAATAATTCTTTTTATGAAAAGGGTTTTATGGGATTTTCATGTTTATCACTAGAAGAATTGTTTTCTTATTTTCTATACCCTTCTAATATCTTTTTGTTCATCACACATTTTTAATAAAATTAATACATTTTAATCATTGATAATGTAAATGAATAATTCACGTTTAATTTCATGACTATTTTTCCTGAATAAAAATAATGTTTTTTTAGAATTTTAATATTGTAAATAAAATAAATATTAAGTAGAAGTGTCTAATTTGTAATATAAGAGTTTTTACGTATGATTTATTCCTTAATTATATTAAACGAAAAATAAAAAATACCCTTAGGATAGTGATAAATTTTATAGTAGTTCAACCACAGAAGAATTTGTATTGCGTATGTTTGGGTCTATATTGTAGTTATTACAGGATGTTTTAGGAAAATTTATATATTAGGATGTTTTTAGGTGTGGTAATATGGATAGTTGTGAATCCCAATATGCGATTAAAATTTCAAGGTTGATATTATGTTTAAATTCATTGAAACCCATTTTAATGAGTTATGTCAGGGATGACTAAGATTATGAAGTGTATTTTGAGAGATATTTATTAAAATAAAATCTAATGGTTTAGTATAGGTTTTATTGACAAAAATAGTTTTGGATGTATTCCTTTACAATTTTTGGACACATTTATAAATCCATTAGTAGCCTTTATATTTTATAAGATACTTTATTAGATAATTATGGGATATTACATTTTGGGATGAAAATTGAAATGTATGAGATAACCATTGCGGTGAAAAAAATTCTCTAAATATTGAATATATTAATGTTATTTAGGAGTATTTTTATCATGTTTCAAAAGTTTATATAGATTACATGAATATAGTCTTATAAAATTTAAACTATACAGGATGGGTGATGCCCCATAATTTTTGGGAAGGCAATGGTGATTGAACCCATAACTAAATGGAAAATGGATACATTTCTTACCTCTAGACTACGTGATGTCCATGTTAGTCTGGAATTGATTCTCATTGTATAATATATTTTATGGATAAATATGAAGTTAGTTTTAGGAATATTTTTTTTATTGAATAGATATCCATACGATTGGAAAAGGATTAGGTGATTATTTAATTAATGTTATTTGGGAAGGGTTTCACTATTTTGGTAACCCTATATGATTAAAGTAAAATGAATAATTTGGGATTTTATTTTAAGAATAAGGGTTGAACTATATTTTGGAATCATATATGATTTTTTTATATTTATAATGATTTGGTTATTTATTGAAATGGTTAGAATATCTTTCATATTAGGTAATTTTGGTAAATACAGGTTTTGTATGAGACTTTTGAGTAATTAATCTTATATATAGATAAAGGTTAAATTTTATCTTGGAAGACTATGTGATCAAATACATCAAATTTTTCAATTTTATTTTTACTATATTAATTTTTTGAGTAATTTTAAGGATTGTTATTTATTAATTGTTTGATGATGATATTTTGGTATTATTGTTGAATTTTGGAGATTAAAGTAGTTTTATTCCTTTTAAGGATTATTAATTTTGAGAATTATCTTATATTGTCCTGTCCATCTTCATTTTGGTTGATTCTAAAGATTCAATAATGAAAAAATCATCATTATTAATCATAAATTGGATAAAAATATGTGTTTGTGGTGGAAACTTTTTAAAGGATGAAACTCTCATTATCAAATAAGTATATTTCCTTATTCTTTTATTATTTGTAGTTAGATAATAGCTAAAATTTAGGAAAATAATTTTTAAACAAAAACGATGTCCTTAAAATTTTCTTGTCGATAAATCAATTTCCTTTTATCCCATCATATAATTATGGTAATATGATGATCACCATTCTCAGGACCTTGTTCTGAATCACTCTTCATCAGTCTTTGTGAGTTTTTTTATCTTCTATATCCATGTTTTCAGATATCAATTTTGTTCTTTGACTTATAAAAAAAGTATATGTTACTATAAATTAAATACATACTTCCCTTTCCCTCTTTTCATGTAGATGCTTTATTGACTCTTTTTACGGTGTAGGATTTTAAAAAAGGAATATTGAAATGTCAAACACAAATTACTAGGCCTAGTTCGAAAATGTGAATATAGAATATCCGAAAGTGTGAGAATAAAAAAACTAAGGTAATAATAGAATAAAATATTTTAACATTAATTATTATTCATAAATTATATATTTATATTTTTTATAAATATATTATGTAGTCATTGAAAAAAAATTAAGTTTTCCAATTAAACACATTTCATATATGATTTTATTTAAAAGATAAATTTTAAATTTAAAGAATTTTACTTTGAAGAAAATGAATATCATTTTTATATTGCTCATTTAAAATATATCTTAAAATTAATATTTAATAATTTTTTGAAAATATTTATTTTTCAAGAAATTGTTAGAAATAATGATTATTATTAAAAAATATATTTTATGTTAAATTATTTAATAATTAAAATTATATTTTTTTATTTTATAATGTTTATTGGATAATATTTTTTATAATAATAAAGTAATATATTTTAAAATTATTTTTCTTTAATTAAATTTAAAAAACATTTTTATTTAAATAAGTTATTTTCCGAAAAACAATGTCTTTCATTACTTTTTTTTGATTTGTTATTTTTTTTAATTATAATAAATTTATTTTTTAAATTTCAAAAAAAATTCACTATTTATAATTATTGGTTCCATATTTATTAAAAAGGTATCTTTCATTTTTTCAATATGAATAGTAAATATATTGATATTTACTACCATGGTAAAGGGTAAATCCAGTAATTTTGGTTAAAAATAAAATGGTAGGAATAATTAATTGACCCAAAAACATTCTTAAATATTATTGGATGAGTATACCTAGACCATAATCATACTAGGTTATAATTGATGGCCATTTTTGGGCCACTTGGATTATATTTTTGCATTTATAGTATTTTATTTTAGGAAATGTCAAACAAGTACACTCCTGTTTTTAATATGTGAAGTATATTTAATATGATTTTATTTAGAGAATATGTTTGGCTCTAAATATTATATTAAAATATAATATAAATACCTTCATCATATTAACTTATTTTTTATATAATAAACAATAACCTTAAATCCATACAAATTATTGACGCCTTAATAATTCAATTAATGGAAATATCAATGAAATGATATTAATAATTTTAAAAATAAACATAATTTTTTATAATTAATGTGATATTTAAATTTTTACGATTGACTTGACATTTTAGTTATTTATTTAAATATTTATTTAGATTTAAAAGTGTTATAATGATATAAAAAACTCCAATCAATTATTTAATTAGAAAAATAATTTATGGATATTTCATTATAAATATTATTTTATTAAATGATATAAATTTCCTTAAAATATTATATTTTCAAAATATATAACTATAATGTTTGAAATATAAAAAAACCATTTATGCGGCCCTTTACTATTTATTGTAACAATATTGACCCTCAATTTGTAAAAATCAAAGTTGTTGTTGTAAAAGTTAAAGGGCTTAAAAGGGGTGGTAACCAAAATAAAAGGGTATAAATTTAATAAAATAGTGAATAATTTTTATTTTATGAATTTATTTCAATACATACTAATATTATATCCTAAATAAATAATTTTGGTGACATTTTGAAATAAATTTTATTTCTAATTTTTTTATTTTTTTGGAATCATCCGAGAGTCCCCCTTTTAAATGGTATCCCCTATTTCTCATTTATTCAAACACAAATACCATTTTAGTTCAATGAAATATGAAGAAATACAATACATAAATACCTAAACATATTATTTAGGCTTTATTATGAATAATCCCAATCATAGATGTCTTAAGGTGTTATGAAATGGTGTTTCCAAATAAGTGGAATAAGTTTTATCTTTATCTATTTTACTAAATTATTCTTACACATAAATATAACCATCATAAACCATGATAAAATAAAAATTACTATTTCCACCACATATTTTTTTTTTATTTTATTACCATAACCTATATATATCTCCTCTTCTTTCAAATGTTAAAATAATTCATCGTTCACGTTCATGGTTGAATACTACCTTGCAAACTGATGTTATTAATTTTCCATCACCATATATTAGTACTATATATAATGATGTAATTAAATTTTATATATGATATTTATTAAATATTATTTCTTATTAATAGATAATATATCATTTTACTTCTTAAATTTAAATTCATAAAAAAATTCTGATGGCATTTATGCGTATGTGTTGACAACCACCTCCATGTAGCGTTGTGATACACATTCATCTCAACATCACATGTATGATATATTTCTGTATATTTAAAGAACTAATAAATTATATTTAATATTAAAATATTTCTATATATATAAAATAACAATTACTTTCTTTAATTATTATAATTGAAAACAGAATGGTTAATCATGTATATGTACGAACCATCATCTCTATGAATGTAACATAGTTCATTTTACATCACAGTGTTTAACAAATGTATTTAAATATATAATTTATCAATAAAAATGATATTAATTTCTTTATTATTATTATATAAATGAAGTAATAATTACTTATTTGACTATATTCAACATACCAAATTCATTTTGTACTTATGACTGAATATCAAAAAAACTTTTGATGTAGAATTAAGTGAATAAATAATTGTATATAACATTGAAATAAGAAAAATAAAAAGAATAATAAAATTAAAAAGTATCATAATACATAAATTATTAACCAAATTATATTATTCATGATGTTAAAAAATTTACATGATGAGCTGGACTAAAGGTAAGGGTATTTCTTTTTAAAAGTAACATTTAATTTTTCTCATTAAAATATTTATTTACCTTCAATATCAATATTTTATGAAAATAATTTAATTATATTGTTTAGTAATTTTCTATGATTTTTAAATTCATTTTAAAATATTTTTTACATTAAAAAATCCTTTGAAAGGAATATTTTTATCATTTTCAAAACAAGGTACATTTTGACTTTTTCCATGAAAATATCGTTGTTATATTTTTCTTACTCATATAGCATAAGATAATTTTCATTCCTTCATGAATAATATTTTATTCGAATCTTGTTTTACGGGCTTAATTTTTTATTTTCAATGAATTTTTTTCACTTATTATGTGCGCAATATTTATATTTTTGAAGTAATCATTATGGAAAATTGTTATTTTGATATCAGAAAATGTTTTTTTCAAGGGTTTAAAAACATTTTCAATATTTTTATTCATGATATAGTACTTGGATATTGTTGATGAAGTGTTTATCCCTATTATAACACGTGGGTGAAAATGAGTTATCTTATATAATGACTTCACCTAGATATATCTCTAATGTATTGGGTTATCTAGAGGTGGAAGTTTATTGTATTGTTATTCCATTTGTAAGAGGGATTATAAGAGTGAAATGATAATAATGTCTGATGTAACCTAAATGAATTTAATATTATATATATTGAGTCTTACTATAAATAATTTAATTTTAAAATCTAATTTAATTATCTATTTTAATGATAAAAATATTCACTATTCGGTTGAAAATGTATATTTTATGAAATGGTTTTTAATTGGTTTTAATATCTTATCACTAGAATAACGGTTGTCTTATTTTATGTCCCTTATAAAGATTTTTTTTATATTACCGCATTTAAATAATCATAGGTTTTACGGATGGGTAAAGGAATATAATAATTACACTTTTATTAAATGATGATTTTTTATGAAAAGAAATCATGTTTTGTTTGAATAGTTTTATTTTGTGAAAAATGGATATTAAGTATAAGTGTTTACTTTGTAATATATTAATTATAAATAAGATTTATCACCTAATTATATAAATTATTAAACTAAAAATGTTCTCATGATATAAATAAATTGAATTATTGGTCAAATACACCAGAATATGTAATGATAATGGTCTGGTCTTTATAGATAGTAATAGAGGAAGGTTTAGATAACATTAGATCTTATGATGTTTGTAGGTGTGATAAAATAAAATGTTATTAATACTCTCATGGGTGCACGATTTTAATGTTAATCTATTCTTAAGATCATATATACCACTCTTATGGTTTTAATTTGTGTATAACTATAATGATTGAGAGAATTTTCAGAGATATTTATAGTAATAAAACCCTTAGGCTTAGTAAAGATTTTATTGAAAATTTTATTTGAGGAATAATTCCATAAATTTTTTTGGACTTATGTTTAAAGCTATTGGTAGCCTTTATGTTATTTAAAATAATTTATTTTGAAGTAATTATGGGTTATTACATTTTGGGAATCAAAATGAAATATATGACATAACATTTGAGGTTAAAATATTTCATTAAATTTTTAAAAAATAAAGGATGTTTTGAGGATTTATATTCCGTTTATATACTTTTCATAGGATGATATTGATTTATAAAAAGTACAACCCCAGTATGGGTGATAATCCATAATTAAGATAAAGTTTTTGTTGATTGAACCCACTACTGATGGATTTAATGGTTTCATTTCCTACTAATGGCCTATATGATGCCCCTATTAGTTTTAAATTGTTTAAATTTATTTATAATTTTTGAAGGATAAATGAAAATTTTATTTTTAGAATAAATGTTTTATTGAATACATAACCATTATATTGAAAAATTATTTGTTGACTAAGTGATTACTGTTATTTAAAAATATAGTCAATATTTTGGAATGTTTATAATATTTTGATAAAAAATTAATATGGTATTTAATTTGAGTAATTCATGATGAATTATTATTCGGATGCATATGTGATTTTCATTTGAACTTATAGTGAATCCGATATTTTTTTGAAATTTTTATCATATCTTGGAGATTATTTGATTTATATAATTCCATTTTTAGTATGAGACATTAAGTGTGATTGATGTGATTTGGAGATAAATTTACAAATTTATTATGTAACATTATCTTATCAAATCCATCAAATTATTTAGTCTCAATATTATTCTATAATAAATTTGAATTAATGTTAATGATGGTTAATTATTTAATATTCAATGTTGAACATTGCGAATCACTATTTATTTTTGGATATTAATGTAGTTTTCTTCTTTTGAGGGCTTCATAATATTCAAAATTATCTTATATTTTCAAAACCATTTTCATTTTTATAATGTATAAATATAGTAAGAATATGTAGATATTCTTTTCTAGATTTTATGATCCATAGAAGTTGATTATGATGCTTCTGAGTTGAAAAAATTATCATTAATACACATTATTTAGAGAATATGATATGTTTCTAGTGAAAATTTTTTAAAGGATGAAACTATACTTTTCAAGTGATTATATTTCCATATTTTGTGGGAGATGAATAATTGATAAAAATTAGGAATAAAAATAAAAGCAAAATTTATTCATTTTAATTTATTATCAAGAAGTAAATGGCCTTTATACTCATCATTGTTTTATATATATCGTCGTTCAAATTATATAGACAGTAAATTATATTACTATTGCAACATAACTATTTTATTCATTTGTATAAACACAAGTAACGACATTTTGAAATTTATGTAGAAAATGGAAACAAGTAAAATTGAGTAACATAAATTTTCATTATGAATTTCAATTTACTATACATGTAAGGGATGTAGAATCACATGGGTTTTTACTAGACCAAGACCAAGACAAACTCCAAAGGGTGCGACATTAGAGAAATAGTATGGAAGTGAAGTTCAAGAATGTGGAACAATCTATAGGATTCATGAATGTTTAATCATCACCCTTGATAAAAATTTCCATTTTTCTTACTCATAAATCTTATATATCAATTTTTAGGATATATGTAAGTAGAATTTAAAAGGATATAATACAGTAATTATTAATAAATATGATATTCTCAATTTTATATATTTCAATTCCATTTGAATTTTTATAATATATAAGTTTATATAATAATGAAGGTTTTCTAAAATATGGGTTGGAAAAACTAAATTCTATTTAAATAAAATATTCATATTTAAATAACTACAAAAATACATTTACTGATAAAATGAAATTTTCTCAAATAACTAACCATTTTTCCTATATTGTGTATTTTTAAACAAATTGATCACTATTGATATATTTTAAATATTTTAATAATATATTTTAAAAAATAAATTAATATTCATATATATATATATACATGACATAGAATTAATAAAAATACAATTTGTGCTAAAAAATGTATGATATTAAAATTTTAATTTTTACATGTTTTGCATTTTTTTGGTAAATGAAATAACATCTGATTAATTGAAGATAAAATATATTTTTTTATATTGAAAATATATTTAAGCACATTTAATTATATATTTACAAAATGTAGAATAAGAATAGTTTATATTTTAAAAAATGACATATTCCTATAAAAGTTGTTTTTCATTATATTTTATTTTTCCATATAAAAGATAAATTATTAAATGTGAGATTATTTTAATTTTGAAAAATTCAAATTTTTGGATTTTTTACAACATTATATTAAGTTATGATTTTCAGATTCTTCTAAAAAGACTAATTTTCACACGGATATTTTAAAAATACATTTTTATATAAACTAAATTATTTTTTTATTTTATGATGCTAGAAGCATGAGTTAAAATTTTTTGAAACCTTTTAAAAAAAATATTTGTGCTCAATAAATAATTTTTATTATTATAAAGAATATTTTTTTAATTTAGAAACCAATGTTTCACATTTTATAATATAAGTTATATTTTTTTCTATAATCCTATTTTTATGCAGTACTCATTTATTATTATAGAATTTCTTTTTATCAATTTAATAAATTTAATAATATAAAATTTATTTCATATTTACTATAACATATCAAAATTAGTTAGTAATATAAATTTAAATTTTAGTTATAAAAATTTGTTACAAAGAATAAAAATGAGCTACTTTGGTAATACATCATTTTTGTATAAAGTTAATCAAAGTGGGAAGGCCTAAAATATCTCAAAAAATATTCCTTATCTATATTGTTGTGCGTTATATTGAAAAATTATAAAAAAAAATTACATTATTTTCAACTATTGGATCTTATTTCATTTGAATGTAAATTACCTTTGATATAATGTAATGAATACTTTCCACATTCCACCTCTTTCACTTATAAAAGGAGTTATTCACGACTCTATTTATCCTTACAAAAAATCATTATATCTTAACAAAATATATCCAATTATATCCCCAAATATATCTCCCATGTTTTATAGGTTTTTTATCACTGTAATATCATTCTAATAAGGTCCAATATGTTCTCTTGAGAAGTAAGGTAAAACTGCCTATTCACTCCTTTATCGTTTCTTTTCCATTATTTCATCTTATATCTTTTAGAAATCTATTCTAACAGTGATAAAAAAATTACATAGGTAACAAAATCTTAAAAAAATTTATGTTGATGTAATAATTCTTTTATAGCTTCCTCAAAACAATTTTAAAAATCAAAACATCACTCGTGTTATGTGTGAACTACTACCTCCACGAAAGTAATATTTCATTTTTTATCACCACCATAAATGGATGGTTCAAAAATATATTTCATTAAAATATATGATTTTAATTATTAATATTTTTCATGCATATAGTTTATAAATAAAAACATAATAATTCAGAATTAATATAATGTAATATGATGATATATGTAATTTACCCTAACCAATCTAAAATTTATCTCTTCCACATGAATGATGCCCATTATTTCCATAAAATTAACACATGTATGCATAAATCCATTAAAAAAATTTAATATATTTTATAAACATGGAATTATTAAATATATATCAAATCAACTATTTCAACATCACCTTTATAAAATATGTGTGAATCAATTGAAATTACTAACATTTAATGATGAAAATAAAATGTAACTAGATATTTAATTTATAATAAATGATTATAATTAAAGAATAAATAAATTATATATATGGATAATTTTAGTAAAATAATTTAATTATATATCTATGTCTAGGTCATAATTGTTTTGAGATATTTTTTGGAATTCAAGAGTAAAAGTAATGGATTTTGTTATATCAAATTTCTGTTAATTTAGATATAATATTTGATATTAAACTTAATTATTCTATGATTTTATTATGAATCCCTAAAATAGTATTATATATTACATTATACATATCATAAAAACAAATTATATTTTAATTAAAATCATATTTCATGATGAATTTCATTCTCACAAAAGTAAAAAATTGTAAAAATTAATTCATATCCTCTCCAATAAGATCTTTCTCTCCAAAGACATATCATTTATTCCCTTAAATTTTATAAATTATTGTTTAGAAATATAAATATAAAATTTTTCATATAATGATAATATTTATTATTTCTACATATAAAAAAAAATCATTATTACTCTTTTAATGTTGTGGGTTTTGATAAATATATTTTAAAATATAAAAATTCAATTTCCATTAATAATAGAATCTTTTATTTTCAACTCCACATTATTCACATAACAAATATTTCCATTCAATGAACCATTATTTGTATTTTATTAATATAAATTTAAAAAATAATGGTTTTCATGATTTCCTTCTCAAAAAAATTATATCTTTAAATGTGTCTCATAACTTCAACTTTTAAAACATTAGAAATAATTTTTTTTGATTATATATTTTAATGTTTCACTTCAGTTTTCCTCACAATCTCTAAAATTTTTATCTTATGTGGATTTATCTTTCATTAAATACACATTAAATGACCTTACAAAATACCATGTTAAGTTATTCATTTTTTATATCATTTAATCATATTTTTTATGACTTTTTTACATGATTCCATTTTTCAATATTTAAAAACCCATATTCATTCCACATTTTCTGATTGATAATATAAGTGATTTAATTTTTGTGACTCACATGTGTATGTATTATCATTATGGGATGGTAGTTGGCCTTCATATCCCCCAATTAAATATTAAAATATTTATAACACATTAGTTAATTTTTTTCTATTTGAACATAATTGATGAATGGATATGATCTCAAGAAAATGCATGGTTATAATTTTAGATAGGTTATGTTCAAAGGATACATGTGGAAATAATTTAGATTAAGAAATCGTAATAATTATTCATATTGAATGAATTGTAGTATTTTTATATTTATAATATTATGAATTTTTATAATATGCACATTCCATATTCATAAATAATGTTCTTATGTCATACTTCATGGGTCCTAAATATTTTATCCTGATTATGGACACTTATACCATGATATATTTTTGATCATTTGACCTATCTTGATCACCTATCATGCTTTTGGACTAACCGATTTTTTTCCCTCACTATGTATTTAAGCTGAACACATCTTATGTTTTATGTTCATTTGGTTATGAAGATGAGAATAACATATGATATGTTTATATAGAGTTCTACAGTGGCTTAATTTATTTATAAAAATTCTAAATTATGTGAAATAATATTTTTTGCAGATAAATTCATAGAAACTGAACCTTTGGGTTCTAGGATTGTGATGCTATTATGAGAGTTATATTTTAATTTACTTGATATAATTTCAATGTTATTGGTTTGTCTCATTTTATGTCAATGCTAGTGTGAAAATACTTTTTATAGAACCATATATATTAGTTTGGGTATGGGGATCCTTGGTTGGTATCAAATAGTGTTTATTTATTTTTTGGGATTAATTTAGTAATTTTTTGTGATTAATACTATTTAAAATTATTGAAATACCATAGGTAAATATCTTAATATTTGAAAATATCTTAAATTAATTATAAATTATAAGGTAAGTAGATTCCTAGAAATAGTATCCATGCATAGATACAAACAAGTGGATGCAGTCTTCATCATATATTCGCCGATAAGTACTAACACTAAAAAACATTTATTTTTTAACTATATGTTTTATTAATACATTACAAGATGGCATAACATCACACCTAGTTTTAGTTATATGGGGGACATTCTATAGATGATTAAGACACTCTTTACAAGACATTATTAAGGATTTATATTAAATTTGATGATATAAAAATAACTAGTATAATTATAGAATGTAATACTAATATGTGAATGGATAACCTAGATTGATACATAGAAATTAAAAACATAGGTTCCATATATCAATTATTATTTATTATATATAAATTTAAAAAATCTTATTTATATGATTATAAAATTACGTATACTCATCCTTAAAATTACATTCGATTAAGTAATTGTTGAAGCCCATTGAAACCTTAGTAACAATTGGTTCAAGGGACAATATGGTTATTTCCCCAATGAATAACCAAAAAACATAGAATATAGATTTTTAAATATAGTGGTTATGCCGAACCATATAACTCAATATATGATTAAACATTAGAGTGTAGTAGTATTATAAAATGAAAAAATGATAAAAAAGGATTTTCATTGATATTCATGTGATAAAGTATATTGAGGAGTGATGATTCCAATTCATATTTAAAAAAAAAATATATGAGAATGAACATATGAGATTACATTAAAGGAACCAAAAAAGTTTCCAGTGTGTAAGGGTTAGCCATTATGAAAATGGTTGTCGATAAGGGATAAAGAAGTTTTAAAATGAAATTAAGGATGTGGTTTTACTATATAATACTCCACCAACACTCCAATTGGTCGAGTTAAGATGATAGGTTATAGTGAAAATAGTTTTTTTAACCCAATTTCCAATGAGGATTATAGACCTTGGTAGCTTCTAATAAAAAATAAACCAAGAAAACCCAATATGTTGACTACAACTAAAGTAGATCATGATAATTAAGCAACATTTACCTTCAACTCCTACGTTTTGGAAGTATTAATGAACTTTTGATCTAGGTACTCTTCCATATCGAAGATGATTTCTCGAAGAATAAATTCACAATCCCAATGATTTGATATTGAATTATTGGAGAAAATATCTATTTGAATGATTCTTTATTCATATGTTTATTTTTATGGGAATATGATTCTTTTCAAATGTTATTTTATTTCCATTATAAGAATTTGATGATTTTTTGAAAATGTAATGTATATCACCACATATAGTTCATATTAATTTCTTAGATAAGAAATAACATTACATGTACAATATCAATATATGATCATATATCAGTGAAATATTGTCAATGAACCCTCTTTGGAAATTAAATTCCATTATATGGATCTTAATACCTGATCATGAGGGGTATTCAGTTCAAATGATTATGGAGAAATAATATGTTATTATTTATTCCCATTATGATGGAAAATATTATTTTTATAAAATTTGTTATGTGTGTGAAACAATAATATATTTATGAACTATATCTTGAGTATTTTCCATCCTATGTTAATCCATAAGTATTTCATCAATGAAAGATAATAAAAATTGTGTGGATACAATTTATTTAAGGGTATGGGAATGTAAAACCTTTTTATTTTTTATAATGTTTCATTTACACAAATATTCTTTTAATTTGATACATTTCATTAAACATTGATCTAAAACAAATTGCGATACATTTTATAAAAAATATAATGAAATATAAATAATTATAAATTACGAAAATGTTAAGTAAATCATCAAAAACATTATTAAATTGGGAATAAATATTTCATTAAATAAATATGACATGAATCAAAAATCATGATCCTCAGGGTTTACTAAGAATGTTATCACCTCACTTGAAACTATTGAAGTGAGTAAAATAATTATAAATATAATAGAAAAGTTAAGTGATAATGAAATATGATGAATTATTTTAGGTTATTTATATGAATTGTATGAACCCAGTTCTTTTTTATTTAGGTATGGCTTTCTTATTTTGTCTTTTCCTTAAGTGTTTTTTAGAAAATAAGGAAAATGGGGAATATCCCAAATTTTGGAAGTACATGTTCTGTACTTTTCCACGTGCCATGTACTATTGGACGTGTGGGATGAGTACATGGGGCGTGTGGACATGTCGGTGATGAAGGGTGTATAAACTGACTACATGCCGTGTAGTGGTCCTTTACACGCCATGTAGTCAGTTGGCAGCTGAATTTTAAAGTAGTGTCTAGCTGTGTGACAGAACATGCCGTGTACTCAAGAGGACACGACATGTTGTCATGTCGGCATATGAACAGTGCCACGCTGGTGGGAAACTGCCGGAGGAACATTTAAAAAAATCGGAAGTACACGCTGTGTACTTGGATATACACGCAGTGTACTTTGTTTTCTTTGCTTAAAATAGACAGTAGCCTCCCCTATTCATAGGGAGGGCTTATAACCAGAGGAAGATGCGGGAGAGGAGGTCGGAGCTTTGGTGATCTACCGAGCGCACGTCGGTAATCAATTTTCTACACCGTCGATCTCCATGGAACCGCACGGGTAAGCCCTCCCATCTCCTTGCGTAGTTCGTGCCAATTCTTCCTCTAAGGGATTTTATTTGAGTTTAAGAGAGATTTCTTTTACCTCTGATCTACCTCATTCTAGGAAGATTCGTGGAACGTTATTTGTGTATACTGATCAGGGGAATTTACGGTAGGTGGCTTGGTATTTCTATTCCAACTGTTGTGCGTTTTGTGTACCATTGTACCATGAACCCTTGTAAGGGAGTCATGTGGCTGAGGCCATGGCTATTTTAGATACCTAGAATTGAATAGGTAATTAATTATAATAATAAAATGATGTTTGGGATTGTTTCCTGGATCCAGGACCACCCCAGGGGTGCGTTCCTCTGTTTATACATTTGGCTAGGATACCCGGGGGTATTCCTTAAAAGTAATGATTGTAGAATTTCCTTGAGAGGAATTTCTTTTGTACTTCTTGTTTACATGTAGGGAATGGCCTGGTTACCTATTTAGCCACAGGGTAGTGTTGTTATTAGCCTGTGGGAACTGTAATATTTAGCATGAGGGAAACTTCTTATGTGCATGTGGGTAGTTGATTCTGTGCCTATGGGCGACACTTCTTATGACCGTGGGAAATATCTGTATGCATTTGGTTAGAATCCTGTGTGTGGATTCTATTTACCTGTGGGTAGGGGTTTACATGTCTAATGACATTGGATGCTTACTTAAAATATTCACTGCGGTGATATTTTAAATTAAATGATTAAATGGATATTAAGAAGAAAATATAACTGGATATGTTGGATACATTTCACTACTGCTTACTTTATTGAATTTTACTAATACACACTATTGTTGCATGATTTCACACAGTTGGTCACAAGCCTTTGGTAGGTGCCTATTAAGATTGATTCTCACACCCTGTTTGCATCTTGCTTTCGGCCCCAAACGATTTTGTTTCTGCAGGTGTAGATAAGGGAAAGGGCCCTATACAGGTACTTTATTGCTTCTAAGGAGTTGGGGAGCATGGGACTGGGATTAGGCTCACGATGCTACCGGATGTTCTGTTTTGTTTTAGTTTGTTATACTCGGGGTTGTATTGTAGTGCAAGTAACATGTTCTGGCTGTTTTCTTAGAACATGAGGCATATTGCATCATCTTTATATATATATATATGACTGTTGGTTGTTTTAATGAAGTTGTTTATTTTAAATGTGGATGGTTTACTACTTCTGTTGTTATTGTATGCTTTTTATTTTATTCTACTACGCTACACTTTGACAAATTAGGGTAGAGCTTCTCCACTATCAGACTTGGGACCTCGCTGCTAGTCGGCAGCCTCTGGCATTTGGGGAAATGTGCATGAGGTCACGTGGAGAACTGGGTTCGGGGCACCCGTTGAGTGGCACCCAGAACCGGGATGTTACAAAGTGGTATCAGAGCAGTTTCTTTTCTTTGACTTTCTATTTGGCGTCGTAATCAGGGATAGAATGGGAATGGTAGTTAGTAATAAGTTGTACCCGGGTGTAGCTAACCTATGTACAGGGAAAAGCTTGACTACCTCGTATTTTTGAAATTATTTTGATTTTGTAAATTTTATAGTAAATTTGATTTCACCATTGGGAAAAACAATTGTGATTGTTCTGTTTATATTTTGTATATGGGTTATATTTAGCTGCAACTCGATTAGAAAAGGGTATGCCATCTCATGCATCATTTAGGAACATGCTAGAAATCGCATGCCATGCATAGTTCCATGCCATGTAGGTGCAATAGAAATTTCATGTTGTTGTGATTGTTGTTGTGCTAGAAAAGAGTTCTCTTGTGATAGATACTTTAAAAAATACCTTCTATGTGATAGGGTGTTTTAGTGTGAGCTTGTTGAAATAATGGACACCAAACTTTGGTTTTTGGGGAGTATGGACACTCATTGACCAGAATGTGGTGGGTCCTTAGCTGTTTATTTTGTTATAACACAGATAAGATATCAAACATTGAATCGTGGGGAGTATGGTCACTCACGAGTCAGAATTTGACACTTAGGTGTTGTTTTCGGTATTTTCTGGGTTCCGAGGAAGTTTCTAAGACATACTGTCCGGATAACACAGTATACACATCGTGTAGTTCTTTAAACACACCATGTATGGTCTTCTGTTTGGTAAGAAAAATAATCATTCTGAGTACACGCCGTGTACCCGGAGTACACACCCTATAGTCACTTCCCGTGTCACAAACCGTGTGGGTGGAGACACGGGGAAGGGAAGAGCATGGGGCAAACACACCATGTATCTTATGTACACGCCGTGTAGTGTTGACCCGGAGTCCAGCCGTGTAACTACCAAACACGGGTCGGGGAAATCTTTTCTTGAACATGCCAAGTCAATGATGAACGTGCCATGTAGTCTGACCTGAGGACCCGACCATGTAACTAACAACAGAGTTCTTTGTAATCCCTTCTATTACATGTTGTGTGTATATAGAACATGCTGTGTAGCGTGAGCCATGTGTCCGACCGTGTAACTAACAACAAGGGTCGGAGGTGCTCGTCTAGTACACGCTTTGTACCTATGGGACATGCCGTGTAGTCTTGTCCGAGGACAGACCAGGTGGACCTGAACGTGTGTCTGGGGAAACAGGGTGGTGTACACGCCGTGTACAGGTGTAACACGCTATGTAGTTTTAGCCGAGTAATCAGTCGTGTCACAAACGACACAGGCAGTTGGAAATTACACCATACACACCACGTAGATGTTATACACGCTGTGTAGTTTTGCTCAATGGGAGCAGTGTGGCATAGCCGTGTAGAAGGTCCTGGGTAGAGGAAGAGTAGTCAGGTACACTTCATGTAGTTAGTATACACGTCATGTAGTTCTGTTTTAAATTGTTTGAATTCCTTCTTCTTATTGTTCCCTTTGTGGTTCCTTCGCTTTTAGTCTTGATAATCATGAATCTACGGTGTGTTTTTTACCTTTTAGTGTCATAATGCCTAGACGTTCACGCGTTGTTCGCCAGGAGAGTGGCAACGATTATACTCCAGAGATGGTGGTCCATGGGCTACAAGTGGACCCTCCAGTAGAGCCAGATGTGGTGCCAGCCCTTATACCGGACACATGCATGGATGCACAGTTCCATGAAAGATTTATATGGTTCATGCAGACCTTTCAGGGAGCACCGCCATCTTCCACATATATTGCTGAGCTGAATCGTATCTTCCAGCGACAACATCTGCCTACTTTCTCAGGGGATGGAAGATCATATGCTGCAGAGTCATAGTTGGGGTCTATGAAGACCATTTTCGAGCATATTGAGATACCTCCAAGGCGGAGGGTCAAGCTCACGACATATATGTTGTGTGTTTCCTCCAAGATGTGGTGGGATGTTACCACCTAGACAGAGAATCACAAAGACATGTCATGGGATGATTTTCAGGTAGTATTCTCTGACTTCTTCTTCCCAGAGATGTTGAGGGCAGATAGAGCTATAGATTTCATGAATCTGTAGCAGGGCACTATGTTGGTGATTTATTATTCTACTCGTTTCACTAAGCTTCAACATTTTGAACCCGTTCTGGTGGGTGATGTGATGTTGAGGGCCAAGCGCTTTGAGGATGGTCTCTGATATGACATCCGAGAACTGGTGAATGTTTTCAGGTTGCCTTCATTACATGCTATTGTGAATCAGGCACTGATTACAGAGAGGAACCTGCAGGAAGCTAGGGGTGTGTTCTAGGGCGGTTCAGCACTAGTTTATGGTACTATTCCTACTAGTAAGAGGAAGTGACATATGAATTTCTCTTAGGGTGGAAGTACCAGCTAGAAGAATGCTTCAGGTGGCCAGGTCATGTGCTACCAGTGTGGTAGAGAGAGGCACAAGAGGCCATAATGTCCACGAGACTGAGTGGAGTGCCGAGATTGCGGCAATATGGTTCATCTGCAACACTTCTGTAGGGTGTTTCCACCTGTGGCTAGTGAGAGGGATTATGTGAAGACTATGTGTGCGGGTGCAAGACCAGTTGCTTCTTACCAGTCATGCAACTGGAATATTCCAGGGTGTGTAGGAATAGATGGTGGTCATGGCCATGGTAGCCAGACACCCGGATCACAGAGGCAGTAGGGCGGGATAGCTCAGGGTACCCATGCTGTGTCATAGGGCTGCGACACTGGGCATGCATATGTAGTGCAACAGACCCAGCAGGAGCTGGATCTCGGACCTTCTACTGTCAGAGGTATTATTCTAGTAGCTTCTGTCTTATCTTCAGTACTTTTCGATATGGGTGAAACACAAAGTTTCATATATGTACCCATTGTGGAGATCCTTGGGCTATGTGTTTCATCTTACTCTGATATCATGATGATAGACACTCTGTTGGGGACTAGAATAGCTTGTGTGCATCAGTGCAGGGAGTTCCCCCTTGAGGTTGGTGGGTGTCACTTTTTTTAGGACCCCTATGTCTTGGATGTAACGATTTATGATGTCATTCTCGGGATGGACTAGTCGGTTCCATTTTGAGCCTTTCGAGACAGCTATTGTCGCAGGGTGAGTTTCATGTCACCAGAGGGTTGGAAGTTTCTATAAAAGGGAGAATGGGATGTTCATGCGGGTCGAGTTGGACAAGAGTATCCTGGGCGAGATGGAGACCCAACACAGATTGCGAGTTTATATTTGGATGATCAGGGGACTTGTCAGACAGATTTCCCTCTAGTGGTTGATCATTTCATAGATTTCTTCCCAGATGACTTTTTAGGTTTACCTCCAGAGCGAGAGGTGGATTTCTCAAATGAGCTTATGCCAGGGGTAGCAATAGTGTACATTCCCCCTTACGGGATGGCTACACCAGAGTTGCAGGAGCTCAAGAGGCAATTAGAGGAGTTACAGGAAAAGGGCTTCATCCGACCCAATACTTCTCCTTGGGGTTCTCTGGTCCTTTTTGCGATGAAGGCAGATGTTACCCTTAGACTCTGTTTGGATTATCGGAAGCTGAACCTGTTGATAGTCAAGAACCGATATCCCTTTCCGAGGATTGATGATCTTATTGATCATCTTCAAGGAGCACGAGTGTTCTCGAAGATTGACTTGAGATCCGGATATCATCATCTGTTAGTGAGACCATCAGATATACCACTTACAGCATTTCGGAGCAGATATGGTCTATACGAGTATATGGTTATGCCGTTCGGACTCATGAATGCACCAGTAGTTTTCCTAGCTCTGATGAATGGTGTATTCCATCCTTATCTGGATTCTTTTATAGTAGTATTCATGGATGACATATTGGTGTGCTCTCACACTCGACACGACCATGCCACCCATCTTGATATCGTATTATTTACACTGGGAGAGCATCAGTTATATTCTATGCTCTCAATGTGCCACTTTTGGATGGACCAGATTCACTTCCTGGGTCATATAATCTCATAAGTTGGAGTTGCAGTAGACCCAGAGAAGGTGAGAGCAGTAGTTTCATGGTAGTAGCATAAGAACGTGTTTGAGATGTGGATTTTCTTAGGGCATGATGGTAACTACAGATGCTTCATTCATGACTTCTCCCACTTAGCAGCATCGTTTACAAGTTTGACTAAGAAGGGTGTGATGTTCGTTTGGTTGGAAGCATTTGAGACAACATTTCAGGATCTGAAGGGAATGTTGACATCAGCACCAGTCCTGATACTCCTAGAGCAAGGGATGTGCTATACAGTTTACTGTGATGCATTAGGTATTGGTATGGGAGTAGTGTTAATGTCGGGTCTCGGTAGTTGGGACCACAATAGAGGAATTACTCGACGCATGATCTCGAGTTGGCTGCAGTTGTGCATGTGTTGTGTTGTTGGAGACATTATCAATTGGGAGAACTTTTTTTGGTTTTCAATGACCACAAAAGTATCAAGAATATCTTTACTCAGCGTGAATTGAATCTGAGTCAGCAAAGTTGGGTTGAATACGTACAATCATTTGATTTTTATCTTTCCTACACACCTGGTAAAGGTAATGTAGTTGTTGATGCACTGAGAAGGAAGACTTAGATATAGGCTGTGAAGGAGGCCAGTGGTTTGTGGAAGCTTATGGATTTGTTCTCTGAAATGGCTTTTGAGGTGCAAAAATGTCAGGGGAAAACTTATTTTTCATCTTTAGTTGTTACGTCTACACTCCTAGAGAGAGTGAGGAGGAGACAACTATCTGATTCAGAAGGCCTAGTTCCGTGGGAGTCGGTGGCAAGTGAGGACCCTCATCTTGGTTGGACGACAGGCGATGATGAAATTCTGCATTTCCATGGACGAGTATGGGTTCCATGGGATATACGCGAGGACCTGCTGTGGGAGTTTCATGCTTCAGCTTGGGCAGTTCATCTCAGGGTTACCAAGATGTATTGATACTTGAGACATCAGTATCGGTGGGTGGGTATGAAGAGAGAGATAATTGTTTTTGTTACGAGGTTTTCCACTTGTCATCAGGTGAAGGCGTAGCATAAGAATACAGTAGGACTATTATAGCAGTTACCCATCCAGGAGTTGAAATGGGATGATTTCGCAATGGATTTCATGACTGGGATGCCAAGGTCACCTCGAGGCAATGATGTCGTGTGGGTTGTGGTGGACAGACTCAAGAAGGTAGCTCACTTTTTGCCGATCAAGGTGACCTTTGGTGTTGACGAGCTCGGGATGTTGTATATCTGAGAGATCGTCCGTCTTAAAGGTGTCCCTCGTTCTATCATTTCAGATAGGGACGCCCATTTTACATCTCATTTCTGGTAGGGTTTTCAGAGGGAACTGGGTACACAGGTGCTTCTGAGAACGACTTATCACCCATAGACTGATGGCCTGTCAGAGTGTATGATACATGTGCTAGATGAAATGTTGTGTGCATGCGTCCTGGACTTTGGGGTCTCCTGGGAGAACTATATAACCCTTTTCTAGTTTTCCTACAATAACAGTTTTCAGGAAATTATTAAGATTGCACCTTATAAAGAGTTATATGGTAGGCCATGGCGATCACCCTTGTGCTGGTTAGAGGCAGTTACGGCAGCTTTACTGGGGCCACGTCTCGTGTAGGAGACTTCTGAGCAGGTCTAGTTGATTCAGACGCATATGGATTACACTCTGTCTCGTCAGAAATATTATGTTGATCGCCGCATGTGACCTTTGGAGTTCGTGGTCGGGGATCAGGTTTTCTTGGGTGTTTCTCCAAGGATGGGACACAGGTGGATTAGGAGATAGGGAAAACATTCACCGAGGTATGTGGTGTCATTTGAGATTCGGGAGATAGTCAGACTGGTTGCCTATAGGTTTCAGTTACTTCAGAGGTATCAGGCCATGCACGACGTCTTCTATGTATCTCAGTTGCGCCATTATCATTCAGTCATGTCTCGCGTCCTTCAGCACGATGAGGTTGAGCTTCAGATAGATGTGTCCTTTGAGAAGTATCTTATTCGTATTGTTGATATGAGAATAAAGGTTATCCGAGGCCTATCAGTTCCTCTCGTACGGGTGTTATGGTAGCATGGTTGAGTGTAGGACGAAACCTGGGAGAGGGAGACAGATGTACATGCTCAGTGGCCGGAGTTGTTCACATATACATATTCACCACCATTGGAAGGGAAATTCGGGGACGAATTTCTTTAAGAGGAAAAGTTTGTAAGAACCCAGTTCTTTTTTTTTGAGGTATGGGTTTCATCTTTTCAGATTTCCTTAAGTGTTTTTGAGAAAATAAGGAAAATGGGGAAAATCCCAAATTGTGGATGTACACGTCACGTACTTTTCCACACGTCATGTACTTTTGGACGTGTGAGATGAGTACAAGGGGTGTGTGGCCATGTCAGCAATGAAGGGTGTAGAAACCAACTACATGCCGTGTAGTGGTCCTTTACACGCCGTTTAGTCAAGAAGACACACCGTGTAGTCATATCGGATGATGAACAGTTCCACGCTGGTAGGAACCCGCGGGAGGAACAATTAAAAAAATGGGAAGTACATGCCATGTACTTGGAAATACACACCATGTACTTTGTTTTTTTTTACATAAAATGGACATTAGCCTACCATGTTCACAGGGAAGGCTTAGAACCGGAGGAAGAAGCCAGAGAAGAAGCAGGAGTTTTGGAGATCCGCCGAGCGCACGTCGGGAATCTGTTTTTTGCACCGTCGATCTCCCTAGAATCGCACGGGTATGCCATCCCATATCCTTGATCAGTTCTTACCAACTATTCCTCTATAGAATGATATTTGAGTTTAAGTTAGATTTGTTTTACCTCAGATCTACCTTGTTCAAGGATGATTCATGGAACATCGTTCGAGTATACTGATTAGGGGCATTTAATGTAGGTGGCTTTGTGTTTATATTTCAACTGTTGTGTGTTTTGTGTATCATTGTCCCATGAACCCATGATGGGGTGTCATGTGGAGGTGGAAATGGCTATTTTAGATACCTAGAATTGAATAGGTAATTAATTGTAATAATAAACCGTTGTTTGGGATCGTCGCCTAAATCCAGGACCACCCCGGAGGTGCATTCCTCTGTTTAGCCTTTTGGCCAGGATACCCGAGTGTATGCCTTTAAAGTAATTGTTATAGAATTAACTAGAGAGGAATTTCTTATGTACTGATTTTTTACATGTTGGGCATGGACATATTACCTGTTTGGCCTGAGGGCAGTGTTGTGATTAGCTTGGGGGCACTGTACTATTTAGCATGTGTGAAACTTCTTACTTTCATGTGGGCAGTTGATTCTGTGTCTTTGGGAGACACTTCATATTCCTGTGGTAAATATCTGTATTCCTGTGGGGAGATTCTTGCATTTGGATTCTCTTTACCTAAGGGTAGGGGTTTACGTGTATGAGGACATTGGCTGTTTACTTAGAATATTCACTGTGGTGATATTTTAAATTAATTGTTTAATGGATATTAAAATGAATATATAGCTGGTTAACTTAGTAACATTTCAGTACTTCTTATATAATTGTATTTTACAACCACACACAGTTGTTGCATGATTTTACACAGTTTGGCATGAGCCTTTGGTCGGTGCCTACTATGATTTCTTCTAACACCCTGTTTGGGTCATTCTTTTGGCCCAAACAGATTATGTTTTTGTAGGTGTAGATATGGGAAAGGGACTTTATACAAGTATTTGATTGCTTCTGAGGAGTACGAGAGCATGGGACCGGGCTTAGTCTCACGATGCTACCAGCTGTTCTGTTTTGTTTTTTTGTTGTACTCGGTGTTGTATTGTACTGCTTGTAACATGTTATGGTTGTTTTCTTAGAACATGATGCATGTTGCATCTTCTTTATATATATATGAATGTTGGTTTTTTTACTACAGTTTTTTATTTTAAATGTGCATGGTTCACTACTTTCGCAGTTGTTGTATACTTTTTATTTTAATCCGCTGCTCTACACCTTGACAAATGAGGTCATAGTTTCCCCAATATTAGACCTGTTCCCTAGCTGCTAGTCGGAAGCCTCTAGCATTTGGGGAAATTAACTTATAGTCACGTGGTGAACCGGGTTCCGGGCACCCATTGAGTGGCACCCAGAACCAGGTCATTACAGGAATGAAATATGATCATTACATATAGTCATTTATCTTATATAGTCATTTGTATTATATAAAATTTTCAACACAACGATTGTAGCGGTGTGTATAATAACATTTAACCACATCATAATATCTATATATAGAAAAGTTAAATAAATGGAATTTATTAGTATATTTCTTCCCTATGAATCTCTTTTTTTTTTGTATTGAAAGGAGGTAGAACCACTAGGGTTTAGACTAAGACTAATACTAACCCCAAAAAATGTCGCTAGAGTGAAATAATTTTTGGGGAATGATCATGCTAGTGTAAATTTATAAAAATCATTTCAATTTTAATCCCCTCCCCTGACAACCATTGTTTCTTATCATATCATTAGATATAATATATAATTTTGAAGTAGATTCTTAAGTATATTTTATGTTGAAATTATTATATAATTATTAATAAATTTTATATTCTAATTTTTATTCTTATAATATTTACTTTTCATTTAGATAAAATAAAATTTTAATGAATAATAAAATAATTATTAAATATAAATGTACTAATAATGATTATTTCATATTAAATAATGTTATAAGTCATAAAAAATTTGGAATATAAAATTTAGGTAATAAAAATATTTTTTATAAAAAAGATGTCCTTTTAAACATATTTAGTATTTTTAATCTAATTTATCATTTTAGAATAATGCGGAATATATTAATAATATAGATAAAAAAAATCAATGTTCAACTAATTAGATTAACTTAGAAAGGAATTGGTATAATTTCAATTTATCTTTAAAATTTATTTTATATAAAAATTAATTTTAAGAAACAATGTGTTTTTTAAGAATGTGAAAATATTATGGATTAATTTTGAAACAAATATATTTTTATATGAATAATATATCAAAAATAATTTAGTTATTTGTTGATGGGAAATAATAATAATAATAATTAATATTTAAAAAAAGGGATGGTTTCTTTTAATGATTTAAAATTATATTTTATGTTTTTATTTAGATGTTAAATTCCTATGTTTTAAAATTTTAAATTGAAAAATTGAACTTCATTTTCAAACACAATAATTACAATATTATCATATGGTGATAATTTTTTTATTTTTTCTGTAAAATTTAACTTTTTCGATGAATAGTAAAACATATTGTTTTTGGAAGCACCATAATTTTTTTGAAATCATTATTATAGAAGTTTGACTTAAAAATTTAGGAAAACTATTGTATACCAAAAATTTATTGAATTAATGAAATTATAAATAACAATTAATAATATTTATTTATAGAGCGATTATTTACATTTTAGAACCCATGTTATATTTTTTCAAAATATGATTTTATGTTCTATAGATTTATTATTTTAGAATTATATTTATCACATTGTGATATTTAATATTCTGAAATAATATTCATACTTGGATTTATTATATGATAATTAATAAACAAGGATAAGTTCATATGTACTAATAAATATAACAAATTTTTATAATTTTTTAAGTGGTGATGTGTTGGTCAATGAACAAGACACAAATTATTATATTAAACATGAGGGAATTAAAAAATTCTAAACGATGGAATATTTTTAAAATCATTCTCATAAATTTGAGAAGATCATCAAGTGGGTAAAGTATCTAGGTTATGTCTTCTTTAACTCCCTTATTAGCAATACCATCCACCACACTGTTGGCTTCACGAAAGGTATGAGTGAAAATGTAAATGCTCTCTAGGAGTGAATACAGATAGTTCCTCCATTGGGTTATAAGCTACAAAGCAAGATGCACCACTCCATTCGAAATGGCCGACACAATATTGGTCGAATCACTTTCAAAACAAATATTATTCTAACCCTATCTCTTATCAAAGGAATCGACGTGGATCAAAATAATAATATTAGCTTCCATGGATGAAGAAATTACACAACTGCAATAGAAATATCCGAGTCATTTTCCATGGGGTCTATGAAGATAGTACCTCAACCCGATGGAATTAGACAACACTTAGAGGTGTCGTACAAATTCAATTTAATCCAACATGGAAATGAGGATTTCCAGAACTCTTCAAATGTATTCCTAGATGGATGATAGATTTTTTCAATCCAAATATATCAAATAATCTCAACGTCCTTGATATAGTTTTCAATAAAATCATTATGAATCGAGGAAGCTTCTTGAATGTAAATGAGGATCCACATCATAGCTACATTTAGATTGAATGATTAATTTTTATGAATGAGTGCATTATTATCATACCAGATCACATGGAGAATCTTAGCCATAAATTCTTAGAAAATATTTTTGAATTACTCGGATGCTTCAATTTTTACATACTGCTTTAGTTTCGGGCTGAGAGAGTAAAAAAGAATCCATCTGCAATCAATAATGTTAAAAATATTGTTCTAAGGGATTGAATTAGTAGAAAATGAAAGGAATATATGGTTATTATCTTCTATATGTGGGTTAAATAAGTTACATTTAGAGAAATTTTAAATCCCAAGTGAATAAAGAAAAACATCAGTGGGAACTCTATTTTGGGAAATATACATAACAAGAGTAAAAATCAAAGGGATCAATCAATGGATTATCAAAAAAAAATCCAACTGAATTTATTTTCAAAATATCGAAAATTGTGATTGTAAAAAATTTTGGAGTCAAGAACACCATTATGAGTAGGTTCTCAAATAAAGAAGTCCAATAATTTGAAATTGGGATAATTGTCCATGACATGAATAATGTTATCAGTGAGGTTAGAGGTCTGAGAATTTAACACCTCCCTATATGTACAAATAGTTTTTTTTGATAAATTATTTGGAGGTAAAATGGAGATTATAGGGGTTATAATCCATTTTTTTCAAAAGAAATCATGGAAGAGTCAATGTTAACCATCCATCTTGAGTTAAAAAAATATGTTAGAAAATGAATTTCTAATGGATGGAAAAATAGAAGAGCTAATATAGTTCTAATTTCCTTTTTCTAACATTTCATGGAATGTTTTTTAATAAAGTCAATGAATTCATAGAAATTTTGAAAGTGGTTTCATGTTAGTCTGGCTTATAAGGACTCATTTAAAAGATTATGGTTTTTCATGCCAAGGTCACATTTTCTAAAGGCTTAGATCTTGTATTCCATGGGATGTTCACCATTTTCCTTTCAACGATGATCTCGGTCCAAAAATTATTAATGTAGACCGTTATTTTATTTTTGGAGACCAACATGCCATTTTTATACCATTAAGTAGTTAATCATTTTTGAGACAATTTTGGATTTAACCAGATAGACTCTTCCATCTATAGAGAGGGATTTCCCCTTCCTATTGGAGAGATGGTAGTGAATTTGGTCTACAGTATTTGAAAAGTTACTACCATCCAATATTGTGCAAAAATGGGTACTCCATGATAAGTGACGTGTATGTAATCTTCTTTGATATCAAGAAGATTTATAATGATACTTTTTCTAGAATAGGGAATATATTCCAAAAATGAAACTGAGGATTTTTTCTAGATTATGTTTTGTCCAGATATTTCATCATAATGATAAATGATATTTTTGAGAAATTTGATATTATTTTTATGACCTTGAAAGAATATGATAAATCATCATGATATAGGAGATTCATGGGAACATTTAAGATTATAGAAACATGATTCGGTTTATGATTCTTCTGATCAACAAGGAGAGTAAGCTATCTACTAAAGAGTTTTGCAAAAATAAAGAAAAGAACAAAATTTAAGGAATAAACTTACCTAACTCCCTTGGTGAATTTAACGTACGCCTTAGAGGATCCATTGACAAGGATGTAAATTGTATACGAATTAAAACCTTTCATTATGCAATCAATGAAGGAGTCGATGAAACCAAATCTATAAAGAACTCTAAAAATAAAACTCTAATAAATTGTATCAAAGGCCTTCTTAATATTGAGTTTAATAGAAATATTTCCACTACTGATAGATCTAATAATGAGTTGGTAAATTTAAAGGAAAGATAGATACATTCTTGTATTGACCTACCGTTGATGAAGCCAAATTGATTCAAAGAAACAATTCATCTATTTATCTTAGTGAGCCTTTTTCAATGGATTTTGTTGATCATTTTGTAGAGAGAATTATTTAGTGTAATAGGTCTGAAGAGGTGAATCTCATAGGCATTGTCATCTTTTGGAATTAATGAATGAAATTGTGCATTCAATCAATGGGGAATACAAAAATTAAGAAAAAAGGTTTTAATAGTTTTTCAATCATCATATTGGATGGGTTCCCGTAATTATTTATATAGTACATTATTTAATCCCTCAGGAACAAGGTTACTGACTGGTTTAAGAATATAAAATGTGTCTTTGATTTCATGGTTAAGAGGAATTATTAAAATATAAGCGTTATCTTCCCCATTTACCAAAACTTGAATGATGCCAGGTAATAGATATTTGTTATCATCATGGACCTTGAAAATATTATCAAAATAAGAGACTAAATTATTTTCAAGGCCATCCTCAGTGTCAATGAGGTTTTCTCCATATCAAATAAAAGTGAGAGGTCTACTAAATTTCTTGATTCTTTGATGTATATTATTGAATTTACTATTCCTATTACTATTCGAGAGCCATTTAGTTTTGAAAACGTGTTTTCGCATGTTATCCTTAAGGGAAGAAATACATTATGTTTCATAAAAGTATTAATATTATTTTGGGGATATATAGAGATTTTAGATCTAGTGTTGGAGTTTTGAAGCTGTCTAAGTTCATTTTCAAGAGAGCCAATGTCACTATCAATTTATTTATATTTATAAAGACAAATACCTTCAAGGAACTATTTGATATTTTTATGGTTGATAATAAATGAAAAATCCTTGATTATCATATGTCATCATGGGAACTGTTATTATATAAATTCTGTTCAAATTGATAAAATATGAATCATTTTGACAGATCTATCTTTTTTATTAGAAAAAACATTATTGTAGTGCCTTCTACAACAAGTGAACTTGGAAAATGTATGTTTGATTTCCATAAGATTACTATCCAGATCGAAGCTTTGAACTCACATGGAGATATAGAAGACTGATTTGGGACCATTTTATCACAAGAGGTGAGGATGGTATTAAATTCACCAATCACAAACCAAATATCATGAATAATGTTTGATAATAAATAAAGGTCATTACCAAAAAGTATTCTACAAATGAATCTATTTTTAGCCTGGACCATAGAACAAAAAATGTGGGAATACTCAAATGAAAAATCACAAGTAATAATCAACATTGAAACAAGGAAAATATTATCATTTTGAAGTGAGGAGTGATAAAAAAAACTAATGGGTTTCAATAGCAATGCCCTCTTTGGAAGCACCTGAAAAATTATAACCATAGGGGAAGATGAGCATTATTTTTTAAGTGAAATAAATTCTTGGTTCTGTAATAATTAATATCTAAGTATGATGAGTATTAAGAAATAATCTAAGAACAAAATTGTTTTTAGTGCTTTCAATACTCGGACAGTTCCAAAATATAAAACTCGTTAGAACTAGGAACACAGTGAACCACATTTATTACTTCCAGTGCCCCCTTATGCATAGTGGATCTTCTGACATTTTCTTATGAGGATGGACTAGGATTCATGCCATTTTTACCATTAGAAGGAATATGAATAACATTAACAGCATCAATATTCATATCCTCATTTTTATATTAAGTGATGAAACCTTTGATGGATTATCCATTAGGCTAACACATAATGAAATTGGATGATTTTCATTATAAAACAAAATAGAAATTTTTCTATGTGTTCCTACTGAGTTATTTTGATATAAAAATTAGTTAATGATGTATGAAAATTATAATAAAATGATAAATTAAGGGGGTAAGGCCTATTATATTAGAAACATTTTACCTAATTTATGTTATTGAGAGGTTCATCATCTAATACTCATAACCTATCCATTATTTTTCACTATTTTAACCTATTTTTTAAAAAAACATTACATACATTTAATATGTAGTGAATTATATTTTAAAAAAATGTAACCTGTTTCACTTTTAAAGGGATTAATTCACTATCAAATGAATCCTCAAAAAATAATAATTGTAAATTTACAAAATTATTACCAAAATAACCATAAATATCAATCACACTATAGTTTTATAGATTTTGTGGTCTCACCAAAACATTATAACAAAAAAACCTAATGATTTGACTCAAGGAATCTTGTGAAGTCTTATAATAAATAATTTTTCGTTAATATTCATTTATTTATTATTCTACCACTTATAAATATATTATACCCATATCATCAAAATTAAATTAGATTTATAATTACACTAAAATATTATTATTTTGAAGTAATAATGATGTTATAACTTCCCCTTAATAATTATAAAAATTAAAACAACGCTTGTGTTATGTGAAAACTAAAACATCCATGAATGATGTATTTCATTTTTTATCATTGAGTTATATTGATGGTTCTAAAATATATTTGATAAATATATATGATTTAAAAAAAATATATATGTAATTAAAATGGTTATTACAATATGATGGAAACCATAAAAAACCTTACATTATAATATATTTATATTGGTAAATTTTCTAAATTGTTAACATTATTGGTTGTGCTCTTATCAAACATTCCCATAGTTTCCATGAAATAAACTTGATGGTGAATAAATCATTTAAACAAAATGATTTTAAAATATTTTAAAATAATTAAATGTGGAACTTGATATTAAATAATGGGTTTGGGAATCTCCATTAGGAAACATGTGTGAAATAATCAAAATAACTAACTTATGATAATGAAAATAATCAATAACTATCTAATGAATGTGTTGTGAATGATTATAATTAATTAATTAAAAAATAAAATATATGAATAAGTGTCAAAAATTATTTATTATGTCGGATTTTTTTAAATAGGAGATTAAATCACATTATTGGAATGTGGCGAAAAAGGTAAGGGATATTGTTAACTCAAATATCCTTTCATTTAGTTATAATTTTATTTCTTGAACTTATCTTTTATACTCGTTGATAATTAAACCCATATATTTTATTGAATTTTAATTTACCATTTTTTATATGTAAAATGAAATTTTAATGCAATTCCTCTTCCATAAGGAATTAATTCGTCATATAATTATAACATTATTCCGAATAATTATCTTCCCTTAAATAAGTTACTTCTCCCCATATCTAAATTTTTTCATCTCCAAAATGTTCTCATATATTATTTTACTATATAAATATGAATTATTTAATTTATCTTCATACCCAACTATTCCACTTTTCAAAAGGAGGCATTATTACTCATTTAATGATATCTGTTCCAATAATGATATTTTATAACATTTAAAAATGAATTTGTTTATGATTTTATCTTTTATATTACCATTAATATTAATAAAAATAACCATTATTTCCCTTAAAGTATCCATTTTCTGTATTTATTTTATATTATTTATTAAAAAATGGTTTTCAGAATTACCTTCTTCAAAAATGTTCTCTTTGGATGTGACTTATAACATCACCATTTAGGATATCAATATAAAATGTTTTCGAAGAAAACTTTTTATGTTTCAATTCCATTTTTCTATTTATATCAAAAAGATACACCTCCATTATATTTATGTTTCCTCAAATACCCTCTATGTGACCTTATAAAATACCACGATCTGGTTTATTTTGTGATGGTACCATTTGATTAAATTCTCAATGACCATTTTATGTGATACCATTTAAAATGATGAGAATCCCATTTTATTTTCATGGTTATATACGATATGATATATGATAGATTTGATGTTTTACGCATGCAAATTTATTATTATTATATTATGACCAGGGTCATATGTAAACCTAAAATGCATTTGATAATAATGTATATCTAATGAGGAAATTTTTTTTGCATTGACATATTTTTGGGTAATTTTTTCACATGATTTTTGATTATAATTATAGATAATCTATATTCACAGGACTATGTGTCGGAATAATTGTGGTTAAGTTACATTCACAAAACTTTGTGTTAACAAAATATTTTTTAGGATGTGTTCACAATGATATTCTTTCCTATACCTATTATCATTGAAATTTCCCATGTCATATTATTATTTTATACTCCATTTCTCTTGAACGTTGTATCATGGTCCTACACTCTTATGATAGGATATATGTTTGATTATTTGAGATTACCTAACCTCTTATCGTGAATTATTACTCAGTTATATGATTTTCCCGTACTAAGAATTTTAGATCACCCATTTATATTTTTTATTCCTCGTGTTATAAAGATGAGTATAATGTATGATACATTTAGATGGAGGTCTAGTACGATGGAAGTTAAGAAAAATTGTTCACAAATATGTAAAGTAATTTTTTTTCTAATATCAAAAGACACTAAACCATCAGATTTTAGGATTGTGTGATTGTTACAAGACATAATGCTTAATTTATGTGAATTAATGTATGTTTTTGGGTGTATCATTTTATATAAATTACAGTGTTTCAATATTGTTATTTAGCAGCATATGAATGAGTAGGGATCTGAGACACCTCATGAAGTGATGCTAAAATACTTAAATGAAAATATAGAGATCCTTCCTCAATTATATTCAACAATTGAAGTCTGTGGGGTTTGAAATCTACAATAAGTAATAAGGAATAAGATTCCAAAAAAATACGGAAGTGAAATTTCTCAAAGGATTTTATCAATGAAATGATACTACTATAGGATATTTGGACACATAATGAGTTTTTTATAGAATAACAATGGTTAAAATGTGGATGAAAAATAGATAAAAAGTATTAGAAAATAAAAAAAATCATGAGGTATGTATTTAATGAGAGGGGTTTTATATATTCTAACTATTGGTATATGATAATTAAATATATTGGGAAATGTATACAAAATGATAGAAGTATAACCTATATTCCAGAAAAAACAGGGATGCATGAATGGAAAAAATATAGTGAATATTATATTCTATAATAGAAAATTAAAAATTTAAATAATGTGACAGTGTAACGAAAGTATTGTTGTATAACATACTACATTATTTTTCACTAAATCCTTAATACAGGTAACAAAATATTATATATATAAGGAAAATGGAGTCTATAATTGTTTCATAGATGGAGGATATTCATTTTTAAAAATGATCCATCAAGGATAAATATGATTTAGATTTATCTAATGGCTATTGAAGTTGAAAAAAATGAACCAGGACTAAGTTGTCTTTAAAATAATGCTATAAAGTAAGAAGAGAATGAATGTGAAGGATACCTCCTATGGTGAAAGAATCATGTAGATGTATGTAGAGATAAAAAATTTATGGAATAATATTTCACATGTAGTATTTGATGCACAATTCACTTAAAAATCAAACTGATGTATATGGAGGATGTCAAAGTAATTATTCAGAATGAAATGTGTACAAGTTGTGTTCAATGGAGAACTATTTAAATGGATTAGTATAATTTTTGATGAAAAAACATTTACACCATGTCCAAAAAAATTACACTACTTGAGGATGACAATTAATTACCCATATACCCTTGTTCATAAAAATTACCAATTGTTTGTCATAGGTGATAAAGATTTAAGTAGGGTATATGATTCATAGAGTATATGTGTTGATAGGTGATGTAAAAATGGAAAGGACATAAATGGAAATCTGGTTTCAGGGTAATTAAAAATTATTTAAAATCATAATATTAGATATATATTGGTGTTATAGAAACTCAAGTTGAACTTTTTCAAATCCTGAATTTCAATTAGTATTAGTCCAAAATGAACATTCATGTGGTGTCAAAGACCTATATTTGTTTTCAAATGGTTCCAATAAAAATTCTATTATCAATAAGTCATATCAGTCCCTAACCAATGGCTTCAAACCATGAAATAAAATAGAACATATAATAAAGTAAAAGTATAGACATTCATGAAGAAATACGTTTTTTATTTGTGTCTTTCCTAACAAAGTAATAATATTTTATAGTGTTTTATGATTTTGAATGGATATTAATGTTTAATCCCTTTGTTTATACTAAAAATGCATACTAAATGTTATAAGTTATGTCATAGATAAAGTATTTTAGATGGATATTGAATCTAAAATTTCATTGGATTCCCTATCTACATGTACACTATATTTAACAAACATCACGATTATAATGTGGTATCATGAGATTATAAAAACATTTGGTATCAATTGGATCAATATGTGGTATTAATCACACACATTATGATTCATTTCGTATTATATTATTTAAATATGATTGTGTAATTGAGTTGTTTTGTAGAAGTTTTGGATGTACTGAATATCTCAAAATGAATGGAATTTATGGAAATTGGTGAATAAAATTGATAGCGATGATGTTTTTGAATTAAAATTATGTTTCCTACACCATGATTAAAATTAATAAGCTATGCGATTTTTTTTATTATTAGCAGCTAATTGGTAAATTCATAGTCTAAAATAATTTAGAAAAGGTAGCAATATGTTAATGATTTTGAAGCTTAAAATAAGATCTGAAAATATTTTTTAATGAGTGGAATTTGTCAAATGTGGGAATTGAGTTTAATAAATGGAAAAAACCATAATGATTACAAAATTTTGAAATAACTAAAACATTGAAGGTATCTATTGATTAAAGTTTTATTGTTAATAAAATCTATATGGTTTAGCGAAATAAAGTATCAATAACTGGTTAATTGAGATTAAATAATATGAATAATTAAATGAGATTAGGAAATTTTAAATTTGGTATTAATAACCGAGATTTATTTATGAGAAATTCTTGTTGAGTCAATAAGGTTTTCATTATGACTTTTCCATTCCTTCTTTTTTTGAAAATCACAAACACCTTATCTTAAGGAAAATTGTTTTTATAAGGAAAATTGGTTTCTTAAGCAAAATTGCTTTTATAAGGAAAATTGGTTTCTTAAGGAAAATTGCTTTTATAAGGAAAATTGGTTTCTTAAGGAAAATTGCTTTTATAAGTAAAATTTCTTTCTTAAGGAAAATCGCTTTTATAAGAAAAATTATCCTTATCATATTTTCATTCATATTTTTCTTAAGTATGAGATTCTAATTCATTTTCTCGGAATCGTTGAAACTTTGATATAAAGCATTCTGTTTTAGGATTCAGATTCTGGACAAGAACTATAAGGAAGTTTCATTCCGAATTCCGGATATGAACTCTGACTAAGTTCTATTCCAGATTCAGGATACGAATTCTGAAGAAGAATTCTCATTACGAATTCTAATGAAGATTTACCATTCCGAATTATCATTACGAATTCTGAAGAAGAATTCTCATTATTAATTCTAATGAAGAAATCCCATTCCGAATTCTCATTACGAATTCTGTAGATGAATTCTCATTATGAATTATAATGAAGAAATCCCATTTCGAATTCTCATTACGAATTCTGATGATAAATTCTCATTACGAATTTAGATGACGAATTCTCATTCCGAATTCTCATTCCAAATTCACCTATTAAACAGAATCTGATTATCTTTGTTTTATACACTCTGAATTAATTCAGACTCCAAAAAATATCTTTGTTAGACTCCGAACTTTTATATTACTTACATTTCTAAAATTTGTCTACTCTTTATATTGTTCCTTACACTCCGAACCTTCACTCTGAAGTTTTCATTCCGAACTTTTATGTTAGAATTAAAACGATGTCGTACATTCGGTTACACTTGTTTTGTTATAAAACGATGTCGTCCATTTTGTAATAAACTAACCATTTTCTAAGTGACACGTGTACAGGTCCCTCCGATCTTTAAGAAAAATATGACCGTTGGAGAAGGAGTCGACCTTACCTATAAATAGGAGCTCATTTGAAAGAGCTTGTGCTGATGAATACTGATGACAGACGAACAACTTGGTTTTGTGCATACATGTTGTTGAAGTGAATTCTAGAGAGAGTCTCTTATTATCTCTCAAAGCTTCGTGTGACTCCGAATGTTGGTGATTACATTCGAGGGCTTCCGGGGATAGGAAGACAGAGGTGACGACTACCTTAATGTTCGAGGGCTTCCTTGCTGAGAAAGGTAGAGGTTTCCAACTACCATGAAGTTGAGGGCTTGCGGGGATAGCAAGACAGAGACACCGATCTTCGTATCGAGGGCTTACCCCGGTGTGGGTAAGATAGACTTTCTTGAAAGTATAAATCAAGGGACCTTTATCCAAGGTTGTGGGATACCCTTCTCTTTGGGTTAAAAGACTTATATTTTGTTACTTGTAGTTCTACTACTTGTTTACATTCCGCTGAATATTGTTTTGTAAGTAAAGTATAACTTTCTTATACTTCCTTTTTTGTACTCTGATTATTTTAGATTCTATACGCTTTAAGGTATAATCTCATATTGTATTTCTTTGTTAAAGTTTCATTTTCCAGAACCACATTTCTGGAACCTACTTTTATAATCTCTTATTCCTAGTTTACTTTCGGTATTAGAGGTGTTGTGAATTTGCTTAAGTTTAACTTTGTTAAACTTAGCCCTTTACTTTTCTTAAAGAGACTTTAGTTATTCTTAACTAACTTTAAAGGTTCCAAAGGAATTTTTAAAGTATACAATTCACCACCCCCCCCCCCCCTCTTGTATATTGAGCATCTCATATTGTATTTCGATCCTACAATTGGTATCAGAGGTTGGAAACCTCTTACTCTATACCAATCTTACATTTGGTATCAGAGCAGGTTACTGAAATACTTGTACTCACATACAAGTTTTTCTTGTTCACTTTATCCTTCCGAACTTTTTCATTCGAATTTGTCCATTCCGAACTTTTCACATTCCGAACATTGTTATTATGATTCTTTGCTACTAACAAGTTTGTGTGCAAAGTTATTTTTAGTATGGCAGGAATTAATGTTGGTTCGATTGACAATCTGAATCCTACAAGGCCACCAATTTTTGATGGTAATGACTATGAATACTGGAGAGATCGTATGAAGACATTTGTTATCAATACTGGAGTAGACAACTTTGTCATGCTTACTGGTGATTAAAAAATTCCTGACAAGGAAGTCAGATCTTTCACTAACCAGGAAAAGCAGGAATATCAACTCAATTATAAGGTACACAATACTTTACTATGTTCAATGACTAGAAATATATATAGCCAAATTTCTTCTTGTGAAGCAGCTAACAGTATATGGAAGATGTTAGAGGTTACACACTTTGGGACTTCTAAGGTGATTGAGACTAGAAGAGCTATGCTTAGAGAAGAATATCATGGCTTTAATTTTCCTTATGGAGAACCTATCTGTAAAGTTCAATAAAGATTTATAACGATTGTCAACAGTCTACAATCTATGGGAGAAAAAGTCTTAGATGATGAAGCTCTTGTGGACAAAATAATTGATATTATGCCCAATGAGTGGGAATCCAAGAGAACAGCTATAGATGAGAACAAGAAGGTAACTCAAATTACTCTTGATGAATTATTTGGAACTCTTCTACAACATGAAACCAGAATGAAGAGAGATGCTGACAATGTTAAGAAAAAGAATGTAAATGGTACTGTTGCTTTTACTACAACTTCAAATCAGTTGAAAGCTAAGACTCCTGAGAGAGTTACTAGATCCAAGTCTAAGAAATTCATTTTCCAATCCGAATCTAGTGAGAGTGAAGTCTCAGAAAATGAATTAGCCAATATTGCTCGAAGGATGAACAAGATAGCTGGACAGAGAAACTTTCAATCCAAGTATAAGAAGAAGGATAGGAAAGATAAGAAAGATGGATAAGTTACTTGTTATGAATTTAAAAGAGCTGGACATATTAGACAAGATTGCCCTATGCTCAAAAAGAAAGAAAGGAAGGAAATACATTCAGACAGGAACAGAAAAAAGTATTATAAAGCTAAAGCTAAGAAAGTTCTGAAAGCTAATGACACCTGGAGTGCCAGTGGTGGTGACTCTTCAGATGAATCTTCTGATTATGAATCATCAGGACAGAAGAATCTTCGTCTTATAGCCAGATTTCCTATTAATAATCATTGTTTTATGGCTAAGGTACGAAATGCTTAATCTTTGACCAATGTTTTTTTAAATTCTAATGATAGTTAGTATTATAAATCTTCTGATGAAGAATCATCTTCTGATGAGGAAAATACTTTACCTACTTATGAAGAAGTCTCTAGGTTTGCTGAACTTCTTGAGATTGAGAATTCCAAACTCAATAAGAAACTTGATAAGGCAAACTCTAGGAATTCTATTCTTACTAAAGAGATATCAGATCTTTCTAAAGATCTTGATAAGCAAAATGCTGATTTTGAAAGTATTTCAAAAAATCTTGAGGAAGTAAGTTCTGAAAAGAATAAACTTTCTAAAGAATTAGAAAAAGTAATTTCTAATAAAAATGGTTTCGAGCCTAACTCTAGTTCTAAAACTAGTGATTTCGAGGATAAAAACTTGGTTGTAAAACTCAAGTCCGAAATTTGTTCCTTAAATAAGTGTTTATCAAACTTTACCCATGGTAAAGAAATTTTTGATAAGATGTATTCTCAAATACGACATTTAAGAAATAAATCCGGATTTGGTTATACCCATGCAAAACTAGTTTTCAGTAATAATTATTTTGTTCCTCAAAGTGCCCCATTTTGTACCAAGTGTCAATGTGGTGGTCACTGGGAAAAAAATTGTTCCTTAAACAAAACCCAATCCTTAGGTTTTCATAAAGCCTACTTTTCTAAGAAAATGTGGATACCTAAAATTTTATGTTCTGGAAATCTCGGATCCAAACAAGTTTGGATTCCGAAAGTATAATTTTCTTCTTGATTTCAGGATAATAAAGAAAGTACCAGCAACAATACATGGTACATGGATAGTGGATGTTCCCGGCACATGACTGGTAACAAAAGATTTTTTGAAAAGATTATCAAAACGAAAGGAGGAAAGGTAACTTTCGGAGACAATGCTAAGGGAGAGATTGTTGGTATTGGTAAGATAGTTCTTTTAGGAGAAACCTTGATTTCAAATGTTCTTTTTGTTAAAGTTATTAACCACAACCTCATTAGCATAAGTCAGTTATGTGATGAAGGTTACCTTGTGAATTTTAGGAATGATAAATGTTTATTTCACAATTCCAAGGAAGAATTTATTCTCTCAGCCAATAGGAAAGAGAATGTTTACACCTTAAACTTAGAAGACCTCAGGAGCCAAGATTTACCTTGCCTAAGTGCAATGGAAGATCCCTCTTGGTTATGGCATAGAAGACTAGGACACTGTAATATAAGAAACCTATGTAAACTCTATAAGAAGAAACTTGTTAAGGATCTACCAGAGCTTAGATTTGATTCTTCTAAAGTTTGTGATCCTTGTCAATATGGCAAGAATCATAAATCTAGTTTTAAGTCAATCGGTGAAGTCTCAACAACTGATGCATTACAGTTGGTTCACATGGATCTTTTTGGTCCAACACAAACTAGGAGTATTGGAGGCAAATACTATGTGTTTGTTCTAGTTGATGATTACACTAGATTTTCGTGTGTCTATTTTCTAGCAATGAAATCTGAAGCTTTTTCCTATTTCAAATGTTTTAGAGCTCAAGTTAAAAATGAGAAAAACCTTCCATTGAAAACTATTCATAGTGATCATGGAGGAGAATTTCAAAATTCTGATTTTGAAACTTTTTGTAGTAAGAAAGGTATTACTCACAATTTTTCAGCACCTAGAACTCCTCAACAGAATGGTGTAGTTGAAAGAAGAAATAGAATTCTTCAAGAGATAACTAGAACCATGTTGAGTGAATATTCTATTGCTAGACATTTCTGGGCTGAAGCTATAAGTACTGCTTGTTATACTATAAATCGAGTTTTGATTAGACCTTTTCTTAATAAAACTCCTTATGAGTTATGGAATGGTAGAAAACCTAGACTTTCCTACTTAAAGGTTTTTGGTTGCAAAGTATTTATTTTGAATACTAAAGACAACTTACATAAATTCGCACCAAAATCTGATGAAGGAATTTTCTTAGGTTATTCCACAACCTCTAAGGCTTATAGAGTTTTTCATAAAAATACTTGTACTGTTGAGGAAACAGTACATGTAAAATTTGATGAGTCAGATACTTTTGTTTTTAAACCATCTCAACTTACATCTTCAGATGTGTTTTAAAAAACTGATTATCAACCTTTGATAGAAGAACCTTCTGATAAGGAAATTGTTCAAGAAGATACTTATGAAAAATTTACCCCAGAAGACTTTTTACCCTATGTTGATGAACAGGTTTTACAAAACCCAAATCAGGTGTTTCTGAAGAATCATCCTAGTGATAGTATCATTGGTGATGTAAATCAACCTGTAAGGACTAGAAGTTCCTTAAGTAATGAAGTAGAACATCTAGCATTTCTTTCCCAATTAGAACCTAAAAGCACTGATGACGCTTTAGGTGATGATGATTGGATTAAAGCCATGCAAGATGAACTAAACGAATTTGAAAGGAATAAAGTCTGGACCTTGGTTGAAAGACCTAAGGAAACTTCTGTTATTGGAGTAAAATGGGTTTTCAGAAATAAATGTGATGAAAATGGAGTCATTGTTAGAAATAAAGCTAGACTTGTTGCTAAAGGCTATAATCAGCAAGAAGGAATAGACTATGAAGAAACCTATGCTCCAGTAGCTAGACTTGAATCTATCCGTATTCTACTTGCCTTTGCAGCATTCATTAATTTCAAACATTTCCAAATGGATGTAAAATGTGCTTTTCTTAACGGTTATGTTCAAGAGGAAGTTTTTGTTGAACAACCTCCTGGATTTGAAGATACAAAACATCCATATCATGTTTTTAGACTTACCAGAGCTTTGTATGGCCTTAAACAAGACCCACGAGCATGGTATGATAGACTTACTAGATTTTTGCTTCAAAATAACTATGTTAAGGGAAATGCATATCCAACCCTTTTTATAAAGAAAGATATGATAAATGTTTTGATTGTTCAAATTTATGTTGATGACATTATATTTGGTTCAACTCAGCAATCTTTGACTGACTCTTTTGCTAGTCTAATGAAATCTGAGTTTGAAATGAGTATGATGGGTGAGTTAACATTTTTCCTTGGTTTTCAAATTTCTCAAAAACCAGAAGGAACCTATATATCTCAACATAAGTATATTAAAGATCTTATGAAAAAGTATGGTTATGACAACACTAAAAGTATAAGTACTCCCATTGGTACCTCAAACTCTTTAGATCTTGACGAAGCTGGGAAACCAGTAGATCAAACATCTTTTAGAGGTATGATAGGAAGTCTACTTTACTTAACAGCTAGTCGACCAGACTTAATGTTTTCTGTATGCTTATGTGCAAGATATCAATCCAATCCTAAGAAATCTCACTTAAAGGCAGTAAAAATAATTTTTTGCTACCTTAAGGGAACCATGGATCTAGGATTATTTTATACCTCTGGAAATGATTTTGTTCTAAAAAGCTTTTCTGATGCTGAATTTGGTGGATGTAGAATGGATAGAAAAATTACATCCGGAACTTTTCATTTCATAGGAGATTCATTAGTTTCTTGGTCCTGCAAGAAGAAATATTCTGCTGCACTCTCCACTGCTGAAGCTGAATATGTAGCAGCTGGAAGTTGTTGTGCACAAGTGTTGTGGATGCAACACACACTCACAGACTATGGCTTGAGTTTTACCAAAACTCAAATTTTGTGTGATAACACAAGTGCCATTACCCTCAGTAAGAACCCTGCACATAACTCCCATGCAAAACACATAGATATTAGGCATCACTTTCTTAGGGATCACACACTAAAAGGAGATATTATTCTTCAGTTTATCGGAACGCAAGATCAACTTGCTGATATATCCACAAAATCATTGCCTTCTGATAGATTTGAATATATTAAACAGATGTTAGGAATGATAACCGTAAGGTAATCTTCCTTAATTAACTTTCTGTTGAAAAAGTCTCCTTACAGTAATAAACTCCTTATCATAGGGGGAGTACATTTTATTGTTTGTTTTAAAAAAGTTTTTCAAAATATTGTTTTCAAAATTTTCAGAACGAAGATTTCCGAAATGGAACTTCTGGAATGAAAAATTTCCATAATGGATATTTTCATACAGAATACTTCTGAAATGGAAGTATTCGTATTGAAAATTTCCGGAATGGAAAACTTTCGTACTGGTACTTTCATAACCAGATTTTCGTACCGAACCTTCTTAGTTTCTTTTTCATACTGAGTTTTTCATACTGCGTTTTTCGTACTGAGTTTTCCGTACTGAGTTTTTCATAGTGAGTTTTTCGTAGTAAATTTTGCAAACTATTTCTTTTCGTAATAAATGTTTTATTTGGTCATCTTTATAATTACCCATTACGAATAACTTTCCTAAGCTATTCCGAAAGGTATGATTTTCTTACTTAAGTTTTCGTAGTCATATTTTACTTGCTGGAAGTTTCTTATATTTTGTATTCGGATTTTAGATTTCTTAATTATTTACTTTAATAAAAACCTCAAAAAGATCGGATTCATGTTATCAACCGTCAGATTTGATCTCAGTTCATTCTAAACCGTTAGATCAACCGTGGAAGGTGAACCGTCATCCCGTTGCCTATATAAAGGGGACCAAAATTCTAGTCCCACATCGGTTTCAAGCTTTCGCGTGCTGAAGCTCTGCCCCTCTGTTTTAAGGCCGTTCCGAACCATAGTTTACTCCATTCCGAATTTCTCAGAGGACTTCAGATCCGAATGTCTGCAGAGTTAGCTTCTCAAGAAATTTCTTCAACCAAGCCTATTTCTCAGTGGTTAGTATACAGAGAAAGGTTACTCCATCCGGATTTTTTCAACAATTATGATTCCCTTATCTAAAAGAACATCAAGTTGAATGGCTGGGAGGATGTTGCGTTATCTAAAACCGGGAATCAAGATGAAGTATATTCTGATTTACTTGTCGAATTTTATGAATCAGTTTCTTTCTTTAAGGAAGATGATAGAGAGAAGTTTTCTATCAAATCGTATGGCAAGACATATAAGCTTTCTTACACCAAGGCTGCAAGATTGGTAGGGTTAACTTATGAAGGTGAAGCTGAGTTTAGTTCTCACGTATTGCCGGACTCTAAGGGTAGCTTCAACAAAGAGAAAGCCTTAGAAACTCTCGGACTGGCTGATGATAAGGCTCCGAAGATTGCAAGTCTATCTACAAACTTCCGGATTCTGGAATTATGGGTACAAGGACTTGTCGTACTGAGAAAAGGTGATAAGGACAGCTTGAAGAAAAGTGAGATCTATATCTTAGATTTCCTGATAAATTTAACGAAGTTTAACTTCATGAATCATATTCTCATAACCATTTAGAATCTTAAAAAGGGAAATCTCAGAGCACAGATCGTGATGTACCCAGCAATTTTGTCGAAGTTGATAGTCTGGTGCCTTGAATCCTTCAAGGAAGCTTGCAGATCTAAACCAAGGGTGTGTAAAATCTTGTTAGTAAGTGATGATACTATGAAAATAATGGATGTAGCCTTTGACAGGAATACTGGAATGATTATTGATCTACCTGCTCAAGAAGAAGTGGCTCCAAAAACTGCTGATCCGGAATCCTCTAAGCCGGTAAGGAAGAGAAAGCTGAAACAAGTGGAAGTAGAAGCAGAAGATCCTAAGTCTAAGAAAGTCCACTCCGCACCTCCAAAGCCTAAGAAGAAGAATGACTATCCTGATGAGGTTGTTGCAAAGTGGAGAGAAGATAAAGAAACAAGGAAAGAAGGGGATCCACAGTTCGGATTGAATCCTGCGGAGGCTAAGGCTTTGAAGGAGAAAACGGCTGATGAGCTTGAAATGAAAGCAAAGGAGAAGAAGCTTAAGAAGAATATGTCAGAAGCTGAGGCTGTTCAAGCGTTGTTAAAGATCAATGAAATGGTTTCAGCAAAAATTCTAGTTCCGAGATCTTTCTCCCTGGAATCTCTACCTGAGACTCCAGGAAGAAATCTCGTTGCTCCGGAACAAGCTGTTGCTACTAATACTGAGGAAGTAGAGCAAGTGGAACAAGTTGAAGAGGCTGCTGAAGGAAGTGGTGAGACATGAGTTGTGCTAAAACAAGTAGATGAGTACAAGGGAACTCATTCGGAACACTTATCGCTCCGAACTTCTGAAGCTGAATCTTCGAAGCTTGTTACTCCGAAAATGGAAGAATAGAAAGGTGAAGAAGAAGTTTCTTATCTGAGAGAAGAAGAACATCTTTTACTTGATGCTGCTCAGAAAGAAAATATAAAGGTTGGTGTTCAGGAAGTTCCTGATGAGGAAGATAATGGTGTTCAAGTCTCTGATAGTGAGAAGAGATCTCCGGAACAGGTTTCAATTCCGGAAAAAGATAAGGGAAAGAAAATTCTTACCGAGACTCCGAGCTCAGAAGTAAGAAAGAGGAAGGAAGATGGTAGTTCTTCAAAAAGAAAGTTGGAGCTTATTGAGGAAGAAAATTCTCCTAGCAATGTTTCGGATTCGGAGTCATCCTCTCTGGGGCATGACTTTGTTGTTCAGTCTTTGAAGAAGTTGGTAGGAACCATTCCGACCTTCTCAAGTATTGATTTATGATGCCATATGCTCCAACATGTGTTGAATCAGAAAACATGCTATGTATCCATGGTTTTGGATAACTGTGTTGAGATTGAAGCCCAGTTCACAACCTTCTTCGTTGGTTACGAAGCTCATAAAAGATCTTGCAAAAGGATGACAAGCTGGTCGAAGAAGACTGTGGAAGAGATGAGATTGCTTGATTAGTTTCAAGACAATGTTAAATATGTTTTTGAGACCGATGACAAGAAGTTTAATGAGTTAACTGCATCCTTTGAAGAAAATCTGACTGAAGAAAAGAACTTCCGGATCCAGGAAGTCAGGGATCTGAATGGGAAGTTGAATTCTGTTTCTCAGAATTGGAAATTTGAAAGGGATCATCGGATCGATTTTGAGGAAAGAAAGAAGGCTCAGGAAGAGAAGATCAAATCTCAGGAAGAAAAGCTAAAGGCTCATGAAGAAAAAATTGAAGCTCAATCCGAAAGAATAGTTTCCTTAGATAAGAAAGCTGAATAAGATCATAAAGATTTGAAGAAGATCAAGACTATTTTTAAGGGGCTTATGTCGAAGGAAAAAGATCCAAAATAACCCAATCCGATATTTTTGTTGTAATTTTTTTTTTGTTGCTGAGATTACAAATTTTAATGAAAATTTTTCCTCTTGTTTCTTTTTGTTGTCATTACTAATATCTCAGGTACTTTTTTAAGTTTTTCCATTCCCTCCAATTCTTTTTTAAAATCACAAAGGGGGAGAAGGAAAAGATCCTTAAGGAAAAAGAATAACTCTAATAAGAGTTTATCAAAGGGGGAGAAAGAAAAAATACCCAAGGAAAAAGTACTCTAATAAGAGTTTGTTAAGGGGGATCTTTTTCATTAAAGAAGGTTTTGTTATCTATCACTCCAGAAATCTGAATACGATCCTTAGAGTTTCAAAGCCTAAGGGGGAGTTAGTCGTATTCATCAATATCCTTAAAGAAAAGGGAGATAAGACTTAATGTTTTTTTCTTCTTCTTAGAATATCTTTTTCGTAAGGATGTTTGTGCTTTCCAAAAAGGGGGAGATTGTTGTGTCAATAAGGTTTTCCTTATGAATTTTCCATTCCTTCTTGTTTTGAAAATCACAACCACCTTATCTTAAGGAAAATTTCTTTTATAAGGAAAATTGGTTTCTTAAGAAAAATTTCTTTTATAAGGAAAATTGCTTTCTTAAGGAAAATTGCTTTTATAAGGAAAATTGGTTTCTTAAGGAAATTTGCTTTTATAAGGAAAATTGTTTCTTAAGGAAAATCGCTTTTATAAGAAAAATTATCCTTATCATATTTTCATCCATATTTTTCTTATGTATGAGATTTGAATTCATTTTCTCGGAATCGTTGAAACTTCGATATAAAGCATTCTATTTTAGGACTCGGATTCTGGACAAGAACTATAAGGAAGTTTCATTCCGAATTCCGGATATGAACTCTGACTAAGTTCTATTCCAGATTCAGGATACGAATTCTGAAGAAGAATTCTCATTACGAATTCTAATGAAGAATTCCCATTCCGAATTCTCATTACGAATTCTGAAGAAGAATTCTCATTATGAATTCTAATGAAGAAATCCCATTCCAAATTCTCATTACGAATTCTGTAGAAGAATTCTCATTATGAATTCTAATGAAGAAATCCCATTTCGAATTCTCATTACGAATTCTGATGATGAATTCTCATTATGAATTCAGATGACGAATTCTCATTCCGAATTCTCATTCCGAATTCACCTAATAAACAGAATCTGAATATCTTTGTTTTATACACTCTGAATTAATTCAGACTCCGAAAAATATCTTTGTTAGACTCCGAACTTTTATATTACATACATTTCTAAAATTTGTCTACTCTTTATATTGTTCCTTACACTCCGAACCTTCACTCTGATGTTTTCATTCCGAACTTTTATGTTAGAATTAAAACGATGTCGTACATTCTGTTACACTTGTTTTTTTATAAAACGATGTCGTCCATTTTGTTATAAACTAACTGTTGTCTAAGTGACACGTGTACAGGTCCCCCCGATATTTAAGGAAAATATGACCGTTGGAGAAGGAGCCGACCTTACCTATAAATAGGAGCTCATTTGAAAGAGCTCATGCTGATGAATACTAATGACAGACGAACAACTTGGTTTTGTGCATACATGCTGTTGAAGTGAATTCTAGAGAGAGAGTCTCTTATTAACTCTCAAAGCTTCATGCGACTCCGAATGTTGGTGATTACATTCGAGGGCTTCCGGGGATAGGAAGACAGAGGTGCCGACTACCTTAAAGTTTGAGGGCTTCCTTGCTGAGGAAGACAGAAGTTGCCAACTACCTTGAAGTTGAGGGCTTGCGGGGATAACAAGACAGAAACACCGATCTTCGAATCGAGGGCATACCCTGGTGTGGGTAAGACAGACTTGCTTGAAAGTATAAATCAAGGGACCTTTATCCAAGGTTGTTGGATACCCTTCTCTTTGGGTTAAAAGACATATATTTTGTTACTTGTAGTTCTACTACTTGTTTACATTCCGCTGCATATTGTTTTGTAAGGAAAGTATAACTTTCTTATACTTCCTTATTTGTACTCTGATTATTTTAGATTCTATATGCTTTAAGGTAGAATCTCATATTGTATTTCATTGTTAAAGTTTCATTTTCCGGAACCACATTTCCGGAACCTACTTTCGGAATCTCTTATTCCTAGTTTACTTTCGGTATTAGAGGTGTTGTGAATTTTCTTAAGTTTAACTTTGCTAAACTTAGCCCTTTACTTTTCTTAAGGAGACTTTAGTTATTCTTAACTAACTTTAAAGGTTCCAAAGGAATTTTTAAAGTATACAATTCACCCCCCCCCCCCTCTTGTATATTGAGCATCTCATACTATATTTCGACCCTACACTTCCTACTGTATTTAAAATCATAGATGGTATGGATATAAAAAGGTTATATCAAAATAATTTATAGAGATGATTCCTTACAAATGGATAGTTAAACATCAGGAAATCTGGAAATAGGTGATTATTCATGAAATATATAGATATTTTGAGTATATATCTTTGTGAATATTAGTCTCATTTAATTTAGAGTTTCAATTAGACTTAAATATTAGTCTAGTTTTAAAAGGGGTATGAATTAAACATAAGTAAAAATATGGAGAAAATGTTTTGTTAATATATGGAGAGTATTGAGATAATGGGGGAAGTACTTGATATAAAATCAGTAAAGTATAAATAAATATTCAATGATGTGACAATTATAATTTTTAACAAAATTTGAGTGTAAGAAGAATACACTATAAATTTGAATATTGTATTGAAGAATTTAATGTTAAATGTTGAATTATAATTTATGTTTGAGTTATCAACAAAATCCAAATGGGGGGAATGTTACAACCAATAGGTTGTGTGTTAGATATATTGAATATAAGTGTTTTATTTGAATTCAATAAATTAATGTTAATAGTAAAAGACATGGAGATTACAGATACATTAGAACCATATTTGGTGAAGTTGTAATGACATTGATAAATATTGAAATGAATGTTGAGGATGATCATGTTGTATGTTTTGTGGATTTATAAGATCCACTACAGTGGTTATATGGAGTTTTGAAGGTAGGTACCCCTTGATATTTCATTTTATAATGGACATGACATGTGAAACCTGTATATTTTTTAATCATATTTGGAAGACTACCTGATTAGGTTAACATTTATTATTATATAGTATTATTATAGTAGAAGAAGTTGTAGAATGGTTGGAGTTTTAAGATAGAGGTTAGTGGTAGTTAAGGAAAAGTATATTCCACAACACAATTTATTCAATGTAAGAATAATGTATAGTTATGAAATTGTATTTATATATTATGTAATAAAGAACAACATAAATTTTTATATGTAATATTAAAATGTATTATGTAACTGTAATTTTCTGATAAATGATTCCATATAATGTTAAAGAAGAAACCATGCTATAATAAATCCTATTTAATAGTAAACCATGATTGTATATGAGAGTGTATCATCATATGAAGTCATTTAAAAATTAACATAGTTATATGTAGGAATAACTCGATGCTATATAAGACTGATTAATTATGTTTCATGATAGAACAAGTTTCATCATTCCACAATTTATGATTATGTAATGATTATAGTATTAATAAATTCCATTGTAATAGGCGATGGAAAATTTTTTTTATTCAAGAATGAAATTTTAAATATTGTATCTTCAACAAAATGGATACAAAACTATATAATTTAGAGATATAATAAATACCACTTCTTGATTAGTAGGGTAAACCACGAGAAAATATTTTTTATCAGAAGTCCACAAATATTGTTTAACAGATGATAAGAATTTGGGACATGGATAATGATATCATGTCTTAACTGGTATGAGATTCTATGAGATATTGAATATCACTACATGATTCCCAAGGAATTTTAAATAGTATTTTCTCATATTTTTTAATCTATATTTTTAATGGGTATCACAACATAATAGATGCTGCCAATTCATAATCATGATGAAATTGAGCTTGATCATACCATAATAAATAATATTACATCAGGATCTATTTATTTGAAAAATATTAATGAGTTTTCAATTAGAATCAAATATATGGTTATTTGTCTTATGATTCATGTGATTCCTTTGACATGAAGATTTTTGTTTTTTCAACTCTGAATGGGACACGTGAATAAATTTTATAATATTAATAAAACGAGGATTTTATAACTCCCTGATATTTTTTTAAATATTTAATTATAAAATGAAATTAATCATTTTAATATTTTTTGGTATACACACCTCCTAGTTTATTTTTCACTATATTAAACATCGTGGTTACCTTGTCTTACATGAAATATAGAGTTTTAACAAAACATGACAAAATAGTAAAATGTAATTATTTAATATGATAGTTATCACCTAGTTGTTGGAATTGAGTCTCTTAATATAATTAAAAAATTAATACGATAAATTTTTTACATAATTATATATAATTAATTAATTGTTGGCCAATAAATTTTAATTTAAAATGAATATTTTTTTATAATAAAGGAAATTCTTTAATGATATATTATATTTATGCATAAAAATGAATTTTACAAAAATTAATTAAAAAAAATAATATCTGGTGAATGATTTTAATGAATGTTAAGTATTATATATTTGATGTAATTTTTAACATTCATCTTATACTTTTCATAAGAATTAGGTATGAATAAATGCATTTTTACCCTATAATACAATATTTTCCTGAAAATCACTGTATCACAATTTGAATACATATTTTTCAAATTATTTATTGAAAATTTAAAAAAAACATTTATTCAATATTTAATTCATAATTTATAAAGTATATTATGTTTTATTTTTGATAATTTTCTAATAATATTTTTTTTAAATAATAGTATAAATACATTCTTTTATTAAGAATTTTCATTTCATTAAATAATTTAGAAACTGCTAAATTTTATATGATGGGTTTTAAATAAGATATCATTAAATTACATATATATGATTTTATTTATTGTCATTTTAGTAAATACAAAATGTACTTTTGTTACAAGAACATTTTTAATCGTTTGAATATTTTCACTTTGAACAGCCACATTTTCCTTGTGTCTTGGGGATTAATATTATATTCAACTTTTCTACTAATATGAATTATGTATTTATAAAAATTGATTCCATATTTTTAATAAACATAATTTATGTTTCATAACAAGGTAAAACTAGTTTTTTACCGTTATAAATAGTAAAAGCATTAATAATTAATTATCACTGTCAATGTAAAAATGGGTATACTAGGGATTAAACTAAAATCATAATGGGTAAAATGACCTAGAAATTTTAAAAACACCAATTTTATGGATAAATTTGGATCATATATATATATTTTTGATAATGGAATATTTTTTATTTTTTAATCATGAAAAAAATGATTGTACAACTTTTTATTTTTAAAAAAATACAATCTTGACACTCACCTCACTTATAAAAGGACAACCCAAATCCAATCCTCATAAAATATCCAAAAACAAATGAATGATCCAATTCTATAAAAAAATTATTCATTACATAAATTTTTTAATCTTAAAACCCTTTTTCATTCAAAAATAAAACCTAGTATGAATTTTGGTGCAAAAAAATGAAATTTACCGAGAAGAGGTAATGTCCTTGAACAATTGTTTTATTTTATTTTTCTTCCATCTCATTAAAATATTATTAAATCATGATAATATAATAACATAGTTATATTACATAAAATTATATGTTATTATAATATATTCATGAACTAATTACAAATCATATTCCCTCAAATGGGAAATAATAACATCGCTCATGTGTTTGGCAGTCTACCAGCTCACAAACTGATGTGACTCGTTTTCCATCAAACCCTCTCAAGGTTTGGTACGATGATGGATATAATATATAAATAAATATATGTATATATATGACATTTTAACAAAAAAAAATATACATCTATAATAATGATATCACATATACCTTTTTTACCTTCCATTATATGGGGGAGATGATAACATTATTTTTATGTACAACAGACTACTACCTCACGAAGTGATCTGATTCATTTTTCACTAGTGCATTCCATGAAAGGTAATTGTGATAAATTTAATAAAAATATGAGATATATATTACATTATAATGATTAAATAAATTTAATATAATATTTATACATCTTTTATTTAATATTTCGATAAAATATAATGAGTATTCAAATTTACGTACTTTCTATCATCTCCATGAAAATTGTAGTTCAATTTACATTATAATACTTATAAGGATGACTATAAATAAATATATTATTAATATATGTGATATTTATATAATTTTTATCATTCATGACATGATTTTATCATTATCAAATTATGAGGACAAAAAAAATAAAAACGTAAAAAAAAGTAGTTATTACCCAAAACATTAGCATAACATGAAATCGTAAATAATCAGATAATAAGAGGGAAAAATTAAATCATATATGGAATGATATATATAATAATGGATATTTAATAGATGTATAATAAGGATATATAAATTTTAAAAGAGGTTATAATGTTTATGAATGAATTTCTTATTTATGCTAAGGTATTTATATCTATTTTTACTTTTGTGAGACACATGATACATTCAAAACCAATTTAATTTATTTTGTGTATATTTTAAAGATGAATTAATATTATGATTATTTTAATTATAATAATGTTCATTAATTATATTTTTGTAAATTTTTAATGAAATTATTTGGGAAAATTCTAAGACAAGGAACTGAGACGATGTGCGATTAAGAGGACCGGTGTTCCCAGAATAAATAGTTGAAAACTGTAAGGTATTTAATAGGCCATTAAATATAATATCCTAAAAAAGTTAAATATATTTTAATAGTTCCTTTAGATGAAAATATGATTGTACAGTTAATCATAGAATGTCAGCCTTGCCCTAGGTGTTCCATAACATTGGTCAGAATGGGTTATCTGAAGAAAAAGTCACCAAGGTAGTTACTGTAAATAAAATAATTAAATATAATTAATTTTTTTAAAATCATAAAAACTCTTTAATGGCTACTCATATTGAAAATCATATACCACCATTGATTTTGTAATTCATTTTTTTTCATAGATAACATCGAACATCGGTCATCACGAGGCAGTTCTAAAAAACGGCTTTTTTTTAAATAATAAAAGAAATTTATGATTTAAATTATTTTTAATATTACATAGAAATTAAATGAAACATTTTACCATAATACAAGCCTTATTCAAGGATCCAGTGTTAGGCTCATATCCATTGAAATTCCATGTATGCTCAAGAGAGAACCCCTAGTGAATCCTTTAAGTGGGCGATGACTGAATCATGGAGCGAGGATCGTTCATGGAAATATTTGTAAATGGAAATCGATTATAAATAGAAAATGATCTAATACCCGGGTAGGGAAGATTTTTTTCATCATGGTTAACCCATTCATAAATTTAATGATTAATGCAGACCAACCTATGAACGTGTTGATTCACTGTTCAATCATTTGCGAGATTGTTAATTTTATGGGTATTTATATCAGAAAACTGATTTATTTACTATTAATTTAATCCTCTAATGTGAAATAATCGATTTCGACATGAAAAACTAAAAGGTTCAATCATTGGTTGTTATTTTTCTTTTTCCTCCCTCGTTCTTGGTGTTCTTCACTACTGGACCCTTGTGGTAACAACATGGCTTTCTAGGAGGATATGAAGACGATGAGACTCCTGAATTGGAGGTAATGAATCAACAGAGGCCACATCTATGATTACTATGGCCTAGAATCCCAAATAGATGATCAATATATATTTTGGAGAACCATAGTAGGTTTAGTGTCCCACGGGCGAGGCCACCAGCACACAAACACTAGCGACTGCTGCCGGCACTTGCGACTGGTGACAGAACTGGCTGTGTATGGGAGGCAGTGTTCTTTTCAGTGTAGCCTTGTGGACATGGAGTCTTATACATATGGTATCTCCCTAAAACCTTCCATGAAACATGGTTTCTAGCCAAATTCATTGGCCGAAAAATGTGACAGTCCCCATGGTGTCTTGTCCGCGAGGTGCAGATGCGGTGCGCTAGCCACATGAGGTGTGAGAACCACGTGGAATGGACCATCCCATGCTCTAGCAGCACGCAGCCCTACAGGCCCAATGGATCGGTCTGAGATAAACCAGACCAAACTGGGCTGGTCTGGGCAGGTTCGGGTCAGGTTGACCGTAGGGTCGGGCCAACTAGTGGGCCTGGTCGAACATGGGCCCGCGTACAGTTTTATTCAAATGTATATAAATTTTCCAACTATTAATTTATTTGATGAGTCGTCAATATTTTTTTTGTGACTTATATATATTTTGTGTCTTAATGAGACTGTGTGTCTTATTGAGAATATGTGTCTTCTGAAACATGTATGATAATATTGTTTTACATATTAATAGTTTATACGTTTGTGAGTTAATTTTATATTATCTTTGTGGTATTCTATATTTTATCTTCATCATGGTATTTCTTCTTTTTTTTACTCTTTCTGGTATCATATTTTTGGTATTTTGTTTTGATTCTCTTTCATGTTTTTCCTCATTTTTGGTATTTTATGTTGTATCTTCATTGTGGTATTTCCATTATTGTTTTGGTGTGTCCAACTACATATTGTTTTAGTCACCCATGAACACGATTTTCATGCATGTGTCATGTCTTATGTATGCAATCAACCCCTGACGGAGTCCTGGGTAGACAAGGACTAGGTGGTTCTTAGCGTGGGTGGATAGACGAGGTGTCTTCTGATGGTTCAGATCATAGTCTCATTGCCTCTTTTCTTTGAGGATGGACATGTGGTTACATACTATTTTGGAGGGCTTGTATTCTTTCCCTTTTTACATTATTGTTCTTCATATCATAGTCTTTTTGGGGATTGTAGTTGTTTTCATGATTTTTTTACATACATTTTTTATAGTTCATCATTTGTGGATTGGATATGGGTTTGTGAATGTAGTTACTTAAGAAAATTCCTCCCATTTCTTGTATATTCTTAATCAATGACAGTGACCATCCCTTGGACTATAAGAGGTGGTTTTGGGGTATTGACAACATGGTCCCCTCTGGGAACGGTTGTGAAAAAGTGGTTTCAGATGTGGGTTGGTTCTAATTTAGGATAAGGAGACTATGAGGTTGGTTTTGGGAAAATGTTTTTAGAGTTATGAGTTTGGATTTCAGGATGGGGAACAAATATTGGTGCAGTGGCTAACGTATCCATACACCCGAACTATAGTCCCCTACATCTCGACTATGTATAAGAAAAAACTAGTTACAAAGATAATAATTGTACATAAATGATATATGGTTTGGATGTGTTCCCATTTCCTTATTTAGTCAGCTCACCATGTATGATCTATTGACTATGGTACATCATGTTTTCTTAAAACATGTCTCCACATAGACAACCAAATTGGATTCCATTGCATGATCACATTGATGTTCTTCTGGATAATGAGGTGTCATTATATGGATTTTTACCGTAGATAGAACTAATAGTTGGTGCGCCAATTATACCACCATCTATAGAGAGGAACATGGTTCCTACAGTACTAGAAGATGAGGAGTGAAGGATGAGCATTGATCATGAGTTTCCGTGACAAAGACCCATTAGGTTTTGAACTGATCCTGACACAGAGGTGGGTAATGATTCTGTTGAGGCGGGGAACTGATTTTTTCATCTATATAGGACTCCAGAAGATCAGATGGTGGTCCTGGTGATGATCCTTCTACAAGGATCAGTAGGGCGACGATGGGGTTTAGTTACCTAATCTTACAATGTGGAAAATCTTCCATGGACAGATTTGGATATCCTTTTGAGAGTAGAGTTATCACCTTATAAGTGTGGGGTATGTGTGTTCAGGAGGTTATACATATCTAGATGGTTGATATGTTAGAATGTTAGTATTTATCGTGGGATAACAACCATTCAAGGTACTTGACGGATATGATACATGACCAGACCGTCGAGGATCAAACCATCGAGCGAGGTCTCTATCGGGACATATGAGTCTTCATTATACCACTATTCATTACTACTTATTCCAGGGTTCTTGAGAAAGATTTGGTGATAAAATGTTTCATGGATAGGAAGGTATAGTTGGTGAATTTCAACAGTCTTAATGTAGGAGTAGAGTCATCGGCAGCAGGGACCCTACGTCAGTCTCTGAGATTTGGACGTATGATATGTTTTGAGAGGAGTCCCATGGATAGAGGAAATTAAATTCAGGGCTCACAAGATGGGTCTGGTATTATCAGAGAAAGGAGATGTTACTCATGTTGATACAAGGGACATCTCACCCGAGATTTTCCACCCCATCATACTACTGGAAGAAAAAAATAGGTAGACCACCGAGGTAGATAAAACGGTAGGATCAGACATATCTTTATGGTGGTAGACGAAGAAGTGGTGCGGAGAGAGCAGTCGGAGGTGATCAATGTTCATGAAGTGTTACCACCACCACCCCCAGGTGTTTCCTACCAGGCATAGGGATCTGGAGGACATAGACAAGGATGGATATAGGCGTTGGAGGTGTATGTCCATGAGGATCCATGGATTATTAGAGGTATAATTTATGGCTTTTCATCCTACTATGAATATTTGATAGAAATAGGATCCAATCATTCTTTTCATTCCACAAGCCTTATTCGAGACTCATAGATTTTTTATTGAACCATGGACTCGATCATTTCTCTTAGAAACACCTACGGGGGGAGATTTAATGATCACACACATTTGTCAATAGTGTGAACTTACTCTTCACGGTGAGAGTTTAGGTTGGGAAATCTTGGTATATGTGTTGAGGACTTACGATTTCAATCTCGATATGGATTGGTTATCTATAGTTCATGATTTGATTGACAATTTCACGAATAGAGTGGGTTGTGTCTATAGTAATGGTACAAGGTTTTCTATTGTTAGTTAATATGAAACTAAGGCATTACATGATGGTATCATACAATTTTGGGTGTAACCAATCACTAATTAGTTGTTTAGTAGGGATCAAATTATAGTGGATGATATGAGTCTGTAGTTTCCTACATTGTTAGTGGAGTGTGAGGAACACTTTCCTAAGGATTTTTTTGGATTACTTCCCCATAGAGAGGTGTACTTCCCCATTGATATATACCGCAGAATGATGTCGATACCAACACTTTCATATCTAATGGATCTCGAAGATCCTTGTGGGATGGGGGTATAGTTGGAGGACTTATAGATGAAGGGATTCATGAGACCTAGTGTTCCCCCCTATGAAACCCCAATTTTGATTTTCAAGAATAAAGATAAGAGCTTGTGGTTTTGTGTGGAATTATTGCACTTGAACTAGGTAAACATGAATAATAAGAATCCCCTTACAAGTGTCGGTGACCTATTTGATAATATGGGAGTGTCATGATGTTTCTCAATGATAGACCATGGGTCTAGCTGTCACTTGTTTCAATTACGGGATAAGGATATTTCAAAGATGGAATTCAGATGTTGTTATAGTCACTATGAGTATGTGGTGATGCCATATGGCAGGAATAATTTACCATCAGTGTTCATGGGACTCGTGAAAAGGATATTTCAACCATTCATATGGATGTATAAGTTAAAATGGTTCTTTTAGGAGTTGAGGAAAAGGTTGATGAGCACTCCCATCATAAGATTTCTAGAGGAGGGTGTTGAGTATGTAGTGTTCTTTGATTCATCAGCGACTATAATTAGTTGTGTCCTGATGAAGGGGAAATAGGTGATTGCTTATGGTTCAAGGACCACAATAGAAGAACAATGTCAAAAATGATATTGTCTTAGTAACACTAGTCATTATATTGAAGATGTCCTGAAAATACCTAATGGGTGAGCAGCTTATCACCTACTCTGACAACAAGTGTCTCAAATAGATTTTCTCTTTTATGTATCTAAACATTTGGTAAAGGTGGTGGCTAGAGTTCCTCTAGGACTATGAATTTGAGATTGTCTATAATCATTGACTGGGGAATGTGGTGGAATATTCTATTATTATGAGATACATTTTGTAGTTTCTGAATTATAGATAATAGTTTTTTTCCTCATTTCATATATCTTTTGTCGATAGGGATGGATCATATTTCCTCACGTTGATGGTTTTTAACCCTCTACTCATATAGTTAGTCAAGGAGGTATAGCTTGGGGATACCGAATGTGAGACTCTATATGGTCAGTTACCCAAAGGGAATTCCCCTAATGGATATTCAAAAGTTGGGGAGAATATCATTCTTTTTAAAGTTACATAGTAGTACTAGTGGTATTATAGGAGGAGGTTTTGAGGAAGTTACATCCATACGCATTGTTATTACATCTATGTGTAAAGAAGATGCACCAGGACATCCAATGTCAGTTTTAGTGGCGCGGGATAACGAAGGGAGTTGTAGATTTTGTTTCTCAATGACTCACTTGTTAGTAGGTGATAGCCATGATCTGGGTTCTATTAGGTTTGACTCAACCCCTTCTGGTTCCATAATTGAATTTTGATGAGATAATGATGGACATCATGACATGTTTACCACATATTTCCAGGGGCATGATACCATATGGGTGATCATTGACCAACTCACCAAGTCTGCCAACTTCCTATATATTATGGAGAAGTGTTTAGTAGGGATCTTGAGAAACTTCAATATGTAGGAGATAGTTTGATTCCATAGATTTTCATCAATGAACGTCTCAGATCACGATGTGTGCTTTACTTTCGGGTTTTCGAAGAGATTTTAAGAGTTTATTGGGACTTAATTACCCTTGAGAATATCATTTCACCCACAGAAGGACATCCAAATAGACCCAACAATAAATTTTCTATAGGAAATATTATGGCCTTTCATGTATGATATCGTCTACAGTTGGGAGGAACATCGACCCCCGGTGGAGTTTGTGTACAATAATAACTGCCATTCCACCATCAGTATCGAACCATTCGAGGCCTTGTACATGCATCCCTACATATCAAAATTTTGATGGAAGAACCCGAGAGATTCAATAGTAATGGGATAAGAGTTTTTTCATGTGACTATAGATAAGGTGCATATCATCCTAGAGAATATGATGATTTAAAATAGCCATCAGATGTTTTACGGTGACTGACACAGGAGGCCTTAGGAGTTTGAAGAAGAAGACAATGTGTTCATTCCGGTTTCACATTGATTAATATTATAGAGATTTAGTTAGAGAGGAATGAAAACATTGAGCATTATCAAACCTTTATCGATACTACATAGAGTTGGATAGGTGGCGTACCGCTTGGCTCTACCTCTGTAGTTGGAGCCGGTAAATCACATCTTATACGTGTGTAAGTTGAGGAGGTAAGTGTATAACCTCTCGCACATCATTGACTAGGGAGATCTGGAAATCGATGATGGGGATTCTTTTGCTGAGTACCAATTAGAGATCGTGGATTAATAAGAGGGGATCCTTCATTGTTGGTTTATTACATAATTGTGTGTCTGGTGGCATCACGAGAATCTCTAAGAGATCACATGGGAGCAGGAAGCCCAAATTCATACTCAACACCCTAATTTGTTTGAGTAGCACTTTTTTTGGCATTTGAGGATGAAAATATATAATTTGGGATGATTTCAATAACTTATAATTCCATGATTTTATTATTCGAAATTATTTGGGAATATTCCGAGACCATCAACTGAGATGACATGCGATTCAGAGGCCCATTGTGTCTGTAACAATTAGATGATAATTTTTAATTTTTTAAAATAATTCACATGTGGATTTTAAAAAAAATTGTAATTTATTTTAAATGGTTTCCAGGATCGGAAATCTGAGGGCACCGTTGATCTCATAATGGCAGTTGTACCCTCTGTGCGACCAAACATTGGTCGGTATGGGTCATCGGAAGAAAAATTCATAAAGAATGTAACTATAAATAATTTATTTGAATTAAATTAGTTTTATTTTAGAATACTAATAACACATTAAAAGTGACTCATATTGAAAATATGATACCATTATTGAGTTAAAAATGTATTTTTTTCCTTAGAGAAGGCCTAACATCATTCATCGTGGGTCATCTATGAAAAGTAGTTTATTCATTTTAATGAATAAAAAATAATATTTAAATTATTTTTAACATTATATAATGTCATTTTTTTCATTATATATGATCCTTATGAAGGTATACTAATCTAGGAACATAACATGGAAAATTCCATGGATGCTCTCGAGAGAACCCCTAGAGAATCCTCTCAACAGTCGATGACATTGACTTGGAGCGAGGATCATTCTTGAAAATATTCACCAACAGTAATCAGTTATCAACAGAGAATGATCTAGTACCCTGTTTGGGGTTTTTTTTGATTCATGTATTCCCCTTTTATAAATAAAATAGTGAACATGGAAAAACCCTTGAACAAGTTGATTGGTGGTTTGATAGTTTGGAAAATGGTTATTTGTTGCAGGCTTTATATCAGGAGATTGATTTATTTCATCATTTAGTATTTATATAATATGAATTAATCATGGTCTGTAGGAACAATTCCATGGTTCATTCATCATTAATTCTTATGATTTTCTCTCCCCGCTCTTGGATTTCTTCATCTTTGAGACCCCGTGGAAAAAGGTCGACTTGTTGGGTGGGTCCAAACATGATAGGATCCTCAGATCAGATGAAATTAGTCCATAGAGGTTGCATATATATAGATCAAGACATGAGAAACCATAATATATTATATTTATATATTTTGGATCATGGGGGGAGGTGTGGTGCCCGCGTAGGGACCACTATCACGTCGGAGGTGGCATACAGTGACAACTGTGTGCAGAAGGCGGTGCACAATGTGATAGAGCCACATTGAAGTGATGGAATGTACACATGGGAGCCTATAGCATCCAGCCATGGTATGTGAATGTATTCCATGTGGGGGCGCCACAATATATTGCAGTCACTACTAGGTAGAGTCTATGGGTTGTGGACGTGATGGGCGAGCCGCTCTGGCCAGGCGGGCCACTCATGTTTTGCGAACTGAGCAGTCTAGACCAGGCCACGCATTAATGGGTTGGTCCAAGTGGTCCACCTGGCCTAGTGGACAGGGTCGGGCAGAAGCAAGTCGTTTTGGGATGACCTTTGTGTCAGTTTTTCTGGTTGGCCAGGTCAAACTTGGGTCCATGTACTTTTTTATTCGAATATCCATAACATTCAAACTGTACGTCTATTTGATGATATGGCTATGGAATTGGGACTATTTCTACAATAATATTTTTTCAAGATATCTTAAGTAGGTTTTTGTATGGGACATATGACCTATTTTCTTGAGGACTAGATTCTCTGAGAATGAGTGTGTCGTTAGTGGAATCATTTCGCTGGTTGTGAAATTGATACTACGTGACTTATCGACAATATGTGTCTTATAAAGACTTTGTTTCTTATTGGAACTGTGTATATTATAGATACTATTTGTCTAAATGAGACTGTTTTTGTTATCGAGACTCCATGTCTTATAAAATATTTCTGATAATCCTATCATGCATACTAATGACTTATAGTAGTGTGAGATGATTCTTATCTTCTTTGTGGTATTCTATGTGGTATGTTATTTTTGGTATTCTGTATGGTATATTCTTCATGGTATTCCATCATTGTTGTATATTGTGTGCAATCTTATTTTGGGTATTTCCATTTTGGTTTTGGGGTGTCCTACTGAGTATTGTTTTACTCACCCCTACATGGGATTTTCCCTGAGATGTTGTGTTTTGTGTAGACAATCGACCCTTGATGGAGCCCTATGTGGACCATGACCAAGTAGTGATTAGTAAGGGTGGGTACATGATGTGTGTTTTACTGGTTCATATAGTAGTCCTAGTACATACTTTTGTAAAGGATGGTCTTCTGGTTACCGAATATTTTGGTGGGCTTGTATTCTGGCCATGTTTTCATTAATATACTTTCTTTCACACCCAATTGCGGGATCGTAGTTTTCGGCAAGAAATTTTTATATCGTGTTTTTACATTTAAGAATTTGTGGCCTAGAGATGGGTGTGTGTGTACAGGTCCCTTAGAAAATTCCTCCCATTTGTGGTATATTCCTACTCAGTGCTAGTCACCACCCCCTAGACTATTGGAGGTGGACATAGGGTATTCAAGGAATGAGCACCTATGGTATGACTCATGAAAATTATTGCTATTTACATATCCATTTTACTATATTCCTTTCATTGGGTTTATAGTTCAAGAGTTAACAAATCAGTAAGGTATTTCTTTCCCAAGATTCTTTCATTGAGACATCTGTTATATTATGAACCTATCTTATTTTTTGAGGTATACATACAACACCATTGACATGTAATATAAATAATTTATTTCTTTTCATGCTATTTAAATTTTATTTTTTATACTTTAATCAGGTTTACTATTCAATGATTCCAAAGTGGTAAGCGATTTGGGATACAAATTTATTGTTTATTGGTTTTGTTTATGTTTCTGCTAATATTGATGAAATATTATAACCCATCTCTCAATAAAATCACGAATTTTATTCTAATCTAGTAATGTCATGAAATTACTTGTGTTTCCTTCATTTACCTCTTGTTATTTACAAATGAGTTTAAATTAATATTTTTACAAAAAAAGATCTATATTTCTCTTTTTAGTAAAAATACATTTTTTCTTCGATTTCCATGTTTTATAAAAAAAATATAAAATGTTTTAATGTCAATATATTAGTTTTAAAGTATATTAATCATTTTTCTATTTTTACAAATTTTTTTGAAATAAATCTTCTTTCCATTTTCACATACAAGGACTGATTGAATTTCTTATAAAAAATTGTTAAGAAGTATTGATTTAATGTACTTCATTTACATAATTTTCACCACTATGAAAACTCAATTTTTTGAATATTGATTTATAAGTTTTGCAGTTTTTTAAGAGAACTATTTTCATAATAATTTATGTTTTTTTAGTGATTTTAAAAGTGGATGGTATATTATCATAATGAAATTTTTTAAATGATCTATAGATATTCCATTATATTTTTCTAAGTTTATTTTAAAATAAAATGATTTTGGAAATGTTTTTTGTTTTGAAATTTATTTTTCGATGTGTAAATTATATTTTCATCAAAGAAAATTCCAAATTGTCTCTCAATGTGATTTTCCGTCTCAGATAACATCATTTTCTGTTACTTTTTCATTCTTGTTGATAATATTGAATGATATCATCCTTATTATTTATCATGATGGTTAATGGTTACGTTGATGAAATGTTTAAGAAACCTATTTAATTTGTTTGGTTATACTAGGGTTATTTAATGAAATATTGATAAAACAATTCCCATTTTCCATGGGTAATGATATGATAAAAACATTATGATCTTGTGAAACAATGATGTATGGATTATGTGACATGTGGGAACTATATATACCTCTTATTAATTGGATAATGATCGTTAAATCATGAGAAAATATGATATACGTGATCTTGATTACATGTTAACAATTTTATGCATGAACCTGATTATATGATCACAATGATATGATTGAACCAGATTACATGGACCCAATTTAATTCATGTAGCTATCCATGATGTATATAAGGTTATGTGTTAATATTTTTTCATGTCCATAAGTTTATGAGAGGTCCTGATTTCCAGTCCTTAACAAAATGAGTGAACATATTTCTATTTATACATTCTTACAATGTTATAATATTATGTGTATTCCACTTATCTACAAAATATTCCAATATTATGTTCTTATGGATCTGGTTCTTTGATTTCATTATGATTCATGTCTTATAAGTAAGAAATATTTGTGGCAGGACACTTGTTTATAATCTATGACTTATAGGTTATGGTTTTAAAATGTCATTATCACATTCTCATACACTTATTCTAATTATACATTGATATCTCCATTATTTAACCTTAATGGGCATCTGATCATGCACTTTATTATGATCCCTTTCCCCGGGGTATGATTAATGTTATTCTGTATGATATATTTAAGTGGGGTTCTAGTCCTGAATAACTTAGTGGGAGTTGATGTAACTCACTTATGAAAGAGTAGTTTACTTGTATAGGTCTCCAAAGGCACCAGACCTAAATGATTCTTGTGCGTATTATTGTATTTTTTAATGAATGTTTTTCTAAAAAAATTAATATTTCTATATGTTATATATGGGTATTTACAAATTTTTCTATGCTATTTGATTATGGGTTGGAGTCATGATAAATTTTTATAAAAATATTAATAGTTGTTATAGAATGTTTTAGAATGATATTTCTATATCTAATAAAAATAGTAGAATAGGAAAAGGTATCCAATATTATAGTAGTACATTATATTTTGGATCATTAAAGGAAGGGTCTCAAGGATGATGGCGTGTTGTTTATATATCCTACTACTGAAATAAATAGAGTGAAATAATAATTGTTCCATAATTGGATTATCATGATCTGAAAGAAGTATTGTTGATTTTGTGTTCATCTATAAGGAAACGAATCAACCCTCACATTGAGATTTTATTACTTTCTAGTAGTAGAAGAGGAACAAAGAGTCCAAAATCACTAAAATTATTTCATATAAGGTATCTCTGAGTTTTAGATGCACTAATAACTATATCATAAGACAACATATCATTTTTACTTGGAGATGAGTGTTTTTTCTCCAAACTATGTTGGCCTGAAAGAGGCATTCATTTCTACAAACATTTTAAGAGACACCATAGTTAATAAAATGATGAATCCTTCAATAAAATAGTCCTTAGAGAAGGAGGATTGAGAGAGACCTTATTGAGGTAGTAAACTATCTATAATCATTATAATGGTTGTGGTCTTTCACATAGAATGACTGGAAGACAAATTGTATCCACTGAACAATGTATGATAGTTGATTTTTTCACATTGACACATTACTAGTAGGTTCTCATTGTCCGCAATGTTTTATTAATGGAAACAAGTAAAATACATATGAGCTTTGGGATTTATTGTTTTTCATATGTGTTGAAAAATTATGTATGATCGCTCTAAGGAGTTTCATATATTAGACATGTTTCTTCATATAAGGGTACATAATTCAACAAATGGGTGTAACTAAACAATATGAAAATATTTTATTTGGGAACACCATGAATAAACCCCCTTCCATCTACCTATTTGGGTGAATATATTCAACATGGTCCCAACACAAGAAAAAATAATAATAATGTTTATCTATCATTAATATACTAATTCCTATCACGCCATTATAATTTGATTGATCAAATGGTTTCATAGTATCCTCCATGCAAATTTATATTTATTATTTATGAGAATATAACTTCCATTAATCATTGTATATCTGATCTCTGCTAAAAAATTATATAACTAATATTGATTTATATCGTACAATAATTATTGACTCATTAAATATTCTATTAAATATCTACTACATACTAAATATAACGTAGTATTTAGGTAATTATAGTAATTAAATGAATTTATTTTAATCAAAATATTTCAAGTCAACTTTATTACAAATCATATTTTTTTTAATAACTATTTAATTTAGAAATATTGAAACGCATTGTTCCATTAGATATCCTCCTTGGTTAGTAGGGTTCCATGTGCACCATCCCAAGCCTATCTCAAATAGGCCAGGGGTTGGTGACTATAAACAAGAAGGAAAAAATCTATTATATGTTTAATTAACCCATATATCCTATGAATCCATACATAACCAATCATTCAAATAATCTAATCTATGCATATATATATTATTTTATGAAATGTAAAAAAGGAAGAAAAAATTATATATACCCCAATTCCATAAAATATAATTTCTAGTACAACAGGTAGAAATAATAGAACACACATATCCCAAAAATATAACCTAACATAATAATTTTTAAATAAAGGAATCACCATGACATGTTCACTCCATCCATGAGAACTGATATCCATGAGTCCCACAATGTTCCATTGTGTTTCAAACCCACTAGCTCCACACCCATCGAAATTACAACTAAATTAAATATCATCCATACAGACACAACATATGTGGTAATAGGTCTGATTAAAGGGTAAGTATTAAAATATCCAATTCGAAATGAAAAAATAATATTGGGCCTTAGGACATAGGCCATCTCACAACTTAGACCTGAACCATGCATCCATCAATCTCAAGGAAATATGGGAAATCACAATACATGGATAAATTTTAGGCATCACGATCCAATAAACTCACAATATTTGAAACCAAGGATACAAAGGATAAACCAATAGTCTACTAAATCCATGGAATGAGGAATCAAAAATGATCATCATTACCCCATGTAAAACACATCCATGAACATTTATCATTTGGAAACCACCTCCTTTCTCATCTGAATTAGGGGGAAACATCTCCCCCATCATCTTCTACAGAGGAAAACACCCAGAACTTATTCTACCAATGGGGTAATAAAACAAAATAATTCCACATTCGTAGAACAAAAAACTAAATCGAAACCTCAATAAGTTGGGAGTCATCCAAAAAACATAAAATTTAAACGGAATCATCGACCCTGAGTGACCCCACATGCAGTAGCATCACTAGTCACACATCATATTGGGAGAACAAAAAAAACTCATAAGTGAACTATTATTCATGTAATAACTCCCCATGATGTAAAAAATCCTAAATGAACACCTCATAATCATAGTATTGAATCTATAGTAAAGATTAGGTTGGAGATCCACACCTCTAGAATTAAATGATTCTAAATTGGGGTAACCAGTATAGTGGCCTAACATGGTCATACATAGATATTACTTTTTATTAGATTAATATTACATGTTTAACATAATGATCTATACTACAACTATGAAGGTTTATATTCATTAAAGAGTAGATAAAAATCCATTTATCTCCTAAAAGACCGTAAAAAATATCCCATAAAGGTCAACCCATTTAGTACTTTTCATATACAATCCCTACATTAAACCATTCATTAAAAAATGATTAACAAAAACATTTCAAAGGGTGATCTTAATTGCTCAATATGGATAAACATGGGAGAAATAAATCAGTTACCATATGAATGAACAAGATAAGAATAAGAGTTTGAGATTAAGAAAATACATTAAAATGTTCATACCCAATCTATCAACAATAATAAACAAGATTTAGGGAATAAATCATTATCATTTCAAGATACATGATTCATAAGAGTATGAAATCATCACAAATAATTCATGTACTATATGTCCATGTCATAAAAGTGTGGAACTATCATAGAAATAAAAAACCATTTCATATCTCAGTGTTAACTACCCTGAGTATCAAATTAACACATATATAGTCTGAACACATGTTTCCTAGAGTGGATCTTGCATATAAACTTGGATCTCATAATGAATTAATCACATAGATGAGTTTCATATAATGGATCAAGCACATCAACTTGTTCCCATAACAGATCAGACAGAGAGATTAATTCCCATAATTATATCCTGATATATAATACATAACCTAATTAGTTGGAGGGGTATATAATTTTGGTCCCACAAATCACATAACTAAAACCATAATTATGTGTAACAGAATATCATAAAACATTCATCATATAATCATATTATATGTTGTGAAAATAAAATGGGTTTCATAAACATTTCATCACCCCGTCATTTCTTAAAAAATGGAGAATTAGGTTGTTTCATATAAATATCATCATAATAAAAATATACCATCCATAAAAAGAATAATGATGGTACTATTGGATTATATCCCTAGTAGAACATAAGAAACACCAATGTTTATTATTTTTTATGAAAACAAAAATCCTTAAAAACATTCATATGGAACACTCACTTTCCATTTTAAAGTAAATTCTTTAAAAAATTAAAATATAAAAAATATTATTGAAAATATTTTCATTCAAAATAACTATGATAAATATTAATGGATGCTTAAAATAATTGAGAATTCATGATGGAAAGAATTTTTTTTCAGGTTTTCAATGTTAAAAGTAAATATTCCTTTCATTTTGTCATTAAGAAGGGAAAAAGTACCACATTCAAAAAATGAAAAAAATATTATATTAAAAATATTTCTTAAAAAGTAAAAAAATAATCAAATTTACTATAAATTATTATTGGTCAATATTAAAATAATTTTTGAATATAATTTTAGAAAACATAGTCAAGGAAGAGAAATATTATCAACCGAATATTAAAACATGGTCAGATTACCATAAAAACATTTTTCTAACAAAATATTTTCTTAAATTGGGGAAAATTAAATTAAAAGATATATTTAATAAAAATAAATATATTTTAAGGAATTTTAATGATTTTTTATTACATAGGGATCATTTAATTTCCACACTATAAATAAAATTATAGACCTTGCTGATTAAAATAAGATGAAAACCTAAATCCCACATCACCTTGGTAATATTTAAATCGTGATCTCCATGAATGAAATAATAAATGATTAATATTTAAATCTACATAAATTTCATAAGATTATTGATAAAAAAATCTTGGTAATTATATACACCACATAATATAAACAATTTGTAAATATGGCATGTGTCTGATTGAAATAAAAGTGAGATGTAAATCCCTTACCACTTTTGTAGAATTTGAATCATAATCCCAAGGAAAGAAATATCCTTATAAAGATATGTAAATCCCTAAAAAATTCATAATTAAGAATCATATACCATATTAATGGTAATTATATACCCAACATTGAAGAAACAAATGGTGAATATGGTATGCATGTGTCATACAAAAATAAATGTTAGCCGAAACTCCTTTACCACAAGTCTATCCATTCCTTAATAATGATAGAAAATTTTAAATAATAAATATATATTATTATAAATTTATTTAATAACCATAAAATCATATAATACAACTTATTATTTACTTTGGACTTTTTATCACATGTTTATTAAAAAAAATTGATTAACATCATTATTCACGGTGATAACTGCTTTGTTTTATATACATGTTTCATTTCAGATGTCTTTGTATTTAAACCTTGGTAATGGTTCCCTAATTAAAATAATTTCAATAATTATATAAATATAATATTTATGAATTATAAATATATAACATTTTCTAAAAAAAATTAGTATAAAAATGAATTACAACATTCATGGAAGTGGATGGCCATATGTTCGCATGAACATTGTTTTAAATCTTCAAAAAATTAAATAAAATAAAGTTAAAAATAATTGAACCATAGAGAATTATTATTATATAATATGTAACACCCTTGTTATGGAAGCCACCCAGAGGCGCCCCGTATCCGGTTGGTCACATGGACTCAATCACATTTCCCTAAACGCAAGAGGCTATCGACTAGCACCGAGGGCCTTGGATGTGATAGTGGGGAAACTATGCCTTCATTGACAGAGTAACACAACTGAAGATAAAGAAATATACAGTAGTAGAAGCAGTAAATATCCAACAACAGTAAACAGTGGAAGAATAAAATGATAAACAACTGGAGCACATATACATAAAGTGATGCATGATACATATATGTCTAGGAAAATATCCAAAAAAGTCACAATGCTGGAATACATCAGTGCTCAACCATAGTTCAAAATAACGATGATATACTCCTCATCATTGTAATCCATAACTTGGTCCCATGCTCTCCAGCTCCACAGAAAAACATGTACCTGAAGTTGAAGGGTTATTTCCCTTATCTATATATGGAGCAATATAATCTTTTTGGGCTGAAAAGTATGTCCCAGACAGAGTGTGAGGCTAAATCCCCGTAGGAAACCACCCTAAGATGTTTTCCTAACAGTCGGTGAATATATCACAGGTAAAAGTATAGAAAGTTTTAAACATAAAAGTAATCAGCAGTAAACAATACACAATTCAATATCAAGAAACAACTATGAAAAACAGGTAACCCTGTGTGAAGTACTATCATCCATCCCATGTGGTCCTACATAACAAGTTCAAGCAACCTTATTGGTAGTACACTCAGCATAACCCCTATGGTTCTATCATAAGAATTCATAAATATACTCTCTGAGGAGACTCATCCGTTCAATAACAATTGTAGTCTAGGTTAGTCAAGGACTCTCTGAGGAATCTCCATAGGTCAATTCCCCTTATAGCCCCAATGTCAAGGAATCTTTTAGGAAGATCACATGGTCAATTCCCCTTATAGCCCGGGTCGTTTAAAGACTCTCAAATACTCTCTGAGGAAGCTCACTTGGGAAATTCCCCTTATATCCTAGAGTGATCAGTGTAATTTGATGTAAAACAATGACTCTCTGTGGAAGATCTCATGGTCAATTCCACTTATAGTCTAACATAGTCCTAGGCTCTCTAAGGATGATCACTCAGTCAATCCTCCTTATAGCCTAAAGTGCTCAAGGAATCTATGAAGAATATCACTTAGTCAGTCCCACTTATAGACTATTACAACTGGTTCTCATGGCCCTATGTAGTTCAAAGAGCATAGAAAAGAAACATGTCCAATGTAATCCTACAGAATAACTTGGGTAAATAGTGTACAATATATCAAATATGTCAGAAATACAAGCTCTTCATCCTACAAAAACATGCATGGAAAATATACAAGGAGGAAAAACTAGATAAACAGGACCAAATGGTCGTAAACAGAACATGCATGGAAAAATCATGGCAGGAAAAAAATAGGGGGAAACGGTAAACACACAATACCCTGTTAAAGGGTATAGGTGTAATTTTCACATAATACTCAATGACATCAAAATGAAAGACACAATCCACCAACATTTATGTTAGGATATTTCTATATGTGAACCTCACATCTTGAATCACCATATAACATTGTAGATCTAAGAAAACATATAAAATGTTCAACCATTGATGACATGGAAAAGAGGAAAAATTGGAAGATGATGCTCTAGGAGAAGGAAGAACTCACTGATGCCATTCCAACACGACTGATGGTCATTGATTCGGAGGACAAATATAGGCATGGGAGTTCGCCGAAGATCCACTGTCGTACATGTTCTCTCAGACGAACAGAGCCTAAAAAAATATGGTTATGTTTGTCAGATGCCACCCATGTGCGTTTAATGAAAAAAATACAAGGCAGGTAACATTGAAGTACACGACATATACTCTCCTTTTATGTAATCCACATAAAGTGGCCTCCAATCACTCCCACAAGACTATGTGTGTGTTTACTACATGTCCAGCAGATGACCTCCTTCGGCAAGGAAGTACACGACATTTACTCATAAAGTACATGGCGTGTAAAGAATAAATTTCCAGAAACTCCTATTTTCTCAAAAACTCCCGAAAAAGGAAATACATAACTGAAAAGATGATCTGGGATCTAAGATAATATAAATATATTTATATATTATTAATTAAATCTATATGTATTAACATCCATGTATTTTGGAGATAATAAATGAATCACATTGCTTTGTGGTGGTGGTAGTCCACACGTATGCACGAGCGATGTTATCATTTTCCAATGGTATAGAAGACAAGAAGGTAGGTGTTATATTATCATTAACGATAAATATATTTTTTCATAATTATCATATATAAACTTTAGACTCATCATAATAACCACTCATTAAATAGAGTGATTAAAATTTTACTGTATTTTTACGTGGAGAAGATAAGTCATATATACACACATATTATACGTTCACATAACATTTGATAAGAAAGAGGATGGAAAATGGTGGTTTCATAAAAAAACATTTTAGTATATTTATAATACTTAATTAATTAATTTGGTATAAATACAACTTATTTTGGGGAGGTAAAAATGGAATTTAAATGAAAGTGATAAGTTAAGGTTATTACCACTCCTTTGAAACAACTCCTTTACATCACCTCTTAAGGACCCTAGAGTTGGACTTTTGGTATATAAATAATATAAATAATTTGTATAATTTTTTTTACAAGTAGATTTTTTAGAGATAAGATGATATATAAGGCTCAATGTGGTGTGATTAATGTAATGTAGAAGGTCTCTTTAATAAGTAAGGGGCGGGGCACTCTTGGTATTTCCTAAAATATTAAAATATAAAAAATTATTTATCCACTAAAATATATTCCAAATGATTGTGGATTCAAATATAATATAATAAATAGATTAATTCCCATTAAACAATAATTTTCTTTAGTTTTTAGTAGTGTCTTAAACCTGATATTTCTGTTTAACCCCTTAGTTAACCTCTTTTAAGATCAATTATGGTAATGTATTCTTCACTCTTAAAGCATTCCAATATTACTTAAAATGTGACAGTGACTAAATAAATTTAAAATGGGTGAAATTTATTACCATTTCCTATCCACCTTGCCCCATTAAAAAATTGGTGATTTTTAAATAATTTAATTAGTATTATTTTGATAAAATTTCATTAACGTCAATTATAACAATATTCATTTAATTTCGTTTAGAATAAATAAAGCTAAATTTGTAATCATAATAAAATGATTTTCACAAAAAATAATATTTCATATTTACCTATAAAATTAATATAAAATAATAAAATATTTTATTTTTATTACTTATAGTATTTTTAATTTTTTTATTATATTTTTTTCATATATGAATTATTACATCAGTGTTGTATCCAAATATACTGTAATTTTATAATTACTAAAAATAATAAATATATTCCCATTATGAATATTATTCTATTATTATAAAAATATAAATTCAAATTCATTCCTAATTTTCCCCCATGTTGACTCATAATAGATATTTAAAACTAAGAGAGTGACATTTTGAATTATTATATGATTTAAATATTATGTACATTATTTTAAAGGAAACCATTTATTTAAACAATTAAATTTAGAGAACAATGTGATAAGGGTGAAATTTAATTCATAAGAAAATAATTATAAGGAAATATTATGGCCTTATCACATAGTTTTAACATAGACTATACCAATTTACCTTTACCGAGGTGATAAATTTTTCAAAAGTTACAGTTCATAATATCTATAAATAAAGGGGAACTATTCAAAAATTTCTAAAATCATGATTCCAAATATGAACTAAATTTTCTCAAATTCAATTTTTATTAGTTATTGAAATTAATTTAAAATAATCATGATAAACTTGAAGAAAACACCTTTTTAGAAAAATACATTTTTATGTATAAAACTAAATTTATTCTTATCCCATGTCTAAAAAAATAATATAAATGGTAAAATGATTTATTTAATATAAAAAATATTTTATATAGTTAAAATATTTCAATAAATAGTGAATAAATTATTCTTTAATGATAATAACACATTGAAAGCATAAAAACAAATTTTATAAAAAATCCATTTTATTTTAAAATTATTTTTATTTTAATTTATAATAAATTCATAGCCAATAAATTAATTTTAAAAATATTTGACCATATTTATTTCATAATTTAAAAAGTTTTTTAATACCCAAAAATAAAATGACTAGTTGATAACTTTCACCTAATAACATATTAATTATATCTCACGATTTGTTGATACTAAGTGTTTTTTAATGAAAGATATCAAAGAAAATAAATTTATTTAAAGAGAAATATTTCATAAAATGATAGGGGGTTACATTCTACAACCATTAAAATTAAATTATACATTAAATTTATTCCCTTAGATATAAATAGATAAGGATATTTTTGTCTCGTCACATCCTCAGGTTACCACATAGCTTCCTCTAATTTGTTGTTTCACCATAAAACATTGACCAAGTGAGTTGTATTTATTTATAGTAATTTCTCTCTGTGATACAGAATATCAATTGGTTTTTCTACATTATGGAAATCTTGATCTAGTATTAATACTTCTTAGTTTAGTACGTGTGAAGGATCACGTATGAACATTCACACAAGAGATATATGGAACACATAGAGATGGATTTAGTGGATGTTATAAAAGATTCAATACATCCCTAATATGATCAAGAAATTAAAGGGAATGAATTTATATAAGGATAAAATTTAAATTATTTTCCAAACTAATCACTCCCATCCATGGACATATTTTTTGGAATACATTATCACAAACTTCCAACTCCAGATATCACTGAAAATTATTAGCATAACTTTTATGCCAACACCGTGTTTCTCTTATGTGTTGTTGAATGTCTCACACCAGATATTATATTTCATTAGTTATCTTAGGTCCCAATATATTTAATCCTAAAAATTCAACCCAACACATTGGATTTATTCACTTATTACTATATAGGCCTTTAAATGGATGTGTATTAATTCTTGATTGAAAGGTGTTATTGTAAGAAAACTACACCAAAAAGTGGTGTTGATCCCAATCTATATTGAATTACATAGAGTAAGATCTCGATATGTATTCTTGTATTCTAAAAATACACTCAAACTAACCATCAATCTAAGGATGATAACATTGTCAACAAATAATATTGTATCTAGTACCTTTTGAATAATTCAACAGAACATTGAGTTAAACATCATATCTCAATAGGATATAATAGGGAGTGATAATCCATGAAATATTACCATTTCCATATTATATAACAACATTGATCAAAAGATAAATACTTTTATTGGAAATGAAGTGTGTAACTTCTTATAGTGATCAGCTACAACATAAACAATAAATTTTCCCTTATATAATCTGGGTATTCTAATTAAAACCCCCATAGAGATGTTTGATCATTTCCATTCTGGTATATGTAATGGTTGTAACATCCTGTTTGAATTCTATCTCTCATCTTTAACTATTTAATAAACCAATCACCATGATAAAAACATTATGGTAACTCTCTTGATTTTAACCCAAATTAAATATTTTTTTATACCAATATACATAATTTTTATTAAAAGATGATTAGAGAATTAAGAACTATGAACCTAATTCAATTGATCCTTTTTCAAATACACTATAAACAGAACACATAAATGGTTATGGAATATTATCATTCCATAAAAATAATGGATGAATTTAGAAACATTTATTTCCGTCTTCTACAGCTCTATATCCTCCTTATACACCTATTTAATACCACCATGGATAAATGGTCAATCATTCATATAACAAAGATAATATGTTTCCCCTTCCATAATGATTTGAAGATTTATACTTTGAAAATCCTGAAATATTGAATCTTTTGTGATCCTTGTCATATATTATCATTCATGATCCTTTTGAATCAAGGAATCTTCTAACTTTTTCACTTTCCTAAGACGGTAATGTATTCAGTTGTAATAATAATTAATCATCTCCAAACAAATTATCTAGCCCATATTCAGCTATTTCTATGTGAAAAATATACTTCAAATATTCATGATCAACATATATATATATATATATATATCACACCATTATCTGAAAAGATATTTCCTCTATATCATTATGGAAAATTTACCATATTAAAATCTAAATCATGATTTGGGTAACTTTTCCCATTAACCATCATTTGGAATGAGGTATCAACTATCACTATATAATTTTTCATGGGGATTCATCCCAGTACATTCATTGATGACTCACTAGAGAATATAAAAACTCATCCACAATAGGGTAGCATAAGAATATATTCACAGACAAACCATCTATTCGGTTTCATTAAATATTATTTAAAATCAATTTTCAAATAAAACATGGGTCCCTTCTAAGTTAAATTAGTCAGTGGATTAGACAAATATAAGAAATTATACCAAAATCATTAGTAATATTTCTTATGACCTAGATTATGGGGAAGGTGGATGTATTCATGTGTTTTCATTTTTTTCATGGAATGTTTTTGGAAATCACCTCACATTGTATCTTGGAAGAATGCTTATTGAAGATTTTATTAAAAATAATCAGAGCCATGTTTTCAAAATAGTCGGATACATAATTTCAAATGAATTGGACTCATGTTTTCTAAAAAATTGGATTCACTCTGTCCATCGTAATGAGGAATTCATTATCATCTTGATAGAGTGAATCGGTCGAATGGAGAATCCATCCTGCTGAATGTAAATGGCCTCTCGATTCACTCTGAATCTAGTGTGAACGAAGTGTATTTTTTGAGGAATTATTGGAGTCTCTTGAATATGGTAAATTAAATTGCGATGATGATTTGACAAATTTTATTTCATATAAGTCATATGTTTATTAGAGAACTTGTGATGTGATATTGATGGAATAATGGGGGTTTAAATAGTGGTTTCGATTGAAAAGGTGGATCCAATTTAATAGGGGGTTCCAAATGAAAATTTGGTTCCAATTGAAAAGGTGGTACCAATTGAAAATATTGTGCTGATTTAGAATATTTTTCCCATTGAAAAGGTTGTGCCGATTGAAATGATGGAGCCAATTGAAGAGTAAGATATGGTGCATATAGTTTTTCAAAATGATCGAATCCAGTTTGAGGAATAAATGAACATACCCAGAATGATGTTGCCTAGAATGATCATATCCAGAATGATCATACCAAATATAATCATATTCAGGCCAATTTTATTCAGAAAATATCGTACCTGAGTTGAGAAAAATAGAATGTATCTTAATGAATGGAAAGTTACTATTCTTTCCAACCCATGTGTGACAATGAAAAATCTATTCTCAAAAGAATTTAATGTTATGAAATAGGTCATGATACTATCATAGGATTGTGAAAGATATCTTTTTTATATTGGGTCATGAGAAAAGAATTATAGAATGAGATCAACAATGTTTCCAACCATTTCAATTGGGTGGAATTTCATTTTAGGCTTCTAACTAGGTCAAGAGAAGAGGAGAAGATGATGTTTTGAATATCAAGTGGTTTAAGATAAAAATAGATGGATGTTATCTAATTAATTCCCAAGAGGGACGATTAAATTTCAATGAATGATTTTGATTTAAATCAGTTATGAGAATTTTATTAAGAAATCAGAGTCATGTCCATTTCATCATACATTTGTTTTCAATTGATAAAGATATGTGTGTTGAGGAAATTAGATAGAGAAAACGTATACTCATTTATTGAAATATTATCGACGATTCAAAAGAAAGTTTGAACAAGGAGATTATGTTCTAAAAATAATTGAGAATATTTTATAAGAGTTGACGGAGTCAAAATTCACTCGATATTTTAGGTGATTTTGATAATAAGGTGATTTTGATTAAGCAGGAAAATTTTTAGGATTCCCACCAAATAATCTCAAGGGTCGTATATAAAAGGAAAAGTACTCTGTATATTCTAACAAGTTAGTTAGTATAGTTCACTCTAGTAGAGAGATAATATAATTGATTTTAGTGAGAGAGATAATATACCATACTAATATTAGTTAAAAAAAATTCAACGGAGGGAAGAAATAGTAGAAGAGAAAAGAGTGTAACATTGTTTTTAGGTGATCCTCATACTCATGTTTTGTAGTACTCGGAAGATAATTGTATTCAGCAAGCCAATTATTTCTGTCTAATCATTGTATTAGGATAGATTAATCAACATTGGGATTTCTGTATTGGGTTTCATGGAGTAAGGATGAATCATACTAGGTTTTGTCGTACACAGGAATTGAAGTGGTTCTGATTCATTTAAATTTTACTTTGAATGAACCTCGGACAAGAAGAATCTTATTGGAGAGATAGAAATTTGGAGGAATTGTACTAATAAAATTATACCCAGGAAAATCGAACTCACCTTTCCATAATAATTTTGATAATTTTCTTACCTTCTTCTAGGATAGAAAGTGAAGAATTTTATTTTAATTGAATACATCAATTAAATTGAAAATAATAACACGTAAAATGAGTTGTTATAAAAACATTTTATTTCCCAATTTGTGCTAAGAGGTTGCACAAACACTATTAGAAATTTTTGACATAGTGCCACACTAGTGTAATAGTATATCGATCTCATTGTATTCTATGTACTGATTTCTAGTGGATTTTATGAAATTGGATCATTTACACACTATAAGAAGGACCTAGACACTGTTATTGAATTGTGAACCTTAAAAATCATTTTATTCCTATGGGTGACATTTGGACTTATTTTATCATGGAATTTAAATATTTAACAGAAGTAAAGAGTTGTTTCAACTGGAAGGAATCATAAAAGAAAATAAGTATCATCGATTCACCCATCCCCCTATCAGTGTTACAATCATCCTAATAAGTAAATTTCAAGTGGTATTAGTGTGTAGGTTCCCTTGTCTTATTTGTTACTAATGAAGAATTTGAATTTTGTGAATATTAATGTCATTCTAATCTTCAATGGAAAGAATTATCATATCTAGAATGATTGAATTTTCCCTTATAATATATCTATCAGTTATGATGTTCTTGAATCAACAAAAGATGGGTTTCATCCCATTGACGATAAAGATCCTATTACATCTATTGATACGAAGAATCTTGAGAATTATGGAAGGATGGAGAATTCTATATTATCATAAATTCCATAAAGTTAATTCTTAAGATTCGAATGTGTTACTACAACAAAAGGTATATGGGATAAATTTAGAAGAATATATGAGGGATATAAAAATGTAAAGAAGGAAAAAATCAAAATTTGGAAATTGAAATATGAATATTTGAAGATGGGTGAGCAAGAATTTTTTGGGGACTTCATTACCAAGGTGAATTAAACTATGAGTACTATCAAATGTCTTGGTTAAAATCATGACGAATCTATAGTTTTTGAAAAGATCATGAGAATATCTTCTAACCAATTCATCGTAAAAGCTTCATCATTATAATATAGAGATCCTGAAACATTATATCTTGGTGTTTTTCATAGAACACTTATTACTTATTAAATGAGAAGAGAGAATGTTATGAGAAGAAAAAAAAAGAATTTATAGAGAAATTTATTTCAAGGATTAAATGAATTATTAATCATGGAATATTATTTTTAAGAACAATATGGTGATTTTGACTCAAAAAATGAGGTGTGTAAAAATATATATGATATTTTATCCCTATTTTCTAAAATTATGAATATACATACATGAAAAAAAAGTAAAAAACCCATGAATTTTTTTGAATGTGGAAATTTTTTCATTTTGTGGCTAACTTTTCTTGGAGAAAGAATGAAAATGATATAGATAAAGAAGAAAAAAGACAATAAGATCATGGAATAACTAGGGTGATAAATGAAAAATTTATTCCATTGGTAATGATAAGAAATTATCCAAATTCAAAAATAATAATCTTCTCATATAAATATAATGAAGAAGAATGATATTATACTGAATATGAAAAATCATTTGAATATGGTATTGAAAGTTCATTTATTGAAATAATGCATGATGAAAAATTCATAGTCAGTAGTTCTGAAGAAGAAGAAAATGAACTTGAACATTATTTGAAATAAGAGTTGAAATAATGTATATGAATTATCAAAATGATTGAAAAGAAAACCAATAAATTGTATGATGAATGTTGTTAAACAAGAAACCAAAAATGTTTGTCTGATGAAAATGTGAATCTGGAGATAGTGATTTATGATTTCAAGAAGTCTCTTGAAGTATAAAATTATTTTAATGAGTATCTGGATGTGAATCTGAATGTAAAAGAAGAAGAGTTTTAAATATTCAACAATAATAATCTAAATATTAGTTGATAAATAAAGGTTTCCAAAACACTACTACTGATGTTGGTGGATTTTCTCATAATGATAAACTTGCGATGGTTCAAAAAAAGTTACTTTCAAATGGGGAGAAAAAATATGGAATTAATTCTAAATTTGTTTTGGAAAATTCATGTATTTGTCCAAGACTATAAATGTTTGTAATTAAAAATTATCAAAGAAACCTATGTCTATAAAAGTATAAAATACTTCTTATTCTATTAATTCTGAAAAGAAAGAGAAGAATGTTTCTGAGAAATGTTCTCATAAACCCATCTAGTATGGATGGTTCAGAGTAAAATATTCTTTTTATTGTTATTTTTGGTATTTTGTGGGTTTCATACACACAAGATGTATGTTTTCATTCAACCCATAACATTACTATTATCCAAGAGGCTATGAATTTCAAATGTTAAGGGAGAGTCAATTCCCCCAAAAGAAAAATACATAGAATGTTGTTTTTAAGAAGAATTAAAAGAGTGGAATGATGATTTTAAATAGGTTCCATCCCCTATAAAGTATTTTTTAAAGGGGTGAACAAACATTGAACCTTGAAAAAATATGTCTAGTCGTTTTACCAGCACAATAAAAGATGAATAACGATACTCAAAAGCTATAAGTAATGAATGAAATGAAAGGATAAAAATCTCTTGTTGTTAAAACAAAATTGAAATCTTCAAAGGGTGAATGACCTTGGATAATTGATAGGGGTGTTCTGCCCACGTGACAGGAGACTTGAAATTGTTGAATAATGTGATTGATTTTATAGAATGAATGTTGACACATTCGAATGAAGAATATGTAGAAAAAAAGTTGTTGGATCAACCATCATTTTAAATAAAAATATGACATCCATGAAACAATTTTATGATGATGGGATGAAACACATTTTGATAACTGTTTCACAATTTTGTTATTAGGGTATAATAGTTCACTTCATGAAAGATGGGTTTTTTTTTAAAATATTAAATATGCTATGAAGATTGCTACAAAAGTCAAAAGTAAAAAAAAACAAAATTGGTTTTAGGTTAGTGAAATACATAACTTTTGTAAAATGATATTGGTTGAAGAGAATCAGTTGTGGCGTAAAAGGCCTATGAATATGTGTAAAAGAAACATGACCAATTTCTCAAAAAGAGAGGGTGTTTTATACATTCCTGACATTACAATAAGAATTGATTGGTGTTGCACAATCTTCTATAAAGGAATGATTACAATTTATATACATATTGAATATGAGATTGTTCAAGATAACCCCTAGATATTATTAATTCTAATATTTTTGGGCTGATGATAAAATAATCAAAAAAAAAAAGAGATAAGTACATCATTAATTTCATTGATGATTTAACACTCATTACTTCTGTTGTGATTAAAAAACACAAATTAGAAGCATTGAACGTTTTTATAATTATTATAAGGATTTTTTAGAAATAATGTGAGTATTTAGTGAAGAAGTTATGAATAGATCACTCTGGTGAAAATAGAAGTGAATAGTTTGAAGACAATATTGAGAATAAATTAATTCATCATGAGTATAGTTACCCACACACTCCCCAAAAAATGGGATTAATGAAATAAATAACATAAGATTGGTGGAAATGGGAAGAACTATGCTACTTGAACATGGTCATTCGCAATAGTTTTGGAGGTGAGACATGAGTATTGATTTTTGTATTCAGAACCATTGTTTCTACATGCCTCAATCAGGTATGACTTCATAATAATTGTTTTATGTAAAAACTACACATTTTATGAACCTTATATATTTTGGGAGTCCATATAATATAAAAACGAAAGGTGTTAACTATGGTCAGTTTGAGAAAAATAGTGAATTTTGAGTCTTTCATGTATATGATCTGGAAGTAATAGGATACAAATGCTAAAAAAATATGAAGAATCATTGATTCAGTTGATTATAATGTGATTAAAGGATATTAGAAAGAGAAACAAGCTTAGGAATACAATGAAGTTGATAAATTTGAAGAATACAATTCTGATAAAGATATAAACATTTGTTTTCCTATTCAAGAAGAATAATTGGACTCAGTTTTTTACAATGATGAGGAATACAACTGAAAGTCTCATCCAAGTATGAGTAATCTAGTAGAGGCTTAGAAAATTAATTGTGATCAATGTGATATTGTTCAAACAAGAAGAAAAACCAATTCAATTACACATACTTCTCTATCATCGAAATTGGAAACCACTGATTTTAAAGAAGAATTTGAGAATTTGGAATGGGTTCAAGCCATGAATGAATAATTGGTTCAAATTGAAAAGAATGATACATGGGAACTCATACCCATTCCAAAAAAGAGAAAAAAATTATTGTAACAATGTGGGTTTTCTAAAACAAGAATAATGAAGAATGTGAAGTGATAAAAATAAAGAAATATTGGTCAGAAAAGTGTATTCTCAAAATAAATTCATTGATTTTGATGAAACCTTTTCTATATATTCAATATTCCTAAAATCATAATCTTTCTTACTATAACTGCAAAACGATGCGATAATATCATTCAAATTAATGTTAAATTCTCATTCCTGATTGGTGATCCTTTAGAGGATGTTTATATTGAACAACCTTGTGGATTGGTTGTTCGAAAATGATAAATGTTACGTGTGTATATTTAAAAGTATTTATACGGACTAAATTAACATATAGGGTCAGGGTATTTCAAATTGGAAACATGCATAAGGAAGATGAGTTTTAAAAAATAAAGAGTGGATAACAATATTTGTATTAGATAAATTCAAGATCATTTCTTTATTGTAATTATTTATGTTGATGACATTACCTTTGATTGGAATGATGAATGAGCTGGTGAAATATTTTCGTAGGAAATGAAGAAGGTATTTGAAATTTCAATGATATGAGAAATTAAATACTTTCAAGGGTTACAAATCATGAAAAAGAACAACTACATTTATCTATCCCAAGTAGAGTATGCTAATGAACATCTCAAGAGGTTCAAAATGGAAGATGGAAAACCAATTTACACATCAATTTTAGAGGGAAAAAGATGAGTAATGATGGATAAGGAAAATAGGTTGATCAAAAAGAGTATCACAAGATGATTGGAATCCTATTTTATTTGATTACATCAAGTTCCGACATTGTTTATATTGTTACCAAATGTAAAATATTTCAGATTTATCCAATGGAATCACATATTATTGTTGGAAAAATAATTCTCAGACCCATAAAAGGTACAACTGAATTTGGGATCAGGAATTTCACCTTAGATAGTATTGATTTATCTGGGTATTTATATTTATATTGGGTAGCAAATAATGATTCTAGAAGATCGAAATTTAGTGAATTATTATTTATGGTAAATAATTTTGTTTATTGGCATTAAAAGAAAAATAATTCAGTAACAATAGGTATAGTTTAAGCTGGTTTTGTTATTTTCACTCAAGATTCTACTCAAGTATATTGGATGAAAACTCAATATAATGATATATATTTGGAACTGAAGTTACCCTTTCTCTTGGGTTGTGATAATCATGGAATAATCAATCTCACCAGGAATCTAATTAAACACTATCATTTGAAACATACATATATAAAATATAATTTCATAAAATACAATGTGAAGAATAATGAACTGAATATATAGTATGTTCCAATATCATAAAAAGTTGTTGAAAGTTTCACAAATCATTTACTGAAGGAATCACTATAACAATTGAGGTTGAACATGGGTGTGTAACCACTTTATCATCAAGGATTAGGTGTGGGTTTCTATCACCTCTCCTATCTTACCATTGGATTGTATTTTCATGTGGGGTAATTGTATTTTTTTTAAATCTATTTCTTAAAAGAGATAGTTGTTGGTCAGTTGTGAATTTATCATGGTTTTATGAGTGAACTATTTTAACTGTTTGTTGGAGTGGTTGTTGGAAATAAATTTTTTCCAACAAGGTTGAAGAAGATTTCAGGAATAAATGTGAAGATGTTGTCATAATCACTACTTTTGGATATCGTGTATTTTTATGTGATTGATTTTTTTTTACAAAGTGTTATCTCATGTAGTCATGTAATTTTTGACAAGTGGTCCATTTATTTAGAATAAAATGTTTAATGATTTATGAAACATGATTAATAAAAATATATAAAGGGGGATACTATTAGGACCATGATTATGAATAATGTCATTTTCTTCATGTGTTATCATTTCATGTCAATTAAATTTTTTTGAAATCACCTCGATTTCTATCTTTTAAAAAATCTTATTAAGGATTGTTCTCAAAAGAATAAGATTCATGCTTTTAAAATAATCAGATCCAGGTTTACAAAATAATATGACATAGGTTTTATGAACAATCAGATTTACTATGTCCATCATAATGAAGAATTTATTATTATTGCGAATGATATAATTACTTGGATTGAGAATACAACATGATGGATGTAAATAGTAACTAGATTCACACTGAATTCAGTGTGAATGATGTGGTTGTTTTGATTTAGTATCAGAGCCTACTAAATATGATAAATTAAATTATGATGGTGATTTTTATTATTTAAAATTATATAAATCAATACATGTTAGGAGAAATTTTGATGAGATCTTGATGGAAGAAATTAGGAGTAAAATTTTGTGCAAATTGATAATGTTGGTGCCAATTTAAAAGGTGGTTGCGATTGAAAAGGTGGCGCCGATTGAAAAGATGGTGTCAACTAAAAAGGTGATTCCAATTGAAAAGGAGGGGCTAATTGAAATGGTGGTGTCAATTTAAATGATGGATTCAATTGAATAGTAATATATTATTCTGATAGTTTTTTAAAATGATCATATATGGGCGGAGGAAGAAATGAACATTCCTAGAATTATCAAACACAAAATGGTCGTATCAGGAATAATTATACACAGGATGATCATATCTAGACCAATGTTGGTCCGAAAAGATTTTACTCGGGTTGAGAATAAAATAATGTAGCTGTAATGAAAGGAAAGATACAATTCTTTCCAATCCAATTCTGATGATTATAATGATGTTCACAAATGAATTTAATGTCATGAATGAAGTCATGATAGAAGAACATGATTGTGAATGATGTTTTTTAAGTGGTTCAAAAGAAGATAATGATAGATTTATATTAATAATGTATTTGACAATTTCAAAAGGGTTTGAATAAATTTTTATGTTTTGGAATATGTCAATATAAGAGGAGATTATGAAGATTTTTATCTCATGTATTCCATGAGAAAAAGAGAATGATATTGCTGAATAAATTTTCACAAGGCAGATGAACATATAAATTAATTATTTTGATTCGAATATGATATGTAAATAACATTCAACAAAACTATATGGTATCCATTTATTCGTAATGTTTTTTCAACTAATAAATAGATTTTTATTGAAGAAATTAGTTTGAGATAAATTGGACTAATGTGTTGAAATCATAATGACGAATCAAATGAATGTCTAAATAAAGAGATAATGTTTGAAGAAGAATCAATAAGCCTTGATAAGTGTTAATTAAGTCATAATTTGCCCCATATTTTAGGTGAAATTGAGATTAAAGTTAATTTGATTAAGTAGTTAAATATTTGGCATTCCTGCCAAATCATCTCGAGGGTCACATGTTAAAGGATATGTACATTTTAATTTCTAACGAGTTAGTTAGAACAATTCAACTAATAATCATAAATAGGTTTTATCATACTTATTGAATCATTATATGTGGATTTCCAATTATATTCGGTTGATCATCATATCAAGTTGGATTAATCAACATTGAGATTTTTTTATTTGGTATCTCAAACTGATGAATAATCAAAATATGGTTTATCATTCATAGGAATTGATGTTGTTCTAATTCATTTATATTGTAATATGAAAAGAAAATTAGACTTGAATAATCATATTAGGGAGAATCTGATTCGGAAGAATTGTATTGGGAAAATCAGACTCAGTTTTCCATAACAATTTCAACAATGTTCAAAGCATATTATGTGTAAGAATGTGAATAATGTTATTTTAATTGAATACATATGTTTGATTGAAATTAAGAATAGGTTACATTAGTTGTTACAAAAACATTTTATTACCCTATTTGTGATAAGAGGGTGCACATGCACTACTGTAATTATTTACATATTTGTTACACGAGTGTAAGGGTATATCATACTCGTTGAAAACCATGGACTTATTTCAATTGGATTGTATGGTATTGGATCATTTCCAAATCATACCAAAGACGTAGATTTTTTTATTGAATAGTGAACCTTGTAAATATTTATGTTCTTATAAATGGGTGTTGGATTTGTTTTAATAGGGAAATTGAAATATTCAAAATGAGGTTAATTATTATTCAATTGGAAAGAAATATGAAAAAAGAGTATCCCTGATTCACCCCCTCCCCATCTCAGTGAAACAATTATCCTGATTGGGAAATTTCAATATTTAGAAAAACCAATAAAATTTCAAATCATAGTCACAATACCTAGTTTGGAAAAACATTCAACAACATTATTATTTGATGGATTCATTGATATACAATTAATTGAGACAATGGGATCCAGAAATGAAAATTTTGGCATCTAAAATTCATACATTTAAATTTAACATATATATTCCCCACCATTAGGGTCTTTAATATACTCCTTGAATGATCTTCATCTACTTCCATACCCTTCGAATATATAATAAAATCTTCTATAAAGACTACTAAATATTTATCAAGGTAATCAATATGTATTATATATATTAAACACCTGACGATAGTGGGGGAATTTGTAAGACCGGATATAATTTATATAACTTCACAGTGTCCATATGTTTTATGGAATATTTTTTTAAGATTATCCTTTCTCACAACCATCAACTGTTAGTACCAATATTGAAGAACAATATTATAAAAGCATTGAGATCCTCATAATGGACAATGAAATTGTCAAAATGGGGTAGGGGAAACTTTTTCATGATAGTGAAAAAGTTAATTTATAGATAATTAATGTAGAGTCACATTGATCCATTTTCTTATTAACAAAAATAACAGGTGATATACAAGGTAATTCACTTTTATAAATAAATCCACTATCAATATTACCCTAGAGTTTTCTTCAGTACATGTAACTCAATAGGGTCCATTCTATATGGAGTCTACATAATAGGTATATCACAATTTATGGGTGCTATTAAGAACTCAATTCCACAATTCAGTGGAAGACCAAGACATTCTTCTATAACTACATAAAAAACTTTCGTTAAATGGCCATATCATTGATAATGATTTTCTATCAAACCATCTAATATAAACACACATTTTAAAATGAATAAAGATCCATATAATCTATTTTATTCCCAATAGATGTTAATATTTATCATCATGCCAAAAGAAAATCATATTTTGGTTCAAAATCTAAATCATAACTTCCCTTATTCAGAAATTTATGTGTGAATCGTGTAAATAAATCAAGTCCATGATCAAAATAACATAGAACACAACTATATGGTGAATAATGATATTTTTTGGAATCACATTACCACAAATTTCAATTGTATAATCATTGAAGACTTAATATGTAACCATAATACTACATGGAGTTTTCACTACTGACTCAACATCTAATAATTGAGGATATGATTTTATATTCATTAATACATTTCATGATATATTATAATTTATTAACAACGATACAATATGTTCAGAAATATTTGAGTATATATCTTGCCACCACAACATCATCAGTTTATCTTCACCCATATATTGAAACCAAAATTGTTTTTTTATCATAAAGTATCACTAATCAGGGTAAAAATCATATACTTATGAAATATTTTTCATGGAATGTATCAAATATAAACCCTTCTTATTAATCAATGGAATATTAGGTTCATCCTAGGATATCAATAGTCGTTACAAAAATATTAGTACGTTTTCCTTTACTTATATTAATCCCCATGGTTCTTGCTAATGTTTTCTCATCCTAGCTTCAAAAGTTAACTAAACATTTCCCTAATAGTGACTATAATAGACCGGTATTTTCATACATAGATATTACATCTTATTAGTCTAATATTCCATATATATCATCATAATCTATAACAAAATAATGATTATTTACTATCATTGGATATTATATAAAAAATCATCTTGTCTCACGACTGATATTAAATATCTCCCAAAATATATAATCATTTAGTACTCTTCATGGACAAGACCAACTTGAAACCATTCTTCATAAACAGGGTAAATGAAATATATGATATGGTGAGCTCATGTGATCAATATGGGTAAACATGTGATAAATCAATTAATGATCATATGAAAGAACAATATAATAATAATGTTATGAAATCCTGAACATAAAAAAAGTTCATACTCAACCTATCATATATTATGAAAAATATTCATGGAATAAAGATTTATCATTTCAAAAGAAAATATTCATAATAGTAAGAAATCATCATAAATCAATCATGAAACATAATTTCATGTCATAAATAAATATCACCATTATACTTTAAGAAACCATTTCATATGTAGAGGATGACTAAAAATACTATGAAATCATAATGGATCTGGGATCAACACATATTTCATATAGTGGATTAAGATGATTGAATAGTTTCCCATAATTCAACAGGAACATCTACTTCATTCTCACAATAGATCATTCCAATCGACTTGTTTCCTAAATCAGATCAAGAACATGAACATGGTTTCCCTAATTGTTTCATTGATATTATACATTTTCAAATTTATTTGGTATGTTATAAAATATTTATCCCGCCCATGAAATAATTAAAATTTTACATATATGTTACATTAATACATAAATTAGTCATGAAATTAACATTTTATAACACATGGAATGAAAATGGGTTTTATAAATATTTCATCAATCCATCATAGCATAACCTAGGAAAAATAATTGGGTTTCATAAATATATCATCATCATAATCACAAACCATCTAGATAAAGAATAAATATGGTACTATTTGATCATATCCCTAGTAAAACATAAGAAAAACCTAAGGTTGTATTCTATAATGAATAAAAATACCATTAAAAGCATTCTTCATAAAAATAACCTTTCTATTTTGAAATCATTTATTTAAAATATAAAAATGAAGAAAATATTTTCTGAATATATCTATTCTAAAATAACTATATAATATAATAAATTTATCACCATTTGAATGATCATTCATTAGGTCCGATCATTTTTTATGTTATATAATTTAAAAGAAAACTACCGCTCCAGATTTTTAGTTATAATGGTAGCTCCCTAAAAATGATATTAATAGTCATTTTAAAACATTTTTTAAAAATTAAATAAATTTAAAAAATTAATTTAAAAATTAATACGAATATTATAAAAACATTCATGAAATAAATTAGAAAATAAGAGCATAAAAGTGAAAGATTCCCGACTGAATGCTAAAACAGGGTAAGTTTTCCTTACAAAAATTCTGTCAATATCTTGTATAATTAAAATGATTGAAATTAATGGAAAACATGTATTTTTTATTAATAATTAGTATATAATAAATATCAAATGGATTAATCATATCATGAAAATTTAATTTCCTCCACAAAAATTCAAGCATAAATAATTCCAATTAAAATATGATTGAAACATAATTCCATTACCCCATTAGTTACAATTGAATCACATGCCCCATGAAAGATATAAATTTACATGGATATTTAAATCACCATATCATTAATAATAAGATCCATAAAATACATTAATGGTTATTATATATACCACATAAACGATATAGGTGTTTAATATGGGATGTTTCTCATATAAATAAAAGATAGACAAAAATCCATTACCATATTGGTAACATTTGAATTTTTAGACACATGAAATAAATAAACTCATATGGATATTCAAATATATATATATATATATATCAACAAAATCAAAATAAAATACAATCATGTCATGTATATACACCACATAAAATAATTATGTGTTTAATATATCTTGAGACTTACAGAAATAAAAGTGAGACGTAAATCCCTTACCTCTTTTGTCACCTTTTCTCATTAATGTTAGAACCAATTGAATAATAAAAATAGATTTATTATAAATTTATTCCATAATCATAAAATTATATAAAATAATATTTATTACTTAATTTTGGTTTTTTAACACACATTTACAACAAATTTATTATTAAAATCATTTTTGTTGGTGATAACTACATCGTTTTTCATGAATGTTTCAATTCAACAGTATTCCTATTTTTACTTTTAGAATGGTTCCCCAATTGAAGTAATTTTAATTAGGATATAAGGATATATATATATATTCATCCCTAATATATATATATATATGAATTTCACTATTCATAGAGGCAGTAGTCCATACTTATGCAGGAACCTAGCTATCACATTTCAACAAAACGAATAAAAGTAAGATAAAATTAATTCATCATTACATAATCATTATTATATCATATATATAATATATATTCAATAAATAGATCCTTATTTATATACATGTAATTAGGATATGGAAAACAAATCACATCGCTTCGTGGAGTTGGAAGTCAATACATAAGCACTAATAATGTTATCATTTTCCAACGGTTTCGATGGTAAGAATGTAGATATTATATTATTTAAGCATAATTATTTCATAAATAACATATATATATATATAAACATTAAAACCATCATAATAACTATCCATGAATGAAAGTGATGAAAAATGACTTGTATCCTTACGTGGAGACAATAAGTCATTCTTACGCATGAGTGATACTTTCACTTCTCATTCGATGAAAAATAGACTCGATAATGGAGGATTATTAATAATAATAAACATTATTCATATTTATGACACTTAATTTGTAATTTTATTTATAAACCATATATTTATATTTTTCAAATGAATAATTAAAATGTCAGTGATCGGTTAATGTAATTTCCAGTTATTTGAAATAGCTGTATTAGATCTCATTTTAGGGGCCCTAGAGTTGGTCATTTAGGAAGAAAATATTTTCTATAATTTGGATAATGGAGTGTAGAATATAATTAGGAAGTTTTTGGGAATTATATATTTCTCAAATTGTTCTGTAGAATAGAATGTATAGGATCCCTTTTTATTTTAGGGGAGGGGAATTCTGGGAATTTCGTAAATGATAAAAATAAAATTAATTCATCATCTTTCCCAAATTCTCAAAAAAGGCTATGGATATGAATAAAATATAACATAAACATTAACTAAAACCATCAAATAAAATATATATAGGTATATGAGGTGTATTAGACTTTATATTTTCCATTAACACGTTAGTTATCCTATTTTGACCTTAACTGTGGTAACATCTTTTCACTATTAAAGGGTTTTAATTTTACATATAGCTTTAAAATTTGATCATAAATCCTCAAGGTGTGGAATTTTTAAAAAAATATTTTCAACCTTTTCATATTTCAAAAATTGTATGATTCTAAAATAATATAACAATATATTATTTGGATAAAATATCATTAAATTCAATTTTGACAAAATTTATATAATATGAATTAAAATAAATAGATAAAATGATTTAATTAGAATATATTCCTATTAGAAAACTCTCATTTGTCATATTAATCAATAAAAAAATTAACACCATAAATCATTCAAATTAAATTAATTTCGATAAATATATATATTTTACGAATATTTTTATATTAATTGAAGAATTATTATGTCACTATTTCATAAGGATGTAAGTTAATTATATAATTACTAAATATAATAAAAAATTATCATCATGAAAATAATATCATGTTTCTCAAAATATTCATTTTTATTCATTTATAAATTGATTTTTTCATATGTGGACACAAAATATATATTTAAAATAAAAGGGTGAAAATTTTTAACTTTCATTCATTATTATATTATCATTGTAATATAAATAGATTTTTTTCCCTAAAATAATTAATTCTCATTACTAATGTGATAAAAGAAAATTTAAATTAATCCAATAATAATTAGGATGAATTTTTTTTTCTTATCACTCAGTTTTAACCTATATTAACCCTATCATCCCTTCCCCACTGTGATAAATTTTACCATGGTTTCTATTCTTAATGACTAAAAATAAAATCGAACTATTTTCAAAACATGAAACTAATTATTGTAAACATTGATCAATTTTACCAAATTTAATTTCAATATGTGGTAGGAATTATCTTTATATAAAAACTAAATATATTATTAAATACTCTTTTAGGAAAAATAATTTTTTAAGCGTAATATTGGATTTATTCTGATATTACATCTAAAAAAAGATAAATGATAAATTATTTGGTTGAATATATAATATATTCAAAATGATAAAATCATTATCTAATAGTAACTAATTTTTTATATTAATATACAAATATATTGTGTGCATGAAAATAATTTTTATGAAAAAAACAACTTGTTTAATTTCCAATGTTCTTATTTTCATTTCAAATTAATTAGTAAAAATTTGTTAATTTTAAACATATGAATTCATATGTTTTTCAAAAATTATGTATTCATATTCATACATCCAATCCAATAGATATGTAATAACGGTCACATAATAATATTTTAATTATATATCACTGTTTTTTTAAACTCATCGTTTCATATAACGCAAGCTATCAAAAAAATATAAATTATCTATAAAAAATATTTCATAATATCTAGGGGTGTTACAACCATTCCCAATTATGGGTGACCTAATCCTAGATTAATTTTTATGTTCATTATCTCATCCTAATAGAGATAATAAACCTCATAGATCATGTTGACACCCAGAAATGAGTCTACTGAAATAGTTATGATCAAATTGGGTGAACATCCATTCATATTGAATATCCACACTGACTATGTCCATCTTAAATATAGTGACCTACTGAAGGATAGAAACTTTTTTCACCTAATTAACTATGAATCCCAAAGAATTCAAACCATCCTCACTACACGACCTAAATTACCATTATGACATCACATTTAAATGTAACTGGGTACACATGCCTTGTTCATTTATAAAAACCTACTGATGGAGAACCATCCCTTTGGAGGACCATAAACCTCATCAATGTCTAGGTCTGGCTAATTAAAACAATCTATCATCCCACATATAAATTATCTTGTTCCTCAAAGGAACTCATAGATGACCTAAGCTAGCATGGGGGACATGAACCCAACATCTCCAGGGGAGCACCAACTCTATCATCATAATGAATTGTCCCAAAGATTACTGCATGATACAAGAACAATAAAGTAAAAATAACCAATCTCCATACTTATCTCACCTAGGATTCATTGGAATCATTTTTTCAATAAGGGGTCCACTTAGAATAATCTATAATCCCTACTCTCTATGTTTTGTGACTATAACACAAGGAAAACCATGGGAGAGATAAAATATCTACTGTATATTACTTAGACTATTCATGAAGACAAATATGAAATGGGATTGAATAACCATTTACCAATCCACCAATCCAAAAAATGATCCTCGTCTCTAACTTTGGGGTTCATGGGAGTAAAGGAATCTGCTTATGTACCAGATTCTCCTATAAGTCACATTAAACCACCCATGAACAAAGAATGAACATTAAAAACACTAGATTGAACTCCTATGCTGGAAATTATCAATTATTTTATAATACACAAAATTATGAAAAAATAGGCCTTGTTTAATAATTATAAGACTTTGAAATATTTCTGGATATATTTTTGTATCCAGGAACTGAGACATCATACAATACCGAGGCCTTGTTTGCCTAAAATTAATTATATAAAACAATTAAATATATTTTATATTACACATGCATGGTTTTTAAAAGAAAATAGAATAAATCTTATATAGAATCATATTTCCAAAAATTAATCCCATGGTTGACTTTTGAACATGAGTTTTACCCTTTGTGGGACCCAAAACTGGTCATCGTGGAATTTTCAGATTAAATAAACCATTGATAGTTGTGTTTAGTTAAATTTATAATTAATTTCATTTATTTCCTTAAATAACCAATTTCCTAACCAATATAAATCCATTATTATGAAAATTATCTAGGTTAAACAGTATATACACTTGTATAATTGAGAGGCTTTCCCTCTACCTCTCATTGGAAAATAATAATCAGGTGATGAAGAGACTCTGGATCCAAGAAGATCGAGACACAATGAACGCAATGAACCCTCTCATTCATTTGGAAGTTGTTCTTCATCGATTAAACATCCAGAAAATTGTAGGACTAGAAAAAAAATATTTTTTCTAAAATTTGGAAAACTTGTGAGAATGATCCATCCTATTTCTAGATCAATGTCAATTACAATCCTTCTTGTGCACCCATGTATTTCCATTAATTTTTTTTTCCAGTATTTCTCACCTTGGATATCTGAATTTTTTTCATTAGACATGATTTCATAAAAACATTTTTTTATTCCATTCTAACGATTATTCTTCCGGTTATTCATCATTGGACTATGAGGTCATGAGTTGACAAAGTTGGGTAGGACCAATCCCGATCGTACCCTTGGATTGATGATAGTTTGACATGAAACAAATTAATAAGTCATCAAAGATGCATTTAGATGATTTATGTGATATGGGTGATTCTACTAAAGATCATAATACCGGTGACGCATTGTATGTTACAGGATATACACGCAGAGCGTTCTTATTTTGAGAGAACAATTGGAGATTCATATTCTGATGATTGGTTAGCATGAAATGATGAGAGGAGTCATTTCCACAAATTATAGGAGACTCGGAGGAAATATAAAAATAGGTGAGTTAGGATCGAGAATCTATGGAATTAATAAATGTTTCTCTGAAAAACCCAAATACATGCCATTCAGTCTAAGAACACACTCCATGTAGTTCGGTTATTATGGTGGATAGGGTTTCTCGTCAGGTTAATTATGTCACATCTTGTTGAGGGACCACATGTCAAGTGACCCTAGATGACTATATAATTATGTTCCGTGGTTAAAATACAAGGATCTCATGTGTCCTTTCAATCCATGTATCTTGGGATGCACACCATATACTACGATGTGTAAATGGGATCAAGCAGGTAGTACATGACCTAATAATACTTCCAATGGGGGTACACTTTATTATAGAGTACCCCCAATGTAATTAGGGTTCGGGTTCTCTATATACATAGTGGAACCCCTAGATGGACAATATATGGGCCCTATATCTAATGAGTGTTAAACTCCTCCAATGGAATTATGGTGTGATTCCTCTTGCTATTAAGTGTTTCCCCTATGGCATTATGGTTTGGTTCCTCTATCTACTAGGTGTTACCCCACAATTTACCAGTGACTATGTCCTCTATCTAATGAGTTATACCCCCAATCAAATAGAATGTGGCTCCTCCATACACTAAGTAGTACCCTCATGATGAACTAGTGTGCATTTCTTCTTCTTTCAGATTGTTCCCTCATAATTGTGTGGCATAGTAGAGACCTATGGGCCCTCTACATGGTTACATATTTGGATGGACACATGAGATTCTAGGAATCATTAATGGATCTTTTGGAACTGATGAAACTCTATCATAGGTCTGGATTCTATATGGAGATCTCGTTATCTACCTCAATTGGTTTTCATTAGTTTAATAATATATATATATATATATATATATATATATATATATATCGTTATCCATGTCATTGGATTTTCTAATCACATTCATTAGGTTGAGTTTTCTATTTATTCTTATCATCTTTCTTACCAATCCCCATTCAACTTTCATGAAATACTACTGGTTATGTATTTACACAACATAATATGTGTTTTACCTATATGTTTCAAGACTTATGTAAACAAAGTATAGGTCTATGGTGACTACAAAGGAGGATAGGGATATATGGTTCATTGGGTTGTGAACGGTGGTCAATGATTTCATATCAGGATCTTGTCTATCTTAGTATTTTACTTTTTTTTCTTTTCCAATTGAGACATCTTTTTGGTTGGGAGTGTATTCTTTCCCTTTACATCTAGTTTTACTTGGCCATACTCCTTATACTACCAAGAGGGTTTTCATGTATGATTATTACTCTAGATGCTACATATTTTTATTATTATCATTGTACACTGCTACATTGAGATTATCAGGAGTGTGTGTATAGGTAATTTAGGAAAATTCATCCCATATTAGATATTTCTTTTGTCTCATGTCATTTTCCTCTAACCAATGGAGGTGGGATTAGGGTAGTTGTAGATCAATCCCCATTGGATTATGTCATGGAATATTGGTATCAATGTTGGTTACATACTTTTGGTGGTGTTTAATGTAGTCCCCTTAGGAGTATTTGGTTGAAATTTAGGTAAATGTTGTAAAAGATTTTTTACATAGCCTATTTGGATTGGTAAACTGGTCTTTGTGTGGTGGCCGACATATCCATTCCACATGACCTTGACTACCTTCTTGTCAACTCGGCATACCGAGACATTGATTTCATGGATCAAATTTACATGCCTCATATAGGGTTGATACTTTAACTACACTTAATGAGTCATCCCCCCATTTTTTATATATTCTCAATAACCATGGTATGCCTTGACTAAATATTCAGGATGCCTCTACGGTAGTAGCAACCCCACTAACCAGTTCCATATCATGAAAATTTTATGATAAGTGATGACGCACCAATGTAGTGTCCATCCCAGTAGATCTATCCCCTAGGTGGATAGTTAGTATCATCCCCACATTTTGAGAAGATGATCATACTAGCAGACCCAACAGAAGATATGATCAGTCTTAGTGCGATTATCATGTTTCAGTGCTATAGGTCGTTGAGGTTTTGTGGTTAGAAAAATCCCATTGAAGTGGAGGATTAGCTATATCTAATGGATAGTGTGTGCATACATATCTAGACAACAAATTATATGGTGGTTGTTCTATACACATACCATTTCCTTAGAGAATCTAGGAACTTTCGGAGTCTTGTAACACTGATTCCTGATGAGTCTACACTCTCTTGTCCCGACTTCCAACAACTATTTTGTGTGAAGTACTACCCCTCCTATTTCTGGTCGGTTGAGATTTTTTAGAATTTGGATATGGATCAAGGGGGGGTGAGAGTTTCTATGTATGTTTCAAGGTTCATAGAACTTATATGATACTCCCTCAAAATGATCAGGTCTGGTTACTTTCGAGCATAGAAACATGAGCAGAGTCTTCGCAAGGATATTTGATCCAGTGTAGTACCCATGTGCATTCAAACCTATAAAGGGGTGTTGGATCAGGTTCTATTGATAGAGATATTCCTATAGGATGGATTCCAGGTATATGGGGATGGAATTGGAAATTCCAGGGTTGATTCATCTATAGCATCTAGAAGACATTGGTCAATAGGATCTCAGAATAGGAGGCCTACACACACTCAGACACAGGCACATAGTCAAAAAACATAGGGACCATGAAGAGGATCATGAAATACCGAAGGGGGAAATTTCTATGAATGTTATGGGCGAGGTCAAAAGATTCAGGATTGCCCAAATTGGAATGTTGAGGGTCCTAGACTGGTAACAGATGGACCACCACGGAAGAGGCAACATTATGATCAAGGATCTCCCGGGAATGGGTAGGGTGTCCTCTAAGGAGGCAGAGTTCCAAGGGGAGTAGGTGGAGCTGCAGTTAGGGGAGTTCTAGGTGGTTTATGATGATGTGAGATCCTTCTAACACCACCACTACTTTGACCACATCATCATAAGTAAGAAAGAAGGTGGGTCCATAAACGGCATTAGGTTTTGTATTTATATGACCCAAATTCACAATATATGATTATTGGTATGATCCATGATTATTATACTTTGTAATCATTATATGTAAATATGGTTGTTAGTAATTATTTCATATATTTACTTCCATTATGATAGATATAGATCCATGTTATGGCCTTATCCTACCAACTTCATCTTGAGTTTCATACAAGGAATGCTTCGACTATATCTCTAATCTGTTATCATTACAATATGTCGCTTCAAGAAGAGGCGTTCATATGGAAAAAAATATGTCATAATGAATTTTTATTATATCATCAGGGGTATGGATTTTTTTCCATGGTATAATCATAAATTGACTATCTCCAAAAATAATTCAAATTCCTTGACACTTATAGGAAAAAGTTATACTTTTTCCATGATAAATTTATCATGGTGGAATGAGTGGGTTCTGTGAACAGAAGAATATATCAAATCACCCATTAGATGGTGAGAGTATACCTTAGTTTATAAAGTTCTTAATATATATATATATTCCTTAATTCATGGAGAAGTTTAAGGAATTCCTCCATGAGGGTCTTCTAGGACTACATCTATGGCAATAGATGGAGATTTATAACGACTTTCCTCCTTTACCACTTCAATATCATCGGCAGCAAATCGAATAGACCCTATAAATATTTGTTAGGTCCACAAGGCTGAATACCCTGAATGGGGGGGGTGAATCAAGGTTTGAATAATTTAAAATTAAATCTCGTTCAGATCTTGTTTCGCTGTTAAGAAAACCACTCTTCTCACTCTTTCTTGTTGCACAATATAAACACAAAGTAAAGAAAGCACATGACACAACATTTTTTACTTGTTTCATCAATATGTGATACGTCCAAGGAGAATATGCTGATAGGTTGTGGGTCGTACCAAATTCCACTAAAAATCACTAGTTGTGGATTATAAGTTTTGGTCATAGTCACTCTGTCCCAGGCTCACTGACATGACAAGGTTTATGGTTAGCTTACTACTTTCCCAAGGGTCACTCCCGGTTTCTCTCTCTCTGGATCACTACTGGTAGAGAGGGTCACCTTCTTCCTCTTCCTTTTCTCATTTCTCTGAAAAGATCCACTCACAGTTTATAGACATGTATGTCTCTTCATTATCTCTAATGAATGCATCCTCGGTTGTATGTAGATGCTCTGTTGAAGTCAAACTTTCATCCGTAGATGAATTTCACATTGCACTGAAAGTATCAAGAAATATTACAACAGTCACGTAGCCCGGAATAACCACCATGAATCAACCTTACATAGCGTACAGGTCTAAACCAGCATGCAAGTATCATCGCGCATGTCACAACTGGCACGCAGGTCTTCCTCAACTACTTGTGTGGCACAATCTTTTGTAACTCTAAACCTGCAGGACAAAATCCCTTTTATGCCCAAGACAATATTTGAACACAAATACCAACAGGCGCGCAACATCAAAAACTAGGGCACGAGTCCACCTGCGTGACCACACACCACCTGTACGTCCACCGCACCAGCGCGACGGGGGATCTAATTTTTCTAAGTGTTGAACTCCATTAAAAATGAGGAGGGATGGTCTAGTTTTTATAGGCATTTGGTCAGCCTACACGATGATGCGTAGGTCAACCCATGGCACACAAGTCTTAGTGCGCAGGCCTCTACCCCTGCAAGTCACCTGTGTGACCCTCTTTCCATCTCCAGATTTCAAATATCTGATCTTGAAACACATAGGGCGCGCAACTTTCCAAGCCTTCTAGGCATCGGTACACAAGTCTCTTCGCGGTCCGCAAGACACCTGCGCGACCACACAAATACCTGCATGACCTTCTTTCCATTTCCATATTATGACCGTCTGATCCAGAAAAATATAATGCATGCAAGTTTATTCTACATCAATTCAACAACACCGAGGTCTCTTTTCCAAAACCACTTTTCTCTTTTTGTGGATTTTCATGCCCAAAAATTTGGGAAACACAGGAAAACGGTGCCACCTTATATCTGTTCCTTTTTTTACCTCCTCCAAATCATCCATTCCTTTGTCGAAGTTCTTAAATTAAACATGTATCATTCACCATAGCTCTAGAACCCAACATTCCACCATGAATCCCCATTTTTCAACAAGTTTGTATGTCATTTTTTTGCATTGTCAACAATCACCACACAGATTTACACTTTTTCAATAAACACAATCACCTCAAAAATGCTTCAATGATACCTTGATGGATTTTTTCCCAACAATATCCATAATTTATGGATGTATTTGGAGGAATATAAAGATAATGTTTTTATTAGGAATATATTTTCCCCTATATAACTCTTGTGTTGTTTGTGGAAAAGTTGTATGGGAGATGGTGGATTTTTCTGGATTGCCATCGCCTAAACTAGGCCATGATAAAGAACAAGTACACCTTTCCAAATATTGAAGACCTTATTGAGCAATTGAAAGGCATTATTTGGTTCTCAAATATCGATCTCTAATCCAGCTTACATCAGTTCATATTTCATGAGGAAGATATTCCAAATTTGGAATTTTTATGTCTATAGGAACATTATGAGTTATTGGGGATTGCAATTGGTGTAATGAATTCCCCCATCGTACTTATGGATTTTATTAATTGTATATTCCATCTATAAATGCACCAAATTGTTTCATCATTTAAATCATACTAATATAATCTATATTAGATAAGGAGCCTGTAGAGAAATTGGGGTTGGTCCTAGATTTTCTTTGGGATCCCCATTATTATGATAAGATCCTAAAGTGACAATTTTTCGGAATCAAGAGGTTCATATTATGAGACATATCATTTCTAAGAATGGATTAGTTATAGACCTAGAAAATACCGATGTGGTTCTTTCTAGGTATCCACAAAATACCATTTTGGAGGTACAACGTTTTATTTGACTAGTCGGGTACAGTTAGGTGTTTTTGAAAGACATATCCAATATTGAATCCCCTTTGAATAACATAAGGTTTAAAGGAATGATATCTATATATATTGAGTAGTGATTGAAGTCCTTCATGTAGTTGAGGATGAGGCTGATGATCACTCTTATTTTGAGACAACCGAAGGAGGGTGTGGGGTACATAGTGTATTGTTATTCCACAATAGATATACTTGAATGTGTTTTGATGCAGAGACATGTAGTTACCACATATGAGCCAAGGTAGTTGAGAACCCATGAGAAGAATATTGGAAATAGGGATGTTCATTGATTGAAATGGAGTATGGTTTGTGTTTTTTCAATCCTCTTTTGAATAATCAAATAAATTTCAAGGAAAGGGATCATAAATTTCGAATCCATAATTAGTATTCATGGTGATGTTGTTTTCTAGTGTTTTCCAAACTTTTCGGGTCCAAAATTTGGAGAAGGGAATAAATTTAAAAAAGGTGGTTTTCTTGAAGATCTCATGATAATATTAAAATGGAATGATATTCAAAGAGAAGGGATTTATAAAGTGAGTTTCGGGAAGATATGAATATTGTGACATTATTCTCTATGATTAAAGAAAATTGACCATTACGAAATCATGGAGGTTTTAAGAGAGTCTTTGTGAATGGACCATTGCGATGGCGTGAAGAGATTTGACAGAGAGCTCTACTGTTACAACGAGCATTGAGAAAGGGGAATATTCATGGAGATTCACAAAGGTATATGAACCACAAAGATGTTTTTGACTGATCTCGAAATCATGCCAAAAGAAGTGGTTCTCCATGTTTGACCGCACATAAAAATAAGATTCCACCCCTCATCATTCTGCCCGATATTGAGAGAGAAATTCCAAAATCATTTTGATTTCATAAATCAAGGGGTTCTATTCAAAACTAGTTGTATATTCAAGATAGTGCGTTATGAAAATAGTAATTTAGTTTTTAATGATTTAAATGATTCTATGTATTGAGTGTTTCGCGAATATAATACATTCCATGTTGGCTTATTCCGCTTCGCAAAGAAAGTTGATCCATGAAGGTAGTGTGATTTGCGGCAAGAGTGAGTACCACAAAGGTAGTTTTGATTCGTGAAGGTGTTATCTCTATGAATATTAGAGCTCTGTGATGGGTTGAGATTTCAAAAGTACTGATATATATGAAGTAGTTAAAATTGGAAAGTATTGTGCTATGTGAAGGTGTTTGCTCTACAAATTATTGTGCTCTACGATTTGTTGAGCTTTTTTATGGGGGTTTGAAATGGAAAATATTGGATATCCGGGTTAGGTGGGTAGGGATTTCAGTGTGAATCTACTCAGGTATTTGATGAAATCAATATCTCATACTAAACTGATACAAAGACATCAATTCAAATCTATTGAAGTGTCCTTTAAGTAGATAAAATGGGTTAACATTCTATTAAATTAGTGATCTTGGGGGAGTCGACAGAATGGATTAGAGGGACGTACTGAGGTATCCCTAAAGAATTTTATAGGAATTTTTTTATGGAAAAAGTGATTGTGACAAAACCTATGTATTCCACATCTAGTGATGATTAGTGGACTTTGGTACGACCAACACACTATCAATGTATTCTTCTTGGACGTAGCTATTTTTGGTGAACCAATAAATATTATTGTGTCATCTCGTTAAATTAATTTTTCAGAGAGGTTTAATTGGTTCCTACCAATATGGTAATATGATCCATTAGTTTATGATGAAAAATATGACACGTTGATTCACCCCTCCCCTCTAGGGAAGATTCGTGGTCCGTCAAGTGGTATTAGATCCAGTTTTCTTGTGTTAGATTTTTCCCTAGTTTTCATGAAGAATTTTCCCAAGGTTGTGGAGTCCCCTTATTTGATTGAAGTAATTTTCTGATATTGAATAATATATTGAAATCCCATTAAAATAAATTGTAATTGATATACCCTTTTCTACATTGCATGGAATGCAAGTTACTGATCCAACAACGATGGCTATGACGAAAAAAGAGATGAAAATCCATGATGCAGATTCTAAAGAAGAGAATGAACCCATTTCGACCCTATCTAATCATATCTAGCTAAAGGATCTGAGGTTCACCAAAGCAATGTATAGGTCAGATAAAAATGAAAAAAAAAATTGAAGGAGAAATAAACATGAAGGTGGTGAAAATAAAAGTCTTGTAGAATAGGTTTGAAGATTTGATGATGTATCCTCATAAGAATACAGATTCCTTCTTCAATCAAATTACTAATGTTTTAGAATAAATTAGAGTTATGGGAGAATAAATAAAAGATATTTATATTTTAAATAGAATATTGATATTTGTTCCACCCCTTTATAATGCAATGGTGTAAACTCATGAGGAAAGTGAACTTTCCAATCATTCTCTAGATGATCTACTATAAAACATTGTGGCATATGAAATAAGAGTCAAACTAGAAGATGTTACAAGTCGTTTGAGCATGTAAATGGCGTTCAATGTCATGGAAAAACTGAAAATTTCATGAGATAGTATTGGTGAATATGATGTGGAATAATATGTTTTTTCTTCCATTACCAAAAAGCTCAAGAAATGAAAATGGAAATTTAAATGGAAGATAGCTCTAGATTTCATTCATTGTGGAAAAGATGGGCACATTGCCTCTCAGTGGCCAAGAAAGTTGAAATATTAAGAGAGTGAAGATGAAAACCTAGAGTAGCCTCATAAAAGTATTTTCAAAAAGGGAGACTTCAAATATGGAAATAAGGAACCGAAAAAGAGTTTTTTCTATAAAGTGGAAGATGACGATAATAAATTCTTTGAAGTAGAAGAAACAGAATTTAAAACTGGAAACCTTGCTTCCATGATGGCTACCATTGAAAATTAAACACTATAAATAAATATAACTAAATATAAATAGTTAACAACTAATGTTGATCCCATGTTGCAACTTAAGGACGATTTTGGAAATAATGATAATAATTGTAAGAGATGCAATAAGTGGAAAGGAATGGGGGAAGAATAATCGGAATTTGTTCATCATATTGAAGGTGAAATTGAATGACTTGAAGAACTAGAGATAGTATAGTCATAAATACTTAAATGGTATCATGATGTAGAGGAACAACAACATAGATTATAATAACAGGAAATAGTCATCAATGAACTTACCTCGAGACTGGAGGAGAAGTCCAAAACTATGGGGCAACTCGAAGATGAAGTAATTACACTAAGGAGTATACTCAAAAGTGAAGAAAACCCAAAACAAGAAATGAATAAAATACTATTTTGTAATATCTCATAATTTTATCTAATAGAGAGAGAAAAACATTGTTCTGATGGAGTTAAAATGACTTTGAGTGATAAAAGAACCTCAAGCATTAGAAAAGTGGAATTTATTTTGATACTAAAACATGAAATGATGAAAATAATGTGGACTAGAATAAAGGAATGATGAAAGTTGATCATGTTGAAAAATAAATATAAGTGCTCTAAAAGAGACCCTTGAATCATCCTAAAATAAGAACTTATGATTATCATAGATATTCTAGAAATGATGGGCAGTCAAACTATTTTTCAAAGGTTGAAGTCATGAGGATAAATAGAAATGAGAATTAATTTCCTTTGATGAAATGTCAGATCTGTAGATATCTTTTTCACAACATTTCAAATTGGAATGTGGAAAGGATTTATCAGAATGAGGAAATTCTAGGAGTTAAATGTTGGAGGAAAGACTCATATCCTACACCTCATAGAAGAAATAGTTTCTTTGGATACGTCTTTCATTATTCTATAATTAGCCATAAAGATGAAAATTGTAGGCAGAGTAATGAAAGGATATTTTCTGATATCACTCAGAGAAAAGTGAATACTCACTAATCATTAGATGTTTCCATATCAAACAGGTTTTCACCTATGGAATAATAGTATGAATATGATGAACCCATGTACATGGAAGAGGAATTTTAAAGTCCATCAGTGTCATACACTCAATCCAATATCTCATGGAACGAAAAGAAGAAAATTGAAAAATCTAATCATACAGATATAGACCTCAATGAAATAAATAACAAAATCTCCTAGATTCTTGATAGCATATGTTCATCCCACATGATGGGTAATCCAAACTAATTAACGAATGTTAAGAAATGTGTAGATGGAATGGTGAGGTTCATTAATGATGTGAGTTGAATATCAAAGGAGGTGGAAGGGCTGAGCTTGCTAATGGAGGGATAAAGAAAACTAATGTCCTTTATATGGATAGTTTTCATCTTTAATATCCTTACTATGAGTCAACTCTATGACTCATGACTTATAGTGAAATTAAATCAAAAGGGATGAACTATAAACAGAATGATAGTGAATTATCTCATTAAATACTATAGAACATAAGGAAACTTATATCATGTCAATTGTAAGGAGAACATTTTCATTATAATAGTTGAAGAATAAAACAACCTATGGAATTGGATATTAGAGAACATAAATCAGAAACACATGGTAAATATGTCTATAGTGAATATTGTAATGGATATCCCCAACCTAAATTGTGAATGAGAAAATGAATGTGATGCTTTCATATGAGGGAAGCTGGTTTGTAGTTCTTATAGGCCAAAGAAAAAAAGAGAATCTAATAATCTTGACCACATTAATATATATATTTGTGGCCTGATAAATGTTGTTGGAACACATGGAGAAAGTATCTTCGTCTATTTCATAGATGATTATAGTAGAATGAAATGTGTAATGGTAATATAGTAGAAGCCAAAAGTGATTGATTTAATGAAAAAATATCTACAAATAACTGAAAATGACATGCATGGACATTAAAAGTGGTGAGATCATACAATGGAGGGTAATACACATCCCATGAGTTTGAAAATAACCTAGAAAAACATGGAATACGGCATGAGGTGGATGTTGTGAGAACTCCACATGAAAATGGAGTTTTTGGGTGATAGAATATGTTGGTGAACAACATGGCTTCGAATATACTGATTGAGAGTCATATCTCACTCCATTACTGAAAATAAGCTATTGAAGTTGTAGTGTACATTAAAATTTGAATGGGGATTTATATAGTTGAGACAGAGACATCATAATTATTGTGGAATGGAAGGAATCCCTCTTTGAAATATTCCTGGGTTTTTGATAGAAAATGTATCATCCAAAAAAAGACATTAAATCATGTGAAATATGTGGATAATTAAGACGAAGTAATATTCCATGAATATCAAATGAATAGAAAAACCTACAAGTGTTTCAATAAGTTCTTGGGATGTATTTTTGAAAGTAGTGATGTTAAGAACATTGAAGAGAATCCCTAAAATGCCTCAAGGAATTCCTATGCTGATGAGATAGAAGAGGATGAAGAATGTGAACACGAATCAAATATAAATTTAGAAGTATAGGAAGGTGTAAAAAACTGTCAAGAGTCACATCATGATGTTGAATCAGAATAGAAATCAGAAGTGGAAAACATGGCTAAAGAGGATTCGACTGAGCCTCACTTGAGAAATCGAATAGAATAGATTGATCATTCTAACATCATTGGGTATAGGAATACACCCACGCATTCAAGGATAATGAAGAATAATTCAAAATATTCATTCTTATTAGTTTTGGAACCATATTCATATGAAGAGGATACAAAGGATAAATCATGTGTGAAAGCTATTAATGAATAGTAAAATCAAATTGATAAGAATCAAAACTATGATCTAGTCAAGAGACCAGAATATCACAATTTGATTGGTACTAGGTGGATCTTTAATAAAAAATATGATGATCATGGAAATATGATCTTAAATAAGACATAGCTGGTGTGTATGGGATATTTAAACATAGAAGTTGTTGATGTTGAGGAAACATTAGCTCTGGTGGCTAGACTGAAGTCAATCAGGCTATTTCATTCCATGGAAATACAAAGAGGGTATAGAGTGAATCAAACAGATTTCATGATTGATTTATTAAAGGGTGTTCTTCAAGGAGAAGTCTACATTGAACAACTGGTAGGTTTCCTAATTTGGAATGATGAAATGAAGGTATACCAGATAATGAATGAATTCTATGGATTAAAGCGTGCAACACGGGCTTGGTACTCTCTACTCGATTCTTATATAAAAAAATATTGAATTCAAAAGAGGAGGAGTGGATCAGAATATCCATGTGAATAATTATCATATGGATCTTTTCATGGTATTTGTATACGTTGTTGATATTATATTCTATGGAAGATACCAGGGATCATGGGATTAATTTTACAAACACATGAAATCAGAATTTGAAATGTTATTGATTGGAAAACTCACATACTTATTTGGGATGTAGTTGATTTAGAAGAAGGATTATAGTTTTTTTCTAAAGAATTATGCAAAAGTGATGTTGAATAAATTTAATATTCACAATTCAAAACCAATTGTGACTCCAATTATAGTTGGAACAATACTTGAAATTCATTAGGATGGGACTTCTGTGGATCCAAAAATGTATAATAGAACCATTGGATTTGTTCTATACCTGATAGTGACATGGCCAGATATTTTCTTTTCAAAATGCTTAACGGACTACCTTAAAAGTAATCAAAAGTATGTACATATTATTTCCATGAAAATAATCTTGATACACTTTCAAGTTACTCATATTTATGGGATATCCTTTTCTACAGTAATAGATGGTGAACTATAATCATTTTATGATGCTGAATAGACTATATATGTAGTGGAAAGAAAGTCCACTAGTAGTGGAGCGTTCTATATTGGGAAGAAATGTGTGGGTTGGTTGAGTATGAAACACGAAATTACATCACATAGTACTACTAAGGATGAATATATCTCCACTGCCGAGTTATGCACTGAGTTACATTGGATGAAGCAGAAACTGACAAAAATAGGTGATGAGGTGGAAAAATAAGTGGTTATTTGCTGTGATAACAAAATCACAGTTGATATTATGAATAATCATGTTTAGAATTATCCTAAAAAAAATATTGAAATATGATATAACTTTATCAAGAATAAATTTGAACAGGGCATGATCAAAATGGGCCATGTGGGAACCGATGAGCAAGTGGCTGACATTATGACCAATCCACTGTCAGTGGTTGTGTTTGATAAACGTCAGTTGAACCTTGGTGTTTAGCCACCTCCTAGTGCATGAGGAGTATACGATCATTCCCCTCTCCCCAATTTTATTAAACAGTGTAAATCTAATTTTGGATGTGATGCACGATTATAGGGGAGATAGTTTGTAGGGGGAGTATATTCTGATCTCTACAATGTTAAAACACAGATATTTGGTTTCATTTGAAAAGAGGGATAAATGGATAAATTTAATGTGAAAATGTGGAGGTTGAAATGTTTTTATGGTTTGAGGATGGTTGTAGTAGAATATAAAACTTCAATGAAGAGAATTTAAAGGTAAAAAACTATTTGGTTTGATGAGGATTTGGTTAGAGAATTCATTCGAACAAATGAGAACGTGATCCAGGTCTTCCCTCTTATTTTATACAATGAGAATTTATCACATAGACATAGAGTATTGGCTGAGTTGATTCTTGCATCTCAGGTTTTTATAGTGGTTGGTGATCTATTGAATTTTTCTACAGATTTCAAAAATACCAAAATGGTGAGATTTTTGTAACAAATGCTAATTTTTCTAAAAATGTTGTATCATTTTTGTTTGTTGTCAATCCTCTAACAGATGATCATGGGGACATTATGAATTGGGATCCTACAGTTCAATCCATATCCAGTATTGAAGGTGATGTCGTTTCACATTGTTTTCCAAATTTTTTGGTTCCAAAATTTGGAGAATAAAAATCATTGAGAAAAGATGGTTTTCGTGAATATATCATGAAAATATGGAAAATGCATGAGTTTATTAGAGATGGGATTCATGATGTGTATTTCAAAAAAGACCTGAATATTACGATAGTGTGGTCTGTGATTATGAGAATTTAATAATTGCAGAAGTGTGAAGGTTTGATGGAAGGCTTTGGGAATGGATCATTGTGGCGGTGTGAAGACATTTTAGAGAGGGCTCTATGGTTATGATGAGCATTGAGAAAGGGTAAAATTCCTGGAGCTTTGTGAAGAGAGATTCCCCAGAAATTCATTTGTGACCAATTTGAAAATCACACCGGAAGAAGAAGAGATCCACATTCGACCACACATATAAATAAGAGGCCACCCCTCTTGATTCCTCTTGAACATGAGAGATAAAATCCAGAATAATATTGATTTCACGAAGCAAGGGGTGCTCCGTGAAGCCATTTTTCTATGAATTCTTGTTCATTGAAAAAAGATGACTATATTCTTGAATGAAGTTAATGCTTCTATGTAATGAGTTATTTTCAATGATATGACATTATTCATTGTCTTAGTGAAATGCGAGAATGATGTTGTTCTCTAAAGGTAGTGTTCTTATTGAAAATAGTGAGCTCTGCAATGGTAGCATTGTTTTGCGAAGGTGTTAGCTCTGTCAATGTTTGATATCTACAAAGGGTTGAGCTTTGTGAAGCAGTGAGCTCTACAAAGAAGTGTTCTCTGCAAAGGTGTGTACTATGCAAATTTTTTTGCTCTTCAATGGGTTGAGATTTGTGATGGTGGTTCAAAAAAGATATTATTTCATATCTAGGTTAAGTGGAAAGGGATTTTATTGTATATATAATAAAGTAATTTATTGAAATAAGTGTCTCTTACATAAGAGATAACAATACTTCAATGCCAATATATTTAAGCATCCTTCTATTCTATAAACAGATTTAGACTTCACTAAAATTAGTGAGAAAGGGGAGTCGATAGAAGTGATCCCAGAGATGTAGGTAGCTATCCCTAAAGCATTATAATGGGAGTGCTCCTAGAAAAGAGTGACTATGAATGAACCTCTATATTCCACATCGAGTGAATATTAGTGGAAATTGATACTCACTTACACACTATCTATGTATGCTCCTTGGTCTTATCCAATTCTTGTGAACAATTTAAAATTGTTCCATCTTCCATTTTCATGCATTTTATGGACAGGTTTAGTAGTTTCCTAACAACATTGGAATACGATCTATCAATTTAAAAAGAAAAATTTGACACCCTAATTCACTCATCCACTCATCGGGTGTTACGAGGTCCTTCACAAATCTATATGACTCGTGACCTAGAACTAGTAGCAAAAGTCATGTCTCTAAGTATATAGAGACACCATATTCTAGGAGAGCACTTTGTGGTTTACTCACACCATTAGAGTATTAGTTAAATCATCACATAGATATAATATAACATGATACAAATGTAATAGTTGGAGTTTCTATTGGAAAAAGTCTTTGAGATATTCTTTACACAAGGGAATGTAAATGTTGTTGTAGATTCCATTAGTAGTAAGTCTCATGCTCATTTTGTGAATGAAGTAGCTGAGCAGTTATCTTATTTGCAGCTGACCCAAGTTCTGCAAGAGGTTGAAACTATTCATCAATCGATGGGGTTGACTCCTTCGCTTCTTGAGCGTGTGAGATACTCCCATTTGGGAGAGATTGACAATGAGGTTTTTTCTTGCCATCTATCCTTATGATATCCACTATATTTATTTTTGGATGGATGAAATCACTTCATCCATTTCCATTGAAAGAATTTTCTCTATGTCAGGATGTGGGAGGAGGTGATGACAGAGTTCCACACATCTATATTGTTTGTATATAATGTTCAAGGGAATATGTAAAAATAACATTAGTGGTAGTTCTAGTCGTCTTGAATTATTGGAAGTATGGATGAGTTTAGCTATCAGTACATCACTTGTTAGCAGGTAAAGGTTGATCACCAGGTTCTGGTAGGTTTGATGTTGCCCCATGAGATCATAGAGAGAAAATTGGATGTAATATCTATAGAAATTTATATGGGGATTTCCTGGAAAGATACAGGTCATGATTCCATCTAGGTGATGTCGGGTCAACACATGAAGTCATCATTCTTGTCTTCCATCGGAGAAAACAATTTATATGAGTGATAGGGTATGTTATATGTATGGGAGATTGTTCACCTTCATGGAATTAACTGTACTATTATATCTGGTTATGATGTGTGGTTCACTTCACAGTTTTGGAGAGGAATTTAGGAGGCATTCAGGACCAAAATTATGATGATGACCTATTTTATTCCATAGAATCATGGGAAAACTAATTTCAATATATAGTTTTTAGAGGATATACTAAGTGATTTCATGTTAATATTTAGCTATAGGTGAAAGGATGACTTTACCCTAGTAGAGTTTGTGTAAAAAAATATCTACCACTCAACTATCAACATGGAAAATTTTGCAGCCATGTAAATGAGACCATGCTGGGAACCCTTGTAATGGATAGAGATTATTGAGGAATCACTTTTTAGGCCATAGATGGTGCAAGAGATTATGTAGAAGTTCCCCCTCCTCCATGGGCAGATGAGGACAAACCATAGTATGAAAAACTCTTATATAGATCGATGTCGTGGGATCTTGGAGTTCAAGAAGGGAGACTACATTTCCCTTAGAATCTCCCCAATACATGGATTACGATGTTTTGACCAAGGAGGAAATATAACATCAAGGTTCATTGATTCATTTGATATATCTTATAGGGTTGGTGAGGTTTCATACCACCACTACCTACCCAAAAATTGGAGCAGGTGCACAATGTCTTCCATGTGTCACTTCTAAGGAGATATGTGCATGAACCCATGAACATTATTGGCTGGACTGAGATAGACATCTAGGATGGATCTACTTTTTTAGAACACCCAATTTAAATCATGGATCAACATGATAGGACAATTCATGGATAGACCATCCCCTTGGTTCATGTGTTGTAAAAACATGAGAGCTCCTGGGAGTGGGAGATCCATATGTGGGATCAGTTTCTCAATACTATTGTTTAGATTTATTTTTTACGGAAGAATATTTTAAAGGGGGGAATGATGTAGATGCCGCATTTTTTCATTTTAATCCGTTGAATTATTTGTAGATATATTTTTAGAGCCATTCACTAGTACATTATGCAATTATGAAGCTTGATCTTCCCCAAATAAAATTAATAAAAATATTTTATATATTTTATATTACACACATATGGTTTCTTAAATAAAATAGTATATATTTGAAAATTATCAAGGTTCATAAATCTGAGACCATGATTGATTCTAGAACATGAAGTTTACCCGAGGCATGACTTGAAATATATCATTTAGGGACATTCTGATAAAAGAATTCATTGGTTGGAGCATTTAGATAAGTAAATAAATAATTTTTTATTTTAAATAAATAAAATATTTAATAAAAACGATAAATTCATAGATATGAAAACTCTCTAGGTTTATCCACATAACCCATGGGATAATTGAGTGGCTTTACTTACACAACTTTTTAGAAGATCAGAATAAGAAGACAATGAGACTCTGGATGCATGAAAAATAAAGACTGAGTAACAACCCCTATCATTATTTTGAGATCATGTTATTCATTGATGAATGGTCCCAAATTAGGTAGGACCCATAAATTTATGTAGTATTCCCCAATTTATTATATAGTTGAGCATGGTAAATACTATTTCTTAATTGTGTCAATTGTAAGCCTTTCCAAGCACCCATGTACCGATATTTAATTGATTATTCTATTTTTCTCACCCTCGATATCCCTTTTATGTTATTTGGAAAAGAAAACATCAAAATTATTTATAATTTTTTTATATCTTTCTCCAGATATTTATTTATTTTTGCACTCATTTGACCATGGGTACACAATTCAATATATTCCAGTGGGATCGAGCCTAATTGGATCCCCAAATTCACAACAGTTTCTTATGTGATGAATGGATCTGTGATCAAGGATATATTTTTCATTATTTTCTATATATGGTTGATTCATATGAGTATTGTAATAAAATTTATGCATTTTTTCTTATCGGATACGCACATGGTGCATTTGGGTTTTGATCAAACCACCATAGATTTAATATTCATACATTGATGGTAAATAAATTATGATAGGAGGAATCTTCAATGGATTTATAGAGGTCTAGAGGAGGGATCCAATGAAGTGAGTATGGATATAGAACATGTGGAAAGAATCTATGTTTCTATGAAAAACCTGAATACACACTTTGTAGTATGAAGGAAACATGTTGTGTAGTTCATTTTAAATGGACACTAGGTGTTCACTTGTTGTTAAATATGATACATTGTGTGGAGTTACCACATGTCGTGTGACCCTATCAGACTAGATCACTATGTACAGAGGGTACACTCTTAAGAGACCACATGGACATGAAATCTATGTAAAGATAGAGGCATACTGGGTAATCTAAGAGTACATGGGTTCAAACACGAGTAACAATCAGAGTACCGACATGGACCTTAAATTCTATGTACCCCAACATTACCTTTAAAGAAAAATAAACCTCTTATATGTCTACCATTTTGAGTCAGATTATAGCATACGATTTTCCTATCCTAATTTTTTTTCTTAATAGATCATGATGGTGACCTCTATGGTGACTTTTGGTATATGATGTGAGTTTTTTCAATTGTGATGCAGCATTAGGTGGTGAATTATTATAGAAATTTCCATGGAATATCAATAGAATGGTTCCCCCAATGGCATTAGTGAATATTCCATATATCTACTAAGTGGTAACCCCTATGATATCGGGCGCATGTCCTCTTTCTGCTGAGTGGTACACCATATAATTATGGGTTGGTTCCTCTATTAACTGAGTTACCCCAAATGAAATTTGGATGTCGTTCCTCTATTTATTAATATTTACCACTATGACATACCAGGGAGCAAGTCCTCTATCCGCTGAGTTGTACCACCCACCCTAGATCGGATAGGGAACGATTTCTCCTAACACGGAATTTTACCACTTAAGGCACTATAGTTTGGGTCATATTCTTGTATATTATACCCCTAGGATATGAAATACATTTTAGAGGAATTTCTTATCCATGGGGTCACTTATTTGGTAGACACAAAAGATGTTGGGAATCAATTGTTGACCTTATGGAACTAAAGGCACAATTGCTTGGGCTGGTCTGGGAGATGGAGATCCACATTTCTCTCTCATTTGGGTTTCTTGGGTTTTAGAATATATATATATATTTATATATCGGTGTGTGTGTGTGAATCCATGTTGTTGGATTCTCTACACACTTGCATTGGGTTGAGTTGTCTAGTTATTCCTATAATTTATCATACTACTCCCCCTACATCTTTTGGGGAATCCTACCATGTTTTCATATACTCACCACTAAAATTGCATTCTCTGAATGAGTCTTGTATTATATAGATGAGAGAAAAGTCAGTGGTGACTACAGATGATCATATAGATACCTGGTACATGGGACTATATATGGTTGTCGGAGAATGGATATTAGGAGATGGAATCTCTCTATATTTTACTTTCCAATTTTATTCATGTTGGGACATCTTTCTGATTAGGAATTTATTTATTCCCTCGAAATATAGTGTACCATTATCATACATATTGTACTCCATATAGGTTTTTCATATTTTCTTATTATACTAAATTTTATGTATTTTTATTTTTATTCATATACACTTATGCATTGATACAGATATGTTTGTGCATAAATGTACATTAGGAAATAGACTCCCATGTTATATATTACATTCAATGTTTTTTGTTGGCCCTTATCCTATAGAGGTGGTCTTGGGATAGTTCTAAAACCATCCTAATTGAGTTGGATGTAATAAAATCTCATAAGAAACTGATCTCTAACTATACGTGTTGGTTTCATCCTTAGTATCTAAAGGCTTCAAGTATCTCACTATCATATCACCTGTATTGATTTATCACTTGGATCCCATCATCAATACCATTGATATAAAACCCACAACCATCCCTAAATCATCTTACGAAAGGTATATAATAGCTATGAAAACCCCACCACCACGTTCTAGGTCAAAGGATACTTAGAATGAACCATATAATTGTACAATTCTAGTTTTAGGGTAAAAAGCGTGGAAAACATGTCATCGCTAACGTTCATAGAGTGTTCCTAGGTATTCATGTAGTGTACACACAAATTCCACATCTGGGGATGTATCAACACATCTACAACTTGTATTTTACAAGTACATGTAATTCACTATTGCATGGATGGTGTGTATACTGGAAGATTCCACCCGAACATGTACCTTTTCCAATATTTTCATGTAATTCTTCAATACATAGTGTTACTTGAAGGGATAAATTGTGTTTAAGACCCGCATGATCCCAATTCAAATATTCTATATTTATCCATGTTTTTAGATGGACATGGTGTGTACTACTAATCACAATATATTTCACACAGGTTGATTTCAAGTGTTCTTGTCCACACCATGGTTTATTTACAAAAACGTCTTATAAGGAATTTAAATATGGCCAACATGCTATGTGGAAACCTTCTTCACCCATTGTTACACAGAAGCGATATACAACATGTGCTCATGAACTGGATTTTTTTATTGAGATTTATCAAAGAAAAATTTTAATGGGACCAAAAAATATATCTATTCCAATGATGTTTCCCTTTCCATTTATTTTTAATCATATATAAGGAAAAACCACCCCCATAATTTATATGGAAAATAACCAAAAATAAATGAAAGGATGAATTGAAAAAGTGATCCCAACCTCATGGAAAACCACTAAAGCATTAAGCTCAAATCAATGTTATATAGTTATTGAATCTCAATATGACTATGATTAGCCTCCATAAGAGAGTATCATCTACCATATCCCTCAATAAATTCAATTTTAGTGGCATAAAAAGGTTATTTTATTCCATTAATCTCATGATAATAAGGAAAATAATAGGGGGATGGGAAAAATATAAATTAAATTAAATTAAAAATAAAATAAGTACACATTTAAAGTCTAACCACGGATCTGAAACCTAGATAATATTTAAACCTCGCATGAGTAAAACTAACTATTACAAAATCAACTATATTTTTATGATTCCCATCCAAATTACATTGTAATATATATCCACATTCACTTGAGTAGGAAGATATAAGAATTTTTTAATAAAGATTAAATATCCGAAATAAGAACGTCATCTTGGAATTCCACTAAACTCCATCCCAAGGGTAATCATTCCATCTCTAAAATAGTGAAATGGTCAAAAAAATTTATATATGGTTTTTTATAAATAAAATGAAAATTTTACCCATTTTATGTCAACGGGGCTTCAAAAATAATAAATAATAATACTATTCCACTCACTTGGGATTTCATCTCATTGAGAATTTTTGACATATATATGAAACATGTTCTTAGTAATAAGTGATTTTCTGAATATTTATTATCATATCTATTTTACATCCCATCATTATACCTAATTTTATAAAATAATTATTTGAAATATTATTTTCCTTGATCTTTTGATTTCATCCTTAAAGGAAATAGATTCCTTATTCAAATCCTTATAATATCCCTTAATATTATAAAACTCATTAAATATAGAAGAAGAAATGTTTTTCACCAAAATATAATAAAAGATATTACAAACTAATGGAAAATCCTTATACACATAAGGGAGACTTGATGGTTTAGGTGGTGCGTGAGAACGATCAGTAGTCTCCAAAACCACATATCCAAAATATATATCCACTATCCAGAGATATAGTAAGAGTTTAACCAAATTTAGTGTGCTCAACTACAACAAGAACACTTGAAACAATTTACAATGGTTGTTCTTCATGTACTACAATAGCTATTTTAATCTATGTCTCAACATGATGACCTACTTCAATAGCTTCCATTACTTCTACTTCCCTTCTTTGATTTGATTGTACCATAGAAGGACAAACATCTGGAAAATGATGCTCTGGTATAGTATCAACATTCCCACACACCTCCTTAAAATCAATCATCTCAATAGGTGTTACATATCTCAGTGGTGAGGCTTGAGAAATCTCCCACTGAGCTATACCTTCCTTTCAAAAAGGTCTTAAAAAATTGTAATTTTAATCCAAGCATTACCCAATAGTATTTAATATAATAAAATAAATCATGTTACTAATATGGAACATCACTACCTATCACTCATTGAGATCGAATACCATCTTCTTTGTAACTATATTGATAATCCTTCTTTATGGGTAATAATTTAAGTTTTATTTACCCTAAAATTAGTGATTCAATAGATGAATCATATACCTTGTAAGATTAATGTCTATATTGTTTACGTGGATATATAATACATAAAACTCCTGAAACAACACCTTATTCATTTCTCCAACACTCCTACTAGTCCTAGTGTATAAAAACTTTCACAAAACACTCCATTCAGGCTCCATGTACATAAAAGGATTCTTCGCAAATTAATAGGTTCCAAAAGAAAACATGAGAATCATGTATGGGTCTATTCAACATGTAGAAACCATTGTCTAATTAAAATTACACTCCCCTTCATGGGGACCTTGAAAGTCTTTGGCCATCCCCACTGAAAAAAATATAATGTTTTTTTTATTGAAATTCATAGAAAAAACATCCTATACTTCACTGATCAAAAACATGAAATTCATTATAAAATCATTCACATATTAATTAAATAACAAAACTACTTTTCGTCACAAGAAACTCCAAAACATGAAAATAAAGGACCTAAATTAGTAGTATCTTGATATCAATGACATTAATAGTAAGAATCTTATGTGGCGCGCCACCTAACATCACATTCCTTGAAGAATCAGATATTACATCATCTCCACTCTTAGAAATTCCCTTTGAATATGGTAGGTAGAAGGTCAATTTGGTATTAAGAGATATAAGAAGGGAAGAGAGCAACGAGTTGGATTATAATAGAAAATATATAGGAAAAGATAGAAAGGGTTGTGGGAAGAATGGAATTTATGAAACATACCAGATATTCAAAATAATTTCATAAAAATTTGGAATATTGGTGGATTATGAATTAAAAATAAAAATAATAGACTAAAAGAAAAAAATTTGATCTAAAAACACTACATACCTAATTTTAGAAATAAATCAATTCAACGTCTACAAGTTATTAAAATAAACCATTAATAATATAATTTTTACATTTAAACATAATGAAATAATATAAAATAAATCCATTTTAAATAAAATATTCTTAATTCTATTTTAATGACATCATTTCGATCAGAATTAAGGGGATTCGTAGAAATTTCTACTAACTATTTCTTAGTAGAGATAATCTCAAGATTAATATCAGCTTTTTTTAGAATGATGACATAAGAAATGATTTATTATATCTATATGCATATTTCTAGATTGATTAATCAGTTTATTTGATGTTTTGATAACAGTAGTTTTATCACATTTGATTGAAACTTGGATATAATTGAATAAATAATCCAATAATGTGTGTTTCATCCCTAATAAATTTTCTCAATAACTCCCAACTTCAATATATTATTCTTTAGTGGAAGATAATTTCATAGAATTTTGTTTCTTAATTGACCATGTTACTAATGATTTACCAATAAAATGGAAGGCTTATAAATTGATCTTCCAATCTAGTATACAACAAAAAAATCTACAATTTGAATATGAATTAAAATTAAAATGAATAGTTTTTTGAAAATTAATGGAAATAGAAATTGTTACCTTTAATATATATAAAATTATTTTCACATCTTCTTCTTGTGATTCCTTATGATTAGATTGGAATTTTTCACATAAATATACTACAAACAAAATTGTATACTCTACTAGAGGTTAAATATAGCAGGATCCCAATTATTTCTCTATGTATAATGTTTTGAACAATTTTTGAATCTTTATAGAAACTATGATTTTCATTAGAAATCGTTGTATTAGTAATTAATTTATCATTTTTAGTCCAAACCATTTAAGTAAGGAATATATGTTTTTACTTTCATTCAACACATTCCCAAAGTATTTTTGATAATGTCTAAAATATAGAATGTAATTAAACTCTTCCATTACGCTAAATTAATAATATTTTTCATTATTCATTAAAACACAATTAATAAATATTTTATTGGTATTACCAAAAATCATATAATCAACATATATCTGAACTAAAAAACATATGAATTTCAGGTTTTCTTCAATAGATTCAGATCAACCACACCCACCGAAAATAAATTTGATAAATGAAATGAATTGAAATGTTAATACCATGATCTATGATATTTTTTAAGTCCATAAATTTATATGTTATGTCTGAAAATTGAAATTGTAAAATCGTAATTTTCAAAACTATAAGGTTGTTCAACATAAACATCCTCCATAAGAAAACCATTTAGAAATCAAAAATTTTCATCGATATGATATAATTTGAAGATGAAATTTAATTCATTATTAATGAGAATAATGGTAGACTATAATATATATATAGGTGAAAAGGTATCTTCATATTCAATAGCTTCCTCTTGATTAGAAAATTTATCTAAAATTAAATACTTATTCCATGTTTCAAACTATGATCATCCCATTTCTTCATAAAAACCCCACATTATTTAAATAATAGGATAGTCGTCGGTTCTAAAAAATAATTGTTATACTATGTTCCTCTTGAACTAATTTAACTCTTATTTCATTGAAAAAAACCCATCTCTCATAAAATATGGATTACTATGTAGATTTATTTTCACATTTGGATTTAAAGGTACAAAATTATACAATATTTTTTACACATATTATGGTTCTAATAAATTCATCTTAAAATCATAATTTTTTTTACAAGGGATGGTTCTTAAGTGTTATTGGATGTCTAGGAAACACACTTACTAGTTCACTAGATTCAATCCATTTATGATTTTTTTACAAAAAACAATTTCCATATCATTATCCATTTTATTTCCAAAAACTTTGTTCAGGTCTCATTATTTCAATGAATTGTTTAACTAATCAACATGATTCATTTTCTGATCCAAAGGTTCAATTTCAAAAAATTTCACAAGAGTTTATTCTTCAATAATATTTTAACTTTCGATGAAGACATTATATTACATAGAATATGTAGAATATCCAATGAATATTCCTTCATAAACATTTTGATTAAATTTACAAAGATTATCCTTTATTTTTAGAATATAAAATACAAATCAAAATATTTATATTATCCTAATTTGAGCATTATAGTATTCCACAAGTCATACGACGATCTCTTTAAAATAGGTAAAATTATAATGGTATTTATGAAATAACATATTGTATTTATAAATTAATCCTAATTATGAGTATGCAAGTTATATTCATATAAAATTGTCCTAGAAATTTCTTGTGAAGTCTTATTCCTCAATTCAACAACACTAATCATTTGAGGTACCCTATGAGATGTAAATTTATTATTAATACAGTTTTTTTAACAATGAGAATTGAATTAATAGTTTTCAAATTCTCTTATATTTTCATTACATAAGGAAATAATTTTTTAATCTTTCTTTTTATGAACCAATCTCAAACATTTTTAAAAACATAACATGATTTACTCTTAAAACATAAAAACCCAAGTAAATATAGAAAAATAATCTACTAAAACATATATAAAATATTTTCCACTTAGTATTGTTATTCTATATGGCTATAAAAATCCATATAAAAAATTATAGGGTTCTATATGTTGCAACCTATTTAATAACGTTAAAAGATTACTTATTTTTCAATCATATTTAATATTCAACTCATAATTAATTTTTTCAATTTAATTTTAGGTAAATCTGAAACTAAAATAAATTTGTATAATTTTCTCATTTAATTGAAATTAAAATTTCATATTCTTATTTTTGAAATTTATGATTCATTTTCTTAAGTATATAAAAAGTTCACTCTATGTCTACTGAAATAATTAAGATCTCATGTGCCAACATTATCTATTTTTGGTGCCATATATTTAATAATATTATCATTGAAAATAGAAAATTCATTATTTGAAAAATCTTCAAAATAACCATAATTAAAATGTTTTGAAATAACTACCGTATTATGAATTTTTCCCTCTAAATAAATAAATATGTTGATAAGTACTGAACTTGGAATACCAACATGTTTAACTTTCATAATATTTTCTTTTCTATTGTCACCAAAAGTGACATAGCCTCCATCAATCTATTATAAGTAGTGAAAATTAGTGAAATCTCCAATCATATTTCTTGAACATCCACTAAGAATATAACAATTCTCATTTATTATCTTTGTCCATTTCCCTAAATGATATAGTAGAGAAAATAAATTTTTTGTACCCATATTATCTTTATTATATAAAAGATAGAAACTATTTTTTTGGGCACCCAATTCAGTTTTTCCCAAAAAACCCACCACAACATTTTGAAAATTTTTTTGAATAAAATGAATGTTTGACTCTAAAATGATGAGGATTTATTAAAATAAATAAATTATCATAATTCCATAAATCTCTACTAGGAGAACAAGTAACTCTATAGAGGTTTTTTTCATCAAACATGAACAAAATAAAATTTATAAAATTTGTTTTCTAACATTGTCTTCTTATTTGAAATATATTGTTTTGAGCTTAAATTTTTCTAAGAATTTGATCTATGTAGTTTTAACTCTTGGGAAAACACATACAATAACTCTAAAGTCTGGTAATTATTATTGTAATATTTCAATATTTTTACCTCATTCAACATAGGAAATAACATAATTTTCCATATTGGTTTTCAAATCACAAATTTGTTTGTTTATTTTGCAACACCCCAGGTAAATAAAGAATATGACATTTTCATATTTATCCATATTTGTGAATAAAATATTAATATGACTTTAAAGGGGACTATATGCTCGATGGCGTACCCAACACGCAACAACGAGTTTCTTGGGAATCTTATGTTGCACTCTAATAATAAAATAATATTATTTTAAATGGTAGTTAACATGTAGCCGTTGTAATGGCGGTAATGGATAGAAATAACTAAAATATGATTATATATGTTCTTAAATGTTTTTTACATTTATACAATAAAAGATAAAGGCTTAAAATAAGGAAAGAATTCAATTTTAGGCGTATATGCCATAGTTTTCACTATAGGTTCACTTATCACCTTTTGATGGCGAACCGTCATTAAATATAGTTTTGTTCACTCTTAAACATTCTATTGGACCAAATAAAACTCTTATTAAGAATCGGGACATCAAAATTTACTTTGTGTAAATTTTTGGTATCTTTCCGATAAAGTTCATTTTTTTAATGAATAGTGTAAAATGTAGTATTTTAATTCAAAACCACTTTTTAATCTAATTTATTTATATGATTAGATTATATTTTGAATTGGATTTAAAGTTAAATTAGAAAATATTTTTACCATTAAATCCAATACTTGTCATTGGAATGAATTTCACTATGAAATCGGACTTAAACTAGTGTCAATCTTTTGATACTTATTGTTTCATAAAAACACGCTATTTGTCATGACAGCGGGAATTAATTATTAAATTAATTAATGTGACTTATATGTTTTGAATTTTGTAAAACGGACTTCATTTTTGAATTCAGAATATCAAATATAGCTTAGGGTGAATTTTTGGGATTTTTCTGGAAAACATCAATTTTTGGTGAATAGTGAAACCACTAAGTGGTACTTATAAAAACTGATTTTCCATTTAAATGAAATTTTGCCATCATTGTGTTTTGATTTTCAAAAATCCGACATACATGGTTGTCATTAAGAAGTAAAATGTGGTTCAATGAGATTAAAATATTTTTTTGGTGAATAGTAACATATTAAGTTTTTAATCGCGATTAGAGGTAATTAGTGTAGTTTAAGGTAAAAATGATATTATAAGAATGTGAAAACACCATGACACTTGTCCTACACCTATTGGTTGTATAATGGCCGACCACGACAAGCCATGGGTTAGCTTGGGGACCCCATGGATCCACTTTGGTTGGGAAATGACATAAATAATATTTTAATTAATGTAAAAGTAAAATTGACACAAACATGATATGTTTTACTAAAACAATTTTTAAGTGGGGTTATACAAGTCATATTTTTGATTATAAATATTCATTGGAAATATAAAAAGATTTCCTACATCATAGTATTTGTTTTATAATTTTTAGACATTAAATAAATTAAATTATTTATGACATAATAATGATGTAGCGATGACATCATTATTTGACGATTTAAATAAAATGGAAAGATAATGTGAAATATATGCACTAAACATGTCCAAAACTTATTGGATTAGTGTATTTCGAAGCCTTATCACCTTATCCACGAATTATATAAATGTGGGACCTTTTGAAACCGAAACACATTTTCAAATAAAGTAATATTTCTTTACTTTCCAAAAGTACCCCTGCTCTCCTCTTATAAAAGGCCCCCACCTCTACCTCATTTAACACACTCCTCAAGCCTTTGGCTAGGCCAAAACCTGACCATTTACTCTCTACACGTCCCTATCCTCATCCTAGAGGATTCTCTTTGGGCATAATCCTTTCAAAGGAAGCCTTTAGGCTCAAATCAAAAGGAGTTACACTTTTAAAGGTAATATATTCTCTCATGTTCATTTGTTTTATTTTGCTTCTCCAACCCCCTAAACTCTTTTTATTTACTTCTTTTGTAACAAAACCAGCATCTTAAATATACTAGGATGTTTTTATAAGATTTATTTGAGCTACACTCTCACACAACTACATCAAATGGTTAAAGAACATACGGTTTCCGTGGATGGTGAAATTCTGCCTCCCGGAACGATGATTGTTCAATACTCATTTAACACCTTCAAAGGTGGCCATTATGATGTCACTATTTTTATATATGATATATGATATGTTTATGTTTTATTTATGCTTCTGTATTTTTCATTTTTGTCTTACCTTTATGGCTTCCATTATGGGTATACGCGATATCTTCATTTAAGGAAGTGCGGACTACCGCCCCCTCAAAGTGATTTGATTCGTTAAATACCATATGTGGGATGTATAAAGGATGGAAATATGATATTATATATGATATTATACTGGAATTATAATATACCTTTATATAATTATTATTCCATTCTATAAAATACGAAATAGAAATGGAAGTAGCGTTCATGCGTACGTACGGCTTACCGTCTCCATGAACGGTGCATTTCATTTCTTACCTCTAAATGATTATGTAATGTAATAAATGCATGCATGTAATGGATATATATGAAATATATGATATCTACATAATGAATACGATTCTGGATATAATAAAAATTTGGCCACACGAACAACATGTAATTGTAAGAAGTCCACTTTCGACTTAAGAACCAAATATCGGCAAAACAAATATTATTAACTTAAATGATTACATAATGTTTATGACATTGTAATAAGTGGTATAAAAGTAATAATTAACATGAAAAAGGTTCTTAAGGAAGTATAAATTAACTCAAGTTTATTATTCAGGAGATTAAAGAACGATTGAGTCAAATTTGGACCCGAGGTAAGGGATCCTACATCTCTCTTTCTTTTTAAGTACACTCTTTTATGTCATTTATTTTAAGCTCATCTTTCTTATGATTGGGATGTTACTTTATATTACATTTACTGTAATTTTTATGTTCATGTGATGAGAGACCCTATTCTCTCTCATCAATCCATTTTGGATGTTTTGAGTGGCGCTGTTAGGCTGCCGAACTTTCGTAAAAGATCTAACCTCTCTCTTTCTGTTTAAGTACTCTCCTTTATGTCACTTTTTTTAGCTCCTCTTTGTAATGATGGGGGATGTTATTTTATATTCCTCTTGCTGTACATTTTATTTTAGTGTGATGAGATACCATATTTGATCTCATCAATCCATATTCGGAAGTTTTATGCGGCGCCGTTAGGCTGCCGAGTTTTCGTACGGGATTTTTCATCTCACTTTTATTCCCGTGAGATTTATGCTACATTTGCCACAATTTCCTTTGAGTGGTTTATGTACTGAACATTATTAAACTCCTTTTTTAATATAATTCCATTTATGGGTATTTACATATTCATTGTATGACACTTCTTCGATGGGGTGTACTTTTCGAAAGTTACCCAAGTCGGTAAGGGAACCTTTCACCCTCCTCTTTTTTAAAAGACTTCTTTTATTGGGTCTTTTAATTTACATATTTTTATGTTGGGATATGTTCTATTACATCCTTATTGATGTAAATTTTATGTCCAAGTGATGAGATACACTTTTTATCTCTCATTAACTCATTTTGATGTGATGCCGTTAGGCTGTCAAGGGAACTTTTTAACCCAATTTCGATTTCTTTGGGTTCAACTTGTAGTCATTGAATATGTAATCCATTGAATATGTGTGATTGACCTTATATTGTTTTACACTTAATATCCACTAATATTGGGTGTATATATATTTGTCACACATATTTTTGAGATTTATTTGTCTTTAATTTAATGATACCTTCTTTATAAGGGATTTCATCACATTTGACATTTCTATTGAGGGTTCATTGTTGTTATGCACCAATTCACTCTTATATGGTGTATATATTGTCCTTTGGAGTATTATATCATGAATCCTTTTATTCTCATGATATTATAAAGTTCTGAGTAAATGTTATTCCTCGATTATTGTATTCAAGTGTCTCTAATTTTGGTAAAACCCCTTTAACCAAAATATCGTTTTAAATGCTTTAATTATTTGTTCTTATTAATATCCATGTTTTCAAAATGGTTTTAAGGATTTATTTATATGGATATTAATGGTTTAAAATTTTAAAAGCTTCAAGGTGGTATGGGACACTTTGATTCAAAAATCTCTTTATTAAATGTTTTAAATGGTTTTGGAATTGGTTTCTTTTTGAATGGATTCATTATTTCAATATCCTAAAATGTTATATTGTGATTGAAATGTGGAAATGTTATTTTTCCTTTATTCATGTTTATGTGATACGATTATGTTATGGTTCTCGGGCATTGTTATGAAGAACGGGTGGTTCCGTGATAAACTAAGGGCGGGTGAGCCGGATATAGCTCTCCAATGCATTGGGTAATGCGAAGGAGTGAAACGTTAAGGTTTTTCCAAAGAGATTTAGGGAATATACTGTGATGGGTATTCCAAACGTAACCAAGAGGGTTACTCCCTACTTAAGAATGTTATGAATGCCTCAAGTTACCTTTATGTCTTATGTTTTCTATGATTTATTCATGATTTGAAATGCCTATATTTTATGGGTAAAGTATGATTTCATTCTTATGTATATATGAACTCATGTTTCCTTTCCATATTTTTATAACCCTTACTGAGCTTTTTATGCTCATCCCAAGTTTTTGAAATGTTTATCACAGGTCAAGGGAAAGGTACATGATGTGATGATAGTGTCGAGGATGTGTCAAGAAAGAATCCATGTTTCATTTTAAATATGTTTCCATTGATGGGAAGAATGAATACTGTCTTTTATGTAACCACTTTGTTTAAATGTGGAATGCAATGCAAGTTTCATGATCTAATTCTCTAAAACTCTAAACCTGAAAAGATCCTCAATTTGTAATCTTGTAATAACTCAAGATTAAGTAAGGTTTAAGGCTGGGGCCTTATAGTTGGTATCAAAGGTCGGTTTAGATAACTTTAGAGGTTAGGGTATTCTTTAAGCATAACTGACATTACCATAATGGTTAGGATTTCAGACAAGAGTCTTAGTTTTAGATAAAGTGAATGAGTAAGTATATATTATTGTTTATCTTACTCATTATTACATGATGGTTTTGTTGATATACTCACTCTGACCTTTTTTATTTTAGTAAATGGATGGATCTAGCAGGCACCAAAGTAACAGTGGACGTGAAGGAAACTGTGACAGTGTTTTGAGCAAGAAACTGAATGATATGGGAGCTGCAATGAGAACTCTTGTGATTATCATGAACCAACTATCTGGAGTCATGATTGGCCACCTAAACCTTGGAGATTTCTCTAAGACGTCATATATGCAAGAAACAAATCCCTACGGAAGTACAGGTAATAATCATAAAGGTATGTGTGTTCAAAAACCTATGTGTCAAAGATGTGGAAAGAAACACCTAGGAAAATGTTTCAAAGGGACAGAAATATTCTATAGATGTGGAAATGAAGGTCATAAAGCAAGAACCTGGCATGGAAAAAGGAAGCATCCAGTTGACTCGAGGAAAGGGAATGAAGTTCTTTCTGAGGGATCAATTGAATGTTTTAAATGTGGTGTGCATGGTCATTACGCAAACACATGTCCTATGAAGAAATTTCGTGAATGGGGTCACCAAGAGCATACCAATATTCGTTTACCAATACCTAATGCCATTCCGATTGAGGATGAAGAAACTGAAAACGACCAATCAAAGGTATGTACTATTTCATGACTATTGTTTTCCTATTTTGGAATCTTAGGATATGATTCATGATTTTGTTTGTAGGAAAGAGGTATTTCAGAATATGTTTTAAAGGAATGGATAATGGATCATGAAGAGTGTTGAATGAGTAAGATGTCAACATATAAGGGCTTCAAGAGTTATGGTGAAATTCTTAAGAGTATTAAGTCTCTTTTGATGATGGGGTTACATTAGAAGACTTTTTATATTATGTGTAACCCTGATGTTTAATATAGGCAAATTTTATTCAAGTAATAGTTATCTTTTCTTTTGTGTACATAGTTATAAAGAACCATTTGGGTTTATATGATCCTTACTTTTGAGGTAATTATGGGTTACCACATGTTATGATTGAAGTGAAAGGAATGAGATAAAATTGAGGTTAAATTATGTTATGGTTATTTTTGATGATTTTAACCCTTTTTGGGTAATGATTTGAGAATTATATAGTTTTGGAAAAAGGACAACACGCAGACCGTGTGACTACCCGTCGCGTCGGACAAAGCTGCGGGAATCGAACCAACAACCAAAGTGCGACTGGTATTTATCGCCTACCACTGGACTACGTGAAGTCCCTGGTTAGTCTGACTGATTCTTTCTAGTTATATGATTTTATGAATTAAGAGTAAGTTGATTTTGGGTTATTTATGAAAATGATTAACCTATCATGGAGGATATGTGATTAGGATAATTACTTTTCAATGCGAGACTTTAGGAGCGACTAATGTTGTTTGGAGATAAATGTTACGATTTAACTTGGAAGACTATGTGACTATATCCGTCAAATATTTGGGTTTCAATCTTATATTGGTTTACTTTGATGAATTTTATGGACAAATTATTTATCGGATGGTCCTCGTTGAACTTTGGGTTTTGTTGGACAAATTTTGGAGATTAAGAATAGATTTTCTTTTTATAAGGGGTTATCCTTTTCTGGTTTATCTGATCTTGTTCTAACCTTTTTGGTTTTGGTTTTGGTTAAAGCCTAAATACATGGGATGTATATAGTTCTCTTTTGGGGATTAGGTGATTCTCTAGAAGTTGATTGTAGTACTCTTAATGTGAAAAAGTCTCCCTAAATACTCGTCTTTTGGAAAAAAATATGAGTTTGATTAAGGAATCTAGTAAAAGTTGAAAGTCAACATGATAAGTGATTATGTTTCATTATGAATAACTTCCTCAATAAAAAGTAACTTAAAACAAAAATGTTTTCTATTAACTTTTCCTACTGGGGAACCCAACACCATTTAACCCATCACAAGTTTGTGATTTTCTCATTGTTAACTTTCTCCTAAACATGTTTTCTATCACTCTCCATCAGAACATGACCCTATGTTTTCTCCTCCATGTCCATGTTTTCCTACATGGAGTCCTAGTATGGGTTAACTCGAGTGACCTTTGTACTTATCTTCCTTTATTTTAAAGTGGTTGTTTTTACCGACTCTTGTTCCGATGTGGGACGTTCAAGGATGTTTCCAAGCGCAATTTTAAAATTGCGAGGACGCAATTCCCAAAAGGGGGGAAGGATGTAACACCCCAGGTAAATAAAGAATATGACATTTTCATATTTATCCATATTTTTGAATAAAATATTAATATGACTTTAAAGGGGGCGATATGCTCGATGGCGTACCCAACACGCAACAACGAGTTTCTTGGGAATCTTATGTTGCACTCTAATAATAAAATAATATTATTTTAAATGGTAGTTAACATATAGCCGTTTTAATGGCGGGAATGGATAGAAATAACTAAAATATGATTATATATGTTCTTAAATGTTTTTACACTTATACAACAAAAGATAAAGCCTTAAAATACGGAAAGAATTCAATTTTAGGCGTATATGCCCTAGTTTTCACTAAAGGTTCACTTATCACCTTTTGATGGCGAACCATCATTAAATATAGTTTTGTTCACTCTTAAACATTCTTTTGGACCAAATAAAACTCTTATTAAGAATCGGGACATCAAAATTTACTTTGTGTAAATTTTTGGTATCTTTCCGATAAAGTTCATTTTTTTAATGAATATTGTAAAATGTAGTATTTTAATTCAAAACCACTTTTTAATCTAATTTATTTATATGATTAGATTATATTTTGAATTGGTTTTAAAGTGAAATTAGAAAATATTTTTACCATTAAATCCAATAGTGGTCATTGGAATCAATTTCACTTTGAAATCGGACTTAAACTAGTGTCAATCTTTTGATACTTATTGTTTCATAAAAACACGCTACTTGTCATGACAGCGGGAATTAATTATTAAATTAATTAATGTGACATATATGTTTTGAATTTTGTAAAACGGACTTCATTTTTGAATTCATAATATCAAATATAGCTTATGGTGAATTTTTGGGATTTTTCTGAAAAACTTCAATTTTTGGTGAATAGTGAAACCACTAAGTGGTACTTATAAAAACTGATTTTCGGTTTAAATGAAATTTTGCCATCATTGTGTTTTGATTTTAAAAAATAAGACATACATGGTTGTCATTAAGAAGTAAAATGTGGTTCAATGAGATTAAAATATTTTTTTGGTGAATAGTAACTTATTAAGTTTTTAATCGCCATTAGAGGTAATTAGTGTAGTTTAAGGAAAAAATGATATTATAAGAATGTGAAAACACCATGAAACTTGTCCTACACCTATTGGTTGTATCATGACCGACCAAGACAATCCATGGGTCAACTTGGGGACCCCATGGATCCACTTTGGTTGGGAAATGACATAAATAACATTTTATTTAATGTAAAAGTAAAATTGACACAAACATGATATGTTTTACTAAAACAATTTTTAAGTGGGGTTATACAAGTAATAATTTTGATTATAAATATTCATTGGAAAGATAAAAAGATTTCCTACATCATAGTATTTGTTTTAAAATTTTTAGACATTAAATAAATTAAATTATTTATGACATAATAATGATGCAGCGATGACATCATTATTTGACGATTTAAATAAAATGGAATGATAATGTGAAATCTATGAACTAAACATGTCCAAAACTTATTTTATGAGTGTATTTCGAATCCTTATCACCTTATCCACGAATTATATCAATTTGGGTCCTTTTGAAACCGAAATTTTTTTTCAAATAAAGTAATATTTCTTTACATTCCAAAAGTACCCCTCCTCTCCTCTTATAAAAGGCCCCCACCTCTACCTCATTTAACACACTCCTCATGCATTTTCCTCGGCCAAACCCTGCCCATTTACTCTCTCCAAATCCCTCTCCTCATCCTAGAGGATTCCCTTTGGGAATAATCATTTCAAAGGAAGCCTTTAGGCTCAAATCAAAAGGAGTTACACTTTTAAAGTTAATTCATTCTCTCATGTTCATTTGTTTTATTTTGCTTCTCCAACCCCCTAAACTCTTTTTATTAACTTCTTTTGTAACAACACCAGTATCTTCAATATACTAGGATGTTTTTCTAAGATTTATTCGAGCTACACTCTCACACAACTACATAAAATGGTTAAAGAACATACGGTTTCCGTGGATGGTGAAATTCTGCCTCCCAAAACGATGATTCTTCAATACTCATTTAACACCTTCAAAGGTGGCCATTATGATGTCACTATTTTTATATATTCTATATTATATGTTTATGTTTTATTTATGCTTCTGTATTTTTCATTTTTGTCTTACCTTTATGGCTTCCATTATGGGTATACGCGATATCTTCATTTAAGGAAGTGCGGACTACCGCCCCCTAAAAGTGATTTGATTATGTGGGATGTATAAAGTATGGAAATATGATATTATATATGATATTATACTGGAATTATAATATACCTTTATATAATTATTATTACATTCTATAAAATACGAAATAGAAATGGAAGTAGCGTTCATGCGTACGTACGGCTTACCGTCTCCATGAACGGTGCATTTCATTTCTTACCTCTAAATGATTATGTAATGTTATAAATGCATGCATTTACTGGATATATATCACATATATGATATCTAAATAATGAATAAGATTCTGGATATAATAAACATTTGGCCACACGAACAACATGTAATTGCAAGAAGTCCACTTTCGACTTAAGAACCAAATATCGGCAAAACAAATATTATTAACTTAAATGATTACATAATGTTTATGACATTGTAATAAGTGGTATAAAAGTAATAATGAACTTAAAAAATGTTCTTAAGGAATTATAAATTAACTCAAGTTTATTATTCAGGAGATTAAAGAATGTTCGAGTCAAAGTTGGACCCGAGGTAAGGGATCCTACAACTCTCTTTCTTTTTAAGTACACTCTTTTATTTCATTTATTTTAAGCTCATATTTCTTTTGATTGGGATGTTATTTTATATTACATTTACTTTAATTTTTATTTTCATGTGATGAGAGACCCTATTCTCTCTCATCAATCCATTTTGGAAGTTTTGAGTGGCACCGTTAGGCTGCCGAACTTTCGTAAGAGATCTAACCTCTCTATTTCTTTTTAAGTACTCTCCTTTATGTCAATTCTTTTAAGCTCATATTTTTAATGTTGGGGGATGTTCTTTTATATTCCTCTTTCTGTACATTTTATTGTGTTGTGATGAGATACCATATTTGATCTCATCAATCCATATTCGGAAGTTTTATGTGGCGCCGTTAGGCTGCCGAGTTTTCGTTCAGGATTTTTCATCTCACTTTTATTCCCGTGAGATTTATGCTATATTTGCCACAATTTCCTTTGAGTGGTTTATGTACTTAACATTATTACACTCCTTTTGTAATATAATTCCATTTATGGGTATTTACATATTCATTTTATGACACTTCTTCGATGGGGTGTACTTTTCGAAAGTTACTCAAGTCGGTAAGGGAACCTTTCTCCCTCCTCTTTTTTAAAAGACTTCTTTTATTGGGTCTTTTAATTTACATATTTTTATGTTGGGATATGTTCTCGTACATCCTTATTGATGTAAATTTTATGTCCAAGTGATGAGATACACTTTTTATCTCTCATCAACTCATTTTTATGTGATGTCATTAGGCTGTCAAGGGAACTTTTTAACCCAATTTCGATTTCTTTGGGTTCAACTTGTAGTCATTGAATATGTCATCCATTGAATATGTGTGATTGAACTTTTATTGTTTTACACTTAATATCCACTAATATTGGGTGTATATATATTTGTCACACATATTTTTGAGATTTCTTTGTCCTTAATTTAAGGATACCTTCTTTATAAGGGATTTCATCACATTTGACATTTCTATTGAGGGTTCATTGTTGTTATGCACCAATTCACTCTTCTATGGTGTATATAATGTCCTTTGGAGTATTATATCATGAATCATTTTATTCTCATGATATTATAAAGTTCTGACTAAATGTTATTCCTCGATTATTGTTTTCAAGTGTCTCTAATTTTGGTAAAACCCCTTTAACCAAAATATCGTTTTAAATGCTTTAATTATTTGTTCTTATTAATATCCATGTTTTCAAAATGGTTTTAAGGATTTATTTATATGGATATTAATGGTTTAAAATGTTAAAAGCTTCATGGTGGTATGGGACACTTTGATTCAAAAATCTCTTTATTAAAAGTTTTAAATGGTTTTGGAAATGGTTTCTTTTTGAATGGATTCATTATTTCAATATCCTAAAATGTTATATTGTGATTGAAATGTGGAAATGTTATGTTTTCTTTATTCATGTTTATGTGATACGATTATGTTATGGTTCTTGGGCATTGTTATGAAGAACGGGTGGTTCCATGATAAACTAAGGGCGGGTGAGCCCGATATAGCTCTCCAATGCATTGGGTAACGTGAAGGAGTGAAACGTTAAGGTTTCTCCGAAGAGATTTAGGGAATATACTGTGATGGGTATTCCAAACGTAACCAAGAGGGTTACTCCCTACGTAAGAATGTTATGAATGCCTCAAGATACCTTTATGTCTTATGTTTTCTATGATTTATTCTGTAACGCCCCGACCCCAGCTACCCAGAGTCGGTGCATTACTTCGTAACATTGGCATGATCCCAAGAAAGATCAAATCTCGAAAGACCGATTGGTTTAGTAGCCTTGGAAACACTAGATATATTCATAAGTTTTACATTACATCATAAAATGAAAAACTACTACAATAACATAATGTCTCCATAATCCACACTCATATCCCCACATAATATCCCTGCAGGTCATTCATAACCTACTTCTTCACTTCCTGGGAAAAATAAAACATTGAAAAGGGGTGAGCTCAAATAGTAAGGATAACAATATAGCGGAAACTTTCATAAATAAGAATAAACATTTAAGGCAGTGTATAACTAAAACAAAAGCCTTTTAAATATGAACTTTCAACATGGTATGGCATAAATAAAATGAAATAATGCCATTTACTTATTCACATGGATATTCTACTAATCGAATAATCACAAGCAAAAATTAATAACCACTTTCATAATGTTGGAATGCATAATGCCAGACTATCATAACCACATAGCCAAGGCCTCGTGCCAAGACTACAAATAAGATTTTTTCAAGGCCTTGTGCCAAGACACTAGTTTGTCTCATGAGACCTACCGATGCATCGAGGAGCTATAGCGGGCTCCACCCGTCACTTATTAAGTCCAATGCATTCCCATATGAAAAGGTTTAAACATAACATAAACATTCGTATTAAAACTAGCATACGAAATGTCAATAATTTCACCATAAACTATGAATGGTATAAAAATAGCACATCCATAGTCAAACATATCACAAAACCTTCAATACAATATAGAAGTTTTGTATCATAATAAATCAACTTCAAATAATCTTAAAATCCATCAAAGGATGTTGACATAGATGAAATCAAAATTCTTTTTAAAGAAATATCTCCTTTTATTTTGAAATCATTTAAGATCCATATAAAATAAAACATTTTATTTGAAGATATTATTATAAGCTTGTAAGGAAAGCTTTGAAGATTTTATAACGGCGTAAAATAACCGCACCCGCTAAATAAGTTAAAAAACATTCTTACCTCAATTCCGTCGAAAAGGTTAAAAAGGACCTTGTTTTGAAAATGACGGAAAGATTCCTTTATAAACCACTTATAAAAGTCAAAAAGCGTATAAATGACTTTAACTCATATTTTATTAAATAGTAAAAATGTTTTGAAATGCATTTTTAAGAAACATGGATGTGGATGATAAAGAGATCCCAGAAGATTATTACGTATAAACAACCTTGGATAATGAAGAGGTTGTAAAGTAAACCCTTACCATGTACTTTTCCTTTGTTGGGGTAGGTTAACCTCCTGTATAATGGTGAAATAATTGTTATTAAATTATACATGAATCATATACATTAATATGATATCATATATGATCTTTTAACATTGATTTATTAATAATATCTTAGTATTATCGTCGTTTCAGGTGATAATCGATTCGTTCTTCTTAAATGTTTGGTTACGTAAGACATGTTTGTAATGGATATATTATATATTATTCATAATCAGAATGATATTAACATTATTTTTAACCCTAAAATGAGAATAAGACTTGAATGGATACGATGGAGGATGGATCTCACCGCGTTCGTGGAGACGGTAGTCCGTACGTACGCATGAACGCTACTTCCATTTAATTTTTATTTTAAAATAATTGAATCCAAATGATACATAGGTATATTACTATTCCAATATAATATAATATTTTATATATGTTACTTATGTTCATTAACACCGTCCTTTATAAGTTCCATGTGTGGTATGAACGAGTCATATCATTTTAAGGGGGCGGTAGTCCGCACTTCCTCAAATGAAATTATCGTATGTATATACAACATGAAACGAATAATGGTATGAAATAAAATGGAATTACATAAGCTTATATATAAAATATATATCATTAATATCATATTTAATTACAGTTCCATCATAATGGCCACCATGAGAGGCGGTAAGATGTATTTGAACAATCATCGTTTCATGAGGCGTTAGTTTGCCATCCACAGAAACATTATGTTCATCATCCATTAGATGGAGATGTGTGTATGTGTAGTTTGAATCCTTCTTATAACAACATCCTAGTATATTGAGGATACTGGTTTTGTTACAAAAGAAAGTAAATAAAAAGAGTTTTGGGGTTGGAGAAGCAAAATAAATGAAAATAATTTAAGAGAAATCGTTACCTTTAATTTAGGTAACTCACTTTGGTTGGAACCAAAGGACTTCTTGAAATGCTTTCTGCCTAAGGGGAAGCTTCAAGGAGGAGGAGAGGGTTGTGGGGAGCTTAGTTGGGCAGAGTTTGGACGAGAAAAGTGGCTTGAGAGGTGTGAAGAAATGAGAAGGAGGAGTGCCCTTTTATAAGAGGGGTGAGGGGCACCTTTGGAAAAGCTAGAAATATTAATTTATAATAAATTCATATTCGGTTTCTAATGGCTCCAAAGTTTACTATTCAAAGGTTGAGGTGGGGATGGGTCGAAAACAACTCATCCAATAGAATTTAGACAGGTTTGGGTACTTATATTAACCTTATCTTTAAGTATTAACTCTAAGTAAATTAGTTTCACTTTTACAATGTCTCTTTGTATTTTTATATTATATGGTTAATAAACTTACTATATACATCCAAGCGACCCCCAAGTGGTCCATTAATGATTAACCTATCATAATATAAGTCTCTTGTCCGAACCTTAGATTTTTAGGAATTTAATATCAATTAATAATATAATATTTGTTTTAAGAACTCTTTTATGTCAATTTTGACACTATTCAATAGTTGATTTTTGTGAAACTCATAACAGATTGATTACTTCGAAAAATTCAATTAAATCAATACTAATATATCATATTATTTTATAAAATTAGTTTAATTCATTAAAAGTTTCATATTATATTTATTTGGGTATTTATAATATCAATTATTTTAATTTTTTACTATTTTAGTAATTACTGCATCATCATTGTGTCATAAATAAAATAAATTATTTAATGTCTAAAAATTATAAATAAAATATCATTATGTAGGAAATCTTTTTAGATTTCTAATAAATATTTATAATCTAAAATCCAACATATATAACCCTATGTAAAAATTGTTGTTCTAAAAGATATATGCTTGTGTCATTTTTGTATTCATTTTAACTAAATTAAAATAAAGTGTCATTATCACTCACAAGTGGATCCATGGGGTCCCAAAATAGACCCAAAGATGCCCATGGTCGACCATCTATCAACCAATAGGGTTAAGACATGTTTTTAGGGTAATTTAGTATTATTATAATATTATTTTTTTAACCCTTATTTACCGGATTTACCCTTAACCATGGTAAATAAAATATTTACCGCAGTAATTATTCAAAATGTCTAAAAATAAAAGTTACCTATTTACACAATTTGAACATCCTGATTCCAAATATGGAATCCATTTTTCTAAATTCAAAACACAGAAGTGGCAGAAATTAATTTAAAATTAATTCCCGCTGTCAAAACAAAAAGCGTGTTTTTAAGAGATAATAACTATCAAAAGATTGACACTTGTTTATGTTCGGTTTAATTGTAAAATTATGTCCAATGACCAACATTATATTAAGTGGTAAAAATATATTCTAAATATACTTTAAAACCACTCAAATTAATAATTTATCACTATTAATTATTTTGATTAATAAAGTTGTTTTTAATTAAAATTTAGTAATTTTCACTATTCATCAAAATATGAAAGTTATCCGAAAAGTACCAAAATTTCACCTTAGGCTAAATTAGATATTCTGAGTCCAAAAATTAAGTCCATTTCAAAATATAAAATATATATAATTTCAAAATTTAGGTATTACTATTCATAACGGCTAGTTTGATCGGTTGTGGTGTGTGTTAAAACTCGAAGTTGCGTACAACACACGCTACTGTTTTATTCAAAGGAAAGCGTACCGTGGAAGCTTGGGATGTTTCATTTTAAATTTTTGATGTCTCCATTTAGTCAAAAAGTTTAAAATATTGTATTTAAAAAGGTTTCACTATCAAAAGTTGATAAAAGTGCAATACTGAAAATGAATCTGTTCTTGCATTATGACTAAGAAACTCATAATATGGATTCTAAAATTATAAGGATTATATAAAATTTAAAATGTAGTTAATGCTATTCATGTCCTCTTTTAATGGCTTTTTTTTGTAAGTCATGGTGTGATTGAACTTTGTGTTGCATGTAGTGAAAGTTATTGAATTATTTTGAAGAACTAACACACTATGAAATCTTGGGGTGTTACATATTCATGATTTTATATGCCTATATTTTATGGGTAAAGTATGATTTCATTCTTATGTATATATGAACTCATGTTTCCTTTCCATATTTTTATAACCCTTACTGAGCTTTTTATGCTCATCCCAAGTTTTTGAAATGTTTATCACAGGTCAAGGGAAAGGTACATGATGTGATGATAGTGTCGAGGATGTGTCAAGAAAGAATCCATGTTTCATTTTAAATATGTTTCCGTTGATGGGAAGAATGAATACTGTCTTTTATGTAACCACTTTGTTTAAATGTGGAATGTAATGCACGTTTCATGATCTAATTCTCTAAAACTCTAAACCTGAAAAGATCCTCAATGTGTAATCTTGTAATAACTCAAGATTAAGTAAGGTTTAAGGGTGGGGCCTTATATATTTACTCTCTCTCAAATATAACATCATCTTATTAATTTGATGTATTTATTTATATTATAAGATTTCATATTTGGTTTCCACCATGGTAAAATATTCATTTGATTATTCATAAGTGAAATTTTAATTTCCAAATTAATAGTGTTTATAGAATAATAATAATAATATACCTCATTCGGGTGTTCCATAAAGAACATAATGTTGTTTTCATTATAAATTTGAACTTATATGTTTTATGATATATCGTCTCTATAATATTATAATGAGAACCATGTTTCATTTATATATTTCATTTATTTAATATTATATCTAGCCTTATTTAAGTACTCTTTCTAATATTTATTATTATATTAAAACTGAGGGATGTTTGGCTTGATGTGGCTGACCATCCTACACTCATAGAATCTAACATCATTATCAATTCCCCCTGGCTTTCTGTACTTATTTAGTGGTTTCATGAAATATAAACTCTTTTTATAGAATTTTTTAACTTTATAGTAATTAGAGAAATATCACTATATAATGTTAGACAATTTGAGGTGGCTTGATCATTTGACTCATTAATTTGTATGTCCGTCATTTTCATCTCATACTTGAATTTGATACTTGTAGATAAGAATTATTCATCCTAGCCACCCTATACTGTCTTTATTAGGCTTCATTATCAACTTCATAAATAAAAATACTAATGATAATATCTTTTATTTAAAATTCATAACATCTGTATAGTTTCTTAGAGAATGAAACATTATAATACATTTATGTGGGAGAATCTTGAGGATTTATAAGCTTTATTTGTTTTAGGAATGGGTGTTCCTTGTGTAGAAACATTATTTGCATCCTCAATAAGTCTTATATTCAGTGGGGTGATGATTTCTCCTCCCATAATATTGAATTTATTAGAAATAATATTTGTACTATTATAAGTATGATCTAGAACGTTTTATGTACTTTTATATGACAATGAAATAGTATTCCATATTTCATGAGTTTTTTCACATTGTAAAACTTGTTATAACTCATATTGAACAACTCCACATATTATAGAATTCATATATTTGGTTTTATTATCATAACATTACTAAATGTAAACATCCACATTTTCATGTTGTGTCTTTATAATTTTATAAGACTTCATTACATTAAGATAATCCTTGAGACCATGGTTTATCAAAAAGATTATCATAAATTCCTTCTAGTAATAATAATTCTCACCATTATAGTGAGGAAATGTTACGATAAACATACCTTATATGTTGAAATTTATAGTAGCTATATTTAAAATGATCTTTACACATAAACCATTAAAATCCTATTACTCAAAATTCATATTCTGTTATGTCAATTTTTTCTACAAACTGGCTACACTAAAACACGATAGAGGATTCAATTTACATCGTGAAATTTTCTTGATTAAAAAAAATATATCTTGAATGTTGTGATTACATATGATAATTTCTTAAGGAATACATGATGTAGATATAAATATAAAATTAAAAGAGATCATACATATAGATTTTAAGTAGATTAGGGAATTGAAATCCCTTCTACACACCACCAATTCATAACTCCAATGCATGATAATTTTCACGACTCTGTTCCTTTTACAAGGTACTATATGCCATTTTCCTTGGGACATCATGACTATGTGAAATTTTTCGACACATAGTGATTGTTTATGATCATTCAACTATGATACACTAAGTCTTTACAGACAACATATTTTATGGATATTTTATTGGAAAACTTCATCAAGATAAAGATAATAAATATAGTGTTTACAAAAAGGGATAATTATAATATGATAAGACTAACATAAGAGAGAAAATATCATTGATAGATAATATGAATATAATTAACAAAGAATAGATTTTTCAAAATCAAATAAAGGATTATCATAAGAGGGATGTTATATACCAAATCTTCTTCTTCTTCTTCAGGTTAAACATAGAATCATAAATATGGATTTATATGTGTTCAAGGAAAATAATTCAAGTGAATCAATTTTTGAATGAATTATATTATATTTCTATATATGAATACACATTAAAAAAATAATTAATCACATATCTTTATATCCATAAAATATAGGTTTCAAATTTAATATTCCATGTGTCTTTTTTCTTTAAATACCTCAGTAACATTATTGACTATTAAATTATCCTTATACTTATTTCTATACATGGTACATGTATCTTTTTATAGCCATTTTTAACATAAATAGGTAATAAATCATTTAAAGAATGTTCGATATTGTTAATTCACACTAAAAGTAAACCAATGGTTTGAAATTTTAGATTACATATAAATATATCTGATTGAAGATCACAACATGTCTAAATTTTAGATTTTCTAATTCATTTAAAATAATGGTCCAAAAATCCATTATTAATGTACAAAATTTTTCCTTGTATATAAAATTTTATAGTACTTCATCACATTATGTAATTTTTAAAATATTTTTCTTTATCAAATTGTGAAATTTGATATAGATGAATGAATTACCTAGAAATGTTGGACCACAGTGATGATTTTACCATATATCTGAATTAAATTTCTGATTACATGATGTAACTGAATCATGTAGCTATTTGATCTATGAATTCCTTTTCTCACATAGGTTATTAATCAACATATATGAATTTCAAATAGATGAATTAGCGATATAGGTGATTCACATTAGTGTTTTATTTACGCAGAAAATTGGCATAGTTGATTTCTTAACATGACCATTTTCCAGATAACTAAATTCCCAATGTAGCCTAATTTCCATACATAAGAAAATTTTCAACAACATTCCATAAATTTAATATTTCCATATAATGAGATAGAATAATTATAAATTTGATGAAATAAATTTTAAAAATATTAGAAAATACGAAGGATATTTGAAATCTTAAAAACCAAAAGTACATGGGATATCTTATAATAACATCAGTAGTCCTACATTTACCTAATCACATGGATATATGAAACCCCAATTACATCATCAAGAACACCAAATACTATAGATTTAGAAATAATTCTATATCTCGTATGAGACTACGTAATCAATTGTATTATGGGGTACCTATACAATGTAGAGACAATGAGTACAAAACCTCGTTAAGAATTAAGGAATTATGCCTCCAAAATAGAATATTATTCAATTATTTAAAAAAAATTGATTTTAAACTCTACAATATCATATGAGAGACCATCTCCCTGGAATTAACATACCATTAGTGGGGCTACTAACACTATCTAAACCAAACATATAAATTTATCATGATCCCAATTCTTATGCTACTTTTGTTCTAAGAAAATTATTTAGGAACAACCCAACAAGATTATCGGGATAACATAACCTAATACATTCAAACATATTTTAGTAATCTCATGACTCTTATAATCTATATAATTATCTTTTCAATAATTTTTCAAATCATCTTTTTGAGGTAGATTGATATCTATATTGCAAAGGGACATCTCATGAGGGATTATTTAATGCCCCCAAACCAAAAAATACACTATCATCTATATGATGAATTGAACAAATATATTATCATATTTTGTGAATCAGAATGTGTTGGCCACTACACCCATGTTTTTTTCTATAATGTACAAAATATGTTAGAAAAAAGAGGGGGTGAATCGTATTACTAAATTTAACTGATAATTTGAATCCCACTCAAATCGTTAAATGAAATAAATATATTAATTATTATCAAAAAAATTTATCATGTAAAAATATACAAACATAGTAAAAACATAGAAAAAGAAATTCATAATTTGAAGAGAGCGAATAAAATGACATATAAACAATAAACTAAATCAATAATAAATTTTCTCAATGAAAAAAATTGAGGTATCATAAAAAAATCTAAATACTTAAATAAATTAAATTATATTGAAAAACTTCTAGTCATAAAAAATTTTCAATTTCATTCAATGTAGAAAGTGGATCTATAGTCTAGATGCAATGTATCATCAAGTTCCAAAAATAAGAACTCCTTAAACTATGATAGTCAGAAGAAACAATTTGTAGAAAATGGTTAAATATCATAGTTTCATTGGTAAAAGGTTGCCTTCTCCACCAAGAACCATTCTGATACCACCAATCAATAGTAAGTACATGTATCGTGGACTTCATTGAACTCTATAATTATCATGTTATAGTTTCGTATCCCTAAAAACTCTCCAACCATAATTATCAAAAGTAGAGGGTTCCACAATAAATATTAATCGGCCATGAAGATCAAAATATTAAATTCAAAATATAAAACTCATATAATTAAAATTATTCCACTCCAAATGAAATATTTTAGAAGATACAATGGAAAAAATTATAATTATTCTTGTAAATATGGATGACATAATGTGAAATAACTCAATGTATTTAATAATAATATCATTCTTTATCTATATATTTTTTCCTATATGCTATATTCAATAAATACCCAATTAAATGTAGATACAATATTTTAACCAACATAAATGTTATTCTTCCACAAAAATAGTTAGGATTCAATGTTATTATAAGGTCAATTTTCTTCTGATAAGTGTATCATTTTCATCTGATGAAAAAATTAATTCTACATCACAATGACATTAATTTTTCAAAATAATATATGGATATTTATAAATGAAACAAATATAGAATCAAAATTCATATTATTTATATAAAAAATCAAACAATATAATGAAGCTAAATTAAATTCATCATTACTTTATTTTTAAAAATGAAATATATAAATATACTTATTTAAATTAATAATATCCCATTTTTATAATCTGAAAACACAGATGAAAAATATATTTTTTAATAAAATGTAAAATAACTACTTCCTAAATGTTTTTATATAATCACCACATATGTTTCTCATCTATAATATTTATATTTATTTCCCCTTAAAACTAGACATAAAAAATATTTAAACCCAATTACCCACACTAAAAAAAGTAAAACATACCATTCCATAAATCCCTCCTATATTATTTTCACAAAAAAATCCATCAAAAGAGAAAAAAAATATGACTTTAACAATAAATGGGGAATAACATAATATAAAACCACCTCTAACTTTAGGATTACTCAACCTAGTATGCACATATACCCTTTTTAATTTTAAATGAATGATATGATGGAAACATTTTCTCTCTATAGATTTTGAGAATATCCCATATATATAATAGTTAACTAAAATAATAAAATATACCCCTTTTGGGGTAATCATAAAAAATAAATTCAATTTAAAAAGTGTCATTAATTAAGTATAAATTTAGAAAAAAATCAATAATGATCCTAGATAGATAGATACACCCCTCAAGTGGGGTGAATCAATGGAAATAGATTCGAATAATTACATCTATAATTAAACCACAATGACTTCTAAATTTATTGAACCAATATAATTTTATCTCTTCCTATCAAAAATAAAAAATAATTAAAAATAGTAAAAGCAACATATTTATTATTTATAGGGTTTAACTACAATAATGAAGCCAACTATTTTTGTGTGTGTGTCCCTCTATGATACATATTATATCAATATTTCATATTTAAAATATATGTTCATAAGAATCCAAAAAATAATAATTTGGAAGGTATCATCCACTTCTTAGATAAAAACGAATTATATATACTATTTCCAACAGTAATCTATAAGATCTTGTGAATTTTTTTCCAAACATGATCTTTAACCGATTTCACAATGTAATTGCATGAATGAAAAAATATCTTTTTAATTGGAAAAATTTCTCCACTGTAATGGATGAATCATTATAATCTTAGGCATGTTGGACTCACAGTATTATTCCTCCTTTCAAAAAATGTATCATATGATTAGTAATTCCATTAGATTTCCTCAATAATGACGGTGTTTGTAATATATAGAACTTTTTGATCATTTTTTTCTCTCCGATATAGAAATTATATAACTCTTAATAGTAGTAGAAGAATAATTATCAATTATCTATAAAATAAATACTATCTGTTATTTTCTTGTTTCATATTCATATAATTTTTTGAATAATATTTCCTATATTTAGAATATGGAACTCTACAATTTTTTGTGGTTGTGATATCTTCTATGATTTAAAACTGTTGAACAAAAACCTCATGTTTAATTGTTATTTAATACTAGTCAAAATCATCATTTATATTACAAAAATATTTGGGAAATTATTTTTAAACAGAAACTATTGGATTTGTGATTATTTTTTATTCTTTATATGATGTCATGAATTCTCACATGCATAAACCTTAGAGACATAAAATCCTCCTTGAGGAAAAATAACCCTCAAATAACATAATAAAAATCTATTTAATTCACCATTATCAACATGAGAAAAAACACATTAGAATTATTTAGATGTTTAGAATATTAAATAATTTACCAAGCATAAATTGGTTATTTTTTACAAATAATTCTTGATATATCATAATTTTTAGTGTATAGAAATTTATTCTCGATATTCTATATTATTAAAAAAAATATATGAAAATCCAATATATTATTAAATTTTTAGTATTATTTCCTTTTAAAAATCCCGAACACTTCATTGGAACAACATATAATGAAATCTGAAACATCTTACACCACCCCCAACTTCTCATGCATCCACCAACTACTTACACATCCTCCAATATCATATATGTAATATTTAGTCCTTTATATTCTCAAACTTATTATAGAACATCCAAATTTTTACATGTAATGTGTTTTCCGTTTTCAATATTTTGGTTATGATTATAGTATTATGAAACTTTTAATGTGTTATAGAATCTAAAAACTTTATTGGGGAAATCAAGAAGTCTTATGAAATTTATATAGTATTGGGAAAGCAAAAAAATTAGTGAAATACAAACCATTTTACGAAATCGTAGGAAGTCCTGTGAAATTATTTTATATTTTATGAATCCTCAAAGTATTATGTATTATTCAAGACTTATCAAATTTTTATGTCCAACATAGAAATTCCAGACTTCTTCATTTACAAATAGAACTTCCTCCAATCAAATTCAGAATATCTCAAACCACAATAGGCCCACCTAAAAAAATTAAATAAAATTACAAATATTACAACTCATTAATGGTAAAATATAAAATTTTCTTTAACAATTTCAATCAGTTATTCAATTTAACCTTTGTAATGGTTTTCAACATCGAATATTCACTATGAAAGACACTAAATTAGATCATTTCACAAAGATAATTACTATAATACTAAACAACTAAATAAATTATATTTTTTTATAAAATTAAATCTATCTATGACAAGAATTTTTTGGGGAAAATTCACTATATGGTCTCCTGCTCATTATAAGCACATGACTTATTTTTTAATCAACTATCTTCTATAATCACAAATCTAATTTTATAATTAAAAAGTTACATTATTTTTCTGATTCATAAATTTTTAAAATAGTATAAAAATAATATTGTGGGTCATTAAAAATGCACCTTAAGTGAAAGGTACGATATGGACATTCATATTTATCCTCAATGTTTCAAATACATCTTTGGGTATTTCCTTGGTGAAGATGTGAACCCGTTTCTGTCATTTAGGAATGAATTCTATCATTAAATTACCAATGAAGACATTATCATTAATGTATTGAAATCTAATGTCATTTTGTTTTCAGTAATAGTTTTGTCCTTGATGTTCATATAAATAAATATCTCATGTATCAACATATGAAATTTTTGATGGTTTCATAATATTAACCCTCTTATCCTCAAGTTGTTCTTTCATCAAAATATTCTATGTATAAGAAGTAATATCATCCATATATTTATATTATTTTGTTATTAGTGTAACTAAGTAATATTTCATATAGTTTTAGATAACATAGCTTCCTCATCAAATAAATATCCTAAATAAATTATAAATCTTGTCATAAAAATTAATTTCCCAAATAGTGTTTATAAACCCAGTTATATTTAAGAGCTCACATTGTTTTTAAATTCTCCCGATATTTAAGGATCCTTTTATATACTTTAGAACTCTTTTAGAAGACAATAAATGTTATTCATTAAGGTTACATTGATACATTTTACATAAGTTCACCATATATAAAATTGTAAGTTTGTGTGTAGTGAGATAAATTGAACTTCCAATCAATCTTCTAAAAATATTTTGATTAACCCATTCTCTTTTAATATCCAAACCAATAATCACCTTTAATTGTTCATCTTTGGACACTAATATGGATTATTCAATTATGATCATTTTAAAAAATTATCTTACATACTTTTTATAGTAACTAATAATATATTCATTATTTTTCTTCACATTAAATGCTAGAAAATAACTCATTTCTCCCATCATAGATATCCCAACCTGATTCAAAAAAATTTTAAATAATTATGTATAGATACTTTATTTGTCACATAAAAAATTAATATCATAAATATAAATAATAAATGTAAAAGTTCCCATGTCCACCAGAATTTCATAATGCTGGTTGTCAACCTTTTCGTTAATGGAATTCATCTCTCTCATGAATCTGTCTAACATAGAGAGACATATTAACTTTGAAAAAAATTCTTCCATTATTTTTAAAGTAACTATCTTCCCGGATGCTCACCATTAATTTCTTATTCTATATCATAATGATAGAAAAAATATTTTACATCAATTTGATATATTTTATATTGTCTATGTGTTAAAACTTCTATGAACATTCCTACAAACTCCAGTATTTATATAGGTGAAAATTTTTCATCCAAATATACTCCTTTAACCTATATGTATCCCTTTTATATAATTTTGACCCTATTACTTGAGAATAAACCATTATCATTTATCTAATTTCTTAATACCTACTTGGTCCCAATCACATTGTTTTCTTCTAATATGGGGATAAGATCCCAAATGTAATTTCACTCAATTTGATACAATTCATCATTTATAGCAGCAACACTTTCTTTATATTTGACAACATAATCCACAATATGTGACTTGTTCTTTGTGATAACAGTTTTTTATAGTAAATCCTCAATCTCATTGTAATCTAAACAATAGAATTTTGATATCCCATCATATTCTAGGATTAATATGTTTTTACATATTATGATACTTCTAATTTTCCATTATAATAATCTTGTATTCCTCACTGGTCCAATCAGATTCAATATTAGTATCTTTATGTTTATTTCTTGTTTGTTATTCACAATGATTTTTAGAAATTGTGTCACTATATTCATCAATGTATTGAAAAAATATTTCATCTAGAACATAAAATTATGATTTATTTTTAATAAAAATAACATTATATATCTCATTGAACTTATGAAGATTCATTTTCCAGAATTAATATAAAATTCCATTTGAAAGGTATCCCAAAAACATACATTCCCCATCCTTCTCATCAAACATATTCATTTTTTTTTGTTTTTACCGAACGAGAAATTTCAAAGACACTAGAATAATTCATAGTTGATTTTATTTTTTTCCACACCTCTTATGAATTCAATAAATAATTATCTCCCATAAAAAAATATTCTATTTGTTCACTGGTTTTCACATAGATTCATTACAAAAAACATGAACCATTGAAATTGGGATTTATTATTCTACCCACTTCCACAAGTCATATATTCATCCTCTTAGAAATACCATTTTGTTGGGGATTGTGTGTAGTGCTATAACAATTCATGATTCTATGTTTACTAATATTTAATTTATAATAATTCCCAATAAACACACTCTCATTACATGTTCATAAATTCATTATAGAGACTCCCAACAGTTTCCCATCTTACATTAAGAAAAAATTAATTATATCAACTAACTCAAAATTATGTTTTATAAACATCACATTTCTCATTCATTTAAGTATCTAAAAATGTGATAAATTATAATCTACCTAATGTTTATTATTGTCTCATTTGTCTAAAAAAGTCTAACCGTATTGATTTTAGTGTCTTATTTGAATTGATTTACACTCTTTTATATTTCCCTTGTATCATATACACCTTTTATAGAGGTACAAATAAAACATTTTCAATGTTTAATTACAGTTTATCCACAAAATTATTTTACCTTAAAATTTTTCTCACACATATGAGTAAGATTTCCAGGTCTCTTGTGATAAGGATTATTTTCCACTTTTTTAATAAGGTAAGAGGAATTACTTAGATAATCAGTCTAAAAAATATTTTCAATTTTTATTTTATATATTGGAATGATTCTTTTATTTTAAATTTCCTTGATTATTTATGTTTTTATACTCAAAAAATTAATTTTGTTTATTGTAGAGTTGACTAAAAATTTATATAGTATGTTTGATCCCATAAACAAACAAAACATATATAGATTTCATCTTGTGATGTTTAGCACTAGAAGAATCATTTCATAAGACCTTTAAAGAGGTTTTATTTAAAAAATAAATAATTTTTTTTATTATTCAATTAATTATAATATATTTACATAGTCATTCATATTTAATAATTATTATATTCATTGAATCCATGTTTTTATCTATTTTTGAACTTTTATAGATACTAAAAAAACATGTGAAATTTATAATTTTTTTTCTACTTTGAGTATTAATTCCATAATTATACAATTAAGATTCTATACGAAACATGGTTTTATATTCCTATAGAGAGATACCACACAAGGAACACCCACAAAAAATATCCACATGACAGTCAATTTTGTTTTTGATTCGTAGCTAATTTAAATTTCTATTCACTACTAACTTCCTCTTTGGCCTTATATTTCTATCCTTCAGATAAATACCCCACAGTTAATGAATTATATAATTACATGGAATTAAAATTTAAAAAATTAAAAAATTATTTATTCTAAAATAATCCACATAATAAAAAGTTCCCTTTAAATACAATTATTCCATGAATCTATTGAGCCTTATAATAATTTCCACTTTATTGTCTTTGAACAATTGTGACTTCCATTTACATTGGTTTAGGGGGATTTTACTTCTCATGTTTCTTTAAATATTGTGTATATAGATTTTATAATTTATTATATTTTCAAAAAAAATTATTGTTCATATTTTTTCTTGGAACCTAAACTATTATTCATTTTAGATTTATCTGTTTTTTTGAATCACCTGTATATTTTTTACCAATGTTTTTGCACAATTTTTTATTATTATTGTGTGATGATTAAATATTAATTTTCGTATATGAATCATAATATCAGTTCATTTATTCAATGTTTTTATAAAAATAATTTCACATAGAATGATTCATGTTCAAATATTCTTCTTTATATTCATCTTTCTTCTCAGGTTCTTCAGACATTTTCTGTTGATCTAAAACATTAACTTTAGAAAGATTATTATCCTAATCAAAATCATTTTATTTATTGAATTTATGAAATATTTGTTTCTTTCTCATAATAAAATATTTTATTAGGTAATTTATTTCCCTATTTTTTGGGGTTTTCCTCAAAATACACACTTCATGGTTAGAATTTTTTCTTATTTCCAGTGTATATTTCTTCTTATTCTTCTCTAATGTAAGAGATTTATTTCTTTATTTCATCATGAACCATGAATTTATAAATTTTAATCTACAAGTATTTCATTATAATTTTCCTTTTACTTTATTAATATTTTTATCGATAAGGGATATTGTCATCCAATATTATTCACCATATTCCTCAAAATCCATTAATTCAGTAGATGTCTTACCTTCCTCCTCTATGATTTTGAATTTTCTCATTTATGTAAATTTCTTTTTCAACTATCTTTATTTGTAAATATATGGACCTTCCACATCTCATTGTTTAGGAGAATAGTATTTAACTCATCAATAGACAATTCATCCATTTCTTTTAAGTCGAACATATTTGGATCAAATATGTTAAAAAAATTCATATAATATTATTGACTACAGATGAATCTTAAAAAGTATCATAAAATATCCTTATATAACCCACAATATCATTGACATTTGTTAAATATTCAATAATAGTCAGATCATCATATATATTGATTTGTTTGATTGTATCCCTTCATATTTTCAATTCAAATTTCTTAACTTTAACATTTCCTTTATATATATTTTTATGATTATCAAACAAATACCTGGATATTTTGAGTCCCATTACATTGGTGTGAAATTTATCAGATTGGGATAACTGAATTTAATTTCTATATATTTCAAATACCTTTAGATTTCACTTACAAATAAATTTCTAGTGTGCATCAATTATATGTGGTGAAAATACCATTATCAAAACATCCCTAATGTTAATCCATTATGATAAAACAGAGGGAAAATCATAATCCTTCATCCGTTAATGTTCTTACTACAATGACTGGATCCCCATTATCATTTATGGAAGTCATATTCACCACACATTACATTGATTAGAGTAGGATCTCATAGGTAACTAGGCTATATTAGATATCATTTAACGTGCCTTGATTAATATATACACTAATGAATGGGGTGAATTAGTGGTACTATAATTTTACAATTCATTTTGGAAAAAAAATTAGAAAATTTAAAATTCATGATCCAGTACAATTATATATATCCCTTATCCATATGTTAATGAAATGAAAATAGTATAATTCACATAAATATATTATACATGGTTTGGATACATTGATGAAACATTACCCTTTTTGATTTTCAGTACATCCAAGAAATAGATAATATCATTATATTGCATTTTTATTATAATTTCTTTATAATCACACATGATTATAAGGAAATATCATCCAATTCCAAGGGTAGGTGTCATTTTCCTCATAAAAATATCGGGCATTATTTAGTTTAGTACCACCAGTATTATAAAATTTTTTCTTCTCATATATATGGGAAAAATACTCTAGTATATACCAAGATGGAAATAATATCAATGAAAAGGAAAATATTATTCTTCAAAATCATGACTTTGAATGTCAGGGATGAATCATGAAAATAACATTAAATTCTTCCTTCCTAATAAACTACTAAAAATAACTGATGTGTGTAAGAGAGTTCACACATACATCATGAAATTTTTCCTCCTTATAAAAAATATTCTCGAGGATTATTAATTGTATGAGTTACCACAATATAGATGATGTACGCTATTGTGGGGACTTTTCAATCTTTTTTTCTTCCATTCATTATGATACAAGAACTTTTCAACTCCAAAAATTATAAAAAATTAATTCTATATTCATTATCAACATTTTAATTTATATGATTCTGACCATTTATATTCATATCATTATGTGAATATTAATTCTCTTATTTTGAATATGGAAATATCAATGTATATGTGGTTATAAGAACTTCATTGATTGAAAAATGGTCAAAAAAATATACCAGTTTAATTTTCATTTAATCATAGAAAAAATATTAAATTAATTCTCTAAAAGAATCAAGATATTCTAATTCAAATAATCATATATAATCCATGATAATTTTTAATTCTTTCTACATTGGAATGCAAGCTCACATGCATAGAGCTTCATGGAATAAAACCCTTCCCATAGTTCAATTACCTCTCACTTTATAGAATAATGATTTATATTATTGTTCATCCTCATCTTGAATCACAATTAATTAAATTTTTTTGATGTTTTGAAAATAAAAACATTATCATGTAGAATCTGGTAATATTTTTCAAACTCTTCACAACAACTCCTAACATATGTTGAATAAAATTATTTTAAGATGTTTTATCATCTTATGAAACTATTATTTGAATAATTATCATCCTATATATTATATAAGATGTTTTCCACTGAAAAAACTCATAATTTCATATGAACAATATATTATTCACTCTCTAGATTATATTATAACCCCAAACTTCTTTCTCATCCAATAAAATTTTACGTGTATGATTTTTTCATTTTTATTCTCAAACATCTTACACATCCTTAAAATTATAAGGCATACATTTTATTTAATATTTTATATTTTATCTCCATGCTGTAAAAACTATCCAATTTATTATTGAATGTAATTAAATTAAAATGAAGGACTCAATGACTTTTACAATTCAATGAGTCTTATGAAAACACAAAAGATAATCAGGAAGAATTTTAATTTTTTATGAAATTATTCGAAGTATAATGAAATGTTATAATGATGAAAAAAATATAAATTTCCAATAGAATCATCCGAACATATCCATTTTTCAGCAATATTATATAAATTCTTTACTTATTATATTAATAAAATAACATCCACCGAACACCTTCAACATATCCTGAGCAATTATAATCCCACTCAAAAAAATAAAAAATATAGTTGGAAACAATTAAATTAATATTTATCGATTCATTCCTAGTTTTTTATAAAAATATATATGTTTATGGAAATAATAATTTATGAAGATCATAAATTAAGTAGAAATTTGAAATTTTGTATTTTTTATAGAATTGACTATTAAAATTTCCAATGATGAATTATATACTCCTTTAAACTCAATTAATAGTTATTGTATATCTATTTCCAAGTTTTTCTTAGGAGGTCTGCCTCATCGTACTATGTGTTGGACACTGGTTGATGGTCACATTAAGCCCCATATTCCCACTTTCTAATGTCTGGTGGCTTCTATTACTTCTTTACATATTCTTTCACCTTGATCGAAATGGGATGATGGGATGCTGGTTCCTCCTTCTGTTGATTCCTCCTTCAAAATTTTCACCTATCCCAGGTATCCCTCTTATATAATTATTTTGTTCAAGAATCTAATTACTAGTGCCATATATTTATGGACACTGGTTAATTATGTTTTCTTCTGTAAAGAAATTCTAAATGGTCTTATCATGGAAGAATCCTTAGATTAGTAGAGTAGTCACACTGAGGTAGTTGTGTCATGTATTGATGTTGTAACATTGTAACACCCATTTTCTTCCTCATCGAATGGATTTATGAGGGTTTATAAACTTAAGTCTTACCACATCAGTCATGGGGTATCTTATGCTAGAGGAATGTCTTAAAGGTTTTACTCACCTTCCCATGTTTAACATGGGGCATGCCCCAAGTTTAACATCTCATAGAGATAGATCAGAACCCTAATGAGTGTGGATCATATAAAAACATCCCTTGGAGGGAGAACCTAGAATTCTTACCAGATGTATGGATTAGAATGCCCAATGAGGGAGGAAATATGAGTAGTGTGTCCCTCAAAGGGTAAGATTTCACACTGTGAGGAAAATATGGATGCCACAAAGATGGATCATAAATTATGGGCCCCACAAAGGGGGACACCAAGGTTTTCCATTGGCAAGGATTAAAACTTTGTGATGATTCCAAGGTACCCTATTTAAAATATCGGGATCAAAACCCATGTAGTTGGAATAGGTGGTTTGGGGCTTACACATGGCTAGATTCCCATCACAATATGGACACTCTAGGTCAGATGAACATGGATAGTATAGGGATTACGCATGGAAAACATCACAAGTGCCGCATTAATAAGGAATTGGAGGGATGAGAATTGTGCATTTCTAGTATCTCGTTGAATTATGTGACCCCACTATGATAAGGGTGAGGTGGTGGATCAAATTGAAGGGTCTTTTTAATGGTTAGCTTCTTGAAGGGATTCTATGTTTTCATGGAAATTTCGCGGCCCAGATGTAATCAGGATGGATATAGAGGATGTTTCGAAGGATAGGGATGATATGGAACGAACCTGGAGATGATAGTGTTGGGATTGATCCTACGAGTGTTTTCTAACGTATCTCAGTGGCTAGAAATCAAAGTACACATAGCTCTCAAAGGGGATTATGAGACATCAAAACAGGTGTATTAAGATAAATTGAGCGTATGGATATAGAACTAGAGGAAGTGGAACCCCTTGGATACATTTTGATCCACTTAAGACATAATGGCTCAAGGGAAAGAATATGATGGGAAATGGATGATTGTATTTCAACTCATGGAGGCTTCTTCCATACCCAAATGAGATCAAAATCTATGTAGTTTATGATGGAGGAATAGAATCGGGGTATACACAATGGATGTCAACATAGATATGCTATACATTTGTAAACATGGATAGATTCATATTTCAAGATGGAAAATCTTTTTTGGAGGATTATGGTGAAGTTTTATTGGTTTATGAATGTTTAGTGCTCTGGTGCTTATATAAGTACCCATTAAATGTGTGGTTAGGGCTTATGTATGGTTAGCAGCCCATTTAGATGGATCAAAACACCTCAAGGAGGTGGACCTAGGATATGTGTCCCCAAAAATGGAAGATTTCACATTATATGGGTACATCCCAAAGATGGATGACACAAGATTTCTATAGGTTGGGTTTAACAACAAAAAGGCATACTACATTCCTTGTTTAGAAGATAGGGAACAAAACCAATGTAGTTCAAAAATGGAAAGGGGATTGTAGTTCAACATCATGTAGGAGGAATTTGAACATATTTGAAATAGTCAAGATAGATAGGTGATGGTCTTGAACCTCATGGAGGCTTCATATATACCATAAAGTAATCAAAGTCCTTGTAGTTTTGTATTGGGTTGTGGGTCTTACGAATGGCTAGCAGACCATATTCACACAGGGTAATATGCATGGTTAGTATCACATTGTCACAATTGGACATATGGATGTTTTTATTATCATGGAAATTATAGGGACTACTCATGGTTATAGGCCCATAGAGGATGTCATGTTGGTTTCTAACTCCATTCCCACAAGAGTCATGCTAGGTGTGGGAAATAAGAGGTAGCAATAGACCAGTCTATTGTTTCATGAAATCTGAAGCCACAAGTGATAGTGTGAGGGTTACACATGGCTAGAAGCATGTTTATATAGATTTGGGGACATATTATGGGAGGAAGGCTCAAGTAGGTTCCATGGGAATTACCTAGAGACTGTCTGGGGATCACATGGTGACAATACATAGAGGGAGTGAGAAGGAATATTGAAATGGTGGGAATTGGAAGGATCATGATCATATCCCATCTTTGGTCCTCTTTGGACTTTCATTCTTGTATCAAATCAAATTTTATTTCTATGTTTTGGGGATGAGGATTCTTGGAAGTTTAACCTCCTGAATCATGGACGATGTGTACTCACTCCTCATCACATAGACATACCTAGCATGTACCAACCCGCACACGGGGAATGGAAGGAAAAATAATTCTAGAAGGGAGTGAGGTGGAGTAGCCAATTTAGGGGACCACGTTATTATGGATATTTTAATGGGACTTATACATTAGTGTACCTATGTGATGAAGCATAAGGTAGGATTGCACAACATGAAGAACGACTCGAAGAACCATGAAATCATATCATTCGAGCCTAGAGGGCCATAAAAGAGAGGGGTTCACAAAATAGAATGCCTTAAATGGATGGGCTTCATGAAACTCTAGTTCTTTGTGAAGAGGATGAGATTTTAAATGGATGGTTCTTTGCGAAGCATGGAAAAAGGATCTCCTTGAAGGGCGAAGAAAAGAAAAGCATGGATACCCAACTGAGGCATGGAGTCTACTTGTTCTTGGAGAGTGATTCATGATGGTTGAATTCTCTAAGATGTCCCTAGTTCCCAAAAAGTACTTCTGACATCATTAAGGATATAGGAATCATAAATGGAACCCCCAGTGAAGTGAAGGTAAATTGGAATGAAGGGAAATCTGGTTTTCAGTTCTTACATACCTTGGTTGATGGATTCCCTCGCTACATCGTGGAGCAGAGGGAGCTTCGAAAAATTAGAGCTAGAAATGTGAATGGTTTTGGTAATGATCCTTTGGGGTTGGGTTGAGCCATATATTTATAGGAACTGGGTTTCATAATGCTTAGAGGAACATCCTGAACGAAAATTTCTCTTCGTGATTGGAGGTGGTGCAGTTAGAATTGTGCAGCCTTATTTCACAATTATTCAGTGGTTGCACTATTTTTTAGACTCACAAAAGAGACCATCAGTGCTTCATGGTATTCTTAGATTTATTTTTATTCATTTTTCATTCCTTTAACAATGGTGAAGGTTTTGGTGATGGATCATCAAGAGGTGGACTTTTAGTAATTTTCAGGTTGAATGTTTTCCCAACTAGTATGGTCGTCCTTGATTTATATTGGGCATGAATTTCATCACCAAAAATCCCCCCCACCTTAGAATGGGATATGGGGAAAAATTGAGGGTTTGATTCTATGGTTAGATCACTAAAAACCTTTATATTTTTGAGTTGTCTCTCAATAAGGACATTTGGAGCATTGGAGAGATCATTTTGAAGCTCGGGGTAGTCCAAGAAGCCACTAATCTCATGAGGAAATCGGCTGTAAATTCATCATGAGGACCCCCTTTGTTCATATGTCCTCTCCTTTAACCAATGATTGAGCTATCAAATCATGAATCTCTAGAACCCATACAGATTCTCATTACAAACTGGGTTCCTCAGATCATATGTCCACAATTTCTTCTCAATGAAACTGTGCACCATGATCCTTTGTTGTACCACGAAGCATGTCGAGTCCTCCGTGGCCCCGCGATGGTGTCTTCCTCAATCGTTCTTCATGAACAGCTCAAAGGGCCTGGGCGCGATAGAAACTCGTGGGTGGATGTTCCCACATGGATTTTTTCCATTAGAAATGATCAATCTAGGATCAATACGTTGATAAATTCCAGACTCCATGGATCAAATCACAGAAATAGAAAAATAAGAATAATAGTCCTAGAACAACAAAGGTGGATTTTCAAAAGTTGATTATAATTAATTAAATTGATTGGAAATAATTACCTTTTATGGAGTTCATTATTTATTGATGTTTCTGATCACGTTCCGATGTGATTCTTCGTTGCGTCGCAGAAGCCAAGTGTAAACTTCCGCTTGCTGTGATCCACACGTGAACCACATATATCTAGATATTGGCAAAGGAATATCCGGGTATATCATTGAGAAGCCTTTTGTTGTGTTATCCACCTTAGATCACATTGATCTAATGGAGGAGGATATCTCAAGGTCTTGAGAGCATTTTTAGTGGAAGGAGTACTTTCATCCCTGAGAGAATTATCTAGAATTGTTGTGCACAATGATTATGGAATAGTTATGGGGTTGTAAGGATATTTATAATCGAGTTTTAGGATATAGAGTTTTGACAATAATTAAACATGTTAATTTTTTTATTTATTACATTAACTCTTATTGAAAACCCCAGGACGAATCATTAATTTCATGAAATGCACCCACATTGATGTTATAGAGTTATGACAATAAAAAATAGTTTTACTCTTTATCTTTATTTCATTAACACTTATTGAAAACCCCATGTTGAATCATTAATTCCTCTACATGTTCCCCTACTGATTATAATAAAAATAATTTAAAAAAACAATATTATTTTCTCAAAATCCCAAATTAAAAAACAACACGGATTGTAATCATTAATACATGGTGTGAACTTGTATTTCATTTCCTTTCCAAAATGAAAACTACACAGCATGTACATTCAATATACATGATGTGTATATCTTGTTTTCATTCTAATCATCCTCTAGAATTAAAATTATTTAGGCTTACTTGAATAATTATAAAACCACATAGAAGAATAATCTTTTTTTCTTCTTTAGATACGTGGATACACAAAGTGTGTGACCCTCTAGGCCTCTTTCACATTGGCATTAGGTGGGATTGCCTAAAGTCCAAGATTACTATCTAGAAATGGGTCAAGTAATCCAAGAGAAAAAAGTTGAATCTGTATTGAAGTGTCACCTCATATGAACGATTACCATGTAATTTAATCCCTTTGTCTCAATATCTCATCACGTAGGTTACATGGACGTTTCATAAACCTATATGCTTGATCTTTCATTATTTGACTTCTAGAAATAAACATTTCGTGTCACCATGGCCATGAAATTTAGATGAATGTTCTATTTCAATCAAAGGGTTTGAGATATCTACTTCCATAAATATGGATGGAAAAAATCCTTACTTGACTTATACATTAACAACATGTCATTCGTGACACGATGAACATACCCTATATCCCGCCAACTATCTTCATGACTGTTTTTGTCAGAAAATATAAGTGTGTGAGTCATGACATGAGTTAATGATAATCTTCCAGTCTAAGGACCATTACACACGGTCATATATAGCAATGTCTAATGACACCAGGACATGCAGAATTAGTAGTGGAGGGTTTGTTCTCATAATCTCCCATCGTGGAGATTACCAAGTGTGAACTCCATGAGAGAGAGTCTCATCCTTTTACGAGTAGTGGCACATAACGGTCTATATACTATGTGTCATATAATAGAATGTCATCCAACCGTAGAACTTTTTTAAGAATATTGTTATAGTATTTCAAGATTCTCATCATAGCGGGGATCTTCCATGACCTTATTAATGCAACAAATATTGCAGGTCATTATTATATTATAGTAATTCATAACACCAACTCTAACAAACTCCCACATGGACTATAACCAACTACCTACAACATTTACTCTTAACGACCTCACATGATGATATTTTTTCTATTGATTTAAGTCATTAGTCAAGGGGTCCTCCACATTGTCTTCCGTGGAAATACTGTTCACTGCAACTTCACCTCTTTGAGAAAAATCTCTCAAGAGATGATACTTGTGAAGTATGTGTTTTGTCCATTGATGTGAACATGGATATTTTTCAAGTTCCCCAGCTGCATTATTATCACAATAGAGTGTGATAGGATCTTTATAGCCAGGTACTACTTCCTAATCTTAGACAGCGCTTCACATCCATACTGCTTCTCTAGCTGCCTCAGAAGATGCGAGATGCTCAGATTCTGCTGTAGAATCTGCGACCACACCTTTCTTTGAGCTCTTCCATCTCACTGCACCTCTATTAAAACTGAATATGTATCCAAACTGTGACTTCATTTCATCTTGACCAGTCTAGAAACTAGCATCTACTTGTCTTGTTATAACTAGATCCTCATCTCCTCCATAAACCAGGAACATATTCTTAGTATGCCTTAGATACATAAAGATATTCTTGAATACCATCCAATGGCGGTCTATTGGATTAGATTGATATCTAAGTACCTCACTTAATGTGTATGAAACATCTAGCATTGTACGTAGAATATCATACATGACAGACCCAATCGCGGATTCATAGGGGATCCTTGCCATTTTCATTCTTTCCTCTTGTGTATGAGGAAACATTTTCTTGGAATGATGAAATCCATGTCACACTGGCAATAATCCCCTCTAGGACTGTTCCATACTAAATCTCTTCATTATTTGGTCAATGTATATACTTTGACTCTGGTCCAACATTCTCTTGGATGTATGATGATGGATCTTGATCCCAAACATATATGCTGCCTCACCAAAGTCTTTAGTACATTATCATTTATCCAACCATTCCTTAACTAACTGTAAGATAGGGACTTCGTTTCCAATTAGTAATATGTCATCAACATATAATATTAGGAAACAGAATGTACATACACTAAAAAAATTTAGAAACAAGGGTCACATTCATTCCTAACTAAAACAAATCATGTTACGGTTTCATCAAAATGAATGTTTCATGACCTTAATGCCTGCATTAGTCGATAAATGGATTTCTGCAACTTCCATACCTTTTAGAATCCTTTGTAGTCCCAAACCATTCATGTTCTATCATGTAGACATCTACCAAGAGGTTCTCATTAAGGAAAGCTGTTTTGACATCCATTTTCCAAATTTCATAGTCATGGTAAGAGGAAATGGCAAATAGAATTTTGATGTATTTCAGCTTCGTAACTGGTGGAAACGTTTCATCATAGTTAATTAATTGATGTTGTCAAAAAAAATTACAAACCGTCATGACATATAGGTGCTTACTTTTCCCTCCATGTCCAATTTCATCTTGAATACACATTTATTATCAACTGGATTTACATCAACTAGAGGATCTACCAAAATCCATACATGGTTTTGGTACATGGAATCCATTTCACAATTCATGGATTATTGCCACATGGAAATTACTGTGACTTCAACTGCTTCCTTTTAGGTAGGAGGATCATCATTGTTAACCAATAATGAGTCACCATCCTCGGTGACATGAAAACCATTTCTTTCTGGTTCTATCACCTCTCTCGTGCTCCTTTGCAGTTATTGTGTCTCTGGAACAGATTTTTCTTCCACGGGGCTTTGTGTAATATGTTCTTATACCATCTCCAGTGTATCTTGAGCCTCGACTTCATCATACTCTATATTTCTACCACTATCTCTTTTGGAGATGTACTCCCTCTCAAGGAGTATGTCATGTTTTTTCACTGTAAACTTTTTATCTGAAGTGTTATATAGGTAATAACACATTGTTTCCTTGGGATATCCTTTAAAGGTACACTCTGTGCCTCGGGGGGCATGTTTGTTACCTAAAAATTCCTTAACAAATGCTTCGATACCCCACCCATGTAAATTTGATAACATGGATTTGTGTCCACTCCATAAATCATATAGAATACAAATTATCAATCTATTTGGTACTTTATTTAGTATGCGTGATGATTTTTGTAATGAATAACACCAAAAGGATAATGGACGACTCGCATGACTCATCATTGATCTCACCATGTCCAACAGGGTGAGGTCATCATTTCAGTTACACCATTCCACTAAGGTATGTTAGGAGGAGTGAGTTGACATAGAATCATAAACTCTTGTAAGAAATCTTTGATGTCCTTATAAAGATATTATCCTCCTATATCTGAGAAGATGTTCTAAATCATCTTACCAATCTGGTTCTCTACATAATTCTTGTATTCTTTTACCCGATCAAAAGAATCTGACTTTTACCTCATGAGGTAAATATATCCATATCTGCTAAAATAATCTGTAAAAGTTATGATGTACAAGAACCCACCCCTTCCTTCAACTAGAAATGGTCCACACACATCTCTGTGAACTAATTCTATAATCTCTTTATCCCTTTCTCCTTTCCCACAAAATGGGGAATTGATCATTTTTCCTTGTAGACACGCATGACATACACCAAGTGGTTTTAGTACAAAAGAATCTAAATATCCATAATGTTGTAATTTTGTCAAACGTTTCTCATTAACATGACATAGCTGATGATTACAAAGTTTTTTGTGCTATGAGTCATGTGAAATAACTTTTTCATCACTTTCCATTACTTGGTTTGTGTAGTCTAACACAAAAATGCCATTATAAAAATGTTCCTTACCAAAACATATGTTATATTTATAAAAGTAGAGAAATTAATTTCCAAAATTGAAGATGAATCCATCATTATCTAATATGGATAATGAAATAATTTTTTTCGGTTACAAGGGCTACATAATAACATCCTTTTAATACAAAGACCATCATAATAGGAAATGTGAGGTGGTCATCACCGACAGCTACTGCTGTGAGTCTGGCTCCGTTGGATGATCATACATCCACCTCACCTTAGTCAATATTTTTGAATCTACATGGTTCCTGTATTACGACACATAGGTGAGAACCACAAGTTATATCTAATAACAAATTGGTACAAAATAGATAGATTTCATTCATTAACAAATGCACCTGAAGCATCCCCTTGCTTCCATGGTTGGGTGGAATTTTTCTTCCAGTAGCCCTTTTCTCCACATGTGAAATAAACAGCCTCATGTTCTCTTAACTCCCATTTGATCTTCCTTCCCATGTAAGTCCTTGATGAAGATTTCATCTTAATTCACTTCTCCTTCCCTTTCCTTTTATTCACCATAAGGATAGAAGGATTTTCACATTTCATATAATTTCCCAATGGGAGAATGAGGATAAGAAGATCAGATAGATACTTCTCAATGATGTTCATGTTGAAATTTACAACACAGTTAGAGAATATATGGGGGTGTTACAAGAATGATATTGGTACCCAGTTATTCGGGGCGTTTAAACCCTAGAACCACCAAGCGCTAAATGTAGAAAATGATCTTGACTACATGATGCCCAGCTAGTGCACCCTCTCTAAGCGTGCTTTGGAATAGAGCCTTGGAGATCTCAAACCATTTTTGTCTTGCTCTATCCTTTTATATACCACATAGGTGCTCAATCATACTATAGGTATCCATGTCTTCATGAGAATTCATGAGCTCAATAGAAATTGACGATAGCATAAAACTTTGAACGTTGAGTGCATCATTCAAATGTTGATCATAGACCTGAAAATATTCATCACTCAACCCTTGGGTAGGAAAATCATGATGCGAGGTCTCCAACAAGTAAAAATTTAATTCATGGAATAGAATTACCCGAATGAGCCTAATGAATTCCTAAAAGTTATTGTTGTTGAAGATATTGTCTTTATCAGGAATTGATCACAGAAAAAATGTCATTGACGAGTTAGTCATATTGATTCTTCAAATTAAAAGACCAGATTTTTTAGTACCTTTTATTATATTTTATGAAAAATAATAAATTAATTTATTAATTCTCCCACTATTTAATCATGTCCCAACAGCCCCCACCATGGAACGTGGAATGCCTAATTTCTTTATAATTTGTTTGGGAAGGATCCATTTTCCCCATTGCATAACCCCAACATGGGTTGTTCAGGATATTTAAAGGTATTTAGGTTGGTAGGTCTTTGTCAACTGTGATATTACAGTTCCTTGATCTCTTGAGTGGACTACACAATCCTAAAATCTTGACTTGGATTTCCTCAACACTATCCTCCATTTAACAACTACTCCAGAATGGGCTACTCCTCTTGATATAAAATGTTTATGTCAACCCGGAACATTCATAAGAGCTTCCTTTATAAAATTAATTATCCCAACAAGGGTTGGTCAAACACATAGTTTTATTGATTCCATTACTTAATCAAGTAAAATAATACTTGGTCTGACATAATATGGTATTTTAGCGATTTTAATCCATATGTGTAGTTTTTCATTATCACATGATTGATAATATTATGTGATGGTTGATTAAGTTATTAACCATGTTTTGATAATGTTTACTAATAGTTCTCTTTTTATTTTTTTTCATCATTGCATGCTTGTTTGTTTCATTAACTATGTGATCTCATTAACACATACATAATAAATAAACCATGAAATCAAACAGAAATAAAATAAGATGGCATGATCATGAGCTTCTACTGGTCAGCTTATCTAGTGGTTTTGATAAGCTAACCCTGACCTATAAGAATACCCCTTGAATCCAATGGTTCATTTTTTTAGCTCCCGCATGTCCACCTTTGTATCTTCATGGGTTGGTTTCTCCTCATCTTCGGATTTTGAACTGTCTTCTTTGACTTGAGAGATCCCCCAATACATGGGGTTTACATTAATGAAACCATGGGAATGTTGGCCATAAATTTTATTAGAATAAGCCTCATAGGCCAACTAATTTAAATTAAATAAATTTAAATGAAACTATACACACACAAAGGGTCTGTGGTCTAGCATATGATCGTCAATAGAATAAAACAACATTTACGCATATTTAGTTTTCCAATTCTATTAATAATTCTTTTATTCCAAATAAGTCATGATTTAATTCAATTAATTATGATATTATAATTAATCAATTATTTATCCTAAATTTGTTTCTGAATTTCCTTGATATTTATCTCTTCCATATTTCTTATATGGGTCTTTATACTATTGAGTAAACCCGGCGAAAATCCATTTTTCGAAAGTACACAGTGTTTAGGCTATATTACATGGTGTGTATTTTTGTCACCCTTTATCCAAAGTACACCCCGGGGGATTTGGAATATTTTCTATACTTATGAAATTTTGGATTACACGGTGTGTAGATTTATCTAACACAGTGTATACTTCCTTGTTACAAAGTTACCAGCCTTGCAATCATGTGTACACAGTACACAGATTCTCCTTGTACATGGTTTCACCTGGGCTGGATAAGACTACACTGTGTGTTGATTCAACATACACACCATGCATTCTGGTTTCCATGTGTCGTTCAGTTCTCCTCAACACGGTGTATTAAAAACAAAGGTATGCTCAATTCACAAGGTGTGGTTTGGAAGACCAGTACTGGTTCATTGAACCAAAGTACACGACGTGTAGTTTTCAATACATTCCATGTATTCTTGTGTTGTACAGACAAAATGAGTTGCTCCTCTGGATGATTTCCTCATTTTAGTTTAATTAAAATTAAATTTAAAGGTCATTCCTATGATGTGAATCGAGAAACGAAGGAGGAAAAATTTATCTCGTTCATTCATTTTATATAAGGATTTATCTGGAATTGAATCAAATATAAATTCGTAAATTATCAATGAAAAATAAATAACTATAATCAAGGTTGTGACCCCTTTGATACCACTTGATGGACTCGGGGGCAGTAGATGCTCATGGGTGGATGTGCCCACTTGGAATTTTGTCATTAACAAAGATCAATCTAGGATCAATATGATGATAAATGTCTAACTCAATGGATTAATTCATTGAAATAGACAATGAAGAAGAATAGTCTCAGAACCACAATGCAGGATCATTAAAATTTGTTTATAATTAATTTAATTGGATGGAAATTATTACCTTTTATGGTGTTCATTCTTCATTGATGTTTCTGATCACATTCTGATATGATTCATCGTTGTGTCACAAAATCCAAGTGTACACTTCCTCGAGCAGTGATATACATGTGCACCACCTATCTCTTGATGTCGCAAAAGGAATATTCGGGTTCTAGCATGGAGAAGCCCTTTCTTGTGTTGCCCTCCATAGATTGCCTTGATCCGATGGAGGAGGATCTCTCTCAGTCTTGACTGCGTTCTTGGAGGAAGGATTTATTTCGGCCTAGAGAGAATTATCCAAAATTGTTGTGCACAATTATTAGGGAAAAGTGTTGGGGTTGTGAGGATATTTATAATTGGGATCGAGGATAAAATTATAGGCAAAAATAAACTCTTTACACAATTTATTTATCTAATTATATCTTTTTGAAAATCCCATGTCGAATCATTAATTCATTGAAACATTACAACACTGAGGTTATAGAGTTATAACAATAAATAAACATGTTACACGATTTATTTATATCATTAAATCTTATTGAAAACCCCATGTCGAATAAGTTATTCCTTGACATGAACCCACACTAATTATAATAAATGTCCTTTAATAAAACAATATTATTTCTTCACAATTCTGACTAAAAAAATACAGGGCGTGTAATCATTAATACATGGTGTGGACTTGTTTTTCATTTCCTTTACAAAATGAAAACTACACGGCATGTACATTCAATGTAAATTGAGTATATATCTTGTTTTAATTTTATTCTTCCTATAGAATTAAAAAAATTTAGGAATCATTGAATAATTATTAAACCACATACCAGAATAATCTTTATTCTACTAGAGATACTTGGATACCCATATTATGTGACCATTTATGCCTCTTTCTCTTTGAGATTAGGCGGGATTGCATAATGACCAAGATTACTATCTAGCAATGGGTCAAGGAACCCAAGAGAAAGAAGTAGATTCCGCATTGATGTGTCACCTCATGCGAACTCTTACCGTGTAATTTAATCCTTTTGTCTCAAAATCTCATCATGAAGGATTCATGGTAGTGTCATAAACCGGTATGCTTAATCTATCATTCATTGAAATCCAAAATTAAATTCATCATGAAACTATGGCCATGGAATTTGAGAAACAGTTCTATTTCAATCAAAGTTCCCAAGATATATACATTCATAAATATAACGGAAAAATCCTTCCTCGACTTATCCATTAACAACATGTCATTTGTGATGCACCCAACTTACCCAACTTCCCACCAACTATCTTCGTGACAGTTTTTGTCAGAAAATCTAAGTGTGGGAATCATGACATGATTTGATGATAATATTCCAGTCTAAGGAACATTACAAACACTGGTAGATAGCAATGTTTGATGACACCAAGACATGAAGAATTACTACTAGCGGGTTTGTTCTCATAATCCCCCATCTTGGATATTACCAAGTAAAAACTCCATGAGAGAGAGTCTTGTCTTCTTAAGATTAATCCCACATGACATTCTTTATACTATGTGTCTTATCCTAGTATGGCTTCCAATAGTTGAACATTATTTAAGAATATTGTCATAGCATTTCATGTTTCTCATCATAATGGGGATCTTCCCTGACCTTATTAATGAAACTAATATTCCAGTACATTATTATATTTTAGTTATGAAGATCAGTGAAAAATATATAATAAGTGTACATTCATGCAATCAAAGTATAAACAGTTGGTTCTGATGACACCAACTCTTACACAACATTCATGATTAGAGAAGAAAACCCGATAACTTTTTGAATCAAATGGCCCATAAAGATTTTTCTGGAGAGGTTCTTGCAGATGCTTCTTGAAGGGGGGACATGATGATAAATTCCCTACTCAGGGAATGTTTGAAAAGTGATTATGACCATGAGTCTTTGGTGGAGCTACTATAGTAAGGGAAATATGAAAAACCCCTATTTATGTGATTTTCATTATATGGATTTGGTCTGATGGATGAAATTTTATCCCCAAAGAAAATAGGGTTAAACTAGATTACTCGTTATGGGGAACATCGTGTCAATGTCAGTGGTTCAGAGGTACTGATGGATATACCTAAAAGGACCCTATTCCTATCATTGTTGATTTTATTTATAAATAAATCAATGACGTTGATGGAAAAACATTAGAACTGAAGGCATATCCAACTTAATATCACAACATTATCCAAGAAACATTAAACAACCCTAGAAAAGGGAGGACCAATAATTTGGACCTACATTAGAGAGGAAGCTTCATGAAGGAATGAGCTTGGGCCTACTGGGTATGTGGATTTTTCATGGAATTTGGATTAGAGCTGAGGCGGGTAGGCTTTTATGATGTTGTCTAGGATTCTCAATTCCACATCTACCAACAGAAACACATAATTCCATAACTATTGAGTAGGTGGGTTTCAAGGACCAACATTTTCCATTTTCCACATGGGGAAGTCAACATCAGGCTTTGGGACCTCCACAATATTTCATGGATATTAATTACTGTGGAAATGTACAATGAAGTTCTCCCTGTAGAGAATAAATTGGCGGATCTAGAGAAGATACCATTACTAGAGAGGACAATGATAGATCTGGTTCCTAGAGAAGATAAATATTTAGTGACGGACATCCACTTTAAGCAGTGATTCATACATTTCCTAAATTTCCACTTGTATCATCCTGTTGTGGGAGAGGAGGCACCCATAAAACTACATGTGAGGCCTGATACATTCTCAAGAGGGGATCGGTGTAGAAAATAAGGCTGTTGCAGGAAGATCATGGAGATATCGAATGAGTAAGGAAAAGAGCTCAAGAAAAGACACAAAATCCTATATGCTATGTGATAAAGAGTGGTGGATCTTAGACACTTCATCAATGTGGCCAATCCATAACGAATTCATTTTTCTGAACTCAAAAACACATTTTCATACTTATTTGTTTATTTATATTTTGTTCACTGAAATCATGTAACTTATTTTCATTACATAATCTTGATTGTATCTTTGAAACAACTAATGATCAATCCCTAATATCATGTGGATCATGCATGGTATGAGAAATATTTGACAACCACATAACCATTAACATTGGATATTAGGGTTCTAGCCAATCTTCAAACACTCTGGTTCCCACTGACCACCCATAGTATTTTGGATTAGAGTGGTGTTGTAACTAGAGAATATGGTTCTCAGATGATTCATATTTCCTTCCCCAATGTTCTCTAGTTCATAAGTGGTAAAACATAAAGGGAATTAGAATCCATTTCAATAAGGGGGAATGAGAAGTGTGAGATATAAAACCCAAAATTTGGAACACAGTGATGGTGGTATGTTGATGGAGGAAAATGATTGATCGTATTTGAAACAAAGCATCCATATCACATTAGCATAAAATAGGGACAAATGGGAGAGGGAAACCTCTGAACAAAATCAAAAACATGGGACCAAACATGAAATGTCTTCTGATGTCCTTCAGAATGTTGGCTCAGGACTCTTGGTTAGCCACGTGTTCGAGCTTCTATGCCACATGGGGGTCCCTTCGTACATGAAAGTAGATGAGGATCCAAATAAAGGTTGATGGAAAGAATGGGGATTGAGTTATGGTATGTTATAATGGATTCCTACACTCTAAAAATAGTTCCACCATGACGAAAACACATTGGGTGGGTGTTTCGGTCCAATCCAAGATCAAACCTACATCCAGTTAGAACCTCTCTAGTGATGATCTAGAATACACCACAATTTTATGTCATGCCAATGAGGATGATATATATATATTTTAACATCATATTATTAGGAAAAAAGTTGTGATGTTTTTTATTTTCATGTATTTAGGACATGTACACAAAAATGGAGAAATGATTGGTGTGGTACATAACTCAGAATGAATGATGACCATGGAGATCCATGACACTTCAGACATTCTCAAAGTGGAACCCATTACGAAAATGCCAAAAAGGTGAGTTACAATTCTATAACAAGACTCATGGATGAGGCTTCTAGATGTCTCTACATATTCTATAATGGTAGGAATCAATCCATACATAGTTCTTGAAATGTTGTGTAGTTTTAAGTGTTGTAGAAATGACGATTATGATTTGAAATAAAGAAAAGTAATGGTGTTGTGGCTACACCCAGGATTGAAAATCCAGGTGTCACTACATATCCCATGAGTATGGGAATCAAGAAACACATAGTTCTTGAAGGGAATAATTTTCATACAGGTACAACCCATGCATTGAGAAAATAATGTTTAGATATTTGTTTTTTACTTTTTATCGATGTGTTTTTCTTTGAGTGACCAGTCCCAAATGAAATTGATGGGTTCTTATACAAGAATAATTCAATCAATAGTTCATGACATGCGTCATGGTGGATTACTAGTGCCAATGGTGATTACCTCTCAAGTCATAACCCCATAATGATGCATCATTATTATTCATGTGTTCGGGATGATGATTTTATAGTTTAAGGTTGTATGCCAAGACCAGCATATGTACATTAACATCATGAAGTAAGACACAAAAATATAACATCATGTCTAATGATGTCTCATAGTTTATCATCATAGGGATTGGAAGAAAGAGATATTAGTTCAAGGTCAATTAATTTGGACAATGGGGCACAGAGTCTTATATATGAATATTACCCTACCAAAACTCCCAATCCCACATCATCCATGATTGATGTGGGAAACAAGGGGTAATTCTAGGATATCCACATCACTCGAGACTACATAACCATGAGATAGAAATTTCATGTGGGAATGTCAAAATTAGACAAACATTCCTACTCTTCCTACATGAATGTTTGTAGGATTAACATCAAATGTGTTGAAGAATAGATGGGTAGGAAAATATGAATCTGTATGCCCAATACCTGGGACACAATGGGGTCAGCATAGTGGGAGAAGATAATTTTTGGCCATATTCAAAACACATTACCTATATGGTGTTACCTGGGATGGTAACAAAAAAATGAGTGTCAACTGCTGACCATATTTGTAATGCAGGGCCTGTTTGAAATTGATATTCCAGATCCTCTAAGATGTTGGTACAGAATGGTAGGAGATCCATGAGGATGAGTATCCATGATGTTAAGTGGTCCATTATGAAGTGAAGTATGATAGAGACCCAAAATAAAGGGTATGTTTTAAGCACGGAAGATCCCATGTAGAATAACATCATGTGGTAAGGACAAATGAGAGGAAAGGTTCTCTCATGGGAGGCACAAGAATCAACATTTGAAAATCCTATATAAATGAGGACCAAAAAGGCTCATCGCCATACCACATACTCATAGAATAATCCAATCCATGTGGATAGTAAGTTAAAAAAATCGGTGTGGCTAGACCAAAGACAGAAATTCTAAGCATCCCTACATATTCCATAAATATAGGAATTAAGCCACACATTGTTATTGAATACATCATGAAATATGGCCAACACCGTAATGGGAGATAAAAATTAAAATGATAAATTCATGGTTTTAATGTGGTTTATCATCAAGAGAACATGTAAAATAATAATCATTCTTTAAGGTTATAGAGTTCAAATTGAAATAGGTAGAGAGGTTCAGTGCAATTATATAAGTTTAAAAAATGGGAATGGGGTCCAAAGTGGCCCTACAAAAAACTACACATTCCTGGGACATAACCTCCAAGTTTAAGGTCATCAATTTTGAACAATGATAATGAGATTTCCAATGTGGAAATAATAAATCTGGTTTTATAAAACAACCAAATGTGGATGTTTACCAATGAGGTCTACACAGCATTAAAAATTTCCAAGAGAACTTGCACATAGTTTAAAGTCGTGATGCATATAATTTGGGACCTAGAATCATATTTTATGGTCATAGAATTAGAAATTACAATTTGCGACTCTTCCTTGATGGTATAAACTTTATCATAACCCTTAATCCCACATGAACCATGCTCAGTGAGTGAAACAAGGGGCGGAAAAGATATTTACCACATATAGAAGCACATGGTAGGGGAATCGAGGTGTGGAGTAAAGATTGAACCCATGATGTGGGCCTTCCCACTCAATGCACAAATGTGTGTAGAGGGATGAAATCAAGGTTGTTGATGTTTTTTCTCGACATAATTACGTGAGAAGGAGCATGAATCATAAGACCCACATTTGGGATGCAATGGGGTTTTCATAATGGGGGAGGATAACTGCTGCAAATATTCAGAACATAATATCCATATTGCGGGACCTAAGATGGGAAAAATAAAAGGAGGATTGACTACTGACCATATTCAAAAAGTATGAATTAGCGAAAATTTCATTTGGGATCCTACAAGATATTTTCCCAGAATGGTAAGAGAAACATGAAGCCAATAATCAATACAGTTTGGAGGCCCTTTTAGTTGTGAAATATTATGGGGACCAAAATAAAGGGAAGACAAAGCGTGTTAGTGGAATGTGAGAATGTACTTATAGAATCCAACACATCAGGTCCCATACCATGTCATATCTAAGCACCTTAATGGGGAAAGCTATATCTTAGAATCCAATTTGGGCCATGTGTATCATGAGAATGAGTGAACGAAACAAAATAGGAGAGGTTAACCAAGGGCTGGACCCAGTGAAAAAATGTATGGGTGTTCCTATGTATCCTGTGAGGGTAGGAATCAATCCATAAATAGTTCTTGAAATTTAATTCATCATAAAGTAAAGAGTTAAGGAAAAAAACCACGAGGTGTTTTATTTTCATTCAGCTAGGACATTGGGGATGAGGTGTCCCAAATGGTGGCATGTGTGGTGTGGAAATGTTAGACGACGTTAATGAGGACTGAAGAGGTACGCACACCACGTAATCCTAAGAAATGATCTTTGGATGAGTTTCATGTTGTTTAAAATCATGTGGGATGAATATGAACATCCTTTTTAATTTCATGAAGAATAGACCATCACTATTAATTTAAATGTCTTTCAATTAGGACACAATAGTTTAATCTTTTGAAAATGTACGATCATAGTTTCGGGTCGTAGAAATGGGACTATAAGAATGTTCCAAAAGAGATAAAAAGGTTGAGGAACCTGGGGATGGACCTAAAGACAATATTTCTAGGCATTCTTACACTTCTTTAAAGATCAGGAATCATGACATATGTTGTTATTAATTGTTGTGGTGTTTAACGTCATGCCATAAGGATGTAAATAAGTATGAATGACCCTAAGGGATGACATGGTGCAACTATTGAAAACATGATGTGAATGATGACCAAAGATGACCCAACCACAACATGTGAAATCCTCATATATATTATAAGACAAAGTCAACCGAATAGATTAAATGATTTGTGGAAGATGGGGTTAGACCCAAAGATGGAATTTTTGTGCCTTCCTATGAATCATGTGAAGGCTGGAATCAATATTTTTGTAGTTCCAGACTATCATGATGTTTAACGTCATGATGTAAGGAAATAGGAATAGTTTGATGACATGTGGTATTGGGAAAAAGATTCTTACAGTTTAACGTCACATAGGACGCTTGATGTCATGCAGTTTAACATCATGTGGGACATTAATGCGGGGCAGTTTTTCATCCTACAGCTCAAATGGGAGATGTATTTTAACATCCATTAGGATGAGGTAATTTTATGTCATGTTGGATGAAAGTGATATTGGTTTACATTCATAGATATTGGACTATAATATGGGGCCTTTCTAATGGGTATATGTAGTATGGTGAGGTAATGAACCCAATTTGAATGAGGAACAATGAAGCAGGTCAACAAAGTATGTATCCCAATAAAGGGGTGCTTAACCTAGCCTAGTCCCAAATAAAAAATGTGTATGAGTTATTACATATCCCATATGTATGGGAATCAAGCCCCTTTTAGTTATTGAGTTCCATGTAGTATAACATCATGCAGTAATGATGTGGGAACATGGGAGGTCCATGAAGGGGTATTACATGGTACAACTATTGTAGACTCGAAGTTAATAAGAGCCATGAAAATCTCATATCAAACCACATACTCCCGTGAACTATAGCCCAGAGAGACGAATGAAGAAAATGGTTAGGAACATGGGGCTAGTCCAGAAGATGAAATGTTTGGGCATTTCTACGTATCAGGCGATGTCATAAATCAATCCATACATAGTTCTTGAAATTTCGTGCAGTTTATCATCATTCAGTAAGGATATAGGAATAGTTTAACATCATGTGGGATGGTGATGTCGGGTAGTTTTAAATCTTGGTTCTCAAAAGAGATAAGACATTTAATGTCTTTTATGATGGGGAATTTTGTGTCGTTAAATGACATATGGTATGGATGAAAGGAAGATCTGTACAATTTAACATCATGAAGGACAACAATGGTAGTATAATATCTTGTAAGAAGTTTATGATGAATATCTTTTCATCACGTATCTTAGAGGAATAATAGTTCTCATGTGATTTACTGCATGAGGATTTTGGTATTGGTGTGAGTAGTAATCTCCTCTCCATCCATAGTGAGAAAAGAGCTTGAACTGTTGGGGTAACCCTTGTTGATGATACATGGCTCTTACTCTATGGGCTCCAAATTTATTGGATTTCTACTATGTATCATTGGTTTCCTCAAGGAAAATACCATGTCCCCTTGAAGAAAGGACTGGACACAAATATTTCTTGTTGAATGCTATATATATATTGTTATTGATGCCTATCTAGATAATTAAAGGCTCGTAGTATATTCTCATCGATGGCTTCTAGTTCAGCTATAAGGACCTAAGAAATAATTTCTAAAGTATGATGATCATATATAGATATTCCTAGTAGTGGAAAACGAATCTTGATGGTCATGAATTAATTTATTCCATACACCATGTAATATGTGGTCACCAAGGTGGAAGTGCGAGTTGTCATTCGGTAAGCCCTGAGAGTGTTCGGGTGTTTATCCGGCCAAATCTTCTTGTACTAACCCGCCAGCATTTAAAAAAAGTTTAGAGTGGGTCTTTTTGAATACATCAATTTTCCCATTTTATTATGCATGTTAATGAGAAGTGTGGTTAGACCGGATGTTGTACTTGTGGTATCATTTCTTCATCTTGGATACTCATAAATTGGTGTCGTTATCAGTGAGAATTTCATGAGGGAATCCAAATAGGTGGATAATTTTGGATCTCAAAAACATTATGATATAATTTCCCATGACCTCCTTGAGTGGAACCTCTTCTTTCCACATGGATAATAAACCTATTGTGGTCATGATGAACCTTTATTAATGAGTTGTGGCTGGTGGATATGGTCCCAAAACGTCGAGTCCCATGACCTCAATGGGCCATGAGTACATAGTATTATAAAGGGGTTCTAGCAGTCAAGGGACAAAATTGTCATGTATCCAACACATTTAATATCTCTTGGAGATCTCAATACATTCATGGAAAAAGGTAAGGTAGAAGTAGCACAACCTTTGAATTTGGTGGGAGCGTTTCAACCCTTCTTAATGAGCCCCACCAGAGCCACCATGGATTTCATGAAAAACATAGGGAATCTCATATCATTGAAATTGAAGGATGATAACTCTATTGAACCCATGTATATAGATGATATTCTCAATGATTGGACCACTCTGGAGGGTGAAATATACTACACACCAACATATTTTCTCATGTTCGACTCTGTCAATCAGTAGATTTCCATGTAGGAGGAACTCAACAAAATTATTTCTCTGATAAGTGTTATCTTCATCTATAGAAGGTGGATATGGAGGTCCAAGTATGGAAGAAATGACAGTAAGGATACTTACCAGATGGCTATTATTATTGTCCAGGGTGACATGGGAGATGAACATTCGATGCACTACATGGATAATCAAATCATCCTAGTCTGTATTTGTCAGAGACATGAAATGGATGGAAATTTGGTCGGCTTGACCGTTCTATGATTGAGTAACATGAGTGATTTCTATTTGGGAAGGTAACTGGGCCATCAGCTGGTGAGTACGCCCTATAAGGGGCACAAGTTCTAGATTCCTAAAGACATAGTCTCCATTGATCTAATTTGTGTCCCTCTCAAAGTCCCCATTCACTTGTAGGAGGGGGACATCAATCTTGAGGGTCATCAAAAGACCAGTGGTCATAGCCTGACACTCTACCTAATTTTTTGTGTAACCTTCTGAAAATAAGAACAAATAGGGAGAATTGTTTTTGTAGGTGTGTTGAAGGTGATACCTGGTCCTACTCTTATGAGACTGGGAATGTTGAGTCTTCGGGTATTGGGGATCCATGATGCACTGTAAAAGTGTATCGTATAACACAAAATGGATTGATTTAATTCATAAATGGCCTCATCTATAAAATCAAAAATGACGGACTACTCTGTGAGGGATGGATGGGTGGACAAAATATTGTTTACTGTCTGAACCTTGAAAAAATTCTATGGAATGAACCTAATGTAAAACCATTAATAGATCACTGCCCACCGAGCTAGATAACCTTTCAACATATGGAGATTTACAATTTACTTTAGCATATCCACATGGGACACAAGCTGTAACTCACAGTGTTTTAGATAATGTCACATCATCTTCATTGAAAAAACCTGCATGAGGAAAGTCTTATTGATGAAATAATATCTTATCAATGTATTGATAATCATGTGGATGAGATTGTAAAAACAATTATCAATCCCTTTGTTTTTCTTCTAGGTGATATGTGTTTCAATGGTTCATTCCAGAGTGGTCACATAAAGGACCATCAGATTTCTGGAGATGGGATGCATTTAGACCATATTCTAAATAAGATACTGCTTGATGTCCGAAAAATATATTTCACACTCTTTATCAAACTGACAGATGATACCTTTCTTCATGATTCTAGAAAATGGATTACACTTTCTATCCACAGTTACGATGAATTGGAGTATGTAGGAAAAGTGTCCTTGAATGTCTTAGAGCTATCAAAGGTTTCTTAGATAAAGAATCTGATTTATGTCCTTGATATTATGTGGATCAATCTAGATACCTATATATATGACAACAATGTTGAGGAAATTTATAGAAGTAATCTCGAAGGCACACTTTAAGGGGTTTATCTTCAGATCGTGGGAACGAAGGAAGATGAATAGTTTCTCAGGATCTCTGAGATAGTCCTAACTCTGATGGTATTTGACTACCAAATCACTCACGTAGAATTCTACTAGAATCCCGAGGATTTGTATGAATATACAATCTATTGAATGCTGATAAGTGGCTTTTATATTCTTCAGACTCGAAGGAATTACCTATTAACAAAAGGTTCCTTGTCATTCCTTGAAGGTGTTAGATTATTCATCCTTATGGGCCATTCAGAACTGATTATATCTAAAATGTACATCCATGAATTAGAGATCCTAAAAATTAAAAATTTCATTGATCAATAGCTCTATCATAGGATGGGAGATAATAATACATTGGATAATGACAGTTGAGATTGTAGAAGTTGATACAGAATCTAATCTATACATTTTTTGTCTTATAGAGAATGATGTTGTCCAGCCATCAGGGAAACTAGAATTCCTTGATGAAGATGGATTTGATGAGAATATCATCATTCGCCTCAACCAAGGCACCATTAGATTGGTGGATCTTCCTGAGAGTCTTCTTGAACACATAATAACCTACCGAGATACTAATGTGGTGGATGGAGACCTGATGATCTATTCTTGGCATTTTATCATACCTCCATGAAAATAAATCACAATACTTCTTTTGAAAATACACACACTACTGATGTTCTTTAGTAGGAAAAACATTGCAAATTATTATTGGTCTTGGGTCTTCCTTGGTACCATGATTTTCGTATAACAAATCATCGACTATGGAGGAAACACCATCTTCGAATGTAGGAGGTGAATCCTCCAAAACCTCTTCATAATTCAAGGATAGATGATCATTGGAAGGGGAATCTATTCTGAGTTAGGTGACACTAAATTAATGGTAATTTTAACCTACGTGATAATGCTATATTCATCAGGATAATCATTCAATGTTGAAACCATGGAGACAAATGATTTTGACCTGATCCCATCAGGCATTTGAATTATGTCGCCACAGTTGATAACATAAAAATAGTAGTGAAATGTTGGATTTAGTCGGTTCGATCTAGCCCAATGGAATAAAAAATTATGGCATATTTTTGTTTCCATTGGGCGAACGTCTTGATACCAAACTAGGTTGATGGAATTTAAAATCACTCGAGCTTGATTTGTGTAGGAGTATGAAGTGATTTTAATGATCTCCGTGCACTTGGGAATTCCCATCCCCAATTTCTCATAAACAATAAATAAGTGTCACGTGCCTCGGTTTTTGGGATCCATCTAATGAATCCATAGACTGAAGCAGTCATCCATGTCAATCCAGAGATCATCCATAGTAGCATTGTTCTCAATCTCATTGGCCTGAACATGTTTTTCAGTACTTATATAATAGTCCACATTTAGGTAGCGGTATTCACAAGAGGAAAAGGGATATGTGTCACCTTGGAGCATTCACACTATACCATTAAGTGAGTACATGAGTAACTGGTGATAGGAGGAGGGAAATACTAAATGAATCTAGAGAAATGTTCTATCCATCAATGCATTGTAGTTGTTGTCCTGTGAGATGACCATGAACTCTGTTCTACCAATCAGGCCACCGAAGTGGGTCTTTAGGTGGGTATTTCTTGATAATATTTTCTCTGTCCCATCACAAACTTGTATTTTTATGTCATCAGGATCCCGATCATCATTAAAAACCCAAATTTTTAGAGTGTCTTGTTCGAGATAAGATTATTCCTAGAACCAAATTTTACAAGACAACGTTATACTTCCATGCCATTGAACTGATCATTTATGTATAATTGGTAGATATGTACCTATATGGTAGAACCTTCATATTCTCTAGAAAATGACAATATGGTCTTTAATTTTTTATGCTCAACAACTCTAATAATGAAGTCATTTACAACCTCTACCTATTTTTCAAACTAGAGTGCGGTTCTCAAAGCCTGTAGGAAGGATTCATGAATATATTTGGACATGCAGAGATCCTCAAGGATCTAGATGTTCATAGGAATGATGGATAAGTGCTAAAGAACAATTTACTTCTTCTAAAGGCACACATTTTTTTCCGGTATGATGTTGCTCTGTGGTAGGTGGTATGATGGGCATTGTTGGTCAAACTGGAAAATTCAAGATGGTGTTGGGGATATCCCACTACTCAGTAGTCGAATAATGAAACATGACTACCAGATGACTGTCAGATGACCAAGGTCAATCCATAACTGTGCACAGCTGATCATAGCACAGTTTTGGATGCTCTTCCTTATCGACTAGAACAAATGGAAATAGGAGTGAATCTGACTAAATATGATAAGAGGATTTTACATGCTAAGATCTTAAATGAACATGTTGTCTAGTCTTAGTGTTGTGCATAACTTGGCTAGTGTCATTGGATGATGCATTCTGATATTTCACATATCTGTGGTTTCACAGATGAGGGAATTGATTATGGACATTAAGAGGATCATCGTGATGCTCCTCATCCCCGGGAACCGTGTAAGGTTATACTAGTTCCACGATATTCACTATGTCATATTATTGGTCATCACCTGAGGGATACTCCAATACTGGGAGGATTTTTGGGATACTCCCAATCTCTGTGGGCATGGAGCCTCTAAGAATGTGAGATTTCTTTAGCACCGGTGTGGGGGATTTATTTTACCTTTCACCGATGGGGCCTACTCTTCTAAGAAGAATAATGGTGATTTGTAGATGTAGAAGTAGTAGTTGTGGAAGTTGTAGAGACCTTGAATGTATCGGGATGATTAAAAAATCATGGATTATATTGTGTGTGCAAGAAAATACCCTGGGGGCTAACCAGTTGATATTTTTCAATGACCTGTGACTGGAGACCTACTTCCATTCATCCTCAGTGTCACAATCAGGTTATGGAGAAACACACACCACATGATGCATGGCTGGACCAAATATAATTAAATTGTTGTCGACATGATTCAATATCACATCCTTGAACTCATAAAACTACTTAATAGTATGTCCATGGAATCCTTGATAGTGGAAATACTTGTGATGATCAGTATGATTGGCCTCTTGGGGTCTTCTACAGTCTGGAAACCTCAAAATCACTTATTCTATAGTGAATTGGAAATAATTGGGTAAATTAGGTTATTCAAAAACGTAGGTACATTTTTTCCTATCTAGGAAAGGGACCCATGGATCTTGGCCTTGATGAGGGGCTGGATCCTGGGGAGGATGTAGAACCTGATTATCTCACCTCAGTGGTGGTAGTGCATTATGCAGTTGAACTGGCCGATTTTTAGGTTGGAGATGATGAGCCTCAAAATGCGCTTGAGGCTATGGACCTTAGTGAGGATGTGGTGGTGTCTCTATCAACAACAACTTTAGTGTCCTACAGTCCCATACCTTTTGGATGTAAGTATTCTTGGCCTTGGTGGCTCTTCTCATAGTAGTTGTAGGAGGAAATAGACGTGCCAACATAGCAAAGAATAAGGCCTCCTCTAGGAATTGTGACGTGTCATATAAATCCAAGAATCCACCTAAGAAGTTATGATTGATGAGGGAGGTGACTAATTAAGTCTTTACATTCCTCGTACACAATTTTAGATGTTGTTCTTGAGGTAGTGGTTGAGAGAATACATGAGGTCTTTACACAGAGTGAAAATTCCATGATGCACTTATCTGAATATTTTTTTGACATTAAGTGGTTGGAAATGTAGTTTTTGCGAATATTGGAGATGAATTGATAATTAAATTTCCTACGCAGTTCCTCCCAACTAGCTATAGTCCCAATGGGTAACTAGGTTTACTAGATGAACATAGACCCTTTTACTGTTTATAAGAATAACTGGAGATTGGAATCTTCCTACTGCACTGGAGGTCCTTGCATGGGTCCACACCTTGAAATAATGTTGTCCAAATACTATTGCGGGTCTCTCATCCAATTTATTTGGAAGAAAGTTGGAGTCCGAAAAATATGTGGGTATTGGAATATCATCTACCCATGTCGGATATAGAATTCCATCAGGTGGGATTTCAAACTATTGATTTTCAATAGCCTCATGGTGAGTATTGAGGTTTATCGTCGGATCATCCTAGTTGGGGTTTCTATCATGGTGAGGATTCCTGATCACCAGTGTGTTGGCAAGCTCTTCAGCTTGATATGTAGGCTTACAAGCTCATGGATCAGCTCATAGAACAACCCGAGGAGCTATCATAGGATTCTATATTGAAGAATCAAGAGGAATAATCAGAAGAGTGACCTCAAGAAGGATCTCTCACAGTTCAGGAGTATTAAGCGATGCATACCATGGATGTTTTCCATGAACTCTGGCTTCTACCCTTTCTAGATGGGCAAGTATTCGAGGTCACTGAGTGGAAACTCACTGTGGGGGGTCTGTGCATTCCCCTACCAACCTAGTGTAAGATATATGGGGTAATATAAAGGATCACCATAATATATATATGTTTCTCCAAAACATGCTTGGAAAAGAGATAATCAATGATCCTTTTCGATTTAGAAAGCTCTTTGTGAAACACTACCTTTTCGAGATCATCCTTTGTATTCTGTGTTGATTAAGACAATTTATAGGAGTAACAATCCAAGAGTGTACTTTTCCTTTTTTGGGGTCCTGACTAAGAGGAAATGACTTGAAAAGTTCAACAAATCTATCCAAGTGTCTTGGTTGGGGAGAGGCAACACCTGGGGGACCCAAAAAAAGTTGTGTTGTCCCCAAGGGAAGGTTCTCTTCATTGATTTTTATCATGGTTTCCTACTTTGTGAGATCCACCATGTTTAATAGGACTACCCCTACAGCCATATCCTCAATATCACCTAGAAAATCCAGCCAGCATAGGATCAGCCTGAAATGAAGAGCCTCATACTTCCCCAAGAAATGAATTTGGAAATTTGGAGATGCCTCCCCCATAATTCTATAGAGAATAGTAAATATCTAGATGCATCATTTTTAGAGGGTCTATTGATAACTGGGTGATGCAAGGTGATGATCCATAAGAATAATGGCTAAATCGAAGATGTGAAATTGTTGGATGATATCGTCATAATAATACTAACTCATTAGATAAGCCAACCAACATTGACCGAGATGTAGATTCATTGTTTTTAGGGTTTTAGGGAGACACAAGACTTCATCCTGGTTGAGGGACTCCGAGCAACCAATGTCTAGAGTTGCATTTGGCCAAAACATATCGGCGAAGTCATCCACCCTGAGAATTTCCCTCAAGATTCTCCTCTTAGAAGAGGGATTTGGTGCTTGGTTTCCAAATTTTTCAAATAGGGGTTGCTGTTGAATTAAAAACAGCACTGATAAAGACCAATGCAATTGTGGAATGGCTAGTATAGAGAACTGTCGATGAGCTGACAGACCTTTAATCACTGGACTATATCCCATGGATGGAACTAACTGCATAATCATGTCACTATTGGATGGGAGGTCGACCACAACATCATCTACAAGCGTAGTGGTCATTGGTGATGGATCATGATGGTTCTTATCAACCACCAAACCCCAAAACAACTCATCACGATTTCATGTTGTGGTAGGGTGTGAATCTAGAGATGGTAGTGAAGAATTCACGACAATACCCTTAAAGGGATCCAAATATTCTTCCTCCTGCACATACCTATGAAGGGATTCATGTATCTAGTGCATCTCTCATTCCATGAGGATGAAAATGACAAAACATGTTCCTTCATAAGACCCTGAAATGGGGGATGGAGGTGAGGGTTCCATCATCTAGTTTCATTCCACATTAGAATCTATAAATAAAATGGGATTTACCATGATCTAGAAATTAATTAGATTCTTCATTCGGGGATGACGATTCACCCTCCTTATTAAGACTATTCATTGAGTCCCGCTAAATTTGTGGCATGGGGAGGACCATTTAGTGGGTTTTCATTGAAGAGATAATAACTTCAACATTTATAAGATGGGTTGTGAGGGTCACCTTGTCCTATGTCGAATAAAACTTAGGGAGGACCTCTTTACTAATAAGGGACATAATGAGAGTGACCTTCACTCTAGTTGATGGTATCGTGGGGTGGGCCTCCAATTAATATGATGATGATTTGAGAAGGGACCTTGTGTTGATAACATATAATATATGGAAAATAGTCGTACATGTGATCATGGTAATGGGGAGGACCTCTATATTGGTTTTTAACACGATAGGGAGGGTTTCCACTTGGACTGATGCTGACAACATGAGGAGGCCCTCCATGCTAATCTTGGGAGTGCGGAGGACCTCCACTATAGATGGGATCGTTATGAGTAGGACCTCTGTACTGAACTTCATCATCATCGGTTAGCCCATGATGACCACTTCTATTGTTAGAGACTATAAGTGTTAGCTCAGCTATCCCATGGCGTGGTTGGGGTCTCAATTTTGATTGTTCATAAAGGTTCTCATAATCTGAAATAATATGGAGCTGATAGAATGTGTCAATGGTGGAATGGGTCATTAAAGATGTGGAAGATGATGCCCCTTGATATGAATATTATTTAGCCATTAAATAACTTTTTTGGGGTGACAAGAGTTATGGATGATGGTTAATGGGTGGAGATCACATATTTCTCGTCATGTGGGACTGGGTGGTTGCATTGACACGACATGGTAGGAGCCCTCCTCAGTATCTCTCGGGTGTTTTTCATTATCGGGATGACTCTAATTTACATTACCTCGATGGGGTAGGGTATCGAGTTGTAAAATAATTCTGATGAGAGGCTCGTGAAGCATTTGCATGTTGGATGGGGGAGCAGCAGCTACCTATATGGCCCTTGGGGGTGGCGATAACAGTGGGACATAAAAGCCTCCAAATCATGGTGTACCATACCACTTGTTGGGATGACCCTATCATGTTCCTACCATTAGATAAGAGTTTCAATAAACCTTCTCTAGATAATTTATTAGGGTGATACAGGGTGTGGGCACTTGGAATCCATGGTTTTGGAAGCTATTGTGGTGAGGTGGATCCATACAGAAATATCACAATGGCATTTCACTTTTTCCAGCGTATGTGGGAGGGAGGCAACTGATTTCATGTAACAGTATCATGGGTGCTGAAAAGATGGAAGATCTATCCATTATTAGATATATTTGTAAATAAATTCCAAATTCCCCATAACCATTCATTTTTCAATGGATTGAGAGAAAGATCAATGGTGACAATGCCACAGACCAAAATGCCCAGTGATTTACTTCCCCAAATTCTAGTGAGATCGACGCTAAGCCCACTATTTTCATGGTGTTACCTGGCACTGGAAATCTGAATTTAGTGACATAATAATTTAATGATATCTATAATAATACTAATCCACATATTGAGGGGAATATTTTCAATTTGGGTTCACCAGTGGTATTTCTGAAGCATTCTGTTGGGGCGCGCCTCATTGGGAAAAGTTTGGGATGATGGCTGATGGTCGCATTGTGCCCCACATTCCTTCTATAAAATGGTGGGAAGCATCCATAACTTCTTTTGATATTTCTTCACGCTGATCTTAATGGGATAATGGGATGCTAGTTCTTCCTTCTTTGGATTCCACCTCTGAATTTTTCTCCTAGTCAGGTTCTCCCCCATTGATTACGATTTCATTTTTGAAACATATTCATGATTCCATATCTTTGTCATATCTGGTGACTTGACATTCTTATATAATGACATTCCAATGGGTCATAAAAATTTATATGCCACTAGTCCATATTATAGTAATGTTGAGGAATCTATGGCATGTATTGATGCTAGAACACTGGAACATCTGTAGTCTTCATTATTAGAGGGCTTATAAAGGGTGAAAAAACATGAGGAATTCCATGAATATTATAGGGTATCTAATTCTAGGGGAATGTACCTAGGGTTTTCTGTGGATTACCATGTTTGAAATGGGGTATTCCCTGAGTTCATCATGTTTAGGAAATGGATCTGAATGATCAGAACACTGATCATAGTGGATCAGATTAGCACATCCCTATGAGGGGTGACCTTGACTGATTACCAGATGGATAGATCAGAACGCCCAATGAGGGTGAACCTATGAGTGGTGTGTCCCATAATGGGGGATATTTAACACCATGAAGGCTAATATAGACACTTCAAATGGAGGATCATAAAGGATGGGCCCCACAAATGTGGGCACCTTGGTTAACCATTGTCTGGGATTCAACCACCGTGAAGATTCCAAGATTCATCTTTAAATGATAGGGATCAAACCCCATGTACTTAGAATGGGTGGTTATGGTCATACACATGGATATATTCCCATATCAAGAGGTACACTCTTCATTGGATAAACTTGGATAGTGTTGGGATTACACATGGTTAGCATTATAGTTTCCATAAAGATAAGTAATTGTATAGATGGACTCTATGCATGGTTAGCTTCCCATTAAATGATGTGACCCCACCATAATAAGGGTGAGGTGGTGGAGAAAATGGTTGGGTCTTAATACAGGTTATCTTCCCAAAGGGATTTCATGAGTTCATCTGGATGTTCCATCCAATGTGAAATCAGTATGGATATGGATGAAGTGTCAAAGGATATGGATGAGATGGAATAGCCATGAAGATGATAGTGTTAGGCTTGATCCTCAGGGAGGTTTCCTATGTATCATGTTTTCTAGGAATCAATGTCCATGTAGTTTTAAAATGGGATGATGAGATACCAAAAGAGGTATCTCATGAGAAATGGAGTGCACAGATAGGTACATGAAGGATGTTGAACCCCCAGAGTTAAGGCATGATCCTCCCGAGACATAAATACTCAATGGGAAGACTATTATGGGAAATTGATGATTATATTTCACCTCATGGAGGATTCATATATACCCAAAATGGATTAAAGTCCACATTTTTCGGGATGGGGCCATAGAATTGGGGCATACACAGATGATAGAAACCTGGAGACGTGCTATGGGATTACGGATTGTTAGATGTCTTACACAAGAGGGACACTCTTGGGTAGAGAAGTATGGTGAAGTGTGAAGGGTTTATGTAAGGTTATATACTTTGTTTCTACTAGAAGTGGTGATGGAATGAGTGGTCGAACATACACATGGATAGTAGCCCAGGAAGATGGATCGAAACACCTCAGGGTGGCGGACCTTGGAGAAGTTTCCCAAATATTGAAAATTTCAAATTATGAGGGTATATCCATAAGAATTATCACCATAGGTTACCATTGGTTGGTGTTGAACATTAGAAAGTAATCCTACATACCATGTTTAGAAGATAGGGATCAAAACCCATGTTGTATGGAAAGAGAAAGGGGCTTCCAGTTTAATGGCATGTAAGACAATGTTGAACTAAAATGAATGAGTTGGGATAGATGGGTGATGGGATTTAACCTCATGGAGGATTCCTATATACTTGAAAGGTATCAAAGTACATGTAGTTTTCTAGATCATCCATGGATATTATGGATTTCTATTGACCCATAGTAATGCTAGGGTATACACATGGTTAACATCCCATAGTTACACAGGGCTTACGCTTGTTTAGCGGCCCATTGTCAAGCCGGAGTTTACACATGGTTACTATCTCAAAGATGATTCAATGGTATGTACATAATTTAAGACCAAATGATTCATGATCAGTGTGATAAATAAGAGGAAGCTATAGAATTGGTGATCGCGTCGTGAATGGTGCGGCCACGAGGGATGGTGTTGGGATTACTCATGGCTAGTAGCCCGTGGAGATGGAGATTGAGACCTACTCTTGGGGGAGGCCTAAGAAGGTGGTTCAAGGATTATGTAGAGACTGCCCAAGGAACACATGGAAACAAAGAGTAGAGTGAGTGAGAAGGTGGATTGATAAGGTAGGAAGAAAATGGTTCATAGTCAAATCCCCTCTCTAATCCTCTCGGTCATTCAATTCATGATGAATATCATAGTTTAACATCATGTGTTGGAGATGAGGATTATTTTTAGTTTAAAATCCTTCAGCTGGGACAAAAAGGACCCACTCCTCATCCCATGAACATATATAATGTGTACCATCATGAACATGGGGGATATATGGCACAAGAAATTCCCACCATCTATGAGGTGGAGGAGTGGTCAATTGGGGGGCGCATGATAATATGCCTATGTGAAGAAGAAATAGTCATTAGTGTAACTATGAGATGAAAAAGAAGGTGGGAAAACTCAACATGAAGAACCACATATAGAACCATGAAATCACTTTGTACATGCATAGAGGGTCATATGGGAGATTGGTTGATGAAAAATGAGGACTTTTTAGGATTTTATTCGCGTAGCTCTGGTGGTTTTCCAAGAGTAGGATCTTCATTCAGGGTGGTTCTTCAGTAATCATGGTGAAAATGATATCCATGAAGGGATAATCTTCATGAAGAATGGAAATTCGGATGATGGATCGATTATACATGTTCTTGATGGGTGCATCGTGAAGGATGAATGCTCTGTGAAGTCACGAGTTCCCAAAAGGGACTCCTACCATTGCGGCGGTTGGGTGGTATTCATGAAGGGAATCCCCACTTGAAGTGGATGTAAATTGGAATAAAGGGAAAGCTAGTTCATAGTGGTGAAATACCTTGGGGGATGTATTTTCTTGCTGGTTGGAAGATTATAGAGAGATTTGAAAAATGAAAGCTCAGAAGGTGATAGGTACAAGTAGAAATACTTTGGTATGGGGTTTAGTCACATATATATTGGTACCAAGTACAGAAATTCACTGAGGTGTCTCGTGAATGAAATTTCACTTCCTAGTCAGAGGTAGAACCATCAGACTCACGGAGCCTTCCTCCACTGCACCGTAGTGGTCAAGGTGTTTTTTAGATTTTCATATGTGACTGTCAGCACATCGTGGTGGTCGCAGAGGGGTATGTATACCAATTTCATGCCATCTGAAGTGTTTAAGGTCTTGGAAATGCAGCTTTGTGAGGCTTTCACTTTAGTTCTTTTTATACTAATTTTTAGATAGTTCATCATTCATCTTTTCATGCTTTTCTAGAATCTTATATAATTTCGAATAAGTCTGAGTTTCAATTATACTATCTAGTTAATTTGTTATCCTTCAATCGATCTATGGAATAATAAATGTGATGTTATTGAATCTATAATCCTATTCTTACATCAATACTTATTGCTTCTATGGTATTTTAATTCTGAAGATATCTTCCAAAAATTAAACATTGAATAAATTTTTCATCTCAGATATGACATCATCAAATCCAGGGGTAATGTCTGGTTGATCTCCCTCCTTTGGTGAAACATATAGAACATCAACATGATTAGAGGATTGAGGTTCGACTAATTTCCCAATGTCATTTACATTTTGATGATAAATATCTAGATATTTTTCCTTTTAAAATACTAGTTTTTCTATCAAGTTGACATGTATAGGGTAATCTTCCAAATAATAATTCATTAGTGTTTTTACTTTATCAGATAATGAATTTTGTATCTTCTAGTATTTTTTATGAGATAACTATCATCAATGAATTTTTATATGATGAATAAAATATTTTATATGATTATAAAAATGAAACTACTCAAGGTGGTGAGGGTCTAATGGAATCTCAGACGATATAATCTACTTTTTCTGATGTTTTACTACTTCACACATTTACTGGTTCGATGGTGGGATAAATTATGAATAAGATTCTCCTCTAACATCTATTATATTTATCTTTCATTTGTAATACTTATCTTATAATGAATTTAACCTCTTTATCAATGTTACATGTACATCTTAGCTAAGTTCTATGATAGTTATATAGATAAACCAGTATGAGGCTTCCTCCTATTCAGATAAAAAATTTATTTGTCAGTGATAATTCCTGATAAATCACCCCTTCTCTGGGATATTATTCATCTACATTCATGAGGACAAAAAATGGTTTTCCAAAAATATTTATTATAACTCATTCTATATTTATTTACCCTTATTACAGAATTTACATCCATTCTTATTTACAAGTATATTGACATTATCATATTGGTTCTCAACCCCTTTATATTTAATAATCATTAGGGACTCATGTGGTGGACTACTTTCTGGTTCATCTCTCAACATTTCTATTTTCTTCTTATTCTGTTAATCTATCAAAAGAGTAAATTCTGATTTAATTTTAATGCCCTTATTTTCTCCATAAAGATATTCAATTTTCATAATGGGATTTATTTCAATATTTATATGTTTTTCTTTATCCCTTTATAGACTCTATAGGTCTGTAAATCATTTTTTATCTAAAATTATCATAAGGATCTGATTCAATGTAATAGAGAATCGTATCATCTCCATATAAATAAATGTAAAATATAAATCATTTATATTTTAATATGCGAACATCACTAGATTACAAATTCTCATTCCATAAAAAATTCATCTACATAGACATCTTGAACCTTAATTATTCCATTATAAACTTGGTATTAGAAAAAAATGAATCTCCTAGAATAATATTCTAACTTTTTGGAGTTTCTATATAGGATTATAACACTTTTACATTACCTAAAAAGTATTATTCAAGTATTTATCATTGATAAATATTCCACATATTTCTAGATGCCTGTGTGAACTAAATGAAACTCACCCTTAAGTTTTATACCTATAACATCAAAAAAAATCTTACATTGTATGAATGAACAAATATTTGTGTATCATGAATTTCAAAAAAAATTAACTATATGAATAAATTAATTTAATGATAATATAAGGAAAATATAAGTATAAAATAAATTATATTCCTAAATTTTTAAGGTTAGAAACTATTATAATTGATTCAGAACCACTCTCCTTAATAAGGATCCGTCATTTTAATAAAAATAATAATCATTTATAATTTCACAGAAAAATATTTTTGTTAGTAATCACACTAAATGATTCCATTAGAATTAATAAAAAACTAAGGGTAGTCTAAAAGATAATATTAGAGATGGATTTTTATTCATGGTAAATTAATACATCCAACATCAGGTCTACAAACCTTTATATAAGAAATCCAATCAACGGTTTATTTTATTTAGTCTAACCATCAAAAATATTTTACACTAAATAATAATGAAACCTAATCTCTAAAATGAATATATTTAAAATTTTATAAAATTAGTGCCAATTTCTGTTTTAAAAAAAATTATCCAAATAAAACATGAATATGACATTTTTTACCAACATATAAAATGAAAAGTATAACTACAGGTTAAAAAAATTTCATATGATAAGAGGAAAAATAAATAAACCACTTATATGTAACCTTTTAACATTTCAATATAATCAAAATCCATTTACGATGGTTCAAGATGTTTATCTTAATTCATTCCATATCATCCATTGAATATAATAGTAGATAAATATTCATCGTATAAAATTTATCCATAACAGGGTACTCTTCCTTAACTATGCAGTTTACATTTAAAGTTAAATAATTTATGTTAAAAATATACATAATAATAAAATAACATATGTAAGAGTAAAAACTAAATAAATAATTTTAATTTCTCATAGTGTAACAATGTAAATGATGATAAACTATGAAACCATATGAGTAACATATAAATGAATAAGAATACTCCAAAAAATATGAGTAATTTTTAAAAACTCAAAAGGGTCTGAATTTTAAAATCATCACAATAAGCGAGTGAAAATATAAAATTATTCTATTACCAAGTACCATATATTATAGTTAAATTTTAAGAATGAAATGTGTTTACCTTGATCATAAATTAATATTGAGGAATTCTTAACCACTTCATTCATGACATGTTTAAATAAATAACTTTAGGAAGCCAAATTTTCCAAAATATTTTTTGTTCAAAATAAGTGACTTTATTTTATATGTAAGCATAATGAATTCTGAATTTCATTATTCAGTGAATATATATTCAGAAAATTAAAATCACTTTACCATTTCAATCATAATGGTGCACTACTTGGAAAATAATTATTCTTCTAATAGTTAACCCTTATGGTGAATTCACCTCAAACTCTAAAAGGTATTTTCAATAGTATTTGCGGTTAAAAAACATTTTCAAAACATTTCAATATAGTAGTGAAATTACAATGAAATTTATCCAAGATATAAAAATATTACATCAACTTTATTACATAATATATATCTTTTAATGTCTCCAAAGAAATAGTGTTTCGTTTATATTCTGAATATAATTCTTAAATTTCATTCTTAAATTCAAAAATCTTATTTTTCCATTCAGAAATCAATACGTTAATCTTATCAACCTCACTTGTAAATTTTTTAATATAATACATAACTTGATTATATACTTTATTCGACAAATTTTTTATTTTCTTCATTATTATAACATATCAAGACATTTCTTTAGGATATGAAGTATAATCCATGAGGGTCCTAGTGAATCTATGTAGACTTGACAAAGAGGGGGTAAATCTACTATGGTTAATTTTTTAAAAAATTTCATACTCTTCTATAAAACATATCAACATCTTTGGCCTTTAACCACTGATGATGGTTAAGACACTTGTGCCCGTTTTAACGTATAATTCAACTATATTGAATGTATAAAATTAATTTAATATGTACATATGTCTTTATAATGTCTATCCCCTCATAAAAATCATACTCGTTCTTGTCTTTGGGATATCCAAGTAACAAATTCTCCAATAAAATAATTTTGACAATTTAAAATTGTAGTTTGGTATGTTTTTATCATACCCACCTCCCAATGTTTTACATTGGTTATGGTTTGTTATAATAAACATGTGAACTGAGATTCCTCCCATAGCTTCTCTTCAAGCTAGTTTCAAAATTGATTTTTCTCTTTACATTCTTCCTCCTCTTGAGGTAGATCTACATTGTAGTCTACTGGTATCCATGCACCAAAAATAGTGATATGCTTCCTCAATACATAGTTTATTTAACATCCATCATGTATTCAAGCACAAAAAATGAAACTCAACCTCTATTTCCCTGTTAATATTTGAGAGTGTATAGAAATTTGTTATTGGGTTTCACAAACTCAATATCTCAGTAATAAAACATAGAGAAATATATTACCTTCTGAGAATGTAAATAAATACATATATTCATAAGATTATGTTTGGAAATATAAATCACTTAATAAACTAGTAGAAACATTTCATAATTCTTCTTCTCCATGACTGAATCTATTCAGTAGAAATAATTCAACTAGTTGAACATTAACTTCTTCTTCAGAACCCAATATGATTTTATTTTAATAACCAGTTCTATGTCTCGGTTGCAATTCAGAAAATAATGCAGTATATTATTATTCTTATTATTACATTGGGATCTATAATTATTTTTTCACACTCCATGTCAATCATATCTATTGCAGCTGCTACTACACTTTTCTTTTCCTTCCCCCATGATCTACCCAATATACTCAAAATAATGATTTGATGTATTTAATTAGTTATTTAAATTATAATATCCATAAATTGGATACAAATAGACTTAAAACATTCTATATGAAAAGTATTATTACAAAATAATCACTTTTTCACAAGATATTTGATTAACTATTTTAAAAAATGAATGATATTCCAAAAATACCGTTAAGATTTACTAGTCACACTGATGAATATATATAACTATTGTTACTCAATATGAACAACTTATTTTAACCCAAACTCATCAAATAGAAACTATATATATATATATCTCTTTATTTAATTATATATGTAATATATGGGAGTAGTAGTGGAAGTACCAATAGATCTTCTTGACATTTTTTGGCTTAGGAACTTCATCAAACACTTACATAGATGTTGGATTTATTCTATAAATAGAAATAGAAACCAAACATTTTTACCTTCTTCAAAATCATGACTCAAAAATAAAATCTATGATATTTTTTCCATTAAAACATAATACACATGCACAAACTAATTTTAACAAAATTTATTTATAAAATATATAATTATTCACATTTTAGGCTTGGGAAAATTCCCACACTTCATTCATAGCATGATATCTTTAATCTCCACAATTTAGATAAAATTATTTTTAAATCATCATATATTTTAATGATTTATTGTTTCTTGTATAACTCTAACATTGAGGGAACATTATATGTATTATTCATAAAAACCCATTTTCTTCACTTTATTAATAATGAAATATTCATAAATTTCTCAAATCATACTTTTGGTTCACAGATTAAATAATATTTGTCATATATATAATAGGAATAACAGATCTATAATATTTACATATTAATTCTTTATAATATTCAATATTATGGAAATGATAATTCGGCCTTTATTCCTTTTCTTTTACATTGATATCTTCTTCCAATTTTGAATACCATCTTCTCAAAATTATATAGCTTGAATCATGGTCTCCTTTATGAATTTTTTTTATTATAACATAGTAGAAAATATATAGACAAACTCATTTAGTATCCCATATCTAAATATTAAAATTGGAAAACTCACATTTCTATACTGTAGCATAGTTATATTTCATAAGTTTTGATGTCAAATAGTGTCTCATGAAGACTTGTTAAAGAATTATAACAATTTTATAGGAATTTTCAAGTACCATAATTTCATGTATTTAGTATTTTTGAGAAACAATGTATTTGGTATGAATTTTGAGGTTAGTTGAAATTATCTGATGATATTTGTTGTGCCCACTAAATTTATAGATGATGTACTATGAAGTCCTGTGAAATAAAAAAATGTATATGAAAAACATTTGAGGTCTTATAAATTCATAAAATTATTACAAAAATATTCCTAAGTAATAATAAATTTTTGAAGTACTAAAATATTCATAATGTCTTTTGATTTCAAGACTTATCTAATTTTCCAAAATCAAACATGAAATTTCTAGAATCATGGAATTTTTATAGGCATCTAACATTGAAGCTCAAATAATCTAAATCCTTAATCTAAAAGTGCATAAAAATATGTATAGTATTGTGCATATATCGAGAAACATGGATTGTTTCTTCAAATATTTTATAAAAATAACTTAATATATCTTATTTTAATGATGACACTTCAATATACCTGAAATCTAACTTATTATCAATCACTAAAGAAATATTTTAGATTTTACTATATAACCTATGTACTTGACTTTGACATGAGGATCACCTCTACAATCATATGATGTTATGGTCCTTGGAATATATACAAATATATATATTACAAGGAAAAAATTGATACTTTTTCGTGTAAAAAAATGGTAGAAACCAACATACATTAACTCTATCTAATTGATAACAAATAAAAATTTAGCCTCACACACCCAGGGGAATATCAATATCCCACTTTGGGTTTGTTGTTGATTCCAAATTTTATCAATAGTAATTGATATATCATTAACCCTAATTGGTCATAAATAAAAACTATGTAATATTTTCCATCTTAGGTAAATTATAGTAAGGGTGTTAAAATTTATAATACACATTTAATATTTTATGAAACACATATTCTCCCCTTGTCATTCCTTCCAAATTCTCATACCATTATTAATTCGAAGAGAGGCAGATGATGCTACATTTTTCTTTAAATGTTTTTTTGAACAAACCATATCCAAGTTTATGTGGGATAAACCATTATCTAATAAAAATTTAAATAGTTTTAGATAACAATGATATCCATTTACTCACTTTAATTTGGTACCAAGATCTAACATAATTTTCAAAGTGTTGTTCTAATAGATTTTCAATAATTTTCATGAATCCACACTCCCTTAATCAAAGACATAAATAAATTTCTAGTTTATAGTAATTATTACATATTTTGATAGATAATCATGATTGTTTGATAATGATACTGTATATGAGTTAAATAAAGGTTAATAGATTAAAAACCATACGAAATCCTTAAAATTTTCATTGGTATATTTATATTTCCATATTCAAATAGAATTTTAAAAAATCAAAAAAAAAATTAATTTCCATATGTCCCCCTAAATTTATTCTCTCTAATATCATCACCTTCTATTATAAAGAAAATTCTCAAAAAAAATTATTGTAAATAAGGTTGACCTTCAATCATCTCTATATTTTAAAAAATAGAGCTTATAAGGGTTTCTTGGACTGGAAGAACCTTTATTTTTCGTTCTATGATCATCAAAAAACTTCATGTGCCTCATAATATTTTATTTATAGAAATAAAATAAGCATGGATATATGGAAATTTTATTTATTTCAGATTTATTATTGATTTATATAGGATTTTCAACTCTATCCACCATCTATGTTTGATCATTTACAAATTTCTCTATATTCCATTCCACTTCCAACTAATCTACCCATTTCATTAGACACTCTTTCTTCACATGATCATATTTATTCTTGAGTGTGGCATCTTTAATTGTATAACATTTCATACTAATAGGATTTATTATTGACTTTCATTCTTTTTGAATTATTTTTTCTTGTTCAGGTAACCATGTTATCTACAAGTTATCAATGTGTCCCACCTTCTTTTTCATTCCACACAAGCATTCATCAAATTTTTTATTTCCCTTCTTGGTTAGAATCTCAAATTATATACAGGGAATATTAACCTCTAATCTAATCCTATATTATATCTCCTTAAAGGATTATTTTCATACAGATCTTAGATTTATCCCTTTTGTATTAATATTCATTCCCAAATTATAATATTTTATTTTATGGAATCTCTTTCCAAAATAAAATAATCATATCTCTATAGAATTAATATCAGAGATAACTTACTTAAATAAATTTTTCTGTGTTCTATCAAACATTATCTTTTCTTTTATTTATTAGGTACACATTATATTTCACTTAGAATTCATTGCCTTCTATTTTTTCCTTCATATTTCATCATGTTTAGAACTAAAATGGGTTGGTAAATACCAACAATCAAAAAAATGAGTCCACTAATCCTTAAATATTCACAAATATTCCCCAAAAAAATATATTATTCAAGGGATTATTTCTTCCATTATATGATTTATAATTTGAGTTGTATGGTTTCTCATTTTAGTATTGGTTTCCACCTTTCTGGTTTGTAATATTTGTAAAAAAGTAACACATTATACACAAAATCAATAGATTTTTTTCAAAACATCCAACAACACCAATTCTTACTCATTAATCTATATCTTTTCACCTTAGGTGGAATCCTTTCAGAATTTTTATGTTGCACAAATTGGTGCTTTTGGACTGGAGGAACACTATTTTGAACTTGGATTGGGAAAAAAGTTCTTTGGCACGCCTATATTCACCATGGATAATGTAATTATTTTTTGTTTATTTTTATCCTTGTAAAGTTTTATAGAGTTTTAAAATAATCTTCATATTCCGTAAAAATTGATTTTTAAATAATATATTTTTTTGGGTTCTGGGATACATTCTTCCATAAAAATGTTGAGTATTTATCAATAAATTATTTACAACACTTATTTCAATAACATTTATTATTATTATAGGTAATACTCTTATCATAAGATACTAAGTAAAAAACTCTATTATCAACTATTTAAGAACCATCGGATCTTGTTGGATACAAATATTTTAGTTTGAATAATAGTTATTGGAACATTAAATTGAGGGTGTTCTTATTATATTAAAAAAATCTAGTTTTGTCTTTCAACTCATTTTTCAACATTTTATGCTTATCATCATGTAATTTAACTCATTACCTATATAATTTTCATGTTCCTTGATTTTTTTATCCTTTTATTCCAACTAGACATACATGACACCAAGAGTACCTTTGTGTCATTCTACTACTAGATTAGTATTCAATTAACAAATATTACTAATGAAATCTCATGAATGATTCATTTAATTTTTTCACTATATATTGTGTATTTTTTCTACAATTCTATTCAGAAGACTCCTTTTTTAGTACCTTCATGAGAGAGTTTAATTTGATCAACTATTCATCCATTGCCTTTTTTGTTGCTTCAACATATTATATTATTTTTTCATTCCTATAATTTAAATCCTATATGAATTCAGCATGATATGTGAAAAAATGATCCATAATATACAATATGTGTTCCTTAACCTCAATTTATAGATCATAAATGTTTTTTATAAGATCGACCTTAATAGACATTGAATTAGATTCATTAGAGGAATCACTTTCAATATTACCATATTCATACTTATCGTTATAAATACAATCAGGTATTGGTTTTACCTCATTATCTTCTAAACAATTTATAGGATTTTCTATATTTTTCTTCTATATATTTTTCATTGAAATTATAGAATTTTTTCATTTCCTTTTTTATCATGGATTGAAATAGATTATTCAAACTAATCCATTTCTAAAAAACATCCAACCTAATCCTAGTATATTAATGTAAAAACCCTTATAAATAACAATTTGTAGACCCAATTGGAGGTAAACATGATCCAATACTAATTTAAAGTCCTAGTGGATCAATACAAACAATCCTGATAGGGTGTGAATCTTGTTTTTTCAAATTTATGCAAAATTCTAATATCCACATTAATTATTTTCAATCCATTTTTTGATAAACCAATAATATCTATTAATACTATTGTACCCATTTTTTCATCAATAATGGTCTTTTATATAATATAGATAAATATATAAATTCTCGTAAGTGTTTTTACAAGGTTTAACCCATCCCATGAATCCTACTCTTTATCATTGTATGGATTTCAAAGTAAATGATTATCTGCTAAAATAATTTGAAAAGTTGCAAGTGGAATGTGGGTTTTTCTATCCTATCAAAACCTCTCCATATTACATTGTTGGGGGTTTATAATAATAAACATGAAAACCAAGACTCATCCCATTGCTTATCTTCATGCTTGAATCCCACCAACTTTTTATCATGAATTTACTCTTCCACTTTAATCAGATCACAACTAATCTCTATGAGTGTACCTGAATCCAAATAACCTAATCTCCTTCCTAAATATAATATTTCTTCAAATTCCTATATGTCTAAAATCACAACACATGAAAATCAGATTTTATTTGACTACACATCTCCCATTTTATGAAGAAACATCATTCAAGATTTCTAATATTCAAAATCTATAGAATAAATCCTCAAAAAATATCTTACCTAGAAATAATTTAAATGAATTTACATATACTTAAGATCATTCCTATAAATAAAACTCGATGAATACCCATGATAGTACCTTTCTCACTTCTTCATCTCTAGAACTGAAAACTGTTCAGCAGCAAAAACTCAGCTCATGTAGTTTTATATTATTTTTCTTATAAAACTAAAATGGATTAATTTTAATAAATCATTTTTTATACATTATCATTTTACCTAATATATATAGAGTATTATTCTTGTACTTCTTCTTCGTATTCATTTAATATCTCTAATTCTCTCAGCACACTTTGATTTACACACAACTGCATCACTGGCTACTCAATACTTATTCTTTTCCTCCTCACCAATCAAATAAATCTCCACATTTTCATAGGAGGATTTATTTAATTTATCTCTCAATTATAATATCATTAATTATGATATTTTTAGTCATTAACAATAACTATCAAAAAAATATTATAAAATAATTACATTTATTTCACATTACATTTCATGCATGACATTTAAACTAAAATGTTAGTCCAAAAATATCATTGATTATTACTCCACACGTGTTAGAATAAATATAACTTTTATTATTTATCAAGATTCAGTTATTCTTCATCAAATACTAATAACTACATATGAAAAAATATAACCATATTCAAATTTGTATCTAATATACAACCAAACATTATATGTGGATCTATCCAAAATTTTGGCTTAATATATTATTCAAACACCAATAAAAATATCTGCTCGCATCTAGGAATAGTAGTATAAAATAATCCTTTATTTAATTATTCTCAATATTGAATCATTTTAAAACTTTTTTAGGTTTTATCCACTTAAAAATGCAGCTAATGCATAATCTTATTTTACTTTTCTATATTTATGTAATCTACAGGTATTCTAATTTTTTTCGTAGGAAAATTATCAACATCCTTATAATCTTTATCTCTTATATCTATATCATTTTGACCATTATCTAACTCGATTAGCTATTATTTCAATGATTTATGATTTTATGGATAGATGGAGCTTCAATGGAACTTCCTTTTCATTATCTATGAAAACATAATTTCAACTCATTATCCAAAATTACATCTTTATAATATTACTAATTACCAAGATTGGATTGTGGAATAAATAATAATATTATACTATTAACATTAATCATTTATCCACAAACATTTTATTTTAATTTATCTTAATATTCAATATTTTTTAAACTCTTTTAAATCCTGGGTTAATTTTATTTTACATTATATTTCTCTATTAATCATGAATAAATGCTTCTCAAAATTATTTGGGTTTATTTACACTGCATTTTAGCTATATTTGATGTTTTTATGATTTTAGAAAAACCTTATAATCATCCTATTTAGTAATTATTCATCATATATTAAATATAGAAAACTACGAAAAATATACTACATCACTCTCGAAATTTCATATATTTTAATGTAAAAAAATGGAGGTGGAATTCATATGAATAAATAGCCTCCATTTTAATGGAGTTTTCATGTCCCATAGTTTCATTATTTTTCAATTATTTTTTCAAAATGGTGTTTTTTGTTACATGTAATTTAATAAAAAAATCTCAGAATTAATGTAATCGGTCTTCTAAAGGCATGAATTATTTCTTTTAAATTTCTACAAAAAATAAAAATCCATAAAAACTGTTATGAAGTCATAAGAAATCACTTAAGCCATATGAATACATTTTTACATTAGGAAAAAATATTATAAGAGTTATGATTTTTTCAAAGTCATATGATATCATGACATGGATGATTTTATAATTTCAAAAATGCAATTCCAAACATCATGAAATGAATTCAGTGGTATTACAATGTAATGCTAGTCTTATCAAACCATTATCCACGAGTTTATAAAAAATTAATACATTATTCGTCATATATGAACCACCTTTAATGGGTTAATCACATATTTTAAGAACTTCATATATTACTTATTAATTGAATGATAACAATTAAATCAATGTATTGGTTGGATTCTCTTAAATCACTTAACAACTCTTGACGAAAGTACTCCACATCCTTTGATATTTCCATTGATATGAGGATTAGGTATATAATTGTCTAATGTTAGAGAATTTGGAATCATTACATTATGATATTCTTAGGAATATACTATTATTCATTTCTAGGTAAACATATTGGAAACAACTAATAAAATTTTACTCTCACTGATATAAAAATATATAACATTGGATTCACATATATAGGGATCATTAATAATTATATTTATTATATTTATATTTTGGTATAAATAGATCAGAACAATATAGGAACAAATACATCATGTATTTAGCCAATATATTTCTCATAATGTATAATTTACCCTTCTGTTTTATAGCATAATAAATTATATTCATCAAACTATTTTCAATATATATATCATTGCTATCGTATGAATATGGATCTTTACTAGAAATCTTTGTGTCATTCATCTTTCTAACTACCTTATTCCAATTTTTCATGATGAACTATGATATTCCTTTTCCTTCTTTTTTAATCTATGACAATATTGTATGATGTACCCCGACTTCATACATTTGTAACATATAAGTTACAATGAATCCATTGTGTAAAACTTTCTATTTTCCCTCTAATTATCTATCTAAAATTACTTATTTCCAATATATATATTTATTCACAAATAAGACTGTGTAATCTCACCATCACTATGTTTCGTACAACCATTATTTATAATACCATCTCATATTAACATTAGATGTATCGAGATTTTATGCATAATTTATTGAATTTGACACACCAAATTTTTTTTCAAATGAAAACAAATTTTTTATAATCTCATCCATAGAATCCATCTTAAGTTGGATATCATATTTCTTAAGAGTTTCAATCAAATCATATAATCATAGGCTTGTAATATATATAGTATCATTCACTGACACTGATTCCTTTGGTAGAATATAAATAAATTTATCAAAAAGTTTATCATCAATTAATTCTTGCTCACCCAGAGACAGTATAATATTTATGATGGTCATAAATATCTCATTCATTTGAGATACTACCTCTCTGGGTAAGTAATAAAAACTATAATAATCTTCCCAGATCATTGTTATCTTTTCTTTTAGAATTTTTTATATTCCAAAATGAGAATCATATAACTTTATTAAAATTACATTATTTATTCTACATAAGTATACATCAATGTAGATAATTATATGAATAGATAAATATAACATATTTCTTTACTTTGAAATTAAGTTTAAATTCTATTTTCTCTCCATGAGTAAATAAAATAACTTCATTCTCTATAATCTTTTAATTGCTGACAATAATGAAATAATTTTCCACAAAGGAGTTAATATCATATGTATCGATCAATTTATTCTAGAATATAGTGACATTTATATAAAAAATTGATGGTTGTTGTGGATTCAAATTATCAAAACTAAAAAATAGAAAAAATAATACCATAAAAAATAGATCATATATATTCTAAATGTCACTGTAGGTAGTCTTTTAAATTCAAAAACAATAAAAATATTATATTCGATAGACTATATAAATTATAGCATCTATCGTTAATATTAAGGTGATTACATTGATAACAAATATTTTCCTAGTAGGTAAACAATATGGAAGCTATAATAGGTAGTGAATTGTAGTTTCAGAACCAAATAATAATTTTTCCCAATAAAAGAGTTAAATGATCAAAAGATATAAATTTTGTTAAATAAGAGTACATCAATGTTAAATAAATATACAAAAAATTTACCAACACAGTGTAATATAAATGATTTGGATGTCAAAAATGTAACTGAAATATAAAAAATAATGTCCAATTGAATATTAAATGATTCAATGAGAAAAAAATAAATGATTATTGGGAAAAAATATAAATACTTCAACTGTAATGTCCCAGACCTAGAATCCACTCAATGGTTATTTAAGACCAATTTTCCACATGCACTACAGAGCATCTCCCGAGATGAAAAAGGTTTCTAACTAGCAGTGAGGGCCTAGGTGCCAAAGTTGAGATACTCTTCACACATTACCAGAGTGTAACACAATGAAATATCAATACAATACTAGTAGAAAAAGTGGTAAAACATACAAAAAAATCAGTAAATAGGCGAACAATGATAAATAAACAAATCCAAAAGTCATATCATAAATAAAATGTTGATACCTATCATATGCCTAATAGATCAACCAAAAATGTACGAAGGTAATATTTACAATACAAGTTACAAAATTACACAAATTATAAAAGTATCCGATCTAGAATCATGAGACTCATCTCATTCCCATGATCCCCTTATCCGATGAAACAATAAAAAAGATTTAGTCGGGTTGTTTCACTTTTCAACACCTACAATCATATAATCTGTTTAGGTACACAAGTTGGATTGAACAGTGCATGAGACATAATCCCAGTATGTAGCCCCCTAAGGTTTACGCTATCCAATCAGTGAATATATTTAAAATAGCTTCCATAAAATAATGAATGTAATGTAACATTCAAATCTTCAATGGTATGTTTCTCTTTTAACAATTAAATAGCTTGTGTTGTATGCAACTTCGAGTTCCAACACACCACAACCATTCAAACTAGCCATTATGAGTAGTAATACCCACTTTTTTGAAATTTTATTAATTTTATCTTTCCAAATGGATTACATTTTTGGATTCAGAATATCTAAATAGCATTGGGTGAATTATTTGTATTTTTCTAAAAACATTCAATTTTTTTTGAATAGTGGAAAACAATGCGTTATTATTTAAAATCGACTTTTTATTTAAATAATTATTTACTAATATTAAAATTATTTTAGGTCAAAATAGAAAAATAATACCTATATATGATCAATAAAATTAATTGGAGTTATTTTATAATATGTTTACCAATTTAAAATTCTTAAGTAACTTCTTACGTCTATTACCCACCTCCTAGGACAATTTGAAAATTTGCTGAAAATATAATATTACGGCTCTTTGAATTGAATTTTACAAATTCGAGAGAGACAGTTGATATCAGTATGTAAAATTTGGTCCAATAACATGAAAATAATTATTTGTTGAATAGTAACTTTTAACTTTTATTTACCACAATTAAAAGTAAATAGGGTAAATAAAGGTAAAAGTGATATTATTATTTCACTAAAAAATGTAATAATTTAGTTGGATGAGATTATTTCAACCAAGAACAACCTTAGGAATAAAAATTGATTCTTTAGGTACGCTTGTATTAGTTTAGGACATTAATTATTATTTAATTTAAAAAATAGTTAAAAGTGTTAAACTCATGTTTTCATAATTAAAGAATTTATAATATATAGTTATACATAAGATAAATTCGAATATAAGTATTCATTATAAATATATTAAATTTTTTTAACATAATTGTATTTTATTTATAATTTTTAGACATTAAATGATTAAATTTATTTATGACATAATGAGGATACATTAATTACCTTATTAATGAAATATTAAAATAATTGATATTATAAATATATAAATAAATCTAATTTGAGTCTTTTGAATAATTACAATAATTTTATAGATTAATATTACTTTTTATGGTTGATTAAAGAATTTTATTGAAGTAATCATTCTGTTATGACTTTAAAATAAACAAAATACCAAATAGAGTCCAAATTGACATAAAAGAGTTTTAAACACAAATATTATATTATTAATTGATGTAATATTCCTAAAATTATATGGTTCGACCAAAGGAATTAGATAATGTTATATATATTAATAATGAACCACATGGGGTTCTCTTGTATTGTTATAGTATTTTTATTAACCATATAATATAAAAATACAATGGGACATGGTAAATGTCATACTATTTAACAAAGAGTTAAATATTAAACGATAAGGTTAATATGGGGACCCAAAGCTGTCTAAAACCTATAATTTGAGTGGTTTTAGTCCCATCCCCACCATATAATCGAAACAAATAATTTTTTAGCCATTATAAACCTAAAATTATTTTGTTACAAAATAATATTTCAATCTTTTCTTAAAGTAAACCTCAACTCTGTTATAAAATGGCACTTCCCCTTCTCAAAAATTCACTCCTCCCAAGCCATTTGGCTCGGCCAACCCCTACCCATATATCCTCCAAAATAACCTAGATTCAGGCTATATGAATTAATTTGAACATAAATCCATCCTAAGGATCCATTTTGATCACATCAAAAGGAAGAACCCGAAGAAGTGGTAAATAATTCATCTCCCCTTTCAAGTTATTTTTTTTCATCCACTTCCTCTTACTCTGATGTTTCCATTATAAAATAATAACTCCAGTATGTTATATGTACTTTTATGTTTTTATAAAAATGGTATATCCATATTCATTTTTCTAGCTGTCATATGAATGACAAATTCACCATACGTGCGTACGTATGACATACCATCTCCCAATCGTGGTGTAGTTTGTTATTCAAACACTTAATTATTTGGATTGGTATAATAATGAGTATAACTAATTTAAATAATAAATAAAACATGTTTAAGATTTTTTCTATTTGATATACTATTTAATTAAATACTATTTCAGCATCAATATAGTGATATTGTCGCTAATGCGTACGTACGGGTTACCGTTCCCACGAACGCGATGATATTTTTTCCCCACCGTAAACATTCAAGAAAAAATTGTAATTTATGTTTAAAAATAAGGTTTAATAACTTAATATCATTCTGTATATGAATTAAATACATCTTATTCATAAAAAACATTGCTTATGTAATCAAGCAAATAAAGGAAAACAGATTAGTTAACACTATAAATGATGATACTACTAAAATGTTATTAACAATGAAATTTTATAGGATCATATATGATATCATTTTATGTATATTAGTCATGTATAATTTAATAACAATTATTTAACTATTATACATGAGGTTAACATACTCTCCACAAAGGAAGATTACATGGTAAGGGTAAATTCTACAATCTCTTTACTTATCTGAGGTTTTTAATACGTAAGTATCTAATGGGACCTCTTTATTACCCACATTCATGTTTTCTTAAAAATTAAATTCAAAACATTTTTACTATTTTCTATACTATGGATTAAAGTCTTTTATACCCTTATTTGAACATATATGTTTTGAAAGGAATCATTCCAACTTTTTCCAAATAAGGTAATTTATGACCATTTCGACAAAATTTAGGTAAGGATGTCTTTTTTAAACTTATACGGTGGGTGCTGCTATATTCTACCATTACATCATCGTTGAAGATTCCCATAAAACCTTATAAAAATATTTTCAAAATAAATGTTTTCTTTTATAACTGTGTGACTTTTTAATGATTTCAGAATAAAAAGAGGTATTTATTTTAAATAGTTTCATTTCTTCTATGTCAACATCCTTTGATGGATTTTAAACTTGTTTGAAGTTGATTTATTATGATACAAATCTTCTATATTTTATTGAAGGTTTTGTTTTATGTTTAACGATGTATGTTTTATTTTTACACCATTAATGGTTTATAGATAAATTATTGAAATTTCGTATGCTAGTTTTAATATGAAAGGTTATGATAGGTTTAAACTTTTTCATATGAGGATTGAATTGGACATAGTAAGTGATGGGTGGATCCCACTGGCTCCTCAATGCATCGGTAGGTCTCATGAGACGGACTACTGTCTTGGCACAACACCTTGACAATATCTTATTTGTAGTCATGGAATAAGGCCTTGATTATGTGGTTATGAAGTCTGGCATAATGCATTCCATCATTAAGAAAGTGGCTATTGATTTTTCATGTGATTATTCGACTAGTGGAATATCCATGTAAATACGTAAACAGAATTATTTGATTAATACTTGCCATATTATGTAGAATTTTATGTTTAAAATGATTTTGTTTTACTCTTATACATTGCCTTAAATGATTATGTTTATTTATCAATGTTTCCGCTATATTTTTATACTTACTGAGCATCAAATGTCACCCCTTTCTATATTTTATTTTACCCAGGATGCGAAGAAGTATATTATGACTGACATACAGGGATAGTCTAAGGGATATGAATGTGTTCAATGGAGATAATGATGATGTTTTTTTCATTTTATAATTTTATGTAAAACATATGAATGTATTTAGTACTTCAATGGATACTAAACTGATCGATCTTTCAGGATTTGATCCCTTGTGATCATCCCAAAGTTATGTAAAAATGCACTAACTCTGGGTAAATAGGGTCAGGGCATTACAGTTGGTATCAGAGCAACATTAGTATAATCTTTGGAAACTAAATTTAAAAAAACTCTAATTAGAGAACATTATCCTAAGATAGACTTTTTGAATTAGTACGAAAGAAAATCCTTGAATTTTTTTAATGTAGATATTTATTGAGTTTTCCATGAAATACATCCCATTACGGATACGAGCATGTAGAAGCTGCTCTGGCGCAGATGTACATAGGGGTAAAACCAGAAAACACCTCTTTGAGCTAGACTCGAACGGGAACTGGTGCACAACAACAGGTCATACTACACTCTCGGATATGACACTCCCGGGGGATATTCTTAGGATAATTCTCATTTTATTTACAAACCATTATGAAGGGTTTATGAGTATATAATTCCTCAAAGAAACCATTTTCATGATTATTGATTATATCCATAAGCATTTCAATTTATGTTAAGTGTTTTACAAGTTTGGAATTATGTACTGTGATTCATAAACTAATCTTCTGTATGCCATTATATAGAAATGGCACCTAGTGGAAGGAATGGAAACTGTATCAACACACATAATCCTTGTAAGGATTTCCCCCCTACACAAGATAATTATAGTGGATCTAGTGATGCAACTGGAGGTGATCAGCTTATCATCATATAGTGAAAACTCACATAGGTTATGAATAATAACAATAACCATATGGAGCACCATGATCCACAACGTGGAGGATCAATGTTAGACCAATTAATGAGGAAACAACCAACAACATTCAATGGGACAAAAATTTCATTTTTATCCGATAAATAGATAAGTTCCTTAGTGAAAATATTTCACGCTTTGTGGAGTAGTGAAAGGGAAAAAGTTGTCATGACAGTTTATCGACTCACGAGAGATGTAGATAAATGGTGGTCATTGATTCTAAACAAAAGGTAAGATGATGAAGTATCAAATATTGAATGGAGGGAGTTTAATGATATTATTCATAGAAAAATACATTCCTCCTAACAATTAGTGGATATGGTGTAATGGCCCAAACCTTCATGATCCATCCCTTTGCCAATTTCAAGGATCCTAAGGGGTCACACCGCGTTCGGTGCGACCGATCAGTGTTACCTATGAGTGTGACTGATTGGCGCAACCAATCGGTGCGACCGATCAGTGTTACCCATCCTTGTCAGGTTTTCCTTCTATCTTTTTTCCCATAACGCCTCTTTTATGCCTTTTTAACCTTCTAAGGTGTTTCGAGGCTGTTTTTAACCCATTATTAATATCTAAAAATCATGAGAAACCTCTATGTTAAAAAACAATTATTTCAGTCGTGTGTAACCACCCATCCATGTGATATAACCATAATCCGACTTCTAAAGCGTTCAAATTTCATATCCAATGACTTTGGGATCTCATCTTTTTATCACGCTGGTTATTCATCTCCTTACTCTTGGCTTGTCTCCTCATTTTACTTGTGCGTTTGATGTCCTTTCTTTCCTGAGGCATGTGGTGCACCTGTGCGGGAGCCCAGCGAGTTGCGCTTCCCCTATTTTAGCGCATGGAAAAAAACATTGATCTTTGATCAAACAAGTAGGGATTTTATACTTCATCTCCCCTTTATTTGTATCATGCGGGGTGGTCATGATTTTTCCTCTTTGGGAATTGATGAAACCGAATATAATGAAGATAATGAAATGACCTTTAAAGAATGAAAGGGGGTGTGATTGATGTTATGATGTACACTTTATATTGTTATGTGTTGTTAATTGTATGAGCCTATGCTCACTGAAAATAATGGTCATTGGTGGACTCTCTATGTGCACTATTGGACCTCAGTGCTCCTAGATGTTTAAATAAACGTAACATGTAATTGGTTAATTACGTATACTCGGTTAAATAAATTGAAACCACCATGATAAACCCTATTCTGTGATCATCCTGGTAAAATAACAGTGGAATTGAAACCATGGAGTGTGTTAAAACTTTTAAATATTAAAATACATTCATGGGCTTTCCTTGTGATGGTGGTAGCAGTTTGGTTGCTTCTTCATGGGCCGATTTCTGGGGTGATACGGGTGAGCATGAGATCCCCTATTGTTGAACTTTTTCCGGTTATGAATTTGAGGTTGTGGTTACTCTGATTATATCATGAATTGGGGTGGAATCCTCTATTGTTGGGAAACGGTTTGATCCTATATTTTGGGGAAATGGGTATGTCTCAGGGTTTTCTTTAGTTCAAGTACTTCGAGGGATATCACTTATCCCTTTGTTGTTGTAATTTTGATAGAGAATCGGGTGTGACAGATTAAATTTCTATTTGAATGTTTCATTCCTTTTGTATTGTGGTTATGCCTATTAGTGGCCCGGTTGTGAATAATTCACCCTAATGGGATCACATGAACATGAAAACAATAATGGTTGAGTGGGGAATTTTTTTTGGGAATTATTTGTGAATTAATTGTAACAAGGGTGTTTGTGCTTAGGTTTTGGAACCCCTCGGTTGGGATGAGTATTTGTTACCTATATATAGAACTGTAGCTTTTATGTTTATTATTCGCACCCCACCCAAGTTTAACACTTCGTGCCGAACACCCCATTTTATGGGGAGGGTGTTTTTTCCAACACTCTTATGAGTGGTTTGTTATTAACTCCTTTTCTGATCCCTTTCCCGGATAGCCCAAGACTCTTCGGGCAGGCTGTGATGGCCTGAGGTCCATTATTAGCCCAATAATATTCTGGCGGGGTAGTTGTTGTGGTTGGACTAGGTGTTTACAGGCAGGTTGTTTACCAAGTATCTTCAAGATGAGGCCCAGGTTTCTGCGGGCATGGTAGTAGTTGTTGTGGCCCTGGTGTCTGCGGGCGGGATGGAGGTTGTGGCCCAGGTGTCTGCGGGCGGGATGGAAATTGTGGCCCAGGTGTTTGCGGGCGGGATGTGTGGTTGTGGCCCAAGTTTTTGTGGGAGGGTTGTGTGGTTGGGCCTAGGTTTTTGCTGGTGGGATGTATTGTTGTGGCCCTGGTGTTTTCATGTAGGATATGTGGTTGTGGTAGTGGGACCGCGGTGAGAATGGAGGGATTGGTTTGATGCATAGGATGTCTTCAATAACCAGGTGGAAAGTGGTGCGGGGTAACCAAACATCGATGTGCTATTATTATACTTTACATGACTTGCGTTATTTGTGGAGTGTGATTTGGTGAGGCTTGGGTGGATAGTTTAACTTGTTAGAAGTTTTTTTATCTCCTTTTCCATAGGGCATTAGGTTGTATCCTCACTTGTTCACAAGAGTCTTTGGTTTTCCCTACTGAGTATACTTGTATACTCACCCTACATATATAAAACTGTTTTCAGGTTTCCAGGAGGACATCATGGATCGTGCAGGACCGTACTAGCACGGAACATGGGGCAGTTGTTGCTATCATTTTCTTTTCATTTGTTTTCTTTCTTGGTACTTTTCCTTTAGATTTTTGTGGCATGTATTTTTTTCACTTTTAAACATTCATTTGGGAATGGTTTACTTTTGGATTTACCTTTACATTCAGCTTCAGTACTGTTGGGGTGTCTGTCTTATCTCTCGATCTTATTAAAGAAAAAGGGTAATTCATTCCATATTGTGAGTGATTCTATACCCCTGGCACTGGTATCCATTTCGTGACCTATTGAAGGTGGGTTTCAGGGGTCATTATCACTCCTTCAACTTGAAAAAGGAAGGGTCTAGCAATCTGATGTCCCTTCCCTCATCTTGGTGATGGCGGGTCGTGACAGAATGGTATCAGAGGAATTAGTTGAGAGATAGGATGGATCTTGGATTTAGGTACAGTGAGGATTTCATGGGATGGTAGAGAAATAGTGTTGCGTGACCTTCATGCGTGAATGAGGCCAGGGAAGACCGGCTAAGACATGGGATTTTAGGGCCCCCCATGATCTGATGCAAGGACTCTGGACATACCAAACGACCATGTAAGGCTACACTGATTGCAGGGTAGAGACCCTATGAAAGGTACATGCATCATAATGACTTGTGTTCTCGTGTTTCTTGGGCGTTTGGGGATTGCAATAAATAAGAAGTTAAGAAAATTTAAGAACAATATTCTGCACTACATGGGAATAGGTATTCCTTGTTTACCTTGCAGCTATAGCACCTTGGAGACGACCATGAGTGGTGATGGTGATCAATTCCCAATGGGATGATGTGTCCGATAATCATAGGGATGATCGAGAGGAGGAGGAGGACCAGTGGTAGAATACGCTTCGAGCCTTCCTGCGACAGACCCTCGAAAATTTTGAGGGCAGCACCTCTAACATTATGATGGAGAGTTGTCTAGAGGAGATTGTGATAGCATTCGGCTTGATCCGGGCTCTGACAGAGTACTGGGTTCCTCTGTTCGTGAGGTAGATGTAGGGACAAGTGTGTCAGTAGTGGAAGATCTACTTGTGGGAGAGGAGAGTGGCTGAGGTTGCATGGGCTTATTTCGAGAAGGAGTTCCAGGTAGAATTCCACTCTTCTATGATGAAAGCTGAGAAGAGACAAGAGTTACTCTCCCTCCAGTAGGGGAGTGTGTCGGTAAGGGAGATGGGGATCACGTTCAAGGATCTACACCTCTTTGCTCTGGACCTCTTTCTGGATGAGGAGTATCGGGAGATTCATTTGGATGAGGTGCTCCGACCTTCCCTCCAATACGTTGTTACCCCCTTCACCTTGCTGACATTAATGGAGGTCCAGTTGAAGGCATAAGTGGTGGAGAGGATGAACATGTTGGGAGGTGGGTCACGAGAAGGGATCCAGCTGGGATCATCAATGGAGAAGGTTGTCAGCACTAGGCCTCTAGCATCAGGGCCCTCTAGGTTTAGTCCTGCAGGGAGTAGGACCTAGCAGTTCCAGTTCTGATCTCCCGGCCCTCGCCCTTTCTCTTCAGGCCTGGGACCGAGATGCTACATTTTTGGGAGCCATGGGAACCTCCGAAATCAGTACCTGGATAGAGTGATGTACGACGGTGGCAGTATGTTTCAGCACCCGCCTTAGCAGTAGTAATATCCATTGAGGCATTTCCAGCAGCACCAGTAGGGTCAACGAGCTCCCCCTCCTTCAAGGGAAGATGTTGCAGGGGGAGGATGACCTCAGGGCACTCCTCAGGGACCTCAACCAGGGTGTGGTCGGAGAGGTGGCCCACAGCCTAGGGGCAGAGGAGTCGGGCACGGGCAGTTGCACAATGCGTAGGCAGCAGTTCCAGCAGGACAGGAGGTCGTTCGAGGTACGATCTGTTTGTTTAGTACCCTTACTTACGTCTTGTTCAATATAAGAGATTTCCACTCATTTGTTACACCTAGTCTAGCTCGGGCTTTGGGTCTATATTCCAAGAGACTTCCAGTTCCCCTGGTGCTGAGCACACCAATCGGAGGTCAGACCGACTTGATATATGATTTTCGAGGATGTAGACTGATGATATGGACACATCAGTCAGTCAGGGATCTCCTTCAGTTGCAGATACAACCATACAATGTCATCCTATTCATTGATTGTATGTTTTCTGTATGTTCTGTCATTGACTGTTTCCGAGGAAATGTTGATTTTTCAGACTTGGGCGGCTGACAAGTGACTTTCACCGGCGGGGGGGTGGCCAGAAGGGAAGCAGGTGAGAGGAACCCCTCCTCTCCTTGTTAACTGAGCTATTAGTGGACTCAGAAGATGCAGATATGGTGGAGGTACCAGGTATCGTCAGTGAGTTTATGGACGTCTTCCATGAGGAGGTGATGAATCTACCCCCTTGACGTGATATCGTGTTTTGGATAGACTTGCAGCCTAGTGCTCGTCTGATTTCGATGGCTCCCTACCGTATGGAACCTTCAGAGCTATGAGAGTTGTAGATCCGGATTGACGATCTAATGCAGAAGTGTTTTGTTCAACCGAGTGTGTCACAGTGGGGTGCTCTTATGTTGTTTTCGAAGAAGGAGAATGGCGGTCTAAGGATGTACATAGACTACATGATGCTGAATCTGGTAACGGCCAAGAATCGCTGTAACACCCCAAGATTTCATAGTGTGTTATTTCTTCAAAATAATTCAATAACTTTCACTACATGCAACACCATGTTCAAGCACACCATGACTTACCAAACAAGCCGTTAAAAAGAGGTTATGAATAGTATTAGATAAATTTTAATGTTTATATAATCCTTATAATTTTAGAATCCATATTATGAGTTTCTTAGATATAATGCAAGAACAAATTCATTTTCAGTATTGCACTTTTATCAACTTTAATAGTGAACCCTTTTTAAATACTATATTTTAAACTTTTTGACTAAATGGGGACATCAAAAATTTAAAATGAAACATTCCAAGCTTCCATGGTACGCTTTCTTTGAATAATACAGTAGCGTGTGTTGTACGCAACCTTGAGTTTTAACACACACCACAACCATTCAAACTAGCCGTTATGAATAGTAATACCTAATTTTTGAAATTATATATATTTTATATTTAAAAATGGACTTCATTTTTGGATTCGGAATATCGAAATTATCCTAGGGTGAAATTTTGGTACTTTTCGGATAACTTTTATATTTTGATGAATAGTGAAAATTACTAAATTTTAATTAAAAACAACTTTTTTAATCAAAATAATTAATAGTGATAAATTATGAATTTGAGTGGTTTTAAAGTATATTTAGAATATATTTTTACCATTTAATATAATGTTGGTCATTGGACATAATTTTACAATTAAACCGAACATAAACGAGTGTCAATCTTTTGATAGTTATTATCTCTTAAAAACACGCTTTTTGTTTTGACAGCGGGATTTAATTTTAAATTAATTTCTGCCACTTCTGTGTCTTGAATTTAGGAAAATGGATTCCATATTTGGAATCAGGATGTTAAAATTGTGTAAATAGGTAACTTTTATTTTTAGACATTTTGAATAATTACTGCGGTAAATATTTTATTTACCATGGTTAAGGGTAAATCCGGTAAATAAGGGTTAAAAAAATTATGTTATAATAATACTAAATTACCCTAAAACGTGTCTTAACCATATTGGTTGATACATGGTCGACCATGGGAATCATTGGGTCTATTTTGGGACCCCATGGATCCACTTGTAAGTGATAATGACACTTTATTTTAATTTAGTTAAAATGAATACAAAAATGACACAAGCATATATCTTTTAGAACAAAAATTGTTACATAGGGTTATATATGTTGGATATTAGATTATAAATATTCATTAGAAAGCTAAAACGATTTTCTACATAATGATATTTTATTTATAATTTTTAGACATTAAATAATTTATTTTATTTATGACACAATGATGATGCAGTAATTACTATAATAGTGAAAAATTAAAATAATTGATATTATAAATACCCAAATAAATATAATATGAAACTTTTAATGAATTAAACTAATTTTCTAGGATAATATGATATATTAGGATTGATTTAAATGACTTTGTTCGAAGTAATCAATCTGTTATAAGTTTCACAAAAATCAACTATTGAATAGTGTCAAAATTGACATAAAAGAGTTCTTAAAACAAATATTATATTATTAATTGATATTAAATTCCTAAAAATCTAAGGTTTGGCCAAGAGACTTATATTATGATAGGTTAATCATTAATGGACCACTTGGGGGTCTCTTGGATGTATATAGTAAGTTTATTAACCATATTATATAAAAATACAAAGAGACATTGTAAAAGTGAAACTAATTAACTTTGAGTTAATACTTAAAGATAAGGTTAATATAAGTACCCAAACCTGTCTAAATTCTATTGGATGAGTTGTTTTCGACCTATCCCCACCTCATCCTTTGAATATTCAACTTTGGAGCCTTTGGAAACCGAATATGAATTTATTATAAATTAATATTTCTAGCTTTTCCAAAGGTGCCCCTCACCCCTCTTATAAAAGGGCACTCCTCCTTCTCATTTCATCACACCTCTCAAGCCACTTGGCTCGTCCAAACTCTACCCAACTAAGCTCCCCACATCCCTCTCCTCCTCCTTGAAGCTTTCCCTTAGGCAGAAAGCATTTCAAAAAGTCCTTTGGTTCCAACCAAAGTGAGTTACCTAAATTAAAGGTAACAATTTCTCTTAAAGTATTTTCATTTATTTTGCTTCTCCAACCACCAAAATCTTTTTATTTCCTTTCTTTTGTAACAACACCAGTATCCTCAATATACTAGGATGTTGTTATAAGAAGGATTCAAACTACACATTCACACAACTCCATCTAATGGATGATGAACATAATGTTTCTGTGGATGGCAAACTAACGCCTCACGAAACGATGATTGTTCAAATACATCTTACCGCCTCTCATGGTGGCCATTAGGATGGCACTGTAATTAAATATGATATTAATGATATATATTTTATATATAAGCTTCTGTAATTCCATTTTATTTCATACCATTATTCGTTTCATGTTGTATATACATACGATAATTTCATTTGAGGAAGTGCGGACTACCGCCCCCTTAAAATGATATGACTCGTTCATACCACACATGGAACGTATAAAGGATGGTGTAAATGAACTTAAGTAACATATATAAAATAATATATTATACTGGAATAGTAATATACCTATGTATAATTTGGATTCGATTCTTATAAAATAAAAATTAAATGGAAGTAGCGTTCGTGCGTACGTACGGACTACCGTCTCCACGAACGCGATGAGATTCATTCTCCATCGTATAATTTGATGATTTAAAAATGATGTTTAAGAACTTGATACCATTCTGGATATGAATAATATACATCCCATTAATAACGAATATGTCTCACATAACAAAGAATATAAAGTAAAATGAACCCGTTAACACCCGAAATGACGATAATTCTAAAATATTATTAACAAATCAATGATAAAAGATCATATATGATATCATATTAAAGTAAATGATTCTTTTATTATTCAATAACAATTATTTCACCATTATACAGGAGGTAAACCTACCATCGACCAAGGAAAAAGTACAATGTAAGGGATTTTCTTATCTCACTTTTAATTCCGTGAGAATTCCATTGATCACCACTTAATTATTGCATGTGGTGTATGTGTACTGCCCATGATTGTATTCATTGTGTAATATACTTTAATTTATGGGTATTTACATCATCATGGTATGATACTTCTTTCATTGGTGTATGTTTCGTATGTTACCTAATCGATAAGGGAATTTGAGATTTCAATTCCCACTCTTTTGGCTTTACGCATATTTCATTGATTATATTACTCCATGATTATGTATGGAATCACTATTCATTTGATTATGTCATAATTTCCACTCCCCTTCCTGTGGATATAAGTTTGATACACATAATCACTCATTGGTAATTCTCAAGTCATTGATATGAATTTGATAAGAGTAATTTTTAACTCATTCACCATTTGTTGAGTTAAGCATCCAATTCGTTGGTGTTGTTTTTACAAGAATATGTGTGAATATCCTTTGATTGTTTTACACTGAATATCCAATCGTATTTAGTGTATTTATATTTGTCACACATAATTATGTCGTTGATTTATCCTTAACCTAAGGATATAGCCTTTATGAGAAATTTCATCTCAATTTACATTCCATTGAGACTTCTTTGTTGATATACACCAAATCACTTTTATGTGGTGTATATAATGTACTTTGAAGTAGTATATCATGAATCCCTTTATTCTCATGATATTACAAAGTTCTGATTACCTTAATTATTTGTATTCAATTGTCTCTCTTTTTGTTAGAATCTCTAACTAAAATACCATTTTTAAATGTTTTAAAGACTTATTCATATAAATCTTTCTCATTAATGTCCATGTTTTAAAAATGGTTTCAAGGATTTATTTATATGGAAATTAAAGTTTAGAAATTAAAAATCCTTTTAAAAAAGTTTCAAAGTGGTATGGGACACTTTGATTCAAAAATCTATTTTTAAATGGCTTCTTGACAAATAGTGTGACTTTTAAATGATTTCAAGAAAAAGGGGGATATTTCTCTCAAATAGTTTTGATGATTAATTTCATCTATGTCAACATCCTTCATTATTCTTGATTGTGGTTAATGTGATACAATACAATCTTCCATATTGTATCGAATGAGTTATGTTTGACTATGGATGTGCTATTTTTATACCATTCATGGTTTGTGGTTAAAGTATTGACATTTCGTATGCTAGTTTTAATATGAATGTTTATGTTATGTTTAAACCTGTTCATATGAGGAATGCATTGGACTTAATAAGTGACGGGTGGAGCCCGCTATAGCTCCTCGATGCATCGGTAGGTCTCATGAGACAAACTAGTGTCTTGGCACAAGGCCTTGGCAAAATCTTATTTGTAGTCTTGGCACGGGGCCTTGGCTATGTGGTTATGATAGTCTGGCATTATGCATTCCATCATTATGAAAGTGGTTATTGATATTGCATGTGATCATTCGACTAGTAGAATATCCATGTGAGTAAGTAAATGGCATTATTTCATTTTACCTTCGCCATTTTATGCTGATGTTTAAATTTAAAAGGCTTTTGTTTTAGTTATAAATTGCCTTAAGTGTTTATGCTTATTTATGAAAGCTTCTGCTATAATGTTATCCTTACTGAGCATCCGAGCTCACCCCTTTCAATGTTTTATTTTTCCCAGGATTATGAAGAAGTAATTTATGAATGACCTGCAGGGATAGTATGAGGGGATATGAAGACAAGATGTTTTTTTTATGATGTAATGTAAAAATTTATGGATGTATCTAGTTATTCCAAGGCTACTAAACTAATCGGTCTTTCGAGACTTGATCTTTCTCATGATCATGCCAATGTTATGTAATTAATGCACCGACTTTGGGTAGCTGGGGTCGGGGCGTTACAGTTGGTATCAGAGGAAGTTTAGTACAAACCTTGGTAGCTAGATTTATATAAACTCTGATTAGAGCACGTAGACCTAAGATGAACTTTGAGGATTAGTATAAAAGAACTTCCTAGAATTTTGTTATTGTAGAGATTTTGTGAGTTTTCCGAGCAATACATCCCTGTCTGGATACGAGCAGGTAGAGGTGGCTCTGGCACAGATGTACCTAGGGGTAAAACCCGAAAACACCGCTTTGAGCTAGACTCGAACGGGAACTGGTGCACGACAACGGGCCTTGCTGCACTCTTGGTTACGACACTCCCGGGGGATATGCTTAGGATAATTTACATTTTCTTTACAAACCGATTTAAGTAATATATACATAAGATGAGAGAAAATGACCTTGGTTAATCCTAATATGTTTCAAATTGAGAATATGGTGACATTTTAATCTCTAAATGATTTTACGACTACTATTACTCACACAATGCCTTCTGGTTTTAGTCAATGGCTGGATTCCAAGGAAGTCATAGTGACTTTGAGAATGATGTACAAGTTGGGAACAGTGGTGGCAATGAGCAACAAAATGGAATGTTGATAGGCGTAAAAGATATCGTCTTTATGCCAAATCAGTTTTCCAAAAATATGATCAACAACATATATATTAACCAACTCCCAGACTCAACAAGGAAGAGAAAGGTGATAAATGATAAGATCTCCAGCAATGGAGACCATGGAGAAAAGAAACCTCAATTTTCATCGTGCAGGAATTGTGGAAAGAGACACCCAGGAAAGTGTCTCAATGGGACAACGAAATGTTTTACGTGCGGGAAGGAAGTACATAAAGTGAAGAATTGCCGAAGAAAAATGAAGAGTACTATGGAAGAAGATAAAAATGGTCCCAAGAGTCCATCTACAGTCATTTGTCGTAAATGTAGGGGACCTGGCCATTACCCGAGTGAATGTCCTATTTTATAGGATATTTTCTTGGTCAAAGAAGAAGCTATGTGGAAATAAATGGCTGGAGAAAAATTTAAAAAGTATTAGCACTCCTTGTTGATGGGTTTGCTTTGGAATAATTTTCTCTTGTATTTGTAACCCCGCAGTTTGCCATGTGAGAATGATATTTGAGGAAGAATTGTCTCTTCTCTTGTGGATATAGGTATAAATAACAATTTGGTTTTATATGATCATTGGGGTTTGAGAAAATGATAAGTTATTATAATTTGGGATGAAAATGCAAAGTATGATATAACATTTGTGGTTAAATTATGTTATTTTGAGGAATTTATCTCATTTTGGTAATATTATAAAATATAGTTTTTGAAAAAGGACAACACGTAGACCGTGTGACAACCCATCGCGTCGGACAAAGCCGTGGGAATCGAACCCACAACCAAAGTGCGATTGGGATTTATCGCCTACCACTGGACTACGTGAAGTCCCTGGTTAGTGTGACTATTTTTTTTTGTTAAATGATTTTATTGATCAATAATAAGATGATTTGGGTTCTTATGTCTTATCAAATGAATACCCTTGGTATAGGAAAATGATTTGGTGATTAAGTGATAAATGTTATTTTGGAAGATGTTCGTTTTGTTAGGAACACTATATGCCCAAGGAAAATAGAATACAATGAGGTTTCATTTGCAGAGTAATGGTGGATTTTTATATACATTTTTATTGTTGATTTATAGTGAGTTGGGTTATTTATGGAAATGATTAACCTATAACAGAGAATATGTGATGATTACTTTTAAGTATGTGACTTTAAGAGTATTTGATGTAATTTGGAGATACAATGTAACATGGGAGACTACATAATCAAATTCTTCTATGTTTTGGGTTTCAATATTAGTTTGGATTATATTAAAGGATTTTAAGGACAATTGGTTATTGAATGGTATCTATTTAACTTTGGGGTATTGTTGGTTTAATTTTAGAAATTAAGATTAGTGCATATTTATCTCAATGAATATCCTTTTGGGGGATCATTAGATCATTCACTAACCATTTTGGTTTTGATTAATATATGGTTTATCCTGCATGGATCATGTGATTCTATAGAAGTTTATTCTAGCTCTTCCAGTGTGACCAAGTCTTCTTGAATACTCATCGTTTAAAAAAAAAATTGAGTTAGTGGTGGAAATTTATTAAAGAATGAAAATCTACTTAAAATTTAAGTATATCTCATAATGTTCTTAGCCAATCTCATAAATAAATTCCCCAACATTAATAAAAGAAACATAGAACAAAAATGTTGTCCTAGATGGTACCTTAAATCATCACAAATTTATGGCTTTGGGATTTTTGGCCTTTTCATAGCCATGTTCTCTACCACTCTCCATCAGATAATTGATGGTTAGATTTCTCCTCCATATCCATATTTTCCTTCATGGAACCCTAGTATGTGTTATTTTCGGTAATCTTCATACTTTCGACTCTTTATTTTAAATAGAGGCCTCATTAATTCATTTTTCGATGTGGGATTTCAACTAAGATATTTTGAAACGTCAAAAATGTGTTATCCTAATACCCTATGTTTTGTTGAACCGATGGTATTTAAAATCATCATAGATTGATGATTATAAGGACCTCAATTTTACACTTGTTTGTGATTGATGACCTCAATCACCACCTATAAATATTTACGTTTTTCCTCCAATTATATGTCTCTAGTTGCCACCAATGTTCTCCTAATCGAGATCATAATTTGGTGGTGACCCTTTGATTTCTCTTTTTCTCATATTAAGACTAAATTTTAGTAACCCAATTTCCGATGTGGGTTTTCCCACAAATATATTATCTATTTTCAACCTTTTTTTTCGAAGAACAATTTCAAATTGTGAGGACGCAATTTATTGAAGGAGGGGAGAATGTAACACCCCAAGATTTCATAGTGTGTTATTTCTTCAAAATAATTCAATAACTTTCACTACATGCAACACCATGTTCAAGCACACCATGACTTACCAAACAAGCCGTTAAAAAGAGGTTATGAATAGTATTAGATAAATTTTAATGTTTATATAATCCTTATAATTTTAGAATCCATATTATGAGTTTCTTAGATATAATGCAAGAACAAATTCATTTTCAGTATTGCACTTTTATCAACTTTAATAGTGAACCCTTTTTAAATACTATATTTTAAACTTTTTGACTAAATGGGGACATCAAAAATTTAAAATGAAACATCCCAAGCTTCCATGGTACGCTTTCTTTGAATAATACAGTAGCGTGTGTTGTACGCAACCTTGAGTTTTAACACACACCACAACCAATCAAACTAGCCGTTATGAATAGTAATACCTAATTTTTGAAATTATATATATTTTATATTTAAAAATGGACTTCATTTTTGGATTCGGAATATCGAAATTATCCTAGGGTGAAATTTTGGTACTTTTCGGATAACTTTTATATTTTGATGAATAGTGAAAATTACTAAATTTTAATTAAAAACAACTTTTTTAATCAAAATAATTAATAGTGATAAATTATGAATTTGAGTGGTTTTAAAGTATATTTAGAATATATTTTTACCATTTAATATAATGTTGGTCATTGGACATAATTTTACAATTAAACCGAACATAAACGAGTGTCAATCTTTTGATAGTTATTATCTCTTAAAAACACGCTTTTTGTTTTGACAGCGGGATTTAATTTTAAATTAATTTCTGCCACTTCTGTGTTTTGAATTTAGGAAAATGGATTCCATATTTGGAATCAGGATGTTAAAATTGTGTAAATAGGTAACTTTTATTTTTAGACATTTTGAATAATTACTGCGGTAAATATTTTATTTACCATGGTTAAGGGTAAATCCGGTAAATAAGGGTTAAAAAAAATAATATTATAATAATACTAAATTACCCTAAAACGTGTCTTAACCCTATTGTTTGATACATGGTCGACCATGGGAATCTTTGGGTCTATTTTGGGACCCCATGGATCCACTTGTAAGTGATAATGACACTTTATTTTAATTTAGTTAAAATGAATACAAAAATGACACAAGCATATATCTTTTAGAACAAAAATTGTTACATAGGGTTATATATGTTGGATGTTAGATTATAAATATTCATTAGAAAGATAAAAAGATTTTCTACATAATGATATTTTATTTATAATTTTTAGACATTAAATAATTTATTTTATTTATGACACAATGATGATGCAGTAATTACTATAATAGTGAAAAATTAAAATAATTGATATTATAAATACCCAAATAAATATAATATGAAACTTTTAATGAATTAAACTAATTTTCTAGGATAATATGATATATTAGGATTGATTTAAATGACTTTGTTCGAAGTAATCAATCTGTTATGAGTTTCACAAAAATCAACTATTGAATAGTGTCAAAATTGACATAAAAGAGTTCTTAAAACAAATATTATATTATTAATTGATATTAAATTCCTAAAAATCTAAGGTTCGGCCAAGAGACTTATATTATGATAGGTTAATCATTAATGGACCACTTGGGGGTCTCTTGGATGTATATAGTATGTTTATTAATCATATTATATAAAAATACAAAGAGACATTGTAAAAGTGAAACTAATTAACTTTGATTTAATACTTAAAGATAAGGTTAATATAAGTACCCAAACCTGTCTAAATTCTATTGGATGAGTTGTTTTCGACCTATCCCCACCTCATCCTTTGAATAGTCAACTTTGGAGCCTTTGGAAACCGAATATGAATTTATTATAAATTAATATTTCTAGCTTTTCCAAAGGTGCCCCTCACCCCTCTTATAAAAGGGCACTCCTCCTTCTCATTTCATCACACCTCTCAAGCCACTTGGCTCGTCCAAACTCTGCCCAAATAAGCTCCCCACATCCCTCTCCTCCTCCTTGAAGCTTCCCCTTAGGCAGAAAGCATTTCAAGAAGTCCTTTGGTTCCAACCAAAGTGAGTTTCCTAAATTAAAGGTAACAATTTCTCTTAAAGTATTTTCATTTATTTTGCTTCTCCAACCACCAATATCTTTTTATTTACTTTCTTTTGTAACAACACCAGTATCCTCAATATACTAGGATGTTGTTATAAGAAGGATTCAAACTACACATTCACACAACTCCATCTAATGGATGATGAACATAATGTTTCTGTGGATGGAAAACTAACGCCTCACGAAACGATGATTGTTCAAATACATCTTACCGCCTCTCATGGTGGCCATTAGGATGGCACTGTAATTAAATATGATATTAATGATATATATTTTATATATAAGATTCTGTAATTCCATTTTATTTCATACCATTATTCGTTTCATGTTGTATATACATACGATAATTTCATTTGAGGAAGTGCGGACTACCGCACCCTTAAAATGATATGACTCGTTCATACCACACATGGAACGTATAAAGGATGTTGTAAATGAACTTAAGTAACATATATAAAATAATATATTATACTGGAATAGTAATATACCTATGTATAATTTGGATTCGATTCTTTTAAAATAAAAATTAAATGGAAGTAGCGTTCGTGCGTACGTACGGACTACCGTCTCCACGAACGCGATGAGATTCATTCTCCATCGTATAATTTGATGATTTAAAAATGATGTTTAAGAACTTGATACCATTATGGATATGAATAATATACATCCCATTAATAACGAATATGTCTCACATAACAAAGAATATAAAGTAAAATGAACCCGTTAACACCCGAAATGACGATAATTCTAAAATATTATTAACAAATCAATGATAAAAGATCATATATGATATCATATTAAAGTAAATGATTCTTTTATTATTCAATAACAATTATTTCACCATTATACAGGAGGTAAACCTACCATCGACCAAGGAAAAAGTACAATGTAAGGGATTTTCTTATCTCACTTTTAATTCCGTGAGAATTCCATTGATCACCACTTAATTATTGCATGTGGTGTATGTGTACTGCCCATGATTGTATTCATTGTGTAATATACTTTAATTTATGGGTTTTTACATCATCATGGTATGATACTTCTTTCATGGGTGTATGTTTCGTATGTTACCTAATCGATAAGGGAATTTGAGATTTCAATTCCCACTCATTTGGCTTTACACATATTTCATTGATTATATTACTCCATGATTATGTATGGAATCACTATTCATTTGATTATGTCATAATTTCCACTCCCCTTCCTGTGGATATAAGTTTGATACACATAATCACTCATTGGTAATTCTCAAGTCATTGATATGAATTTGATAAGAGTAATTTTTAACTCATTCACCATTTGTTGAGTTAAGCATCCAATTCGTTGGTGTTGTTTTTACAAGAATATGTGTGAATATCCTTTGATTGTTTTACACTGAATATCCAATCGTATTTAGTGTATTTATATTTGTCACACATAATTATGTCGTTGATTTATCCTTAACCTAAGGATATAGCCTTTATGAGAAATTTCATCTCAATTTACATTCCATTGAGACTTCTTTGTTGATATACACCAAATCACTTTTATGTGGTGTATATAATGTACTTTGAAGTAGTATATCATGAATCCCTTTATTCTCATGATATTACAAAGTTCTGATTACCTTAATTATTTGTATTCAATTGTCTCTCTTTTGGTTAGAATCTCTAACTAAAATACCATTTTTAAATGTTTTAAAGACTTATTCATATAAATCTTTCTCATTAATGTCCATGTTTTAAAAATGGTTTCAAGGATTTATTTATATGGACATTAAAGTTTAGAAATTAAAACTCCTTTTAAAAAAGTTTCAAAGTGGTATGGGACACTTTGATTCAAAAATCTATTTTTAAATGGCTTCTTGACAAATAGTGTGACTTTTAAATGATTTCAAGAAAAAGGGGGATATTTCTCTCAAATAGTTTTGATGATTAATTTCATCTATGTCAACATCCTTCATTATTCTTGATTGAGGTTAATGTGATACAATACAATCTTCCATATTGTATCGAATGAGTTATGTTTGACTATGGATGTGCTATTTTTATACCATTCATGGTTTGTGGTTAAAGTATTGACATTTCGTATGCTAGTTTTAATATGAATGTTTATGTTATGTTTAAACCTGTTCATATGAGGAATGCATTGGACTTAATAAGTGACGGGTGGAGCCCGCTATAGCTCCTCGATGCATCGGTAGGTCTCATGAGACAAACTAGTGTCTTGGCACAAGGCCTTGGCAAAATCTTATTTGTAGTCTTGGCACGGGGTCTTGGCTATGTGGTTATGATAGTCTGGCATTATGCATTCCATCATTATGAAAGTGGTTATTGATATTGCATGTGATCATTCGACTAGTAGAATATCCATGTGAGTAAGTAAATGGCATTATTTCATTTTACCTTCGCCATTTTATGCTGATGTTTAAATTTAAAAGGCTTTTGTTTTAGTTATAAATTGCCTTAAGTGTTTATGCTTATTTATGAAAGCTTCTGCTATAATGTTATCCTTACTGAGCATCCGAGCTCACCCCTTTCAATGTTTTATTTTTCCCAGGATTATGAAGAAGTAATTTATGAATGACCTGCAGGGATAGTATGAGGGGATATGAAGACAAGATGTTTTTTTTATGATGTAATGTAAAAATTTATGGATGTATCTAGTTATTCCAAGGCTACTAAACTAATCGGTCTTTCGAGACTTGATCTTTCTCATGATCATGCCAATGTTATGTAATTAATGCACCGACTTTGGGTAGCTGGGGTCAGGGCGTTACAATCGCTACCCTCTTCCATGGATAGATGATCTCTTTGACTAGTTGAAGGGGGCAGGACGGTTCTCAAAGATCGACGTACGGTCTGGATCTCACCAGTTGAGGGTAAAGGAGGGCGATATCCCGATGAAGGGCTTCAGGTGCAGATATGGGCACTTCAAGTTTGTGGTCATGGCGTTCGGCCTTAAGAACACTCCATCTATGTTCATGGGGATTATGAACTCCATCTTCCGGGAGTACCTAGATTGGTTCTTACTTGTGTTCATCGACGACATCCTGATCTACTCATGATCAGAGGGGGATCACACTGAGCACCTGAGGATGGTTTTGGAGGTCCTCCAACATCACCAGCTCTATGCGAATTTTTCCGAGTGCATGTTCTGGATGCGAGATGTGCACTTCATTGGACACGTGGTGTTCGAGCGTGGGATAGAGGTGGACCCATCAAAGGTCGAGGTATTTGTTTCTTGGGAAACACCCAAGAATGTGGCAGAGGTCCGTAGCTTCCTAGGGATGGAAGGTTACTACCAGAGGTATGTACCCAGCTTTTCCCGAGATTCAGCACCTTTTTCAGCCTTGACGAAGAAAGACGATGATTTCGTATGGGATGAGCAGTGTGAGGCAGCTTTCAGCTATCTGAAGGGGAATTTAGTGAGTTCCCCACTTCTAAGGTTGCCAAAAGAAGGGGCGGCGTATGAGGTGTATTGTGATCCTTCAGGGAAGGGCCTCAGATGTGTGCTGATGCAACGACAAGGAGTGGTCTCTTATGGGTCTAGAAATCAATGCCCCCATGAGCATAATTATTCCACCCACGATCTGGATCTCGCATCGGTTGTTTTTGCACTAAAGTTGTGGAAGAATTACCTCATCAGAGAGCACTTTGTGGTCTTCACGGACCACAAAAGTGTGAAGTATATCTTCTCCTAGTGATACCTGAACCAACGACAACGAAGGTGGATGGTGTTCCTCTAGGATTACGATTTCGAGATTTCCTACACCACTGGGAAGGGAAATTACGTGGCTAATTTCATGAGCAGAAGGTCACAGAGGGATGCAGTCTGAGAGTTGGCAGACACTTGGAGGGCGATGGAGGAGTTGTCCACCCTACACCTGGATGTGAGGATGGATAATGGAAGGGGTTTCCTATATCGTATGACAGTACAGTCTTCTCTATTATGTTAGGTGGAGGTGTGTCAGTGGGGAGACCCAGATAGTGATGTGATGCGTGACCGAGTTGACCAGGGTGATGCTCCGGAAGTGTGGATAGAGGATGGTCAGAATCAAATGCTATATCGGGGGATGATGTTTGTTCCAGAGGAGATGCATGGCAAGGTTATTAGTGAGTTACACAACTCACCCCTGGCGGTGCATCCAGGAGTTTCCAAGATGGATCAGGGTTTGAGGGGACAATTTTGGTGTCCCAGGGTAAAGTGGGAGGTGGTGGAGTTTGTGACCAAGTGCCTAGTGTGTCTGTAGGTGAAGGCTGAGCACATGTTATAGGTGGTTTTTTACAACCCTTAGATGTCCCCGAGTGGAAGTGGAATGGCATCTTGATGCATTTCGTCATAGGGATACCCAACGTTCAAGGAGGTTACGATGCCATCTGGGTAGTAGTAGACTAGTTGAAGAAGTCGGCTCACTTTTTGGCGATCAGGGAGTCAAGTGCGGTGGATGCTCTAGAATGGAGGTATGTGGACGAGGTGGTGCGGTTTCATGGAGTTCTGAGGTCCATAGTGTGGGATAGGGACGCACATTTTACCTCAGGAGTCTGGAGGGGTTTGCAGCATGCTTTTGGCACCTAGCTGCGCCTTAGCACAGATTTCCACCCGCAGACAGATGGGAAGACATAGCGCACCATCCAGACTTTAGAGGATATGTTTCGAGCATGCGTTCTGGACTTCGGGGGATCATGGGTGCTACACTTTCCTCTGGTAGATTTCACCTACAACAATATCCACCACTCTACCATTGGAATGGATCCATTCAATGCTTTGTACGGGAGGTCATGTCCCTCACATGTGTTCTAGACTGAGGTTGGGGAAGCAGGTGTTCATGGCCCGGTGGTGGTGTCGAGCACGATAGAGAAGGTTCAGCTTATATGAGAAAGGATGAAAGAGGCTCAGGACCGTCAGAAGTCAGAGGTTTGGTAGGGGGAGTAAGCTCTCTCCTAGGTTCGTCGGACCCTTCGAGGTGTTGCACCGGGTAGGTGAGGTGGATTATCATCTGGCGTTGCCACCATAGCTACAAAGGGTGCACGATGTCTTCCATCTGTCCCAACTTCATTGGTATCTGCACGACGAATCGCACGTCCTCGATTGGGGAGAGCTAGATATCGAAGACGATGCAACATTAGTGGAATGCCCAGTGATGATCGAGGTTTGCAATGAGAAGGTGAATTTTGGATGAACCATCCCATTGGTTCATGTGTTATGGAGGCATGGTGGGCTTAAGGAGAGTACCTGGCAGAGGGAAGCGCAGATGCGTGCCCAGTACCCAGATTTGTTTTGAGTTTTATCCTATTTTTCCAGTACTTGTTTTCTATGTAATGCATTACCTTGTTGACTATGCGATGTGAATTTTTTTATGAGAATGTGTGTGAAGTGTCTTAAAGGATGAGGATGGGGGGACCTGATTCCTAGTTATGATTCATTAATGTGGATGCACCTAAACCTGTGCGGGCGAGTCAGTGCCGCCCAAAGTGGATAGTATCTTAACACAAAGGAAGGGAAACCCCTCTCCCACATGGTCGGACAGTTTAGTCTTTTGTTTTGGGTGGTTTCATGGGAAATGGAGCCGTAGGACATCCCTGACCGATCAGTGCGACCGATTGGTGTTACCCAACCTTATCGGGTTTTCCTTCTACAATTTTTCTTGTAATGCCATTTTTAGGCCTTTTTGACCATATAAGGCGTTTCAAGGCCATTTTTAACCCATAATTAATATCTAAAAATCCTGAGAAACCTCCCTGTTAAATAATAATTATTTCAGTCATGTGTAACCACCCAACCGTGTGATATAACCACGATCCAACTTCCAAGGTGTTCAAATTTCTTATCCCGTAACATTGGGATCTCATCTTTTTATCACGCTGTTTTTTCTTATCCTTCCTCTTGGCTAGTCTCCTCCTTTTCCTTGTGCATTCTAAGTCCTTTCACTCCCGAGGAAAGTGGTGCACTTGTGCATGTGCCCTACGAGTCATGCTTCCCCTGTTTTGGGCCATTGAGAAAAACATCGATCTTTGATCAACCAAGTAGGTATTTTATCCTTCTTCTCTCTTTTTATGTGTATCATGCAAGGTTGGCATGCTTTTGCCTCTGTGGGAATTGCTGAAACAGAACTTAATGAAGATAACGAACAGACCTTCAAAGAATGAAAGGGGGTGTGATTGATGTTTTGATGTACACTTTATGTTGTTATGTGTTGTGAATTGTACATGCATATGATCACTGAAAATCATGGTCGTTGGTGGTCTTTCTATTTGCACTATTGGACCTCAGTTCTCTTGGATGTTTAAATAACCATAACATGGAATTGGTTAATTATGTATACTCGTTTAAATAAATTGAAAACACCCAGATCAAACCAATTCTGTGATAATCCCAGTTAAAGAACAGTGTAATTGAAACCATGGAGTGTGTTAAATCATTAAAATGTAAAAATACCTACATGGGTCTGCCTTGTGTTGTTGGTAGAGGTTTGGTTGTTTCTTCATGGGCCGATTTCGGGGGTGATATTGGTGGGTATGAGATCCCCTGTTGTTTAACTTTTTTCGGTTGTGAAATTGAGACTGTTGTTACTCTACATATATCATGAATTGGGGTGGAATCCTCTATTGTTGAGAAACTGTTGGATGCTGGATTCTGGGGACATGGGGTTTTCTCGGGGTATTCTTTGGTTCCAATACTTCAAGGGATCTCACATATCCCATTGTTGTTGTGACATTGCAACAGAACAGAGTGTGAATGCTTAAATTGATGTTTGGTTGTTTCTTTCCTTTTGGATTGTGGTAATGCCTGTTAGTTTCCCGGTAGTAAAGATTTCACCCTAATGGAATCACCTGAAGATGAAAACAGGAATGGTTGAGTAGGGAATTAGTTTGGGAATATGTTGCAACTCATCCGCGAGTGTCGTGACTTCTTTTGTGAATTAATAGTAACAATGGTGTTTGTGCTAAGGTTTTGGATCCTCTAGGTTGGGATGAGTGTTTGTAACCTATATATATAACTGTAGATTTTATATTTCTTATTCTCGCCCCATCCAAGATGAGCACTTCATGCCGAACACCCCATTTTATGGAGATGGTGTTTTTACCAACACTCCTATGAGTGGCTGGTTATTAGATCATTTTCTACTCCATTTCCCAGATATCCCAAGACACATCGGGTAGTCTGTGATGGCCTGAGGTCCATTATTAGCCCAAGAATCTTCGGGTGTGGTAGTTGTGTTTGTTGTCCTAGGTGTTTACGAGCAGGTTGTTTCCCAAGTTTCTCCAGGATGTGGCCCAGGTGTCTTTGGGAGTGGCAGTGGTTGTTGTGGCCTAGATGGTTGCAGGCGGGATGGCGGTTGTGGCCTAGGTGTCTGGGGGCGGGATGGCGGTTGTGGCCCAGGTGCTTTTCGGTGGGATGTGTGGTTCTGGATCCTGTGTTTGTGGGCGGGTTGTGTGGTTGTGGCCCAGGTGTTTGCGGGCAGGATGTGTGGTTGATGCCCAGGTGTTTGCGTGTGGGATGTGTGGTTGTGGTAGTGGGCTTGCGGTCTGAATGGCGGGATAGGTTCGATGTGTAGTATATCTTCAATAACCAGTGGGAGAGTGGTGTGGGGTACCAAAACATTGATATGCTATTACTATACTTTACTTGAATTGTGTTATTTGGGGAGTGTGCCTTAGTGAGGCATTGTTGGATAGTTTACCTTGTTATGAGTTTGTTTATCTCCTTTTTCACGGGGCATTAGAATGTCTCCTCACTTGTGCATGAGAGCCTTTGGTTTTCCCTACTTTGTGTACTTGTATACTCACCCTACGTATATAAAACTATTTTCAGGTTTCTAGGTGGACTTTAGGGATCGTGTAGGACCATACTAGCGTGGACCTTAGGGTTTTGTGGATTCTATTTTTTTCACTTTTGAACATGCATTTGGAAATGGTTCACTTTTGGATTTACCTTTTCTTTCATCTTTGGTACTGTTGGGGTTTCTGTCTTATCTCCTGATTCTATTAAATATAATCGGCAATGCCTTCCATCTTGTGAGTGATTCTATACCCTTGGCGCTGGTCGCCACATTGGGACCTATTGAAGACGGGTTTCAAGGGTCATTATCTCTTCTTCATCTTGAAGAAGGAAGAGTCTGGAAATATTTTGTTCCTTCCCTCATCTTGGTGATGGTGGGTCATGACGTATAGAAAGGCAATTTATGAGTCTAAGGCAAAAGGAGGATGATAATGGAGAAAAATATGGGGCAAAAATTAAAAGGTTACAAGGCATGAAGCAGATTATATATGTAACCCAAGGAGTAATATTGATCGATTACATGATGGATTAAAACCATTTCACATTCCAGCATAATCTCACAATCCTTCTCATCATACCAAGATATTATCTCATGCACTATCAAGATACAAAAGGAATTCTATATGTCTTATGACTTTAAAGAAATAAAATAGAAAAAGATATCTACTGAACACTCTATAAATGAAAATAAGGGGTTTAAGGGAAATGTTGAATATCCATAATGCAGTAAATGTGGGATGAAACACCCAGGTACTCGCCTAAAAGGAATGGGAGTCTATTACAAGTGTGGTGAAAAAGGCTAACAAGATCAATATTGTAAGGGGAAGAAAGTGGTCATTAATGTTGAATGCTACAATTGAAGAGAAAATCAGAATTCTGAAAATGAATGTCCTATGCACCAAGGGAAGTTATGTCAGAAAAGGCCTAGGGATCAAGGCCAAGCTTATGTGATCACTACTACTGAGGTTGAAGCTCCGAAAGACATGGGGGTAGGTAATTTAAGGGTTTCCTCACGTTTAGCCAATCCTTTAATTGACTCTGAATCATCGAATAGTTTCATATATTCCAAATTTTTAAAGAAAATTAGATATTTTCAATTTGTCTTAATAAGGGAGTTGTCAGTCAAAAAACATAAGGGAAGTACAATCACAACAAATTTTTTTTGAATCAGTTCCCATTAATGGATATAAATTTTCATTATATGATGATCTCATCGTCATACCCAGTATTGAATTTGATATAATCCTCGGTATGGATTGTCTTTCAGACCATGATGCTAAAATTTATTATAAGAAGAACGAGGTTACAATTTTCGATGATGATAAGGAGTACCATTACTTTAGAAAAAAAAGCTTCACCTCCTGATTCTTATATAGATTCACCCGCAGTAGCTCTACTAAATTCAATTATTGGGGTGGAAAAGAATGAAATTAATGTGGGTGAGGAACAAAATGTTTGAGTAGAGGACGTAACTAATGTGCATGAATATGTGGATGTGTTTTCAAAGATATACTTGGAAATACTCTAGAATGTGAAATTGAGTTTTCCATTTATTTAATTCATGGCTAAGGCCCATATCAATGACCCCTTATAGAATGGACACTGTGGAATTAGTGGAACTAAATAAACAAATAGAGGAGTTGAGTAATTAGGGATTTATTCACCCTATTGTTTCTCCATGGGGTTCCCCTATTCTTTTTGTTATAAAAAAAGATGGTTGACATGACCTGTCCTCGGGGCCCATGCCGTGACTACCCCAAGATCGCCATCCATAGGCCAGGGGCTGGAGACTAGCACCAAAGGCGTAAATCCAGATAAAAAGGCAATGCATTTCCTTTATGAAACTTAAACACACACACAACCAGAGTACAAGCGGAAGCAAACACTAATCAAACACTATATAACAAAATATGTGCTGGAATGTAAAGGGGCCAGAAATAAAATCCCAATAGTAAAGTACAAGGTACAGACAAAATAGCAGGATGGTGTCAAGATGCTCCTGGATCGTCCTCCAGAGTTCCTAACTGAAGGGTAGGTATAGATGGCGACCTCAGCTCTCCACGTCCGTCTGTCACCTACGGGTACCATCTCGTCTCAAATTCCACCTCTGCATACCGTCCAGCTCTACAAGCCTCAACCACGATCAGTGTTGTCTGTCATCTACATCCAACACAATGAGGTGCGGGCATAGCCCGTGCAGGGGTGTGTATAATGATACTCAGTAGGGACCCCGATACCCTCAAGGTCTCACTAAAACCAACAAGGATAAACCACAAGGAAAGATCTCAATATATAACCTTTACTTAGGTATATTACCATACATATACCTTACATATCAAGTAACCCATCTCAATCATGAGGTAAACACAAAGTTCATTGACTCAGATCAAACAAGGATTTTCATTATCAAGATGAAAACTGCTATAGAACTCCTCCTTTGTTGGGTATAGCGTCCATGTACTGACTCTAAGGAATTACTCACTAACCTTAGACTACTGAGGTACTCCTCCTGTCAAGTATTGCGAGTCTGCTACCAAATACCGGGAGCTCCGTCCGCTGAGGGTCTACCACCAAATACCGGGTGTTATCCCTAATAGCCTACAGAGGTACTTCTCTTGTCAAGTACCTCTGGTCTGCTGCCAACTACTAGGCGCTCTGTCCATCATGGGTCTACCGCCAAATACTGGGTGCTCTATCCACTGGGCAAACCGAATCACTACGAGTCGAATCAGTCAAGCAGTCATCAGGTCTACAGCTACTCGGTCTCCACACTCCATACACTCATCTCTGGGAGAGTCCGCTCCAAAAGCTAATGGTCGTTACTTACAACTTTCACGAAGTCTCACGTAGAAGTATCACAAAGGACCACCTCATCATAGGGCTCTCAACTCAACAGACGGCGTGTCAATCGAACGCCCGGTCTGTGAGTTTTTAGCTTTTTCCTTCCAGGGGCCCGATTGGTTTTTAAGATATAACAAAATCGACCATACTCCAATATCATCTGAAACCCACGTGGATTATGAAATTTTTTTTTTCATCAATTGTAATCAAACATAGTCAACGACACATCAATAGGACGTTCGGTCCTCGAGTTATAAGCGTTTCCGCTACAAGGGCCCGGTTGGTTTCAGGTTCAAACCAACCAGGCCATACACAAACTTCACCGAAACATTGAGTGTAGTATACCGAAATGACCGTCTCGATTCAAGGAATCCTACTCAATTGATGGTGAATCGATAAGATTTCCAAAACTCATGTTATGAGCATTTAACTGAAGACGGTGCGAAAATAGGGGGGTCCGGGCCCGGTCCGACCCGGCCCAGCACCCCCTGGGTTGGCCAAAACCAGGCCGACCCATGTCACGACCCATCCTCGGGGCCCGTGTCGTGACTACCCCAAGCCCGCCTTCCATCGGCCAGGGGATGGTGACTAGAACCAAAGGCATAAATCCCAAAATAAGGGAAGGAATTTCCCTTATGAAGTAATATACACAACAGAGTACGCATGAAAAGTAAGCCCTAAGTAAAACTGGGTACAAGGTAAGTGCTGAAAAGTAAATGGGCCAATATACTAACCCAACTGAAAGTATAGTACAACTGAAAGGAAAATACAACATCATTATGTAAATCAGCAACACTGAGTGGTCCTCTGGAAATCCTCCCTGAAGGGTGGGTACAGATATCCTCCTCAGCTCCTTGGGTCCAACCGTCCGCTCCGTATAGGTCCGGCCAAGTAGTCCTTCTACAGTTACTGTCAAACTCCACAAGTCTCCCCCTCGATCAGTATTGTCTGTCATCTGCATCCAACACAATGTAGTGCTGGCATAGCTTGTGCATGGGTGGCTATACGATACTCAGTAGGGTCTTCGAGACCCCTGAATGTCTCCAAGAATCCACGAAGGATAAACCACAAAGGAATGATACAATCACGAAGTATCAAGCGACTCTACTTAGGTATATGCCCATACATATACCTAAGTCACTAGTTACAGAATGACTCCAACTCTTGAGTCCAAGAACAACCCAGTCCACACATGAAAGAAAGAAAATCACTTCGATGATAATGATTGATAATCAAGACTGAAATCACATCGATATACACATAGTTAGGCGATAGAGATGATCATATATATCTAATGATTCATCTAAGCTGTCAGACCCACATTGGATACAAGAGTAGCTAAGCTATCAGACACACAAAGGATACAAGACCAGGTACTCCGCCTGACCCACATAGGATACAAGTATAGAGTCAATATTGCCGGACCCACATAGGATACAAGAATAGTAGTCATTGCCGTCGAACCCACGAAGGATTCCAGTACAGTCGTCTTCACTACCGAACCCACGGAGGATCCAATTACATTTTCCGTTGTTGCCGAACCCACGGAAGATCGAGGTGCAGTCATCATCATCGCAGTCGCAGCCAACTGTTGGGTTCCCGCACACAGCACACTCAATTCTGGGAGGGACCGCTCCTCGAGCCAAGGGGGTCGGTACCTCAAATTTCACGATGTCCAGAGTTGATGTATCCTGAATTTCTGTCTCATAAATGAAACCCAACCCGACATATGGTTCGTCAATCAGACACCCTGTCTGAGAGTAATTGGCTTTTCGGTTCTTGGGGCCCATATGGTTTTTAAGATAAAACCTACCCAACCGTTCTCCAACTGCATCCAAACCTCAAGAGGAGTAAGCCAAATGGACCGTATCAACAAAAGGATCCATAATCAATTGACGACACGTCAATCAGATGTCCGGTCCTTGAGATATAAGCGTTTCCGCTCCAAGGGCCCGGTTGGTTTTGAGTTCGAACCAACCAGGCCATACCCAAATTTTTTCAAAACCTCAAGTGTAATATACCAAAATGACCGTCTCGATCCTAGTATTCCTACACAATTGATGGTGCATCGATCGGAGGTCCGGATCACATGTAATGGGCAACGACCGAAAGCTGTCCGAAGTGGGGGGTCTGGGCACAGTCTGACCCAGCCAACCCAACCCCCCCCCCCCCCCCCCCCCCGGGGTCGGCCCGGCCCGGCTGGGCATGACCCCACCAGGTTCGCGTGACCTGCCCCGGCCCGGACGGGGGGTGCGCTGGCTCGGCCATCGAGCCGAGTAGTGGGGACGCGGTCCCCCCTTTTCACTCCGCGAACCCGGCGACCGACGCCGCATCTCCCAGGATCCAGTGCGACAGCAGGATCCAACTCCTCACCGTCGCTACTTCAGCAGCGGCGGGCTCCTACTGGCGGCGCATCGGGGCGCTGGGGCCCCGCACCGTCGGAGATTTCTACGAGTAGCGTGAGTCATTCCGGTGGTCCGTTCTTGCACTCGTCTGCGCCTGCGGTCGTCTTGGAACCCGTAGATTACTGCGAATGCCTCCAACCACCATTACAGTCCCATTTCATCGTCGACAAGAATTCCAGGCATCATGAACAAACTAGCGGTGGGTTCAGACTTGTGCGTTAGTCTGCACCCCCTGCATTAGTGGTTCAAACATTACTAACAAATTGCACGCAATGCAGGGGATATAAAATCACATAAGAAAAATTATTCAAATTCCCCTTCCTCAACATGGAAGATGATCTTCAGCGTCGTGGGGAAAAGGATCGTAGGCGTCGTCAGGGCATTCCAAGGGGTAAGTGGCATCTCAACTCTTGTCGCGGAGAAGAGAAGGGTGGCACGTCGTCAATCTCTAAGGAACTGGCATTCTTCATCATTCTTCGTCGGAGGTCGGTGTTCTTCGTCCGAGGCTGGAGTTCTTCCCCGCACAATAAAGCTCTCCTCCTTAATAAAATAATAGGTTCCCCCGATTTTTTTATTATACAAGCAATGAAACTCTCCCATAATTAATTCACCACACTAATTAAAAGGTGAACAAATTTAATTAAAGAAGTGAGAGAGAATGTTCCACATAAGTAAATGCGTTGGCGGTTAAAAATAATAATGGTAAAATAGGAAGGTTCCTCATTAAATTATGGGGTGACATAATTTAATATATTGAGGTGACATTTAATGGAGGTTTTCCAAATTAATGAGGGGATGTTTAATAGATTAGAGGGAATTAAAAAGGTGGGGTTTGTGTGGGCCCCCATCTCTCTAACATCCCCACTTGGGTAGTTAAGTGGCTGTGGGCCCCACACATAACTATCCATGGGAGGGAAAACCCACCTTAAGAAATAAAAAGTTGATTCGAAAATTTTTATTTACTTCTTAAATAAACCCCCCCAAAAAATATCTCATCCTCCTTTGAGAACACACTACGGTAAGTGTCCCCTTAAGAAATTAACGGCGTTGTGGTCTCATCGGTTCCCTCAAATTTTAAATCTTGAGCACCGGTTCAAAAGATAGAAAAACCCGCTCGTTCGTTCACTGAACGTACCAGAGCTAAACTTCGTATATTGATTCCGGGCACAACGAGCCTCAGAATCAAGTGCCGTCAGAAGCCACAGACTCGTAAAATTTCAAAGTATTTTTCTGGAAAAAATATCCTCGAAATTTCCAGGTGTTTACAAACCGATTCATGTATGGTTCTGGCTCTGTTGGGTGTGTCCCGGACCGGCCCTACGCTAGCAGCCCGACCCGGACGTTGTGGTCCGGTCCACGAGACACACGCGTTGGTCGTGTGGCTGGGCGACCAGGGGGGGTTACACCCCCGGGTTCATCGGAAAAAGTCGGCCATTAAGGCCGGCCCTTGGTAACTGCGGGACCCTGTGGGTCCCGCCTCTTGATGGCACCGGTGGTTGGCACAACCAGACACCATTCTATATCCACCGTAGCCCGCACCTACTAGGGCCCCTTGAAGGTCCGTCATAGCGCGACAGCGCCGCACCCCTACGCCGCGGCCCACACTGGCCACTGTCCGGCTCTACTGTACACGGCACGACGGTGTCTAACCATTACGTCAACCCAGCAACCATGCACTAACGACCTTCTCATGGTCGGCCCGATGTCGGCAGGTTCTTCGTTGTCCGCCTCAATCATCCACAATGAACAAACTAGAGGGAAAGGGTCGGACAGTGTTTGTGCGGTCCAACCCCTTCCTCGTCATGATAGTATCAAGAAGCCAAACAAAACTCAATAATTGAATAACGATGTTAAACGGTACTAAAACAAGAACATAACAACCCCTCCCGCATAAAAGGCATTAAACTATTGCGAGTCACAGAAGACGGGCGTCACGGAAGACATCTGTCGTTCTGTCAACTTCGAGAAGGATGGAGCTGAGGGTGGCCTCGGCGTTCTTCATTCTTCGTTCTTCATTGGAGGAAGATATAAACTCCCCAAGTGTTGGGTGTCATGCTTCGCTAGAAGAATTCCACTCCTTGAAGAAGCCATCGAGAACTCCTTCCACTAGCATCCTTTATATAGGAGTGGGAGGGTTCGTTGATGGCATGCAAGTCATAAATGGAGGATTTATGACAGAGGGCTCCACCCAGTTAATATGCTACGGTGGCACATTAAAATGGGGAGGAAGTAAAAAAGGTGGTTATTGGCCTGGGTGGTCCCCACATAAGAATATCCTCCAAAGGGAGGATATTTACTGGCCGGCCCCACAATTAATTAACCACAAAAGGAAGGGGTGGTTAATGCATGGGTGGTCCCCTCATTAAAAAGGGAGGTTTCATCCTCCTCAAATAAGAGGGGGATTTAAACCTAGAGGCTATCCATCATAAATTAGGGAGAGTCAAGGATTTATGATTCCCCTCCAATTAATGGGAGGCCTCGTGTGGTTACCACCACAATCAACGTCACATGGGAGGTTGGAACTCGGTGGGACCCACCACCATATCCTCTCATGAGGGGTTAGGGTGTGGCGGTATCACCAACAACTCCCAAGTGGAGCTTCTAACCACATAATTCGCAGGCCATGTGTTTCAAAAAAGAAAATAAATTGTTCACTTATTTTATTTTATAAACCCATGTAAAACCCCAAAATCTATCTTTCATACCTAAGCATCTATCGTCGAGGTGAAGTTGTTCTTAAGCGAAAACCCACGCTGCATGTTCAACGGTGCCTCATATTTCAATTTCGAGCACCAGTTCAAAAGGTAGAAAGACCTGTTCATTCGTTTACTGAGCGTACCCGAGCTAAATTTTGGAAATTAATTCCGGGTACAACGGGCCTCAGAATAAAGTTTTGTCAAAAGCCACAGACTCGTAAAATTCCAAAGAAATCAAGAAAAAAAATTATGTGAAATTTATAGTTCTTTACATTACTCCCACCTCAGTGTTTTACCTCCCTGTAAATCTACAATACAAACTAGGGAAACTACAGGAGGTACCGAGCACGCATCTGAGCCTCCTGCTCCCATGTCCTCTGCTGGAGGTTCACGTGCTTCCAACGAAAGCGCACATGATGAATCGACCGTCCTCGTAGGACCCGCTCCTATCGATCCTCAACCTCTGCTGGAACACCGTGAAGCTCACCATGTCATCTTTGTCCAGCTCTTCAAGGTCGATGATGACGTATAGGGCATGCACACATCTTCTCAACTGATATAGGTGGATGACGTCGTGCACCCGGGGCATTTGAGGTGGAAAAGCCCGATGAATCAGGAAGATAACTTTCCGCCCCAACCAAAACACTGTAGACCCCATCAAGGTGAGACCCGTAAGAAGATGTGGTCACCACCCCTGAACACCAGTGGTCTCGTCTCCTATCAGCATAGGACTTCTATCTGCTCTATGCAGTCTTCATCCGTTCCTGGATGATCTGCAGCTTCTCTGTCGTAGCCTGAACTATCTCTGGTTCTACACATGCTGACTTCATCACTATCCACAAAGGATATCTGAAACGTGACTAGCTGCTATCACACCACTCCTAATAGCTGAATGCCTGATCTCTTACTAAGAGTATATGCTACAACTTTCTCGTACCTAGGAGTATAAACTATCTCGATGTCATTGTCCCGGAGGAATTCAAGCCATCACTGCCATCTCAGGTACATGTCCTTCTAATAGAAGATACAGCTAAGACTATTGAGTTGTATAGTTCCTTAACTTTTTCACTCCATGAACAATGGGAGAGACTAGCCATTTCTAAGAACTCATCTCCACCCTTCATTGTCTACGTTCTTCATGTGATGCTAAGATTTCTCCTATGCCGAAAAGAGAAATCTGGTCTCATCCCCTCGATGAACCACACTCTTTGCCTAATAAAGTCATTACCTACATGAATGGTAAAATTCATGTAATGGATGACGTCTTAAGGCCTCGACGCTACTACCAAGAGATCCAACCATTACTATCCCTCTAGGGGTTGAGTCGCACTGTCGGCATTAGTGTGTGGTTACTGGGTCTCCTCTAGTAGGAATCTCAGAAGTGAGGGTCATGTCATTAGTTTTAACCATAACCTCTTAGTATGAAACATACAAAAAGGATAGGTAAGTAAACTTCACAATGATAAGTGTCTTTTATTACTGCATCTCAAGTACAAGACATAAAGAAACCACAAAAACAACAACACAAAAACTAGAAGCACCAAGAACAAAGGCTTCAATGCCTGGAACTAGTCCTGCTATTGTCCACCTGCTTCTGAAGCTCCATAGTCATATGATTATGATGCCTGAAGTTTTTCTCTCCCTTGTCCATCTGCTCTATGCGATCAAGGTGGACCTCCGGGTGGTGGTGGTGGCAACACCTCGAAGCGTCATCCACATCCATCTACATGACCAGCTCCTCTGCCTCTATCTCCTGCTCCTTGCTGTCTACCTCGATCGAACCACTGCCTATGCCTAGGAGGTTGTTCATCTATCTGCTGATCATCTGTACGGCGGGTCAGATAGTCACGTGCCATGTGACCAAGCCCGCAGCAAGAGTATTATTGCCTGCTCTTGGAACAACTGGCTCTGAATCCACTCTGGTTTCCCCACACAACTGAACTTGATTCGTGCAGTCGGCCACCGGTGGGTCTGGTCCTCTTGGACCCCTGTGTCGTCTGTCTACTTCTATCTGCAGAATAATCCACTGCAATTCGACTAGTGTTGGGTACTACTACTAGAGACTGCTCAATAACTAAACTCTCTACTAGATGGGCTCACTCTAACACTCCCTTCTACGTCAGTATGTTTTGAGAAACAAATAAAGCTCTATTCTCGCACCTGAGCCCCTACTCGAAGGTCCGGGACAAGAAGAACGAGTCTCATACCATATCTGTAGAGTAGCATGAGAGGTCTGTGAACCACACTGAGTACTGAGATACACTCATGCTACCCTAATGCAGATGAAGTAGCTCCTGTATCTGCACCGCTCAAAGGGTGGCTGGTACGAACTCCGCCCTAAACAGGCTCTCGAAGTCTGCCCATATGAGTGATTCCTTGTTATGCATCTAGAGTATCAGGCTCCACCATCTTCCTGATGCTTCCTGGAGGATAGAATCTTGGATCACCATGAAGTCTACTAGTGTAGATACTAGCCTGAAGACTCTCACCGCAACCTCTAGCCAATCCTCATCCACCTGTGGGTCCATCTCCCCCTAGAACCAGGGTGGCCTCTAATGCTGGAACTTGTGTAGTGTGCTCAAGCGGCGTGCATCGCCTACTATTGGGGCTGGTGTCATCGGTGGCCCAATGGGTGGTTGTACCAATGGTGCATCCGCTAGTGCTTCAACTGAAAGAGGGCCATGTACGAGGCCTCGTCGCTCAGCGGGCTGTTAGTACGTACAACTTTTGGGGCTCTAGCTCGTCGTCCATGGGGATTCATCCTGAAAGAAAAAGATATAACACGGTCAAAAGATTATACTTGGTGTGCTGACCTGGTTTTAGCGGGCATAAATGAAACTTTTGTAAACACACATGCAAACAGGGTTTTCGTTCATTGAGTCAGAAATCAGAAGTCAGGGTCCTGGTGTATGGATACGTCGACTGCCCTCACAAACATTGGAATCCCTGAACTGAAACCCACACTTAGTATCCATAACATTATTTCATCACAGAAAGAAAATATCAGAGTTCTATGTTTTGCGGTATAACCAACTTCTCTGATAACAATTTTTCATCACCCGTTCTCAGGGCCCATTTTGTGACTACCCCAATCCCGCCTTCCATAGGCCAGGGGCTGGCGACTAGAACCAAAAGGGTAAATCTTGATAAAAAGGAAAGACATTGCCTTTATGAAACATAAACACACACACAACCAAAGTACAAGAAGAAATAAACACTAAGTAAACACGATATAACAAAAGATGTGCTACAATGTTAAGGGGCCAGAAATATAAGCCCAATAGTAAAGTACAAGGTTCAGACAAAACAATAGGATGGTGTCAAGCTGCTCCTGGATCGTCCTCTGAATTTCCTACCTAAAGGGTAGGTACAGATGGCCACCTCATCTCTCCACATCCGTCTATCACCTCTGGGTGCCGTCTCGTCATAATTTCCACCTCCGGGTACCGTCTAGCTCTACACGACTCAACCACGATCAATGTTGTCCGTCGTCTGCATCCAACACAATGAGGAGCCGGCATAGCCCGTGCACGTGTGAGTATAACGATACTCCGTAGAGACCCCAAGACCATCAACGTCTCACTAAATCCAACAAAGATAAAACAAAAAGAAAGATCTCAACAGATAACCAGTACTTAGGTATATGCCCATACATATACCTACGTTATCACGTAACCCATCTCAATCATGAGATAAACACAAAGGTCATTGATTCAGTGAAAACCAGGATTTTCATTATCGACACCAAAAATGCTGGAGAAATCCTCCTCTATCGAGTACAGTGTCTCTGTCACGACTCTGAGGCGCTACTCACTAACCTTAGACTACTGAGGTACTCCTCCTGTCGAGTACCGCAGGTATGCTGCCAAATTTCAGGCACTCCATCTGCTAAGGGTCTGCCGCCAAATACCGGACACTGTCCCTAATAGACTATAGAGGTACTCCTCCTATTGAGTACAACCGGTCTGCTTCCATCTACCAAGCACTCCGTATGTCGTGCTTCTATCGCCAAATACTGGGCGCTCTATCCACTGGGCTAACTAAATCACTACGAGTAAAATCAGGCAAGAAGACGTCAGGTCTAGAGCTACATGGTCTCCGTACTCCATACGCTCGTCTCTGGGAGGGTCCACTCCATGAGCTACTAGTCATTACATCCATGTTTCACGAAGTATCATGTAGAAGTATCACAATGTACCGCCTTGTCATAGAGGACTCAACTAAACAGATGGTGTGTTAATCGGACGACCGGTCTGTGAGTTATTAGCTTTTCCATTTCAGGGGCCTGGTTGATTTTTAAGCTAAAACCAACACGACCATACTCCAATATAATCTGAAACCCACGTGGAGTATTCCAAAAGAACCGTCTCATCAAGAGGAATCCAACATAGTTGACTCCATGTCAATCGGACGTCCGATCCTCGAGTTATTAGTGTTTCAGCTCCGAGGGACCGGTTGGTTTTGGGTTCGAACCAACCCGGATATACCCAAACGTCGCCAATACCTTTATTTTAATAAACATAAATGAATATATAGATCTGAGGAATCCTACGCAACTAATGGTGAATCGATCATATTTCCACAACTCAAGTAATGAGTGTTTAACTGAAGAAGGTCTGAAAATAGTGGGGGTCTGGGCGCAGTCCTACCCAGCCCAACACCCCCTAGGTCGGCCCGAACAGGGTCGACCCGATCCGGGTCCGGGTCTATCCTGGCTGGCCATGGCCCGGCCGGGCCAGCGCGGCCCGGCCTGACCGGCACAGCCAGGATCAGCGCTGGCGGACCGGCCCGGCCGACGTGGTCTGGTCCTCATGACCCACGCGATTGGCCGTGTGGCTGGGGGACCAGGGGGGTCACACCCCCAGTTCATCAGAAACGGCTGGCCATTAAGGCCAGCCCTTGGTAAAAATGGGAGCCCTCGGGTCTCACCTCTTGATGGAAACGGCGGCCGGAACAGCCGACCTCCCTTCCAGATCCGCCGCGACCTAAGGTCGCGCCTTTGTTCAACCAGCAAGTCGCGACAGTGCTGTGCCCCACCACCGGGGCCCGCTCCAGCCGTGGCCCATTGAACATCTGGCGCGGCGCAACAGGGCCGGACCCCTCCTCCGCGGCCCTTCCCGACCACGGTCTGACTCTACTCTGCACGACCTAACGGTGCCACGCCATTGCGGCGACCCGACAACCATGTGCTGAGGACCCGCTCATGGTCGGCCCAACGTCGGCCGGTTCTTCACAGTCTGCCACCATCATCCACAACAAACAAAAAAAGGGGATTGGTCGGACTGTGTTCGTGTGGTCTGAGCCCTTCCGCTTCATGATGGTATCAAGCGGCCAAACAAAATTCAAGAATTGAATAACGATGGTGGAATTTATTAAAACATGAAAATAAAAACCCATACCTCGTAAAACGACATTAAAAGATGTCAAGTCACAGAAGACGGGAATCGCGGAAGACAGGTGTCATTCCGTCAACGTCCGGAAGGAAGGAGCCGAGGGTGGAGTCAGTGTTCTTCGTTCTTCATTCATCATTGGTAGAAGAGGAAAACTCTCCATGTGTTGGGCACCGTGCTTCGCTGCTAGCGTTCTGCCGCTTGAAGAAGTTGTCCAGGACTCATTCCCCTAGCCTCCTTTATATAGGATTGGGAGGGTTCGTCGTTGGGAAGGATGTCATAAATGGAGGATTTATGATAGATGGCTCCACCAAATTAATCCTCAGTGGTGGCACATTCTTATGGGGAGGAAGTCAAAAAGGGGTTTATTGTCCTGGGTGGTCCCCACAGAAGAATATCATCCAAAGGGAGGATATTTCATTTCGGGCCCCACCATTTATTAACCAAACAAATGAAGGGGGGAGGGATTAATGCTTGGGTGGTCTCCTCATTAGAAATGGAGGCTTCATCCTCATCAATTAAGAGGGGGATTTAAACCTAGAGGCTCACCCTCATAAATGAGGGGGAGTGAAGGAGTTATGAATCCCCTCCGATTAATATGAGGCCTCGTGTGGTTTCCAACACAATCAACCTCACATGGGAGGTTGGATCTCGGTGGGCTCCACCACCATAACCACTCATGGGGGGTTAGGGTGTGGCGGTCCCACCAACAACTCCCATGTAGAGATTCTAACCACATAATCTTCACGGCATGTGTTTAACAAAATAAAATAAATTGTTCACTTATTTTATTTTCTTAACCCATGTAAAACCCCCAAAACTAACTTTCATACCTGATCATCTGTCGTCGAGGTGAACGTCTTCCTAAGAAAAAACCCGCACTTTGAGTTCAATGGTGACCTCAAATTTCAATTCCGAGCACCGGTTCAAAATATAAAAAAACTCGATCGTTCATTTACTGAACGTACCTGAGCTAAACTTTGGAAATTGATTCCGGGCACACTGGGTCTCAAAATCAAGTGCCGTTAGAAGCCACAGACTTGTATAATTTCAAATAAATTAAGAAAAAAATTTACATGAAATTTACATGACTTTAAAGTGGATCTATGAGGTTGTGCATTTACTATAGGGAGATCCATGCTATAAAAATACAGACCATGTATCCCCTACCTCACACTGATGATTTATCCGAACAACTTCATAGAGATAAATATTTTCCAAAGATTTTCCTTTGTTCAAGATATCATCAGTTTTGTGTGAAGAGGGATAACATTCTGAAAAATGAATTTCGAACTAGGTACAAGCATTGCGAGTTTACAGTAATGCCTTTTGGATTGACTAATGCACCCTATGTATTCATTGATCTAATAAATAGAGTTTTCAAGGAATATCTTTATGACTTTTTAGGGGTATTTATTGGTCATAACTTGGTATACTGAAAATGCTATAATGATAATGAAAATCACATGCACACTTTTCTGAAAACCCTCCGAATAAATGAATTATATTGGAAGTTTAGAAAGTGTGAATTCTGGCATCAAGATATTTCATTTCTTGTCCATATTGTATCTAATGATGGAATCTCTGTTTATCCTTCAATGACCAAGGCAATCCATGATTGGCTAGCACCAACAAGTACAACTGAGGTAGACAATTTTATTCGTTTAGCTTGTTATTATTGGTGTTTTTTCTATAATTTTTCTTAATTGGATAACCCATTAACCAAGATCACACATTAAGTGGTTAAATTTGATTGGACAAAGGAGTGTAGAATTTTTTTGGAGGAACTGAATATAATATTAGTCAATGATCCTATCGTGACTCTACCATAGGGTAATGATGGGTTTGTTATTTATAGTGATGATTCAAAGAAATGACTTGGTTGTGTCCTTATGCATAATGATAGAGTTATTCATTATGCATCACAGCAGCTATAAATTCATGAACAAAAATATCCCACTCATGATCTTGAATTAGTAGCTGTAATATTTTCTTTGAAGAGTTGGAGACACTATATCTATGGAAAAAAATGTGACATATATACTGATGACAAGAGTTTGAAGTACATTTTCTCACAGAAATAACATAACATGAGAAAATGTCAACGTCTTGAACTACACATGGATTATGATTTCATGTTACACTACAACCCAGGGAAGGAAAATAAGGTGGGAAATGCTTTGAGAAGAAAAGATCATGGAGTTATGAACAAAATTAGATTTGAAAGGGATCCTATTTTCATGGATCTTGTAAATATGGATATGGGAATAACCATGGAAGGTGAAACATCAATTATTTTTCAAATGGTTTCGAAAACAAATTTACTAGAACTGATAAAATGTTCTCAAACATATAATGAGGAATTTAAAAAGAAAATTAATGTTGTGAATGATGGGAGAATGATCTAATTCATATATTAAGATGGGATTTTGAAATTTAGGAAGAGACTTTGATATCTAGATATACCAGATCTGAAAAGGTAATTTTTGGATGATGCTCATATCTCCAATTTCTCTATACACCCAGGGAGCACCATGTTTTATAGAGATTTGAAGGAACATTTTTGGTGGGACAAGATGAAGAGAGAGATTTTTGATTATGTGTCATGATGTATGGTTTTTCATCAAGTGAATGTTGGAAGACAACATCCTAGAGGAGTCATGAATCCTCCTCCCATACCTGAATGGAAATTGGATAATATTTATAGATACTTAGTCATGGGGCTACAAAACACCCCTAGAAGGAATGATGGAATATGGGTCATTATTGATTGTCTTACCATGTCAGCACATTTTCTTGCTATAAGAGAAGATTTTCCACTTGAACATATAGAAAAACTATATATTAATGATGTTTTAAGACTTCATGGTGTGCCCCTAATGATTTTTTCTGATCGCGAACCTCGTTTTACATCAGGATTCTAGAAAAGTCTTCATAAGGCCCTCAATACTGAAATTCATTGGAGAACTGCCTACCACCCTCAAACTGCTGGAAAATCTAAATAGACTATTCAAAACATAGTAGACATGTTGTGATCTTGTTCACATGGCTTTCAAGGTATGTGGGATCAGTAGTTACCTCTATTAGAATTTTCTATAACAATAGATTCCATTCAATTATTCAGATGACACCATATAAAGCGTTATATGGAATGAGATTTCGCACACCAACTTGTTGGGATGATGTTGGTGAAAGAAAACTCGTAGGCCTAGAAATTGTTGAGGAAACGATGGAAAAGGTGATGGTTATCCAATCCAACATCAAAGAACCACAATGTAGGAAAAAGATCTATGTCGATAACCGAATGATGTATTTGGAATTTTAGGTAGGATATCATGTTTTCTAGAAGGTATCTCCATGGAAGGGAGTTAAACGATTTGGTAAGAAGGGTAAATTGAGTCCAAGTTACATTGGAAATTTAAAAACTCTAGAATGAATTGGAGTTGTAGAATATCCTTTGGAAAAGCCTCCAAGTCTCTCCAAAGTTTAGGATGTGTTCCACGTATCACTATTGTGAAAATACATTCCTGAAACGACGCATGTACTCACCTATGAGAAACTTTAACTGGAACATTATCTGTCTTACTATGAAGATCATGTTAAAATTTCTAATACCAGAGAACAAGTGCTGAGAAACCGGACAAATCGACTTGTAAATGTTCTATGGAGAAACCATAAGATGGAAGAGGCAATGTGGGAACCTAAAGAAATTATAGTGAAGAACCACCTGAATCTTTTTATGTAGTAATATTCTAAAAAATTATAGGATGAAATTATTTTAAATATGGGAGAATGTAACACCCCAAGCTTCTATGGTACCTTTCCATTTGAATAATAAAATAGCTTGTGTTGTATGCAACATCGAGTTCAAACACACCACAACTAGTCAAACTATTCGTTATGAATAGTAATACCCACTTTGTGAAGTTTTATAAATTTTATCATTCAAAATAGACTTCATTTTTGAATTTGGAATATTTAAATTATCTTAGGGTGATTTTTTGGAATTTTTATGAAAACATTCAATTTTTGATTAACAGTGGAAAACCCTGCGTTATTGTTTAAAACCAAAATTTTATTTAAATAATTATTTATTTTTTAAAAATTATTTTAGGTCAAAATAGAAAAATAATACCTATATATTTTCAATGTAACTCATTGGAGTCATTTTGTAATCATTTTAGATATATAATCATTTTATGAAACTTTTTACCTTCTTTTTCCCACCCCTTAAGAGAATTTACAAATTTGCATAAAACATAATTTTTCAGCCTCTATGAATTGAATTTAAAAAACCCTGAGACGCAGAAGTTATTAGTATGTGAAATTTGGGTCAATAATATGAAAATAATTATTGGTGAATAGTATGTTTTATCTTTTATTTACCATGGTTAAAAGTAAATATGGTAATTAAAGGTAAAATGATATTTTTATTATCCTAACACATGTCCTAATTCTATTCTATAAGAGTATTTCGACCAAAAACAACCTTCTGAATAATAAATGATCATTTATGTCCATCGGGATTAGATTAGGACATTTATAATTATTTAATATAAAGAAGAGTTAAAAGTGTTAAACTCATGTTTTCATAACTAAAAAATTTTTAATATAGGGTTATAAATAAGATAAATTAGAATATAAATATTAATTAGAAATATAAAAAAATTCCTACATAATTTTATTCTATTTATAATTTTTATACAATAAATAAATAAATTTATTTATGACAAAATGATAATGAACTAATTCCAATATTAATTAATGGTTAAAATAATTGATATTATAAGTATCCAAATAAAACATATTTGAGAATTTTTTTTAATTCCACTAGTTTAATATGTTAATATGGAATGACAGGGTTGACTAAATGAATTTCTTTTTAAGCAATAATTCTGTTATGACTTTAACAAAAACAAAATACCAAATAGTGTCAAAATTGATATAAAAGAATTTTAAAAACAAATATTATATTATTAATTGAAATAATATTCCTAAAGTTATAAGGTTCCAAAAAAGGATATATATATGAGGTTATATATATTAATAATGAACCACTTGGGGTTATCTTGGATTTTTATAGTATGTTTATTAACCATATAATATAAATATACAAAGACATGGAAAATGTCAAACTCTTAAACTAAGAGATAATTCTAAAAAGATAAGGTTAATATAGTGACCCAAACCAGTCTAAAACATATTTGTTGAGTGGGTTTCGACCCATCCCCATCTTATCCTATAAATAAATCTTTTTGGAGCCATTATAAACCAAAAATGATTTTATTATAAAATAATATTTCATGATTTTCATAAAGTGACCCTCACCTATCTTGTAAAAAGGAACTTCCCATTCTCTCAAATTCACACCTCCAATACAATTTTTCTCAGCCAAAACCTGTCCATATTTCCTACCAAATTTACTCCTTTCATCCTTGAGGACATACTTTGGTCAGAAAGCAAACTGATGGATCCCTTTTGATCAAATAAAAATGAAGAACCTGAAGAAGAGGTAAATATTTCATCACCTCTTCCAAGTTCATTTCTTCTACCACTTTCTATTTTATTTTTGAATATATTATAAAATAATAACTCCAGTATCCCTAACATACTTTTATGTCATTATAAAAATGGTAAAACCATTTTCATTATTCTATCCACCATATGAATAACAAATTCACCATGCGTGTGTATGTACAACTTACCGTCTTCACGTCATTGTGTAGTTTTTTATTCAAACACTTCATTTTTTGGATGGAAATAATAATGATTATAAAAGATGTAAATAATAAATAAAACATGTAAATTATTCATTATATATGATATACCATACAATTAAATACTATTTCTCCATCAATATAATGATATTGTCTCCCATGCATACGTATGGATTACCGTCTCCACCAACGCACTGAGATTCATTCCCCATCGTAATCATTCAAGAATAGTTTTCAATTTATGATTAAAAATAATGTTTAAGAACTTAATATCATTAGGGATGTGAATAAAATACATCATTTCCATAACAAACAAGGCTTATGAAACCAACCATATAAAGTAAAACAGACCAGTTAACACCCGAAACGATGATTCTACTAAAATATTATTAGCAAAGAAATATTAGAGGACCATATATGATATCATATTTATGCATATATTTTGTGTATAATTTAATAACAAGAATTTAACTATTATACAGGAGGTTAAAGTACCCTAGAACATGGAAATGTACAAAGTAATGGTTAATTCTACAATCTCCTTACTCATCTGAGGTTGATAATATGTAAGTATCTACTGGGGCCTCCTTATCATCCACATCAATGTTTTTATAAAAATTTAATTCAAAACATTTTTACTACTTATTAAACTATGGGTTAACGTCATTTATACCCTTATTTGACCATATATGTTCTGAAAGGAATCTTTTGATCATTTTCAAAACAAGGTACTTTATGACCTTTTAGACAAAATTAATGTACGAATGTCTTATGTTAACTTATACAACAGGTGTAGATATTGTCTGTCGTTATGTCATCATAGAAGCATCCCACGAAATATTATAAGAATAATTTCAAAATAATTGTATTATTTTATAATTATGTTACTTTTAAATGATTTCAAAATAGAAAGAGGTATATATTTCAAATAGCTTTAATTTCATATATGTCAACATCTTGAAATGGATTTTATACTTGATTGAAGTTTATTTATTATGATACAAATCTTCCATATTTTATTGATGGTTTTGTGTAATTTTTTACTATGGATGTGCTATTTTTACAGAATTCATTGTTTATGGATAATGTATGGACATTTTGTATTCTAGTTTTAATTCGATTGTTTGTGTTATGTTTAAACCTTTTCATATGAGGAATTAATTGGACTCAGTATGTGGGGGGTGGAGCCCTCTATAGGTCCCTGATACAACGGTAGGTCTCATGAGACAAACTTGTGTCTTGGAGGAAATCCATGACAAAATCTTATTTTTAATCTTGTCACAAGGCCTTGAATATGTGTTTATGAAGTATGGCATTATGCATTCCATCATTATGAAAGTCGCTATTAATATTTCATTTGATTATTAGACTAGTAGAATATCCATGGGAATAAGTAAATGGAATTATTTGATTAATATTGGCCATATTATTTAGTTTTTTATGATTTAAAGGCTTATTTTTTAGTCTTATACATTTCCTTAAGTGTTTATTCTTATTTGTCAATGTTTTTTCTATATTGTTATCCTTACTAATCATTTTAGCTCACCCCTTTCTATGTTTTATTTTTCCATGGATGCAAAAAAAGTATACTCTGACAGACCTACAAGGATAGTCTAAGGGATATGAATGTGTTAAATAGAGGCAATGTTGATGTTGTTTTTCATTTGATAATGTAACACGAAACAAATTAATGTATCTAGTACTTCCTATGCTACTAAACTAATAATTATTATGGTATTTGATCCATTTTGATCATGCCAATGTTTTGTAATAATTCACCGACTCTGGGTAACTGGTGTCGGGGCATTACAAGGAAGTACTCAAAATTAAACATCTTATAATACCTGATTATTATTTATAATCAATTACATTTAGTCATTTTTAATTAATCAAATAGTATATGACTTAATAGTGAGACCAATTTTATTTAATCAAGTTCATTTAACAATTCAATATTATTTAATTTATAATACTAGAGACCCAAATCATGATTGGTATTTATTGTATAATCATAATCAAAAAAATATTACTAAGAAAACCATCTAAAATGTATAATTCAATGATGGAATATAATCATGTACTTTATGTGGGTAGACACATCATAATTCATTTCATTCATTAATCTATTTGGAATGAGCGGTTTTCCTAGGAATTCCTAATTTAGGATCCAAGTATCACTCCCAGTCTGAGATGAACTAACACCATAGGAGCTATTCCCTATTGATCCTAAAGAATCTAGGTATCAATATAGGTGTGGAATAACGTAATGTCTACTTGAGTCCATCCTTGGCCGTCCACTGAGGGATCCCAAGTATCACCCATGGTATATAGGAAAAATTCGCCTTGATTTGGTCTTTGTAATTTCATATGGAATCCATGTGTCACTCAACATTTAATAGTCAACCCCATATGATTCCTTCCTTGTAAAACTAAAAGCGGAGTCCAATTGTCACTCGGTAATAATCATGGACAATTATGAATGGGTCTTTCAAAGGTGGTATCATATGAATCCATGTGTAACTCATGGATAATAAAAATTTAACCAATTCAATAACATTTAATCAATTTATTTTTATACATTTCATTTAAATGTTTCAAGGTAAATACCAAGAAAATATAATTTAAAACCCACCGTTGAAGGTGACTTAAGGAATTATCTAGACTTGGATGGATTACCATAGAATTAATCTCACGGGAATTCCAATATAAATAGATATTCAAGATTAAACTAAAAAAATTGTATCAAGGTGAATGGGTAATGGTAATTCAATCCATTTTCTTGAATGAATGAATTTATAATTTATATCATAATTCAATTCATCAATTTATTTTCAATTTCAAATTTATCAATTAAAAATCAATTAAAATTAAAATTCACACCATGAAGGTATACATGTTGCATGTCCACCCATGTTGGTTGATTTATATGACAAACACACATAATGGGTGTATTTATAACATAGTCCAAAACCTATAACAATCATTGACAGTATATTTAATTAAATAGTTCATGCCCTAAAATTCTATTCAATGATTAAAAATAATTTAAATTGAAGCAAAAAAATTTGTCACAAAGAAAAAATTCATATATTAACACATAGGGAAATTAATGAGAATACCTACCTTAGGTCCATGGATCATAGCCTTATAACCACCTGATTAGAATTGTATCATGTGAAAATAGAATAATAGATGAATATAATATGTGTATCTGATGAGAAATATGTTGCTTGAATCATATATTAGATAGAAATAACACATAGAATCCACGAATAGTACATTAATGGGATCACCCAACATTAGTGTTGCTATCTAGATGAATAAATGAGATGATTTATATTGATGTATATTAATTAGTGAAAAATGGTAATATCACCAAAAATAAGGAATCACATAGTTTAGGCACACAATTTACAAATAGTGTGCCAACTATGCATGGTTAGATGTGGATGAAGGGGAACTATGTGGTTTGTCTATACAGTTTAACTAACCATGCACAAACCTTGAAAAAACCCATTTTCAAGATTACAGACTAGTTTCCAGGCTTTGTGAGGCCCAACCCAAATGGATATCAATCACTATGTGCCAGTTTATTTCACCAAAAAACCTATGTTCTAGGATGCAAAACTTCATTAAAACTCCTGATACCTCTATACCCTCAAATATAATTCATATATTTCCATATTTAATCATTTGACCTAATAATTGATAGAAAATTAATTATTCAAACCTCACAGAAGAACTAAATTCTTAAAAAAAATCTTCATTAGAGATATTTGTACCTGAATATCCTTTCCAAGGGTGGGGTTGCATGATCTATGAAAAATATGACCATTATGAATATACATCGTCCTCATGCTCTCTAGTATAATCCTGCACTTAGATCTGCTATCGTATCACAAATACTAGTGGAACAGACTGACCTTAGAGGACCTTCATGATACGATCCACATTATGTATAAAATACTACAAGAAGGATGAATCTTCCTATGTTTCAACCTCATTAGGATAAAATTCATGAGACATGCCTTAATAATAGGGTCACAACTAAGAAACATGAAATATGTCTTGCATGGATCAGTAACATTGAGCTAGCTGTGACTAATAGGCTACCATTCTGAATCAATCCAGAATCTCAAACAACATGACATTACACAATGAAATATTAACCTATATCCTAATTATCCTGTGTTCTAGATTGAAGGAAACATCTAAGAAAACATAATCCTTGACCTCAAACTATTGAAGTCATCTACAATGATTGGTGTATGATTTCTGATGAGACTTCATTGTATCCATCCGCTTCCAAATCAGTTAAACTTACATTTTTGTCTTCTGAATAAGGTGAGGTTTCATCATAGATTCCCCTCTTTACTCTAACCAAAATAGGGGTGACTGATATGGAATAATGTGCAAGTCCTCATAAGATTCCACCAATATAGTATCTTGAAATCTATTTTTGTATAAGAACTATACTCTGGGTATATGCCATTCCCAAGAGCCCCATAAATCCAAGACGCATGCTCACAGAATTTCCTCATGAACTTAAATTGTGTGCTCTAACTGGCCATCTGTCTGGGGGTGGAATGTTGTGATCAGAATCATTAGTGTACCCAATTCCCTATTTATAACTTGTGAGAAATGTGAATAAAATTGGTTTCCCTATCAGAAACAATAGTTCATGGGACCCTACAAAGTCATACTATCTCACGAATATACAACCTCCCATGCTCATCCCCATTGAAGGATTCCTTGATCGGTAGAAAATGTTTAAACTTTATGAGCCTATAAAAAAATACCCATAAAGAATCACTTCTTCACATTTGCCTCAGCAAACCTATCAGAAAATTCATCATGACGTCATTCCACTGCCACTTAGGAATGGTCAACAATTGTAAAAGTCCAATTGGTCATTGGTGTTCCCCCATCACATACTGATAGTTGAAAATAACAAGAAAAAACTAGCTACATCTCATTTCATACCATACCTCCAATACATTTCATGTAAATATCGATATATATTGGTGACAGAAGGATTTACTGCCCAATATAATGTAGGAAAATCTCAAATCGACCCCTCATGCATGATTATTGAAACCCATAAAAAATGATGTAATCAAATAATTTCATCCTCACTATGGTCAAACTATGAAGAGGGTCCTCACCTGAAAAACTCTTTCATAGTACTAGGATCTCTGAATCTGAATGCTACCTCATCCTCACTCTATTCAGAAGGGTAGAGGTAAAAGATAATGATGATAGAAAATCATGCCCTTGATTATCCTTCACCTACACATGCATCTGAGAGAACAAACCCATGAGCTTATAGAAATTACTATCTTCCTAATCATTAGACATCCGAGTCCTCCTACTCAGTGCATTGTCCACTTCATTTTATTTAATATATATAGGAATTCGTGATGTTTAAATACTATAGGTATCCAACCTAACACTATATCCTCAGATTCATATCATGCTATGTAAAAATATACTTAATGATTTTTTGTTCTGCATAAAACACAAAATGGTTTCTAGGTATGTAATGTCTCCAAAAACATAGAGCATGAAAAACCATAGCTAACTTGAGATCAAGAATTAGGTAATTCCTCTCACGTGGCATCAACTGAAAAGACTCGTACAGCCTGACACTATGACCCAACATAACAACACTCCTAGATTGATAACTGATGCATCATAGCAATAGTGTAACTCCTACCTGGATCTAGAGAAAAAATGTATCGACACTAAATCCAATATCCATTTTAGCTCCTCAAAGTCAATCACACTTGAATCATACAATACAAACTTCATACCATTCATTGTCATGTCTGTCAGCCACGATGCTATGAATGATAATCCTTTGGTGAAAAATATGTAGTAACCAACCAACCCTAAGAAGCTTCATACCTAAAATATGTTCATGGCATGATACCATTAAACTACATCTCTAACCTTCTATGGGTCAACTGATACTCCTTTAATTGAGATTATGTGACTATAAAAGTGAATCTGATCCATCCAGAACTGGAAATTTTTGAGTTCCACATATAGTAGGTGATATCTCATTGTATTCAATATGATCTCAAAATATTTTAATTGGTGTGTGGAATATGAGAATACACCAAGATATCATCCATGAAAACCACCACAAAACATTCCATATATGGATGGAACACTCGGTTCATTAGTTCGGTGAAGGCCATTGGAGTATTTGTGAGACCGAACAACATAACCAAATACTCATAGAAACCATATCTACTATGAAAAGTTGTGTGAGGTATTTCTAATAGTATAACACACACTTGATGATAACTGAATAGAAAATCAATCATTGTGAAAACTACAACTCCTCTGAGAGGGTTATAGAGATCATCTATTCACAGTAGAGGCTAACGGTTTTTCACTATCATATAGTTCAATTTCTAGTAATCATCACATAATATGAGGGTTCCATCCATCTTTTCACAAAATGACTAGAAAACCCCATGGAGAAGTATTGGGATGGATAAAAACCTTTTTTATTAATCCTTTATCTTCTTCATGAGCTATTGCTAATAAGTAGTATCCATTATGTATAAAGGATTGGATATAGTGCAGCTCCTAGTACTAGCTCGATAGAGAAACATACCTATATCAATAAGGGTAATCTGGAAAAGTGGTCTAGGAAAAGGTCCCTGAAATGGTCAACCAATGGAGGGAAATAAATCTGTTATGTTACATATTAATATATATATAAACATACAATTTTGGCAGTAATCATGCCCATCAAATGATGTTCGGGTCCATCTCGGATTTCCTAGACCTCACATTCACCATTGTGAAAAAACTACATTCCCTATTGTGATGTAAAGGTCACCATTCAGAAAAAATAGGCATCAAAATCATGAAAGGGAACCAACTAGTCCATCTTGGGAATTAAATAAAATCATATCATCTTATTTAAATAGGTCCCCATATGATGTGACACACACCTATATCTAGGGGAACTCACTACACTAATGTACACCCACTATTACAATCTCAAACACTATTTCAAGCCTCGTAAAATCAATCATATGTAAAAACAATGAGCCCAATACACTCCACAGTAGACACACAAAAAAATCTATGTGAATCCCTTGTATCAAAAAGTGAAGAAGCTTTAGTGGAGGCTACTAGAATAGTAACTATGATATTAGAAGGTCCCGGATCCTACTCCTCAATGGTTTATTGAATTGTGTATTCATTACATGAACCTAAAACCTATGGTACTGCCTAGATACCCTAAGAATAAACACCATATAATCATAATAAAAATTGGGTATGACTACTATGGCCACAACCTCCACCTAATCCTAATCGAGAAACTTTTCTCCCCACTCCTGAATTTCTAATCGGTTCATACAATCTATCGATTGATATTAGTGGAAATGTTTTTATGAAAAATTGTAGATGGACCATCTTGATGTCGGAACAACAATCGATTATGTCCCTCATACACTGTGGCCTTCTATTTCCTTGCCCACCACAGTGGTATCACCTCACTAGGCTACCTGAGTGTGTGCTCTGACATAATATATCACTATATAAAAGTTCTATATAACACTTCCTACTACATGAAAATGCAGTACTAGATCTAGATGTCACACCACCATGGATCACACCACCAACCTCTCTCGGGTTACAGTCAGTGATAAGAAATCAATTCACTATTCAAAAAATGGTAGATAGTTGAAATACATTCACTTGCAATTAGATTTTATAATTGATACCCTCCTAAAATTTCATGTATCTTTATAGATTTCCACCCATTATAATTGGAAAAAATCAATAGATCTCTATAAATGAGTTTGATTAATCAATAACTGATAACACACCTAGCACTTGGTTATATAACTCTCATGCATTGATAGACCTCAACATCTCGGGATAGAATTTTTCATATAATGCTGTATTAAAATCCATCCAGACCATTTCTTGATGAAGATACATCTATGTGATAACTTCCCACCATCTCATGGGTAAAACATGTAGTATATAAGTAGCATGTTATACCCTCCAGTCGGGAGGCCTCTTTAGATGCTCAAAGATAGACAAAATTACCTATAGTCATGAATCTGCATCTTATGGTCCAAAATCCCCTGAAAAATGGGTGAATGTTGCTTCTGGAACTCACATGTCTACTTTTCTTTAGATAGATCATGTTTCAGCGCTCTGTGAATGGTCAACATAAATCCCAAGAACCCATTGTGGAACTATTCCTCATGACATGTGTCTAGTACAACTACTGGGGTAGTAGATGGAACTAAAATAGGATCCACTGGTAGCTCAAGGCCCACCACCTCTATAGTGTGGTCATCGCCACACTTCTATCATATTATTGGAAGTCTTCTTGGTGGAATGCCTCTAAAAAAACACATTCCTTAATCAAATATAATTATCAGTGTCACAACTCAAAAGCATTTATATTTAACAAAGACAGGTATGATCATTATTCTATAAGAACAGACCCCTCGGAATATTCCATGAGTCAGGTTAAGGGGACATATAGAACATATAAAAGCTATATATATTTTCTACTTCCCACTACTATGTTGGAGTCTGGTCAAGTTACATACCATAATAATCTCAAGTTTCCATTTAATTTCAATTTATTCATATTCAGTTTCATATTTATTTCACATTCCATTTTAATTCATACTCATTTCATTATATAATAGATAAATTTAAAATGTGAAAGCATTTCTTCATTGTCACCAGTCACAATATCATGCATTATGTAATGTTTTCTAAATGTAATTGCAAAATAAATGAATGTGATTTCTATAAATTTCATAATATGATTCATGGGATGGAATACCATCATATCATCATGTTACAACATAATATAACACAAAATCAAATCAATAATAATATCTAAAATGAAGTGTATCACCTGACAATGGAAACAAATTAACTATAATAGTCAAAATACAAAAAATATAATTTTAATTCTAGGTAATTCGGATTTTTCCTATAAATGGTGTACTTACTCATAGGCACTGTTCATTACCAAATCCCAACTTCTTTTTATCCCCCTCTATTTTTTCTAAATAGTAATGGAAACTAGAAAAGAATTCTTTGTTATGAATTTGTAACATCCTAAACACAGATTCCACCCAACGGTTCCCCAAGCCTGATCCGACATATAGAATGAAGAGCATCTCTCCAAATGCCACAGGCTACTTACTAGAAGTGAGGGCCTATGTATTTTAGTTGGGTGACTATGCCCTCAATACTAAAGTGTAACTCTATTTAATATCAATAACATACAAGTAATAAAAGAGTTAAACCATACATATAATTAGTAAATAGTGGAAGATTTTTATAAAAACAATAACAAAGTCATATCATATTCAACCTGAAGATAAATGTCATATTTCTCTAATAAAGTTTCAAAACATGTGTAAATGATAGATTTGGAATACATGTAACAAAACTACAAAATGGACAATTGATTATCATCTATCATCATGTGAATAAACTCTCCCCATCCTCCATTAAGTTAAATAATCAATAGGGAACATGTAGTAGGGATCTTTCCCTTGTCAACACCTTTAATCATATAATCTATTCGGGAACCCAAGGCAGCCTGAACAATGCCTGAGTTATAATCCTAGTAGGTTACCACCCAAGGTCTGTTCCATCCATTGAGTGAATATATATAAACTAGTGTTCATGAAATGATAACAATAATGAAATGATGTACTCAAAAGTAAACATCTCATAATACTAGGTTCTCATTTCGAATTAATTCCATTTAATCAATTTCATTTATGAAAATATTCTCTGTTTTAACAGTCAGACCAATTTCATAAATTATGTTCATTTAATAGTTAAATATTATTTAATTTATAATACATGAGACCTAGATCAAGAATATTTTCCCTCATATAATCATAAATACATTAGATTCATAAATAAGACCATCTAAAACCTATATGTCAATGACCGAATCCAATCGTGTACATGTCTTGGTAGACACATCATAATTGATTTCATTAATTAATCAATTTTTAACAAGTATCCATCAATGTAATTCCAAATTTGGAATCCATGAATCACATTAGGATCAAGATAAACTAACACTATATGATCCCATCCATGGTGATCCTCATGATCTCAAGTATCACTCTTGGTGTGGTATAATGTACCAGCCACTTGAGTCCATCCTCAGGGATACATTAAGAGATCCCAAGTATCACCAAGTAAATATAGGGAAAATTCACGTTGAGTTCATCCTTGGAATTATTTATCGAGTCCAAGTGTCACTCGACATTTAACAGTCAATCCCCTATGAGTATGTCCTTATATAACCAAATCAAGAGTCCATGTGTCACTCAAGTGAAATCATGGTCAACACCGAACGAGTCCATACACAGAATACTCATATGAATCCATGCTTCACTAATTCCTAATAAACATTCATCAAATTAAATAAACTTTAATCAAATTATTTAAACCATTTCATTTAACTATGTAATGTTCAATACTAATAACATGTCATTTACAACTCACCTATGAAGGTTGTTTAAGGCATTTTATAAACTCAAAAGCATTTATACTAAATTACACCCATGGGAATTCCATCAAAATGTGTAATTAAATATTATACTTCGAATTTCATATCATGGGGAATGGGGATGGTTATTCAATCCCTTCGCATGAGTGATTCAATTTAAAATTTATAACATAATTTAATTCAACAATTGATTTTAAAATTCCAATTTATCCATTTAAAACCAATGGCATTGAAAAGTCAGAAAGCAATGGTATCATTTTTTGAAGTCCACCCATGGTGGTCCCGTTATATAATAGACACACCCAATTGGTGTTTATATAATACGTTCCAAAACCAATACCAATTTTTGATGGTATCTTTAATTCAATAGGTTATATCTAAAAAATTTATTCTAGGATTAAAATTCATTTAAGGTGACACGTGAAAATTGGGCGCATTGAACAACGCCATATATAAATGTCACAAATTTTAGGGAATGGAATGAGACACCTACCATAGTACCATAGTTTATAGTTTATCTAGTATTAGCTCATCATATGACTCATATCATATGAAAATCGAAGAAAGGATGAGGAAATGGCATGGATTTGATGAGAAAAATAGTTCTTGAAATGGATATCAGACAGAAAGAACACCTAAAATCCAATAACAGTATTTTATGTGGAGATATAAACATGAGGGTTGCTGTCTAGGAGAATAAATGAGAGGATTTAGGTTGAAATATATTAATTAGTTGAAAATGGTAAAATCATACAAAATAGAGCATCACGTGGTATAGGTGCACAGTTTAAAAATCATGCAACAACCGTGGATGGTCAGCTATGGAAAAAGGGGAACTATATGGTTTTTATACATGATATTAATAACTATGAATGAAATGTTCCAAAAAAACAAATTCATGATTATAGACATGGGCACACGACCATGCGACCCAACCTCCACTGTTTTAACTAACTGTGTGCTAGGTCATTTCACCCAAAAACTTCGGTTTCGTGATCCAGAATAGCCCTGAACACTCCCATAACCTCTATACCCTACAAATGAATTTATATTAGGCCATATTTAAACAATTAAAATAATAAATTATGGAAAATAAAGTATTTTTACCAAAAATAATAACCAGGTTCTTACAAACAACCCCTTAAATTAATTCATCCGTTAATTTCAATCTTAATGGTGGTGAATCATCTGAGAAAAACTCTAGCCACATTGATTGTACATCATCCTCCCTCTCGTTGGTCTCATCATGAAATCAGTTGTGCTACCGTAGAACCCATACTAGTGGAACAAACCGGCCTCAGAGGACCTTCGTGATATGATCCATAATACACATAGGATTCTCCTCAAAGGATGCATCAACCTATATTTAAAACGTCGAGAGATAAAATGAATGAGATGAATCTGAATAATAGCATCATAGTTTAGAAACATGAAATATTTCATGGATGATTTGGTAACTAAAAGGTGGATGTAATCGATAGGCTACTTGTACGACTCTATCTATAATCTTAAACAACCCACAATTACACTGTGAAATATTACTCTATCTCTTGATTCTCCTATGTCCCATCCTCAAACAAAACATATATGAAAAAATGATCCCTGGACATAAACTCTATATGCCATCTATGGTGATCAACCTATGATTTTTTAGGACAATGCGTAGTATCCATCTTCTTCAGTATCAACTGAACTGACTTTTTGGACTCCTAAAAAAGGCGAGGTCCCAACATTCCTACCTCTCCTACCTCTATCCAACATATAGGTGATTCAAATAAAATATGTTATAATTAATCATTAGACTCCACATTTATAGTATCATGAAATCTATTTTGTGGGTGATCTCAACCAAGGGTATGTGCCTCTCCCAAGTGACCTTGAAATCTGGTATGTAGTCTTCCATCATGTCCTCAAAAACATGAATTTTTATGTCCCAGATTTTCCGTAAAAATTTATTTTTAATTATATGGAATTATTTTGAGACTGTAAAATCTGACGGCGCATGATTCCAATGCCCAAAGTGCCTGGAATGATCCATCGAAGTTTGGATGAGTTTTATTTAGCACACTTAAGCAGTTTTCCAAAAAATGATGAATAACAATTAAAAGGTTTCCCAGATCAGAAATCTGAGGGCACCATTGTATTCAGGATGGTGGGGTTACCCTAGGCATAAATTATGTTTAGTCAGTGGGGGCCTCCTGTGAGAAAACCCAAAAAGGCATAACCGTAAGTAAAATAATTAAATAAATTATTTTATTTTTCAAATTCTTATAACTCACAAATGGTAACTCTGATTAAAATTTTGAGACAACCTCTGTACTTGTGAAGTTATTCTTTCTTTAGAAGATTCTATCATTGGATGGAACATGACACCAGTTAAAGTTAGTTTTTGACCGTAAATAAAATAATTAAGTGAAAATTATTTTATTGCACAATCCATAAATTTTAAAAGTTAACTCGAATTGGAAATATGAGAGTACCATTGGGTTTTTTGGGGCCTGTATCACATAGGTAGAGCCTAAAATTGATTGGCGCGGGTAAAAATGACTTCTATAATTTTTCCTAATTTCATTTCAGGTATGTTCAGTAAAGAAGCGAGTGGCATTATATAACTTTTTAACTGGTGCTCGGAATTGAAATCTGAGGGTATAGTTGAGCTCACAGCATTGATCTTCTCAAAAATGAGGTATAACATCGATAGTAGTGGGTTGAGAGAAGATGCTAGTTTTTCCATTTTTCATGGAGGATTAAAAAAAATAAATATATTTTATTTTAAATATCCTCCCACCTCTCCTTTTAATTAATAGTGGTACGGACCACCTGAACTCACCTTTACTATGAGGGAAACCTTGGAATTATCCCATGTTAATTATCCAACAATTAATTTATCTACTAATTAATTAAGTGGATCATAAGCTCTTAGTTGGGGGGATTGTTGGAAAATGGAACCTTTTGGGATATCTTTTGAGCAATTTTGGTTGGTGGAAGAACATCTTCCAATGATGAACATCCTCCAGATCAAGAATGAGTATGACACACGAGCTCGGATTTGGAGCGTGGTGGGGGATCAATGAACGTAGATATCTTCACCTCCTACCATGCGACATCTCCAACAAATGTCAAGGTAGAGGTATTAATTTTGAAATATGATTGAATTTGTTTTTTCATTCTTCATATTATGGAATCACAATGGCGATGGCCAAAATAACAAGGCCATCATTCCTCACTAATACCTTGCCTCTTTTCTTTTGTTCTTCACACATTCATCATGTGTTCTTCAATTCCCAACAATTAAACACACTAGAAACAAAATATTTTGTTGAGCGTGATGTATAGACGCGGACCCCTCGACCTAAGGATTGTGAATATGAAATCTTCACATTTTTGGGCTTAGAATGAAGATGAAGTGGTCCGTGGAAGGGGTAATTTTGAGTTGAAATTCCCACATGTCTTTGGGGTGCAGCTGTAGGGGAGATAGGAGATGCGACTACTGTCCAATGTGGCTGGTGAAGGCGGTGCATCTTCCAGGAAGACAGTGGTATGCAGTTTTTCAGGTGTGGTTACAAGGAGGTGCGAGCAGGTCCCTATTCATCCCAGAGGAATCGTGATCGGCATGATAGGCGGCTGTAGGTTGATATTTTACATTGATAAAGGAGCTATAAAATCATGGAAGGAGTTAATTTGAGATATAAAGGAATTGAAAGGAAATGAAATTAAAAGTAAAATTAATAGGGAAATAAAAGGGGGAGTTGCTTTGTGGAATTATGTGGAGAAAGCATACCATGCGTGAATCTCCATTTAGATTAATTTAGAATGAAAATAAAAACAAAATAATAATAATATAAATATTGTTAATATTATTTTTGGTTGAAAGATCTTTTTTTCTAACTTATCTGTGTGACCTCGGTTTCATGAACTGTGAGGAGCACTATGACCCTAAATTCGTGACAGATATTATGAGTCCAATATTGGATGTCTTTTCCGGGTTTTGGGATCAGGTACCCAAAATACTCAATAATAATAATATATTATTATTATTAAATCTTTGAACCTCCATAACTCTTGCGTGAAATGTATAATTGAGTTACCGTCATTGGAAATGTGATCCTCTAATTAATACTATCGATTAGAGTCTAATGTTGAATATTAAATTCTGGTTTGTGGCTCGGGTCCAAAACACACCCAATAATATTATTAATAATATTATTAAGGGATCTTGTATTCGGAATATCTCCCTTGTACGGTGTTTAAATGATGAACCGTCTATGGCGTAGAAATCCTTGAGACGAGGCAGTTCTTTTGGTATACCTTAATTGAGATTTGGATAATGATGGGGTACAGTAGAGTTGGATTGAGCACGAATCCATCTTGGCCCTCAGGACTAAAAGGTTAATAACTTAGAGACTGGGCATACGAATGATGCAATGTTTATTGAGTTGAGACCACTATTACATGGATGCCCTTTGAAATACTTTTTCAGGGGATTTCGTGGAAGTTGGAGTATTCGACCTATGTCTTGAGGAGTGGACCCTCCCGAAATCAAGAAAGATCAGTGCCGGAACCCTGTAGATGGTTGTAACAACAGAAAAGGATAATTTGTTGGTCTATTCTTGGGATCCTTTATGGGTATATATTCGAGAGTCTCACTTGGATCCACTCTAGTAATCCATGTGGGACTACTCTAGGATCCTATGTGGGTCTGTTATACTAGGATCATGTGTGGGTTAATGATGTACTAGGATCATTTGTGGGTCTGATGTACTAGGATCCTATGTGGGCCTGATGACGTACTAGTATCCTAAGTGGGTATGTTGATTTAATATCCTTCGTGAGTATGCTTCTTAACAGAGTAAGATGATTCATTAGTTACATCTAATCATCTCTACTACTGTACCTAGAAAGAATCCTTGTTTGAGCTATGTCCTTACCTTCATGGTGATACCTTTATGGTTTTCTTTTGTGTGTCATACATGTGTGGTAATTTCGTTCATGGTGATACCTTGGTGGCATTCTACTGTATGGAGTACCTGTGTGGTTCTTGACTTCATGGTGATACCATTGTGATATTTTTCTGTGTGGCGTACATATGTGGTACTTTCCATCCTGTTGAAATCTTTTTTGTTATTCTTATTTTTGGAATACCTCTATGGTACTAACCATCATGTTGATACCTTTGTCGTATTCTTCTGTGTAGAGTACCTGTGTGGTACTTTCCGTCGTGTTGATACCTTAGTGGTATTCTTTTGTGTTGTGTACCTTAGTGGTACTTACCTTTATGGTGATACCTTTGTGTTATTCTCCTGTGTGATGTATCCTTATGATACATACCGTCACGGTGATACCATTGTGTTATTCTCCTGTGTGATGTATCCTTATGATACATACCGTCACAGTGATACCATTGTCTTATTATTATATGTGGGGTTAATTTTTTGGTACTTACCTTTGTGTTATTACATTCGTGGTATTCCTACCTTTGGGGAATAGTTGAGCTTTGGGCTTTTGATTTGGGCCTTGTCTTTCCTAATGAATGATACAGGTATACTTGATAACATGCATATATGTCTGGGCATATACCTATGTAGGGTTGTTAGATGTTTACATACATTTTGGATTATCCTTTGTGGATTTCCTTTGAAATTTAAGGGTCTCGGGGCCCTTACTGACTATCATTATACTCTCCCGAGCATGGGTTATGCCCGCACATTGGTGTGTTTGGTGTAGACGATAGACAACGCTGAATGAGGATGAGAGTACCAGGACTGGAGGTAACTCGGAGGTGGAAATTAGATGAAGCGTACCGCAAAGACCACCATTCGAGAGTTGTACCTACCCTTCAGGTAGGATCCATTGCAGGTGTTCACAAGTGCTATTTTAGTTTACTTTTACTTTTCGGTTTTCTAGTACTTTCTAGTTGGGTGTGTATTCGGAACCCTTTTTCATACCGTACAAACTCTTTTTACTTTAATTTTTACTTGTTTTTGTATCTTTATGTGTTCTTGGGTGCCTGTGTTTATAGGTTATAAATTCAATGCCTTCCCAATTTTAGGTTATACGCCTTTTAGTGCTACTTTCCAGCCCCTGGTCTATGGAAGTTGGGCTTGGGGTATTCACGACACGGGCCCCGGGGGACGGGTCGGGACAAATTGGTATCATAAGAGTTGGTTCTACCGTTGAACATTGGACTCTGATCTTTTAAGAGAAATAGTGTAAAGTGTTATTAGTTTGTTTATTATTTTTGAGAATATAGTGTTGGTGTGGCGGCTGATGTATCCATACACTAGGACCCTGACTTATGATTTCTAACTCAGGGCACGAAAATAATGATTGCGTGTGTGTTTTGAAATTTTTTATTTTGTTTTCTTGAGTCATATCACCAGGTATAACTTAATGCCCGTGGAACACCTACTCTTTATCAGGATTCCATTCCGTAGATATCCATCTTGGATTCTCGAGAGATTACACGATGACGGCCCACCGAGCAATGAGGCTCCAGTGCAGGGCCCTCTTGCTATGTTGGAACCTTCGTGTGGTGTACCAGTAGCACCACCACTAGTAGAGAAACAAATACCACTAGCCACACTGGCGGACTGTGCATGCCTACTGAGTGTGTAGCACAAGGTCCAGTTGCAGAAGCCTCCAAGGTTTCTAGGAGAGACAGTTTCCCACGCACCTGAGTGGTGGATGAAGGTAGTTTCTTGAGTTTTCTGACTTGTTGTGACACAAGTAGATTAGATGGTGATCTTAGCTACTTGCCTTTTTTTCATTGACTGACCATGAGGATGGTCAGAATAGTGATGAGGCATTGGTACATAGATCATTTCCTGAGATAGTACCTTCAGGTAGTGTGTCGGCTATATTACTTCATGTTGTTCAGCAGTTACAACTGACATTATCGGTAGAGAACACATATAGGCTTTCTACCTTACGCGTGATTCAACATTAGATACCCCCAGGTTCAGAGGTGAGCCCCACTCACAGGCGGCTGAGGACTGGCTTGAGGATATCACTGAGAGTTCTCTAGAGCTTCGAAAACTATGGCAGGATGACATGTTAACAGCTTATTATTCATTCAGGTGTATCGATCATTACCGGTACTCGATGAATAAGATACGATCAATGCTTCAGTGCTCACACTTTTGAGTGCAGTGTGTTTAAGGACGTCCGAGCTAGAACTATTCCTCCATGTATTCCTACTTATGTTGGGGTGATTGAGAGTGCATTTGTGGTTTAATGATCGTTGGCTGAGCGGATACAGCCAGTGAATGTCAGTATTGGGAAAACAGGAAACTGGCGCTAGTCTCAGAGGCTTGGGCATGTAAAAATGATTCGGGAAGATGAAGTGTTAGGGATAGATGAATCTAAAGGACCATAGTTGTGGAAACAGAGCTAGAGGAGTAGCATGAGGTGGTGTAGATTTTGATATATTACAATCACCACCCTTTGTGGTCCCCGCCTGGCTCAGGGAGATATAGGATAGGGGAAGAGATTAGCTACATGTGGTCAAGGAGTGCGAGCCAAGGGCTCTAAAAAATGATTCAAGGTATGGTCTGTGTCTACTACTAGATGTCGTACCAACAAACATAGGTACCAATAATTCATTCCATCCACAAATCCTGACCAAGAAATAGAGTTTCCAGTTAAACCATTGACCTGAACCTCATGTCTAGAGATACCATTGGGAGTAGAATCGATAATCACACTTACGCCAGCGATGTGATCAGACCCATGAGGTGATATTTTCGGTAGGAACCTCTCGGTAGCAGCGTCGAGGCCTTATGACATTAGTTTGGGTATGACTAGACATCAACAATTTATACTTATATTGACTGTATTAGGAAAAAAGGTTGTTTTATATCAAAAATGTTAGGATGAAGTTTTCCTTAGTCTGTGAAACAGGGAGCCCAGGTCGCACAGGTTAAAATCATGCATAGGATAGTGCAGCCGATCACTTTTGAGTCGGCAAGACATACCCTTGTGGTAGTAGGAGGTTTTAGTTTTCAGTTCCCATTGTGAGTGGCTATAGTTCCTATAGGACTATTACCTTGACACAGTCTATACTCCTGGGAAAGGGAATGTGGTATCAGTTGAAATGAGTAGGAGGTCTGGACTGTAGTTGTTGAGCAAGGAGATAGTGTATCTAACTTCATTATAGATATACTATATGGATAGTGATGGAGAAACTTATCTTCAGTGCATTAAAATCACACACCCACTTCTTCGTCGAGTCGGAGAGGCATAGCTTGAGACATTGACTAAAAGGTCTGGCACGCTCAGATATCCTCTAGAGGTTCTCCTGAAATATTTTCTGAAGGTGGGGAGCACATCATCGTTTTTGGAGGATGAAACATGGAAGTAGTGATGCTTCAAGAGGAGGTGTTGAGAGAGATCCATGCATCCACTTTAGCAGTACATCCTAGAGTGGTGAAGGTGTTCCAGGACTTTCGATGTCAGTATTATTGTCCAGGAATGAAGGAAGTAGTGGAAAAATTCTCTTGTTGATATGAGATAGAGAACCATGGAGTTTCAGGAGGGCGACCACGTTTTCATGTGAGTCTCTCCTTGTCGGGGACTATGGAGATTTGGACAAGGTGACATGTTATCACTAAGGTTTATCAGTCTTTTTCTAATACATCGAAGGATAGGTGAGGTTGCATACTGCTTGGATCTTCCACATAAGTTTCGGAGGGTGCATGGCATCTTCCACGTATCCCTGCTGAGGAGATATGTGCCCGACCCATATCACATCTTCAACCATGACGAGCATGACTTAGGCGATGGGGCGATGTTTATGGAGGTTCCAGTAGATATTGAGGATCAATAAGAGAATTTCCTTCATGCATGGATGATACCTCTAGTGTATGTACGTTGGAAGCACATGAACCACCAGGAGATCACAGGGGAGTGGGATGCTTGGTTTCATGATCAGTATCCCCCATTTGATTTCGTAGCCTATGTTGAGGATTTTGGGGACATAAATCCTTAATATGTAGAGAATGTATTGTCCCGAAAATTCAGTATAGTTTTTTAATTATATGGAATTATTTCAAGATTATGAAATATGACGGCGGTCTATTCCGAAGCCCGGAGTGTTCGGAATGATCCGTCGAAGTTTGGTAGATTATTATTTAGCGCCCGTAAGTAGTTTTTCTGAAAAAATTGGATTACTCTAAAACAGCTTCCCCGATCAGAAATCTGAGGGAATCGTTGCACTTAGGATGGTGGGTTTACTCTAGGTGCGACTTATGTTTAGTCGGTGCGGGCCTCCTGTGAGAAAACACAAAAATTTCATAACCGTAAATAAAATAATTAAATAAATTATTTTATTTTTCAAATGATTATAACACACAAACGGTAACCCGGATTAAAAATATGAGACCACTACTAAACTCATGAGGGAATGCTTTCTTTAGGAAGTTACTATCATGGGCGGGTGCATCCCACTAGTGAATGTTAGTTTTTGGTAGTAAATAAAATAATTAAGTGACAATTATTTTATTGTAAAATCCATAACTTTTAAACTGTAACTCGGATTGGAAATCTGAGAGTATCGTTGGGTTCTTTGAGGCGTGTTTCACTTAGGCAGAAACTAACCTTTACCGGTGCGGGTCAAGGGTGACTTTTATAATTGTTCTGAACTTTTTTTTCGAGTAAATTCAGTAAACGTGCGAGAGACACTATATTACTTTTCAACTGGTACTCGGAATTGAAATCTGAGGGCACCGTTGAACTCGAAACATCTATATTCACTTAAAGTAGATTTAACCTCGACATCAGTGTGATGAGAGAAGAAGTTGTTTTTTGCATTTTTCATGGGGGATTAAATAAAATAAATATATTTTATTTTAAATATCCTCCCACCTCACCTTTTAATTCTTAGTGGTGGGGACCACCCGAACTCACCATTGATGTGATAGAGCCCGTGGAATTATCCCATGTAAATGAGAAAACAATTAATTGATCTAATAATTAATTATGTGGCTCCTCACCTCTTATGTGGGGGGATAGTAAGAAAAGGTGGGATTTTGGGAGAGCTTTTGGGAGAGCTTTTGGGAACATTGGGATTGTGGAAGAACATCCTCCAATGAAGAACATCCTCTAGATCAAGAACTGGGATGACACAGGAGCTCGGATTGGGAGTGTGGTGCAATCGCAATGAACGTTGACATCTTCATCTCCTTCCTCCCGACATGACCAACAAACATCAAGGTAGGGATTTTAATTTTGAAATATGAATGAATTTATTTGTTGAATCTTTATATTAAAAATTCACAACGACGATGGCCAAACTAACATGGCCTTCATTCCAAACTTATACCTTACCTCATTACTTTTTTTGCACGTTCATCGTGCGTTTTCAATGACTAATAATTAAGCGCACTGGAAACACAATATTTTGTTGAGCACGATGTATGGACGTGGATCCCTTGACCTCTGGATTTTGAATATACGATTTTTACATTTTTCGGGCTAAGAAAGAAAATGCAGTGGTCCGCAGAATGGGAAAGGTGGCTGTGATATTCCTGTGTGTCTTTGGGGTGCAAATTCAGGCGAGATAGGTGGGGTGACTGTGGTCCGGTGTGGCTTGTACATGCGGCATGGAAGATATGTGGACAACGGGGTGTAGTTTTTCTAGTTTGGTTACAGGGAGGTGCGAGATAGGCCCTATTCATCCTAACAGAAGCATGATTAGTGTGATCAGTGGTTGGAGGATGAGATTTTACATTGATGAAGGATCTGGAAAGTCATTGAATGAGTTAATTGGATAGATAAAAGAATTTAAATGAAATAAAATTAAATGTAAAATGAATAGGAAAATAAAAGGGGGAGCAGCTTTGGGGACTCATGTGGAGAAATGATACCATGTGTGAATCTCAATTTAGATTGATTAAGAAAGAAAATAAAAACAAAACAATATTAATATTAATAATGTTATTATTATTTTTGGTTGAAAAGAATTTTTCATGTGTAACTTATCCTTGCAACCTCAGTTTCATGAACCTTCAGCATCAGTATGACCTTGACTATATTGCAGAAATTATGATTCCAATATTGGATGTCTTTTTTGGGTTTCTGGATCGAGTCCGGAAACACTCAAAAAATAATAATATATTATTATTTTTAAATCTTCGACCCTTCTTAACTATTGTGTGTGACATCCAATTGACATACTATCAGCAACGATATGATCTTGTCACTACGACTGTCGATTTAATTATAATTTTGAATATTAAATTTTTGTTCTTGTTTTGGGTCCATGGAACACCCAATAATATTATTATTGTGGGATCATTTATTCGACAAATATCCCTCATATGATGTCAAAATGATGAACCATCTATGGCAGTGAATTCATTGAGATGAGGCAGTCCTTTTGGTATACCCCTCTTTAGATTTTGATAAATTTTGGGTATAGTCAGGTTGGATCGGGCATGAATCCAACTGGGACCTCAGGACTAAAAGGATTATAACTTACCGATCATGCGTCTGAATGACCCACCGTCTATTGTGTCGATACCCCTATTACGTGGTTGTCTTTTGGGATACCACTTCGTTGGAAAACATGGAAATTGGAGTATTCGACCTTTGTCTTGAAGAGTGGGCCCTCCCAGAATCAAGATAGCATACTGCAGGAACCCTTTAGTTGGTTCTAACATGAGAAAAGGATCCTTTTTGGTTCTGTTCTTGGGATCATTTTTTAGTCTATATTCAATATACTCACTTGGATCCGCTCTAGGAATACACTTAGTACTACTATAGGATCCTGTGTGGGTCTGATATACTAGGATCATGTGTGGGTCGGATGATGTACTTGGAGCTTGTGTGGGTCTGTTGATGTACTAGGATACTGTGTGGGTCAGATGATTTAGGATCCTACGTGGGTCTGCCTCTTTATAGTGTAAGATGATTCAGTGGTTACATCTAATCATCTCTTCTAATGTACCTAGAATGAATCCTTGTGTGTGTTTATTCAATACCTTCATGGTGATACCTATATGGTATTCTTCTGTGTGGCATACCTATGTGGTATTTTCCTTCATGGTGATACCTTGGTGGTATTCTTCTGTGTGGCATACCTGTGTGGTACATTCCTTCGTGGTGATACCTTTGTGGTATTATTTTGTGTGGCGTACCTGTGTGGTACTTTCATTCATGATGAATCCTTTTTGGTATTATTCTGTGTGGCATACATGTCTGGTACATACCTTCGTGGTGATACCTTTGTGGTATTTTTCTGTGTGGCGTACTTGTGTGGTACATTCCTTTGTGGTTATACCTTGGTGTTATTATTCTTTGTGGCGTACATTCATTGTACTTACCTTCGTGGTGATACCGTTGTGGTATTATTTTTTCTGATTTATCCTTGTGGTACATACCTTTGTGGTGATACCTTTGTAGTATTCTTTATGTGGAATTACCTTCATGGTATTCATTCCTTTGTGGAACATTTGATCTTTGGGATTTTGAGATGGGCCTTCTGTTTCATCAAGAATGAGATTGGTATACTTGATAACATGGGTATTTGTATGGGAATATACCTATGTAGGGTTGTCATATGTTTACATGATTTTTGGATTATCCTTTGTGGATTTTGTGAGACCTATAACGGTCTCGGGGTCCCTACTATGTATCGTTATACTCACCCAAGAAAAGGCTACACCCTCACCATGATGTGTTTGGTGGAGACGACAAATAGCACTGATTGAGGAAGAGAGTAACATGGCTAGAGGTAGCTCAGAGGTGGAAATTAGATGAGGCGTATCGTAGAGACGGTTGTTCGAGATCTATACCTACCCTTCAGGTAGGATCCTTGGGTGGTTTCACATGAGCTGTTTCAGTTTACTTGATCTTTTCATTTTTCTTGTACTTTCTAGTTGGGCTTGTATTCTGGACACTTTTTCATACCGTACACTCTATTTTAACTATACAGTTTACTTGTGTTTGTATCTAGCTATGTGCTGGGTTGTGTGTATTAACAGGTAATAAATGCAATGTCTTCACAGTTTTAGGGAATACGCCTTCCTGTGCTAGTCTCCAGCCCTGGGCCTATGGAAGGTGGGTTTGGGGTAGTCACGGCCCAGGCCCCAGGGGATGGGTCGTGACATAAATCATGCGCTCAGACTCCACATATTTCTAAGGGTGGTATGATGTGCTCAGAATCACCAATATACCCAATGAACACAATTTCACTTTTCAGAAATGTAATGAAAACTCGGTGTCCCTATTATAAATAATAGTTCATGGGACTCAATGAAGTTATACTATCTCACGGATATTCAACATCACAAGATCATCCACACTATAGGTTTCACTGATTAGATAGAAATGTGTAACATATATAAGACTATCAACAAAAACCCATATGGAATCATTTATTTGGTTAGACCTTAGTAAACCTATCACAAAATTCACCACGACATCATTCCATTTCCACTCATTAATGGGATGATACTGTAAATATATGACTGGCCACTACTGTTCCCCCTTTACCTATTGATAGGTGGAATACCTGATGAAAAAACTAGCAACACCGCCTTTCATTCCATACCGCCAGTATTAGTGATGTAAATCCTAATACAACATGGTGAAACTAGGATATACCTCCAAATATTAAGCACGGAAATCTCACATTGACTCCTCAGACATATCTTCTGAAACCCAAACAAAATTATGTTCTCAAATAATCTTATCTTATTCTATGGTCCAACTAAGAAGAGGGTCATCACCAGATTCTATACATGTTCAAGGAGGAAGATGAATCTTTTTTAGAACCATCATCTCAAGTGTGGATATTACTACCCTATGAGCACATGTATCTGGCATAGATGATTGAGTATATAGAGGAAACCATCCTTGAAGACATGCATATTGTGAGGAAATTTGCTGAAGTGTTTTTCGAGGAATTTCATGGTCTTCCTCATAGAAGATATGTTGAATTCTATATTTTTCATACACGTGCAGTGTTGTCAATATCCCAGACTCTATATATAATGGATGTTGTGGAGCTTAAGGGATTGATGAAACAACTATAGGATAATCTGAATAAAGGGTTTATACGCCCGACTACTTCACTATGGTGTGCACCAATCCTCATCCTAAAAAATAAGGATGTGTCAATGTGAATTTTCATTGACTATCGTGAGCTTAACAAAAACATGAAAGAGAACAAGTATCCTATCCCACGAATTTATGTCTTTTTTGGTCAGCTTCATGGAGCACAATACTTCTCCAAGGTGGATTTGAGGTCTGGATATTATCAGGTAAGGGTGATGAAGGATGATTTTCCCCAGACTTATTTTCATACAATATACGGGCACTATGAATTCATAGTAATTCCTTTAGGACTCACTAATTCTCCATCAATATTCATGGAATTGATGAATAGTGTCTTTAGAGATTACCTCAACAAATCTTTGGTAGACTTTATAGATGATATTCTAATATACTCCAAATCCAAGTATGGTCATGAAGAGAATCTAAAAACTGTACTAGAGACCATGAGAAAAGTTAAGCTCTATGAAAAGTACATCAATAGTGAGTTCTTCTTAACGGAGTTTTCATTATTGGGTCATATCATCACAAGAAATAGGATATCTGTGGATCCCTCCAGGAAAATTGCAATAGAGTGATGGACGAGACCCTCACCCGTAACGGATATCCGTAGTATCCTTGGGTTAGCATGATATTATCGTCGATTTGTGAGAAATTTATAATGATTTTGAAATCCTATAACCAAGCTACCTCGAAAGGGAGTCAAGTTATCGTAGATTAATTAATGAAAAGAAAGAATGAAGGAGTAGAAAAGGAGGTTTATCACTACACTCATTCTCACTTTACCCATAAGTGGAGAACTTTTTTATGTATTCAGTGATGCTTTGAAGAAGGGCATGGGTCGTTTGTTGATGAAAAATGAAAAATTCATTACTTATGATTCAATGGAATTGAAATTTCATGATCAAAACTATCAAACACATGATATATATTTGTCCACAGTGATCTTTGATTTAAATAATTGGCAGCATTATCTCTTTGGGGAATAGTGTGAAATACATATAGACCATAAAATTCTCAACAATATATTCACAAAGAAAGAGTTGAACATGAACCAACAAAGATTGTTAGATCTGATCAAATACTATGTCTTCTAAATCCATTACCACCCTGTGAGAGAATACAATGTGGCAGATTCTCTATATATAAAGGACCCATCAATTCTATAATTGATGAGAATTGAGAAGGATCCAATATTCTTATTTTTGATAAATATGGACATGGGAATCATAAATAAAGGAACATCATCAATCCTTTCACAAATGATTTTTCAACCATCTATTTTGGAATGGTTAAAGGATTCTCAAAGAATGGATGTGGAAATTATGAAAAGGGAGGAAGCTATCAGAAAGACGAAATCCTCTGAGTTTTTGGTTGACCAGGATGGAAAAGTGAGATTTGGGTCATGATTATATATACCATCTGATCCAGTGATATTGAAGGAGCTTTTGAATGATGCACATAGCTCAACCTTCTCAATTCACCCTGGGAGCACAAATATGTATCGGGATCTCTGAGAGCATTATTTGTGGGACAATGTGAAAAGGGATATTGTTGAATATACAATAAACTACCTGGTATGTAAACAAGTGAAGGCTGATAGGAAAAAGTATAAGGGGATGATAGAACCACTACCCATAACAACATGGAAGTGGGACAACATTACCATGGACTTCATCCCTGGACATCCAATGACATACAGAGGAAACAATGCTATATAGGTAATTGTGGATTGTCTTATGATAAAAGATCAGTCTATCACGATTCTAGAGGACTTATCATTGGATCAACTTTCACATATTTACATCAAAGAAGTGGTAAGGCTGTATGGAGAACCACTATCTATTATATCTGGTCGTGATCTGAGATTCACCGACATGATCTCGAAATGTCTCCAACATTATCTAAGAACTGAATTGAACATTAGGATGGCCTGTCATCCTCAAACCGATGGCCAATCTAAGAGAAATATTCAGAAACTGGATGATATGTTAATATCATGTTTTATGGACTGCAAATGAGGATGGGACCAACATCTTCCTCTAGTTGAGTTCTCTTACAACAACAGTTTCCATTCAAGCATCTGAACGGAACCATATGATGCCCTTTTAGTGAAAAGGTAAAAAACACCAGCATGTTGGGATGAAGTTAGTGAGCATAAGCAGCTAGGACCTGATATGGTCCAAGAAATGGTTGAGATGGTGAAAACCATTCAGCAGCATATCAAGGAAACCCAAAGTCGACTGTAGTGTTATGCAGATATATGTCAACGAGACCTTGAGTTCAAAGTTAGAGACTTTCTATTTATAAGCATATCTCTATGGAATAAGGTAATGGGGTTTTGAAGTAATGGGATGTTAATTCCTAGGTACATCCTCCCCTTGTGATTCTTGATCGTGTTGGGGGCGTGGCCTATCGACTAGCGCTTCCACCCACTATGTCCAAAGTACATAATGACTTTCATGTATCACACTATTGTAATCACATACCAAACCCGTCACATGTACTCTGTTCAGAGGTAGTACTGTAACACCCCAAGCTTCTACGGTACGTTTCCCTTCGAATAATGCGATAGCGTGTGTTGTACGCAACCTCGAGTTCTAACACACACCACAACTAATTAAACTAGCCGTTGTGAATAGTAATACCTACTTTTTGAAATCATATATATTCTATATTTCAAAATGGACTTCATTTTTGGATTCGGAATATCAAAATTAGCCTAGGGTGAAATTTTGGTACATTTCGGATAACTTTCATATTTTGATGAATAGTGAAAATTTCTAAATTTTAATTAAAAACAACTTTTTTAATCAAAATAATTAATAGTGATAAATTATGAATTTGAGTGGTTTTAAAGTATATTTAGAATATATTTTTACCATTCAATTTAATGTTTATCATTGGGCATAATTTTACAATTAAACCGAACATAAACAAGTGTCAATCTTTTGATAGTTATTATCTCTTAAAAACACGCTTTTTGTTTTAACAGCGGGAATTAATTTTAAATTAATTTCTGCCACTTCTGTGATTTGAATTTAGGAAAATGGATTCCATATTTGGAATCAGGATGTTCAAATTGTGTAAATAGGTAACTTTTATTTTTAGACATTTTGAATAGTTACTGTAGTAAATATTTTATTTACCATGGTTAAAGGGTAAATCCGGTAAATAAGGGTTAAAAAATAATATTATAATAATAAAAAATTACCCTAAAACGTGTCCTAACCTTATTGGTGGACACATACCCGACCATGGGCATCCTTTGGTCAATTTGGGGACCCCTTGGAGCCACTTGTATGTGGTAGGGACACTTTATATTAATAAAGTTAAAATAAAAATAAAAATGGCATAAGCTTACATCTTTTAGAAGAACAATTTTTACATAGGGTTATACATGTTGGATTTTCGATTATAAATATTAATTAGAAAGCTAAAAAGATTTCCTACATAATTATATTTTATTTATAATTTTTAGACATTATATAATTTATTTTATTTATGACACAATGATGATGCAGTAATTACTAAAATAGTGAAAAATAAAAATAATTGATCTTATAAATACCCAAATAATTATAATATGAAACTTTTAATGAATTAAACTAATTTTCTATGATAATATGATATATTAGGATTGATTTAATTGACTTTGTTCGAAGTAATCAATCTGTTAGGAGTTTCACAAAAATCAACTATTGAATAGTGTCAAAATTGACATAAAAGAGTTCTTAAAACAAATATTATATTATTAATTGATATTAAATTCCTAAAAATCTAAGGTTCGGCCAAGAGACTTATATTATGATAGGTTAATCATTAATGGACCACTTGGGGGTCTCTTGGATGTATATAGTAAGTTTATTAACCATAATATATAAAATACAAAGAGACATTGTAAAAGTGAAACTAATTAACTTAGAGTTAATACTTAAAGATAAGGTTAATATAAGTAGCCAAACCTGTCTAAATTCTATTGGATGAGTTGTTTTCGACCTATCCCCACCTCATCCTTTGAATAGTCAACTTTGGAGCCTTTAGAAACCGAATATGAATTTATTATAAATTAATATTTCTAGCTTTTCCAAAGGTGCCCCTCACCCCTCTTATAAAAGGGCACTCCTCCTTCTCATTTCTTCACACCTCTAAAGCCTTTTGGTTCGGCCAAACTCTGCCCAAATACTCTCCCAACATCCCTCAATACAACCTAGAGGCCTTAGTTTGATCAGAAAGCCAACCTAAGGAGCCCTTTTGATCAAATCAAAAGGAAGAACCCGAAGAAGAGGTAATGATCTCACCACCCTTTTCTAAGTTCATTTCTTCTTCCACTTCTTCTTCATTTGTTCTTACCATTCTGAAATAATAACTCCAGTATCTCACATATACTGTGATGTTATTATAAATATGGTACAATCATATTCAGTATTCTATCCACCCTTTGAATAACATGTCACCATACGTGCGTACGTACGGCTTACCGTCTCCACGTCGTGGTGTAATTGTTATTCAATATAATATTATTTGGATGGGTATAATAATGATGTGTAACTCATGTAAATAATAAATATAACATGTTAATGATTCTGTATATATGATATACCATCCATTTATATATTATTTTAATATCAAAAGAATGATATTGTCGCTCGTGCGTACGTACGGACTACCGTCTCCACGAACGCGATGAGATTCATTCTCCATCGTATCCATTCAAGTATAATTATCATTTGATGATTTAAAAATGATGTTTAAGGACTGTATATCATTCTGGATATGAATAAGATTCAACAACCATGGCTTATGTAACAAAACATATAAAAGAAAATGAGTAAGTTAACTCCCGAAACGACGATAATTCTAAGATATTATTAACAAATCAATGTTAAAAGATCATATATGATATCATATTAATATATATGATTCTTGTATAATTTAATAACAACTATTTCACCATTATACAGGAGGTTAACCTACCCCAACCAAGGAAAAGTACAAGGTAAGGGTTATTTCACAATCTCTTCATTATCCGAGGTTGTATTATACGTAATAATCTACTGGGATCTCTTTATCATCCACATCCATGTTTCTTCGAAATGTATTTCAAAACATTTTTACTATTTATAACCTTGTTTGACTTTTTATAAGAGGTTTATAAGGGAATCTTTCCTTCGTTTTCAAAACAAGGTCCTTTTTAACCTTTTCGACAGAATTGAGGTAAGAATGTTTTTTTTAACTTATACGGCGGGTACGGTTATTTTACGCCATTATAAAATCTTCAAAGCTTTCCATACAAGCTTATAAGAATATTTTCAAAGAAAATGTTTTATTTTATATGGATCTTAAATGATTTCAAAATAAAAGGAGATGTTTCTTTAAAAAGAATTTTGATTTCATCTATGTCAACATCCTTTGATGGATTTTAAGATTATTTGAAGTTGATTTATTGTGATACAAAACATCTATATTGTATTGAAGGTTTTGTGATATGTTTGAATATGGATGTGCTATTTTTATACCATTTATAGTTTATGGTGAAATTATTAACATTTCGTATACTAGTTTCAATACGAATGTTTATGTTATGTTTAAACCTTTTCATATGGGAATGCATTGGACTTAATAAGTGACGGGTGGAGCCCGCTATAGCTCCTCGATGCATCGGTAGGTCTCATGAGACAAACTAGTGTCTTGGCACAAGGCCTTGACAAAATCTTATTTGTAGTCTTGGAACGAGGCCTTGGCTATGTGGTTATGATAGTCTGGCATTATGCATTCCAACATTATGAAAGTGGTTATTTATTTTTGCATGTGATTATTCGATTAGTGGAATATCCATGTGAATAAGTAAATGGCATTATTTCATTTTACTTTTGCCATACTATGTTGAAGTTCAATTTTAAAAGGATTTTGTTTTAGTTATACATTGCCTTAAATGTTTATTCTTATTGATGAATGTTTCCGCTATATTGTTATCCTTACTGGGCATTTGAGCTCACCCCTTTTCTATGTTTTATTTTTCCCCAGGATGTGAAGAAGTAAATTATGAATGACCTGCAGGGATATTATGAGGGGATAGTAGTGTGGATTATGGAGACATTATGTTGTTGTAGTAGTTTTTCATTTTATGATGTAATGTAAAACTTATGAATATATCTAGTGTTTCCAAGGCTACTAAACCAATCGGTCTTTCGAGATTTGATCTTTCTTGTGATCATGCCAATGTTATGTAAGTAATGCACCGACTCTAGGTAGCTGGGGTCGGGGCGTTACAGTTGGTATCAGAGGATGTTTAGTACAAACCTTGGAAACTAGATTTATATAAACTCTGATTAGAGCACGTAGAACTAAGATGAACTTTGAGGATTAGTATAGAAGAACTTCCTAGAATTTTGGTATTGTAGAGATTTTGTGAGTTTTCCGAGCAATACATCCCTGTCTGGATACGAGCAGGTAGAGGCGGCTCTGGCACAGATGTACCTAGGGGTAAAACCCGAAAACACCGCTTTGAGCTAGACCCGAACGGGAACTGGTGCACGACAACGGGCCTTGCTGCACTCTTGGTTACGACACTCCCGGGGGATATGCTTAGGATAACTCTCATTTTCTTTACAAATCATTATGAAGGGTTTATGAGTATATACTTCCTCAAAGAAAACATTTTTATGATTATGGATTATATCCATAAATAGTTCAATTTATGTTAAGTGTTTTATAAGTATGGGATTATGTATTTCGATTCATAAACTGATCTAGTTTATGCAATTGTTTAGAAATGGCGCCCAGTAGAAGGAATGAGAACTCCAGAAATGCACATGATCCAAAGAGAAGGAAGGATCATATCTTTCATGGTCTTAAGCTAGAATTTATAAGAGAAATAGTCTCCCATGTATTATCATCATATGAAGAAATAATATCATGTGTTGATAAGATAAGTAAAGAGTTTACTGAGTCCTATGGCTTTGAAGGGAAGCAAGAGAAGAAAAGGATGGAAGAGAGAAAGATGGATAAAAGTAAGAGGGAAAAGAAGAATTTTCCCATATGTGGTAACTGTGGAAAGAAACACCCTGGGAGCACCAAAATGTATAGAGATTTGAAGGAACATTTTTGGTGGGACAACATGAAGAGGGAGATTGCTGATTTTGTGTCAAGATGTATGGTTTGTCAACAAGTGAAAGCTGGAAGGCAACAGCCTGGAGGAGTCATGCAACCTCTTCCCATACCGGAGTGGAAATGGGACAATATTACGATGGACTTTGTCATGGGGCTACCAAAGACTCCTAGAAGGAACGATGCAATATGGGTTATTGTTGATCGTCTTACCAAGTCAGCACATTTTCTTGCTATAAGAGAAGATCTACCCCTGGAACGTCTAGCAATACTATATATTAATGAAGTTGTGAGACTTCATGGAGTACCCCTATCGATTGTTTCTGATCGTGATCCCCGTTTTACTTCAAGATTTTGGAAAAGTCTTCAGAAATCCCTGGATACTGAACTTCATTTGAGCACTGCTTACCACCCTCAGACAGAAGGACAATCAGAACGGACTATTCAAACCTTAGAAGACATGTTGAGATCTTGCTCACTTGACTTTCAGGGTATGTGGGATCAATATTTACCTCTGGTAGAATTTTCCTATAACAATAGCTTCCATTCGAGTATTCAGATGGCACCATATGAAGCGTTATACGGAAAGAGATGTCGTACACCAACCTGTTGGGATGACGTCGGTGAAAGAAAACTTGTAGGTCTAGAACTGGTGGAGGAAAAGATGGAAAAGGTAAAGGTAATCCAAAATCACATCAAAGCAGCTCAAAGTAGGCAGAAGAGCTATGCCGATAATCGAAGGAAGGATTTGGAATTTCAAGTCGGTGATCATGTTTTCCTAAAGGTATCTCCGTGGAAGGGAGTCATACGTTTTTGTAAGAAAGGTAAATTGAGTCCCAGGTACATCGGACCTTTCGAAATTCTAGAACGAATTGGGGCTGTAGCTTACCGATTGGCAATGCCGCGAAGTCTCTCCAAAGTTCACGATGTGTTCCACGTATCTCTGTTGAGAAAATACATGCCTGACCCAACGCATGTACTCACCTATGAGGAATTAGAACTGGAACCCGATCTGTCTTATTGCGAAGAGCCCGTCAGGATTCTTGATTCAACAGAACAAGTACTGAGAAACCGGACGACGCGTCTGGTAAAAGTTTTGTGGAGAAATCATAAGATGGAAGAGGCAACGTGGGAACCCGAGGAACTTATGATGAAGAACCACCCGAGTCTTTTTATGCAGTAATACCCTAGAAATTGCGAGGACGCAATTATTTGAAGGAGGAGAGAATGTAACACCCCAAGCTTCTACGGTACGTTTCCCTTCGAATAATGTGATAGCGTGTGTTGTACGCAACCTCGAGTTCTAACACACACCACAACTAATTAAACTAGCCGTTGTGAATAGTAATACCTACTTTTTGAAATCATATATATTCTATATTTCAAAATGGACTTCATTTTTGGATTCGGAATATCAAAATTAGCCTAGGGTGAAATTTTGGTACATTTCGGATAACTTTCATATTTTGATGAATAGTGAAAATTTCTAAATTTTAATTAAAAACAACTTTTTTAATCAAAATAATTAATAGTGATAAATTATGAATTTGAGTGGTTTTAAAGTATATTTAGAATATATTTTTACCATTCAATTTAATGTTTATCATTGGACATAATTTTACAATTAAACCGAACATAAACAAGTGTCAATCTTTTGATAGTTATTATCTCTTAAAAACACGCTTTTTGTTTTAACAGCGGGAATTAATTTTAAATTAATTTCTGCCACTTCTGTGTTTTGAATTTAGGAAAATGGATTCCATATTTGGAATCAGGATGTTCAAATTGTGTAAATAGGTAACTTTTATTTTTAGACATTTTGAATAGTTACTGTAGTAAATATTTTATTTACCATGGTTAAAGGGTAAATCCGGTAAATAAGGGTTAAAAAAATAATATTATAATAATAAAAAATTACCCTAAAACGTGTCCTAACCTTATTGGTGGACACATACCCGACCATGGGCATCCTTTGGTCAATTTGGGGACCCCTTGGAGCCACTTGTATGTGGTAGGGACACTTTATATTAATAAAGTTAAAATAAAAATAAAAATGGCATAAGCTTACATCTTTTAGAAGAACAATTTTTACATAGGGTTATACATGTTGGATTTTCGATTATAAATATTCATTAGAAAGATAAAAAGATTTCCTACATAATGATATTTTATTTATAATTTTTAGACATTATATAATTTATTTTATTTATGACACAATGATGATGAAGTAATTACTAAAATAGTGAAAAATAAAAATAATTGATCTTATAAATACCCAAATAATTATAATATGAAACTTTTAATGAATTAAACTAATTTTCTATGATAATATGATATATTAGGATTGATTTAATTGACTTTGTTCGAAGTAATCAATCTGTTAGGAGTTTCACAAAAATCAACTATTGAATAGTGTCAAAATTGACATAAAAGAGTTCTTAAAACAAATATTATATTATTAATTGATATTAAATTCCTAAAAATCTAAGGTTCGGCCAAGAGACTTATATTATGATAGGTTAATAATTAATGGACCACTTGGGGGTCTCTTGGATGTATATAGTATGTTTATTAACCATAATATATAAAATACAAAGAGACATTGTAAAAGTGAAACTAATTAACTTAGAGTTAATACTTAAAGATAAGGTTAATATAAGTACCCAAACCTGTATAAATTCTATTGGATGAGTTGTTTTCGACCTATCCCCACCTCATCCTTTGAATAGTCAACTTTGGAGCCTTTAGAAACCGAATATGAATTTATTATAAATTAATATTTCTAGCTTTTCCAAAGGTGCCCCTCACCCCTCTTATAAAAGGGCACTCCTCCTTCTCATTTCTTCACACCTCTAAAGCCTTTTGGTTCGGCCACACTCTGCCCAAATACTCTCCCAACATCCCTCAATACAACCTAGAGGCCTTAGTTTGATCAGAAAGCCAACCTAAGGAGCCCTTTTGATCAAATCAAAAGGAAGAACCCGAAGAAGAGGTAATGATCTCACCACCCTTTTCTAAGTTCATTTCTTCTTCCACTTCTTCTTCCTTTGTTCTTACCATTCTCAAATAATAACTCCAGTATCTCACATATACTGTTATGTTATTATAAATATGGTACAATCATATTCAGTATTCTATCCACCCTTTGAATAACATGTCACCATACGTGCGTACGTACGGCTTACCGTCTCCACGTCGTGGTGTAATTGTTATTCAATATAATATTATTTGGATGGGTATAATAATGATGTGTAACTCATGTAAATAATAAATATAACATGTTAATGATTCTGTATATATGATATACCATCCATTTATATATTATTTTAATATCAAAAGAATGATATTGTCGCTCGTGCGTACGTACGGACTACCGTCTCCACGAACGCGATGAGATTCATTCTCCATCGTATCCATTCAAGTATAATTATCATTTGATGATTTAAAAATGATGTTTAAGGACTGTATATCATTCTGGATATGAATAAGATACAACAACCATGGCTTATGTAACAAAACATATAAAAGAAAATGAGTAAGTTAACTCCCGAAACGACGATAATTCTAAGATATTATTAACAAATCAATGTTAAAAGATCATATATGATATCATATTAATATATATGATTCTTGTATAATTTAATAACAACTATTTCACCATTATACAGGAGGTTAACCTACCCCAACCAAGGAAAAGTACAAGGTAAGGGTTATTTCACAATCTCTTCATTATCCGAGGTTGTATTATACGTAATAATCTACTGGGATCTCTTTATCATCCACATCCATGTTTCTTCGAAATGTATTTCAAAACATGTCTACTATTTATAACCTTGTTTGACTTTTTATAAGAGGTTTATAAGGGAATCTTTCCTTCGTTTTCAAAACAAGGTCCTTTTTAACCTTTTCGACAGAATTGAGGTAAGAATGTTTTTTTTAACTTATACGGCGGGTACGGTTATTTTACGCCGTTATAAAATCTTCAAAGCTTTCCATACAAGCTTATAAGAATATTTTCAAAGAAAATGTTTTATTTTATATGGATCTTAAATGATTTCAAAATAAAAGGAGATGTTTCTTTAAAAAGAATTTTGATTTCATCTATGTCAACATCCTTTGATGGATTTTAAGATTATTTGAAGTTGATTTATTGTGATACAAAACTTCTATATTGTATTGAAGGTTTTGTGATATGTTTGAATATGGATGTGCTATTTTTATACCATTCATAGTTTATGGTGAAATTATTGACATTTCGTATACTAGTTTTAATACGAATGTTTATGTTATGTTTAAACCTTTTCATATGGGAATGCATTGGACTTAATAAGTGACGGGTGGAGCCCGCTATAGCTCCTCGATGCATCGGTAGGTCTCATGAGACAAACTAGTGTCTTGGCACAAGGCCTTGACAAAATCTTATTTGTAGTCTTGGCACGAGGCCTTGGCTATGTGGTTATGATAGTCTGGCATTATGCATTCCAACATTATGAAAGTGGTTATTTATTTTTGCATGTGATTATTCGATTAGTGGAATATCCATGTGAATAAGTAAATGGCATTATTTCATTTTACTTTTTCCATACTATGTTGAAGTTCAATTTTAAAAGGCTTTTGTTTTAGTTATATATTGCCTTAAATGTTTATTCTTATTGATGAAAGTTTCCGCTATATTGTTATCCTTACTGGGCATTTGAGCTCACCCCTTTTCTATGTTTTATTTTTCCCCAGGATGTGAAGAAGTAAATTATGAATGACCTGCAGGGATATTATGAGGGGATAGTAGTGTGGATTATGGATACATTATGTTGTTGTAGTAGTTTTTCATTTTATGATGTAATGTAAAACTTATGAATATATCTAGTGTTTCCAAGGCTACTAAACCAATCGGTCTTTCGAGATTTGATCTTTCTTGTGATCATGCCAATGTTATGTAAGTAATGCACCGACTCTAGGTAGCTGGGGTCGGGGCGTTACAAGTACAGTGAGAGGATGATCATTGAAACAAGGGGAAAACAATGAAGATCTTGGATCGTAGAGAAAATGTTCATTGAAATAATTCAATTCCCCTAGTCAAGGTGTTGTACGGAAACCTCATGTTTGAAGAAGTGACACGGGAATCAATGGAAGTACTGAAGTAGAGTTACCCACATTTGTTTTAGTGTGGGAAAAGGAAATTTCAAGGGCGATATTTCTTAAGTGGGGAAGATTGTAACGACCCAAACATTTAATAATTTAAATTCCTCTTGATCTTATTAAATATAATATTTTTTGGAAGTGGTTATGTAACATATTCACTTATTTAGTTTTATGATTTTGGATTTTTAATATACCATTATGAATTGTGACCATTTGTAATATAGTCATTGAAGAGTGATCACATGATTAGTATAAGTATGGGGATTTAACAGATCCAATTTACATAGACATAGGAAGAGAAGGCCTCATCCAGTAGACTTTACCCGTACGAAGCCTATTTTTTGAATCTCAGAAAGGAGTTTGAATCACTGAGCTTCAATCTTCACCAAAATCAATATGAGCTTCAACATTTTATGCTTGAAAAGAACCGCCTTCGGGAGAAGTGGATGTTGATAGAGATTACCACTTGAGAGATGTTATCTGAACCACCCCAAGAATCTGTCCCCATCGCACACCATACCCTATGGTCTTATGTTGGAGTTAGAAGGGGTTATGTTACAAGACCATAGAACTATTACTATATGAATAATTATTTTATAAAATAAATACTATGTATTCATATTTCTATTCTTATGTTTTAAAAAGTTTTTAAAGGAAAAATATTATTTTCTGTTAATATTCAATTAATAAATCTATTTTGATGAATTAATGGTTTTTGAATTAAATAATATTCTTATTAAATATTATTACAAAATTTCTGGTTCTGTAATATAAATGACCGTATAATTATTATGAATAAAATTTTAATTTTTTTAATGGTTTGAAGGCTTTTTTTGTCAAAACCCATTATTTTTTGAAAAATGTCAGTTTTTATTTAAAAAGTGATTATTCAAAAATTTAGAAAATTATTTGTATATAATTTATGTTATTTTTTTTAATCAGGATGTTGAAATTATCCAATGGTGAATTTTTTAAAATTTTCTGAGAGAGATGAATTTTTGGGTAAAAGATAAATACTGCTTAAATATATAATGTGTTTTATGACATCATTATGACCAAATAGTGATGTAATAAAATTCTATAATCTATATTTTCTGACAATATATGTTTTACCATTAAACTAATGTGATTTTAGGTTTGTTTTATTTATTTTACAAAGCCTTAGTGGACCCTTCAACACTTATAAATCATTTTTTCTTTTTAAATTCTTTTCCTTGAGAGAGTGACTCACCTCCACATAATCAAGCCTAATATTTGAATAAGTTAGGCCATTGGCCTTATAAAATATTTTTTACACTCCCATTTGGTAAAATCCATGGAAAAAAACCATGGGATGGTTTGTGGTTTTGACTTGTTTAATGTGTGGTGTCCCAAAATCTAAATAGTAAATAATTTCCTATCATTTCCGATATAAACCCAAACATGATCCAACTTCCTCTTCACTAATAGATTTGGAATTTAGACCAAACACTACCCAGCTTTCTCTAGAATCCTCTAATGTCAACCAAAGCTCCATAGAAGCCTCTCTCAAGCCACTCCCATGCCATTGGGGCCACACTTCCAATTAATGGATTCCTTCTATTCTCATTTTATCTAAGATCCTTAATATTGTTATTTGTTTTATTTTTAATTATAAAGGTTGGGGTATGATTTATAACCTCCCTCTTACATCCATATTTATTTTTGAATGATGATATACCCCTTTATATATCATTAATGGCTATCATGTTCACCCTTTACCATGCCGAAATTCCATAATGAATTTCTCTCTACTCATTTACATTCAAGCTATTCTGCTCTATAATGAATCTAAATTCCATTACATATAATGGGAAATGTATCTATATGAACCCCTTTCTATCCATTTAATATAAATATTATGAGACATATTTTTATCTCTCATCAATAATTTTTATTAATTCTTATGTCACATTATTATGCTGCCGAAATTGCACCATGATTTTCCAAACCAATGTCATTGTGTTGTGAATACCATGTAAATTTATCTATCAAGGGTACTCATATTTATGAACATTTACTTATTGATAATAAATATTCATATATTTATTACACATCCCATTATCATAGAATAAATGATGATGAATGATTCCATGTTGTATACTCCATGTGGAACACTTATGCATGAAATGAAATGTTTAAGAATGGTGCACCCTAATAGAAATCCAATGCATTGGGTAAGGATTAGTATCCTGATAAATCAAGTTAAATGATGATTTAGTCATTGTAATTTAAGTTAAATGAGGGTTTCCTCATGCTACATGTGAAAATGATCCTTGGCTCATGCTAATTCCATGTTAAGTGTTGTTTACAGATTTCCAAGTAATGATAATCATGTTATATCATGCCTTTATGTTCATGTTTCTTTTATTATCAACTTATATTCCTATTACCTAAAATGTATTGTATTATTAATGGTATGCCTTTTTTACTCCCTTAATGGGGTTTATCGATCACCCTTTTCACATTTCTATCCTCAGGTTATCCCATGCAATGCTAAGTACGAGGGAAGGTTGTGGTTATGTAAAGGATGCTTTCAATAAAGATGTTGTGTGTTTTATGTTTTAATTTGTTATGTAATGTTCCAAATAAAAAAAGAAATTAGACCACTCCACCATCCATGTTTTATCAAGATAAGATTTTATTTAATAAATCATGTTTAATTGTATAATAAAAAAGCTAGGTTGTTATAGAACATAATGTGGAGTCAACATGAATAGTACCTCTAAGTGTTGATGGTTTCAGATCCATCAAACTAAGGGAATGTGGAACTACATATTACTATCCTGAACCACAACCATGTGTACCTACCTAACTACCCTGAGCAGATCCATCATGTTGTCCTTGTAAAATGGGGGTCTGACTAACATGACCATAACCTCCTCTTCAGCCTAATCTAACAGCAATACATTAGTTACCTACCTGATGAGATGTTGTTGACCCCACTCCAATATTTGGAGTCAGGGTTGACCTTATCTTAATGTGTTCTGGTGGAAATGTTCTGTAGAAGCATTGTAGATAGACAATCTTGTCGTAGGAATAAATCTTGATTGGGTCCATCATTCATTGTGGCTGAATATTTCCTAGCGTACTGCAGTGGTAGTACATCATCTTGCTACCTTAGTGTTCTGTCTAACATCTAATATCACTATGTGGATTATATATATTATGCTACCTACTACCATTAAATGTAGTACCCTATTGAGTTATCATAATGTGATGGATCACACCTCCAACCACTCTCTTGTTACCCTCAATGATAAGTACTCAATTCACTATTCCAGAAATAGTAGTTATTCACCTGTGATCGAATGTCATACCAAATACCATACTCAAATTTCCTGGATCTAGATTACTCTTCACCCATCAAAATAGTTTTGAAGCATTGGACATTTACTGATGATGGTCTGTCTGAGTGATAACCTTGCACAAATATTTTTAATTCTAGTCCACATTAAAATCAATTCAGTTTTTTATTTATTTCACATTCCATTTGAATTAATACCCATTTCATTATATAAAATTTAAATTTAAAATGTTGACCTAATAGTTCTACAAATTATGATCCATGAGGGCCCAGACACTCCATGGAGAAAATATTTGTTTCTATATAATCCATATCATAAAACAATCCAGTATACCTATTGAAATAGTAGGAATTTATACCATGACACTTATCACAATAGAATTAGTTACGTAAATAATTATATATGGAATGCCAAAATGCATGGCATGTGATTTGTAGAAAGTTCCCAATATAATGATTAAGATGGAATACCCTCATCTCATTAGGGTAGAAATGAAATAAAACCAACAATCATATTAATAATAACATCACAATTCATGTTCATCACCAGCAAAAGGAATCAAATTAATAGTAATAGTCAAAATCCATGAATATATCAATATAATTTGAGGTAAATAGGATTTTTCTTGTCTGTGGGGTAGCTAATCCTAGGAACTGTTCATTACCAAATCCAAACTTCTTCCTATCCCTTTATATTGTCACTAAATATAATAGAAGACTAGAAAACAATTTTTGGATACCACTTTGTAACATCCCAGACATAAATAACAATCAACGGTGCCCTGAACATGGTAGGAAACATGGCCTCAAGCACATCTGCCCAAAATACAGAGGCTACCAACTAAAAGTGAGGATTTAGGTGTGTTAGAGGGAATACTATTCCCTCATTACCCATGTGTAACATAGTGGAATATCAATAACATACACATAGCGGAAGTGGTAAATCATACAGATAATTAGTAAACAGTGGAAGATAGATATACAAACAATAAAAAAACCCATATCATATATAAAATGGAAATACATGTCATGTGTCTATAATAAATCATCAAAAACATGTATACAAGACAAAATTACAATACATGCAATAAAAGTAAAAAAAGTCCAAAAGAATATCAGCTAGCATCATGAGCCTCAACTCAGTACCATTCTACCCTTCTCCTAAGAAGCAATAAAGAACTTGTAGTAAGGTTTTTTCCCTTTCCAACACCAGAAATCATATAATATGCTCGGGTACCCAAGAATGCATTAATAGTCTACGAGACATAATCCTTGTAAGAAACCACCCAAGGTCTATTCCATCCATTCTGGGAATTTATAAAACAGTGTGTGTAGGAAATGATAATAATAATAATTAAATGAATTATTCAAAATTAAATATCCTATAATATCATGTTCTCATTTTATAATCATGTTTATTTAATCAATTTCAACTGAGAAAAGAGTCTATAATTTAAAAGTAATCCATGTGGAATTGTATCAAGTTCATATTACAATTCAATTTTATTTAATTTATAAGAATTGATACTCAGCGTAATCCGGATATCCCTTTTATAATCATAAGAATATACGATTCCTATGTAGGATATCTAAAAAGATTATGTCAAATACAAAAATCCAAGAGTGTTCTTTTTCATGGAAAATTTGTCAAAATTCATTTCATTCATTATTCAATTTAGAACCTGATCCCATACCTGGAATTCCTAATTTGAAATCCTTGTCTCACTCTAGGTAAAATATGAACCAGAACCCTGCGATCTCATCCATGGTGATCCTAATTAACCCAGTTATCACTCTAGGTGTTCTATAAGGTCTTATCCACTTGAGTCAATCCTTTACAGTCCACTACGGGATCCCACTTATCACTCATGGTATATAGGAAAAATTCACCTTGATTCTATCATTGGAATTTCCTATAGAATACAACTGTCACTTTACATTGAATAGTGGATCCCCTAGGATTTCTTCCCTATAGAACTAAAAGAGAAGTCCAAGTGTCACTCAGGAATAAACATGGTGAATGCCAAATGAGTCCATCCATGGAATTATCATATGAAACCAGGTGTTACTCATTGATAAAAAACATTTAACCATTTCAATGACATTTAATCAAATTAATTTAATCCATATAATTTAACCATATCAAGGTCAATGCCAAGAACATATCATTTAAAAATCACCTCAGAAGGTGACATAAGGCATTGTTCAAACTCAGAAGTTTGACCACTAAATTAATCACATGAGAATTCCAATATAAATATCAATTCAAGATTAAAATAGAAATTTTATATCAAGGGGAAAGGGTCAAGTCATTCCATACCTTCTCTTTAATCAATGAATTAAAAATTTGCAGCACAGTTAATTTCATCAAATTTATTTTTAAATTCCAATTTATCTACTTAAAACACATGTAATGGAAAAGGAACACCTAAAAGTTATCGAAGTTACAAGGCCACCCATGGTGGGTCATTTATATAACCATCAAACCTATCATTTGTTTCTAAAATAATTTCTACAAACTATAATATTCATTTAATTTCTCTTTAATTGAATAAGCCAAGCCTAAATATTATTTTTAATTATTAAAACTTGTTAAATGAAAGACCCAAAAATTTGGTGCACGACACAAGGACATATATAAACACCTCAATATATTGAAAAAGGCATGATATCGCCTAATTTAGGTTTGTAGTTTATAACTCATCCATTATAATCTCTTGATTCGACATAGATAAATAAATAATCAAAGAATAGATGAAGAATCATTGTGGATCTGATGAGAAAAACGGTGCTTGAATCATAGATTGGACATAATGAACACCTCAACTCCATGAAGAGTCTTATAAAGTGATCTCTCAATGTGAGGGTTTCTATCTAGGAGAAGAAATTATATGATTTAGTTTGATATATATTAATTATTAAAAAAATGGGTAAATCACCTAAAATAGGGAATCTCACTGTTTATGATCACAATTTACTAATCGGGTGCTAACCATGCTTGGTTAGTTATAGAATATGGTTTACCGCACAGTTTGTATTCATAGTTTGACAAACAATAGGAAAACTGCACCAAACCCCACTATCAAGATTACACACCTTGACACATTATCGTGTGGTCCATCACATACGGTTTTTCTTCACCTTGTACCATGTCATTTACACCTTAAAAATGGGTTCTGAAATTTGAACCCTCTGTAGACACTCTTAATACCTCTATACCCTCAAAGGTAATTCCTATTAGGCCATATGTAAAATTATAAACTAAGAATTAAATATAAATAAATGACCTTTAACTCAATAAGGAACTGGGTTCTTACACCTAGATAGAATCTTACATTACCAAACACATATATTCATAGAAATTATTTTCTTTTTAAAAAAATGTGGTAGGTATAACAATATACTAGAGATATTGAATAAAAATGTTTCTAAAACATTATCTAGTTAGACAAATCTAGTTTATAACAACATGCTCTCTATTATGAACCATTTCAATAGAAATGAAACAGGTAGGTATCTATATCCCAAGGAACCTGTTTGATTTCATTGATCCTAAATATTAACGATAATCCTGGACTTCATTAACCTCCACACTTGAGAATTTAAAGATTCGAATATTATTAAACTCTTCGAACAAAGTGATCAAAATTAATATATTCGACACTAGATTCTTAATGATCATGAAGATAAAAATATACAATTATAGTATTTAAATCAACGATCTTTATAATATAACCACACAAAATTGTTGATCTTATAAATAAAACTTCAAAAAATAGATTTTTTTCATTTCAATAGAAGTGATATGATTCATAAGAACTCAATGTATTAAATCATGATGTATTTTTCTATCTCTCACTAGTGCAGAAAACGTTTTTTACGTCGGTTATTTTTAATTTTTTAGGTCGGTTTCTAGCCGACGTTAATACGTGTGACGTTATAAATAAGGTTTTTGACGTCGGTTATTTAAAACCCGACTTCAAAAACATAAAATCACGATGTTTATCACGTCGGTTATTTTAGAACCGACGTGATAAAGGGCCTGGAGAATGGTTTATCACGTCGGTTATTTTAGAACCGACGTGATAAAGGTCCTGGAGAATGGTTTATCACGTTGGTTATTAAATAACTGACGTGATAAACGGCCTGGATAATGGTTTATCACATCAGTTATTGAATAACCGACGTGATAAACAGGGGCGAGGGGGTTTATCACGTCGATTCATATAGAACTGATATGATAAACTGGGGTGAGGGTGGTTTATCACGTCCGTTATATAAGTACCGACGTGATAAACCGAGCTGAGCGTGGTTTATCACGTCGGTTCATAAAAAACAGACGTGAAAAACCGGGGGAGGGGGGTTTATCACGTTGGTTATTGTATAACCAATGTGATAAACTGGAGGGAGGTGGTTTATCACGTCAGTTATTCAATAACCGACGTGATAAACCATTCTCCAGGCCGTTTAGGACATCGGTTATTCAATAACCGACGTGCTAAACAATTCTCCAGGCCCTTTATCATGCTGGTTATTAAATAACCGACGTGATAAACGATTCTCCATGCCTTTTATCACGTCGGTTATTTAATAACCGACGTGATAAACTATTTTCCAGGAATTTTATCACATCGGTTATTAAATAACCGATGTGATAAACCCAATTTTTTTTAAACAGAATGCAGTGATCTTCTCTCCACCAGAATCAACCAGAAACCAAATCAAGAAATCATACCACAAAAACAGAAGTACATCAAAATTAAGCATATACATAGATAACATATAAAACTTACCCACTAGACAACATCCACCCTCATTTATACCCCATGGACAGCCCTCCCCCACCCCGTTGGAGCCCTCACCCTCATGTATACCCCCTGGACAGCCCTCCCCCACCCCATTGGAGCTCCCACCCTCATGTATACCCCTTGGAAAACCCTCCCCCACCCCATTGGAGCCCCCACCACACTCCGGGACTGCCCCCCGACCCCCGGACACCCCCAAACACCCCTCGACACAGCCCACCCGCCTGAACAGCACCTCCTCACCCCTCACCCCACTTGACAGCCCCCACCACACCCCTGGACAACCCCCCCCCCACCCCTAGACAGCACTCCCACACCCCTGGACCGGCTTCCCACACCCCTAGACATCCCTGCCACCCCCCAGGACTGTCCCCCCACCCCACCAGACAGCCCTCGTAGACCGCTGGACACCCCCACACCCTTGGAACCCCTCCCCTACAGTCCCAAATCCATACCAGAAGAACCATCAAACCATAGACCAAAACAAGAAGTAGAGAAAAATTAAACATTCACTTATATAACATTCAAAACTTACACTGTCAACTTCAAAAAAAACTAAATCAAACCTAAAGAACTACCAAATACACAATTAAAACGACAATATTCAAAATTACATTTTACATTACAAACAACTAAAATTCAATCAAACCTGTAAAATAATTTGACCACTCCACTTGTACGTGTTTGATGTCTTCAGCAATATAGGGTTGAGGGTCATCAAAAATCTACAAATGAAAAAGAAGATAGTTAACGTGTGTAATGAATAAATCAAATTGAAATATTATGGAAAAGTTTAAGAGGAAATCGTACCAGGTCAAAATTCACAATTGTCCCAGTTGTTATTATTTCATACATAAATCTTAACATATAATATCCGCATTCGATGAGGCCTTGTTGTTCATGGAAATTTTGTTTTGAATGAGTGTAAATTCAATATATTATTTTTATGTAATAAATCAAAAAGTACAAATTATAAATGGAAATTTACCTTCGCATTTACATATTTGATCTTTGCATTTCTTTTCTTTGTGTTTTTTCAAAAGTAGACCCATGCACTATTAGAAAATAATACGAATGGGGTAAATTTAAAATTTATTATAATATATAAAAATATTGATAAATTGAAACTTACTTATCCAATATATTCTAAAAACTTGCCCGCACATCACCATGAACAAAGCATATCCAATAAAGAGATTTCTCCCTTGGGCAAAAAATCCCTAACATCCAATGATTACTGATAAAAGGAAATTTAATGTTAGTGGTTTTTTATGTTAAAATATAATTAACTCTTTGAGAGAAATGTGTTTCATACCTTTCACAAAAAGGAATCATCCAACATTGTTGGATTATATTCTTTTCAAATCTTTCAGCAATATAAACCATTCTTTGTTCCTCAGTAAATGCACATGCTTCAAGGGAAATCAATTGTGGGTCCATGAATCCATATACTTCTGTCAGTTCATTCCTCTCACAAATTTTATAAAGATACCTAATACAAAACATATATAAGAATACATTTTTAATAAATATAACGTAGGGAAAAGGTGTTAAGACTTACATGGAAATAATATGCACCACGTTGATGACCAACTTATCTCAGTAACAAGCTCAATGATATCATATTTTGTAATCCCCACACTTATTTCACGTCCACAAACATGAGATTCCATTGGAAACTCATAAAAACCCAACAACAAATGTGAATATCTTGACAATCTGTCAAGACCACTGGAATCTGTATCTGATGTCATAGCATGTTGTCTTTGTTGTTGTCTATACAATATTTCTTTACCTTTGATGTATTCCTATGAAAAAATATTGAGAATTATAGTATTTTTAAAATGATAAAACGAATTTAATAAAAAAATAAAATAAAAGATATAACATTCATACCTCTATGGTAATGAGTCGAAGAAGTCTGGATGGCCAAACTAAAAAATAGTTGATACTCTGTCCAACTATCGCCACCTCATCTGTAGGTATCAGTACCCTAGCTGATCTATCTATAATATCCTGTACAGTGACCCTATAATTCTCTACCTCTAATTGTTGATGATGAACTGTATCTCCTATACAATATACTAACCAGTATGCTACTATATAATGTTGAGAATCATCAACATACAACTCACAATATGTAGGAAGCTGTGGCGGAGGCGTAGGATAAAAAATGGGGTCCGCAGGATGAGGTGGGGGAGTGGGAGCTATTGGCGGAGGTGGAGGATAAATAATGGGGTCTGCAGGGGGAGGTGGAGGAGTGGTAGCTACAGTCTGAAATTGTCTTTGCATTTCTGCAAACATAGATTGTACCGACTCTCTAATCTTGTTTTCCATCATCGCATTAATATTTTGAACTTCAGCCTCCAAGGATTCTATTTTTTTTATAAACCCCCTCAGTGTTAGAAGTTGAAGAACGTGGAAACACTTTTCTTACCGATACACCTGCCGGATATCCTCTTACACGACCAGGATGTTCGGGCCTTCCCAATGCTGCAAAAAAAATATCTTCCCTCCCAGTAGCTATAAATGTCCCCTCTGAACTCTGCTCCTCAAGAGAGTCCTGTATTAATTAATTGAACATTTCTGTAATGATTGAAACATATATGAAGAAAAAAGTTAACTTAAATAAATTAAATAGATATCTTACAATCCTCTCAGCTACGATTCTCGATTCTTCCGAAATATATTGCCCTTGTTTTCCCTTCCGAGCTCTCTTCCATTTTTCATGTCTAGATGGAGGGGATGGAGGGGACACCTCTCCAGATCTTGAAGACTCAGCTCTTAGTTGTTGAAATTTTTCCGCTATCATTTTTTTCCAATAATGTATACCCTCCCTGAGATAAACTTTGAGGGTATACATTTTTTGATTGGATCTTCTGATGAGATTTCCGTGTTTTCTGTAATTTAAGAATAATAAATCATTAAAAAAACATTAATAAAATAATTTATATAAGAAAGTTTATAAAAGTTTACATTGCCCTTACCGAAAATGACTCTTTTTTTCTACTTTCAAAAAACTATCTCCATGTTTCTTCATCTATAAAAGGATATATACGACATGGATTGTCATGACTGCTATGACCATAAATGAAATCAGATGAGAGGGTTGATTTGAAATCCCTCCATCTCCTGGAAGCCAATGATAAGCATTTCTTCCTGACTCCTCCAGTGTCAGGAATATCAAAAGTCATCTGATAAAGAAGAGGTTAAATATATTATATATACTAGAAACATTAAAATAATGGTCAAACAATGACAAAAGATCTTACCAAAATCATCTCCCACAACTGAGAGATAGTCGCTTTATCCACACCTCTCCAATCATCATACAAAATGCTTACTTTGGTCTTAGCCTGAGTTGCAACAAAACTCTTAAAATATTTGGCATTCGGACCTCTAGGAATATCATCATCATCAAACTCAACTACTATCCTCTGATCTTGCATACGGGCAAGTGATAATTTTGGTAAACATGTGAACCCACATTTACCAACCTTTGAACTCTTTGTCGTAATAGGATCATGTGAATGTTCATCCCCAGAGGTATGACCAGCAATATGCTCCTCTCCAGAATCTTGTGGTTGATCATCTGAATGATCTGTCATTATCCTTCAAATCAAAAAAACAAACGCCAGTTCACAAATATACAAATTCAAATATTTTAATACTACTGTAATCAGAAAATAGAAATGTGTACTAGGTTACATAATAGTAAACATTGGTAATATGGTAAGCGTGTTAAACAATGGTAAAGATGGAAATGATGGTCAAGATAGTCAAGATGGTCAAGATGGTAAAAATGGAAAAAATGGTAAACCTGGTAAACATTGTAAACATGGTAAAGTAATTGTCAGTGAACAAATATACAAATTCAAATATTTTAATACTACTGTAATCAGAAAATAGAAAAGTGTACTAAGTTACATAATAGTAACCATTGGTAATATGGTAAGCATGTTAAAAAATGGTAAAGATGGCAAAAATGGTCATGATAGTCAAGATGGTAAAAATGGTAAAAATGGTAAACCTGGTAAACATTGTAAACATGGTAAAGTAATTGTCAGTGAACAAAAATAAGCATTTTAAAATTAATGTAATGGTTATAAAGATGATAAAGTAAATTAAACAAACTTAAAACAAACAAAAACAAAAACATATACTTATTTTATTTTAAAACATGTTTTAATAAATAAAAAACTTACAATATCTAACATTTATGGAAAAACTAATTGTAAACACGAAATAAACATATGTTACCTGTAATTTTAGGAATGTACAAATGGATTTTTTCCCAAATTCCTTCGTCGTGATCGTTCCTTATGGCACAAACTATGTCTTCAACATGATCTTCATTATGTTGTGTTAATATTTCCATGGAAGTAGGTATCTCACATAAATCAGCATATTCATCAAGTTCATCCTCACCAACATATTGTTTTTTCCATTGTAAAACAATAGCCCACTGCATATCTGATTGATCTACTACATAAAAAATTTGTTTTTCATGTGTTTCCATTATAAAAGAATCACCTGTGTCTTCCAATCTATTCAGATTAACAAGTTTCATTCCAAATTCATCATGTCTGACACTGTTGTTATAGTTAAACCATTTACAGTTAAAAACAGGAACTTTAATTTTAAATTAATCAACCTCCCATATGTCTTCAATCACTCCATAATATTCATTTGATGCAGAAATTGGGTTTTTGTCCTTAGCACTCGAAAAATGCATTGCTTCTGTAAACACCAATACACCACTATTCTGAACTGCACTTCTGTTGTCCTGAGCTTTTGTATGAAATGTATAACCATTAATGTCATAACCAGACCATGTTATCACATTTAAACATTGACCACCCACTATCCAATTTAATGTCTCTGATACATCTGATCTACCAAGGAAAGTCTTTTTAATCCGAGACAAAAAAGTTTTGTTTTGCTCATTCAAAATCCACATTTCTTTGTTCTTTGGATGACATTGTTTCAACTCATTAATATGAAATGTGATATATGGTTGAGAATCAGCTATGTTATTAAAGATGTATGATTCTATCTTCTTCATCTGTTCAGCTGACAATGATTTGAATTTCAAGCCGCGAATCCCCTTTCCCTCATTATTAACTCGTTTATGGCGATATGGAGGCAAACCTATGTGTTGCGCCGCAGCCAAGTAGCTCGTACAAATCTCTGCTACCTCCTCAGAAATATACTTTTCAATAATGGAGGCTTCAGGTCGATATAGATTTTTAACATACCCCTTTAATATTTTCATATACCTTTCAAAAGGATACATCCAATGAAGATATACAGGTCCACAAAGATTTATTTATCGAACTAGATGAATCATTAAATGCACCATTATATCAAAAAAGTTGGAGTAAAATACATTTCCAATTGAAAAAGTATAAAAATTGCATCCTTTTCCAAAATGTTCAAAGCATTCACATCAATCGCCTTGTTACAAATAGAATTGAAAAAATAACACAACATCATTATAGTCTTTCTGACACGAATGAGCAATATTCCACGCAATGCAACTGGTAGAATTTTTTGCATCATGACGTGACAATCATGTGATTTCATACCTATCAACTTCAAGTCCTTCAATGAGACAAATTTTTTTACATTAGAAGACTAACCTTGAGGCACTTTGTATCATGAAGACACTGAAAAAAGCTAATTTTCTCCCTCTTCGATAATGTATGACAAGCAGGGGGAAGAAATGTTCGTCTTCCTTTAGGAGTGGGAGCTAACACCAAACGTATTCCCATTGATAGTAAGTCTAATCTTGCATTCAACCCATCTTTAGTATTTCCTTTAATATCCAACAATGTTCCAATCAAAGAATCACAGATATTCTTCTCCACGTGCATGACATCAATATTATGTTTAACATCATGATACCTCCAATATGGTAGCTCAAAAAAAAATGACCCATTCTTCCAAATATGTCTATCATTACCAGATTTCTGTGTCTTTCCCAGTGTCACGTCAAGGTTTTTCACCCTCTCAAAATACAGATTTAGGGGATAAAGGTTTTGGAGCAGTATCAAATTCTTGTGAGCCATTAAATGTCTTTTTTAGTCTTCTATAAGGGTGTTCCATAGGCAAAAACATTCGATGACCCATGTACACTGTTTTCCTCCCATGATGCAATTGACAATAGGACGTCTTTTGTTCGCAAATTGGACATGCTTTATGCCCTTTAACACTATATCCAGACAAATTTCGATACACTGGGAAGTCATTTATAGTGAACAGAAGCACTGCATGCAGTTGAAAATATTCCATTTTATAAGAATCATACACCCTAATACCATCAGCCCATAATAGTTTCAAAACTTCAATCAACGTTGACAAGTAAACATCAATATCATTACCGGGTTGCTTTGGACCAGAGATCATTGTACTCAACATGACATATTTTCGCTTCATACAAACTTCAGGAGAGAGGTTTTAAATTACCAATAAAACAGGCCATGAACTATGTGTGATACTGAGTGTTCAGTATGGATTCATTCCATCTGTGCACAACCCTAGTCTGAGATTTCTTATTTCATTTCCAAATGTAGAATACTGCGCATCAATTTTATTCCATTTTGGACAATCAGCTGGATGACGTATTTTTCCATCACATACCTACTCTTCAGCATGCCATCTTAACCTTTTTTCATCATGTGAATTAGCAAATAAACGTTTGAAACGATTATTTATAGGAAGATAACAAAATACCTTTGAAGGGAGCTTTGTAATCTCTACATCACCCTGTGATTTTTCTTTCACCTTATACCGTGATGTCCCACATTTTGGACACTCTGACAGACATTCATATTCCTTCCTATATATAATGTAGTCATTCGGACAGGCATTTATTTTCTTGTATCCCAATCCCATCGGGCATAATATTTTCTTGGCTTTTTAATGTGAATCTGGAAGATCATTATCTTTTGGAAGAATGTCTTTCATCAATTGTAGCAGCTCTGTAAAACTTCTGTCACTCCATCCATGCTTCGCCTTCAGGTTAATCAATCTTAACACCGCCGACAAAACCGTAAAATCTGTACAACCGGGATATAATGTCTTTTTAGCATCACCGTATAGACGTGCAACTATCGGTTCTATCTCAATTTGTTCTGCTACAATATCACGAATCATTTCTTTAATTCCATCAGAGTTACCATCTTGCGAATCATCATCACCAGTGACATTCCGTCCAGTTTCACCATGCCAAATCCAAGGGCTGTAACTCTGATTAAAACCATGACCTATCAGATGATCTTTTATCTCTCTACTTTTCAACTTCTTCATATTCAAACATTTTAGGCATGGATAGAAAAAAATGTCACTACATGGAACATTTCGTTTTGCAAATTCCAAAAAGGCATCGACACATTCCTCAAATTCATTTCTCATTCGATGTGCCGTAATCCAACTTCGACTCATTATTACCTATAACAAATATCAACAAAAATATATATATTTTTAAGATAAGACAAATACATGTTTATATGAAAAAAATCATAATTTGAATGTAAAAAAATTTAAAATATAAAACAAATCTATAGGTATTTAAAAAAATATGCTTGATTATTATTTTTAAAACAAAATATAATTAGATATAACATTTTTAAATTTCATTGAATCAAAGAAAACCATGATGCCTAATGATTCTCCAAATAAAATATACAACAATAAAACATAAACAAAATGATTTTTATCTGGAATAAGTGAATATGATCAGATGATACACATTTATAATAATCTCATGCCAATATACTAATAAACATGTTAATATATAGGAATACCTAATGGAGCATATAACATGTGTTATTCATGCTTGTTGTTCAATCATTATGATCTAAAGTACTCAACACTTTCAAGTGCCAGAATCTTGAAAGTTGTAGTAGTTTTCATAAGTACCCAACACCAAATAGCTATACATCGTAAGTGACATGTTAGAAATATGAATATAGACCATTTGTTTTATGTTTAATAATATTGTCATATTATCTGATCATTCTGATTATATATTAGAATTACTATATCCTTTTGATCAGATATTTAATCTAAGGACATTAATATTTCTTTAGAAAAAGTAATGTTATTATCATGGTAATGTAAAAAAAAGTATATGTCGAACTATATATATTTAATACCAATAAAATAATACATATGTGTTTGGCCTGGGTTTCACACATAAAACAAATCATCTCATAGATTAAATTTTTGAATCATCCTACATAATATTTATTTTTATAACTTAGGGAATGAAAATAATAAAAATTTTGATTTACGATACTCATTATGGGTAAACATGATATATATAAATATAATATCTAATCTCATAAAAAGATATCCATGGGGGTATAATAGAATACACAAAGCACATGATCAAAAAGATAAGTGAAACAGTTTTATATAATCATAGATCATAAGACCTGAGTCCAAGTATAACAATTTTAGCATAACATAAGACATGATTTATATGATAGTGGGAACATGATTTAAAAACCTTATTCACAAGATCACAACATTGGTTTGTGGAATAACATAAGAGTGTGGCACAAACATAATCATATAACTCGTAACATATGTCAAGAGAAAACATAGTTTCATTCACCTCATATTGGGATATGTTAATCACCTTTCCTATAATTTATTATAGTATTTCTTACGAGACACATCACATAACACATTGGACATGGTATAACCATCTATATCCCATATTGATCTATGATATATAATGCATTGTCGAATGCATTAAAAGGATATTATGGATCCAAAAGTCACATAATGACTAACCATATATATGGGTGAATCGTGATCATCAAATCATTTATAACACTTTCGTAGATCAATTAACTAACAAAAATGAAATAGGGGCCATAATTGTTTTTACAAAATATAATAATTATTAATACATAAAAATGTGTTTGGATGGTAAGATAAGAAAATATACCTAATTCAATCTAATTATCGTTAAATTATTTCTACCTAGATAGAAAAGACCTTTAAAAAAATATAATTTAACTTGAGAATGAAAAGAAAGTACCCTTTACCTTTTTTATAATGAAAAATCTGAAAAGGATGATAATAATATTTAGGTATTATAATTTTTTTATGAATTATTAATAATAAAAGAAATCACCTCACTTGGTTTTGTTGAAAATCGGGCATACCATCGTATTCAAGAAATCAGATACACTTTGCATGAAAAGGTCCATCATTTTTAGGAGATGACTGAAAGAAGAAATGTATTATCAGACTCACCATGAGTCCAGAATGAAATATTTGATTGTAATAGGTATGAATTGATATTTTTATGATTGCAGATGAAAACAGATGATGATTTTATGATCTAGGAGTTCTAAAAATCATAATTTTTTTAAAAAATATTATGATGTAAGAATGTTGAATGAAATTTTAAGGATAGGTATTACCGATTGTACCTGGTCTAATTTCATTCATGAAAATCATTTTCCGGACAATCATATTGTAAATATTATTTTAAGAAAATAAGTACTACCAATATTCATCCAGAAAGACACATTCCAGCTAAGTAGGAAATAATAATGTTGCTGGAAGAATGGAACGTTACAATACCACCCATTATTTTTCAGATTTTACTGAAGCTAATCCTCAATGTTTTAAAATTATTTATTATTTATAAATGATTGAATAATTTGAATGGTTGTGAAGTCAAATATCTATGTTCTCATGGTCATAGTAATATTTTTATCAGATATTGATTTAATTAGATACTTAAAAGGTTTCTCGTAATGAAGTTGCTGGTATTCAGATAGATCAATATAGAGATCATATTGGAGTTGTTACTGATTCGTATTTCAGAAGAAAAGATGAAGTATAAGTGGTTTAAGAAGCTTTAATGAATCTACTTTTTCATTGTACTATAGAATCGTAAAGCATATATCAGAATGAAAATCTAGAATAAGAGTTAAAAATAGTCTTATCCAAAATACACCTGCTTGAATGTTTCGAGATGAGTGTTGCGAGTTGAATGTTGCGAGTTGAATGGACATAATAACCATTTGCAATAACAAAAAATTCCACGAGATTCAAAAACGAACGACAATCAAATCAAGAATCAAAACAAAAACGAACGAAATAAATTCATGGAAGGATTACTTGAATGTTGCGAGTTGAGATGATAGATCCGAGAGGAGTGAAGAAGAAAAATAATGAAGCCAAAATGAGTTTAACGCAGGTCGATCGACGAGCCGATTATGGCTTACCATGCGAGAGAGAGACGAGACGGCGGACTGTCAATCAAAAAATCGTAAATGATAGTCCACGGGCATTAATTTTTTTAAATTTTTTATAACGTCAGTTATTATATAACCGACGTTATAAACTATTTTTTAACATTATAACGTCGGTTATCTTAAAACCGACGTAAAAAGCCACCGTTCTTTGGTTTTTTACGTCGGTTATAAAATAACCGACGTAAAAAATGAGATATCTACGGGTTTTTTACGTCGGTTTCCAAATAACCGACGTAAAAAACCCGATATCTACGCATTTTTTACGTTGGTTATTTTATAACCAACGTAAAAAACCAAATCATGGTGGATTTTTTACGTCGGTTACCAAATAACCGACGTAAAAACCCAACAGGCGCGATTTGTAACGTCAGTTATTAAAATAACCGATGTAAAAAATCTACTCGCCGCATTTTTACATCGGTTATATATAACCGACGTAAAAAATGGTGACGTAAAAAACGATTTCTACACTAGTGTCTCTCTCCCTTTATTTCATTATAATCCATTCCATGAAGCCTTGATCCAATTTTAAAATCCTTTATTAAAAACATCAATGGACACATTCTGTAGACATTGTATTTAGTTTCAAAAAATTATTAAGGAAAACTATCTTCTAATGAGTGTATCTATAACTTCAATTGAAGATAATTAGTCCCACATTACATTTCATCTATATGATTAAAAAATTAATGGATCTTCTTAGTTCAACAAAACATATAATCAGAGGATATAATTTCATGTAGAATACTCATAGTAACATAAAATTAAATCAAATTTATAAATATTTTATTATTATTTTAAAAACAAAGGATGTGAAAGTAGTTGATTCCCTAAAAATCCTACAAACACTGGCTTGTTTCACTGTTATATAAACTACACTGAATCACCTTCAAGAATTATTGACCCACCTGTACATAACAAACATCATAAGACACCTATCTCAAATGTTCATCCTTAGAAACATGGTCTCTGATACCAATCTAACATGTAAAAACCCATAAGGTACCCTCCTAGGATGGTGGTGATCAAAGTGTGCCACACCATTAATACATCCAAATGTCTAGTTGATGGATTATAACACTATGAAGGAACAAATAACATATTGGAGGTCATATCCTATACAATATTCAAATTTAAACACCACTATCCATCTATAATATCACATCCATACATATATATATATATATATATGATTATATTAAATGATGAGTGCTTGTAAATTCTCTATACACCCCAATGAAAAATAATAGGAATTCTAGTAAAAAGTTGAAAATAATTAACGGATCATCACCATAAAATATAACGTGACTGAAGTGAATTGGAAAAATGGAATCACCACATCACAATAGAAATATCCATGAGAACCAATAGACCTGAATCCCACCTTGATCCACTATGATTCATCCCTTTTATCTACACACCCAACAAAATTTCCCCCAACCTATATTCCATCTGCAAAGACACAACATGGTCATACATAGATACTGTGCATGTTTGAGTATAAAAGTACCTATTATGATGTGAAAAAAACAAAATGGGACTCAGTATATAGATTAAATAAGTCATAATGGTGGAATTGTATGGCCACCTACCTCAATAAATATTAATGAACATAAGATATAGAAGAAACATAGTGCACATTGTTAATCGAAATTCCACAGGCATCCAAAGCACCATTGATACTAAACCTATGTAATATTTACATCACACCTCACAAATGTATCAGGCCACCTACACCTTTTTAGAGTGTATAAACAGAATGTGAGAGAAATGACTCCATGGAGTACCACATACTTCATCAAAATACAAATTCAATCATGGATAACATAGTCTCCAAAAATGTATGGGTTAACATTAAACTCAATGAGGGATATACAAGAAAATTTATCCTAGACTAGAGGAACCTTACCCAACCTTACTAGGGGAGTACTAACATCATAAAAAAATGGGATAACCAACATCACATTGTATGACACAAGATTGTGGAACAACCCTGATCTCATCTCTATACTTCTCTCACCATAAAATAATTGAAACTGATGGTCTGATAAAGGGTTGTATATGAATAGTCTTCAATCTATAATATAAATCTTCTATATACACTACATGGGTAAATGTGTAGGAGATAGAAGATATCTATTGTCTTCTACATATAGTGTCCATGAAGGCCAATATTAATTGGCAACATATGAAAAATTCATCATCCTAGAATCCAAGCCACATGAATAGTCTATATCTATGTTGGGAATGAGAAGGTGGGAATCATCTTAATTCCAATCCATGTCAATAAGTATAATCAAACCACCCTACTACATAGATGAATCCACTGGATAATTCCTAAACTCTGGTCCTTATGAATCTGCAACCACAACGGATAAAAAAATACCATCAAGCTCCTAAATAACATCATTTTATGGCTACATATAAGGGTCACATGAGTAGTGATCAAAATTTTTAAAGGGGTATCACCATCCTCACACCTACCATATTTCATCACCTAGATCATATCATCATCGCTACAGGGCTAATATCTATAATAAAATCCAGTTCCTCTTGCAATATTCTTCTAATAGTGAAGAAAACATGGCTATCATGTTCATCATGGAATGATTCTCAAAAATCACCTAACATGGGGTTTACAGCCATGTACCTGGCCACACCCTAGGTAAGGAACCCTATGGTCCTACACATAAAATCTATATGGAGAACACCACATATAGAAAACTTCTTTACCATTTATTTCCTAGATTAACTACACATAGTCTTTTCAATAACTACACATTGTTAAATTGAGATTTCTAAAACCAAAATTCATGTGAACCACCAGAATCCACATATTCCATTATAATTCTCTCTTATATAGGTCGTTTATTATATATTATTAAAAAATACATGAAATAATTTTTAATAATATATACCAATAATAAATATTGTGAAAAATTACAAAACATTCCCTGCCACAATGTGAATTACTAATTCTTCAGGGTTAGATCCACAATATATGGTTTCTCCATCATGATCTCGCATTGATTAGACTCCATGGGTGATACTCCAAATCCCTCTTAATAATTTTCCTCTTAGTTTTTCAGCAGAAAAAATTCGTATATTATTCTCGTTCCTTTGATTAAAATGTTGGGTATAATATTTTGGGAGAAATAAAAACCAAGATTAAATAAAAATAAGTAAATATACATTTAAAATTTCTACCTGAAACATGGTACATGAAAAAATATATCATAACCCACCCAGGATAAACATACCATTCTAAAATCAAAAATAATTATATATTTTCAATTCATATAACTATTTATGATATATCAAAATTCACATGATTGGTAATAACTAATATTTATTTAATAAATATTAAATATCATGAAAAATATTAATGAAACAAAATATTTCCAACTTCTATCCCCATAGAAAATGTATTATCTTGAAGATAGTGGAACTATCAAAAAAAATTCCAAGGATATTAATAAAGGGAAATTACCATTTAAACATTATTATTATCCTGGGGATTTTCAACTAAAATATTAACTATGTATTCCACAGTGGGTAACTATTGATGGAATAAATATATATGGGATAATGTTATGACAAATAAATTTGATTTTTAACCATTTTTCTCAGGTAATTTATAATTTGAGGTCTATTATCATGTTCACCCATAAATATATAAAATTTATTTAAGGTTTATAGAGGCTTTGGGTATTGATTTTATCAGTTTTTCCATGTAATATTCAATCTTATAAACAATTTTATCTTAATTTATATATAATTTGTCAAATAAATCAATAGTATGGTCATTGTTTTGAGAATACTTAGTGGTATTCATTTATTACATGTCATCATCATTTTCTTCTGTATACGTTTGTGTATCATATGGATATGGTTTATTAAATTTTAAATTAATAGATTATTCCACTACATCATTCATTTTTTAAAAATATTATATTATTTACTAAAGGATAACTATCCAAATAAAATTGCTTCATATTTATTTTGTTACCCCATAACACCCTGATAATGGAGGGGGGAATCAAGGTGTAAAATATTTCTTTTATAGTGATGGATCTTGTTCCAATGTTGGTAAGAACTTGTTAAGAATGTATTATGGAATAGAGTAGTAATAAAACCATCACATGTGAAAATAAAACACATAAATTTTATATGGTTCACCACTATGGGTTGCACCCAAGTAGCATATGCCGACAGTGTGTCGGTCATACCAAAATCTAATAATCTTTAGTGGTTGTGGAATACATAATTTTTGACATAGTCACTATGTTCCATGAAAACTACCTTTACAATGTTTTATGGATTGAACAATGTGTCCCTCAGATCACTTCCATTGACTCCCCATATCTCACTAATTTGAGAGAAGTCTAACTCGGTTTATTGACTACTAGGTCTCTGATGTTATTAATATTTTCATGACTTATTATATTCCCTATTTTCTTATTTTATATGAAATGTGCATAATTTGTGTGAAATATTAATGTTTTAATATTAAGTATAATATTTGAGCATTTTTAGAAGTAGTCAAATTGAGTTAGTTTAATTTTTTAATTATAAATATCAATATACTGATCCAAATTGTGTGGTTCTTGTTTTTTAGGATTATGATTTCAATATAAAAAATTTCATTAGAAGGAACCACGATCCAATTCTTCTATTTGAAGGGTCATATGGTCCTCACAAACAAGACCAAAGAATCTGTGAACAAACTGGACCAGCCTTTATGATTGATTTACTTGGCTCAATCCAGAAGTCCAAAAACATTAAATCTCCACCATAATTCGGGGTACACTACATGTCATCTTGGATAAAAATTTCATGGCCCAACTCCAAGTACAAGGGGCCCAAATAAATCTTTTAAGTCCAGCCCACCATTCTGGACGAGAATAAACATCAGTATAGTATTCATGACATATCTCATGATTTAGTCATCCAAGAGATCTGAGATTTTTCGGTGTGAAATAGGAGATGTAGACGGCCGACTTTGTTGAAGAAACGATTCGTATTTGAAGGCATCTTAATATACAAAAACCCTTTCACATTATGGACTTCAAAAAGACTGGATTGAAATGGACAGTTTAAGTTTGTTTATGAAACCGGCCATAACCTTTTATCCTTACGTCCAAATGACTCTAAATTTTGAGAGTAGTCTACCAACATTATTGTCTACAACCTTGAAGAAGGAGATATTTGACGATTCGGCTGTCTGAATTGCCAAATTGGCGATGCAAGTGGAGGGACAGATTGGGAATGCAAACAGTCCACTCCTTGGGCTATAAATACTCTCTCCTTCTCTCCTTGAGAGGGGTTGGCATTTCATAGGAGATGATATCATATTGGCACGACCAAAGCCATGCCAAAGGCTTGGGAGGACCTTCCATACTCAAGTTTTCACTTGAGATACCTTTCCTCTCTCTTTGTTTTCACTTACTTTTGTGTTCTTCATTTTTGTAATCTTGTAATTCTCTTTCTTTGTAATTCTATTTTAATGCAAGTTACTTCTTCAATATATCTTATTATAATACAACTTCTGTAGTTTAATATTTAGGTTCCTAAAATAGTTTAAATTCAGTTTAATCCCCTTCCCTTCTTTTGCTTCCTCATTCAATCGAAAATCCGTTTTTAATTATCATCATCGTTCGTGTGTGTGTGTCAACGTACCACTCTTTTCTAATCCGATTCTTTTTCTTCTATTCTTAATTTATCATCATAATTATTTTAACCAGAATATTAAACATCCAAATGGCTGAGTAAATCTCTCATTGGGGTGAGTTATAATTCGGGGATGTTAAGTGATTGAGAGTTTTGCTCGATGAGTATTCTTTAAATTAATATTGTGTATGTTAAACTTAATATGTCACGGATTAATGATATGTTTTGTTTAACGAGTGGTTTCCATGGATTATTGGAACCATAAATACACTACCATAAATAAGTTTTGATTTATATTAGAAACCTAAGTTAAGTTAATGCTTGGATTAAAGCCTTCACACTTAGGAATTCCAATCAACGTCAACTTATGACATGGGTGTTAATTTAATGCAATACAATGTAAGGATCAAGGATATCAAATGCTTAACTCCCCAATAATGAACTCACCCCAATCATTATCAATTTGGTAAATCAAACATCATCCATAAATCATTTCAATTAAGCTCTGCAAACAAACCCCCCTAATCAAAATACAATCAACTAAAAACAAACGACTATTACAAAGTATCATCACCGAGGATTCGACCCGAGTGCTGCTATACACATTAGCAGAGCACCGGAACTTTGACCAGTCGATAGGCGACAATCGGCCGTGCGTTTCAAATGACGCTGTTTTCGGGGATGGTGATTTAAGTAGTCCTTCGTTTCTGGTTATTGTCAAAAAAAACACAAAAAAAAAATTTAAAAAAAATTGAAAAAAAAACACAAAGAAAAACCCGTCTTCCTCTTAAAAATCATAAACTGAAAAAAATAAAAAGAAAAAAACCGTGTTCCTCTTTCTTCCAAAATCTCTCTGAATGCCCCGTAGCCTTCCAAACAATCCCTCGGATTTGTTTGACCCTGAAATTGATAGAAATCTTCGTCGACTTAGGAGGACCATTAGGGATAACCAAATCACCCAAGAACCAATCATTGCCCTACCAATTGAATTAGATATGGCCAATCCTAGGGAACAAACATTGAAAAAACTTGTTGCCCCTGATATGAATTACCAACCTCTTGGTATTCAATATCCAAACATTGAAGCTGAATTCGAACTCAAATCGGGTTTGATTCATCTTCTCCCTCATTTTCACGGGCTAGCCGGTGAGGATCCACATCTTCACCTTACAGAGTTCCAAGTAGTATGCTCTACCATGAAGCCTCAAGGGGTTTCTGAAGAACAAATCAAGCTTAGAGCTTTACCCTTTTCCCTAGAGGATTCTGCCAAGTCTTGGCTATACTACCTCCCACCTGGTTCCATAAACTCATGGGTTGACATGAAGAGACTTTTCCTTGAGAAGTTCTTTCCCGCTTCCCGAACAGCTTCTATCCGAAAGGAAATAAGTGGCATCCGTCAATTCCCTAATGAATCACTCCATGAGTATTGGGAGAGGTTCAAAAATCTTGTGGCAACTTTTCCACACCATCAAATCCCTGACCAACTCCTGATCCAATACTTCTATGAGGGGTTATTGGCTATGAAGCGAACTCTCATTGATGCCGCAAGTGGCGGTTCTCTTGTTGACAAAACTCTTGCAGCTACACGAGAACTCATAAGAAACATGGCTGCAAACACGCATCAATTCCATACTCGAGCACATGCTCAAGTGAAACAAGACCAAGAGAATCAATCCATAGGGCCCAACAAAATGACTGAGTGGATGAGTGAACTTACAGGTCTTGTGCGTCAACTAGCAGTGGCTTCCAAAGCCCCAAAATCCTCTCCTCAACAATCTCTTTTCACTGTGCCTGTCAAGAACTGTGGAATCTGCAACTCACCAACTCATCTGACTGACACATGTCCACAACTTCAAGATGATCCATCTGATTCATCTAGTCCAATGGAGCTCAATGCGGCAAATGCTCAACGAAACTTCAACCCTCAACAATCAGGTCAGATTGTTAGAAACATCAACCGACCCCACTCTGAGCCCTTCTCTTCTACCTTTAACCCACCTCTGAGGTATGGTAATCCCATTTCTCATCCTCCTCAGTTCCCTCATCAAAATCCAAACCAGTTCCAATATGGTCAAAGTGGTGGTAACATCCATCAACCTTATCTTTTTGTTCCTCAACCCCAAAGGAACAATCCTCCTCCTGGATTCCACTATCCTAACGAGCCTTCCCAATTACCCACCCAATACAATCGCTTTCCCAAGAACCAAAATCAAGGACACCCCAATTTGGGACAAGCCACTTCTTCTAAACAAACCATGGGAAAGTGCTGTAGAGGATCTTGCTTCCTTCACCCGTTCTAGCCTCAAGAACATTGAAACCCAAATAGGTCAACTTGCATCCCACCTTAGCCAGCAACAACCATCCAATTCATCCCAACTCCCAGCTCAACCATTACCCAACCCTAAGGGTAATGTAAGTGGAATTGCACTTAGATCGGGAAAGAAAATTGTTATGCCCCATGCTGATTTCTCTACCTCCCCTTTCGATGTTGATCTAGATAATGAAAAGAACAAAAATCTGGAAAAGTAACTTGAATCCACTCCTTCACCTCCTTCCATTCCTCTAAGGAACCCAATTCCTTTTCCTCAAGCCATCTCCAAGCCAAAGAAGTCCTTTGAACCTGATCCTGAAATGATTGACATGTTTAGACGTGTTGAAGTGAACATCCCCCTCTTAGATGCCATCAAACAAATCCCTAAGTATGCCAAGTTTCTTAAGGAATTGTGCACCCATAAGAGGCAACTTAGGAACATTGAAAATGTTTCAACTCAACAGTCCATTCCCATGAAGTGCAAATATTCAGGGACCTTCACGGTTCCATGTCAAATAGGGAGTTCCAACTTTGATGATGCACTCATAGACCTTGGAGCCTCAATAAATGTCATGCCCAAATCCATTTTCTCCATCCTTGGTCTAGGTCCCTTGCACCCAACGGGTGTTGTCATTCAATTAGCCAATCGAAGCACTACCAGTCCTGAGCGGATAATTGAGGATGTTCTTGTTTGGGTCAATAATATTATCTTCCCAGCTGATTTCTATGTCCTTGACATGGAAGGTGAGACGACCTCTTCTCGATCTCCCCTAATTCTAGGAAGACCATTCCTCATGACTGCGAGAACCAAGATTGATGTCCATTCGGGCATCTTATCCATGGAATTCGGTGACCAACTGGTCAAGTTGAACATTCTCCATGCCATGCGATACCCATCTGAGGATCACTCTGCATTCTCAATCCATGCTTTTGAGGACACTTCTAAGATTCAATCGAACCCCAATCCACCATGTTATTCATGTTCTAATGATAAAGGATCTTGTGAAATATGCACCATGATTAACAAAGTCATAAATGCTGAAGTTGATGTGGACCTCTCATTCATAGACTCCATCAATCTAGAAGAACTTGAAAACTCTCTTAAATCCCACATCAACTCTGATCTCTACTGCTCCACCTTGGACAGTGTTGAGGAAAATAATCCAAACCCATCTGCAATCCCTTCTCCTGATCCTAACTTGTCTAGATCTCATGTCAAGGCTGAAACTTATCTAAAACCACTTCCTTCCACCTCAAGTATACATTCCTTTTCCATGATCCCTCCTACCCTGTCATTATCTCTGCTTCAATTTCTGAAACTGAGGAGTCCCAACTTGTTCAAGTGTTAGAGGAAAACAAAAATGCCTTAGGTTGGACCCTAGAGGATATTCCAGGAATCAACCCTGCCCTTTGCATGCATCACATCCATCTAGAGGAATCATCCAAAACAATTAGGCAACCTCAAAGAAGACTCAATCCACTCATACTTGAGGTAGTTAGGGAAGAGATTACCAAGCTTCTTCAAGATGGTATTATCTACCCAATTTCTGATAGTGAATGGGTTAGTACAATTCAAGTCGTTCCTAAGAAGGGCGGGATAACAGTTGTCACAAATGAACATGGAGAAGTGGTCACAACTCGAGTGAAAAACAAATGGTGTGTGTGCATCGATTATCGCAAATTGAATGCTGAAACACGAAAAGATCACTACCCACTTCCTTTCCTTTACCAAATGCTTGAGAGATTGGCTGGAAAGTCACACTATTTCTTTCATGATGGTTACACCGGCTACTTCCAAATTCCAATCGCACCTCAAGACCAAGAAAAGACCACATTCACTTGCCCCTTTGGAACCTATGCCTATAGGCGAATGCCTTTTGGCCTTTGTAATGCTCCTGCAACATTCCTGCGGTGTATGATGAGTATCTTTTCTGAATTCATTGAGAATTGCATGGAGGTCTTCATGGATGCCTTTACCATTTATGGCGAGTCATTTGAATCTTTCTTACATTCACTCTCTTTGGTCCTTCAAAAGTGTGTCAAGTGCAACCTTGTGCTGAATTTTGAAAAATGTCACTTCATGGTCTCAAATGGGATTGTTCTAGGGCACATAATTTTTCAAGAGGGTATCCAAGTTGATCCAGCCAAAATTGAGGTGATCCAATCACTTCCTGAACCCAAATCAGTTCGAGACATTCAGTCCATCCTTGGTCATGCCGGTTTCTATCAGCAATTCATTCAGAACTTCTGCAAGATTTCCCTCCCACTCACTCGTTTACTTCAAAATGATGTCACATTCAATTTTGATGAGGCTTGCAAGAGAGCCTTCATTGAACTCATATCTGCTCTCACATCTGCTCCAATAATCCAACCCCCAGATTGGTCCTTACCATTTGAATTGATGTGTGATGCTTCTGATAGGGCCATTGGGGCTGTTCTTGGTCAAAGAAGAGAAAAAATTCCTCATGTCATCTTTTATGACTCGAAAACATTGGATGAAACTCAATCACACTACACTGTGACTGAAAAAGAACTTTTAGCTATGGTTTTTTCCTTGGATAAATTCCGTCCCTATCTCTTAAGTGCCAAAATCATCATCTTCACTGACCACACAGCATTAATGTTATTACTTAAGAAAAGTGATTCCAAACCAAGGCTAATAAGATGGATTTTAATGCTCCAAGAGTTTGACCTTGTGATAAAAGATAAACCTGGAAAAGAAAACCCTGTGGCTGACCACCTGAGTAGAATTTCTAATTCTTCTCATTCTGAAATAATTGATCCTGAATTTGCAATTGAACACCTCTCATCTATCACTCCAAAGTTACCATGGTATGCCCCAATTGTCAATTACTTAGTTTCTGGTGTTTTCCCTGAATATTTTTCAAAAGAACAAAAAGAAAAGATGAAAAGTGATTCAAAGAATTATTATTGGGAAGATAATAAACTTTGGAAAACTGGGGCTGACATGGTAATTAGGAGATGTGTTGATGAAACTGAACAATCCTCCATCTTGGAATTCTGCCACTCAATGCCTGGAGGTGGCCACTTTGGACCACAAAGGACTTCTCGAAAGGTCCTAGATTCTGGATTCTATTGGCCTTCACTCTTCAAGGACCCACATGAGTTCTATCAATCATGTCCCACTTGCCAAAAGTTTGGCACAATTTCCAAAAGAAACGAAATGCCTCAAAATCCATTAATCTTCTGTGAGCTTTTTGATGTTTGGGGCATCTATTTCATGGGACCTTTTCCCCCTTCCAATGGATTATCCTACATTATCATTGCTTTTGACTATGTTTCTAGGTGGGTCAAGGCCAAACCCACTAGGAAAGATGATGCTCAAACTGTGAGTGAGTTCCTCAAAACCCATATGTTCCATCGATTCGGAACACCACGTGCTTTGATAAGTGACTTAGGAACTCATTTCTGTAATAGAACCATGGAGTAACTTTTGAAAAAGAATGGGGTTGTACACAAAACATCCACTGCATATCACCCTCAAACAAATGGAATGGCTGAACTTTCTAACAGAGATGTGAAAAGAGTGCTTGAAAGAATTGTTAAGCCCACAAGAAAAGACTGGCCCGATAGACTTGGTGAAGCACTTTGGGCCTATCGAACAGACTATAAGACACCCATTGGGATGTATCCATTTAGGCTAGTTTTTGGTAAATCCTGTCATTTACCAGTTGAAATCCAACATAAGTCATTTTGGGCTGTCAAAACTTGTAATTTTGATTGTGAAAAATCTGGTGAAGAAAGATTATTGCAGTTGACTGAATTGGAGGAGCTTCGACTCGATTTGTATGAGAACTACATTCTATACAAAGAAAAGGAAAAGTCACTCCATGACAGGAACATTCTTCGAAAGGTATTTCATGAAGGTGAAAAGGTAATGCTCTTCAATTCTTGATTTCGACTTCACCCAGGTAAGCTCAATTCTCGTTGGGATGGACCTTTTATTATTACAAATGTTTACCCAATTGGTGCAGTGCAAGTCGAAGACCCTTCTTCAAAAAAGAACATTCACAGTTAACAGACATCGGTTAATGCATCACCATGAGAGGTCTCACAATCCAGGAACCATGTCGACTTCCATCGAAACCCCATCCACTTCAATAGAACCACCACTGGATGGAGACCCGCCAAATCCAAACCAGGGGGCACCTCTTTCCCTTTAACTGTCTCTCTCCTCAATCTCTCTTCCCTCTCTTCTTCTCTATATTTCTTCTTCTTCCTCTCTCCCTCCCATTTTTTACAACATTCTTCCACATCCTTTTTTCTATTTTCTCTTTTGTGTGGATGTGTCATTAAAAATAAAAAAAAAATTTAAAAAAAATTAATTTAAAAAATGAAAATTAAAAAAAGGGATTTCATAATTACTCATCATACAATATTGAAATTCTATCCAACCATTTTTGGGGAGTCAAAAGTCATGTTTTAAACTCAAATATATTGAATTTTTATCTCAAACTTGGGTAAACAATTTTTTGTCAATAACAAACATTTTGAATGAACAATTTTTGGTGGAAAACGATTCTCCCCTACCGTGAGTAATAACATTAGCCTTCATGCCAAGGTCATCTATGGCCATCTTTTTCATTGTGTGTCTTCACCATTGATTGTGAGTCTTGAGTTTGTGGACCTTCGAGCTGAATTTCCATCTTTTGTGTGCATTAATATGATAGAGTCATTTTCTAAGCCACTTGAGAATCAGAATAGCCAAATAGCCTCTCGTTACCCTTACATTGATCATACTTTTGAAAGCCCCATTGAGCCTATGAAAAACATTCTTTTGATAGCCACATTACAAGCCTACTACCTTGTCCCACCCAACATCTTCATGGATTTTCATTGTACAATTTATTGAAATTTAAGTGTGGGAGGAATGGACATCATTTTTGGGCGTACATTCATTGATTTCCAATGTGTCATCATATGCTTGAGGGCAAGCATACATTCCAGTGTGGGGGAGATGTTGTAATTCTGTGAGCTTTGTGGTATATATTTGTAATTGTCATTTGTACAAAAGTCATTGAAAAGTGTTCAAAAAAAATGAAAAAAAATTATATTAAAAAAAATGAAAAAAAATAAAAAATAAAAAAATTGAATGGGTTGTGTCTTGGGTGGGTCAAAAATCATTCATCATCAACCTTTGATCGTGTTATAACTACTAAAATTATTTCCATGATGAGATCAATCATGGGTTGGGAGATGACTGTGAGACTTGTTTCAAGCACAACTTTCGAAAAAAAAGAGCAAAAAGAAAAAAAAGAACACTTGAATCATCTTGTATTGTGTCATTATTGGAAGTCTTCCATGTTTTACATATTCCATCATCTCACCCTATTCCATTTTCTATCTCCCTCACTTTTCATTCATCACACATTTATGCCTTTGTAAATATGTGTTTCTATTTCCTTTCAAATCAAATTTCAAAAAAAATGTGCATTGATTTTTCCATGTTGGTGTTTTTAACCCCTCTTTTCTATTGGACATTATATACCTACCATCCCATTGCCATTGAAAAACCCCTTAAAAGACCTCTTGATTCTTGTACACATTATATTTGGGAATTGAAGCTGAGAGCTCTTACAAACTCTTGATTTTCACTTTTTGTTGGTGAATGAGTGAACCTCCTAAAATACATTTTTATCATCTTGAGAGGTGTAAGTTTTGAGTGCCTAAATTTTCCAATTCAAACTTTGAACATGAAAAAATGAATTGTTTTTGATGCATTATTGTGAACCAAATTTGTGATGGAATTCAATATGGATGAGTGAAATAGTCTAAACCTCCCCTGATTGGAGAAAACAAAATTTTAATATTTGTTGGTGAGTGAAAATGATTTTGTCATGTTTTTATATTTGTTGCACATGAGGACACGCGCAAATATAAGTGTGGGGTAGTTGATGTTATTAATATTTTCATGACTTATTATATTCCCCATTTACTTATTTTATATGAAATGTGCATAATTTGTGTGAAATATTAATGTTTTAATATTAAGTATAATATTTGATCATTTTTAGAAGTAGTCAAATTGAGTCAGTTTAATGTTTTAATTATAATTATCACTATACAGATCCAAATTGTGTGGTTATTGTTTTGTAGGATTATGCTTTCAATATCATTTCATTATAAGGAACCATGATCCAATTCTTCAATTTGAAGAGACATATGGTCCTCACAAACAAGACCAAAGAATCTGTGAACAAACTGGACCAGCCTTGAAGATTGATTTACTGGGCTCAATCCAGAAGTCCAAAAACATTAAATCTCCACCATAATTCGAGGGACACTACATGTCATCTTGGATAAAAATTTCATGGCCCAAATCCAATTACAAGGGGCCCAAATAAATCATTGAAGTCCAGCCCACCATTCTGGACAAGAATGAAAATCAGTATAGTATGCATGACATATCTCCTGATGTAATCATCCAAGCGAGCTGAGATTTTTCAGTGTGAAAGAGGAGATGTAGGCGGCCGACTTTATTGAAAAACCATTCGGATTTGAAGGCATCGTAATATTCAAAAACCCTTTCACATTATGGACTTCAAAAAGACTGGATTGAAATGGACAGTTTATGTTTGTTTATGAAACCGGCCATAACTTTTTATCCTTACGTCCAAATGACTCCACATTTTGAGAGTAGCCGGAAAACATTATTGTCTAAAACATTGAAGAAAGAGATATTTGATGATTAGGCTGTCTAAATTGCCAAATTGGCGATGCAATTGGAGGGACAGATTGGGAATGCAAACAGTCCACTCCTTGGGCTATAAATACTCTCTCCTTCTCTCCTTGAGAGGGGTTGGCATTTCATAAGAGAGGATATAATATTGGAACGACCAAAGCAATGCCAAAGGCTTGGGAGGACCTTCAATACTCATGTTTTAACTTGAGATACATTTCCTCCTCTCTTTGTTTTCACTTACTTTTGTGTTCTTCATTTTTGTAATCTTGTAATTCTCTATCTTTGTAATTCTGTTTTAATGCAAGTTACTTATTCAATATCTCTTATTATAATACACCTTCTGTAGTTTAATATATTGGAAGGGAGCGATTTGGTTCTTGAAGATAGACATTCGATCAAGAAATCACCAACATCGTGTACAGGTTGAGGAAATACTAAAGATGTATTTCAGATATTGGTAATGTTAGTACGAATACATATTGATGTATTTTGGCATAACAAACTCCCCAATGGAATTAATGGGACCACTAAATAGGATCTTCCATCCATACTTCAACTGATTTGTAGTAGTCTTCATTGATGACATTCTAGTGTATTCAACTTCAGAGGATGTGCATGCGATACACTTGAGGTTGGTTATAGACTTACTCAGAAAGCACCATCATTATGGAATATCTTTTAGTGTCAGTTTTGGATATTATATTTTCACATTCTGAAAAATTTCATCTCATAGGATGGATTTTTACTGGATTTAGTGATGATTGAGGTGGATCTTCCTTGGGAGCCACCCAAGGTTGTTACCAAGGAGTGTAGTTTCCATGGATTGTAAAGATACTATCATAGGATTATATCCGACTTCTCTAGAGTAGCTGAACCAATGGATGATTTGACGAAGAAAGGAAAACCATTCATATGGATAGAAGGATGTCGGTAGAGATTTCAGCTACTGAGATAGACCCTGACAAGAACACATATCCTGAGGTTTCTAGAGGAGGGTGATTAGTATGTAGTGTTCTGTGATGCCTCAGGGACTGGAAATGGTTGTGTCTTGATAAAGGGTAATGTGGTGATTTCCTATGTTTCTAGGTATTTGAGACCACATGAATAGAACAACACAACCCATGAACATGAGATGGGTGTGGTATTCTTCAAATTGAATATTTGGTGACACTCCCTTATGGATGATTGGTTTATCATCTATAATGACCACAAGAGTCTCATGTATATCTTCTCTCAGAAATATTTTAACATGAGATAGAGATGATGGATTTTGTTTCTCTAGAACAATTAATTTGAAATTGTATATAATCCTTGGAAGGGGAATGTGGTGGGGGATGCACTCAGTAGGAAATTGGGCTCACAACTACTTATTGTGCTGTCAAAATAGTTAACCTTGTTGCATATATACTTTATGGATGGAGATGGATAAACTTATCTCCAGTCGATGGTTGTCACCCCTCCACTATTATAGTGAGTTGGGGAAACAAAACTTGAAGATACTGACAGTGAATACATACCTACTCAGATGTCCACATGGAATGCTCCTATGGGATATTAAAAAGGTGGGGATCACATCGTTCTCTTTAGAGGGGACATAGTTGTACCAGCAGTGTTATGGGGTGATTTTTTTAGGGAGTTACATATGTCCTCTTTGGTGGTACATTTATGTGTTTCAAATAAGTATCAAGACCTCCGGTGTTAGTTCTAGTGGTCAGTAATGAAAAAGGTAGTGGTATTGTTGGTTTTGAGATGCCCCATATTCCAGTAATTTAAGGTTGATCATTAGGTTCCCACGAGTTTGAATCAACCCCTTGAGGATCGAGATAGTAATTGGGATGTAATATTGATTACTTAGTAAAATTTTTACCATGTATATCTAGGGGTAACGATTCCATCTGAGTGATCATTGAACAACTCCCCAATTTGTCCCACTTCCTAGCTATTTGGGAGCAGAGTCTCATAGTGTCATTGGGAGACCTGTACATGTAGGAGATAGTTCAACTCCATGAAGTCCCATCAACGATAGTCTCACATAGAGATGCATGATTTACATCACAATTGTGGAAGGGATTATAGGTGGTATTTGGGACTTAACTGCACTTGAGCACATCTTTCCACCCACAGACAGACACCTAGACAGAGCAGACCATTCAAGTCCTAAAGCACATGCAACATGCTTGTATCCTCAATTTTGGTCATAATTGGGAGGATCACCTAACCTTGGTGGAGTTTCTTTACAACCACATTTACCACTCAACAATTGGAATGTCACTATTTGCGGCCTTTTATAGGAGACCCTTCAGGTCACCACATTGCTAGATTGACATTGGAGAGTTAGCACTCATGGGACCAGAGTTAGTGTAGGAAACTAAAACAAGGTTCAATTAATCTAGGAGAGGATGAAGACTTCACATATCCAACAGAAGTCCTATGATGATAGGCGACAGAGTCCGATAGAGTTAGAGGGGGGAGACCACATCCTCTTTCGAGTCACTCCTCGATGAGGGATACAAAGATTTGGACAAGTCATAAATATATCTCTGAGGTTCATCAAACCATTATAGATTGTGAGTAGAGTCAGCATGGTTGCGTACCACATGATTCTACCTCTATAATTAGAGCGAGTGAATGGAATCTTTAATGTCTCACGGTTTAGGAGATATGTGAATGACCCTTCCCAAGTCACTGATTTGGGAACGCTAGAGATTGATAATGGGGTGACTTTCACGGAGTACCCAATGGATATTGATGATCGAAAGGAGACGATCCTTCGTGGATGATCAATTCCTATGGTGCATGTTTAGTGGTAGTGTATATTTCTCCATGACAGCTTTTGGGAGTGGAAGGCTTTTATTTGTGCTCAGTCTTACCTTTTGTTTGGTTGGCCAATGTTTTTGATTTCAAGGACATAAAACCCTATGGTTAGGAGAATGTAATATCCCATATATTTACATGTAATTTAAAAAAACAATATGGCACTGTTTTGAGCCCAAACATTGAGATGACACATCATTCTGAGGCCTGAGTGCTCTGAATAAATGCCAGAACTATTTTTATGTTTATTAAAAATATTGTGCAAGATAGTTTTTTGAAATTTTATATAAGTGCCCGGATTTGAAATCCGAGGAAACAGTTGTGTTAAGTGTAACAGGTTTTGCATATCCAGGACCTAACTTCCACTAGTGCGGGTCGATTGAAAAAATTCATTTTCATGCATTTTAAAGATGAATAAAAATAATATTTAAAATTTTATATTAAGGTTTCATGTAGACAAAACAATGTTGCGACACAACGACAAGGTTGTTGTTTCCTTCCATAAATGAAACAGTGTGGAGACACTATTTCAAAGTGAAACAGTAATGCTAAAACACAAGTTTATCCTTTGGAATGGATTTGGGATTAGGATTTTTGATCCATCCCTATGAACATTGGAGGAGAGAATAGTGATTTACTTGTTTTGGAAAATGTTGAATGGAGAAGAACACCAACAGATCACAGATCATGAACCGAGGATTAAGGATCGATGAACGACGGTGGTGAAACTCTGTTCTCATCCAATGACAGATCTAATCTTCTAGGTAGTGGGAAATTTGTCTGAGTGAATTATTTTTTCTTTATTAAGTTTAACAATGAACACGTACTAACACACGAATAGGTTGATCCAGGGTTGGATCATTCTTGAGGGATGGTTAAAATGCGGAATTTAAGAGAATATATATTAGTGATTATTCATATCTTGTTATTTTGTGATTCTTCTAACACAAATAGACCAAGGAAAACAAATAAAGAAAAGGTCCATTCTAAGGGGTTTTAATGTGATTCAACTTTTCCCATGTTCATAAATTCTTCATCAATGAACCCCCATGGTCATGCCATAAATTTTTCAAGAGGTTCTGAATGTAGTTGAACCCCTAAGAGATGACAAGATGTTTTGAATCCCCTAGGAGATGAGTTTTTGGCCCAAGGATCTATATACACCTTTTTCTTCTAAGAACCGTCCACCGAATCATCTATGGAAGCCTGTAAAAGAGTGTGTTTCGGGTGGAGGCGCCAATGGTGTCTTGTGGCGGCGCGGCCACTCCGCAGGTAGAACCAGAAGCACGGACACCGCGGGGGTGGGGGGGGGACAGGGGTTGCCGATAGCTAACCAATAGTGGGCCTCAGTGGAACTAGTAGGAGGTCTTTTCAAGTAGCTGAGGGGTCCTGGTCCAGCTAGACCATATCGGTAAGACCATATGGAAATGACCGCGGGGTGGTCACGCAGTGGACATCTGCATCAAATGTGGTGGCCACACCACATGACGAGGAGTGGATGTGGTATACCCCGCATTCAGGAGGAAAAACCGGCACATTCCATTAGGTTTTCCCCAGTGGGTCATGTCAATATAACCAGGTCTGACTGAACCAAGACCCAACCATCCCATTTTCACATAAATCTCATAACTCTCAGACTATGTGTTTGTTTGATGATCCGTTTGTGGCGTTGGGAACCTTTTTATAAGGAGAACATTTTTAGATACTATAAGTTATTTATAAGGGATTGGGTTTACAAATGACTTTCTTGAGGAGGCGGGGCCCCAAGAACAAGCATGCTACGTACTGAATTCTGTGGCTGGCTATGACCTAGAGGCTATGTGATTACCAATAATTTGTTTACTACCTAGATTATGAGTCTTATCTAGACATTGTTTCTTACTAACACTGATTTGGTACACCCCAGTCCCACAAGAATGATGGTACTCTATTTTTTTACGACACTCTATGTGTTACCTACAATCTGTGTGTTACCAACACTCTAGGTTTTATCTACACTCCATTTTTTACCTACACTCTTTGTGTTACTGACACTACATTTGAAACCTAAAATTATTGTGTTACAAATTCTCCATGTGTTACAAGTTGAGAGTACTATGGATTCTTACGACAATCTTGTTTAAGTACCATTGACATATACTTGGTGTCAGCATACTCCAGTGACTCTATTTACTGTACCTCTTAAAGGCGTCACATTATGGGCCTTTTTTGTAGTCTACTTGGTGTATTTCATAGTTAAATTATTTTTGGTATACATTGGTTAATTCCTTATGGTTTACTTTTTTTAATTCCTTTTTTGTTTTGGGTTCCTACTGAGTATTATTTTACCCACCCCTACAAAGGATTTTCCAGCACATGTCATGTCTTGTGAAAATGACTGAATACTTTGATGGAGTCCTCGATGGGATGAAAATTTGGTGCTTGGAGGTAGACCCGACATACGAGGTGCACTTCAGTGAAAACCGACAGCCATTTTTGTACCTACCCTTCAGGTAGGGCCATTGGTGGATGTCATCTAGGAGCTTCTACATTCCTTTTCAATTTGTCTTGTTTTCTATCCCCTTTATCATTCATTTTTTGTACCTTACTCTTAGTGGGTTTTCTTAGTGTTTTTCATCCATGTTTATTTAGCGTTTAGAGATTTAGATTTTTCTTGGAGATGGGTTTGTGCGTACAAGTAATTTGGAAAATGCATCCCACTTGAGGGATATGCCTTCTCAAAGCTAGTCACTAGACCATTGCCTATGGGAGGCGGTTCTAGGGTAGTGAGGGCATGGGCTCCAGAGGATGGTTCGTAACAAATATTTTCACTCACCTAACTTATTAAAGGGAATATCCTAAAATCTCTTCCTCAAACATATCTAGGAATTTATCTCCAAAAAATCACTGTAAAAATTCTGTTGAAAAATTACTCCCCGTTTCTTAGAGGATTTGGTCATCCCAAAAAACAACCTTGATGGATTAATGTATAAGACAAAGTTGTTCTATAATAGAAGATATATAACTCTCAACCAAGTGTATTCATGTTTATTTTTTATTCTACCAATTTAAATATTTTCTAACAATGATGATATAAAAAAATAAATATAATTGATATATTTATAATTTTTATGTCTATGTAATAACCCTTTTTCATCTGCTTATCCATCCAATGTGAAAATTAAAGCATTTCATATGTGTACATATAAACTATTGCCTCAATGAAGTGATGTAATTCATGTTTCATCACCACCTAAATTGGATAGTTAAAAAATTTGATAAAATTTATATATATTACATTTAGGATATATGTATGACAATTGAAAGATAATATATTACTTAACTTATTTCCCTTCTATCTATTTGAAAAGGAAATAATTGATTGTTTGTATGTGTGGATTACCATCTGAATGAAGAAATGTGATTAATTTTTAATTATCTCCTCACATGGATTTACATATGGATGACATTAATGAATAAATAGTTTTTATATCATATTACATATTCTATAAAATTAAAATAATTTTTGATATATTTCTTTTACACCAATTAGAAAAACAAAATTATCATTCATGTGTATGTACGGAATATCATCTCTATGAACCGATGTGCATCATTTATCATAAAAACCTTATATGAGTGGTTATAAAAAATATATATAATGTATAAAAATGATAATTATAAAAAGAAATTTATTCTAAAAATGATATTTCCATGATCCTTTTGACCATGATCAACCTATTGATGTTATTTTTTATATTATGAACTGAACGACCTCAAAATGTCTAATATAATGTTACTCATCTTAATAAATAAATAATGCATGATAATAAATGAAATAAAATGAAAAACAATATTTTAGTAAGAAACATTGTTCAAAACAAAGTATAAAAATTATATAATTTTATTCTATCTGAGAGGTTTATGAATGTATGAAATGATGCAGCACATGAGGTAACATATTTTTCTTTTAAGAATTGTTATAAAAGATTGAAAATTATTTTCCGCCATGTAAATTTTCATTAAATTATATCCATATTGTTTCCTATTTAAAACTAAAATATTTTTAATTATTATTTTCAATTTATTTTTACTTTGATTGAAAATATTTTGAATAATATTTTCAACATTTCATATATTGGTTATTTTAACATTTTACAAAACTATTAAAAGAATATTTGTTATCGTTTACCACATGAATTTATTTTCTGAACATAATAGATATTATTCATTATAATTATTACTCCATAGTTTTTTCTTGGTTGTTTAAATTAAAAAATATTCAATATAATCATTAAATTTTTTGGTTTAAAAAAATTCAAAATGAAATGATATTTCTTGCTGATCTCAAAGTGACAATATACTATCTTTGTAAAAGACATTTTTCGTCTATTTGAGGATCCATTAATGAAATTTATGCTTCATTGTAGATATAATCTAAGAATACAATACACCTTATTTATATTAATGGATTATTGTCATTTTGTTCTATTCATTATCTAGGGAAAATGTTGACATTTTCTCTGCTAGTTTTTCAGTACAAATTTTTTTGATGATATTTTTATGAATACATATTCATTTATTTCATATAATGAATAGTTTTTTCATAGTATGTGTTGTGTGTAAATTGTAATATCCCATTGATGCATCAGTAGGTGTCATGAGACAAAATAACTTGGGTGTTTTTTCCATGCCTTAATATTTATGTATAACATCTTTTCACGGGGCCTTTACAGTATTATTTTGATGTTTGGAATTATTAAATCCATAATTATGAAATGAGTGAATATTATCACTTTGATTATTTACATTTTCCTTGGATATATTTTATGTTTATATTACTATTTGGGTTTTATCAAAAAATTATTATTTACTAAGGTATGAAAATTAGTATATTATTTAATGGATTGTTCATGATCATATATGGGTGAAAAGATTGTTTTCAAGGAAATTATTCCATGTTTTTTCAACGAAACCATCATGAATTAATATTTTTCCATCATGATTTGTTATGAAATGTTTTATGAAATCTTCGTATAAAAATTTTATTTCATGATTAAGTAATTATTTTGATCTCAAAGATAATTACATGAAGAAAGAAAAAAATTTCAAGGGTTTTTGGGCATTCACATTCCATTATTTTTATATCCCATTGTAAGATTTTTTTTCTCATCCCAAGTTTTAAATTATTTTTTCATAGAGATTAGGGATTAATATGAAGTAATTTATGGACTAAATTTACATTATATTGATTCTTCTTAAATGAAGAAAAGGTTTTTTTAATGAAAGAGGAGTTAAAATTTTAGAATCCCATTTTTATGGGGATAATGGAAATTGAGTAGAAGTTATCATGTTATATTATAAGGGATTGATATGAAATTTTTTGTTTCTAAATTCTATAGAACTCAAAATAAAAAACATCCTAAAAATATAATAAAGTATAATGAATGTTATAAATCTGGTAATTATGAATTGTCTATATTATGGGGTGTTATATGAGTCTTAGTGAAAAATGAAACAAATAATCATAATCCACCATTAATATCTCCTGAAATGAACTCCCAATATATCTAAACACCTCAAATAAAAAATCACCGAACCTATAGACCTAATAGAGAATGAGATGTATCATTGGTCTCCCCAAAATTTAGAATTCATCTAAAATAATGAAATATAAACCATTAAATCCCATCTATAACTAACCCACAACTATAAATGGACATCAATATTTTAAAATAACCAAGGAAATTCCTCCAACATCATGAAATAAACATTCAAAAGATAAAAAGTTTAGTTCCCAATAGTGTTACAATACATGAAATACACAAGAAACTGGAACATAAATTCTATTAGGAATCCACTGAAACCACAACCATCCTCCATAAAGAGAGACATGGTTATATCATTAAGTAAAAAATATAAAAGTGATGGATATTCTATAAAGTCATCATTGGAACACTATCTCATAGTGAACCACAACAATACCAAAACTAAGAATTAGACAATGTGTAATCTAAACTATTGTCTCGTACATCCTAGTCAAAAAAGAACAAACCTATGATTCATCCACATTTCATTAAAATAATTATCAACCCTCCTCACAAACCCATCACATAAACCCAATAAAAATAATTAATCCAACCAAACATGGGAATGAATGCTAGATAGATAACATACAAAAAAATCAAACTGTAAGATAAAGAAAAAATCCAATAAGAATCACCTAAAAATATTTAATAGAATAAAAATTCAAAAAATAAAACCATAAAACCAATAATCATCTCTAACATTATCAAAACATAAGACTTATGCTAATAATAGGCGTAAAAAACATAAATTTTATAACTAAATGTTCTTATTGGATTCATGTTCCTACATATTTCTTATATGAGGGATTAGATTTCCTTGAATCTCCACACTATAATCACATGACCGGTTTATTATTATTATGTTAAAGTCCACAGACCTATGAATACTTGTCCTCGCTAACCAGTACTTCAAACTTTTTTTCATCCAATTTCACTTCTTCACCGGATGGGTTAACATCATTTCGATCTAATGGAATCAATGTCTAACCCACAACTTGTTTCCTAGAGTGGTTAGCTTCCAACGAAATTCCCTTTTAACCACCTCCTTAAAATATGTTAGGACATATCCATACATAATTAAACCATGTTCCATAAAAAGACCACTCCCCAAAAAATGATCTTTCATATATTCATTAACGACCAGATCAAGAGAAAATGTCCTTAACATTGCGAAATTATTGACATACTTCTTCACCACATATCCATCTTAACAAAAAATAATGAACTCAAGATCTCTCTCCAACATCACATCATCAAGATAGAACAATTGAATGAACATCACCTTAATGAACTCCCAAGATAATTATTTGTGTAACTTATAAGTGGCCACAAACTCCAACCACACATATATTAGACCAACCTACAATCTTAGAGTATCTCTTACACTCAGTTATTTAGGAACTATGATATAATTTTGGTTTCCCTCAATCCCTTTTAGTCACTCCACAGCTTTAACTGATCATTTATCACCATTGAATGAATATGGATTCAAATTAATGAATTTTGGGACTAGGTCCAAGAAAAAAATAATGGTTTGAGTCCACTACACATAACATAGTATAGGTTGAGTCAAAAAGAAAACGGTACCCTCCAACAAATGAGTGAATTTACTGATATTACAATCCTTAAATATGCACCTTCTACACTCTTCTATACCATTTTTGGAAGAATTTTATACATAACACAATACATTAACATAATCAATCTGTTCCTCCAACAATTAACCAAATAGTCCAATAAAAAGTAATGGATACATCAAAAAATCAAATTTAAAGCCACCAATGTAGAGTAGATAAATCTCATAATATAAAAATCTCTTTTTTGCAAACTAAAATGTAACATAGAAATTTTAAAACCAATTTTAAAAGAAAAAACCTTGGCTAAATGATCCACTCCATTTGAAAGTTAATTTAATAATTTTAAAAAATCATTACGAAACAAAATCACATATAAATTAAATGAAATCATTTCAAAATATTTATATCAATACCAAATTTCATTTAAAAATAATTTAGGAACATCATAGTGAAATAAACCATTTTATAAAACACATCATATAAAAAGTATATTTCTTTCAAACAACCGAACAAATTTTTTTTCAATTTTTATTTTCATAAAATCCCATTTTCACTTGAAAAATATCATTAACATCAAACAGAAGTTAAAAATTCCCCAACACACCACATTAAATCCATTCAACCATTATCCAAAACATCATTAATCATATCTTAACATATTTATACTCAATGAGAACCACTTTCGAAGAAATATGAAATTTAAAGGGGAGGGATATAGTTTTTTGAATGGTCTGACCACACAATTTATCAATCCTCGTTGAAAACATGCAATATGATCTTCAGTGCCTTCATAACCTTGTACACTGGTTATGCATGGAAGGCATGTGAGATGATCCTGGAACACTAGTTCCTATTTTAATTTCTAACCTAAAAATCATCAGAAAGTCCAAAATCACCTACATAACTCATTTGGGATTAAAATAACATAATCTACAATTAAATAAATTGAATCATTTCAAAAAAATCAGAATACAAGAATCAAATATCGACTAACCATTGCGACTTCATGATCCGAATGAGAAATAACTTGTTAAACTATAATATTACGTACATATTTGGTTTTTATAATCTTATATCCATACTAAATAAACACACCAAAAATAATAAAATAGAAATCTGATACAATTTTATAATGAACTATCCTATAATATCCTTCTATATCACACTGGTTAACCTATCATAATTCCTGAAGGGAATTGTAACATCCTGACCTAGGAGGCACTAAATTGTTCCTCTAGCTGGTGGGTCACATGGCCTCAATCACGCCTCTTTGTAAGCTAGAGGGTATTGATCGTTGTGAGGGTCAAATGTGGTAATGTGGGGAGACTATACCATAATTATTAGGGTAATGTAGAAGTATAACAAGTGAATAAATAAGAAGAAGCACTATATAAATCATGACAGAAGATGAACTTACAATTTAGTTGCAAATAAACAATTATAAATGTATTACCATATAAAATGATGTTCTATGTCTCAATATAGTAGGAAAATATAAATATTGGAATCCATTACAATACATGTATCAAAAGATCAGAAAGACCAAAAATAAAAATCTCTATATAGCATCATAATCCTAGATCGGTCATGTTCTCCACTGGTCATAAAAAAATAAATCAATCATTATATAGTGGGTTATTTTCCCGATCCCAGCCTACATCAGTGGAATATTCATTTTTACCCAACAGTGGCCAAACCAATTATTGAGATAATACTCATTAGATCACCACCAATGGTGTCTACAAAAAATAAAATTTCTGTAATATAAATAGAAGTAACATGTAGTATATCATTAGTATAAAAATACTGTAAATAAATTCGCATATGAAAATAGAATTCTATCCATCCAGATATGGATCTATGTGATCAATAGACAATCTCCCATAAACAAGGGAAACTAAAATGTATAAGAAAAAGGTGTGATATTTTCCAATATAACAATGGTAAACTAATACCCATAACAGAGATATATATAAACATATAAGAATATCTAAAATGGGCATACCATGTAATCAAATATATTTCTTACACAATAGCCACATCATGTAATCCATTATCAGGCCATCAAGTTCTGGATCTAATGTATATAAGACCACGAAATCCTCATCGATACCCAAGATAATATTTATGGAAACATGGTAAATACTTGGTGGGATTCTGAGGATCATGTCATCAAAGAATATCTAATGTGATACCAATATAGCCATATAAAAGGGGTAGAAAAGACCGTGAAATCCATTTGAATTAGGATCCAAGAATTAAATCAGTACATGTCATCCACTACTATAAAAAATATCCATATAGAAGTAAATTTCATGTCACCTAATAGAATCTGGATCCATGGAGATTTCCCAAGGAATCAACTACCATTTCAATTAACAATTCACATCCAACGAGTTATTCCAACCCATTATCCATTTTAAATATAATATATTTAACCATTTTAATCATATAGAATTCCACATAAAGGAGGAAAAAACATTCTATAATCATATAAATTTATATCATTCCTTCAATTTAAAAATGAGTGGGTAAAATATGGTTCTAAAGACATTAAACAATTCATTAAATTCTCATTAAGACTCCAACTTAGTTACCGATCTCACAAGAACCCAATGGTGTGGTTCAACATGGGATGATACATGGGAATTCCCCAATGGTGGCCTATGTTAGGTAAAACAACCTTCATTAATTACAAACAAACTATTGGGAAACATAATTGGATTTAAAATAATTATATGAAGATGTTCATTTAATTATGGTAAATATTAGAAGGTTTGGCATATGAAAAAATGGTGAAAATGTGTATGAAACACAAAACAATGAAGGACTGGTATAGAACACTTACCATATACATGTGATAGAAAACTCATACAATATCGACTCCTAACTCTATCCAAATTGAAATAAATCAGATAAACAAATGAATTTCCTTGAAATTGGGCATAATAGATCATACCAAAATATCACAACTGATTGAAATGAAAAAAAATAAATAAATGGCATGATCTAAGTACTTATAGGTGGATATCCAACATGATGTTTAGTGCTTAAATCCAATTATAGAAGAAAAATCGGTTGAAAATACTATCTTAGTCTTGAAAATGATTCAATGTGAGGAAGAAGGTTCTTTGCATTATAATGAAATGAAATAGGAAGAAGGGTTTGGATTTTAATTGAATTAAGGTAAAAATGGTAAATTCCCCACTAATTACTAGATCTCTTGGTTTGTCCACATGGTTGGCCAAACCATGGGGTAGTTGCATGTCATTCTCTACCTGAAGAGGGACCTTTCACTATTCATGTGCTAGTTTGGGAACCATGTGATTTCATATTATCAAAACACTATTGTTTTTTCATGGGCATGTAACACTGGATGTACTATTTCATCACACCATAAAACTCTTCTATGGCCTCTAAATCTCCCTTCATGGTTTACTCAAACTATGCGTATAGCGACCCTCACATTAAAAAACATAAACATTACACAAAATTGTTGGTAGATGTAATCATTAATCAAATAGATTCCCCATGACAATAGTTGGTAAACTTCCTTTGGAATCATGGAAACATAAGAAATGGTAAATTTTTATGCTACATAATCTCCCATTAGGTTCTTCTTAAAATATACCCTTCATAGAAATTTCAGTCATAGTACAAACCATCATAAACTGGGGGAAAGGAAACGTAAAAGGGTTTAGATCAAATGCCCTGTAAGGGTAAAAAAGGGAGACATGTAAGAATAAAAATGGGTATAAGGCTATGAGGACGTGATCCTGTAAATAGAATATCATATCCTATACATCAAAGATAATAATTGAAATCATTGAATAAATATTGGAAGTTCATAATATAGTAATCATGTAAAATAAAAACAATAAGCCATGAAATCAAAAGATAGTAATAATAGATGGAATTTCGGTAAACACATAATCATATAATGATTTCCATAGTGGTCAAAGCATTAATTCCATGACCATATACATGGAAAAAGTACACAACAGAACTGTTGAAACACCATTCTAGCTTTGTATTACTGAACTAAGTAAACCCTCATTCCAAAAATGTATTACTAAACTGAGTAATCCCTCATTCTATCCCAATGTTACTGAACCGAGTAATCCCTTATTCCAGTCCTGAATTGCTAAACCGAATAAACACTCATTCAAACTCTGTATCACTGAATCATGTAAACTCTCATTCCAAACATGTATTACTAAACTGATTGAACCATCATTCCAGCCCTACATGTATTAACTCAGTTAAAAAAATCTATCCTTGTATTATTGAACTGAGTAAACCCACAATTTTTCCCTTTATTACTAAACCGAGTAAACCCTCATTCCATACTGGTCTATCACATGAGATAAAAATCATTACCTGATGGATTTGAGGTAGATATAGGTCCCACTATTCATATAATGAAATCATACATGCATGTTCCACAAGATAATAAATAACAAATTGTTAGAACCATGGTCTTCTTTGCATGATTTGGAGTTTGGTTTGTGTTTTCCGTAAATAAGCAGTGGAAGTTCAGAATGTGTACCCGCAAAGAGATCATATAGTTCAAGCAGACAACAGTATTTAGGGTGGCGCCGTTTCCCAGTGAATGCCAAATTTTTTTGGGGTCCAAAAATTTTGAGTTTGGTGAGCATCGCGAAAAGAGGTTTTTCTTGAAGATCATATTTTTATATGGTAAAGGAATGAGTTTCGCGAATATGGGATGAATAGATTGGATTTCGTGAAGACTAGAAAAATGGAGGCGGTGATGATTCGCGGTTACGACGAGCTTCGCAAACGGAAGCGTTGAAAGAAAACGTGAGGGCGCTTCACGACGGCGGCACAATGTAAATGACAGAACGCTCCGTGATTACGACAAGATCCACAATCAGAAAATTGCCGTGGTGCTTTGCGATTTGGACAGAATTATGGAAGAAACATTGGAGCTTCGCGATAGGCAATTACGTGGCGCTGACTTCGCGCATAAGGGTCGAGGGTCGGTGGAATCGCATATAAATACAGGTCAACCCCCTTGAGAGAAGTAGAGAGATTTTTCAAAGAAAATTCATTGCTCTCATTTCGCGAAGGAAGTTCGCAAAGGCAGTGTGCTTCACAAAAGAGGATATTTGCGGCGGCTATTCTAGCTCCGCAAAAGTCGTGTGCTCCACGTTGGCTCAGTTAGCTTCGCGAGGGAAGTCGCTTTGCGATGACTTTAGCTCCGTGAAGGCCTAAGCATTCCGAAGGCTTGTGGATTGCGATGGTATGAGCTCCACGAAATTGTGAGCTTCGCGAAAAGGAAGGAGCCTCGCGAAAGCTTATTTGAGCTTTGCGAAGTTGGGAGCCTCGCGAAGTAGGGTGCTTTGCGAAGGTACATTCCAAAGGATGTTTTCACGGTGTTTAAGAGTCAAAGGGGTATTCATAAGTGGATGAACATTGGACTTCAACAGAGTAGCTACATACGACAGAGGATGCATTCTTATGCAATGATGAAGAGACCATCACGTCTATAAACTGAGTGGGACTTCACCAATGGCAGTGAGCCAGGGGGGGTCAACGGGAGTGACCCGAGGGACGCATTGAGCTATCCCTAAACCATTGTAAAGGTTGTGATACAGGGATAGAGTGATTGTTACCGAACATTTGCAATCCAAAACTAGTGAAGATTAGTGGAATTAGGTACGACCAAAAACTTGTCTGCGTTTGCTCCTTGGACGTAGCCCTTAGTGGTGAGCCACGTAAAAAGTGATGTTTCTTCTCTGTGCATGTGAATGTTTTCTTTCTGATATTATTCATCTTACATGTTCAACAAGTTCCCACCAACGTGGGAACAAGATCCATCACATTAAAATAAAAAGTTTTCACCCTAATTCACCCCTCCCCTCTCAGGGTGTCCCGGGGTCCTTCAGGTGGTATTAAAGGGAAAAGGTTGATGGCGTTGAATCTGTCCTTTGTCGTCATGGAGAATGCAATCAATTTCAGGGGAGTCCCTCACTTCTATGGAAGTAATTTCCAAATATGGAATAATGGAATGAGATATCATCTATGATCTCTTGGAATGGATTTTATCTTTTCTACTGTGCAAGGAATACAAGTCACTGACCCAACAGGTCTGGCTATGACTGAAACAAACATGAAAATTCTTGATGTAGATGATAATGCAAAAAATGCACTTACTGCTGCCCTTTCTGATCAGATTTACCTAAATGTGCTGAATTTCACCTCAGAAAAATCCATGTGGGATAAACTCGAGAATATTTTTGAAAGAGATAGCAAAGTGACGGAGGCGAAACTACAAGTGTTGTACAATCGGTTTGATGATCTGAAGATGCATCCAGACGAGAATACAGACTCTTTCTTCAATCGAATTACTGAAGTGGTTGGAGAAATTTAGGGTCTAGGAGAAGAAATCAAAGAAGTTGATATTGTAAAGAAAATTTTAAGAATACTTACACCTCTGTACAATGCAAAGTTGTCAGCCCTTGAGGAAGGAGATATTTCAAAACTTTCACTGGATGATCTACTTAAAATCTTGGTAGCATATGAAATGAGAGTCAAACCAGAAGATGATACGACTCGTGTGAGTAAGGAAATGGAATTCAAGGAAATGGATAAACTGAAAATCAAAAAATATAGTAGTGGTGAAGATGAAGAAGAAAAAGAAATTATCTCTCTCATTGCAAAGAAGTTCCAGAAGGGGAAAGGGAAATTCAAAGGGATGTTACCTCTCGCATGTTTCCGTTGTCGAAAAGTTGGGAAAATTGCCTCTCAATGCTTAAGAAAGATCAATGTTGATGATAGTGAAGATGAAAGCTTCGAGAAGCCTCAGAGGAGGTTCTTCAAAAAGGGAGACTTCAAATATGGAATGAAAATGCAAAGGAAGAGTTTTGTCTGTGAAGAGGAACCAGATTATAATGAATTCTGTGATGAAGAAGAACTGGAATTCAAAACTGGGAACCATGCTTCCATGATGGCCACTGTTGAAAAGTCAAAATATATTGGTGGAGAAGAACAACTGATAACTTTTGTAGTTCTAGAGATGCAACTTAAGGATTCCGTTATTCATCTTAAGATTATACATAAGAGTTTCAATAAGTGGAAATCAATTGTAGAAGAATCAAATGAATACGTTGATCAACATGAAGCTAAAATTGAATGACTGGAAGAATTTGAGAAGGTACAGTCTAAAATAATTGAAAGAAATAATGATGTAGTGGATCTGAAGCTGAGAATTGAAGAGCAGGCAAAGGTTATCAATGACCTCACCTCCAAACTTGATGAAAAATCCAAGACTTATAAGGGTCATGAAGAGGAAGTTGTTACTCTAAGGAGTAAACTTGAGACTGAATCAATTCCAAAAGAATCGATGATGAAAATATAGTTTGAAATATTCTTAGATGCATAATTTCTAGCTAGAGCCATGTGTGGTTCAGATGGGGTTGGGAGAATCTTGAGTGATCAAAGACCCACTTGCATGTGAAAGAGTGGAATTGGTTGTGAGGCAGAGATATGAATTGTTGGAAGTGAAAAGATCCAAATGAAAGATAAGATGAAAGTTGAACATGTTGAAATGTTACCTAAAGTGCCTAAAAAGGAACCCTCAATCCAAACTAAAAGGAGAAATGAAAATTATCCTCAAACATTCAGAAATAAAAGACAATATTACTTTTATCCCAAGGAAGAAGGAATGAGGAGAAATTCAAGGGAGAAGACATTTCCTCTGATGAAGTGTCAATTCTGTGGCTATCTAGTCCATACCATGTCTTATTGCAAAGAGGCAATAAGCTATATGAATGGAGATGATATAGAAGTTCAAAAAAGGAGAACAAATTCATATCCTAATTCTTATTGAAGAAAAAATTTCTAGGGATATTGTTTTTGTTGTTCTAACTTTTGTCATAAGGATTCTAATTGCAGGCAGAGAAGGGACATGGACACCTCATACCAATGTTCAAGACAAGTCAAGTCTCTTCAGCAAGACAGTGCTGCTATTTCAAACAACTTTTCTCCTCTCATAAGAAAATTTTGACTATGAAGAACCTGGGTATGCAGAAGAGATAATTTAAAGGCCATTAGTAATGTATTCTTAATCCAATATCTCATGGAAAGAGAAGAAGAAGATCGAGAAATCCAATCATGAAGAAGTGGCACTCAAAGCTACAAAGAGAAGCATCACCTGGATCCTTGATAGTGGATGCTCTTCCCATATGATGGGAAATGCTGACCTTTTGAAAATCATTGAAAATAAGGTTGATGGAAGAGTTCATTTTGGTAATGATGGACCATTGAAGATTAAAGGAAGTGATAATACTTCTCTCGCCAACAGGGAGCTGAATAAGACAGATGTTCTTTTTGTGGACGGTCTATGCCAAAACCTCTTTAGTGTAAGTCATCTCTGTGAATCAGGACTCATAGTAACATTAAATCAAAAAGGATTCACTATAAAAGTAAAAATAGTAAATTCTTTTATGAAAGGATGTAGAATAGATGGAAACTTATATCAGGTTGACAGCAAAGTGAACTCTTTCTATTTGTCTGTTGAAGAAGAAAAAAATTTGTGGAATCGAAGGATGGGGTACATTAGCCAACAAGACATGGAAAATATATCTAAGGTGAAGATAGTCATGGATATTCCCATTCTAAAACGTGAACGGGAAATGTCTTGTGATTCTTGTATTCGTGGGAAACTGGTTTGTAGTTCATATCGACCAAAGAAGAAAAGGGCATCACATCTTCTTTATCTCATTAATACAGACGTATATGGCCCAATACATTTTGATGGAAACTACGGAGAAAGGTACTTCTTCCTTTTCATTGATGATTATATAAGAATGGATTGTGTAATGGTGATCCACAGGAAGCAACAAGTACTTGATTGTATGAAAACATATCGACGGATTGCCGAAAATGATACTAGAGGGACAATAAAAGTCCTGTGATCTGATAATGGAGGGCAATACACATCCATTGAGTTTTAAAATTACTTAGAAAAACATGGAATACAGCATGAGGTAGCTTCTATGAGAACTCCAAAAAAAAATGGAGGTGTGGAGCGCCAGAATCGACAGGTCAACAATATGGCTAGGACTATGCTGATTGAGAGTGATATATATCACCATTACTGGAAGGAGGTTGTTCAAGCTGCAGTGTACATTCAGAATCGAACAGGACTTCATATGGGTGAGACTAAGACACCATATGAATTATGGCATGGACGGAAGACATCATTGAAATACTTTCGTGTCGTTGAAACTAAATGCTTCATCAGGAACAATTAAGGAAATCAAGGGAAATATGGCGACAATGCAGATGAAGGAATTTTCCTCAGTTACTCAATGAACAGCAATGCCTATAAATGTTTCAACAACCGTTTAGGAAGGATTGTGGAAAGCAGTGATGTTAAGATAATTGAAGAGAAAAGCACAAATGCTTCAAGGACGTCATATGATGATGTGATTGAAAGTCTGGAAGAAAGTTAACGTGATGAAAATACAAATACAGAAATATAGGAAGTTGTTCAAAACACTCAGCAGTCACATCATGATGTTGACCTAGAAGAAGAATCTGAAGAAGAAACTGTGGCTGTAGAGAATGCTACTGAACCTCGCAGTAGAAATCGAAGAGCTGAGATTGATCCATCCAACATAATTGGGGAGAGGAGTGCACCCACTCAAACAAGAAGGATGAGAAATAACACGCAATATGCATTTCTATCAGTTGTAGAGCCATCCTCATTCGAAGAAACTGAAAATGATGAATCTTGGGTGAAAGCCATGAAAGATGAATTAGATCAGATTGAAAAGAATCAGACATGGGATCTTGTCCCGAGACCCAAACGTCACAATGTGACTGGAACCAAATGGATCTTCAAAAATAATTTTGATTAGATTGGAAGTGTCATCAGAAACAAGGCAGGACTGGTATGTAAAGGATACTCCCAGATTGAAGTCATTGATGTTGAAGAAACCTTTGCTCCAGTGGCTAGACTGGAGTCAATCAGTCTTTTACATGCAATGGCACTCCAAATAGGATATAAAGTATATCAAATTGATGTCAAGACAACCTTCTTGAATGGTGGACTCGAAGAAGAAGTCTACATTGAACAACCAGTGGGATTTGTTTTGGGTACTAATGAAACAAAGGTCTGTAAAAAGAAGAAAGCTCTCTATGGTTTGAAGCAGGCACCAAGGGCGTGGTACTCATGACGGGATTCAGATCTAAATAATCTAGAATTGAAAATAAGAGGAGTTGATCACAATCTCTATGTGAAGAATTCTCCAAAAGATCAATTCATGGTTCTAGTCTACGTTGATGATATCTTATTTGGTGGTAGCAGGTAGAAATTAGTGGAAGAATTTTCCAACCACATGAAATATGAATTTGAAATGTCTATGATTGGGGAGCTCACATATTTCATGGGGCTGCAGGTGATTCAGAAGAAGGAATACACTTTCATTTCTCATGAAAAATATGCAAGAGAGTTGCTGAAGAAGTATAATATACAAGACTCCAAAACAATGTCAACTCCGATTGAAGTTGGAACTAAACTTGGAAAGCATGAGGATGGGGACTCTATTGATCCCACCATGTACATGAGGATCATTGGGATCCTACTGTACCAGACATCGACACGGCCATATATTGTCTTTGCCACATGCCTTGCAGCCCACTTTTAGAGTAATCCAAATAAAGAATATATGACGATAGTAAACATAATCATGAGGTACATTGAAGGTACACATAATTTCAGGTTATTTTTTGCTTCTGGCTAGGACAGTGAATTATCAGCATTTTCTGATGCTGACTGGGCTGGTGATGTAGTAGACAGAAATTCTACTAGTGGTAGAGCTTTCTATATTGGGAAGAAATGTGTTGGCTGGTTGAGCAGGAAACCAGAAAGTACCTCTCTTAGTACTGCTGAAGCTGAGTATATCTCTGCCACAAAGGCATGAACTCAACTGCTATAGATGAAGCAACAATTAACAGATATTGGTGATGAGGTAAAGCAACCAATGGTGATTTACTATGATAACACGAGCACAAATGATCTTACGAAAAATCATGTTCAGCATTCCCGTACGAAACATATTGAAATTAGGTATCACCTTATCAAAGAAATAGTTGAAGAGGTGGTGATTAGAATGGATCATGTGGGAACTGATGAGCAAGTGGTTGATATCCTGACCAAGCCACTGTCCGCAGCTGTGTTTGAGAAGCTTCGGTTGAACCTCGGTTTTTATCCACCTCCTAGTGCATAAGGAGGTTACACATTACCCCTCTCCCCGTTTTGTGATAACTATTTTTATCTGTTTATGGCTATGATGCAGGTTTATGGGGGAGATACAATCCAGGGGAGTATGGTTTGAGATGAACATTGAACAAATTACTGGTCTTTGGATTTATTGTCAATGGGGGAGAAAGGAATAAATTCAGGTAAGTAATTATTCTATGATGAGAAGAATGAGATGGAAAACATTGGAAGTAATTCTTCTGTGATGAGAATACTGGGATGGAAAACATCGGAACTCAATTCAAGTTTCCTCTCTTGTTTTCTACACCGAGCATTGCTCACGTAGACTTAGAATGTTGGCTGAGTTGATTGTTGCGTTTTTCGTTTTTCACATGGATGTAGAACTTTTGAATTTATTTTCTAATTTCCAACAAACCCAAATGGGGAGATTGTTGGAGCCATGATCTTCTATGCATGATTTAGAGTCTGGTTTGTGTTTGTCATCAATCAGCAGTGGATGTTCAGAATGTGTACCCGCAAAGAGATCATACAGTTCAAGAAGACAACAGTATTGAAGGTGGCGCCATTTCCCAGTGTTTGCCAAATTTTTTTTGGGGTCCAAAATTTGGAGTTTGGTGAGCATCTTGAATAGATGTTTTTCTTAAATATCATATCTTTATATGGAAAAGGCATGAGTATCGTGAAGATGGGATGCATGGATTGGATTTCGCAAAGACTAGAAAAATGGAGGCGGTGATGCTTCGCGGTTACGACGAGCTTCGCGAATGGAAGTGTTGAAATGAAACATGAGGGAGCTTCACGGCGGTGGCGTGAAGTAAATGACCGAACACTCCGTGATTATGACAAGCTCCGCGATCGGAAAATTATCGTGGTGCTTCGTGATTTGGATAGAAATATGGAAGAAACAACAGAGCTTCGCGATAGGCAATGATGTGGCGCTGACTTCGCGCGGAAGGGTTGAGGGTCTATGGAATCGCCTATAAATAAAGGTCGACACCGTTGAGAGAAGTAGAGAGATTTTTCAGAGAAAATTCTTTTCTCTCGTTTCGCGAAATAAGTTCGTGAAGGCAGTGTGCTTCACGAAAGAGGAGCTTCGCGACGGCTATTCTAGCTCCGCAAAAGTCGTGTGCTCCAAGTTGGCTCCGTGAGCTTCGCGAGGGAAGTCGCTTTGTGATGACTTTAGCTCTGCGAAGGCCTAATCATTATGAAGGCTTTAGCTTTTAGATGTTCTGAGCTCCGCAAAATTGTGAGCTTCGCGAAAAGGAAGGTGGTTCATGAAGGCTTGTTTGATCTTCGCGAAATTGGGAGCCTCATGAAGTAGGGTGCTTTGCGAAGGTACTTTCCAAAGGTTGTTTTCCCGATGTTTAAGAGAAAAAGGGTTATTAATTAGTGGATGAACATTGGACTTCAACAGAGTATCTACATACGACAGAGGATGAATTCTTATGAAATTATGAAGAGACCTTCACGTCTACAAACTGAGTGGGACTTCACCAACAACAGTGAGCCAGGGGGAGTCAATGGGAGTGACCTGAGGGATGTAGTGAGCTATCCCTAAACCTTTGTAAAGGTAGTGATCTAGGGACATCATGACTATGACCGACCCTTTGTAATCCACAACTAGTGATGATTAGTGGAATTAGGTACGACTGACAACTTGTCGGCGTATGCTCCTTGGACATAGCCCTTAGTGGTGAACCAAGTAAAAAGTGTTGTGTCTTCTCTATGCATGTGAATGTTTTCTTTCTGATATTATTCATCATACATGTTCAACAAGTTTCTACAAATGTGGTAACAAGATCCATCACATTAAAATAAAAATTTGTCACCCTTATTCACCCACCCCTCTCAGGGTGTCCCGGGGTCCTTCACAAATCATATCCCATGAAATGAAATTGGTATCATAAACATGAAAACATATCATAACCTGTGTAAATAGAAGGGTTTCATAATCATTTCATCTTAAACATAAGACATATAAATAAGTAGTTTTAAAAAGTATATAACACATGAAAGAGAATGCGTTTGTTAAAAATATTACCCATGAAGGAGAAATGGGTTTCATAAAGACCATGGAATTAAGCATAACTAATTAAAATAAAGGATATGAATGGATCCTTTATATCATTTACTATAATTACATTTCTAACAATAATATATTTCATATTAAATGGAAACTAATATTGAAATATCCTCTAAAACAATTTCTTGAGGAAAATTACCTTGATTGTTTGAAAAAGGATTTTTACTACATAAAATCATTTGAAAACCACTTTCGTAGAAAATTCCATAAATACTAATAATGAAGACATGAAATCTTTTAGAAAACCATCTTCCTTTAACACTTTTAAAATAAGCTTCAAAAAATTATAAAATCATTTTTCATTGAAAATGATTTATAACTTTTAAAGAAATCTTGAAAATGTTATCAAAACCATTAATTTCAAAGTAATTTTAAAACATATAATGAAATATTGAAAAAAAAATAGAATAATTTTTCATGAAAACTTATAAAGAGGCATAAATTTTTTTTATAGATATTCCTTTAAATCACTTTGAATACATGTAAATAAGTCATAAAAGATTTTGAAAACAGTTTTCCATGAAAATATATAAAATAAACTTGAAACCATTTTAGAAAAAAAAATTCATAGAAAATTTCTTTTTTAAAAAATAAAATAAAATATTATCCTTTTTAACAATGAAAAGGGTGATTCTAAGAAATGAATGTGGGTAAATCCATATATGCCATACGACGTCAAAAGAACATTCTTTTTTTTTCATGAAAAAATGGATAGGAAAGTGTATTGTTCATGAATGATAAAAGAAAAATCACTTAAAAATATTAGTAAAAGAAAAAAGGGTAAAAATGAATTTTATATATTATGGGGGAATGTTATAATAGTCTTGGAAATAATTTTTAGAAAACAATGATTCTTGACTGAAGAAATGTTAGAGTCATATTTTCCAAAGAAACAATTTATAAACAAACATATATACCATTGAATTGAAACGAACCCCAATACAAGAGTATATCGTGAAATTAAATAGGATAAGTAAACTCATGAATATTCTTGAGAGATAGATCACTTTATTTCATCAAAATAATCATAAACATAAACAATCTCGAAAATCTATGTGATTGTATCAATAAACACTTATAACGTGGTATCTTGGGATCATGCTATCCATGCATGGAATGGATATTAAATTAACCATATAATATCATTAACATAATGATATTCATGATATTTAATGTAAAATTCATGCATATTCACCTATAAAAAATATTTTAGGTTCATAACAAAACATAAGTCTCAAAGACGGGAAATTGAGGCAAAACATTTTTTCTGATTTGGTATCTTTTCAATATTTAACCCAATGAAAGAAGGATATTCAAATGGGAATATTAATTCCCATAAATTTTTGTAAAAATACATATAATAAAACCATTGGATGTACATAAACCGAAAAAAATGAATGATTGGCAAATATAGCTTGAATCTTACAATAATTAAAAGCGAGATGAAATCCCCTTCCCTTTTGTATTTACTCTCTCTGTACTCATACAAGATTCCTGTATAATAAATATAATTTTCATACAAAAATTTTAAATTATAATATTATTATATCTATTACCATATATTATTTTATTATTTCATCATATTTCCCTCTTTTTGACAGTCCTATGTCGAGGTTTCACATTGGGTAAAATTCGTTTTGTTCTTCACATGTGTCTCAATTTGTTATATCAATGATCCACATACATATATCATTACTACAGAATATATAAATTAATATAAATATCATTTAAATACCATATAATTATATCATAATAATATATATAATAATTGTGTACATAATTTAAGACAATTTTCATGAAGATGGTAAGTTTTATGTACGCATGAATGATGTTTTCCGTTTTTATTTTTGTATTGAAATAAAATATGTAAATGGAATATTTATATATGTATGTATGAATATTTATATAATTATTAATGTATAATTAATATATAATATATATAATATATTTTCATTATACCAATCCTTAATATATTCTATGTGGTGTGTGAACAAATCACATCGCTCTGAGGGGGACGGTAGTCCACACTTCCTCAAATGTGATTTTCGTGTTAACACCAAATGGAAGGTAAAAAGATGTGTGCTTTAAAATGAAAACATAAGACAAAAGACATAATATATATAATATATCACATGTATAAATATATTTTCTATCATAATGTTCTCCATTATTGGTGGTAAAGGATAAATGAACAATCACTTTTTTGTGAGGCAGTAGTTCATCGCCCACCGAAATAGTATGTTCAAAATACATCAGATGGAGTTTAGTGTAATTTAAGGTCATAAGAATTGCATAAAAACATCCTATTATATGCAATAAACAATTTTCTACACAATAATTGTATAAATATATTGGAGGGGTGGCAGAAGAAAAATAAAGGAAAGGATATTGAGAAAATACATTACTTCTTAATCGGGTAACTCCTTTTGGTTTGTGCAAAAGGATTAATTGAGAGGGTTTACTCCCAACTGGAGGGTTAATGTTAGAAGGAAGTATTTTTCTAGGATAAATGGTTATATAATTTACTGACATAAATTTTTTGAGAGGTATGAAGAATGGGTAGATGTGGTGGCCGTTTATACGGAAGGAAAATGGCTCACATGGAATTTTTAGAAACAAATTCGTTGTGCACATGTTCTTAAATAAACAAATCATTAGGAAACCAAAAAACACAATAATGGAAGTTTTATGGCAGAAATATGGAAATAAAATGGGTTTTTTGAAAGTTTTTAGGTCATTTGGTCTATTAATAGTATGGTTTAGTCCCTAGTAATTCTTAATTAGGCCTTAACTACTGTCATTAATTTTAATCACATTTAATAATTGTTTTGGTAAAAAATTAACATGTAATTATTGGAATATAAATATTATAATTAATACAATGGTTTATTTAATATATTTTAAATTATAATCCCAGAATATGGAATATTAAGAGTAGTGTTAATCTCGCAGACGGGACGAAATAATGGGGTTTTAATATAGGAAATAGTAAAGCAGTTTGTTAAGATTTATTATTCAGTTTCAAAGTGAAGTTATTCCAAATGAGTTTAATAGTATTATTAGATGTAATATTCAAATAATTTTACCTTAAAATATATTGATAATGTCAATTATTATTAACAATTAATTAGAAAAAATGGTTGTTTTTCACTAAAAAGTAGTATTTTTCACTATTCATCAAAAAATGAAGTTTTTTAGAAAAATCCAAAGAAACCAACCAAGTATAATTTATATTTTATGAATTAAAAAATTAATTTTATTTTATTCATGTAAAATTCTAAATGTTTATAAAATTAATTTTATTATTAAAAGTGATTCATTCAAGAAGCCAATATTTTTAACCTAAAAGGACTTTACCAAAAAATATTATCATTCATTATCAATATGTTTTATTTATATAAAACAAGAACATTTGAAAATTCATTATTACTATTTTTAATTTATAGGTTATAATTATCTTAAAACAATAAAAGAGATGTTTTGTAGAAACTTAGTGTTGCATGCATCGTACGTGAAGTCGGTGTTGCTTGTAGCGCAAGACAAGTTTGTGTGGTGTGTGAAAGGAATGATTGACATTTTGTTTTTAATATATATATATATATATAACTATTTACAGTGTCATTTTAAATGAAAAATATTAAAAAATTAAATTAATTTGAAAAAAATAAATCTCAAAATCTCGAGGTGTTACATTCTACAGCCCTTAAAATGAATTTCTCCCTCGAAATTCATTGGGTTATAAAATTATTAATACTTTAATTTATAATTCATAGAATCCAAAATCCAAAAAATTAATCCTAAAACATCCCTTAAAAATATAAATTTTAATCCATATTGGTCACCCAAAGTAACATATATTTGGGTTTCCACGTAGGAGATTATAGATTGGGAGTGACGATTGTACATGTAGGGAAAGCATTAATATTTATCGTGAGGTATTTTGGTCATAAATAAAAAACAGGTGAATGATTAAAGCAATGTTGAGTGCCTCATAGTCAAAAATATATTTCGATTTGAAATACATTAACTCAACTAAAATTAATGCATTAGGATAATGATTTTTTTATCACTTTCAGAACATTGGTAATTCTTGATAAATTTCATTATACAAAATTTCATTCCGAGTTTGTTCTTTGAATAATTTATAATAAATAAACTAACTCAATGGATTTATATATTGAAATTAAATTTGATTAATAAAGCACTAAAATATGATTTTAATGGATATTATGGACCATCAATAATAAAAATCATAACTATTTGACTCTAAAAAACAACATGCATTATTTTATAATAATAGAAAGTAACACTAACACTTCAACATAAATATTTATTCCTTAAAAATAAATAAACATTAACAAGGACATCACGTAAGCTAGTGGTTGGTGAGAAACCGTTATCATCCATTACTCATGGATTCAATACCCACAGCCTTTCTGGCCTTGATTGGTTGTCACCCAACATATATGATATAATTTTCAAAAAAATATAAAATATATACATCCCTAAAATAATTTTAATCAATGATTAGATTTTTAACCTAGGCTTTAACCACAATATCAGTGCAGAAATACATCATTTGAAGCTTGACTTAAACTTTTCATGAATATTTTACCTTATAACACTTATCAAAGGTTAAACTCAAAATACTTAGAAAGAAAGTCATGAAATCAACATAACATGGATTCTTTTGTATGTCACAAAGTATCTCATGGTTTTCACATTCCAAACATGTGAATAACCACATCATATATTCACTTGAAACGTGGTAATAACTAGAATTACCATAAATAATTTTTTAAAACATGAAAGCATCTTTATTTCAATGATTTATATATACATACCTTAAATCAAAGAAATTGTAAACTTCATCATTGATGACATACAACAGTTTTTCAATAATCAGCACCAAGGAAATTTTTACCGTCCAATTTACTTATTCATATTTAGTATATATCTATAAAAACATCATTTTCATGGTGTCTGAAATTAATTAACGATTACCTTACATTAATAAAAATATCACATTTCCATGAAATCACTATTCTAGTCCATCGTGAGAATTCAACATATTCTTGGAAATCCTTTTCAAAATAATAATCTAAGCAATCCATACATAATTCTCCATTATTTATTATAGAATTAAAATACATAAATACATTAATCCGTTATATTTAATGGTTGAAATGGAAGAGTAACTTACTTTGTTTAGAAGTAAATCCTAAGATCTGATCATTGTGTTGGATAGTTCCCATGTTATCTATTACTAAGACATTGAACTCTATGACAAATTTTCACTATATGACCCTTTTTCCCACACAAAAAACATCGTACCCTTCCATTGGGGTACTAATCAAGGTACATCATCCCATCTTTTTGAAATAAAGGAAGTTGAATCTTCTTCCCTATATATTCCTTACCATGAAATTACATCTTTCTCTTACTCAACCTGCTAGAAATATACCCAATAAAAACATTGGTAATCATATACCGTGATAGCCGATTCATCATAATCACATTATCTTTTTTTTACTGATCATTCCATTTAAAAAACAATCATAAAAACATACATCACATTCAACATTAATCCATTACCTTCGGGTTTTATCTATTGACTAAAACCAAAATCTTAGTGTGGGCATTACATATCATAGTAAAAAACCATATAAACATGAAAATAATTACATATAAGATGTCTAAATCATGACACCTACCATAATCTATGAGGCCTTAGTTTTATCATAGGTTTATCATAACTAATTTATATCTAAATTCATCATGATGGATCATGAAGAGATTGTGAATTCCAAAAAAATATCTCCCATGATTTTCAATCCAGGTGGGCAACAAGGCCCATTATCGTGTACTAGATTACCTCAAGTGAAGCCCAGAACATCATGTCATAGTTGTTACACCAAGGTACATTTGTTCCAAATACACATCCACTTGTATTATAGAGAGGTATTTATTTCATGGAAACTACCCACTCTATGCTTTACCAAAAGTCTAGTACATTTTACTAAATGTTAGATCATCCTTATACTTATCCATATATACATCCGTATACATATCCTTAGAAATAAACCTAAGGATATATATTAAGTATTCTCATCCTAGTTTCCAAATGTAAACAATACCTTTTTTCTGACTCCTACTATAGGGACCCTCTCTTTATAAAACATAAACATTACATAACATTTTTGGAATACATAAAATTTAATCAAACAAACGCCCAAAGATCAGAGATGGTATAGTGCTTTTAGAAACGTGTAAAGATAAAAAAATTGTACATATATGAGCTACAACATCTCCCACTAGGTCTTCATGACTATAAACCTACTTAGAAATATCAATAATAGTTCATACCATCGTATCCTAGGGGAAAGAAAAGATAAAAGGGGTGAGATAAAAATGCTCTGTAAGGGTAAACAAGGGAGACATGTGAGCATAAACAAGAGAATAATGTTAGGATGTAATAATATAAATAGAATATCATACAATGTATATAAAATATCAATATAGAAATCATGTCATAAAAATTGGATGTTCATAAAACATGAATCATATGAAATAAATAGAATAAGCCATGAAAGAATAAGATAGGAATATGGCATGAAACTGTGCGAAACACATAATCATACACTGATTTCCATAGTAGCAATGGAATCAATGCCAAGACCATATTAGTAGAAAAATTACATTAAAAAACTAATTGATCCCCCATTCCAGCCCTGTATTACTGAACTGAGTGAACCCTCATTCCATCCTTGTATTTCGGAACTGAGTAAACCCTCATTACAGTCCTGTATTACTAAATTTAGTGATCCCTCGTTCCATCCCTATATTACAAAATAGAGTGAACCGTAGTTCCTACCCTGTATTACTGAATTTAGTAAACCCTCATTCCAACATTGTATTACTGAACTGATTAATCCCTCATTCTTGCCCTGTATTACTAAACCGTTTAAATCCTCATTCCATCCTTGTATTACGGAACCGTGTAAATCCTTTTTCCAGCCATGTGTTATTGAATAGAGTAAACCCTCATTCCATCCCTATCTATCTCATGAGATATAAATATTTACTTAATGCATTGGTTGGAGATATAAGTTTCACCTATCACTTATTGAAATCATACATACAAGTACTAGAAGATCATAAATACCATATCATAACCCATGAAATGAAATGGTTATCATAAACATGTAAACATATGATAACATGTTGAATGATACATGTATCATAAAAATTTCATCATAAAAATAACCCATCAAAAGAATATAGTTTCCAAATCATATTACACATGAAATAGAAAAGGTTTCATAAACATATTACCCATAAAGAAGAAATTGGGTTCATAAATACCATGGAATTAAGCATAACCCAGTCATTGAAAGGATATGAATGGAACCATTATATCATTTCCTATAAATTGATGAGTAAAACCAATATATTTCACATTTAAGGATTATAATTTTGAAATATCATCTAAATACATTTCCTGAGTAAAATATCGTTTCTTGTTTATGTTTTTTAAAACCATAAAAGCATTTGAAAATAATTTTCCTAGAAAATTCCTTGAAAACTAATAAATAAGACATGATATCATCTTGAAAATTTTTTTACTTAATAAAATTTAAAATATTCCTCAAAATCATTTAAAAACCTCTTTCTATGAAATCAATTGAAAAATTTTAATTAATCTTCAAAAAATTTTGAAACAAATTTTTAGGAAAATACATTGAAGACTTATAAAGAGATTTTGTAAACATTTTGAAAATAATTTTTTCTTGAAAACCTATAAAGAAGCTTGAAAACGGTTTGAAAAACATTTCATTTAATTAAATATGAAATCTTTTAAATAATTATTAAAAGATATTGGAAATGTTTTTCCATGAAAACATATAAAAGAAGGTTGAAACCATTCTGGAAACAATTTTCCATGAAAATTAATTTTCAAAATAAATTTCTTAAAGATTATACTTTTTAACAATGCAAAGAGAGCACTGAATAAATAATTGTGGGTAAATCCACACATGTCATACAATGTCAAAAAAATTTCCTTTTACATGGTAAAAATGATAGAAAAGTGTCTTGTTCAGAAACTGAAAAAATATACCTTTGAAAAGATTAGTAAAAGGAAAAAAGGGTAAAAAATAAATTTAGATATTTTAGGGGAATGATATAATATTCTTGGAACCCCTATTTTAAAAACATATATTTTCAACTGAAGAGAGGGTAGATTCGGGTTTTCCAAAAAACACTTTATTAAAGAATATATCTACCAAATAATAGAAAATGGTACCAATACATTAGTATATAATTAAATAATATAGGATAAGAAAACTCATGCATATTATTGATATATGGATCATAATATTTCATCAAAGGATGCATATATATAAACAGTCTTCAAATTAAATGAGATTATCTCAATAAAATATTATAACTTGGTATCAAAGGATCATGCTCTATATGTAAGGAAAGGAAATTACTTGAGGAATATAATATCATAAAATTATTGAGACACATGATATGGAATTTAAAATTTATGTATATTCACCTTGAAAAAATGTTTTTAGGTGCATAAAAAACATGATTCTCAAAGAATGAAAATTGAGACAAAACAATTTTACATATTTGGAATATTTTGAAACCTTATCCCCATAAAAGATGGATCATCAAATGGGAATGAGAATACACATAAATTTTGAGTACAAGGTACATGGAATACTATTATAGGTAGTATATACACCACAAAAAAGGAAGTATTGGTGAATATTGCTTATATCTCAATGAAATTAAAAGTGAGATAAAATCCCCTTACCTTGTGTCCTGACTCTCTATGAACACATACAAGCTTCCTGTATAATAAATATAAGTTTATTATACATATTTTACAGATTCATATTCATATAAATATATTACCATATATTATTTTATTATGACTTTATGTTACCCGCTTGTTAACGATCATATGTATAGCTTTCAATTCAGGTAATATTCTCTTTGTTTTTCACATGTGTCTTAATATGTTATATCATTTATACATGTACATTTATCATGATTAAATAATTTATAAAATTATATAAATATCATTTATATATATTATAATTATAATATAATAATCCATATCATAATGATCTATGTATTGGAATACACCGTTTATGGAGACGACAAATTGTACGTACACATGAACATCGTTTTCCCATTTTTATAATTGTATCATTAATATATATAATATATAATATAATTTCATTAAACCCTTCCTTTATACATTCTATATTGTTTGATAATGAATCACATTAAATTGAGGGGGTGGTAGTCCACACTTCATCAAATGAGATTATCATATTAACACAAAATAGAAGGTAAAAAGAAGTTTATTTTAAAAGAAATACTGAAGATTAAAGAAAAATTAAATATAATATATTACATATATATATATATATATTCCATAATAATGCCCCCATTATTTGTGGTAAAGGAGAAATGAAAAATCATCATTTTTTGAGGTAGTAGCTCTTTGTACAATGAAACATTATGTTCAACATCCATTAGATCGTGGTGTGTGTAAGTGTAGGTCAAGCCATTTGTATAAAAATATCACAGTATATAGAGGATATTGGTGTTTTCACATAATTGGATAAATAAATTGGAGGGATGGAGAAGGAAGATAGAGGAAATTAAATTATGAGAAGATGTTACCTCTTAATCAGGTTACTCCTTTTGTTTTGTTCCAAAATGATTTTTTGAGAGGGTTTATTCACAAAGGGAGGCTTAAATTTTAATGGATTATTTTTGGGAGGCTAGTTGGGAATATATTGGATGAAAATAAATGGTTTTAGAGGTGTGAGGAATGGTTAGAGGTGGTGGCCTTTTATAGTGAAGGAAAAGGACTCACATGGAATATTTAGATACAACTTAGGTGTGAATATGTTATTACCTAAAAAAAGTTTTCACTAACAAAAAAACTCAATAATGGAAGGTTTATGGAAGAAATATGGATATACATTAGGTTTTATACATGTTTTTTGGTCATTTGGGCCTATTATATTAAATTTTAGTCCCCAATTAAGCTTAATTTGGACATAATTGTTGTGATTAATTTTAATAACATTTTCTAATAGTTTTGGTCAAAAATTCACATTGTATTATTAGTCTATAAATATTTGAATAAATACCGTGGATTATATCATATTTCTGAAATTACAATCACATAAGAGGAAAAATAAATATTAGTTCTAATCTCATAGATGGGATAAAATAATTTCATTTTTTTTAATTCAATTTCTAAATTTTTAAAATTACTTTTGTTATTAAAAGAAATTCATTCAAGAAAACAATTTTTTTAACATAAAAGGACATTACAAAAAATATTATCTTTCATTATCAATAGGTTTTATTTATAAAAAACCAAAATATTTTAAAAGTAGATATTAATAATTTTAAATTTTATTTTATAATTATGTTAAAATAATAAAAATATATGTTCATAGAAACTCGATGTTGTATGCATCGTACACCAAGTCATTGTTTCTTTTAGCGCAAGACAATTTGGTATTTCATTTAGCGCAAGACAATATGGTATTATGTGTGAATGGAATGTTCAAATTAGTGTTTCTAATATATATATATATATAACTATTTCCAGTGTCATGTAAAATGAAAAATATGAAAAGTTAAATAAATTTGAAAAATAATTATTCATAGAATCTCGGGGTGTTATAGTGTATCATGGGTCACAAGGTTTCTACTTATCATTTGGCCCAACTTCCTCTTCCAAAACCCTAGGATAGAGGCTCTGAAAATACCCTATACACCCCCAAAACTCTACTGATCTCTATAGGTAAAAACATTATATCAAAACCAATAAATTAACCCCAAAATAAAATGATTCATACCTCATAAGAAAACCTAAAATCAGACAATCTTCCCCCCTTAAAAAAATTCATCACCAAATTTCCCTTCCATGTGTTGTTCAGAATCCCCAGAGAAGAACATCAGCTACTAAGAATTTGTGTCATCCCCCATTTCCCATGTATCATCCTATAAATAGATGTGATACCTTAGTACTTTTACTTGAGTACATGAAATGCCTCATAGAGTCGGTCTCTCCTATCAATAATAGGAATAGTTTGCTGCTCATATGATGTATATTTATATATATATCAACCACATATAGATGAAGAGTGTCATAAGGGTATGGGTGGTAATAGTACAACTAAGTTACTTGTAATATGTCATACATTTATTGATTCCTATGTCGTAACAAAAACAAAAGTTTTATCATACCGACTTCTCTAGAATCCTGAATAGCTTGACATATTGTTGTGAAATCATAACCCATCTCTAAATTCATATGTGTACCATCATCAGTGAGATACATAAAAAGACTTGATCCCCAAAATCCAACTATAGATTTCAATGATTGGATTCATTTTAATATTTATTCCTTGAATATATGACAGTTATCGGCTTCCTAATCAACAAGACCTTTTCTGAACTATCCTGTAAAACCCCAATCTTCCACGATACGTTTTCCTTTGAAAATACAATAGATTGTTTTGTACACAATTTAGATTTCAAACACACTAGAACCAATCAAACTAGCTATTATGAATAGTAATACACACATTTTAAAATTTTATAAATTTTATCTATCAATATGGACATCATTTTCGGATTTGGAATATCGAAATTATCTTAGGGTGGATTTTTGGTATTTTTCGGAAAACATTAATTTTTTTTCAATTGTGAAAAACACTACATTATTGTTTAAAACAGAATTTTTAATTAAATAGTTTTTTATTTTATTTAAATTTATTTTAGTTCAGAATAGATACATAATACCAATATAATTTCAATTTAATTCATTGGAGTCATTTTATAATATGTTTAGATATATAAAAATTTCATGGAACTTTTTACCGTCTTTTTCCCACCTCCTTGGAGCATTTGAAAATTAGCATAAAACATAATATTACAACTTCTGTGAATTGAATTTAAAAACTCCTAGACAGAATGTTGATATCAGTAAGTAAAATTTGGTTAAATAAGATGACATCAATTTTTGGTGAATAGTATCTTCTATGTTTTATTTACCAAAGATAAAAGTAAATATGTTAATTAAATGTAAAAATGATTTTATTATAACCCTAACTCATTTCCTAATTCTATTAGATAAGATTATTTGGACCAAAAACAACCTTGGTAGTAAAAAATTATCCTTTAGGTCCACATGGATTACATTAGGACATTTGTTAATTTTATTCAAAGAAGAGTTAAAAGTGTTAAACTCAAGTTTTCAAAAGTAATATTTTTTTAATATAGGCTTATACATAAGACAAATTAGACTACAAATATTCATTACAATGATTTTTTTTTACTAAATAATGGTATTTTATTAGTAATTTTTAGACATTAAATAATTAAATTTATTGATGAAAAAATGATGATGGAGTAATTAACATATTAATGAATGATTAAAATAATTGATATTATAAATATAAAAATAAATATAATTTGAGACTTTTGAGTAATTAAAATAATTAAATAGGTTAAAATGAAATTTTAGGGTTGATTAAATTTATTTTTTTCAATGTAATAAATCTATTATGACTTTAACAAAATCAAAATACCAAATAGTGCAAAATTAACATAAAATAGTTTTAAAAAAATATATTATATTATTAATTTATATAATATTCCTAAATATATATGTTTTATCAAAAGGACATAGAAAAGGATATATATATTAATAATTAACCACTTGGGGTTCTATTTTCTTGTTATAGTATGTTTATTTACTATATAATATTAAAATACAAAGAGACACGATAAATGTCAAACTATTTAACTAATAGTTAAATCTAAAAGATAAGATTTATATGGTGACCTAACCTGTCTAAAACCTATAGGTTGAGAGTTTTTCGACCCATACCAACCTTATCATCGAAATAAATTATTTTTGAGCCATTAGAATCCGATAATATTTTATTATAAAATAATATTTCAATCTTTTCTAAAGTGGCCTTCAACTCTCTTATAGAAGGCCACATCCCCATCTCTAAATTTCACACCTCCAAAGCCATTTGGATCATCCAAAACATGCTCAACTTTTCCCCCAAATTACCTCACATCAACCTAGAGGCCTTATTTTCATTAGAAATCCAACTTATGGAGCCCTTTTCATCAACTCAAATGGAAACCCCTGAAGTAGAGGTAATAATTTCACCACCCATTTCCAAGTTCATTTATTCTTCCACATCATCTTTCATTGTTGTTTCCATACCAAAACATTAACTCCTGTACTCCTACATACTTTTATGTTATTATACATATTGTACAACCATATTCATTATTCTATCCATCATATAAATGAAAAAGTCACCATATGTGTGTACGTACGGCTTGTCTTGTCCACCCCATGATGTAGTTTTTTATTGAAACACTTAATTATTTGGATGGGTATAATAATTAGTATAACTGATTTTAATAATAAAAATAAATTTTTAATTATTCTGTATATATGATATACTATCCAATTACATATGATTTGACCTTCAATATAATGATATTTTCACTCATGTGTACGTACGGATTACGTCTCTATGAATGCAATGAGATTAATTACCCATCATAATCATTCAAGAATAATTTTCATATTATGATTAAAAATAATTTTTAAGAACATAATATCATTCTGGATATGAATAACATACATCTTAAACATAAAAAACATGGCTTACGTAAACAAACATATATAAGAAAAAAGATAAGTTAACACTTGAAATGATGGTTCTAGAAAAATATTATTAACAGCCAATATTAGAGTATCATATATGATATCATATTTATATATATTGTTGTTTTATAATTTAATAAAAATGATTTAACTTTTATATAGGAGTTTAACATACCCTCGACCAAGGAAAAGTACAAGTCCAGGGTTAATTCTACAATCTCTTCATTATCTGAGGATGTTTATATGTAATTATCTACAGGGACCTCTTTATCATTCACATCAATGTTTTATAATATTTATTTAAATTTTTTTTTACTATGGGTTAATTTTATTTATAACCTTTTTTAATTTTTATAATAGTTTTAAAAAGGTAGCATTTTTTCGTTTTCTATAAAAGGTACTTTATAACCATTTTGACAAAATTATGGTAAGAATTCCTTTTATAAGTTTTATGGTGGGTGTGGCTATTTTCCACCATTGTATCATTGTGAAAGATTCCCATACAAGCATATAATAATATTTTCAAAATAAATGTATTATTTTATAATTATGTGACATTTAAATGATTTCAAAATAGAAAGAGGTATTTATTTCAAATATTTTTCATTACATATGTGTCAACATCCTTTGATTGATTTTAAAGTAGTTTGAAGTTGATTTTTTATGATACAAATATTCCATATTTTATTGAAGTTTTTGTGATATCTTTGAATGTGGATGGGTTATTTTTACACCATTCATGGTTTATGGATAATGTATTGAAATTTTGAATGCTAGTTTTAATAATAATGTTTATGTTATGTTTAAACCATTTCAAATGATAAATGCATTGGACTTAGTAAGTGACGGGTGGCCCCCGCTATAGCTCCTTGATGCATTATTAGGTCTCATTAGAAAAACTATTCTCTTGGAACAAGACCTTGAAAAAAATCATATTTTTATTCTTGGAACAAGGCCTTGAATATGTTGTTGTGAAGTCTAGAATTATGCTTTCCATCATAATGAAAGTGGCTATAGATATTTCATGTGATTATTAAACTTGAGGAATATCCATGTGAATAAGTAAATGGCTTTATTTGATTAATATTGACAATATTATGTTGAAGTTTATGTTTAGAAGCCATATGTTTAAGTCTTATACATTTCCTTAAATGATTATTCTTATTTATGAAAGTTTCTGCTATATTGTTACCCTTACATAGCATCTGAGCACACCGCTTTCTATGTTTTCTTTTTTCTAGGTTGTGAAGAAATATATTATGACTAACCATCTGGGATAGTCTGAGGGATATTAATTTGGACGATGGAGATAATGCTGATGTTGTTTCTCATTTTATAATGTAATGTAAAACTTATGAATGTATCAAGTACTTCTAATGCTAAAAAAGTGATCAATCTTTCAAAGATTTTATCCCCCAATGTTATGTAATAATGCACCGACTCTGGGATTTTGGGGTTGTGGCATTAGATTTGGTATCACTGGAAGATTAGTACAAACCCTGGAAGCTAGATTTAGAAAAACTCTGATTAGAGAACATTACCCTACGATAGACTTTGAAGATTATTATAGAAGAACTTCCTATAATTTTTGTAAAGTATAGATTTTGTGGGTTTTCCAAGAAACACATCCTTCTCTAGATACATACAAGTAGAGGTGGCTCTGGTACAGATGTTCCTAGGGGTAATACCAAAAAATACTACTTTGAGCTAGACTCGAATGAGAACCGGTGCATGCCAACATGCCTTGTTATACTCTTGGTAATGACACTCTTTGGAGTTATGTATAAGATAAATATCATTTTTACTACAATCCACTATGAAGAGATTGTGATTATATACATTCTAAAAGAATACATTTTTATGATTATGGATTATATACATAAACTATTCAATTTATGTTATCTTTTTTAAAAGTTTTGAATTATGTATTACAGTTCATATAATAATCTAGTGTATGACATTGTTTAGATATGGAACCTTCTGGAAGGAATGGAAGCTGTATCAATGCACACAAAGAAGGGAGGAAATTACCTCCTACTCATCATTATTATATTAAAACTAGTGATGCTTCTGGGGCTGATCATATTATCCCCATACATGGAAAATTCAATAAAGTTGTGAATAATAACCTTTCCCATATGGAGCACCCTGATCCACAATGTGAATGATCAATGTTAGACCGATTCATGATGAAAAATCCACCAATATTAAATGGGAATACAAATCCATTTTTAGCCGAGAAATTGATATGTTATTTTGAAAAATATTTCACACCTAGGTGACTATCAAAAGGAAAACAATTTTATGGCAGTTTGTCACCTCACAGGAGATGCAAATCAATAGTGGGAATTAATTCAAAACTAAATGGAAGATGATAAAATATCAAATATGTAATGGATTGAGATTTTCATAGGAATTTACTTTCCTCATTACTATCAAGAAGATATGGAAAGACAATTTTTGAGTCTGAGGAAAAAGGAAGTTGATAAATGTCACAAAATATGAGGCTAACGTTACAAGGACAACAAGGCATGCAACAGATTATATATGTAAACCAAGGAGTAATATTGATCAATTATTTAGTGGGATAAAACCATTTCTCAGTTGAGCATTAGTCTCAAAATCCTTCTCATCATACGATGATTTTGCCTTATGTGCTATCAAGATAGAAAAGGAACTCTCAAAGTCATAACACACTAATGCAAAGTAAGAGAAAAAAATATATGCTTAACACTATGGAATTGGAAATAATGGGTATAAGGGAAAAGTTTAATATCCATAATGCGGTAAATAAGGGAAGATAGCACCCCAATACTTGCCTGAAGGGAATATGAGTCTTTTACAAGTGTGCTGAAAAAGGCCACCAAGATCGTGATTGAAAGGGGAAGAAAGAGGTTGTCAAAGTTGAATGATAGAATTTTAGAGAAAAGGGACATTATTAAAATGAATTTCCTATGATCCAAGGGAACATAACTTAGAAAAGGACAAGGAAGATATTCCAAGCTTATCCGATCACTAATACTGAGGTTGAAGCTCAGAAAGACATAGTGGCAGGTAATTTAATGGTTTCCTCATGTTTAGACAATGATTTATTTGATTCTAGATCATCACAATGTTTCATATCTTCCAAGTTTGCTAAGAAAATTTGATATTTTCAATTTGAATTAACAAGGGAGTTGTTATTAAAAACACCTAAGGGAAGTATCAACACAACAATGGTTTTTGAATCAGTTCCCATTAGAAAATATAATTGTTCTTTATCATCTGGTCTCATCATCATAACCATTATTTAATTTGATATAATCCTCAGAATGGATAGGCTTTTGGACCTTGATGAGAAAATCTTTTGTAAGAATGAGGTTACAATTCTCAATGATGATAATGAGTACCATATCATTAGAGCATAAATCTCACCACCAAATTCTTATCTAGATCCACCCCTCGTAGATCTACTAAATTCATTTATTGGGGAGGAATAGATTTAAATAACTATAGTTGAAGAAAATAATGTTCAAATAGAAGACGTTCTTATTATGAAAGAATATGTCGATGTGTTTCTAGATGATTTACATGGAAATCCTCCAAAATGAGAAATTGAGTTTTCAATTGATATAATTCCTAGTTCGAGGCCCATATCGAAGACCCCATATAGAATGGCCACTGAGGAAATAGTGTAACTAATTAAACTACTAGAGCAATTGAGTAATATGTGAATAATTATCCCTAGTGATTCTTTATGGTGATCCCATATTCATTTTGCTAAGAAGAATGATGGATCTCTTAGGTTGTGCATTGACTATAGGGAGATAAATTCTATAACAATAAAGAACAAGTATCCCCTAACTTGTATTGATGATTAATTCGATCAACTTCATGGAGCTCAATATTTTTCAAGGATTGACATTCGATCAGGATATCATCAGTTGGGTGTAAAGAAGGAAGACATTCCAAAACCACATTTTGAACCGGGTATAGGCATTACGAGTTTACAGTAATTCCTTTTTGATTGACTAATTCACCGTCTATTTTCCTGTATATAATGAACAGAGTTGAATTGAATATCTTGATGACTATGTAGTGGTATTTGTTGATGATATCTTGGTATACTCAAAAAGCTATTTAGATCATGAAAATCACTTGAGAACTATTCTGAAATCCATCAGAAGAAATGAATTATAGGGGAAGTTTATGAAATGTGACTTCTGGCATCAAGATATTTATTTTCTTGGTCATTTTGTCTCTAAGGATGGAATCTATGTTGATCCTTCAAAGAACAAGGAAATCCAATAATGGAAAACACCAACAAGTATAACTGAGGTATGTAGTTTTATTGGTTTAGTTGGTTATTATCGACATTATTTCCAGAATTTTGCATGACTGGCTAACCCATATACCAATCTCGCAATTAGAAAGGATAAATTTGTTTGGAAAAAAGAGTGTGAAGAAATTTTTGATGTACTGAAGAAAATATTTGTCAATGATCCTATATTGACTCTACCATCAGGGAACTGTTGGTTTGTTATTTATAGTTCTGCTACAAAGAATGGACCTGGTTGTGTCCTAATGCAGAATGATACAGTTATTGCCTATGCCTCACGGAAGATAAAAATTCATGAGAAAAACTATCCCTCTCATTATCTTGTGTTAGCAGCTGTAATATTTTCTCTGAAAATATTGAGACACTATCTCTCTGTTGAAAATTTTGAGATTTATACTGATCAAAATAGTTTGAAGTATATTTTCTCATAAAATGTACTCAACATGAGGCAAAGGAGATGGATCTAACTACTCAAGGATTATTATTTCACTATACACTACCACCCAGGGAAGGAAAATAAGGTGGAAGATTCTTTGAGTAGAAAGGATCATGGAGTTTTGAACAAGATGAGAGTTGAAATGGATCATATTTTCAGGGATATAGGGAAGATGGATATTGGAATTACCATAGATTGTGAAACATCAATAATTTTTCAAATGGATTCCAAACCGTCTTTACTAGAAATAATATAGAGTTCTCAGATAGATGATGAGGATTTTCAAAAGAATATTAAAGCTTTGATTGATGGGAGATTGAGTGATTTCATATATGAAGATGTAATTTTGAAGGTACATTTTTGGTTGGACAACATGAAGAGGGAGATTGTGGATTTTGTGTCAAGATGTATGGTTTTTCAACAAGTGAATGTTGGATGACAACAACCTCGAGGATCCCTGCATCCTCTTCCCATACCGTAGTGGAAATGGGATAATATTATGATGTACATTGTCACGGGGCTACCAAAGACTCCAAAAATTAATGACACAATATGGGTCAATCATGATTGTCTTACCAAGTTAGCACATTTTATTGCTATAAGAGAATATATACCACTTGAATGTCTGGAAAAACTATATATTAATGATGTTGTAATATTCCATGGTTTACCTCTATCGATTGTTTCTGATCACTATCCCCGTTTTAAATCATGATTCTTGAAAATTCTCCCGAAGGCCTTAGAAACTAAACATTATTTGAGCACTACCTATCACCCTCAAACATATGGACGGTAACAACGGACTATTCAGACCATTGAAGACTTGTTGAGATCTTTCTCACATGACATTCAAGATATGTGGGATCAATATTTAACTTTGGTAGAATTTTATTATAACAATAAATTCCATTCAATTATTCAGATGGATACATTTGAAGTGTTATATTGAAAGAGATATCGCACACCAACGTGGTGGGATGATGTTGGTGAAAGTACACTCATAGCCCCAAAACATGATAAGGAAATGATGGAAAATGTGAAGGTTATCCAAACCCACATCAAAGAAGTTCAAAGTATCAAAAAGAGCTATGCCGATAACTGAAGGAAGGATTTGAGGAGATCATGTTTTCATTGAGGTATCTCCTTAGAAGGGAGTTATAAGATTCGATAAGAATGGTAAATTGAGTCCCAGGTACATCAAACCTTTCTAAATTCTAGAACGAAATGGAGTTGTATCTTATTGTTTTGCAATGCATGCAAGTCTCTCCAAAGGTCATGATGTTCCACGTATCACTATTGAGAAAATACATGCATGATCCCACACATGAACTCACCTATGAGGAAATTGAACTAGAACCTGATCTTCCTTATTGTGAAGAGCTCGTCAAAAATTTTGATACCAGATAACAAGTTCTGAGAAGCTGGACGACTCATCTGTTAAATTTTTTATGTAGAAACAATAAGAAGGAAGAAACAATGTGGGAACCCGAGGAACATATGATGACGAACTACCCGAATCATTTTATCTAGTAATATTCAAGAAATTTTAAGGATAAAATTATTTTAAGTAGGGGAGAATGTAACACCCCAAGATTCCACGGTATGTTTCCCTTTGAATAATACAAAAGCTTGTGTTGTACGCAACATTGAGTTAAAACACACCACAACCAATCAAACTAGCTGTAATGAATAGTAATACCCACTTTTTGAAATTTTATAAATTTTTTCATTCAAAATGGACTTCATTTTTGGATTTGAATATTGAAATTAGCTTAGGGTGAATTTATTTTATTTTTATGAAAACATTCAATTTTTTAGTGAATAGTGAAAAACATTGCTTTATTGTTTAAAACTGAATTTTAATTTAAATAATTTTTTTATTAAATTTTTTTTTGGTCAAAATATATACATATTATGTATATATGTTAAATATAATTCATTTTTGTCTTTTTATAATAAGTTTAGAAATATAAAAAGTTTATGGAACTTTTTACCATCTTTTACCCACCTCATAAAAGCATTTCCAAATTTGCATAAAACATAATTTCACTGCTTTTTTGAATTGAATTTCAAAAATCCGAGAGACGCGGTTGACATAAATAAGTAAAATTTGGTTAAATAAGATGAAAATAATTTTTGCTGAATAGTTACTTTTAACTTTTATTTACCACGATTAAAAGTAAATTGGGAAATTAAATGTAAAAATGATATTATTATTTCCCTAATGCATGTTTTAATTCTATTGGTTAAGATTATTTCTACCAAAAACAACCTTAGGAATAAAAAATGTTCTTTTAGGTCCACTTGGATTCGATTAGGAAATTTATTGTTATTTAATTTAAAGAAGAGTTCAAAGTGTAAAACACAAGTTTTCATAACTAAAACATTTTTAATATAGAGTTATACATTAGATAAATTTGACTATAAATATTCATTAGAAAGATAAAAAAATTCAAAAAAAGTAGTGTTTTATTAATAATATTTATACATTAAAAAATTAAATTTATTTTTGACACAATGATGATGCAGTAATTACCTTGTTAATGAATGATTAAAATAATTGATATTATAAATATACAAATAAATCTAATTTGGTACTTTTAATGAATTCCACTAATTTTCACGGTTAATATTTCATGATTATGTTGATTAAATGAATTTTTTTCGATGTAATCATGCTGTTATGACTTTAACAAATACAAAATACCAAATAGTGTCAAAATTGACAAAAAAGAGTATTAAAAACAAATATTATATTATTAATTGATATAATTTCCCTAAAAATCTATGTTTCAGAAAAATGACTTATATAAGGTTATATATATTAATAAGTAACTACTTGGGGTTCTCTTGTATTTTTATAGTATGTCTATAATCCATATAATATAAAAATACTAAGAGTCATGGTAAATGTCAAACTATTTAACTAATTGTTAAATCTAAAAGATAAGGATAATATGGTGACCTAAAGCTGTCTAAAACCTATTTTTTAAGATGTTTTCAACCCATACACACAATTGCCTAGAAATAAATCAATTTTGAGCCATTAGAAACTGAAAACGATTTTACTATAAAATAATATATCAATATTTTCCTAATGTGACCCTCAACTCTCTTATAAAAGGGTACTTACCCATCTCTTAATTTCACACCTCCAAAGCCAATTATCACAGCCAAACCCAACATAAATATCCTCCAAAATTTACTCAATTCATCCTAGAGTCCTTACATTAAAAAGAAAGCCACCCTAAGGATCCCTTTTTATCAACTCAAAAGGAAAAACCCAAAGAAGAGGTAATAATTTCACCAGCCTCTTCCAAGTTCTTTTCTTCTTCCACTTCATATTTATTTGCTATATTAATACCAAATAATAAATACAGTACCTCCTACATACTATGATATTATTATAAATATGCTAAAACTATATTTTTCATTCTATATATCTTATAAATGATGAAGTCACCATACTAGTATACGTACGGCTTACTGTCTCCACGTCGTGGTGTAGTTTGTTATTCAAAGACTTCATTATTTGGATGGGTATAATAAAAAGTATAAAAGATGTAATTAATAAACAAAACTTTTTAATGGATCTGTATATATGACATACCTTCCAATTATATACAATTTCACTATCAATATAATGATATTTTCGCTCGTGCGTACGTACAGATTACCGTCTCCACGAACACAGCGAGATTCATTCCCCATCTTAATCATTCAAGAATAATTTTAATTTTATGATTAAATATTGTTTTTAAGAAATAATATAATTCTGTATTTAAATAAAATACATCATATCCATAACAAACATGGCTTACGTAACCAATCATATAAAGGAAAATAGATCAGATAACACCTGAAACGATGGTACTACTAAAATGTTATTATCTATCAATATTAGTGGATAATATTTGATATCTTATTTATTTATATAGTTCATGTATAATTTAATAACAATGTGTTAACTATTATACAAGAGGTTAATATACCCTCGACCAAGGAATCTTATAAGTTAAGGGTTAATTTTACAATATCTTCATTATCTGAGGTTGTTTATACGTAATTATCTACAGGGAACTCTTTATCATCCACATACATGTTTCATAAAATGATTTTCAAAATATTTTTACCATGGTTTAATGTCATCTATACCATTGTTTTAATTTTTAAAGGATTTTTAAAAATAAATCTTTCTGTTGTTTTCTAAACCAGGTACTTTATGACCATTACAACAAAATTAAGGTAAGAACGACTTCTTTTTAACTTATACGGTAGGTGCATCTATTTTCCGCCATTATATCATCAGAGAAACTTCCCATTCAATATTAAAAGTAAATTTTGTAAATAAATGGTTTCTTTTATAATTATGTGACTTTTAAATGATTTCAAAAAAGAAAGAGGTATTTATTTCAAATAGTTTTCGTATCATTTATGTCAACATCCTTTGGTGGATTTTAAACTAGTTTGAAGTTGATTTATTATGATACAAATCTACCATATTTTATTGGAGTTTTTAAATATATTTTACTATAGATGTGTTTTTTTCACCATTCATGGTTTATGGATATATTATATATAATTTGGATGCTAGTTTTAATATTAATGTTTATGTTATGTTTAAATCTTTTCATATGAGGAATTCATTGCACATAGTAAGTGATGGGTAGAGCCCGCTATAGCTCGTCGATGAATAGGTAGGTATCATGAGACAAACTAGTGTCCCTACACAAGGCCTTTCCAAAATATTATTTGTATTCTTGGAACAAGCCCTTGACAATTTGGTTATTAAGTTTGGCATTATGCATTACATCATTATGAAAGTGTGTATTTATATTTCATGTGATTATTCAACTAGTAGAATATCCATGTGAATAGGTAAACAGAATTATTTGATTTATGTTGGCCATATTATGTAGAAGTTTATGTTTAAAAGGATTATGTTTTAGGTTTATACACTGCATTAAATGTTTACGCTTATTTATGAATGTTTCCGATATATTGTTAGCCTTACTGAGCATCTGAGCTCACCCCTTTCTATGTGTTATTTTCCCAAGATTCAATGATGTATATTATGACTGACCTACAGGAATAATATAAGTGATTTGAATGTGGTCAATGGAGATAATATTGATGATGTTTTTCATGTAATAATGTAATGTAAAACTTATGAATGTATCTTTTACATCCAAGGCTACTAAACAGATCGGTCTTTCGGGATATGATCCCCTATTATAATGCCACTATTATGTTATAATACACCAACTCTGGGCTTCTGGTGTCAGGGTATTACATCTCCTCCATGAGACATGATCCAAAAAGAGGTGTATCACCAACCTCTAACTATACCATGGGTGATCGGCATGGTCAACCATAGATATCCACATTATGTTCCATATGTTTCATCTCCCGATTGATGTTTTTGTAGAAAAACTCAACTGTGGGTATATTTCTCTCCTAAGAGCCTTGAAATCTAGGACTATTGCTCTCAGAATGTAATCAACCACCTGAATTTTTCACACTCAATAGAAATTAGTTTGATAGTGGTATGTTGTTCTCAGAAGAACAAGTGTACCCCAAAACCTCTATAAACTCATCCAAAATCAAGATGTAAACTAGTAATCACTAAACAATACTATGATATAAGGAACCCTATGACGTTTCATAATCTTATGGATATAACGTCTCTGAAACTAAATGATTTAGAATGTCTCCCTAATTGGTTGGAAGTGAGATATATTCATGATCGTGTAAATAAAAACCCATACAACATCAAATCCTTATGAAAAACATAGTGACCTAGTCATGAAATCAATCACAACATCTTCCCATTTCCAACTGGGAATGGGTAACTTCTATAATAAACTAGTTGATCACCATTATTTTTTCTTCACTTATTGTCCAATAGAACACCTTGTATCAAAACTAGCTACCTTGTCTTTCATCCCCCACCACTAGTACTGAAGGTGATAGTCATGATACATCTTGATTACATAGTGTTTTAATACCTAATAAGAGTCTTCAAACTCCAGAATCATCCCCTATTATATGTCTTCAGGAACCCAAATGATACCATTAAACTATAGAATATCATCCTCACCCCCAGTCCATACAGGAGGCGGGTCCTAACTTACATCACTCACCCTTGTCACTCGGCCTTCATAATCTGGTGGATCCATTATCTTCACACAATAAATAATAGTGTATTACACTTCAAAGGATGAGAGCAAAGTATGTACTTATACATCTTACACCTCAATGTGCATCTCTGAGAATAATTTCACATGTTTTCTCTCACTATTATCCTCCAAAAATTCATATATCATATTCCAGTTAATCAGTGCATCGACTACTATATTACCTTTACCATCCATATAGGAAATGTAGAAGCCTAAATACTATAAGTAATCAACCCAAATCACCAAATCAGATTCAATTCCTAATGTTTAAATAAATACTTGAGGTATTTATTATCAATGTACACCACAAAATGCTCTCCTTGTAAATAATTCCTCTAATAATGCATGTCATGTACAACATCGACAAACTTGAGATCATATGTCAGGTAGTTCCACTAATGTAGCCTCAATTGACAGAATCGTACACAATGACTCGCTCCTCATACACCATAATTTCTCCTAGACCAATGCCTGATGCATCTCAAAATACATTATTGCTTTATCCCACCTCTAGAAAAATCATGATTGACTCAGAGCTTAACCTCCCTTTCATCTACTTAATGGTTGTATCATAGTTATTTAACCATACAAACATCACACCCATATTATTCAAGCTCATAAAAAGTGTGGATAAGTGTGATAAGTCCAATATAAAATACATTTTATATACAAATATCCACAAGAAATGACTTATTTCAAATACATTCTTAGGTTGCTCCGATGAAACTATATCTTTATACTTCTTTGGTTCAATTGATCCTCTTTTATCGAGGATAATATGACCTAGGAAGTGAATCTTATCCATCCAAAAGTGGAAATTAATGATTTTATCATATAACTGATTCTCTCTTAGTGTATTAAAAATGATATAATGATGTTTGGTATGGCTCTATAAAATGCGAGAATACACCATTCAATCATCCTCGAATACCATGAAAAAAAATCTAGCTAAGGAAGGAAAACATAGTTCATCAGCTCCATGAAATGTTTTTGATGAATTTGTAAGATGAAATAGAATAACTATAAACTCATATAGACCATACATGTTACAATAAGTAATGTGAGGTATTCCTATAAGCTAAACACGTACCTGGTGATAACCCAATTTTAAATCAATATTCATGAAAACATGATCTACTCCGAGTTGGATGAAGATATAATCTATCTGTGGAAAGGTATACCTATTCTTAAACATCAACTAGTTCAATTTTTTAAAATCCACACATATCATACGGTCCTCATCCAACTTTTTTTCAAAAATGACCAGAAAAAACCATTGAAAAGTATTGGGTCATATAAAACAATTTTCATAAAATTCTTGTAGCAGTCTATTTATCTCATACAAATACATTTTATCCATCATTTTAGGAAGAATGGATACCAATGTAGCTCATATGACTAACAGAATGAAAAAAATCCTCCTATATCTCAAGAGGTAAACCAGAAAGATCATGGAGGAAAATGTCCCTGAAATTATCATTCGTTGAAGAGGAATGTTCATGATGTGTCCCCATATCATCTAGATATAAACGTAAAATATAAGTTTTCATCCCACTTATCCCTTAATGATCAGTCCAAATATACCTTTTTGTACATCCCATTCATCCTTGTGAAGGAATATCCTCCCAATCATGATGTAAAGGTCCCCCTTAGATGATAATTTCCAACATAGGTATGTTATGTAACTAGAAACTACTTCCCATGTATGATGTAAAACCATTTATTCTTGATGGAAAAAATATTCCATATAATGTAATACCCACCAATATCAATGGTGAACTCCCTATACTGGAGTACACCCTCCGTTATAATCCCCAATAGAGTATCGAGTGTCATAACTCCATCATTAAACTAAAAAACATGCCCATGGATTTCGACAACATGTACTAATAGGAATAAATGTGATTCACCTACCTAAAAGAGATGATATTCTATAGTAAAATATACTAAGATAGTATCTCTCACCATAGATAGATTGAAACACTTCTCCTCAGTTATAGGCTATACAAAATATATCATTCTAGGAATTCATCCATGTGAAATAACGTCAATACCCTAATCAATACCATTATACTATTTACATAAAACCGGTTCCTGGATATCATGGTCATGACCTCCACCTCAACATGAATAAATGGAACTTCTCCAGCTCACATCCTAATGTAGACGTATAAATACTAATCTTGAACTAAAATTCAGAGTCGATCCCCTTCTATAGACTACTAGAGAGATTTTCAAGAAAAATGTTTTACATGGATCGTCCATCTGCAAGCTTAGAAATCCAAAGTGTTTTGATCACATTGATTACTCATGTGATCCCATATCCCACATTGGTGATACAATACATCACTACCTTATCTCCATTTCTAGCTAGTACACCCCTCTTAAGAAGCCTCAAAATTTTGAATCCTAACACTGGAAACTGAACCACTAGGTTAAGAGGTTGAACTTCCCTTCTCTTTTCCCCTAGCTTCCCCTAGTCTCTTCTTAAAAATCATCACCTGATTCAATTTCATAGTAATATTATTCAAATAAAACATATTGACCTATGATAAAATGGAATCCTTGATACATTCCTCAAGGTGTATCTCCATAAAAGGCTCATCGAATAGATAAATGAACAAAAAAATACCAAAGCTCTGTAAAGTTTGAAAAATACAACATAATAGTTATCAAGTCGTACTCTAGATGAAAGAATAAACTGGACCATTCCTATATCAGCTTCTCAGCCGAAAAGTTGTAAAAAAAACTTGGTTTGTAACTCCCTCCAAACCATATCTCAGAGTACATAATAATAGTTTAAAAAATCTCACAATTACTTTGCTTCTATCTAAAGCATATATGTCGTGAGATTCGCTCCCCTCTCTTAAGGTGTCTCTAGATTATTTATGATATAAAATATAGGCTCAATCCAATACTCAGCAGCCTATTGACCTCCATCTGCTAGAAACATGTGATAATGCTACTACTAGACCACACACATCAGTTCTTCCATAGATTATACAATCATTGGTACACCCTGAATGGTAAACATAAAACATTAGAAACTCTCATGGAACTGGCCATTAGAACCCATGTACAATTTATCTACCGGTACCACAACTGACACTACATGAGGTTATAATGTTTTCCCAAGGCCCACCACCTCTGGAGCATGGTCTTCACCTCCCTCCTAGAATATGTCATGAGGTCATCAAGATGGAATTTCTCTACAATTCCAAACACTTGCCAAATAAAAAAAGGATTAGCGATCAAGTCATATATATAAAATTGAAGGGCATGTCAAATCTGTCCTAAAAACAAGGCACATCCTTCTAGCTTCTCCTAAACCTAGGACTGGGTAATATGAACCATCATAAAATTAATAGAGACACAACCTACCACCTACTCTAAATATGGTTCAAAGGCAAGTTATTTGTTTGACCAATTAAATTTCTTTTAATTTCATTTTTTCTTATCAAATATAATTTAATGGGTATACCAAATGGATCACCACTTAAAATCTATAAGGGTCCATACACCTCATGGAATGAAGTGCGACATATACTTAATACAAACAATAACACATTCCAGTCCATGCATCCAATTTTCCATGACTCAACATGCCATAATTATATTCTTAGGGTGTCCATAGTATCCTATGTAGGAATACCCTATTTGTGTTTTGATAAGAACTCTAGGTACCAATAATAATTCTTAATTCCATTCACAATTCATTTCTCAAACAATAGGTATATCACTCAATCAAAAATAATAATTCCATACAATCAGGGAATGCATCTTTTATGGAATGGTATAATGTATGACATATGAATCTAACATGTGAATCTAATAAGGTCTCTAAAATTATGAATAAGATGGAATAACCTCATATAATTCGGTCAAATATAATAACATTTATTCAAATAGATATAAAACCTCATGTGTGTCACCCAATTGTGGAATAAAATGAATTTTAATAGTTAAAATTCAAAAAAAACATGTTCTATTCCAGGAAAATTTTTTGTCTTACTATATGTGGGATAACTACTCCCAGGCATTGATCCTATCAAAATTCCAATACTTTACAAATCATTAGTCTATTGTCTCAAAATAGTAAATCTTGAAAGAACACCTATGATACCACATTGTAACATCCTAACCCAGGTTCCACTAAAGGGTACCCAGTGCCAATGCGTCACATGGCCTCAAGCACACCACCCCATATGCTAGAGGATACCGACTAGAAGTGAGTGTCTAAAGTGGTGCAATTGATGGACTAGACCCATATTATTATTGTAATGAAGTGGTATCAAATGTGAAAAAAGTGGAAGCATAATATAAATCATGGAAAAAGATAAACATCCAAGATATTAACAAATAAACAATGTTAATTTTAATATTATATAAAAATGATATGTCGTGTCTTTATAATGTAAGAATATATGTATACATTCATCCATTAAAATACATGTAGCTGAAGAAAAAAATCACAAAAAATTGCTATCTCTAAATAGAATCATGATCTTAGCTCGGTCATGTGCTACCCTACTCTTAATCAGAAACAATCAAGCATCTTACTATGGGCTCTTACCCTGGTCCCTTACAACATCTATGAAATCTGTTTGGCTACACAATAATGACCCAAATGAGGGTGAGATAACATTAATTTGGATACTACCATTGGAAACTATAACAAATTTAGCCTATGTAATATAAATATAAGTAGAATGAAGTATATCATAGGAATAATAGTATTGTAAATAAATATCCAAATACAAATAAAATCGTTTATAGATTAAAATGGTTCCCTATGATAAAAAGAAATGCTCACATAGACAAGGGTAGATATAAAAAATAAATAAACAAATGTGATGTTTTCCAATATATAAACTCTATACTAATTCCCATACTAGGTCTATATGTAAGAATAATAGAATATCCAAAATGGAAACATTGTGCAATCAAAAGTGCAACATCCACAATATCCACACCATGAAAAAAAGTGACAGACCACAAAGGGGTGGATAAAACGTATTGAAGTCTAATACATCCCAAATGATTCAAAGGATCATCTTGATGGAAAATTAGTAATGGATTAGGTGGATACCATGTAGCATGTCAATAGATCTTTCCTAATGTTAGTCCAATCATGATGGACCCAAGGGTGAGTAATAGTTGTGACATCTTATGGAATTGTGATGTTAAAAGTAAACAAGTCCAAGACATCCAAGTCCCTAAACAAGATCCATGAAGTTGAAATTTCCATGGAATTTAATAGAATAAGGATCCAAATATCTTGTCTAATGAATACACTACCAATTAACATAATCATTCAAAATTAATGAGTTCTTCCAACCCATTCACCATTTACAATGTAAAACATTTAACCATTCAAATCATATGAAATCGCAAGGAAATATAGAAACAACTTCCTCTTCTCAATTAAATTAAAATCAACCAACTAATTTAAAATATTTATATGTAAAACAATGTTATAAAAACATTAAACAATTCATTAAATAATCATTAGGACTCATAATAAAATTTGTGATCTCACAAGCACCCAAAAGGAAGGTACAACATTAGAAATACAGGGGCACACCCCATGGGAGGCCTAGGTTGGGGATAAAAACCTTTAACAATAAAAATTATAGTAGTTATAAACTGAATTTTGTTTCAAAAAATTATATAATAATATTAATTTTATTTTACAGGAAACAACAGAGGGTATGGTGTGCAGCACAACGACAACAATGCGTATAAAATACTGAACCATGATGTAATGGTATATACCACCTACCATATACATGTGGTAGAAAACTCATGCAATATGTTCTCTTAAATTGATCTAGATTGGAATAAATTATATAAACATTCGAACACCCTATAAATAGGGCATAATAACTCACACAAAAATAGTGCATCTGATAGAGAGGTAAATGATTAAATGAACCAAAGGATCTAAGTACTTACCTGTGGCTATCCAATGATATGACCAGCGCTTGAATCTAAGTCTAGATGAGGAACATGAAGAAATTACTATATTTGGCTAGAAAAATGCTCCATCAGAGGAAGAATTATCTTTTTACACTGGGGGAGAGAAATATGAAGAAGGTTTTTGATTTTAATAGACGTAAGTGTACAATGGTAAATGCACATATAATTTTTGGGTAGCATGGTTTGGCCACATGGTTGTCACAACAATGCACCAAACATTAAACCTTATCTACCTCTAGAGGTATTGTGTATGATTCATGTTCATGGTTTGGGAAAAATTGTGTAATCCATTTTAATATCCACTATCAAAACTCTATAGTATGTTTCACGGGAATGATACCATGGTTTCACCGTTTCCATAAACTATGAATCCATTCTATGGCCGCTGAAATTACCCATGTTGTTTACTCAAATCATGAAACATGGTTCATATGTTTTCATATAACCATTAGCCCCAGCTACCTCTCCAAAAAAAGATCCAAGAAACAAATAAACCTCAGACCCCCCACCCCCCACCGAAACTCCTGTGATATCATTAAGTACACACATTATATCAAAAAAAGACTTAAATAGAAAATCAACATATCCATACATAATAGGAAGACCCAAGATCATACATGAATTTTCGTTCCCCACAATCTGGTGACATGAAATAGGGATTCAAATACAACTACATAGTAATGATTTTTCCCCAAATAAAATTTAATAAGTAGTAGATCCCCTTCCAAAAATCTAGAAAGGACTATCCTAATGTAATGAATACATGACAAATAAATAATCACACATAAAAAAACACCACATATACAGTAAATTGAATCAAATCATGTATATTAATTTGATAAATAACAATTTATCCCTAAAATAATAATACAACTGGCCAAGTTATCTAACACATCACTGAAATAAAATAAAAAAACTTGTGTAATTGCATAATAATACCTCCACACAACCCATTCTCATTCACCTCAACCCAACTCACCCATCAACAGTCCAATATAGTGAAAAACAATTTTTTGATGAAACCTATACCTGTATACAATATAAGAGTTTCATTGGCACACACCAAAGTGTGTTTGTAGGGTGTGATCTGATTGTGCTATTAGGTTCTCACTACTGAGTTTATGAATTTTTTATAAATAAGTTAATTAATTATAGTTTGGAGTGAAATATAGTATATGGTATTCATTTTAAATACGTAAAATAAAATCAATCAAATTTCATTTAATAATAAATGAATAAAAAAATAAGTTAAAAGCTATTTCTAATTATAGGGAAAACATGACCCTTCAGTTCTCTGAAAAACAAACAAAAACAAATTAAGTAATATTAAATCATTCTTGAAATTATAAACATAAATCCAATTATTTACCTTTTGTTTTCAAAACCCCTTTCCAAATAATATTTTGAAACAATTTAATGAAAACAAACCAATCTATATAGAAATTATATATTAAATCATAATCAAGAACCTTCAAATCACTATATATAAAAAATTAAACAATATTAATGTTAATGGTGTTAAAATAATGATAAATATAAGGGGATGGAAACTAGAAAGAAATGGAAATCCACAATATTAAACCACCATTAAATTAATATGTATCTGGAGCTACAGCCATGGTAATAATCTGATATTATTCTAAAAACACCGTCATTATGAGTGACCAAATTCCATCATATGTTTTGACAAAAAAAATGTATAACCCACCAAATTTATCAACATAGTATTCATAAAGGGAACTCCACTAGCCTAAGAAAAACATAAAACTAGGGGGAAATAGAAAGTATGTGAGCTAAATTGTGTAACATTAATAAATATATTCCACATTGTTTCATGGGTTCCCATGAAAAAAGTGATATGGAGGTGAGAAAATAATCATTACATTATTAACAACCATAGTATAAACTATAACTCTCCCTCAACACCAACACCCTCACATGAAACAGTCCCATTTTTGACAGCATGAATCCATCGTCTAAAAATACACAGACTATAACTGTGAAAAATAAGCACAAGGGGAAATCAATAAATGTCTCTCAAAATAAAACCATTTGTTTATAATGAAAAAAACATTCCATTATAAGAATTATAACTTGGGATACCAAGTCACTGCTAATTATTTTCAAACCTCCACATTTAAAATTACATTTTGAAATCATTTGAACACAACACATCCCTTTACCCAAAAATAATCCCATTAAAATAAGAAACCCACCAAATTTAAAAGAAAAAACAAGTCTTAGTGAAATTATATTATATTGATACTATTTTAAGAAAATCCTCTTAGGTATTTTAAAATATTTAGGGAATATGAAAACTTTTAGAAAAATAATAATATTTGAAATGCATAGAGAAAACTCATTATAATAATATCAAAATTAATAAAAAAATTAAACACATATTAGATATCAACTTCACTATAATTTCATAATAATATAATTCTTAATTCCAATCACATAATTAATTTCAAGATATATTAAAGTCATAAAAGATCCTTATTCGAAAAATCAAAAACCAATTGTATTTATTGGAAAAGTTCAATCCAATCAAAGGCAATCCAATATTTTTCGCAAAACCAAAAAAATTATATGTTATAACTACACTATGAAACGAAAATAATTATCATATTGATTAGGAATCTATGATAATAGAAACCCCCATGATAAATGGAAGAGGGTAGAGAAGAGAATATAAATGTGGAAAAATTAAAGAGAAAATAACTTCAAAAACAAATAAAACTAGAGAGAGCAATCCAAAATCAAAGGGGAGGAAGTGATATGTCTCTATAGGGATCCAAGGAGGGTCAGACTAAAAAACTGGGAGGGTAAATGGAGGTAATCACTTTAACTCTAGGTGGGTAAAATCACAAATTCACATATTAATGGAATCTAGGTTGACCACCTTTATGTTGTGACCATTACAGTATGGCATGGTGTCATCCGCAGACACCCAACATAGTTAATCATTTATTTCTGTTGTATAGTGAAACCCAATCATACTTATCTAGTTTCCTTGAGTATTGATCCACCATGACATGTCCACCCACCTCCACTCCACAAAGATCCTATCTAGATAAAATCTAAGATGCAACCTCCGCCTCCCCTAAAGGCATGGTGAAAATCACCTAAAATTCAACTATAGATTAATTAAAAACCTAATAGTGTGGTTATTACCCCATATCAAGTTCCACCTAAATTGTTAAAATCATTAAAGAAAAATTAGGTAGGAAATAATATGACCTCCTAGGGTCGTGGCGTGACCACCTGTAAAAAAAATCAACAGCTATAAGGGATTTCCCAACACACCAGAAAAACACAAAAAATGAAAAGTGACATAAAATTATATAAAAACATTGAATTAATATAGAAATAGAAACAATGTAATGTTATGAAGACAAATGTTGTGACTCATCTGTGCGATCTTGAATGTTTTTTAAATAATTAGATGTTTCTAGTTGATATCAAACGATGTTATGACATACTAATTATTTTGTGGTGTAATGAGATATTATCCTAACTATGACCATTTAAGTGGGAATAGATTTACATTTTCATATACCCTATATTAATGGGATGGATATATATTATGTGGGAATGATAAATTCAATGGGATTCTTAGATCAATAAATATGTTGAAAAATTATTATAAAAGATAACATTTCCATGGTTAGTGTTCTGTAATTAGGGTTGAATAATAGGACATTGTCCCATGGTTTATCCCTTTAAACCCTAATTTATGTTGTTGTTATACTATAAAAAATATACCACATGTCAAATAATTTTAAATGATTCGTGGAAAAATCCCCTTGGATTAAACAGATTGGCCTAAAAAATGTGAGCGAACCCATATTCCAGTAATAATATATATCTATTTTAATTTAGTATGGATTGAATTTAATAAATAATTTTTTTATAAAAATAATTATGTATTTTTATTATATGATTTAAATATGTTTATATAAATTACAATTTTTTTTCTATCTATAGACCAGTATACTGAAAATGTAGAACAAACAAGACTTAATTTCTGGAATCCCTTATTGAAAGCGACCCTAAATGGTCTATGAGTTTTTAGGATCTGTCCATGAGAGCTTAGTCAATAATATCATAGTCATTCCCTTTAAAAACCCCTGTCTATAAATTTTATCAAAACTTTAGTGAAGGGTATCGTTCTCGGATATTGAAAATTATGGTTTCAAACCATTATGATATTACAATGAGAAATAAATATGGAAAAAATATATGACACATTTTTTGGTGTGTTTTTTAAAATTTAAAACTCAATGAAATCATTTAATTTTTCATTCTTGTAGTATAAAACAATGTCCTGATTAATTCTAGTCTCAGTTAGAATGTATTACATAATTAAGTGTTCTTACAGATGTCCGTGGTATGTTGTTTGAATTCGTAAGGGTGACAATAATCCTTCACTCTTGGACTATAGTGGTATATATCATCAGTATTACATATAATTAAATGTATTTATGAAAATTTAATTGTTGTTATTATGAAAACATATCCATATGAAATTAAAAAAATTCATTATAGTCACTTCTTGGAGAGTAGTGATGATTATTTAAATACTATTCTTTTGAGATATTTTATATATGATGTGATGATAATAGTTAATAATAATATGTATTTGTGGTACAACCATGTGTTTAGAAGTTTTACCATGAATTATAGTGATTTTAATTTGGATTATAATACTTCTAAATAGAAAATTAGTTATATTTTATACTATTTGATACTACTACCTTGAAGGATATTTATTGATATAAGTCCTTCATTATCATGATGTAAGGAGGCATGATGAAACATTAGGGGATAAGTTTTATGATGATTATATTAATTCTTATATATATAATTGATTTATTAAAAAATAGTTCCTTATATAAATTATGTTAAATTGAATTGTGATGTCTAATTCCTAATTTATCTTTATACATTGGTTTCATTCATAAGGTATATGTTTCAATCCACAAGTTAGGATACGAATTTTAATTGATTATTTAAGGATGAATAAAGTTGATTATTATAATCGTGTGTCGTTTAAATTAGTGGTTATCTTATATAAATAGAATTATTACTTATCTTATGTGGTTGTGTTTAAAATTTGGGTTTAGTTTAGACTCTTAGGATGTAGATAATGAGGTTTCATGCAATTACAAATACGATTATCTAGAATCGGAATTTGTTTTACTCCAAATTTGAAGACAATGATTGACCAAAGGGGAATGTTATTGTTAGTCTTAATAGAAATCCTTGATATCCTGGATTATGTTTGAGTCTTCTACAATAGAAACATTTAGACTCATAAACCATGGGTTATATGGAGTAGAAATTATTTATTTGTTTTTTTTTGATGAATTCATGGAAGAGTAGAGGTTAATATAGGGGAGGTTCAAATTTCAGTGAAGGTAACAATTCCTTAATTTATTATCCATAGTTTTCATATTAATGATTTCTAAATTGAGGTGGATTTATCAGTGATATTAAAAATATAATATATAACTTATGAATTTTCCTTACAATTTAGAATTACAGCACACACATTTCTAAGGTGTATATTTTTTGAGGAATTTTGTATTGAAAATATTGTTTGGGCATGTTGAAAGAATATTATATATATAGGATCATGTGCTAAATATGTAAAAACAGAACATTATAAAGGTATTACAATTGTATCGATAAGATTATGATTTTTATGATGAGATTATTTAAATATTAATCTATTTTAAAATCCCTAAAATTATTATTTTAGAGGATGCAAAGTTCATGAGGTAATTACTGAAATTTTTTAAATTAAAAGGAAAATGGAAATTTAAACAAGTTAATGACCCTGAAAAATTAATATGATGGGTATATTGATTAAAAAATATAGTGTTTATCCCATAGATTATGTTTGACATAGATCAGAAGAGTTTTTAGTTATGGCATAAATAATAATTCAAATAAGTAATTAATTTGAAGGTCATACACACATTTTTTATTTTATTTTGAATAATGATTATATCTAATTAAAATGATATTTTAAAAAAATGGATCTCAAAATTAATCTGAAAATACATCATTTACCTCAGTGTTCCAGTTTTGTGAATTTAAAATGATATTGAATTTGTAAATATAATATTAATTTTAATTAATCAATGTTCAATGTGTATATTTGATTTTATCACAAACAATTTCTTGTAATTAAAATCAAAACTTCTAATGGTAATTGGTTAATGATGTTTATATTTATGATTAAATAATTTTCTAATGGGTTCAAATCTAATTTTGGCCCATTTTTTATATTTTTAGGAGTTAATACAAAGCACATGTGTAGTTTTCCTAGGATTTTGGATAAAACCAATTTATTCCCTCATGATTCTAAAAATTATTTGGTGGTAATTTATTACATGGATTTATTTAAAATAATTCATATAATATCATTTATAAATATTTTTTTCTATGAATTTAAATAAATTTATATTAGGATTTTTTCATATGTTTTTAAGAAAAAATTTGTTTTGTGACTATAGTCATAAGAGGTATTATATTTTCTTAATAAGGATAGATTTGGATACTTCACCTATAGGTTTATATTTTAGGGAATCATAGGGACAAGGTGGATTCATTATAGAAACATGATGCATAGCAGAGACCCGTGAGTGTGTGTGGAGCCACAATCAATTAGGTATATGTAGGATCAATAGAAGGATCATGTGGGGTGTTCCATAGAAATAGAGGAATATAACACAATAAAATTATATTATTGTAGATTTATTCATGAAAAAATCAACATAATATTATATTTCATATTATTATTATTTTACTTCATTAAAAAAATATTTTTTTTGGTGGAGTGATAAAATGTGGTTAATGAAACAATATCCAATGATCCATACCCTTGATTCAAGATATATATATATATATTGTTTATGTATATAAATATTGATTTAGTAGGTTTATTTAATTAAAATGAAGAAATATAGAGTATAAGGAGGTTGTGTGTGGCCTTATCCACAATGAAGGGATATAAGAAGAAGTAGGAGTTTGTGTGTGGTACATTATAATTGTGGGTTCCAATTGTAAGAATTAAAATTCACACAGCTAATAAATATAATAGGATCATGAGAACATCCCCTCCCCTAAAGGGTTAAACTACAGACATTTACTAATGGCATGTCAAGACCCAAAATTCTATCATAAATTGGTAAAAATCCACCAACTCCTATAAAATAATATTTTGCAGTTTCCTACTATAGTTCCCCCAAATTGATTTGTTAAACTACGTTGTGATGGTACAATGTTCTACAAAAGTACCACTATAATTCCCCCACTAATGTCAGAGATATATTTCACCCAATACAGTTTTTTTTATTTTTCCAAACCATACTACCTCATAGTGACATTGAAAATTCCCCACTACCATGATTTAAACATGGATCACCTAGATTCTAGAAAGAAGTAATAGTTAATAGGCTATGATATTTCTGGCATAATAATAAAAATAAAAATAATAATTATTAAAATATTTTTTGAATAGAAACTCCATCCTCATATAATCCATGACTATCTTAGTGTAACCCTACCACAAGGGGTGGATGAATCGTACCGTGAATCTCAATATTCGATCCTATTATTGAGTGTATAAAAATAATATCAGAAATATTCCACTCCACACATAGAATATTTATTATTTTTTGTGTAATTATGATACCCATGTAAAAATAATGTGAATCACCCCCTCCCCGACTTCTAGGAAACAAATTGAATAACCAATCCACTTTAATATCCAAGGGAGGCATTAAAATCTATTTCACTAATATGTTTTCCATTAATTGTTGAACTAATGATCCTTAATTCTATGAAACTATGATCATGAAATTGATATTCATTATTTTAGACCCATTTTTGATAAGTAATGTCAAACTATGGCGTTGGGATTAGGACCCCTTGTGTCTATTTTTCAATAAAATATTTATTTTTCATCCATTGTCCATTTTCCCGAAAGCAATTGTATATTTTACTTTATTTTTTATATATCATGATGATGATAGTTTTTAGATTTATATTTTTTATTTAAGGGGGTTTTTGGGTGTTTAATGGTTTTAGGATTCAAAATTGACAATTACCTGACTAGAAAAATTCTTGAGGACATTACCTCGACCATTTTCTTTAGTATGACATGATAGTTCTATTTTATAGTGATTCAAAAAAAATTATAACAATTTTGGATTAAATTATTAATGAGGTTGACTTAATGAAACCATCGTTTTTTAATTGAATCAATGAAATAATATAAGTAATATTTTTGAGGTTACTCAATATGTTGTTTTATAAATTTTAGTGTCATAGTGATCTAAAAATGATATATTAAAAATAAAAAAAATTAGTATGTGTCTTCACATTCATATGAAAAATTAATTTCCCTCTAAAAAGATCATTGGATGGGAAACTGACCCCATATATGTTTCCAAGGTAGACTTTTTATTGTATGGATGATATAATATTTATTTTGACTGGGACCCCATGAACGGGTCACCACTTGTATAATTAGTTTTTAATTTAATTTAATTAATTATTTGGTTGATTAATTGATTAATTGATTAATTAGGTTTATTGAAATAAATTCCCCATATTTAATCATATTTATCCTCTATCATTATGGTATGTCACCATAAAACCTTACTTGAGATAAGGAGAGAGAGGATGAGACAAAGGCAGATCTAGAATTCTACATAACTAGGGTGAGAAATTCATCATCTAAATCACTAATGATTCCCAATGTGGAGGAAATATTTTCCAACAAACGATTCAAACATGAGGTAGCAAATTTTTTTTTCTATATTTATATATTATTCATTATTTTTAGAATGGATTATTAATTCATGAAAAAATTTACCTGCTGCATAGCCTGGTGAAGTATTTAATTTTTTATAAAAATTTGTGATTTTATATTGTTTTCCCTCTATTATTAATCAATAGGGGATTTGTTCCTGATTAAAGGTGTGTGGACCTATGTGCTAAAAAACAATTAAAATTTTCTAGATTATTCTTAATCATTTGACCTTATTTTAATTTTTGATCTCTAATTTCTTGTCACCATAGATGATGGTTCGACTGATCGGGATTGGATGGGTATGTAACTAAGATCCATGACTTGTAGTCGATTGGTTCTTGTGTTGAAACAAGGATTATATATATAATATCTATGAAGATAAATTTTTCTTCATATTAAGATTCAAAAACAAATTATCGTATGAGTACAAATATATAGAGGCATCAGGGGTAAGTGTGAACCCCCTTCAAGACATGTTTTCTAGAAATCTACACCCATAAATCAACCATTAGAGGTACTAACTAAGTGGGTGGGCCATATGGTAGTGTTTTAGGTTCAATTGGGGGTGAGAATAAGGATATTGATGTAACATATGGTCATTATGATAATTTTGGGCACAAACACGTTCCACTTCATGAAGGGTTGAGAAACAGAACGGCCTATGTGTCATAGTGTGGGGTGTATACCAAGGGGGTTATGTTTTTCACTATTGATGGGAGGGAGTAACATCATCAAATGATTGTTTATGTCATGAAGTTAAGGAATATGATAAACCTTGGTCACACTATGAAAAGATTATGTTATTGTGTAATGATTATATGATGGATTGAAGTCACAATTTAGTAAAGGGACACCATGACATGATGGTTTACGTATCCAAAATAAAAATTTACCACATGTAAGGGTAACGTTCCTAAGGATTTACCCTTATGAATGGTATCAATATGGTAAATTATTATAATAACCTAGATCATTATTACACATTAATTCAAGTTTTATTACATAAAAGTACACTTAATATAACGCAAAATATTAATAAGTATAGTTTCATTGGAATTATTTACATTACATAAGAACATATAACATTCAATAAAAAAGATATTGAACACTTCCTTGACATGATCATAATATTCCAATGAACATAAAATTATATGGGATAACATGGGGAAATACATAAGAAAGGGGTGTTCTATAAACCATAGTAAGTGAATAAAAATAGAATAAGTGCTACATTATATAAAATATACATATAAATTATGAATAAAAATAACATTTATAATAAGGAATGATATAGAATGATAATAATAACATGTAAATATGACATCAACATAAAAAACTAGATCATGAACATGGGTAAAGGATAAACTACCAAGACCTCATGGTTGAAAAAGTTCCATAATGAAATATGTTACACACCCATCTCAACATGACATTTCATGATACTAAACATTACCATATTCATTGGTGTGACATCTGGGCACACCCATCACAATAATTTAATTCTATATCTTATGTGTGCCACATATATCACACAAAATAGATTCATTCATCACCATAATTTACTAAACAATAATGGAATGTGGATTTCATAAAAGTAACTCCACAATAAATAAGTATACGTACATAAAAGTTAGTACCCTTTATAGAATAATGCGTGTGGTATTTAATACATAATTGTTTTTCCATGGGAAATCACAGTGAAATTTTGGTAGCATAATGATGTTACATGAAAATTAATATAAATTTTTTATGATGGAAAAAGGGTTCTCTCATTATTTGGAAAAAAATAATTAGTAATAGTTACAATTATAATAATATCACATCATTATAAATTTGGAAATAGAAGGTATAAGGTAATGAAGAAACATGAATAGAGAAATAAATCCTTAAAAAAATTTAGCATGGTAACAGGTGTACATAAAGGATCCCAAAAATAATAACAAGATTGAATTTAATATGTCACCATTAATACATAAAATGGATAGTAAGGGTAATATGTAATATAATATCCCATCATAATCAAATTAAATTTAAAATACATAACATAAAATTAGTGCTTGATAGAGGAGAGTAAAAGATCCCTTATAGAATTTCGGCATACTAACGGCTTAGATAAGGGTACAAATGGGTTATAATAATTGATATATCATTCATATAACATAAATTGTATAATAATATTATTATATATGAATAAAAATAAAAAAAATTGAATTTTAGAAGAATATTTTCAATGAAAGTGCTTGAATTGAATGTAAGAGAGGAATGTGAGGATCCTTTTCTTGAGATTGTGACTCCAAATGAATGGTAGAGGTTTTTTGTAATATTGGGGATCTAATGGAGGACTATAAGGAGTTTAATTACATTATCCAAGTTGTTTAGTGGATATAAATGGGATCTTGGGTTGGTTTACAGAAGAAAAGTTGGAGATTTTTTTATTATTTTTGTTTAGGATTCTACATAATAACATATCCAAAACCAAAAATAATAACTTGTTTTTGGCCCATGTTTTCTAAAAAATGGTAATTTTTTCTTAATTTATATTTCCAATAATCTAAATTATTAATGTATTACCCATTTTGATGTGGAGGAGAGTCGTGCTCTTAATGAAATGATTTTAAAATCTTAAAATATGTTATTAGTTTTGGGGGACTCATAATCGCATTAAAAAATAAATTAAATAAATATAAAATTACATTATTTTAAATTCAAAACAGATATTTTTCCTTTCATCCAATTTTATTACATTTTACATCTCATTTGGTTCATCTTGATTTCCTAAAACTCGAAGTATATTTATACGGTATTTAATTTTTACCCAAAATTTTGAATGTATTAGAAAATTATTAAAAATTCATAGATGGTTAATTTCTACATCCTGATACCAAAAAAAATATTCATTTTATCTAAATATTATTCTAAATATGGTAATTTTATCTTTTAAATTTAAAATTGTCATTTGTTAAAAATAACTAGTTTTTCTATAATTTTTTTTTTAATCCTAATAAAAACTACATTTGACTTCATAAAAATTATATAATCATTTATATTTATTGAATTTATATAATTATAATATTTTATTAAAATATTATTGATTTCAAATGTCTATTAATTCCCAAAAATATATTTCACAATTGAATTTGAAAATTATCAAAAAATATTATTTGTTTTTTATTGAATCAAAATTAAAGTAAAAAAATAGAACAGAAATATATTCATTATAATATAAAAAATAATATACATACCCATCTTTCTAGGGTCTTGTAAAATATAACTTTATTACACTATAAAACACCCTAATGATAAGGTGTTCTTTGGTGGAACTTTCATGGCGCGGTTAACTGAACATGGTTCGGGTGTTGATCAAGATGATCTTGAATTTCCCATGTAAACTGTTTCTCTCATGTTTAATTTGTTGGATATCAGAATGGTATTGGTCAGGAAATAATCCTAGAAATAATATCTACCATGGAATCTATGATAAAAGGGATTCATAGGGTATGATCCTATTTCTTGAGGGAAACACTTCCTTTGTCATTGACAATTAGATTTTTTAAAACCCTGTATTTATACTAATATTGTGATCATTGTTCAATGGATATATTTTCAGTGGTAATGATTCTTAACAGTCAATTAAATCAAATCCACATATTAAAAAAATTCATTTGTTTTCTATAACCATATTATATAATATTATATTAAATAAAAATTCAAGGGGGGTCATATTTATAAACGTTTGTTTTATTATAAGGATTCTATAATTTTTTGGATAGGTGAAGGCTGAGATTCCATGATGTGGAAAATGGTTCCATGTCTTGACATATTAGAAGCAAGGAGGCTCATGGCTGACCGTGGAATGGGTCACAACCTTGGACCACCCACCCTTCAAATGGGTCCATCATTGTGTGACCAATCTAGTCATTCCATAATAGGTACCTTTCAGGGTGTGGTGGTGTCTTTATAAGGTGGGATAGTTTTTATTTCCAAGTGGGATGTGACGACGAACTTCTCTTCGACATCATAGGTGAACTATAAAGAGATAAATGTATCATATACTCAGCAGCACTATGGGGTCAACAAAAAAGAGAATGCGTGTGGATTGGAGATTTCATAGATCTGGTTACTCCCAATTATGTTATGTGTCACTTAGGGAGGTTTAAGTCACCCATATTACTATTAATTTTATGGTTTCCCCCATTTTTTGTGTGATACATAGGGATTTGGTCCTATATTTTTAGATATACGTTCTCCCTCATATATTGTGTGTTAACTAGGATGTGAGTTCTTATGCTATGGGGTTAGTCCCTCCCTAATATGTTGTTTTACACTAGATGGGGAGTGGTTCCTCCATTATGACTTCAAATTGGTAACACGTTTTTCTTGGTTTTGATAATTCTATTTTTTAGGGATTCATGTTGGATCTATTATGGATGGAATATGAAGAGACATACTTTATCATGTGTCTTGGTTTATCTTTATTAAATCATATATTTTTTTATTTGTTAATCTTTTCTTATTACATTTTGGTTTTTAGGTGGTTGATCTTCTAATTATCCCATAATGGTTTTCAGGGTGCAGTATTGGGAATGTATAAACTCACTACAATATGGGAATATTCACCCACATGTTTCATGTATTATATAGATTCCATATAGTTTAATGGTGGACATGTGGGGAATTGTTTTGCAGGATTTTAGTGGTGTTGGGAGGTTATTATAGTGGGATATGTTTGGGTTTATAGCCATCTCATTATGGGTACCTCTTTATCTCATCTGTTTAGGATAGTTTTCTTTACTGGGGTGCTGGTCATGCATCATTACCCTTATAATTTTTTATATAGTGTTTTCACTATTGTGGAACATAGCATTGAAAAATTTATTCTTTTTTCTATTCTACGTTTTTATGTCCCTAGTGGATTTTTCAGTTGTTCATACATGCATTATGATAAATCCTCTATATTGGATATGAATACAAATGATTGATATTATGTAATATGATATTCCTTAATTTATGAACTACAATATGAATATGATATATATCAAATTTTATGATATGAACATATGATAAAAGAAATATAATGCCACTATTAGCCTTAATCATAGAGTATGATAAGGATTATGATATATATGTTAGTGAATTCTCATTTTCATATCATCCAATACATTTATCAATTGTTAAGAATGAGTTTTATTGATTAATTAATTAATATAAATTCATGATATTAGTCATTAAATTTTTCAATGATTACATATCACCAATGGGTTATGAATTATATTAACACACAAATCTACCATGAGATGGTAGTCGATTCTCTACTCTATTTGGTGAAGAGATCATATAAAAGGTATGTAATCCCTCCCACTAATGTCACATGATGTATGAAAGACTAATAAAAATTATATCCATCTTTAATCTAAATTCAACTTCATCATAATGAATATTTTATCACTCATTTAGTGATTTGGGGTCCTCTTATTACAAAAAATGATCCAAGGCCATTTTAATCCCCTATAAAAAACCAAATTTCAATTAATCCCATGAATGGAAATTTTTTGAGAAAACCAAAAGCATATTTTGAATCAGCGAACAATCTCGAAACTCCCAAGGGAAGTGTGTTCATGATTGAAGGTTGGTTCACAATTTTGAAAATTTCCCACAATATCTTACATGATTAATCGGATGTCAAATGGATTCTTCCATGTCAACCTTTCGAAAAATTTCCAAGTTAGAAGCGTGAAAGATATTTGGCTGGAAAGTAATCATGTAAATTTCTCGTAAGATCTTCTACACCCAATGCGACGTCAAATTCCACTAGCATGCATCCCATCTTGTGTTCCACCGAAAAATATTTTTTTCTATAAATACAAATTTACCCCATAATTCTGGGGACGGTTACGGAAGAAAAACATCAAATCTTTTACGTGAAAGATGACCCTTCTATAACCACCATAAGGAAAAGTCTTCAAGTTACTAAGTCATACGATACAGATCTCCCAGGTGTCTTCCTTTGGATGGGCACACTAGGTATTGACCATCACCCATTTTGTTTTAATCCAAGTTAACTGTCTATAAATGATCCTTCCTGTACACAAATTTGTTCTCATATCTTTCCAATCTTATGCACAGGGATTCCCCTTGCACGAAACAACTCATTTTGCGTGCAACCATCCAATATTATGTATAGGACCTCATATTGTGTGAAATCCAAAAATCATGTGTACAGCACTTCATGTGTGCTCCATGTGTCATCCATACCCTAAGGATCCATGTCCGAGCCAATCTTATGTGCAACACCCCTATCTTACGCATAATTTTCCCTTGTGGACCTCTAGGCTTCTAAGAAGCAGTTTCAATGTTCCCTGAAGAGTGATTCATGTGGTGTTTCCAGGCCTTGTTCATCTTCACATATGCACTCTAATGGATATTTCTTCTTCTCATATCAATGCTAACATGAGCCCCTCAATGGATCACTCTGCAACCCCATATTCATAGGTAATTTCTCATTCCTTCCCTCTACTAAGGGTTAATGTGTGCCATATCTGTTAGTCCTAAGGGGGAGGAGTAAATCCTACATGAATGAGTTGCAAGAAATTAAACATGCAAGCATCAAAATCCTCAAAACACAATGTTAATCGTTGGTCACTACATGAGTGAAAAGCCCTTGGGCACAACGAAGGGGATGTGCACCACCACCCTCTAACTTCTCCTCTACCACTGCGCTTTTCACCTTGTGCATCTCAAGAAACCCCCTGATTAATCCCTAAAACCCCATGATACGGTAATCCATGTATGATGACCATATCCTCCAGTTACATTTGGACCCCTACTCAGGCTTCCCTCCTTGAGTAAGCCCCAACCTTCATTTCTTTTGGCCACTAACAATGCGTATTCCCCACCCCATTCCTCTTGGACTCTCCTTTCGGGATGTGCCCTTCAGGTATTTGTTGCCTCTTTTTCTCACATCGATCATGGCTCATGTGGGAAAAAATAAAACATCTTCCATGAAATTTTCATGATCTTCCATAGTGTGTAATCTGCATGCCCCTTCTTCTCGAACTATACGTACATTGATTGTTTCCATTTCCAAGAATGGTACATGGAAAGCCTTCTTGGGGTTCATTCCCATCATCCATCAATCAAGACCACTTCATGTTGGCCTAAGCTCATCCTTCATGATGTTAAACTATATACCCCTTACATCATACATGACACTAAATTGTATTCATTCTAACTATGTGGGTTTTGATCTCTGCCTCTTAGAAAGGGTATGTTGGAGCTTCCATATTGTTCAACCCAAAACACTGGTAAACATTGGTGTCCCCTTCGTTGTGACCCATAACCTTGGTCGACCCTTTAGCGGTGTCTTACCAGTTCTATGACATCTAATAATACATAGGCACCACCCTCAATCCATACTCATCAAACCAAGAGTGTCCCTCTTGCGATGGGCTACTAACCAAATGTAATCACCAAGAAGTACTTCAGGTTTTTTGCTCTTTTTTTACATAGTAAGTCAATGCCCTAGACCTGAACTACGTGTACTTTGATCATTTCCCATTTTTATAAAGGTACGCAGGATCCTCAATATGGTTCAATCCCATCATACATGTTCCCTCCTGGTCTCTCCCATGAGCCTTTGTGTTTCTTGGAGGTCATGATCCAACCCAGAGGTTCTACATCCTTCAGGTCACATGTAAGTGTCAATTCTCATGAGAAAATTCCTCAACTATATCCTCACCACATTGAATTATGTTGAAATTGATTCCAACCCACTCGGATACAATTCAAGCCTACCAAATGTACAATCCCAACCCCATCATCATTTTCTCGTCGGTTCCATCGCATTAATCTCTTTCATGTCATAAAATCATCCATCATTCATAATTGTTTTACTCGGGCCACCACATCCCAGTTAGATTAAATAAACCACTTCCTCTCTACTCCTAGCCGCACTCGGTCAGCTAACCATGCATAAGACACATCATGTCTTCGGGTTTTTCCTTTTGTGTACACCCCAATCTTATGCCTCACCCCTTCGAACAACATGGGTTTTGATCACTTTCTTCCACCCAATGTACAATGGAAGCCTCGATGAGGTACAATCCCATCCAATGGTAAACAATGGTTCCCCCATTAAATGTGTGCACTATCCCTGATCATCCCTCAGTGGAGCCCCGGTCAGCAATCAGGGTGTGGTATCATTCCTTTTTGGGACACACCACCTTGGGTCTGTCCTCATTGGGTGTTCTTATCCATCCATTTATACTCCATTTAATGGATGTACCTCCATTGTGTAACATCATACCCTTATGGGAAAGACCACCCTGGTTCCGTCTATATTTGGATTTCTAGTCCTACAATCTGGTAAATCTTCTAGGTGCATCCTCCTATTGATGTACCCACCCGATTCACTCTTATCATTGTTCTGATCAGTCTAATATATCTTCACTAGAAGATAAATATGAATAATACCCTGTGTTAAACATGGTTAGCTGATGAAATACTTGGAGACATGCCTCTGACATATAATTCCCTAAACTCAACTTGGGATACCATGGGATTCCACACCCTCAAGAAGCCCTGTTGTACCAGTCTCCCAAAACCTAGACATGCCCATGATTCCCAACGCAACTACTCCCCTAACCAATGTTTTCCTCACTAACATAACCCCATGAAATTAACTGATAAGAGTATTGTAAAAAACCTGTTTCCATAAGTATATGGCACCGAGAAGAGTTTCATAAACATCGTCATAATATTTAAGGGAGGCCTGAACTATAAAAATAATTCTGAGGAGGAATCCATGAAAGGAGAGGCCGAAATCCCATCATCCGATTTCTATCAAGGGAAAAAGAACAATTAATAAGGGAAATTTTCCACCCAACTTTGGAAATAGGGAATGTATGGAAACAACTAGCTCCTCCACACAGACAGATGTGCACGCCCCGACGAAAGCATCAGAAACAGAAATGGTGAAACCAATGTTATTTTATTCTCCTAAATATTGAGATTAGTAGCTTTCAAGACATCAAAAGATAATCATGTCACCAAATCCAATTATCCAGAGCTTGGTCCCACTAGAAAATAGTGATACTGGCATAAAACACACTAATGTTTGGTGTAGTTAAGCATTGGGAATCCCATTCTGTGATATTTCCATCATGAATCTTTCAATCCATCAATGGAATACTGAATGTCGTTGGGGAACTTTTCATTGATTTCCTACTATCTAGGATGATGTCTGAATCTTCATTATTTGTAGGAACCAATCTACTAATATAGGAAAACGATCATCGTATGCCCATGATTGTAGGTGAAGGGGTCGTGACAATGAAAATTCAGCAATCTCGCACGACCTCACCTCATCTGTGATGACTCCCACGAAAATGGCTACGGGTCACCCATGCCCCATCTCACCCTCTAAATTTATTCAGAGGAGGTTGATTAATAAAAATGTTCATAAATACCAATAGGATGGGTTCATCCTATCCTTGGACATGGCTCACCATGATTTAGAGGCTTTTGTGCCCCATCATCTCCACCTCCCTAAGGTCCATGAAGGGAGCTACTCCTCCCCACTCCGATCTATTATAACTTTGAGAGCCTCTCCCCATAGTGTTCTTATGACTCAGTCCCTTACACTGATTAAGTAAGAGAGGTCTGAGTCCTTCTAGTTGTGACTTCATACCAAGAGCATCCATGGAGGTCTCCCACTATGACACGTCAATGCCACCTGCCAGTCTTATATGCCGAAGAGGTAGTAGTTCACACCCTTGTACGTCTATCTCTAGTTCAACTGACCTGACGAAATCGTCGAGACCGACTTAGGAAGTTTCCCACAAAGAGAAATCATCTTCAATAGCTCTAGTAGACAAAGATATTATCAACACAATCCATTGAACCACAATTAGTACTAATAAGGGGAAACTCGCTATTATTGAGTCGGGGTACCTCTATTCCTAGTCAGTTTTGAGGTACCAGCCACCGTTTGAGAAGGATGTGTTGACTTTACCAGTTACTGGGGCATGTAGTAGTCATCTCAGGGTGACCTATGATGAATAAATTAAATACAAAGGGTCTCATCATACTTCTATCAGATAGAGTAGAGGTTCTCCCAACTCTGTCATCCATCATGGGGGTCCTCCCTATGCCACTATCACCCGTCCAAGTAGATGTCATCCTCGTCTTGTTGACACCTGGAACGAAGGTCCTCCATGTTCCCATAATCTCATGTATGAATATTTTCCCCATATATCAGGTTCTCAACATTAAGGTTCCCCTAACCCAATCAATAATCAGCATAGAGGTCCTCCCCATACTCATGAGTCCAGTAGAGGCCCTCCCTGCTTCATCGACAGTCGTTACAAGGGTCATTCACATATCCAGTATGGTATGTATGAAGGCCCTCCTAATACCATATCTACAAAAGACGGATGATTTTAAGGTCCTCTTAAAGCTAAAAACAATCACTAGGGTGGTCCTCCTCATGTTCATTCCATCTTCAATAATGTCCCTCACTGATCCATCACCCTCAATCACAGAGGTCCTCCCCATGGTCAACTTGACATTTTCCAAGGGTCTCCTCACACTTGGATTGTCGAAGAGGAGGTCCTCCACACTATATCACCAAAACAAGTAGAGATCCTCCCCATATGAATGATCTACCAGGACCTGAAGATCCATCCTGGGGAAGGGGGCGTGTCGTCGTCTCCATAAGAAGAATCATGTGAAGCCTCAAACCGCAATCAAACCTTCATACATCTCAGATTCTGAAGAGTATTGTGATTCAATGATGGAACCTTCAACCCAATACATTGTGTCAGTGGAAGAGGGAGGAATAAGGCATATTATACTCATTATTTCGGAATTTGAGGTCCACCATATTCTGTATCACTCTGAAGATACATATTAGAGGAGAAATATTTGGACCATTTCTAGGATTTGGCCATGCAATCCTACTTATCATCAATAGGATCATTCTATACCTCAACTAGAGATCATGGAGAGTTGTCTTGGGGACCAATAGTGTTTGAGATATAGCATGCCACACTGCTAATGACCACAACCCTTGCATAAGAAGAGGTGGTCATTGGTCCATCATACATGGATGTGGTGGTGAAATCAGCACATTCTTCAGAAGATAGCCCAAGCAGCTGCTTCTTGTCAGCTCATGAACCGTACTCTCCACTGGACAATCCACCACTATAAGGGTCTACTTCAGTTTCGTTACTAGTCCCATATCTTACTCAATTTGAAGAGTGGGTCAATCAAGGGGTGCATCTAGAGTCTGAGATGAGACGTTTGTGGGACATTCTCGTAGTGGACCATTTCCCAGAGATGTTCTAGCCAGTTACAACTAAAAATGTCAGCATTCCGGAGTCCCTTACCATGTATGAGGTTATGCGCCTCCACCAAAACATAGGGATAATTCATTTCTATCTCCATTATTAGCGGTTAGCTTACCCCATGATTCGGGAACACTACGACGACATTGGCCAGCAATGCTGCATGGTCGAGTTTGACACACTTCTTATTGGTCAGCACCCAGTGTTTCCTAGTTGTCATCATACCCTCCAACAAAAATGTGTACAGAGATTCAATATGAAACAAAAACATATCAAGGAGGATTCCCTTCATGTCCAGGTCTACGGTTGGAGGTAGTATGCTTCCCAACATTTCAGTCATATCCTACACCAACCTTGTTCACTTGGTGATATCGTGGATATGCCTCCATCCATCATCATAGTGAACATGTTTTTTCATAATATATACCTAGAAGGGGGCACTGACATAAGGCCTATATAAGAAGAACAACCCCCTAGGGTTGTAAAACACCCAGATGATCTTGAAGGTTTCGATACTCCCAACAAAGAACTCTTCTTATCCTTCCAACACCTTCTGTGTCATTGCCTCTCATTCGATACCCCGGTAATGGAAAAGAGAAAACTGGGACTAACAAACCCTATAACCAGTCTGGATCTATGAAAAATATGGAGGGCTTCCTTTAAAAGGTGGTGTTGTTTCTGTAGATTACTAAACTAAAAAACATGGTTGATGATATCCTCATCGAGCCCGCATCAGAACGACCTCTAGATTATGGTAATCATCGAACAGGGAAACTGGGAATGGGTGGCTACATCTTCCTCTTGGTGGGTTTCCTCGTGGTGACCTCAACCACCCATCCCATCTAGATAAGGTAGAGACCGGTATTTATGGAAATAGGCTGTGATTTTCATCAACTAATCCACTTGAATTGAATGAATAACTTCTTCAGGACCTAGCTTAGGATCCATTACCCACTCTATAGGTCCCATTGGCCACTCTATATATTATTCCCACAACTCCTCATGAAATTCTTCCAGTTGAACCATTGTCCACTGGTCTAGATTAAAATGATTAATAACACTTCAATGCATTGGTGGTTAGGGACCCTCATCATGATAGGAATACTCATCCATATGATCTGATGGAATAGCTTATTGCTCGTATTGAGGCCCTAAAAACACGACAGGTGGAAACCTCATCTGATGGAAATCCATATCGTGAATGGGTGGATGATATGACATTACCCTCAGAATTCCTAAATCCTACCTTTTCCCCCATTAATGGGATTGGATATCCACTGTAGCATCATACCCACTTTATATCATTGTGTGGACCCATGCAGGGAACTGTAACATAGTAGGAGGCCTCCATGCTCTAGTGTTTCATGAAGACACGAGAAGGGCATGCATTTTTCTGGTACATCCAGTTACCCTTTGGGTCAACAACCTGTTCAGAGGATCTTCTTAGGTAGTTTCTCAACTAGTTTAGTTCCATAGCCCAGAACACAAGAATTACGGACATCTTCATGTGGATGTAGATGACTCATGAGAGCTTCATGGGTTTTTTCACCAGGTGGAAGGGCCTCACAAATTCACATGATAGCCACTAACCTAGGAGAAACTGCTAATTATGTTAATAGGGGAGGTGGAGACTTAAATGGTCCCATCTCTCATCACTCAGCACATCACAGTTTGGTTTTGGGATTTTACTGAAAAATCTCAACGTTTCGAAGTAGCCTTGAATCAGGCCAAGTAGGTATGTCCATTTCCTCCTATAGCGCTTGCAAGAAGATCTTCCAAGGCTGAGATAACCGTAGTAGAACAAATATAGGACCCCACGATGATGGAACTGTTACCAGCAGATCCACCTCTACATCTTCTCCCAGAACCACAGTGTCAAATGTAGCCTCTGGTTCAGTAGGGCCTATCCCAGAATCATCATGCACCCCCGCGTAAGGCGCAACAACCACATAGGCGAAATAATCTGGTTCCACCTCCCCTACAGGCTCTGGCTGCCTTTTGTTAGGGCTAGGCTCCCAGAGCTCATTTTCAGGATCAGAGTAACTAGACCTACTCATTTAACAATGATCAGGTTCCCAATTATTTCCAAAGCACATTTTACTAGGGAATCATACGGTTTCCAGAATACAGGAGGCCTAAAGAGGTAGATCTCATTGATCACCCCAATTACTACCTCTATCACCAATTATATGGAAACATCCTCATGTAGTGCTATGTTTTTAAAGACTGGGTCTAAGACCAAGAGAATAACATCATATTCAGTGTGGGTCCTACCATGGAATGGGTGGAATGTGTGTTTATAAAGCTTGACAGTGACGACGAGGGTGAATGGTGAGAGGTTTCAAACCACAGGTCTCCAAAATACGACAACCCAATGACTCACAATGAAGTCACCGATGGACATTGTCCTCTCAGGGAAGCCCGCATCGATTTCACAAGGGAAGGCAAATCTCTCCACATGTTCGAAATCATTCTCGTACACTTAGTAATTTATAGCCCTAAATATGGGTATTTCCCCTAAGATCCACCCAAAAATGAGGATATATCAGGGGATGACCAGGGGTACTCTTCAATCAATACAGTTGAGTGGGTAAACCCGTACATTGTTCTCGATGTCTATGACTGCCAGGAGGACCCTTCCAACATCCCCAGTCAATTCCAGAATCAAAAAATCCATTGGTATTTAAATTGGATGAATACATTGGTTAGTGCTTCCATCCAAGCATTGCACACCACTTATACAAGACAGCTAGCCTAGGGCAGAGCTCAGCATGCATAGCCTTGTCATCTGGTTTTGTTAGATCCAACCCCTCTTCTGTTTGTACTACTTGATTAGGCAGAGCCACTAAACCATTCTATGATCAATCACGTTCGGTTGTGGATATACCTTAGTCATCTGGCCCTCATACAATAGTCAATCTGCACGATTCAGCTAATGAGAAGTGGGACATTCCCAACACATGCCAGAATCCTATAGTTCCACAAGAAGTGCACATCATACCTCATTGCACATAGAAACCTCCTATCAGCATATGTGTATGAACGAAACAGAAATATGACATCCTCAAGTATCTTTTCATCATTCATGGGAGTCTATACATCCTAGAGGCACTCTTCCTATCACCAGATATCAGTGAAGCCCTTGTAGAGGCATTTAGAAGCCCCATCCTGTTTGAGATAGATGTAGCAGCTACAGAACCCTTCCATGTCGAGACAGTCGAGCGTGCATAATTTTATACCATTATCTCATTCTATAGAGATGATTAAGGTTCTCCTATATAGGGGAATGTTCAGCCACTGTACATCCCAATATAATTCAATTTCATAGGGCTATGACGCTATCTTGTTGACATGGGATATAGGATCAACCTTATCCCAAACTGGATACTCTTCAAAATGGGGATGTCTGAAATAGATCTGAGTCCCTTTTAACTAATGATTCAGGGTTATAACAGGAAAGAGAAAACACCAGTTGGCAAGATCCACCTGAAGACGCAATACAGTGGCCTAGTTTCCAGTATTGAGTTCATGGCTGTCTCACAAGACACCACCTACATCATATTGGTGGATAGACCATGGCTCCACCTACATGTGGTAGTCCCTTCCTAATATCACAAATTCCATAAGTACTCCTTTAATAGTAGAGTAGCTATACTCCAAGGTGATGCATATCCCTTTGTCTCTTGTGAATTCCACTACATGGATGCCGACTACTAAAATAGCATGGAATTCTAGATTCAGGATAATGTGGTTGAGCATGCTACAACTGCGACTGACACATGGATAGACTTTGATAACTCCTATATTTTTCCGGTTCACCAATTCATGTCCACAACCCCAAACTTGGGTAAATGATTTTTTTGTTTTAGGTTTGAGGGGTAAACGTGTTCCATGGTCTAAGGAACACTGTGAGATCACTTTGAATTTCAAAAAGAAAAAGGCTCAGGTGATCCTAGAGCGCACTACTTTTCTATGGTATCAGGATGTTCTCCCTATGAAAATAGCAATAACTCATAGATTCTTGTTTCATTAGGCTGGGATAAACTAGATCAAGGTGAAACACCACTTTTGATATTATAATATCAAACGCGTCCCCTTGGGTTGAAGGACTGGTTTGATTGGGTCGACAGATTTTGTCTCCATGGTTTTCGTATTGTAGGAGTCCCTTGAGGAGGTTTCCACTGTTGCTAAGGCTGTCACTAGTGTCCCATCAATACCTCTCAGCTCGTAGGCGTTTCTTCCTACTGATGATCATCTCATCGTGGATGAAGAAGAGAATTTTGAATATTCCCCTCCCACATTCAAGGAGGGTGTCTTCACTAAGGTCGATGAATCGGTATAGGTGAACCTCGATACCATGACAGATCTGAAACTAACTAAGATCAATGCAACTATGATTTTAGAAAATTAATATCCATACATGGTTGTCCAAAAGTAGCATCATGATGTATTTCCATGGATTTATGAAATGATTATTGGGATATATCCTTAAGTCTCCATCCACCATCTCAGTCTCCTATAAAATCATCGTAGGTTCAAACAGCCTCCCAGAAAGATGCATCCTTCCCATGGAAAAATGGTCGTGGCTGAGGTTGATAAGCTCATCGAATGGAACTCTGTCAATGTGGTCCAATACACCAAATCGTTAGATTATATTGTTCATTTCAAGAATATGATAGGAAATATCAAAGTCTGTATCGACTTCCGGGATCTCAACCACCGCATTTTGAAGGATGATTTTCCACTTCCGGTGAGATAACTTTTGATTGATGCCATCGCTGGGTTCCAGGATCTCTCCTTCATGGATGTGTTTCAATATATAAAAAAATACAGATGGATCTTGAAGATTTAGATTCTACCACCTTCAAGGAATTGTATGGTACTTTCTACTTCCAAAGAATGACTTTTGATCTAATGAATGTCGGTGCCACATATCAGAATTCCATGAACCGCAAATTCAAGAAGATCCACCGGACATTGGTTGAATTCTTCATGGATGATCTGGTTGTTAAATCTCTCTAGTGTCTAGACCTTATCCTAGATCTTGAAAAAGTTTCATGTTCTTCTATTCCCTCCATATGAAGATGAATCCCTTGATGTGTTCCTTTGGAGTTACCTTTACAATATTTCTCAGCTTCGTTGTATGATACCTAGGAATTGAGATCGATCAAGAAAAGGTCAAGGAAATTAATTAGATGTCTCCTCCGATCAGTATTCGGGAGCTCTATGGATTTCAAGGCCACTGACCCTACATGTGCCGATTCATCATAAATATGGATAGAACGTTTAATACCCATTCCCTAATCATTATGAAAATTGTCGACTGTCAGTGGGATAATGAGTGTCAGAATTGTTTTTAGGAAATAAAGATTTTACTTCTACAAACATCGGTTCTGATGCTGCCCATTTTTGAAATTCCACTATCCCTCTATGTGACCTCTCTAGAAAAGTCCCTCGTCCCCCTTCTCACCCAGAAGAACATTGAGGGAATAGAGATCATTTTATACAATCATAGCAGTATGCTCCTCGATACAAAGACCACATTTTACCCTATTGAGAAGAGATGACTTGAACTGATATTCACATTGTAGAAATTTAAATATTACATGAAGAATCATAAGATACAGTTGTTGTTCTGAGAGGATCCACTGAAGTACATTCTATGCCTCCCAAAGTTGATAAATCCTCTAGCTCGGTGTTTAGCAATCCTTCAACTGTTTGATAATAAGATTCCCTTGCTTAAGGCTATAAAGTTATAGACATTTACCGACTATATTTCTTCCCATCTAGCCACTGTAGATCAGTATCTGGATCTTTAATTTCTAGATGATGAAATCCTCTCAGTGGATCAGGCCATTCTGTGTTGTAAAATTCATTATTATGGTGCTTCCTGAAGCCCTATCTGCAGGAGACTCAAATATCCCTGACTCAATAGAGTAGGCATGTGTATCGTCTTCATCACACCCGCACAATCTATCTTTCCCTATTCATTCATGTTTTCAAAATGCTTGAACAACAACAAGGAATAGTATCAAGCTCTCATCACTGATCTCGAGCTGGCCATCGAGATTGATGTTCCCAATTTTCACATGAAAGGGGACATTGATCTGGTCATCAAGAAGGTCAACAGTAACTATATTGTTTAGAATCTGGAGCTTGAACCTTTGTTATAGTGTACTCACCATATGATGGAATATTTCTATTCTCATCCAGAAGTTACTTATATCCCTTGATCACAGAACAGTCAAGCTGATACCTTGGCCATCATTGTCACATCTCTTTCATAGCCTAACCAGGATGATTTGATTATTCCTGTGGCACATCAATGATCCATTTCTCCCATAACTCCAGAAAATGATGATATCCCATGTATAATCCACCATACCGTCAATACCTCCACATCAGGACCAGGTCCCACAAGCATAATGTTGGGGACACCCCTGACTGGAAGACTCCCTTCATCGAGAATCGCCTGCCCAAAAATCTACAGAAAGAATGAGACAAATGTGAGATAATCTAATGTTTTGTTGTGTATTTCACCCGCTAGAGTGGTCCTAGTCTTGATAAGATCCTTTATCAATGTGTGTTTGATGGGATTATCCTCCATTTCATTCAAGGAGATTATATTTCTCAGGTTATGTAGAAACTTAATGTCAGTACCTATGGGGCTCATCATGTGTGGCTAGAAGTCTCTCATTAGAGCTAAATATTGTGATATTTTTGGCCCACCAAGATCTATGGTTGTATCATGTTTTCAAAGAGGATCCATGCATGCCAAATGCGTAGTAATTTTTTTCATTAGCCGCCAGAGCCTCTCTATACTATCATGTACTCTTGGACCTTTTGGCCTTTGGCTTCGATGTCATGGGTCCATATCCATCTACAATAGCTAACTAGTTCAAGTTCATCTTGACAACTACAGATTTGATTTCCATGTGGGAATAGGTAATTCATCTCAAGGATGTAATGTCTTGTTCGATCATTGATTTCATGAGCTCTTGTATCATCCACTGATTTGGGGTTCCTCATGCCATCCTCGCCGGTAATAGACTCAACTTCTGAGAATTCGAGCAGAATAAATTATATGTCATGTACAATATTTGTTCTAATCATAATTCTATCTATGGTGCACAAGAAAATAAGAAGTATTAGGTGTTCAAAAAATCATATATAACATCTTGTGGAAGATGGTTTGTAAGAATAAGAAGAGTTATCCAGACAAACTCCCCAATGCACTCTAGTATGAATGGACGACGACTCGTAATTCCCACTAGGTGACTCCATATTCCCTTGTGTATGGAACAGAGTAAGTCCTACCCATCAAGAATCAGTTACCCCCACTAAACATTGCCATATATGATCATTTGGCACCATAAAAAGTAGTTGAAACCCATCTAACCGAACTGGAAGCATGTGATGAGAATAGGCTTGGTTACCTTGCACTATACGGAGAGGCATCACGAAAATATAGCTAGGTCTTTCAATATGAAAGATCACATGTAATATTTTTTAAAAGGTGACATGGAATTCAACCTGAGCATGCTAATGATACCAAGCAGGAATCCACCGATGCTAAATCCCAAATTAGTGGGACCTTATTTCATTCACATGGTTTATCCCAATGGTTTATACTCTCTTTTCACTATAGATGGTTAACATATTACTCCTCCCACAAATGCCAAATTCCTCAAGTGGTACTTCGTTTGAGGGAGTCTCCATCCTGGTGGATGTTAAAATACTCATCATCATCCTTCTAGATGTTAAACTATAAGTGTTCCAAGCTCTACAGCCCTATAATAAGATCCCTTTTGTCCTGGATGATGATAAAATTTGAATAGTGAATACACCTCATTGTCCAAGTTCTACAGACTTAAACTAAGTTCTCCCTTGTCCTTACTCCATTACATTAAATTTCATGGGCACCAACATGCTTTATGTGTCCCGCCATTTGTTACTCTATCATAATTCACATTGGAAAGGACCCCCATGATGCATAGTCACATGCCGCCTTGGTTCACCTTCCTTTTGACTCTAGCATCCCAGAAAATATCGAACGAATATTTGACACAAGTCCTGCATTGAGAATATCGTTAGCTGTTGATTCTCAACTGTTTTCCAATTCCAAGACACATAATATGGATACTATGTTGATAACATGGTCAATTGTTATCCTCAACTGTTATTATTGTCCCCATGGTCTCCCAAATGACTGGTGTGGTGATTCACCATTTTCTTCACTTTTGTCCCACACACATGACATTACACTAGTAATATATGGTCTGAGATATATGAATGTAAACTAAGATCTACCATGTCCTTGTTTCATGATCTTAAACTGCATGAAATTTCCAAAACAATGTATGGCTGGATTCCCATCCTCATGGGGTACGTAGGAACACCCAGACATTTTATCTGTAGGTCGATCCCATCAAATCTCTCCCCTCATGATATTAGTTCCCTTTGAGTGTTGAATATAGTTCAGTGTGGACTTCTTTAGTCCCCATTCATTTTGGGTTTTCAATGGCCGCATAATGTGATACTCATTCGGGAATTTCCTTTACATGTCCTTGTAGCATGATGTCAAACTGCACATCATTTTCAAAACTATGTCTAGCATGATTTCCATACTTATTGGATAAATAGGAATTCATGTACATTTCATCCTCATGGCTAGCCCTGGTTTTAAGAATCCTTTTCTTTCTTTTGGTCCCTTGGCCTATGTTCTCCTAGTGGTATGTTGTGCTGTGTGGACTTATGTCCTCATTCAATTCGAGTTATTAATAATTGTGACACATATCTCTCGAGAGATCCCTCTATCCCATTTTCATTCTGTCCTTACTGCATGATGTTAAACCACACAATATTTCAATAACTATGTATGTATCGATTCCTATCATTATGGTATATGAATAAATGCATGGACATTTCATCTTCGGGTCCAACCAAAGATCATCAATTTTTTCTCTCGTCCCCTTCCAATAGTTTCTCTATAGGAGTTTTTGAATGGTGTGGAGTATGTGGACTTATGTCCTAATTCATGGGGTTTTTTGTTTCCAAACCATACACATTACTCCTTGAGATACCTCTTTTCACCCATCCTTGTTGCATGACCTTAAAGCACACAGTTATTCAATAACTACGTGTGGATTTATTCTCATCCTTATGAGATACATAGGAATTCCAGGACATTTTGTATTTGGTTTGAGCGCCATTTCCCTCAATCTATCTTTTTCCCTTTACCTATGGTCCCCCTTAGGCTTTTCATGGTGTGGTGTGGATTTTTGCCCTCATTCACTTCAATTAGGCTTTATCACTCAATGCACATTCTGTTTAGAACCTTATTTTTTCATATGAGTCCAATCTATATGACGTTAAACTATTCTGCCTCATACCACATGAATTTAAATTGTTTATTATTTTTCCTATGATGTTAACGTGCATGTGATGGTCTTGTCATACGACCTTAAACTGTGACACTATTGTCCTCGTTTCACGATGAAAAATGGTATCACATTGTGGTGTCCTCTCTTGAGGAGATATCATGTTTGGTATCGGTCGTCCACCATGATATTTTTCAAGACCTACATATGGTTTGATTCCTACAATGATGCCGGAATTCTCTTTCCAATGTTTGTTGCTCCAAAAAAACACACCTACACTAAAGAACAAACAAGATCCGTCAAATTCCTCTTTATTCAATGCATTGGTCAGGCCGGCATGACAGTATTGCCCTGGGAATTTGTATCGTACCATCCCATTTTCAAAAAATATGTTCGGGTTAAATCCCATCCTCATTGGATATGTAGGAATTCCAAAAAATTACATCTTTATTCCCGGCCCCAGGCTCATCAACCTAGTTTCCCCCTTTTTTCTATACCTCTTGACCTCTATTATTCCTCTCCAAAGTGAGTAGATGCACTATGGTTTAGGAAATAGAGTGTAAGATTACTAATGGACATGATTTTATCCATTTCCATGTTTCATGTGTCCCTTAATTTGGGTTTTCATCACCTTTCATCTGAATGGTCCGCAAAACGGTATGGATGCTCGTCCTTAAGGCTCTCCTTCCATTTCAGGACAACGTCTTGGAGGATTTTAACATGAAATTTGATATAGGTTTTTCATTTAAAATATCATCTACCACCAATCCTCAGGTGTTATTACACATTCCAGGTCACACAATATTATTATTGTGATGCGAACATGGTCACTAGTAATTCTCTATCATTATGCCACCCCAACTAAGACCTAAATATCAGTCTTGTGATTCAAATACCTTTCCACTACACCATGTTCAAAAAGAATTTTTTCACCCTTAGTGTTATATATATGTTCACCTTTTCATGCCAGGAGGATGATCCAATGACATAGGGACACCCTTGACTCTGCACCTTCATCCCCTACCGTGTACTTATACGTGCTATAATGATCTTCTCTTCCCTTGTTTCCCACACCCAACATAATTCGCATTGGCTTACGGAATTGGGTAATGGTTGTGACTCCATGGAAGGGTCACACATTATTTTTGGTCTATACTCTATGACCTTAAACTAGGAACTTTGGTCCCCTAGTCCAGGCATCATGACTTTAAACTATGTGTGTTCTCTTGGAATTTTTTAATGCAGTCCAGACTACCATTTCCCTATCCATGTCAGGTTTCATTGTTACACCGCATCACATATTTTCACATCAAGAATATACCCATATTAGAGTGAGCTCTAAGACCATAAACTAAGCTCCCTTATATCCTTATCATATGACGGAAAAATACATATTTGGAACCCAATCTATGTAATGATATATTACTCTAACATACGATGACTTCACTCGAGAAGACATTTCACCTTTTCAGTATAGGCTACCAACCATACCACCTTCATGAACTACATTTGGACTGATTCCCATGCTTATGGGATATGTATTAATTCCCTTAATTTTTTTGTGGTCTAGACACATCATCATGAACCCTCTTATTCCATTTGGGAAAGATTTTCCTCAGAAGAATGTGGTGTGGTGAGGAATTATGTCCTCATTCATGTCGGGTTTACAGTAACCATGAAACATGCCTCTATTGATATTTATCCATTTTATTCATTACCACATGACGATAAACTTCAAGGGCTTGTCCCACACACATGAAATTAAACAAGGCACCTTACAGTCTGAGCTCTATGACCTTAAACTAATATTCATACCTTCTATGATTTCACTACGTTAAACTTAACAAAAATTAAGATATTTATCTTGTATATCTCCCCATTTTGGTATTGGGAGACTACTTTACCACCTCTAAGAACTAAATGTGGAATAATTCTCATCCTTATGGGATACGTAGTGATTCCAGGACATCCTTTCTATGGTCTAGTCCCAAAAAAATTTCATCCGTAGCCCATTCTGGCCAACATTATCCCATAAGTACTAGGTGTGGTGTGGGCTTATTTGGTCCTCATTCATGTATGGTTTATAATAACTATTCCATGTAATTCCTTTGAGATCACCATTCCATCTGCTCGTCTTGCATGATTCTTAAAATGAATGGGTAATGTTTTTTGCTTTTCACAATCCTTCATTTGGGTTTTAATTATCTTTCACATCTGAAGGCCCCCCATAACGGTATGGATGCTAGGCCTTAGCGCTCTCCTACTGTCCAAGGACAACACCGTGAAGGGTTTCAAACAAAAATTTGATGAAAATACAACATCTTGAATATGGTCAGCAGTTGAACATTGTTTGTTTTTTCCAATTCTAGGCTACCGTGAAATGGATGTTGTCTTTCGAACACGGACAACAGTTATCCTTCAGCATCACAATTCTCTCATTGTTTCCCAAATATCATATGTTGTGAATCACATTTTTAATGTCTTTATCCATTTTTGGATAATTGACACCTATGGTGTTGTAACTCTCTGCATTCACGTATGTCAAGTTATAATGTACCTTCCTTTGGGATATTCCCCACACGACATTACCTTTCCACCATTTCATCCTCTCGTTGGATGGGTATGTCCTGACAACACTCCTTATTTTCTACACCGAGCATGGCTCACATTGGATTTGGGGTTGTGGATGGGAAATATCCATGTACGAGATGATGTGACTCATTGGCCCTCCCATAAAACCTTAAACTGTGACAATATCATCCTCACCACATGACGTTAAACTATCTAGAAGACAAATAACAATGTAAGTCCTGATTTATTCCCTTGCTGGAAATGTAGAGACATTTGGGAATATGATTCCCGAGTCCAGCCAACTGAATTGTAAACCACCTATCCTGGTGTTCTCGACCCCTAATTCCCTTTTAGGAATGTGCATTGTTTTGTGGAACTCTCTAGTCCTCTTTCACGTCAGGCTATGAACCACACCACATATTTCTCCTCTGGGGTACCCATGTCCTCGATGCATGACTTTAAACTACTGCCCTACCCTGAACAATTTTACGATTCCCGATGATAATTATGGGATGCGACTGCTTCCTCTTCAAAGAGGATTCCCCCCACTAGCTTTATTCTCTGATCACTCTATGCTAAAGAACTATATTTGGCATGATTCTCTCCCTTATGAGATATGTAGAAATGCCCAGAAATTTTGCCTCATGCCCATCCCTAGGACCATTAACTTCCATGGTTCTTTTACCCTAATCGTGGTATGAACTGTAACACCCAAATCTTTCACGGTTCGTTTCCATTTGAATAATGCAATAGCTCGCATTGTACGCAACATCGAGTTTTAACGCACCACGACCAATCAAACTAGCCATTATGAATAGTAATACCAAATTTTAGAAATTTTACAAATTTTAACATTCAAAATGGACTTCATTTTTGGATTCGTATTATCAAATTTAGAATAGGGTGAATTTTTGTTATTTTTCTGAAAACATTCAATTTTTTATGAATAGTTAAAAAACACTACAATATTGGTTAAAACTGAATAATTATTTAAATAAATAGTTATTTTATTTTAATTTAATTTATATAAAAATAGATACATAATACATATATATGTTCAATGTAATTCACTAGAGTAATTTTAAAATATGTTTAGATATATAAAATTATATCGAACTTATTACCGTCTCTTACCCACCTACTAGGAGCATTTGTCAATTTGTATAAAACATAATTTTTACCTTATATGTGAGTTTAATTTCAAAAATCTGAGTGACACATTAAATATCACTAAGTAAAACGTGGTTCAATAAGATGAAAATTTTATTTTTGGTGAATATTAACTGTTGACTTTTATTTACCACGGTTAAATGTAAATATTGTAATTAAGGGTAAAAATAATATCATAATTACGCTAACACATGTCCTAATTATATTGGATAAGTATAATTAGACCAAAACCAACCTCAGGATCAAAATATGATCCCCTATGGTCCACTTGGATTTGATTAGGATATTTATTATTATTATTTTTAATGAAGAGTTAAAAGAGTTAAAATCAATGTTTAATAACTAAACCATTTTTAATAATTGGTTATACATAAGATAAATTAGTCTATAAATAGTCATTATAAATATGATATTATTTACTACATAATGATATTTAATTTATAGTTTTTATACATTAAATAATTAAATTTATTTACGACACAATGATGATGCAGTAATAACCTTATTAAGGAAAGATAAAAATAATTGATATTATATATATAAAAATATATATATATTGAGATTTTAATGAATTGAACTAGTTATTAAAGATAACATGACATTTTAGGGTTGATTAAATGATTTTTTTTCGAATTAATAGTGTTGTTACGAATTTAACAAAAACAAAATACAAACAGTGTCAGAATTGACATAAAAGGGTTTCATAAAAAAATTATATTATTAATTGATATTCCATTATTGAAAATTTAAGGATCATACAAAGGGATTAAATAATATTATATATATCATTAATTTAAAACTTGAGATTCCTTTGGATGTTTATAGTATGTTTATTAACCATAGAATATAAAAATACAAAGAGATAGGTTAAATGTAAAACTATTTAACTAAGAGTTAAATCTTAATGATAAGGTTAATATTGTAACCCAAACCTCTCAAAAAACTATTTTTTGAGTGGTTTTATATCCATACCCACCTTATCCTAGAAATAAATCATTTTAGCCATTAAAAACAGGAAATGATTTATTATAATATAATATTTCAATCTTTTCCTAAGGTGCCCCTCACCCCTCTTATAAAAGGGAACGTCCCCATCTCTGAAATTGAGACCGTCAAAGCCATTTGGCTCAGCCAACCCCGGATCAAATATCCGCTCAACTATCATCCTGTCATCCTAGACTCCTTACATTAGTCATAAAGCCACCATATGGACCCCTTTTGATCAAATCATAATGAAGAACCCGAAGAAAACGTAAATATTTCATCACCTCTTTCAAGTTCATTTCTTCTCCCACAACCTATTTCATTGTTGTTTCCATTATAAAATAATTACTCCAGTATATTATATATACTGTGATTTAATTATAAAAATGGAACAACCATATTCATTATTCTACCCATATTATAAAGGGGAAAGTCACCATACGTTGGTATGTATGGATTAACGTCTCGACGTCGTGGTGTAGTTTGTTATTCAAACACTTTATCATTTGGATGGGAATAATAATAAGTATAAATGATGTAAATAATAAAAATAACATTAAAATTATTCATTATATATGACATATAATCCAATAATTAATGATTTTAATATCAAAAGAATGATATTTTCGCTTGTGCGTATGTACGGATTACCGTCTACAAGAACACGAAGAGATTAATTCCCCATTGTATCCATTCAAGACTAATTTTAATTTGATGATTAAAAAAATAATGTTTAGAGACATAATATAATTATAAATATTAATAAGATACATCATCTCCAAAACAATCATTACTTACATAACAGAGCATATAAAGGAAAATGAATCAATTAACACCCGAAACGATGATACTACTGAAATATAATTAACAATGAAATATTAGAAGATCATATATGATATCTTATTAATTTATATGGCTCACGTATAATATAATAATAATTATTTCCCCATTATACAAGATGTTGACCTACCCTCGACAATGAAAAAGTACAAGGTAATGGTTAATTCCACAATCTCTTTATTATTCGAGGTTCTATTTAAGTAACTATCTACTAGGACCTCTTTATCGTCCACATTTGTTTTTTCATGAAAATGTTTTTTTAAAATCACTATTTACTAGAAAATGGGATAAATTCATTTATAACCTTATATCACCTTATATGTTTTGAAATGAATCTTTCCATCATTTTCCAAACTAGTTACATTAGGACATTTTCGACATTATTAAGGTAAGAATGTATTTTTAATTTATACGGAGGGTGTGGCTATTTTCTCCTGTTAAAACATCGTTGAAGCATTCCTTACAATATTATAACAATATTTTCAAAATAATTTTTTTATTTTATAATTATATGACATTTAAATGATTTCAAAATAAAAAGTGATATTTCTCTAAAAAAAGATTTGATTTCATCTATATCAACATCCTTTGGTGGATTTTAAGCTTATTTGATGTTGATTTATTATGATACAAAACATTTATATTGGATTGAGGGTTTTGTGATATGTTTGACTGGGGATGTTTTATTTTTACACAATTCATGGTTTATGGATAAAGTATTGACCTTTCGTATGTTAGTTTTAATATGAATGTTTACTTTATGTTTAAACCTTCTCATACGAGGAATGCTTTGGACTTAGTAAGTGACAGGTGAAGCCTGTTATAGCTCCTCAATGCATCAGTAGGTCTCATGAACAAACAAGTGTCTTGGAACCAGGCCTTGATAAAATATTATTTTTAGTCTTTGAATAAGGCCTTGACTATGTGGTTATGAAGTCTGTAATTATTCATTCCATCATTATGAATGTGGCTATAGATATTACATTTTATTATTCGACTAGTAGAATATCCATGTGAATAATTAAATTGAATTATTTGATTTTATCTTTTCCATATTATGTTGATGTTGAATTTTAAAAGGCTTCTGTTTTATTGTTATACATTTTCTTAAATTTTTATCCTTATTTATGAATGCTTCCACTATATTGTTATCCTTACAGAGCATCTGAGCTCACCACATTCCATTTTTTATTTTTCCAAGGATGCAAAGATTTTTATTATGACTGACATGGATTGATATTCTATATGATATGAGTGAGGTCTATGGAGACTATGTTGTTTTAGTTTTTCATTTTATAATATAATGTAAAACATATAAATGTATCTAGTATTAACAAGGCTACTAACTAATCAGCCTTTAGAGACGTGATCTTTTGTGATCATACAAATGTTGTGTAATAATGCACCGACTCTAGGTAACTAGGTTCGGGGCATTACAGTTGGAATCAGAGTAAATATAGTAAAACCCATGGAAGGTAGATTTAGAAAAACTCTGATTAGAGAACATTACCATAATATAGACTTTGAGGATTTGTATAGAAGAACATCCTCGAATTTTGGTAATGTAGATATATTGTATGTTTTCCATGAAATAAATCCCTATCTTTATATGAGTAGGTAGAGGCGGCTCTGGTATAGATGTACCTAGGGGTAAAACCTGAAAACACCGCTTTGAGCTAGACTCTAACGAAAACTGGTGCACGAAAATTGGCCTTGCTGTAATCTTTGTTACGACACCCCCAAGATATTTCCCTCCTACTCAAGATAATTATAGTAGATCATGTGAAGAAACTGATGTTGATCAGCTCATCACCATACTTGGACAACTCACTCAGGTTAGGAATAATATATTTACCCATATGGTGCACCCTGATCCACAATGCGTAGGAACAATGTTTGACTGCTTCATGAGGCAAAAACCACAAACATTAAATGGGAGTACAAATCCATTAGTAGCTGAGAAATGGAAAAATTCTTTAGTTAATTTATTTAACTCTTTTGGATGTACCGAAAGGGAAACATTTTTCATGTCAGTTTATCTCCTCACGGGAGATACAGATCGGTGGTGGTCATTCATTCAAAACACTATGGAATATGAAGTAGAATCATGTATTGAATGGATGGATTTTAAACAGATTTTCTTGGAAAAATACATTCCTCGTGACCATCGAGCAGATTTGGAAGGATAATTTCTGATTCTGAGGCAAACAGGGGATGAGATTGTCGCAAAGTATGAGGCTAACATTACAAGGATAGCAAGGAATGATGCAGATTATATACGTAACCAAAGTAGTAATATTGATCATTTCATTGAGGGGTTAAAACCATTTATCCATATAGAATTAGTCTCACAATCCTTCGTGTCATATTATGACATTGTCTCATCTCCTATCAATACGGAAAATGAATTCCCTAATTTTTACGACTTTAAAGCTAAGTAATAGAAAAAGAGAACTGCTGAACAGTCTAGAGATGTAAATAACGGGAAGAAGGGAAAAGTTAAATATCTGTCATGCCGTAAATATACGAAGAAACACCCTGGTACTTGCCTAAATGGAATGTGAGTTTGTTAAATGTGTGGTGTAAAATGCCACTAATCTCAAGATTGAATGGGGAAGAAAGGGGTTGTAAATGTTGAATGGTATAATTGTAGAGAAAGGGGTAATTATGAGAATGAATTTCCTATGCGGCAAAGAAACATTCCTCTGAAAAGGCAAAGGGATCAAGGACAAGATTATACTATCACTACTGCTGAGGTTAAAGCACTGAAAGACGTGGTCGTTGGTAATTTAATGGTTTCCTCAAAATTAGAAAATGGTTTTTTGATTCTGGATCATCAAATTGTTTCATATCATCCCAGTTTTCTATGAAAATCAGATATTTCCAATTTGATTTAACAAGGGAGTTGTTAGTCAAAACATTTAAGGGATGTATCATTGCAACAAAGATTTATGAATCAGTTCCCATTAAGGCATATAAATGTTATTTATCAGCTTATCTCATCATCATACCCATGATTGAATTTGATATAATCCTCAGTATAGATTATATTTCAGACCATGAGGAAAAAATTTATTGTATGAAGAGGGAGGTTACAATTTTTTATGATGATAAGGAGTACCTTATCTTAGAGAACAAACACCAACATCTGATTTATATTTAGAACCACCTCTAGTACCTCAACTAAATTCAATTATTGGGGAGGAAAAGAATGAAAAAACAATGGATGAAGAACTAAATGTTCAAATAGAGGATGTACCTATTGTGCAAGAATATGTTGTTGTCTTTCCAAATGATTTACCTGGACTTCCTCCAGAATGTTAAATTGAGTTTTCCATTGATCCAATTCCTTGTTCAAGGCCCATATCGAAGACCCCATATAGAATGGCCACTGTAGAATTAGTGGAACTAAAGAAACAAATAAAGTAATTGTGTAATAAGGGATTTATTTTCCCTAGTGTTTCTCCATGGGGAGCCCCTATCCTTTTTGTTAAAAAGAAAGACAGATCTATAAGGTAGTGCATGACTAAAGGGAGATCAATGTTATAACAATAATGAACAAGAATCCCCTACCTCGAATTGATGATATATTCTTCTTAATTCATGGAACTCAATATTTTTCAAAGATTGAGCACTAATATGGATATCATCAAATGCGTGTAAACAAGGAAGACATTCTGAAAACAGCATTTTGAACTAGGAACGGGCATTACGAGTTTACAGTAATGCCTTTTGGGATGAGTAATGAACCTTCTGTTTTTGTGTATCTAATGAATAGAGTTTTCAAGGAATATCATGATGACTTTTTAGTGGTTTTTATTGATGATATCCTGGTGTAATCCAAAATCTATGAAGATGATGAATATCACATGTGCCCCATTCTGAAAACCCTCAGATGAAATGAATTATACAGAAAGTTTATCATGTGTGAATTTTGGCTTTAAGAGATTTCTTTTCAAGTCCATATTGTTTCTAAGGATGGAACCTTCATTCATCCTTCTAAGAAAAGTGAAATCCAAGAATGGCCAGCACCGAAGAGTATAATAGAGGTACACAGTTTTATTGGTTTAGCAGGTTATTATTGGTATTTCATCCAGAATTTTTCTCTATAGGATTACCAATTAACCAAGCTCACACGCAAAGGGGTTTAAATTTTTTTTTGGAAAAAATATTGTGAATAATGTTTTGTAGAATTGAAGAAATGATTTTTCAATGACCTTATATGTAATCTACAATTGTGGAGTTATTGGTTTGTTATTTATAGTGACGCATCAAAGAAAAGACTTGGTTGTGTCCTTATGCAGAATAATAGTGTTATTTCCTATGCATAATAATAGCTAAAATTCATGAGAAAAACTATCCAACACATGATATTGAGTTAGAAGCTTTAATCATTGATTTTATGATATGTATACATTATCTCTATGGTGAAAAATGGGAGATATATACCAATCACACGAGTTTTATGTATATTTTCTCATAGAAATAACTCAACAAGAGGCAATGGAGATGGCTTGAACTACTCAAGGATTATTATTTCACAATACACTACCACCTGGGGAAGGAAAATATGGTGGAAGATGCTTTGAGTAGAAAGGATCATGGAGTTTTGAACAAGATTAGAGTCAAAAGGGTTCCTATTTTCATGGATATAGTGGAAATGGATATGGTTGTAATCATGTAAGGTGAAACATCCATACTTTTTCAAATGGATTCCAAACCATCTTTACTAAAAAGGAAAAAAAGTTCATATGCTGATGATGAAGAGTTTCAATAGAAAATTAATGCTATGAAGGATGGGAGATTGATCGACATCGTATATGAAGTAGGAATTTTGAAATTTGGGAAGAGAATTTTTGTTCCCAACAATCCTAATATAAAAATGGAATTGTTGGATGATGCTCATAGATTCAATTTCTCTATACACCCTGGTAGCACTAAGATGTATAACGATTTGATGAAACATTTTTGGTGGGACAACATGATGATGGAGATTGCTGATTTTGTGATAAGATGTATGGTTTTTTAACAAGTGAAAGCTGGAAGGCTATAGCCTGGAGGAGGGATGCAACCTATTCCCATAATTGAGTGGAAATTAGATAATATTATGATGGAATTTGTCACGGGACTACAAAAGACTCCTAGAAGGAATGATGCAATATGTGTCATTGTTGATCGTAATACCAAGTCAACACACTTTCTTTACATAAGAGAATATTTATCACTTGATCGTATAGAAATACTCTATATTATTGAATTCGTAAGGCTTCATGAAGTACCCTTATAGATTGTTTCTGACCATGATCCCTGTTTTATATCATGATTCTGGAAATTTCTTTAGAAAGAACTGGATATTGAACTTCGTTTGAGCACTGCATACCACCCTAAAATTGATGGACAGTCAGATTAGACTACTTAAAATTTAGAAGACATTTTTAGATCTTTCTCACATGACTTTCAAGGTAGGTGGGAAAAATATTTAACTCAGGTAGAATATTCCTATAACAATAGCTTCCATTCAATTATTCTGATGGCACCATATGAAGCGTTATTTGGAAAGAGATGTCACACACCATCCTGTTGGGATGATGTTGGTGAAAGAAAACACATAGGCCCAGAACAAGTTGAAAAAACAATGGAAAAGATGATGGTAATCCAAACCGACATCAAAGCATATCAAATTTTGAAAATGAACAATGTCGATAACCGAAGGAAGGATTTGGAATTTTGGGTAGGAGATCATTTTTTCTTGAAAATATCTCCATGGATGGGATTTATACGTTTTAGTAAGAAGGGTAAATTGTGTCACAGGTACATTGGACCATTCGAAATTCTAGAAAAAATTGCGGTTGTGGCTTACCATTTGGCAATGTCGCCAAGACTCTCCAAAGTTCATGATCTGTTCCACGTATCACTGTTTAGAAAATACATGCCTGACCCAACGCATGTACTCACCTATGAGAAATTAGAACTGGAACCTGATTCATCTTATTGTTAAGAGTCTGTCAAAATTCTTTATACAAGAGAACAATTGTTGAGAAACCGGACGACTTGTCTGGTTAATGTTCTATGAGAAACCAAAAGATGAAAGAGGTAATATGGTATCCCATGGAACATATGATGAATAACCACCTGAATCATTTTATGTAGTAGTGTTATAGAAATTCCTAGGAGGAAATTATTTGAAGTATGGGATAACGTAACACCCCAAGCATCCATGGTACGCTTCCCTTTTAACAATTCAATAGATTGCGTTGTACGCAACATAGAGTTTTAACACACCACGATCAATCAAACTAGCCATTATGAATAGTAAAAATCAATTTTTGAAATTATGAAAATTCTATCTTTTAAAATGGACTTCATTTTTGGATTCAAAATATCAAATTTAACTTTGGGGGAATTTTTCATATTTTTCTAAAAACATTCAATTTTTGAAGAATAGTGAAAAAACACTACGTTATTTGTAAAAATGATCATTTTATTTAAATAATTAGTTATTTTATTTTAATATATTTTAGGTCAAAATAGATACTTAATACCTATATATGTTCAACATAAATCATTGGAGTCATTTTATAATAAGTTCATATATATAACATTTTATCGAAATTTTTACCGTCTTTTACCCACATCCTAGGAGCATTTGTAAATTTGAATAAAACATAATTTTACCACATATGTGTGTTGAAATTAAAAAATACGAGATACATGGTTAATATTCGTAAGTATAATGTGGTTCAACAAGATGAAAATAATTTTATTGGTGAAAAGTAACTTTTGCCTTTTATTTACCACGGTTAAAAGTAAATAGGGTAATTAAGTGCAAAAATGTTATCATAATTAACCTAATACTTGTCCAAATTCTATTTGATAAGTATAATTCGACCAAAAAACCCTAGGAATTATATATGATCCCATTTGGTCTACTTCGATTAGATTAGGACATTTATTATTATTTTATTTAATGAAGTGTTAAAAGAGTTAAAATCCAAGTTTAATCACTAACCCATTTTTAATATAGGGTTATACATAAAATAAATTCAACTAAAATATTAATTATAAACCTGAAAATATTTCCTACATAATTTTATTTTATTTATAATATTTAGGAATTAAATAATTATATTTATTTAGGACACGATGATGATGTAGTCATTATATTGTTAATGAATGAATAAAATAATATAAATTATAAATATCCAAATAAATATAATTTGAAACATTAAATGAATTAATCTAATTTTATAGGTTAATATGGCATGTTTGGGTTGATTAAATGAATTTTTTTCAATGTAATAATCCGGTTATGAATTTAACAAAAACATAATACCAAATAGTGTAAAAATTGACATAAATTTTTTTTTAAAACTTATATTATATTATTAGATGATATTCCTTCCAAAAAATCTAAGGATAATCCAAAAAGAATGAATAATATTATATATTTCCTTAATGAACCACTTCATATTCTCTTGAATTTTTATAGTATGTTTAGTAAACATATAATATAAAAATTCAAAGAGTCATGGTAAATATCTAACTATTTAACTAAGAGTTAAATATAAATGATAAGGTTAAGATAGTGACCCAAAACTAACTAAATCCTATTGGTTGAGTGGTTTTCGACCAATACCTACCTTATACTCGAAATAAATCACTTTGGAGCAATTAAAAACCGAAAATTAGTTTATTATAAAATAATATTTCGATCTTTTCCTAAGGTGCCCCTCACCCCTCTTATAAAAGGGCACTTCCCCTTCTCTCAAATTCACCACTTCAAAGCCGTTTAGCTCAGCCAACCCCTTCCCATATATCCTCCCAACTGTCTTACCTTCATCTTAGAGGCCTTACTTTAGTAACAAAGACAAACAATGTATCCCTTTTAATAAAATAAAAATGAAGTACTCGAAGAAGTGATAAATATTTCTTCACCTCTTTCAAGTCTTTTTCTTCTTCCACTTCCTCTTTATTTGTTGTTTCTATTCTAAAATAATAACTCTAGTATCTTATATATACTGTTATATTATTTTAAAAGTGATAAAATCATATTCATTAGTCTATCCATCCTACAAATGACAAAGTCACTATATGTGCGTATGTACGCATTACCGTCTCCACGTCTTAGTGTAGTTCGTTATTCAAACACTTAATCATTTGGATGGGTATAATAATGAGTATAAAGGATATTAATAATAAATATAACATTATAATGATTATTTATATATGATATTCCATCCAATAATATACGATTTAAAATCTAAAGAATGATATTTTCGCTCGTGTGTATGTACGGATTACCGTCTCCAAGAACGCGATGAGATTCATTTTTCATCGTATCCGTTCAAGACTAATTTTCATTTAATGAATAAAAAAATAATGTTTAAAGGCTTAATATAATTCTGAATATGAATAAGATACATCCTATCCATATTAAACATTACTTATTTAACAATTCATATAAAGGAAAACGAATCAGCTGACACATGAAACGATGATACAACTGAAATATCATTAACAATGCAATATTAGATGATCATATATGATATGATATTAATTTATATGGTTCTTGTATAATTTAATAACAATTATTTCACAATTATACAGGAGTTTAATCTACCCCCTTCCAAGGAAAATTACAAGGTAAGGGTTAGTTTCACAATCTCTTATTTTTCCGAGGTCATTTTTACGTAAGTATCTACTCGGACCTCTTTATCATCTACATACATGTTTTCATAAAAATGTATTTCAAAAGAATTTTTTAATATTTTCTAGATAATGGGTTAAATTATTTTATCCCTTTATTTGACCTTATTTGTTTTGAGTGGAATCTTTCCGTCATTTTCCAAGCAAGGTACTTTATGTTTTTTTCAACAAAATTAAGGTAAGAATGTTTTTTACTTAAACGGAGGGTCCATATATTTTCCATCAATATAACATCATCTAAGATTTACATACAATCTTATTAAAATATTTTAAAAATAAATGTTTTCTTTTTTAAATATATGACTTTTAAATTATTTCAAAATAGATAGTGATATTTATGTAAAAAAGTTTTTATTTCATCTATGTCATCATCCTTTGATAGATTTTAAACTTATTTGAAGTTGATTTCTTATGATACATAACATCGATATTGAATTGAAGGATTTGCGATATTTTTGACGGTGGATGTTTTATTTTTACACCATTCATGGTTTATGGATAATGTATTGGAATTTATTATGCTAGTTTTAATACTAATGGTTATGTTATGTTTAAACATTTTCATATGAGGAATGCATTGGACATAGTAAGTAACGGGTGGTTCCCGCTATATCTCCTCGATGTGTCAGTAGGTCTCATGATATAAAATAGTGTCTTAGAACAAGGCCTTAACAAAATCATATTTGTAGTATTTGAACAAGTCCTTGACTATGTGGTTATGATGTCTGCCATTTATGCATTATATCATTATGAAATTGGCTATTGATATTGAATGTGATTATTCGACAAGTAGAATATCCATGTGAATAAGTAAATGAAATTATTTGATTTTATCATTGCCATATTTTGAGGAACTTCATGTTTAAAAGGCTTCTGTTTTAGTCTTATAGTTTTCCTTAAATGATTTACTTATTTATGAAAGTTCCCACTATATTGTTATCCTTACTGATAAATATGAGCTCACCCCTTTTTATGTTTTATTTTTCCCAGGATGTGAAATGTTTATTATGAGTGACCTGCAGGGATTTTATAAGGGATAAGAGTGTGGCTTATGGAGACTTTGTTGTTGTAGTATTTTATTTTATAAATTAATTTAAAACATATGAATGTATCTAGTTTTTCCATGTCTACTAATCTAATTGGTATTTAAATACATGATCTTTTGTGAACATGCCACTGTTATGTAATAATGCACCGATTATGGGTCAATAGGGTCAGGAAGTTACATGAATTATATGAACTTATACATGGGATTCCTACTTCACAAAACATGACTTTAATCTATTTTTCATGGTCCTTTCATTAAGAACGTAAACTATGTGCAACGTCCTGATCATAAAACATTAAACTATTCATTCATCAACCTCACTACATGATGAAAAATTTCACATTTATCATCCCCATTTATACAATATAAAACTGTTGACCATATTAGGTTCTCTCCATAGAGGTCCATCTCAGATGTAGTCATGATCCCAATTCACGCGGTTATTATCACACAATGTACTTTCTTTATAGTAGCGTAATTTCACGAGTGTTGGACACTATCAAAACAACCCATCATTCTATCTTTGGGAACCAGGCATGCAGAAAAGCCCCAAATAGGCGGGTTTTTTTATGATTTTCCACTGAAACATGATGTAAACTTGTCGATGCCATTGAACAGTTTCCTAGTTTTATCCAAGGACCACGCGTGAAGAATTTTAAGCACAAAAATAAACTGTAAATTACCGAGTTTAATTATGAAGCCGCACACAACCTCTGCTCATCATTGGTGATAGCTGATCGAATAATCCTACATTGAACTAATCAAGATCATCCACATGTTCTTCAAAAAGATTTCAGGAGCACTGTTCATCATAATCCCGGTTCTAGTGTAGAACTGCGAAAACATGTTCAATGCTACAATGATCGCCACATCGCTTCTCAAGTGATGCCTGAGAGATTTATTGATCCATGATCCTTGGATCCAGATCCTCTCTCTCTAGATCAAGGTAAAAAAGTGAAGAGATAGAATCTCCATGAATATTATTTGGAAAAATCCTCTCCTCTTCTATTTATAGTACTTAGTTAAAATACCTGGTATAGCTTTGTAATCCCCGAATACTTAACACACTATCAAGGAAATTTTGTAACTAATTATTTGAGTCATATATATTATTATCACTCACTTGTTAAATATTAAAATATATTACGAGATAATAATTGTGTAATTTTTCTCGACTCTTCGCTCTCATAAATATTAATTAAACCTAGAATAATTTAATATTTTTCAATTAATATTTTTCATATATTTACATAAAACATATAAATACATTTAATAAATAAATTTAATACTCATTATTATAAACTAGAATAATATGAATTTATTTATTTCATTGGTGATTGTTTTTCTTTTGACAAATCATGTTCCCCAGGTGTGGGGCCCACAATCTCCAAAACTACTATTTGACTGAATAAGGAATATTCTTGAATATGCTATTGTGAGTGACCCTCTTGGCCCTTATCTCAACAATAGTGACTAGTATTCAAAGGTTAAGAGCAGGATTTGGAAACCCATCATTGCCCTTGAAGAGATATGGATTTTCACAGTAGCGACAACCAACCTATGAACATGCATTGTGAAATATAATCTCTCTGTCTGTAATACATCATAAAGAAGGACGCACACTCATGTCATCACCTTTTTCTTGCTTTTTTGGTTGCTGATTTAATAAGAAGGATTTAACCTCGACTTCCATAGACATGGTTTTATAAAGTTACATCCATCCTTATTAACATGTCATGAAATATATTACTTCCGTAAATGGGAAGTGGCAATTTGTTTCTTATCCATTCAAACTATGTCATGACAAAAATGATGCACCCAAAAAAAACTACCTCGCCATGACATTATTTCCATGGTTTTAATCTTACATCAATGTAGGAAATACAATGGAATACATTGGTAATGATCTCAACTCAGGAGACCATTACACATGACTGTTTATACAAACATCCAATTACACCCGGAACATGTGGTCTTATTATTGGTGGATCAGTTCTCATGGTCATAGTACTATAGATTTACTATAGTGAACTTCATGAGAATATGTCTCAATGATTATGATCCCCCAGTAGTTGATAGTCAGACATCCACTATGTCCAATTAGAAATATGTATCTAGACCATAAAACATGCATTTTAGATTAATTTCATAAAATCAAGATGTCCTTGTTATATTTTGGGAACTTCTATATCCCTTCGAGAAAACAATTAATCATTGGACATTACCATTTTTATAGTGGTTGCAGAATATTATACACTATAATGGTATTCTGAAATCTTGTATATCTAACTATATATATGATATGGTAATCAAAATCACTGAATAGTTGGGTCTAGGGAACCCACTATTTCATCACGCCCACTTGACATAGATCCAACTTGATAACCAATCTTGTTAGCTACTCCCATGATTAACATCATGTGTCTACTGAGTAACAACTTTAGCTACTGGGTCCTCCATGGTTCCACCACATGGTTATTATGCTATAACAACCTCATCTCCTTGAGTAAAACTTATTAGGAGATGGTATCCCAAGTATATCCATTTTTTCCACTGCCAAAACGTGACATCTTGCCTAGTAAGAATATCATAATTTATAATATGATAATACTTTTATTACCAGGTGCAATTGTATGAGTTGGAATAAATCATTTCATTTAATAACATCTTCTTATCTTCCTAAATTGATGCAACATACTCGGTCTCTGCAGGTATAGAATCCACTAGATTATATGAGCATGACTCGCTAATTGTATTTATATGAACTACGATAGTAGATCAAACTTATCTAGGGAATACTAAATTGTATCCTCAAAAACTAGAACCATTTAATCTTCACATACAAGGTAAATGTCTTTTGTACTTAAAGAAGTACAATTAGATAGTTCTGACTGCATCCCATGCAGTACACCTAGATATAACTGATATATTCCTATTGTAAAATATACCTTGGGATTATCGGTTCTTGTACATATTATGGGATATGTGATGGATCCATCACTTTGAGTTATGTATTTCATCTCAACACGTTTCTCTTCGATGTCCCGATCATTTCAACATGGAGGGATTATGGCTTATGACAAAGGCCACAATACATCTCATGAATTGTTCTAACATTCATTTTTCAATACAATGTCACTATTTGTACGATTGAATAGGACCAAGGAACCTATAGATATACCTCATTAGATATTTTTCCCTATTACATAGGTTTCTACATTAAGTAAATTACTGGAGAGTAAATTTCATCTCAGTCATAACTAACTGAGAGACCATTTCCTTTTTCCATATTTTACTGAGCATATTTCCTCTTTGGAAAACATTGGTGCTCCCACTAACATCTTGTAGACACATGAGAATTTTTTTGCAAATCTATATTTTACGATCCAATTACATACTTTAATCCTAGTGTGTATTTCAGTAATATGAAAACATTATTACCACTCTGTGACGTGGTCATCCCTTTCTGGTTGCATTGTATAGACACCATCCACGATTCGGGGTCATGGAATCCAATTCTAAATAATTTGATCATAGATATTAGCTATGATAAGTAAAATTCTAACAGTTTTAGGCATAATGACTTGGTCAAACCAATAAAGCCTTATTGGTACTATTCTGGTACCATCCATGTATCAACTCACTTGAATACCCACCAAAATATTCAAAATAATAATCCCCTTTTCACTTTGATACATGGAATCCATTAATTGAATATTATTTGGTCTTACAAATTTTTAGCTAATTTCCATGAACTGATTACTTGTAGGAAATATTATTCACATTGAATAATAGATCACCGACCACATTGAAAATAAAAACCATTATCATTGTTTAATCCTTCTTATGTAGTATGTGTCTCTCGAACATACATTGTTCCACATGCACTTGTGGAAGTAGTTCTTATGCCAACTATTTGAGCATCTTGTGAATTGACTAAATAGAAGTCAATATAGCTCCCACTATATCTAATTGAGATTTTCACCCTTATATATAAGTGCAGTCTATCACTTGACTATAAATTTTCTCTCATAGGGATATATTTAATATCATAAACAACTGTTAGGATTATTACACTAAATGCCCAATGTGATTGTATTGATGAACGTTTGTTTATGTTTGAAAAAACTATTTACATCCAAACACATGTAATAATGACACAAGGAAAATTTACATCATACTAAGTCTCATATGATATCCATTTTTCAATATAGTTGGCATATGGTTGTGAGATATCACTGTTATTTGAAAAGAATTTCATGAAATATAATTTATATTTCATAAAGTAGTAACATTAATACTCCATAAATCAAAATTTCGATGTATAACATATGTGTTTAAGAATTTATCCATGATACATTTTTGATGATCAATGTTGATATGTAAGACTTCATCATAAATCCTCCTCATTAATGTCATTGTTTTGATGTAGATATGGTAATGTATGTTTATGAATTACTCCACATTACATTATCATGATTGATAAATACTTTTGGAAGATATTCTTCAGGTTTTCCCACCCAAAGAAACAAAAATCTTCTGGAAATAAAAATACTTCACATTTTCATTTATTAATTAAAGAAAGGAATATTATGATGTTTATATATCTCTAGATTATACTTGGAATTGTTCATTCTTACATATTGAATTATTTCCAAAAGCATTGTGACATACCTTCATTTGTAAAGGCTCCTTTGTCAAATCTATAGACGTCGATAATACAAAAATTATTTAGCTTTGATGAGACTAAATATCATACATGGTATAATCATGACATCCACTTTTAGTATTACATGTTAAAAAATATCTTTTCACAATTGGGTATAAGTATTAAATTTATATTCATCACTAATTACCTATGATACATGTATTACTGTCCTAGTGATTGAGTTTTCCAAAAAAAAAATCATTCCAGAACCTTAATGAATGTCTCCATGAATCCAAGGAAACATGAAATTAATGTTTGTTGTTATACCAAATAATAGTTCAACACGAATATTTCACTTTTAAATTAAGAAGTTTTGTACTTCTCACCATTAGCCTAGGTATCACCATTTCACAACCACATGGATAATACATCGGATTTCGAGTAAAATTTCTATACATACTTGGATACTGTATTAAAATATACATATGTAAAAATAATACAGTATTAAATACCCAAGTAGTTAAAGGAAATATTACATTGTGGAATATGTCTGATGTAGAAGTGATAAAATGATGATTTAAACTAGTTTATTTCTTTTAAACTTACGTTGTTTTATTTTATAATATGCAATGAAAATAACCTTTTTTAATACCCCATTAATTGAAGGAAGCCATGAATGTACCATTGGAATTACATTCCTATTCTCCTTTTCAAATTTAATTTAATTTAATTCTCCATAATAAAATAATGATGAAATTATATTTGATATTTTCTTGGAGAACCTTAACTAAATTGGTTGTGGAGCGTTTTATTAATACTTGTTCATTTTGTATTATAAAACGAAATTTTGTAAATGGGTGAAAATGATATGAGAAAGGGATCTATTTAAATAACATGATCAATCTGTCAATTTACACATACTGGTGTAACATCTTATTATTCATATTATTGGTTCTATTTCTCCTTGAAAACTTCCCGGACATGAGATTTTATGTTTAAACCTTCCTTGTCCTAGTGTAGCAACAGAAAATGACACTGAATGTTAATGGAAGCATAATGATATAACTATAATATGCTTTGTACATTTTTCTCTTGTAAACAATTTTCACCCTCGCTTCTTGAGGTAGTTTAACAGTGCTGGGGACATGGAAAACTTGAGTTTCCTATATCATAGTATTATGCACACACTCTTGTACTACTCATGGATACTCGTTTCAGAGTGGAAATTTACTTTGTGCAATATAATATCACAATTTTTAAAGTTCTAGTATACATTTCCATTTCTACCAAATTTAATTTTAGTATATTAGTGCCTTTGATATGATTATCGGTTTATACATTTTTGATTAATTACATAAATCATGTAATGTCTCCCATTATTTTATCGAATTCTAGGAACTCTTTGTTCTAGAATCGGAATACACTATCGCTTGAGTATTATACAGGAAAGGATCCCAAAACCACCCCTCATAGTCTACAAGTTACACCGATGCCACCACTTGGAGGGTTCTAGGTGAGATTTTGGCTGACTGACCTGTTTTACTTACAGTTCTTTGATATGATGAGTGAAGTACCACCTTCTTAAAATCAAATTTTATTTACTCAACCCTTGCCTCTAAAATTACATCACGATATCTATAGATAATTACTCTTTGAAATTTTAGTTAATTCCACCCATCATTATTATATGGACACCCCTGTAGTAAGAGTCACCCTCAGCAATTTCTTGGCCAGCACCTCAAACACCCGGTTTTGACGAAACATTAATGACAGTATGTAGTTATGACATAATATATCATTGAGGGTTTTATTATTTTTAATGTGATGGAAGAAATCATTTTCTATTTTTATAATCACATACTATGTGATCACACTCAAAAATGACTATGCATGAAATAGAATAATATAATGCGTCACATTTTCATTTTATCTTACATGCTTGTATATTATTATTCTATGTTATCATGTTCTAACTACACATTCAAAAAAAAACCATGTAGAAAATTAAATGAAAAACCTGATCATGAGTCGGTAATATTGGCCAATCCCTTAAGTCAATAACGGACTAACAGAAACAATAGGTGTAATTACCTTTAGTCGTGTGGCTTTCAACATTGATAGAAATGTCTACTCCTACAATTAATTCATCTCATGTCTGGTGTGTCGTCGTGACTTGGTGCGTAGTGCGTCACACCTTGTCTTGTCATTATTCAATTGTACTCGCACACATGCGAGGGGGTCTCAGGGTATAAATTACAACTCTGAGAATGGGAACGCATTCCATTATACATAAAATGAAACTTGAGACGACACAAAGATCATCTTTAATTTAATTAAACTAATTATTAAAAACCAATAAGAAATAATTATATAAATAAATTTAATAAACACACTAAACATACATTGGTGGTTCTAAGGGTCATGATCATTCATATACACAGTAAACATGCTTATTTTAAATAAATGCAGAATATAAAATTAAACTTGAATTAAAATAAATTTGTGAGAATTAAATTCAATAAAAAACATCAATCTTTTTTTTAATTCAATTATGACGTCATCCGGTCCCAATTAATTAATTTAATTTTAAAACAAAAAAATAAACTAAATAATAATTTTAATTAATAACCAAGTTAAATTAATCACACCATAATAAAATTATTATAACCCAAATTAATATTTATTTAATTTAATTCTATACTAAAAATAAAATTACTTATTTTAATAAATTTTTATTAAATTAAAACTCATGGGCCCTTAAAACATTGGGCAGGGCTTGTGCAGGTTTGGGTGAACCTGAAGAGGCCCAGTCTGGGCTCTACTGACCCCATTCAAGGGCGTTCCAGGCCAGGAAGGTCAGCTCAAGACCTCTTAAGGATGTGTAGTCCCTCATACATATTTCATTCTTGTGAGGTTACCTACCTGCTTAGAAGACCGGACGATAGCCGGGATGAGGTACGTCTGAGATGGTGTGGTCTAACCAGACTTGACGATTTAACAGACGTACCTGTGCCCTATTAGGTGTATGGAATTGAATCGCTAGGGCTTATCGGGAGTGGTGCAGTGTGCCGCTCTGCCTGAGGGAGGAGGCCGGTCTAGAGCACCGACCGAATGTGGTCGCAGGGTGGATGGAGACATCCCGAAGAGGCTTTTCGAGGATGGCTGGAGATCCAAAGGATGCAATGGATGCATTTTGAGAACCTGAGAGATGGGGTGTACCTGGGGGAGGTGGTCAGCTTGGTCAAGGAGGACATCGCTGGTGCACTGTAAAGCAGGAGGTGTCTCGCTGGGAAGGTGTAAGAGTTGGGGTGTTGTGGCCTACGGGTGTGTGGTGCCTAGTAAACTACTTTGGAAAGACCGAAAACAAGTCCAGGGATTGGCCAGCAGATAGTGGAGGTGGCGTAGAAGTGTGGATTCTAGAGCTCGTGACAGCTACCGGGGAGATACAGTGGCCTTGTTTGGGAGAGGAGGAGGCACTGGGATGAAGGCGTCGGCCTGGTGCAGCTCACCTCCATGGGGAAGGAAAAGGCACCGGTCCATGGATACGCTATGAGGTGTGTCGGGTGGTTTTGGGTGTGGAAGGCAATATCTTGTGCCCCTGGTGCGCTACTGTATTGTAGCACATACAGCTGGAGGAAGACGGGGGGCCGTGTGACCCCCATCCTTTTCCTTTTTTTATCCTGCACAACCAGGTCACCCCTTTTGTTTTTTAATTGACTTAAAATTATCAAGATCCTCTCTAATAAAACATGTTGGAAATAGGTATTCAATAGAATCCCCACAGAAGTGGGTTTTTAAAAATTTTCCACCGACGCTCGGTGTAAACTTGTCGATGTCTGTGAATAGCAGCCCGGTCATAGCCGATGACAAATCTTGAAGGATTTTATGCACAAAAATAAATTGTAAAGTACCTAGTTTAATTATGAAACTGTGAACAACATCTACTCGTTGAAGGAAATTAGTTCTTGAATAATTCAACATCTAACTCCTCTAGATCTTCCTCATGGGATTCAAGAAATCCTCATGAGCGTTGTTCGTCATAATAGAGGTGCAAGAATGAAATTGTGACGACGCCTTAGATTCCCCAATGTTCACCTCATCACTTAGTATGTGATGCCTAGTAGAGTTCTTGATCAATGTTACATTGATCCAGAGCCACTCTCTCTAGATCATGGGAGAGAAGGGAACATAGAGAAGCGCCGTGAATATTATTTGGAAAAATACCCTCCTCTTCTATTTATAGTGCATAATTAATATAATCGGTATAGCCTTATCGGCCCTGAAAACTTAACGCACTATCAAGAACATTTTTTTACTACTTATATGAGTCATGAATGTTATTATCACTCACTTGTAATATATTAAAATATATTTCTTTATAATAATTGAGGCATTAATCTCTACTCATCGCTCCCATAAATATTAATTGATCCATGAATAATTTAATATTCATCAATTAATATTTTTCATGTATTTACTTAAAACTCATAAATACATATAATAAATAAATTAAATACACACTATTCTAAACGCGAATAATAAGAAGTTCATAATTGCATTGTTGATCATTTTTCTATGGAAAAATCCTGGACACCAGTGGTGGGTCCCACCATGTCCAAAACTCATATTCAACTGAATGGGGAAGACTCTTGAATACAGTATTTTGTGAGACCCTCTACGCATTTATCTTGACAGAAATGAATTGTATTAATAGACCAATAGTGGTATCTAGAAATCCATCATGGCCCCTAAAGAGATATGGATTGTCACAGCTGTGACAACCAACCCGTGAACACACACTGTGTAGTATAATCCCTTTGTATGTAATATCTCATAATGAAGGACACAATCTTTTTCCATCACCCTCTTCTTGCTTTATTGTTCGTTGATTTAACCATATTGATTTACCCTCAACTGCCATGTATGTGGTCTTATAAAGGTACTACCATTCTTATCAACATGGACTATGATATATTACTTCCATAAAATGGAAGAGGAAAATCCGTTATTGATCATTAAACCAATGGAATGCCACCAATGATGCACCCAACACAAACTACCTCTCCATGACTTCATTTCCATGGTTTTCATCTTGAATCAAAGTATGCAATCAAGTGATATACATTGGTAATGATATCATGTCATGAGACCATTACACATGATTGAAGATATGAACCTCCAATGACAACTGAAACATGTGGTGTTCATATTAGAAGGACAGTCCCCATGATCTCACTACTAGAGATCACGAAGTGCGAACTTCCTCAGATGAAGTCCCAATGCTTATGAGCCCCCATCACCTGATAGTCAGACAACCACTGTGTCCAATTAGTAAGAAGTATCTAGTCCATATAACATGTACTTACGATTAATGTCATAGTATATAGAGGTACTCATTATAGCCTTGGAACTGCTATATCCTTTCGATACAACAATTAATCTTTGGAAATAATCATTTCAATAGTTGATGTAGAAAATTATACACTATAATTGTATGATGACATCATGTATATCTAAATGTATACATTATATGGTAATCAAAAGCACTGAATAGTTGTGTCTAGGGACCCCACTATTTCAACATCATCAGCACAATTTTTGTGCCCTATATTTTGGATCTTCGTTCAATATCACTTCTAAAGGAACCCCCTAATTGTTAGGATGCTTGGTGTTAAGGTTCACCTACCATCCTAGGAAATCCTCATAGAGGATATCGAATGGCACTTCTATTTTGGCCTCATGTTTTTGAAAGTGGTCAGTGGTTAGATCTTATTTGTTTGTTCCAATTTAGGCTAACACGATGTGAATGATGTGTTTCAAATTTGGTCAGCTGCAATCCTCTATCATCATTCCATCCTCAATGTATTCTGAATTTTGGGTATCCTAATTCATAATGTTCATTCCCCTTTAATCGGATTTATTACAACACCCACATGTCATCCCTCTCGTGCACTAGAGTTCATTGAGAAGAACATTTTGGTTGTTCTAGGGACCCTATTATTTGGTCATCACCCCTCTTTTAGTTCAAAAACTATGTCTGGTCATTCAGACCCTGTGTATTCAAAATTTTAGGTGGAACTCTCCTTATAAAAGTGAATAATTATGCAATCATCTCTAGTTTCTCACGCTGGGTATGAACCATGTGATCTTAGGGATTTATCGCTAATTAAATCATAGTTATTTTCAAGGTGAACTAAATTAAGGAAAGAAGAAAATAATAAGTCCACGCACATAGTTCATGATAGTAAAAAAATAGGGATATATTTTTATGATTTAATACTAAACATGAGCCTTATAGATCATCCCCTTTGATGGATTTACCCAGTGCTACCACCTTTTAGCTTGTAGCCTCCATGTCTTCTTCCCACTCATTGAGATCACTCCCTTCGTCATTAATTTTGGAGCGAAGCTCATTACCTTTGTTATTCATTCTCTTTGCATCAACATGAAAAAAAATTCATTTGATAGCTTTCTTACAATGCTTTCTCTTCGGAATCTTCCCTATAAGCCTTCAAATATTCAATGAGATCAGAATGGATAATGATAAATGTCACTCTTTTTTTTATTTCACATCAAGGAGTTATAATTCCCTCTCAACCTAAAGAAATTTCATGGTATTTTCTGATTCCTTCTAAAACTGGGAAATATAGAAGCATTGTCGACTCTCTCATGTATTCTCAGCCATATAATCATGTATTATTACATGAAGATGATGATCATACAACCCTCTAGAGAAGATAAATCATAACCATGTGTGATTTTACCCCATCCGTCTCATATATTCTACCTGTGATTGAATGAGGAAGCATTTTATACACTTCCATGCCTTGTGTCACATCATATGAATCTCCTCATCCATGTCTGGATTAGATCCGTCAATCTCTTTATGATATGTAGGACTATAATTTGGAAAAATATCCAGGGGTTCTTTGGGAGGGTCCTCTTAGGCACTCGTTCTTTTTAAGTGACCTCACCCCTATATGCCTAGAGCTCAACCCTAGCAGCATCATCACCCATGATTGCAGCTTCTTGCCCATTGGGTGCTGGTGCTAGACTAGCTTGAATAATTGACTCTACAAGAGTGGGTGTATCATTGTAAGATCTCCCACTTATGTTTTAAACTCTATTGTTTTCCTAGCCTACAGCCTTCTGTTCACTGCATTGGGGACCAATATCTTGGTCAGCCGAATTCCCTAATAAAACATGTGATCCTAAAAAGTTAGAAACTTACAAGAGCCAAGCATAGTGGGGTCCAGTTCCTATGTAATGGTAGGAGCTACCACCATAGGAGATCCCTCAACGCTTGTTAATTTAATGATAAAAATTGTCTCCGGAATATTAGAAATATCTTGAAATTCCGAGTTTTCCATTTCAGCCCCTTTAGCTATCTTATCATCCGCCACTTCAATCATGGCTGGTCCATATAGCACTTCAATCGCGGTTAGTCCAAAACCCTAATTGATCCAAGATACATATTCATGAGGAAATTTTTCCACATCCACTAGTACATTTTCATCATTTGTTGTGGAAGCTTCCAAACTATCATCATTGATGTGCTCTTGAACATGGCAATGTTTTGTTAGTGGATTCGAGTTGTTAAAAGAGAACTCCAATTATATATAAGAGTAGAGAATCACCTCGAGTTGTTCAACCAATTTTTTGTCTGAACCTATGATTTCTCCTCTCTCACATGGGATTACCTTGAGGACATATATTTTCTAAGGTCTCTCACCTCTAGGAACTTCACCCCAACCTCCTCTTCTCCCTTTTCATCTTATCTCTCTTCCTATTCTTCCTCTTCTTCCACATCCTCCTCTTCCTTCCCTTATTGTTCTTCTTTATCATTGTATCAATACTCATATATAATCCGTTCCATGTTGTTATCCTAGACAATCATCACTTTCACTAGGATATTTGGTTCTTCACACAGCCCCCATTACCATGAATAAATATTTGTGGTTGTTGGGCATGCATGTCGGTGATAAAATTTCACCCTCTATGGCACCTAAATGTGCCTTACATCTAGTAGGTCAAGCCCACTGCACACCAATATCATCCAAAACTCTTTAGTGGATATAAACTATCACAAAATCCTCTAGGAAGACCATGGAGATGGGAAAATGTAATCGACGGTCATATTTAGAAGATGTCTTAGATGATTCCCAAGGAGTTCCCTAATTGGGCCACAAGGCCTCCCACAGGGCCACTTCTCTTCAGAAGGCGGTGGCACATTCTCTCATTGTGACACTCATACCGATAATGTTCTAGCACATGTAATTCCAAATGTCTGGCTTGTTCCTTGTCTCACCTCCCTAGTGGTACCTCATCTGCTTCCTCACTGTCCAGAAACCACGATGGCTGCCTTGATTTTCCAAATGTGTTTTCACAGAATCACCTCTTAGTATGTTTCTATCCAATGGTAGACATAATCCACTGATAGGGTGATATTGACATTAGTAGTGGTATGGGTGATGACTTCATCATAATATTCAATCGTGAACATGAGCCAACATTGGCAAAGGATGCAAGGATGTTTCTATTCCCAAACCTCAATATATACTTTCTTTGGAATCCACAGCCTGCACTCTAATTTCCATGGAAACCTCACCATAACATAGGGTTCAGAAAATACATATCAATAAATCTAGGCTACTTGGACACCACACGTCATAGTTTGAAAGTATTCACGCTTCTCCAATGGCCCTAACCTATCATCTACCATCTGGCCACCTGGGGTCCAAAATGGATGAAATTTGATGTTTACCTGGTTTCGATTATTTAGTTTGATACCTTTATATTTGAGATTCAATGGGTGAATTACAATAATATTAAGTAGGGATGGTCACACAACATCACTTGGAGGAAATATCGAATTTGGGATTGTATACCCACCACAATTAGATGCAACCCAACCATGAAAAATTTGGAATGGTACGCATATTCATCGGGGTATACTACCCCTAGAGATGCATCTTGATAATGCTATACATCCTGGCCAATACGATCACCCCCATATTAAACTTGTTCATGGATGACATGATTTCAGCCATCACTAGTATCCCTGGATGAATCCTCATCTTCGTATCCCTCACTAATAGAAGACACCCACTCAAAAATGTATCAAGGAACCTACAATATCATACATTAGGGTCCTAAAATTCTTCTATGATGAAGCCCCATGATAGGTACTCGCCTACTTATAGGAACATCTAGTATGATCATGTCTTCCCCATATGCGATGTGTTTGGTCTCTTCATCCCTCAACCTGATATTTTCTACTACCTAGTCCAGCGTTAGAAATAGAATGCACCATCATAGAGAAGATTTATCCTTCAGGATTTACTTTATGTTCATCTTCTCCTTGGATAACTCCAATAGATGCCATGTCAAAATGGGGTTGAAAATCAAATCCACCCAAATGTTCTCTATTGGATGGAAATAATCATATAGGTACCCTTATAGGTGAATTCCCCCAATGAAATTGATGTCCTGTAGGTTGATTACTACCTCTCAATGGCAAAGGTGGAATATATTTTTTTGGGGAGACCACTGTCTAAACAGATTTGATACCAGGTCTTACTGATGGTAGAAATGAAACTACAATATCCACACAACTTCAAAAATCCTGATAGACTACAGCTCCACCATGAACTCCTAACAAGTCTTGTATACCCAGTATGCCCATGCCCATTAACTCATAAAATTTCCCACATACCTGAAGCCCAAATCCATCAAACCTTTGGTCTCATCAGTAATGCTGCTTCTGACAGTGCTTGCACAGTGAGCTGAAGATTCATCGAGATCCTAATCACTCCCTAATATATTATTGGTATTCAATTTATGTACATAAACAATCATTTTCATAATTTCCCTATTAAGGTGACCATTTCTCGTGATGTTGTACTATAAAAGGTTATCTCCACATATTACCAATTACAATGGTGTAATGGTCTCGAATCATGGAATCAACGCCTCTTTAAGTATACCAAAGTTCAATTTTGGTAGACTGTCACTCAGAACGTAATACATATTAGATTGCATCAGTATATAAAAAACCATCTGATTATTGGACACGAATCTTCTCAAATGAAGAATCTGAGGGTTTTTTGACCATCAAGGTCCTCCTTGTATCAGTAGTAGTTCCCTATTAGGATAAGTTTGTTGAGCATCCATTTCCATCAGAATTAAAAATTGGAAAAGGATCTTTCATGAAATAACTGGGTTTCACCGCATAATACAAATAGTTGTGTTCAATATTGGCTACAGCTGTAAAATATTATGAATATTCTGGTGCATGAAATAATTAGAAGCTTTGCGAAAGAACCCACAAATATGTGCAATATGGGAAGAAACATAAGAATCATTCACATGGAAATTATGAGATTTTACAAATGAGAGCAAATTCACTTATTGTATGTGAAAGTAAAACTGTGAATCCCTAGCTCACCAAAAATTTTACATGTGAAGAATGGCCCTTCGCGTGCGTGAATGTTTTTTGCGCACCTAATGTCTATTTTTTTGTGCACCACCGTGAGTCACTCTTATTTTCGGAATTTCCCCAATAATCTGATCTTCGGGTCCCTCTTAAAATCTTATTCTAAGGGAGTATTTATTGGTGATAAATATCAGTTAAGTCGATGAATGGAAATTTTTGAGCAAACCAAAGGCATATTTTGAATTAGCGAACAATCCCAAGACGCCCCAGGAAGGTGCATGCAAGATCCTAGGTCAGAATGTAATTTTGGGAATTGCACGGAAGATCTTGCATACCCAATACAATTTCATATGGATTCTTCTAAATCATACTTCAAAAACCAAGTCAAAAGAGTGAAATAAATTTGGCCGGTGCGCTAGCTTGGAAATTGCACACAAGATCTTCCACAACCAATGCAACATCTAATGTAACTTGTGCGCAGCCCACCTTGCATGCTACCACAAAATAATTAAGGTATAAATATAAATTTACCCCATCATTTTTGGAAAGGTTACGGAAGATGAACCACCACTCTACTACATGAAAGACAACCCTTTAGTAACCGCATAGAATGACATGACCTTAATGTAATAGATCTTGTGCGACAGGTCTCCTAGGGGTCCTCCTTGAGGTGGTCCCACTGAGGCTTTAACCACACCTATTTCCTTTTAAACCAATAAAATTTCATGGAAAAGATCTTTCTTGCATGTAATTTTTCCTTTTTTCCTTCCAATCCATCATGTAGGGTAACCCCCATTGCGCAACCACTCATTTTGTGCGCAACCTTCAAATCTGGCATGAATTCCCAAATCATTCGTGCATTCCTTCAATATTATGAATTCTCATCCTTGTGTTCTCTATGTGTCTTACTTACCCTAAGCCACCATGTGTGAGCCCAACTTACATGAAACACCCATATATTGTGCACAATTCTCATGTGTGGCCCTCCAGGACTGTACAAAGTGGTTTCAATATTTCCTGAGGAGTGCATCATGTGGTGGTGCCCTGCCTTGCGCTTCTTCTCATAGGCACGATAATGGATTTTTATTCTTCACATAGCCACATTAACATGATCCCCTCATGGGATCAATCCAAAACCACTTCTCTATACAGCAATGTTGGTTCCTTCCCTTCACCAAGGGTTGAAGTGCACAATTTATATAAGTCCTTGGGTTGAAGTGTAAATCTTCATCATCCTAGCCACAGGAAGTTAAACTACCAAGAATCCATGTCTTAAACTCACGATGTTAAACAATGATCATGGCATGATTGACAAGCCCATGGTGACCGTGAAGGAGATATGCACTAACACACTGTCACTTATCCTCCCCCACTATGATTTTCTCCATGTGTGTCTCGAAAAACCCCTTGAGTAATCACCAATACTACATGATAGGGTGCTCCATGTATCGTGTCCATATCCTCCATGTACATCTGAACCCCTACTCAGGCATCCCTCCTAGAGTAATTACCATCCTTCAATTCATTTGGCCAATAAATACGCATAATCCCCACCCCATTCCTCACGAACACTCCTTTGGCGACATGGTCATTAGGTCCTTGTTGCCTCTTGTTTCTCACATAGAGCATGACACACATGGGATTAGGGTAAACAACGACCATGAAATTCTCAGAGTCCTCTTTAGTGTGTATTCCCAATGCCCTTTCTTCTTGAACTCTATGGAAATTGATCTTTTCCATTTCAATACAAGTTATGTAGGAAGCCTGCATGAGGTTGACGCCCATCAGCCATCAGTCCCAACGACATTACATCATCCCACCTTAATCCCGCATGATATTAAACTTTATGTACATTCATCATGCATGACACTAAACTGTATTATTTTGAACTATGTTTGTTTCTATCCCTATCTCTTAGATATGTTATGTAGTAAGCCTCACGAAGGTTCAAACCCAAACACTGGTAAACTCTGTTGTCCCCTTTGTTTGGAACCATATCCTTGGTCCTCTGTTTTGCGATGTCAGACCAGTTCTCAATAATGTAACCATACAGTGGCCCAAACCATAATCCATACTCCTCCAACCATGAGTGTCCCTCTTGCGAAAGGCTACTGACCACATATAAGCCCCAATCATGTCTTTGGGTTTTTTTCTTTTTGTACAACCCGAGTCAATGCCCCAATCCTAAACTATGTGGGATTTTATATTTTCCCCTTTTGAGAATGTTACATAGGAAGTCTTCCTGTGATTCAATCCCATCATTGGATTCATTTTAGCCTAAGTGTTACTTTCGACAATCCACATTGAAATACCCAAAATTAATACATGTATAGTGAATGTATGAGATCGAACCTTTGGGAGTAGGAGTTACTATAATTTCTTATATAGTTTGTAATTAATTTATTGAAGTATACTGAAATTTTGAGTAGATGTTTTTATATTTCAATAAAAGAGTAAATAAATTTTCAATTTCCTGATAAATTACTTTAAAGATGAAGAAAAAAATACAAAATTGATTCTGATGATAAAAGGAAAGAATGCATCTGGGATATGGATTTTTATGTAAATTAATAAATAACATTTCTTATAAATTTTTGTTGTTCATAATAAATAAAATCATTGGGTTTTGGATATAACAGAATACCCTTGGTCAAGTGAATTATGTTTGAATCAGAAGAAACTAATTCCTTGGTTTTAAACTTCATTTCTATTAATTTTTTTAATTGTAACCCCTTTTGAGACGATAATCACACCAAATGATCATATATTTTATTATTCTTAATTTCTCATAAGATTCATGGAATCCCATTCTTGTTCTGATTTGGGGTTTCAAGTGATATTTCGAAATACTTTTTGGGGGATTATGAGAGAAATATTAATAACATAATTAAAATATAACAATTGATAATAAACAACCCACAATCATTCTCATCCCCAATACAGCTTTGGATTGATGATCCTATAGAAGGTAGTGGAAGCCCCTCCTCTCTTCTCATCTATCCTTCTATTTCTCTCTCTTCATCTCCCATTGGGTGTCTTCAGAATTGTCCCCTTTTGTGTTTGAGGGTTTCCACTTAATATGGGGTCCATTCTCGCTTATTTATAGAATTTTTGAAATACACGGTGTGTACCCAAAAGTACATGCTGTGTACGCATGTCAAAATGAATTGGCCTTCCTTTCCCCATCGGTGGTTGATCTACCATGCTGACCATTTCATTGAACGCAGTCGTGCCCAGTGGGTGGGGGTAAACAGTGTGTAATTCCTCCCCTCAAGGCGTGTAATGTCAATTTTCATCCACAAACTGGTTCTATATGGGGGAACATAGAGTCTACATGGTAATCACATGGTGTGTAAACATTGGTCGGGAACATGGGCATGTATTTGTTCAAGTTGATCCGTGTTAGGGGCAATAGTACACAACATTTGTAATAAGTACATGCCATGTGTATTTGAATTTTTGTTCTGACCCTTCATGATTTGTGTGTTTGGATGAAAAAAACCTTAAAATAATCATGTTCCCCGAAGTAAAGAATTTCTTCTCTAAACCAACTCATATATCCAGTGAAAACGTGTTTTAATAATCAATAGAATATATGAAAATGAATGAAAAAATCATGCACATCAATCTCCCCACACTAATTCAATTTCTTGTTCTTGAGAACAATCTCAACATCAAATAAAAAAAATACATACTCTAAAAAGGTAAGCAGTCAACTAACCATAATTCTAAATTCTAAAGCCACATAAATGGATATTAAAAGGGATTAAAAGGGAAAAACATATTTCAACTCCAAATATATTTTAATCATTATCATATTTAATTTAATTAAATATATGTGTCCTCTTTCATTCACATTTTTTTAACATTTCATAAATAAACATTCTGATTGATGATTTACTTCACCAGAAAGTACAACACTCATCAATCTTGATTATTTAATCAAAAATATGCTCAATCTTTAGTATATGTACTCTATCCATAGGATGAAAGTGTTCTTATCCTCTACATCAGATGTCAAATCACAAAAATCACGATTTCTTTAAATATGGTTCAAATGTTTCTACGGCTAAAGGTTGGTAGGTAGTGATGAAAAATAATATCAGAGTCTTGAAAAGGGAGGCTGAAATCTTAAATAATAATTAATTATATTTAAACTAAATCTCAATGATAATTCATCCCTAATCAAGAACTCCCAAAGGAATTCATCACCATGATATTTCCTTACCCACATGTTTTCATAAAAAATCATTAATGTGTAATGAATAAATCAAGATTATAATGAATAATGAAAATCAAGATTATAATGAAAATTCATCCCTATTTTCTATTTTTTCAATATATATTTTTTTAAATAGTGAAAATCAAGATTATAATGAATATTGTTTTTTGAACCCTACTTCCAAAACAATTATGTGGAACTCTCCCCCACACATAAATTCATGTTTTCCTGCCAAAATATATCATGAATAGCCAAAAATACCTATCTAAAGATAAAACTAATAATCATGAAAAATTATAAGAGTTAGGGTAAGAAGGATAAATATTCTTGTAATCTGGCATCCTATCAAGACAGTTCATGGTTTCTATGGGTTTTTTGAAATATCGAATGTAGGGTATTTCTTAAAGTCAAAGGGGCTGAAAAAAACAATCAAATTCCTCAATCATTTTAATGTAATTCAAAATCATTATGTTTTTATGAGAAAGACTAGAATGTTATGGTAGTTATTCATATCCCATGAAACTAACAAAGAAGTGTGTATAATAATGAATATGTCAAAAATGATTAGAATACCTCCTAAGAATATGAAAAAAATAAAATATCAATCAAGTCATGACATGAGTACAAATGATTAGTCTAACAGATGTAATTGTCCAATACATTAAATGTAGAATTAATCTATACCAGAGAACATGGAAAATACTTTGAAATTTAAAATATGAACGTACCTTTAAAAATTAAAATTTTTATATTTATTATTTAAAATTATAATTAATCAAAAAACTACCACATTTTAAATTATTTAAACTATTAATGTTGTCTCTTAAATCAGTTCAAGTGGAAAAACTAGTGTAGTTAGAGACCCTCCCCCACACATAATATGGATCATGGTCCCCCAAGTGAATCATTAAGTAAGAGGAGAGGATGTAAGGATTAATAAATATTCATGACAAGGGAAATAAATGAAATAAGTAGTTCCAAAGTAATATAAAAGGAAAAAAATAAAATCTGAAATAATAATCCCCTCGTGGTAAGTCAAAAAATATCAGAAGTAATCATAAGAAAAGTGCCAAGAAATACTCCAAGGGACCTATGAATAAGGAGGAAAAGGAAAATGAAAATTTCAAATACATGAATCATCGGAGCATATGTATAACATAATAGAGAAATAAATAATGAAATAAATATGAAAATAATCAGTCATGGGGTGGCCTCAGAATAGGAATCATCTACAATAGGGGGTTCCACCAATGGAGGATCAGCTACATCGGAAACTGAAGGCACTGGCTCTGTGATATGAGTAAAAGTTGTAGCAGGAACATCCATTATGACCGAAGGAGGAATAGGAGCGGGGAGACACAATATCTTCGCCCTACACTAAGGGCTCATCTTGCAAATCTAGGTTGGTAGATGTAGTAATAGTTATTAGGCATGTAGTGGATAAGAGTACTAAATCTACGGGCATGGATGGAAATGGTGGTTGGGTGGCAGGAGGCTGAGGAAAAGAGGGAGAAATAGGTTCTGTGGGAATCAGAATGCTGTGATGCACAATGAGGAGGCCCAAGAGCTGCACAATCCACATTTGGGATAGGAGGAGGGCAGTCTGATGATTCTCCAGGATGTCCAGACGGCATTCTATCTCAGCCATGTGGAGCATGGTGGGGACGAATGAATCAATGCTTTGGATTTTTAAGGTAAGTAATAAATCAATTTTCTTAGGAGGATGTGTTGTTCATAATAACTCAAATATTATGGTTTTGGATATAAAAGAACCCCCTTGGTCAGGTGATTTTTTATTGATCAGTAGAAACCAATTTCTTGGTCTAGAATTAGGGTTTTATTATATTTTTGGATTGTAACCCCTTTTGAGATGATAAGTCCACCCAATGATAATGGATGTTCATGACCGTAATTCCTCATAAGATCCCTAGAAATCCCATTCCTGGTATGATATGGGGTTTCCAGTGATATTTTGAATGAGTTTTGGAGGGATTATGATAAAAATATGAATAACACGATTATAATATAATAATTGATAAACAATAACCCATAATCATTCAAATACACAAAACATAGAGTATTTAGAAACACATTGAGAAGATAATGACTAATAGACTTGTAGTACCTGTATTAAACATCACAACATATTCGGATTAATGATTTTCCGGAAGATAGCAGCAACACCTCATCTCTTCTCTTATCTCCTTCACATTCAATCTTCTTCCCCTGTTGTGATTTATTATAATTTTCCCCTTTTGTGACTGAGTGTGTCCCCTTAATATGGAGGGACTTCCCTCCTATTTATAACATTTAGGAAATACATGGTGTTTACCCAAAATTACACGAAGTGTACCCAATTCCACATGACATGGCCTTCCTTTCTCTAGAGGTGGGTCATCTACCTTATCTCCCTTGAATTTGAACATGGTGGAGCCCAGTTGGTAGGGGTACCTGGAATGTAATGCCACCCCACATGGAATGTAATGTCCATATCAGTCCTCCTAACACTTATAGAAGGGTGAACATGATGTGTACATGGATATCACATGTGGTGTAAACTCTGGCCGGTAACATGGTATTGTATTTAGTCCTTCCAATCTGTGTTAGTGAAATTGTAAAAGACATGTGTAATAAGTACACACCGTTTATATTATAATTTTTGTTCTGACCCATATGAATTTGTTTCGGAGGCTAGAAAATACCCGTAAATCATCATAATCACCATATTAAAGAATTTTATATCTAATGAAACACATATATCTTCGGAAAACATGTTGTTATACTCAATAGAATGCCTAAAATGTATGGACAAATTGGGAACATCCATCATCCATGTCACATCCAGGCCTCTCCCACGAGCCTTTGTTTTTCAGGGATTTCATGCCCCAAAGAAGAGGTTCTACCTTCTTCGGGTCCCATCCATGCCTCCATTATCATGAACCACATCCTTAGGTGTCTCATCACCCTACCAAACAATGTGGACTTTGATTCCCACCTACTATGATAAAATGGAAGCCTCCCTGATGTTCAATCCCAACCCCACCATCATCTAAACGTCATTTCCATCCCATTAATATCATCCACGTCATCAAATCATATTTCATCCATCATGGGTTTACTAGGGCCACCACATCCCAGTAAGATCATGTCACCCACTTCCTCGCTGCTTCTAGGAGTATTCAGGAAGCTAACAATTCATATTCCTAGTATTTAATCACATTATTTTCCTTGGTGTACACCTTGATCATATGCCTCATCCCTTTGAACTATGTGAGTTTTTATCCCCATATTATAAACAAGGAATATAGGAAGCCTCGATGAGGTTCAATCCCAAAAAATTGTAATCTTGGTTCCCCCTTCTAGGTGTTCACCATCCCTGATCTTCCCTCAGTGGTGTCCCAATCAGTATTCATAGTTTGGTATCTTCCCTTTTTGGGACACAAAAACCTGGGTCTGTCCTCATTTTGAATTATGATCCATCCATCTGATTCTACCTTTTTGGGATATAGATACATGGTGCGAAATCTTCCACTTACGAGACACACCACCCAAGGTTAGTCATAATTGTTGTTTTAGTCCATAAATCTAGTAATCCTTCTAGGTGAATCCTCCTATGGATGTACCCACACGATCCACTCTCATCATTGTTCTGATCAGTCTGATCTGTCTCAACTAGACATTAAACTTGTGGTATATCCCGTGTTTATTATGGGATTCTAAGGAAAACCTCATTGCCATTCCTCCAGCATATAATTCTGAAAACACCAAGTGGGATTCCCCATGAAGGACCCTAGACCACCCAGATATATGGGGGTGAATCATGGTGTCAAATTCTTCTTTTCTTTATTGGACCTCATTCCCAAATTTTAGGAACTTTTTTAAACATGTATTACTGATATGTGTAGTAATTAAAATATTCCCTTACAGATGGTCAGAAAAATACATTTTACATGTTTCGCCACTAAGAGCTACATACAAGGACCATATGCTGATAGTTTTTGGGTCGTGCCTAATTCCACTATTCATCACCGGTTGTGGATTATGTTGGTTTGGGCATAATCACATTTCCCTAGCCTCACTACCTAAATGTTTAGGGATATCACACTGCTTACACTCAGTCACTCCCGTTGACCCCGATTGTCTCACTTCCTTGGGTGAAGTCCTACTCAATGTATAGTCATGAAGGTCTCTTCAACACATAAGCATGAAAGTCTTTGTCTCCTATTCACCATGAAAAATTTCCTACATCAGAGTCCTGAATTGATGATATTTTGTATTTAATCATCTTCTTTAGTCAAATAAATGAATGCACTAAATCACATTCTTCTTTTCTTGGCCAGAAACAGAAAATCCTATGTGATTGATTAAAAAATTAAGATCATCTCGGCTAAGCATCATCACAATTGTACTTCCTTGAATAATTCACAATCCTCATTTGGTAACACTCTGTTCTAATTATTCTTTTATTCCATTAATTCCCAATAACCACAACTTAGTGTATTGGTATACATCATTCTATCTGTGCAGATCTGAGTTTAGTTGCATGTATTTTTATTCTTCTCTTCACAAAGCACCGTGAAAGTGTTAAACACCAGGCATGTGTCTGTGGTACTACGTCTCTTCATAAAACTAAATGGTTAATGTTACTTCCTTCTTGATGAAGCCGCTTATAGAGTGATAAGAACATATCAATGGCAGTAGGGACCCCCAAATTTTTTTATACCCTTCTTGGTGTCTTTCGAATAATATTATAACCTTGCGTGTAAAAAAACTTTTTGGTGAGTAAAATCCTTTTAGTACAACTTTTCTATTTCATGCAGGACACCTATTTTTTGTGCAACACTCTCTTTTTCACACAAAACTTATTTTTTTCGCACACCACTCTATTGTTTAATTTTTCCACATGTCAGAGCTCAGTATTTTTCTATGTGTTGGGAATTCATGAATGAGACGGGGTTACTTATTATATATATGAATTTTGTACCTTATGCGTAAAACCCCTGTCTATCATATGAAACTGTCTCACTTATTTATATTATGTGAACCTTCCTTTATTTTCACGCAACACGTGGATTTTTCTCACACCTCTTGAATTTTCCATTTTTCATCATTCTGAAAATGAAGCCTCTCTTGTGCTTAAAACTTCAAACCCACAATTTTTGCAAAAACAATTTTTTGCATAGAAGTCTAATTTTCAACATATATTTTGCGAACATCTCCAATTTTTAATTTGCATATTAACTTTTTTGATTTTTAGTATTTTTGATCTGAGGCAATACTTATGATAAAAAACTCAACCATCTATTTCTCATACAATATTTTTCCGCGCCCATTTCCATTTTCTCACACACATATTTGGTTTTTCGTGCACCTCTATCATTTTACAAATATTCATGTGCTGATCTTTAAACTCCACTGGCTCTCAAAAAATTATGTCATTTTGTACCTTCTTCATAATATCTTTTTAAAATGTCATATCTTTTCCCTATCATTCAGCAACAACAGTCTTTCCAATCAAATATAGAATATGACAGAGAGTATCTTTACTCCCTCATTCCTTCATTATCCTTGTATTGCAAGTTCTCCCAACATATGATATTTGGGAAATACAGATTATAAAATCATTGTCGGATTTATATACAATGTGTAATGCATGTCCATATCAGAATTCCAATCCCTTTAGCACTCTCTCTTCTTATTTAACCTTCATTCTCAACTTCATGAAAATCATATGATTCTATTCTTTAAGTAAACTTGTGCATGGTTCTCATGAAAATATGAATAATTACGTGGTGTTTTTAAAATCCTCATTTTTCTTCAATAATCCTCAGATGGATGATACATCGCCATTCTTCATTGTTCTAAACAATGTGTCACCATTGACACAAGTTCTTTGAAATTGGGATTAGTTCAACAATCATCTGACTTTCCATTCTTTCATCTCATTAGATTTATTCATCATCTCCATCATTTTTATCATCATTGAAAACTATTTAAATCAAATACATACTTAAAAATAGAGTGGTCCCAACAATCTGCGACTTTGTATTTTGTTAACAATAATTTAAAAATATCATAAAATGAATACATCAATGTGAAATTGAGAATATTCCCTCTCTACTATACTTTTCAAACATTCATTTCACATTCTCCTCCCTTATTGATAGGAAATATAAATTTCATGTTAGAAAGGGTATCAATTCACACATAAAAAATGTGTAATCAATCAATTTACTCTACGTCAACTTAAGAAATGATTTGTGTAGAAAACAGGTGGATTTTATTTAGGAATCATAGATGTCCATTGTCTTCTAATCATGATATATAATGAGATGATAAATAATATATTTGTCTTATTGAAATTTACACTTTCATTCTATGTTGTGTATAATATCTTTGATATAGGATTATCCACCTAAAACTCCTGCACTATCTTCAACAATCAGATTAAAAACATTCAAGTGCAATTGAAAGGATATGTGATCATGGGGAACGTCCATTGTTCTTAGGTCAATAATTAACATTGTTACTCCCCCATTGTAAAATAATTCTTATTTTTAGTAACCACAGTTGAGAGATGACAAAACATTTACAATGATATGATTCTCATATAATCTTTAGAGTAGTTGAGTTTAATTCCAACTGATGTTTATACATATTGAAATAATAACTCTGGATGCTTCTTAATGTTTCTCCCCCTCAATGGAACACTTCTCAGCATTTAATCTTAGGATCTCCCCCTGATATCTTGCTTCACCTTCAATTCCATGTATTATAAGAAAAAATACAATACACAAAAATTTAAGTGAATAAGTTGGATCCTCCTTTCACAATCAATGTGAACAACAAGGTTGAGATTATTTTCTCAACCCAGATGCTCCATTCTTCACAGTTTCACAACTAATATTCAATGATAAATGTGATTGTTCGGACATCACAACTTCTTTTATCACTTTGTGAGTGAATCTTCTCTCTTCAAGGGATTCCAAATCATTAGAATCTCGTAGTGCAACTTTCATCTTCTTGAGGAATTCTTGTTGGGATGGAATGAATTCAAAAAACTTTCTAACTATTTGACCATCCTTGTTTCACCACCAAAATAGATCTTTTCATCTTCATATAGAATCTCCTTTTTGTTTTTAGAACTAGACATATCCTGTGAATCTTCCATTTTCCTCATTCTTTCGAAATTTTTGGGCAAACCACCAATATATCATTACAGACCGAGGCATTTAGATTATATCTTCATCGTCGATTCTATTGAGTGGATTCCTTCATAGTGTATCTTTTGGATGCACCACCCTTTACCTTCTTGAATTTAGTATCCAATGACTTATCAAATTTATTCCTTGGAGTCTTCTTGGGAGAATTTGTTTTTACAAAATTATGATAACTACTTTCCAAGTTTGCTACTACATTCATAGCCAGCTTCTGTGATCCTCTTTTCTTATCTGCATTGGGTACCTGTTGAGATGAACATGCACCATTCTTGTGACCACTCTTATTTCACACATCACATAGGTTATCTAAAATTCCAATTATATTTTCAATCTATATATGGTTTTTTATCTGTATATATTTCTTCTTCTTCTATTGATTTCCCTCCCTTAAGATGGGCTTTTTTGTGATTTTACATTTAAGGGAATATACCAACAATATAGTGCACAATTACCAAATCTGTTACAGCACTACATTGACCAATAAACAATGACTTCTTGATATATTCTTTATAAGGTTGTTGAGTCGTATTCATGATATGTTCTGATCTATGTGGGGAATCAAATTCAAAATTATTCTTCATATACACCCTAGCTACAGCGGTATGTATCTCATCACCTTTCCTCATTCATACTTGTCTAAAATATTTCTCCCATCCTATAATTTTTATAGAAAAAAATTTAGAAACCTGAGTACTATATGGCATGGATGGTACCTGAACTTTCTCAGCTGATTGTGATAGTTCAATGAGTGATGAAATGATATTATTAAAAAAATTTGGATTTCAATCACCCTTAGAATATCCCAATTAACATTTAATACCAGTAGAAACTATCTCATACTTTTTTGAAGTCTCAATATGTGTCTTCTCAAGGTTGGCACACTGAGCATCCAATTTTAGACATTACATATTGAGGATGTCTTTTTGGTATTCAATCATAGTCATCTTATCTTTTCAATACTTATTTATTCTATTAACATCATATTCATGATTTTTAACAATGTTTTGTATCAATGATTCATGTTCCTTGAATTTCATGGAAATTTCATCCAAACATAAAATCTTGACTTCAGTATTATTCATCAGCTCATCTTCAAGTTAATGGATATTTTCTTATAGAGTCTTATTGACACATTCTTTCTTTTCAAAGACTTCAATCTATCTGGAGAGCATTAAAAATTCAGAAATTATTCCTACTAATTCATTTTCCACATTATCAACTTCTCTTTCCAGTCAGATGATCTCATCCTATATGAATTTAAATATTCTACAAATAACAACAACTCTTTCATTATGAATATCATAGAGATAGGTTCTTAATATCTCTTGATCACTGGAAAGCTTAGGTGAGTTCAGAGTTTGATCAACATCACCACTTTTGTTAGAATCATTGATTTTGGTGGTTATGTGAGCCACCTGTTCTTTACATTCCAAGCATGATATTTATTAATAATTGGAAGGACATGGAGAACCAGATACTACCACTTCGTTAAAAAATATGGATTCTTTAAATACATGTTCTCCTTCATTTCTGTATATGTCAAGGTCTTACTGGATATAAACTTCTTCTCATAGGTATCTAAATCTTCATCAAAATTGCACTTAATTGTTGACACATGAATTAAAACATAAATCCACACCTAGTTAAAATTACTATTGAGTATCCAACATACCTGAACCCTTCACTCTGATACCAATTGAAGGTACCTGGACCACCGTGAGAGGGGGGTGAATCATGGTGTCAACGTTTTCTCTAATTTTTTTGATCGTGTTCCCATGCTGGTAATAACATATTTAGACTAGAATTATGGATATGTGACATAATTAATACATTAACTAGAAGTAGGTCGGAACAACACTTTTTATATGGATCACCACTTAGGGATATGTCCAGGGATCATACGCCGACATGTTTTCGGTCGTACCTAATTACACTATTCATCACTAGTTGTGGATTACATAGTTTTTGGCACAATCACATTGTACTAGGCTCACTGCCTAAATGTTCATGGATAGATCATTGCTTCCCTTGGGTCACTCATGTTGACTCCCCCTAGATCATTGAATTGGGTGAAGTCCAAGTTAGTTTATAGACGTGAAGGTATCTTCAAAAGATATGTATGGAAGTCTTTGTCTCCTATTTAACATTAATCATTTCATGCATAAGTGTCCTGAATTGATGCTATTTTGTATTAAATCATCCCCTTTAGTGATATAAATAAATGCAATAAATATCTTTCTTCTCTTGTTGGATAGAATCCGAACATCCTATCTGATTTTTCACAAAAATGAAGATCATCTCTGCTAAGAATCATCGCAATTGTACTGCAACCAATAATTCAAAATCATCAGTTTTGCACACTCTATTCTTCATCTTATTTTATTTCTTTAATTCCCAAAACCAACACCATATTGTGTTGGTACACTTCCTTCTTTATATGTAGATCTGAGTTTAGTTGTATGTATTTTTCTTCCTCTCTTCTCAAAGAACAACATGGGTGTTAAACACCAGTCGTGTGTGTGTGTGACTACTTATCATCATGAAACTAAATGGTTCACGGTACATTCTTATTTTAGAAGTCACTTCGAGAGTTCTAAGAACCTTTCAAAGGCCTACAAGACCCCCAAATTTTACTCACACTCTTATAGTTTTCTGGCACTCAAAATTCTAACCTTGTGCTTAAAAAACTTTTTGGTGTGTAAAAGCCTTTTCGCACAACTCTTCTTTTTCTTACAGAACTACCCTTTTTCGTATAAAACATTCTTTTTCTTACATCACTTATTCATTTCACATTCCACTCAATAAGTAAATTTTTCTATCCGTCAGACCTTAGTATTTGTCTACGTCTCGAGCATCCATGAATGAGAGGGAATCCCCTCTTTTATATAACCATTGTTGACCATGCGTGTAAAACCCCATTCCTATGCATAGAACTATCTATCACTTATTTATATTAGAAAAACGTTCCTTTATTTTCATTCAACACTTGGTTTTTTCATGCACTTCCAGACTTTTACATTTTTCATCATTTTAAAATTGAAGACTTTATTGCACAGAAAACATCAGACCCACATTTTACGCACAACTAAATTTTTTGGAAAAAGATTGATTTTCCGTGCACATTGTACGAGAATCTTCAATTTTAGTCCACCTCATGACTTTTAAATTTTTTTGTATTTCTGATCAGAGGCACTACTTGCACGAAAATAACTCATCCAGTAATTTCGCACACACAAATTTCCATGCCCATTTACATTTTTCTGCTCATATCTCTGGTTTTTTGCTCACCACTTTTCTTTTCAAAATATTGAAATGTTGATCTTAAAACTCAACTTTTAATCAAAATATTATGTCATTTGTTAACTTGTTTGTGATACCTTTTTTCAAAGTCAAATCATTTCCCGATCATTCATCAGCAACAATATTTCCAATCAAAATGAGAATATGACTGACAATATCTTTACTCATCTCTCCTTCATATGTCTTACATAACAAGTTCTACAAACATTTTATATTTGGAATATAAAATTTGGAAATTCATCATAATATTTTGATACAATGTGAAATGCATGTCCATATCAGAATTCCAAGACCTTCCACACTCTCTCTTATTCTTCAACCATTATTTTCTACTTCTAGAAAATCATATGATTCTGTTCTTTATGTAAGCTCTTCCATGGTTCTCATGAAATCATGAAGAATATCATGGTCTTATTCATATCTTTATTCTTCTTTAATAATCTTATGATGGATGATACCTCACCATTCATCATTGTTGTAAATAATGTGTCAACTTAGGCAAATGTTCATTGAACTTAGGATCAGTTCAACAATCGTCTGAATTTCCATTCCTCTATTTCATTAGAGTTATTCTCCATATCTTTCATTTTGATCTTCATTGACAACTATTGACATCAAATAAGACAATATACACAATGTGTTCCTAACACCCCAGGATTCCACAGCCTCATGAAATCCTATCATAAGGGGAATATCCGGGTGTACCAGTGTTCCAATGACTAGACATGCCATTGATGCCCAATATGACTACTCCTCTGACTGAAGGTTATGGCCCTTAATTTAACCCATGTAATTTACTTATAAGAGAAATTTGATTAAATATATATCAAAAAGATATGGTACCGAGAATAGTTTTACGAACAATGTGTTATTATTTTAGGGAGACCCATACTAGGTGAAGAATTCTGAGGTGGAATCCAAGAAGGATAGGTTGAAATCCCATCATCCTATTTTTATCAAGAAGAAAAAATCATTGAATAAGTGATGGATTATGCCCACCTTTGGAAATATGGAATGTGTGGAATCAATAATCACGTCCCCATAAACGGATGTGCATGCCCATACGAAAGCGTCAGAAGCATCCCCTCTATGGTACATGTCTTTTGGCTCACACTTTAGTGATCCCAATCAAGAAAACATCATCACATTCAACAAATATATAAATAACAATGATGAAGGTGTTATTATTTTCTATTATTCCTTTAATATATTTGTTATATTGACTCTAGATAATGCAATTTCATTAGATTAGATATATTATGAACAACATTATATGATCCATAAATTCCATTAACAGTTTCAAATATACCTGCATCAAATGATCAATATATTTTCAATAGTTTTTGAAATTACATAATCGTCGTAAGGTATTTTGGTTCATACTGTAACGTACGATATGAAGGGTATATTCAGTTTTTCTTAGTCATAATATATGAATGTTGGATATTGTATGGTATATTATGAATGAAACTCCTAGTTTTTTACTAAACCATAAGGTCTGATATATTATATTGTAATCTATTATTTAATCTCAAATTTTTTAAGAATATATTATTATTCCATATTTATGATATAGGTGATATTATAAAATATGATTGGAGCCTTACGAAAATTTCTATTATAAGCTATAATAACAATTTTAGACTATAACTAATATTCCCATTACAAATCCTAAAATACAATATAGATTTACAGTGTAAAAAAATAGTTTTTCTTTTATTTTATAAAAATACTAAAATTTTAAAAATTTATAAATATTTTTAATTGAAAATATGATATTTTTATGCATAAGTTAAATGTGACATTTTCCTATCTGTGTTTCATGTTTCAAAAAATAAATAATTTTTTTTATTCATTTCTTAATTGGAATATTTATATACAGAAAATGTTTATAAAATATAAATTTTCTGAGTTATTTAATTTAAGTGATAAAATTATTCTTATAAAATATTCTATCAGTAAATTCAATGTTAGGTATTAAAGAAAATATTACGTTTTCATTTACGTTTACTTTTATTAATAATTAATGTTATATGTTAGAATTTTTCCAGTGAATATAGTTTATTCAAATTAGTTTTAAAGTTATTATTAATTGAATTCCCATTTGGGTAATTTATCCTTGGGTATAAATACTTTAGGATAGACTTATCACTAGCATAGTGGCATATACCTTATTCTATAAAGGTTGGGGTTAACTTCATACAACATCACTCTTACTCGTGTGGTGATTAAAAATCTCAGATAATACTAAAACATTCCATGAAAACTATATGTAACTTTTGTGTAAATATGGTTGGGTAATATTATTAGATGAGTACCAAGAACAATGTATTCTGTAAAAGGATACCCAATAGTATGGTCTGATCATATTAATTTGGTTATTGTAATAAGGATTCCAAAACTAAAGACTTAGAAGAATTCATATATGAAACAATAAAACATGAGATGATAAATATTTCATGATATGATATAATTGAGTATAATATGCAAGTGATTTATATTAAAATTAGTGAGGAATAAAAAGAAAACACATAAAATACTAAAATATATTTTAATTATAAATCACAACATGTCAATATTTCGATCATCCAACAAACATGGTTTTTCCATAGTAGGGTTCCCATGTTTTATCTTGTTTAAGACAATGTTGAAATGGTTATCCTTAAAAATTAGGTAACCAAATCCCACTCTATGATTTGGGTAACATTTGGTTTGGAATACCTAAGAGCTAGGATACTATAAGAATCACTACTAAAAATTGAGGCAATTCCCATACCTCTATACCAATGGTTTTCTAGAACCATTGGTATAGAGTATTTTCCATAATCTTATACAAATTATTTTTAAAAACCATTGGTATAGAAAACAATATACCAAATGTTTTTAAAAAACTGTTGGTATATGTTCTTCACATAAAATCCATGGCCTACCCTCCTCCCCTATTCACCCACGATCCTCAATCCTGCATACCCTAAGCATCAGCTGCCCATATCTTCTCTCCTATAGATCGCCCCTTATTAATTAATTTATTTATTTTTTTTAAAAAAAATTGAGTTCCATATATTTATCCTCTTCTTCCAATAATCATTTTCATTTTTTTCTACACATAAAATCCTAAAAGGGATACTATTAGATCGTGATTCTTCCTGAATCATTTAATAATGGGTTTTTTTTATTTTTTAGTTTTTTATAATTAATGTGACTTTAATATACATATATATATTTATGTATATAAAATTAGTTATTTTGTACTTTATCATAATCCAATATAAGTTATCTATTCTAAAATATATATAAATTGGTTATGAAAATAATTATTTTAGTAATATTTTTTTTAATTTATTAATGGTTCTAAAATTATACAATTAATTATTTTATTTTTATAATTTAATGAGAAAAAAATTAGAAAATGAATTTCAACCTAATAATATATATTATTTGTTTCATTTTCCATGTATATACTTTTATTGGGTCATTACTTGTCTGCATAAATTATAGCATATGTCATATCTAAATCTTTTTTTTGGATAGCTACTAGTATGGTTTGATGAATTTCATATTAAAATAATTATTTGGATTATTTTATTAAAAATTATTTTTAGACATGTGATACTAAATATCATCTTGATTCTATTCTGAATGTTTCTTTTGTAAAAACATAGGCATCAATGCCATGTTTTGTTGTTTTTGGGTGATGAATTTTATTAATCATGAGTAAATATTTCCAATGATAAATGTATATCTATATAATTGAATTTTACCATATTAAAAACAATTATTTGGCAAATAAACATTTTCCTAAAGGATTATTTTTATAATTAGATTTTATTTTTTTTTGTATATTCCATGGATTATAATTTGTTTCATTTGTTATTTTTATGCATCAGATATAGAATATGTCATTTTTTTAATTTTTTTTAGCTATATACTTCTATGATATGAAGACATTCGTGTCCAAAATTGGTTGTGATGAATCTTTAGATTATTTTTTACTGTGTTGATATTAATATAACATTTTTACTATAATAGATTTGATATAATCTGGATGTATTATTGTGATCATATCACAACAGAGTTTCAAATGAATATGGATTCTTTTTTTATTTAAAAATGCCTCAGAAGGGCATCTTATATGTTTTCCATGTTATAATTGTGTTGGAAGACATTTTTTATATTGGGAATAAGTAAGTTACGATATAAAAAAGTTTTATTTCAAAAAAAAAACTATTATGTTTGGTTTCAAAATTGAGAGATGAGATAATATTCTATTATTCATTTATGAATTGAATGGAGTGGAGTATAGAATTAGATATTTAATTGGTTTCCATTTCTATATCATCATAAAAAATATAGTATGCTAATGCAAGAAGGAAATGATTTTAATTCACATTAGGAAAATATTAAAAATTATGAAGTTGAAATAGTGAAATCATTAATGGTTGATTATAGGATATCTATACATTGAGAATGTACGAAAATTATAAAATTTTAATTTTTATTATTTATATATCATAGAAAACGCATTTATGGAATTTATAATACCACCATTAATTATATTTTAACATTTTTTTCGAATTAATTCTTAGTAATTCATATATTAAGGAAAATCATTTTATGTCATGGAATTTAATTATGATTGATGGATTTTCAAATAATATAATTAATTATTACACAAAATCTTGTAGCTTATTTTGAGAGGTAATTGTAGACGTAAAAGATTGAAAATATTATGTTATATCATGATAGATGAAAAATGTTTATGTAACACTATCTTATGTTCCACATATTGTCATTTGACACATTCCATTGATTTCTAGGCTTTTAAATATATTCATTTCTTCTGAAATATGAAGAAATATGTGATGGCGTGATTCTATGTGAATTCAAGATATCAATGAGATGGTTCATCTTGCATATGGATTATAATACTGAAATTTGATGCACAACATCCAGATATTTCAGCTGAGGTGAGTAATGTTAGGTTGTGTTTGTCCTATATTAGTTTCAATATATTTTGTAATATAGTTAATTTTCATAGAACATGGCTATTTTTTATTCATGTTTATAATATTAATCTGATTTTTTTATGAGAAACCATTCACTTTATAGAGAATGAAAATATATGAACCTTTTAATCATAGAATGTGGGTGTTCTCACATTCTATACATATCCTCACAAATATCCCATTTGTGTGTTGTTATTAAATATAATATAAATTTTCTCCCTACTTATTAAATGATTTTTGTTAAACCACAAAGGTAAAACTACCAGGTCCAATTTTTATGACGACTACATGATCTATAATACTTAAATATCTTATTAGTTTTAGTTTTATGGAGCATAGAAAAAAATTTATAATGGGTCCCTCATAAGGGATTAATCGTTAGAAGTTAAATAATACTGATGAAAATAAAAAACCACCACAAAACAATTTAGGAAATATGTTTTTCATTAGGAAATGATCATATGAAATAAATAAAAATCCAGAATATTGGCACTGCATCCATTTTCTATTAGAAAAATAAATGTAACATTTTGAGAAGGTATATTGTTCAACCAATTGTTTACATCATTGTTTAGACATAATGAGTATTGAGAATAATATATGTGAATTGATTCTTTCAATTATTCTAAATATCAAGGGGAAGACTAAATATGTCTTATGATTTCAACAAGACTTGTTAAATTGGGGTATTTGACTTGAAATCCAACATATGCGTGTCGATGTAGTCAAATGGAAAGTCCCATGTGATTCTAAAATGATGAAACTATGACAAACCTGCTTTTATTATAAACTAAAACATGATTTAATACATAAAACATCACTTGATACAATAAGAAGATTGAGAGGTTTAATATTTTTAGCACTTAGGATCATTAAATAAAAACTTAAAACATGAAATACAACATCTTTATTGAAAACTTCCTTTACATGACCACTACATTCCCTCGTACTTAGCATTTCATGGGATAACCTGAGGACATGCATAAGAAAAGGGTGAGCTATAAAGCCCAGTAAGGGAGTAAACATGGAATAACATGAGGAGTACAATACAAGTTAGACAATAAACATATCAATATATCATAAAAGAATCATGAACATAAAGTCATGAAAAAGCATGATAATAATAACATGGAAATGTGGCGACAACAATTAACATGGAAGTAGCCTGAGCCAAGGATCATTGCACATAGAGCTTGAGTAAATACTCATAGCACATGAAGAACGAGTAAAACCATGTTGCAATTGAATTATCATGAGTCAACACTCACTGCACATGACGTATCATGATACTGTACTTTACCCAATGCATTGGAGCGCTATAAGGGCGCACCCTTCTTAATCATTTCATTTCATGCATAAGTGTTCCACATGGATCATAAAACATGGATTCATAAAACATAAACATTTATTCAACGATAAAGGAATTTGGAATTAATACATGAAACTTTGTAATAAATATGTAAAGGTTCATAAAGGTGGATACCCATGATGGAGAAATGGGCATGGTATCCACTAAACAATGGCATTGGCTTAGAAAACCGGTGCGATTTCAGCAGCGTAACGGCGTGACATAAGAATTCATAAAAATGGTTGATGAGAGAGAAATGGGTTTCTCATCATATTTATATGTAATGGAAAGTAAGAAGGTCATATTGATATTTGTCCCAACAATTTTAATGGAATTTAGATTCATGATACAAAATTATTGCTTGAATGTAAAAGAAGAGAGAGAAGTTCCTTTCAGAATTTCGGCATAGTAACAGGTGTATATGGGAGGCATTTAATGAGAGAGAAAGGGGTCTCCCATAATTCAAACAATAAAAGGGAAGTATGGGGGAGGTTTGAAACCATACCCCAACATTCATAATTGAAATTAAAATGGCAATACAACTTAAAGAAAATTGACAAAAATGAGAAAGGAAGAAAAAACTCTTACTCGGAAGTGTGCTTTCAAAGGGTAAGGAGAGGCTTATGAGAGGCTTCTTGGGAGCTTGGGGCACCTTGGGAGGATTCTAGAGATAGTAGGTCAGAGGTTGGACGAACCCCAAGGGCTTTGTGTGAGGAGGAAGTGGGAGCTTGGGAGGGTTTATATAGGAAAGGTGAGGGAATTCATTATTATTTAGGATTGGTTCCCCTTACATTAAAATAACCAAAAGCAGAATCCATCCCATGGTTTTTTCCCATGATTATTTGAAAAGGGAATAGGAAAAAAATATTTTATATGACCAAAGTCCGATCTTCTTAAAATATTGGGGTTGCTTATGTGGAGGTGAGTCACACTATCATGAAAATTAATTTAAAAAGGCAAGGTGTTGAATATGTCTTGAGGGGTCCATTATGGATTTGAAAAGTAATTCAAACAAACCCAAAATCAAATTATTTTAATGTTAAAACATATATTCACTGAACATAAATATTATAGTATTTTATTACATCACTATTGGGTCATTATGATGTCATAAAACACATTATATATATTTTAACGGTATTTAATTTTTACCCAAAAATTTGACTGTCTCAAAAAATTATGAAAAATTCACCGTTGGATAATTTCGACGTCCTTATTTCAGAAATGAAATTTATTTTATCTAAATAAATTTCTAAATATGTTAATTTTCACTTTTAAAATAAAAACCGACATTTATAATAAATTCACCTGTTTTGACAGAAATGGATTTCAAACCATAAAAAAAAGATTTAATTTCATTCATAAAATTATAAGATCATTTATGTTAATAAAAAAAGAATATATTAATAATATTATTATTTTATTAAAATATTATTTAATTCAAAAATCCCTTAATTTAATAAAATAGATTTCTTAATTTAATAATAACTAAAAACACCATTTGTACATTAAAAACTATTTACAATGTATCAATAATTACTAGAAATTATATTCATTATTATATACAAAAAAATAATGTATATGAACATAGTACTACTTATTTGTTACATAACCCCTTAAAACAGCCGCATAAGACCTAAGGGTAAGGTGTGCGATGGTGACAGACTCTTGGGGTGGCTCGAATAACATCGCTCGAGTGGTAATTTCAATCAACTTCTACTTTTCCCATAGACAGTCACGTTCGAGATTGACATGATGAAGCTCAGCTTGGGCTTGGTCGAGGGTGAATCCCAAAGACGCCATCTCTTTTCAGAGCTCTGAAAAATGGGCTTTGTATGGGAAAATTATACCGGATGAGGCCATGGCTTCCTTTGTCTGAGTAAAGTTGATTTGTTAAAGTCCTATATTTATACTAATCATGTGATTACTGTTCAACGACTATATTAGAAACGGTCAAAATCTATAACATAAAACCAAAGAAGTTGACATCTTATAAAAATATTTTTCATAAATAGACATTTAACTGGATCACGAGGGATTTTCCATTAATGAATCTTTGGGCCGTTACAAAATTCCCCCCTTAAGAAATTTCACCCTTGAAATTTTCCTTTTCCCACACTAAAAAAAATGTGGGTAACTCAGCTTCAACATATCCTCTGATTCCCATGTTTCTACAGAAAACTTTTGTTTTCTCCACAACACCTTGACGAGGGGCATTGTCTTTTTTTTCGTAGAACATTTTCTCTATGATCTATGATCTTTACATGTTGCTCTTCATAAGAAAGATCATCTTCCAATTGTACCACCTCAGAAGCGAGTACATTTGAAGGGTTCGGTATGTACATTCCTAAGAGGGATACATGAAAGACATCATGTTCTTTGGCCATAGTAGGTGGAAGTGTTAGTCGATAGGCCACAACCCCGACATGATCAAGAATCTCGAAGGGGCCGATGTACCTTGGACTTAACTTCCCATTCATTCCAAACCTCATGACCTTCTTCCATGGAGATATGCGTAGAAAAACCACGTCTCAAACTTTTAACTCAAGGTCTCATCGATTATTATCTGCATAACTCTTCTGTCAACTCTAAGCTGCCTTGATATGCTGCTGAATGGTTTTTACTCTCCACCATTTCCTCGACCATTTCTGGTCCAAGCATCTTACGTTCACCAACCTCATCCCAACATGTCGGTGTTCTGCATCTTTTCCCATACAGGGCTTCATGTGGTGGCATTTGGATGCTCGAGTGGAAACTGTTATTATAAGAGAACTCAACCAAATGAAGATGTTGATCCCATCCTCCTTTAAATTCTATTGAGCATGCTCTCAACATATCCTCAAGTGTTTGGATAGTCCACTCAGATTGGCCATCAGTTTGAGGATAATAGGTCGTACTGAAGTTTAGTTCAGTATTCAAAGCATGTTGAAGACTCTTCCAAAACATAGAGGTGAATCTTGGATCTCGGTCAGACAAAATAGATTGTCGTACTCCATTCAAGATTACCACTTCCATGATATATATCTACGCCAGTTGATCCAATGAAAAATCCTCATGAATAGAAATGAAGTGTGCAATCTTTATAAGACGATCCACAACAAACCAGATTGCATTGTTGCCTTTGGATGTCCTCAGAAGTCTGGTAACAAAGTCCATGGTGATGTTCTCCCATTTCCATTTTGGTATGGGCAATGATTGCATCATCCCCTTAGACTTCTTCCTCTCTGCCTTCACTTGCTGACACACCACGCACTCTGATGTATATTCAGTGATCTCCTTCTTCATATTATCCCACCAAAGGTTTTCTCGGAGATCTCGATACATCTTTGTGGTCCCTGGGTTAATAGAGAAATTTGAAATTTGTGTGTCATCTAAAAGTTCATTATTCTGCTACGGACTTGATGGAACACATAGTCTTTTCCCAAAACGTACAACACATTTTTCATTAACATTAAACTCTGATGATTTTCCCTTTTTGATAGCTTCCACTTTTTCATGAATTCCCACATCATCTTATTGGGCATCCTTTAACTTTTCCAAAAGAGGCGGTTGAGCAATCATTTCTGAAAGGATTGATGATGTTCCCTTTTCTATGATTCCCATGTCCATCTTCATCAAGTCTAATAAGATTGGATCCTTCTCAATTCTCATCATTGATAGAATCACTGGAACCTTTCTACTTAGGGAATCTGCCACCTTGTTCACTTTCCCAGGGTAGTAATGTATTGAACAGTCATAATCTTTGATGAGCTCTATCCATCTTCTCTTGTGAATATTATGCTCTTTCAATGTGAATATATTTTTATGACTCTTGTGGTCAGTATATATCTCACATTTCTCTCCATAGAGATAATTCCGCCATATTTTCAAGGCAAAGATCACTACCGCCAACTCCAGATCATGCGTTGGATAGTTTCTCTCATGTATTTTCAACTGTCTTGAGGAATATGATATCACTTTATCATTCTGAATCCGCACACAGCCTAATCCCTACTTCAAAGCATCACTGAATACCACAAAGAGTTCCCCACATGTGGGTAAAGTGAGCACGGGCATAGTGATAAGGCTCCTTTTAAACTCTTTGAAGCATTCTTCTCATTCATTACTCCAAGGAAACTTTACTCCCTTTCGAGTTGTCTTGGTAAGAGGGTTGGACAATCGTGAGAAATTCCTCACAAACCGTCGATAATATCCAGCTAACCCCAAGAAGCTAAGGATATCCGTTACCGATTTTGGCCTCATCCATCCCTCAATTTCATCTGTTTTGGAGGGGTCCACCGATATCCCATTTCATGTGATGATATGGCCCAAGAATGAGACCTCCTTCAACCAGAACTCACACTTGTTGTACTTTGTATAGAGCTTCTCCTTGTACAAAGTCTCTAGTACTGTTTTTAAATTCTCATCAAGATCCTCCTTGGTTTTGGAGTATATTAGAAATTCATCTATAAGGACTACCAAAAATTTTTCAAGGTAATATCTAAAGTCTATATTCATAAATTCGATGAATATTTCTGGAGCATCGGTGAGTTCGAAAGGCATTACAATGAATTCATAGAGCTCGTATCTTGTACGAAAAGCAGTCTTAGGGACATCATTTTTATTCACCCTTACTTGATAATATCATGAACACAAATCCACCTTGGAGAAGTATTGTTCTCCACGCAGCTGATCAAAAAAGTCATCGATTATTGGGAGAGGATACTTGTTCTTTATTGTGATTTTTTTATGTTCACGATAATCGATGCAAAGACGCATTGAACCATCCTTCTTCTTGATGAAGAGGACTGGTGAACCCCATGGTGAAGCACTTGGGCTTATAAACCCTTTATCCAAATTCTTTCATGTAGTTGTATCTTCAGCTCTTCAAGCTGAACAACAGCCATTCTATATGGAGTCTCAGATAATGGTAGCGCCCCCGGTATATGTTCAATTGAGAACTGAACATTTCTTCTTGGAGGAAGACTAGGCAGTTCCTTGAGAAACACTTCAGAGAATTCCCTCACAATAGGAATTTCTTTAAGGATGGTTTCTTCCTTGGACTCAATCATCTGAGCCAGATACACATGCTCATAATGCAGTAATATCCATTCTTGAGATGATGGAGCTAAATGAGATCCATCTTCCTCCTTACACTTGTAAAGAATAGGGAGTCTATTATCTATATGGAGAGTGATTTCCCTCTCCTGACAATTTATGTTGGCTCTATATAAGTAAAGACAATCCATGCCAAGAATTGCATCAAATTCCACCAGAGGGAGTATGACGAGGTTCGTCGGGAATTCAATCCACAGACTATAATAGGGGCGGAATTATATTCATGGGATGCAATGATTGCCCCATTTACCGTACTCACCGACATCTTTACTTCCATGATTCGTGGTGGTGGTAGGATTGTTCTACTAATCTTTTGAGATATAAAAGAATGCGTAGAACCTGAATCAAAAAGTAATTTCACTATTCTTGAATGAATAACTAGGGTACCTGTCACCACATCGTTGTCAGGGTTCACTTCGGCAGAAGTGATGGAAAAAGCTCTTCCTTGCTGCCTTGGAGGTTGTTGGTTGTCTCTGAAAACCCTTGGATTAGGGAACTAATTTGCAAAATGACCCGGTTCTTTGAATTTGTAGAATGGAACAATGCGTTGAGGTTCGAACGGAGCATTCCTATCCTCTGTCGCAGCCGTGGGTCTTTCTTGCGGACAGTTAATAGCTATGTGCCCTTCCCTTCCACACCTGAAGCATTTTATAGTCCCCTTAAGGCAATTTCCAGGGTGCTTCTTTCCTCACTTTTGGCAAGTGGGGTGATGGATCTTCTTAGAACCATTGGATTTATCCATCGGACCACCTGCATTGGAGTCCACCTTACGCTTCTTGTCCCCATGATACCCCTGTGATTCCCCAGTCTCTATTTCGTCGTTGAGGGCACATCGGAAAATCTCCTCACAGCTGTCGAAGTCACGGATTGCTAATGCTTTCCATAGGTTATGCCTCATCCCACCAAAGAAGTGTTCATCTTTGCATTTGGGGGTAACAACAAAGTCGGATGCATATCATGCAAGCCTTGTGATGTTTTCCCTGTACGCTCCATCTGATTCTTCATCTTTTTTCTTGAGGGAAAGGAAGTCTCTCTCCATCTTAAGATGGAGAGTGCGCGGAAAACATTTATTGAAAAACATCTTCTGAAAATCCTTCCATTCCAACGCCTTGATCTCCTCCTCAGGCTTCATATTTTTCATCATCGTCGACATTTGATCAGCTTCAACCTCTATATGATAAGCATCCAGGAGAACCTTCTCTTGTTCAGAACATTGAAGGATGGAGACTATCTTTTCAATGGAGTTGATCCATTGTTCAGCAATTGTGGGATCAGATGATCCACTAAAAGTAGGAGGCCTCTATTTCATGAATCTCTCGATAGCGACTTGTTCTTTCTTTGGGGGGGGGGGGGGGTTGAATGTTACTCTTGACCCCTGTTTCTATTCAAAACTTGAGTTAGCTGAGAGAGAAGTGTGACAATGTTCGCGAATCCCGCTCCCATTGGATTTGGCATCTCATTAGTACAGTCATCACATCGATCTTCACAAAGGTTGTTAGCCCGAGTCCTCATATTACAGGCCATTGGCTGGAATAAAAGGAAAGTTTGGGGTAACACATAATGGGTAATCCAATGAAAAAAGTTGATGACTTATAAATAAACTTTTATTTCCTTAACTCATTTGTCTATAGGCTTCAATCTAGGATTTTCATGATCTTCTTTCTATCATATATTCGTAGGGGTGTTTTTTTTAATTCCCTTAATAAGGGTTCATACTAAGCTTGTGAATTTATCAAAACATATCCCCCAGGAGTGTCATAACCAAGAGTGTATTAAGGCCCGTTGTCATGCACCAGTTCCCGTTCGAGTGTATCTCAAAGCGGTGTTTTAGGGTTTTACCCCTAGGGTACATCGGTGCCAGAGTTGCATCTACCTGCTCGTATCCAGACATGGATGTATTTGTTTGATAAACCACTTACTCAGTACTTAAAAAAACTTAATGATGATTTTATTATACCTAGTCCTGTATCTAAGGATTTACTAGGGTTTCCTAATCCCATAAATAACTAAACCTATCCTCTGATACCAACTATGACAACCCTGCTTTTATTATAAACTTAAACATGCTTTATGACATAAAACTTCACTTGATACAACAATAAGATCAAGAGTTTTAGTGTCTTTGGGGCTTAGGATCATTAAATTAAAACATAAAACATTAAATACATCATCTTTATTGAAAACTTCTTTTACATGACCACTACATTCCCTCGTACTTATCATTGCATGGGATAACTTGAGGACATGCATATGAAAAGGGTGTGCTATAAAGCCCAGTAAGGGAGTACACATGGAATAACATGAGGAGTACAATAAATGTTATACAATAGGAATATCAATAGAGAATAAAAGATACATGAACATAAAGGCATGATAAAGCATGATAATCATAACATGGAAATGTGGCAACAACACTTAACATGGAATTTGCATGTGCCAAGGCTCATTGCACATTGATCATGAGTAAATCATCATTGCACATGAAGCATGAGTAAACCCTCGTTTCACTTGAATTATCTTGAGTCAACACTCATTTCAAATGACGTATCATGATACTATACTTTACCCATTGCATTGGAGCGCTATAAGGGATCACCCTTCTTAAACATTTCATTTCATGCAAAAGTGTGCCACATGGATCATAAAACATGGATTCATAAAACATAAACATGTATTACACGATAAAGGAATGTGAAATTAATAAATGAAGCATTGAAATTAATATTTAAAGGTTCATAAAGGTGGATACCATTGATGGAGAAATGGGCATGGTATCCACTACACAATGGCATTGGCTTAGAAAATCAGTGCGATTTCGGCAGCGTAACAGTGTGACATAAGAACTCATAAAAATGGTTGATGAGAGAGAAAGGGGTTCCTGATAAAATTTACATGTAATGTACAGTAAGGAGTTCATATAGATACATGTCCCAAAAATTGTAATGGAATTTAGATTCATGATACAAAATTATTTCTTGAATGTAAAAGAAGAGAGAGAAGTTCCTTTCGGAATTTTATAATAGTAACGGGTGTATATGAGAGGCATTTAATGAGAGATAAAGGGGTCTCCCATAATTAAAACAACAAAAGGGTAGTATGGGGGATGAGATAAACCATATACCAACATTCATAATTGAAATTAAAAGGGAAATACAACTTAAAGAAAGTTGACAAAAATGAGAAAGGAAGAAAAAACGCTTACTCGGAAGTGTGATTCCAAAGGCTAGAGAGAGGCTTGTGAGAGGCTTCTTGGTAGCTTGGGGCACCTTGGGAGGATTATAGAGAGAGTAGGGAAGATTTTGGACGAACTCCAAGGGCTTTGAGTGAGGAGGAAGTTGGAGATTGGGTGGGATTATATAGAAAATGTGAGGGAATTCTTTATTATTTAGGTTTGGGTCACCTTACATTAAATTAACCCAAACCACAAACCATCCAATGGTTTTTGCCTATGGTTTTTGGTAAAGGGAAGAGGAAAAAAATATTTTATAATACCAAAGTCATAACTTCTTAAAATATTACGGATGCTTATGTGGAGTTGAGTTACACTCCCATGAAAATTAATTTAAAAAGGCAACATGTTGAATATGTCTTGTGGGGTCCATTAATGCTTTGAAAAGTAAGTCAAAAAAACCAAAAATCACATTATTTTAATGGTAAAACATATATTGGCCGAACATAAAGATTATAGTATTTTATGACATCACTAATGGGTCATTATGATGTCATAAAACACATTATATATTTAAACTGTATTTAATTTTTACCCAAAAATTTGACTTTCTCAGAAAATTAGGAAAAATTTACCATTGGATAATTTAGACGTCCTGATTCCATAAATTTCATTATTTTTATCTAAAAAAAATTCTAAATATTTTAATTTTCACTTTTAAAATAAAAACCAACAATTATAGAAAATTCACGGGTTTTGATAGAAATGGATTTCAAACCACAATAAAAAAATTTAATTGCATTCATAAAATTATAAGATCATTTATATTTAATAAAAATATATTTAATAATATTATTATTATTTTATTAAAATAATATTTAATTCAAAAATCCATTAATTTAATAAAATATATTTCTTAATTAAATAATAACTAAAAACACCATAAGTACTTTAAAAACTATATACAATGTATCAAAAATGACTAGAAATTATATTAATTATTATATAAAAAATAATAATGTACATGAACACAGTACAACTTATTTGTTACATAACCCCATAAAACAACCACATAAGATCTAAAGGTAAGGTGTGCGATGGTGAAAGACTCTTAGGGTGGCTTGGATAACATCGCTCGAGTGGTAATTTCAATCAACTTCCACATTTCCCGTAGATGGTCACGTTCAAGCTCGACATGATGAAGCTCAGCTTGGGCTTGGTCAAGGGCGAAGCCCAAAGAAGCCATCTCTTTTCTGTGCTCCGAAAAATGGGCTTCATATTGGGAAATTCTACTGGATGAGGCCATCTCTTCCTTTGTCTGTGTAAATTGGATTTGTTAAAGTCTTATATTTTTACTAATCATGTGATTACTGTTCAACGGCTATATTAGAAATAGTCAAAAATTTTAACATAAAACTAAAGAATTTGACATCTTATAAATATATTTTTCATAAAGAGACATTTAACTGGATCAAGAGGAGTTTTCCATTAATGAAACTTTGGGTCGTTACAGAAACATTTTTAGAAAAATAAATTTTTAGATGTATGGAAAATATAAATGTTCTTTTTGAATATTCATGAAACTTATCTAAATGATTCCACGTATGCGAGTTGAAAATAAAATTCCTTAAAACTAATAATATTTACATCCTTCACTGTGAATTGATTATAATTTAAATCTAGAATATAATACCCAATAATATAAGGGTCACATGATTTTATTATTCAATTTTTTATAGAGATTGTTGTTATATAATGTTATACATGTATTTCATGATAAAAATTTAGGAAGAGGCACCATAAAATTCTGTGTGATTTGGAGAAATTTTCCCTAAATCACACTTTCATGATGCATCTAGTAGTCCATATTAAAACTAAAACACTTCTTATGATTCATATTTTATTATGTTGTATATATCCTAATAAATAAATATCAGCGATGGGAATTGTTATATCTAGAATGATAATCATCTTCAATGTTCAACTATAAGAGGATATCTAGATCAAAGTTGAATGGATTTTGTTTGAATGTATGTGTCTGATGTGAAGATACAACATTAGTAGGAAAAAAATGAATATGAGAATTATACTAAAATCTGGGCCTCACGTAAAATTTTAATCCAAATAATATAAATTCACGGGTCATATACTTTGGTTATATTTACCCATTAAGAGTGGGATATGGCACATTGCACAGTCTTGTTTAACATTTATTTTTTTGAAAATTATATCATGTTTGTAATATTAATATGTTTTTGTAATATCATACTGAATAATTTCACATATATGTTAAAAATTATTATCATTTTCTTTATTGAACAATGGAAAATTATTATCAGATTTCATACATCTTTTTCTTTGAGATGGAGATAGTCATTTCATAGAAAAGTTCTTCATTCTTGGTTGAAATAAAGGTATGAACATTAATTTTATCAACATAAATTATAATATTAATTTACTTGTATTATTCATATATATTTCATGATGGAGTGGATGAGATTGATAAAAAATTTACCCCAATTAGATTTGTAAAAATATATTTTATTTGTTGAATAATATTTTTCAATTTTTATAATTGATGTTGAACCTAATGTATTATTGGGTAATATATAGAAGAAATCATATTTTTCATAGTTATTTTATTTTAACGTGGCATGGTTTTCTCTGGTTTGAACTATTGTAATTACATTAATTTTGTTTCAAATTGAATGTTATGTTTTATTTATTTTGTTATTTTTTCATTTCATTTAATTATATTTATTTCAATTAAGAAAACAATGGTTAAAATTGTTTTTAATAACATGTATAATTGGTTTTAAATTATAATTTCTAAAACATATTATTTAATAAGTAATCTGAAAACATATTTTTAAAACTATATTAAAAAAATAAATTAATTAATTAGATTATAAAAAAATTAAACTGAGTGTATATAATCAGATGTTATTATATTTTCTATACCTTTTTTGAATTTTTATTAGTATACATAATATTAAAAAAATTATTTAAAAAAGTAAAATTTATTCTCATATAGATTATCAAATACTTGGAGGAAATTAAAAATATTCAATTATTTGATATTTATAAATAACAACTTGACCTAGGGAAGCCTCCACTGGGTCCCTTAGTGAGTATAATAATTGTAATAGTTTTGTTCTACATTAAAATTAATTTCATGTTATTATTCATTAAGAAATTATTTTAGGGTCATTCATATAAAATAAATATTACCTCTACACATCCTACTAGTAAGGTTCAATATTATTATCAATTGAGTTGGGAGGTAATAGAGCTACACGAAGAACCTGTCATACTTATTCCCAACCAGACCCTCCAACAGATATCCCATCAACCACAATTTGTCTTCTTCAAATTTAGCCTCCAGGAATGTTCCCACCTATTCCTCCATCATCATAATTTTCATGGTCTAATTCACATATACCATTCCTATATACTATGGTGTATCCTCATCCATTCTCTCCTTATCCTCCCATCTCTACACTGCCTCCATTTCCTAATCCTATCAATCTATGATCAAATGATTGTGATTCATCAAATTCTATTCCACAATATGTAGATTATCATAAATATTCACTAGAAATGGCACATAATATAGAGGCTATTGATCTAAAATGGAATGTCATGGACCTAGAAGACCAGAGTCAGTGAATTATGTTAATACATTTGCATCATTACAAGGAATCAATTCTCGAAAGACCGATCAATTTAGCAGTCTTGGAAAATTGATTATGTACATGAACATTACATTACAGACTAGTAAATAAAACAGAACATAAATTATCCTTTGAGAACTCTATTATTCCCCTATATTATAACTTCTTATCAATCATAACACACTTCTTGTAATCCTGAGAAAATTAAAATATCGAAAGGGGTGAGCTTAGATGCTCCGTATGGATAGAAATATAGAGGAAACATTCATAAATAAGAAAAATCATTTAAGGAAATGTATAAGACTAAAAAAATCCTTTTAAACATAAACATCATCATAATATTGAAAATATAGAATAAATTAATTCCATTTAATTATTCACATGGATATTCTACTAGTCGAATAATAACATGAAATATCAATAGCCACTTTCATAATGATGGAATGCATAATGCCAGACTTTATAACTACATATTACAGGTATTTTTCTAAGCCTACAAAGAATATTTTGTCAAGGACTTGTGCCAAGACACTAATTTATCTAATGAGACGTACCGATTCATCAAGGATCTATAGCGGGCCCCACCCATCACATACGAAGTCCAATGCATTCCTCATATGAAAAAGTTAAATCATAATATAAACATTCTTATAAAAACTATCGTTCGAAATGCCAATAATTTATCCATAAACCATGAATGGTATACAAATAACACATCTACAGTCAATCTTATCATAAAAACATCAATAAAATATGGATGTTTTGTATCATAATAAATAAACTTTAAATAATTTTAAAATCCATCAATGGATGTTGATATAGACTAAAATGATTTGTAAAACTCATTGAGAGAAATATCACTTTTTCATAAATAGATTTAAATGTCACACAATTTATAAAGTAAGACATTTAGAGACATTTTTGAATCAAATTTTCCAATACCAATTTGATAATTTTGAAAGGAATTAACATTTTAGAAACATTAATTTCAATATAAAAAAATACATAAAAACTATTTTGAAAACATTGACATTAATGGGAATGATTTTGAAGAATAAATATTTAAAATATTTAAAATGATGTTTTAGTAAAAAATAACCATAAAAATAATCCCTTTGAAAACTCATTTATGAAACCTGTACATGGATAATAAATATATCCCTGTAGATACTTACGTGAAAACAACCTCGAATAATAAAGAGGTTGTGAAAATTAACCCTTACCAATTTTGTAACTTACAAAACGTGCACCCCATGAAATAAGTATCAAACAATGAATATGTAAATAAAAATAAATTAAAGTGTATTACACAAATAATACAATTATGTGTAGTACATACCCCACACAAAATGTAATTGTGGCAATATAACAAGAATCTCATGGGAATAAGGAGTAAGATGAAAACCCCTTTCCTTGCACATTACTTTGGTTGAGGTTACGTTTAACCTCATGTATAATGACCATTGTTTGTAATTAGATTATACAAGAACCATATTCATATTTATTATATCATACATTATTCATTTATTACTTTATACTACCTATTTAATAATGATTTTCATGTTAAATTATCATTTTGGGCAATACTCGCGTTCTTTATCGCACCCATTTTAACATTCTATTGTTGACCATATCATTTAGATCATGGTTTAAATAAATCCAGATTACAAACCATGATTCATATATCATATATATTTCCAATATAAATATTTATTATAGATATATATATGAAATGGAAAACAACGTTTATGGGGACGATAGGCCGTACGTATGCATAAATATTGTTTCTCTTTTCATATCACATTGAACGGAAGTAAGTGAATAAGATATTTGTATGTAAATAAATATATATATATATATATATATATATATTTATATTTATATATCTATAATAGCATTATTATTTCATATATTACATACTCATTAGTAATATATATTTTTATAATCGTTGATAAATGGTGAACGTGGAAATGAATCTCATCGCGTCGTGGAGACGGTAATTCGTACGTACGCACGAGCTACAATATAATTTCCTTAAAGGTTTGGAATTGGATGGTATATGAATTTTAAATATACAGTACCATGTTATATTAATTATTTATATGGATATTACTCATCATTTTATTGATCTAAATAACATAGTATTGAATAACAAATTACACCACGACGTGGAGATTGTAATATGTACATATGCACGCATGGTGAAATTATCATTCATAGGATTGATAGAATAATGAATATGGATGTGAGAAATATATAATAACTTCACAATATATATATGGTACTGGAGTTATTATTTTGGTATGGTAATAACAAAGAATGAGTAAGTGGAAGAATAAGAGAACATAAAAGAGGGTGGTGAAATCATTACCTCTTCTTCGGGTTCTTCCTTTTGATTTGATCCAAAGGGATCCTTAGGTCGACTTTATGACCAAAGGAAGGCCTCTAGGATGAATTTAGGATAGTTGGGGGGAAATCTGGGTAGGTTTTGGATGAGACAAATGGATTTGGAGATGTGAATCTAAGAGAAGGGGAAGTGATCTTTTAATACGGGGTGAGGGGAACCTTAGAAAAAACATAAAATTTTATGTTATAATAAATTAATTTTCAGTTTCTAATGGCTCAAAAATGAATTATTTAAAGCATAAGGAGGGGATGGGTCGAAAAATACTAAAAAATTTGGTTTTATACATGTTTTTTTCACTATATTAACCATATCTTTTATATTTAACTCTCAGTTATATAGTTTGACAATTACCATGTCTTTTTGTATTTTAATATTATATGGTTAATAAACATACTAAAACTTCCATGAGACCCCAAGTGGTTAATTAATGACATATAAAAAAGTATTCAAGCCCAATGGATGATCCTTAGATTTTTAGGAATATAATACCAATTAATAATATATTATTTGTTTTAAAAACTCTTTTTTGTCAATTTTGACCCTATTTGGTATTTTGTTTATATAAATTCATAAAGGAATTTTTACATCAAAAAAAATCATTTAGTCAACCCTAACATTTCATTTTAACCTATTAAATTATTGGAATTCATAAAATTTCTCATATAACATTTATTTGTGTATTTTTAATATCAATTATTTTAATATTTTGTTAATAAGGTAATTACTGCATCATCATTGTTTCATAAATAAATTAAATTCTTTAAAGTCTAAAAATTATTAATAAAATAAAATTATGTTGGAAATATTTTTATATTTCTAATTAATATTTATAGTCGAATTTAACTTAAGTGTAACCCTAAATAAAAAACATTTTAGTTATTAAACATTGAATTTAACACTTTTAACTCTTCTTTGGATTAAATAATAATAAATGCTTTAATCTAATCCATGTGAACCTAAATGGTCATATTTTATTCCTAAGGTTGTTTTTTGTCTAATTAATGTTATCCAATAGAATTTAGAGAAGAGTTAGGGTGATAATAATATCATTTTTACCGTTAATTTCCCTATTTACTTGTAACCGTGGTAAATAAAAGAAAAAAGTTACTATTCACCAAATAATATTTTCATCTTATTGAAAGAAATTTTGATTATTGATATCAACCGTGTCTCTATGATTTTTTAAATTCAATTTATAGAAGTGGTATAATTATGTTTTATGCAAATTTGCAAATACTCTTAGGAGGTGGGTTAAAGACGGTGAAAAGTTCAATAAAATTTTATATATCTAATATTATTACAAAATGACTACAATGAATTACATTGAAACTATATAGGTATTTTGTATCAATTTTGAAAAAAAATAAATTGAAATAAATAATTAATTATTTAAATAAAAATTCGGTTTTAAACTATAACCTAGTGTTTTTCCCAATTCATCAAAAATTGAATGTTTTAAGAAACATACCAACAATTCACCCAACGAAAATTATGATATTCCAAATTCAAAATTTAACTCAACTTTATCAAATAGAAAACATATAATTTAATTTATTAATTTAAAAATAATTTCCGTTTTCAAAACCAAATGGCGTATTTTAAGGAAATAATAACATTCAAAAGATTGACACTTATTTATGTCCAATTACAAAGTGAAATTACTTATAGTGACCAGAATTGGATTAAATTGTAAAAATATATTCTATTTATACTTACAAACCATTAAATTTTATAATTTAACACTATAAATTATTTTTATTAAAAAATTTTTTTATAGTTAAAATATAGTATTTTTCACTATTCACCCAAATATGAAAGTTATTAGAAAAACACCCAAAATTTATTGAAACAAAATTCTTATGTCCCGATTCAAAAGAAAAAGTTTATTTTGTCAAATTAAACATATAAAAGTTTCAAGTATTGGATAAAAAAAATGTTCTCCATTAAAAGGCGGTAAAATTTCCTTTTTTTTAAAATGATTCTTTTATCTGAAAAAATGAATTTTTTCTTACATTATGTCTGAGAAACACATAATATAGATTCAAAAATTATAAATATTATATAAAGTTCAGAATTTAGCTAATACTATTCATAACCGCTTTTGAATGGCTAGTGTGGTAAGTCATTGTGCCCTAGAACTCGGTGTTGCGTGAAGTGAAAGTTATTTAATTACTTTGAAAAAATAACGTACTATAAAATATTGGGGTGTTACATTCTTCCCTAATTCAATAAATTGTGTCCTCGCAATTTGAAATTGTTTTTCAAAAATAAATGTTTGAAAATAGAATATACCTTTGTGGGAATACACACATCATAAATTGGGTTAATAAAATTTAGTCTTAATAAGAGGAAATGGGAAATAAAAGGGTCACCACCAAATTATGATCTCAATAAGATGAAAATTGGTTGAAATTAGAGACACATAATTGGATGTTAAACCTAAATATTTTTAGGGAGTGATTGAAGTCATTAATCACAATGAATTGTAAAATTAGGGGCCTCAAATCCATCAAACTATGATGATTTGAAATACCATTGGTTCAACAAAACATAAGGTATTAGGATAACATATTTTTGGTTTTGAAGATCCCTTCCCTAAAGTTTAAAAATTAATTTATCCATAAAATAATATGGAATAAATTATATATATATATATATATATACATGACATGTTGAGTTTCATCATTAATCTAATTCCTACCACAAACTCATCTTTCACTCAAAAGGATTTCAATAAAAAAATTCTATTTATCCTAATCATACAGGTTTCCAAATATAATGCATTTAAAATTAACCTATCACACACATTAAAAAATCTAGATTATACAATACAGGGACATCATGTGTTGCAGTGTTAGGTAATAAATTCCCATCGCAGTATGGTTGTGGGATCGATTCCCATAGCTTTGTCCAACGCGACATATTAGAACACGGTCTCTGTGTTTTCCATTTTATAACAATAACAAATAACCATAACAATAATATCCAATTTCAACCTTAATCCATTCCCACCATTATAATTATCCAAAATACTTCTATCCAAACTCATAGTGTAAATTTGAAAAAGAAGTTAAACACATTAGAGATCATATTTCATTGTAATAACATGTGAACACCTTCATCATGTATTATATCAAAACAGGGTAACACCCTGAATTACCATAAAACCTTATTGATTACATTTATGCTCCCATATCCCTTAAATAATACTAGTTATATTCCTTATATCAAAAATTTTGAATATTCCAACAATGATGGAAAAAACAACCCATTAATTACTTCCCTGATAGTCATGAATGTCCAATATAATTTATCCAAATCAACCATCTCTTCTTCCAAAATTACTACCTCAGTATCAGGATCATATTAAGGATTATCTTTACTCCAACCATGTATTTTCCAAAAATATTAACTATTTTTTGAGTTACTCTTCATAAAACCATATAATCTCATATCCTCAATGAAATATTATTGTAGTACAATCCTTTTTTATATCCATAATTCATATAACTAGTATATCATCAATATAGCACAGAAATGACATTATATTTTGACAACTACATAAGAACACTTTTCATTCCTCTTCATCTGTGGTAGTATCATAACTTTATTATTATCCAATAGCATCAATTGTGGTATACTCAGATAATTTAGACATAGATTCACGTAGATACCCAACTCCTTGTAGATGAAGCATTGTAGACATGAATCATTTTTCTTGTCCTTGCAATCATGTACTTGGTGTCATTTTTCTCCATAATAAAAAAAATCTCTAATTCCCTTAAAGAATTTACCAAGGTTATTCGTTCCATATTTCTCACATATGGGAAATTACTTCTTTTCCCTCTTCCCTTTATCCATCGTTTTCTATTCTATCCTTTTCTCCCCTTGCTTCCCTTCAAAGCCATATGACTCATTGAATTCTGTACTTATCTTATTAGAACATGATACTATTTCTTCAAATGGTGAGTATACATGGGATACTATTTCCATTCTAAATGTTGTATTAATACCATGAACAATATGATCCTTCTTAATCTTTGGATCATTAGTATTGTTGGAGTTCGCATTCCTTCTAGTAGGTTCCATTTCTAAACAATGGAATAAACTAGTTTAGTTTATGAATCAAAATTCATAATTCTGACCTTGTAAAACTATTAACAAATATTGAACAGTTTATAGATATAATCCATAATCATAAAAAACAATTCTTTGAGGATGTATATTCTCATAAACCATTTATAAGGGTTTGTAACGAAAATGAGAATTTTCCTAAGCATATAACCCAGGAGAGTCATAACAAAGAGTGCAGCAAGGCCTGTTTTCGTGCAACTGTTCCCATTCGAGTCTATCTCAAAGCGGTGTTTTCAGGTTTTACTCTTAGGTACATTGAAGTGCCCAGATCAGTGTGAATCACTGAGAGGGGGAGGGGGTGAATCAGTGATCCCTTAAAACTTTTTATTAATTGATTCTTATCAATTAAACCTCTATGGCTGGTTAAAGCCTCGATCCACTCTTCTTGTATCTCTCAACCTTTCCCGAATGATGCAGTAATGAAAAGGCACAGGACACAAGGATTTACAAGGTTCGGCACCAAAGGCCTACATCCTTGCCATGCTCTCCAAGCATGGATTCTCCCATTATAATCTGTTAGTATTACAATGGTCGATACAGCTTCCCACTGTATCTCTCCTGAGTCCCACAGGAGGGTCTTTATACTGCGTCCCACAGTGTTACCAGAGTCCCACTGGCCTGCTCCAGAATCCCACTGAAGACTTCTTCTCCCTGAGTCCCACAGGGTCTTCTCCTGGCTCCTCGAGTCACACGAGTAGCTCTTCTTCTCTTTAAGCTTCTTCAAGTATCCTCAGCAGCCTGGGATAAAGGCTGCTGGCCTTGCTCTTCTTCTGATCACTTGTGGTGAACAGGTCTTCTCGTCTAGCTCGGGCTTTATCACCTTCTTCTAAGGATGCCCCGGCATCTCTCCAATTACTGAATGCTCAGACAAATAATATCTTTATCTTTGGTCTGGTCCAGTCTCAGTTGCACACCACTGATTTAGCACTGTTCACGTGTGCACGTGCATGCATGCATGCATGCACTCTCCTTTTCTTCCTCTTGGTGCAGTAGACCCACAAAGGGCGTAGTCACTTTAAGCACACACCTTCACTGAACTTCACACACTTTATCCAATTGGTTTACACACTTAGAGTGTGTTCTACTTTAGTGTGGGTCTTTCACTTCTTTCTTCTTCCAAGTGTGAACACACTTTTAGTGCACACACTAGGTTCGGCCTTCACTTGTTAAGCACACACAAGTTCTTCACTTTGCACACACTTTAGACTTGGCCTATTCTCCTCTTCTTGTTGCACACACTCACTTTAGTATTCTTTTAGTTTGTTCTTCAAGGTATGCACACACAAGGTCACAGCCCTCGGCCTCTTCAAATGCACACACTTAACCCATAGGTGGTTCTTCAATTTAGCACACACACACTAAGGTGTGGTCTTCACTTCACCCACACAAGGCTACGACCTTTCACTTCCTTTGCACACACAATTTGTTCTTTCTCTTTTAATCTTCAAGTGTGCATACCCAACAAGGGAAACGGCCTCCTTCTTCAAATTGCACACAAAGTGCCTCGGGTACTTCTTCTCCACTTAGCACACACACTATGTGTTCTTCAATATGGGCACACACACAAGGGCTACGGCCACTTGTTTTCTTTTTGCACAAAAAGGCACAAAGGCCTTTCCTTCCCTTCTTGCACACACACAAGGCTACTGCCTTTTCTTGTTTTGTTAAGCACACACGGCCGTAGGGCCTTCTTCTAAGCGCAAGGCACACTTGGTGCAAGGGGAAGCCGCACAAGGTGTGGTGGGCTTCGGTCGCGCAAGCCACAAGGGTGGTACTGCCTCTGGTGCGCAAGGTGCACTAGCCGAGGGGCATGCAAGTGTCACAGCCGTGCAAGCCAAGCGGCCACGCAAGGCCTCGACCAACCGCGGGCATAAGAAGTTGCGGCCCTGGGTTCTTCCTGTCGCGCAAGGGATTAGCGCGCAGGGGACTCTTCACCTCTTTCGCGCAAGGGGTGCGCGAAAGGAACTCCTTCGGGCCTCGGGTGGCACCGGAACACACTGCCGCGCAAGTGGGATGCGCGGGGCAGATCTTCGCGAGGCAAAGAGCTTCACGGGACTTCTGATTTTCAAGAAAGGATCAGCAAGCAACAATGAGGTCTCAGCCTCTCCTTTTATAGGCAGAGAATCCTCAAAACTTCCACGTGATAAATCTTTGAACTCCCGAAAGTTTCGGGTTATCAAGATTTTCCAAATCTTAATTTCTTTCCTCTGTTTCCACGTGGGTTCCCTCTTTATTTTTCTCCTTCACGTGCATGCGATTTATAACGCATGCACGGCCTCTGTTGAAACCCAATCCATGTAAAGGCACGAACTCTCCGAAGCCTCGCACCTTCGGTTTGCTTCGGCTTACCTCGAAATCTTCCATGTGTTGCATGCAAATGTATTTTGAAGCGTGAATGTGATCAGTAGAGCCAGACGATCTCATTGGAGCCTTCGGCTTCGGCAAAGGTGGCCGGGAACTCGAAAACGGGTGCTCGGGAGGCCTCTGGTTCAGCGGCTGCTCGCGGGTGGCTTCGGCTCGAGCTCGAGGAAGGAGACGAGCTCTCGGCCGTCGGATCAGGCGTTTGAGATACATCGGGCGGCCTGGATTAGATCGTGGCGCCGCGGATCAGATGTGCGGCGCAGATCAAGCGCGCGATGAGACGGACGGCGGAGATTTTCTCCCGGGATTTTTTGCGCGTCCCACATCGAATCCTCGCCCGGTTTCTCCGCGGTTATAACCCTGGCGCTGCCTCAACACGCCAGTTGAACTTCTTCCTCCACGGTGCCGCCCCGCACCGTGTTCTCCCTGCGGGCGCGCTCTGCGCCCACTCTGCTCCCTGCGGGCGCGCTCCTAGCGCCCACTATGCCTCCTGCGGGCGCGCCACTGGCGCCCACTATGCACACTGCGCTCCTCCGGGCATGCCCCAGCACCTCTGTGGTGTCTGCGGGTGCGCCTCTGCCACCCTGAGCTCGCCCCACGGGTTCCCCCTTGGGCGTGGCGCCTTAGGCCCACATGAGCCTTGGGGTTGAACCCACAAGGTGCTCACGGGCTGGCCAATTTTTTGGCTAAGTCTTGAATAAGACTTTTTAAAAAACAAAGTCCTCCATGTAAAATGCCATATCAAGCCCTTGTTCCTCATTTTCTTCTTCATTTGAATTCCTCACTCCTACTCAACAAATAATCTTCACTTAGGAGGGAAATGTAGAAGGTTCTTCCTTCAACCGAGCTCCTTAATCACATAAATTCTTCAATAAACTTCAATGATCCAATTAGAGGTCAAGTTGGATCACATTCAATTCATCATGCACTAAGAATTAGTACATGGACTTCATTAGCACCACTTCATCCACTTAGTGATTGTGGATGGATCACTTCAACTCCTCATGCATTGTGAAGACAATGCATGGTCTTCAAGCAATGTTGTGACATTGTATCATCAGGATACAAGTTCTATGAACTTAAAAGAACAGCTCCACAATCGTCAGATTTTCTTAGAGAATGTTTCAACCATCATCTCCTATGTCACTTAGTGAATCTCCTAAGTGACATGAATCTTAGTACCATGGCCATTCTCCTTCATCACCATCACCATCACATCCTTTGACATTCACATCTTGACTCCTTGACATCCATTAAATCCAAGACAACTTCATGCCTCATTGACAACAAATGCAACACATTGCACTTCAATCTCCCCCTTTGTATTTGTTGTCAATACACTCCTTCAGCACATTTGAATGGGTCAATATGTGTGCCAATATTTCTCCCCCTTATTGGAAATCAAATGCAAAGGTGTGGTGTGGTTCTCTTTCAAAAATTTCTTCCTCCCTTTGAAAAGTATTTTCTTGTAAAACACTGAGAGAGGGATGATGTCACATGTTCTTCTTTAGCAAAGAACCTTTAGTCGATCAACTCTAAGTCTACTTGGGCTAGCCCGGTGTAGAAAACAAGAGTGATGTGACCAAGGAATTCAAAGCTGTCCATAATTCTCTACACATGTGAGATCATGCTTAGGGGTTTGAAATTTTTCAGATATTCAATGAATTGCTAAATCCTACACATACTTCACCAAACACATTAGAAAGTTCAAGTGCAAATATAAAGCTCCCCCTTTCATCCATTTGTCTTCAATCAATACTCCCCCTTAATTGACAAGATAAACTCAATTAAGAAACAAGGGATGAAAGTATGATTGGAATACCTTCACTTTTCTGAAGATGATATTAATTTTAGAACATCATCTTCTCCAGATTGGCTCCCCCTCAAGGGGTGCACTCCATTCCTTCCAAACCATCCTCCACTTGAGAATGATCATCATCTTCAATTCCCTGCAATGTCATCACATGTAAATACCAATAGTATAAGGGAATAAGATGGAACCTCCTTGGTTCATCAATGTGAACAACAAGGTTGAGAAGATTCTCTCAACCGAGATGTCCCATTCTCACCAGTCTTCACACTTGCACATTTGATCTTCATTGATGATTGTGCTGGTGTGGTTCTCAAAACATCTTCATGTGAAATATTTTTCTTCTTTCTTGCCTTAGCAATTGCCAGAACTTCATCTTCAGCTCTTTTCAGATCTTTGGCAAGTTGCAACTGATTTGGCATATGACTAGTAAATCACTTGGAAGTGTGGCCTTAGTTTTGGAAATTCCACATGGTTCTTTTGATGCTGTCAAGCTACTTCTCTTAGGCAACTTGTTTTCAATCAATCCCTTCTGCTTCTTCTGGATTGATTGTCTGTTTGAGTTCAGTTGGCTTCTATTGATTTTCATGGCTTCTTTACAAAGATCCATGATATGTCCTTTCTTCCCACAGTAGAAGCATGTCTTCTTGGTGGCTCTTCTTGATGCATCACCCTTCTTGGATTCAGACTCCAAGGACTTCTCTTCATTTCTCAAAATCTTCTTGGGAGCATCTTCCACTTTCTTCTGCTTGCTTCCCAAGGAATCCTTTTGAGCCAGGTACTGTGATCTTTTCTTCTTTTGAGCTCTGGATACAGTTGGAGACTGACATGTATCTTTTTGACCACTTTTGCAATCATCCCAGATGTTGTCAAGTAATCCAAATCTATTTTCAGTAAACAGATGTCTTTGGACCTGTGGATGTTGCTTCTTTACTTCTGGCTTGCTCCCCCTAGGCATGGGCTTCCTCTGTGCTTTGGCATTCAGTGGATTGTACCAACAATCCTTTGCACAATGCCCATACTTGTTACAACACCAACATTGACCCACAAATCTTGACCTCTTGATTCCTTCTGATTGTAGGGTACCTGTCTTGAATTGTTGTGCTGCTTCAGGAGAGCTTTCTTTCTTCATTGTCTTCATCCATATTTGTTTGGATTCATTCTTCCATCCTGCACTTTTAGTAGAAACACTTTTAGAAGCATGAGTACAAGATGGTATGGATGGTACCTTCTTTTTAGAAGTTGTTGCACTTTCACAAGAGGATGTCTTTCTTTTAGAATCATCCTTCTCAAAGCTCACATGAGTGGCAACATTTCTTCTTCCAGCTGTCTGGGAGGCTTGGGATTTGGGTGATTGCTGATTTTTCAATATCACCTCTAGTTCTAAGCATTTCATATTGAGGGAGTTCTTCTCATCCTCAACAGTTCTTAGCCTTCCTTCCCAATTCTCCACCAGTTGTTTCATCTGGTCTTCATGCACCTTCTTTAATTCTTGCAATGAATTGTTCAGCTCCTTCACCAATTTTACTTTGTCTTCAAGTTGAGCATCTTTAACAACCATTGATACTCTATGTCTCTTCTCCAGTGCATGGTAAACATCTTTGATTATAACATTAAAGATTTCTTTCTCAGAAAGGCTTCTTTGCAATTCTTCAGCAGTGTCTTCATATCTTTCATTGCAAAGAGATACTGTTTCATCTTTGGCATTTACCAGCTTTCTGAGAGTGTTGGTTATGCCAACCCTTTTAGCCAATTGGACTTCCAGAGAATTGGCTTCATCTTCTAGCTGTAATTTTTCTTCTTGAAGATCAAGGAGGCCTGTAGCTATACACATTGCAACTTCCTTGGGGACTCTCTTCTGAAGATATTTGATTGCATTTAGAAGATCATTGTTTATTCCAACTTCATCACAGCTAGAGCAGGCTTCATCAGAAGAATGATAAAAGGAATTGTCATCTGATGTGACTTTCACACTTCTTTTCATAGAAGGAGTTTCTCTGATTGCACCAGCCTTCTTCTTCATCTTCTTTGCCTGTTTCTTCATTCTGTTTTTTAGAGTCTTGGCAGATATCTCCATTTGAGGCTGTTCTTTCATTTCCTCAAATCTGCACTCCATATAGACTCTCTTGGATCTTTTAGAGGGAACCTCCCTCTGATACCAATTGAAGTGCCCAGATCAGTGTGAATCACTGAGAGGGGGAGGGGGTGAATCAGTGATCCCTTAAAACTTTTTACTAATTGATTCTTATCAATTAAACCTCTATGGCTGGTTAAAGCCTCGATCCACTCTTCTTGTATCTCTCAACCTTTCCCGAATGATGCAGTAATGAAAAGGCACAGGACACAAGGATTTACAAGGTTCGGCACCAAAGGCCTACATCCTTGCCATGCTCTCCAAGCATGGATTCTCCCATTATAATCTGTTAGTATTACAATGGTCGATACAGCTTCCCACCGTATCTCTCCTGAGTCCCACAAGAGGGTCTTTATACTGCATCCCACAGTGTTACCAGAGTCCCACTGGCCTGCTCCAGAATCCCACTGAAGACTTCTTCTCCCTGAGTCCCACAGGGTCTTCTCCTGGCTCCTCGAGTCACACGAGTAGCTCTTCTTCTCTTTAAGCTTCTTCAAGTATCCTCAGCAGCCTGGGATAAAGGCTGCTGGCCTTGCTCTTCTTCTGATCACTTGTGGTGAACAGGTCTTCTCGTCTAGCTCGGGCTTTATCACCTTCTTCTAAGGATGCCCCGGCTTCTCTCCAATTACTGATTGCTCAGAAAAATAATATCTTTATCTTTGGTCTGGTCCAGTCTCAGTTGCACACCACTGATTTAGCACTGTTCACGTGTGCACGTGCATGCATGCATGCATGCACTCTCCTTTTCTTCCTCTTGGTGCAGTAGACCCACAAAGGGTGTAGTCACTTTAAGCACACACCTTCACTGAACTTCACACACTTTATCCAATTGGTTTACACACTTAGAGTGTGTTCTACTTTAGTGTGGGTCTTTCACTTCTTTCTTCTTCCAAGTGTGAACACACTTTTAGTGCACACACTAGGTTCGGCCTTCACTTGTTAAGCACACACAAGTTCTTCACTTTGCACACACTTTAGACTTGGCCTATTCTCCTCTTCTTGTTGCACACACTCACTTTAGTGTTCTTTTAGTTTGTTCTTCAAGGTATGCACACACAAGGTCACAGCCCTCGGCCTCTTCAAATGCACACACTTAACCCATAGGTGGTTCTTCAATTTAGCACACACACACTAAGGTGTGGTCTTCACTTCACCCACACAAGGCTACGGCCTTTCACTTCCTTTGCACACACAATTTTTTCTTTCTCTTTTAATCTTCAAGTGTGCATACCCAACAAGGGCAACGGCCTCCTTCTTCAAATTGCACACAAAGTGCCTCGGGTACTTCTTCTCCACTTAGCACACACACTATGTGTTCTTCAATATGGGCACACACACAAGGGCTACGGCCACTTGTTTTATTTTTGCACACAAAGGCACAAAGTCCTTTCCTTCCCTTCTTGCACACACACAAGGCTACTGCCTTTTCTTGTTTTGTTAAGCACAAACGGCCGTTGGGCCTTCTTCTAAGCGCAAGGCACACTTGGTGCAAGGGGCAGCCGCACAAGGTGTGGTGGGCTTCGGACGCGCAAGCCACAAGGGTGGTACTGCCTCTGGTGCGCAAGGTGCACTGGCCGAGGGGCATGCAAGTGTCACAGCCGCGCAAGCCAAGCGGCCACGCAAGGCCTTGACCAACCGCGGGCACAAGAAGTTGCGGCCCTGGGTTCTTCCTGCCGCGCAAGGGATTAGCGCGCAGGGGACTCTTCACCTCTTTCGCGCAAGGGGTGCGCGAAAGGAACTCCTTCGGGCCTCGGGTGGCACCGGAACACACTGCCGCGCAAGTGGGATGCGCGGGGCAGATCTTCGCGAGGCAAAGAGCTTCACGGGACTTCTGATTTTCAAGAAAGGATCAGCAAGCAACAATGAGGTCTCGGCCTCTCCTTTTATAGGCAGAGAATCCTCAAAACATCTGCGTGATAAATCTTTGAACTCCCGAAAGTTTCGGGTTATCAAGATTTTCCAAATCTTAATTTCTTTCCTCTGTTTCCACGCGGGTTCCCTCTTTATTTTTTTCCTTCACATGCATGCGATTTATAACGCATGCACGGCCTCTGTTGAAACCCAATCCATGCAAAGGCACGAACTCTCCGAAGCCTCGCACCTTCGGTTTGCTTCGGATTACCTCGAAATCATCCATGCGTTGCATGCAAATGTATTTTGAAGCATGAATGTGATCAGTAGAGCCAGACGATCTCATTGGAGCCTTCGGCTTCGGCAAAGGTGGCCGGGAACTCGAAAACGGGTGCTCGGGAGGCCTCTGGTTCAGCGGCTGCTCGCGGGTGGCTTCGGCTCGAGCTCGAGGAAGGAGACGAGCTCTCGGCCGTCAGATCAGGCGTTTGAGATACATCGGGCGGCCTGGATTAGATCGCGGCGCCGCGGATCAGATGTGCGGCACAGATCAAGCGCGCGATGAGACGGACGGCGGAGATTTGCTCCCGGGATTTTTTGCGCGTCCCACATCGAATCCTCGCCCGGTTTCTCCGCGGCTTATAACCCTGGCGCTGCCTCAACACGCCAGTTGAACTTCTTCCTCCACGGTGCCGCCCCGCACCGTGTTCTCCCTGCGGGCGCGCTCTGCGCCCACTCTGCTCCCTGCGGGCGCGCTCCTAGCGCCCACTATGCCTCCTGCGGGCGCGCCACTGGCGCCCACTATGCACACTGCGCTCCTCCGGGCGTGCCCCAGCGCCTCTGTGGTGTCTGCGGGTGCGCCCCTGCCGCCCTGAGCTCACCCCTCGGGTTCCCCCTTGGGCGTGGCGCCGTAGGCCCACATGAGCCTTGGGGTTGAACCCACAAGGTGCTCACGGGCTGGCCAATTTTTTGGCTAAGTCTTGAATAAGACTTTGTAAAAAACAAAGTCCTCCATGTAAAATTCCATATCAAGCCCTTGTTCCTCATTTTCTTCTTCATTTGAATTCCTCACTCCTACTCAACAAATAATCTTCACTTAGGAGGGAAATGTAGAAGGTTCTTCATTCAACCGAGCTCCTTAATCACATAAATTCTTCAATAAACTTCAATGATCCAATTAGAGGTCAAGTTGGATCACATTCAATTCATCATGCACTAAGAATTAGTACATGGACTTCATTAGCACCACTTCATCCACTTAGTGATTGTGGATGGATCACTTCAACTCCTCATGCATTGTGAAGACAATGCATGGTCTTCAATCAATGTTGTGACATTGTATCATCAGGATACAAGTTCTATGAACTTAAAGAACAGCTCCACAATCATCAGATTTTCTTAGAGAATGTTTCAACCATCATCTCCTATGTCACTTAGTGAATCTCCTAAGTGACATGCATCTTAGTACCATGGCCATTCTCCTTCATCACCATCACCATCACATCCTTTGACATTCACATCTTGACTCCTTGACATCTATTCAATCCAAGACAACTTCATGCCTCATTGACAACAAATGCAACACATTGCACTTCATACATTTGTGCCAGATCCACCTATACCTGATCATATCCAGACAGGGATGTATTTCTTGGGAAACTCAAAAAAAAATCTATATTACCAAAATTATAGGTAGTTCTTCTATAATAATCCTTAAAGTCTATCATAGTTTAATGTTCTCTAATAATATTTTATCTAAATCTAGTTTCCAAGGATATTGATAAACTTTCTATGATACCAACTATAACGCCCTAACCCTAGAAGCCCATAGTAGGTGCATTATTTTAATACATTTGCAAGACTACAAGGAATAATGTCCTGAAAGACTAATCAGTTTAGCAGTCTTGGAAAATATATTACATACATGAACGTTACAGTACACATTAGAAAATTATACACAACATAAATTATCTTTTTGAGAATGTCATTAGTCCCCTAGATTAATATTTATTATCAATCATAATAAACATCTTGTAATACTGAGAAAATTAAATCACAGAATGGGATGAGCTCATATGATCAGTAAGGATAACAATATAGCAGAATCATTAATAAATAAGCATAAACATTTAAGGCAATTGTGAAGACTAAAACAAAATCATTTTAAACTTAAACATCAAAATAATACAGAAAAGATACAATAAAATAATTCCATTTAATTATTCACATGGATATTCTACAAGTTGAATAATCACATGCAATATCAATATCCAATATCATAATGATAGAATGAAAAATTACAGACTTCATAACTCCATATTCAAGGCCATGTTCCAAGAATACAAATAATATTTTTTCAAGGCCTTATGCCAAGACACTTGTTTGTCTCATGAGACCTACCGATTTATCAGGGAGCTATAGTGGGCTCCACCCATCACTTACTAAGTCCAATGCATTCCTTATATGAAAATGATTAAACATAACATAAACATTCATATTAAAACTATCATACGAAATGTCAATACTTTATCCATAAACCATGAATGGTTTAAAAATAACTCTTCCACAGTCAAACATATCCCAAAACCTTCAATACAATATTGAAATTTTGTTTCATAATAAATCAACTTAAAATAAGTTTAAAATCCATCAAAGGATGTGGATATAGATGAAAATGAGTTGTAAAACTCTTTTAGGGAAATGCATATTTTCATAAAAACAATTAAAAGTCACACAATTTATAATGGAAGAAATTTAAAGTCATTTTTTAATAAATGTTTCCTATACCACATTGAAACTTTTGGAAGGAATTAACATTTTAAAAACATTCATGTATATATAAATAAATCCTCAAACCCCATTTTGAAAACATGGACATTAATGAGAATGATTTAGAAAAGTAAATATTTAAAACATTTAAACTAATGTTTTAGAAAAAAAGTAACATAATAATAATCCATTTGAAAAATATTTTATTAAACATGGAAATGGATAATAAAGATGTCCCAGTAGATACATACATAAAAACAACCTCAGATAATAAAGACATTGTGAAATTAACCCTTAACTATATGGTAAATAACGAAACATACACCCCATGAAAGAAGTATCATTAAATTAATATGTAAACACACATAAATTAATGTGTATTACCCAAAGAATACAACTATTGGTAGTAAATTCACCACAAAATGGTAATAGTGGCAATATAGCATGAATCTCACGGGAATAAGGAGTGAGATGAAAACCACTTACCTTACACTATAATTTTGTCGAGGGTATATTTAACCTCCAGTATATGACCATTGAATGTTATTAGATTATACCAGTACCATATTCGTTTTTATTATATAATATATGGTTAATATATGACATTATACAACCCATTTACTAACGATTTTCATGTTAAATTTACATTTCAGGTAATAATCGCTTTCATTATCAAACGTATTTTAACTTGTTATTCTTGACCATATCATTTAGATTATGGATTAAATACTTCCTGAATACAAACCTTTATTCATATACCATATATATTTAGAATATAAATATTTATAATAGATAGATATATGAAATGGGAAACACCATTTATGGAGATGGTAGGTTGTATGTACGCATAAACGTTGTATCTATTTTCATATCGTATTGAACGGAAGTAAGTGAATAAGATATATGCATGTAAATAAATACACACACAAATATATATATCTCCAGTAGAATTATTAATTCATATATTACATACTTATTAGTAATATATATTTTTATAATCTTTGATGAATGGTGAACGTGGAAATGAATCTCATCACGTCGTGGAGACGGTAATTCGTACGTACGCACGAGCGACAATATCATTTATTTATAGGTGTGGAATTTGATGGTATATTAATTTTACCAAGACATTATCATGTTATTTTAATTATTTATATACATATTCATCATCATTATATCGATCAAAATAACATAGTGTTGAATAACAAATTACACCACGACGTGGAGAAGGTAAGTCGTATGTACGCACGAATGGTGACATTATCATTCATAGGATGGATAGAATAATGAATATATTTGTGCCATATTTATAATAACATAACAGTATATATTAGTTACTTGATTTATTAGTTTGGTATGGTAAAAAGAAAGAAATAGCAAGTTAAAGAATTATAGAACTTGAAAGAGGGTGGTGAAATCATTACCTCTTCGTCAGGTTCCTCATTTTGATTTGATCAAAAGGGATCCTTAGGTAGGATTTTAGACAAAAAAAAGGACTCTAGGAAGAAGTTATGACAGTTGGGAGGATATTTGGGATGGTCTTGGCTGAGCCAAATGGCATTGGGGTGTGAATTTGAGAGAAGGGGATGTGAACTTATATAAGAGAGGTGAGGGAAACCATAGGAAAAACATAAAATATTATTTTATAAGAAATCCATTTTCGGTTTATAATGGCTCCATAATGAATTATATAATGTTTAAAGTGGGTATGGGTCAAAATACACTCAACCAATAGGTTTTAGATAGGGTTGGATCACTATATTAACCATATCTTTTAGATTTAACTATTAGTTTAATAGTTTGATATTTACCATATCTATTTCTATATTTATATTATATGGTTAAAAAACATACTATAATCTTCCAAGAGAACAAAATGTTGTTCATTAATGAATTTTATAATTGTATATAAGCCCTTTGGATGAACCTTAGAATTTTAGGAATAGAATTCCAATTATTAATAAAATATTTTTTTAAAACTATTTTTTGTCAATTTTGATACTATTTGGTATTTTCTTTTTTCTAAATTCATAAATGATATATCACTTAAAAAAAATTCATTTAATCACCCTAATATGTAATATTAACCTATAAAATATGTTTAATTTAAAAAAATTCTCAAATTACATTTATTTGTGTATAGATAATATCAATTAATTAAATATTTCATTAATAAGGTAATTACCGCATCAACATTGTGTCATAAATAAATTAAATTATTTAATGTCAAAAAATTATAAATAAAATACCACAATGTAGGAAATAATTTTATATTTATAATGAATATTTATAGTTGAATTTATCTTATGTGTAACCTTATATTAAAAATGGTATAGTTATTAAACATTGAATTTAACACTTTTAAATATTCTTTGAATTAAATAATAATAAAATTTATAATCTAATAAAAGTGGACCTAAAGGATCCGATTTTATTCCTATGGTTGTTTTTGGTCGAATTACACTTATCCAATTGAATTAATACATGTGTTATGGTAATAATAATATCAATTTTACCCTTAATCACCCTATATACTTTTAACCGTGGCAAACAAAAGAAAAAATTTACTATTCAACAAAAATTATTTTCATCTTATTGAATCACATTTTACTTAATAATATAAACATTGTCTCTTGGATTTTTGAAATTCAATTCATAGAAGCGTTAGAATTTCTTCTTATGAAAATAATTAATTATTTAAATAAATATTATGTTTTAAATTATAACTAGGTGTTTTTCACTAATCATAAAAAATTTAATGGTTTCAGAAACATACAAAAAATTAACCCTAAGATAATTTTGATATTACAAATTAAAAAAAATGATGTATATTTTACCAAACTCAAAACATTGAAATTTCATTTAGTAATTTAAAATTAATTTTTGTTGCCAAAACCAAAAAGAGTATTTTTAGGAAATAATAACTATCAAAAGATTGACATTTGTTTATGTCCAATTTCAAAGTGAAATTATTTACAGTGATCATAATTGGATTAAATTGTAAAAATACAAACTATTTATAACTCAAAACCATTAAAATTTATAATTTTTCACTCTAAATTATTTTGATTAAAAAAGTTGTTTTTAGTTAAAATATAGTTTTTTTCACTATTCACCAAAATATGAAAGTTATTAGAAAAACTGCAAAAATTTATTGAAAAGAAATTATTATGTCCCAATTATAAAGGAGAAGATTATTTTTTCAAATTGAATATATAAAAGTTTCAAATATTGGATTTAAAAAAGGTTCGCCATTAAAAGGCGGTAAAATTAAATTTTTTTAAAAAATGATTTTTTTATCTTAAAAAAATGAATTTGTTCTTACATTTTGACTAAGAAACTTATAAAATGTATTATAAAATTATAAGGATTATATAAAGAAAAAAATTCATTTAATACTATTCATAACCGTTTTTTAACAACTAGTTTTCTATGTAATGGTGCGCTAGAACTCGGTGTTGCGTGTAGTGCAAGTTATTTAATTACATTAAAGAAATAATATACCTTGAAATCTTGGGGTGTTACACAAAAAAACCCATGGATCTATCAGAGCCTAATTCTCCAAGTATATTAGTTTTATGTTTATAATTGTTTTAAATTATATCACATCAATTATTATTTTTTAGTAATACTATGAATTAATTATAACTAAATTTTTTATTTTATCTTATTAAATTGGGTATTTTAATAGGTCATGTGGGTTCACCCATATGCCTGATGCTGAGAATATTTAAACACAATTCCTAGTAGATTACAATTATTATAACCAAATAATATGTAAAAATATGAGAAAATGTGGAAGTTTCATGGCAACGTTATCGATGTATATCTATATCATTCTGGTTTAGCTAGTATCATGGAGAAATATTAGGAATCAAATAAAAAAGGTTGCAGAGACTGATATATGGGAATTATTTGGTATATTTTAATCTATATTATTATTTAATTTATATGAATTAACATATTGATCACAAAATTGATTTAACTATCCCGGTGGTCATTCTGTGAAGGTGACATGGTTGATGGAACATGGGGAATTGTAGTGATCAAATTAACATGATATATGATGGTTGGAAGAGTTTAGTTGTAAATAAGATAGAATGAATATAAATATTCTATGATTGTACAACTAAAAAATTCCATGAAATGCTCATTTATTTTACGAGTAATAAGTATAAGGTATTCATCAAATTTAAGCGGTTGTATTGAAACTTTATCTCTTATAAATTATATTAAATTTTATTTGTATTCATCAAAAAGAATCAAAAGGAATAAGGATATTATGAAGTACATTCACATAGTATATTGTACTACAATAAAGGATCTTGAAGGGTTCTACCTAATTTTTATGAAAAATTGAGCTTCGCTAGGCAGTTACACTGCCAAGTGAAACCCATTATTTTTCTAACTGAACTAAATAGTATTTAATCGAAGTGAATAGAATAGAATCAAAACATAACTTACTACCTAAACAAACTTGTGACTAATAAAATAATACCCACTAAAACAAAATATTATCATTCCTAATCAAACAAAATAAACCTTGTGTAATCAAAATTTAAACAATCCTAGCCCATGAAATCCACACTAAAATTCGTTAGTAAAACCCAATCTAATTATAACAAATCAAGATTGAACAAAAATAAATATGCCTTAATCAATTTAATTTTAATAAGATCAGATAATTTAAGAAAAAATATATAATCCTTTTACAAAAAAATACCAACTTGAACTAAATGGAACGAATTTACATGACCCCAACTTTAACTACGTCAATCCAATCCAACACAAACTAGAATACCCCAAAAAAATTCAAAAAAACTTAAAAAATATATATTTGAATTTTAATAAAGTGAAATAATGTAAACTATATAGATTAGATGTAAACTAATCAAAAATTTGTTATATATGATAATAATGAAATTTAAAAAGTTAAAAGAAATTATTTAAACTAAAAAATGAATAAAAACACTTTGAATATATCTGAATACTACAAAACAAGAAAAAACTAGATACACATTAATAGGATTGAACCACAATAAACTATAAAAATCCAAATATATAAAGATAAAATTAAATTAAATTGATTCAAATAAAATCAAATTGAATTTAATGGAACTAAGACAAACTAAAACATAAAATATAAAACCAAATAAAACCAAATCAAACTGTGTTGAATTTAATTGATTTGATATGAAACAAATCCAAATGAAATTATCAATATATAACCAAATAGATTAGTTTTGAACCATACTTAATTCATCAAGATATTATATTTTTAAATCAAACTAATTTTTTTCTTTAATTGAATTAACTCAAACATTGTAAAATTATTACAATGTGGAAATATATATTAAAACTAAATTAAAGGTACAATCCACCATAACTTAATAAAAAATATTATAAAACTACTCTAAATATATTGTTACCATAGAAATAAATGTTCACTAAAAATTTACTTCTTTTTTATTAGATCCGTCCAATAATGTTAGAAATATTTATCTTTATTTATCAATTTCCTATTATTAAATAATTAATAAATATAGTTCTCAATTTCATTTTCATCGAGATACATTGAGAATTGAAGGTTGTGTTCGATGAAAAAAATTGTTTGGATTGAGTAAGGTAGAAAAGTATGGAAGTTTTTTACATGAAAAAACACAAGAAAATATTTTAAACCATTTTATTATTATTTAAAACATTGATACCTAATTCATAATTAAATATCTTGTTTATATTTTCAATAGTGTTCCATAGAGTCCCACTATGATAAATAAGATGAAAATTTATGGCCAGATGATTTTTCGAGGTCTGTATTAGGTGAGGAGAACTATCAGAGATCCTGATGTAAACCTGGGAAGAGAATCATCCACATTAGGTATTGGGTCTCATTTAGAAACGTTCAAATCATTGAGAGCACTGACTTGAAAAAATATCATGTAGATGAATTGGATAAAAAATTAGTTAAATAGGAGAGTGAAGGAAATAAAAGGGTCACCAAGTAGTTCTTAAAAGATATGATAGTTTGATTTCCACCACATATGTTAGAGGATTATATAGTTATTGATTCATGTATGTCAAAAATGAACTACTTATATGATGCACCAGGTGATAGAAATGATAGTTCAAGTGTTGGTAGGGGTGATGAAAATCCTGGTGATAATGATTATGTTGAAGAAAGTGATGCTGGTGAGGTTGTTTTTGATATGGGTGATGATTATTTTAGATATGATGCGGGTGAGGGTGAAATTGATCCCATCCATTTTGATTTGAATGTAAAGAGACAAATTTTTGGATGTTGTATAATGTCTAAAGATAATCGATTGTGTAGATTTTATATGTATGATATAATATTTTTAATGATTTTAAAACAATTTATATACTAATCACATGGTGATACAAAAAATATACAATATATTTACTTCATGAAATTTTTACTATAGTTGGTTGTTTTTTAGATGATTTGGTATTGATTATTTAGATCTAGCAGATATTCTTATGGTGTGGCTAGGAGGGAAACCAATACCCACAGTTTACCTAAACCGATAGTGTACATTTATACCAATTGTTTAATATAAACTGTTGGTACTCAAAATTGTTCGTAATCTATAAAAATGATTTCAATGAAAATAATTTGAATATCACAATAGATATGGCTTTAGACTCCACGTTTTATAGAACCATTATTATAGGGTATACAAATAGATCTATATCCTATAAAATTGGTGTAAAACCATTGGTATATGGTAGCTTTCCAATTGAAATAATTTTGAGTTTATCTATATGATTGACTTATATAAAGAGATTCCCAATCAATTATCCAAGAGTTATATATGATATTATTGGGATAATTCAATAAATAAATTAATATATGGTGAGAGGGTCCCCATTATATACTAATTACATCGTAAAATATGGATCTTTTCTCACTAATGGGGTATGGTGTATGGGTTCATCGTTTTTAGTGGTAGAAATTTCATTAGAAGGCCTTGGTGAAAAGATAAAAAACATCATACTCTCCTATATAAGTATATATAATAAGATTATGGAATGAATAATGTATGTCATTTTGAGATATCTTATATATTTGACCAATAAAACAATAGTATATTTGAATTTAAGGTTTGAATGTATTCAAAAATAGAATAATTCAAACCATTTGAATGTAAATATTATATAAAAAATTTCTTCAACTCATACACAAGGGTATTGGATGAGAAGGGATTCTCATTCATTAATGTTGTTCCAAAGTGATTTTGGTTTCATTTTTTCAATACATAAATATGTCTTAATAAAGAATGATTCTTAATAATCTTGTAGAAATTTGAGAGAAGATATGTGGTTGGAGTTGGGTAAGAGACTTTACATAAAGAGTGTAAGAAAGATTTACGAAACTATTGTTGGAAAATTTCCATAATTCAGATGGTTTTTTCCTGGTATTTATGTTTCCATCATCTTGAACTTAATCATGGTTCGAGAAGATTTTATATGAATTTTTAAAAAGGTAAATATTTATAAAACATTATGAAATACAATGTTATTGTATGGAATATGGATGATGATTCCAAATAAATATTTGGAATAAGTTGGTGTTACTGATATTTTGAAAGTTTTTACAAAGGGTTAGAAGTAAGTTTTTGATGAAATATCGAGTTTCAAGGAGCATGAAGTAGATAAATGTTGTTATATAATAAAAATTGATGTGATCAATTTGATATTTATGTTGTAAAAGTAACTATTTTTTAAGATAAAAATTATGGAGATTGATCTATGATGTTGTGGTTGCCTAATTTTTTATTACCAAAGATATCCAAATAGGGTGAAGAATGAGAAGCCATAGACCAATAAAAATATCCATATATGAACAAAAAAAATCATATTGGATTTATGAGAACTAGAAAAATTGAGATGATTAATTAATAGAGTTCCAATGGACATAATTTTTGTATAATATTTGATGTTATGAATTTTGTATAATGTCTAACGTCAGAAGTTGAAAGATGTATCAGATGGAGGATATAATTTCAACACAATTAGATGGATTTAAATAGTATAGATCTCTAGATAGATAAATCTATGAGGTTTAATTGGATTAAATTCCATTGGATAGAAGCGAAAAATATCCTATGGATGGAGTATTATGATTACATCAGACGTAGAATTGTGATACAATCAGATGGAGGAACTCCATGAAGAGTAAGGAATAATAAGTCTGAGATAAGATTGAGTTGTATTAGATAGTGATATGATCAACCCAATAATATAGGGTTTATAATAGAGTGGAACTAGTTGATGATATATGAAATGAATAATTGTCTTGTGAGTACATCAGACAGAGAACGCTGATGTTGTGCCATTGGATAGGGGGGCCCTTGAAAATTACATCGGATAGACATAACAAATGATGATATGAGGATATTTATATAAAAACATTAACATAATTTATATTAAATACTCTATGTTACTCATCCAATTGACTTTTTATTTATAAGGGTAATGAATTTTGAATATTTTCAACAACATGGAGTTAAGGAAGTTTGATGACACTTTTTAAGACCTAAAATGTTTTACCAAGTCATGAGAATATTCTAGAATTGTTAAGAAGCATCCTATGATATTAAATTGAGTTATATTTATGAAATATTAGTTTTTATGAGTTGAAAAACTATTATTATTTCTATATATTCACTCAATAATCACACCAATAAAACGGGGGTACAACAGTACAAGTGTGGACCATTTTTCATATTTGGAGGGGTGGAAGTGATGATGAATTTGTCTTGAGAGTATCCAATGAAGTTTATACTTATTTGATAGATGATCATCATAATAAGGATCCATGAATAATTTTCATCATATTGACTTTACTCAGTTGAATAAGATGTGTAGTGAGAATTTATGACTCAGCACTTGCTCATTGGAAAAATATTCATAAGGTTCAGTTTCATCAGAGGAACATGGAGGAACATCTTATGAAGACTACATTATCGAATAGATAATCATTAAAAATAGGATAATCATATGGATGTGAATATAATATATCACATTAGGTTAAATAGATTTCATTTTAGGAGCATATAATGGATATATACCACATGGAGATTATTACCCATCAGGCTTAGGGAAAATTGGATAGAGATTGATCTAATTGTATTTTTATAATCAATATTCACATAAAAAATTGTATAGAGTGATATTGAGTTCTCTAGGTCCTTCTAAGATCATGAAGAAGATATGATACAAAAAAATGCTTAAGATAGTTTTTTTGGATATAGAATATTATACGTCAGCAAAGGTGGTTCAACATTATTGTGCAGAAATTGCAAGTAAAGAAGAGGTTTTTATTAAAGTAGATTAGAAAAGGAGGAAGAAATTATATTTAGGTTCTAAAATTAGTTACTAAAAAGGGTTTTGGGTGGAGTTTATAACTATCTAGGAAAGAATTTGATATGAGAAGGATGGTTGGGGTATAACCAACTATGGAAGAAGAGTTGATTGATGAGGTGTAGAACCATGGTTAGATCAAGGAAGGATTACTGGTGTGTAGAACATGTTGTTTCATTGGAATATGAATTCTGGAAAGAAGATAGTAAAATGATCCAATTTGTGGGGGGGGGGTAACCAACATGTATAGAAGTATTTATTTGTACCAAACATTTTAAATATAATTTGTTAATATTTTATGTTATGTTACAACATAAAAAGTGAGGTTTAGATATGTATTTTAGTGAATCATAAATATAATGACTTTAATAGATTGAGTTAGTTAGAAGAGTTTAAAAATAAAATTTAATTATTGATTCCACCCTTCCCCCTTTCAAGGATCCTACACTAATTTGGGAACTTCAATTAGTGTTAGAGGAGGTTCCATTTGATGGATTCTAATATTAACTGATTATAGAGAATATATATGTAGTGAGTGGAAGGTGTGTTACTATATTTCATGCTAAAATCTATCATTGTTAGAACCATAGGATGATACTCTATATTATACATCATTTCTATTTAGTTAGATATATGGAAACCATTGGATTTTATCCCATTAATTTGATTTCAATTACATCTACTGATATGAGAAATTTGGATGTTGATGGAAAATCTTATAATACTTTTCTAATGGATCTCTTAGAGAATGATTATAAAATTATCATGGTGATTCAAATGGATAAAAAATATGGGATAATTCATAATAATATATTAAATAAATGAAAAGTTTAATGGAGATACAATACAAATATGGAGGATTGAGTTTAATTTTTTTAAGATGGATGATGAAGAATGTATTGAAGAATAATTTATATCATTATATGAGATTGTCAAAAATATCATATGTTTTAGTGAGAAAAAGGATGATTCTATAATATTTATGAAACCACTGAGAAATGTTCTATAGAGATTTGATACTATAGTGTAAGGTAAAGAATATTGAGATGATTTATCTCTATAAGGAATTAAAAATATTTAAGTGGTATATTAATTGGGGAAAACAATAGTCTTTAATAATAATTCTAAGGAAGATAAGACTTTAGAAGCTTTTTAAAAATGGATGTGCAAACATGAAGATGTATAATAAGAATAAAGTGATTCATATGTTGTGTAAAATGAAGAGAACTTTAATATAATCATTTCAATAATTTTTAAAATATTTAAAAAGGAAATTGGAAATGATAAATTTTAATATTCAATTAAATTTTGGAATTGTAATGATATTAGGAATTTATTTTGTAATTGTTCTAAGAATAATATTGATGATTATAAATTAAAAGATGATTTATATGAAATATCAAAAATATAAGTAGAAAAAATATATGAAAACCATTCTTTTAACGAAGAAGAATGTTTTTTTGTATTAAATATAGTAATATTATTCTCCATAAAGTAAATAATCATATGATCATTCCATCTTCTTAGAAAATTCTAGAAAATGAATTGCATCTTGATCTACCTTAATGGTTTTGATAACATATGTTCTCCCATGTTCACTTGGTTGGTGATTATATTAGAACTTATTCTCTAATATCCCTTTACAGTTAGGGAACTAATTTTTATAATGACTAAACATGTTGAACATAATGATTGAATTGTTTTCTGGTTCATTATATATTATTTTATTCTCTTATTTTATACTAGTCACTCTCTTCATCATTATTCGACACATATGTTTATTATGAAAACCAATTAACCCCTTAAACAACCTCTTTAAACCTTAAATGTAATTAAAATGAAGATTATTTCTTTATTAATGGAATATATGAGTTTTATTTTCTATAAAAAAATATTATTATCATATGATATTCCATGACACTACACATTTTGTCTCTCATCCCTATACAAATTAGACTCCCCTATTTTGTGTTTTACCTTTAGTGTATAATGATAATCATCAACATATCTCCCAATGTTTGTTATAGTTGATGAATTTCAAGTAAATGGTTTTGATCCATCAATGAAATGATAAATATTACATTTTTAAGATGATAACTAAATTTATGGGTACATCATAAGGTGCATGATGCATATTTAAAATATTTGAAAATATATTATTGATCTCATAGTTTCAGCTCTTATAATTCACACTCTATATTTAGATGAAGTGTCTATGGTATGTTATCGTAGAATAATATTTCCATGAAATACAATAATTTGATATTATAATATTATTCCATTTTCATTCAACTCTTAATGTGACTCCAGCATTGGTTAGCCACTCATTTAAACTGCAAATACAAAAATCGACCATACTGTTCTATGATAACTATGTAATTGAAAATATAATTACAATGATAATGGTCCATTTATTAGAAATAAGTGGATTAGAGGAGATTCTGAAGGAAGGTTTAAATTTTAAAATGACAAAATGATATAACGATTATCATTATTTGGTTCACTTGGGATATCAACATGGTTCACTCTAGTATCTAATGATTTTGATAGTTAGGTGTGAATTTCTATTTGGGTTTTATTCTAGTTCCCTCTAAATATGGTGGTTCATTTGGTTAATCACTAAATTTTACTGAATATCCTTTTTAACATATTTACTCCATTCTCTATCCATTAAATAAAATTGGACATATATTAAAAAATGTGCTGAGAGAAAATAATAATAATATAAGAAATGACTCTTACATTATGTGAATACAATATCATATGAATATTTAAGATTTAATCTAGCTTACATTTCGTAACATCCAATTATATTAACTAAAAAATATTATTTAAACCCATTATAGTGGATTATAAATAGAATATGAATTAACCAAATAATATAACTCCTGATTATCTAACCAGATGTGTATCCCTTATTCCATTCATTGTACACTGAATTTAGTTCACTTTAGTAGTGAACTAGAATTTCTAAATTTGATTATCCCTATGTGAATCTATTCCATAACAGAAGCCATATGCGATTATGTATATATGGATTAATTTTTGGGATAACTACAAACACTCTTAATTATTGATATTCTATAAATATATTATTATATTTATACGTTAATTTAGGATTTTCACTAAAGTAATCACATTATAATAGCCATTAATAATGAATAAAATACAAAAATATAAATAAGGCCTATATTGTTACAAACTAGGTTGACTTAGTCGTGATAAAAAATCTAAATTCATTATTTTACATTAACAAACCATTCAACTTAAAAATATTCTAATAATCTCAAATTTCGAAGGTTTTCAGTCCTGTAAAATTATCTAAAAGGAATCAAAATTTAATATAAAAAATATTTTCCTTTAGCAGTATAAATATAATCATTTTTTAATAAAATCATATATATTTATCATATTTTTTAAAAGAATAATATATTTAAAATTAGACATAAATCATATATCGTCAATAAGTAAAATGAATGAGATAACCAATTAAGATAATAATGGAAAAAAATATAATCATATTGGAATGAGATCACAGTCATCATCTTGGAATATGTCATTGGAAAAACATTACAAGATATAAATGGAATATAAGGCCTGATAAATAAAATAATTTAAAAATGTTACAACATAATAATGTGGCACAAAAATATTAAAGACCTAGAAATTCCATGGAACGTTTTTTTCATAAATTCATGGAAATTCTAGGAGTCCGTAGTTTCTAACGGCGTTTAATTTCGAGGCCCGATGTGCCCAGAATCAATTTCTGAAGTTTTGTTTGGGTGCGTTCAATAAACGTACGTGTGGGATTTTATATCATTTGGAACGGTGATTGGAACTAAAATATGAGGGCACCGTTGAACTCACAGATTCAGTGATTTCATAGTGATACATTCACCGCAGTTGCGTTCTAACGATAATGGAAGATAGATTTTTTGGGTTTTTAAATAAGTTGAATAAAAATAAACTGTTATCTTTATTTTTATTTTGGTGATTGAAACCTCCAAGGGGAGGTTGGAGGTGGGGGCCACCACACCCTAACCTCTCATGGGAGGTTATGGTGGTGGGGCCCACCCGAGCATAACCTTCATTGGGAGGATATTATTATGGTGGGGCCCATACCAGCTTTAAACTCCCCTAACCCCCTTGGAACACCCATATAATTGGGGAGCCTCTTCACCTTCCTTCCCCAATTAATTTTTCCATTATTACCCATTTAATTAAGTGAGGTAACTTAATTAATTTAAAACTTTTAAAATTGATGCCAACAATAAAATAATAGGAAAACCTATTATTTCATTTTTTTGGGTGTTATTCTTGGGTGGAACAGAGAATGTAGAGAGAGAGGGAGGATCCATTTCTTTAAAATGAAGAATGATGGACATCTTACACCTTCGTCCTTCTTCAACCCGGACAAAGGATGGAGCACCATCCTTGAAAAACGTCGACGATGTCATCCTCGACATCTTCCATCTTTATGACGTCAACGGAACGACGTTCGCCTTCCCGCGACTCCGTTAAAGATCACCGAACTCGAGGTAGGGGAATATGAATTATTTTATATATAAGTATAAAACTCTGTTCCTCGTCGTTAAAATGTCTGGATAATGGTATGCCCAATGTTATCGCCATGACGAGGAGGGCTTGGAGCGCACGAACATGGTCCGACCCTCCCCCATTTTTAGTTCTTATTGTTAACGATGGAGGCGGACTGTGAACAAGTCGATGACACATAGCCGATGGGTCTCCACTAGGGCGCGACACTGCCATGCCGCACATGGAACCGAGTCACGGCTCGGTGGGTCGTGGCAGCGCTGGAGGGGGCGCGGCATCATCGCGCTGCATGAAGCCCAGTAGAGGGCCGCAGCCGGGGCGTGCCATGGCATAGTGGCGCGGCACCGTTGCGCCATGCCAGGGTGGGGAGCGGCGGGCCGCATGGGCTAGCAAAGAGGTACAAGACCACATTGGGTCATGCTTGTGTTGGACCAGCGTCACCTGGCGCTGGTTCAGTTCCAGTCGAACGGTTCAACCGTTCGGGTGCCAGGGGGAGCAAGCCTCCCCCCTAGGCGCGGCGAGGGAAGATTACCAGGCTGCCTTTAGCTGGACCGCCCACGGTTGGGCCACCCCCTGCTAGGCTGCCCTCGGCTGGGCCGAGCTGCTTCCTCGAACTAGGTTGGTTCGGGTCGCTTCGACTGAGTCGGACTGGACCCGGACCAGCTATGGCCAGTTCACACATATCCACCCTTATTTTGGGATACGGGTGTCCGAACGATGAACCGTCTGCGTCGATGGAAGGTTATAGGTGGATGGTTATTTTGGCATACCCCACTCGAGGTATGGACGCAGTTGGGGTACGAATGGGTTGGTTTGAACCTAAAAACCAACCGGGCCCTAGGAACGGAAATTCCAATAACTCCAAGACCGGCCATTCAATTGATGAACCGTCTATTACATTGGGTTCCTTATGAAGATACAAAACAACGGGACACATCAAATCACGAATTCGTGGTAGTTGATGTATCAACACTTGACTCAAGGAGCAGACCCTCCCAGAATCGAGCATGTTGTGTGCAAGAACCCTATGGATGGTTGTGACTTTGATGATATTATCGTACATGGACCCAATACTCTTCCAGGATCCTCCATGGGTTTGAAAATGATGATAATGTACCTGGATCCTCCCTGGGTTCGACAGTGATGACTTTTGTCCCAGGATCCTTAGTGGGTTCGATAGCGATAACTTCTGTACCAGGATCCTCCGTGGGTTCGACAGTGCTGATACTGTTCTAGGATCCTACGTGGGTTCGACAGAGGAGATGATTTAGTGGCTACACCTAATCATCTCTACCCCTCTATATGAGTTGTATACATGTGTTAATTGTGTCTTGTCTTTCAGTTGTTATCATTGAGATGATTTCCTTTACTTCCATTGTGGAATGTGTTGTGCTTGGGCTTGTGTGTTGGAGCCGGACTATGATTGGGAACTTAGGGATATGTATGGTCAAATACCAATGTAGAGATGGTTGATACTTCTTGATTTTATCTTACTACTATGATTATCTATAGTGTATTCTAGGAGACCTTCAGGGGGTCTCGGGATCCCTTACTGAGTATTGTTATACTCACCCTTGCACGGGCTTCGCCCACACCTTGTTGTGTTCTGTGCAGATGACGGTCAGTAGTGAGCGAGGTTGATGGAGATAGACGGGAGGCTTCTCAAAGCTAGACTAGACCCAACGTATCATAGAGATGAGTTGTTCGATATCTATACCAACCCTTCAGGTAGGATTTCCATTGGACGATCCATGAACTGTTTTCCCTTTTTACATGTACTTGTACTTGTTGTTCAGTTGGGTTTGTATACTAGCCCACTTACTTTCAGCACATCATTCATTTATATATTAGAACATGTTACTTCTACTACTTCTGTTCAGATTTTGTGTGTTACCGGTTTAAAGGAAATTCCTTCCCTTTTTATCTGGGATTCACCTTTGGTGATAGTCGCCTGCCACTGACCTATGGAAGGTGGTCCTGGGGTAGTCACTACACAGGCCCTGAGGATGGGTCATGAAAAACTTGTATCATAGGATTTGGTTCTACCCTAGAACTTGGACTCTGATTATTTTAATGCAAATAGTGTTAAGTGTTTTGGGTATGGTTATCAGTTTAGGGAAATCAGTGTTGGTGTGGCAGCCGATGTTTCCATACACTTGGACACTGTCTTCTCATTTCCAACTTAGTGAATGAAAACACTGATTGCGTGTGTGTTTCCTTTGAAAATATTTCTGTGTTACTACTATGTGTTAGTTTACTAGGTATATTGTTTTTACCTTGGTGCAACTGTTTCCTTTCATGATGGCCCCATGTAGGCAGCCATCTTGGGTAACGAGTTTTTTACGAGATGGTAGCCCACCGAGCGATGAGGACTCATTGCAGGGCCCCATCACAGTGGAGGTACCAGCGGTACTACTACCCGCTGGGCCACTAATACCACCAGCTTCAGAAGGAGTGAGTGAATGCCTTCTAAGTGCGTTTCATGAGTTCCAGCACCAGAGGCTGCCCAGGTTCAGGGATTGGACGGGCCCACATGTAGTTGAAGATTGGTTGGAGGCTGTTGTAATTGTTTTCTGATTGGTAGGGACACCAACCGACCTCATAGTGATCATTGTCGCGAGTCTCCATCATGAAGCATAGGCAGATGGTGGAGAATGATGATCTAGGTGCATGATGGGGAATCACTAATCTTTGATGACTTTGAGAGTGTCTTCCAGTCAGAGATTGTTCCATCCACACTTCGTGCGGTGCGGATTCAGGAGCTGCTTCATCTGCAACTGGGCAGAATTATAGTGGCAGAGTACCCAGCGAGGTTCACTGACTTCTCACGCTACTCCACATATATGGTACGGGACCCATTCTTCAGGGCCCAGACCTTCGAGCAGGGACCCTGGCATGAGATCAGAGCTTCGATGATCTCCCTTAGCATCCTGACGTAAGCGGGGGTGCTGGAGCATGCCATTATTGTATAGATTTTTTTTGCTGAGCAGTCACCAGCACCGTGACCCACGACAAGGTGACATGTAGCGGTGTATTTTGCAACCGGTAGTAGAAATATGTCACAAAAGTCCAAGCGGACTAGTCCATCAGGTGGATGACCCCAGGATACAGGTTCAGTTTTGTGGGGCATAGGAGACAGAGCCAGCCATACGAGGAGTAGGCAGTGCTATGTGTGCAGTGGGCAGGGTCACATGTCTCATGACTACCAAAACCACCATGAATATGAGAAGCATACAGTAGAGGGAACTCCTAGGATGAGGCAGAGGTACGGCTATGGTGGTCTGCCAGGAGTAGGCGGACGTGGCAGAGGAGCTAGCCAAGCAGCAGGTGGTGGACGACACTTCAAGGTCCTACCACCACCACCACCAGGACGTCCACCTCGACCACAGGGAGCCGGAACACATAGGTGGGCTCAGATCTAGGTAGTTTATGCCTACGACCATGAAACACCTGAGATGATTCGAGGTACTATCTGTGTCTACTCCACCCTTGATGTAGTTCTTATATACCTAGGTGCATGACATTATTTTATTTTTGCTGCCCTCGTTCGGCGCTCGGAGATTCCAACAGAGCAGTTGGCTCGATCCTTATAGCTAGAGACTCCTACATGAGCTAACTCAATGATTATGCACTATTGCCGGTAGTGTGAGCAAACTATGGGAGGTGAGAGCTTCGACTGGGATCTCCTTGTAGCGGCATCGTGGCCTTATGATGCCATCTTGGTTATGGACTAGTTATCCATGGTTCATGCTCAGATTGACTACATTAGGCAGAAAGTGCATTGTGTCTGCGATGATGGGATGCAGATTACCTTCACCAGTGAAAGGGGAAACATTGAAATGTAGGATGGACTTACCCAGAGGAGGGGGCAGCGGATCACACATTAGTTGTCTTTCCTCATTCTCGTAACGGTTGATGTGCGGAGTCCGAGTTTTACTATTGTGGTGGATAAGTACACGGATATCTTCCATGATGACATTCCAGGACTACCTACACATAGAGAGGTAGACTTTTAAATTGACTTATACCCCGTGATGACACCGATATCCACTCCATCATATCAGATGGGTCCCATGGAGATTTTTGAGATGCAGGTACAGCTGCAGGACTTACCTGTGAAGGTATTTATCTGACCCAGTGTTTCACACTGGGCATACCCGATTTTGTTCTCAATGAAGGTGGATGTGAGCTTGCGTTTGTGTGTTGATTATCGGTGCATGAACCAAGTGACCATGAAAAAGAAGTTCCAACTACCAAGGATTGACGACCACATTTATCAGATGAAGGGAACTTGTGGGTTCTGGAAGATATATCTTTGATTGGGTTATCACCAACTAAGAGTACATGATGTTGTTGTGTAGAAGATGGCCTTCATATGCCGGTATGGCCAATACGAGTTTTTAGTTATGCCATTAGCCATAACCAATGCACCAGCAGTGTTCATGGGACTCATGAACATGATCATTTAGCCATACCTTGATGGATTTGTGGTAGAAATCATCGATGAAATTATGATCTACTCAGCTACCAAGGAGGGGAACCCCTAAAATTTGAGGGGAGTACTAGACACACTCCGAGAGCACTAGATTTATGTTAGGCTCTCGAAGTGCCAGTTCTGGATCCGAGAGGTACACTTTCTGGAACATGTCATCTCAGAGGTTGGAGTTGCAGTGGATCCAGCAAAGATCGAGGCAGTACATTATAGGAGCCACCCTGGTGTGTGACGGAGGTACAAATTTTTTTGGTACTGGCATCGTACTATTAGAGATTTGTGCCAGATTTCCCTAGGGTTGCAGCACCACTTACATCATTGACGAAGAAGGGGAAACACTTCGTATGGTTAGAGAGATGCCATCAGATATTTCAGTAGCTGAGGTCGAGGTTGACTTGTTCCCCCATCGTGAGGCTTCCAGTAGAGGGCCTAGGGTACGCAGTTTACTGCGACGTATCAGAGACAAGGCATGGGTGTGTCCTGATGTAGGAGTGAGAAATGATCACTTATGGTTCTTGGCTATTGACACAACATGAGAAAAACTACACTACACTTGACCATGAGTTAGTAGTAGTGGTCTTCTCCTTGAATATGCGGTGGAACTATCTGTTTGGCAAGAGTTTAATAGTCTACACTGACCACCAGAGTCTCATGTACATCTTCTCGAAGAAGGACCTGAACCTGAGACAATGACGTTGGATTGAGTTTTCCAGGACTATGACTTCGAGGTAGTCTATACTATTGGGAAGGGGAACATTAATGAAGATGATCTAAGTAAGTGATCATGCATTCAACTTTTAGGATAGGTGGAAGAGCATCAAGCCGCGTTGTAGTTATCCTTTGTGGATCGGGATGGAGCAGCCTTTTTGAAGTCTCTTAAAAGTCACACCTCCATTCCTTCAAAGAGTCAGTGAGGCAGAGCATGGGGATACCGACTACAAGGCTCTACATGCATAGATATCCACAGGGCAGGCAACTAATGGATTTTATGTAGGTAGGGAGCACATCATTCTCTTCAGGGGACGTACCATGGTACCAGTTTCACTTCAAAAGGATGTTTTGTGGTAGTTACACATATCTACTTTAGTGGTACATCCAATAGTGGAGAAGTTGTATCAGGACCTCTGATGATCGCACGAGTGGCCAGGTATAAAGAAGGAAGTAATAAATTTTGTCTCATGATGCCTCACTAGTTAGCAAGTGAAGGTGGAGCACCAGGTTCAAGAAGGTTTATTTCAACCCATAGAGGTCCTAGAGTGGAAGTGGGATGGGATATCCATGGATTTCAGTATGGGACGTACACATACATCTAAAGGGTACGAATATATATGGGTGATCATTGATCAACTCACCAACTCATCCCACTTCTTACCGATCAAAGACTAGGGTTCAGTTGAGAGCCTGGAGTAACAACCCAAGATTTTATGATAAGTATTCTTTTTAATTTATTTGATGTCATGTGTTTTATGCTACACCATGATTATCTTGTTCTATACGCATCATTGTATTAGCTTTTTGTATACGCAACACTATTTTTGGATTGTGTTACACACAATTTCAAGTTCGTTTGATAGTAGTCATTCTACGCGACATTGAGAGTATGTATATATATATGTATTCAACATATAAATAAAATATGGTTGGATTCTGTTATACGAAACAAAAAATGAGTATTTCACAACACGCAACCCTGACTTGGCTTGCATTACACACTATTATGACCTTCCTTGATAGCGTGTGTTGTACGCAATATCAGCCTTCACTACACAACGTTATATTGTTATAATATTATGGACAATACATTATGAATAGTATTAAATATATTTTGAATTTTATAACATTATTATTTATCATACATATTTTCTAGAACATGGTATGTGAACAAAATAAAATTTTCAGATAAAATAAGTATTTTAAAAAAAATGCAGTTTTGCATCCTTTTGATGGCGCACCCACTTTAAATATTGTTTTTGACATGTTTATATGTTCGATTTGAAAAAATAAAATTATTCCTTCGAATCAGGATATACAAATTAAATTTGGATAAATTTTTCATATTATTCTGATAACATTCATATTTTGATGAATAGTAAAAACAAGCTATATTTTAATTAAAAACAACATTTTTCATCACAATAATTTATATGGTTAGATTATCTTTTTAATGGGTTTTAAAGTTTAATTAAAATATATTTTTACTATTTAATCCAATTTTGTTCATTGGAATTAATTTTACATTGAATTTGGACATAAATAATTGTTGATCTTTTGATAGTTATTGTTTCTTAAAAATACGCTATTTGTTTTGATAACAGGATTAATATTAATTTAATTTCTGCGAATTCTGTATATTGAATTTGAAAAATTTGATTCCATATTTTTAATTAGTGGGTCCAAATTATGTTAATAAGCTACTTTTTATTTTTGGGAATTATGAATAGTAACTACAATAAATTTTATTTACCATAGTTAAAGGTAAATCTGGTAATTAAGGGTAAATTTAATATTATAAAATTACCATAACACATGAAAAAATTATATTGGATGGATAAAAGTCGACCCATACCACCTAAGGGATGGATTAAATTCATTTTATGGACTTTTTAACCTAAAAATATTTTAATTATTATTAAAACCAATGAAAGTGACAATATGTCACTCTCTTAAATCTTATAAGTATAATAATTTTAATTTAGTGATAAAGTTCATAAAACTTCTAACATGAAAAGTATCCAGAAAGATAATAAAATTATCAACATCATGATAATTTATTTATAATTTTTAGGGATTAAATAATTATCATTAATGGTGATACATTAATGATGCAGAAATTACTTATTAAGTGAAAAATCAGTAATATAGTTTTTATTGAAATAATAATACCCATTAAAAGTCCCACAAACCTTACCAAAACTTATTGGTAGTGTATATCTACACCATAATCATCCTAGTAACTTATATATAATCGTTTGGAGTCTTATAAAAGTGATTATGACACTTATATTATATTATTTTAAATAATGTCAAAGTTGTCACCTTCATAATTTAATAAATATAACATTTTAAAGAAGGGTGTTTTAGAAGATAAATCATACTAAATGTATTCTTATGAAAGATACAATATTTATCATCATTCTACTATTTTATATTTAATTTTTATGCAACAAATATTTATATTTAATAATTATACAAAAATGTTGTAGTAATTATTTTATTCAGAGAATTATCTAAGAAATGGTTTTACAAATAGTAAAATAAATATTATATAAACTATTTGACGTGATCGACTAATTTTATAGATTAATATGAAATGTTAAGATCCTATTAAATATTCTAGTTTGAATATATACTCTGTGTATTCTTTTTAAATTCAAAAAAATGAATAGTGTCAAAATTGACACTATCGTTATTTTATAAAAATAACATATTATTAAACTGTTTAAAAATCAAAAAAAATTATTTATAAATTATAAATTGAAATTTATATAGTTTTAAATTTCATAAATTATCTAATTATGGATAATTAATAGCACATAAGTAATTATTTATAACAATCTAAAATTTAGAATCTTATTACCACAAATAAAATTTAATTGATTAAATAAGGATAAATATAGTTGATAATATTTAAAATAAATTCCCTAAATGTATAAATTTTTTTTGATGAGATTAAAACCCTATCTCATCTAATATTTGTGTACGAGTCATTTTGGGAGGTTTTTAATCGGGGTTAGATTTATTAAAAATTAATATTTTTTAAGATTTCCAAAGGTACCCCTCTCCTCCCTTATAAAAAGGGAACTTATTCCCTCTTCTCTTCACACCCTTTTGAGCCCTGAAGCTCGGTCAAACCCTGCCCATTTCTCTTCTCCACTTCCCTATAAACATTCTGGAGGTTTTTTTCTTCTCAGATGACCAACCCTACTTCCTTAAGAGAAGGCTTAAAGGAGGTGCGTCGAAGAAGAGGTAATCTCTTCTTCCGATTCTCTCAAGTTTTTTTCTTCTTCTACTTCTTCTTATTTAGTTATCTCAGTATAACGTAACAAAATAATTATTAATTATATACTAATATTTTATTATAAATATTAAACAACCTAATTTCACTTTCTCTCCATCCTACAGAAAACGAAATCACCGCGCGTGCGTACGTACGGAATATCGTCTCCACGCCGTGGTGTAATCTATTTTCGACCACCACCTTACATGGATGGGTATAATGGTATAAATAAATAAATATCTAAGATTATTGTAAATTTATATTAATTCTGAAAGATTATTCATATACTTCAATAAAATTCCACGATCATGGGAATGATATCATCCTTCATGCGTACATACGGACTACCATCTCCACGGCGCGATGAGATTCATTCTCCATGTTAACCATTAATTAATGATTATAAAGTATATATAATGAATAATAATGAAATATATGAAAAAATAATGATACTTCATTTATGTATATATATATCTGTATGTCATCTACTTAATTCCATTCAATTCAATAAGGAAACGAAAACAACGTTCATGCGTACGTACGGCCTACCTTCTGCATGAACGGTGTATTCCATTCCATTTATCGATATATCATATATATATATATGTATATGATTAATATATATTATATATAAATCATGTTTTACATTATTGAATTATGTAAATCATTTTATAAGTAATAATATCAAGAACAACAAGTCGAAACACATACGATAAATGAAACGATTTTACCAAAAATGCTGCTTTAACATGGAATTTACAAAAGAACGGTTAATATAAAGTCATAAGTGAACCATATATTATATCATAACAATGAATATGATTCTATAATAAATCAATGACACTATTTAAATAATTATACAAGAGGTTCGGATACATGAAAAGCATATCAGACAAGAGGTAAGGGATAACTATTCGAATCTCGTTTTTAACCGAGATTGTTTATTCGTAAGTATTTACTGGGGTTATATTTATCATCAATGTCCATGTTTTCTAAAAATGGTTTCATGTATGTTTAATTTCTTTTTTACCCACTTTTTAATTTTACTACATGATTTTTAAGGAATCTTTCTTTTGTTTACGTTACGAGGCACTTTTTGACTTTTTCGGCAAAAGTAGGAGAATAATTTTTTTTAACTTATATGGCATGAAAGGATTTTTACAGTATTATAAACCCTTATTTTCATTAAGATTCCTCCAAAATATTTCATGACTAATTTTCATCAAAATCTTTTTCTTTTAAAATTTCATGATGTTTTGTGAAAAGAAATTGATTTTGAAGAAGAAAAGTTATTTTCCACAAGATTTCATCTCAAGTGTTTTATCAAAACCATTTTCCATCTAAGATGACATTATTTCATATGTTTATGTTTCAAGCATAATTTCTCTATGATTTACATTGTTTCACTTTTCATATTATGAAATGATATCCATTTGTTTTATATGGATTATGTTATGATGAGATGATGTTTCTGAACCCCATTTTATTATTTGGGTTATGATGAATGAATTATGTTTATATAGTGGCACAAGTAAGAATGATTTCATTATGAGATGGGTGGGACCTATATCTCCCTCCAATGAATTGTGTATGATTTATATCTAATGAGATAGAAATGTCTAGAATGTTAAGTTAATCTGGTTCAGTAATACATGACTGGAACAAGGAGTGAACTCGATTCAGAAAGGGACATTGTACACTAAGATTGTCTTGGAAGCAATTCCTTAGATACTATGTAAATAATATCATGTTCTTAATGGTTTCCACAATCACATGTTTTATTCACATGCTATTTTATCATGATTGATTTTCCTTTATGATATATTCCTTATGTACTTCCAAGATTTCTGTCTTTTCTCACGATTTTGATGTTTAGATTTTATGTTCAAGCTTTGGCATTCAAATGTTTATGGATTGTTTTATGTTCTCTATGTTTACCCTTACTGAGAATTTGAGCTCAGCCTTTTATGTTTTCTTTTCCCCAGGATTTCAAGAAAGTTTTTATCTAAGAAACCAAAAGGGGAAGATCTTTATGAGAGATGTTGATGATTTTTCACCACGATTGGAAGATTATATTCCATGTTTCCAAAGGCACTAAACTATTACGATCCTTGTGTGTGTGTTTTTTTATGTATTAAGTATTCCACAAAAGTAATGTAATGTCCATGTAAATCATGATTCGGGTCCCTACAGTTGGTATCAGAGGAAAGTTTAGTTAACCTTTGGAAACTAGGATGAAAAAACTTTAGTGAGACCCCAAGAGATATTTCTAAGGTATGTCTAGGGAAGTCCCTAAAATTTAGTAATGTCCCTAAGGATTAGTATAACTATATGTTATAGTCCTAGAATTATTTTGATGATTATGAATAACCTAGGGTGAACCTAAGCTATAATGTGTTAAAGAAGGTTTCATAAGTTAGACAATCTATAAGTGAATTTTTATGATTATGTAGTTCCTCATTATTTTAACTATTTCTTACACAATGGTTTCAGGTTTTAGTTAATGGAGGGAACCAGAAGGAATTGGGTTGACATTAAATATGATGAAAAAATTGGTGACTATGAGCAGCCAAATTATGTAATGCCTAGAGATAAAGATATTAGGATTATGCCGAATCAGACATCGCGATGTATGATTAACAAGGTGAACTTTAGTGGTATTCCCAATTCATCAAATAAGAGGAAGATGGACTTTTATGCATGTTCGCATGTTGGGGAGGGTAGATAAAGAAAGATGGAGATTTCTAAAGATGGGATGTATAACCTTGATGAATAAATCAAATGGATGGGAAGATGGAATCTATGTGGAGAGAAGAGTCATAGAGTGACAGACTATTATGGAGTTCAATGTCTTATCTGTGGAGAAAATGGGAATTACCCAACTCAATTCCCTGACATAAGAGGTTGCTTCTAAATCAAGGATGGGCATATTCTATGACAATCATTGAAGATGATGGTTTGAAGTGTTTATGTATTGTTATTAAAGAATAATGTTTCTGAGGTACTTTTATGGTATATTTGAATACCTATATTGGTCCATTGTGGTTTTCCATAAGAATATGGCATCGATAACCATGAAAAGTGATTGAAATATTTTTTGGAAAGAAGATTATATGCACATAATGATGGGATAAAGATAAAATAATATGTTTGATTGTATTCATGAGCTCATGACTGATATAAGAAGAAAGTGATACCATTGTTTCAGAATATTGAAATTTTGGGATTTTGGTTTGTGGAAAGAGTTAACTTTTGACAGCATCCATGTTTTCAGTAAGGTTCAATGGGTATTCATTTTTCTCGAGAATACAATATTAAGGTATTCATATGTAAAGAATGTGATAACAAAGATATATCTTGTGATATATGAGGGATAAATGATGGTATTCACGTGCTTATTATATGATCTTTTTAGTAATCATTCTCTTTCTACTATAATATTAGACAGAAGTATTTTCGAAAAACCTAAAGATTGGAATGGTTTATGTAGGACATAATTTAGTATTGTTTAAGGATAGAACTTTTTTTCGATATTATTGAAGGTATGTTATAATAATTTATTTTTATAAAAAGGACAACCTATAGGACGGGCGACAACCAATCGCGTCAGACAATGTTGTGGGAATCAAACCCACAACCGAAGTGCAATAGGCCTGTATCGCCTACCACAGGCCTATAAGAGGTCCCAGGTTTGTAGAAATTCACTTTTTATATTAATCGGTATGATAGATAAAGTATAAGTTCATTTTTGAAATCATATACGATTAGACTCACCATAGATGGACTTATGTATATTTGATAACTTTTGTTAACATTTTGTTTGAGACAGATGGAATGACCCATCATTCTATCACATGATATGCTAACACTTCATGGAAGCCAAAATCAACTTCATTTCTTTAAGAGATGATGTGGAAATTGTTCAAGGCATAAACAATAGTGAGATTGTACCAAAATCAAGTAAGTATTTCTTTTAATTATTCTTCAACTTTAGGGGAATGTTCTTTAAAACAAAAAATGATGTCCTAATGTTGTCATATCTGATTAATCCGATGTTACCTTAGATCATCACAAATTTATGGCTTTGTGATTGTTGTATTTTTCATAGCCATGTCCTCTACCACTCTCTGTCAAAACTTGATGGTTAGATTTCTCTTCCATATCCATATTTTCACCTATGTTCTCCTATGTGGAATCCCAAGGAATAGTTAATTTGAGTAACCCATAAGTTTCATTCTTTAGTTTTTAAAGTTATGTTTTCGTATTCCATTTTACGATGTGGGTTTCAATTAAAGAAACATTCAAGTAGAAAACCATGTATAACCTCGACAAATTTCGAGGGCGAAATTCATTTTAAGGTGTAGAATGTAACAATCCGATATTTTATGATATGTATTCTTTTTAATTTATTTTATGTAATGTGTTTTATGCTACACCAGGATTATCATTTTCTATATGCAACAACATATTATCTTGCAGTATACGCAACACTATTCTTGGATTCTGTTATACACAATTTCATGTTCGTTTGATAGTAGTCACTATTCGCAACATTGATAGTATATATATATATATATATTCAACTTATATATGAAATATGGTTGGATTCTATTATATGAAACAACAAAGGAGTCTTGCACAACATGCAACCTTGACTTGGCTTGTAATACATGCAATCGCAACCTTCCACGATAGCGTGTGTTGTACTCAATATCAGATTTCACTAAACAATGATATATTGTTATAATATTATGGACTAGACGTTATGAATAATATTAACTACATTTTTAATTTTATAAAATTATTATTCATCTTACATTTTTTCTAGAACATGGTATGAGAACAAAGTAAATCTTTCAGATAAAATAAGTATTTTTCAAAAAATGAAGTTTTACTGCCTTTTGATGGAACACCTAGTTTAAATCTTGTTTTTGATATGTTTATAAGTTCAATTTGACAAAATAAAATTATTCCTTGGAATCAGGATAAAAAAATTTAATTTGGATAAATTTTTCATATTATTCTGATAAATTTCATATTTTGATGAATAGTAAAAACACTCTATATTTTAATTAAAAACAAATTTTTTCATCACGATAATTTATATGGATAGATTATCTTTTTAATTTGATTTAATTTATTATTAGAATATATTATTAAAATTTAATCCAATGTTGTTCATTGAAATTAATTTCACTTTGAATTTGGACATAAACAACTGTCGATCTTTTGATAGTCAGTGATTCTTAAAAACACGGTATTTGTTTTGATAACAGGATTAATTTTAATTTAATTCCTGCAACTTCTGGGTATTTAATATGAAAAAATGGATTCTATATTTGGAATCAGTGGGTCAAAATAATGATAATAGGATACTTTTTATTTTTGGGAATTATGAATAGTAACTACGGTAAATTTTAATTAATATAGTTAAAGGTAAATTGGGTAATTAAGTGTAAATATAATATTATAAAATTACCCTAACACAGGAAAAAATTCTATTGGATGGATAAAAGTCGACCCATATCACCTAATGGTCAGATTAGATTCATTTTATGGACTTTTGACCGTAAAAATATTTAAATAATTATTAAAACCAATGAAAGTGACAACATGTCACTCTCTTAAATATTATAAGTATAATAATTTGAATTTAGTGATAATCTTCATAAAACTTCGAACAAGAATAGTCTCCATAAACCTAATAAAATTATCTAAATCTTGATAATTTATTTATAATTTTCCGGGATTAAATAATTTTCATTAATGGTGATACATTAAAGATGCAGAAATTATTTATTAAGTGAAAAATCAGTATTATTGTTTTTATTGAAAAAATTATAACTGTTAAAAGTCCCATAAACCTGACCAAAACTTATTGGTAGTGTATATCCACACCATAATCATCCAATTACCTGATTTATAACCGTTTGGAGTCTTATAAATGTGATTATGACACTTATATTATATTATTTTAAATAATGTCAGAGTTTTCACCTTCATAATATAATAAATATATCATTTTAAAAGCTGTGTGTTTTAAAATATAAATCTGACTAAATGTATTATAATAAAATATATAAGAATTATATTCATCCTAGTATTTTATTTTTAATTTTTATGCAACCAATAACTATATTTAATAATTAGAAAAAAATGTTGTAGTAATTATATTATTAAGAGAAATATCAAATAAATGGTTCTACAAATCGTAAGATAAATATTATATGAACTATATGATGTGCTACACTAATTTTATATATTAATATAACATGTTAGGAACCTATTAAATATTTTAGTTTGAATATATTCTCTATTTGGATTTTATTTATATTTAATAAATGAATAGTTTCAAAATTGACACTATCGTTATTTTATAAAAAAAATATTATTAAATTAATTAAAAATCACAAAAATATTTAAAAATTAAAAATTGATATTTATATATTCTAAAATTTCATAAATTATCTAATTATTGATAATTCACAGAACATATGTAATTATATATAACAATCTAAAATTTAGAATCTTATTACCACAAATAAAATTTAATAGATTAAATAATGATAAATAAAGTTGATAATGTTTAAAATAAATTCCCTACATGTGTAAATTTTATTGGTTGAAGATATTACAACCCTATCTAATCTAATATTTTAATATTAGTCATTTTTTGGAGGTTTTAAAGTGGGGTTAGATTTATTATAAATTAATATTTATAATATTTCCAAAGGTTCCCCTCCCCTCCCTTATAAAAAGGGAACCCCTTCCCTCTTCTATTGACACCCTTTTGAGCCTTGACGCTCGGCCGAACCCTACCCATTTCTCTTCTCCACTTTCATAGAAACAATATGGAGGTTATGGTCTTCTCAAAAGACCAACTCTACTTCCTTATGAGAAGGCTTAAATGAGGTGCGTCGAAGAAGAGGTAATCTATTCTTCCGATTCTCTCAAGTTTCATTCTTTTTCTACTTCTTCTTAATTTTTTTGTATCATTATAAAGTAATAACAAAAGTATTAATTATATACTGATATTTTATTATAAATATGAAACAATTTTATTTCACCTTCTATCCATCCTACGGAAAACGAAATCATCGCGCGTGCGTACGAACAGAATACCGTCTCCACGTCGTGGTGTAATCTGTTTTCGGCCACCACCATACTTAAAATGGGTATAATGGTGTAAATAAATAACTATATATGATTATTTTAAATTGATATTGATTCTGAAATATTATACATACACTTCAATACAATTCCATGATCATGGGAATGATATCATTGCTCATGCGTATGTACGGACTACCGTCTCCACGACGCGATGAGAGTCATTCTACATGATAACCATTAATTATAGATTATAATGTATATATAATGAATAATAATGAAATATATGACATAATAATGATACTGTTTTTATGTATATATATATATATATGTGTGTATTTCATCTACTTAATTCCTTTCAATTCAATAAGGAAACGAAAACAACGTTCATGAATACGTACGGCCTACCGTCTCCATGAACGATGTATTTAATTCCATTTATCGATCTATCATATATATGTGTATATGATGAATATATAATATATATAAATCATTTTTTACATTCTGGAAATATGTAAATCAGTATATAAGTATTAATATCATGATCAACAAGTCGAAACATGTACGATTAATGAAACAATTTTTCCCAAAATGCTACTTTAACATGGAATTTACAAAAGAACAGGTAATATAATGTCATAAGTGAACCAAATATGATACCATAACAATGAATATGATTCTGTAATAAGTCAATGACATTATTTAAATCATTATACCGGAGGTTTAGATACATACGAAGCGTATCAGACGTAAGGTAAGGGATAACTATTCCAATCTCATTTTTAATCGAGTTTGTTTATTCATAAGTATTTACTGGGGTTATATTTTTCATCCATGTCCCTATTTTCTAAATATGCTTTCATGTATGTTTAAAGACATTTTTACCCACTTTTGAATTTCACTACATGGTATGTAAGGAATCATTCTTTTGTTTACGTTACGAGGCACTTTTTGACTTTTTCAGCAAAAGTACGAGAAGAATGTTTTTTTACTTATACGACATGAAAGGATTTTTATGGTTTTATAAAGCCTTATTTTCATGAAGCTTCTTCCAAAATATTTGATGGCTAATTTTCAACAAAATATTTTTCTTTTAAAATTGCAAGACATTTTGTGAATAGAAATTGATTTTGAAGAAGAAATGATATTTTCATCAAGAATTCATCTCATGTGTTTTATCAAAACCATTATCCATCTATGGTGACATTATTTCATATGTGTATGTTTCAAGTATAATTTCTCTATAATTTTCATGGTTTCACTTTTCTTATTATGAAATGATATCCATTTGTTTTATATGGATTATGTTATGATGGGATGATGTTTATGAAACCCATTTTATTCTGATGGTTATGAAGAATGAATTATGTTTATTTTGTGGAACAAGTAAGAATGATTTCATTATGAGATTTGTGGGACCTATATATCCCTAAAATGCGTTGGGTAAAGATTTATATCTCATTATATAGACATGGCTGGAATGGTAAGTTAATCCGGTTTAGTAATACAGGATCGGGATGAGGAGTGAACTCGATTCAGAAAGGGACTTTGTCAACTAAGATGGTCTTGGCAGCAATGCCTTAGCTACTTTGGAAATCATATCATGTGCTTAATGGTTTCCACAATCACATTTTTTATTCCCATGCTATTTTATCATGATTGATGTTCCTTTATGATCTATGCCTTACGTACATCCAAGATTTATGTCTTTGCTCACGATTTTTGTAACGGCCCGAAATTTTGAATAAATCATGTTTCCTAATTTCATGTGTTATTTTATTTTATTTTTATACTCATCAAAAATGTTTTATTTGATAAACATGATTATAATTAAAATGATACCATTGGGTTCTGACTGTTATATGACCATCAGTCAATATGACCGCTTCGAAAAAAATGTTTTGATTATTGTCTCTAAATACAAGTAATCTGGGGTAATTATTATAGAAAGAAGATTCGATGGCCTCACCTAGTAGTCCTGGACCGATCGAAGCCCATCTAACAGAACTTGGGAAGGAGGTAGCACCGTTGGGCTTTGCTCTGGACCAAACCAAAGCCGAACTTCATCATGTGAAGCTAGAACGGAATCGCCTTCGCGAGAAGTTCAAACTGATATAAATTACTACTCGGGCAATGTTGGCCGAGCCTTCCTCAGACTCGCTCACCTTAGCACACCTTACACTTAGGTCCTATGCTGGTGTGATAAGGGGCTATGTAAGAACACCGTAACTGCCTTGTGTAATCCTTTGTTTTAAATATGAATTGGGATTTCTTCTTATGATGATGTTTATGAATTTTCAAATGACCGGATAAATATAGTATGCATATTTTTTATGAATTTTAGAAAAAGTATATTTTAAAAATGTTTATGTAAACCTTAAATAATTAAAAATGTGTAATGATTTTCAAAAAATGGTCTTTTACAATTATGTTCAGTACAAAATATGGAGTCTAATAAGATCAACTTGATTTTTGATGAATAGTAAATTATGAATAGTGATTTTATGATTAGGATTAGTAATATGACCAAATGGACTAGTAATATCACTTAAAGAAAGGTTTAAAATAATATAGGCACCTTGATTAAGTAATGTGATTCAATAAAATGGTTAAATAACGGTTTCATAAATTATTATTCAAGTTTAGTTTTTTTCAGGTGAATAGTGTTTTTTAATTAAAAATTAAATTAAAAATATTTAGAAAATTATTTTTATAAAATGGAATTCAATTTTTAACTCAGAGCACCGATATTATGTTATGGTAATTTTTGTGATTTTTTCTGATAAAATGAATTTTCGGTGAATAAAGTATTTATATAAAAATTAAATTAACAATATTTAGAAAATTATATTTATAAAATGGAGTTCATTTTTGAAATCAGAGCATTGATATTTGATTAAGGTGAAATTTTGGGATCTTTCTGATAAAGTTGAATTTTCAGTGAATAATCAAAATACAGTTTTAGGGTTTCGGTATGTTTAATGACATTATAACTGTGTCATGACGTTGTCATGAGATGTTTTAAGGGTTGTCCGGCCAAGGGTGATGAATTATTGCTTTGGGGGGCCCATGTGGCCTAACTCCATGGTAAATGCCAAGGGAGAGCACATGGGATTGAGAAAAGCACATGTGAGGTGTCCCTTGGCCATTAATGCCTTGTCCCCTCGCTTTCCCTATAAATACCAAGCCCTCCTCTCATCCATTCGACTCCCCACTCTTACTTAACGATGTTCTGGTCTCATTACCTCCCAAGGAGTCCTCCCATGGTTTCCCCAATCCCCCAAGGTCCCATCCTTTGAGGTTTAAGAGTTACATTTTAAGGTAAGGGATCTGACCCCTCTCTTTCTTTTCAAGTGATCTCTTTTATGTCATTCCTTTTATGCTCCATGTTCATATGTGAGAGGATGTTATTTTATATTCCTCTTAATTCACTTTTAATGTTTTAATTATGATATATCCCCTCTTACTCTCATCATTTCGTTTTATGAATGTTTAAGTGACGTCGTTAGGCTGCCGAATTTTTAAGGGATTCTTTCACCCTTCTCTTTTTTTTAAGTTCTATTTTCATGTAAAGTCTTTCAAGTTCCTTTTTATTATGTTGGGGTATGATCTCTAAATTTATCATACTGATATTTTATGATAATATAATGAGATACCCCATTTGATCTCTTCAATTCAGTATTTGATGTTTTAAGTGGCGCCGTTAGGCTGCCGAAGTTTTAAGTGGTTCTTCACCATTCTCGTTTTGAAGTTCTACTTTCATGTCAATTATTTCAAGTTACTTTTTGTTATGTTGGGGTATGATCTCTATATCTATCATACTGATCTTTTATGACCATATGATGAGATACCCCATTTGATCTCTTCAATTCAGTATTTTGAAGTTTTAAGTGGCGCCGTTAGGCTGTCGAATTTTTAAGTTTTTCTTCACCCTTCTCGTTTTGAAGCTCTACTTTCATGTCAATTCTTTCAAGTTCCTTTTTGTTGTGTTGGGGTATGATATCTATATCTATAATAATGATCTTTTATTACCATATTATGAAAGACCCCATTTGATCTCTTCAATTCAGTATTTTGATGTTTTAAGTGGCGCCGTTAGGCTGCCGAATTTTTAAGTGGTTCTTCTCCCTTCTCATTTTGATGTTCTACTTTAATGTCAATTATTTCAAGTTCCTTTCTATTATGTTGGGGTATGATCTCTATATCTATCATACTGGACTCTTATGTTTATATGATGAGAGACTCTATTTGAACTTTTCAATTCAATTTTGTTGATGTTTAAGTGACGCTGTTAGGCTGTCGAATTTTCACAAGAGAAATCTTATTTTTTCTTCCTTTCATGTTCTTCATTTCATATGGTATATTTTCAAATTCCATTACCATGTTCTTAAATACCTTATATTTTGTCCCTCTACTGTTTTATGGGTCATTTATGAATGTTTGACCCATGTTCCCTCTCTTCTCAATGTTTTCTAAAACCTTGTAACATAGCCGTTATGCTGCAGAATTTTCATCTCAATGTGCCTCTCTCTCTTTTCTAAAAATTATTTTATGTTATAAAGTGAATACTAAAAGCTATTATTTCTACAGGTGTATTCACATATATATCAAAATGTTCTATTTTAAATTCTGGGATTTACATACATGAAACCCTCTTTCCCTTTCCGTGGGCATAAAGTGACATAAAGATCATGTCTTTAATGCAGTTTTTAAAACGCTATGATTATGGAATGAAACCCATTTCATTTATGCTATATGGGTTGTTTATGAAATGATTGATATATGTGGCTCACATGATAATAAAGTCAAATTTAAGCGTGTTCCCTGATAGCGCCCCATTGCATTGGATAATGATGTAACCAAAAGAGATTACAGTTTAAGGATGCGCCCAGATAGCGCTCTAATGCATTGGGTAAAGACTTAATCTCTAGAGATGACCTTTTTTTTACGAAGCCATGGTGAATAACCTTGGTAATTTTTAACGACACCTTGGGGATGGACCTTGGTGAAACAAAATGATTGTCTATATTGAATGGTGCAACCACATCTTCAAGTTATGAAAAATGTTATTTTTATTATGATTTATCTCATTATTTCTTTATCATGCCTTAAAGTTCTTCTCATGTCCTTATTGAAGTATCTCAAGATCACATGTAAAATGTTTCTTTTTTTTCCCTTACTGGGACTTCTGCTCACCCTTTCCTTTGATGTATGTTCCCAGGTTATGAGATGCATTAATGAACCTAGGATGAACATAAGGGGAAGCCTTTCAAGTGTTTAAGAAGAATGTTTTTTTGTTGTTTCATGTTTTAAGTTCCGAGTTTCCAAGACACTAAACCTTAAAGATCCTCAGTTTTGTAAAATTTAATGAATGTTTATGTGATAAAATGGCGGGATGCAATAGTTGGTATCAAAGGATGGTTTAGTTATTTGTGGAAATTAGGATATGAAAACTTTAGTAAGAAGCCTATAGAAAAGTTAAAATATAGGAAATATTCCTAGTATTTTGGTGAGTATTGAGTAAGGGGTTGCCAAGCAAATACATCCCTGTCTGGATACGAGCAGGTAGAGGTGGATCTGGAACAAATGTACATAGGGGTAAAACCCGAAAACACCGCTTTGAGCTAGACTCGAATGGGAACTGGTACACGACAACGGGCCTTGCTGCACTCTTGGTTACGACACTCCCGGGGGATATGCTTTGGTAAATTCATAAGCTGAGTATGAACCATTGTTAAAGGAACAATGATAAAATAAAATAATGATTCACATAAGAATATATGATCATGGATAACCTAGATTGGAACCTAGGGGATCACAAGTTAGGGTATACTTTTCTTCTACAAGTTATCCTTATTTGCTTTCAGTTCATTTTCATGATTATTGGCTAAGTACATAAGCCCCTAATTATGCTTTCTCTTCTTAGTGAATGGTGGGAAATGGAAGAACATGTCCCAACAACCAATGTGATAGGAAATGAGACGATTGTCGTATTAATATGACAGGGATGATTAGGGGATTAAAATATGATTTTTATTTTGGAAGACGTTCACTATTTTGGGGACCCTATATGATCGAGGTAAATAGATTACAATGTTATTTTCATTGAGGGGTATGGTTGACTTATATTTTGAAGAATCAATGAATTTAAGGTGGAATTATAGTAATTTAGGTTACTTATGGGATTGATTAACCTATCTTGGGTTAAATATGTTTAGGATAGATACTTTTGTTATAATATGTTAGGAGTGGTTGATGTTGTTTGGAGATGAACAATGAAGTTTATTTTGGAAGACTATGTTATCAAATCCTTCTTGTATTTGGGTTTCAGTCTTAGTTTGGTTTATTTTGAAGAATTTTAAGGACCATTATTTATGGAATGGACTATGATGAACTTTGAGTAGTACCATGGAACTTTTAAGATTTAAAATTAGTTTCCATTCCTATGGGATTATTTCTTTTTGAAGAGTTGTTTTATGTTACCCTTTCGATTTTTGGGATAATGGTTAAAGATAAAAGAAATACATAGTTAATCTTTTTTGGATTATGTGAATCTCTAGAAGATGATTCTTGTGTTTTGATTAGACCAAGTAGTTTTGAATGATCATAGTTTGGAGAAAAGATTAGTTTTGGGTAGAAACTTATTAAAGGATGAAACTCTACTTGAAGGTAGATATATTTCCTTATGTTTTTGTTCTATGTTGTAAATGAATTCCTCAAAGTTATGAAAAGGAACGTAAAACAAAAACGTTGTTGGTTTACGTTTCCTACTAGGTAATCAAAGAACGCTTGCACACATCATAATTTTGGAATTTTCTGGTGGTTAACTTCCTCCTAATCATGTTTTCAATCACTCTCCATTAGGATGTGACCCTTTGTTTTATCCTCCATGTCCATGTTTCCTACATGGAATCCTAATATGAGTAAACTCGGGTGGCCTTTTTACTTCCTTTTCTTTCTTTTAAAGTAATGGTGTCACTGACTCTTTTTCCGATGTGGGACATTCAATGAAATTTCAAAACACAATTTTTTAAAATTGCGACAACGCAATTTCTTAAGGGGGGAAGATTGTAACGGCCCGAAATTTTGAATAAATCTTGTTTCCTAATTTCATGTGTTATTTTATTTTATTTTTATACTCAACAAAAATGTTTTATTTGATAAACATGATTATAATTAAAATGATACCATTGGGTTCCGACTGTTATATGACCATCGGTCAATATGACCACTGTGAACAAAATGTTTTGATTATTGTCTCTAAATAAAAGTAATATTGGGTAATTATTATAGAAAGAAGATTTGATGGTCTCACCTAGTAGTCTTGGACCGATCGAAGCCCATCTAACAGAACTTGGGAAGGAGGTAGCACCATTGGGCTTTGCTCTGGACCAAACCCAAGCCGAACTTCATCATGTGAAGCTAGAACAGAATCGCCTTTGCGAGAAGTTAAAACTGATAGAAATTACTACTCGGGAAATGTTGGTCGAGCCTCCCTCAGACTCTGTCACCTTATCACACCTTACACTTAGGTCCTATGCTGGTGTGATAAGGGGCTATGTAAGAAGATCGTAACTGCCTTGTGTAATCCTTTGTTTTAAATAAAAATTAGGATTTTTTCTTATGATGATGTTTATGAATTTTCAAATGACCGGATAAATATAGTATGCATATTTTTGATGAATTTTAGAAAAAGGATATTTTAAAATTGTTTATGTAAACCTTAAATAATTTAAAATGTGTAATGATTTTCAAAAAATGGTCTTCTACAATTATGTTCAGTACAAAATTTGGAGTCTAATAAGATCAACTTGATTTTTGATGAATAGTAAATTATGTATAGTGATTTTATGATTATGATTAGTAATATGACCAAATGGATTAGTAATCTCACTTAAAGAAAGTTTTAAAATAATCTAGGCACCTTGATTAAGTAATGTGATTCAATAAAATGGTTAAATAACGGTTTCATAAATTATTATTCAAGTATTAGTTTTTTTCAGGTGAATAGTTTTTTTTAATTAAAAATTAAATTAAAAATATTTATAAAAATATTTTTATAAAATGGATTTCATTTTGAACTCAGAGCACCGATATTATGTTATGGTAATTTTTGTGATTTTTTCTGAAAAAATGAATTTTCGGTGAATAGTGTATTTATTTAAAAAAAACAATATTTAGAAAATTATTTTTATAAAATGGAGTTCATTTTTGAAATCAGAGAATTGATATTTTATTAAGGTGAAATTTTGGGATCTTTCTGATAAAGTTGAATTTTCAGTGAATAGTGAAAATACAGTTTTAGGGTTTCGGTATGTTTAATGACATCATAACTGTGTCATGATGATGTCATGAGATATTTTAAGGGTTGGCCGGCCAAGGGTGATGAATTATTGTTTTGGGGGCCCCATGTGGCCTAACTCCATGGTAAATTTCAAGGAAGAGCACATGGGTTTGAGAAAAGCACATGTGAGGTGTCCCTTGGCCATTAATGCCTTGTACCCTCACTTTCCCTATAAATACCAAGCCCTCCTCTCATCCATTCGACTCCCCACTCTAACCCAACGAATTTCTGGTCTCATTACCTCCCAAGGAGTCCTCCCATGGTTCCCCCAAGCCCTCAAGGTCCCATCCTTTGAGGTTTAAGAGTTACATTTTAAGGTAAAGGATCCGACCCCTCTCTTTCTTTTCAAGTGATCTCTTTTATGTCATTCCTTTTATGATCCATGTTCTTATGTGAGAGGATGTTATTTTATATTCCTCTTACTGCCATTTTCATGTTTTTATGATGATAGATCCCCTCTTACTCTCATCATTTCGTTTTATGAATGTTTAAGTGACGTTGTTAGGCTGCCGAATTTTTAAGGGATTCTTTCACCCTTCTCTTTTTTTAAGTTCTATTTTCATGTCAAGTCATTCAAGGTCCTTTTTATTATGTTGGGGTATGATCTCTAAATTTATCATACTGATATTTTATGATCATATAATGAGATACCTCATTTTATCTCTTCAATTCAGTATTTGATGTTTTAAGTGGCGCCGTTAGGCTGCCGAAGTTTTAAGTGGTTCTTCACCATTCTCGTTTTGAAGTTCTACTTTCATGTCAATTATTTCAAGTTCCTTTATGTTATGTTGGGGTATGATATCTATATCTATCATACTGATATTTTATGACCATATGATTAGAGACCCCATTTGATCTCTTCAATTCAGTAATTTGATGTTTTAAGTGGCGCCGTTGGGCTGTCGAATTTTTAAGTGGTTCTTCACCCTTCTCATTTTGAAGCTCTACTTTCATGTCAATTATTTCAAGTTCCTTTTTGTTGTGTTGGGAAGTGATATCTATATCTATCATACTGATATTTTATGACCATGTGATGAGAGACCCCATTTGATCTCTTCAATTCAGTATTTTGATGTTTTAAGTGGCGCCGTTAGACTGCCGAATTTTTAAGTGGTTCTTCACCCTTCTAATTTTGAAGTTCTACTTTCATGTCAATTCATTAAAGTTCCTTTCTATTATGTTGGGGTATGATCTCTATATCTATCATACTGTAATATTATGTTCATATGATGAGAGACTCTATTATACCTTTTCAATTCAATTTTTTTTAAGTTTAAGTGACGCCGTTAGGCTGTCGAATTCTCACAAGAGAAATCTTATTTTTTCTTCCTTTCATGTTCTTCATTTCATATGGTATATTTTCAAATTTCATTACCATATTCTTAAATCCCTTATATTTCGTCCCTCTAATGTTTTATGGGTCATTTATGAATGTTTGACCCATGTCCCCTCTCTTCTCAATGTTTTCAAAAACCTTGTAACATAGCCGTTATGCTGCAGAATTTTCGTCTCAAAGTGCCTCTCTCTCTTATCTAAAAATTATTTTATGTTATAAAGTGAATACTCACATCTCTTATTTCTACAGGTGTATTCACATATATATCAAAATGTTCTATTTTAAATTCTGGGATTTACATACATGAAACCCTCTTTCCCTTTCCGTGGGCTTAAAGTGACATAAAGATCATGTCTTTAACGAAGTTTTTAAAACGTTATGATTATGGAATGAAACACATTTCTTTTATGCTATATGGGTTGTTTATGAAATTATTAATATATGTGGATCACATGATAATAAAGGAAAATTTAATGGTGTGCCCTGATAGAGCCCCATTACATTGGATAATGATGTAACCACAAGAGATTACAGTTTAAGGGTGCGCCCAGATAGTGCTATAATGCATTGGGTAAAGACTTAATCTCTAGAGATGACCATTTTTTTTACGACGCCATGGTGAATAACCTTGGTAATTTTTAACGACACCTTGGGGATGGACCTTGGTGAAACAAAATGATTTTCAATATTAAATGGTGCAGCCACATCTTCATGTTATGAAAATGTTATTTTTATTATGATTTATCTCATTATTTCTTTATCATGCCTTAAAGTTCTTCTCATGTCCTTATTGAAGTATCTCAAGATCACATGTAAAATGTTTCTCTTTTTTTCCCTTACTGGGCCTTCTGCTCACCCTTTCCTTTAATGTATGTCCCCGGGTTATGAGATGCAGTAATGAACCTAGGATTAACATAAGGAGAAGCCTTTCAAGTGTTTAAGAAGAATGTTTTTTTTGTTGTTTCATGTTTTATGTTCCCGGTTTCTAAGACAATAAACCTTAAAGATCCTCAGTTTTGTAAAATGTAATGAATTTTTATGTGATAAAAAGACGGGATGCTATAATTTTGATGTTTAGATTTTATGTTCAAGATTTCACATTCAAATGTTTATGAATTGTTTTATGTTCCCTATGTCTACCCTTACTGAGCATTTGTGCTCACCCTTTTTATGTTTTCTTTTCCCCGTGATTTAATGAAATGTTTTAGGAAAGAAAACAAAAGGGGAAGTTCTTTAGGGGAGATGTTGAAGATTTTTCACCATGATTAGAAGATTATATTCCATGTTTCCAAAGACACTAAACTCTTACGGTCCTTGTGTGTATGTTTTTGTTATGTATTAAGTATTCCAAAAAAGTAATGCAATGTCCATGTACGTCAAGATTCGGGTCTCTAAACCTGTGATGGCTCTACGTATGGGAGATCGTACGACCTCATGGTGTTCCATCAACGATCGTCTCCGATTGAGATTCTCGTTTAACTTCACACATTTGGAAATGGTTGCAGGAGGATTTCAGGATGTAGCTTCGCTTGATCACCGCCTTCCATCCTCAGATGGATGGTCAGACTGAGAGGACTATTCATACTCTTGAGGAAATGCTCTTTGCATCCCTCCTCAACATCGTTCATAGCTGGGAGGATAACTATCCCTTGGTAGAGTTTTCATATAACCACAACTACCACTCCACCATCGAGGTGGCACCTTTCGAGGAACATTACGACAGAACTTGCAGATCGCCTCTCTGCTACACAGACCCAAGAGAGTCAGCACTTATGGGACCAGAGATGGTGCAGGCTACGACAGAGAAGGTGCAGATTATCCAGGAGAAGATGAAGATTACACAGAGTAGGCGGAAGTCCTATGTTGATAGGAGACGGAGACCACTGGAGTTTGAGGATGGTGACCACGTCTTTCTATGGGTCTCAGATCGACGAGGTCTTGGGAGATTTGGACGAGTTGAAAATTTATCTCTGAGATTCATCAAACCTTTCCAGGGCCTCAGTAGTTTATGCGAGTTTGCTTACCGCTTCGCTCTTCCACCTCAGTTGCACAAGTTGCACGAATTCTTCCACATATTTTAGCTAAGGAGATACGTGCATGACCATTCTCACATCATCGTCCATGGGGAGCTGGACATTGATGATGGGGCGACATTCAAGGAGGTTCTTGTTGAGATTCACGACCGATAAGAGAGGGTCCTGTATGGATGGTCGATACTTCTGGTCCGCGTTTGCTGGCAGCACGAGAAGCTCCAGGAGAGCACATGGGAGTGTGAGGCTCAGATTCATGCTTAGGACCCCCATTTGTTTGTTTACTGTGAGTTGTGGCTTATGGGGACGTAAATCCTTGAGGTAGGGAGAATTTAATGTCCCGCAAAATCCATGAACATTTTTTCTTAAATTCATGAGAATTTTATGAGTCCTGAGTTTCTTACAGCACTTGATTCTGAGGCCTGGTGTGCCTGGAATCAATTTCTGAAGTTTTGTTCGTGTACATTCAGTAAACGTACGAGCATGATTTTATATCTTTTGAATCGGTGCTCGGAACTAATATCTGACGTCATCATTGAACTCGCAACATCAGTGATTGATTAGTGAGATCTTCATTGTAGTAGCATTCTAAAAAATGGATGTTAGATTTAGGGGGTTTTTAAATAAATTGAATAAGAATAATGTATTAACTTTAATATTATTTTGGGGGTTGAATCCTCCAATGGGAGGTTTAATGTGGGGGAAACTGCACCCTAACCTCCCATCGGAGGTTATGGTGCTAAGGCCCACCTGAGCATAACCACCCTTGGGAGGATATTATTAAGGTGGGGCCCACATGGGTTTTAAAATCCCTTAACCACCTTGGAAACCCCAATTAAGTGGGGAGCCTCTTCACCTTCTTTCCCCAATTAATTGGGCCAAAATTACCCATTTAATTACGTGATATAACAAAATTAATTTATAACTTTTCAAATTAATGCCAGGAATAAAATAATAGTCAAACTTACTGTTTCATTTTGTTGGGCATTATTCTTGGATGTAACAGAGAAAGGGGGGAGCTAGGGAGGAGCCATTTCTCTCCAATGAAGAATGAAAAACATCTTCCACCTTCATCCTTCTTCATTCAGGAAATAGGAGGGAGCACTGTCCTTGAAGAACGACGAAGACACAATCCTCAAATTCTTACTACTTTCTGATGTCAATGGAATGACATCCGCATCCTCACAACTCCGTCAATGATCCCTAAACTGGGTCGGACCGGACCCGGACCCGTTATGGCATGTTTTCACCTTTCAGCCCATATTTTGGGCTATACGTGTCCAAAAGACGAACCGTCTTAGATGAAATATGGCTTAGAGAAACAATGTTCTTTTGGAATACCCCAGTTGAGGTTTGGATGTTGTTGGGGTATGCTCGGGTTGGTTTAAACATAAAAAAAATCGGGTCCCTGGAACAGAAATGCCAATAACTCACAGACCAGGCATCCTATTGACACGCAATCTATCGCATTGGGTTCCTTATGATGATACGGAACATTGAGAAACATCAAATCAAGATTTAGAGGTAGTTTATGTATCTTAACATTACTCGTGGAGCAGACCATCCCGAAATCGAGTGTTTTGTGTGCGGGAACCCTATGGCTGGCTACGACTAAGAGGATAGGATCCTACATGGACCTACCACAATACCAGGATCCACCATGGGTTCAATAGCGATGATTTTTTACCAGGATCCTCCATGAGTTCGACAGTGATTATATCTATAATGGGATCCTCTGTGGGTTTGACAACGATGACATCTGTACCGGGATCCTCCATGGGTTCGACAACAGTGATACTATTCTAGGATCCTACGTGGGTTCGATAGAGGAGATGATTCAGTGGCTACACCTAATCATATCAACCATTATACATGAGTTTTATACCTATGTGAGTTGAGTATTGTCTTTAAGTAGTTTTCATTCAGTTGATTTACTTTACTTCCTTTGTGGAATGGGTTGTACTTACGCTCGAGTGTTGGAGCCGGACTATTATTGGTAACTTAGGTATATGTGTGTGAATACACCTAAATAGAGGTGGTTGATACTTCGGGATAGTGTCTTTCTACTGTGGTTATCCATAGTGGATTCTGGGAGACCTTTGGGGATCTCGGGGTCCTTTACTAAGTATTTTTATACTCACCCCGGCCCGGGCATCGCCTGCACCTTGTTATGTTCTGTGAAGATGATAGTTAGCAGTGATCGAGGCTGAGGGTGACCGACAGGAGGCTTCTCGAAGCTGGACTAGATGGGACATACCTTAGGTATGAGTTGTTCGAGATCCGTACCTACCTTTCATATAGGATTTCCAGTGGATGATCCAGGAGTTGTTTTCTATTTTTACATGTACTTGTACTTGTTGTTCAGTTGGGTTTGTATACTGGCCCACATACTTTCAGCACATCATTCTTTTCTATATTAGTACTTGTTGCTTCTACTGCTTTTGTTCATATTTTTTGTGTTACATGTTTAAAGGAAATGCCTTCCCTTTTTATTGGGGATTCCCCTTTGGTGCTAGTCGCCAGCCCCTGGCCTATGGAAGACGGGCTTGGGGTAGTCACGACGTGGGCCCTGAAGATGGGTCGTGACCAAAATTATCATAGGAATAATAAAATAATCGTTTTGGTATCAAATTTTTTTTACAGACGTGGGCTCAAAATCAATAAATGATTCAAATTGTTGATCATGCTTCACTATGTATTTATATAACTAGAAATAGATTCAAAAATGATTTCCCAATATCTCTGTATATTTAATTAATTAACAAATTCATTATAGAGCTATAATGTTCCCAACCATTATGTAATTAAAAACCATACATATGAGTGTTAGGATTATATAAAATATTTTTTTTATATCAAGGCATTATTAACACTATGAAATGTTTTAGGTTCTATTAAATCATCATTAAAATATTTAAAAAGACTCATATATAAAAAAGGTGTATGTTAGTATAATATCTTATGCTTTTTAAAAATATTGGGAAGATCAATGGATGATGATAGTAATGATAATATCAATGATATGAATATTAAAAATTACATATATAATTATGATGAAATATATATTATGTGTTTCATCATATTTCGTAAAAATATATAAAACAAGGGAATAAAAATTTCATTTAATATGAAAAAAAAACAGATAGGTTTATTTATAAATATATTAAATGAAGGAGGTGAAGGAAATCGTTAATAACGGAAATGTTTAAAAACCATCTTTGTTTCAAGTTATTAAAATATATCATTTATTGTTGAAAATTCTTAGGTTTAATAAGTTAAAATAGGTTTTATACTTTAATATAGAGACATGTACATTGAAAAAAACCATAATCAATATTATAATTATAAAAAATAAAATTCATAAATTAATTAAAAAAATATAAATTCAAATTCATCATATTTATTATCTTTCATAAGAAATCTTGGAATGAAAATGAATTTTGAATGAAAACATACTACTTTAGTAACCATTGAACCAAAATTAATTAAAGTATATAACAAATAATGGATCTATAATACACTAAAAATCATTAAAAATATTAATATAACATATACAGGGTCAATAAATTAACAATGAAAAATTACATGTTATAGCTATGTCATAGGTATAAAAGTAAGAAAATTGAGATTACAAACCAGTTAGTTTTAATTCAACCAAAATGAACTTATTATATCCTCCTGAATAAAAAAATATCCAAATTGATCACCTACTTTATAATATGTTTAAAACACATAATGTTTTATAAAATTTATTTTAAAAAATTTATTGGAAAAATATTGGATAGTTATGTTTTATATTCATCATCATATGATAATAGTTTCCATTTTTTTATGCTTTGCTTTCATATTGGAATTTGGTTATATTTATAATTTCAATGTTAATTTTCATAAGAAAATTATAGATATAAATAATATTATAATAATTATTAGTTAAGTTATAATATAATTTCATAACTATTTTAATTATGATTCATGATGATAATATTGGTAATAGTCTATTTTATGTTATTTTAACAAACCTGGGGTGGTATCTTAATAACTATATCAATATCACTGTAGCCATTATTTAACTAAAAACATTATCCAGTTATTATTTTAAAATATAAAAAATAATTATGTATCCAATATTATCTTTTATAAAAGTTAAAATAATTTTTCATCTTGGTAGTTAAATCTACATTAACAAGAACACGCACTAATTGATGGTTCAGTCTAGTTCTGAATGTGATTATTCTAAAAGAGCATCATATTAACAGAAATATAATGATAATATTTATATGTTATAAATTTTTTGATAATATATCATTAGAGATGTACTCATATTAAATAAATAGATTGAAAATTGAAATTTTTAACTTCTATGGAGGTGGTAGTCTATACGAATGCACGAGTTACACATTTATTTTCCATAGATTGGGATGATGATATAGTTTTTTTTAAATTTTACAATTAATCCAGATTAATATAAATGTAATTTCAATCCATTAAATAATATTTTATAACTATCAATTAATTATTGGGATGAAAAATAAAATATTTTCGTTTTGGATATGGTATCCCACAAGTAACAGTCATGACTTCTTTATTTTTTGAATAGTTTTCAAGCAAGGGAGAATATCGATATCCAAATAGATTATTAATATTTTACAATATTACTAATAATTATGTTATAATAATATTAAGGGTATAATAGTTTTGGGGGAAGGGGGTGGAAGAAGAGAAGTATTATTAGATCTTGGTTGAGAACACTACATCTCACCCTAGATTTTCACCACTAGGTAACACCTTAAGTCTCCATATAATGTTAATTTTAATGTCAAATTATTATATTATATTGGGAGGGATTTTATGAGATACATTGGTATATTTATGGTCAAAATAATATTCTATAATGAGTGAATAAATAGTGTAGAGGTGATATACATTAGTAGGTGAAGAACATGGAATTTTTTAAATATATATTTTAAATAAAAACAGAGGGCATGCTTCACATATAAATTGGATCCAAATTAGAAAATAGTGGGGAGGGATGAAATAATTTTTGGTATTCATAATTCATACATTTTTGAAAAATGATTTAAATTTGTCCACAATCTTTTTACTCTTTGACTCTTATCTTCTATTTTTTTATAGTGGTAATTAATTTTCACATATGCATTCTAAATTTAATGATAAAAAATGATATGAGACTCTTAAAATTATTTGAAACTATTTATTTTAAATATAATGTAAATTTTATAAAATTAAATTCTTATTTGAGAAAAAAACATATTGTAACATTAATATATATAATGTAAAAACCCACATTTTTATAGAATATATATTTTTAATCGTAAATATTATATATATGAAACATTAATATTTTATATTTACTATATTTAAATTTTTTTTATATTTATCAAAATGATATTTGTGTGACTTAAAATACTAAAAAAATTATATTTACAAAAAATAAAATTTAAATAAAAAATAATGACTAATTTTCTTATGTATATAAAAATATTCCATCATTTAAAAATATTTAATAATGTGTTTTAAGAAAACAATATATTAATTTTAAATTCAGAATATTATTCCATATATACATTTTTCCTCATGGAAAATGTTATATATTTTTTAAGTTATGTATACTTGTTTATATATTCATCAATGATACCTTTTTATTGAAAAGTGTTCATCACTATTTTCACATAGAAAAATATTAATTCAAAAAATAAAAAATATATTAGCCTATTTCTGTTATAGGATACAATATAATAAATATAAAATATGGTTCTAAATTTGATTATAATTTATTTTTATATAAAACAACTTATGTGAAAAATAAATGAATCGTTAATCACAATAAATGGCTCATATATTGATATACTTGTTCACATATATTTATTATAGTTATAGTTATAGAAACTGAGAAATTTAGTTGATATAATTTTTTATCAAGATTTTAGAGTTTTATATTTTTATAGTATGAGGGATTTCATTTTAGTTTGGAGTTGCTTATTAGACAAGCTACTCTAAATCACACTTATCTAAGGAGAATGTATTTAACAATTTCATGGAATATTATAATTTATATAGTCAATTTATATAATTATTATAATTTTTTATATAGATTCATAAATACATCAAGGGAATTTAATTATTTTGATAATATATTATTTAATTCAATAAATATTGTACACGAAAAAAAGTGTATAGAAATAATGAAACATATGAACATTTTTGTGTACACTGAAATCATCTTATGATACAAACTTGTGACTTGTAAATGTAAATGTTATATAGGATATAAAATATTTTAATAAATATTGAATACTATGATGGATGTTTTAGGGAATTTAAGAAATTCATATGTTCTAAATAATTACATTAATTTGGTATATGGGACATTTATTAGAACACAATCCCTAAACTGTAGACTTCAAAAAAAATATTAAATCTTCGTAATATAACTTTATGATTTATACATTTACTTAATAGGGTATAATATTCATCAGTTACCCACAATGACATCATATGGTATTTAAATAGGAAAAAATTATTAAAATTCAATGAAATTAGATAACAGATTATATCAAAATGAACTAAGAAATTAATATTTTCATATTATATGCATTAAATAAAATCCCATTCACCATTTATGAATGGATTCAAATTTAAAAATCACATTATAATATAGATTATTTTATATGAAATTTATTGAGATTCATCTACATAAGAAGCATTTACTGAAGTTATTTCTACAACACAAGCCAATATTACCCCTCAAATTGTATGGATTCATGTTTACAAATATTTACATTAAAAAGGTAATGAATCCATAAAATTTATTGATTATATGATGTAATCATTTATATAAAATATAGAAGGAGGAAATACCTCATGTCTTTGGTGAATTTGAATAGATTAATTTCAAGAGATTTAAATGTTTTATCCTTAAGAATCCTATATTGTATAAGAATATTTTTATGGTGCTCTGTGAATAAAATTCTGTATATAATAAAAATGATGATAAAGATACTAGAGTAGGGATTTAATTGGTAGGATTAGAAGGCATACATCTTCATGTATTATGTAGGATGAGGAATAATAATATTATTAAGGATATTGAGTAAGTTATCATGAAAGGATGATCTGATCATTGACAATGAATGTTCTTTATGATGGAATATGTAATGACTTTTGATTTTTTCATTTTCTATGTAATGGATCATATTTAACTAGTATAATTTTTTGATATTATATGGGTAATTTTCAATACCACACGCTAAGACAGTGTGTGATTCTATGGTCCGGTGTGACAGGAATAAATGTTTGAAATATATTAAATATATTAAATAGAACACATAAAAGGTTTCTATGAAAAATTGGGAAAACATATGTACAGGAGACAAGATGATAAGTCATAGGGAACCATTTACATTGAAAAAAGGGTTTACCTTATGTACAACCTAATATTAATTGGAATGGGACATTTATTGAAATGTAATCACATGTGTAAAGTGAATGAAATATTTAAATTAATTATTTTTTTGATAGAATGACTAAATTTCATTACATAAATATTTTGGTATGCAAAATTAAATGGGATACTTACTTAAGAATATTAATTAGAGAGATATATTGGAGCTGTTGTAGGAGATTCCATTATTGGACGGTGATCGAATCAAATATCGATGGCCGATGTAGATCACAATTGGGGGATATCACCAATGATCGTGACACAACTTCATACATCATTAAAAATAAATCTAAATCAAGGTAGAATATTATATTATGTGGTTTATTTCCCCATTATTAACATTTTAAGGACAAGGATCATTCAACTAGTAGATTGATCTACGGAATGTGCCAATTGTGTGATGGGATTTATTGTGGGTATTTTATATGGAAAATTTATTTGAGATTAGTTTTTTTATCAAGTTGTTATTAATTAATACATCAATGAATGAGGTGAAACATTATCATAGGATTAGGGTTATTCATCATGTTTTTATTTTTCTTTTCACCCAAGGTTCTATGTTCATCACGCGTGTTCATTGTTTTCATTTTGGTTCATCATACGTAGAGAAACCAATTTTATTAGTCCCATTTAATGGAAAAATTATTTTTCTATTGATGATATTGTATTAGAAAGAATCAATCATTGTATGATGATGGATGATGTAGGGAATCAAATAGTTTTTGATCCATGATTCAGTGATATTTATCATGAAATGAGGAAGAATTTACTAAATCATTTTTTAAACGGATTTGATCGTAAAAACATGTTTTTTGTTGATGATAGTGTTCAATAAATATGGTTACTTGGTTTTCAGATGTTCATAATTTGTACTCTATTTATTTTGGATCAAAACCCTTTTACACTATATATTGGACATGTTTTCATATGGTGAATTATCCATATCCATTCCCTAATGGTCATTATGGAATCACTTCTTAATCATTGAACATTGATCCCTTTAGCATGACATATTTTATGGTGTTTTTTGAATCATTACATGAGGCTCGGAGTGAGATCCTATAATTTTCATCATGCCCTAGGTGGAGTTCTTAGTATTTATGTGACGAACACTACACTAGTGATGATCCAATACAAAATAGGGTAATCCAATTTTCTAATTTTTATAACTCCTGGAATTTGGTGTGATCATAATCAATGTATCATATTTCATTACACATTTATATTGTACTTGTAATGTAATCTTTTGATGAGAGTAATCTCTCAAAAAACATCATCAGTGTTATTAGAATCGATAATGTGTTCTCCAAGATGAGTGCTATATAGAACCATTGAGATAGAATGATATGATATACTTACTATTGTGAATGACCTTTAAACTATGTGTCACTGTTGATTATATCTATAAATTCATATTACATGTGATATAATGACATACCTAGCATTTTTTAACTATAATTTTTTATGTTCTTTGTTGTTTTATGGTGTCCTACTCTGTAATGTTACAGTCACTAATTTATGGGATTTTCAAGAACTTTTGGTGTCTTTTGGAGACGATCAAACTTTTCAAAGTGTTCTTGAATAATTATGGATAGATAGTTTATAGTGAGACATGAATAATATATTTTTTCCCATAGGTATCTTGAAAACTATCCCAAATATTACTTTTCTATTGGAATTTTTCTCATACTAATTATTGTGGGATTTTATTTGGCCCAACATACACTCCTTTACATTTTATACTACTCTAGTTGTGGTAATTAGATGTTTACAATATTTTATTTTATGATGTTAATAAAGTTCATCATTTTTTGGGATTTCATATGTGTGTTTGTGCAAGTACAGGTTCCCTGATTATGATATGCCAACCCATCAACGGTCTCAATCCCATGGCCTATTAGAGGAGGGATTGGGGAGTCACAAAACGGGCCCCATTGGGTGGATTTGTGAAAGAGTGATATCAATGTAGTCAGTTCAACCGTTGGATTAGAGACTCTGAGATTGGTTTGGGGAAATAGTGTTATGTGTTTCATGTTCGGTTTTTGATATGGGGAATCCAATTTTAGTGTGATGGTCGACATATCCAAATACCATGACTATGATCAGAAACATTTAAACATGGTACATATGACAATGGTTATAAGAGAAAAAATGGTACCTAAATCATACTTGAATGGGTACTAGTTTTCATGTTCATCATGATACATCTCTCTAGATATTCTCATTGACAGTCATACATATTTTTTTCATTATAAATTCCATCAGGACTTATTCTAGCTGGGATTGAGAATATGGAATATGAGGATGATTCCATCAATGATTAGACATTGATACAAGGATTATTTCAAGAGGTGATACCTCCTAGTGGGGCACCAGCAATACCACCATATATAGAGTAGAACATGGTAACCATAGTACCATTGGATGTGGTGCATAAGATGATATAAATTCACTGGTTTTAGTGACATTTACCCCTCATGTTCCGAGGTGAGCCCAACCCACATGGGGTTGAGGATTGGATTGAGGCGGTGACCCATGTTTTCCATTTGGTCATGAGACTAGTATATAACATTGTAATCTTAGTAGAGACACCCCTTCATGGATTAATGGGATGATGAGGGGGTTGGAAACCCATTCATATGATGATGTGAATCATCCATGGTCATAGATTTATTTCCATTTTAGATAGGAGTTCTCACTATCTACATATATTGATATATGTATCTAGGATTTTTGGATTCTCTAACCAGGTATCATATTAGTATAAGAGTATTTATAGTTGTTTACCAACACTCTATGAATTCAATTGATAAGGTAGATAGAAATATCTTCTTCAATCCGACCTTTGAGAATGTTCTATGTAATGTAATATGATCTAGTTTCATAACTCCATGAATTTATACATATGATGGTGTGGTAGATTGAGCTTTATAGACTGATATTTTCAGTGATAATAAGACAGAACATGTGGTTTACTTTTTTGGGAATGCCAGAGTAGAGACCAAAAAATCATTGAACCGATGTCAGTCTCAGTGATCTAGTAATGCCTGATTTTTTTAGAGGAGATATTAGGATTGATGAGATACACATTAGGGATTATAGGGTGGGTCCAATCAACCCATAGAGAGGTGGTGATACTCTTGTGATGATAGAGGAGATCTGGAATGAGATTTTCTAGCCTCTAGTACAGATGATAGATAGACTGTATATGGGTTGTTCAGCCAAAGGATTTGTTAAGATAAAACGGTTTTGTAGGGTGGAAGATATGTAAGAGAATATAGGATTTTATATTTATATGGTTTATTCTTTTATTTTTTAGCACCACTATCCCCTGGTGGTCCACACATTCATCGAGAAATTAGATGATAGGTGTTAGGGGATCTATCGGCTATCAATAATTGAAAACAATAAGATCCAAGAATGTTATATGGTATGACATGTGGTTATATTACCATGTCATCATTATTGATATACACTGGTTCTAGTCATTATATTATTGACACATATTATGTACGATTCATAAATATTTTGGTTGAGCCCTTGGCTCAACCCTTTAACTTGGAGACTCATATTTTTGATAACTCGTCGATCACACATGTGTGCCGATAGTGTCACATAATTCTTGGATGTGATAGATTATAATGGTTTCTATTTGTATAAGTTGTTAGCCATTATTAACTCATTCGACGTACGAACTAGTCATCAAAATGTTAGTCCTAGATTAACTATTTTACGAAGTAGATAGTGTGTGTCTGTAGTGATTGTATATGGTTATCCTTAATTGGTGAAAATTATTCAATTGTTGACACGATGGACACTTAAATAGGAGGGTTTAACCAATTACAAATAGTTGTCTTGGATATCCATTGGCGTAATGGATGATAGAGTTCCAAGTTTCATGTATTGTTAGAGGAGTATGTGTACTTCTTTCTTGAGTATGTTCATCTTATACCTCCCCTCGTAGTGATATAATTATACATTGATCTATATCCATTGTTTTTACTGATATCTGTTCCATCATATCTAAAAGTTGTGACCGAGAATGGGAAATAGGGGTGAAGTTGGAGGACTTTCAGAGGAATGGATCTCTTTGTACCTATGTGTCACTTTGGGAAGCCCCAGATTTTTTCTCAAAGAAGGTGGATGATAGGTTTAGCATTTTTTGGACTACTGTCACATTAACCCAGAGACGATAGAGAATAGGTCCCCACTATCTAGGACTGATACACTATTCAATAATTTGAGAGCGGTGTGATGGTTTGTAAATAATGACCTACAGTCAGGCTATCAGAAGTTGTGATTTGGGGATGAGGATACATAGAAGACAACATTCATATGTCTCTATGGTCACTATTAATACTTAGTGATTCCATTTTTCATTATGAATTCCACAATACTGTTCATGGGAATCATCAACCAAATCATTCATCCATTCTTATATTTGTTCGTGGTATCCTTCATCGATGATATCCTTTTGTACAAAAAATTTCAGGAGGAGAATGTGACACATAAGGAAGGTTCTTGATGAACATAGAGAGGAGCTGATTTATGTGGATCCCTCTTGAGTCCAAGTAACGGATCCTGAATTTCCACATTAATGGAAATTATATATCAGTTGATGGAGTGGTGGTAGACCCAGATTTGGTAGAGGCAGTGTTATCTGAAGATCCCCATAATATCAAAGAATGGGTATGGATCAACCTCAGGTTTGTATGATATTACCCAAGTCTCTTAACTGATTTCTATAGGTTATAATCATCAATAAATACATTATCCTCAAATTGGATTCATTTCATTTGGATGGAGAGGTTCTAAGCATATTTTCCGTAGTTGAGGCAGGGATTGACGATGGCTCTCATATTGACTTTTTGCAAAGAGTGTTTCGAGTACGTAGTGTTCTTTGATTCATTAGGAATTGGGCATAGATGTGTTTTGATGAATAAGCATGACGTGAATAACTATGGTTCAAAACTGTTAAGATCACATTAGTAGAACTCTATGACACAATAACATGATTACGTGGAAGAAGTCTTTGTACTAATGATATGGCCAAACTGCCTAATGATCTAGTGGTTTATCATCAATTATATTCACAAGATTCAGAATTAAATCTTCTCCAAGAAGCATTATAACATTAGTTAAAGGAAATGTCTAGACGTCCTCCAAGATTATCACATTGATCTTTGTTTATAATTTGGGGAAGGAGAACATGGTTGCAAATGATCTCAGAACAACATGTTGTTTAAAGTTTTTGAATGAGGAATTGAAGTAGTTGGCCTCATTTTAGATATCACTTGTTGATTGAGGTGGATCTTAATACCTATATTTTATGGTTATCACCGAACCTTTCGTATAGTGAGTCAGGGAGGTACAGCTCGTGGATACCGACTATTAGATCCTATATACATAGATATCCACCGTACATGAACCTCATGTATTTTATTATGGTGGGGACATGGTCTTTATTTTTAGGGGATGCACGATGGTACATGTAACATTTTGAGATGAGGTTATGATATATTTTCATACAAATTTTTTAATCATACATCAACATGTGGTAAATAAATACTAGAAACATCAATGTCAGTCTTGGTGGGTGGGGATGAAGAAAGGATTTGTAGTGTTTGTCTCATGATGCCATGCATGTTAGTAAGTGAATGTTAAAAACCATGTTTCATTTGGATTAAATCAAACCATTAATGTTATATAGTGGTGGTGGAATGAGATATGAATTAACATTTGGATTAGATTACCACATTCATCCAAGGGACACGATTCTATCTGGGTGAACATAGAACAACTCCCCATGTCAGACCACTGCATAGTTATTTTGGTGCAGAGTTCAGTAGAGGGAATGGAATGTCTCTATGTGTAGGTGATTTCCCAAAAATATAGATATACATTGATTGAAATTTAAGGCCATGTTCCTCACATCACACCACGATTTTCAAATGGGTTACATGAGGCCTTTGGGCTGCTGTTACGCTTGATCGTAGAGTTTCACCTCCAAACTGATAGCCAGATAGCCTGGACCATTCAGTACATGAAAGAAATTTTATGATATTTCATGTTGGAAATTTCCCATAGTAGAGAGGATCAACTAAAACTAGAAGATATTTCATATAACAACATCTATCATTCAATCATTGGTATGACACCATTAGAGTCTTTGCACATGAAACCCTAAACGTCCCCACTTGCGGGACTATTCTAGGGGACTAGTCTCTCAATGGACTAGAATTGATGTGAGAAACCATCAAGAATGAGAATGTCATCCAAGAGTGGATAAAGATTGAATATATCATTTCAATATCATATTTGAAAAAATATGGAGGCCTTTTTTGTGTTTGTAGGGAGACCAAATGTTTCTATGGGTTTCAACATAAAGTGGATTTTAGATATTCGATAGGGGAGAAAATTTATCTCACAGATTCATTAGATATTTAAATATATTTCATAGTCTTGGTGGGGTGGAAAATTTTATAGATCTACCTCATCATTTGGACTGGGTACCCATCATCTCTAATGTATCGTGGTTCAGGAGTTATGTGCATGACACATCATATGTTATCGATGGCAGAATGTAGGACATCAAGGATGGATCTACAATTCATGAATAATCGATAATGATTGGGGATTAGTAGGAGATGATCCTTCATAGGTGGTTTGTCCTTATATTGTGTTTCAAGTGGTAAAAAATAAATCTATAGGAGGTCACATGGTTGTGAGAGGCACATATTCATCCCCAGTACCCAAATTTCACTGTGAATAAGTTGTTTTGGATTTTCGAGAGGAAAATTAATAAGGTGGGTAGAATGTAATGAATCATATTATTGAGGTATTATTTTAGGATACTATATGAATCATGTTGAAGACTAGACAATGTGATGGTAAGTGATTTAGAGGGCTAGTGTTCCGAATCAAATGATTGAATTATATTAATTTTATTAAATAGAATTCACATGTGGTTTCTCTATAAATCATAATAAAATCTAATTCAGAGACTATAATATAAATATGTGGGTAATATTGATTACATAATGTAGGGTTCATCCAAGGCATGACATAACCTTAATCGGTGTAGGAAATTTAATAAAATGTTATCACGTGCATAAAATGATTAAAATTATTTGATAAATTATTTAATTTTTTTTAAACATAGGGTCCTAAATTCAAATTATAAATATGTTCTTATAGAAAATTTTCATGGTTAACCATATAACCCTACGAATTGATGAGATCCATTGGAGTTGTTGGAGGAGATTCCATTGGTAGATGTTGACTGATTCAAATATCAATGACCGATGTGTAGTGGAATATAAGGATCACATCAAATATTATGATGCAACTATATTGTTCATTATATATCAATACAAATCTATTTGGGACGTTTTTTATTTAGATTTTGAGCTTGTTCATATTTTCTATGATGATCACAAATCAATCAACGAATGCATTGATGCATTGATCATGTGTATTGTTGGATGGATTTTATAAGTGGAATTATATATATATATAATTTAATTATTATTAAATTATTAGATCTTCATTAATAATTTGAATGAAAACGAATCAAAGTGACCATGAACATCAACCATGATTTGTTCCTTATGACTGTTCATATTCTTCTCTCCACACGTTTATTATTCATTTTGGGAATTTGTTGTTTGTCACATGGTTCGAAATATCATGAGATAATTGTGCACCTATTTCTTGGTGAAATAAATAAAAACTCTATTTTTAGGTTGATCATGAAAAAAATATGGTGCCATGATTAAAGAAGTGATTCATCAGATGGTTTTGGATACCTGATTTTGTGTTCTTCAACATGCAGTAAAGTACAATTTAAGAACTCATTATCTGAATGGATTTAATAGAGAGAAAGTGTTTTTTCATAGTTTTTTAGTGTTCGCCATGGACAAATCAATGTCTAGGTGTTTTGAAATGTACTCATGATCTATATCCAAGAATCTAAATACATTCACACTACACAGCATGTGACATAGACCCACACATCATGTGGTCCTCTATCAGTAGTGATAAGGGTTTACAGAAATAGATTAGTATCCCACAATGTGTGAAAATTTTCATACATCTTGTGCCCTCCCCTGATGGCTTTTCATTTACCTCATATGGTATAGTTACACGAGTTGGAGTACTTGGGAAGGGCCACATCATGTACTCCCCCATGGACATAGCCGGGCTAGGAATACATGAGAAAAGATGCATTGTAATACAAATGTAGATTTATACATTTATCATAAAACAATGTACATGAACATAGACATGGAAACAAACACATACACATACATGGTCCATTTAAATCGGTAGGACCATGGGTCAAAGGGACATGACATGTAATCCTTCTAAATGTTGTGTACTCTCTTAATGTTTTCATTGGGAGATTTTCATCTATATCATGGAAATGATTTTTAGGGTGTCTTCCCCATATTCATTCCATAAGGTTGTGAAATTAATTACCTCTTACACATTGGACAATGATCACATCATCAGGTCATTTTTGATAGACATGGTTGAATCCTTATATGAATCCCAAAGTGAGATCTTTAATTCATCATGGTACCCTATATGGAGTTATTCTTATCATATAGACCAAAACATTTTTGAAACTAATCCTTTACATTGTGTGTTAATCCAGAATGACTTTTTTGTATACCTGAGGGCCTCGGTTGTGACTATCATAATTGTTTCATATCTCGTTAGACATTAGGCTTGTAGTTATAATAGTGATACATGATGATCATTACTTCACTGATGAACACCATCATTGTCAACAATCTCAAGAGTATGTTCTCCAGGACGTGGGCTATATTGAACCATCGATCTGGAATTCTAGACTGGAATTATGGTTCTGACTTGAATTTATAATATGTTTCTTTTTTTATTATATAAAAATATTTTTGTTATATGTTTTTTACACATTTAACTTTGTACAAATGAATGTATTTAATTTTTTGTATTATTTTTCATCTCAGGGTGACCATCAATCTATTATTATAATCACCATTTCATATACTTTTTCCACTTGTTTTGAGGTCTCATGTTGATGATTGACCATTGGAATGTGTCCTAGATTGACTTGGACCAGAAATATCTATGTGATAATGGATAGAGAGAGGTGTGTTCTTGTGGTATTGTGAATTCAATACCCGGTATTAATTATGGTTAGTCTTATTTTCAAACATTTTTTGGTGGGCCTTTTTTGGACATGTTTAATTTCCTTTCCCTCCTATCATTGTCTAGTTGTGAGATTTAGATCTATGAATGAATGGGTTTTTAGTAGTTTTTAAATTTATGCATTGTTTAGTCTTGAATATGTGTGAGTTTGTATAGGTAGTCAGTCAATGGAATCCCATGATGGTGATATTCCTATTCAGCACTAGTCTCCATCCATATGGCGATTATATGCATGTATGGGGAGTTTTGGAATGGGCACCTTTGAAACTGGTCAGGGCATTGACCCTAAAATTTTTCTATAAAAATAATTACAATTTAACTGATAGTCAACATGAGTATTGGTTGTTGGATGACCACATAAATTAATATATTAATAATGTTAATATAAATTTATCATGGTCGTGCTTCATTTCAAGTAAAATGATTTTACCATATTATTTGGACCACAAATGTGAATTTTGAGTCCATGGATAATTCCAGAACATAGAGATATCCTCAGAATGAGATAATGTTACCAAGGGATGGGTGTTTAGTGAAAGGAAACTATTAGAATGATTGATTAATAAAATAAATGATTTATTGAAATGATTTATTTAATAATAGAATATTAATTCCAATCAATAAATAAATAAGTAAGATAAATTCCCAAGGATTATACACCAATCCTATGGAAATTAGAGGTGTAGTAGTGAATTAATATGATTGGTGGATAAGAACCAAAGAATGAAGTCAAATTATTGAGTGGAAAATGATATGGATGGTGAACATTTATGGATCATCATATTCATCCCTAAATGATTCACTCTTCTAAAGTAACCAATACACTCCCTATGTATATCGTGTTATTTCATGAATTTCAACACTTTATTTATTCATTATGAATTGGTTTCCCTTATTTATTTATTTTCCATTGTTTATCATTATTCTCATGATCTTGATTCCAAATTAGTGTTCTTAAACTCAACTTCTCATTTATGTTGCTTCATTTTCATCCCCATATTTCATTATGGGGTCATTGGATTTGAGTTCACCAGAAAACAATTGTTTTTAACTTAATTATTATTTTATTCTCTCACTATTCATTGAGTTATTCATAATTGCATAATGGGTTCATGATTATATATTATCAAGAAGCATTTGAGATTGATCATTCACTTAGATTCATGGGGGATTGATGAATATGTTGGATATTAGTGTTTTATAAGTAAATCATAATGTGATGGGGGATTTGGGGGTGGGATACATGGAATAGAGTTGAAATAATTGGTTCCCTTACATGGTGGAGGTGACTCCTTAACATGGTGTAATGGGGATGTTCCACATGGTGTTCAGGTTTCTAGAATCCAACCACTGGTGATGTTTTTAGCTTGGTAAACACTAGATCCAAAATCTTATAGGTATTAATTGATAGAGGTGCTTGTGATGTGTGTGAAGAGTTCATGAATGTTTGGAAATCGCCATCATACATGGAATGTAATCATGTATAGTATGCTTTTAACTCTTCTTGCTATAGAATCTAAGGTTTTGTGAGAAATTAAATATCATGCCCTTTTTAAGAACCATACATGTTTTGTGACCAGGTTCGGGTGACGCTATGTGTACTGTAGGAATTCATGGTAAGAGAAACAACTATGTACATGGGAACCACCATACATTTAGACATAACCAGATTAATTGGACATGGTTAGTTAACACATTCATGGTCTATATAAATGGCCATGTGAATAGTAAAGAAGAATGGTTCAAAAAAATAATATTCAGATGGATTAAATGAACATACCCATGTAATCATTGATATTCCATGTATTCTCTATGAATTAAATACACATATACCAAAGGAGTTCTACAATTCACATCTATTTATTTGGGACTCATATTTGGGGGTGCATGTGTAGACTATATGGAGTAATTTTTAAAGTAGATCATGGTGGTGGAATTTGTTTTGGAATCATATATATGACATTATGTATTGATATCATGATTATTTTTTAAAATATTAGTCTCTAATGTTCAATATTATAATTGGAAATCAATTAGGTGCTGAGGTCGGTACTCCCCTGTAAAACAATGGTTTCAGACCAACATTCTATTTAATTATGTATAGTCTCAACACACCCAAAATATAGAAGGTAATGGTTCCTCTATCTAAAGTGTTTCAGTCCCCATTATATAAGATCTATTGTTGATATATTACTCAACTCAACCTAGTTATCTATTTAAATAGATATCAATAGTCACAAACATGCCCCTCCAACCTGATTCTGTTGAGGTTGTCCATAAAACTAAGAATCATATAAGGGTGGTTGGGTGTAGCAAGCTTACATATCATTAATATCATAAATTATATTTGTATAACTCCTTTCTCTATCACTTTTGTTTCCTTATGAGAATATCTTTTAGGTTTCTTCTTCCAATTTACTTATGGATTGATATAACTATTCATATTTATATTGAACATTTTTCGGTTTCCAATTGTTCCTACATGTTATTTATATAATCAACCATTAATGAGATTTACCAAAATTTTAATATTTTATAGATGATATGAATATCAATAATGATTTTATAGGAGTGTAGTAATACATGGAGGTGCTAGAAATACTTGTTAGTTATACTAGGAAATTGATAGCAGTAATCTATTTAGTCATTCTCCTTTTTCTCATTTTTTTCTAGATGTATCTCTTCTTTATATGGTATTTTTTTCCATTATGTATATTTTAATATTATATTAAACTTTATGTATTTCATAGATTTTATTTATAGAAGTTATTATACTCCATATGTTTCATTAATTCAAATATCTCAGTATTATGGCTTAGATATGGTTGTGTACATGCATAAAAGTATTTTATTATAAGAAATATTATTTCAATTTTCTTCAAACTCTATGATTCCAACAAGCCCCATGAGAATTAGAGTTTGAATTTCTGTTTTTGACTTGTCTCACAACATTAAATATATTCACTGATTGGTTGGGTCATGATCGAGAGGTTCCAATGGATTTTACCCCGTTTATTATTTAGAGTTGGTCATGTTAGATTTATTTATGTTAAATATCAGGAAACAATGTCATAGTGTCTCGATTTTGGAGCATAATATAGGGAACCTAATATTGGTAATTTTTCTAGCTTATCTAGTTACATATAAACTTACTACCATCTTGTCAACTCAGTATTTTGAAACATCCACTATATGGATAAAATTATACCAGAATTATATAGTTTTATGTCATTTGAATTTAATTTCATTCTTGAGTAATCTCCCCATGTATTCTCATCTAAAAATCATAAATTTTTCTATCATTTCATATCCCTTTATGATCTAAACAAGATGGGGTACTCGTAAATGATCCTGATGATGCCCATTTGAGAATTGGTTCCATAGTTGAGGGAACAACTCATTTGGTGTTTCCTCCATGTAGGAATAGTGATGTCCCACTACCTTATGAAAATAAGATAGTTTTGTATTTAAAATATAAATATATGTGAAATCATAGCCCAATAATGAGTTTATTTGACAGAGACCATTGTGGTTTCACCCTTATTCATATGGTCATACAACAAAGGATTTTATCATTGAGATGGTCAATGTTTTTATAAATGATTAGACACAAATTTGTTAGATTGGTGCACTTTTTGATCATATTATTCATTCAGAAATAGGAATTTGGTGTAGTCTATTTATGCAGAATCATGATGAGTTAATGACGGACTAGTTAGAATTCCATGGAATATCATATGATGATTATTCTCACTCGATCATGAGTTCTATTCTAATTTCTGATATTATGATTTAGTATCAGGACATTAAACTTGATAAGTATGTCATGATGTTTTCTAACAATTGTTATTACTCAATTGATATTATTTTATAAATATACTTCTATGTGTTGATTTTTGAGGCGGTCCTTAAAAGAAAAATACATACTATTGTGATATTCATAATTTTTCCCACTTATACATGATTGAATGATAATGATTCTTTAATTGAGAGATTCAAAGAAATTTGACTCTGAATGGTGGGAGGAAACATTAGGAATTAGGGGATATGTCTTTGTAGAATCTAAAAGACATCAATCGTCATGTTCATGAAATAATATATATACCAACACCTATACTCAAACTTGTTTATATATAGAATGTGATTCACATATAGTTTTTAACAAGTAAAAAGATGAGAACAGTAGTAGATTAGCTTCATTGGTGAAGGATACACTATGATGAGTTATTTATCATTCAAGGTTGTGGATTCCCTATGGCGGTGGTGATGATTGAGAAGAAGGTGGACCTACAGAGGGAGGAGATGTTGTTATATGATGAATCTATTATCTAATCCCACCACTAACATGAGGTGGACCCCTTCAAATACTTATATATTATTTTTCAAGGAGATATATTTTCCAATTTAATCATTAAACCATTATATATTGATATAATTTCTTATAGAGAAGGATTCTTCTATATCACACATCTACTAGTAATACGGGTTAGTTTACAGTGTAATTATTTTCTCATGGAACCTATTGGTTTTTGTGTTTAATCCTTGTGAGGTTTTATATTATATATACTAGTTATCTATTATGGAATCATAGATATACATTAATAACATGATAGTTAGATTACTTCATAATGTAGGGATGAGATTCCCCATTATAGGTGAGGGAGATCATATTGATGAGTGAGTGGGGCACACAATTAGAAATTTTCTAACCATTATCCATATGATGTATATTTTATCCCATGGTGAATTGACCTATTCATTGATTTTGCATCCAATAGTAGTGAAAGACTATAATGACGTCATTTAAATTTTGTCTTGGGGAGACCCCATTTCAAGGAGACTAACTTCTACATCATCTTTTACACATGGACTACACCAATATCGTTTATCGAATATAAAATATACCATACTGAGATAAAGAAGAATATTTTGTAGTTGGATGAAATTATGGGAAATTGTTTTATCATACATAGTGTGTCTTCATGGATAGAAGTATTTTTATTTGTGAAAATGTGAGTGGGAGTTCTACAATTTGTTTTGAATATCATCACATGGATAATGTAAATTACATGTAAAAGTAATCCATTCTATGTATTGTTGAAATTCTCCCCAATTTTAATTTTGATATTTGGTTTAAAATGATTAAAATCATATAAATCCACCATCAGTTTAGGGTTCATGGGGATTATATTCTTATGATGGAATTACAATATCACTATATACACTTTGACTTACTATTGATTCATTTCAAGGTGAACAATTCACCTTCTATGTTCATATATGTTATAAAAAATATATTTTAGAATTAAATGTATTGATTATTAATTTTCATCATAAATTGAAAATATCATGAACTCTGTGTTAGAGTAAGAGAAGTCAATGTTTTTTCTATAGGTGATAGACATAAATTTAGAGAACTAACATTATGTTAATTACCCAAAGTGTTTGTTTTGGTTATAAAATAATCAATTTAATAATAATTTAATCTATGGTCTTGGTTTTGCCGTGGATTTTTTAAGAAATATATATTTATTTCATGTAACGGATCATAAAATGAGTACAAGTTGTATACGTATATCTATTTAGTAGGGTACTGCCAGAGGCCTTTCAAATAGTTTTCTAAATAGAATCCAATATGAATTCATAAATGATTAAAGTAAATATATTTTCCCAGAATAACCAGTGTTAGATTACAATTTATGAGTATCTTAGGTGGCCAAATACTTCTATTTTTTGAGACTCAACTGGTCGGTGTTGATAATGTGGTGTTTTGAAATACCATTATATATTGGATCAATTGTGTGTAAATGCATATATAGGTATCTATTTCATATGGGTAAATATAGTTGAGAATCCAAATGAAAAATTATGAAACTAATGATTTGGTGTTATCAATAATTGTATTATCATTTATGATGTCGAGGAATTATCATTAGGGAAATATTTTTGTTTTCCCTCATACCAACATAGTATATGGTATGTCTTTAATAAGATTGGTCTCTACCAATTATAGAGGTGTATGTTGGTTTTTCTATTTGATTACGACTTTGAAATAGTTTACCCCCTAGTAATGGGATATGTGTTTGTGGACTCCTTTAGTATGTTGTCTAATCCCCATATGGTGTGGTGTTGTTGGAGTATATGGGATTGTTTTCGGTGACCGTAGTAGTGGTGGGGTTAAATCTCCATATACTCGATGATAATGACCCCACATATTCTTCATTATATGAGATATTATAAGATGGGAGTTATCTACCAGGATATTTAGTGTGATCTAATATCCATAAGTGATTTATCATATGGGTTTTTTGATAGAGGGGTGTATATTACACTTTTCCATGGACATACAGTGGGTTCAGCCATGTTTCATGGGGATGTGTTGAGGGAATTTCTGAAAATATTATTTGGATGTACATCTAACATTGGAAAAAAAGTCCGAGGAAATTCAGTGGATGTCATGTATTGTAATAATGATGAGGAGTGTTGATATGTTTTTTTCTCAGTTTATCACATGTTAATAATTAAAGGATAATGAACGGCTTCTAATGGGTTTGACTTGTATCACAACAATGTCATATAAATTGTTTTATCAAATGTAATTAAAATAATTTTAACATTTTTCATAACAAAAAAAATATGTTTATCTTATTTGGAATGAAACACATATTTTATCTTATGTTACACAGAACATGATTTTACAATAAAAGTACATACAACATTGATTTTTGGAAAAATTATGTATTGTACTAAAATAATATATATAATATAACAGTGATCACATATCCATTAGATTTGTGGTTTTGAATATGTTAAACTAAATTATTTAATTCATGGGTTCAGACATGTTTATATAATGAACTAATTAGTGTCCAATTAATTAAAAATGAAAATAAATACTATATGAATATAAATGAATTTTTTTCACAAAATACTATTTTTAGGATCAAAAACTTGTATACCTAAATAAACTGTTAAAAATTATTTTGTATAATAATTTTAATGAAATTTATATATTTTATATTGTATAATTTTATTTTAAATTCAACATTTATATTTTATAGGAAAAAGATAGGAAATATTCCTATTTTACAATTTAAAAACTACATATTTCTTAAATACACATTATTCAAAATATTCACTATCATTTATAAAATAAAATTTTGAATCATTCAGGGAAATTATTTCAAAATAATAAATTAAAAATTTAAATAATCATTTTAAAATTATTTAAGGGTTCAAGTTTTATATTTTTCTCAGAATATAACATTTTCAATGAATATTGAAATGTACAAGATTTTCTTAAAAATTTTAATTTTTTATTTATTATATTAAATAATAATTTATTTTTTATGATGGTTTTCAAACTAAAATTATTTAAATTTAATATCAATTAAAAAAATTGTCTAAATTAAATAAAATTCATTTTTAATATTTTTATATAAAAACTTATCTTTTGAATATTTTCTCTTAAGAAACCCACATGGCCAAAGTGTATGTGACTTTAATTTAAAATTAAAATTTTCCAATTTTTTTAGTGTAATTTGGAAAAAGTATTACATATATTTAATGATCATATATTTTTATAATAAAGAAAAATTAATATTTTACCATTACTAATAGTTAAAGAAGTAAAAATTAATTGTTTTGGTTTGGGTGAAAATGGGTTTACCGAGGGTTACTTTAAATTATAAGGGGTAACATGACATAGAAACCTATCTATACAACGTTTTTAGGAAATAAGTTGAAAATGTATCTACAATTAATTTTAATGTTTTATTTTTTGATAAATTTTAAATAATAAAATATTGGGTAATCCTTTTTCATTTGTAAAATTTCTAGTTCATCTTGAAATCACACATAAAAGGCTTCCCATAGTACTCTACTATTCACACATCCAAAAATTGGACCAGGAAATACCAAACTAAATTTCATCCATAAATCCATTATTTAAACATATGACCCTTAGTTTATTTATAAATCAATCCCTTATAAGGCTTTTCGTGGGAACTAGACGGTGTTGTATGAAAAAGAATAAACATCACTAACTAAGAGTTTTATTTTTTTCGCTATCATCCAAACTAAAGTATTATTAAATCAGAATAATATATAAACCATACTATCTTCCATATATTTTTATGATATTATACTATGGGAAAGAACTAAATATATCTCCTCTTCCATCATATTTAAAACGATAATGCTTTTTTTTGTATAGTAGATGACCACCTCATTAGCCGATGTGAAAAATTTTAAAAACAAAACTATACTGGAAGCATATGATAATTGATACAATGAATAAATATTATATAAATATAATAACTATAATTATGAAATTAATACATCAAATATACCGTCTCACATACCATTCCATGGGGGTGATGAAAAAGTCATTCAACTGTATGGCATACTACCACCTTGTGAAGTGATGTCATTAATTTTCCACTAATGATTCCCATGGAAGGGAAATATGGTTAATTTAAAAACAATATTTGATAAATATGACAAAAAATTATACTATATTGTTAATATATTAATATACTTTCTTTTATTTAATCATTTGATAAAATATAATTACTATTCTTGCTAATGCACATCTTACAATCTACATTAACTGTGTAATTCATTTTCTATAAAAAAATTTATGTATTAATATAAATAAAAATTTATTGAATATATATGATATGTTTACATGGTTAAAGAAATTAGATTATGTGACCATGATCAATGTATGATAATAAAAAACAATAATCAAAATATACGAGAAAAGAAGAAGTTATTACACAAAACAATCCAATAACATGTTATAGATAATAAATGGGAAAGAAAAAGACCTATATAAATCCTATAAGATTATATATATATATATAATAATTTATTTATAATAGATTTATGAAAAATAAATATATATTATAAAGTATGCTCTAATGTGTATTAATTATTTTTAGACTTATGGTAAGATATTTTTGTCTCAAATTTTACTCTTATGGTAGACAAACCATATTCCCCACATCAGTATTTTTACTATTGAAAATAAAACAAATGAAATTATTTTATCATAATATTCATTAAAATTTATTGTATTAAAATATCCATTTTATAATCCCCTTTCATGGTTTTTATGGTTCAAAGGATACAAAAAGTACAATAGATTTATGTCGAAATTTTCCTTCATTGAGACATATTATGTATTCTTCTCATAACTTATTTTATAAGGTATATGTATCACCCGTTTTCTTGGTAAAATAATTAATTTATTTACAAAGATGTTATTTTATGTTTAAGGTAATTTTATTATTTCATGGGGCCTTCAATACAATGTTAGAAAATTGGTAATGGTATTATGATACAATCATGTCGTTTATGAGGATTGTTTATGTTTATAATTTTGATGAAGAAATAATATGATCCTTCTCAAGAGAGACTCATGATATTTATTTTCCTCTAGTTAGGTCATTAGAATATGATTATTACATTTACTTTATTATTTTTATATACACATGAGTTGAAAATAATGTTATCAAAATGGATAATATTAATTTATATCAATAGTAAAAAACCGTTTTCTTCCATGTCCACGATTTATAAAAAATTATTAAAAATTATTGTATTCCATATATATGATTTTAACATCATTTTTTCAACATTTTTTGGATTTTAAAATAATTATTTAAAATAAATAGTCATTTAATTTTCAGAAACAAGGCTTGTTTTTAATTTACTAAAAATCGAAAGGAATATATAATTTAACATGTTCGTCTGGTACAAAAATTCTTTTCTCATGGCCACTCAATGTTTTAGTGCTTCGTTTATACGTTTCAATGATTATTTTCAAGGAAAATTTTTTATTATGTAATATTTTATTATTAGATATTATCATTATAAAAATAATAATGTCCTTAGGAAATTTTTTAAATCAAATTTAGATATTCATTTATAATCATCCAAATACATTTTCAATGAAAAGTAATTCATAAAATTATTATGTTTTAATGAATATTTTATCATAGTTGAAATGATATTTATTTCATGAAATGATCCATTTAATATTTAAAAAACATTTTCCATCCATGATGACATCCTTTAATGTTACTTATTCGTTACTATGGATAATATTGAAAGATACCATTTATATAATTTCTTTGGATTGTTAGTGTTTTTGCTGATGAAATTTTTTAGGAACCCATTTTTTCCATGGGTTCTAATATGAAAAATTATTGAATCCTAATTTGACTAGTCTAATGTTCATGGGTTATGATATGATGAATTTATTGTGATATTCTATCACACATATGTATATATTATTTAACTGGATGGACCTATAAGTCCTTTCATTTCAGTTGGTAGATTCATATAACTCATGATTAAATTTATTATGAGGTAACATGATTACATAAAAGAAAATGTTACGCTTGAACCAAATTATATGTTTTTATTTTTTTACATGAACTAGATTACATTTTAAAAATGTTATGTGAGGGCCTTAATTTCATTTTTATAAGATAATTTATGGATATATTTTCATTCCCAAAATACTATGATAATACACAATTTAATATATTAAAGTTAACGAGATAACATATTTCTATATAAATGATCATAATGTTATATGATTATTTGTATTCCACAAATATATATCATAATCCAATAATTCATTATCATGGATCATGTAGTTTGATTCAATTATTATTCATGATTTATTAATAACCATGATCTATTACATCAATCTTTTTTGTCATCAATTATATAAAAGTTATTATTTGCAAATGTTAATCTAATATTCGAAAACACTTATCTTCAAGATATATTGTTACCTCCCATGCCTACCCATACTGGGAATTTGATTTCACTTATTATTATGACCACTTTCTCTAGGTTATGATGTATATATTTATGTAAGATATGTCAAATAATGTTTCTAGATATGTATAACATTGTTGGAGATGTTTTAGCTCACTTTTGGACAAATTTTATGCATGTCTAATTTTCTATAGGGTTAATAAAAAGATGATTATGGTGTGGATAATTATGTAATGAAATGAATATGCGTATATAAAGATGTAATATTAATGTTCTAAATTTTTGGGTCGTTATAGTATGTATTTGAACAAGGGTTATTTAACCATTTGAATCGATGATGATAAAATGTCAGTGAGATCCTTATAGAAATTTGATGAAATATTTCTAGGTAAATTTTTAGGGATTTGTATATCAATGATTCAAAGAATAGTGAAATGTCGAGGAATTTTTTTAAATATTTTAATGATAGTATTATAAGAAATTACATTCCTTTACATATAATACTAGGGGTTTTGGATCCTGTATAGATCATTCTATGGGTCATATATCCTGACACAGTGGATTGATTTTGATTCAATAATCAATTAATTCACAACAATGGCCCTTGTTTCACACCTTGTTTGACCCCCCAGGGGATTTGTTTAGGTAATTCAAAAATCCATTATAAACCATCTTGATGGATTTTTCAAATGACCAGGAATGACCCGATATATGACAATGGATTGAGAGATTTAAAATAAGGTATCATTATTTAGATATAAATTAAATTATTCATCTGGGTTCTACGGGTTTCTAAAATGATTATGGTTTCTTATTATAATCAATTTGGTTTTTGTCAAATGATTGATCTGAAATTAACCATGTTAATGTTGAATATAATTGAAACCCCAATGATTATCCTCTTCAGAAACATCAGTTTGGGTGATCTATAATAAAGAACTCATTTCGCTGATCACACATTATTCAGATTATATGAATAACATTAAACAACCAATCTAGTAATGTACATTACATAATTTTGTTGAGTTATTCATGAGAAATAATGTAGACTAATTTATTATGTCCACTATTGATTTATTCTCTACAAAATAGATTAGTAACACTGATGATATATTTAGTATTCCCCTATTTTTGTGCAAGAAAAATATATTTTGGTTATCTATTATTTTAATGAAGAGAAATATCAATGATAGATCCATATAATTAATACGAGTCTTGATGATTTAATTGACTCCAAAGAATTATATGAGTTTAAGAAGATGTTTTTCGGTAACGATGCCCTCATATTTTATCAAAAATGATGGAGAAGGAATTTTTTAACATCAAATAAAAGAATGTTAAATCCTTTGGTTTCTATAATGGTAATTTTTCAAGACATTCACATTATACATAAGGTATGATTGTCAGTCAAAAAATAAAAACTGTACCAAATATTTTTCTCTTAAGATGAAATATTCAAAATAATTCATTTATATGATAATTTTGTATCCATAAACAATTAAATCAATGTACAATAATCGGTGAAATGTGAATGATTTTTTTTTAAATTTTAGTTAATTTTGATAACAAAATAATATTCATGTCTCATGAGAAAATTAATTACTCACATCGTGGAATGAAATTCTAATCACCTACAGGAAAAAATGAGAGAAGAATCAGAAATGAGAATTTATGAAGGTAAAAATAGGGTGATCCAAGGGTGGGAATCCTAGATATCGAGTAAAATAATATAAAAGTTATGTGATGTGTATTGTAAATGAATGAATGGAGAGAGAGATATCAAGATAATAAACAAAAAATACTCCAGTGTTTCTTGTGCATGGTTTTTGGGAAATATGTGAATTAATGATTCACTCCAAATGATAATATTTATAATAATCCATAAATAATAATAAAGACTTAGTAAAAAAGGGAAATATTACTCAATCATTATGAATGAAATTAAACATGATAATTAGGCCATGTATATTCCCACCTTATTTGATTGGAATTAGACATTTCATTTTGTTTGAATAAAAATAAGGGAAACATTAATTATATTCCTTTACTAAAATTTCCTGTTATTATTTCTCTTCAAATATATTTTTTTATAACTTAATAACATATGATAGTATATTGGTATAAGGATGAACTAAAACATTAAATAAAAATGATTTTCTATATGATAAGACATAAAATATGGGATTTAGGTAGAATAATCATTTGGAAGATTACATTTATCCATTTTAGATTAATATTATATTTATATATAATATCATGGTATTAAGATTTTATGGTCGATCCTGTGAACAATTTCATTGGCAACGCTTCATATGTTTATTGTATTTTGAGTTTAAAAATATTAATGATATTTTAAGAGACATTTATATTAATAAACAATTTTTTATATGTTTTAGTGATAATGTTATATTTGAATAAATGAATAAACACTTTTTGGGAAAATGAATTATTTTAATAGAACCTCTATGGTTTATCTTTAATTTATGTTGTGGTAATTATGGTTTTAGTTGATCACTCAATGTATTCATGACACTTTTTTCTACTATTTAATATATTAGTCTCGATCCACATTTATGAATATAAGTTCAATATGTGTTATGATTTATTCGGGTAAAAATAGAATTTTATATTATCCGAAACAATAGTTTACCTAAATTTTTTGAAATTTATTTAGTAGGATATTGTTATATATAATAGATTCATAACTATGTATCATAATTATGTAAATATTTGGTCTTATGGACTAGTTCAACCCATAATAGTCATTATATGGCCTTGTTTTATGGATTCCAAACGACGTATTGGATCAAAATCATCTTCTACTTTATTTTTCATACAAAAAATAAACCATTTGGGGAATTTATATTGATTTTTATAGACCCATTTATTGAAATAAGTGTATAACACTAATGTACAATAAGGAAGTTTCATAAGAAAAGTTAATGTGTCCCGAACATGCTAGTGAAATGCAAGATATATTTATTTCCATTTTGATGTATTATAGTTAAAAATGAAAATAAATGTTATAGTAAAAATTATCAATACAAACTATAATGTAATTTTGGTGAGAATATGATTCTACTAATATCTCTAGGGAAGTTATATGTGAATACTAAGACCTAGGTATATCAGTTATAATGAAATTCATGTTTGTTTCTTGGATATAGCTTGTAAATTTATAATTCCACCAATCCTCACTCATGTTCATGAATTTTTTTATGAATCTCTCATATGGAAGTATATACCAAAACATATAAATTTACTAAAATCAAAAGTAATATTATTGGTGTGCGATCAGTCTTAGGAGGAACAAATCAGTGGAGAATCTATATCATATAGATAATGTTCTAAAATATTGGACCATTAACATAGTAAATTTTTTTTAGTTGAAACTAATACATAATGAAGTTAAAATGGATATTGAGTATGTAATATTCAAGTAGTATAATTAGTTTTTTGTAACATAATGATGATTCTTTATGGTAAAATTCAATTTTAAAGGGGGATTAATGTAACACCCTGGGAGATTGTGAAATATAATTTTCAAATTAATGTAGTATTGTCAATATTTTTTTACTAAAAATTTGAGTTTATATTGTGTTTAATTCCATATCTAGTTTAGCTTACATTATATGCATTAATTATTTTATCTCACATTGAATGGAACATCGATTTTTAATGAAATATTATATATTTTTAAATTATTATTTTTTAATACGATATTTATCTACTTGTAATTGGGATGGAAGGTTTCAATGGTATTTAATAAATTATGAAAATATATTGTTTATAAATGTATATATAACTAATTAATTATTGACCAATAAATTATAAATAAAATTAAATACTATTTCAATTTAATTGAAATATACATTCTAGAACAAGAATTTTATGTGAAAAATAGTTTTTATTACAATGAATAAAAAAAATTACCTTTTTCTTATTAGATTATGAAATATAAATACTATATATTTAATAAAATGTTTAATAATAATTTTATGTGTTTTATATGAATTTAAACAGTATATATCTAATTTTATGCTTAAACCAATATCTTACTAAATATATGTTCAATCTAAATTTAAACCATAATTTATAAATTTCATATTATACACATTATAAAAAATTATTTTTTTAAAAATATTAATTTATTATGTATATATGTAATTTTGAACTATCTATGTTTTATTTTTTGTGATTTTTTTGAGATGTTGATTTTTCTATGTATAGTGAAATATACAAGTTTTTATTAACAATATTCAATTATTTTATTGTTATTAAAAATAAAAAAAATTTGTTTGTTTTGAAAGTAAAATTAGTTCAATTATGTTTCTACTAATACAATTTATTTAATATTAATAAATATCATATTGAAACTTTTTATAAATACTTTTAAAAACTTATGATTATTTTTCCATTTAAAAACATATTTTTTTTTTCATAAAATGCTTTAATTTTAAATTAGATTTTTCCACATATGTTAGTATTTAAAATCTAAAATAACCATGGATGCATCATGATTGTTTAAACGTTATCTAAATTTTTTTTTAGTACATTTCATTTTATTTTTATCATGGATGTGTTTTGGTGAATATTGGTAGATTTTTAAAGGATGTGGGACATGAACTGTTGGCACGTTAGTTTACCAAACCATGTTCCCATCATAGAAATTTGTGTGAACCCATGAAGAGAGTAATTTAATGGCTAGAAAATAGTGTTCCAAACCATGATCCTATATCGAATAAATGTGTGATATAACTATTTTAGGTTCATAGTTGGAGAATACAATTATGGAAAACTATGCACTCCATAAAGGAAACCATGTGTGCATGATTTTAAATAATTGGAATATAGATTAAAGATACCCAAACCCATTTAATTCAATATAAATCGACCATAACTCAAACATAAAAGATTTATATTATTTTATAAGGCTCCCATAAGAATTAAAAAATTTAATGTCTATTAATGATGAATCAAATATTAGATTGATGATATGTACTTATCCTGCTAAGATAATTTCACCACAATTGGTTTCCAATTCTACTACCATCTATCTATCATCATTTAAAACAATGTTTTAATAATTTTTGAGATTTTTATATATCGTGGAGTGGTAGATCTATTTTTTAATATTGGATCTTGTTTTTGTATATTCATCTCATTATTTGTTATACAATAAAACATTTTTCTTCAATTGGGGATTTTAGTTGGCAAGGGACCATCATCATTCAAAATTATGGTAGTATGTTATTCAATTTAAAAATTACAGATTTCAATTATATGAATTTTATATTCTAATATATATTTCATGTTTATCTATTTTTTCATGAATTGAATTAATTAATTAATGTTTAGGTTAATTAATTTAGTAACGGGGTTATGAAATTAGTCAACTGGGTAGTTTTTTGTAATTTCTGAATTTCATTAAAGATGTGATTAATTAAATTAAATTTCCATGTGGTAGTAAATTGCGTAAAATTTGGGAAAATTTGAAATTACAAAAAATGGATAAATTAGTCGGAGAATTAATTAATGGGATATTGATATTGTTATATTTGGTTAATTAATTAGTAATTTAATTAATTGTATATTATGATTATTGAATTCAAATAAACAATTGGAGAATTAATTTATTGGATATTGAGATTTTTGGAATTGTGTTAACTATTAAGTAAATTAATTATGTTATATATGGTGAAATGTGATAAAGGTATTAATGGTGATTTTCCCGATAATTAAATTGAGGAAACATATTGTTGTGTTAAATTGTAATGGTATGAAATCTTGTGAATTCTGGTAAAAATATTGATAATGTTGATTTATCGAGATTTTCATGATACATGTTATGTTTGTTTGATATATGTTATAGGTATGTGGTTTTTTGATATTGGAATGTGGGATAGGGACTTTGGATCCAAATACCCATATGTGAATAATATTGTATGAGATAGAAAAAGAGGCTATAAATACCCATAACAATTAATAAGTGTGAGATAGGTACTGAGGATCCAAATAACCATATGAGATGGATGGTTTGGTACATGGAATCAGGATAAAAACACCCATGATAAATTGATTTGTGGGATAGAAACTAAGGATCTAAATACCCACGGGGTGATAGACATGATGTTTTATACACATGAGATTTGAATTGGACTGTGGTTCCAATATTTCATGACATGAGTTCAAAAGGAATAAAAAAATTTAGCATGGTATTTTTAGACGTTAAAACCCTTAGGGATATAATATTACCCACCATCATATAAAGTAAATAATGATGGTTTGGGTTCCCTCAGGAACCAGGTTGTTAATGTTGTTAATTTAATTAAAACTATAATGTGAAAAAATTACTTATCAATTTCACCTTATTCACTAAACAACTTCCTAAAATATTATTGACTGGATATTTTTTATGATACCATTGGTTGTGGATTACTGAATTATATTCTCATGTTAATAAGGCTTATAGATTAGTACCAGAATATACTATATGATTTTACGACATGCTAAGGGAGAAGACCCCATGTTATATTGATGAGTTGGGATAGATCTTGGATGAGAGAAAAAGACATTGTGTCAAGACCTACTTGGGAGTGTTAGTGTGTTATTATATTGGTATTCCATTTTCCACATGACATGTATTTGGAATCACATTTCTTCTATTCTAGTTTTTTGCATTGTTTTCCTATATCCTTCATCATGGGATACTGGAATAATTAGGGTTAATGTTATATAATTTGTTTATTTGTATTATTTCCCAATATTTTTTTACTTGGGAAAATGTATATAGAATCCACATGATTTATATTGGACCCTAAATACTTGTCGAAAACCCTTGGAATAAGGGGGTTTTGTAAATGATATCAAATGAGTGGCTGAATCATGGAATTGGTGTGTGGTACGTGGGTGAGGTTATTAAAATTATGTATTATAGTCATGTTTATATTTTTTTATGTTAATTTTCATAATATTTTGGAGAGGAACACTAGAGACCATGACAATTCGTTCTTTGTTTAAGGGATCATGAATTGGAGTATCTAACGTATTTATGGGGGTCAAATCCTAGTATCCATGGTGTTTTTTTTGTTATTAATTTCTGTTGTTATAAATTGATGTTATTTAACATTGCATGATTTTCATGAAATATAATTGGTACCCAGGTAGCCTAATAATTAATATAGCCCTTACATTTACAAAAGGGAATTCTAGATCCCCAAGAGTTAACATCTAGAACCTAGCATCATATGACATGAAAGTGAGAATGATTTTTTCATGAAACATAGAGGAATAAAGACAAGAAAGTCAATATGTATACAAAAAAAACAGCACTTGGTTTAATGTACAAAAATCAACAAGGAATTGAAACCCATTGTACTGAAACCAATGTAATAAAGTAGTTTTAAAAATTTCATGTCTCTAAGGACACAAATCACCACATCCAATCATTATGAACTGGATCCACATCCATGAGATCCTTTCCCTTTACTCAAACCTATACGAAGATACTATATAAACACCAGACGATAGAAGTAGGGTGTGCAATAAAATGATAAGTAGGGTCTCACTATAGATTCCATAATAGATATCAGTAATATAATAACCAATGGAATACATTCAAATTTTTAATAAAAATGGTTGGAATTTTTAAGCATATGTATATATTCATGATATACAATTAAGATAATATAGAAAATTATTTAAGGAAAGGATTTACAAATGATGTAATATTTCTAAAACAATTTCTTAAATAAAATATTTATAAAAAATAGTTAAAATAAAATCATAAGGAATGTAAATAAGTTAATCACCATTGGAATATATTTATATCTAAAATATAACTCAATTGAGAAACATGGTCTTCTACCAAATAGGTATGAATATTCCAGGCTATAGGAATCCACGCACTCAAAGTGAAAATAAATATATGTTCGTACACACGTCCCTCTGACATTGAAAAAATGAGACTCATAACCAACCAATCTGGGATGTGAACTACTACATTTATGTTTTAGAACATTGAATAATTGAAGATTGTGTCCACAAAACTCAAAAACTACCTAAGGATTTCATGTTATCTTCAAATTAGTGATGGGTATTTTATTTTAAGACTGATTAAAATAAAATTCAAACTCATTCCTCCAATTTCAAGTTAAAATGGTACATTTAAAACCAAAATAAGAATTCAAAAAAAAAGTCACTATAATATGTTAAAACCACTAGGTTTCAATAAAAACATTTAATCCATATTTAGATGTTTCAAATCCATAAAAAATAAACTCCATCAATTTAACAATTCATTTTTGCAATAAAATTCTACTATTTAATTGGAATAGTTTCTATCAAATCCACAATTTAAATTAAACCGTTTAAATCAACCAATTTCCACAAACGCACTCGGATTAAACGAAATTAGGGGGTTTCAAAATTTTCATGCCAAAACCATTTCAAATCTCCCCATTCAATGGAATTTAGTTTTTATCAAATAAACATAAATCCTATTTTTAAAATTGAATTAAAATCGATACTTAAAATAAATAATTAAATTCATTGTAAATAAATTTGGACAGAGAAGATGGAACCACGTACCCTTTTCCACAATCTATATACTCACAATGACACCCGTCAATGAGAAATAAAGGGGTAGAAGGCCTCAAAACACGTCATATAAGTGAGATCTGACATTATGGATCTTAGATACCTCAATATCAAGACGATCAATTTATATAAAAATGTGAAAAAGTGATAAAGATGAAGAATGAGGGAGAATGATTACATGGGAAATACACATCCAATGAAAAGATGATAAAACAAAAAACAAGAGGGCATTGAAGTGTTGGAGAACATAATGATCCCATTGCGAAGGATTCTGGATGAGGTATGTGAATTTGGAGAGAATTGAATAGAAAAATATCTTTTGTTCTATCAGTTTTATAACAATAGTTAGTGTATTACACGATGTGTAACACAATTAGACGTCTCTAAATTGTTAGTATCTGAAACCACTGAAAAAATATGTCACTCTAATTAAAAATCATCGATTAAAATTAAAAATTTATTATTAATTAACAAATGTTAGGTAAATTCTCATCATTTCATTTACCCTTCACATCATGAATACATTTACTTATTTCAACTAGAAACTCTTACACATCATGTAACCTAGTTTCAAAATGGGTAACCCTCCAACAATGTACAGAAAAATTCTGTTAAAGTTATGAGTCTGAAAAATCATTTACATCACCATTATTGGTATCCTCCAAATTCACTCTCAATCCTAGTTGGATAATGAAATTGAAAAAACAATGACAAGGTTAAATATGTACCTATTAGATCAGTAATGTAGTGTTTTAATATCCCCACCATAAAAAAATTATATCCCCAGAAAGCCTAAGAAGAAACTACAATTCCAAAAATATGATGACACTTTTCTCTCATTGGATCCTTGAATTAACATGTTTCATTATTATCAGAACCATGCTTCCATTTAACCCGTACCAATGGTATCTTCATCCAACAAACTACCTTGGTCTCTTAATGAAATATTCGGATTGGAAACTCTGTCAAAGATAAATTTTCCCCAATCTCAGGACCACTCTAGATAAAAATGTGTGATTGATCAAAGAGATTCACTCTCAGTTACGATACTTGAAATATGTTATATAAGGCCCCAGCCTTAAACCTTACTTAATCTTGAGTTATTACAAGATTACACATTGAGGATCTTTTCAGGTTTAGAGTTTTAGAGAATTAGATCATGAAACTTGCATTACATTCCACATTTAAACAAAGTGGTTACATAAAAGACAGTATTCATTCTTCCCATCAATGGAAACATATTGAAAATAAAACATGGATTCTTTCTTGACACATCCTTGACACTATCATCACATCATGTACCTTTCCCTTGACCTGTGAAAAACATTTCAAAAACTTGGGATGAGAATAAAAATCTTAGTAAGATTTATAAAAATATGGAAAGGAAACATGAGTTCATATATACATTAGAATGAAATCACACTTTACCCATAAAACATAGGCATATCAAATCACGAATAAATCATAGAAAAAATAAGACATAAAGGTAACTTGAGGCATTCATAACATTCTTACATAGGGAGTAACCTTCTTGGTTACATTTGGAATACCCATCACAGTATATTCCCTAAATCTCTTCGGAGAAACCATAATGTTTCACTCCTTCGCGTTACCCAATGCATTGGAGAGCTATAACGGGCTCACCCGCCCTTAGTTTATCATGGAACCACCCGTTTTCACAACAATTCCCAAGAACCACAACATAAATGTGTCACATAAAACATGCATTAAGGAAACATAACATTTCAACATTTCAATCACAATATAACATTTTAGTATATTGAAATATTGAATCCATTCAAAAAGAAACCATTTCCAAAACCATTTAAAAAATTTAATAAAGAGATTTTTGAATCAAAGTGTCCCATACCACCTTGAAGCTTAAAATTTTAAACCATTAATATCCATATAAATAAATCCTTAAAACCATTTTGAAAACATGGATATTAATAAGAACAAATAATTAAAACATTTAAAACGATATTTTGGTTAAAGGGGTTTTACCAAAATTAAAGACACTTGAATACAATAATTGAGGAATAACATTTAGTCAGAACTTTATAATATCATGAGAATAAATGGATTCATGATATAATACTCCAAAGGACAGTATATACACCATATAAGAGTGAATTGGTGCATAACAACAATGAACCCTCAATAGAAATGTCAAATTTTATGAAATCCCTTATAAAGAAGGTATCCTTAAATTAAGGACAAATCAATCTCAAAAATATGTGTGACAAATATAAATACACACAATATAAGTGGATATTCAGTGTAAAACAATAAAAGGTCATTCACACATATTCAATGGATGACATATTCAATGACTACATGTTGATCCCAAAGAAATCGAAATTGGGTTAAAAAGTTCCCTTGACAGCCTAACGGCACCACATCAAAATGAGTTGATGAGAGATAAAAAGTGTATCTCATCACTTGGACATAAAATTTACATCAATAAGGATATATTAGAACATATCCCAACATAACAATATGCAAATTAAAAGACCCAACAAAAAAAAGTCTTTTAAAAAAGAGGAGGGTGAAAGGTTCCCTTACCGACTTGGGTATCTTTCAAAACATACACCCCATGAAAGAAGTACAATATATCATTGATGTAAATACTCTTAAACGAAAGTATATTAAAAAAAGAGTAGAATAATGGGAAGTACATACACCACTCAATGGAATTTTTGGCAAGTGTAGCATAAATTTCACGGGAATAAAAGTGAGATGAAAAATCCCTCACGAAAACTCGGCAGCCTAACGACGCCACATAAAACTTCCGAATATAGATTGATGAGATCAAATAGGGTATCTCATCACATTAAAATATAATGTACAGCAAGAGGAATATAAAATAACATCCCCCAACATTACAAAGATGAGCTTAAAAGAAGTGACATAAAGGAGAGTACTTAAAAAGAAAGAGAGAAGTTAGATCTCTTATGAAAGTTCGGCAGCCTAACGGCGCCACTCAAAACTTCCAAAATGGATTTCTGAGAGAGAATAGAGTTTCTCATGAAATGAACATAAAAATTACAGTAGGATTAATATAAAAGATCATCCTAATAACAATAAAGATGAGCTTTAAAAGGAATGACATAAAAGAGTGTACTTAAAAAGAAAGAGAGGAGTAAGATCCCTTACCTCGGGTCCGACTTGACTCGATCGTTCTTTAATCTCCTGAATAATAAACTTTAGTTAATTTATACTTCCTTAAGAACCTTTTTCATGTTCATTATTCCTTTTATATCACTTATTACCGTGTTATAAACACTATGTAATCATTAAGTTAATAATGATTCTTTTGACGATATTTGGTTCTTAAGTCGAAAGTGGACTTCTTACAATTACATGTTGTTTGTGTGGCCAAATTTTTATTATATCCAGAATTGTATTCATGATGTAGATATCATATATGTCATATATATCCAGTACATTCATGCATTTATAACATTACATAATCATTTAGAGGTAAGAAATGAAATGCACCGTTCATGGAGACGGTAAGCCGTACGTACGCATTAACGCTACATTCATTTCTATTTCGTATTTTATAGAATGGAATAATAATGATATAAAGGTATATTATAATTCCAGTATAATATTATATATAATATCATAGTTCCATCCTTTATACGTCCCACATATGGTATTTAACGAATCAAATCACATTGAGGGGGCGGTAGTCCACACTTCCTTAAATGAAGATATCTCGTTTACCCATAATGGAAACCATAAAGGTATGCCCAAAATGGAAAAAAACAGAAGCTTAAGTTAAACATAAACATATTGTATATCATATATAAATATAGTGACATAATAATGGCCACCTTTGAAGGTGTTAAATGAGTATTGAACAATCATCGTTTCGGGAGGCAGAATTTCGCCATCCACGGAAACAGTATGTTCATTAACCATTTGATGTAGTTGTGTGAGAGTGTAGCTCTAATAAATATTATAACAACATCCTAGTATATTGAATATACTGGTGTTGTTACAAAATAAATAAATAAAAAGAGTTTAGGGGTTTGTAGAAGCAAAATAAAACAAATGAACATGAGAGAATGAATTACCTTTAAAAGTGTAACTCCTTTTGATTTGAGCCTAAAGGCTTCCTTTGAAATGATTATGCCCAAAGTAAATCCTCTAGGATGAGGAGATGGATGTGGAGAGAGTAAATGGGAAGGTGTTGGCCGAGAAAAAGGCTTGAGGAGTGTGTGAAATGAGGTAGAGGTGGGGGCCTTTTATAAGAGGAGGGGAGGGGCACTTTTGGAAAGTAAGAAATATTACATTATTTGAAAATGTGTTTCGGTTTTAAAAGGTCCGACATTGATATAATAAGTGTATAAGGTGATAAGGTTTCGAAACCCACCCATCCAATAAGTTTTGGACATGTGTAGTTCATAGATTTTACATTATCTTTCCATTTTATTTAAATCGTCAAATAATGATGTCATCACCACATCATTATTATGTCATAAATAATTTAATTTATTTAAAGTCTAAAAATTATAAAAAAACTAATATTATGTAGAAATGATTTTTATCATTCCAATGACTATTTATAATCAAAATTTGGACTTGTTTAACCCTACTTAAAAACTGTTTTAGTAAAACAACTCATGTTTGTGACAATTTAATTTTAACATTAAATAAAAATATATTATTGTCACTTTCCAACTAAAGTGGCTCCATGTGGTCCCCAAGTTGTCCCATGGCTTGTCTTGGTCGGCCATGACTCACCCAATAGGTTTAGGACAAGTTTCATGGTGTTTTCACATTCTTATAATATCATTTTTACCTTAAACTACACTAATTACCACTAATCGCGATTAAAAACATAATAAGTTACTATTCACCAAAAAATTATTTTTATCCCATTGAACCAAATTTTACTTCTTAATGACAACCATTTATTTCGGATTTTTGAAATTCAAAACACAAAGTTGGAAAAATTCCATTTAAACGGAAAAATCAGTTTTTAGAAGTACCACTTAGTGGTTTCACTATTCATCAAAAATTGAAGTTTTTTAGAAAAATCCCAAAAATTCACCCAAAGCTATATTTGATATTATGAATTCAAAAATGAAGTCTGTTTTACAAAATTCAAAACATATAAGTCACATTAATTAATTTAATAATTAATTCCTGATGTCATGACAAATAGCGTGTTTTTATGAAACAATAAGTATCAAAAGATTGACATTAGTTTAAGTCCGATTTCAAAGTGAAATTAATTCCAACGACCAGTATTGGATTTAATGGTAAAAATATTTTCTAATTTCACTTTAAAACCAATTCAAAATATTATCTAATCATATAAATAAATTAGATTAAAAAGAGGTTTTGAATTAAAACACAACATTTTACACTATTCATTTAAAAATGAACTTTATCGGAAAAATACCAAAAAATTACACATAGTAAAATTTGATGTCCCGATTCTTAATAAGAGTTTTATTTGGTCCAAAATAATGTATAAGAGTGATCAAAACAATATTTAATGACGGTTCGTCATCAAAAGGCGACAAGTGAACCTTTAGGGAAAACTAGGGCATATACGCCTAAAATTGAATTCTTTCCATATTTTAAGCCTCTATCCTTTATTGGATAAATGTAAAAACATTTAAAAACATATATAATCATATTTTAGTTATTTCTATCCATTCCCGCCATTACAACGGCTAAATGTTAACTACTATTTAAAATAATATTATTTTATTATTAGAGTGTAACGTAAGATTCCCAAAAAACTCGTTGTTGTGTGTTGGGTACACCATCGAGCATAGCGTCCCCTTTAAAGTCATATTAATATTTTATTCACAAAGTTGGATAAATAAGAAAAATTTCATATTCTTTATTTACCTGGGGTGTTACATCCTTCCCCCCTTTTGTGAATTGCGTCCTCGCAATTTTAAAATTGCGCTTGGAAACATCCTTGAAAGTCCCACATCGGAACAAGAGTTGGTAAAACACTCACTTTAAAATAAAGGAAGTTAAGTACAGAAGTCACCCGAGTTAACCCATACTAGGATTCCATGTTGAAAAACATGGACATGGAAGAAAAAACAAAGGGTCATGTTCTTGAGGGAGAGTAATAGTAAACATGTCTAGGAGAAAGTTAACAATGAGAAAATCACACACTTGTGATGGGTTAAACGGTATTCGATTCCCCAATAGGAAAAGCTAATAGACAAAATTTTTGTTTTAAGTTACTTTTTATTGAGGAATTTATTCATAAGGAAACATAATCACTTATCATGTTGACTTTCAACTTTTACTAGATTCCTTAATCAAACTCATATTTTTTCCAAAAGACGAGTATTTAGGGAGACTTGTTCGCATTAAGAGGACTATAATCAACTTCTAGAGAATCACCTAATCCACAAAAGAGAACTATATACATCCCATGTCTTTAGGCTTTAACCAAAACCTAAACCAGAAAGGTTAGTACAAGGTCAGATAATCCAGAAAAGGATAACCCTTTATAAAAAGAAAATCTATTCTTAATCTCCAAAATTTGTCCATCAAAACCCAAAGTTCAACGAGGACCATACGATAAACAATTTGTCCATAAAATTCTTCAACGTAAACCAATATAATATTGAAACTCAAATATTTGAAGGATTTAGTCACATAGTCTTCCAAGTTAAATCGTAACATTTATCTCCAAACAACATCAGTTGCTCCTAAAGTCTCGTATTGAAAAGTAATTAACCTAATCACATATCCTCCATGATAGGTTAACCATTTTCATAAATAACCCAAAATCAATTTACTCTTAATTCATAAAATCATATAACTAAAAAGAATCAGTCAAACTAACCAGGGACTTCACATAGTACAGTGGTAGGCGATAAATACCAGTCGCACTTTGGTTGTGGGTTCGATTCCCGCAGCTTTGTCCGACGTGACGGGTTGTCACACGGTCTGTGTGTTGTCCTTTTTCCAAAACTATATAATTCTTAAAACATTCCCCAAAAGAGATAAAATCATCAAAAATGATCATAACATATTTTAACCTCAAGTTTATCTCATGCTTTTCATTTTCCAGCATATCATATAATAACCCATAATTACCTCAAAAGTAAGGATCATATAAACCCAAATGGTTCTTTATAACTATGTCCACAAAAGAAAAGATAACTATTACTTGAATAAAATTTGCCTATATTAAACATCAGGGTTACACATAATATAAAAAGACTTCTAATGTAACCCCATCATCAAAAGAGACTTAATACTCTTAAGAATTTCACCATAACTCTTGAAGCCCTTATATGTTGACATCTTACTCATTCAACATTCTTCATGATCCATTATCCATTCCTTTCCAACTTATTCCGAAATACCTCTTTCCTACAGACAAAATCATGAATCATATCCTAAGATTCCAAAATAGGAAAACAATAGTGATGAAATAGTAGATACCTTTGATTGGTCATTGTCAGTTTCTTCATCCTCAATCGGAATGGCATTAGGTATTGGTAAATGAATATTGGTACGCTCTTGGTGACCCCATTCACGAAACTTCTTCATAGGACATGTGTTTTCATAATGACCATGCACACCACATTTAAAACATTCAATTGTTCCCTCAGAAAGAACTTATTTCCCTTTCCTCGATTCAACTGGATGCTTCCTTTTTCCATGGAAGGTTCATGCTATATGACCTTCATTTCCACATATATAGAATATTTCTGTCCCTTTGAAACATTTTCCTAGGTGTTTCTTTCCACATATTTGACACATAGGTTTTTGAACACACTTACCTTTATGATTATTACCTGTACTTCCGTAGGGATTTGTTTCTTGCATATATGATGTCTTAGAGAAATCTCCAAGGTTTAGGTGGTCAATCATGACTCCAGATAGTTGGTTGAGGATAATCACAAGAGTTCTCATTGCAGATCTCATATCATTCAGTTGCATGCTCAAAAAACTGTCATAGTTTTCTTCACATCCACTATTACTTTGGTGCCTGCTAGATCCAGCCATTTACTAAAACCAAAAAGGTCAGTGTGAGTATATCAAAAAAACCATCATGTACTAATGAGTAAGATAAACACTAAGATATACTTACTCAATCACTTTATCTAAAACTAGGACTCTTTCTGAAATCCTAACCATTATGGTAATGCCACTTATGCTCAAAGAATACCCTAACCTCTAAAGTTATCTAAACCGACCTTTGATACCAACTACAAGGCCCCAGCCTTAATCCTTACTTAATCATGAGTTATTACAAGATTACACATTGAGGATCTTTTCAGGTTTAGAGTTTTAGATAATTAGATCATGAAACTTGCATTACATTCCACATTTAAACAAAGTGGTTACATAAAAGACAGTATTCATTCTTCCCATCAATGGAAACATATTGAAAATAAATCATGGATTCTTTCTTGACACATCCTTGACACTATCATCACATCATGTACCTTTCCCTTGACCTGTGAAAAACATTTCAAAAACTTGGGATGAGCATAAAAAGCTCAGTAATATTTATAAAAATATGGAAAGGAAACATGAGTTCATATATACATTAGAATGAAATCACACTTTACCCATAAAACATAGGCATATCAAATCATGAATAAATCATAGAAAACATAAGACATAAAGGTAACTTGAGGCATTCATAACATTCTTACATAGGAAGTAACCATCTTGGTTACATTTGGAATACCCATCACAGTATATTCCCTAAATCTCTTCGGAGAAACCTTAACGTTTCACTCCTTCGCGTTACCCAATGCATTGGAGAGCTATAACGGGATCACCCGCCCTTAGTTTATCACAGAACCACCCATTTTCATAACAATTCCCAAGAACCATAACATAAATGTGTCACGTAAAACATGCATAAAGGAAACATAACATGTCCACATTTCAATCTCAATATAAAATTTTAGTATATTGAAATATTGAATCCATTCAAAAAGAAACCATTTCCAAAACCATTTAAAACATTTAATAAAGAGATTTTTGAATCAAAGTGTCCCATACCACCTTGAAGCTTAAAATTTTAAACCATTAATATCCATATAAATAAATCCTTAAAACCATTTTGAAAACATGGATATTAATAAGAACAAATAATTAAAACATCTAAAACGATATTTTGGTTAAAGGGGTTTTACCAAAATTAGAGACACATGAATACAATAATTGAGGAATAACATTTAGTCAGAACTTTATAATATCATGAGAATAAATCGATTCATCATATAATACTCCAAAGGACAGTATATACACCATATAAGAGTGAATTGGTGCATAACAACAATGAACCCTCAATAGAAATGTCAAATGTGATGAAATCCCTTATAAAGAAGGTATCATTAAATTAAGGACAAATAAATATCAAAAATATGTGTGACAAATATAAATACACACAATATAAGTGGATATTAAGTGTAAAACAATAAAAGGTCTTTCACACATATTCAATGGATGACATATTCAATGACTACATGTTGAACCCAAAGAAATCGAAATTGGGTTAAAAAGTTCCCTTGACAGCCTAACTGCACCACATCAAAATGAGTTGATGAGAGATAAAAAGTGTATCTCATAACTTTGAAATAAAATTTACATCAATAAGGATATATGATAACATATCCCAACATAACAATATGCAAATTAAAAGACCCAACAAAAAAAGTCTTTTAAAATAGAGGAGGGTGAAAGGTTCCCTTACCGACTTGGGTATCTTTCAAAACATACACCCCATGAAAGAAGGACAATAGATCATTGATGTAAATACTCATAAACGAAAGTATATTACACAAAGAGTAGAATAATGGGCAGTACATACACCACTCAATGGAATTTGTGGCAAATGTAGCATAAATCTCACGGGAATAAAAGTGAGATGAAAAATCCCTCACGAAAACTCGGCAGCCTAACGGCGCCACATAAAACATCCGAATATGGATTGATGAGATAAAATAGGGTATCTCATCACATTACAATATAATTTACAGCAAGAGGAATATAAAAGAACAACCCTCAACATTAAAAAGAGGATCTTAAAAGAAGTGACATAAAGGAGAGTACTTAAAAAGAAAGAGAGAAGTTAGATCTCTTACGAAAGTTCGGCAGCCTAACGGCGCCACTCAAAACATCCAAAATTGGATTGATGAGAGAGAATAGGGTATCTCATCACATGAAAATAAAAATTACAGTAGTATTAATATAAAATATCATCCCAATAACAATAAAGATGAGCTTTAAAAAGAATGACATAAAAGAGTGTACTTAAAAAGAAAGAGAGGAGTAAGATCCCTTACCTCGGGTCCGACTTGACTCGATCGTTCATTAATCTCCTGAATAATAAACTTCAGTTAATTTATACTTCCTTAAGAACCTTTTTCATGTTCATTATTCCTTTTATATCACTTATTACCATGTTATAAACACTATGTAATCATTAAGTTAATAATGATTGTTTTGTCGATATTTGGTTCTTAAGTCGAAAGTGGACTTCTTACAATTACATGTTGTTTGTGTGGCCAAATGTTTATTATATCCAGAATTGTATTCATGATGTAGATATCATATATGTCATATATATCCAGTACATTCATGCATTTATAACATTACATAATCATTTAGAGGTATGAAATGAAATGCACCGTTCATGGAGACGGTAAGCCGTACGTACGCATGAACGCTACTTTCATTTCTATTTCGTATTTTATAGAATGGAATAATAATGATATAAAGGTATATTATAATTCCAGTATTATATCATATATAATATCATAGTTCCATCCTTTATACGTCCCACATATGGTATTTAACGAATCAAATCACTTTGAGGGGGCGGTAGTCTGCACTTCCTTAAATGAAGATATCGCGTTTACCCATAATGGAAACCATAAAGGTATGCCCAAAATGACAAAAAACAGAAGCTTAAGTTAAACATAAACATATTATATATCATATATAAAAATAGTGACATCATAATGGCCACATTTGAAGGTGTTAAATGAGTATTGAACAATCATCGTTTCGGGTGGCAGAATTTTGCCATCCACAGAAACCGTATGTTCATTAACCATTTGATGTAGTTGTGTGAGAGTGTAGCTCGAATAAATCTTATAACAACATACTAGTATATTGAAGATACTGGTGTTGTTACAAAAGAAATAAATAAATAGTGTTTATGGGGTTGTAGAAGCAAAATAAAACAAATGAACATGAGAGAATGAATTACCTTTAAAAGTGTAACTCTTTTTGATTTGAGCCTAAAGGATTCCTTTGAAAGGATTCTGACCAAAGGGAATCCTCTAGGATTAGGATAGGGATGTGGAGAGAGTAAAAGGGAAGGGGTTGGCCGAGTCAAAGGCTTTAGGAGTGTGTGAAATGAGGTAGGGGTGGGGGCCATTTATAAGAGGAGGGGAGGGGCACTTTTGGAAAGTAAGAAATATTACTTTATTTGAAAAAGTGTTTAGGTTTTAAAAGGTCCCACGTTGATATAATTCGTGGATATGGTGATAAGGGTTCGAAATCCACCCATCCAATATGTTTTGGACATGTATAGTTTATAGATTTTACATTATCCTTCCATTTTATTTAAATCGTCAAATAATGATGTCATCACCGCATCATTATTATGTCATAAATAATTTAATTTATTTAATGTCTAAAAATTATAAAAAAACTACTATGATGTATGAAATCTTTTTATCATTCCAATGACTATTTATAATCAAAATTTGGACTTGTTTAACTCTACTTAAAAACTATTTTAGTAAAACAACTCATGTTTGTGTCAATTTAATTTTAACATTAAATAAAAATATATTATTGTCATTTTCCAAATAAAGTGGCTCCATGGGGTCCCCAAGTTGGCCCATGGCTTGTCATGGTCGGCCATGACTCACCCAATAGGTGTAGGACAAGTTTCATGGTGTTTTCACATTCTTATATTATCATTTTTACCTTAAACTACACTAATTACCACTAATCGCGATTAAAAACTTAATAAGTTACTATTCACCAAAAAATTATTTTTATCCCATTGAACCAAATTTTACTTCTTAATGACAACCATGTATGTCGGATTTTTTAAATTCAAAACACAAAGATGGAAAAATTCCATTTAAACGGAAAAATCTGTTTTTATAAGTACCACTTAGTGGTTTCACTATTCATCAAAAATTGATGTTTTTTAGAAAAATCCCAAAAATTCACCCTAAGCTATATTTGATATTATGAATTCAAAAATGAAGTCTGTTTTACAAAATTCAAAACATATAAGTCACATTAATTAATTTAATAATTAATTCCCGTTGTAATGACAAATAGCGTGTTTTTATGAAACAATAAGTACCAAAAGATTGACACTAGTTTAAGTCTGATTTCAAAGTGAAATTAATTCCAACGACCACTATTGGATTTAATGGTAAAAATATTTTCTAATTTAACTTTAAAACCAATTCAAAATATTATCTAATAATATAAATAAATTAGATTAAAAAGATGTTTTTAATTAAAACACAACATTTTACACTATTCATTAAAAATTGATCTTTATCGGAAAAATACCAAAAAATTACACAAAGTAAAATTTGATGTCCCGATTCTCAATAAGAGTTTTATTTGGTCCAAAATATTGTATAAGAGTGATCAAAACTATATTTAATGACGGTTCTTCATCAAAAGGCGACAAGTGAACATTTAGGGAAAACTAGGGCATATACGCCTAAAATTGAATTCTTTCCGTATTTTAAGACTCTATCCTTTATTGGATAAATGTAAAAACATTTAAAAACATATATAATCATATTTTAGTTATTTCTATCCATTCTCGCCATTAAAACGGCTAAATGTTTATTACTATTTAAAATAATATTATTTTATTATTAGAGTGCAACGTAAGATTCCCAAAAAACTCGTTGTTGCGTGTTGGGTACACCATCGAGCATAGCGTACCCTTTAAAGTCATATTAATATTTTATTCACAAAGTTGGATAAATAAGAAAATTTCATATTCATTATTTACCTGGGGTGTTACATGTTATGTATTGATATCATGTATGGTGGAAGTAATAAATGGTATGTAATTATACCCACCTATTCAACAACCTTGAATGGTTACCCAAAAAATGGAGAAGGATTCTATTTCCTCCCAAGTCGTTGATGACCTAATCAGGGTGAAACATTCATGAAAAAACATGATGGGAAAAGGGTTATATCGCCATGTATCGATACAAAATGCATAGAAAAATCATGGTTATATGTGTTTTTTTATTATCTCTACCCATAGTTTTGTTAAAACCATGGGTATTCAATCCACAATTTCACCACTCCATTAGGTTTCTCTTCATTACTCTTCTATAGTTATCCCCTTCTTTAACCCCTACTTCCTCGACCTATACCACCCAGCCATCTCCTCCCCTCCTTGAAGAGAACATCTTGGCCATCTGACCTCCTCTTCATGCCCCTATGCTCCCATCTCCAGCCTCCGCCTCCCAGCTATCCGACCACTACTTCCCAACCATATTCCCCCTACCCAGTTTCCTCCTCCCGAACTCCACCTTCACTCTTATGCTCGACCCCCTGGCCTTCGCCAACGACTGAACGTTCTGGCCTCCGCATCCATGTCCCCCACTACAGTGATGTCCCCCTCCCCCTATAGGATCCCTCGCCTCTGACAACAACCCCATGGATTCATTTCATATAGGCTTGGAATTTATTTTCCTTGTTTTTTTTATTATTTTTAAAATAATCACATATTCTTATATAAAAATCCTCAATAAGTTTACTACACAATTAGTATTTTACAATGTCTATATAATAAATAATAATTATACTTAGAGTTAAATTCTACTTCATCATATTTTTTTGAAAAATCCTTTTTCATATTCAATGTTATATTCCAATGCATTTTTTTCTTTGGATATAACCAAAAACCCTATTAATTTAGGATCACGTTAATAAACTCAATATGTTTACTACACAAGTTCTCTTTTCCATTATATATTTAATAAAAATTAATTCATATTATAGGTAAATTATATTTCCTCACATTTTTTTCTACAACATCTTTTTTCATTTACAATGTTTCAAACCATTGCATTTTTTCGTTGAATATAATTGAAAACACTACTAATTTTGGATAATGTTGTTGAGGTGCTTTATAATATTTCAACCCACATACTCATTGAATGAAGTATCCCACTAGTTCCTCCATATTTATGATCCATAATTTATTTCATTTCAGCTGATTATTAATAGTAGTGGAACTTATGTTTTTTGTGATTTTCTTAGTAGCTTCATCCCATATCATTGAATAAATGTAATTAAGAGACTGATTTTTATTTCCCATTGGATTAAATATTCTCATTACAGGTCACCTTCCATTAATGTTTCAAATTGGTTCTCACATATTGTCAACCATATTCATTGCCAATATTGAATTTACCTCTACCGTCCTGTAATCATCAACTACACCTGATCACTCATGAGATTGTTATATAGTCATGTATGTCCATTTATTGTTGTGTTGCAGTTTATTCTCTATGATCTAAGAAAAACAAGTTAAATACCAATAAAATTACTACATCACATTCACATCTTTTTTCCAGTGCTACTTCCGATGCATGATGTTCGCCAACACCAATTTCATCTTCTTTTCCTGTAAATTCAATTCCTTTAGAATTGCGACAACATAATATAGGAACTACTCCAATCCCCCATGATAGAAATCCAAACATAAATATAGATATTTTAGTTAATTTCCCCAAATTAATTTGTCACTAAAACTCCATTGTGATTCATTCCGTTTGACTATATAGGATATATTATAATATAAGGAAAAATATTTGGGTCCATTCCATCCACAAGACAAAGTAAACCCTTGAAAATTTTAACATTCACGTTGATTCAAGATAAATCCAGCTCCATGTTCTAGATTTCATGATGTAGTGTAAGCTTACACCACAATTGAAACAATATATTGTGTCCACACACAAGGGTGGCTCTAAGATTACATCAAAACTCAGTAGTTACATGATCATGCTAAAAAAATCATGAAGAATATATCCAATATCCAATCACCCACATTTAATATATAATATCCCCAAATGACCTAGAATCTATAAATTCATATTCTATATTCCAATCTCAAAAATCATAGAGCACCCTTATTGTTTCTTTATACCATAGGTGTCTCACCATGTCAAACCATATAAATAAAAACTCATAATTATGTCATAATTTAATAATTCAACTAGAGTTCATTCATAGACTCACCACTATTCTAAAAGCTTATCATGAGATTATAGCTCCATTGCAATAATCACTTTTCCATTAAAAAAAATAAATTCTATTGAAACTGTAACACACAGAGTGTATTCATTTGGCGATCACCTGGTATCTCCATATTCCTAAACCCAAACTCTTCCAAGAGTGTTATAACCCATGGTCACTGAACATTCTATCCACTACGAATACAGTTGTCCTACCTGACATGTACCGATGTCACCTAGTCTAGGACTCTGAATGAGACCTACCCTCCCGAATCCATCCATATGAATAAATGAACTAGCATATAATTACTTATCTCAGATAACCAAGGTCACTTTACACACCTATCAGAAATTTATTTTCTAATTTATGTGAATTTATATCACAAACAAAAGTTTTATCTTATGCCTCACACACCCAAATTTCCATTACAGATGTCCATCTAGATTGATAGGTTACCCTCAATGTTCAGAATGTTTTAAATTCTAGACATGGAGTCATGATAAATATGGTAACCAGTCTCTCTAACGTACTCCAAACATTATGCCTAAAAGTGGTCATAGCTATGTGTATCACATATCCATATCTCATAGTATTAATTAATTTAACATTCCCAATAGATACCTTAATGTTTCAACCACCCATTGAAATTATATAGCTTCCTACATACTCAGAAGTCAAGCATAAAACAACTGTTTCACATGTAATCGCTATTAGTCAGAAAACAAGCACACAAAGACTATCACCTACATAACATTTTCACTACAATTTTAGGGCATCCTCATCATAGGGATACAAAATAACTATGGAACAATCAATATCCCCAAACATCCAAACATAGGGTCAACATCTACTACTCACCATGTCGCAGACACACACACACAAATATATATAATTCATAATTATTTTCATGAAACTTTCAAATTTTATATTAACCCAAACATTACACACTAATGGATTATATAAATGAAATTTAAATTAAATTAGATAAATTATATAATTGAATATAATAAATAGAAATTTAGTCCTAGATAACATGTAAATTCCTCATACATGGGTTGGCTAGTCCCATGGAAAAGCTCTATACCATGTCTCGACACATTCTTATTCTATTTTGTACCTTTCAAAAATAGTAAGACTAAAAAACCTCTAATAACATTTTACTAGGTCCTACCACCACATACTTCCAATCCTTTCTGGTACCATTGTTATATATAATACCCTAGGAATTCCACCACATAAGATAAAGGATGTTGACTAACAGTGAGGGTGTCATGTAGTATGATGGGGAGACTATACCTGTATATTTGATTAGAAAAATAGTATAAATAAACATACTAATATAAAAACATGTAAATAATACATTTAATGACATAATTAAATGTTTTAATAATAATCAAAATAATCAACACAATAAAAAATTAATTTTAGGCAATACATTCAGGTAGTCATAATATAACGATAATATTAGAAGATAAAATAATAAAAACTATGAAAAATGGTTTTGAGTAACAACATGGGCCTGACACCCATGAATAGTGCGAGAAACCATGCAATTAAAAAAATCTAGTTTTTTCCCAAATCTAAATATACAATATTATTATAATAATAGTTTAGGTGTGTAACTTCAATGGTAGAAAGTGCATGGTTTTATTATAACTCGGTAAGACTCAAAAAATAGTTTCCATAAAATTAAATTTCAATTGTTTTTTTCATTAAGATGTGATTTTATAATAACTATTTTATTATCTTATTAATATTTAAAAATTTATAATTTATGTTAAAGTGTAAAAAAATAGTAATGTTTCTTGATCCCAACAATGATACCTACATCATTTTGTATCTAATTTTTCCCTCACTAGAGAGTCTATATTCCTGGTACTTGTCAAATAAAAAATGATAACAGTGTAAACATAAATGGAAAACATGTGAATAATAATCTTAGGGGACCCAAACGGCTCAATATAGCATTATCTCTCAAAAAACACATTAAATATACAAATGTGTGAGCCCTTCCATTATTCCAAATCTATTCTTCCAGTCTAAACTCAAGGAACCAACCTTGACATTTTGAAAAATGGTAGTATTATAACTCATAGATTAAGATAGAGGTATTCTAACCAAATAAATCATGTATAATATAGTTAACTCATCATTCAAAATTAAATGAGGGTATACCATAAGAATCCAAAACAGTAATCGATGACATTTGATACATAAGATATTACCTAAATCCCAGGGGAGATTCTTATGGTCATTTCACTTCAATTTTCCTAATTTTAATTTCTTCTTAGAACCATAATCATGGTGTGTGTAAAATATTGTTTTCGATATTAATAAAATAATGTGTATTTTATTTGTCAATTGATTTTAAATTAATTTATTTAACCAAAATGACCTTTTCCTTTTTAATAGTTTTGTTGTGACTTGTTCAAATTTGTATAAAATTGGTGTTTCTAGGTAATTATTTTATTAAAAAAATCATGAACTGGTTTATTTTATTAAATTTAGCTTCTATAATATATCTACAAATATTTGATACCCATTCTTGTTTTATATAAATCACATAAATTATTTTCTTTCAGGGAGATGGAGTGGTTTTTTTAATTTATTTTCCCTATCTGAATTAAAATTTTACCAATGAAAAATTTTAAATTAAAAGAATATTGGGATAGTTTAAAATATTTTTTAGGATGGGTGAATGTTTTATCTATCCATTTCTTGTTAAATTCAATAACACATGTTTAAGGGTGTGTTTGAATTTTAAAATTATGGGTTTTTATGTTACAACTAAGGGAGGAAAATATTTTTTATCTCTCCCTTAGGTCAACTATAATGACAAATGTAACACCCCAAACTTCCATAGTACGCTTCTCTTTTAATAATAAAGTAGCATGTGTTGTATGCAACTTCGAGTTCTAACACACACCACAACCAATCTAACTATCCGTTATGAATAGTAATACCAAATTTTTAAAATTTTATACATTTTATCATTTAAAATGGACTTCATTTTTGGATTCAGAATATCGAAATTACCTTAGGGTGAATTTTTGTTACTTTTCTGATAAATTTCATATTTTGATGAATAATGAAAATTACTAAATTTTAATTAAAAACATCTTTTTTAATCGAAATAATTAATATTGAAAAATTAATAATTTTAGTGGTTTTAATGTAAAATTAGATTATATTTTTACCATTTAATCCAATGTTGGTCATTGGATGTAATTTCACATTTAAACCAGAAATAATCAAGTGTCAATATTTTGATATTTATTATTTCTTAAAAACACACTTTTTTAACAACGATAATTAATTTTAAATTAATTTATGAAGATTTTTGTTTGGAAATTATAAATAGGGATTTCATATTTAGAATCAGGAGGTCCAAATTGTGTAAATAGTTATCTTTTATTATTATTCATTTTGAATAATTATTTCATTAAATTTTTTATTTACCATGGTCAAAAGGTAAATCCGGTAAATAACGGTAAAACAATAATATTATAATAATAATAAATTACCCTAAAGCATGTCCTAACCCTATTGGTTGATAAATTTCTGACCATGGGAATATTTGGGTCGATTTTGGGACACCATGGATCCACTTTTAAGTGATAATGACACTTTATATTAATTAAGATAAAGTTTATACAAAAAAGACAAAAGTATATATATTTTAGAAAAACAATTTTTACATATGGTTATATAAGCTATAAATTAGAATATAAGTATTCATTAGAAAGATAAAAATATTTCCTACATAATTTTATTTTATTTATAATTTTTAGACATTGAATAATTAATTTTATTTATGACACAATAATGAATGTGTATTTTTCTTATTAATAAATGAATCAAATAATTAGTATTAAAAATGTAAAAATAAATATAATGTGATAGTTTTTATGCCATCCACGAATTTTATTGGTTAATATGACATGTTATTATTGCTTAAATGAATTTTTTTCGAATTGATAAATTTTTTATGACTTTAACAAAAATCAATCATTGAATATTATCAAAATTGACATAAATGAGTTTTTAAAACAAATATTATATTATTAATTGATATTATATTTTTAAAAAAATATGGATCATCCAAATGACTTATATAATGATAGTTTTATCATTAATGGTCCACTTGGGGAGTCTCTTGGAAGTATATAGAAAGTTTATAAACCATATTATGTAAAAAATACAAAGTGACATGGTAAATGCCAAACTATTTAATTAAGAGTTAAATTAGAAAGATAAAGTTAATATAGTGACCCAAACTTGTCTAAAACCTATTGGTTGAGTGTTTTGTGACCTATCCCCACCATATGATTTTAATAATCCACTTTGGTTACATTAGAAACCAAATATAAATTTATTATAAAATAATATTTCTATCGTTTCCAAAGGTGTCCCTCACCCCTCTTATAAAAGGGTACCCCCCTTCCCTCTAATTTACATAGTAAAATCCTTTTTCCTCGGCCAAACTCTACCCATATATCCTTCTAACTTCCCTCACTTCTTACTAGAGAGCTTCCTTTAGTCATAAATCCAACATATGGAGCCCTTTTGATCAAATCAAACTGAAGAACCCGAAGAAGAGGTAATGTTTTCACCAGCCTCTATCATGTTCCTTTCTTCTACAACTTGTTCTTTATTTGTTATTCCCATTATAAAATAATAACTCCAGGATCATGTATATACTGTGATGATATTATAGATATGGTACAACAATATTCATTATTCTATCCATCCTTTGAATGACATGTCACCATACGTGCGCACATACGACTTACCGTCTCCACATTGTGGTTTAATTTTTATTTAAAACATTATTATTTGGATGAGCATTAAAATGATTTGTAAGTGATGTTAATAATAAATATAACATGATAATGATTCTGTATTTATGATATAACATTCAATTATATATTATTTTAATATCAAAATAATGATATTTTCTCTCATGCTTACGTATGGACTACCGTCTCCACGAACGCGATGAGATTCATTCCTTATCGTATCAATTCAAGAATAATTTTCATTTGATGGTTAAAAATAATTTCTAAGGAATTGATATAATTATGGATATAAATAAGATAAAAACTATCCATAACAAACATTGCTTATTTAACAAAACATATAAAAGAAAACATGTAACTTAACACACGAAATGATGATAATACTATGATATTATTAACAAAAGCAATGTTAAATGGTCATATATGATATCATATTAATGTATTAGATTCTTGAATAATTTAATAACAATTATTTCACCATTATACAGGAGTTTATCCTACCCTCTCCAAGGAAAAGTACAAGGTAAGGATTTATTTTACAATGTCTTCATTTTCTGAGGTTGTTTATACATAATTATCTACTAGGACCTCTTTATCATCCACATCCATGATTCGTAAAAATTTATTTCAAAACATTGTTACTATTTTACAAAATATGGTTTAAAGTCATTTATACCCTTTTTTACATTTTATATGATGTTCATAAAGGAATCTTTCCATTATTTTCCAAATAAGGTCCGCTTTAACCTTTTCGACAGAATTAAGTTATGAATATCTTTTTTAACTTATACGGCGGGTGTGGCTATTTTCCACCATAATAAAATCATCAAATCTTCCCTTAAATTATTATAAAATTATTTTGAAAGTAAATGTTTTATTTTATAATTATGTGAATTTTACATGATTTAAAAAAAATAATTTTTTCTCAAATAGTTTTGATTTCATCTATGTCAACATACTATGATGGATTTTAAGCTTATTTGAAGTTGATTTATTATGATAGAAATCTTCCATATAGTATTGAAGGATTTTTGATATGTTTGACTGTGGATGTAATATTTTTATACCATTCATGGTTTTTGGAGAAAGTATTGACATTTCATATTCTTGTTTTAATAAGAATGTTTATGTTATGATTAAACCTGCTCATAAGCGGAATGTATTGGACTGAATAAGTGACGAGTGGATCCCGGTACAGCTATTTGATGCATCGATTGGTCTAATGAGAAAACTAGTGTATTGGAATAAGGCCTTGGAAAATATTAATTTTAGTCTTGGCATAAGGCCTTGACTATTTGGGTATGATAGTATGGTATTATGCATTACATCATTATGAAAGTGGTTATTAATATGCTTGTGATTGTTTGACTAGTATAATATCCAAGTGAATAATTAAATGGAATTATTTAATTTTATACTTTCCATATTATGCTTAAGTTGATGTTTAAAAGGATTTTTTAGTTATACATTGCCTTAAATGTTTCTTCTTATTTATGAAAGTTCCCGCTATATTGTTATCCTTACTGAGTATATGAGAACACCCCTTTCTATGTTTTATTTTTCCCAGGATGTGAAGAAGTATTTTATGACTGACCTGCAGGGATAGTCTGAGGGGATATGAGTGTGTACTATGGAGAATATGTTGTTGTAGTTTTCATTTTATGATGTAATGTAAGACATATGAATGTATCTAGTGTTTCCGAGGCTACTAAACTAGTCGGTCTCTCGAGACATGATCTTTTGTGATCATGAAAATGTTTTGTAATAATAAACTGACATTGGGTAACTAGGGTGGGGGAATTACAGTTTGTATCATAGGAAGATTAGTACAATTCTTGGAAAATAGATTTAGATATACTTTGATTAGAGCATATAGCCATAATAGAGACTTTGAGGATTAGTATTGAAGAATTTACTAGAAATATGGTATTGTAGATATTATGTGAGTTTTCTGAGAAATACATGCTTTCCTGAATAAGATAAGGTAGAGGCGGCTCTGGTACATATGTACCTAGGTGTAAAACCTGAAAACACCACTTTGAGCTAGACTCGAACGAGAACTGGTGCACGATAACGGGCTTTGCTGCAATCTTGTTTACAACACTCCTGGGGGATATTGTTAAGATAATTATAATTTTCTTTAAAACCATTATGAAGGGTTTATGAGTATATATGTCCTCAATGAATTTTTTTTAAAGATTATGGATTATATCCATAAACTGTTCAATTTATGTTATGTGTTTTACAAGTTTGGATTTATGTATTGCGATTCATAAACTAATCTAGTGTATGCCATTGTTTAGAAATGGATCCTAGTGGAAGAAATGTAAACCTTATCAATGAACGCACTCCATGTAGTGATTTCCCTCTTGATCAAGATAATTATAGTGGAGGTAGTTAATCAAGTGGTGCTGATCAGTTAATCACCATACTGGGACGACTCAATCAGGTTATGAATAATAACCTTACCCGTATGGATCACCCTGATCCACAGCGTGCGGGGTCAATGTTTGATCTCTTCATGAAGAAACAATCACCAACATTCAATGGGATTACTAATCCCTTAGTAGCTGAGCATTGGATAAATTCATTAGAGAAAATATTACATGACATGGGGGGTAGTGAAAGGGAAAAAATTATCTTGGCAGTTTACGACCTCACTGGAGAAGCGGATAAATGGTGGTCATTGATTCAAAAAACCAAGGAATACGATGATGTATCAAATATGGAATGAAGGGATTTCAAAGAGATATTCTCGGAAAAATAATTTCTTTGTGACCGTCAAGCATATATGGAATGGGAATTTCTGAGTTTGAGGAAAAAGGAGGATGATAATGTCGCAAAGTATGAGGTTGACATTACAAAGTTAGAAAGGTATGAAAAAAATTATATATATAACCCATAAAGTAATATTTATCATTTATTTGATGGGTTAATATTGTTTCTCCATCGAGCATTGATCTAACAATCATCTTCATCATATGAAGATATTGTATCATGTGCTATCAAGATAAAAAACAAATTCTTTAAGTCTTATGACTTTAATTCAAAGCAAGAGAAGAAGAGATCTATTGACCACTCTATAAATGGAAATAATGGGAAGAAGGGAACATATAATTATCCATCCTTCCGTAAATGTGGGAAGAAACACCCTGCTACTTGCATGAAGGAAATGGGAGTGTGTTACAAGTGTGGTGAAAAACGCCACCAAGATCATGATTGCAAGGGAAAGAATGACATTGTCAACATGAAATGCTATAATTTTAGGGAAATGGGGAATTATTCAAATGAATTTCCTATCCATTATGGAACATACCTCAGAAAAGTCCAAGGGATAAAGGCCACAGTTATGCTATCACTATATCTGAGGTAGAAGCTCCAAAAGTCATGGTGGAAGGTAATCTAATGGTTTCCTTAAGTTTAGAAAATGCATTATTTTATTCTGGATCATCACATTGTTTCATATCTTCCTAGTTTTCTACGAAAATTATATATTTCCAATTTGATTTAACAAAGGAGTTGTCTGTTAAAACTCCTAAGGGAAGTATCATTTCTAAAAAGTTCTGTGGATCTGTTCCCATTAGGGCATATAAATGTTATTTATCTGGTGATCTCATCGTCATAACCATGATTGAATTTGATATAATCTTATATCTGGATTTTATTTTAGACCATGATGGGAAAATATATTCTATGAAGAAGGAGGTTACGATTTTTGATGATGATGATAAATAACACCTTATCTTTAGAGCATAATATCCACTACCTGATTCTTACATATATCCACCCCATTTAGCTCAATAAAATTTAATTATTGGGGAGGTAGAGAATGAAATAACTATTGGAAAGTAGAGGAATGTTCAAATAGAGAATGTACCTATTGTGAAATAATATGTATATGTGTTTCTGGATGATTTTCTTGGACATCCTCTAGAATGAGAAATTGAGTTTTTCATTGATTTAATTCCTAGTTCAAGGCCCATATCAAAAACCCCTTATAGAATGGACATTGTAGAATTTGATGAACTAAAGAAACAAAAAGAGGAATTGCATAATAAGGGATTTATTTTCCTGAGTGTTTCTCTATGGGGAGCCCATGCCCTTTTTGTTAGGAAGAAATATGGATCTATGAGGTTATGTATCGACTACAGGGAGATCAATGCTATAAAAAAAGAACAAGTATCCCCTACCTCGCAATGATGATTTATTTGACCATTGGTTTTCTAAGATTGACATTTGATCTGGATATCATCAGTTGTGTGTGAAGAAGGAATACATTTTGAAAACAGTATTTCGAACCAGGTACGTGCATTACTAGTTTACTGTAATGCCTTTTGGATTGACTAATGCACCCTCTATATTCATGGATCTAATGATGATAGTTTTCAAGGAATATCCCGATGATTATTTAGTGGTATTTTTTATTATATCTTGGTATATTCCAAAATCTAGGATGATCATGAAAATCAATTGTGCATTATCCTGAAGACTCTTAGAAGACAAGAATTATATCAGATGTTTAACAAATGTGAATTCTGGCATTCAGAGATCACTTTTCTTGGCCACACTGTCTCTATGTATGGAATCTATGTTGATCCTTCTATGACAAAGGTGATTCAAAAATGGCCAGCATCGATGATTATAACTGAGGTACGCCGTTTTATTGGTTTAACAGTTTATTATAGGCTTTTCTTCCAGAATTTTTCCCGATTGGTTAACCCATTAATGAAGCTCACACGTAAGGAGGTTAAATTAGTTTGGACAAAATATTATGATGAATTCTTTGATGAACTTAATAGAATATTAGTCAATGATCCTATATCGACTCTACCATCGGGGAATGATGGGTTCGTTATTTATAGTGATGCATCGAAGAATGGACATGGTTGTGTCCTCATGCAGAATGATAGAGTTATTGCCTATGCATCAAGACAACTGAAAATACATGAGAAAAATTATTCTACTAATGACATTGAGTTAGCTTCTATAATCTTTGCTTTGATGATATGGAGACATTATATCTATGGTAAAAAATGTGAGATATATACCGATCACAAGATTTTGAAGTACATTTTCTCGCCGAAATAACTCAACATGAGGCAAATTCAATGGCTTGAACTACTCAAGGATTATGATTTCACGATACACTACCACCCGAGGAAGGAAAATAAGGTGGAAAATTCTTTGAGTAGAAAATATCATGGAGTCTTGAACGTGATGAGAGTTAAAAAGGATCCTATACACATGGATATAGTAATGATGGATATGGGAATCACCATGGAATGTGAAACATCAATACTTTTTCAAATGGATGACAAACCATCTTTACTAGAAAGGATACAGAGTTCTCTGATCGATGATGATGAGTTTCAAAGGAAGATTAAAGCTCTGAATGATGGGAGATTGAGTGACATTGTGTATGAAGACGGAATTTTGAGATTTGGGATGATACATTGTGTTCTCAATTTACGAGATCTAAAAAGATAATTATTGGATGTTTCCTAGAGTTCCAATTACACTATACACCCTGGGAGCACCAAAATGTATAGGGATTTAAAGGTTCATTTTGGGTGGGACAACATGTAGAGGGAGATTTCGGATTTTGTGTCACTATGTATGGTTTGTCTACATGTGAAAGGTGGATGGAATCAACCTGGTGGAGTATTGAATCCTCTTCCCATACCTGAGTGGAAATGAGATAATATCACTATAGACGTTCTCTGGGACTACCAAAGACTCCTAGAAGTAACGATGAAATATGGGTCATTGTTGATCGTCTTACCAAGTCAACACATTTTCTTGCTATAAGGGAAGATTTACCACTTGAACGTCTATAAAGATATTATATATTAATGATTTTTTTAGGCATCATGGAGTACCTCTTTCAATTGTATTGGATCGTGATCCCCGTTTTACATCAAGATTCTGGAAAAGTCTTCAAAAGGCCTTGGATACTGAACTTCATTTGAGAACTTCCTACCACCCTCAAATAGATGGACAATTAGAACGGACTATTCAAACCATAGAAGATATGTTGAGATCATGCTCACATGACTTTCAGGGTATGTGGGATCAATATTTACCTTTGGTATAATTTTCCTATAACAATAGCTTCCATTCAAGTATTCAGATGGAACCACATGAAGCGTTATATGGAAAGAGATGTCGCACACCAACCTGTTGGGATGATGTTGGTGAATGAAAACTCGTAGGCCCAGAACTGGTGGATGAAACAATTGAAAGGTTGAAGGTAATCCAAAACCACAACAAAGAAGCTCAAAGTAGGCAGAAGAGATATGCTGACAACCAATGGAATGATTTGTAATTTCAGGTAGGAGATCCTATTTTCTTGAAGGAATCTCAATTGAAGGGTGTTATATGTTTCGATAAGAAGATAAAATTGAGTCCCAGGTACATTGGACCATTCTAAATTCTAGAACGAGTTGGGGTTGTAGCTTACCGTTTGGAAATGCCGCCAAGTCTCTCAAAAGTTCATGATGTATTCCACTTATAATTGTTGAGAAAATACATGCCTGACCCAATGCATGTACTCACCTATGAGGAATTAGAACTGGAACCTAGTCTATCTTATTGCAAAGATCCTCTCAATATTCTTGATACGAGAGTACATGTTCTGAGAAACCGGATGACTCATCTGATAAATGTTCTATTGAGAAACCATAAGATGGAAGAGGCAACGTTGGAACCCGAGGTACTTATGATGATGAAACACCCGAGTCTTTTCATGCGGTAGTATTCTAGAAATTCTGAGGATGAAATAATTTGAATTAGGGTAGAATGTTACACCCCATGCTTCCACAGTATGCTTCTCTTTGAATAATACAGTAGTGTGTGTAGTACGCAACTTCGAGTTTTAACACACACCACAACCAATCAAGCAAGCCGTTATGAATAGTCAATCACACTTTTTGAAATTATATAAATTTTATCTTTCAAAATGGACTTCATTTTTGTATTCAAAATATTAGAATTATATTAGGGTTAATTTTTGGTACTTTTCGGATAACTTTCATATTTTGATGAATAGTGAGAATTACTAAATTTTAATTAAAAACAACATTTCTAAATGATATAATTAATAGTGAAACTTTTTTAATTTGAGTGCTTATAAAGTATAATTAGATAATATTTTTACCATTTAATCCAATTTTGGTCATTGGACGTAATTTCACATTTAAACTAGACATAAAAAAGTGTCAATCTTTTGATAGTTATTTCTTCTAAAAACAAGATTTTTGATTTAACAACTGGAATGAATTTCAAATTAATTTCTGCCACTTCTGTGTTTTGAATTTAGAAAAATATATTCCATATTTAGAATAAGGATGTAAAAATTTTGTAAATGGGTAACTTTTATTTCTAGACATTTTGAATAATTAATTCAGTAAATATTTTATTTACCATGGTTAAAGGGAAAATCGGGTAAATAAGTGTAAAGAAACAATATTATAATAATAATAAATTACCCTAAAATGTGTCTTAACCCAATTGGTTTATTCATGTCCGACCATGGACATCATTGTGTCGATTTTGGGACCCCATGGATTCACTTGTATGTGTTAATGATAGTTTATATTAATTAAGGTAATGTAGATACAAAAATGACATAAGCATATCTCTTTTAGAAAAACAAATTTAACAAAGGGTCATATATGTTATATATTAAACTATAAATATTAATTAGAAATCTAAAAATTTTTCCAACATAATTTTATTTTATTTATAATTTATAGACAATGATTAATTAAATTTATTTATGACACAATAATCATGTAGTATTTTCCTTATTAATGAATGAATCAAATAATTAGTGTTATAAATTTTAAAATAAATATAATTTGAAAGTTTTGATTCCATCCACGAATTTTATTGGTTAATATGACATTTTAGAATTTCTTAAATGAATTTGGTTAGAATTAATAATGATCTTATGACTTTAAGAAAATAATTATTGAATATTGTCAAAATTGACATAAAAGAGTTTTTAAAACAAATATTATATTATTAATTGATATTATATTCCTAGAAATATATGGTTCGTACAAAGGACTTATATAATTATAGTTGCATCATTAATGGACAAATTTGGGGTCCCTTGGAAGTATATAGTAATTTTATTGACCATATAATATAAAAAATACAATGTGACATGGTAAATGTCATACTATTTAACTAAGAGTTAAATCAGAAAGATATAGTAAATATACTTACCCAAACCTATCTAAAACTTATTGGATGACTGGTTTTCGACCAATCCCCACATTAAAATTTAAATAATATACTTTGGAGCCATTATAAACCTAATATGAATTTATTATTAAATAATATTTCTAGCTTTTCCTAAGGTTCCCCTCACCCCTCTAATAAAACGACACTCCCCCTTCTCTCTAATTCACACCTTCAAAGCATTATGGATAGGCCAAACTATGCCCGAATATCCTCCAAACTTTGTTAAATTCATCTTAGAGGCCTTCATTTAGTCATCATTCCATCCTAATGTTCCGTTTTGATCAAAATAACTGAAAGAACCCGAAGAAGAGGTAATGTCTTCACCACACTCTTTCAAGTTCCTTTCTTCCTCATCTTCTTTTTTTCTTTGTTATTTTCATTAAAAAATAATAAATCAAATATATTATATATTCTGTAATGTTATTATTAATATGGTACAACCATATTCAGTATTATATCAATCCTTTTAATGGCATGTCACCATACATGCGTACACATGGCTTACCGTCTCCGCGTCGTGGTATAATTGTTATTAAAAACATTATTATTTGGATGGGTGTGATAATGATGTTTAATTGATTTGAATATTAAATATAACATGATAATGATTCTGTATATATGATATACCTACCAATTATATATTATTTTATTATCAAAATAATGATATTTTCACTCGTGCGTACGTATGGACTACCGTCTCCACGAAGGCGATGAGATTCATTCCCCATCATATCCATTCAAGAATAATTATAATTATATGGTGAAAAATAATGATTAAGGAAATTATTTCATTCTAGATATGACTAATATACAAACTATCCATAACAAAAACTACATATGTAACAAATCATATAAAATAAAAAGAGTAAGTTAACACCTGAAATGACGATAATACTAAGATATTACTAACAAAGCAATGTTAAAAGATCATATATGATACCATATTAATGTATATGATTATTGTATAATTTAATAAAAATTATTTCACCATTATATAGGAGTTTAACCTGCCCTCGAGCAAGGAAAAGTACAATGTAAGGGTTTATTTCACAATCTCTCCATTATCTGAGGTTATTTATACGTAATTATCTACTGGGACCTCTTTATAATCCACATCCATGTTTCTTAAAATATTATTTCAAAACATTATTACTATTTTACATAATATGGGTTAATGAAATTTATAAAGTTTTTTGAATTTTTTTAAGAAGTTAATAAAGGAATATTTCCGTCGTTTTTCAAACAAGGTCCTTTTATAACTTTTTGATAGAATTAAGGTAAGAATGACTTTGTTAACGTATACGAAAGGTGCAGCTATTTTCTGCCATTATAATATTGTTGAAGCTTCCATTATAGGATTATAAGAATATTTTGAAAGTAAATTTTTTATTTAATAATTATGTGAATTTAAAATTATTTCAAAAAAGAGATATTTATCTCAAATAGTTTTGATTTCATCTAAGCCATCATCCTTTGATGGATTTTAAGCTTATTTGAAGTTGATTTATTATGATACAAAACATCCATATAGTATTGAAGGTTTTGTAATATGTTTGACTGTGGATGTGTTATTTTTATACCATTCAAGGATGTTGGAGAAAGTATTGACATTTTGTATGCTAGTTTTAATATGAATGTTTATGTTATGTTTAAACCTATTCATATGAGGAATGATTTGGACTAAATAACTGACGGGTGGAGCCTGCTATAGTTTCTCGATGCATCAGTAGGTATCATGAGACAAAATAGTGTTTTGGCCCATGTCTTTGACAAAATCTTATTTTTTGTTTTGGCACAAGTCCATGACTATGTGGTTATGATAGTCTGACATTATGAATTCCATCATTATGAAAGTGCTTATTGATATTGCAAGTGATTGTTCGACTTGTAGAATATTCATGATAATAAGTAAATGGAATTATTTCATTTTATCATTGTCATATTATGCTGAAGTTCAAGTTTAAAAGGCTTTTGTTTTAGTTATACATTTCCTTAAATATTTATTCATATTTATGAAAGTTTCCTCTATATTGTTATCCTTATTGATAAACTGCGCTCACCCCTTTATATGTTTTATTTTTCCCAGGATGTGAAGAAGTATTTTATGACTGACCTGTTGTGATAGTCTGAGGGGATATGAGTGTGGAATATGGAGACTATATTTTTTTGTCTTCATTTATGATGTAATGTAAGACTTATTAATGTATCTAGTGTTTCCAAGGCTACTAAAGTAATCAGTCTTTCGAGACTCGTTCTTTTGTGATCATTCCAATGTTATGTATTAATGCACCGACTCTGGGTAACTGGGGTCGGAGCGTTACAACACATACCACTTAACCATAGACATGGAACCTTTCTTGTCCCATTATGGTTTACCTTGCGGATTATCCGTTTATAGGATATAGATATGAATGTTTTCTCTCATACTGAAAGGGTTGAAATTAGATTTAAGAAATATGGTACTTTCAATATAAATGTGAATTAACTATTATGTTTTAATGTTCTAATAGTTTTCTTTGCGTAGTACATATCCCTATTTTAATCATGGTTTACATTTTTTGTTGGAAGATAGCATTTTTTTAGTTATAGAACAAATAAAAGTATGATGTGTCGTAACGATAGGATTTCAACTGCGTTTCAAAATAATTTGGATAATTTTATAGATATTCCATTTGACAATGATATAGATGGAGGTTGTATTCAATTTCCATGATATAAATGTGTTATAATACCATGGTAAAACCAGGAAGAAGATATATACCATATAATGATACTTGGATTTCATACAGACTATTATTTTTGGTATCAACATGGAGTGGTTAGTCAATGTTCTACTGGTCATGAACAAAATTAATGAAGTGGCACTGAGAATTTGATATTTGTTTAGTTTCCATTTTTTCATCCCACCGGGAGAGATAATATACCAGTTCAAGAAGAAAATTATATCAACACACATGAGGAAAATACTAAACATGGTGATGAGAGAGTGATTTTTTTGGATGATTCCAAAAAACCAATCTATTAGGAATGGACAAAAATGGATAAAATGGAATTCTTAATGTGGTAATGTCATGGGAAAACAATGTATATGATTCTTTGATACTGCTATTGATTATATTCGTACATTTTTTAATGACATACATCCTAATGGTGCAAGAACTCCCTCAAATCATTAGAAGGTAATGAAGTTAATTATGAAGCCTGGATTTGATAATAACAAAGTACAAGCCTGTCCGAGTGATTGTAGTTTATTTTGGGTGGAAACAGATAAAAGTAATAACTGTAAAGAATGTTGTACATCTCGATGGAAGACAGATGAAGATATAACACTATCTTGTTGTGAACAAAAAATCATTCGGCACATTCTATTGATTCCCAAAAATAAAAATTTATTCATTTCTATCGAAATAACAACCAATATATAATGGAATGAGGTAGATGTAATTAAAGGTAATGAAGTGTTGGTTTATCCTGTAGATGGATTATAATAGAGGATACATGATGCAAAACATCCGGATTCTATAGCTGAGTTGTGTAATGTCACGTTGGTTCTATCCTATGATGGTTTTAATCTATTTGTTTATATGCTTACATCTCACAGCATGTGGCGGGTTTTTATTTATGTTTATAATCTTCCTCTTTGGATGTGTATGAAAAAACAGTTCACTTTCTTGAGTATCCTAAAATCTGGACCATCCGATCATTGTAATGATATAGATGTCTACTTGCATCCATTAATAAGATATTGAAACAATTTTGGTATTTGGGTTTGAAAACATTCAATGCTTCTTCGAGGAATTCATTTTATATGTGTGGGGCCCTTCTATAAACCCTTAATTATTTCTCAGCTTATACAATGATGTCTGGGTGGATCATGATGGGAAAACTATCATATCCCATTTGTATGAAGAATAAATGATTGATAAGGTTCAAATATCGTTGTAGTTTTAGTTTCACGGGGCATTGAAAATTCATGCCAATGGATCATCAATATAAGAAGAATCATCAGAGGCTTGATAATATCATTGATACTGAACAACAAACACAATGGTTGTTAGAAAATTATGTGCTTAATGAATTTAATGATTTCAGTTTTTCATTAGGTAATGGAATATTGAAATCTACAAAATAAGAAGAATTTTGACATTGAAACCTTATTCAATTAGAAAAAGAAAAGTAATGTTTTGAGTTTCCATATTAGACTACCAAATTGTTACATAATTGTGTATACATAAAGAATATTGCGAAAAATATGTGTGTGATCATTTGCATTCAATTCATCTAAATATAAAGTGGATGAACAAAGAATACTTTTGATCTATTTGAGACTTTTTGGATTGGGGTATTTAACCAGAACTGCATCCTATGTGTATCGCTGAAAAAAATGGAATGTTCCCTGTGCTTCTTATGCGATGACACTATTAGAGAAAGTTAAATTTCTACAAGTATTGGAGAACATCAAGGTTCCCATTGGCTATTCTAGTAACATATCTAAACAATTCATCGAAAGTGATGTGAAACGAAAATCTCTGAAAACACATGATTATCACATATTTCATCATGAAGTGATTCCAATAAGAATTCATCATTTTCTATCCACTAATGTAATTGTCACTGTGATTTTCTTGTGAAATTTTTTTAGAGGCCTTTGTGTGAAATGGTTATCCATGTCATACTTAATAAAAATGTACCAGGAATCTCCATTCATTTTATGTGAGATGGGAATGATTTTTCCTCATTCATTTTTTCTCACATGTTGAAATTAAATATTCGTCATCCAACTAAAAACATCTTGGTGGACCCGTTTCATTTTGGTGGTCATATCATACTAAAATAAATATTTTCACAATGAATTCATATGTCCAAAAAAACAATTATCCTGAATTTTATATTCTGAGGGGTTTTCTGGATGAATATTTTATAGATTTTTGTTCAGTTTATTTGTATAATGTCACCAAAAGAAATAATCTGAAAATTAGAAATTATGATTTATAGTCTTGGTAAATTGAGCTATCGTTTCAATCACTTCCACAAAGAGGAGGAATTTTTTGTTATTATACATTAGCTACATTGAGCCCTGAATAATCATCGTTTCGTGAGGCAGAAAACATAATAATAATTTAAATATAGTGACATCTTAATTTCCTCCATTAATGGTGTTAAAAGAAGATTGAATAATCATCGTTTCGTGAGGCAGAAATTCGCCATCCACAGATACAGTATGTTATTTTAACATTAGACAAAGGTTTGTGCAAGTGTAGCTCGAATAATTAACATAAAAACATCCTAGTATAATTAAAATACTGTTTTTGGTACAAAAGAAAATAATAAAAAGATTTTATGGGGTTGGAGAAATAAAATTAAACAAAAGAACACAAGTGAATACATTACCTTTAAATTAGGTAACTCATCTTGGTTTGAACCAAAAGGTTTTCTTGAATAGCTTTCTGCCTAAGGTAAGAATTCTAGGATGAAGAGTGGGATGTGGAGAGACAAAATGAGTAGATGTTGGACGGTCCAATGGCTTGAGAGTTTTGGATAAGGATGTAGGGGTGGGGGCCTTTTATAAGAGGGGGCACTCTTGGAAAGTCATGAAATGATACTTTTTAATAAAATGATTTTCGGATTTTAAAGGACCCACATTGTTATGTTTCATGTATAAGGTGATAAGGGTTCGAAATATAGTCATCCAATAGGTTTTTGAGAAGATTAAGTCTTAGATTTTACATTAAATTTTCATTTTATTAAAATCATTCATTAATGAGGTAATCGCTGCATCATAATGGTGTCATAAAAAATTTAATTTATTTAATGTTTAAAAATTATTAAAAAAATTATATGATGTAGGAATTATTTATAGATTTCCAATTACTATTTCTAGTCCAATAGATAATTTATTTAGACAAAATTAAAATTCTTTTACTTAGGTGTTACATACTTTTGTGATATTCTCCTTTCTTTAAAAATAAAATGATAAAGTGTCACTATCACCGAAAAGTGATTCCATGGGGTCCCTAAGTTTGGAAAAAGACATACCATGTTAGGTCATGACCCAAAAAGTAGATTTAGGACACATTTTGGGGACATTTTTCATTATTATGATATTAATATATTATCCTTAACTACCCTATTACTAATTAATCATGATACTTAAAGATAATTACCGTCGTTACTATTCATAATGTCCAAAAGCAAGAGTATTAATTAAATAATTTTGACCTTCTGATTAAAAATATGGAATCCATTTTTCCAAATTCAAAACCCAAAAATTGAAAAAATTAATATAAAAATAATTTCTGTTTTCAAAACAAATAGCGTGTTTTTTTAAACAATTTCAATCAAAAGTTTGAGAATATTTTATGTCCAATTTCAAAGTAAAATTAATACCAATGACCACCATTGGATTAAATGGTAAAAATATATTATATTTACACTTTAAAACTAATTAAAAAGATAATCTATCCATATAATTAAATTATAAGAAAAAGCAGTTTTGATGTAAAATGTAGTATTTTTTCACTATTCATTAAAAAATGAACATTGTCAAAAAAACACAAAAAAATTATCCAATTTAAATTTCAATGTCCCAATACTAAAGAATAAGTTTATTTTGACAAATAGAGCTTATAAAATTTTCAAAAGATATATTTAAAAATTGTTCGCCATCAAAAGGTGGTAAAACAATTTTTTAAAAATATTATAGAATTCTATGCTTAAGATTGGATTTATTCAAATTTTAATCCACTTAAAACAATATCTAATTCATAAATAGACATAGATAATAAAATATATTATTCATTACTTACATGAGATGTTACATCCTTCCCCCATTTAAAAAATTTCATCCCCACAATTTACTTACCTATCAAATAAGTGGTGGTATTTATCCCTCATTGCATTTTCAGAGTCCCATGTTGCCTCTTCAATCATGTGGTTTTTTCACAAAACATTTACTTGATGAATCACCTTATTCCGTAACACTTTCTCCCTGTGTTAAAGAATCTAGATAGGTTGTTCCTCATATGATATATTCTCTTCCAATCAAACTACCTTTGGACCGAAAACATGAGATGGATCTAGCATGTACATCCTTAACATTGAGACATGAAAAACATTGTGTACCTGAGAGAAAATCGGAGGTAAAGCCACTCGGTATTCAACTGATCCAACTCTCTCCAGAATTTCATATGGTCCATTGAACCTTGGACTCAGCTTTCCTTTCTTACTAAATCGCATCACACTTTTCCATGGTGAAACTTTGAGGAAGACATGATAACCTACTTCAAAAGAGAGATCCTTCCTCCTGTTGTCGGAATAATGTTTCTACCTTCTCTGAGCTGTTCTAATGTGTTTCTGTATCAGCAGAAAGTTTTTGTCCAACTCTTCTACCAATTCTGGTCCCATCAACTTCCTTTTACCCACTTCATCACAAAAAGATGGAGTTTGGCACCACATCCCATATAATGCCTCAAATGGTACAACCTGTATACTAGAATAAAAACTGTTTTTATAAGAAAACGCAACCAAAGAATGATGTTGGTCCCGACTTCCCTGATAATCCATCGAAAACGCACATAGAATATCCTCTAATATATTAATTGTTCAATCTGACTTCCCATATTATTGAGTATTAAAAGATGTACTAAAATTTAATTCAGTACCCAACGACTTCTGAAGGCCTTTCCAAATGATAGAAGTAAACCGGGGATCACAATCAGATACAATGGAGAGGGGAACTACATGTAACCTGACTATCTCTTTAAGATACAAACAAGAAAGTTGATCTTGGGAAAAATTATTATGTATGTCAAAGAAATGAGAGGATTTAGTCAAGCAATCAATAATAACTCATATTGAATTATTACCTCAAGGTGTCTTCGGCAATCCCACAATGATGTTCATGGATATATTTCCTCATTTCCAGTCTGGTACTGGTAATGGTTGAAGAATCCCTTTAGGTAACTTCCACTCTTCATTGACCTATTTGCATGTCAAACACTTCAGAGTAAAATCAGCAACATCTCTTTTTATTCCATCCCACCAGTATTACTCTCGATGATCTCTATACATCTTAGTACTGCCTAGATGAACTGAAAACGGAGAACTATGGGCTTCACATAACAACTCTCTTTTCAACTGTGAATCACACGACACACACAATCTCTTCCCAAATCTCAAAACACAATAATTATCAATCTTGAATTCAGGAAACTTACCCTACTGAACCAACTCTACCTTTTTCTGAAACTCACTATCTTGCTTCTGTGTTTGCTTAATTCAGTCTGATAGAGAAGATTTCACTGATACCTGAAACAAAATAGAAGAAAATCCTGCACCAACAAATTCTATACCAATGTTCATAAAATCCATAAAAAGGATCGCATTCCAAACTCAACATTTTTAATTTAGTATTACTTTTTCGACTCAAAACATCCATCGCATAATTTTCTTTTCCTGAATGGTAATGAATTGTACAATCATAATCCTTGATTAATTCTAGCCATCTCCTCTATCTCATGTTCAATTCATTCTGAGTGAATATATAATTTAAACTTTTGTGATCAGTATATATTTCACACTTTAAACCATACAAATGATGCCTCCAAATTTTTAATGTGAAAAGAACAATAGATAATTCCAAATCAAGTGTAGGGTAATTTACCTCATGAGTTTTCATCTGTCGTGAATCTTGATAAATTACCTGATAATTCATCAGTAGGACACAACCAAGTCCTTTCAATGAAGCATCACTATAGAAAACAAACTCTCTATTCCTAGAAGGTTGTGCCAAAACTGGAGCATTCACTGATCTTCTTTTCAACTCTTGAAAACAATCATCATATTCTTTTTTCCTGATAATCTTAACACCCTACCGAGTTAGCTTAGTCATTGGACAAGATAAATGGGAAAACTTTCTAACAAACCTTTTGTAATAGACTGCCAAACCAAGAAAAATAAAAATCTTAGTTACATTTGTGGGTCTTGGCCATTCTTCAACAACCTTTGTTTTTGCAGGATCAACAGTTATTCCATCTTTAGAAACAATGTGACCAAGGAAAGAAATTTGTTGTAACCAAAACTCACACATGATGAATTTCCCATACAATTTATATTATTTTAAGGTTTGCAAAATAACCGTTAAATGACTTTAATGATCTTCTTTACTTTTAGAAAAAACAAAAATATCATAAATGAAAAAAACCACAAACTTATACAAGAAGTCAAGGAAAATAATATTCATATGGTCCATGAATACAACAGGTGCATTCATTATCCCAAAAGGCGTAAATAAATTCATAACGGTCATATCTTGTTCGGAACACGGTCTTCGGATCATCTGCTTCGTTTACCTTCAACTGATTGTACCCTAATATCATGTCAATCTTTGTAAAATACTATGCTCCCGGGAGCTGATCAAAATAATCATCGATATGAGGCAAAGGATATTTGTTCTTAACATTAATGTTATTCAAGGATCAATAATCAATGAAAAGTCTTATAAAACCATCTTTCTTTTTATCAAATAAGACAGAGCACCCCATGGTGATGTGATAGGTCGAATGAAACCTTTCTCTAATAAATCTTTCAATTGTTCCATCAACTCTAAAAGTTCAATTTGAGCCATCCGATAAGGGGGTTTTGAAATTGGCTTAGCATCAGGAATTAATTCAATAGTAAATTCAGCTTTTTGATCTGGTATTATTCCAGGAAACTCATCAAGAAAAACATCAGGATACTCATTTACCACTGGCACATCATTAATCTGAACGGTTCCTTTGTTTTCAACAATATGTGCAAGATAACATTTATTTCTAAATTTTACAAGTTTCTCAGCCTCTTGATATGTTATGAACTGTAAGGGTTAATTCTCGTACACAAACTGAAAGTCTTTCTGAAAAGAAAATTCTTTACCTCTAATGTCAATCTTATCATGGTAAATAGAGACCAATCCATACCCTGTATAAAATCAAACTATACTAAAGGTAAAAGAATGAGGTTTTCAAGTAGGTTCTTTCCACGAATAAGGATAAGAAGATTCTTATAAAATATTTTTGCCTCAGCATTTACCCAAGGTGTTTTTAGAATAAGTTCAGGAGTTATTTCTTTAGATGGAATTCCCAATTTACTAGAAATGTTTTTAGAGATGAAAGAATGTGTAGACCCAAAATCAAACAACACATTGGCATAATCTGAGAAAACAAACCAAGTACCTGATAACACATCATTTCATGGCCCAACATCTATTGAAGTAGTTGGAAAATATTTCACCACTCCTTTTTATTATAGTCTGACTGCTTCCCATCACTCGAGCTCTTTGTCGGACACTCATTTTCATAATAACCCATCTCATTACACTTGAAACATTTCAATAAATGTAAATGAAATTTGGTCTTACCATCACCATGATATTTTTTAGTGAATTCACGACCATTATGTACCATATTACCACATCAGTAGAACATTCCAGAATTTAGAAGACATTCCCCAGCATATCTTGTACCACATTTATCACAAACTGGAAACTTTGTTTTCTTACCATCAGACCTTTTTGAAGAATTCTTCCCTTTATCCTACCACCTTGGTCTCTTCTTCTGTTGGTTTTTATAGAACACTTGATCATCGAAAAACTCCATTAACACCTTCTCGTCACATCGAACATGCTTTTCATAACTCTTGAACTCGTGAGAAGCTAAAGACCATCGATATTTTGGCATTAATACTGAGTAAAAACGATTGATTTTACTATCAAGGTCTTAGATAAAATTTGGAGCATACCTTTCCAATCAAGTGAACCTTTCTTCATAAGCAGCCACTGAGTCATCCTCTTGCCTCAATTCCAAGAATTATTTTTCCATCCTAAGTCAAACATCCTTAGGAAAATACATCTCAAGAAATATACCTTTGAATTCATCCTATTCAAGAGCATCAAACTCATCAGCGTCCATGATATTTTTAACCATTGACCACCACTGATCTGCTTGACCCTCCAAATGGTAAATTGTAAGACTATCCTTTTGATTGACTGAACACCCCATGAAATACAAAATCTTCCCCAGTTCTTTAATCCTTCCTTCAGCTAGCATAGGGTCAGATGATCCTTTGAATGATGGGGGATGTTGCCTCATGAAATGTTCCACCACTGACATGTTCCTCTGTCGTTGATCTGGCTGATCTCGTGCATGGATACCACCACCATTTATCACTTGAAACAACTGCGCCATTACTACAACAAACTATTTAGTTCCAATTCCGACCATATTAGGATGCTGATTCGGAAGGTGATTTCCTTCTGTATGGTTTCCTAGCACTGCTTCCCTGATTCCACTGTGGAAAACCATTCTGAACAAACATGTCTTAAATGATGCAACATGGAAATCTTCAAATGCTATATCTTTTCAATTTGACCATAATTAAATATTTTTGCATAGTCATTTATTATAATTATAACTCCTAAAGTTATCTAAATAGACCTATAATACCAGCTTTAAGGCCCCAGCCTTAAACCTTACTTAATCTTGAGTTATTTAAAAAATGCACATTGAGGATCTTTTCAGGTTTAGTGTTGTAGAGAATTAGATCATAAGTCATGCATTACATTCAACATTTAAACAAGGCGGTTACATAAAACAAAATATTAATTTTTTCCCATCAAATAAGACATATTTAAAATAAAAATTATATTCTTTTGTGACACTTCCTCGACACTATAAACACGTCATTTACTTTTCCCTTGACCTGTGAAAAACATTTCAAAAACATGGGATGTGCATAAAAAGCTCAGTAACAGATATAAAAGTAAGAAATGAAAAAATTAGTCCATGTATACATAAGAATTAATGAAATCATACTTTACTCATAAAACATATGAACTTTAACATACCTCATCAAATCATGAATAAATCATAGAAATCATAATATATAATGGTTACTTGAAGCATTCATATCATTCTTACGTAGGGAGTAACCCTCATTGTTTCATTTGGAATACCCATCATAGTATATTCCTTAAATCACTTCGGAGAAACCTTAGAGTTTAACCCATTCATGTTACCCAATGCATTGGAGAGCTATATTGGGCTCACCCACCCTTAGTTTATTAGAGAACCACCCGTCTTCATAAACAATTCCCAAGAACCATAACATAATCGTATCACATAAAATATATATAAAGGAAACATAAAATTTCCACATTTAGATCACAAGATATCAATAACACATTCATATAATAAAAAAATAATCAAAACCATTTTCAATACCAAAATAAAAGAAATGTAAAACATGGTATTTATTTTTCATTTAAAAATATGTAATGGCTTGTAGAGGAAGCCGAAACTCAAAATAATGGTCATGACGACGGAGAAGTCATTGTCGCCGCTTACGTATGACAAAAACATCCCATTCTCTCGTTTAGTAAAACGCTTCATATAAAAATATTCCTTTTGAATAAAAGTAAAACACAAAGGGGTTTATACACCATATAAAATAAAGTTGTGTATAAAACAAATTATGCCTCAATGAAAGGAGATTGAGACAAAGTCCTTTACATCGGATAAAACATGACTCGATCACTCTTTAATCTCTAGAATAATAATCTTGAGTTAATGTATAATTTCTTAAGAAACTTTTCCAAATTCATTATTCCTTTTATATCACTTATTACCTTGTTATGAACACTATGCAATTATTTAGGTAAATAATGGTCGTTTTTTCGATCATTGGTACTTTAGTCAAAAATGGACTAATTATAATTACATTTTTTCATGTGGTAAAATATACATTATATCCATAACTATATTCATGATTTAGATATCATATATATCATATTTATCCAGTATATAAAATCATTTATAATATTACATAACATTTAGAGGTAAGAAATGAAATGCACTGTTCATGGAGACGGTAAGCCGTACGTACGCATGAATGCCACTTTCATTTCTATTTCATACTTAATGGAATGAAATCATAATTATATTGAGGTATTTTATAATTCCAATATAATATCATATATAAAATCATAAATCCATCCTTTATACATCCCACATATGGCATTAATGAATCAAATCACTTTGAAGGGGCGGTAGTCCACACTTCCTAAAATGAAGATATCACATTTACCCATAATGAAAAACATAATGTTATGCCATAAATGAAAAATACATAAGAATAAGGAAAAAATAACCATAATATATATCATATATAAATATAGTGACATGTTAATGGCCACCATGAAAGGTGTTAAAAGATGATTGAACAATAATCGTTTCGTGAGGCAGAAATTAGCCATCCAGAAAAACATTATGTTATTTAACCATTAGAAGAAGGTGTGTGTAACTGTAGCTCGGATAAATCAAATAAAAAAATCCTAGTATATTGAAGATACTGTTTTTGGTACATAATATAGGAATAAAAATAGTTTATGGGGTTGGAGAAGCAAAATAAAACAAAAGAAAACAAGTGAATACATTGCCATTAAATTGGGTAACTCCTCTTGGTTTGAACCAAAAGGGTTTCTTGAAGAGATTTCTACCTAAGGTAAGGATTCTAGGATGACGAAAGGGATGAGGAGAGATAAAATGAGAAGAGCTTTTCCGATACAATGGCTTGAGAGGTGTGGATAAAGAGGTAGGGGTGGAGGGCATTTTATAAGAGGGAGGAGGGGCACTCTTGGAAAGTCAAGAAATGTTACATTATATTAAAATGAGTTTCGTATTTTAAAGGTTCCACATTGATATATTTTAAGGATAAGGTGATAAGGGTTCTAAATATACTCATCCAATAGGTTTTTGAAATGTTTAAGTCTTAGGGTTTAAATTATCATTTCATTTCATTTAAATCGTTCGTTAATGTGGTAATCGCTACATTCTCATGGTGTCATAAAAAATTTAATTTATTTAATGTATAAAAATTATACAAAAAATACTATGTTGTAGTAAATATTTATAGCTTTAAAATTAATATTTATAGTCCAATAGATCATTTATTTCTGCAAAATTAAAATTGTTTAACATAGGTTTTACATAATTTTGTGATATTCTCCTTTCTTTAAAAATAAAATGATTGTGTCACTATCAACCAAAAGTGATTCCATGGGGTCCCTAAGATGGGAAAAAGGCATCCCATGTTCGGTCATTACACAAACGGTAGCATTAGGACACATGTTGGGGTCATTTGATACTATTATGATATTATTTTATTATCCTTGACTACCTGATTACTAATTAATCATGATAATTAAAGATAATTACCATCGTTACTATTGATAATTTACAAAAACAAAAGAGTCTTAATTACATAATTTAGACCTTATGATTCCAAATATGGAATCCATTTTACCAAATTCCAATCACAGAAATTGAAATAATTAATTTAAAAATTATTCATATTGTTAAAACAAATAGCAGGTTTTTTTGCGACAGTTTCTATCAAAAATTTGACAATTGTTTATGTCCAATTTCAATGTGAAATTAATCCCAATGACAACCATTGGATTAAATGGTAATAATATATTCTATTTGATGTCTAAAACTAATTAAAAATATAATCAACCCATACAATTAAATTTGATGAAAAAGAAATTTTGAAGTAAAATGCAGCATTTTTCACTATTCATTAAAAAATGAACATTGTCAGAAAAATACCAAAAAATTATCCAATGTAAATTTCATTTTCCCAATACTAAAGAATATGTTTATGTTGAAAATTAGATCTTATAAAAGTTTCAAAATATAGATTTAAAAATGGTTTTCCATCAAAAGGAGGTAAAACAATCTTATAAAAATATTAGATAATTCTATGCTTAAGATTGGATTTATTCTAATATTAAACCTCTTAAAACAATATATAATTCATAAATATACATATATAAGAAAGTATATTATTCATTACATACAAGGTATGTTACAGTATTGTTATGCCAGTGTATCAAATATTCATCCTCGATATGAAAAGATGTATTATTATGGACTTGTTGAAAAAACAACTATTATTGGATTAATAGTCTCGTGGTAGAGTCACATTGATGAAATGTTAATGGGTTTATTCAATGAGATTACATAGTAAATTTATTGATGACTGTGGATTTAGTGTTATTGATATGTGACGATTCTTTCATACCAATGACCAATACATTTTGGCATCAATTGATAAACAATTGATTAATTTACAAGATAATCTGAGAATTGATTTTGTTGTCATTAATGATGTAATCCCTGGAAAAATTATTCATGATGGTTGTGATGAAATTTACACCATTTATGCCTCTATTGGTGTTAGAAAAAAAATATTTCATTTGATGAATCAACTTGCCCCATTGTGAGTATTCATTTTGAGCATGAAGTAGTGGTCAGTAATATATAGAAAAAACCATATATGTCCATTGTTCATTAAGTTTACATTGACATGAGTTTATCATGATAATATTATTTTAATTACAGTAATTATGTTTTAAATTTCAATGATATTTTTTTCCTATATTTTCCAGTGTCGTTTCATTAAATAGGATTTATTTAAATGTACAAAACATGGTTTAATTCATGTTTTTATAATATTTATAACTCAGTAATGTAATTTGAAAAACTGTGATAATCATTTCCTTGTAATAATTTGTATAATTAGTAATTAAAATAAATAAAATTGGTTCCCCTCATGATTTTATGAAATATGTATGTAGTATGCATGTTTTGTAAAAACTATTTCTAAAAACATTTCATTTGAATATTATAATGATTATGCGAAATACTATAGAAGGTTAATGAAGTGACTATTTGATCCTGATCATCTAGGGAATGAGAGTGTGTTTCCTTTGCTTCCATCAGTGTGTATTATAATTGTAATGTTTTTATTCTACATTACATATAATTTCATTTTAATATTATTTACAAATTTTTAGGGACATTAAGTAACACTATATTTTACTCCAAATAAAGTTAACATGGGTATGGGTGGGTATGATCCTAGACCTAGACGGATCACCCATCATAGCAATTTCCACATGAAATCACCATCGAAAACCCATTCCACCACACCATTTCATCCACCTCTACAGTCTATTAGGATGTTTTTATCCATGCATCCATCATCTTCTCGGGTACCCTCTTATTCAAATGCCATGTATCATCTATGTTCAAGAATGATATCACCGATGCCTCCATCATCTCATTTTTCATCTTCTTCCCACATTATGACTACAATGCCTCCACATATGCTTCCACCTTTACCTTATCCAAATACGATGATGTATCCACAATCCTACGACCCATATGATTCCATGTCCACACCATATCCAATTCCTACAATCCTTCCAGAAACTGATGAATATATTCCATTAACTTCCACTATAGTGCATTAAGGTCACCCAGATCATGTACTAGAATAGATACTTCCTGTAGAGGCTGCTGAGTTTGGACAGTCCACATATCCATTATTGTCTATTGAGAAACCTGCAGATGGTTTTTTTATTATGACTTTTTCCAAATATATCATATTATTTTTTTCATTTTTTATTGTGACATTTTTCTTATTTTCCCCCTATTTTCCTTATTCAATATGATCATCTTCTAGGTGACGTGGGAACACTCAGATGAAGGATGTTTGGAATCGCCGGACCCAGATAATAGTGGATTATAATCGACAAAATCAGATGGTAGGTCCAAATGAAACATAGTGTAAAGTTTCCTTGACACATTGGACAAGTATCATGATATCATTATTGCAGAACCAGTGTCATGAATAACTATAACATAATATATCAGTGAAAAATAATTGGTTAAAATAGGGGAATTTTTTTATACAGTTATATCTATATTATTGGTGTATTTAAATGAAATACCATTTTCATTGTAGATTCAGTTTAACATTAACGAGTGGGAATCTTCTAAGAATGTATGGTTGATGGATGTTGGGGAATTATCATGATTATAGAAGAATGATTTGTATATTGGTTGGAAGAGAAGTGATGGTATTGAGTTATATGGGTTACCAGTATTCCTAGACATCCCAAAAAGTCAATATGAAAAAATTACTGCACATTTTAAGACTTCTATGTTTTATGTAATATCAATCATTAATGGTTTGCATATAAAATTGTATTCTTATTACATGTAATTGAAATTTTTTTAGGTTCTGTCAGAGAAAAACATAACGAATAAGGATTCAATGAAATATTTTAACACATTGGGTCACACTATAATTCCTGATCCTGAAAAACATCTGGTACTTTAAACTGGTATTGTGATGTTATACAGGTTGTTCTACTAAAAATATTATTGATTAGATGTAGGCCATATTTTTGCGCATTTACCATTTGTATTAGTAAGCATTGATAATCGAAGGTCCTGTACCACGTGCCAAATTATTTTTATCCTATAGAAATAAAAATGAAGGAAGTGTATTAAATGCATAGAAACATGACAATATTGTAAGTTTTTTTATTTATATTTGAAATATTTATACAAAATTAAAAATTTAATATTTTTATAATTTCAACAGTCTACCTTGGAGTCTCTGGATGGTAAAATTAGGACATCTCTGGGCTAGAAAATTATTTAAGTCAGGTATTAGGTGAGGAGCACTCGGGGAGAGTGGGGTGTTTTCAAGGGAAAAAATCATCCCATCTAGTTATTGGTCATCAAAGGGCTACTCTTAAGCCTCCCAAACCACAGTGTAGTAAATCTCTCATGCTAAAGTAGCTAAGGAAAATAAAATAGCTTAGGATATCATGAAAGAAGAAATATGATGACCGTGAATTTCATGAATGTTATGGCAATTTTGAGTCAGTCACATCCAATAGTGGATTTTTCCAAATTTGAATCACATATGGTGTCAATGTTATCTTTAAATGATGCATTAGGTGAATCTAATGAGAGGCATAATGGTGATGAAGGTGGTGAAAATTGAGATGTAGGTGGTGAGGACATTGCCGGATGCTGTTGTTGGTGATAAGGCTGCTGAGGATAGTGCTGTTGATGATGATAATGATGGTGTTGGGCATGGACATAGGGATGGGGTATGTTAATCCCCTCCATTTTTAAAAAATAATAGAGACTTTTGTATGTACTGTATGAACATGAATTTAATTCTTGTATGGATGATTATAGTTAATTTATTATCTTCTGAAAGGTTCTGTATAAATTTTCCCATGCTATTAAAAAAATATAAAATCAGAATCATTAGTCATGTATATGGGTAAGTGATTCCCCTAATACAATTGAATACATATACTAAATTATATCCCATATAGTGACATTGGATTACAATTATTATCTATTTATTTTTAATAAAATATCGAATTGATTGGTCTAAATTTATAAAGGTAAAAAAGGAATATATTCTATAGATGTTTTTTCAAAAAATTTCATATTGGGAAATCCGATGTTTTTTTATTGAATTAACTGATTATGTTTTTTGAGATACCATGTCTCAGAATGATATTATAAAAGATAGATATTTTTTGGGGGTTATAGGTATCTTTATATGAAGGAAGTGGCATCTCAATAGAGTCATACATCATTTGTTCATTATAATGGAAATGTTACTCCCCGAACTTCTCCACTCATTAATATATCTATGTATGCTAACATGTAATAATGGAAAACCCAATAGACATCCAAAACATCACCAAGGATGGTATCTAATATACTAGGTCCTAATGAAAGATAAAGATTGTTTTTTATGCTTGTGTAGTTAATGGATGATGATGAATATAATCCATTGATGGGGAGAAGTGTTTTTCTAATATCTTATACCATCAATTATGTTTTATTTTATAGTGTAGATTCACATTATTTTATTTATAAGAAACTAGGGTTTCACTTGTGACTAGAAGTGGAGATTACTCAGAGTATCAACGGTATATATTCACCTTTTGGTAAATGTTTATAATTAATTAAAAAAAACAATCAATAAATATTTGTATAAGATTGTTTTGACACAATTTAGATTTCAATGCATTAGATATGAGGATATTTGACCATATCATGGGCATATATAGGATAAATAAATTTAATGTCATTATTGATTAATTTTCAAAATTATCCTAATTATCACCTCTTAAAGGAACCTAATTTGATCTTATGGGATAAAGGACTTATCATGAATTTGAAGCTAGGTGGGATCATTAAAAATATTGAACTCTTACATCTAAATTACTTTTTTAGTTCTCAATATAGTTTAGAAAAAGTTTCTTTATGTATTATATCCAGTGGTAGGCTTCTTCCATGATGTTTTTCATATAATTTGTTTTTGGTTTTTTCATTAGTGGGAGGTTGAGTTATTGATCAAAATTTCTCATATAACTAATCTAATTCAATTACACTATATTATATACCATCAAAAAACATAGTTAGTTCCCTTATCGATGAAATCAGATGGAATTATACAATTATTCATCGATTTTTAGAAGGCAATATAATGAAAAGATACATTTTTTCTAAAATAAATTATTTTGTTTGATAGGTTGAAGGGGATGTAATGGGATTCTGATTTAATGAAGAAAATTATAGTTCATTTAAAGGATAAAAAAATATATTTTTTCTTAAAGACAATACACATTTATTAATCTATGGGTAAATTTATTGAATATGGTGTATCCATATACAAGGTAGAGGGATTAGAAATGTTTAATATGATATAATCACTTAATACTGAATTGTTCATATTATGTTTAGAGAGAACATTATTTCTATTTAATATAGTGTAAAACTATACATTGTGGGGTTTTTGGCAGCTAGGTGGTAACCATGCATCATTCCCTAGAAACATTCCACGATGGATTCTTTTTATTAAAATATCCATCATTATCCATTAATTACGTAATGACAATGAAGACCAACCACGAACATTAAAAAATGATATTAAATCACCCATGTGAAATGGTAGCTGCATGGATTACCCTAATCATGATATCCACTGTGTACTAGTAAAAAATATTCCAAAGATTCTAAAACTCAAGCCAATGATACTGAGACACACCGATGATGTCAAGGAACCACTTAGTATCTAGCCATATGAAAAAACATCAAATAAAAATTCCCAAACTCTTGAATTCAATTCCAAATATTAATTTTTAAAAAAAAATTCTTTTGCCATCACTTCATAATTTAAAATTATTTCAGTAATTATAAACTCAAAATGATGTATGGTAATAGTCCGTTGGATTCCGTAGCCAGTTAGATAAATGTATCTAGTACATCCTTGTGGTTGTGCATATTTTCATAGGCCATCTATTTTTTTAAAACTGATATTGCTTCTTGTGAACAGAAGATACATTATGGTAGGAACACTGGGAGGAAAGATACTATTAAAAGAGTTGTTTATTTTAGCCTGATGAGGAGGATACATGACCGAGTCTTAAGTCCATGTAGGAATGGTATTTACAATTCAAATAGTGAAATCTTGCTTCTGGCTTCGTGCTGTATAGTTTCCCCAACAGAGTCACTTTTAGATGCAACAAAGAGGACCACCTTACATGCATTTGAAAATTCTTTATTGTCAAGAATATTGACTACATATCCAAAAGGTTAGTTTTATAACAACATTCAAGAATATTGGCTAATGTAGGGCTCGATGTTATCAGTGATTCATGATACACTGGTGATGTTGACTATGGTTGCATGCTCAGGAGAATCCAAATTCGTGTCTCTTATTTGTGTGTCATTTAGATAATTAAATAATTTTAGGGCCTCAATGATTTTATTTCTCATGATATTATATACTTGATCATGTGGTGATTCTAATTATCTTTGTAGGAATAGTTTTTTCATTTATTAGAATGATCTTGGAGAAAACCATTAGATTGGTTAATGTATATATTAAAAGAGTTTATTAAAAATTAATCATTTCTTTTTCACCATTTTAGACTTTTTATGATTCTTCCTTCTATATATACAACCAATGGATCAGGAATATTTGGAAATATTTTACCATTTCAATTATTCCAATACCTCATCTCTCTCAATCAATAATCTACGACGTGTTGGAAAACCTTATGGTCTTGATATAGGATCACAGGTAGGCCCTTAAACAAGAACCAGATTAACTTCTCAGCTGGTTTCATCTTAACATCATCATCTTTTGGTCACTGTTATTATTACAGATCACAAGTACTAAATATTAATGTTCTTATTTAATTTGTGTCTTTGTTTAATTATAACTATTTGGTAATTTATTAGTTCAAGATATTCACCAATAAATTTTTCATGACTGAATATTGAGTTTGTAATACTATAGTGGTTCATGGTTGGATGTATTTATTCACCCCCAAGACCAGTTGACTATAGAGAGAATGTTTAAAATTAGTTTAATAGGCTACCTTATGAGAGGAAGGAAAAGGGAATGTGTGACATGGTAACTCGAAGGCTTTTAGGAACAATGATGTTTTTGGATAGGTGAGGATCCCACCTTCTAGCATCTTTGGTTACTTTTGGTACCTAATGTGTCTACTTGACATAAATTGATTCCTATCATGAGAATCGAAGACTTAAATAAGAGAGATAAATGTGTGGGAGTGCTCCCAAAACCCAATAGTTGGTGTAGTGTATTTTCTAATAACTATGGGACTATGTTTCAAATATTTCTTTTTAGTCTTACATTTCAATTCAGAGATAGAGTGTCACTTATCATCTACGTTCTTTACCTGAATTAATTGTTCTTTATAACATGTCCGTATACTTCTATACCTTTTCGTCCCCACCAAGGACTGAAATATCTCTCCTTTTACTAGTAGATCATATTTTTTTTGCATATTTAATAGCTTGAGGAAAATCCATATCAATTTTCACCTGTACAACAGAAAAACCATGTCTACAACTAGAACATTGGTTCCATGAGATATATCACCAATATTCTCATTTTAATTGAGAGGTTGTGAATCAAATGTCAATATTATAGACTCCCCAGCCGGCATGGCTCTTCCATGTTCAATATTTTCTCCTATAGGTGAAACTGCACATTGAATTTTCTGATTCTGCACACTGAATTTTTTGGTTTTGAACAATAATGTTTTTGGTTCTACAGAGTCTATGAGCCTAAAAAAATTCCATTCCTCATATTGGGGTGTGCTAATTCACTCTAGAATAAAACTATTTGGTGCCCCTCAACTTAGTAGGGGTTTTGCGCATGACAACTTATGTCTTGATTCTCATTCACTCCTTCAAACAACAATATTTTGTGTTAACGGTTTGCACCCTCCACAACTCTAGATTATCCATGTACATTTCGCCTTACCTAGGGGAACTCCCTTCTCTAGTTGATGTGTCTGCATAGGATGTCCATTACCCATCCTACTATCATTTGGATATCATCATCTAAAATACTGCATGACATGTCCCTGACTATTATTAGAGTAGCACCAACTCTATCTCAGCAGACTATAGCCATCCAATGAGACCTAAAAATGTAGACCCTATATCTTGTAAATATATTCAAACACTTCTAGCTCACAAGGATCCATGTTTCTTGAAATCAGATTGAAGATGCGGATGTCTTAACCCTAGGGTGCCCACATCCAGTGACAACTATTAGATATTACTCAACATAGAATGACTCCCCCACCATATCACACATAATAAATCTAACATAAGTTTGATTATAATGAGAAATCATACCTACCCATATATTTCTATGGAGTCTATTCAAAAACAATTTATCATAAGAACACATATAAAAACTTTTATATGGATTATCGTGAGTGGTTAGTTGAAAACAAATTCTCTATTTCCATTTATTCCTAATTTATATTGTTTGAAGAAACTTCTATTTTTTGGTCTGAATGATTGATTTATGTATGATGTGGGAAGGCGGTTAGTAGCTAGAAGCTGGAGAAAAAAAAGGCTGGTAGCTGCTACTGCCCATGGGAATCACCTAAACCCACGGTACATTGATCTATGTGAATAGGTATAGTTTGGTAAAAATATATTCCCATGGAACAAGATAACCATCGATATTATGATATTACAATAATTTCCTATACCTGTAGTTTAGTAAACCATGGGATTTTTAGATTTTGTTAAAAATATTTCCCCATGGATTTAAAAAACGTGGGTATAATTAAATTTCAACTAGTCCATCCCTACGGTTTCAAGAAAACTGTGTGGATAGGGAAATCACAAAGCATTCGAAGCCCATGGTTCATGAAACCATGGTTATATAATATACCCACGGTTTCATGAGCTATACCAACAGTTTGAAACTGTCGGTATAGGCCAATTTCTTAGTACATACATGGCCTTTTTATACGATCTATGCATTTATATAGTGACGATTAGTGTAAGACTTATATCATCTTGTGCCATCAACATTCTCCGATGAATTAACTGAAACGTTTCTATAGTCTCTAGCACTAAACCTGGTCTATCCAAGGAACATTCTCAAATCTATGATGACCAGAATCTTGAATTAAAAATATGAACATACAAGGCCTCAAACGGTCCATTATATTTACTCATAGGTAACTACTATTATAAGACAACTAAACTATCCCCAAATTATTATCCGAAACACCACCGCAGTCAAGAACATATCTACTAAAGCTATCCTATTGAATATATATAGCTCTCTATATCTTCCCATCTGGCTACGAATGGTAGGTCATGATCATATAGAACAAAGATCCTAGTGCCTCATGGAGGCCTCTCCAAAAGAAACTGGTGAAATTAGGATCCATTTCATAAACAACAACAGATAGAACTCTGTTAAAAAAGAAAATATATTTTTTGTAGAGATTATAAATCTCTTAAACATTGGATGTATCGTGAATGGTTATGAAGTGATATGACATTCTCAACATGTTGATTACAACATATATCACATTCTTCCTTCATTAGGTATGAGTCAGCCCGAACACAATGTCCATGGGGATTTCTTCCAACTTCAATGTTGTTATCGAAAGTTGATTATGTAAACCTGGAGTTTTCTAATGCTCATCCTTAACCTGAAGTCATATATTATAGTGGGAAACAATCTCATAAATTATCAGTTTCATACCTGACCAACTAATCAACAACCACATTTTGTAGAACATCATAGTAGTTTCCGTTTACACACCCCATTATTAATTATGAAAGTCCCCCATCATATCCTTCCTTGACACTAATGTCAAAATGGATAGATTTAGATAACATAGAACTCAGTTTGTTTGAAAATGACTATTATTCAATTGCCTCCTTATAATGAATAGATTAACTTATTCTATGGAACTAATCATCATGTTCATGATCATGATTAATCATCTCTAGAAAAGTTGACTTTTACTGAATACTGGTTAAAAAAACCTCATCCCTTGATTCTAGGACACTATTATGAAAAAGATGAAAGGGATCCATCAAATTCCACTATTCTAAAGATTAATTCATTTCATGAGTTATAATTTTCCATCTCAACACATCTAAAATGACATTCTATTTCCCTAGGTTAATAGTAGAGTTCAATGTTGAAGTATTTTGGGTACATAACCTAATGCCTCTAGTGAAGATTCGAATGTTTATTAGAGTAGATATTACTCAATATTTTTTTGTCTTAATACAATGTATACCTTTCTCTGAAATTTTATTTCTAAAAACTCTTAAGATCTTACATCACAACTATATGTTGAAGTTAATTTTTAGTATAATTCATCCCATGTTTCCTAAGTTGAAGAGATCCATAAGTAACTACATGATCTCCCTACATAAGAACGCAACACCGGAATGAACCTAATGCATCAAAGAAGACCATGTATCCATTCATGGACTCTAGAGTAGTTTACACCAGTGAAGTAGTGAAAATATATATCAACTCAACAAACAATATTTGGAATTTATCATTTCAAGGAAACATCACTCTCTTCCGAGTTAGTGCAATCAACAGAGAATACAATATAGATAAATCCTTCCTGAACTGGTTATAATATCCAACTAATCTCAAAAATATCTGAATCTTGAAAACATTATTTAGTTTTTTCCTAGTCATCACAACAATCTACTTATCAAGATTAACTAATATACACTCTTCAGATACCAAAATACCTTGTAATTTCCCATCCCAAATCCTAAAAACACACCTTGAAATATTGGCATAATTTTGGAGATTTCGTAGTATACTCAGAACTATTGTTATATAAATCATGTGATCGACCTATGAATTATAGTAAATGAGGATTCCAAAAAAAATACTACCACCTTGGTATCCAAACAATCATGGAAAATATTTTTCATCTTGTCCATGAAATTTACAAGATCATTATTAGGCAATATTTAAGAACAATGGTATAATATTGTTCATACCTTCTACGAAATAGGGATTTTATAATGTCATATTGTTTTATTTTACACTGATGGTAACCAGATCAATGTTCGATTAATGCTAATCACTTATCCAATTTAAATTGATCAAATAGGACATTATTCAATGGAAATGGATTCTTATTCATTAGCCAAACATGATTGACAATTCAGTTGTCAAAACATAGGCTAAGGGAACCATCATATTTCGTATGGAAGAAAACCAACAATGCCCAAGAGGACAAACTTTTGTGTATAAAGAATTTCTCATAAAGATAATCCATGTGGGACTTCAATTCATTAATTTATTCTAGATCCATATTTTTTGTGGGAATATAAAATAATTTAGTATCAGGAATAATAGCAATGGTAAAGAAAATTGCAATTACTGGTGTCAATCAAGAGAATTCAAATGGAAACACATTGGGAGACTCCATGAAAACATGTGGGAGATCACCAATAAAAATTAATCAATCCAGATAAAATGAAAATACTGATATTACCTTCCCCAAATCCAAATATGAAGGTCCATACCTACTCGACCTTGGGTCATATTCTTTGTGGATGACAAGAGACACCTGAATTTGTTTAGTTATGTTGACATGTCAGAGATACCAATCAAACTGGTAATTATTGGTAATTATCCAATACATTTTGAGAATGATATCAAAAGGTTTCTTGTCGAGGATAAGAACATTCCAATCTAGCTCGACATCTGACAGAGATAATACACAAGATAGCCTATAGAGAGAGATCTCTATCATTATTCCAAGGGGGATGGGGTTATTAATATCCATTTCATAAGATAAAATATACATTGAAATATTTACTATATTAATAATACTATTTGAAATAAATGAATGAGACCCACCTCTATAAACTAGAGAACTCACTAATGACGAATCTATAGTAATGGTACCTCTCACAGTCACTATACCAAAATCCACTTCTTCTGGAGAATCTTCCACTACATGGATTAGGTTCATTCCAGATGTATAAAAAAACCATTTTACACATGAGGCACCTAATTTCCAAACAATTATATGAGGAACTAATAATAATGTTCCACTATATGGAGTAGAAATGATATGGATTAATATAGGTAAGTTTCCTATATATCCTTAGGAGGTACAGTTCATGGGAGGCATAACGAAAAATCACTTCGTATTTCCAAGATTGACAAACTAATATAATATGAATGGAATTACTCTTTGTGTTTTAGTATGTTTGGAATGACTCTTCCATTGAGAAGTATTGTGATAATCATCACACTTCAGCTTTACCGTGATGTAACCGATGCTTCCACTGGAAGACAAAGGATCTCTGATAAACCTTGACATTCCATCCATGTCTATCTCAACCATAATTTCCCTATATTTCATATCATCATAATTGGACAGTTTTAAAAAGAAAAAAAGATAACTGGTATTTGATATAAGTCCCAACATGAACCATCGATCCTCAGTACTCTCATTAGAAAAAATATCAGGCACAATTTTTGCTGACTAAAAAATGTTATTTTAATATTTAATCAAGGTTTTTTCAGCCTTCTCATGCATTAAAAAATCCATGGCCTTGGTAAACACCATTGAATCTAGATAGAAAAATTCATTGAATATATCATTTATGTAATTCAATGTTAATCCCTCATATTTATTTATCCTCTCCATCATATCCCACCAAATCCCACTCAGCCATTCCAGCACGAAGCTGGAACACTTAACCTTGATTTTTTTTAATGTCTCCAAGAACTCATACATATGTTATATCCTACCTAACCATTAAACATTATTTTTATAATTAGTGGATAAATTTTCTACTAGTTTCTACTGGTGAATGAAATCTTGAGAGTGATTTCTAATAATATCCCCCTAAGAATCCATAGTGGGATCCTGAATGGGGATTGGATGTGTTTCCAATCCCAAAACATAGAGTATGTGCATAGTCACCTCAACTGTAGTTTTTCCTACATGACGATTTGATCGATATGTTTAAGTATAATCCTCAAATAAGATCTAATTTTCTTGTCTTCTTAGATTCATGATGTTAAAAAACATTACCAAAATACAAGTAAGACAAAAAATTGACACTCAAACTGAGAAAAAAGGGGAATTAATCCCGACACACATAACAAATATGTTTTGGATTTCACTCTATCAAAACCAAAATAGGGGAAAGACTAGAAAAAGTCAACAAGAAATATTTCAATAATAATACTTGGGTAATTAAGGTTTATTGTGGTGAAATAGGGTCAGGAAATCATACGAAACTACCTCTTATGCCCCAATAAGATTTTAAAAATGTGTATTGACTACATGAAAATATTCCTAACAACCTCATCTGATACAATTTTTTGAAAAACATGCTCGGGTACCCTTGGAACATGATATTTGAGCCAGCCCTAACATTGACTAATGTGCGTTCTTGATCCATATGGGATCAAAACTAGCACTTGGCATCATACAACACTCAAGTGGGAATTAATTTTCCAGAAAAAATAGCATTATTAATAAATGGAATTCAGTATGAATATAAAATAAACTCTATTGTGAGTAATTTACATGTATTCAAAAAGAAATTAATACCCAATGAACTACAACTGAAGTACTTAAATAGGTATGAATATCCCATGTCCCTAAGAACACAACTGACCACATCAAAACTCCAATAGTTGGATCCACCACGTTGATTTCCTTTCCCCTTATTCGAACCTCTATGATGATTATCTACAAACACATAATGAAATATGTGTGGTGTAAGATAAAAATCCAAGTTGGGTCTCACCAGATACTCAATAATAGATACTAGTAATAAATTACCCAAAGAAAGTATTTTAACTTTTGAATAAATAGGTTGGGAAATTTAAATAATATTTAAACAAAGGATGATATACAATTCAAATTATAGAAAAATACTAGAAGACCTGGCTTAAAATGATGGAATATTTCTAAAAAACTTCTTTAATAAATCCAATATATGAAATTGTTTATATAAATATAGAAGGCATGTAAATATGTTCAAAAACCTCGACCCAAATTAATATCTCAATGATAAAACAAGTAAGAATCATGGTCATCCTTCATATAGGTGAAAAAGATCAAGGAAATAAGACTCCACAATCTATAAGTGATCACATAATTATGTGTATACACATGTTCCAATAACATTAGACAAAGGAGACTCATCACTATCCTATAATATTTGTGACCAGCTAAATTTATGTTTTAGAATGTGGTATAATCCTAGAGTATATCCAAATAAATCCAAAAATATCAAAGGCATGACTATGATCTTGAAATCAGTGATGGTAAATATGTGTTGAGAATGAATAAAATACATTTCAATCTCATTCCTCCATTTCAAATTCCATGTTTCCATTTAAAACGAAAACTTGTTTAAATAATGAATATTCCTTTTAACAAGATAACCAAAATAGGTTTCTATTGAAACATTTTAATCCCATTTAAAATGTTTCAAATCCTTTGAAAAAAAATTCCATTAATTTCAATAATAATTTCTACAGTTTCATTAAATAAGTTGATTTATATAATTTTAGTCAAATCCATAATAGAATTTAATCAATGTATACCATCCAATTTCCACAAACGCTCCCCAATTCAATAGAACATAGGGTTTTCCCAATTTGCATGCGAAAAAATATTTCAAATATAACAATTCAATAGAATTGGGTTTTTGTCAAATAAATTGAAAGCATGTTTGACCTATTTAATTTAGATCATCAATTGAAATAAATCATGTAATTTAAGGTTAATTAATTTGGCTATATAGGATGAAACCACCTATATTTTAATATAATTAAACACTTTATATAACACTAGTCAATGGGAACAAAGGTGTAAAAGACCTAGAAACACATTATAGAAGTTATATCTAGTAGTACAGATAATATTTTCATCGATTTCAAGATAATCCATTGAAATACTGAATGTTGATAAAGAGAAAAAATCTGGAATGTGGGAGATAGCATACATGGGGTACACACCGCCAATGCAATGACGATTAGATACTGAATGAGAGGATCTTGAAGTTTTGGAGGGCATTAAGATTTACTATGGATGGATTTAGGTCGAGGGATGATAATTTGGAGAGGCAACAAAATAGATGGACTGGTAGATATGCCTGTTTTAAAATAGAAGTATTGGTATTACATGACGTGTAACACCATTACACATCTTGAAATAGTTATTACCCAAAACATAAGAAAAGGATTCCCCTAAAATTAAAAACCAATTCTCCAAATAAAAAAAATTATTAATTCCCTAAATATTTGTAAACTCTAATCATGTCATGTAACCTTTATAGAATGAATCCTTTCACAACATGCATTCATTAAATCATACTCATTTTGTATCCTAGTTACACGGTGTGAAACCCATCTATATACTATTAAAATAGTCTATTAAATTTATGTGTCCAACTAATCCTAAAATTTGAAATTATAAGTATCCTAATAATTCATTCTCAACCCTACATAGTCATCCAAATTGAAAAACATAACATGGTTAAAGAGGTTCATGTCCAATCGGTAAGGAGATGTTATAATGATGCACTTGTTCTAGGATGTTATTATTGTTTTTGATATTTTTGAATATTTGACTCACTGTTATGTATGTGTGGATAGTTTATTATTAATGAATAATTTTAGGCACTAAAAATTTTCAAGGTACATGCACCATTTTATCCAGGAATAGTATATCAATTTTTGTTAAATTTTTTGAACATGGAATATTGTTTTATTTTTTTATGTATCTAAATTTAAAGTGATTCTTAACATGGAAATTAATGATTTAATATGTTATATTATGTGTATAAAGATCTATCTAATTAGAAATATTTATAATTATAATGAGTATAAATTTTTTTAATCCATGAACAAGATGTAGGATGGTTATGCATAGTGGCAGTTCCATGGTTCAGACCATGTGGTAGAGAAAAAGGGAAAATTACATGTTATGTATTTAAAATAAACACTATTATTTAATGTGTTAATGTTTTGAGATATTCCCAATGATTTTTTTTGTCTTTTTAGAGATATTACTCCATGATGATGTTTTCTAATAGTTTGACAGTTGTTGTGGTTTGAAATTCCCATCCAATAGTGGATTCTAAGCCACTATTAATGTCAAGTGAATGATTAAGAGAGATATTACATGATAACATTACTTTCAATATTTAGTTTTTAGAGACATACTGAGAGCGGGTATTGAATAGTATGTCTAACCTGATATGGGATTCATAGTTACAACACCTTCTGACTTTCAAGGGAGAGTGTGGACCTGAGGAAAAATAAATTATAATTGATTCTATTAAAAATTTACATAACCATTTATATACTATAATTATGAAGTGGTTCATGTTGGATACTAATATGTTACGAGGATCAGTGAATCACTGGTGGAATGATCAGGCATGTACCTTCTAGGTTAGTGGTATGATATGGATTGAATTTGTGGACAAGATCCTAGATAACATTAATCTATAGTATCTGAGATAATACATGGTAGCTAAGATCATAATGGCAACCCAGTGGAGTATATCTGTTGGGATATTTGCATCCATAACATTTTAGGATTCATCCAAATAACGTATAAATAATTGTTATTATCATAATGAAATCACATAGATTGATTCCACCAGATAGTGGTGTATATGTATCATGATGTAGAGAAATTTATTCACTCAGAAGAGTGTGATATCAAGGTGGGTATAGCATGGCTAGTTCAACCGAAAATGGGGGAGCTCATCACCTATGTCTCTAGACTTTTTCTTGGATGATATAGGTGTAATTCATGATACTTTTAAAACAATAATAGATGGATTCCGAATTTTTTTCCCTGGAGATTAATCAGGGTTAAAAAATAAGAGAGATATGGATTTTAAATTTCATCTCATTCATAGCATTGATCCATATTTAGTTTCACCATATATAATCAAACCAACAGAGCTTCAGGAGTAGAAGAACCAAATAGAAGATTTGATGTATTAGGGGATTATCTATTCAATTACATTTCAATGGGGTTCTCTGGGTTTCTGTTGCTATGAATTGAAACATTATTTTATGATTATGTGTCAATTATATGATTTTGAATAAGATGAAAGTGAATAATCAGTATCCTCATCAATGTATAGATCATATTTTTTACCAGCTATGAGGAGATTTTATTTTCTACAATAATGAGTTGATATCGTAATATCATCAGTTGAGTGTTCATCCTTCTAATACACCAAGTTCTATATTCATATGTTGGTATGAACATTATGTGTTTTTTGTGATGTTTTTTAGGTTAATGAAAGAACCAATAGTGCATATAGAATTTATGAATAGAACTTCCACCTATACCTGGATCAGTTTTTAATAGTTCTTCTAGATGAAATTTGGTGAATTCTTAGTCCTATGATGATCATGTCCAACATCATGACATCATTATAAATACAGAATCATTTTATCATCTAAACACCAATTAATTGAAGTATCTTTTTCTTGATTGACCACTTACCCTTCTTCGGTCACATGCTCTCATGGGATGGTTTGTTATTGGACCTAGAGAAAGTTCATGCTGTTTTTTTCTTGGGAGAAACCCCACATGATTTTTGATATTTTTAGAATTAAAAATAAAACAGATATTATTGGGTTTTCCTCCATTATTTTTCCATTTAGAAATATATATTTAGGGATGGAAAAACAAATTGAAAAAGATATAATGGTTGGATGCATGTGAGAATACTTTCTAGGATATGTGGAAGCCTTTCACTATGACACTGATCATTAAACGACCTGATCTAATTGTTGAATAATGATGTACATTAATGGTTTTATGATAGAAATTAGATAATATTTTTGTAGGGATGTCTACATGTGGTTTATGGGTCTAGGATGTTAAGGCCACATGAACTAAACTACCTTATTTAGGAACACAAATTATATACAGTGGTTTATGATTTGATGTGATATATACATTATCTATTAGGAGAAAATATTACTGTGTATCATGCTAATAAGATCATAATGTATATGATTTTACTACAATATTTGAATATCCAAAAAAGGATAAGGGATGCTTATATGTAGTCATTTGATATTAATATGACACATATTCCCCAAAATGGAGAATTCTGTAATGATGATTTAATAAAGAAAACAATGAACCCGAAAGATTAGTAGTCTAGTGTTGATTGGAATATGATAAATTTTATGGATTGTATACATGTTTTGGTTTAGGATATATAGGGTAAGATGACTCTCCGAAATGTTTTAGTGTAGAAAAAACATTTGAAATATATTATAGATAGTTAATTTGAGGATCTAGATTGTTTTTCCATGAGGAAAATACATGATGTTGGGGAGACACCATAATATTGTATCATAGATGAGGATAATATAATCAATGTAATGAATTGGGTATTTCTTCCTACTAGTTTGTCGGAGGAGAAGATGAATATTTTTCATAACAGAATGTGGGCCATGTATCTAGGTGTGACCAAAACAAACAGTGACCTACAATGATGGTTTTTGGTTTCTACAAATGATGATGGAGAAAGCACGATACCTGGAATGATGCAACACCTGTCCACATCCAAAATTTGAGCATCAATGAATATGCGGTTATGTACAGTCATTTAACCTTATAGAATTGTTGTTTTATGAAATTACTATGGAATTTAGTATTGATATATGGAGTATACCATAGATGAAAGATTCTATTTGGGTAATTTTCGACTATTTGACAATGGTAGCACATTTCATTCCTATAATGGAGACATTCTCAGTCGAATAGTTAGGAGACATGTATGTACATGAGATAGTTTCTTTTAGAAAGGTGGAATGGATCATAGTTCCAGTCATCGACCAATTTTTGAAATATAAATTATGGAATTGATTGTAGAAGGATCTTCGTAAATATTTTTTATTGGGTATGTTTTTTCACACAAAAATAATTGGGTGGTTGGAGAATACTAAACAGATTCTTGATTTTATGCATTGGGTGCGTGTCCTATACATCAGAGGGTCAAGGGAAAAGAACATATAATTGGTGTAGATTTCCTTTAACTCCAGCTACTAGGAAATGAGACAACTGCAACCATGTGTATAACTTTATGGTTTCCATGCAGATCATATCTAGGATTAATGGAGGTAGTTCAGTCAGATATATTGGGACTATGACTCTTGCAGGAGACATTAGATCAGGTTTAGTTGATTAAAAAATATATGGCTACAACTAAAATAGGAATAATTTATATAAATATCAAAATTCATGAACCTGCGAGTTTAAAGAGGGTGGAAATTAATTCCTTCACTTGTCACCTATATTGGGTCACAATATGATACATAAAATGGGAATTTTTTATTCTATGTTTGTTGGAACATTTATTGTTATTTAGAGAATAAAACTAGTAGCTAATTGATTTTCAATTCCACATAGGTATACAACGATGCATATTTTTTCCTGGTGTCATATCATTGGTGGTATCACCCTTATCATTATCATGTGATCGATGTGGATGATGTTCAAATTGAGACTGATGTGTCCTTTAAGGAGCATCTGACACATGTGTAGGATCATTGTGCAGAAATTCTATGAGGAAAGACCACACATATTTTTTAAATACTATGGAAGCATGGGAATGTTTAATAGGTAACAAGTGTGAGGGAATTAGATAGGAGGGCCCAATGGTATGATTTTTTTGTATGTAATCATTGAGACGTGTATCAATATTTGTCAATAATGTGATATTATATTGTGGGGATATTATAAGATCCCATAATTTTCCAATGATGTCTTGAGAAAATTTATAGGAACCCCTTTTCATTAGATTGAGAATGTTTTCTTTGGGTTTTATCATTGGAAAAGTTGTTAAAAATTAGTTGATTTTGGATGTAAGAGGGGCATGGAACCATTGGGTATTGGTTTTCCCAAAACGTTATAATGATATATAAAACCATGAGAACTTAGGGAGAGGGTGTTCCAAAGGATGGAACACGGTTTAGACAACTTTTCTCCCTCTTATGAGTGAAAACATGAAATCCATAGGTGTGGCTTACTATTTGGATCGAAAGTTAGGGGATACTATATACATTGTTTAGGAAACTGTGTCCACATTATTTGAAACACAAAAAAATTACATTAAAAATACCTTAACCCTAACAGTTCACCCTAAATAGACCCTTACTTGGACATAAACAATTTTTAAAAAGTACTCTCCCATATTGATTAATATTCCATCCAGACACCATTATTGATGAATCAAATCCTTGATTGAATATGTACTCCACCCCATGTATGATAATCAAACCCTAATTGGATTCTATTCAACTGCCAACATTCTCTAAACCATTTAATAGATATTTTCCACAATTTTTGATGCATATATATCTTTGTTTTGCTGACACAGTCCATTTTATATTGGATCTATGTTTGGTATCTAGATACATTATTCAATGTACAATTGAATGATCCTCTTCAATTGGGTATTTCTGTTGGAGGGTCTCCATCAATCATCTCAAGGTATGTAGTCTACTATTAAATTCACAAAGTCTTAATTTATGTTACTTATATGTAATTGAGAAATTTCCATTTAATTTTTATCAATTGATTCTTGAATTGAATTAATGATTTTTTTTAATTAATTATGTAATGTCTTTTTAAATTAATTTATTTGTTGTTTTATAAAATCATTTAATCAAAGGGACTTTTTAATTATATAATTTCCTTGATATTTGAATATATTTATTTTAATTTCCCTAATAAATAAAATAGGGTCCAATTTGGTCTAAATAGAAATGGGTGGAATTAAATTATTTAATTAGTTAAATAAATAATGAGATATTGATATTTTGGAATATGATTAATAATTAATTAAATTAATTAATGGGGTATTGAGATTGTGGTATTGGATTAATGAAATTGTGAATTATTTAGTTATTTATCCTATGGAATTCTAGGACCCTCATGTTGTGCATAGATTTTCATAAACTATAAGGGATTTGTCAAATGATGATATCATAAATATGTTGTATATTTAAATACTTATGATGTTGAATTATAGAAATGATGTATTCTATCAAACGTTTTTTCCAACCCATGTGGACAGCAATATAGACTGAACCTCATTATGAAACGTCTATCATGTCTCTAATGGAGAGAACCTAAATGATTCATTGTGACTTCTACCAGACTATATTGATTGTATTAATCATTTCAATCAACTCAATTTGACTGTCTCACATGCAAGATAGAGAATACAACTAGATGAAAGATGAAATGGTAAAAGAGGGGGATCCTGGAAATAAGTACAATGTGGACCTTCAGAGATCTGAACTATGTCCCATCAACAGTTAATGTTGACATGTGGGGGGTCACACATATCTTTTTAACCACCCTTGAAATTTCTAATCTTGTCTACTTATCTCGTTATTAATAAAATTTTATAGATGGATTTTTTGAAATCCTCGAACATATTGGAAAAATGAGGGACCATGTTGTTGGGATAAATTGTAATTTTATTCCATGATGTTAATATTGATAAAAGGATTAATGTTTAATAACCTTTATTTATGTGGTATATGGGAGTTTTTTTTATATTTTACATGTGTGTGATTTTTTGGGAAAATATTTTGGTTCATGCTTTGAGGACCAAAATACGAATATGTGATTACTATTGAATGGGATAGGGACTGAGGCTCCAAATACCCCATTGTTTTAATAAGTGTGAGACAGGGAATGAGGTTATAATTTACCATATGAGATAGAAAATTTGGGACAAGATCTGGGGATCCACAATCCATGATTCATTACGTTGTGGGATAGGATATTGGGGCTAAAAATACCCACATGGTATTAAAAACGATGTTTTATACCCATGAGATTGGAATTGGACTCTGGTACCAATCTTCCATGGTATGATATGAAATTGAATATTAACTAACGATCATTTTATTATGTGATGTGATATATCTTTGGGATTGATCATGTTGTGGCATGGGATGATACATGTGGTAAAGCTAGGTGTGTCCTCAGGAACCTGTGGTTTAATATAGATTATTTAAAGATCAAAAAATGTTACAACTATAAAAATATTCATTGAAATTTATTTTTTGTAAAAATTAATACACTATTGTTTAATGGATATTGTTTTCTATGTCGTTGGTTGTGACCTACTGAGTTTTATTCACTCCCTAATCGGGCTTCCGAATTGGTACCAAAATAGATTTCATGTATGTATGAAAGGATATGGGAAATAGACTCATGTTAGATGATTTATTTGGAATGGATCATGGACTAGGGAACGGGACATAGTGTAGGGCCCCACATGGTACTTCCATTTTGTTTTTATTTTCGTTTTCCATTTGACAGTTGATAGGTTTTTTGCAAGACCTAACATTTATTATACTATTGGGTGATCTATTCCTACTTCATTTATCTAGTGATATTGGTATTATTATGGGTATGTTTATATCATTTTTTTGTTCTTATATATTTTTTATATTGTGATACTTTTATAAATATTGTATTGTCTCCCCATGATTAATATTAAACCATCATTATTAGTCGGCAACCTCTACCGTACTAGGAGGCACTCCTCTGGTCATGTGACTGGCCATCTCAGACACAGGTGTGAGGTACAAGGTTCGGGACATTTCAAAATGGAATTTGAAATATGGGATCCCTATTTGATATCATAATATTTTATTTTTTCCAATTATGTTCAACTAATATGATTACCTATACAAATATTATAATTAGTAAAGACTAATTACCGCTATTAAGGTGAATATATATCTAACAAGGGGATACCCTAAAATTATAATGGGTAATATGAACTATACACATTTATATAACCATTTGGATTGTTTTAAATAGATTTTATCATTTCTAATTCCATGAATTATCCCTTTTGGATCCTTCTGTAATTTGAAATTTATGGTTATTACTATTTATTTTTTACAATTAATAGTATTCCACCCACCTCGCTTATAAGAGGCCACACACTCTCATATCCACTTCACAAATCCAATAAAATTTTTATTGGAAAATACCTACAAAAATGTCATCCATAATTTCGTCCTCTAATAATATATTCCTTATTTTTATCCCAAATCTACCCTTAGATGGAATTTGGAGAAAACCAATAGAATTTATCAGAAGAAGAGATAACATCCCAAACCAATTGTTTTATTTTATTTAATCCTACATCCATTAAAAATATTATCAAATAACTATAATAGAATAATATCATTATAATATATCTAAATAGATGGTATTATACTATGGTAATATAATACATCCATCTATGATTCCCTCAAATGGGAATTGGTAATATCACACGAGTGTCTAGCGGACAACCACCTTTAAAACTGATGAGGAAATTTTTCAGAAAAACCTATCATGGGGGGATACGATGAAAGATAATATATATTTATATATATTATATTTTTAATATAAATATTATTCTATAATTACATCATCTTATATACCTTTATCCATTTCACTTGGTGAGGGAGGAGATATCGTCGTTCCAATGTATACAAGACTACTACCTCATGAAGCGATGTAATTTATTTTTCACTATCTCAAAGATTGTAATGTAAATAGGTTCAATTAATAGAATATATGTTATACATTTTAAAATATATATTTATTAAAATCCTAATATATTAGTTACTGATCATTCATTTCAGAGAACATTAAAATGGAAACAATGTTTATGTGTTGGTATGTTGTACTACCTCCATGATCAATTTATTTAATTATATATATATCATTTATTAATTAAAATAAATATAAATATAGTGAATATATTTTATATTTATTTAATTTTTATAATTATTGATATTATTTTTTCAGGAGCATTTTATGAGGAATAAAAAATACAAATTCAAAACATACATGTAAAACAAAGTGTTTGTTACTAAAATCATGACTCAAACATGGAATTACTAATAAAGGATTAATAAACAGTACTACGAGAATAAAATATTATATTATATATGAAAACTATTTCTATAATATATCTATTATAAAGTTATATTTATTAAAAACATATGTTAAAATATGTACAATGGATATCGGGACATACGGTAGGAGATTTATATCTCACATTATACATCTATGAGACACGTTTCATGTTGAATACATGTTTATTTAATGTGGTATATAGAATTCCAATTAATTAATTATGTAATTATTTTCTAGAGAAATATTTTTCTATATATACCCTTTTTAATATCTCTTTTTTGGATAATTATTTTTCAAACGTTTCAAAGTAGGTAAGGGATTTTTCTCTCTCTTTCAATTCATTGATATAGATGTTATGTTATGAACATAACATCTTTAATTAAATATATATAATTCTTATTAGAATATAATAGAAGTGATTATTTATTCCTCGTTGTATTTATTTTTTGATTTAGTTTTATTATTTCACAGGGATTACGAATCAAAAGTACAAAAGTGGTAAGTGGTTTATGATAGAATATCACTGTCTATCAGGATTAATTATGATTATTCCTCTAATGAGAAAATTTTAAGATACAACACTAATGGAAATAAATAATTTTATTCTTATCAATTAATTTAATTATAATAATTATTTTAACATCATTTAACAATATTTATTTTCTCAATATTTAAAAATAATGTCTTTATGAAAACTAATCTATATTTATGTGATCGATAGAAAAAACTTTTTCATTCCATATCAACTGTTTATTAAAATATTTTGATAATTTTTAAATCGTTAAATATTATTTTTTAATATAAATATTCAGAAATTTTTATTTATAAAAAATTATTTAAATCGAAATAGTACTTCATTTAATAAAATATGGTTTATAATTTTTTTACTGAAAATGTGAAATGAGTAATTGTTTTGACATGTATGACATGTTCAAAATTTATTCAATCAATACCAATAAATGGTTTAAAAAATCCTATACTAGATTCAATGTTCATTTTCATGTAAATTTATTTCAAATTGTTTTTATTAATTTTTTGTTAATTTTAATTTTGATAGGGTGGTTTTTTTAATAAATGTTTTAAATGATCATTATGACTTCCTGTATATGCTCAATGGTTGTTTTCCAAAAAAAGTTGTTTGAAAATTTCTTATTAAAAAAAGGTAATTCATATTGGGATGTTTATTTTCATGAAGAAATGTTCCATGTATATTTCAAAATCATTTTTAATCTATGATGACATTGTTTGATGTTAGATATGCTTTACATGGGATAAGATTGTATTATACCTTCTATTCAATTTCTATAGATGGTTATTGATTATGGTGATGAGTGTTTGATTAAAAAAATTATTTTCCATGTGTAATGACATGATGAATGTTTTATCATCATGTGGATCTCATATGTATGGATTATGTGGTTAGGGGACCTATTTATCCCTCCAATTCATTGTGTAAATATGGGTATCTCATTAGTATGAATGTTATTTACAAACCTGATTACATATTCATAATGTTATGAATGAACTTAACTAAATTTTTTCAATGTTATTTGTGAACCAGATTACATTATGAAATTATTATGTAATGATCTAGATTTCATATAAATAATTTTTTTCTATTCACCTAGTTACATGTAAATAAGTTTATGTGGGCTTATGATTTCATGTCATTAACATGATGTGTGAATATATTTCTATTTTGAACATTTTCCCAATTTTATAAGCTTATGTTTACACAACAACACTATATATTAATCCAATAGTATGTTCTTGTGGATTATGTTCTTTTATTACATTATGATTAATTTCTTCTAAACTACCATGATTTTTGAAATGACTTTGTTTATGATCTATGATATGTAGTGTATGGTTTAAACACGTTATTCTCTTATTCTCATCTATTATTACTCATTTTATAATGATATCTCTCTTATTTACAATTATTGGGCTTCTGATTTTAACATGACTTATGTTTTCCCGCATTTTATAATGATTTTAATGATTTATGTTATTTTAATGAAGGGTACATTGTACAGATATTTAATTAGGGGGTGTTTTAGCTCGTATATAGAACAGTTCGTTAAATGTCCATGTTTTCCTATGGTAATATAACTAAATAATCTTGGAGTGGGGTTTTTATCTTATGTAATGAATACTAAAATATTACGTTTTAATATTAATATATGAGATGTCACGACCCCACCAAGGACCGGGCTTGAGCCACAACTGCCCAAAGCCCACCTCTATTGCCCGGGGGCTGGCGACTAGCATCAATGGAATAAAAAACAAGAGGAGGCCTTTTCCTAGGAACCAATACAGACACACACAGCCAACTCAATTCAAAATTGAAGAAGGAAAGTAACAAAATATGACAAAAAAATATAAATAATCCAAACATGCATGATCTACTAAATAGTACAAGTACAATATAGTAAACCGAAAAGGGGAAAAGGAAAAATACATGCCCAACTGTAAAAGTTCCACAAATAGGATGTAATTGAAATGTAAAAAGATGATAGAGGCATAATCATGGAACCCAAGGTACAACCACCGAACACAATCAAAGAACATGTATCCATATGCTCCTCTAATTTCATGATCCACCTATTCGTCGTCTGTATAAGGCACGACACATGCAGAAAAATCCCATGCATGAGTGAGTATAAAAATATTCAGTACGATGCCCCGAAAAGGTGAGGGGCACTGTAAATGGATACATTGAAAAGGAATGTATTAGATATTACAAGGTACTTTAAATGATGTATTGCTCAACACAACAGGTTAATGATCTATGCTCATCCATAAAAAAAAGTGATAAAAATGTCATAAGATGAACTTTTCGTCGTGTATTTACTAACTCTAGTATGAGATTACATTCATCCAACCACGAGAAGCTAGACACAGATGTAATATGGTATACCATGTTCATATTCTCCTATTCCAGAAGAAGAGTTTCTAAAACCCAATGAGTGGTCCCCAAAAATAGTATAAATAAATAAATATATTTTCTCAGTCATTGAAATCCATGTAAGGGAGTAAGAGGATCTCCATCTCACATATCAGCCCAAGAATGCGAGTAGCCAATTATTCCGACTACAACTGTGTGATTTATCATAGGTACCATCAGAGTTAATGAAATTTGTATAAAAAAATATGATGGGCACACATATTTTGTTGTCAAACTGATGGGCGAAAACATACCATTACTGATAGGCCTTATAAAAACTGCACCAGATAACCAAACATATATAGCACATCTGTGATACATGGAAAAAAATACCGAATATTGAATATTCATTCAACATAAATGAACATCTGATTGAAATGATGTATATCACTACATTGTGCTTGAATGGTGTCGTTTGTGGCCCATGCCTTGGTCTTGAAATAATTATTGGAGTCACGCCATCGCAACCCTCACATAAAATTGCATGATATGGAGTACACATTTGTCCAAAATGGATATCCAATGGAAAAGTTTCATTTCACAGCAACACATGTTATTCGTACATTGTGGGGCATGAACCTCAATCTCGATATAAATAACTTAAATCAGTCATAATAAAATCTTCATAATTTCCAGATCATAACGTTCCCGACATGTCACCAATCCGATTTCGTGTGCAAGAGTTATGAAATAAAAAATATTCTTCAACAATGATATTATTATTAATAGTTTCGTAGTCCTACGTAATGAACCCGAATTTAATATTCAACATTGGAGTTGAATCAACCATCTTAATTCGAGAGTCACTCTTCCGCTGACGGTTTTTCAAACTGATGTCGCATGGAGGAGTTACAAACGAATTATGGTTTGACGAGAAAAAATGATAATAATAATATTTTCTTATTATTATTTAAAATTTACCTTTTAAATCTTCATATACATGATAAACCACGAACAACCAAAATAACTACCTCTTGTTATTTGGACTCCATGCCTGGCACGCCCCCACTTGTCGATACTTTTTTTTGTTTTTATTATTACTGTATTCCTTTTTTTAACTAATTACTTTCTACTTCCACGATTTGAACCCCCTATAAACCCTAACTCCAAGGCATCAGTCTTGCTAAAACACAAAATTACATGCCCCTTCTTGCACCACCTTGTAGATGAATCGGAAATCCACCACACATTGACTTCGCACATCATGGACATCCAAGGATCATGACAACCTTGCCCTCAAACCTCTCCCACTGGTGTTGGTCACTGTTTCCTCCTCTACCATGCCTGAAACCACCAGCTAATAGATCTATCATAGTTGGGTATATCTCCACCATTTCTCATTAACATGATCTTCTCGGGGAACACTATATGATTATGACACCTCCATTTTTCCATACCACATACTGAAACTCTCAATGTGTTCTTGGATCTATTCCCAATTTCCCATCAAACTGCATCACACCTCGATCAATCACTTATCAGTGTCATCAGAATTGATTTGATGGCTCAAGGATCAGTTTCACATCGGGTGTTTACTGAAGATCCGACCATAATAAAGGAAAATGAGGAATAGATGTAGAACAGTGAACAAAATATTTATTAAGAAACATGAAAACAATACTCGATTATTATTTGGTTTAATATTGGTTTTTTTCCATTAGAATGATGAATGAATAACAATAATAATAATTAATAAATTGATAATGGAAATATATTTCAATTTATGGGATTTTTCAAGGAGGAAAATTAATGAACAGAAAATCAATATTTGAAAAGATTAATCAGAGGAATAAAAACAATAAAGACGCGTCCTACATGGAGATTTGATAGATCGATGGTGAGAACACATTCGACGAGCTCTGTTGCGTTCATTGTTCTTCGACCTTCTTAATCCCAGGATTTGTCGTTCGTTATTTTTTGTTCTTCAACAGGGAGGATAAAAAAGAAAGAGGGTTTTTTATTCATTGGGGAAAGCACAATGGTGAGAGAAATATTCTATAATATGAATTTATACCCATAATATAGGTTTTCAGAATTTCTATTAATTGATTAATTTAATTAACTAAATTACATAAAATAATTCTCCAATGAGAAATGGGTTTAAACATCCCACGCCGACTCATTTTATGTTTCTCCTAGGGTAAACACCATTTTTCAGACCCAATTGTGGCCTCATATTTCTAATATGAGCTACCATTTAATAGATATCTAATTTTAAACATTTGTGTTGTATAAAAACAGTTATCATTTTTATATAATTAATTCTGGGCCTACTAGTCATCAGAATCATATGTTTTCTCAGTACCAGGATCTAGAATAATATTTTTATATATTTAAAAGTCTTAATAGGAATAAATGGGTAACTTCACCATTCTCTCCTTCAAAAATTTCATCCCTGGTAAGCGAAACTAAAGAACAACTCAGAAAACAGATCCCGCACATGGCTTACCCTCTTCCTAGGAAAACTCTAAATTTCTGTGCTTCAAACTAATATGGACCAAATAGATGGTCCACCCTAAAAAGGTTTTCTTTATTTTATGACTTGTGTAGAAACATATATGTATCAACACATATCTGACACGTGGGGGATGTCGTGCGGATTATCTAGCTATTTGGGGTTGTGAAATGTAGTAGAAATCCTCACAATGTCCTTGCATTGTCTGCATATGATGTTGATCATTCAATGTACCAATGAACATGGTAGGTGAGTGAACTCATCCAACCACAAAAGGCTAAACATGGAAATCACATGACATACCCCGCATGTCTTTGGACCTCTTAGTAGAAGAGTAGCCCCAAACCAGACTCTCCATCATACCAACTAGAGTAATTCAATGAAAAATGAGGTCAAGCAATAAAACTCAATTGTCAATGATTGTACCTTCTACGAAACACCATCACAAAACCTTTCCCTAAACTCACAAGTCAAAGGGACTTATCCACTACTCCACATTCATTGGAAATTACATTGGAAAACATTGACGCACCGAATCACCCTGATAAAACCTCAATCATAGAGCAACGATAAAAGATAACTTCACACAATGTCTAACATGTTCTACTGTAAAAAGAATAAACGATTCAAGGAACACCTTTTATAGTATCATTCCCATTAGGATCGTAGATTCCCATTGCATAAAAATGGTTGTGGACCTAGCTACCAGCTTAGTGGTCCTGATGTGGGCCGCCTGGTGGTGGTAGAAAGACCCCATAACGTCACCACCCATCTCTATCTCCTATTCAAGAACAACAACCCTCGGTACCACCATGATCACAATGATGTCTCTACCATGGTGATCCACCTATTTCCTACATGAGAATCGCATCACCTGGTGAGGCACTCTCATGCAATGTAACCTCATTTGTCATATGCATAACACCATCACTCTTCAGGTTGTCAATGCGCTCTATATCGCCTTAGCCCAATATGACTTTGTTCCTTATACTGATCATGAATATATAACCTCTATCAATATCTTGTCGAGTAATGTCATCTATCTATGGTAGATTTCTCATATCTATTGCGCCATCTTCCATAATCTATTGTGTGTCGTTACAGGAGGCTCTCTGTCACCATCACCTTCCCCAGCACAGCGACCTAAGTAGGTATAGACAAGGGTACTATGATCACATGGATTTCCCTTTGGAGAACCCTCTAAAACATCTATTCTTGGAATTAATTGTTACTGATCATGTCTAGAGATGAGTGTTCATGGTCTATGAACCTAGTCGCATTCTCATTCACTATCATCCCTCCCAGCCATAACATAAGGTGATCTTGGAGTCGAATGGAGTAGATGATGTAGGAAAAGAACTCCTCATGAAACAACTACTAGAAGTATTCATATGATAGTTCCGACTCATTGTGTATATGTGTAACCTAACTCCACAAACATCCAAATACTCCATGGAAAAGGATGAATTCCAAAGCCACCACATGATCCATCAGTTTCCATGCATGCTTGGATAGCTGGACGACCGACTCTAGAAAAATATCTACTATATATGGATCTGGATTACCATAGAACCTCAATGGTCTCTAATGCTAGAATTTTCAATGTGTGCTCATCCTACACTCATCCACATCTAGCACTACAAGGGCTATCGACTACTCAATAGGTGGAGGTGATGATACCTTCCCCTAAAGAGGAAAGGGGTCGGAGGATGGGTCTTTAACTGAGGCCGCATTTCTCACAGAATCATTGTAACAATCCATAGCTAGCATCCTAGATGTTTATCGTCACAGAGACATCCTATTATTATTAAATAGTACTGTGGTAAAATGATCACATATATATATATATATTTATATATCAACATATGTTAGTTTCTTATTCAAGAAGAATAGTAAAAGACATAAAAATATATGATGTGTGTACCATTGTTTCCTGCAACATAGTCTCACGGTGCAGAGTCTACAAGTAGGTAATCAAGGACCTGTTGAATGGATACATCAGCCTACCATACAATCACTAGACTCCATGTCCAGAGAGCTGCTATTAACACACATCGACACTATTTCCCTAAATCCAATCATTAATTTGATGGGAAAATGTCTGAACAATGTCCTAAGGAATGAACAACCTTGGATACCAATTTGTGATGACCATACCCATGTCGAGGCTCCAGCCGCAACAACCCCAAGCTCTTCTCCAGATTCTCGTGATAGAGACTACTGAAAAATGCAAAATAAAATCCGGTAAGCCTTTGACTATGATCCTATATAATTAATCAAACGTAACCAAATCAACGAAAATATACCGAGGAAAAGGAAATATAGTTGCAAAATTGCTATAAATAAACCAAACATGCATAAACCACTAAACGGTACATGTAATGTAGAGTAAAATGAATGGGTATAAAAAGAGAAATACCCACCAAAACTAAAATGTTCCAAAACCAGGAAGTAACTAAAAAGTAAATTGTTAAGAGATCCCTGCTCCTTGAAACTACACTATGACCATTGTATGTGGTCCAAGAACCCGTATCCATGTTCCCCTCTAATGACATAATCAACATGTACGTCATATGTATAGGGCACAAAATGTGTGGCCAAAGCCCATGCATGGGTGAGTATAAAAATACTAAGTATGATGCCCTGATAAGGAAAAGGGGGTGCCATAAGTGATACTCTGATAAGGAAATAAGTTGATAGGACAAGGTATATTAACAGGAGTACATGTCAACCCATCAAGATAGTTATGTTAGATCATCAAAAAAAGGAGCTAGAAATATTTAGAAGATTATCTTCTCATATAGTCTTTGCAACTATAGTAGGAATGTAGACTCATCCAACAATGAGAATCTAGACATAGAAATCAGGTGGCATAGTCAGAGATTCTTCACCACGATTGGAAGGATAGTAGCTAAAAACCTAGTATTGGGAACTGAAAATAGGATATATATATATATATATATATATATATATATATATTCTCCCAGTCAAATAAAATATGAGGGAGTAATTTGATCTCTATCTCATATATCAGCCAATGAATGTGAGTAGCAAAATGTTCCAAGTAAAACACAGTCTACAAAGCCCAAAATATCATGTGTCTACATAGGATTCCCATGTGTAAGGGTCTCAAATAACCTCACTTCTATATTATCCACTTTGGGAATCATTGACTCGACCACATGATTTTAGGTCTCATTAGAAGAATGCGTCTCAATGGGGAAAAGTACCGTATTTCTCATGAGTCCTTGGGTAATTCAAACCACATCGCGACACTATGTCACATAGTCTAGGGTCTTCTCTAAACCATCAGTGACTACTCTATCCATCCCAGTGGGATGGTCATCTAGTTGTATCCTTTAGGACTATGTTCTGGGTCATCCAGCTATCTCCTCTAGGACTACACTTAGGGTGATCCCCGTATCACCTCAGGGACCACTGTATAGGTTATACCAATTTATCCTTGGGGACTACGCTGCTCAGACCAATGGGTGGGTCGGAATGGAACTGCAGTAGACATTACTACTATATGGTACCTTTCATGAATCACTGAGGAACACTGGAAATCCCTATAGGATGGTACCTCTCAGAAATCATGCCACGGCAGTCATCGGGTGTCTCCATGGATAAGCATCGTAGCCTGATCATCTTGAATCATATCTCACAATCTAATACGGATGGATGAATAAAATTATACTATAAAAAACTCTTAGGATAACATACTCATATTCCAAATTCCAGGTAGAAAATAAAGAGATAGAACAGATATAAGATTTGTAATGTGGTGCATGATGGGTCTGGGGCCCACATGTCATATGGACCTGACTCTTTGCCTAGCTATGAAGCTATGAATACTCATGTACTATAATAAAAATCACGTACAACTTGGAGATATAGTTTACTCCCAATTTACATTTCAACTCCATCCAATTTGATGATGAGAATGCATCTCTCGTTGTTAAACCGAACTATGAAAACGTACTTTTATTAGCTGGCCTCCACAAATGGAACTAGCCAACCAAATAGATGACACCTTTGTGATCTTTAGAGGTCAACGCACATGATTTACTATTCATTCTCCCTGAACATACATCCAATGGAAATGTCATATAGCGCAGTATTGCACTTCAATGGCTTTATGCAGTGGCCACACATTGGTCATGAAAAAATTATATGGATCACTCCATTGAGATTCTAACTGAAAAACACTATAGATGGACTACTCATTTCCCCAAAATGGGTTCGTGGTGAAAAAATTTCATTTCACTAAAACACGTGTGAACCGAGCCTCATGGGGTCGTTCATCGATCTCGATTTAAATACTAGAAATTGGAAATGAAACGTCCTTCTTAATTTCATGATCACAACGCCATTGGCGGCTCGTCAATCAGATATAGTATGGAAGAGTTACGATATTATAAAAATTCCAAAACAATATTATTATTATTATTGATGGGTGATTCATGGACCCGGGACAAATACCAGAATTCAATATTCAGAATTATACTAGAATTGACCATTTAGTCCTACGGTCACTCTACCTTCGACTGTTCGTCAAACTGAGGTCGCACATACGGTTTACTAACAAATTATGTTTTGAAGAACAAAAGTAATAAAATTATTATTATATTATTATTATATATAATTTACTTGTTTATGTAGTCATATACAAGATATACCATGCACCACAAAAATAGGCTCCTCCCAATGCTTTGACTCCATGACCAAAAATCCACCACTCTAAAATCTTTTTATTATTTTTACTATTATTTCATTTTTTCCCTAATTTCATTCTTATTCAATGATTTTCACCCTGTGTAAACCCTAACATAAAGTTGTCGGTCATGCTCAAAAACAGAAGAAAAAGCCCCAAATCAAACCACCCTATAGCCGAACCGGAATGCTGCCACACCTCTGCCTCACACATCATGGCGATCTACGGACTGTGACTACCTAGCCATCGAACATTGACCACCGGTTTCAATCACAGTAACCACCTTTAATGCTCTCGGCATTGCTAGATACTTGATCTACAATCATTATCTAGAACTCCACTAGATCCCTTTTACAGGATCTTTATAGTGAACACTCTCTGAGTATCACACCTCTATTGTTCCCAACCGCATTCTGTAACTTTCATTATTGTCTTGGATCCATTTCTAATATCCTGTCAAACCACATCACACCATGATCGATAACAATTCCCTATCCTCGTTAACAATATGATTTTTCTAGGATTATTTTCACATCGGTTATTTATCGAAACACCAACCATAATAAATAATGACGATAAAAGAATGAATAATGGAGAAAAAATCATTATTATCAAACTGGATGAATAAACTCGACTATTATTCAGGTTAGTATTGGGTTTTATCCATTACAATTATGAACAGAGAACAATAACAATAAATAAAAAAATGATAACAGTAGTTTATTTCAATTTCAAGGAACACACAAGGGAGAAGATTGATGAATAGAAAATCAATATGCTCAATGTTTAATCAGAGGCGTACAAAACCAACAAAAAGCCCTACCTAAAAATTGGATCGATCATTGGTGAGAAAGTATTCAACGAGCATCGTTGCGTTCTTCGTTCTATGGCACACCTTGATCCTAGTATTTGTCATTCATTATTCTTTGTTCTTAAATGGGGAGGAGAGGAGAGTAAGTGGGTTTTTCATCATTGAATAAAGTGCAATTGTGAGTCAAATAGTATAAAATATGAATTTATACCCAATATCTAGAATTAGAGAAATTTTAATTAATTTATTGATATAATTAAATATATCGCATAAATTACTCTTCCAACGAGATAGGTTTTTGAATCTCCCACACCAACTCATTTTTTTCACACATATGATGAAAAACACGTTTCAGATCCAACTGTCCCCTCATATTTATGATATGATCAACCGTTTAAGATATATCCCATTTTGACCTGTTCATAGTATAAAAATAGATAATATTTTTATAAAATTAATCCAGGGCACCGAAGGCTCAGAATTAAACATCATATCAACTCCTAGATCTGGAGTAATATATCAAAATATTTTAATGTATTATTAGGAAAAAACAGGTCTATATATGGGATATTTGATTCATTACATGAATTTTCTTCTTGAGGTATTATAAAGTTAATACGAAGATATATATATAGAATTTATTATAGTCCATCCCATGTTTGTGGGAAAGAAAAATGAAATTTGGATAATTGTTGAACATATAATTTTTTAGCACACATTCATTCAATGTTAGTGCATATTTTGGTTATGATATTTGGGATGAGTACAAATATGAGATATGATGGATTTATGGGGTACGATCAAGAATTGTCACAGACCATGGTGTTCATTTCATGACATAGGAGTGGAGGGGTTTGAAGGATGATTTTAGTACCTAGTAAATGAAAATTAAACATTTCACCCCATCAAAGATAGCTAGAATGAGTACCAAGACATTATTATATTGGGTGTTCTGATATAATTTTCATTATAATTCATTAGTAGCATAGAGGATCACCTTCTATTAGTGACGATCGATTATAATAGAAAATATATATTCTATTTTAATGAATCATTTTGTGGAAATATACTGGAGACCTCCAGGTCACCATTTTGTTGTACAAAAAATGTCATGACATCACGTATTGATCCAAACCTAGGACACACAATGATAGAGACAAATCTGATGATCATGAAGCAATAAAGGACAATCAAATGTTGATATAAATTTTACATGATTCTTTATTGTGGGCCATTGTAGTTCAACCAGGGAGAACATATTTTCCTGAATGTATCAAATTAAAGATGACTATATATATTTCTTTTGTTGAATAAAGTCATCTATTAGGTTTATCATGAAATTATATGTCACATGGAGGTTCCAAACTTGTTATTATATCTTGTTAATTGTTCCATAGCCTTACTTAGTTGATAATTTCGTCCATGATTCATAGATGATGATATATGTGCAACATCCATCAAATTTTAATAGTTGGGGAAATAAATACATCGAGTTTGGATCAAACATCATAGAATTACCAGTAAAAATCAAAGAATAATAGGAGTGGAAAATATGTAGAATAACGATCCTTTTGAGAGAGTCATTTTTTATTATAGTAATATAAAAAGGATATCATGAGAGAATGAGGCCCGTATATGGGATTATTAAACACACATATCTAGGTAGAATGTGCATTTTGGGTATGAAAATACATATGGAGTGTGTAATTTAGGAACATGGTATTTTATATTTTCCTTGTTTAATATAAATATTTCTATTTTTCCATATAGGCATCATTGTGTTTGGGTGTATCAGGTCCATAGAAATTAATATATTAACCTATTGATTTATATTATATACGTTTCCAAATTTATTCATATTATATTGGTATCAAATTTACTGGGACCTCAAATCGTAAAATTGGGGCAAAGGTTGATTCTATATTGTAGGGCTTACCCAAAGCACAACATAGAGTTAGTCCATATCATGTGTTCAGTTAAATGAAAATATTTTCATGCATGCAAAATAAATTAAATGAGTAATTTATTTTATTGATTTATGTTATAAAATAACCAAAATTAAATCTCATATAATAATATATGATGATGATAATTTCATTTAGGTTTGATTCAGAACCCCAGAAAATATTTGAGGAGTAATGATTTTTTATTGGAAAAATATAGAATGAGGGTCGACAATGAAAATTAATTAGATAAATAATATGGATATCTAGGTATCAACACTATTTTCTTCATCACATGAATATTTATTAATGAACATTAATAAATAAATTATTGTTTTATAACACATTATATTATGGTTCTCTACCCAATGAATTATTCTTTTTTCTTGTCTTTCTCGTATCATATAATTTTATAATGTTTGTTGTTCAATACATTATCTTGATTCATAAATATTGTTTTGGATGTAAATTTATCATTTTATGATGCTCTATTTTCAACCTTGTTTAATTTTATGAAATCATATTATCGTACGTCACTCAAATAGAAAAATGTTTTTACACTTAAATATTATGATTTTCCCAAACCTTTTTTTGTTCTTCACTATTGGCCAATGGGGTCACAATTTGACATCATTAGCACCGATTCGAGCATGTAAGACCGCCAGATTCATGGTGGATTTTTGGTAGTTATGGATATTTGAGTTTTTATAATTATTCATTATTTTTTGTAGGGTTAACATGTTGGAGTCATATATTCTGGACATGATAAAATGTTACTATTAATGGGGGAGGTGATGTAGTGTGGTTAATCTATTGGGATAATCATAATAAAATTTGGGTGGCAATAATTTAGATACTGATGTTTATTTTGGCCCATTAAATTCCATTTTATATCCATATGGTAGATTTTGTGGAATATACCATAGTGAAGGATGTCTGGGGGGACAAGAATGAAGTGTTTTTTTATATTAGGGAAATCATGTCATACATGGCTTATAATATTATAATTCTAGTTGTGTATTTTATATATTGCAGCTTCATGGGGTTCGGGTAAAATTAAATATCACATGATATGTATGCCCCATACAATTATTTTGACCTAGAGTTTCAAAAAATGTACCCAAGTGGTAAAATATAATGATTTCATCCCGAATAAATGGAACATCACGAGTACACGAGCATGAACATTTCATCAGAAACAACCGGTTTACAAGAACATGGATACTGTACACCAACATAATATATTATTATTGTCATAGACAAATTATAATAGCACATGATGAGGTATAGGGATACAGGAAGAAGGATACCAATATACCATGGGGGTGAAAAGACATATCATGAATATAATATAAATTCCTTGTAAAATTTCACAAGATCATACACCGTACGTGTATTCTACTTCAGAAATTTTATTAGGGTCAACGAGCGGCGAACCTTTAAATTTTCCTCATGTATAAATGTATGATAACCTATATTTTTAATTAATGATACAACACATGGTGATACAATGACGATGCTAAAATAAATTATACATGTCTTATGGAAGTGATTATCTATGAGCATTAATGACATAATAGTGTGGAAAATCCACATTCAAAAATGATTTCCGTTACACCGTACTATTTACACATGTAAATTATTGTAACACCCTGACCCCAGTTTCCCAGAGTCGGTGAATTATTACGTAACATTAGCATGATCACAAAAGATCATGTCTCGAAAGACCGATTAGTTTAGTATCCTTGGAAACACTAGATATATTCATAAGTCTTACATTACATCATAATGTAAAAAAAACTATTACAACTTCTTGTCTTCATATCCCCTCATACTATCCCTCCAGGTCATTCATAAAATACTTCTTCACATCCTAGAAAAATCAAAACATTGAAAGGGGTGAGCTTATATTCTCAGTAAGGATAACAATATAGTGTAAAAATTTATAAATAAACATTGACATTTAAGGAAATGTATTATTGAATCAAAAGCCTTTTGAACTTTAACATCAGCATAATATGGAAAAATAAAATTAAATAATTCCATTTACTTATTCACGTGGATATTGTACTAGTCGAATAATCACATTCAATATCAAAAACCACTTTCATAATGATGTAATGCATAATGCCAAACTATCATAACCATGTAACCAAGGCCTCGTGCCAAGACTACAAATAAGATTTTGTCAAGGCCTCGTTCCAAGACACTAGTTTGTCTCATGAGACCTACTGATGCATCAAGGAGGTATAGAAGGCTCCACCCGTCACATTCTAAGTCCAATGCATTCCTTATATGAAATGTTTTAATCATATCAGAAACCATAACATAATCATATCACATAAAACATGCATAAAGGAAAAATAACATTTCCACATTTCAATCACAAGATATCAATACAACACATTGATATAATAAAACCATTTTTAATAACAAAAAAAAAAGAAAAGTAAAAAATGGTATTTATTTTTCATTTAAAAAAATGGTATGGCTTGTAGAGGAAGCCGAAACTCAAATAATGGTCACGGTGGTGGAGAAGTAATTGTCGTCGCATACGTAAAACAAAACTTTCCTTTTGTCATTTAGTAAAAATGCTTCATATAAATAGATTCATTTTGAATAAAAGTTAAGGTCAAAGGGGTTTATACACCGTATGAAATAATGTTGTGTATAAAAAAAATATGCCTCAATGAAAAGAGATTAAGACAAAGTCCCTTACCTCGTGTCCGACTTGACTCGATCATTTTTTAACCTCATGAATAATAAACTAGAGTTAATTTCTACTTTCATAAGGACCTTTTTCATGTTCATTATTCCTTTTATATCACTTATTACCATGTTATGAACATTAATTAAATATTTAAGTTAATAACGGTCATTTTGTCGATCTTTGGTACTTGATTCAAAAATAAACTACTTGTAATTACAAGTTGATCATCTGGTAAAATATACATTATATCCAAAATTATATTCATGATTTAGATATCATACATATCATATATATCCAGTATATACATTCATTTATAATATTACATAACATTTAGAGGTAAGAAATAAAATGCACCGTTTATGGAGATGGTAAGTCGTAGGTACGCATGAACGCTACGTTCATTTCTATTTCGTATTTAATGTAATGAAATCATAATGATATAAATTTATATTATAATTCCAGTATAATATCATATATAATATCATTTACTCCATCCTTTATGCGTCCCACATATGGCATTAACGAATCAAATCACCTTGAGGGGGCGGTAGTCTGCACTTCCTAAAATTAAGATATCGCGTTTACCCATAATGGAAACCATAAAGGTATTCCATAAATGAAAAATACATAATAATAATGAAAACATAAACATAATATATATCATATATAAATAGAGTGACATCTTAATGGCCACCATGAAAGGTGTTAAAAGAATATTGAACAATCATTGTTTCGTGAGGCAGTAATTCGTCAACCACCGAAAAAATATGTTCTTTAACCATTACACAGAGGTGTGTGTAATTGTAAATCAAATACTTCTCATAAAAACATCCTTGTATATTTACGATACTTTTTTTTTCCAAAATAAAGGAATTAAACGAGTTTAAGGGGTTGGAGAATAAAAATAAATCAAAAGAACATAAGAGAAGACATTACCTTAAAATCGGGAAACTCTTTTTGATATGAGCCAGAAGCTTCCTTGGGAAGACTTCTGCCCAATGTGAGGATTATAAGAGTAAGGGAGTGAAGTTGAGAGATTATTTGGGATGAGTTTGGATGAGCCAAATGTCTTGATGGTGTAAATAATGTGCTAGAGGTGGGGGCCTTTTATAAGAGGAGATGAGATCCACTCTTGGAAATTCATGAAATGTTACGTTATTATGAAGTGATTTTCGGATTTCAAAGGTCGAAAAATTATATTTCTCGATTCTAAGGTGATAAGGGTTCGAAATACACCCATAAAATAGGTTTTTGAGAAGTTTAAGTCTTATATTTTACCTTATCATTTCATTTAATTTAAATCGTTCATTAATGAGGTAATCACTACATCATCCTGGTGTTATAAATAAATTTTTTATTTTAATGTCTAATTTTTTTTAAAAAATACCATGTTTTAGAAAATTTATTTATCCTTATAATGAATATTTATAGTCAAAAAAATGACTTGTATAACCCCTTCTAAAAATTTTTTTAGTAAAACAATGCATGTTTGTGACATTTTTATTTTTACTTTAAATAAAATGTATTAATGTCATTATCTTACACAAGTGGCTCCATGGGGTCCCAAAAATCGTCCAATGGTTTTTCTTTGTTGTCCATGACTCATCCAATATGGTTAGAGAATGTGTAAATATATTTTTATCTTCTTATAATATCATTTTTACCTTAAATTACAATAATTACCTTTAATCGCGATTAATAAAACATAAAAGTTACCATTCACCAAAAATTATTTTCATCTCATTGAACCATATTTTATGTACTAATGACAACCATTTCTGTCAGATTTTTGAAATTCAATTCACAGAAGTGGTAAAGTATCATTTAAACGAAAATTTAGTTTTTTAACTACCACTTAGTGGTTTCACTGTTCATCCAAAATTGAAGTTTCTCAGAAAAATACAAAAAATTCACCCTAATCTATAATTGATATTCCAAATTCAAAAATTATATCTATTTTACAAAATTACAAAAATATTAGTTGAATTATCTAATTTTATAGATAATTCCCGTTGTCAATACAAATAGCGTGTTTTTAAGAAACAATATCAATCAAAATATTGACAATTTTTTATGTCCAATTTCAATGTGAAATTATTTCTAGTGACCACCATTGGATAAAATGGTAAAATTATATTCTAATTATACTTTAAAACCACTAAATAGTATAATTTATCTCTATAAATAATTATTTTTTAAATGTTTGTTTTAAGTATTTTTCACTATTCATCAAAAAGTGGAAGCTCTCGAAAAGTACCAAAAATTCAACATAGGATAATTTAGATATTCCTAATCCAAAAATGATGTCTATTAAGAAATATAAAATTTATATAATTTCAAAAGGTGGGTATTACTATTCATAACGACTACTTTGATTGGTCGCGGTGTGTTAGAACTTGATGTTGCCTACAACACATGCTGCTATATTATTTAAAGAGAAGCGTACCATGGAGTCTTGGGGTATTACATTCTACCCTCCTTGAAAAAATTGTGTCTTTGCAATTTGAAATTGTTCTTCAAAAATAAAAGTTGAAAATAGAAAATACCTTTGTGGGAAAGCCACATCGGAAATAAGGTTAACAATATTTAGCCTTAATAAGAGGGAAAGGGAAATGAACAAGTCACCACCAAATTATGATCTCGATTAGAAGTACATTGCTGGAAATTGGAGACAAATAATTGGAGGGAAAACATAAATATTTTTAGGGATTGATTGAGGTCATAAATCACAAAAAACTGTAAAATTGAGTGCCTCAAAGCCATCAATCTATGGTGATTTAAAATATCATCAATTCAACAAAACATTAGGTATTAGGAGAACACATTTTTTTAATATCTCTAACCTAATGTTTAAGAATTAATTTATTCATAGAATAATAGAGAGGTATATATATATATATATACTTGACACGTAGAGATTCAACCATCAACTAATTTCTACCACAAACTCAACTTTCACTCAAAAAGATAATATAACTCAAAAATATTATATTTATCCTAATCATTCAAGGTTCCAAATATTAACACATACAATTTAGATTAGGAAAACTATTTTATAATAACCAGGGACTTCCTGTAGGCTATGGGTAGTTTATAAAGGCCCGTCGCACTATGGTTGTGGGTTTGATTCCTTCACCTTTGTCCGACGCGATGGGTTATCACCCATCCCGTAGGTTATCCCATTCCTCAAACTATAGTATTATAATATTCCAAATATAATCTTCAGAAATGTTTTAACCATAACCAATATCATACAAAGTTCAACATAATCCATTCCAACCTTTATAGTTATCCAAAATACCTCTGTCTAGACTTTCTCTAAAAGGTCTCTAAATTCCAAAATCAATTGTAACATCAGATTCCCCAATCAAAGTAATGATTCTATTATTGGAACATAATAAAAATCTGATTACCATCATCATATTAAAACCTTAATGAAAAAAAAACAAGTATTGTAGTACAATCGTTATATACATCACATTATTATTATAACCAAAATATATTCCTTGAGTCCAAAAGCACCAATACATTAATTATTCCACTTCAACTGTAGTATTATCTTATCATTGGCCTTGATCCCATGGCATTTTCTGAGGTAAATTTGCATGATGCTTAGAAAATTCATTTTCATAAGGCCCCATTTCCCTACAATTGTAGCATTTAACATTGATAGCCTCTTTCTTTCCATTTCAATCACGAGCCTGGTGACCTTTTTCTCCACATTTATAAAAAACTCCCATTTCTTTTAGGCAAGTACCAGGGTGATTCTTCCAAGAATTATCACCTAATGGAAAATAATTATTTCCTTTTCCCTTTTATCAATCTATTATTCTACCATTATCTTCTTCTCTTGCTTTACTTTATTGTCATAAGATCTAGATAATTCATTTTCTATCTTGAGAGCACACGAGACAATATCTTCATACGTTGAGAATGATTGTGATACTAATTCTCGACAGAGAAATGGTTTTAACCCATCAAATAAACGATCAATCATAAGTCTTGGGTTACGTATATAATCTGCAACCTACCTCACTGTCCTTGTAAAGTTGCCCTCATACTTTGCATCATTCTCATCATCCTTTTGTCTCAGACAAAGAAATTTCATTTTCATATATTCTCGATGGTCAGGAGGAATGTATTTTTCTAAGAAAAGGTCTATGAACTCCCTTCATTCCATATTTGATACTTAGTCATCTTCCTTTGTGTTTTGAATCAATGACCACCATTGATCATCATCTCCAGTGAGGCGGTAAACTGCCATGATAACCTTTTCCCTTTCACTACTCCCCATGGCATCGAATATTTTCTCTAGGGAATTTATCCATTTCTCACCTATTAATGGATTTGTAATCCAATTGAATGTTGGCGGTTGTTTCCTCATGAAGCGGTCTAACATTGATCCTCCACGTTGCGGATCAGGGTGCTCTATACGAGTAAGGATATTATTCATAACCTCAGTGAGTTGTCCCAGTATGGTGATAAGTTGATCAGAACAAGTTGTATCACTAGATTTACAATAATTATCTTGAGCCAGAGGGAAATCCCTACATGGAGTGCGTTCATTGATACTGGTACCATTCCTTACACTATGCTCTATTTCTAAACAATGGAATAAACTAAATCAGTTTATGAATCAAAATACATAACTCCATACCTGTAAAACACTTAACATAAATTGAACAGTTTAATGATATAATCCATAATCATAAAAAAATTTCTTTTAGGAAGCATATACTCATAAAACCTTCATAATGGTATATAATGAAAATGAGAATTATCCTAAGCATATCCCTCGGGAGTGTCATAACCAAGAGTGCAACAAGACCCGTTGGCGTGCACCCGTTCCCATTCTAGTCTTGCTCAAAGCGGTTTTTTCGGGTTTTACCCCTAGATACATCTGTGCCAGAGCCTCCTATACCTTCTCATATCCAGACATGGATGTATTGCTCAGAAAACTCACAAAAATATCTATAATTCAAAATTATAGAAAGTTATTCTATACTAATACTCAAAGTATATCTTAGGGCTATGTTCTCTAATCAGAGTTTATCTAAATCTAGCTTCCAAAGTTTGTACTAAACTGCCTCTGATACCAACTGTAACGCCCTGAACCCAGTTTCCCAAAGTATGTGCATTATTATGTATCATTGGCATGATCATAAAAGATCATGTCTCGGAAGACCGATTAGTTTAGTAGCCTTGGAAACACTAGATATATTCATATGTCATACATTACATCATAAAGTAAAACAATACTAATCAAAATATTTTCTTAATATCCCCTCATACTATCCATGTAGGTCATTCATAAAATACTTCTTCACATCCTGAAAAAAAAAACACTGAAAGGGGTGAGCTCAGATGCTCAGTAAGGATAACGATATAGCGGAAACATTCATAAATAAACATAAACATTTAAGGAAATGTATAACTGAAACAATAGCCTTTTAAACTTTATCTTCAGCATAATATGGAAAAATAAAATGAAAAAATTCCATTTACTTATTCACATGGATATTCTACTAGTCGAATATTCAAAAGAAATATCAATAACCACTTTCATAATGAAGGAATGAATAATGACATACTATCATAACCAAGTAGCCAAGGCCTCGTGCCAATACTAGAAATAAGATTTTGTCAATGCCTCATTCCATGACACTATTTTGTCTCATGAGACTTACCAATGCATCGAGGAGCTAGAGAGGGCTCCACCCATCACATACTTAGTCCAATTCATTCCTTATATGAAAAGATTTAAACATATCACAAACCATAACATAATCGTATCACATAAAACATGCATAAAATAAACATAACTTTTCCAGATTGCAATCATAGGATACCAATACAAAACATTGATATAATAAAACCATTTTCAATACCAAAATAAAATAAAATTAAAACATGGTATTTATTTTTCATTTAAAAAAAGTTATGGATTATAGAGGAAGCCGAAACTCAAATAACGGTCATAGCAGTGCAGAAGTCATTGCTGTTGCATACATAGAACAAAACATTCCTTTTGTCATTTAGAAAAACTTCTTCGAATAAAAATATTCCTTTTGAATAAAAGTAAAACTCAAAGGGGTTAATACACCGTATAAAAGAAATTTGTGTATAAAAAAATATTCCTCAATGAAAGGACATTAAGACGAAGTCCCTTACCTCATGTCCGACTTGACACGATCATTCTTTAACATCCTAAATATACAACTGGAGTTAATTTATACTTGATTAAGAACCTTTTTCATTTTCATTATTCCTTTTATATCACTTATTACTATGTTATGAACATTATTTAATTATTTAAGTTAATAATGGTCGTTTTTCATCTTTGGTACTTGAGTCAAAAATAAACTTCTTATAATTACAAGTTGTTCATGTGGTAAAATATCCATTATATCCAGAATTATATTCAAGATGTAGATATCATACATATAATATATATCCAGTATATACATTCATTTATAATATTACATAACATTTAGAGGTAAGAAATGAAATGCACCGTTCAAGGAGACGGTAGGCCGTACGTACGCATGAAGGCTAATTACATTTCTATTTCATATTTAATGGGATGAAATCATAATGATATGAAGGTATATTATAATTCTATTAAAGCATCATATATAATATAATTTACTCCATCTTTTATACATCCCACATATGGCCTTAACGAATCAAATCAATTTGAGGGGGCGGTAGTCCGCATTTCCTAAAATGAAGATATCACATTTACCTATAATGGAATCCATAAAGGTATGCCATAAATAAAAAATTCATAATAATAATGAAAACATCAACATAATACATATCATATATAAATAGAGTGACATCTTAATTTCCACCATGAAAGGAGTTAAAATAAGATTGAACAATCATCGTTTCGTGAGCCAACAATTCGCCAACCACAGAAACAATATGTTCTTTAACAATTAGACGGAGGTGTGTGTAATTTTGAATAAAATAATTCTCATAAAAACATCCTAGTTTATTTAATATACTGTTTTTGTCACAAAATAATGGAATAAAAATAGTATAATGGGTTGGAGAATCGAAATAAAACACAAGACCATAAGAGAAGACATTACCTTAAAATCAGGTAACTTTTTTGATTTGAGCCAAAGGATTCCTTAAGAAGACTTATTCCCAAAGTGAGGATTCTAGGAGTAATAGAGGTATGTTTAGAGAGTATTTGGGCCAAGGTTGGCTGAACCAAATGACTTGATGATTTGAATAATGTGGTAGAGGTGGGGGCCTTTTATAAGAGTAGATGAGGGGCACTCTTGGAAAGTCATGAAATGTTACATTATTATGAAGTGATTTTCAGATTTCAAACGTCCCAAAATTATATATTTCGAGGATATGGTTATAAGGGTTATAAATCAACAAATTAAATAGGTTTTTGACAAGTGTATGGATTAGAGTTTACCTTATCTTTTCATTTAATTTAAATTGTTAATTAATGAAGTAATCACTGCATCATCATGGTATAATAAATAAATATATTTTTTTTAATGTCTAATAATTAAAAAAAATACAATGTTTTAGGAAATATATTTTTATTTCTAATGAATATTTAACGTTAAAAATATTACCTGTATAACCCCTTCGAAAAATTGTTTTAGTAAAACAATACATGTTTGTAAAATTTTTATTTTTACTTTAAATAAAAGGTATTAATGTCATTATCTTACACAAGTGGCTCCATGGGGTCCCAAAAGTCGTCCCATGGTTTGTCTTGGTCGGTCATGACTCATCAAATAATTGTAGGACATGTGTAAATATATTTTTATATTCTTAAAATATCATTTTTACCTTAAATTACAATAATTACCTTAAATCGCGATTAATAAAACTTAAAAGTTACTATTCACCAAAAATTATTTTCATCTCATTGAACCACATTTTACTTACTAATGAAAACCATGTATGTTGGATTTTTTAAATTCAATTCACAGAAGTGGTAATGTTCTATTAAACAAAAAATTATTTTTTAACTACAACTTAGTGGTTTCACTATTCATCAAAAATAGATGTTTCTCAAAACAATACAAAAAATTCACCCTAAGATATAAATGATATTCCAAATTCAAAAATGAAGTCTATTTTACACAATTTCAAACATATAAGTTTCATTAATTAATTTTATAATTAATTCCCATTGTCAAAACAAATAGCTTGTTTTTAAGAAACAATATCAATCTAAATATTGACAATTGTTTATGTCCAATTTCAAAGTGAAATTAATTCTAATGACCACCATTGGATAAAATGGTAAAATTATATTAAAATTATACTTTAAAACCACTCAATAGTATAATTCATCCCAATAAAATATTTTCATTAAAAATGTTTTTTTTAAGTATTTTTCACTATTCATCAAAAATTGGAATTTTTCAGAAGAATACCAAAAATTCATGATTGGCTAATTTCGATATTCCGAATTCAAAAATGAAGTCCATTATGAAATATAAAATGTATATATTTTCAAAATGTGGGTATTACTATTCAAAACGACTACATTGATTGGTCGCGGTGTGTAAGAACTCAATGTTGTGTACAACACAAGCTGCTCTATTATTCAAAGAGAAGCATACCAGGGAAGCTTGGGGTGTTAAAAATATGCACTACCATATACTATATAATGGTTCACATCCAAAATATATGTTGTGGAACTCCCTATATTCATGCTATGGTGGAGATATGCATATCACTATATCTAGTTTTCTCTTAGTTGTAGAGCATAATAGCGTGGATTGTTCATCCCTTCCTATATTCTTGTGAGGATTCAAGTTTTTATAATCATTTAATATTTTACTTTTGGAATTTGAATGTTGTATTATAATTCATTTCTGCAAATATAGTATTAGATAACCTTTATCTCTCTCTTCTGGTGTTCATTGTGATAATATATGTTGGTGTTCTCCTTATAATCTTAAATATTGGTGAGCGAACTATTTTTTTATATTGAGCTTTTTTTATTTTATATCCTTAATGTTATTTATATACTCACCGTAGTATGGAATATTCCCACACATTTAATGACCTTTAGAATAAATTGGTGGATCATCATTGATTTTGAAAAGTCATTTTAGTACACGGTGGTGATGGATATTTTAAATTATTGAAATAAAATATTTTGTGATGGTCTCCCCTATTTCATTACCATTATTAATGTTGCATTCTGATTTCAAATATTTTTTCGGAAGAGAAAATATTTTCCTATTGTGAATTTTAAATTTATATGCTGTAATTGATATATTTACTATAAATTATTTCATGAATGGTTTACACTCTAGAATTTCAATTTATTCCTATAGGTATATAATTATTCATGGAGGAACTTGTGTGTGTCTCTCTGTATATGTACATTTGTATAATTACTCTTATATCATATTTTTTCACACATGGTGCGTCTTTCATATCCCTGACCTATTAAAGTATGAATTGGGTGTCTCACTCATCTTTCATGAGGTAATGCATGACACAATGGTTTGGTTCTGGACATATTTCAATAGTGGAGTAGTTGATCTAGACTATACAATTATGAATTTATAAATCAAGATACATTGAATCAATTTAGAGAATCATGGGATCATTCTTATATTATAAAATGATATTCTAGTGTGTAATTTGATGTTGTGAACTCTAGGTGGAATCATTCGTAAGAACACAGTGGGACATTCTATTGATTTGACTAGGAAAATACATATTATATCAACATGGACATATCATGAATAATACATGAGTGCAGGGGTAGACCAATGATGAAAATGAGTATGATATTAGTAAAAATCCTTGTAAATACATATCAATTTTTTCCTCTATCATTCTTTATAAAACAAATTTTAATGAGAAAGTTAAATATGAATATAAGAAGGCATTATTATTTAATTGATATATTATACTTTAGAAAATACTGTAAAAACAACCATGAATTCATCCCCCTACCCTCTCAATGGAACAAACCTTCTTGGCCACATTAACATGAATATTTTTTAAAAGAATCCATTTTCCTCTCCAAGTCAACAGTATAACAAATAATATTTATTATATGAGTGTAAAATTAAATTAAAATAAATATTTAATATCAAGTAATTTGAAATTATAAATTAATTATTATTTTCTTATCAGATTTACCTATATTCACATGTTGAACTTCATCAATAACTACTTATATTAGAAGGTATTGAAAAAAATAAATTATTTCACATTAATGTGGAAACAATTATCTTTTATAAAAATATATGAAGCTTCATATATTTATATTCTCCATTATAATAACTTGTTTCAATGTCAAGATTGAATAGGGTGATTATATTTATCTAAAATAAATTATTCTGTCATATGAATATCATTTTTTAAAATCCATTAATATGAATTTTTATTTAAAATGCTCCCACTAAAATTAATTCCACTTTTACATTAAGCCATGTTTATTACATGAACATGATCTATATTACATAATGAAATGAGACTTATTTATCATTCATCTCCCCTCATATATATTTAGGTAAGGAATCATCGTTATTATATCATACATAACTCTTTTATAGTTTTTGATGATAACTATTTTTGCAGTCCATTATATAAATAAAAACACTATATTTCATTAGATATAAAATCCTACTAGGGTCCCCAATCATTTTGTAAACCAATTAAAATTAATTAAATAATAACATAATCCAAGAAGCATCATCCATTAATTAATTTATATAGATTATAAATTATAGATTCTCTAAGATTTATCATAACCAATTTGTTTGGATGATTTGGGTATTGAATAGTGATCACTTTGAAAGGAATGTAACAATTAATAATTTAAAGTATATTTAGTCCCATTAACACATCTCGTATAATTATTTCAACATTAATGAATTCTTTTATAGATTTAGTTTTAAATATTATTCATTTGGAAAAATAAATTTGTTCAAACCATATCAATGGGTGACAATTTACCAATAATATTACTTTTGTTAGTCACTAAAATTAATTACTAATTTTACAAATATATTTCCAAAAAACATATCATGTCTACATTATATAAAACATTTTGATATAATGGTGTTGAGTAATATGAAAAAATAAATCAATACAAGAGTATATTTAGAGTGATAGATAACAATACCCATCTTTTATAGAAAATGTATTATACATTTTGATTGTGAGAAGTAAGAGCCAAATTACCCTTACCCTAGGATATTTTAGTAAATAGACACTATTAATCTCTAAATAATCAAAAAAATTATTAAACAAAAAGTAAATTTTTAATTCATCTCAAATAATATTATATAAATACTCTAAATTATGTTTTTATTAATTCTTTAATTTCATAGTAAATATTTTCCCAATGACCTATGTAATAATAACCATGTAGTGACTTCGTATTACCTGTATTATTAATCTTGTATAGAAATGGCATATTTAAGAACAAAAATGCATATAGATAAAACAATACATATATCAATTTTCATATTAATATGTTCATGATAATCATTTAATAAGGTAGAGGTTATATAATGTTAGTATCTTGATACTAGTTTTTTTCAAATCAGCAACCTTATAATATACTATGATAATTTATATTATATTTTGGATATATTGAAATACAAAAATATTGAATTGAATGGATCGATATTATATCCAATATCATATAGCGGGATACAATTAAATATTTTGATATCAACTGCAATATTTACTCATATATAAAAATATTTTCCATTATTTTTATTTATTTATATGAAAATCACTATAATTAATAATTTCTTCATTTTATAATATAAATAAATATTAAACAAAATTACAAGGATGTGATTCAACTAATATGTTTAATGGAATCAACAACCATTTAATAAATACAATATAAACTATAATAAAATTTATTTTAACGATTCACCATATGTGAAACTAAAATATTGTGTAAACTTATTTTTCAATTATTAGTAGTAAATATATCAATTATTCTTTTATAGGATTGATGATGTTATCGTATTTGTGTTTAGTGGAATATATTCTTCTTTTTTTTGTTTATTAGATGATTGAATCACCCACCCCAAATGTAATTTTATTCTCCAAACACAGATATTCATGTATCAATAAATGAAAATGAAAAACTTTGGTAAATTTCCCTTATGGAGAGTGTTTTTTTGTTATAATAATTTATGATATTTTTGGATTATGTGTATAATGTTTTATACCCCACTTTTATAATAACTTATGACATTACAAAATCACTACAAAATTTACACATGAATTTTATAAAACATGAGAAACACTTCTTCAATTCATGCATTCATCGCATGAACACATTATTCAACCCCACACATTTATTCAAAGAAAAAATTATAAAAAATCATTATTTATACCTGAAGATCAACTAATTTATAAATCATATGTTTTCATAGAAATTAGAATAAAATGTTTTTTGAAATCATATTATATGATTTAAAATTCTTTATGGTTCACTAATGTAATTCAATATTACTAGATATTCTTAAAACATTATACCATATATCAGACATAATGATATATCTATAACATACAACAAGTTATATAAAAAACATTATCTGGTATTTTGATCATATCTATAGAATTAATATCCATTGAACAATTGGTTATAACTAATTATGCTTCAAGGACAATTAATTATAGTCCCTCATGAAATGAAATGTGGGGATTCAGGATATAAACCAAGATATTTCAGTATTATTCCAAGGCCACCAATACTACCAACACATTTCATAATAGGGCATGTCATTACTAGATTAAAAGAACCAACTCTAGGTGTCTGGTTCTTTTATTGTCAATGTAGAAATTATCAATAAGACGAAAAATCCACCTTACACATAAATGATCCCTTAATTATCATGGGATGACTATTATTTCTTCGACACTAATATATACAATGCCTCCTAACATAGAAATCTGGAACCCCAAACCACCACTCCCAAATCCAGTTCCATAAATGCAAAAATTATATATTCAATATAATTCAAGCTATAAAATTTCAAACATAACCATCAATAATTAAATAAAAACCGTGATTATTGTTGTATATATTACATCTCAAAGATAAATTTTGGTTTATATCCCTAGAGTGTTTGGACAAATTAGAAACATATAAATCACATGTGTTTCAAAATTAATGGAAATTATTTCACTATATAATATTCCTATTAATCATTGATAATTCATAAATATATTCCATGATTTATTTAACACATGATTTCGTTATAAATATATCACATGTAAAACTTTTACTAATATCATATTTAATAAAAACATAACAAATGTGAGAAATAAAATTATTGTTTAGGGAAACGTATAATAGAAGCCTTCAATAACATATGAATGTTATTAATAATATTGTTAGAATAAATAATGTAACAATTAAATAATTATTGGAAATAGATTACATTCTATATCTTTCTAAATAAACTAAAAATACGGATAATATAATTTCAGCCTCATATATGATGAATGAATAATGTCAAATATCAAAAAACGTTGTCAATGCCATGATCCTATGGTGTGTGGTAAACAAAAAAACCTATTTTATCAAAATTGACCCATATACAAATTTATTGTTTATATAATTTCAAGAACTAGTAGTACCTTTATTATTTCCAATCGATTCACCATATGAGTCAACAAGACATTTTATACTATTATATATTTGAACCACAAGAAGATTACAACATTGCGATCTATATAATAAAACATATTTATTTTAAATACATAACGGAACAAAGTTAGAATTCAATACTCATCATGATTTTGAATACTTATCCATTAAATAATTAATCAATCTTATTTTGTGAACATCTTATAATTTTATCTCTATAATGTTTTTTGTTCACATCTTATATGACAATGAATCTAAAATAAATTCAACACTATAATTACATGCTCATGGCCCATCTTAATAAATAATTTTTTTGTTTAATGAAACATATATTTATTGTATCATTTTTATTTGAGAATGATGAAAAAATAAAAGAAAAAATCACTCATAAAATGAAAACATAAAACGAAATCATAAAAGAAAGGTTAATGAACCAAATTATCTAATAACCTTATATTAAATAAAAAAAATTATATAGACATATTATTGGATAAATCACAATATTTTATTAACAATAGGGTAAATACTCTTAATATATACATAGAATAAATATTGAAACATAAAAATTATTTTAGAAAACATTATAATCAGTAACATAAAGAAGAAATTTACATGACGCTTTAAAAGGTATATTTTGAATAATGTTATATAAAATAATTATAAAACTCTTATGTTAATAGATAATATCAAATATTGGATCCTTTAAGAGAGAAAAATATTTTATTCAGGAAATTATTGTAGGAAGACCAAACATATAAAATTTAAACAAAAACCCATTCTTATATATTCAAAATAATTTTCTTAAAAACTCACATTGTATAACGAGTAAAAACCATTAATTTATAGCATAATATTTTATTTCCATATGTATTTATATCAATTAAAATAAACTGAAATATTTTCATGATAGAACCAAAGTGTGTAAGAAATAATTTCATAGACAACCATTAAAACAAAATGACAAGACACCAGAGTTATCAATATCCCTTACTTTCCACATACTCGTTGAGATGAGAAATATTTAAAAAAGGTGATTCATATTATTGAAACTTGGATAAATTAAATTTAACAAAATATAATAAATTTATATAACTTAATGAAATTATATTAAATAATTCCAATTGGAATCATAAAAACTCAATGAGTAAAAACAATGTTTACAAAAGTCCATAAAAATGGGTTGAAACTAAGTTAGAATTGATTTCATTGAAATAATCTTATTTGGATTATTATTTCCCATAAATTTAAAAAAATTATAAATATAACTCCATAGTAAATTACTACACCATTATAAATAAAACATGGTGCATAACATTATCATGTCTTAGGGAATTAAATATTGATAAAATTAACTCTTGCTACCTGAATAACATCTTATTCAAAACTTAGTGAAATAGAGTGATTGAAATGGAACATAAAATGCATATATAAAAATATAATTCATTATATTATATCTAAAATAGGTATTATAGAAGGAATTAAAATAATATTATGTCTTTAATAAAAAAAAATTATGATTGGGATTTGGAATGAATACACTTGCCATACGGCTAGTTACTATTGAAGTTTCACAAAACAAGATAAATAATTAAATTATGTTAATTAAGTAAAAATCCAAGATAATTAGTCATGGAATTATACATTTATAATAAACAATTATTATTTATTTTTAACAAATTACATTATTTATATATATTATTTATTTTTCAATATAGTGTGTACTTAATCATTATCTCATTTTAATAGTTTTATAAATGTAGCACTGGTATGAATTCTTTTTATAATTTAAATAAATCTTAGGTAAAATAATTTACTATAATAGAAGTTATCTGATAATTTATAAAGCAATAAATAAATTTTAGGGATGTTTTGGTCATGGTCTATAATAATGGAATCAGTGACGAACAAGTTTAGTTAATTCTTAATGAAAAATGAATAATTTAATAATTATTTACATAAATGTTGATAAAACCTTTAAAAAAATAAAAAATTACTTAAAAATTTATGTAATATTATATTAGTATATATATCTTATTTTTATTATTGATATGAATGTGTAGTATTTTTTAAGAGGGGTATTAAACACCTCTAAATACGAACATATCATTAATGTTCTGTGATTATGAGGTAGTTTAATTATAATATCATTATAAAATAAAAATAATATATTTTTGTGTATATATTTTTGATATATAACAATTTTAATCAACTATAAATAGAATATATTTCCTATAAATTCAATATTTATAAAGGAAATATCGATTTTTTATTTGTTTATTTATTTAAAATGAAATAAATAGAGATATTATATAGTTGATATTATCATTAATAGGTTCTTAAATTTTTCATAATAGAACCTATGTGAAATTTTAAATTGCATAATTATTCATTAAATTTATATTCCCGAACATTTGTTTAATGTTGTGATGAATAAAGGAGTATTAATCAATCATTCGATTTTGGAGATAGTCCACACATATGCATGGTTGCCAATTTCAATTTTTATTGAACATGAGAAATTAATAATATGATTAATTATTAAATATTAAAGATTATTATATATATATAATACAAATTTATTAATTTAAATAGTATAAAAATGAATTTATGGTTATTAAGGAAAAACATGATATTTTTTGTAACCACTAGTCGGTATACACAAACACATAAATATTATTCCTATTTTATTAAGGAAAATGGAAATTTTTATTATGGGTTATTATCATAGAATAATAAAAAATATATATAGATGTAAGTGATTTCATTAATAGGGAATTGAAATATATAACTATTAATTAAAACATACATTTTTTTGATAATGATTACACACATTGAGGAATTTTAGATTTATTTGGATGATCACTAGGAAGTAGATGAAATATGATAATCTCTAAATAGAATTTGGTAAAAAAATACGAATTTTATTATATGGGAAAGAATAATTGTTTTCATAATGGATGTAATACTATTTTTAGAGTGTTATATATTAGGTTTGAGAGGAAACATTTATAAATAATGAAAAATTTATTTATTCTAAATATTATATATATATATATATGCAGGTGATGTTAAAAATGAAACATGACACCATTGATGGAAAATAACTGATTTAATGTTGTATTAATGTAGATAATATCTCAAATACACAAGTATATACATGAAGTTGACATTATTGAATCCCTTTAACACTTCAATTATTAATTATATCATTTATGTACTTACCATAGTAGCTCTATTATACTTAAGGTAACATCATATTTATGAAAAAATATCATGTGCTCCAACATAAATAATTTTCACATACTGATTTTAAATTTAAATTAAATTTTATATTAATAAAAATATAAAATTGGAAAATGAAATTTAATGTAATGATGTATAATGAATTGAAAAAGTTTTTTACAAAATATTACAAATATTCTAATATATCAATTTTAGGTATGTAAATAAAAATTATATTTTAAATAATTGTACTATACTTATAACATATTTTTTCATGAAATTATTTTCCTTTATTTTATTATATTCATTTATCCATGTGGGTTCATTAAAGTCTCAATGTTTGCAGAAATAATAGTTTTCCTTTATTCAAAAAATTTATTATTATAAAAAATCATAATTTTTTTTTAATATACATATTTCCAATACGTGACTGGAAAACTCATCATATTGAACAATAATCCAACTATTGAATCACCCATATAGTGTTTTCAATCCCCGTGATATAGTGACTAGTACCCAGGTATCCAATAATTATCAGTGGGAATAATTTTACCAATATATTCTAAATATAGATGAATATAATAATATATAAACAAATAAAAATAGCTGTGGAGATAAAAATAATGATATAATGAAAAACCAATGTTTATTTGAAAGAAAAAATAAATCATACAAAGCGTATTTAGAACTACTCTATGTAATATATAGAACAAATTCCACTGTCTCAGCACCAACAACCCAAGCCTAGCAGAAATAAATTCACACAACCTCAAATTTAATCCTTTCCATATTATGTATCAATCAATACATAGTATATGATCCACTGATAGATTCATTGAGGTTTGTGATAAACAATATTACTATGATCATAAACATTTTTTACATTTCAATTATCTATTAAATAATAAAAATACCCTCAATATATTAATAAATATCATAATAAAATGGTTTTAGAATTTAAATCTAATGGTTGGTTAAAGGTTTCTTCTTTTAACTGTTCATAAAAAGACAACACATAACATATGTAAATGCGCATTTGTAAATATTTTTTTTCAAGTCATTCATCATTTATCCATATTAAATATAGTTCCAAATATGGAATAAAACACTCAAGATATCCCATAGGATAGAAATGGTATGGGATTGATTGGACCCATGTTCCTTAATAATAAGCTGAAGAAATAGTGTGAGAATAAAAGTTGTTATAAAAGAATAATGATAGATTATATTATCGAAACATGATTACACCATGAAATTATTTTAAGAATCACATCCCTTAAAAAATGATGGCTAAGGAGAGGAGGAAAACCCATTCAATTAACACCCCATTAGAAATATGGAGTTGACCCATAGTAGACATTATCATAAGTACACAAGTCTATATTGGGGTTTTTGTGGTAAAATATATAAAATTGAATCATATAATTTCATAAAATATTTAAAATCAAATTATTTTCCAAACAGAATTTGATTTGAAAAAATATCCCAATCCATTTCACAGTAATTTGAAAATACGCTTCCTTTACCGAATCATGGTGTAAACCAAACCATTATAATTTTTTAAACCACAAATAATATTAAAATTAAAGATCATTAGAATCAACATTAATAAAAAAAATTATAGAACAGAATAATATGTGGTTCACCAACAATATTATAATGAAATATACACCTACCATAGAATAGGGTTTATATGGTTACAAAAAATGGAATCCATATCCAATATGAATGAGAGATCCAATTGTAGTAAGTTAAAGTCATAAAAATTGATCTCAAATCACCAAAGTAGAAATCAATATTAACTCGATCAATGGGGATAATGGAATATACATACCATAATGGTTCCTATATAACCAAGATAAATATTCGATCTCTATATCTCATTATTTAATTTCCAAAAAATGATGAACAAAAACTGATCAAAGAGGAAATGAATTAATATTAAGAACATGATGAAATGATCAATGGAATCATATTAAGAAAAGTAGAAAGGATTCCATATAATTTGAAACTAATGTATAATTCAAAAACCTATATCTAGAATGAAAATTATATTCGTAATATATGAGAATGTTAAGTGAAAATATTATTAAAAACCCCATCATTAAAGTACTAAAAATTACCCTCAAAAAGAATATTTCTTATCACAAAAATGTTTGGTCAAAAAATTCATTCAATGTTCCAATAAAAAAGAAACCATAGTTTGGTGGAGTTTCACCACTCCCATGGAATTCATTTCCACAACTCAATAAAATGTCCAATACACCTACCAAATACGTCTTCAAACCTAATCAAATTTTTTAATACTATAATCAAGGACATCACCATTCAAAAGCGAGGTACTAATGGATATAGAATGTTAGGAAAAAAACTAGTCTATATTCACTGTATAATTCAATATAGTGGTTTTGGGGGCTCTATACCTGGATAACAACAGATATTCATATGAAAAATAGAATTTACCAAGGTGTGGTCTACTTAGTTTTACATAGGGAAACACCCACCAACATATTAAAAATCCACCACCACTGACCAAAACATCCCAAAACCGAAAATAACCATCCTAAATATTAACAAAAGGAAAAAAAATAGATTATGTTACAATATCCAAAAAAATAAATTTAGATCCATATAATGTCACATCAATTAATGAATATCCAAAATTATATGAGGTTATATGTTACATATAAATGATTAAAAAACCCATCATGAGCATAACATCAATGATTTTATAACACATTGACCAATTTCATAGAAATATTATATAAAACATTCTTTGGAGATTCAATGATATATTGTGTGTTCTCCTAATATAAACCATCCTTCTCCAACTCAATATCCTCGTAATTCATAAAATAGAAATTATCAATATGAAAATTCGTAGTCTTTCATATGTTGAAAAAATTATGGATTCATGTCAATATATCTAACAAAACTATCCATTAAACTACCAACCCAGTCATCTATGTAATCTATAATATTAAAAAATAACAAAGAGATAACATTGTTTATATAAAAATCTATTACGGATCCAACTAACGAGATATTTTCATGAAGAAAAGATCTGGAATATAAAACACAAATAGACAACATAAAAATAACCATTAAATTTTTTCTTAGTCTTATATTTATCCAATAATTGTAATATATCATAGAACCTAACTTATGCATCATGAATTATGCTTATAACTACTAGTGTATCCTTACCCACCACTATAAAAATATTTTTTGAGTTACATGGGAGACCATAAAATGCCTCAAAAGGATAAATTGTGATCGATAACTATAAACGTTTAATATTATAAAACTCTATGAGCCAACTTGGATATCCCAATATACTATGTCATCTAATTCTTGAGCTCATATATTATATTCCACATTCTTAATTGTATCATATAGTTGGCCATTCCTCCAGATTTGATAATCTATACCCATCCAAACCTATGACCACATCACCATCCCAATATACTATGTCATCTAATTGTTGAGCTCAGATATTATCTTCCACATTCTTAATATTATCATACAGTTGGGCATTCCTCCAGATATGATAATCTTTACCTATCCAAACCTATGACCACATCACCTCTTATTGACATTTACAGAACTAAGAACAAATTATGGGATCCTAGTTCAATATAATAGAAAAAGGAATCCCAGGTACCCTCATTATGTCTTTAATATAGTGTATACCCAAATCACCATCCTTAGTGGTTTTTCTATTTATAAATAAATCAGATTTTTTCATAAACAAAACTATCACCACTTGGATATAATTCTTTCCTAGGGTAGTCTGATAATTTTACTATGATTTCAAGGGACACATCATCCCATTTTTATTCCATCATTGAAATAAGATGAATCTAACAAGAAGGATTTAGTTCCCCATCCCTATACAGAATTATTTTTTAATAGTGATACACATAATAAATATTTTCCCTCTCTATACAAAACTCCCAAAAATGTTAAATAATGTATTGATTCAACATAATCATGTCTTATTTAATAGAAAATACATAAAAATTAAAACCATGAATCACATAATTATTTAAATTTTAATGTATAGAATAAATGATCCCTAAAGTGATGTACTTCTTGAGGAGTGTTACACCATCCCAGAATGGTCCCTGTAATATATATGGTTTATATAACTCCTCATTACTAGATGTATTATTACTTCTTTTGTAGAAATAATTCATTGGAAAATGATTACAAATGAACATTTTCTAGATTCATATATAAATAATAATCATTCCCATACAGAGGGTTTAATAATAAATATCCATATGGATATAATCATTTTTTAGTTTTTTTATTACATGATAAGAAAATGTCTTACTATGAGTGACGAAAACAAATTCCCCTTTCTAGGGGTAGAGTTAATTTAATTGTTTTATGCCTTGTGGTTCTCTACCCATCACCTCTTGATGAGGTTCATGTTTTTCTTAGATAATATATAACATAATCTATTATGAAAAAACATAATTTAGGATCTATCCAAAAAAATTTAGTGTTTCCAAAACATGTTATCATGGATTAAAATAGTGATTTCCACAAAACAAGTGGGATAATTATTCTCATGTTGCCAAAGATGAGGGGAACCATACACCATAATATAATCATCCTATATAAGAAGTATAATATCCCATTTTTTAAACATAAAATGTTATTTATTTAATAAGTTTATAAATATAACTGTTGAAAATTATCAAGGAAGATACAAAATGTTGTAAATTAGATAAGGGAAAAAATGGATAAAACATATATAACATGTCACTATTGAACTATTCCTTAACATGGTCGTTAAAATCCATCTTTCTTCTTCAAATTCATAGGATAAACTATAGATAGACATTAGAATGCAGAGTGTTATATTGAAGAGTAATATAATAAAATGTTCATACAATATGTTATTGCAATACATGTAATAATAAAGACATATAAAATTATAATTTTATCGATTATAATCATAATCATTTACCATGAATCATGATAAAAAAAATTATCTAAAAATTAAAATTTGAGAAAAGCTAAAGAAAATAAGTCATGTAATAATCATAATTCATGCCTAAATTCCATGAAAACATCACATGGTTAAATTATTTTAATGATGGATTATGTTTACTCACTAATCCCATATATGATGTATCTTGAGGAAAGACATTTTCCATGGCATTGGAGAACTATTTAGGATAATCCATCATAATAAGTATATATTCATGTGTGCCACATAGATCATTCAACATAAATAAATGTTTTATCACAATTAATACTATGATTATGTAGTGTATTTAAGATTAATAGAAGTACCTAATACTTCTATTTTCGGTACATGTAGTTTCATATCATTCTAATGAAAAGATTATTTTTATTCACTACACAAATGATTGGCATTGAAATTCCTTGGATAATTTTGGTATCACAACATGAGTACACCGTGGTTCATTGAGTGAATGATTAGTGTGACAGGAGACTATCACCACAAGAAAATCATATGATAAGTATTAAATATGTGTTAAAACATATCCATACATGATAAAATGGAAAAAATAATGGCATAAAGGTGGTTTTGTAAAAAATATGAGAAGGAAAGGATCCCATAAATTTATATGCTACTTCTAAATGCTTAAAGAATATTATTATGAGATTTGAGGGATATTGGGAGGGATATAGAGAGATAAGTGTAGAATAATGACATGCTTCAAGAGTTTTTAGTTATGTGAAATGGGAGGTTGGATTGAATTATATTTCAAAGTAGTGGATATTTCATTATTAATACCCCTTCATAGGGGTTGGACTCTATGTGATACAATAATAAATACCGACAACCATAGAATAATAATATAATGTGGAATCTATAAAATCGGAGTGTCTTTTATTATTTTAAATTATTAAGAACCTATATAATTAAAATAATACCCTTGGTTATGAGTTTGTGAGCAATGTTTACAAATAATTTATTTTGAAACAACAAAATATAAGATAGATATGGGATGATTTGTTAGACATAATAAAATTAATTAAATAACAACGAAAATATTAATTATAGAAATAAATTTGGTATTGGATACTATTTATTTAATATATTATTTTTTTGTTCATTATGATGTTAGAAAACACATAATATATTTATACCATATAGATTTTTTTCCCGAAAAAAATCAACTTTCTCTAAAAACTATGAAAAATTCACCATTAGACAATTTAAAGAAGATTATTTCTGCAGTAATATTTATAAAACTTGCTAATTATATATTTTATTAATTATAATATTTAATTAATAAAATCATATTTTAATAAAAATTATTTTTCTTTTATAATTTCACTTATCTAACACTTATTTAATAAAATTTTTTATTTCATAAAATTATATTATAATTTGTATAATAAAAATTATATACTTTTAATATTTTATTAAAATTTAAAAATTTAATGTATTCACCTAATAGAGTATCTTAATTTAAAATAAAAATTTCCAGAAATACAATTTCTGTTTTATCAAATAAATATATATTTTTTACTAAACTCATTATTTAATCATTTTAAAAGTAATATTAAAATATATAAATACAATAATTATATTATTTAATATAAAATTATTTAAATTCATTTTTTATTCACTCGATATATAACGCTTTATTACATCCGTGAATGTCATAGGTGCATTGGGTTCCATAATGATATTTTAATAGGGTCGATCGACAAGAATGTTTTCATCCATGATCTCTATAAGCTTGACCATATACCATAAAAGGTTTTATAATTGATTTAGTTATTAAATCACGACTTGGTATTGGTGAAGTCAAAATCCTAGTGTTGTTATCTACCTTAAAATATTCGATAAATGGGAATTATATGGAATAATACTACTAGTTGGGGTTGTTTCTTCTTTAATATATTTCAAATAGAAATTTTCAAAAAGCACTATAAATACAATTAATTTTTTAACTATTAATCTGAAATATCATAAATGTTTATGATGATAAAAGGTATTATATATTATAAGTCCATATATCTATTAAAAATATATAACGTAGTTAATATGGATTCTATAACTTGATTTATTAGTAAAAAATTTATTCCAAAGGTAATTTAATTTATAAAATATTGTTTATTTATTTTATCCTACAATTTAGAAATTTCATCCACATGATTTTCTTTTCTTACACTAAAACACACGTGTTTAAATCTTTTTCATCCTCTATTTTATTTCTCAGATCACTAATGCAAACTTCCGGTTCTACCATAACACTTTAACCAGGTCAGTTTTATAGTTTTTTAGAACACTGTATCTATAATCTATGGGTTTCACTTGTTTCTACCCATATAAATGATCACTCTCCATTGGTTCAAACTCTTTATTTAGTACGTGTGAGGTGTTTGTAATATAATCCCTATGGAGGGATACATCAAACACATTATTTGCCTAATATTTGTTTAGTGTGAGTTTCATTGAATAGGTCACCACTCCAATGTGATCAATGATCATTAAGGGGAGCGTGTATCTTGGATTATTATTTTCCTCATTCTTAAACCACATGATATTCAGAAATTATGATATATGAATGACAAATTTATATTATACCTTAAACTATATGTCTCAATAATGATTATGTATAATGTTTTATTGCATAATTATCATAGATTTAATATGACACTGAATTTTTTGTTCCATCCCAATCACAACACGGATAAAATTACATCCTATCTTCATCTTCTCTCCAAAATCATCCCAGCATGTTGGATTCTGACTCATTTTACCATTTAGATCATTATTACATGAAATTTTAATTATAGAATGGAAAATGTTATTATAACAGTACTCTACTAGTAAAATTTGTTGATACCAACATCCTTGGAAATTCATTTATCATAATATAAGTATATCATCCAATTTTATAGTGGTTTTTATCGACTAATTATTTTTATGTATATCATAAGTACTCTTGATGACCAGGTCTATAATATATTCATAATGAAGGCTCCACTAATTCTTCCAGTTAATACGTAAACCTTGATCAGATACAATAGAAAGTGAAACTACAAATACTCATATCACATTTTTTACGTATATCATTGTTTTTTATCAAGAGTTTAATATTCCACGATAGAAATTAAAAGTGTTGAAATTGAATGGTTATAAACTACAAGCCATATGGACTTATTCCATGTATATGTATTAGTGGTCCTATGATGAAATCTATGGTTATGTATTCCAATTTCTATAATATTGTGGTAATTGCTTGCATCATACCCTTAGAATCCAATCATTAATACTTCACATTTTTTCATATCATACATTGATATATGTATTATGAAATATCTATCTTCATGTTATCCCACCAAAAAAATATCATCTATTCAAGATTTTGTTTTGTGAATCGAATCTGAATAGAGATGAATGTGCTATGTGAAAAGATCAGAATTTCCCAATAAATTTGTAGTTATGTGGGACACAAATTATATTCCCTGAATCATATAACTTTGTATTCCAAAAAACATTATCTCAGGAATATTAACCTCATTCTTATATAATACCTCATCACATTAATGGGCCTATATAATCCTCCCATGAATGGATGTTTTAGTCGGTATTTGAGAAATATAGGATGATGAACCTTTTATTATTACAATTTTTATCCCTGGAGTTTCCAATAATATTTGATCCCTCCCAATCCTCACCGTGGAAGCATTTTCTATATCATTTCTACATAGTGAATATAAAGCTTTATTTTCCTTCCACGTATAATAATCGGTTCAAAATCATAATCTTTGATCAGATCTGACAACATTAATTTGAACAAATTAAAATCATTTAGTCTGAATATATATTTATGAAATTTTGAACTCATATATTAGTCACACTTCCTCCCATATAGTTACTTCCACTATATCACTAATTCTATGATCTCATTATACAATTATTCATCATGATTTAGGTAGTTATAATCATTTTTATTTATATAATGGGTGAAATAGGATATCAAAAATTAAACATGAATGGGTAAAAAACCCACAAACTTTTTGGAAGCGTAAATATAGATTGAAAATATGATCCCTTATCTGGGTAATGTGAGCATAAGTGTTAGTATAAACCATTACATCAACTAATTAAAAATTTCATGAAATTGTATATTATAAACAAATATTAACCCGTCGATGATAGACTATTAATGGGATAAACAAGAGTGATAAGTTTCTTACAAATATAAAATGATAACCAGCTAATCAGAGTAATATACAGATATTGGTCAAAGTGTATGGTCTTTATCTTCCTTCAATTGCCACTATTTTTGATATTTCCATGGATTTCACATTTTTGGTGATAAAATTCCAATATATTGTTATTTTACCATACCAAAATTATTATTTAATATACCGTTCATATTTCTTTTCATTGATTATTGTCTTCAACAAAATATTGAACTTCTCCTTATATACCCACTTGATTATTGAGTGGTGGGAATATACTCTATATAGACATTCACGAGGTTTTCATGTCAATCACAAAATACTCAATTCATAAACTCCATGAAGAGAGATGGGTAATTTTTTAGTCCAAATTTAATTTTTATTAACTCATAATTTCCATAACATTGAAGAAATGCAACCTTGTGGATATCCTCCTTCTTCACCCATACAATACTGTTTACTATACTAAATCCACCTTATAAAAATAGCACGCTCAATATTACTGATTATTCAAGTAATTAATAAGTGAAAGAGGGTAATTCTTTTTTATTGTTACAGTTTTTACCTAAGATTAATTATTTTATAGCTTAATTGACTCATCACACATCTTGATAAAGAGGACCGGTGCACCCCACGATGAAGCACATCAATGTAAGAACCCTTTCTAAAGATTATAATGTAGTTTTTTCATCCTATCATCACCTTAAAAAAACCTATTTATATATAATCATGAATTTTTTTAAATAAATTGGTATTACCTCAATTCTGAACTCATCCTCACGACTTGGAGGATGTCCAAGAAAATCATCAAGAAACACATATGTGTATTCCATCACAATTTGAATGTTTTCAGGGTTTCACTATTAATTATTGTCAATAATTTTAGATATATATTCATTCTTATAGTAAAATAATATCCTTTAATTATTTAAATATACTAAATTATATTCTCTCTCAACAATCAAATTTTGTTGAATGTGAATATAATAATCTTTATTGAGGGTTACTTCCTTCTCTCAAATTTTTTTGTTACTCTAAATAAGGAAATTCAATCCATACCCCTAATTTGAATCAAATTAAAATAAAGTGAGTATCATTTGGATTATTATAATGTTAAATCCACACATTATGACTGGTGAGGATATTTATACAATGGAAGAAATAGTTTTTCCATTTTCCATCTTCACTTATAAGCCGACACCAATGTTGTGACGTGGTTTTTGATTAGTTAAAATAAACATGTTTTATAAAAAAAATATGTAGAAATAAAATAAAAGTGTTTATTCAGATTCCATGAATGATTAAAAATAATAAATTTCACCACATTATTTTTATCATCCACCTCTGTAGATGTGAAATAATAAGATCATTCATATTGCCTTGTATTTTTTTTATTGTCTTGGAAAACCCTTGGTATCCGGAATTAGATTGCATCTGTTACATCCTATTGTAATTGAAACATTATACAATATGATAATGTGTAATGGGAGAATTATTTTCTTCCATCACATTGGGATATTTCTACCATCATTAATCACTACCAGGGTTCTAATCCATCTCAAATAAAAATCATTTCCACATCCCATACCAGCCATTTTTACAATGCTTTATCCAAAACAACTACATGTTAGAACATGGGATTTCATTTACCCACTAGAATTATCTATCAAACATGTTGTTTAAAACAGTATTTTATCTATCATATCCCCATAAAATCCTATATATTCATTAATATATATTTTATCATTGAGGTAACATAAGACAATTTCCATATTGTTGTAAATTTTCTTAATTTCCATGTATATTAAAAGGCTAGGTCTCCACCCACATATTAATCTATTAAATTTATATTCATGGGTAAAAAAATTTTGTGGAAAATCATGTAAGAAATTATAAGATTTTTATATATTTAATGAGGGGTTAAACATTATTTTTCTTAACGATAAGTAATAACCTTTCCATTTGTAGTCAAAAAGTGTGATGAAAATATTACTTGAAATTTTATTTCTCAAATTACATCAACATAATATCTTCAATAACCTATATAGGAAAATTATTATTGAACAATTCCATCCATTGATTACATTATCCATCAATATTATAAAATTATAGTAATGTCTTCGCTTTTTTATAGTATTTAATGATGGAGAAGATATTCTCAATGTTTGGATCAATTTCACCATGATTAATGGATATGAAGATTGACTAAAAGGATTAGGTCAGTATATAATAATTTTATTAATTTTACGCTTCTCATTATTATTGGGATTTGATAACTCCTCCTAATTCTAATTTCAATCAATACTAGATTCATCCTAGAATATTACAATGATGACAATGATTCCATCCCCCGTATAATTTGAAATTTTAATTTGGAAGTCATTACATTGTTCATTACATAGGTTTTTGACATTGTTACTCTTTTTTTCATCCATTGAATATAATGAATGGAATGATAGAGTTGATTATTTCTAAAATATTTATCACATAAACATCAGACAATTATCATTTAAGGGATAACTCATATATGAAATATTTCCATTATACTAAGAATTTATAGTCTTCATTATATGTTATTCAAAATATACTTCCAAATTTTTTTTTAACTTTTCATTCCATAATAATGGGTTATAATTATTTTCTAAATATACAAAAGAATATCGCACAACAGGGAAAAACTTTTTTTTTACAAATTCAATACTCATTTAGTAGGTGATGATCGATTCTAGCTCGATGCAATCATTTTTGAGTTTTTGATTTTATGAAACCCTATTCCAGAACCACATCCACTTCTAGTATACAAAATAAGATTTAATTTTATTGGAAAACACATACTCTATAAATACAAAATATATGGATGTTTTCTTATTTTTTGAACTACCACTATGTCCTTATCCAGACTTTTAAAAACCAAATATTAAAAATAAAATTACATATCCTTTGATACCATCTACAAGAGACCCCATATTTCTTCTCTCTAAATAATGTATTACTACTTTAAGGTCAACATAAAATGATACATATGATTATGTAGCATGGTATGTTTTTTAAAATTAGAACATATAATATCAACTTGAATAATGGACATGAAAAAATTATTCAATACATTGTTATGAGTATCCTAAAATTCATTTGTTATTCTAAAATTCTCAATGATTACATATGGATGTTCATATGAAATGATTAAACAATAAATCCTAGTAAGGTACTAAAAATTAAATAGAATAAGGTATATTAGAATTTTTTAATCCAGAGTCATATCAATGTAACATAATTGGGGGGATAATAATAATATTGAATAGTGAAACATGAGATTACATGATATCACTAAAGAAACATTGTATTGTGTAAAAAGTTAAATAATATCATATAACTAAGTCAAGGATAAATACCATGACAACCTATCATGGTTGAATGAGTACTATAATGGTTTATATTTACTCCCTAATCTCATACATTATGTCACTTTATAATATACTATTATAGATTGGATTGTAGGGATTTCTTGGTACAACCATCATAATATGTACAAGCTCATATATTCCACATATATCATTCAACATAAATATACATTACATAAAATTTAATCCAATTATTAAAGATTGTGGGTTAAAAAAAATACACAAATAAATTATTTCTTGTTTTATCAATGTAAATATCCTTTAGTGTATATTGGTATGTGTATCCACTACAAAAAATTTTGGCATGGAAAATTGTAGGAATCTGTTGTGTACAATAATGAGTGTATATAAATGTTCGTTAAAGTGATTAATGAGAGTGTAGTGGGTATCTACTAATGAGTAAATAATTTGTTCAGCAATAAATATGTTTGATAACATATCCCAATAGTATCAAATGGAAAATGGATGGTATTACAAAAAGGACGTTATCAAATATTGAGGAGAAGGAGAGGACCCCTTACCATTACATGGCACATCTAAATTAATGATAGGAGATTGATGGTAGATTGGGGAACCATTGGATAGATCTAGAGTAGGATGGGTGTTTAATTTCACGATCCAATAGTTTTTAGTAAACTGAAATTGGGTTTTTGGTTTGTTTAACAAGAAAAACAACAGATTGTTCCTAATAAATTTACCAACATATGTTTTGGAATCTAGACGAGAAAATAAGAATTACCACATACCATCTAATAGTTTTTTCACATGGTGTCATCCAAGGTGGTATTTGTTTCATTATTTTTCATATTTCAAATCCTATATCACTAAAATTGTACACTTTGTATGTGGATTTTTTTTCTACTCTGAAATAATTGATTATAAAACCTTGAAATATAATATAGATTTTGGAGGATTCATTAATCATTACATAAATTATTCAAATATGAACAATAAAAATATATATTATTTTTTAAGTATATATTTGGTTGTGGATACAATTATTTCATGTTTTTCAACAATTATTTGTCATTTCTATTTTATAGATCAAAACATAAATTCATACTGAATATATATTTGACCTGAAAAAATACACTCTCTCTAAAAAATATGAACAAAACACTTTGTGATAATATGAATTTTATATTAAAAATATTTTTTTAATTGTATGTTTTTATATTTTTTCGGTTTTAATGTATTAAAATAGAATTCATAATTAATTGAAATATGAGAGTTTTTTAAAATAATAACATTATGAACATTCTAATTTTTTTCAACATAATGAAATTATATTACCATATATATTTATCAAGAAGTAATAATTTATAGTTACAATAATGTTTATTTTAAAAATTATTTAATTTATAAAATGGAGTGTCTTTAATGAAATTATTTTTTTCCCAACATATTATTTTTGTTTCATTGTATCAAAAATGAATTTTATAAAATAGAATATTTAATCATTTAAAATTTAATATTCAAAAGAATTAATATACTAATTTATTTATATAAATGAAAAATATGAAATCTAGAATTTTTAGGGTATGTATAATTAGTCAATTTTTACATAATATAATTCATTTAGGGTAAGTTGTGTGATGAAAATATTTTTAATGGGTGGTTTGGTGAACATTATTTGATCTAAAATCTCAATTAGATTCAAATTATCCCATAAATAGTTTCATTAATACTTTAATTGTTTAATCTTTATATGGTATTGGACAATAAAAAATCCTAGTGATGATATATACATCAATACCATCAACAAATGGGCTTCATAGTGTAAAATCCATGTATTTAAGATCATCATTTCTTATGTATGTGTCAACAAATATTATCATAACCCAATATATATTGTAGTCAAATTATACGTATTCAATGGAAATATTGTTAATGGTTTTTATTATTCACATAATTATAAATTTTATATTACATAAAACTATTCTATAATGAAAATTTTGTGCATGTTATTTTCTAAAAAAATTATTTATTAATAAGTAATTTACTCAAATGGTAATTTTATTTACATTTTTTTGTCCATTATAAGAATTTATCACATCCCAACACCTGAAGAATCAGAATAACCCACATTAACCAAACCGATTTCAGAGAATATCAAAATAGGAACCTTTTTCAGGTGTTTCCTCTACTCACCCAAAGAGGATTGTCATCTAGAATCATATGGTAATTTCACACTATTTTTTATAAGACCATTCAATAATGATCCCACGTACGAGAATTATTTTACAAACATTAAAATAATAACAAGTGAGGTTGAAGAATCTCTCTATATTGATTATAATTTTTCTATCTCGCTATGATAAATAATACCTCATTATTCCAGGATCAAGAGAAGGAAATATCATGTTCTGAAACCAAATTACCTATTAACATCACCAATTTAATATAAAACTAAAATCTACATAGTTATTTATATGATGATGAATCCTAAATATCACCATTTCAAAATTAAAATTGAACTCATCCATTTGTCTAGATCTTGAATAGGCCGAAATATCATCCAGTAATACCATAAAAAAGATATATGATAATATTTTAATATCCAATTCATTAAATAGTCAAACACAATACGAGAACTAGTTAGTCCAAACAATGATATGGGAGATTCATAGTGTCTATACCCACTAAAAAACTATTATTTAGGATATCTTCTTACATAACCTCATGAAAATGATAACATAACGAAATATTGTTTTTTGAAAAAAAATACTTCTTTCTATTTAACTAATCATAGAGATTATTCCCATTTAGAAAAGGGTACATATTTTTTATCTATTACCATTCTCACCTTTTGATTATTAATTCTGAGATTATGTGAACCATCATCCATCCCTGAAAATTTGATGGTGGCCATAGAAGTAAAAACACTACGATTAATATAACCCTATTGAAACATTTAATATAACTAGATTTTATGTTCTTTCATCTCAAAAGGTTGTATAAATTACGAGTTTATAGATATTGAATGGTTACCGGGAACATAATTAATGGACAACCCAACCTCTATTTATGGTTGATGACTATAGAAGTTGTTTAGGAAACGTAAAAAATATCAAAAAATTGATGATTAGCTCAGGAATATACATCATATGGATAAATCAAAGTAGTTGAAAAGTGATTATAAACCTCTATTTTATAGGATTATTCAGGACTATACCTCATATACATCTATCCAAGACATAATGAAAAGAACCCATCATTCATATAATGTTAGAAACCATGATAATAATAAGAAATACGATCTTGGTGAGAAACTAACCAATCTGTCCTGGTGATAATTTCAAAAATATATTCTTCATAAACCTTAATGTCCCAAAATAAATCCATATCATTTTTTGAAATATAACACATTATATATTGAAACCCTTCGTCATTATGTATACCAAGAGGTTTTTCTAGAGCCCTGATATTTGAAATTACCTCTATTTCTTATTTTATTACCTCAATAAAAAATTTATATAAAATATAATTTTAAGTAATAATCTAAAATAATGTAGTTTCTATAGATGATGAAACAAAAATATTGTCTATAACAATAGATGGAACAAATACAACATCTATTGATAAATCCTTTACTATATGATGATTCATCACATTAGAGGACTCTAGATGGAGGACTATTGATTTTAATATTCATAGGGAAAATAATTTCCCTTTGTAGCTAACAAGGCATAAATATATCTTGGTGTCATTAGAAACTTTGTAAAATCACTATAGATAACCATTATAAAAACATGTGTTTCACGTCTTCTAGGTTGCATGGAAATTCCATTGTTTGTGCACTTCCTTTCCACATTGGTTCCCATTAAATATTAAACATCTAGATTATATATATATACATATAGTGTGATAATATCTCACAACTAAGAGCTATATCCACTACACATACAATTATCATTCCACTTACTGTAACTACCAGGTGTACCATTAAAATTTCCCCTATGAGGAAGGGTAAACAAAAAATATCCCAAAATCCCCACAAAAAAATTCTCTTTAATAAAAACAATATCAATAATTTCAGTATTGTTGCTGAGAATCATCATATACACATATAATAAGATATCATGTTGTAATATTTTATTGTATTTTTTAGCCTTCAACTTATCATTTGGGACAATAAAGGGTGTAGTCTAAAAGCACCATAAAATATTAAGTTCACAATGCAATCGATTCATCTATGTTATGAAAAATGATGAAATTAGTTGAATATACAATCATCCATTATTATGGATTGAACTAATATAATAATTTTTACATGAATTCATTCCACTAAAAGTACACATGCCAATTCATTGGGAAAATATAGTCCCCCACCACTTCCAACGACCATCAATCTCAAATATTGTGCACATCATTTAAATATATTTGGGTATCTATAGGATGTTAATGAATTATTCAATATTTTCTATCAAATCCAAAACTATATAATATTAATTATTTCCCTTAAATGATAGTTGATTCTAGTGTATTAAGTCTTTCACTCTATCATTACCTCCACCAGTATCATGTTGCTCTAATTCATCTTATTTCTGAATAGAAATGACATTATGATTAAGGTTATGAATTTCCCAAATAATGACCATGATATGATTATGATATCTATGAGGATTAAATTGTGGATATTTATTGCTCCAGCCTTTCGAAAAAGAATTATATAACATGTTGAAGTTATGATTTTACAAACTAGAAACATGAGGCAATTATACAAAGAAATAATCATAGATTACATAAATATAATATAATCGTAAATATATTTATACATTATAAAAAAACATTGAATACACAAAAGATAACATCAAATGTTTCTTTATGACTTTTTATGTTGGCAATAGTCTTGGAAGTCAATCAAAACATAGACATTAAATCACAAAAATTCAATATTCTTCCTATAAAACATCCCAATGCAATAAAAATTGATGATATACCTCCATTGATAAAAAAATATTCAGGACCCAAACTAGAACCCCCATAAAACTACCATTTTAACCAGACTATTGAAAGTACCAATATGTGTTCTGATTTCCCCAGGGCTAGTGACTAGAACTCAAGAACTCAACAATAACCGGAGGGATGGATTATCAAAATTTTAACCAACCCACACAATATAAATATAGGGAATAACTATAAAAATGGAAATATTCATTGTCTAAATGCGTATACTTGTAGTGATACCATTAAGAAAAAATGTCTAATCCAAAGAACATGTCTATGATAGAAAAAAAGGGAATCTTAATGTACTGATAACTAATTTGTGTTCTATTTGGGATGAAACACAAAATCTCACCACTGGCAACCAATTTCCATAAAACATTAAACCCTATTGTTTCACTGTGATTCAAATCCAATTACTGAAACTGAAAAATTATTAAATTCTTAATGGAGTGTTAATATAGTGACTAAATTAGATTCGTTGGATCATAACAAAGTGTTCCATAAAAACGATCGATCAAATAATCCTAATATTATCAATATTTGAAAAAAATTCATAATAAAATGTTTTCACATTTATATAATAATAATGATAGTTTTTTCCATTTTCATAGTTCTAAAATATATGTCTCACACCAATGGGAAAAATTAAATTTTAAAAACAATTTATCAAATCAATCAAAATTTATCCATATTAATATCAAATTAAAACACATAATTTCACAGTAGAGATCACCCTTGTGATAAATAATGGTTGGGAAAAATAGTTTTCTCATACAACAATAATAAAGTCATGATCGAGTGTTAAAAAATAGTATTTAGAAAAGAATGGAATATAATGTATTGGAACACTCCCAAGGTCTGAGAATATGAGATTTTATTAATGAATATTATGTTCGATTGCATATAAGACACACAACAACTAGCCCACATGAACTATGATTATTTAAATATAACCATTATAATATAGATGTCAAATTGATTATGTTTCATATGATTTAATTACTTGTTTAATATAAATATCGGTTCATCTAAATAAAAATTCACAGTTAAATTCTTTGGAAAGTATAACTAAATTCTTATAAGAAATACAAATAATTATTTATACAATAATTTTTATTCAAAAGTGATTTTTTATTTATTTATTTGAGATAATATTATAATTATTTTTTGGAACATTTAGATAATTAATTTTATTATAATTGAAAAAAAAATTATGAAAAAAATTTAATTTTTACTTATGCTTAAATTGTATGTTGATTTTAAAGGATTTATTTTCATTAAATAGTGAAAATCACTATTTTTAAACATCTTAATTTTTATTTCATTAAATAAATAAATTAAAAAGTCCCATTAAAAAAGGAATTTTGAATTAAATTTGAACATAAAAAACATAATTTAATAAAATCTAATTAATATTTTTTGAATAATAAATTTTCTGGATTTTATGAAAATCTACTTTTTATTTTCAAAATGCGATCATTTAAAAATTGTTCATATCTGTATAAAATGTATCCAATTTAATTAATTCATATAAAAACTCATAATAAAAAATTTATATGAGGTATATATATTATATATCTGCATGTAATAATTGAAATTCAAATTAGTTGGATTTCTAGGCAATGATTAAATATATTTATATTTATTTATTGATATATATCATTTCATAAAAACCCAATTTTATACAAGTTCTATTAGAAATATATTTATATTAATTATGGAAAATATGAATTTAATTTCATAAAATGTATTCCATATTTTAAATTATTGTTAATATTTTTATTTAATATGATCTAATTACAGATTATCAAAATTAATTGTAAAAGCATCAAAAAATTATTATCACGATTAAGGATAATGCTAGTTTAATGTGGGTTAAACAAAATAGATAAGAATTACAATGACCCAAAACATGAATAATTTATATTTTATTTCTATTTTTAGACACTATCTGAGATAATATTCTCAAATGACCTCTTTTGGTTAATTTTATTTCAAATAATACTTAAATATATATATATTATTCTTCAAAAACATTAAAATTGGGTCCTCTTCTCCATTTATAAATGGACTCCCCGTGTCCATACCTCTACACACGTAAAATCATTTTTTATTAGAAATTACCCAAATATATCCCTGATATATATCCCTTCATACACTCATGATTCTTTTATTGGCTTACAAATCTATTTATGTAATCCTTTTGATGAAATCCAAAGAGCCTGTCCGAAGAAGATATATAATTCTTAACTGAATTTTTTTATTTATTCCTCCAATTAATTAATCTACTATTAAACCAAGATGATATTATATTAATAATGTTTCTCATATATTTAGTTATTATTTTTATTTTCATAGACTATATCCTCCTCCACTTAAATCAAATGTGAAACTAAACCATCATTCGTTTGTACGGTGAATTATCGCCTCAAAAAACATTGTAATTTTTTTCCCTTGAATCCTATAACGGATATTTATGGTGATGTATTTCAACTATATATATTAAAGTCATTAAATATTAATAATTTTCTAAAATTAATATTTCTTATATTGACTTATCCTTCAATTCATTAATATTTGATAATTTCATTGATGCACAAGTGTGCATTACCACCTCTATAAGGAGATGTGAATAGTTTTTTATTAGATGGTCATAATTATGTTATATATATAAAAATAATTATTATTATGTTAATTATATATTAATCATTCTGGAATGATTAAATTACACTTTCCATCGAATCATCATGATTGTTCAAAAATGGGAGTGTTACCTAACTCTATTTAAAATATAATATCTCTATAATTTTAACATAGTTCATTAGTCATAACCATATATCATTGATGGATTAAAAAAATATTTATAATAATGATAAATATGTCATGATTATCATTCTAGAGAATTTGATGTAAATATCTATGCCATCACAGCCAGCATTCAAAAATTAATATGGATGTACGATCCCAATACCATCAAAACTTTTGACATGTGCCTAAAATATTATGTAATTAAATATAATATGAATTATTAATTTGAAATATGCTATTATTAAAGTAAATAATTTACATTATTTTAGTATTTTGGATGAAAAACAACATACATTATTATTTAGACTCAAGGTATGGATGTCTACAAACCATCATTTTCATTGATTTGTGACCATTCACTCTAAACTAATGTTTTATCTCTCTATAATGTTATGATATGATTAGAAATTATGTATATATTTCTCACAAATATATACCTAGATTATTTTCTTCAAAGTTAGTTGGTTAATATTACCCATAACTACCTCTCCCAAAATAATTCCATTTTATTCCTTGGGATATTTTTATGTATATACCTAAATATTGATTTCATTAAATGGAACACATAATCGTGCACATGTTATGATGGTTTCCCATAAATTGTGATCTAATTAATTGATTAATATCATTGTGTGAAGAGTTGTTATGAATATTATTTTAGACTAATACTAATCCATTATGTGAGTTTTTTCACTTTGTGATATGATATATGAAAGTATAATTGAATCATGTTAATTTCCTGTTAAATGTCTCTAACATTAATCCTATTTTTTTATTATCTTATTATAATATATTATTTATGTTATTCTACCATGGGATTATTCTTGAACCATAAATTTTATGATATCATGTTGTACCTTTTTCTCTCATGATATATTTCTTTGTCATGTTGAATTCATAAATAGGAATTGTAGTTTACCTATTTGTTATATGTATTACAAAGTCTCCCTTTGTAGTTTTAAGATCTCACATGGATTTAGGCGCCCATTATGGAAAATAAAATATGGATTTCACGTTTTATTCCCATTTTCTTGTACTATTATCTCTCTCATGGTGTTATTTTTAGGTATCTACCATTTTTCCCTCAACATTTTATTTCATAGATTTTATGTGATCTTTTATTGATAAATAGAGGATTTTGGAGGAATTAAGAGTGGCACAAAGTTATAGTATGGTTAGTAAAAACCATATTATAGCTCTCATAATATTATGTGAATTACTATTGGAAGTCTAATGAATTCATGTCTATCCACATAGTCATTCAAGAACCCTAATCCAAAATGCGAATCCTCCACCTATTTGGATATTTGCACCTGATTTGTTGGTTCATGATCTAGAAGACTATGTAGGTTAATAGTAAAATCATCCTAGTTAGGAAAACAAATTCCACAAATACACATCCGTGATTTTATCTCACATCACCCCATCATTTTACCCATCTATCTTATCCTTCCAGGAACAAGAATCTACTACTATACACAACTTTCTTTTCATCAATTTATTTGTGATTAGTTCGTAGTCCTTCATGAAATATTATACTATGTGAATCATTTAGTTCCTCTATTGTTACATATTCCACACATCTTCAGTTTTCTTCTGTTTATTAGTTTTGGTGACATACAATATATAGGATATAAAATTATTTTATATGTTTTGACTTTTTTGGGGATATTAATCATCCATAGGACCTTCGCACTAAATTTACATTGTTCTACAACAAATTTGTAGAGAGGTAAAAAGGAATGTTATGTAGGACCATGTTATACTATTATTTGACAAGTTAAATGGGTTTTCTTTATTATCCAAATATTTCTTAAATTATTTATGAAAATTAGTTATTCAAAAATGTTTTTCTATTACTATGTATTTTGAAATTCTTACTCACACATTGAATTAGTAGTTATGCTATTATTTTATAAAGTATACATGATTTCTTATGAACGGTGATTTTAATGGTATGAAAATTTAATAAAGTATAATAGAACACCATGTACCTATGCAAGTGTGCTAGGTTTGGTTTCCAGGGGATCTGATAATTCCACTCGCCAGTCTCATTAGAATAATTATATAAATCGTTAAAACATGATGTGACATGGATTATTAACATTTTACCTTGGGTTTCTCCCCCCCCCCAATATCTTAGCCAAATTAAGGGATCTTTGTATGTTTAATAAATGTGATAAAATATACCTAGCACCAAAAAACCAATATACACATGGGTATAAAATTGTTAATATATATTGTTTTTATCTCTTATTAATTAAAATTATATGTTTTACATTCCTTGAAATGATAAAACAATAATTCCAACTAAATTTTTTACATTAAATTTAAAATATTTATTTTATTCAAATAATTTTAATGAATGGAATTCAAGGTGGAATCCTATTGGGAATGTTATCCCACACAAAAAATATAACAATTGGGTACATGTATAGAAATTTTTATTGGTTTAGGTAATGGTGTTTCATTTTAAGGTATATTTGGTATATATTTCTAGTTTCATTAATTTTTTGGGATAGGTGATATTGGTAATATTTTGGATGATTCTCAAATTTTCAAGATGAGCCATTTATATTTTTTAGTATCCATATCAATATAAGTTTATATTACTTTCTAAACATAAATAAAAATATAATTTGTGTTTATTAGATACATATTTTTATTGGAATTTTATGGATGATAGTTATGTTATTTATTTAAAAATATTGACTGTAATTGGATATGAATAATAAATTTCATTCATATAGGAATATAGTATCTAAATGATTTATTTGATGAAAATGTTCTATATTCCATCCCCTGTGGATTAAGAATACCATTTAGGCTACACCATTGGCATGGTCTGCTGTCGAGTTGGATGGATGTCTAAACATATTATGGACATATTGATATCAAAGTATGTTTTTAACATTATATAGTATTTTTATTCGAATACACTAGATAGTAATGGGATAGGGATTTATATGATTTTGATTATGGTTTTGTGCATAGTGTTTGTCCAACATGCCTAATTAAAATCTATGGGTCAATATGGGGTTATTGTGTAATTAATTTGTCCCCTCGTTCAGTTGTAATACATAGGATACATACAAGAAAGAGTCATCAAGTTAGGTTGTAGTGGTTGAAATTTTCTGTTACGATTTTATGATATTATTGTTATTTATGTGTGTTTCAATGTGTTTAGATATTTTCCATGGGTTAATTTTTGGAATGAATATTAATTTTGAATAATATACTTTTTTATAATTAGTTCTCCATAGATAACACAATATATTCCTAGTGAAGAAGCTAGAGCGAGTTATCCATCATATATTGATCAAATATTTGATAAGGTAGATGTTTATGATATTTTAGCTTCATATTAGGGTTACTAATCTAGTCCTGGATAATATAGTGAAGAAAAACTATGTCCCAAGAGGATATATATTAAGATTTTATATTGAATGATTCCCCTTCCATCTTGGGAATTAGATATCCCTATGAAGAATAAGATTTGTTGGAGAATACTAAGAGGATAATTCTATTCCACAATTTATTAATGCTATAATAGATTCGATTTTCATTTTTTTGTTGGCATGTCGTAGTCCTAGGTTGTGTGATTTAGTGATCTGTGTAGTAAGACATGATAAAATGGGATAGAATATCCTTAATCTTAATCATAAGGAGAATTAATTAACCGAGACAATAGAAATAACAAACAACCAATAACACCCAAGACACTATCATGGAGAATGACCAAAGAAACAATATATCAACCACTTCATAGGGATTCTACACTATTTTCAAATGAAATGTTTAATCCTTGGGATTTTGGTAGTGGGATGTGGCCATAAATTCGATATATGATTATATTTATTTTATTGGACAAGTATAATTATGTGAATGAATATGTTTGCATGGTGTAGATAGACCATAATGGTAATTTAAATTTTTTTGTGATGCGTCAGGTGTTATTACAATGTAGGAGTGGATTAACTGCAAATAAGTGGAAATGTTATTTGATGGAGAATAAGGGTTTTAGAAGCTATAAATATCAACCATAAAATTATTTTTCAGTATCCAACGGTGATTGATATATTGTGATTCATAAATATAGATGATATTTCCATGCATGATCAATATACCTAGTTCCACAAATTCCATTATTATTTAGTGTACATAGAGGTAATTTTAAATGGGTTTGTATTGCATCCCCTACTTCTCATTGTGGTGTATTCTACACATCACCCGCATGATCAGTAGGCCAATGTGCTGCATCCAATATAGTGGGGTAATTATTAAGGGGATTTTTCTATATTTATTGGTATGCATATGAATATATTAGATATAATGTAGATTTTTATTTGACTTGCAGATCTAAGTTATAAATTATTAAAAAAAACATTAGGAAATGGATTCGGATCAAACGGAATCAAATGTGTGCCCTAATATTGATCTAGGTTCAATTCATATTTAATTATCCATGGTAGTTTCATTTTTTACATAGTTTCATCCAAATATTTTATTTCATTATCAATGTGGAACTATTGAATCACATGACTAAACTTATGTTTCATGCCTTGGAGTTTGTGTAACACCCCAGGTAAATAAAGAATATGACATTTTCATATTTATCGCTATTTGTGAATAAAATATTAATATGACTTTAAAGGGGACGCTATGCTCGATGGCGTACCCAACACGCAACAACGAGTTTTTGGGAATCTTAAGTTGCACTCTAATAATATTATTTTAAATGGTAGTTAACATGTAGCCGTTGTATTGGCGGGAATTGATAGAAATAAATAAAATATGATTATATATGTTTTTAAATGTTTTTACATTTATCCAATAAAGGATAGAGGCTTAAAATACAGAAAGAATTCAATTTTAGGCATATATGCCCTAGTTTTCACTAAAGGTTCACTTATCGCCTTTTGATGGCGAACCATCATTAAATATACTTTTGTTCACTCTTATACATTCTATTGGACCAAATAAAACTCTTCTTAAGAATCTGGATATCAAAATTTACTTGGTGTAAATTTTTGGTATCTTTCCGATAATGTTCATTTTTTTAATGAATAGTGTAAAATGTTGTATTTTAATTCAAAACCTCTTTTTAATCTAATTTATTTATATGATTAGATTGTATTTTGAATTGGTTTTAAAGTGAAATTATAAAATATTTTTACCATTAAATCCAATATTGGTCGTTGGAATTAATTTCACTTTGAAATCAGACTTAAACTAGTGTCAATCTTTTGATACTTATTGTTTTATAAAAACATGCTATTTTCTCTGATAGAGGGAATTAATTATTAAATTAATTAATGTGACTAATATGTTTTGAATTATGTAAAACGGACTTCATTTTTGAATTCGGAATATCAAATATAGCTTAGGGTGAAGGTTTGGTATTTTTCTGAAAAACTCCAATTTTTGATGAATAGTGAAACCACTAAGTGGTAATCAAGCAAACTGATTTTTCAGTTAAATGAAAGTTTACCACTAATGTGTATTGAATTTTGAAAATCCGACATACATGGTTGTCATTATTATGTAAAATGTGGTTCAATGGGATGAAAATAATTTTTTTGGTGAATAGTAACTTATTAAATTTTTAATAGCGATTAGTGGTAATAAGTGTAATTTAAGGTAAAAATGATATTATAAGAATGTGAAAACACCATGACACTTGTCCTACACCTATAGGGTGAGTCATGGCCGACCAAGACAAGCCATGGGCCAACTTGGGGACCCCATGGATCCACTTTGGTTGTGAAATGACATAAATAACTTTTATTTAATGTAAAAGTAAAATTGACACAAACATGATATGTTTTACTAAAACAATTTTTAAGTAGAATTATAAAAGTCTTATTTTTTATTATAAATAGTCATTGGAAAGCTAAAAAAATTTCCTACATCATAGTAATTTTTTTATAATTTTTAGACATTAAATAAATAAAATTATTTATGACATCATAATGATGCAGTGATGACATCATTATTTAACGATTAAAATAAAATGGAAATATAATGTAATATCTATGAACTACACATGTCCAAAACTTATTGGATGGGTAGATTTAGAACCCTTATAACCTTATCCACGAATTATATCAATGTGGGACCTTTTAAAACCGAAACACATTTTCAAATAAAGTAATATTTCCTTACTTTTCAAAAGTGCCCCTCCTCTCCTCTTATAAAAGGCCCCCACCTCTACCTCTTTTCACAGACTCATCAAGCCTTTGGCTCGGCGAACCCCTGCCCATTTACTCTCTCTCCATCCCGCTCCTCATCCTAGAGGATTCCCTTTGGGCAGAATCCTTTCAAAGGAAGCCTTTAGGCTCAAATCAAAAGGAGTTACACTTTTAAAGGTAATTCTTTCTCTCATGTTCATTTGTTTTATTTTGCTTCTCCAACCCCCTATTATTTTTTTTGTAACAACACCAGTATCTTCAATATACTAGGATGTTGTTATAATATTTATTCGAGCTACACTCTCACACAACTACATCAAATGGTTAAAGAACATACGGTTTCCGTGGATCGTGAAATTCTGGCTCCCGAAACGATGATTGTTCAATACTCATTTAACACCTTCAAAGGTGGACATTATGATGTCATTATTTTTATATATGATATATAATATGTTTATGTTATCCTTATGATTCTGTATTTTTCATTTTTGTCTTACCTTTATGGCTTCCATTATGGGTATACGCGATATCGTCATTTAAGGAAGTGCGGACTACCACCCCCTCAAAGTGATTTGATTCGTTAAATACCATATGTGGGATGTATAAAGGATGGAAATATGATATTATATATGATATTATACTGGAATTATAATATACTTTTATATCATTATTATTCCATTCTATAAAATACGAAATAGAAATGAAAGTAGCGTTCATGCGTACGTACGGCTTACCGTCTCCATGAACGGTGCATTTCATTTCTTACCTCTAAATGCTTATGTAATGTTATAAATGCATGAATTTACTGGATATATATGACATATATGATATCTACATCATGAATACAATTCTGGATATAATAAACATTTTGCCACACGAACAACATGTAATTGTAAGAAGTCCACTTTCGACTTAAGAACCAAATATCGGAAAAAAAAATATTATTAACTTAAATGATTACATAATGTTTATGACATGGTAATAAGTGGTATAAAAGGAATAATGAACTTTAAAAAGGTTCTTAAGGAAGTTGAAATTAACTCAAGTTTATTATTCAGGAGATTAAAGAACGATCGAGTCAAGTCGGACCCGAGGTAAGGGATCCTACTCCTCTCTTTCTTTTTTAGTATACACTATTATGTCATTCCTTTTAAAGCTCATATTTCTTGTTATTGGGATGATATTTTATATTACATTTACTGTAATTTATATGTTAATGTGATTAGAGACCCTATTCTCTCTCATCAATCCATTTTGGAAGTTTTGAGTGGCGCTGTTAGGCTGCCGAACTTTCGTAAGAGATCTAACCTCTCTCTTTATTTTTAAGTACTATCCTTTATGTCAGTTCTTTTAAACTCCTCCTTGCAATGTTGGGGGATTTTCTTTTATATTACACTTGCTGTAAATTCTATTGGAATATTATGGGATACTCTATTTGATCTCATCAATCCATATTCGGACGTTTTATGTGGTGCCGTTAGGCTGCCGTGTTTTCGTAAGGGATTTTTCATCTCACTTTTATTCCCATGAGATTTATGTTACATTTGCCACAAATTCCATTGAGTGGTGTATTTAATGCCCATTATTATACTCTTTGTGTAATATACTTTCGTTTATGAGTATTTACATCAATGACCTATTGTCTTTCTTTCATGGGGTGTATGTTTTGAAAGATACCCAAGTCGGTAAGGGAACCTTTCACCCTCCTCTTTTTTTAAAAGACTTATTTTATTGGGTCTTTTAATTTACATATTCTTATGTTGGGATATGTTCTCATACATCCTTATTGATGTAAATTTTATGTCCATGTGATGAGATACACTTTTTATCTCTCATCAACTCATTTTGATGTGATGCCGTTAGGCTTTCAAGGGAACTTTTTAACCTAATTTCGATTTCTTTGGGTTCAACTTGTAGTCATTGAATATGTCATACATTGAATATGTGTGATTGACCTTTTATTGTTTTACACTTAATATCCACTTATATTGGGTGTATATATATTTGTCACACATATTTTTGAGATTTATTTGTCCTTAATTTAAGGATTCCTTTTTTATAACGGATTTCATCACATTTGACATTTCTATTGAGGGTTCATTGTTGTTATGAACCAATTCACTCTTATATGGTGTATATACTGTCCTTTGGAGTATTATATCATGAATACTTTTATTCTCATGATATTATAAAGTTCTGACTAAATGTTATTCCTCGATTATTGTATTCAAGTGTCTCTAATTTTGGTAAAAACCCTTTAACCAAAATATCGTTTTAAATGTTTTAATTATTTGTTCTCATTAATATCCATGTTTTCAAAATGGTTTTAAGGATTTATTTATATGGATATTAATGGTTTAAAATGTTAAAAGCTTCAAGCTGGTATGGGACACTTTGATTCAAAAATCTCTTTATTAAATGTTTTAAATGGTTTTGGAAATGGTTTCTTTTTGAATGGATTCATTATTTCAATATCCTAAAATGTTATATTGTGATTGAAATGTGGAAAAGTTATGTTTCCTTTATTCAGGTTTAAGTGATACAATTATGTTATGGTTCTTGGGAATTGTTATGAAGAACGGTTGGTTCCGTAATAAACTAAGGGCGGGTGAGCCCGATATAGCTCTCTAATGCATTGGGTAACGCGAAGGAGTGAAACGTTAAGGTTTCTCCGAAGAGATTTAGGGAATATACTATGATGGGTATTCCAAACGTAACCAATATGGTTACTCCCTACGTAATAATGTTATGAATGCCTCAAGTTACCTTTTTGTCTTATGATTTCTATGATTTATTCATGGTTTGATGAGGTATGAAAGTGCCTTTGTTTTATGGGTAAAGTTTGATTTCATTCTTATGTATATATGAACTCATGTTTCCTTTCCATATTTTTATAACCCTTACTGAGCTTTTTATGCTCATCCCATGTTTTTGAAATGTTTTTCATAGGTCATGGGAAAGGTACATGATGTGATGATAATGTCAAGGATGTGTCAAGAATGAATCTGTGTTTAATTTTAAATAGGATTCCGTTGATGGGAAGAATGAATATTGTCTTTTATGTAACAACTTTGTTTAAATGTGGAATGTAATGAATGTTTCATGATCTAATTATCTAAAACTCTAAACCTGAAAAGATCCTCAATGTGTAATCTTGTAATAACACAAGATTACGTAAGGTTTAAGGCTGGGGCATTATAGTTGGTATCAAAGGTCGGTTTAGATAACTTTAGAGGTTAGGGTATTCTTTAAGCATAAGTGACATTACCATAATGGTTAGGATTTCAGAAAGAGACCTAGTTTTAGATAAAGTGAATGAGTAAGTGTATCTTAGTGTTTACCTTCCTCATTAGTACATGATGGTTTTGTTAATATACTCACACTGACCTTTTTGGTTTTAGTAAATGGCTAGATCTAGCAGGCACCAAAGTGACAATGGGTTTCAAGGAAACTGTGGTGGTTCTCTGATTAAGATACTGGATGAGATGGGGGATTCAATGAGGAATCTCATAGTTGTTCTAAACAAACTATCAAGGAGTCATGATCAACCACTTCAACCTTGGTGAGTTCTCTAATGAATCATGTACGAGATGGCCAACTAGATGTGGAAATTCAGGTAATAATTATTAAGGTAACCATTAGGGTTTATATGATCCTTACTTTTTTTGGTAATTGTGGGTTACTCTATGATATGATGGAAAATGAAAGTAATGAGATAAACATGAGGTTAAAATATATTATGATTTTTCTTGAAGATTTTATCTCATTTTGGGGAATGTTTTAAGAATTATATAGTTTTGGAAAAAGGACAACACGCAGACCGTGTGACATCCCGTCGCATCGGACAAAGCTGCGGGAATCGAACCCACAACCAAAGTGCGACTGGTATTTATCGCCTACCACTGGACTACGTGAAGTCCCTGGTTAGTTTGAATGATTCTTTCTAGTTATATGATTTTATGAATTAGGAGTAAGATGATTTTGGGTTATTTATGAAAATGATTAACCTATCATGGAGGATATTTGATTAGGTTAATTACTTTTCAATACGGGACTTTAGGAGCAACTGATGTTGTTTAGAGATAAATGTTACGATTTAACTTGGAAGACGATGTGACTAAATCCTTAAAATGTTTGGGTTTCAATCTTAGATTGGTTTACTTTGAGGAATTTTTATGGACAAATTTGTTTATCGGATGGTCCTCGTTGAACTTTGGATTTTGTTGGACAAATTTTGGAGATTAAGAATATATTTTCTTTTTATAAAGGGTTATCCTTTTCTGGATTATCTGACCTTGTACTAACCTTTTTTGTTTTGGTTATGTTTAAGGTCTAATGATATGGGAAGTATATAGTTCTCTTTTGTGTATTAGGTGATTCTCTAGAAGTTGATTATAGTACTCTTAATGTGAACAAGTCTTCCTAAATACTCGTCTTTTGGAGAAAATATGAGTTTGTGTAAGGAATCTAATAAAAGTTAAAAGTCAATATGATAAGTGATTATGTTTCCTTATGAATAAATTCCTCAATAAAATGTAACTTAAAACAAAAATTTTGTCTATTAACTTTTCCTATTGGAGAATCGAATACCGTTTAACACATCACAAGTTTGTGATTTTCTCATGGTTAACTTTCTCCTAAACATGTTTTCTATCACTCTCCATCAGAACATGACCGTTTGTTTTTTCCTCCATGTCCATATTTTCATACTTGGAATCCTAGTATGGGTTAACTCGGGTAACCTTTATACTTATATCTCTTTATTTTAATGTGTTTGTTTTACCAACTCTTATTCCGATGTGGGACTTTCAAGGATGTTTCCAAGCGCAATTTTAAAATTGCGAGGACGCAATTCCCAAAAGGGGGGAAGGATGTAACACCCCAGGTAAATAAAGAATATGACATTTTCATATTTATCCCTATTTGTGAATAAAATATTAATATGACTTTAAAGGGGACGCTATGCTCGATGGCGTACCCAACACGCAACAACGAGTTTCTTGGGAATCTTAAGTTGCACTCTAATAATATTATTTTAAATGGTAGTTAACATGTAGCCGTTGTATTGGCGGGAATGGATAGAAATAAATAAAATATGATTATACATGTTTTTAAATGTTTTTACATTTATCTAATAAAGGATAGAGGCTTAAAATACGGAAATAATTCAATTTTAGGCATATATTCCCTAGTTTTCACTAAAGGTTCAATTATCGCCTTTTGATGGCGAACCGTCATTAAATATACTTTTGTTCACTCTTATACATTCTATTGGACCAAATAAAACTCTTCTTAAGAATTGGGACATCAAAATTTACTTTGGGTAAATTTTTGGTATCTTTCCGATAATGTTCATTTTTTTAATGAATAGTGTAAAATGTTGTATTTTAATTCAAAACATCTTTTTAATATAATTTATTTATATGATTAGATTATATTTTGAATTGGTTTTAAAGTGAAATTATAAAATATTTTTACCATTAAATCCAATATTGGTCGTTGGAATTAATTTCACTTTGATATCAGACTTAAACTAGTGTCAATATTTTGATACTTATTGTTTTATAAAAACACGCTATTTGCTCTGACAGCGGGAATTAGTTATTAAATTAATTCATGTGACTAATATGTTTTGAATTATTTAAAACTAACTTCATTTTTGAATTCGGAATATCAAATATAGCTTAGGGTGAAGGTTTGGTATTTTTCTCAAAAACTCCAATTTTTGATGAATAGTGAAACCACTAAGTGGTAATCAAGCAAACTGATTTTTCAGTTAAATGAAAGTTTATCACTAATGTGTATTGAATTTTGAAAATCCGACATACATGGTTGTCATTATTATGTAAAATGTGGTTCAATGGGATGAAAATAATTTTTTGGTGAATAGTAACTTATTAAATTTTTAATAGCGATTAGTGGTAATTAGTGTAATTTAAGGTAAAAATGATATTATAAGAAAGTGAAAACACCATGACACTTGTCCTACACCTATAGGGGGAGTCATGGCCGACCAAGACAATCCATGGGCCAACTTGGGGAACCCATGGATCCACATTGGTTGGGAAATGACATAAATAACTTTTATTTAATGTAAAAGTAAAATTGACACAAACATGATATGTTTTACTAAAACAATTTTTAAGTAGGATAATACAAGTCTTCTTTTTTATTATAAATAGTCATTGGAAAGATAAAAAGATTTCCTACATCATAGTAATTTTTTATAATTTTTAGACATTAAATAAATTAAATTACTTATGACATCATAATGATGCAGTGATGACATCATTATTTAACGATTAAAATAAAATGGAAATATAATGTAATATCTATGAACTACACATGTCCAAAACTTATTTGATGGGTGTATTTCGAACCCTTATAACCTTATCCACGAATTATATCAATGTGGGACCTTTTAAAACCGAAACACATTTTCAAATAAAGTAATATTTCCTTACTTTCCAAAAGTGCCTCTCCTCTTCTCTTATAAAAGGCCCCCACCTCTACCTCTTTTCACACACTCATAAAGCCTTTGGCACGGCCAACCCCTGGCCATTTACTCTCTCTCCATCCCTCTCCTCATCCTAGAGTATTCCCTTTTGGCATAATCCTTTCAAAGGAAGCCTTTAGGCTAAAATCAAAAGGAGTTACACTTTTAAAGGTAATTCTTTCTCTCATGTTCATTTGTTTTATTTTGCTTCTCCAACCCCCTAAACTCTTTTTATTTTTTTTAACAACACCAGTATCTTCAATATACTAGGATGTTGTTATAATATTTATTCGAGCTACACTCTCACACAACTACATCAAATGGTTAAAGAACATACGGTTTCCGTGGATCGTGAAATTCTGCCTCCCGAAACGATGATTGTTCAATACTCATTTAAAACCTTCAAAGGTGGACATTATTATGTCACTATTTTTATATATGATATATAATATTTTTATGTTATCCTTATGCTTCTGTATTTTTCATTTTTGTCTTACCTTTATGGCTTCCATTATGGGTATACGCGATATCTTCATTTAAGGAAGTGTGGACTACCGCCCCCTCAAAGTGATTTGATTCGTTAAATACCATATGTGGGATGTATAAAGGATGGAAATATGATATTATATATGATATTATACTGGAATTATAATATACCTTTATATCATTATTATTCCATTCTATAAAATACGAAATAGAAATGAAAGTAGCGTTCATGCCTACGTACGGCTTACCGTCTCCATGAACGGTGCATTTCATTTCTTACCTCTAAATGCTTATGTAATGTTATAAATGCATGAATGTACTGGATATATATGACATATATGATATCTACATCATGAATACAATTATGGATATAATAAACATTTGGCCACATGAACAACATGTAATTGTAAGAAGTCCACTTTCGACTTAAGAACCAAATATCGGCAAAACAAATATTATTAACTTAAATGATTACATAATGTTTATGACATGGTAATAAGTGGTATAAAATGAATAATGAACTTGAAAAAGGTTATTAAGGAAGTAGAAATTTACTCAAGTTTATTATTCAGGAGATTAAAGAACGATCGAGTCAAGTCAGACCCGAGGTAAGGGATCCTACTCCTCTCTTTCTTTTTAAGTATACACTTTTATGTCATTTCTTTTAAAGCTCATCTTTCTTGTTATTGGGATGATCTTTTATATTAAATTTACTGTAATTTATATGTTAATGTGATGAGAGACCCTATTCTCTCTCATCAATCCATTTTGAAAGTTTTGAGTGGCGCTGTTAGGCTGTCGAACTTTCGTAAGAGATCTAACCTCTCCCTTTCTTTTTAAGTACTCTCCTTTATGTCACTTCTTTTAAACTCCTCCTTGCAATGTTGGGGGATTTTCTTTTATATTAAACTTGCTGTAAATTATATTGGAATATGATGGGATACTCTATTTGATCTCATCAATCCATATTCGGATGTTTTATGTGGCACCGTTAGGCAGCCGAGTTTTCGTAAGGGATTTTTCATCTCACTTTTATTCCTGTGAGATTTATGCTACATTTGCCACAAATTCCATTGAGTGGTGTATGTACTTCCCATCATTATACTCTTTTTGTAATATACTTTCGTTTATGAGTATTTACATCAATGACCTATTGTCTTTCTTTCATGGGGTGTATGTTTTGAAAGATACCCAAGTCGGTAAGGGAACCTTTCACCCTCCTCTTTTTTTAAAAGACTTATTTTATTGGGTCTTTTAATTTACATATTTTTATTTTGGGATATGTTCTCATACATCCTTATTGATGTAAATTTTATGTCCAAGTGATTAGATACACTTTTTATCTCTCATCAACTCATTTTTATGTGATGCCGTTAGGCTGTCAAGGGACGTTTTTAACCCAATTTCGATTTCTTTGGGTTCAACTTGTAGTCATTGAATATGTCATCCATTGAATATGTGTGATTGACCTTTTATTGTTTTACACTTAATATCCACTTATATTGGGTGTATATATATTTGTCACACATATTTTTGAGATTTATTTGTCCTTAATTTAAGGATACCTTTTTTATAAGGGATTTCATCACATTTGACATTTCTATTGAGGGTTCATTGTTGTTATGCACCAATTCACTCTTATATGGTGTATATACTGTCCTTTGGAGTATTATATCATGAATAATTTTATTCTCATGATATTATAAAGTTATGACTAAATGTTATTCCTCGATTATTGTATTCAAGTGTCTCTAATTTTGGTAAAACCCCTTTAACCAAAATATCGTTTTAAATGTTTTAATTATTTGTTCTTATTAATATACATGTTTTCAAAATGGTTTTAAGGATTTATTTATATGGATATTAATTGTTTAAAATGTTAAAATCTTCAAGGTGGTATGGGACACTTTGATTCAAAAATCTCTTTATTAAATGTTTTAAATGGTTTTGGAAATGGTTTCTTTTTGAATGGATTCATTATTTCAATATCCTAAAATGTTATATTGTGATTGAAATGTGGAAATGTTATGTTTCCTTTATTCATATTTAAGTGATACGATTATGTTATGGTTCTTGGGCATTGTTATGATGAATGGGTGGTTCCGTAATAAACTAAGGGCGGGTGAGCCCGATATAGCTCTCTAATGCATTGGGTAACACGAAGGAGTGAAACGTTAAGGTTTCTCCGAAGAGATTTAGGGAATATACAGTGATGGGTATTCCAAACGTAACCAAGAGGGTTACTCCCTACGTAAGAATGTTATGAATGACTCAAGTTACCTTTTTGTCTTATGATTTCTGTGATTTATTCATGGTTTGATGAGGTATGAAAGTGCCTTTGTTTTATGGGTAAAGTATGATTTCATTCTTATGTATATATGAACTCATGTTTCCTTTCCATATTTTTATAACCCTTACTGAGATTTTTATGCTCATTCCAAGTTTTTGAAATGTTTTTCACAGGTCAAGGGAAAGGTACATGATGTGATGATAATGTCAAGGATGTGTCAAGAATGAATCTGTGTTTAATTTTAAATAGGATTCCGTTGATGGGAAGAATGAATATTGTCTTTTTTGTAACAACTTTGTTTAAATGTGGAATGTAATGAATGTTTCATGATCTAATTCTCTAAAACTCTAAACCTGAAAATATCCTCAATGTGTAATCTTGTAATAACTCAAGATTACGTAAGGTTTAAGGCTGGGGCCTTATAGTTTGTCACACATTAGGGCTTGGGGATGGACTGGTTTTTATGAGGGATCCCTTGCATCATCTCAATTTTAGATTTTCAGATCAAGTGGTATTTCCTTATCATATAGATAAGAATTTATTTTTGTGATCTTAGGGATGAATTATAATATATCTTTTATTTCCCACATAAACTAATACCAAAGTGGGCCGATTTCACAATTCATGAGGTGGTTACATAATGTTTTAATGGTGAATAATATTTGTGGTCAGTATGATCTATGAATCCACACATATATATATATATAGGTTGGATACCTTTTCATGTATTTTCCCTCCTTTTTTAGGATGATAGGGATGTATTGCAAATTGAATTTACTTCCATTTTGGAATTTTTTTCTAGAGTTATTCCACAAGTATTTATGAAGAATATTTTATTTATTATATATGAAGTTCATAAATGATTTTATTTCAGATAAATAGTTGGTATATCTTCCCAAATATTCTATATTACCCATTAATAAATTTAATTTAATGATATAGATTTTCATTTTGGACAATTAAGGGTTTATTAAACCCATCTTCTCATTTTCTTCCTCTAAAATTCATTTTTTAAGATGTCAAATTCATCACATTGATTGTGTACTAAATAATGGATGATTTGTTGGGTCAAGATCAAGATTATATACCCCATTATGCATATTGATGAACATTTTTATGTCATTAACTAGGAAAATGTTTGTCAAAAAACCCCTCTAATTAGATATCACTAGGTTATGGTGAGGGAAGAATATTTCACCATAACTACTTTCTGAAGCTTTAGTGATCATTTCCTATATTTGTTAATTCCATTACAATTGATGTATTATAAATTGGTATTCACAGATCAAATAAATTTTGTGACCATCTATACCACAACTCATTTTTCATGGTGTTCTTGGATGACATTATATATTCTTATAGAGTAGAATAAGAGGATATGATGCCTTGAGGATAGTTCTGTACATGATGCGATACAAAAACCATTATGAATTTTTTTTGAAATGTTGTTTCTTGAATTAGGATTTTATGTATCCTAGACATGTTCTCTTAGAACATGGACTTATATTTGACCTATAATTTATCAATGTAATAATTTATTGAGAGGAGTTGGAGAATGTCATTTGATCAATAGTTTTCAATTTATGGCATGGTAATAATAGCAATTCATTAATTATTTCTCATAAAATAACATTCCAATGACATATCTTACCTAGAATTAGGTTATTATAGTGTATAGTAGATAATGAAAATAATAATTTGAGGAGATTAAGCATCATTAACTACCACCCACATCCTTATTTTACTTGAGCCTATATACAGTAAATATTTAAATTGAAATGCATCACTTATATGTTTATTTTTTAAATTTATATTGGGTGAACCTATAGTGGAAAATCGATCATAGTAAATATGACCACATGGAATCAATTAGACTACCCTAAAAATTGAGATCTAGTTAGTGCTTCATAAATAGATATATTTCCATTATAATATTTCCAAGGGGAATTTTATCATCTTCCCAGATTAAACGTTTTTGATTTACATATTACAGTTGAATTATTTGTACATGAGTAATTGATAATTGATCATGTACATTCAGAGGTATGGAATTGGTATTTTCTTCATTCCATGAAAGGTAATATTGTTTTTCATTCATTGGGCATGATGTTTCTAGACTAGATTTTGAATCTTTCAAGATATGGGTGGATTATGAAGTTCTTTTTCAAAGAATCAATAAAAACATAGTGAATAGAGTTTACACATGTTTTGTTATTTCATGAATTTGAAACCATCTATTATAGAACAAATTTTTAATTACAAACATAAATATGATCAATGTTGATGGTCTACCATGTTTCGAAATTTTGGGTGGTACATAGTCATTTTTAATCAACATCGGAAGTCATTATATTATTTTTGGGCCACTGTATTGTAATATTGTATTTTATGAATTTGTTAATGTAATAATTCTCTTGTAAATAGTTTTATTTCTATCTTGGTTCCTCTATGATGAATAAAAATGTTTGACACCTATTTTGGTGACCATGTGTGAGGAGTGATATAACAATATTTTTATCTAGATACTATATCTGTCTTCATGTATAATCTACAAAATAAATTCCATCTTTTTTATGATTATTTTATATTTTTAACAATAATTAGAATGAGATTTCCATAGATTTAATTATTAAGTTACACCATATAACCTAATCATGGAATGTGATTTGGGTGGTAATTGATCATCTGAAAAAATCCTCCCATTTCACACCTACTTGGGTATCACTAATGTGGTGGAGTTATGAAGGTTGTATATTTTGTGGATTTTGAGGATTAAGTGCGTTCCATTTTCAATTATCTCTAATAGATTCCCCTTTTTACCACATGGTTTTGGGAAGGACATCAAAAGGAAATGTGGTTATATGACATGTATAAAATGAAATATTGTCCTCAAAAAGATGGAAAAAATGGTGGGTGAACAACATAATGTATGAAATCTTCCACAATTATTTTTTGTACATAGATGAATTTTTGGAATAAAATTATTAGATAGTATAAATTTATTACTATTATATCTTCATAACATCGATTAGAATGGCTCATAATGAAGACATGTATAATCAACTATATAAGTCCACTCTATGATGAATTTCATTTTTTGAGACTTCCTTTGATTTACTATGATTTATGGAGGATATGAATAGAATGATTTATATTTTCAGGATTTCATTGATTATATATTATAGTCATTATACAACATATGATGATCAATGACGTCTAGCTTTTTAGATTTTTATTTTTTATCAGGTATTTCATTGGGTGATAGATCATTTAGTTCATAAAAATCTTGGGAAGCATGGGAAACTTATGGTCAGGAATATCTATCCTTTTGAGATCAATTTTTTATAAGATAATGTACTCCTTGGTGTTCCCCCTTCAACTGATGTCAATTAATTATATATTCCTTCTTTCCGTAGTTGAAAATGTATAATCCTGATCCATGTCATATACTTTCATACGAAGTGAATTAGTTAGAATCTGATATATCAATTTTTCAGGAATCCGGATTAGATAGTTGATGAATAAGTGAATTTGTTTCATGAAAAATCAATTAGATTATTTTGGGTACAATGGAATCTTTTGAATTATGAGAACGAGACATGGGAGTCTAATTCATGGGTAGAGGAGAGTTACCAACAATTATTCCCTAATCAGTCTATGGATTATATTTTTGTGTGAAATAATTACTATGATGAATATAATTATGACACACGTGAATTTTCTAAATATATATATATATATATATATTTGGTTTAATTTTTTTATTGATTTCTATATTTATTTTTAAGAAAAATAGATGTTTTTATAGAGATATAGGGTTGCGATTGGTCGAAAAAACTATTAGTAGAAACAATTCCCTAACCTCATAAAACCATGTGGTCTAAATAGAGGTAGTATAAATCCAAAAAATAACATTTGAATGTAATTATCCAAAATTTATGCCTCATCCTATTGGATAGGGGAATCCGAATGGCTAGAACATGGTATGGAATAAAATATCGCTAAACCATGTGTCCTACATAGGTAAAAAAACCTCAATGATTTTCACCCATATCACACCCACATTTCTCCAACTCCAATAATCCTTCCTTAGGTCCCAAAACCATATAATACACATATAACATGGATTTAATATCAATGATATTTCATTCTAGATCTTCCTGATATATTCATGTCAGGGACTTATATTCATACTCTTTAGTTTATTCTTCCTCTCTGTTTGGGATTTTGTATTTCTTTAAATATTTTTAACCAAGAATAAGTTGGATCATAATTTAATGTTCCGGGTTTTGATTCAGGTGGGTTTTACGTTAATCCAACATATCATATCACCTTTTTCCTTGTTTTTTTACAACAATATGGTGTTAAGTTCAAAAAGTAATGTTCGATGTTCTATTTTGTGCACTTATTCGAAAAGATATAATTTCATTACTTGATGTCTAATTTATTCTTTTTTTTTGGAGAAAATGGTTTATACCAATGTAATTTTTCGTATTTATTTTTAAATGATTTATCATAATTTTAAATTCTTGGTAATGGTATTATTTTCATGGGATAAGTTTATTTTTGATGACTAGAGATTGAGATATTTTAAAATTGGATCAAATTACATTGGAATGTTGTGTAACAAGGAACGAATATTTGGTATAGTCTCATGGATATCAATCATGTCCTTGGACTAGTCTCACCAAAAATATTATGATGCAATGATAACTAAATGATGTGATATAGATTATTACTAATTACTATTGGGTTTTTCTCCTCCAATGGATCTTGCATAGAAAAGGATCTTGATATGTTCTGTCACCATGAATTAATGTTCATAGATCCTAATTTACCATATATATAAGTATTACCAATTGTATTAAAAAAATTTATTCTTTTTTATTGTTACTTTTTCATCTTTTAAATTACTATGAATGATTAAAATCGAATTCAAACAACATTTTTTACAAAAAAATTAAACTAAAAAATTTATTTTTCCTACAATATATATGAATATAACTCAATGTGGGATGTTATCAGGAATATTAACTAACAAATTATATATAACCAATGATTATATGTAGGATACCTTTTTATAGTTCAGGTAATAGTATGTCCTCTTTAGGCAGTGGATGATACACTTTCAAGTTGATTAACTATTAGAGAAATGTGATAGTGGTGGAATTGTGGAGGTTTTTCCCCATGTATGAATATGAATATATTTATTTATTTAGACCCTATCCTATTTGGAAATTTATATTAGTTTTGGTCATAAATTTAAAAATGACATCTAGTGTGTTTATAACAATTTTTGTCATACTTTTTTATCGATGATAGTTATGATGTTTTATGTATATGTTTGACTGTTATTGTATACATATTTAAATTCTTATTAACATGTAAAAATTATTACCAATGGTGTTCTTCAATTCCCATTAACTAGTTTTTATCCTATAGGGATCTAGAATTCCCTTATGGACCTTCCATGAGCATGTTCTAATATCTAAATGGAAGGAATCCCTGACCGGTACATGAAATTATAAAACTAGTCATGCATTAATCTAGGACTAATGATAATTGTGTTTCATATATTGGATATTTATTTGTCAAAATCATTTATTAATTTTTTAACAGGAATGGTTTATTAATGTTGATATAAAATCAAGGAAAAGTCATATTTTGTGATTGGAACTAGATTACATTAGTGAAACCCTAAGCGATGCTTAAATCTATTATAGATTATCATGGAATATTAGTGATGTATTAAGTGAGTGGTTTCAATGAAATTACAAAAAATTATGAATAATAAGAGTGGATATGGATTTATAATAGGTTTATAGATGGATATTAAATCTAAAATAGGTTCCTTAGTCTTTTACTAGGTTATCACTTGGTGCTTGACAATATGGCTTTACTGTGCACCATGGCTGACACTACAGTGGTATTAGATATAGAAATTATCAACAAAATTACATATCCATATTATGTAATTGAAATAATTCGTAGGATTGAAATTCAAATAAGAAATGTTACTATGGATAAAGAAATAATTCTGAATTCGGATGAGATGAAACAATTTATATATATAATTTTAATTTGACCAATTTGTATAAATTGTTTGAGACATATATTGACTATTTAATTTGTCAAATGTTATTAAAAAATTATAAAAATGTTTATATCACTACAAACAATGGAACTGGATTCTATTATTTGTTAATAAGGATCAATATATCCTTATGTTATGAGTATAAATTAATTGAATACAGAAGCCGAATTTCTTTTCCCTATACTAAAATCTGATGACTTTCTAAGTTATATTATTTTCAATTACTTTTTTCATGGATGAATTTATTTATAAAAAATGATTAATAATAATTCCCTAAAATGAAAATATTTTTTAATGATGAAATTAAGTATTGTATGAAAAATTAGATTTAGTTTCATGAAGAAAAATTATGAAGACCATGGAAAAATATTTAAGAATCATGATCATCATTTTAGGTCATGTTCTTGAATCTGGATTGTTTTTTTAGGAAAAAAGAGGAAATTGAATTTTTTTTAATAATTCTCTTGTACGAAGGAGTGCATGTCGTGTACCCAGGTACCACGTACAACCACCAACTGGACATATAATGGTGGAGTACATGGTTATATATTTGACCTGGAAGACTTCCTAAAGTGGCGGTCAGTTGCGGCAAGTAAAAGACTTATACATTCAATGAACACCCCCTGTACTTTTCTTTTGGTGGTTTCCTACTAGGATTTTTCACAAACCCTACTTGGGTCATGCATTTGGACCCAAACAGATTATATGGTTGTAGGTATAGATAAGGGAACATTTCCTTCTTCATCAGGCATATGATTGTTGTTGGAGCTGGAGAGCATGGGAACATGATGAGGCTTGCGATGATGTTGGAGTTTAATTATTTTTTTGTACATTGGTTCTAGTATTTTATATCCATCATTGTTAATTTTTTTTATTATTTCCTAGACACATGTGACATGGATCATTTATTTGTGCATGAATTGTTATATTACAATTACTCTTCCACTAATTACTTTTGTTGAATGGTATTACTGCTTCTGATAGAATTTATAATTTTATTTCTACTATGTACACTCTTCCAATAAGGGCATTGATTCTCTATTACCACAATATGGACCTCGCTTCAAGTCGTCATATGGGGAAATGCATATGAGTTCATGTGACCACCTGGTTCTTGTCATATTCTGGAGGCAACTAGAATCGGGATGTAACATAGTGGTATCAGATGGGTTTCTTTAGTACTTTGAAATTCAATCCGGATCCTATAGACATGGATAGGAAGTAATAAGTAGTTGGTAATAGGTTGTTCTCCAGATTAGGTAACACATGAATATGTAAAATCTAATTTACATTTAATTTTTCTATTTTTCTATTTTTTTCATTTTTATAGGTGATATTATTTCATAATTGGGTGAAAAAATTGCATTATGTTGTTATTATTGATATAATTGTGGTTCTATTTCTATTGAAATCTGATGAGATGAGGGTATTAAATATCATTCATCATAGAGTCTCTTGCTAAATATCACATTTCCTGCATTCATGTCATGAAATTTAGGACGCATTACTGGTGGCATGTTGTTTTGATAGATGGTGTGCAAGATATTAATGCAGTTGTGATAGATTTCAGGATATAATACCAACTATTATGACGGGTTATTGGAATAGAAAAATTTTCATTTGGATGGATGCCATACTTTGGTCCCTGAGGTGTTATGGTCCCTCTTGGATGATAATTTGTTATATCGTGTTTGAACTCTAATTAAAATTTTTCATGTTGTGATGTGAAAAAAAGATGTCAATCAATGATTCTCGGGGAGTATGGTCTATCATGGGTCATAGTTTGTCCTACCATAGACAATATATTATGTTTTTAAGGGTTATGAAGATTTTTTAGAGGATTACTATTCAGAATCCCATACAACATGATGTGTGAGGTTATGAATTCCTGCCATGTGTTTTTCTGTTCGGGAATAACGACTTTTCATAAGTACATTATGGGTAATGATAGTACACGCCTTGTATTTCTTGACTGTGTGATCTTATTTGTGAGTATAGACACATGGTTGGTAGAACAAGGAGTGTCTTGATTGTACATGCCATGTTATAAAGAACTATGTATTCAGTTGTGTGACCAACGACCATGGTAGATGAATCTTAGGTTGTACATGCCATGTCTTAGTTTTACATTTCGTGTAGTTATTGGACATGTATCCATCCATGTGACTAACAACATGGTTGGATGGAATTTGGATGGTACACATCTTGTCTTGGGTGAACACACCATGTAGTGTTACCCATGACAGAACCGTGCAGTTCTGTATAGGTAAAAGGACATGGTCATGAGGGAATATTCAAGTACACATCATATCTCATGAGGAGAAATCCATTTTTTTCTATGTTACACGACATGGTTGGAATTGGTACACACCCATTTAAAAAGCATAAGGGAACACACTGTGTTGATGTTGTACATGGAATGTAACCCTGTTTTGAAAAACATTAAATGTTTCCTTATCCTATTCCATTTTTTAAATTAAAGGAAATTTTCATTGATAATTATAAATTAAAAAGTGCGCCTGACCTTGCAGATCCATGCCACAAAGACGTCCTTCATTTGTACGCCAGGTACATGGCGATGATCAGAAACTAGAAATGGTATATAAAGGGCTACTAGAGGATCCTCCCATCATTCCGATCATGAAACTAGATGTTATACTAGACATTGGTGATGATGCATAGATCCTGGAAGCATTTATGAGGAATATGAAGAATTTAGTAGGGAGTATTAAATCCTACGTCGACAATGCCAGAGCTGACGCTAGTGTTCCAACAGTAGCGTCCTCCCACATTTTTAGGGGATGGAGGACAACAGGCTTGAGAGTCATTATTAGAGGCCATGCATTCAATCATATAGTATTTTGAGATTCCTCCATAGTGAAGGGTGAATCTTGTGATGTACATGCTAAGTGATTCCTCTAAGAGATGTTAGGATGCTGTCTCAAAGGAGGGACGTCATCAAGACATTTCTTGGGAACAAATTTAGAGGAACATCTATGATTACATCAACCCTAATGATTTGGGGAACATCCAAGCCTAGGAGTTCTTAAATTTGTAGTTGAGCTCTCCTTCATTGTTGTATTAATTATCTTATTTTATAGAGATTCATAAATTCACCCCTATTTTATTAGGTGACCAATTATCTTTTCCTAGGAAATTTGATGATGGTATCATGTATGAAATATGATCACAATTGAATGTTTTTAGTCTTACTTCGAATACTGTAGAATTAAATCAACATTTGATTACTGATCACTATCTAATGGAGTTGGGAGATATAAGCTAGAGCGGTTTGGCATTAATGTCCTGTACTCATTTGATTAATAATGGGAAGATCCATAGGGATCCTTCACATGGTGATTCGATGGGATGGATGTTTCTACAGGTGGATAGGTGAGGTTCTACTAGTGTGGGATGAGTGGGAACATGATACCTCAGTGCACAAGAGACCTAGTTGACTGATGATCTTGTAGGAATATTGGTCGTATTTACCATTTTTGGGGTTTTTATCACTAGTATCCAGTGGGGGGGATCAATTATGACCCAAATTTCAAGAGAAGGACCTCTAGTTTTTCATCAGTCATGGATCTAGAGATTTTTAGGTCGTTCAATTCGATCAATTATGACCCAAATTTCAAGAGCAGGACCTCTAGTTTGTCGGATAAGGTATTATCCCTTCATTGAACACTATTCCTCTAATGATTAATTTAATCCTCAGTTTGGAAATAAATTAAATTATAAATGAATGAAGAGAATCCAAAACAAGACGTAGACTCCAAATTCAATTGATTATGATATGAAGTAATTTCTAGTTATACACTATCAATCCATCCTAAACCGAATAATTTTTATTATGGATGTGGAATTCATCAATTAATGAAATTAATTAGACATTCATTATTATTTCAATTACATCATTAATATGTATTCATCACAACTCCCATACAGACTGATTTTCTACTTATCATCTCTAGAATGATTAATATAGAAATTATAATAATCATACCAAGAAAGGAATTTCTATGATGATTCACCCCTTTTCTCGAAAAAAACATCACAAAATTTATAATAAAACAACTTACATAAGTTGAAAAAAATAATTTATTCAATAAGAAATATTGAAAGACCTGTATAAATGAACATATAAAAAGTGACCAGTGTTGGAAAAAATTTTCATTTAGTGTCATCAAAAAAATCCTTATTCATATACAGATCCTTATTTATAGATGATTTGAACTTGAGTGATGATGATATAGTTGGATTATTGTATCCATTATCATTTGTGAAGTAGAAGATTCTTATCAAGGACTTGGAAACTAAAACAGTTTGCCCTACTGATCATTTTTTTTATACAAGTAATTATTTTTTATTTTGAATCCTATTAGTTTCATCTTCCTTCTCTACATCGATCTTCAATAAGCAGCATGGAAACAAAAAAAACTTAACACACCAAATAGAAATGGCACTTAACTAACTTGAGACAGACACATTCAAGCATATTCCATCCCACAGTCAAACAATAAATGAAAAATACTGTAATCATATAATTTAGGAATTTCATTTCTTCCCAATCAAATGAACCACCCAGTTGCCTGAATTTTACCATAATCTCTACAGGCAACCATTCACATTTCATGAGATTTGGGCACTCAAACCAAGTTTTGATGTTACAATGTGCCTTAAATGGATAAAACATTAACTACACAATTCCCACATACCCTATGTCTTTGTCACCAATGAGAATATGCTCCCCAAGATTTCCTTCCAAAACATTCAAGAAGATGTTGAGTTTCTTCTTCACGCCCTTATGCTTTCCATTTCTCTCGTCAATACATTCATCCCTAAAAAATTATATATTTTGTTAAATAATATGAACCTAGAACCTAGAACCTAGTTTGTGGTCACTATAAATGATAGGAGGGAAACAATGGAGTGATGTCATGCTAGACCACATTGATGTACTCGACACCGACATATGGATTTGTAGAATAGATTTCTATTATGTATGAGGATAGGGATCTTCATGTTGATGTGGTTCATCCATGATTATATATTTTTTTCTCCAATTCATCTTCCATGTACTTGTAATCTGTCCTCTTAAGAGTGATTTTCATTAGAAACTTAATGCAGAATCTGCTATGTCGGAAATCCCATAAAATTACCTTATCATCCATTATTTATAAACTTGGATCAGGTTTCTATGTCGATCAAATAATTTGAATGGATGCTCCAAAAATATCAAAAAGAACATATAACTTTTAATTAAATTCCAAAATCACCATCAAAATGATATGGGTAAATGTCTTGACATGGTAAAAACTCATTTTTTATTAAACATATAACTGAAGTTCCTTATGATGATAATTATACTGGAATGATTTAATTTTTTACTTGTTTTATTCTTTCAGATTCCACTACCTATTTTGGATGAAAAGAATAATGTTTTCAGAGTTGTAGACATGGATATTTAGTATTTCGTTGATTCCTTGATGATGTGTATCATGAAGAGCCGTAAGGTGTTACTTCATCCGTAGAAGGTCATGGAGTGTGGAGTAGTCAAGACTACATGTTTAAGGTAATATACTAGTGCCTCATTACAATTTTAGTGTTCTCACTAACATATTAATTCCCCTAACCTCTTTTCAATACCTTGTTTTGAAATATTGAATCTGTTTTAGAGTTTTCACTAATAATATATTGACGCCTTTCTCATTTATGAAATTTATGCCTCATCTATGTGTTCAATATATGTAAAATTCACATGTGTTTCTTAGTGTGTGTGAAATCTATAATCTATGTATTATTTATGAAATATGTTATTTTAATTATAGGGAGTATGTGACCATCGAAGAACAGACTCACGTTGTTTGGAATGTGTCACAACATTACCAGCTTTAGAAGGGGATTTATTAGGCCACAAAGGAGAGGATGTATGTATTTCCCAAAGTAAGATACTTGATGTACATGTACCTATGTAGTTTATAAGATTGATGAATCAATATCGATATACATTTTTCAACTAGAAGGTAAAGCAAAAAATTTTCCAAGAAAAAAATTGTACATTCACCTCTCTTTCTCCTAATTAATCGATTACCCTGCTATAGAGAACCATTGAAAAGTTGAAATTATCACTAATAAAATATGATGAGAGTAATTATAATGTATACTGCAATTATTGTGAAGAGGGAATATTTTTAGACCTGTGAATGTTTTTATCTAGTATAATTACAATGTGAATTTATTTCCTTGATATTTATCTCGTCACCTTTTGTTCATCCAGGATTCTTAGTGTTCCACATTACAAACATAGTTTGGCTTCTACCTAGGTTACACCCATGGAATGTGTCAAATATATAATCTGGAATATGTTTTAGAGATCTAAATTCATTCTATTTAGAATATGGTATCTATTTTAGTGTTCTCATAATCATTACTAATAGGTCATGTGAATAAGATATGGATGTGCAGTAGACTGGGCATTCATATTCAAGTTCCAGTTGATGACATTATCTATTTTCATGTACAAATTAGTGTTGTGACCCATCATTGCATGTTTTATTGTCCTTTCCTTGATTCCAATGTTCTTTTTTGGCAATCTAGTGACAAGTTTTATAGGTACTTATCATTTTATTTTAGGAAGGGTAGCCCACATAGCTTGTAGAATCTGACCGAAAAGCTTCTTACTCAACCAATGAAATTTTAGTTTTTTTAATGTCCATAATTGTCTAATAGAGGTCGTATTGGATCGGGGTTTGATATTATGATGTGTTTTATTACTGTTAATTTATTCACATTTTAGATGTAGTCACATTTTTGTGGACATTCCTTTAAAAATCATTAACTAGTTTCTTTTAATCTTTTATCAATTTGGTTAATGGAATTAGCATGTAAATTAGAAGAAGATAAATCATTATGATAGAATGAATTGAGTAATTAAAATAGTTTTGATAATAATATGATTTAGGAGAACAAAGTAATGGTAGTGGAAGAAGGTCCCCCCCCTTGGGTATAAAGGAGGTTGTTCATTATAAATACATTAGAGAGGAGTCAAATTTAGTTCCATGTAATCTTTGTAGAAACCTCAAGTATATTCTCATGAAACATCTTCAAACAATTTATTGATTGGGTCTTATGTATGTTGTTCCCATGAATATGCATGGGTTGGCTAGTTGATTTCCAAATCTAATGTGTATGTATTTTGTGTCATTTTCTTGGAGATGATTGTTGTGTGGGTTATTGATATTATTAGGCTCACTGAATAGAAAAATATGATATTATTTCTACATTAAAATTTATTATATCAAACCAGATGACATGTCAATATTTTTACTAAAAAAAGAATAGCTTTGAATGTTTATTTCCTTGTTATGTAGGTACTATATTTTTTGACAGTCAAAATTAATTTGAATATAAAAGCATAATGTTAAACAAAAATGTTTATTCCTTTTTGTTCACGTACTACCTTTTTCCCTATGGTGTAAGCGTATATAATTCACTTGTTTGTGTACCTCCCTCAATTCCATATGAGGTCTTTTCTCATCGGTTTGTGCATAGACTGGGGCTGGCATTGATGGGTTTGGAGCTAGAGCTGACATAGTTTGGACCAGGCATTGATGGGATGGAGCAACAACTAGAATAGACTGGAGATGACATGGATGAGGCTAGACATGGACGGACTGGCATGGATGGGGATAAAGATGGCATGGATGGGCTAGGGTAGGTTTTTCCATGGATGGACTAGATCTTCTGTTGTTAGAGTTTCTAGATTTATTGGGGTGGTTAATCCTATTTGGTGGGGGATCTAGTTTGGTAGGAATAGTATTGTTGAATAGGATTAGGGGGTGGGCGGGCATGCCTGCCCAAAATTATGGAACAATCGTCATAGGGATTCAACATATTTTGTTTGTAATGAATTACTTTATTAATATAATTAATTCTTGTTTAATTTTGAAAATGTGTTAAAATCATATTAGGTTTAATAATTAATGGATATGTATTATATATGATAAAATGAAAAATATAATAAGAAATTTTACAGGAAAAAAATTTCTATAATTTTTATTTAATGTAATTTATAAATATATATTAATTAATGGTAATATTATTACCAAAAGATAAATTTTTTACCATAACCCATCCCTAAACACTATAACCAACATATATATTATCTATTGGTATTATTATAATTTCAAAAGAACTATTTTATCTATCGCAAAAACATTTAGCGAAATTGTTTTTACCAATAGTTTAGTGATAAAGACATATATGTTAGTAAAATGTTTTACCAAACGAAAATGAACTTTTACCAATAGATATGTCCCTATTGGAAAAAGTGAAATATTTTTAGTGGTTTTAGCTTCTTCACTTTTTGATATAGGGGCCTCCCATTGTTTTATATCTGATTTTTTTTTGTGGGGAGACTTAGGCTCTATTTATTTTAATCTGAAGATGTTATGAGGCTAGACACATCATTGGGGATTAGGATGGATAGTGTACATCAATTCTAGGAGTTCCCAATTTCGGTTAGTGGGTGTTAGATCCTATGGGATCTCTATGTATTGTAGATGAATAACTTCATTGTCATTCAAGAAATGGACTTATTAGTCTACTTCATTCCTTTTTTGACTGCTATCACCGAAGGGTGAGATTCACATCACTAGAGGGCTGTTATTTTCAATACATGGGTGAATGGGATGTTTGGGTGAGTAGAGCGGGACCTAAGCATCATCAGTTGGGTGGGAATAGAACCCATATTTCTTGTTTATATCCTGATGAATAGGTGACTTCACTGATGGAATTTCCTCCATTGGTGGATCATTTCAAAAATTACATTCCAAATGAATTTTCAGGTTTACCTACTGAGAGAGAGGTAAACATCTATATTGATCTTGTTCTAGGTGTGGAATCAGTGTCCATTCCTCTTTATAGTATGGCTCCACTAAATTTATAGGATATCAAGAAAATGATTGAGTAGTTGAAGGAAAATGGTTTCATCTAACCCAATACTTCTCCTTTGGGTCCAGATGTTCTTTTTGCCACGAAAGTGAATGGTATCCTCTGACATTATGTGGATTATAATAAGCAGAACCAGTCGATATTTAGTAACTGATATCCCTTGACAATGATTGATGATCTCTTTTATTATCTTTGAGCCGCCCAGCTATTCTCGGACATTATCATCATATATGGTTGTCATTAGTTACACGTTAGACTATCAGATATACCTCTTACAACCTTTCGGAGCAAATGTTCTCTATATGATTATTTTCTTATGATGTTCATTGTTATAAATTTGCAGATAGTTTTCATGGAATTTATGAACAATGTGTTCCATCTTTACATGGATTTTGTTTTGGTATTCTTCGTCTAAGATATCATGGTGTCTCTCACACTCAACACGACCATGACATCCATCATGAGATCGTATTGATTAAACTGAGAGATAATTAGTTATATGATATTCTCTCAAAATTCCACATTTGGATAGAATTTATTCACATCATGGGTCATTTTTTTTCCAAGATAGTATTATCAGTAGTCCTAGAGAAATTGAGACCAGTAGTCTACTAGAAGCAGAAAAATAATGTCTTTGAGGTAAGATGTTTTTTGGGGATGGATTATTACTAAAAACACTTTATATAGGACTTTTCATGGTTAGAAATGCAACTTAAAGACCTAACTAAGAAGGGTGAAAAGTAATTGTTGTCAGATTATTGTGATTTTTCCTTCTAGGTGCTAAAATGGAGATTGACTTCATCAAAAATTCTAATTTATTTTGGATCCAGGAAAAAGTTAAATTGTTTACTGTGAGGAATCAGGTGTTAGTCATGGAGTAGTGTTTATGCTGAGGGAATGATTCATTGCATACGTGTATCAGCAGCTGAGGAAAAATTTGTGGAATTACTCGATGCATGATCTCGAGTTAGCTTTAGTTGTGTATTCTTTACACATTTGGAGACATTATATTTTGGGAGAGAATTTTATGGTATACACCGACCACAAAATATTCTAGTTAATCTTCACACTGTGGGATCTGAATATGGGACAACAATGGTGGGTTAAATACCTTCAATGATTTTTTATTGAGATTTCTTACCCACCTAGTAATGGAAACGTAGTGGCTAATTTATTGATTTGGAGGACTCATATACATGAAGTTTGGCAGGGCAACTATTCATGGATGCTTACGGCTCTATCCCCTGAGATGTATATGGAGTATCATGACATATAGGGGGTGATGTTTCATTATATTATAGTTGTTACATCTACTCTAATGGATCATGTGTGAATAAGGAACCTATCATATTTTAATGACCTTGTCCTACGAGCGAGTGTGTCTAGAAATGACCACACTCCGGGGTGGACCATAGGCGACGATGGGGTCTTTCATGTTCATTGGCACGTATGGGTGTCAGTAGACATATGTGAGGATATTTTGTGATATTTTCATACATGATCATGGGGATTTATTCCTGGTGTCACCAAGGTGTATCGATATCTACACTGTTAATATTGATGGCTTGAAATGAAGAGGGATGTAGCTAGTTTTGTTGGGAGATGTTCCACCTGTCATCAGATGAAAGTAGAGAATTAGCTTCCATCATGGCTTCTATAGCATTTACAATTTCTGAGTTTATGTGGAATGATGTTTTGGTTGTTTTCGTGATGGGGTTACCGAGGTTTCCTCAAGGGGAAGATCTAGTTTGGGTTGTTGTGGACATACTCACGAAGGATTCATATTTCTTTTCGATTAGGGAAACCTTCAGTGTTGATGAAAATAGAAGTTTGTACATCCGAGTTATTTTTCATTTTTAGGAGGTTCCACACTTTATAATTTCAAACATGGGTACCGAATTTACTTCTTATGTATTTCAAGGACTACATATGGATTTGGGTACATAATTACTTCTATGTAAATCTTACCATCCCCAGACAGGTGGATAGTTCGAGCACACGATTCATGTTTTGGAGGACATTCTACAAGAATAATTCCTTGATTTTGGGTCTCTTGGGAGAGACACATACCCATACTGGTGTTTTCCTACTAGAAAATTTTCGATAAACAATTTAAATGACACCATAGGAGGATTTTTATGATAGGCCACACAAATCACCCCTATTTTGGCCGATGGAAGGAGAAGAAGCTATACAAAAACATCATGTTTTCTAAATACCATCGATCATGTCGAGTTGATTGAGAAGAGTATGGATACTTCAAAGTCACTGCAGAAATCATATGCTGATCAACGAAGATGATCTCTGATGTTCAAGGATGGTGATCAGGTTTTCTTATGGGTCACACTGAGGATGGGACATAAGAGGAATAAGAGATCGAGGAAACATTATACAATATATTTCGGTCCATTTCAGGTTTTGGAGAGAGTCTGTATAGTTGCCATTAATTTTTATTTACCTCATAGGTACTGGTCTATGCATGTTGTATTTCATGTTTCTCAAGTATGGTGTTAATTTTCAGACCCATCTCATGTTTTTGGACTTGAGGAGTTTGAGTTGGAGGTGGATTCATCCATAAAGGGGAACCCTATTTGGAATGTGTATCACAACGAAATGTTTATCTGTGTCTAGTTTGGTCCTCTTGTATTGTTGTTATGAATCATGAGATATTATAGGATAAGACTTGGGAGAGGGATTTTGATATACAATCACAGTGGCCATAGTCGATTGATGTTTCTTCTGCACCCTTGAAAGGGAAATTCAGGGATGAATGGATTGAAAGGGGGAAGTTTGTAAGAACTTGAATCTTCATTTTAGTTATGGATGCTTAATTAGTGTTGTTTTTGAGGAAAACACATGAAATGGGAATTATTTGAGTAAACTCTGTGAACTTCGGAGAACACTTTGGGCAAACGTGTGTCACATACTGGTTAATTATGTCCATATAACAACCGAGTACATGGCCATACATGTGACCTGGTAGACAACCCAAAATGGGAGATAGTTTATGCTAGTACACAAGATGTATATTAAATGAAAACTACATGTACTTTTCTTATTTATTTGGTAAAATGGAGTGGGTCACGTCTCACTTCCAAAACACCCTTTTTCTATCCGTGATTCATATAGGAGACCGAAAGAACGGCTGCGAATATCAAACCCGAACTGATTCTTCCTCCGATATCCGATTGAGACGTTTCAAGGGGTAATGGAATCCCACCTGTGAGTACTCCATTCCCCCAGATAATACCTTCATGATCCCATCATTCTCTTGAGTATTTAATGGATGAATGTTATGCATCTTTTTGGATATTTACTCTATTCTAGGCTGATTCTATGGAAGATGTTCTAGAGTGTTGATCGTACGACATCATGTTAGGTGGTTTGTGAATCACTTTGTTCATCTTTGGATAATATTTGTTAAAAGGGCCGCATACCAACAATTGTGGTATTGATTGATTGGGAAATTAAACCTATTTTTTATTTTCAATTGTTTAATTTATAAAAAAAATGTCTTGTTGTATATGAAAATGTTTAGATGCCATGTTTATGGGTCACCCCATGGATGTCTTTCCCTAGTTTGATTGTTTATGTCCATTTGGACATTGTTTCCAATGGGGGTACCTTTTTCCTTGCCTTGAGTTGTTTTTCATGTATTTTGATTTATTATATGAATTTTATTTGTTATGATTGGGAATGATATCCATGTATTAGTTATAGATTACATGTTCTAGCTTGTTTTTATGTGTGCATAGATTATCCAATGGAGCATGAGAGACTTGGATCGGGAAAACTATGGGGGATTCCATGTTTATTACACATGAAAATTAGAGACTTGGTGTAGAATCTAACCCAGGGGTGTTGATCATGAGAGTTACCAAGGAGGTTATTTATGATTATTATTCTATATTGACCTAGTGTAACTGACCATGAGACCTACATAGAATTTGTTTATAATTTAGTTATTCCATGTCGACACAAGGGTATTGACTGTGAGAGATGTCATAGTGGTCATTTTTAATTATTAGTGCTATGTAAAACCAAGGAGGATAGACTGTGAGAGCATTCCCATAGGGTTGTTTATGAATGATTTCATGTTTGAGATGAATTTCCCAACCAAAGCACAAGCCTAGGCTTAGTATTACTTGTTTGTTTAGATGATCTCATGAGTTTTCATTTGTTAATATTACGTAGGGGGATAAATATCATAGGATAGACCTTGAGATTATATTATCAAATGGATTGAATAATTTAAAAATAAAAAAAAAATATAATTGCATCTTTATTATTATTTACATTTGAGTACTTCAGAGTTTAATTCATCATTTTCCATATTGCCTCCAATATATTTCAACTGAATGTTAGGCACATATCATTTGGTGAATTCCTACTAGGATTCATCTCTCACCCTATTTGGGTCCTGATTTTGGACCCCAATAGATTATTTAGTTGTAGATATAGACAAGGTAAATCATCCTTCTTCATTGGGTACTTGATTGTTGATGGAGCCTGAGACCATTAGACCAGGATGAGGATTGTGATGTTTTTGGATTTTATAAAATTTTTGTAAATTGGTTTTAGTATTTTGTTTCCATCCCTATGACTAGTCTGTCTGATTTCTTGGAAACATGGAACATGAATAATTTATATGTCTTTTTGTTATTATATTACTATCAATCGTCCTCTATTTACTTTTGTTGTATAGTATTACTACTTCTGCAACTATTTTTTTACAAGGTGTACACTTTGACGATGAGGGAAATGATTCCCCATTACAAAAATGTGGATGTTTGTGTTAGTCAGCAGCCTCTGGCATATGGGGATGCACTTTTGAGGTCAAGTGACCACCGGGTTCGGGGAGACTTTGCGTGGCACCCATAACCAAGACATTACAAAATATATACAAATTATATAATTTTTTTTATAGAGATTAAGACTTATGGTTTTAATTTTATGATTAATATCATCCAAATTCATTAGATAAATATAATTTATTTTATGTGTTTTATAATAAGACGTATACAAAATATTGTACAGTTACATGAGTAAATATCTAGATAAACCCCACATTTCTTGAGAAGGAACATCAACAATAAATGGGATAAAACTCATAGGCATATATGATGGGAAAAGATTTGATCATATGTTTATAGTCCCACAATATTTCTATCATTTGTATGTTCATGGGTATGATACATTGGGAATGTAGGAGTGCATGTGTGACAATTAAGGACTACACAACCAATGAATCATGAATTGTATTGTGTTATGGGTTATGATATTCCACTATCATCTTGAAATAGTAAATACATGGTTTTATTTATTAGGTAATTATACATTATCCATATGAATTATTTGGGATGTGTGAGTTTCCCCTATGTTTCATTCATCATTAAATATGTGGACATAATTTTTGTCATATGAACAATTTGATAAGAGTTGTTAGATCTTCCAAAAATGTCTTCCTCAATCTCGAACATTTTCAAAGATATAGTATATTGATTTATTTAGTGACAAAAATTCAATCATTATAGTAAAAAAATTATATCCACAATAATATATCATGATTAAAGAATGTAAATCATCTTATGGGCATGGTACTATTGTCTAGAAATCGAAAGATCATGCAATATGTAGAAGTCCAATGATTATATTGTCATATTATTTTATTGGTGAGTCATCCATTAGTTTTTTGTGTTAATTAATTGATGTTGGATGATATTTACTCACGTTACAATAATACATAGTGATCACTCTTATAAAAGAACCCCATTTTTTCAAACAATGATTTTTCAAAATTAGGAAAACACATATATGATTTTTAATTTTGTTACACTACATATAATGAGGAGGGTCCAACGTGAAATAAAAAAAATAAAAAAAGTTAGTTCACGTAATTAATAAACACTTCTATAAAATGAGCATTATTAATGCCTATAAAATTATTATCATTCGAATATGTGAGTGTTTTTAAAAAAAATCCACAAAAAACTTAAAAAGAATGAGGGGTAGAGGATCCAAGAATCTTGTTTGATTATTTAATGGATAATGATAAAATGGGAATCTAGAAATTTGAATCATGTGATCCGAGTCATAATGAATAAACTATGTTTGGTGAAACCAATTGTGGGTTTCAAGAAATATTTATGTAAATAGTGAATCAATGTTGGTAACCACTATGTTTAATAAAATGGAAGGATGATTTTATTGATCCTATGATCCTTTATCTTTACATATAAATATAATGAATGAAATAATATTAGTATATTATGATTTTGAGAATCGTTGGGCTTTGTGTGATAGGCTTCTATGCAGAAGAGAAGTAATCACCCATTATGGATTTCATTAAATATAATAGTTTGTACATTTATGCTCATACTTACATGTAACACATAAGTATTTAACCTTAAAAAAACATAATTCACAAATATTTGTGTAACTATAAAAGATACTGTAATATGGACAATGATTTCATACATGCTTTAATTACCTGAATGGCCCAATGGACTTATTTTTTATTTTATTAGGGATTATACCCCTCTTAAAGGTTGAAGGGGAACCCATACATGACCCGTAGTCCGAAGGCCCAAGTCTAGACACTATACGAAATCCAATAGATGACCCAAGGGCCTAGATACGTACCATGCCCATTACATAACCCGTAGGCCCAACCCAATTGAATTTCCCCTCCCCAGCTTCTGCATCATTGATCGCCTATCTCCCCACCTTTTCATTACATATCGACTAGCATTTTCTCATACAAAGATGCATAGTGATTGGTTCCTAGGGCAGTTTCTATACCCTATCATTCTTAAAATCCAGTTAGCTCTTCTTCTGGTGACTACTATTGTGGTTTCTCTGATTTTCTTCTAAGGAATGTTCTATGTGAACTGTGATGCTCCATGGTCTCTATAGCACAATGGACCTGAGTCCTGAAGGCCTTTGATGACTCGAATTCCCATGAGACCCATAGTCCAAAACTGGTTGTGTGAAGGCCCAAATAGGGTTAATAGTTCTAACTGCTATAGAACTGCTACAGTAACCAGAAATTCGCCTTCCCCCAGTTTTGAACCTAGGTATCTTGGATGCCAAGAAGGAGCCGTTACCACTCAGGTACATGCTCTTTGTCCATTATTAAATTACATTCAAGCATTATCACGTGAGGAAAATAGAAAAAAATGTTATGGAATATAAAATCAAAAGGAAAATTGAAATATTCATGGACTACATACATTTTATTCATGCATGAATTTAGTTGATATTTCAAGATTATAAATGATTGAGATAGTGAAATTAATATTGTTAAATAAATTATATTTTAAGCTATTAATTTCATTTCATTCATGCATATTACGTTGATATACATATTTTGACTTCCTTTTTGTTAAGTCTAGTTTCTATTAAATGGTACTCGAAATTTTCCTGAGAATGTGTGATCAAGAAATATCTTAAAAGAGGGCCATAAATATATAATTCTATTTTTGATCAATGAATATAAATAGAGGGAATTTAACTGGGGTTATAAGATATTGGTGGAATATTTTGATTGGGGGTATAATAAATAATGTGAGAAGAACGTGATGTTTCGGTGTATAACCCAGTAATAAACGTATTTTGTAGATGAAGGTTTCCTCCATCTATTAATTGATGTTATAAACAAATATATTTTTTAATATCCTTTTGATATAGTTTATAATCCTTACTGGGGGGAAACCAACATAGTAAGAAGGGGATTTTTTTTTTTCCAAACACTATAAATCCTCATGTTCAGTTAATTTAATTTGAAGAAATATAGTGTTATTGGTGAGATAAAAAATTATAGTGGATCAAATATTTAACTACCCATGGTTGTGAAATTAAAAAATAAAACAATTTAAAAATAAATATATTTCACATATTCACACCTCCCCAACACTATGACCACAGAATGATCATTTCACCTCTAAAAGGCCTTAGACATTTAGTAGATATTTTAATACCATCATCATGGGAGCATATATTTTTTCTATTAGTATGATGTTATCTAACTTATAATTCATAGAATAATAGAAATCTATGGTATCAATTTTTCACATGGTGGAGGAATTTTATTGGTTGAAATTATTCAAAAAAACTAAATATGATATTGGTTCCAAATAATGGGAAGACTTCAGGAAAGTATTTATCAATAAATATTTTCTTTGAACACTCCAAAATAAAACATAGAGGGTGTTTCTAATGAACAATAAAAAAGATTATGACATTGTCTTAGGTTGTTTCTATGCATTATAATGAATTAACAATATGACTCTTGCTTTGTAATCATTCCCAAAACTGTAGTGCAAAAGATATTTAGTGGATTAATGACTATTTTATGAATTGATTTCACATCTCATGAATTCTATAATCAAGCTGATATTTTTCATTTTTCCCAAAAAATCATGATATTTATTGCTACCTCTCAATTGTCTCATGGGACTACTGATAAAAAATAAATGGATTATTATTTAAGAGGATCATCATATAAATATAATAAAGGAATGAAATCCCAAAAACCCATGTGAAAATATTATTGAATGATGATCCCCATAAAATCTCTAAGGTGAACTAAAATATTATTCAAATTTATAAAATTTGAGGAATTATATAATAAGTGAGAAAGATAATTTAATAAAACTACTGATATGGTCGAAAAAATGGTTTAGGTCAAAACTCAATATACAATTTAATGTATTGTGTGATAGAAAAATGAGAATTATGTAACAAAACTAAATAATGAAAATGATAATGGATATAATCCATGACAATAAACATCATGTCTTAATGAGTAAAGAAGTAAATATGTTGGTACTACTACCGAGGTGATCTCAACAATGAAATGGTGATAGGAACTTTGTTTATTCATTCCTAAATAGTGAATATAATTTTTATTTTGTCCTATTAATTCATTAATATAATGAATGATTAGTAGAATTATTCCAACAATACCTCAAATCACTGAGGTCTACATATCAATAAGAATAATAAAATAATAAATTGTTATATTCCATGTATATAACAGCACACTAATCAATGTTTTTCAAATAAATCCTTAATATAATCTCATTTTACTTCCTTAAGTATACTTTTATTCTATTTTATTTATGAAAGGGAGTCCCATAAAAAAAATACAACATCACATTTTGAGAGAGGGGGATCACTCTTCTTATACAAAGTCATCGTCTAATTCAATAAATGTGTATTAAAGAGGATGAATATCCCATAAAATATTCTATTTCATCATGTATGATATTTCCTTATGAGAACGTATAATTATAAAAAATGGTTGATATGTGGGAGAGAATCATTCATAATTTCATGAAAACTTATTGGTAGTATATAGACACACAACCAAAGTAGGTTCATTATCTTCCTCATAACCTATAGGTTTTGTACTAAATTTATTATATATTTGAATATCTACTCATATCGAAAAATACATACAAAATATCGATCAATCAGTTATATTATATTAAAAAAAGTTACTAGAGAATCTGGAATATGGTTTTATATATCTATATACATCAATATGGGGTGTGTTGGTCATAATTGTCAAGAAGAAGGATGAACCAATTAAAATATGAAATTTCATTCATGAACTAAATAGAATCTAAATAATGAACATGTATCCCCAACCATGGATATAATAATTTTTTGATCAACTTCATGGGTCCTAGTATTTCTTTATGGTTGTCCTTTTGTAGGGATATGACTGATTAAATCCGAATAAAGAATATATTACCAAAATATTTCATTTCGATCATGGTATTGAATCTATGATTTCATAGAGATTGATTTTATACAAACTAATTTTCCAGTAATATATATAGAAATAATGAATATAATGTTTAGATATAGCCTTGAAAAAAATTGTTAATATTTATAGATGATATATATTTTTATAACCAAAAATAAGTAGGATCATGAGAAGTAGTTGAATATTGTGCAATTGACATTTAAAAAAAGTTAGTATATATTAAAAGAAAAATAAATTTGACTTATATACGAATAATGTATCATTCATGGTGAATATTATCTTTAGAAATGAGACATCATTCGACACATCTATGAAAGAGGCATCTTTGGAGTGGCCTACATTATCATCTTAAAGAGAGAACTATAGATACCTTGAATGTGATGGATATTACTAATCATTTTGAATAAATTACAATGATAATTAAACATTAAAACCATGATTACATGGTAGGGTTTCATTTTTTCTTGACCAGTGATTTTAGAGTTATCATTAAGGAGATAAAAATGGATTATCCCTACGATTGTAGTCATGATTCCATAATATCGATAAATATTTTCAGTATATAATGATTAATTAAAGAAGGAATTTGGATTTTTATTGATAAATAAATATAAATATTAAAAATATGAGTCACACAATTTTATGTTTCATAAAATAAAATTTAACACATGATCATTATTTTACTATAATGATAATTCCATTTAAAATAATGTGAGAATATATCAATTTGAAAAATATGGAAATATAAATGAGTAATAAGATAATGAAATATATAATCACTCATAATGGTCTTAATATGCACAAACTATGTTCTTAGAGATGATAAAGGACTATGAATGCTCAATAAATTAATGTATGTGCAATGTAACCAATGTGGTAGATTGTTAATTTAGAAATAATATAGAAACCATATCAATAATGAAAATATAAATGAATCAAATAATCAATGTAATAAATAAGATTGAAATATTAATCACAAAGGGAGAATGATATTCATTCCTAACTCAAATAATTTCACAAATATCCATTCTCTAAAATAATACTTGTGTTAGAAAAACTATTAGATATTTAGAATTATGTGGCAGCTACATGAAAAAGAAAAATTATCAGAGTTCAAAATATATGATGTGCTAATAAGATTTGGGTCACAACATAGTGTAACAACAAGATAGTATATAATGAAATATTTACTGAATGATGAAAATAGATTAGCATTCTATATCAACATAGTGAAAAAAAATCTATTGAGATCTTAGAGTGAAAATGGATATTAATATATGAATAAGGAGTTTAGAAATTATATTTCAAAAGGAATTGTATTTCAAATAGTGATTTATAAAAATAAAAATTAATAGGGGATTATAAAAACTATACCCATACCTACATTTTAATGGGAAAACATCACCATTTACATTGTCAATGGAATTCCATATAAATTAAGAGGATATAATTCCCCAAGGGTTGTAGTGTAAATTCTGACAAAAAATTCTCAAATTAATTTCTATTCGAGAGGACTTTTCACTTGATCAACTAACATAGATATACATTAGAGAGGTAGTGAAGCTGCATGGATCCCCACTTTCATTTATGTCTGAACGATATCTGAGATTTACATCCATGTACTGGAAGATCCTCCAACATGATCTATACAATTATTTGACCTATATTATCTCTTATATCCTCATATATGATGGAAATTCAATGATCTCAATTTTGAAACTCGAATACATGCTTATATAATTCATTATGTATTTAGAAGTTGGATGGGATCAACATCTTCCTCGATTTGAGTTCTCATACAATAATATCAATTTATTAATAATTTAATTTTATCTTTTTGAAGCCACTTGTGGGAAGAGATGAAAAAAACCAATGTGTTTGGATTTAGTTTGTGAACACATGCTTTTGGGACCTAAAAAGGATGGGTAAATTTTATTAAATGACCATAAAATTCAATAACTCATTTGAATATTCTATATTTGAAAGAAGATATGTTATTAAAATCAATAAAAATACATATAGTGTATTTACCATACATTATTGTGCCTTCCTAGTTAGTGAAAAGATGACTGTGACACCTCAAGACACCCTCCAAAATGATATGGTATGAAGAACCATATTGGATTGGCATAAAACACATTTAATATGAATTAAACTAAGGTACTTTTATGTGAAAAAAAAATATTCTAATAACTATTAAATAAAAAATGTTAAAACATAACTGATTCAATAATTAATTAAAAAATTCTACCATATATCATAGAATGAAATATTACTCTAATGCATAATGGAAAAATTAAAAAATGAAAAAACAGAAAAAATATAGATACATTCTAAGTAGTGGATTGCTTTCAAATTCAACAATGTAAAATATAAATTAGTTTTTCTGGAAGAATATTCACTAAATACTATTGGTCATTGATTGAATCCATCAGATGGTATGCCTTCTATATAATACATGACATGTGAGGTCAGAGAACTTATATGGGTGAGTATCATAACACCCAGTAGGGAACCATGAATACAAAAAACATAAAGCATAAAAATCCTATTAAACTCATCATCATAAGAAATTTAAATCAGAATATCATATATAGAAAAATAGAAAATATTGTTTATATTCTCATTATAGACTACATATCACAATGTGGTCACAACAATACTCGTATCCATAATATTAGACTCATGGATTCAATGTAAATAATATCTTGTAGTTGTCTCCCAATGAACCTTTATAAAATTGATTGAACGTATATAAGATACTATAGAAAATGGGCCTCAATAATGGTCTACCCATAAGAACTCCAAATATCTCTATCCTTAGATTGGGTATTACACCAATGTCCTAAGGGTTATAAAAAATACAACCTAGAATATGTTGTTTTGAAGGGGATCTTTCTTCAATTTACATTGGTCAGGATGATTTTGGAAACCCATACTAGGGAATAAGATAAAATGATAGAGGATCACACACTAGGTCATTAGGTGGGATTCCAAAACTCTATCGACAAAATAATATTATAGAGAGGATCATAATACTATGCACAGGATGTAATGTCACAATACACCATCATTGGTTTGCAGAAACAAAATGAACCTAATAGACACTATTCCAAACTGTGGACATTGTAGGACTAAACATTCCATCGAAAAATTGTGTGTAATGTATAGGGATATTATAATTTTTCACTTCTACCACATGTTTTCTTAACTATCACCATCTCATGAAGAATAAATTTGAATGTATACATAGTTAGTATAGGGATTAAATGGAATTTAGTGTTAAAATCAGTGATTAGTGGCCTTATAGTATGTTCTGATCATCATCTATTCATTCTTTTGTGATTTTTTTTCTTCTTGTTTACATTGATCATTTCCACTTATAGGGAAGTGTCATTGTTTGATGTTTTGATGATGTAGTCTGGAAATCCCATATTCTTTGTTGTTTTTATGCCATTTTAATACTAGGATACATTTGAATGTGGTATCATAATGAATCATTGTGAAACCCCAATACATTCAAATAAATTCTTTTTAGAATAAATATAATTTTATTGTGGTCATTCTTTATACACAAGGATAAACTTATGTTACATACGACACTGAATTAGTTTGTGTTACAAAAAAAAACTAAGTTACATCACATTTTAATAGTGAACCAATTTTAAAAATAAAATTTGACACATTAATTAAATTTAATTTTAATAATGAACAACATTTTTTATTCATAATATCAAAATTAGTTTACGGTGAATTATAGGCATTTTTCAGAGAATATTCATTTTTTGATGAATAGTGATAGTTAATGCTATTTGAAAAAAGTTTCCTTTAAATAAAATAATTATTAATGATAAAATATTATTTTTATTTGTTTTCGAGTCACAATTGATCACTTATATATCAATTTATACAATAAAAATCTTTAGAATCAATTTTACCCTTAAATTGATTAACAAAACATAACAAAATTATGAATGTTTTTCTATACTAAAACCCCATTATTTCACCCCATCTAGGGGATCAACGTTAAAATTAATTTTCCAACACTTCTGATTTTAATTTTGGAAATATTACATACACAGATGTAATTTGATTATATTTGGGGTATAATATGAGGAACATAATTGTTTGACCAAAATGATTAGGGAATGTGATTAAAATTAAAAACAGTGATTAAGGTATGATTATGTTTAATAATCAATAAAAAATTATTATTATTATCAAAAATGAATTGGAAACATTTTCAACAACCATTGTATGATAATAATTTTTCCATTTAAAAACACGGTTCTAAATATATGTGTTATTGGTATATTATGAAATGGATGATCCCTATATAAAATGTTACGGTAAAAGGAAAAAAGAGAACTTTCCTTAACCTTGTACTTTTATAAAATCTTAAGACATGTACAAAAAATAATATTTTAGTCATAAAACATCCATTTTATATTTAAATTGGATAATTGTTTCATAATATATTATAAATTATGTTTATAGAGTGTTTAGTTACTTAAAATGCTTAAGAAACGTGAATATTATGATTATTTAGTTAGTAATTATTTAAAATAATTGATATTATAAATAATAAAAGTTAATATAATTGATTCAATTATTGTCTATATTTATTTTTATAGTTGAATATATCATGTTAAAACCAATAAAACCTAATATATTTGAATTTTCAATATAATATTGACATTTTAAAAATAACATTAAATACCTAATTTCAAAATTGACATTATTAGTATTTTACAAGAAATGAATTTTATTAAATGAATTAAAATTAATAAAAATTCAATATTTTGTAAAGTGAATTATAAGCGTTAAACATTATTACATATTTTCTATTAATGGAAAAATTAATCCTTTATAATTAATATATTTACCCATATATTGTAAAAACATTGTTAAAATGGTTCGGGTTCACACAACGTTTTAGCACATCACACACACTTAATTTATGAATAATTTACAAACAAAATAGGATTTTAATTTTATAAATTTAATATCATATTAATAATTCAAATATTATATACTCTATAATAAAAATACCATTAATTTCGTCTTATTGGTAAAATTAATTATATTTTAAATCTAGATGCTTTAATAAGAACTAAAATGATAAAAATGGGGAATCATAGTTGTTATGGATCAACATTATTAAAATCCACATATTTTTGTATAGAAGAGGTTTTTAATGATCATTAATCTCAATTAATCAAATATTAGTCCATTATTTAGGATCTTTAGGTGGTATTTACCACTAAATAGTGAATACCATTTGGTATTTTCAAAAGTGACACTCCCCATTCCATATTAAAGGTCATCACCACTCCCTATTCCTCAAACCTCTCACACATCATTACACCAGACAATCCCTTCCCAATCCTATTACTAACAGTCCTACCTTCAATCATTAATTCTAAAACTTGGAAAAAACATTATCAATTATTCCTTTTGGAATAATCCAAACGGATTTTTCCAATTTAGGGGAGGTTGAAGGCCACACAACAAGAGGAATGTTTTGTTAATGGATATCAACTCAATTTACTTTCCATTGATAAATACTTTTTTATTCACCAATTCACATTTATTTGGTGTATTTATTTCCTTTTAAATATTGTATCATGAACCTCCTTACACTCATAGTATTCCATTTTTCATTTAATTCATGTGGAATATTGATTTAAAGGATTCTATATGGTATGTGACATAGGGGAATGTTTAAATATTATTCTTCCTCAAGAATGATTTAATATCCACAACCCATGTTATTATTTATCCTCTAATATAGTATTATTGATAAATAAAAATTCTTTATTCAATATGGATATTTGATATGTCATATTATTTATTTTATTATTTAATATGAGGAATTCTTTGGACTAGTTAACATTGGTTGGGGGCATTTAAGGGAAGCCCAATGGGTGGGGCTTGGTTATAGATATCCCCTTGATTCATTTGTATTATCATGTGATGAATAAGTTTATGAAAAACACTTCAAATTTGTTTCCATGAATAATATAATGGAATGAAACAAGATGGGGACCGGTTAATGAAATCCCCTTGATGCATCAGTAGTCTCATGAGACAAAATATTTGGCAAATTTAGATGTATTTTCAACCGATATCCATATCATCTTGTGAAAGGTCATGATTGTATAGTTTCCTTGAACATAGGAAACACGGTGACCAACAATTAGAATTTCCCTCATTTATACTCAATTATTTTTCATCCATGATATTTTTCATCGACCTATCTATGGATACATTTCATTTTTAGATCAGTTTTTTAATGTCGTACGTTTCAGTTTCTTACATTTCCATATGGTTTTTTCATTATATAGTTATTTTAATGGCATGTTTTTCAGTTATTTTTATTTCCATGTCAATTTATTACGATTTATTCATTATTTCATACTCTTTTGTTACCCTTACTGATCATTTGATCTCACCTTTATTATAATTAATTCCCCTTGATATGAAGAATTATCCATTGAACTTGCAACCATGTATGTGGCTAATTTAATTTAATTGTGTTTCATCATTGTATTTTTTTCCCAATGTATTATTTTTATCATGTTTGTAATATGTCATTCCAAAAATACTAAACTGAATGGTCCTTCGGGATATAATTCCATATAATCATGTCAATGTACTGTAATAATGAACATGTTCTTGGATTCTGGTGTCGGGGAGTTATTTTTGATATCAAGGGATGTTTATTAATAACCTTGGAAGGTAGATTTATAAAAATTATATTTGATAACACAACACTATGAAAGTAATTAAGGACAAGAGTATAAGAACATACTATAAATCTGGAAATGTAGTGATTATGTGGGTATTCCTAACAATACAACCCTATCTAGATACTACAACTGTATGTGGTTCTGGAACATATATAAATAATAGAAACAAATATGTTAAGGATTTCCAGGATATAATAAAGATAAACATGTACATGGAAACATTCCTTACTACGTACCTGTTTTGACACTCCCTGAGGATATTATTAGAATTATTCATAATTTATTTACTTACCATTATGAAGGATTTGGAACTAAATATTTCCCCAATTTAACAAAAAAATTCTATTCTAGGATTCACGATGCACAAATTTATGTTATATAGAGATATGAAATGTTCAAAATTTAATGAGAAAATCTATTATATTGAAATATTTCGAATTCTCACCCAATAGAAGAAATGAGAAATCCACCAATGTGTATGATGTAAAGAGTGATAAGGGTCATATTAGTCATGGTCTTAAAAAACATTTTCAGAGAGAAATAGTCTCCCATGTGATTTAATCAAATTTTTAAATAGTAGTTTGGGTTACCAAGATATATAAATAATTATCCATGGCGTATGGCCTTTAAGGGAAGAAGAGGACTGCATTGAAAAATATGGATGAAGGTAAAATGGGAAAAAATATTTTCCCAGATGTGATAATTTTTTAAAGAATCACCCAGGTAAATGATTGAATGTAATGGATGTTTTTACAAGTGTGTAGAAAAAGGACACCAAGTTCAGGATTTCAAGGGTAAGAAAAAGGTTTCCATTGTTCAATGCTTCCACTATAAAAATATGGGACACTATGAGAATTAATGTCCCAAGCGCCATAGGAATGTACCCCAAATGATGTTATCGGATAGTGATGAAGTTATGTTACCACCGAAGATGATGATGAATGATTAATATGTTTGTTAAATAATTATGTCATTTTATTATTTTATCAGCAATGTATTGGTTATAAGAATTATGTATTATTTGATTATTGTATAGTAATAAATTTCCTTTTGGATTTGAGATCTTATACTGAATGGTACTAAGAACTGTGATATGGTAAAAAGTTATACATTAAGAAAATCAGGCTTGAGGGAAAGAAACCCTTTATTATAATCTGTATGTTGGATTAATGGTGATGAAATTATTGATGTGGATTAGTACTAAGTACCATGGAACTGATTAAAGACATGCCGAAAATGGGTCTAAGCTATCATTGATAATGTTTACAATATTTTTGGATATATGGAATATATCCAATAACATGTGTCTTACCTAAGTAATAATGAAAAATTATGTTTCCAAAACAATTTTATGGTAATTCGATGTATTACCATATAACAAGAGGATTTAGAATGAAGTTATTCACATGTTTCGAATGTTAAAATTTAAAGCTCCTTCATGTTGACTAAAGAACAATGATAGGTTCATATTCGAAATTCACTAACATTCCTTCCAAATATTGGATCATAATATTTGGAAAAGTTAGCAAGTTATGAAATGTTTTATGTTGTCCTTGGTACATGGTTTTATAGATTTTGGTAATACTTCACCTTATAATTTATCATAAGCTAATATATTATGTTTAAATAGTTCAATGTGTAATCGAAGGAAATGATTGAGTTTATAGAAACATATATTAATTTATATTTTTAGATATTGAAATACTTTATTATAAAAGCCTTTGAAACAATTTTTTTTCATATTGTATAAATTTTTTAGGATATCATTGACCTTTAGTACCACCTATGGTTTATGGTTCTGTGTGATACAATGTTCATCTGAACATAATATCTAGAAATCCATATTAGAATTTGATTTTTGGATTTTTTTTCCATATCCATGATTCAATTTTCAACATTTTTTCCTTCTAGGGAATCGATTTATGTGACTATTGTTCATTACTTTTCCACTTATTATGAATATTTCATATTAACCCTTTTTAGGATGTGTGTATTTAAGAAAATAGTTTATTTTCAATACCTACATTAATAAAATCATGTATAAATTATGCGGATGTAATTTAATTAAGGTGTGGAGATTGTGACACAGTAATAATTTACATCATATTCCATTTAGAATAAATATACATTTTTTCATTTTTTATACACAATGATAGCCATACGTTACATACGATGTTGAATTATCATTTCTTACACACAAGAATGAGTTATGTAACCTTTTAATTGATTACATATTTTAAAATGATATTTGGACACTTTAATTAATATATTTTTTAAAAAAATATTTAAAATATAGAATGTTTAATTTATCTTCTGGTGATTTTTTTGGATTTTCTTTAGAAAAATTATTTTTTGATGAATAATGAATATTAATAAAATTTAGTTAAAAATAATTTTCATTTACAAAATTATAAATAATAAATCATATTTTATATTTTTTTATTATTCACATTTGATATATAATACAACTATTTATACCATTAGGTTCATTATCATCAATTTAACTATTCTATTAAATATAAAAACTTAACAAACATGTGAACAATTTTCTACTCTAAAAACCCATTATTTCACCATGTCTAGGGGATTAACATTAGTATTTATATTCTCACTTCTGAGAATTAAATTTTGAAAATATGACTTACACGAATGTAATTAGGATGATATTTGTGGTTTAAGAAGATAATTTTTTTGATGAAATTGATTAGTGAATGTTATTAAAATTAGTTACAGTGATTAGAATATAATGATGTTTAATGAGGAACTAATCCTTAATATTAATGACCAAAATGACATTGAAACATGTCCAATACCCATTGAATTTCAATAATTTGACCATGTACCACCATTGTTCTAAATATATGGGTTTTTAGGTTATCAAATAATTGATGTACCCTATATAAAAGGGTATCTATGGAAAAAGACAAAAGGGAACTTTAATTACCTTTAACTTCTTTGAAACATTGATATATGTTCAAAAAATAATATCTTCAGTTATACACAGCATTTTGAGTTATAAATTATTTATTTATATCATAAAAAAAATTATATATAATTTTTCTAAATGGTTATGTTACTTTAAATTTTTATGAAACATCAATATAGTTATTATTTAGTTAATAAATAACTAAAATAAATGAGTCTATAAATATTAAATGTGATGTTAATTGACTGAATTAATGTCTTTATTTTTTTATAACAATATATCATGTTACACGCCATGAAAAGTTATATATTATAATTAAAATATAAAATTTATATTTTAAAATTAATATTAAATAAATCAATTTCAAAAATGAAAATATTTTTTTTACAATATATGAATCTTATTAAATGAATTAAAATTAATAAAAATCCACTATATTATAATGGTTTTTAGGTGTTAACAAATATTTTATATGATCTGTCAATCAACCAATTAATAATTTAAAATTAATATATTGACTCATATATTGTAAAAAACATTGTTAACATTTTCCATGTTCAAGCAGCGTTTTAGCACATCACGTATGCTTGTTTTAAAATTAATTTACATATAATGGGATTTTAATTTAATAAATTTGATATCCTATTAATAATTCAAAGGATATATATTTTATAATAAATATCACATTAATTTTGTATTAATTGTAACAATAATGGTATTAAAAAAGTAGATACAATAATAAAAACACAAATGATTAAAATTTGGAATCATAGATGTTAAGGGAAAAATTATTAAAATGAACATATTTTTTTGTTCAAGAGGTTTTTCTAAACAATAATTCTCCATTACCCCATTATTAATAAAATTTTTAATAACATTAGGTGATAATTACCCCCAAATAATAAATACATTTTGGTATTTAAAAAAGTTCTACTCCCCCATCCCTATAATAGGCCACCACATCTCCCCATTTCTCACACCTCTCAAACCTCATATGTTTGACACTATCCTACACAATAATCTTCCCTATAGTCCTAACTTCGACCATCAAGAATCCCTTTAGGATGAAACCTTCTCATGAAATCCTTTTGAAATAAACAAAAAGGAGTTAACCAATTTAGAGGATGTTAATGTCCACACAACAAGAGAAAGGTTATGTTATGGGATTTCATCAAAATTTAATTTCCATTGAGACATTGTTTTTATGCACCATTTTTCTTTTATTTGTTGTATATATTGACTGTTACATGTTTTATTGTGAACCTCATTACTGTCATAATGTTCTATGTTTCATTTAGTTCATGGGGAATTATAATTTAAAGGATTCAATGTGGTATGGGACACATGAAATTGATTAAATAATATTTTCAAACAAGATGGATTTATTGTTCACAACCATTGTTATTACTTATCCATTTATAAGTTATTATTGATAAATAAAAATTCTTTTTTCAATATGGATATTGGGTAAGGAATAATAATTATTTTATTTTTAAATAAAATGAATCCTTGGGAGTAGTAGATACGGGTTACAAATCACATAAGGAAATCCCTATAGGTGGGGCCCAGTTATAGATAACCAATGGAGGCATCGGTAGTCTCACAAGATGAATCATTTGGAAAAAATCCCATCACATTTTTTTCAAGAACAATAGAATGTAATGACACATGTTGTTGACTTCTTAATGAAGGCCCCAGAATGCATCGGTAATCTCATGAGACTAAATAGTTGGCCAATATAGATGGGTTTTTTCTAGGTAGCTAATCCTTGCGAATGGTCTTGATGGTATAGTTTCCAAGTGCCTAGGAAACATGGAGTCTAGTAATTAATAATATCCCTCATTTAGACAAACATATAATTCATCCACAAAATGTTTTGTTGATATATCTATTCATAAATTTCATTTCTAGTTCAATTATTTAATGGCTTGTGTTTCAGATTCGTACCATGCCATATTGATTTTTCCATATCGAGTTATTTGAATTGAATGTGTTTCATTTATTTACCATACCATGTTAATTTACTCCAATTGATTCATTGTTGCTTCTTCATTATATACCCTTACTATGAATTTGATCTCACCCTTATTATGTTTCATTCCGCATGTTATAAAGAATAAATCGATGAATAATCATTCAAGGATGCAATTTATATAATTTTATTCTGAATCTGTTTTTTATTTTATATTTCCCAGTGTATTATGGTTTTCATTAATTTAATCTATCTCTATAAGACTGATAAACAAAAATATCATTCTGGGTTTGTTCCCTGTAATCAATCCAATGTAATGTAATAATGCTCCATCTTCGGGCTTCTTGGGTTAGGTAATTACACTCATTTCATGTGACATGTTCCATGAAACATGTGAATTTTTTCACCTTTCATAAACCCTTAAATCGAATAATGGATACAATAAGATTTGTATTATAGGGACTATATCTAATTTAGTCATTATTTTTATTGGAAATCAAGAATCCTCATGTGTATCATATGCACCATATATCTACCAATTACTCAACAAGTTACAGTAATAAACAAATATCAAATATTTATGAAGTCCTACCATCATCAGTGAATGTATTTTATATAATTATTCTCCCTATAATCATCACCCATCACTTGACTATATTGATATACAAAAAAATGTGCATAAGGAATTTACAAAACTAAATGATATCCAACCTAAATTTCATACAACGGTGATATATCATATATTGTGATCCCAAAACTATGGAAATGAGTCATTTTTTCTAAATATTTGTAGTAAAATAAACGTTGACATGGTATATGTCGAATTGATATCCAATCAAGATTCTAACGATGATAGAATGTAGAACTATGGTAATAATATATATAAAAATATGTGGAATGTTCCTTAACTATGGATCTTACTGGAATCAATATCCCACAGATGAAATAGAAAATTAATAAGAATAAACCAAATGGAATCATTTCATATTATTTTGTAAGATAGAATTATCAACCATAAATCACGCGCCAACTAAAAAATCAAATACATTGATGAACTGAATCATGTTCAACTAGGAAAATAAAAAATTTAATAAATACAAAAAAACATCCTCCCTTAGGATTGGTATAATTTATGATGAATAATGTTTTTAGTGTCATTAGTGATTTCAATAACAATAATTTCTGTTTTGATTTAGGTGATAATCTAATCCCTGGCCCACGATCCTGATGTCCACCAAATCTCAACTTTATTATCCTCTAAAATAAATATTCTTACAGAAAAAACCCTACGGTTTAGAATAATCCCTAATATTTGTATTATTTAATTTTTTCCTGAATTGATAAACAATCAATCAATCAATCAATTGAATATTGTGTTATTATTCCCATGATCACACTCATTTAAATTTCATGATGTTTTCTAAAGTTGTGTCCCACCAATTGTAAAACCAAAATTATAGACTGAATGGGAATCTATGATTTAACATATTAGTTCTCATTCAGGATATATTTCATTATTTTCTAAAAAATATATTTTTAGGAAATAATAACTTTAATACTTTTATTATATCAACACTAAGGATTATCGATACTCGAGATCTCGGATAACCTGTAGATCATGCTCAAAAACTATACCTTAACATTATAAAATGTATTATAATGAAAAATAATTTATGCTACACTCTCCAAAAATTAATTATTTTTAGCCAAAAAATATGAAATATTGTTAAAAAAGATGAGGGTACCAGGATCACATATGTTTTCTCGCACCCAGGTGCTCTCTTGATGATTTACATGCCTCCCTCTAACATTATACAATGTAATATATCATTCACAAAAGAATATATTCCACTAATAAAAACCCTGACATGTATCATGAAATGTATCTTCATCCTCAATTTCCATCTCTCACCAGTAGATAACATTTGAGGTTTCATGAACAGTCCTCAGGAACACTGATACATGGAGGACAACATATAATTGATAAAACATAGGAAGTAGTTCAATGTATTACACCTCCTCAATGACCCAAATGACATATAAATAAATGACCAATAATATTTATATACAACATATTTTTCCCAAATATTCACAATTATTGTTCATGTGATCCATTTAGGAACACATGATCTCCCTATTTAAATACAAAATCCCATTATATTCAAAGAAGTTGAAAATCACAATTGAATAGTGACATCAAATTTTTAGGATGTGGGATGAATTGGCGTGTCTCTCTATGATAAAATAGTTTGAATCACTTCCATATATTTCCATGTGAAATCAATCATGATGTTTATAGGTAATGCTTTAAACTTATAGTTTGTATCCTCAAGGTGTTGAGCTAATATCCTAAGAACTGGGCCATCATCCTTGACCTTTTGTCATGTGAGGATTCATGAAACAAACTATTCCACAAACATTATTCTATATAAAAACAAGAATGGATTATAAAGGAAATGTAATATAATTTTTACACTTGAATGCATCAACTAAAGACATACACGAAACCCCCTTAGAACCTCTTCATATTTTCTCACTAGTTTCATCGCCAATACACATAAACTGATAACACGCCCCTAACCTCGGAATAGTCATATGGGGAACATTAAAGGGATATCTAAATAAAAATATTATCATTGTCGATATATCCATTATGAGCCTCCCTAAAACATTGTTGAAGTGTTTGGGTAATGAAAATATACTAGAGTTAAGAATTATTGTGATTACCCTCTATAGACATTGACAACATAAATAACATCTCTGAAACCTCTTCCATCAAATAAAAAATATATATCTTAATAATAGAATATACTATAATATTCCCTAAACTAAAAATATATACTATTTCAAATTTATAATCCTTGTAAAACTCTATTAATCACCTCCATATGATGTTTTGATCCTTATATGGGAAGATATAATGAGAATCTGGAGTTGAAAGTAGATGATAAACTACTCAACTATAATATATTGTCTCCATATCATGTGGGTGAAGACCACTACTAGTAGATCAATATCATGAGTCATGTTATTCCTCTCATGATATATAATCTATTTGTACTCAAATTCTACCACCACAAGCTTCTTCACCAGGCCACATCTAATCCCGTTTCTATTGGCATTTTATAACATTATGTACTAAACAACCTCAAAATGACATCTAAATATGGAGGCACTTGCCAACATATTTTGTAACTAAAAAAGAATAAGTTATCACCTTCACATATTGATAATTTGAAACTCCTTCATGGTTTATTAATTCATATGTAATTATCTCCTAGGTAAATGAGGAACAAATATAAAATATTATCAAAACAAACCATAGATATCTTAACCATTATTACACACTTGGGTGGATCTGAAGATAAAATTTCCTTGACCATGGTTTGGTACACATAAAAAACATCTCCTAAGATGAAATATCCCATAAAATGGAATTCTAAAATCAGTAAATGAATATTTGAGATATTACTATAAATTTATTCATCTCATAGTGTGTCCATGAAAATCAACAAGTGACTCATGTTCTCCTCATCAAATTTTTTGTAAGAAAGAATATCCTCAATGAAGACCACTGTGAACTGGTCTATGGTTCATTGACTGATCATGTACAAGAATCATATGAAAAATTCTAGGGAAAAATATATTCTTAGATTAATCAAAAAAGTTCCTATATTGAACAATATAAAATATTAATGATAAATAATGTATATCCATGTATCTTACTCAAAGCTACTTATAGACTAATCTGATTTAAATAATTGAAAACCAGTTTTCCCACCTCAACCAATAAGAGTGGTTTTAAAAGCTCAGTTGTGGGAACAAGTTAATTATATTCATGATGTTATGGTTTTTTTAATCACTAATCAAACTCATTCTCTCATCTTATTTCATGGTGAACAACATTGGTGATACCTAGGGGGAAGACTATTTGTGACAAAGTCCATTCTCTAAAAATCGTTCAAGACCACCATAAACCCCTGAAGTACCTTAGGATCAATATAATATTCTTTGGATGATATCATTTTCTTCAATGGGTTAATGTATTGATATATGTTAATCACTTTATGGAGATGTATGAATGAATCATCTTCAGGAAATACACCATTATTCACCAGCACAACTAAGGGAAATCGAAATCTCATATCATCCAAAAATCCAAGGGAAATACTACACTAATATTGAATAATGGATTTTATCCTCCAATTAATAAACCATAAAAAGTCATCCTTGGATTCCATGAAACACCTGATGTACAAAAATAATCCTCCACTACAAAAATCCCACAACCTCTACGTAAAATTGTCTATCCCAGTATTAATAATGGATAATACATACAAAAAAATACATTATAATACCTCATCAGCTATAACAATAGATCCAATGAAATGATAAAACCTTTTAGAGTGATATAAAACAATTGGAAGAAATTTTTAATCTATAAATCTCATCTATTAAGAGTCACCTGAAGAAATGAATGAACCATGTGCTCAACCAAAATCACTAGATATCAAAGAAGATATATCGATTAAATTGAACTCCAATAACCTATATCTATAAATAATACTTATAATAAAGGGGATAAATATATCATTGTGATAATTATCCTCTGTTTAAATTTGAAATTATAGTATACATCCTTTTATTGTCCTTATTCTACAAACCCAACACCCATATCCATGCATTAACATCCTTAGAGTTGTGTAAGAAGTAGGTTATTCCATATTCCCCGAAATTTCATCAACCATCTCCAATAACACATCCTACACCAAATGAACCACTAGCCCATTTCTATTATATCTACCTAGGTGGTCCATTTTCCATCACCTAGTCAGTAATAAGGTAGTTCAAATGATACCAGGTGAAATTTCCCAGACTATCATAATAGAAACACTACCTATCAATAGGATGACTAAAACTATCATGAGATCTCCATATTTATTAGCATATATTGTGAGATAATATAATAATTTTTATCCCATGATCAGATAAATTTTTCTTCTATTCTGTGTATGATTTTTAGTTATCAACTTATTTTCCCTACTACTACATGAAACCACCACGATATGATCAGCATAAAAACACTCCTATACCAAATCCCACTAAAGAACCCCATTATATATAGGAATACAATTACATAACATAAATTGATGATAACTTCTAATAGTTAAAACTAGAAGATCCGTTATCAATTTATGGTATACAGAATAATATCTATATAGTAAAATAATATGTTTCCTATTTGCGATAAGTATTGTACAATTGATATGTTGACCTACTGAAGGTTGATAAGATCATGTATACACATCTTTGGTAACGTGGTTGTATAGATCTCATCCATCAAATTAAGCTCAGTATCTAACAAAGAGATATTTTTATCATCCTATATCTGAGTAACTAGAATCCACCATCATGTACATGATACCTCTATAAGACTTGAATATATGATAACAAACTTATCTTGATGTATCACTAGATAGCCAAAAAACAAGTAAATTACACTTCCCAATCCACGAATCTCTATTGTTTTGGATCACTCTAAATATTAGGAGGTATGAAACTATTAAACATTTGGAGAGTAATCATTCTATTTACATCTTCGATTAGTAATTCCAATGAAACCAGCCACAAAATGAGTTGTGGAGTGACTAGAAAACCACCCAGTGGTACCACCTCCAATTCAAGACTCTATGTTAAAGAATCATCACTAGTTGGAAGATATTATTAATCATTTCATGGAATAACAATGTGAAATTGTTATAGGGGAATCCTAAAATATAACCTACACATTACAAATTAATTGAGTATATCAATGGATAAGACTGATGAAGAACATTTAAACCACAACCCCTTCATATATGCTTCATGTTCATAATAGTTTCCTTGAAACAAAGGAGTACATGAATTAAAGAAAAAATTATCCGAGTCCTATTAAAAGGATACATTGACTACCACACAATCATTACAGCACCTATTTTTAGAGCCTATCTCAAGACACTTTAACTATATTTCCCCTGTTCATAAACAAATCCTTACTGATAGAAATTCTCCAAAATCCAATCATATGATGAAAATTTCTATAATACCTCTCTATGATGACTAGAACTACATTATCATGTCAAGATACTGAAAAGGAATGTGTTAGTCCCCTACCATAAACTTGATAGGACATGTTCTTATAGCCAATTTTTATTATCCATGCCATAGACATGGGAGGATATTTCCAGAGCTAGCTATTTATGAACCAATATCTCTAAAAACCCATAAACTATATAACTGTAAAGCAGAACTAATAGTATAGTGGGTGAATAAAATAAATTTTTTCACCAGAGTGAATAATTTTAGTGTAATTTATAAATGACCATATATAATCCCACCAAAATAGATTAAATATTGAAAATTTCTATGAAGGATGGGATTTTACCCTACTAAAACAACCATGAATGAACCATGGACGGTATAAATCCCGATGATATGACTACTCTTAGACTTATATGGATATGATCACATTATATTTGATCTTTATATAAAATAAAATTTATAGGGAGATCACATGAATTTGTGACTCTAATAATACCCATTAAGAAACACCAAAATGACTGAAAATAAACTATCAAGATACCATTCAAATCATCATCATATGTAATATTAATTAGTATATGAGAAAAATAAATAAACTATAATCATGATATACTAATGGTAGACTCCAAGTATCAATGTGGGATTCTCCATGCAAAAAAAGACATGAATATTCTCAAGGCGTTAATATACAAATCATCTGGTACATCTCACTCCATGACCCATGTTATCACTAATGGTTTTCATCGAAGAGGTTATTATCATTGGTCATCATAATGGAGTACATGAATGTACTCTAATGGTCCTGATAATAAAATAGGTGATCACCCCTAGGGCTTTTATGTTATATAATAACCAACCTCAAATAACCCTCTTTGTATGTTATTGCACCCCTATGTATGTTTTTTATGAATATTCCTTAAAAACAACATTGATATGATGAAAAAATTATGTTGGGCCACACCTTATGTTACATATATGGATCACCGAACTCAATACAAATCTAATCATGTGATGGAAATCTCAATCCAATTCAAAGTCAATATGTACACTTTGAAACCATATATGAATGGACCAATTAAATGCACCCCATTGATACTATTACAAAATAAATATTTATATGTTCTCAAAATTCCATAGAAAAATTCCCTAGTGTGTACTAGGAGTACACAACAAGTCTTTGATACCATGGGATTATCCTATCTATTTGTATCACACAATATAGATTTCTCCATATATATGTAATCTAATTAGAGTACATGAAATGTATATGATGGGCCATTACTATATATTCTTCCATACCATTCTTATATAATTTATTGTGAATTTGTTCCATGGTTAATGCACATGTACAATGGTTCTTCTTGTATACAAGTTCATGGCTCGGTACGAGGACAATTACATGTACTTGGTTGATGCTTATATGTTTATCCATGTCCATGATCTTCTAACACTGGGGTACACTAATAGATTCCATCACTAGGTCACATGGCATGTGACCTGAATTAAACAACATTTTCAATTTATATATACTTGTTAACCATTGTTTTGAAGAACACGAACAATATGTGGTGCATTATTCATACTACATACCATGTATTGAAAAATTTTATACAAACCACTGAATAATCATTTGTCTCACATGAACTTCTTCTACTAATTCTTCCTCCAGATGGACCAAAAATCATAAATCATCGATTAATCAAGCTCTTTCCAAAATATAATATCTATTTTTTCCACTACTTCACCCAGAAATCAAAATTGGAATTTTATGATAAAAATAAAACACCCACACATCGGGATCAACATATATGAATAAAATCCTCTAGAGAAATATGAAACTACACTCATGTCATCTATCTCAATCCCAAACCTTCAATAATAATTGTTTTCTACTAGTGGTTGGTTTTGCAAAGATAACTGAACTATTAGATATTGAATCCCAGAACTAATCAAATATTGAGGATCAACATACATAGAAAGGGGTGAAAATCATAAAATGAATAAATGGTTGGTAATAATCATCCCATGTTCATATATATATTAATTTATTTTCATAGGAATTTTTAATGAAGTGGGATAAACCTATAATATTAATTTTCAATCTGTTAGGTAGATTGAAACATCAACAGTAAATCATTCACTATCCCATGAAATAATATATTTGAAGAATTTATTCATGTTCAAAAATGGATATTAAAAAAAATTATAAATCCATGAAAACATCATCTAGCCTCATGTTTGGTTAAATTAGTTATGACTAATGGTATTGTGATACTATCATTTTTTAGATCCATATTCTTCACATTCCAAGGAAATATTTTTTATACCCTGATCACCGAACCATAATCCTAATTTCCTCCAATTGTTTCCTCCACATCCTTTCAAAGCCATAGGGTTATTAAAATAAAAATAATTATTTTTATAAAAATAAGTTCACAGAGGACATATTTTTTAGTGGTATTATTAAATAGTAAATCAAATAATTTATAAAATAACATATTATTTCACCCATAATGATGGTCAACATAATGTCAGGATTTTCTCTATGGTAATGTCATATCTATAGTAAAAATCACATTAAAGACGCAATGGTGGACTAGGATTTCCTATATAACTCTATTTATATGATTTCATCAAATTTTTTAAAAAATCTATCATTGTGTGATTGAATATATTTAATGTTTTTTTATTAGAAATAAAGAACATTGGGCCCTCAAATATCATTCTTCCTCTAACCCAATCATTAAAAATATTAAATAATATATCACAAATCCTTAAAAGTAAAAAATATCGATGATATATGGAATTATATGTATGATAGAAATAATATTTTTATTATATCCATCGAACGGATTCATGATATATTGGGATGAATGGAAATCAAAGCCCCCAGTGCATCATCCCCTATGAGATTATTGATCACATTGAACTCGTGGCTTATTAATTGGCACTCCAACAGACCCATTATCATTTACATAATATTTTACGTGTATCCCTATAGAGTAATAATATATATGATATATCACATGTACATAATTCATTTTTTTGTATATCTTGAATAATATAACTCTAATTATTATTAGCTAGTGATGATTTTTCACTAAAAATATATAGTTCTACTCAATAAACCAAATCACCTATAAAATTACTATAGTCGAACTATTAATACTAATAAGAATACTAGGAACCATATAAATCAATAAATTAGAATTAACCTCCCATATTTCAATCATTATATATGATTATAAGTAATTATTATTAAATTTAGTTATCGTAAGACTGTAACTCCTAAATTTTTTATAAAATAAAATGTCGTTTGATAATGTATTTGACATGTAACAATGATCCTAAATGAAGCACAATTATATAAGTATGGTCTTTATAAACTAATTGTTAAATTGGAGGGTTTTAAAATTAATATCTTATTTATGATATATATATATAAAATGATCCTACTCAAAATAAACTTATTAATAAATTCATAGGAAATAATGACAACATTTATTTACAAAAATATTATTATTCAAAAAATAATTTTCCATAAAAAATGATTGTTATTCCCTTTTCAGATAAAATATTATAAATAATTTCTGTAAATTTTAGAAAATATAATTTGTAATTTGAACATAATTATTTAAATAACTATATTAAAAAAATAATTTCGATATTTTTTATTTTTTTGAAATGATAGTTTAATTAGTGAATAGAGAAATTATTTAATTGTTAACTAAGCTAATTTTATTTAATTAAAAAATATAATTTAAATGTAACATTAAATTTTGGAATTTTTATTAAATTTAAATATGGTCTATTTGGTTTAAAATAATCTAATTACAATTTTATCCACAATATTTATGATTATGTTATATGTTTATTTTTGTGCTGAAGAATGTTATTTTCTGAATACTATTTTTATGTGAATATTGTTTTCCATTTTAATTAAATAATAAAATCCTAAAAGCATTGATTTAAAATAAATAACTAAATAAAATTTAAATATTTATTTTTATGAAGTAAAATTTTTATAATGACTATTTATAGTCATGGAGTTAATATATGATCTTATACAATTAAGAAAACTATTTTCTTGAAAACCCACTTATCATCGTGATTTACGAGCCTAATATTAAATAATTTTCAAGTTATTTTGTGAATATAACATGATAAAATTTATTTAATTTTTTTAATTATCATTTTTTGTTACATAATAGGGTAAACATAATTTATTATTATAATTAATAAAAAAATAGTAACAATTTAAAATAGTTATGATTAAAAATTGGTTACCTTGGGTGGTAATATATTGAGATAAGTTTAAATAATATTAAAAAACATGTAAAATATATATTATATAGAAAAAATTTACCATATATTATCTATGATTCATTAATTTTTTATTTTGGATAAATTTTATGTGAGTAAAACATTTATATATTATATTATAAAAAATATCATTCGGATCCTTTCACCCTCTTATTAAATGAAAGCTCCACTAATTTTTCATATATTAAATTTATTTTATAATATCCCTTAATAATACCATTATAATTTCCTTAAACATCACATAATATGTGGCCTGATTTTATTAGCCTCTATGTAATGCTTTTGGGGAAAACAAAAAGAATTTTTCAGGAGAAGAGGTCTCATTTTATACCAATATTTTTTCTATTATTTCCTCATCCATCACATTATTATCTTATTAATAATTGATTATAAAAAATATAATTATCTCCCATATAATTATATCTTGTTATCTTCATTTTATAATCTATCTATAAATTATTCTATAAAAATTTAAACGAAACCATCGTTCATGTGTATGGACGACTACCATCTCACGAATAAATATTATTTGTTTTCCATCATCTTATACCATGTATATTATTATTTTTGGATTTATGGTATATGAATGTAATTAAACATATATTTTTTATTATTTTTAAAAAATATCGTATATTTTCTAACGATTTTATTTATTAAGCGGTTATGACTTCATTCATGTGAAAGTGTGGATTAACTTCAACATGAAATTATGCGACAAATATTTCATTACCACATAACATGGATGGTGTATATAATGGTATTTTAATAATTAATAATATATTTTTCATATAATTATAATCATGGAAGAAAATAGTTACCACCTTTAAATTGTGGGTTTTGATAAATGGGAACGTTCCTCAGGAATACATATGGAATATCTTCTCATTTATTATAATGTACATCATTTTACATAACCATTTTGAGTGGTTGGTTTTAAAATTAACCTAAATAAATAAAATATATAAATATGATATGAAAAGTATTGTATATATATTGAAATAATAATCTCGTTGACAATTTTCAACTGCCTAAGTGATTTGGGACATATGAGCTGAATATCAACAATTAATCCTCCATTAATATAAATAATTATGTAATTGATTATAACATGAATAAAAAATCAAAAATTAGGTTTGAATAATGTTTCCAAAAAATAAATTTTATTGTTGTGTTTAATTTTTATTCTTGTGATGAGTTAGGGTCATTGTTAGGGATCTCCCAAAACATCTATTTTCATCAGGTTATAAAAAATCACTCTCTATTTCTATTTCTATCTATCATTAATGCTATATTATAATTCTATGTTATGAATATATTTCTATCACATATATACTTGTATTATTCTTCCTTCCATTGTTGGGGTAAAATATTTCATATGTTTCTTTCAAAAAATAGTCAAATTGCCATCCATTTGTAATATTTATGTATATATTTAAAGGTTCATTATAAATTTTTCTTTTATTATATTATTACATATGATTTGAATTATAGATAATTTTAATTACTAATGAGGATTAAATTTAATTATTTTATTTTATACATTTGGAAACTCATTATGTTTCTTTATCATGTTTATTCCCTTATTGGTTTGTTTAGATTTTTGCTTTGTTTCATTAATTTCAATGGTTCTTTTTTGTAGCTTTTTGATAAAAAATTGATTTAAGATCACATTTGGGAAAATAAATTAAGGATTACATGTTTTATATTATATATTATTTGTTATTAAATATTTTATAATAAATAATCTAGGCCTCATGATTTTTGGTTTATACTTAATTGATATTTTTTCAATAAAAAATATGTAAATATATATGTAAATGGATTAGGTTTTCATATTTATTGATAATATTGGTTATATAAAAGAATCATGTATTATGAAAACTAGGACATTAATTTTTGTGGAACGCCTCCTAGTTAATCCTACTCACTAATAAAATGGGCAAGGAACAATTCTAATCCATCTCAAAAGTACCATAGGCTACAATGTCTAATGTACATCAAAAAATTTCCAAGGGGTTCATAGAATTTCAAAAATGATTTATTAAATTCCATTTCCATAAATACCATTATATAACAAAATTCTTAAATCATTTAATAATTTAATGGAAAATTAGTTATTCAAAAAAAGTGTTATTACTTATTTGTTATAAAAAATCATTTATGCATGCTTGTGAAGAATATCATATATATGACCTATCATCTTTTAGAAAATATGATAGAAAACAGGAGAATATTTTATTCCCCAATCATAGGATAAGGATGGAACCAACTAAATTTCATGTTTGATTCCATGGAAATAATATTGGGATCCCCCAAAAAAATATAATGTGATCCGACAGTGGAAAAGAGATCATAATCCAAATATATCACAACAACATACATGAAATAAATTTCCACCAGATCCTGGGGGAAAATGAAGGACAGAATCAACCAAGGGGGTCCACAAAACAATAATGGAAATACATAATCAAAATTCCGTAATATCATATCCCAAAAAAAGAACTTATAATGTGGAACCAAAAACATAATCAGAATATATGGAATGTACCAATGGAACTAGATTAGCCAAAAAATAATAGTTGATAATGCTTCTCCAAAACATGTCTGATTCAAAACAACAGATCCAAAATCAAAATGATATGTCTAATAGAGGATAGTATTGATTAATATAATAAATAACCCCATATTAAAATTTCTTATAAACCACCAAATGTATGAGTAACAAATCTATAATAAATTTGTAGTCAAATTTTTTATTTGTATTTCTAAACCAGATAATTATATTACATGGTGTATGTTCAAAAAAAAACAAGGGATGTTTTGTCACACATATACTGGATGCCCAATACACCATCAAAACACATTGTTTCCCCTAAAAATGAATTTTTGGATTATACATGGCCTCTACCATAATGTTGTGAGGACTTAATAGATGTGAGTAACAAGGATTCCACACAAACACCATTCCAAGGACTATAACAATCTCATGGATATGTGTCTCTTCTGATGGTTCATTAGAGCATGCGTGGGAAAAAACATAGGAATGTTTGTTGCCTTTTTGTTTTTCACTATAAGAATCCCATACCCCTTATTAAGAGTCACTAGAACTAACCAACACATACAAAATCATGAATGAACTATACAAAATCTCAAAATAAGAAGCTATCTCAATCTAAAGTTATATAATATATTATTAATCAGAATCCAATTTTTTCAAATTAAAATTATAATATTTGATAATTCAATTGTTAAATAAAAACGTAAATATTGGGGAAATGTTATCATTTAGAAAAAAAAATTGAATGGTAATTAAAATTTATCCTTATTTTCTATCAATTAATAATTAATTTATTGTTAATATATTAATAATATTACAAATTTGATTAATTATTTTCAAATCATAATAAACATAATTTAAATAATTAAAAAAAATTCAAATATATATATTTACGCTTAATAAGATTTTATTTGATCCTTTATCCATGCTAATTGAATATTATTACTATTTAAAATAGAAATAATTTTCACTATGAGTATATTTAATAATTTTAAAAATTATATTCATAAACAATAATTCAAAAAACATTACTATGAATGTATGGTACTTATATCATTATCTAAATGTTTCACAATTTTCGTTTATATTCAACATTTCTTCTCGAGAGTCCTACTGTACAAATTAAATTATTTAAATATAATCACATTATAATATTTTGTGGTTTTATATTCTCAATGCCTTAAATTAATTTCTTCCATAAAATATTACACAAAATTTCAGATCAATTTCTACAGGGAACTCATAATTAACATTATATATATAAATATATGATAATTTTTAGATTTAGGTTCTAGAATTGTATTTACCTTTATTAATAATTATATTATATTATTTATAAGGTGAGATAATTTTACAACCCTAGTAATTCAAATAATAAATATGTTTTATTCATTATTAATATTTATTAATTTGACTTTTTTATGTTATATTTTTTATTATAATGTTATGTATGTTTTCTTTAAATATAGAAATCGTTTTCTTCATTCTAATTTTATTAATATTAATTATATTGTATTAAATAAATTCATGAAATCAATATTTTATTCTTTTATTATGATAAAACTGTTCTCATTTTTGAATTAAAAATGTAAAAAAATCATACGGTGTTTTTTTATATTTTATGAAATTTTTTGTTCATCAAATGAATGATGAAAAATTATTATTTTTGATTGAAAATTATCATCCCTTTTCATGAATTAATAAAGTAATATTTTATTTTAAAATGAATTATATGTAACATTATTTGATTTATATTATTAATAATACAATTAGGATAATTTTAATCAATTATATTATTAGTTGTGTTATGATATATTTTTATTCTTATGATGTAATTTTTCGGGAAAACTATGTTTCAACCAATTATCTAGTTTAATTACAAATACAATTCGACCACTTTTATGAAAATAATTTAATAAATATTATTAAATAGTTTTAATAATAATAAAATATAATTTAATAGAGTATGAAGCCATTTTTATATTCATTAATAGTTATGAATATAGGCATTTATCAACATGGTAAAAGGGGTAAGATGGGGTTAACACCATGCGTTAATGAATTAAAATTTACCTAACATAGTACATTATCATATGAGATTAGTGGTTATTGATCAAAAATATGATTAATGATTTAGGTATTTTATTTTAAAAAATATTTTCAAAACTAACCCTTAAATTTTGGGAAGAAAAGGATAATATAATTCAACATAAAAATGATTTTTTGGTCGTTTTGTTTAATTATATAGTTGGACAATTCCATTAAATTTATTATTTATAAATATTTCTAAAACACATTAATTTTATATTATTTTCCAAATCAATTTTCATAAAAAAAGTATTTATTTTCAAATTTAAATGTTCATTACACATAAATAATGAATTTTATTGATTAAAATTTCTTATCACCATTGAGTTCTTATATTATATTTAATATATTCCACATGTAGACATTGAAGCTGATAAAAATGGTTCCAAATATGTATTTAGACTATCAATTTTTTCAAAGGTCCCATTTACATCTAGAAATACAATTATGTTACCGAGGTAAAAGGTTATTTTATCATATTTATAGTTAAAATGAGATCAAATTAGATAAACTAAGAGATAATACATAAAATACTTCCAACACATTCCTAATTATTCTTTGTTGATTTTATTTCTATCCTATTGAAACATGTATTATGTATATTGAATTAATTTCCTGATCACATGATAATTATTGATATATATATATATATCATCTTTTATAATATTCTATTTATTTTCTCTCCACCACTTATAAAAGGACACCCACTCCCTTATCATGTCCAAAAATTAAGACCAACTTGGCTTACCAAATCCTTTATAAATTACATTATAAAATCACATCTCATATAATTGCAGTATTATTTTTGGTATAATACCAAGAATTTAGGGATTATGTTTTCATACCCTGAGAGACGCTTAATTTTATTTTAATTATTTAGGGGATTAATTTTGAGTTTTGGTTTTCAACACTTCCATTTTAAATAAAATTTGTGATCTTATACGGGTGTGCGACCGTGCACGCGACCGTGTCTAGTACCCAAAATTAATAAGAAAATTTTTTAGGATAAAATTTATTATTCTACTGGTGTGTGACTATGTCGCGACCACACATGAGCTTGTGTGTGGTGTCTAAACTCAATAGTTCATGCAATTAATGTTGCGACCAATTTTATTATTTTATTTTTAATCTTAGAATTATTATTTTTTATGTTAATATTTCAAAATTAGATATAATTATTATTATTATTATTATTTCTGTTAATATTTTAATTATGCTATAATTTTTATTAAATAATTAACATTATTATAAAATTAATAATGTCACTATCTTTTTTTATTATGATCTCTAATTATTTTTATATTTATTTTCTTTTGGTTGAGTATTTATTTTAGATTAGATATTATTTTTATTTTTATTTATTTTACATTTTTTTACTCCCTCCCCTTCCCCCCTATCTCCCTTGTCTCACAAAAAACCCCCCACCCATCCCTCTGGTTTGTGCCTCCTCACCCTTATAACCTTAAGTGCCACCACCCTGCTACTTCCCCTTCATTGATAGACTACATCCACCCCTCCCCCGGACCAGCTTCATCCTCCTCCTCCTCCGGCGAACCGGACCAGAAGTCGCCTCGCACTGACATGTGTTGCCCCACTGCCTCACACGACCCCCATCCGCAGCACACTGTCGCACCTCCCATGGCTAGATCCCACTTGGTGGAACCTCCCCTTAGGTTGCACTAGTGTGGTCATTCCACCATCCAACTCATGTTTGGATCTGCCTGGACAGCCTCCCCATCCAGAACATCCCCAACCAGTTCCCTCAGCAGGTGCCCGCCGGCTCCTCGACCACCTCACACCGAACTACCCCTATCTCAAAACCCTACTCACTCGCATCCTGACCCCCTCTAGTGTACCTAAACCCCCTGTGCAAACCCCCTCCTTCAATCGGTGGTCTCCCCTCCATTATCCACATGTACGCGTACCTCCCCCGACTTTATCTGAAGCTCATACAGCCTCCTCTCTTGGTTTCGCCTCTTTCCATTATTTCCCCCATTGATTTTCCGGCGCCTCACAGTCCTCGATAGCCTCCATCATCCTCTGGCCACCCTCTCAGATTCATCTCCATAGGTGAGATGTACCCGGGTTTATCATCTTTTTATTTTGGGTGTTTTTTTGCAGTTAGGGCTTGGATGTGTTTGGTTTATTTATTGACGCATATGTAAATTACATTGTTTTATGGTCCATTAAAGACTCCATGTGGGGCATCTGTTGTGTGACTGGAGTGTCACGCCATGATCGGAAGGGTTCCTACACCGAGATAGGTGTTTTTGAGTATAATCATTATTTGATGAATTATTTTGAGAGTTTAATTAATTCAGCGTGTATAATTATTTGTTTGTGTGCTTTGAATTTGGTTATGTTTCAGATTTTATTTACTTTTTATATGTTACTACCACATGGTGCAATATGTGTGAAATGTTCATTGAAAATCAATGTTTAGTTGTTGATTATTTTTATTATATAAATTTTACAGTTGGATTTTTTGTGGTTCATCATGTTGTGCTAACTTTTATAGAGGATTTCTTGAGTGTGTTATTGGTGTAAACCCTTGATGTGATATTTTAAATATTTTATAAATTATTTAAGTGTTTAATTACTTTATTAAATTATATGTTTAGTTATTTTTCCCTTGGGGGTTTGTTTCATTGGTTGTAAGGTCCTATGTATATACATATACTAGAAAATGTATATGCATGTAGGTGAAGTGGTCTCAGGTTTCCCTTGTCAAAATCAGCATGTTTTGAGGTCGGTCCCCTATGACTATCCCTTCATGTTGAATTCCATAATTTCTTTAGTGCATTAAAAGTGTTTTCATGACTAAATATTATATACGTGATAATAAAAATGTTAGCGATGATTAGAGGTGGACATACTTTTATATTTAATGGTTCACTTTTACGATTTAAAATTTGTTGCCTTCTTTTAGTTATGTTTTATAGATTAACACACGGAATGCTTTGATGTGTTTTTGAAAAATGGTTCTTCATTCTCTATGAATAATTTATAATGTTTCTAACATTTGTTTTTCATGTTGATATATGATCACGACCATGATTGGAAAATGTAATACCCTTTTAATGCTAAATTAATTTCTAAATGCTAAATCCATAAAGTGGTTTTTCCTAATTGGCTAGCATGTCTGTGTGAAGGTTGATTTTTGAATAAAGATAGATTAGTTCAAGACATTAAGAAGAGGTAAGTTCATGTTATTGTTAGTTTGTACGAATGCTTGTGTTTTGGAAAAATTTTGGGGTTAATTGTTAATGGGATTTCGTCAAGGGTTTGATTTATTTTATGAATGTTTTTAAAAGTGTGGTTCCTTTTTTGTGAAAATGTATTTATAATAATATATTTGGAACTTAAATATGTTTATAATCATTGTTTTCTTATTGGTACTATTTTTTTAAATTAATGGGGCTCATTCACAACATTTATAATTGTTTACAAAATTAATAAATCACCCATGACGCATTCACCCTGGTCTGATAAATGTAATGCAAGTGTTAAAATGCGATTTATGATATGTTCCTAGGGTTGATTCTTATACTTAGTGTGGCATGAAAGAGGGGGAATTTGCTTAAGGAGGGGAAACAATGGAGAAAGGATGAATGAGATTTGGATAAAGAAATTATTGTGTACATATATGTTTGCTGGATAAAAACTCAACAACACATGAAACATAGCACAATAAGAAACCTATGTATCTAGGTGGGTGAACTAGGACATGTTTGTTGGTGGTATGGAGGTGACATGACTTTCTCTATAAGTTTTATGATTGCAACACAAACTAAACATATGAATGACTGAAGGACATGGTCTTCTATGACACGTTTTCTGAGGGACATGGCATTCTAACCGACGTTTCACTAAGACATGAAGATCTTAGTGCCCCAACTAACACTAGCTACATAGGGACTTCCCATGGTGCATGTGATACGATTTTCAATTCAGTTGTTTCATGCTTGTTCCCCTTATTGTGAAAACCATATTTTAACCTAAATTTGTGTCCGATAATTTCAAAATTTTAATGCATGCTCAAAACCAATTTTGAAACGGGAATAAAATGTTTTTTGTGGAAATTGTTTCTTATTATTTGATTTTGAAAAGAATGAAAAAAATTATTTTATTATCCCTTATTTTCTAACAAGCATGATTTAGATTTTTTTAAAGGTAGTCGCATAAGGCGTTGTTGTATTTTGGATTTTCTATTGAGCATCTCGGTGCTCACGACCACTTTATCTTTTCAGTTTCAGGTTTTTTTGGATATCCTTTTCAGTAAGATTGTTTCTATGGTTGGTGGGACCCATGAGGTCATGTCTAGGTATGTTTAACAATCCATCATTTTTAAATTTTCAATTTATAGTATTTGACTATTTTTCTTAGTTTATGTTGATTGATTATATGTCTTTTGAGTGATAAATCATTCCAAACAGCCTCATTGTGGTGCCCGACACTACTTACCAGCTCCTGGGGATCATGAACACCCTTCAGGCCATGTCACGGACTGGGTTGGTTCATGAAAAAATGGTATAAGATTCAGTTTTGTTGTTGTTATTTGGGGCATCAGGTAGATCACATATAGGACTATCGGTACATGAGTGGTTTGTGTGGGAAGAGTGTCATGATATCTTACTCATTCTGATCATTGTGTAACCAGGGGTAGTCTGGGATCTAAATTTTGGCTTTTGTATCTGTGGATGGGGGATGGAAATAAGAGTAAATTGGTCCTGTGTGCGGTCTCACATGGAGTAGTGACCCATGTGATATCTGAGAGTATGATTCGACACTCATAGTGGTTGGTTCTTGTCTAGGTAATGGTCTGCTAAACCCTGTAGTCGGGTTATACACAACCACTATTCCTCGGTCTAGGTTCTTTAATTCTTGTTATGTATTTCTTTAGTTTTGGGTTGGTGCGAAAGTGTTTTTTTAATGAACTCATGATTTTTAGTTTCTCTTATTTTATTTTGGTGTGTGTTTGGCATGATTCATGGGGTGTGTTTCCTTTGAACCTTTTTTCTAGAAGTCATTGTTTGATTTTTCATATATACATTTTTAAGAGAATGTCTAGGGTTATTTGAAATTGATGTGAGAAATTTTTGAAATGGAAATCATTTTTAAAATATGTCATGAATTTTTTAATTGGATTGGAAAAATGAATTTTTAGAATTTTCAGAATGTTTTGTTTTGAAAGTGGAAGTGAATTATTTCATCAATTGGTATTTCTATGGGTTCACAAATGATCATGTGGAAGAAATTAATGGATGGTTGGTGGATCATGTGGATGGGTGTGTGAGTGGAATAGAAATTCATATCTCTGAGGCATTTAGGAATATCGGTGGAGTGTGATTTATTTTTAAACCTACTTCTTGTTTCTTAAAAAGTATAGTTTTCTCTAAATTGGGTTTTTTAAATGGTTTTGGAAATTGTAAAATGGTTTTTAGACCAGAGTGAATGCGATGAGTTCAAAAGAGTTATTGGGTTTTAATGTATTGTGTTTGGTTCCTCAATCTGGTCTTTTTCTTTAAGAATGAATTGATGTTTTAAATAGGAATTATTGGAATTGTGTCTGAGGAGTAGACGTTTGTTTTGTGAAGTGTTTGTATTTGTGGAGGGATATTTTTTGTTTCTTGTTTTGGATATACCCTCCTTGAAAGGTCCCATGGGTATCCAGTATGTCTCTTGGTTCATGGATCAGCCCAGACTCCCAGTGGAGTTGCAGACTTGGGTTCTTCTAGGTGGTGTCGACTATTTGTAGATGTCGAGATAGGTTGGATATCATTGAGTTCATTGAAAATTTTTGTAGTGTCTCTAGTTCTTGAATATCTCCAAATTTTTTGTGGGTGTATCTTGTCTCGAGTATGTCTAGAGGAGCATGACTAAACCAATGAATAGTGATTGTTGAATTTTTGTTGCGAGTAGGGATGTCCTGAGCGATCCTCATGATTAACATCATTTGGATGTTTTACCTAAGGAAGTGAAGTAGAGAGAAAGTTATGATTTCATAGGTTCTCGACCACTCATCTAGCAGTGATGGAGGGGTATTGGGCTCTCTGATGATCTAGTTCAATGCTCTCCTGAGGTAGTGTGGACCTATCAGTTTAGAACACATACAAGCTGTTGGTCCTATTTATACTCTGGTAAGTGAAGGTTCCTCATCCAATGAGGGGTGTGAACCATTGGGACCTATTCTAGGAGTTCCACTTCCTTTAGTTAGTGTAAAGTGTTTGATAGACCACTCAATATACTATCTCTAGTGTGGTCATTCGGGCAATCATAGTCGTTCGCAGCAAATCTCAGTGGGTATATTGACGTAGTGGTCGCGCGTGACTTGAGGAAAAGTATGCAGGTTGCTCTTCTAGTGGAGTATCTTCTAGTCAGAGGTGGTCACCTTATTACTATGAGGCAGTAGATTCTTCAGACAACCGGGCCCCATCCGTAGGTCTCGGGGCGATGCTTGCACGTAATCAAAACACATTGGGTGTAGTGCATGTTTGGTCCGACATTAGTTCACAGTGACAGTTGGGGACAACATTAATTTCCTTATTCTAGTATTGTCTATGAAGGTGTCATTCGTTTTGTGAGGGGTATGAATCCCTTGTCTCCTTGTCGTGTTGTTATGAAAAAAAAATTTAAATTGTGGGGAGACCTACCTCGGGTCTCACCGATGTACCCTCTTGTGTTGGTTCGTTAAGCATATAGAGCATGGATGATTATGGAACAGTTAGATGTTCTATTTGATTGGTGAGTTGTTATGGTTTGAAGAACCAGTTATTGAAGATAAACCTAAAATGGTGGGGGGACCCCCATAAGATGAGTTTTTGGATTACTCTTTTTTCAATGTTCGCTTGGTGGAGAAACCCCTTGCTTCTGCTCTGCCCGACCGCGACCATGCTAATTGGTTAGCTTGGGTTGTGGGTTACATGACGAGCGTTCATTGAGATATCAAGCAGCCCCGGTGATCCCTAAGATCGGGTTTGGGTTGTTCCATGTTGTAGTTATGCCTAATTTGAATTACTTGTTCCTTGTTTTTTTTCACGGTGATTCTGGTTTTGAGATATATAGAATTTCATGTCATGGGTGTTTTGATTGCCCGATATTTGGGTGATTGAGTTTTGTTTTAGGTATCTTAGCGGTCATGCTTGGAATAATTTCTTTGTTAAGATATTTGAGACATTATGGGGGAAGAAAGTGTTATTGTGGGAAGAATTGTCACACCCTGACTGAGGCTTAATTTTATTTTAATTATTTTGGGGATCACTTTTGAGTTCTGGTTTGTACTATTTCCATATTTATGAAAATTTGTGATCTTATACGGGTGCTCGACCTTGCGTTCAACCATCTGTATTTCCCTAAATTAATAAGAAAAATTTTTATGCTAAAATTAATTATTCCACTAGCATGCGACTATGTCGCGACCACAAATGAGCTTATGAGCAGTGTCCAGACTCGATAGTTCATGCAATTATTTTTGGGATTGTTTATATTATTTTAGTTTTATTCATAGTTTTATTATTTTTTATGTTAATATTTCAAAATATTTTACTAATAATAATATTATTATTTCAGTTATTATTTTAAATAGTTAATTATTTTTTATTAAATCATTAACATTGTTATAATATTATTAACATCACTCTCTTGTTTTTATTATGATCTCTAATTATTTTTATTTTTATTTTACGTTTTTTGAGTATTTATTTTAGATGTTATTTAATTTTTGTTTTTATATATTTTTCAGTTTTTTACTCTAGCCCCCTCCCACTCTCTCCATCATCTCACACAAGACCACCCCTTCCCTCAGTTTTGCGCCGTCGTACCCTTCAAACCCTAAGCGCCACTACCCCGCTCCCCCCTCTTCCTTCCTAGACCACCTCCGCCCATCTATTGTACCAGCCTCATCCTCCTCCTCATAGTGCGGACCTGTAACATACCAGGTAAATATAGAATAATACCTATTTCATACATATTAATATTTTTGAAATAAATATTAATTTTACTTCAAAAGGGTTGTTATTTTTGACAGTGTACCCGATATGCAACAATGAGTTTCTATGAAATATTACGTTGCACACTAATAATATAATATTATTATTTTAAATGGTAGTTAACTCCTAGCCATTGTATTGGTGGGAATGAACAAAAAAACTAAAATATGATTATACATTATTGTCAAATGTATTTATATTTATCTGATAAAAATATAGACGCTTAAAATGTGAATGAATCTAATTTGAAGCATAATTGACATTAAAAGATCGATTTTCACCATTTAATGTTGAACCCTCATTAAATCTAGTTTTGTTCATTTTAATACATTATATATGACCAAATAAAATCATTTTTTATAATGGGGACATCAAAATTTGCTTTGTGTAATTTTTTTTAATTTTTCCGATAAAATTCACTTTTTAATGAATAGTGAAAATATTGTATTTTAATTAAAAAATGCATTTTTATCTAATTTATTTATATCGTTATATTAAATTATTAATTGGTTTTAATGTTTCATTATAATATATTTTTCACATTTAATCCAATTTTGGTCATTAGAATTAATTTTACTTTGAAATTGGACAAAATGAAGTGTCAATCTTTTGATAGTTATTGTTTCTTAAAAACACGCTATTTGTTTTAACAATGGGAATTAATTTTAAATTAATTAATTTCACATATAACACCCCAAGATTTCATAGTGTGTTAGTTCTTCAAAATAATTCAATAACTTTCACTACATGCAACACAAAGTTCAATCACACCATGACTTACAAAAAAAAAAGCCATTAAAAGAGGACATGAATAGCATTAACTACATTTTAAATTTTATATAATCCTTATAATTTTAGAATCCATATTATGAGTTTCTTAGTCATAATGCAAGAATAGATTCATTTTCAGTATTGCACTTTTATCAACTTTTGATAGTGAAACCTTTTTAAATACAATATTTTAAACTTTTTGACTAAATGGAGACATCAAAAATTTAAAATGAAACATCCCAAGCTTCCACGGTACGCTTTCCTTTGAATAAAACAGTAGCGTGTGTTGTACGCAACTTCGAGTTTTAACACACACCACAACCGATCAAACTAGCCGTTATGAATAGTAATACCTAAATTTTGAAATTATATATATTTTATATTTTGAAATGGACTTCATTTTTGGACTCGGAATATCTAATTTAGCCTAAGGTGAAATTTTGGTACTTTTCGGATAACTTTCATATTTTGATGAATAGTGAAAATTATTAAATTTTAATTAAAAACAACTTTTTTAATCAAAATAATTAATAGTGATAAATTATTAATTTGAGTGGTTTTAAAGTATATTTAGAATATAGTTTTACCACTTAATATAATGTTGGTCATTGGACATAATTTTACAATTAAACCGAACATAAACAAGTGTCAATCTTTTGATAGTTATTATCTCTTAAAAACACGCTTTTTGTTTTGACAGCGGGAATTAATTTTAAATTAATTTCTGCCACTTCTGTGTTTTGAATTTAGAAAAATGGATTCCATATTTGGAATCAGGATGTTCAAATTGTGTAAATAGGTAACTTTTATTTTTAGACATTTTGAATAATTACTGCGGTAAATATTTTATTTACCATGGTTAAGGGTAAATCCGGTAAATAAGGGTTAAAAAAATAATATTATAATAATACTAAATTACCCTAAAAACGTTTCTTAACCCTATTGGTTGATAGATGGTCGACCATGGGCATCTTTGGGTCTATTTTGGGACCCCATGGATCCACTTGTGAGTGATAATGACACTTTATTTTAATTTAGTTAAAATGAATACAAAAATGACACAAGCATATATCTTTTAGAACAACAATTTTTAAATAGGGTTATATATGTTGGATTTTAGATTATAAATATTCATTAGAAATCTAAAAATATTTCCTACATAATTATATTTTATTTATAATTTTTAGACATTAAATAATTTATTTTATTTATGACACAATGATGATGCAGTAATTACTAAAATAGTAAAAAATTAAAATAATTGATATTATAAATACCCAAATAAATATAATATGAAACTTTTAATGAATTAAACTAATTTTCTAAAATAATATGATATATTAGGATTGATTTAATTGACTTTGTTCGAAGTAATCAATCTGTTATGAGTTTCCCAAAAATCAACTATTGAATAGTGTCAAAATTGACATAAAAGAGTTCTTAAAACAAATATTATATTATTAATTGATATTAAATTCCTAAAAATCTAAGGTTCGGCCAAGAGACTTATATTATGATAGGTTAATCATTAATTGACCACTTGGGGGTCGCTTGGATGTATATGGTAAGTTTATTAACCATATAATATAAAAATACAAAGAGACATTGTAAAAGTGAAACTAATTTACTTAGAGTTAATACTTAAAGATAAGGTTAATATAAGTACCCAAACCTGTCTAAATTCTATTTGATGAGTTGTTTTCGACCCATCCCCACCTCAACCTTTGAATAGTAAACTTTGGAGCCATTAGAAACCGAATATGAATTTATTATAAATTAATATTTCTAGCTTTTCCAAAGGTGCCCCTCACCCCTCTTATAAAAGGGCACTCCTCCTTCTCATTTCTTCACAACTCTCAAGCCACTTGGCTCGTCCAAAATCTGCCCAACTAAGCTCCCCACAACCCTCTCCTACTCCTTGAAGCTTACCCTTAGGCAGAAAGCATTTCAAGAAGTCCTTTGGTTCCAACCAAAGTGAGTTACCTAAATTAAAGGTAACGATTTCTCTTAAATTATTTTCATTTATTTTGCTTCTCCAACCCCAAAACTCTTTTTATTTCCTTTCTTTTGTAACAACACCAGTATCCTCAATATACTAGGATGTTGTTATAAGAAGGATTCAAACTACACATACACAAATCTCCATCTAATGGATGATGAACATAATGTTTCTGTGGATGGCAAACTAACGCCTCACGAAACGATGATTGTTCAAATACATCTTACCGCCTCTCATGGTGGCCATTATGATGGAACTGTAATTAAATATGATATTAATGATATATATTTTATATATAAGCTTATGTAATTCCATTTTATTTCATACCATTATTCGTTTCATGTTGTATATACATACGATAATTTCATTTGAGGAAGTGCGGACTACCGCCCCCTTAAAATGATATGACTCGTTCATACCACACATGGAACGTATAAAGGATGGTGTTAATGAACATAAGTAACATATATAAAATATTATATTATATTGGAATAGTAATATACCTATGTATCATTTGGATTCAATTCTTTTAAAATAAAAATTAAATGGAAGTAGCGTTCGTGCGTACGTACGGACTACCGTCTCCACGAACGCGGTGAGATCCATCCTCCATCGTATCCATTCAAGTCTTATTCTCATTTTAGGGTTAAAAATAATGTTAATATCATTCTGATTATGAATAAGATATAATCTATCCATTACAAACATGTCTTACGTAACCAAACATTTAAGAAGAACGAATCGATTATCACCTGAAACGACGATAATACTAAGATATTATTAATAAAGCAATGTTAAAAGATCATATATGATATCATATTAATGTATATGATTCTTGTATAATTTAATAACAATTATTTCACCATTATACAGGAGGTTAACCTACCCCAACAAAGGAAAAGTACAAGGTAAGGGTTTACTTTACAACCTCTTCATTATCCAAGGTTGTTTATACGTAACAATCTACTGGGATCTCTTTATCATCCACATCCATGTTTCTTAAAAATGCATTTCAAAACATTTTTACTATTTAATAAAATATGAGTTAAAGTCATTTATACCCTTTTTGACTTTTATAAGAGGTTTATAAAGGAATCTTTCCGCCATTTTCAAAACAAGGTCCTTTTTAACCTTTTCGACGGAATTGAGGTAAGAATGTTTTTTTAACTTATTTAGCGGGTGCGGTTATTTTACGCTGTTATAAAATCTTCAAAGCTTTCCTTACAAGCTTATAAGAATATCTTCAAAGAAAATGTTTTATTTTATATGGATCTTAAAAGATTTCAAAATAAAAGGAGATATTTCTTTAAAAAGAATTTTGATTTCATCTATGTCAACATCCTTTGATGGATTTTAAGATTATTTGAAGTTGATTTATTATGATACAAAATTTCTATATTGTATTGAAGGTTTTGTGATATGTTTGACTATGGATGTGCTATTTTTATACCATTCATAGTTTATGGTGAAATTATTGACATTTCGTATGCTAGTTTTAATACGAATGTTTATGTTATGTTTAAACCTTTTCATATGGGAATGCATTGGACTTAATAAGTGACGGGTGGAGCCCGCTATAGCTCCTCGATGCATCGGTAGGTCTCATTAGACAAACTAGTGTCTTGGAACAAGGCCTTGAAAAAAATCTTATTTGTAGTCTTGGCACGAGGCCTTGGCTATGTGGTTATGATAGTCTGGCATTATGCATTCCAACATTATGAAAGTGGTTATTGATTTTTGCATGTGATTATTCGATTAGTAGAATATCCATGTGAATAAGTAAATGGCATTATTTCATTTTATTTATGCCATACCATGTTGAAAGTTCATGTTTGAAAGGATTTTGTTTTATTTATACATTGCCTTAAAAGTTTATTCTTATTTATGAAAGTTTCTGCTATATTGTTATCCTTACTGGGCATTTGAGCTCACCCCTTTTCTATGTTTTATTTTTCCCAGGAAGCGAAGAAGTAAGTTATGAATGACCTGCATGGATATTATGTGAGGATATGAGTGTGGATTATGGAGACTATATGTTGTTGTAGTAGTTTTTCGTTTAATGATGTAATGTAAAACTAATGAATATATGTAGTGTTTCCAAGGCTACTAAACCAATCGGTCTTTCGAGATTTGATCTTTCTTGTGATCATGCCAATGATACGAAGTAATGCACCGACTCTGGGTAGCTGGGGTCGGGGCGTTACAGTTGGTATCAGAGGAAGTTTAGTACAAACCTTGGAATCTATATTTAGATAAACTCTGATTAGAGCATGTAGACCTAAGATGAACTTTGAGGATTAGTATAGAAGAACTTCCTAGAATTTTGGTATTGTAGAGATTTTGTGAGTTTTCCGAGCAATACATCCCTGTCTGGATACGAGCAGGTAGAGGCGGCTCTGGCACAGATGTACCTAGGGGTAAAACCCGAAAACACCGCTTTGAGCTAGACTCGAATGGGAACTGGTGCACGACAATGGGCCTTGCTGCACTCTTGGTTACGACACTCCCGGGGGATATTCTAAGGATAATTCTCATTTTCTTTACAAACCATTGTGAAGGTTTTATGAGTATATACATCCTCAAATGAGACATTTTTTATGATTATGGATTATATCCATTAATAGTTCAATTTATGTTAAGTGTATTATAAGTATGGGATTATGTATTTTGATTCATAAACTGATCTAGTGTATTCCATTGTTTAGAAATGGCGCCCAGTAGAAGGAATGAGAACTCCAGAAATGCACATGATCCAAAGAGAAGGAAGGATCATATCTTTCATGGTCTTAAGCTAGAATTTATAAGAGAAATAGTCTCCCATGTATTATCATCATATGAAGAAATAATATCATGTGTTGATAAGATAAGTAAAGTGTTTACTGAGTCCTATGGCTTTGAAGGGAAGCAAGAGAAGAAAAGGATAGAAGAGAGAAAGATGGATAAAGGGAAGAGGGAAAAGAAGAATTTTCCCATATGTGGTAACTGTGGAAAGAAACACCCTGGAACTTGCCTGAAAGGAATGGGAGTTTGTTATAAGTGTGGAGGAAAAGGGCACAAAGTACATGACTGCAAGGGTAAGAAAATGGTTTCAAATGTACAATGCTTCATTTGCAAGGAGTTTGGACACTACGCGAACCTATGTCCCAGTCATCAGACTATGCCGCAAATGATGCTATTGGATAATAATCAAGTTATGATACTACCATAGATTAAGAGGAATGATTAGAGTTATTATGTTTATTATATCAATTGAGTGTTGTATCAACAATGTACTTGTTATAATAATTATGGAGTATATAAGGATTGTACTGCAGTACTATTTCATTAAGGACTTGAGATTGTGTGGAACAAAGAAAAGTGACTCAATAGCAGGATAAATTTTTGGAAAATATATGGTTGAGAGAATATAGTTCTGATACTGAGGTAGTGATTTTGGAATAATATGTGATTATTTTGGATAAATTATATTGGATATTCTTGACTACCGTGGAACTGATTAATGATTTGTATATTCCATCATTGTTGGGGTTTAAAACATTTTTGGATTAATGAAGTATATTCAGCATTCTATATGGAATAAGGGAGCATGAATGTAATCAATAAGGAATATGGTAATACATGATGAAGGTATTCATATTCTATTACGGGGTAAAAAGGATCTATATTATGTTTACCTTCCTTATAAATGTTGGACTGCGAATTTAGACAGAAGTATTTTGGATAGTTCTAGTTTGGATTATTTTGGATTGCCATAAAAGGACAACCCGGAGGTCGGGCAGAAACCAGTCGCGTCCGGCAAGGCTGCGAGACTTGAACCCGCAACCGAAGGGCGACAAGGGTGTATCACCTACCACTGTCCCACGAGATGTCCTGAATTAAATAATATAGTTTTTTAAAAGATCTGGTAGATGAATTATAATTCATTTATTTTGGAACCCTGTACGAATAGTATTAATAGAAAAAAAAAATTTACGTTCTATTGTCTTTTAGAGTGAAAGATGAGTTTGTGGTAGAAATTTATTAATGGGTAAAATTCTAATTATAAAGTAAGTATATCTCCTTATTATCTTATCCAATCTCATAAATAAATTCCTCAACATTAATAATAGAAACTTAGAACAAAAATGTTGTCCTAGATGGTACCTTAAATCATCACAAATTTATGGCTTTGGGACTGTTGGCCTTTTCATAGCCATGTTCTCTACCACTCTCCATCAGATAATTGATGGTTAGATTTCTCTTCCATATCCATATTTTCCTACATGGAACCCTAGTATGTGTTATTGTCGGTAATCTTCATACTTTCGACTCTTTATTTTAAATAGAGGCCTCATTAATTCATTTTTCGATGTGGGATTTCAACTATGATATTTTGAAACGTCAAAAATGTGTTATCCTAATACCCTATGTTTTGTTGAACCGATGGTATTTCAAATCATCATAGATTGATGAATTTAAGGACCTCAATTTTATACTTGTTTGTAATTGATGACCTCAATCACTACCTATAAATATTTACGTTTTTCCTCCAATTATATGTCTCAAATTGCCACCAATGTTCTCCTAATCGAGATCATAATTTGGTGGTGACCCTTTCATTTCTCTTTTCCTCATATTAAGACTAAATTTTAGTAACCCAATTTCCGATGTGGGGTTTCCCACAAATATATTATATATTTTCAACCTTTTATTTTCGAAGAACAATTTCAAATTGCGAGGACGCAATTTATTGAAGGAGGGGAGAATGTAACACCCCAAGATTTCATAGTGTGTTAGTTCTTCAAAATAATTCAATAACTTTCACTACATGCAACACAAAGTTCAATCACACCATGACTTACAAAAAAAAAAGCCATTAAAAGAGGACATGAATAGCATTAACTACATTTTAAATTTTAATTTTAGAATCCATATTATGAGTTTCTTAGTCATAATGCAAGAACAGATTCATTTTCAGTATTGCACTTTTATCAACTATTGATAGTGAAACCTTTTTAAATACAATATTTTAAACTTTTTGACTAAATGGAGACATCAAAAATTTAAAATGAAACATCCCAAGCTTCCACGGTACGCTTTCCTTTGAATAAAACAGTAGCGTGTGTTGTACGCAACTTCGAGTTTTAACACACACCACAACCGATCAAACTAGCCGTTATGAATAGTAATACCTAAATTTTGAAATTATATATATTTTATATTTTGAAATGGACTTCATTTTTGGACTCGGAATATCTAATTTAGCCTAAGGTGAAATTTTGGTACTTTTCGGATAACTTTCATATTTTGATGAATAGTGAAAATTACTAAATTTTAATTAAAAACAACTTTTTTAATCAAAATAATTAATAGTGATAAATTATTAATTTGAGTGGTTTTAAAGTATATTTAGAATATATTTTTACCACTTAATATAATGTTGGTCATTGGACATAATTTTACAATTAAACCGAACATAAACAAGTGTCAATCTTTTGATAATTATTATCTCTTAAAAACACGCTTTTTGTTTTGACAGCGGGAATTAATTTTAAATTAATTTCTGCCACTTCTGTGTTTTGAATTTAGAAAAATGGATTCCATATTTGGAATTAGGATGTTCAAATTTTGTAAATAGGTAACTTTTATTTTTAGACATTTTGAATAATTACTGCGGTAAATATTTTATTTACCATGGTTAAGGGTAAATCCGGTAAATAAGGGTTAAAAAAATAATATTATAATAATACTAAATTACCCTAAAAACGCGTATTAACCCTATTGGTTGATAGATGGTCGACCATGGGCATCTTTGGGTCTATTTTGGGACCCCATGGATCCACTTGTGAGTGATAATGACACTTTATTTTAATTTAGTTAAAATGAATACAAAAATGACACAAGCATATATCTTTTAGAACAACAATTTTTACATAGGGTTATATATGTTGGATTTTAGATTATATATATTCATTAGAAATCTAAAAAGATTTCCTACAAAATGATATTTTATTTATAATTTTTAGACATTAAATAATTTATTTTATTTATGACACAATGATGATGCAGTAATTACTAAAATAGTAAAAAATTAAAATAATTGATATTATAAATACCCAAATAAATATAATATGAAACTTTTAATGAATTAAACTAATTTTTTAAAATAATATGATATATTAGGATTGATTTAATTGACTTTGTTCGAAGTAATCAATCTGTTATGAGTTTCACAAAAATCAACTATTGAATAGTGTCAAAATAGACATAAAAGAGTTCTTAAAACAAATATTATATTATTAATTGATATTAAATTCCTAAAAATCTAAGGTTCGGCCAAGAGACTTATATTACGATAGTTTAATCATTAATGGACCACTTGGGGGTCGCTTGGATGTATATGGTAAGTTTATTAACCATATAATATAAAAATACAAAGAGACATTGTAAAAGTGAAACTAATTTACTTAGAGTTAATACTTAAAGATAAGGTTAATATAAGTACCCAAACCTGTCTAAATTCTATTGGATGAGTTGTTTTCGACCCATCCCCACCTCAACCTTTGAATAGTAAACTTTGGAGCCATTAGAAACAGAATATGAATTTATTATAAATTAATATTTCTAGCTTTTCCAAAGGTGCCCCTCACCCCTCTTATAAAAGGGCACTCTTCCTTCTCATTTCTTCACACCTCTCAAGCCACTTGGCTCGTCCAAAATCTGCCCAACTAAGCTCCCCACAACCCTCTCCTCCTCCTTGAAGCTTACCCTTAGGCAGAAAGCATTTCAAGAAGTCCTTTGGTTCCAACCAAAGTGAGTTACCTAAATTAAAGGTAACGATTTCTCTTAAATTATTTTCATTTATTTTGCTTCTCCAACCCCAAAACTCTTTTTATTTCATTTCTTTTGTAACAACACCAGTATCCTCAATATACTAGGATGTTGTTATAAGAAGGATTCAAACTACACATACACACATCTCCATCTAATGGATGATGAACATAATGTTTCTGTGGATGGCAAACTAACGCCTCACGAAACGATGATTGTTCAAATACATCTTACCGCCTCTCATGGTGGCCATTATGATGGAACTGTAATTAAATATGATATTAATGATATATATTTTATATATAAGCTTATGTAATTCCATTTTATTTCATACCATTATTCGTTTCATGTTGTATATACATACGATAATTTCATTTGAGGAAGTGCGGACTACCGCCCCCTTAAAATGATATGACTCGTTCATACCACACATGGAACGTATAAAGGATGGTGTTAATGAACATAAGTAACATATATAAAATATTATATTATATTGGAATAGTAATATACCTATGTATCATTTGGATTCAATTCTTTTAAAATAAAAATTAAATGGAAGTAGCGTTCGTGCGTACGTACGGACTACCGTCTCCACGAACGCGGTGAGATCCATCCTCCATCGTATCCATTCAAGTCTTATTCTCATTTTAGGGTTAAAAATAATGTTAATATCATTCTGATTATGAATAAGATATAATCTATCCATTACAAACATGTCTTACGTAACCAAACATTTAAGAAGAACGAATCGATTATCACCTGAAACGACGATAATACTAAGATATTATTAATAAAGCAATGTTAAAAGATCATATATGATATCATATTAATGTATATGATTCTTTTATAATTTAATAACAATTATTTCACCATTATACAGGAGGTTAACCTACCCCAACAAAGGAAAAGTACAAGGTAAGGGTTTACTTTACAACCTCTTCATTATCCAAGGTTGTTTATACGTAATAATCTACTGGGATCTCTTTATCATCCACATCCATGTTTCTTAAAAATGCATTTCAAAACATTTTTACTATTTAATAAAATATGAGTTAAAGTCATTTATACCCTTTTTGACTTTTATAAGAGGTTTATAAAGGAATCTTTCCGTCATTTTCAAAACAAGGTCCTTTTTAACCTTTTCGACGGAATTGAGGTAAGAATGTTTTTTTTAACTTATTTAGCGGGTGCGGTTATTTTACGCCGTTATAAAATCTTCAAAGCTTTCCTTACAAGCTTATAAGAATATCTTCAAAGAAAATGTTTTATTTTATATGGATCTTAAATGATTTCAAAATAAAAGGAGATATTTCTTTAAAAAGAATTTTGATTTCATCTATGTCAACATCCTTTGATGGATTTTAAGATTATTTGAAGTTGATTTATTATGATACAAAACTTCTATATTGTATTGAAGGTTTTGTGATATGTTTGACTATGGATGTGCTATTTTTATACCATTCATAGTTTATGGTGAAATTATTGACATTTCGTATGCTAGTTTTAATACGAATGTTTATGTTATGTTTAAACCTTTTCATATGGGAATGCATTGGACTTAATAAGTGACGGGTGGAGCCCGCTATAGCTCCTCGATGCATCGGTAGGTCTCATGAGACAAACTAGTGTCTTGGCACAAGGCCTTGAAAAAATCTTATTTGTAGTCTTGGCACGAGGCCTTGGCTATGTGGTTATGATAGTCTGGCATTATGCATTCCAACATTATGAAAGTGGTTATTGATTTTTGCATGTGATTATTCGATTAGTAGAATATCCATGTGAATAAGTAAATGGCATTATTTCATTTTATTTATGCCATACCATGTTGAAAGTTCATGTTTGAAAGGATTTTGTTTTAGTTATACATTGCCTTAAAAGTTTATTCTTATTTATGAAAGTTTCCACTATATTGTTATCCTTACTGGGCATTTGAGCTCACCCCTTTTCTATGTTTTATTTTTCCCAGGAAGTGAAGAAGTAAGTTATGAATGACCTGCAGGGATATTATGTGAGGATATGAGTGTGGATTATGGAGACAATATGTTGTTGTAGTAGTTTTTCGTTTAATAATGTAATGTAAAACTTATGAATATATCTAGTGTTTCCAGGGCTACTAAACCAATCGGTCTTTCGAGATTTGATCTTTCTTGTGATCATGCCAATGTTACGAAGTAATGCACCGACTCTGTGTAGCTGGGGTCGGGGCGTTACATCAGATATATGTTTTGAATTTGTAAATATATACATCATTTTTGAATTCAGAAAATAAAATATATCTTAGGCTGAATTTTTGATATTTTTCTGAAAAACATCAATTTTTGATGAATAGTGAAACCACTTAGTAGTAATTAAAAAAAACTTATTTTTCCATTTAAATGATGTTTTACCACTTCTGTTAATTGAATATCTAAAATAAAACATACATGGTTGTTATTAGGAATTAATATTTGGTTCAATAAGATGAAAATAAGTTTTCGTGAATAGTGACTTTTTACTTTTATTTACCTCGGTTAAAGGTAAATAAGGTAATTCAAGGTAAAAAAATATAATAATAATTAAATATTAACTTAAAACTTGTCCATACCTTATTTAATGAGTCATGGAAGACCATAGGCATATTTGGGTCGATTTTGGGACCCCATGGATCCACGTATGAAAGATAATGACACTTTAGATTACCTAATTTAATGTAAAGGAAAAAATGACAAAAAAATCATTGAGTACATTAATTTTTATAAGGTGTTATATAAGTAATATTTTTTCCTATAAATATTCATTTGAACACTAAAATGTTTTCCAACATCATGGTAGTTTTTTTATAATTTTTTGACATAACATAAATTAAATTATTTATGACACAATAATGATGCAGTATTTACATCGTTAATACATAATTTAAATAAATAAGAGTATAATGATTGAAATACTATAAAAAACATGTCTAATTACAATTGGATGATTTTATTTATAATATTAGTCATCTTATATTCTTCTTTAATTATATTCGGACATTCTGAAACAAAAGATATGTATATAATAAAATAATGTTTTCACACTTTCCTAAAGTGCCCCTCCTCTCCCTTATAAAGGGAGACCACTTCTTACCAATTCCTCACACCACTCTAGACTTTTAGCTTGTCCAACCTCTGACCAATTAAGATCCATATAAACCTCTAATTCTCCTAGAATCCCTAAATTAGAATTAATTCACATAAAGAAGTCCTTTAGTTCAAACCAAAGGGAGTTACCCAATTTAAAGGTGGCATTTTCTCTCAAACTGATTTCTTTTATATTACTTCTCCAACCCCTAAAATCACTTTTTTCAATTAGTTTTTAACAAAAAATTATCATAAATATACTAGGATGTTGTTATGAGATGTATTATAACTATACTTAAACACAAATCCATATAATATAAGAATAACATAATGTTTCTGTTGATGGGAAACTAACGCCTCATGAAACGATGATTGTTCGATTATCTCCTACCACCTCTCATGGTGGCCATTATGATGGAACTGTATCTATATATGATATATATTATGTTTATGATTTATTTATTCTTCTGTAATTTTCATTTATAGAATGCCTTAATGGTTTCTATTATGGGTAAACACGATAATCTCATTAGAGGAAGTGCGGACTACCGCCCCTCTCAAAGTGATATGACATGTTAATGCCATATCTGGGACGTATAAAGGATTGAGTGAATGATATTATATATGATATTATATATGATATTATATTGGAAATATAATATACATATGTATCATTATGATTAAATTAAAATAATAAATTGAAATGAAAGTAGCGTTCATACGTACATACGACTTACCAACTCCATGAATGGTGCATTTCACTTCTTACCTCCAAATGGTATTTACTATTATAAATACATGTATATAATGAATATATATGATATATATGATATATAAATCATGAATATCATTCTATATATAATGAAATATTTAACTCATGGACAACTTGTAATATAAGGTGTTCATTTTTGACCCAAGTATCAAATATAGACAAAATGAATGTTATTAACTTCAATGATAAAATAATGTTTATAAAATGGAATTAAGTGATATAAAATGAATTATAAACTAGAAAAATGTTCTTAAAAAGTATATATTATCATTAGTTTATTATTCAGGAGATTTATGAATGATCGAGTCAAGTCGGACACGAGGTTAGGGACTTCGTCTCAATCATCTTTCTTTGAGGAATATTCAGTTTTATACACGACAATATTTTATACGGTGTATAAACACCTTTGACTTTTCATTTCATTCAAAGGGAATATTTTTACATGAAGCGTTTTACTAAACGGCAAAATGGAATGTTTTTTACATAAGCGGTGACAACCACCATTCCGCCGCCACGAGTACTATTTGATCTTTTTCTTCCTTAACAAGTATGAATGTTTTTAAAAGGAAAAATAAATAAAATATACTATTTTTTACGTATTTTGGTACTGAAAATGATTTTCAAAATGGATTTATTATTTCAATATATTGAAATTATATTTTTTTATTTCAATGTGGAAATGTTATCTTTCCTTTATCCTTATGTTATGTTTTATGATAATTTTATGGTTCTTGGGCATTATTTATGTATACAGTTGGTTACTTGATAAAACTAGGACGGGTGAGCCCAAGATAGCTCTCCAATGCATTATGTAACATGAAGGAGGTAAACGTGAATGTTTGTCCTAATATATTTAGGGAATATATTATGATGTGTATTCCAACGTAACTCCCTATATAGATTTTATAGCAACATTTTAAGTATGTTATGGATGCCACTAGTTACCTTTAGGATATATTATTTCAATGTGTCTTTATAAAATCTTTTTTTATCATGAGGCAAGTAAAAGAGTTCATGTTTTGTAAGTATTTAAGAAAAAAATGTTTTATTTCATTGTTTTATAACCCTTATTGTGCTTTTTATGCTCATCCCATGTTGTGAAATGTTTTCACAGGACATAAAGATGAATAGGGTCAAGGATGGGATCAAGGAAAATTCATGTTGTCTAAAACCTAGAACTAGACCTGACTCTTTTTTTCAAGAGTTTTTATTTTATGGAAAAAGGGATACTGGGTAGAATTGTCTACATGTAATATTCATGTTTTTATGTAAATTTAATGAACTAATTCTCTAAAACTCTAAACCTGAAAAGATCCTCAATGTAAATTATTCATTTAATTCAATATTATGTAATGTTTATGGTTGGGTCCTTTTAGTTGGAATCAGAGGTCGGTTTATATAACTTTAGGATTTATGGTATTGTTAAATTAATATCCATAAAGTAATTTATGTTAATATTGAAACCTTATAGAATTCACAGATTTCCATGTTGCATCGCCTAAGATATTTCTGTGTTCAGAATGGTTTTCCGCAGAGGAAACATGGCATCTATATTGGGACGACATCAAGAGGAAGACAACCATCCTAATCAGCAACATGAGATGGTCGGAATCGGAACAAAATTGTTTTTTTACAGTGATGTCATAGTTGACACAAGCTATAAATGGTGGTGGTATCCATTTATGAGATCATCCAGATCAACCACAGAGGAACATATCTGTAGTGGATCATTTCATAAGGCTAAAAACCCCATCATTCAAAAGATTATCTGACCCGGTGCTAGAAGGAGGGTGGATTAAAGCACTGAAAAATATTTTCGATGTCATGGGTTGGTCATAACATCAAAACTACAGTTTTCTTGTTTACTATTTTTAAGGTGAAGTTGATCAGTGGTGGTCGATGGTGAAAATTATTAGGGATAGCGAGGATATTGATTCTCTTGATTGGGATAAATTCAACATTATGTTTCTTGAGAAATATTTTCCTAAGGTGGTTCATCATAGGATGGAAAAAACAATTCCTGGAATTGAGGTAGGAGGATGACTCAATGGATGCATATGAAGAAATGTTCACTCGAATGGAAAGATATGGTCCAAATTTCATATATGATCATGATAGTAAAAAAACATTTTTACTAAGGATTAATGCAAAAGTATCAAAGGGCCTTAGATTCTCGTGAGTTCAAAAGTTATGAAAAACATGTTATTTGAGTGGAGAAGGTGGAAATGGAGTTTGATAATGATCATGTATTCATTGAAAAACAACAGAATAAGAGGTTGAGGTGGATGATGAAGGGGATAAACTGTTCAAAAAGTCTGGGGGTAAGAATCATAAGTTTACAATTTGTGAAAAATGTGGTAAAAAGCATGCTGGGGAATATCTTTTGAATACTAGTTTGTTTTTCTGATGTTGTAAAATTGCACATAAGGCTTGTAATTTCACTAAAAATGATCAGGGAAATAGTAAGAAAAAACACAATTTATAATCAGAAAAATTTTGTAAGTGAAATGTAATGGGAAATTATGAAAATGAATGTCTAGAAAAGAACTCAAGATAATGATAGAATCCATATTACAAGAATAAAGGGTTGGTAAAATCCATTTCAACTACTTCAGTGGATTTGGGGCCATCAGACGAAGTAGTATCAGGTACACAGTTTGTTTGTTCAGATTATGCCAATGTGTGGTTTGATTCAGGGTATACACACTCTTTCTTTTCTGAGATGTTTTCTAGTAAATTGGGAATTCCATCTCAATATATGAATATATTACATATGGTGAAAACACTTAGAGGAAATGTTAAGACAAAAAGAAAACATAAGAAAATTTTTGTCCTTGTGTGCAGAAAGATTCTACCTGAAAAACTTATTTTATTGCCTCTCGTAGAGTTTGATGTTATTTGGGGCATGGATTGTATTTCTATTTATCATGATAAGATTATTTTCCAAGCTAAAGAGGATTCATTTCAAAATGATTTTCATTTTTTAAACAGAATTGAACCCTTGATTTTTATATCATATCAAGAAGATGAGAAACTAGTAAAAGATATAAATTAATGTTACCTTGCACATACTGTTAAAAACAAAGAAATTGATCAGACTAAAGATGTTCCAGTGGTAAATGAGTAACATAATGTTTTTCCTAAGGAGTATCCTAGTATTATACCTGACCGGGAAGTTGAATTTATTGTTGACGTATTTCTTGATGCTAAGACAATTTCAAATCCCCCTTATCGAATGGTTCAAATTGAACATTTATAGCTAAAGAAACAATTATAGGAGTTATTTGATAAACATTTCATTTGACCTTGCACATCACCATGGGGTGGACCTGTTTTTTTGTTATAACTACACATTGTTCAATGAGACTTTTCCTTGATTATAGAGCATTGAATACCATCACTGTTAAGAATAAGTATCCTTTTCCTCATATCTTTGATTTGTTTGATCAGCTCTTAGGAGCTCTGTATTTGTCGAAGATTGATTTGAGATCAAGTTACTATCAATTGAAAGTAAAATAAGCAGACATTCTGAAGACCACATTTCGTACTAGATATGACCATTATGAATTTGTAGTTATGCCTTATGGGTTAACCAATTCACCTCATGTATTCATGGATATTATGAATAGAATTTTCTGTGAGTTCTTGGAAATGTTTTTTGTTGTGTTCATTGATGATATTTTAGTTTATTCTAAAAGTAATATGGATCATGAATGTCATTTAAGGGTCATCTTGAAAACCATAAATGAAAGAATCATTATGTGAAATTCATCATTTGTGAGTTTTGGTTAAATCAAATTTCATTCCTTAGTCACATAGTTTTAAAAAAATGGAATAATTGTGGATCCTGCTAAAAAAGGTTTCTGAAGAATGGCCAAGATCCGAAAATAGAACTGAGATTCATAGTTTTCGGGGTTTGGAAGGTTATTACAATAGGTTTTTAAAAAAAATCATTGATATCTAGTACAATAACTAAGTTAACTTGAAATGGTGTTAAGTTCATCTGGACGAAAGAACATGTTGATTGTTTTGAGGAATTGAAAAGGAGATTGGTGAATGCTCCAGTTTTGGAACTGCCAACCAGAAATGGTGAGTTTGTTATCTACAATGATGCTTTGTTAAAAGGACTGGGTTGTTTCCTAATGAAAAATGATCAGGTAATTTCGAATGATTCACGTCAATTGAAACCTCATGTGTTAAATTACCTTACACATGATTTTTAATTATGTTCTATTGTTTTTGCTTTAAAATTTGGAGGCATCATTTGTATGGAGTAAAATGTGAAATATATACTGACCACAAAAGTTTAAAGTATATATTCACTCAAAAAGAATTGAACCTGAGACAGGGGAGATGGCAATAATTAATCAAGGATTATGATTTCCTGATCCTTTACCATCTGGGGAAATCAAATAAAGTGGTCGATGCTTTGAGTTGAAAAAGTAATGTCTCATTATCCATTCTTCATTTAGAACAAGATCCTTTGGTTTTTGATTTTATGAAATTTGATATAGAAGATGTTGGTGCAGGAAATTCTTATGTTTTATTTCAGGCGTTAGTGAAATCATCTCTATTAGACAGAATAAAGCAAGCGCATTAAGATGACAGTGAGTTGCAGAAAAAGGCATTGTTGGTTCAGAAGGGTAAGTTGCATGATTTTAATGTTGATAATGATTGTGTATTGTGATTTCGAAATAGATTATATGTTCCTTTTAATTCAAAGTTGAAGAATGAGTTTTTATATGAAGCTCATAGTTCCTCGTTTTCAGTTCATCCTTGTAGTACTAAGATGTACATAGTTCTTTGGGAGTGTTACCGGTGGGATAGAATGAAAAGAGATATTGCTGATTTTACTGTGAAGTGTTTGATTTATCAGTAAGTTAAAGAAGAGCAGCAGTTACCGAAACGGATGCTTCAGCATTTACCCGTTCCAGAGTGGAAATGGTAAAATATATCAATGGACTTTGTTGTGGGATTTCCGAATAATTTTCAAGGAAATAATGCAATCTGGGTTATTGTTGACCGATTGACTAAATCTCCTCATTTCCTTCATATTCGAGACACATTGTCTCTAGATCAACTTTCTCGATTGTATTATAAAGAGATAGTTAGGTTTCATGGAGTTCCCCTCACCATTGTATCTGATCGTGATCCTAGGATTACTTCTATCTTTTGGAATGGCCTTCCGAAGTCATTGGGTAATGTATTAAATTTTCGTATATCTTTTCATCCTCAATCAGATGTGAAGTCAGAACGAACAACTCAGACCATAGAAGACATGCTAAATGGTAGTTTAGTGGATTATCATGGATGTTTGGGACCAACATCTTTCTCTGGATTAATTTTCATGTAATAATAGTTTTTATTCCAGTATACATATGGCTCCATTTGAGGCATTATATAGAAAGCATTTTTGAACTTGATATTTTTGGGATGAAGTCGGTGAAAGGATGTTAATGGGACCAGAATTGGTAGAAGAGATGGTAGAGAAAGTTCTGTTGATTCAAAATCACATTGGAATAACTCAGAGCAGACATTAAAGTTATGCAGATAACCGGAGGAAGGATCTTTCCTTTGAGGTAGGTGATCTTGTCTTTCTCAAATTTTCTCAATGGAAAAGTGTGATGTGTATTGGTAAGAAGGGAAAGTTGAGACCAAGGTTTATTGGACCTTATAAAATCTTCAAGAATGTTGGATCAGTTGTGTACATTGTGTCCTTTCCTCCATGTTTATCCCACGTACACAATATTTTTCATGTTTCGATGTTGAGAAAGAATATACCAGATCCATCTCATGTTTTGAGCCCAGAGGTAGTTCAGTTTGTAGAGAACTTATCTTACGAAGAACAAATGGTCCATATTATTTACCATAGAAAACATGTTTTTAATAATAAGATAATACACCAGGTAAATGTTTTGTGAAAAAAACCATATGATTGAAGAGGCAACGTCGGAATCTTAAAATGCTATGAGGGATAAATACCCTCACTTATTTTGATAAGAAAAGTTGCGAGGATGAAATTCCCAAAACGGGGAAGGATATAACATCCCAGAAAAATAAAGAATAATACATATTTCATATTTATTAATATAAATTAATTAAAAATAAATTTTACTTTAAAGGGGTCGTTATGTTCGATAGTGTACCTGATACGCAAAAATGGGTTTTATTGAAATCATACATTGCATACAAATAATATAATAATATTATATTAAATGGAAGTTAACTCCTAGACATTGTATTGGCGGGAATGATAAAAACAAACTATAATATGATTATACATCATTAAAAAATGTATTTACATTTATTCAATAAAAAGTTAGAGGCTTAAAATGTGAATGAAACTAATTTTAAGCGTAATTTATATTAAAAGGTCGATTTACCAACATTTAATGGTGAAACCTCATTAAATCTAGTTTTGGCCACATTAATAAATTATATATGACATAATAAGATCCTTCTTTCGAATGGGGATATCAAAATTTACTTTCATTAAATTTTTGTAATTTTTCCGATAAAGTTCATTTTTTAATGAATAGTGAAAATAATGTATTTTAATTAAAAACTGCATTTTAATATAATTTATTTATACTGTTGGATTATATTTTTAATTGGTTTTAAAGTTTAATTATAATATATTTTTACAATTTAATCCAATTTTGGTCATTAGAATAAAATCCACTATGAAATTGGATGTAAAGAAGTGTCGATCTTTTGATAGTTATTGATTCTTAAAAACACGCTTATTTAAAGAATGGAAATTAATTTTAAATTAATTTATTCCCCTTATATGTTTTTAATTTGTAAAATTAAACATCCTTTTTTGAATTCGGAAGATCAAATACAGCTTAGGATGATTGTTTTGTTTTTTCTAAAAAAAATCATTTTTGATGAATTGTTAAACCACTTAGTAGTAGTTAAAAAACTGAATTTTCCATTTAAATGAAATTTTACCACTTATGTGAATTGAATTTCGAAAATCCAACATACATGGTTGTAATTAGTAAGTAAAATTTGGTTCAATAAGATGAAAATAATTTTTGGTGAATAGTAACTTTTGACTTTTTTTTACCTCGGTTAAAGGTAAATAAGGAAATTCAAGGTAAAAAGAATATTATAATAATTCAAAATAATGTTAACTCTTGTCCAAACATTATTTACGAGTCATGGCCAACCATAGGCATCTTTGGGAAGATTTTGGGACCCCATGGAATCAATTATGAAGGATAATTACCCTTTAGATTAATTAATTTAATGTAAAGGAAAATTGACAAAAACAAAAAACTAATAGTAAATTAAATTTTATATGGTGTTATATAAGTAATATTTTTTCTTATAAATATTCATTGAAAATATAAAAATATTTCCTACATCATGGAAATTTTTTATAATTTTTATACATCAAATAAATTAAATTATTTATGTCACAATACAGAATTTAACTAATTAATAAATGATATAAAAAAATAATATTATAATGATTATAATATTATCCAAAACATGTCAAGTTATGATTGGATGATTTTATTTCAAATTTTAATCATATTATGTTCTAATTTAATGGTTTTTGGACCTTTTTAAAACTGATGATATGTTTACAATAAAATAATGTTTTCACACATTCCTAAAGAGCCCCTCCTCTCCCTTTTAAAAGAATACCACTTATATCCAATTCGTCACACCTATAAATACATTTGGGTCATCCAAACTATGACAAATTAAGCTCCCAACATCCTTATCCTCCTCCTAGAAGCCTTACCTTATTCATAAGTCTCTTCAATAAGTCCTTTGGTTCAAACCAAAGGGAGTTTCCAAAATTCAAGGTAACAGTTTATGTTAAATTGTTTTCTATTATTTTACTTCTCCAAACCCTATTATATTTTTATTCATTTCTTTTGTAATAAAACCATTATCCTCAATATACTAGGATGATTTTATGATTAGTATTCGAACTACACTTACCATCTCCATTAACGGTATATTTCATTTCTTACCTAAAAATGTTTTGTACTATTATAAATACATGTATATACTTTATATATGATATATATGATATATAAATCATGAATATCATTCTAGATATAATGGACTGTTGACCACATGGACAACATGAAATATAATGTGTTCATTTTTGACTCATGTACCAAATATCGAAAAAATGAACGTTAATAACTTAAATGATTACGTAATGTTTAAAACATGGTAATAAGTGATATAAAAGGAATTATAATCTTGAAAAATGTTCTTAATAATGTAGAAATTAACTTTAGTTTATTATTCAGGAGATTAAAGAATGACCTTGTCAAATCGGACAAGAGGTAAGGGACTTCCTCTCAATCTCCTTTCATTGAAGAATATTTATTTTTATACACGAGCTTATTTTATACGTTGTATAAACCCCTTTGAATTTTCATTTCATTCAAAGGGAATATTTTTATATGAATATTTTTACTATTCAATAAAAGTAATGTTTTTTTACGTAAGCGGTGATAACAACCTTTCTGCCGCCATGAGAATTATTTGATCTTTAGCTTCTTTAACAAACCAGAATGTTTTTAAAAGGAAAAACAAATACCATATACTCGTTTTGATGTATATTGGTATTAAAAATTATTTTGAGAATGGATTTATTATTTCAATATCTTGAAATGATATTTTGTTATTTCAATGTGGAAATATTATCTTTCCATTATGTTTATATTATTTGATATGATCATTTTTTGGTTCTTGGGAATTATTTAGGTATACAGGTGGTTTTGTGATAAACCTATGGCGGATGAGCTCGAGATAGCTCTCCAATGCATTGGGTAATGTGACTGATGTAAACGTGAATATTTCTCCTAAGAGATTTTGCGAATATACTGTGATGGGTATTCCAATGTAACTCCCTATGTAGTTTTGATAGCAACATTGTAAGTATGTTATGGATGCCAGAACTTACATTGATGATATAGGATTTCTATTTTTCTTTCATAAATCTTGTGGTTTCATGTGGTAAGTATAAGATTTCATGTTTTGTATTTATTTATGAAAAAATGTTTATTTTGTTTTATAACAATTAATGAGCTTTTTATGCTCATCCCATGTTTTGAAATGTTTTCACAAGACTTAAATGTGAATAGGGTTAAGGACGGGATCAAAGAAAAGTTACGCTATCAAAAACTTGGAACTAGGAATGACTCATTTTTTCACGTGTTTTTATAATTTGGGAGAAATGGATATTGGGTAAAATTGTATACATGTAATATTCATGTTGTTCTGTAAATTTAATGACCTAATTCTCTAAAACTATAAACCTGAAATGATCCTCAATGTGAGTTATTCATTTAATTCAACATTATGTAATGTTTATGGTCGGGTCCTAATAGAACCAGACCACCAGCCACCACACACTAACATGTGTTTCCCCACTACATCGGGCCTCTCCCTTCTGCAGAAAACCACTTCACCTCCCATGGATAGATCGCTCTCAAGCGCACCACCCCATGGGCTCACCGAGATCCATCACCCCACAATCCTGCTCCTGTTCGGTGCTTCCTAGATAGCCTCCCAGTCTATCCCAACCCTACATGGTTTCCTCACTAGGTTCCCACTGTCTCTCTGACCACCTTGCGCCGCACTGCCCCTATATTGTAACCCTCCTCGCTGGCATCCCGGCCATATATGGATCACTGAAACCCCCTGCGCACACCCCCACCTCCCATCACTAGCTAACCCTCCATTATCCAGCAGCACACAAACCTCCCCCAGCTTCATCCGAAGCTCCGACATCCTCCCCTCTTGGTTGTGCCTCTATCAGGTGGTTCCATCATTTCTTTTCTTTTGCCACACATACCCTAAAAACCGCAATCGTCCTCTAGCTAGACTCTTAGACTCTTCATTGTAGGTGCAATGTACACTGGTTGATATTCTTATTATTTTGGGTGTTTTTTATAGTTAGGGTTTGGCCATGTTTGGATTATTTTTGACATTGATTTAAATTACTTTGTTTTTTGGTCCATTAGAGACTACTTGTGGGTCGTTCTTCATGCGACTGGAGTTTTGTGCCAAGCACATAAGGCTTCTTACACTATGTTATGGGTTTTCATGTATAATAATTATTTGATGAATTATTTTTTGAGTTCAATTAATTCATTCTATTTAATTATTAGTTTGTGTTCTTAAAATTTGGTTATGTTTGATATTTGATGTACTTTTGATATGTTAGTACCATGTGGTGAAATATTTTTCCAATTTTCTGTGAAATTCCATGTTGAGTTGTTGAGTATTTTATTAATAAATTATACAGTTTGAGTTTTGTTGTTGCGTCATGGTGTGCTTGGTTTTAGAAAGGATGTTTTTAGTGTGTTATTGTTATAAACATTTGATGTGATATTTCAAATGTTTTATAAATTGTTTAAGTGTTTAATTCCGTTATTAAATTATATGTATAGTTAGTATTCCATTGGGGATTCGAGTCATCGATAGTAAGGAACTATTTATATACATATACATGAAAATGTATATGAATGTGGGTGAAGCGTTCTTGGGTTTACCTCGTCAAAAGCTATATGTTTTGAGGTAGGTCCCCTATGGAAATTCATTCAATTTTAATTACATAAATTCATTAGTGCTTAAAAATTCATTTCAAGATTAAATAGAATATACGTGTTATGAAAACTGTTTGTGATGCCTAGTGGTGGAAATACCATTATATTTAATGGTTCAATTTTATGATTTATAATATGTATCCTTCTTTTAGATATGTTTTCTATCATGACACACTGAATGCTATGTAGGGTTTTTGAAAAATTGTTCTTCATTCTCTATGAATAATTTATAATGTTTCCAACATGTGTTTTTCATGTTGATATATGATCACGACCATGATTTGAAAATGTAATACCCATTTTATGCTAAGATGGGTTTGAAATGGTAAATCCATAATGTGGTTTTTCCTAAGTGTCTAGAATGTGTGTGTGATGGTTGATTTTTGAATAATGATATTCTAGTGAAAGACATTAAAAAGAGGAATGTTCATATTTTTTTTAGATTGACACAATGCATAAGTATTAGAATAAAGCTGGGGTTAGTTGTTAATTTTCTTTTCTTAAATGGTTTGATTTATTTTAAGCATGTTTTTAAAATTGTGGTGGCTTGTTTTTTAAAATGGTTTTTTATGAATATTTTTGGATCTTAATGAAGTTGAGAAACATTATTTTCTGATTTTTAATGTTTTTTGTAAATTAATGGTGCTCGTTTGGAACTTTGAATATGGTTACAAAATTGGAAAACCTCTCTTGAGTCATTCCCCCTAGTTTGAGAAATGTAAAGCTAGTGTTAAAATGTGATTTGTGATATGTCCCTACTTTTGATGCTTATGCTTTATGGGGCATGAAAGAGGGGAATGTACCTGTGGAGGGAGGACAATTGTGAGAGGTTCAATGCGTTTTGGATAAAGAAAGTTTTGTGTACATATATTTTTTCCTGATAAAAACTTACTACAACTAGAAACATAGCACAATAGGAAATATGAGTATCTAGGTAGGTGAACTAGGACTTTTGGGCGAGTGGTCTAGAGGTGAATGGACTGGGTTTCACTGTAGGTCTGGTGATTGCAAGACTAACTATACATATGAATGAATGAGGTTTGTGGTCCTCTATGACACATTTTTCTGAGGTTCGTGGCCTTTTAAAATACATTTCACCGAGACACGAAGATCCTATGTCCCCAAAAAAAAGTATCTTCTTAGGGACTTTTCATGGTGCTTGTGATATGATTTTAAATTCAGTCATTACATGCTTGTTCTCTCTTTTGTAAAATCCATATTTAAACCTAAATTTGTCTCCTTTAATTTATAAATATTAATGAATGATAAAAACCAATTTTGAAAAGGGAAGAGAAATGTTTTTCATGGAAATGAAATCTTTTTATTTGAATTTGAAAAGGGAGAAAAAAATTTATGCCTTATTTCCAAACTAAAATGATTTGGATTTATTATTAAAGGAAGTGGAATAAGGTTTAGTCATTTTTTGGTTCTTCTACTGTAACGCCCCGACCCCAGCTGCCCAGAGTCGGTGCATTACTTCGTAACATTGGCATGATCACAAGAAAGATCAAATCTCGAAAGACCGATTGGTTTAGTAGCCTTGGAAACACTAGATATATTCATAAGTTTTACATTACATCATAAAATGAAAAACTACTACAACAACATAATGTCCCCATAATCCACACTATTATCCCCTCATAATATCCCTGCAGGTCATTCATAATTTACTTCTTCACATCCTGGGGAAAAATAAAACATAGAAAAGGGGTGAGCTCAAATGCCCAGTAAGGATAACAATATAGCAGAAACTTTCATAAATAAGAATAAACATTTAAGGCAATGCATTACTAAAACAAAAGCCTTTTAAAATAGAACTTCAACATGGTATGGCAAAAGTAAAATTAAATAATTCCATTTACTTATTCACATGGATATTCTACTAATCGAATAATCACATGCAAAAATCAATAACCACTTTCATAATGTTGGAATGCATAATGCCAGACTATCATAACCACATAGCCAAGGCCTCGTGCCAAGGCTACAAATAAGATTTTGTCAAGGCCTTGTGCCAAGACACTAGTTTGTCTCATGAGACCTACCGATGCATCGAGGAGCTATAGCGGGCTCCACCCGTCACTTATTAAGTCCAATGCATTCCCATATGAAAAGGTTTAAACATAACATAAACATTCGTATTAAAACTAGCATACGGAATGTCAATACTTTCACAATAAACTATGAATGGTATAAAAATAGCACATCCACAGTCAAACATATCACAAAACCTTCAATACAATATAGAAGTTTTGTATCATAATAAATCAACTTCAAATAATCTTAAAATCCATCAAAGGATGTTGACATAGATGAAATCAAAATTCTTTTAAAAGAAATATCTCCTTTTATTTTGAAATCATTTAAGATCCATATAAAATAAAACATTTTCTTTGAAAATATTTTTATAAGCTTGTATGGGAAGCTTCGACGATTTTATAACGGCGGAAAATAACCGCACCCGCAGTATAAGTTAAAAAAACATTCTTACCTCAATTCTGTCGAAAAGGTTAAAAAGGACCTTGTTTTGAAAACGACGGAAAGATTCCTTTATAAACCTATTATAAAAAGTCAAACAAGGGTATAAATGACTTTAACCCATATTCTTGTAAATAGTAAAAATGTTTTGAAATACATTTTGAAAAAAACATGGATGTGGATGATAAAGAGATCCCAGTAGATTATTACGTATAATACAACCTCGGGTAATGAAGAGATTGTGAAATAACCCTTACCTTGTACTTTTCCTTGGTTGTGGTAGGTTAACTTCCTGTATAATGGTGAAATAATTGTTATTAAATTATACAAGAATCATATACATTAATATGATATCATATATGATCTTTTAATATTGATTTGATAATAATATCTTAGTATTATCGTTGTTTCGGGTGTTAACTTACTTGTTTTCTTTCATATGTTTTGTTACGTAAGACATGTTTGTAAAGGATAGGTTGTATATTATTCATATCCAGAATGATATCAAGTCCTTAAACATCATTTTTAAATCATAAAATGATAATTACGCTTTAATGGTTACGATGGAGAATGAATCTCATCGCGTTCGTGGAGACGGTAGTCTGTACGTACGCACGAGCGACAATATCATTCTTTTGATATTAAAATAATATATAAATGGATGGTATATCATATATACAGAATCATTAACATGTTATATTTATTATTTACATGAGTTACACATCATTATTATACCCATCCAAATAATATTATATTGAATAACAATTACACCACGACGTGGAGACGGTAAGTCGTACGTACGCACGTATGGTGACATGTTATTCAAAAGGTGGATAGAATACTGAATATGATTGTACCATATTTATAATAACATCACAGTATATGTGAGATACTGGAGTTATTATTTCAGAATGGTAAGAACAAAGGAAGAAGAAGTGGAAGAAGAAATGAACTTAGAAAAGGGTGGTGAAATCATTACCTCTTCTTCGGGTTCTTCCTTTTGATTTGATCAAAAGGGATCCTTAGGTTGGCTTTCTGATCAAACTAAGGCCTCTAGGATGTAGTGAGGGATGTTGGGAGAGTATTTGGGCAGAGTTTGGCCGAACCAAAAGGCTTTAGAGGTGTGAAGAAATGAGAAGGAGGAGTGCCCTTTTATAAGAGGGGTGAGGGGCACCTTTGGAAAAGCTAGAAATATTAATTTATAATAAATTCATATTCGGTTTCTAAAGGCTCCAAAGTTGACTATTCAAAGGATGAGGTGGGGATAGGTCGAAAACAACTCATCCAATAGAATTTAGACAGGTTTGGGTACTTATATTAACCTTATCTTTAAGTATTAACTCTAAGTTAATTAGTTTCACTTTTACAATGTCTCTTTGTATTTTTATATAATATGGTTAATAAACTTACTATATACATCCAAGCGACCCCCAAGTGGTCCATTAATGAGGAACCTATAATAATATAAGTCTCTTGGCCGATCCTTAGATTTTTAGGAATTTAATATCAATAAATAATATAATATTTGTTTTAAGAACTCTTTTATGTCAATTTTGACACTATTCAATAGTTGATTTTTTTGAAACTCCTAACAGATTGATTACTTCGAACAAAGTCAATTAAATCAATCCTAATATATCATATTATCATAGAAAGTTAGTGTAATTTATTAAAAGTTTCATATTATATTTATTTGGGTATTTATAATATTAATTATGTTAATTTTTTTCTATTTTAGTAATTACTGCATCATCATTGTGTCATAAATAAAATAAATTATTTAATGTCTAAAAATTATAAATAAAATATCATTATGTAGGAAATCTTTTTAGCTTTCTAATGAATATTTACAATCGAAAATCCAACATGTATAACCATATGTAAAAATTGTTCTTCTAAATGATATATGCTTGTGTCATTTTTGTATTCATTTTAACTTAATTAAAATAAAGTGTCATTATCACTTACAAGTGGATCCATGGGGTCCCAAAATTGACACAAAGATGCCCATGGTCGACCATGTATCAACCAATAGGGTTAATACACGTTTTAGGGTAATTTTTTATTATTATAATATTATTTTTTTAACCCTTATTTACCGGATTTACCCTTTAACCATGGTAAATAAAATATTTACCGCAGTAATTATTCAAAATGTGTAAAAATAAAAGTTACCTATTTACACAATTTGAACATCCTGATTCCAAATATGGAATCCATTTTCCTAAATTCAAAACACAGAAGTGGCAGAAATTAAATTAAAATTAATTCCCGCTGTCAAAACAAAAAGCGTGTTTTTAAGAGATAATAACTATCAAAAGATTGACACTTGTTTATGTTCGGTTTAATTGTAAAATTATGTCCAATGATAAACATTAAATTGAATGGTAAAAATATATTCTAAATATACTTTAAAACCACTCAAATTCACAATTTATCACTATTAATTATTTTGATTAAAAAAGTTGTTTTTAATTAAAATTTAGTAATTTTCACTATTCATCAAAATATGAAAGTTATCCGAAATGTACCAAAATTTCACCCTAGGCTAATTTTGATATTCCGAATCCAAAAATGAAGTCCATTTTGAAATATAGAATATATATGATTTCAAAAAGTAGGTATTACTATTCACAACAGCTAGTTTAATTAGTTGTGGTGTGTGTTAGAACTCGAGGTTGCGTACAACACACGCTATCGCATTATTCGAAGGGAAACGTACCGTAGAAGCTTGGGGTGTTACATTCTCCCCTCCTTCAAATAATTGCGTCCTCGCAATTTCTAGGGTATTACTGCATAAAAAGACTCGGGTGGTTCTTCATCATAAGTTCCTCGGGTTCCCACGTTGCCTCTTCCATCTTATGATTCCTCCACAAAACTTTTACCAGACGCGTCGTCCGGTTTCTCAGCACTTGTTCTCTCGTATCAAGAATCTTGATGGGCTCTTCGCAATAGGAAAGATCGGGTTCCAGTTCTAATTCCTCATAGGTGAGTACATGCGTTGGGTCAGGCATGTATTTCCTCAACAGAGATACGTGGAACACATCGTGAACTTTGGAGAGACTTGGCGGCATTGCCAATCGGTAAGCCACAGCCCCAATTCGTTCTAGAATTTCGAAAGGTCTGATGTACATGGGACTCAATTTACCTTTCTTACCAAAACGTATGACTCCCTTCCATGGAGATACCTTCAGGAAAACATGATCACCGACTTGAAATTCCAAATCCTTCCTTCGATTATCGGCATAGCTCTTCTGCCTACTTTGAGCTGCTTTAATGTGATTTTGGATTACTTTCACCTTTTCCACCGTTTCCTCCACCATCTCTGGGCCTACAAGTTTTCTTTCACCAACGTCATCCCAACAGGTTGGTGTACGACATCTCTTTCCGTATAACGCTTCATATGGTGCCATCTGTATACTCGAATGGAAGCTATTGTTATAGGAAAATTCTGCCAGTGGTAAATATTGATCCCACATACCCTGAAAGTCAAGTGAGCAAGATCTCAACATGTCTTCTAAGGTCTGAATAGTCCGTTCTGATTGTCCGTCTGTCTGAGGGTGGTAAGCAGTGCTCAAATGAAGTTCAGTATCTAGGGATTTCTGAAGACTTTTCCAAAATCTTGAAGTAAAACGGGGATCACGATCAGAAACAATCGATAGGGGTACTCCATGAAGTCTCACAACTTCATTAATATATAGTCTTGCTAGACGTTCCAGGGGTAGATCTTCTCTTATAGCAAGAAAATGTGCTGACTTGGTAAGACGATCAACAATACCCCATATTGCATCGTTCCTTCTAGGAGTCTTTGGTAGCCCCATGACAAAGTCCATCGTAATATTATCCCATTTCCACTCCGGTATGGGAAGAGGTTGCATGACTCCTCCAGGCTGTTGCCTTCCATCTTTCACTTGTTGACAAACCATACATCTTGACACAAAATCAGCAATCTCCCTCTTCATGTTGTCCTACCAAAAATGTTCCTTCAAATCCCTATACATTTTGGTGCTCCCAGGGTGTATAGAGAAATTGGAACTATGAGCATCATCCAGCAATCCCCTTTTTAGATCAGGTATATTGGGAACACAAAGTCTCTTCCCGAATTTCAAAATTCCATCTTCATACACAAAGTCTCTCAATCTCCCATCATTCACAGCTTTAATCTTCTTCTGAAATTCTTCATCATCGGTCTGAGAACTCTTAATCCTTTCTAGTAAAGATGGTTTGGCAACCATTTGAAAAATCATTGATGTTTCACCTTCCCTGGTTATTCCCATGTCCATCTTCACTAGCTCCATGAAAATTGGATCCCTTTCAATTCTCATATTGTTCAAAACTCCATGGTCTTTTCTACTCAAAGCATCTGCCACCTTGTTTGCCTTCCCTGGGTGGTAGTGTATCGTATAATCATAATCCTTGAGTAATTCAAGCCATCTCCTTTGCCTCATGTTGAGTTTTTTTTGTGAGAAAATATACTTCAAACTCTTGTGATCAGTATAAATCTCACATTTTTCACCATAGAGGTAGTGCCTCCATATTTTCAAAGCAAAGATCACTGCTGCTAACTCGAGATCATGAGTAGGATAGTTTTGTTCATGAATTTTCAACTGTCGTGATGCATAGGCAATAACTCTATCATTCTGCATAAGGACACAACCATGTCCTTTCTTTGATGCATCACTATAAATAACGAACCCATCATTCCCCAATGGTAGAGTCAATATAGGAGCATTGACTAATCTTCTCTTCAGTTCTTCGAAACATTCTTCACACTCTTTTGTCCAAACAAATTTAACCCCTTTACGTGTGAGCTTCGTTAATGGGTTAGCCAATCGGGCAAAATTCTGGACGAAACGTCGATAATAACCTGCCAAACCAATAAAACTACGTACCTCAGTTATACTCGTAGGTGCTGGCCATTCTTGGATTGCCTTGGTCTTAGAAGGATCAACAGAGATTCCATCTTTAGAGACAATATGGCCAAGAAAAGAAATCTCCTGAATCCAGAATTCACACTTGCTAAACTTTCCATATAATTCATGCCTCCTCAGAGTCTTCAAGATAATGCGCAAGTGATTTTCATGATCTTTGTAGGTTTTGGAGTATACCAAGATATCATCAATAAATACCACCACAAATTCATCGAGATACTCTTTGAAAACTCTATTCATCAGATCCATGAATACAGAGGGTGCATTAGTCAATCCAAACGGCATTACAGTAAACTCGTAATGCCCGTACCTGGTTCGAAATGCTGTTTTCGGAATGTCTTCCTTCTTCACACACAACTGATGGTATCCAGATCGAAGGTCAATCTTTGAAAAGTATTGAGCTCCATGCAGTTGGTCAAATAAATCATCAATACGAGGTAGGGGATACTTGTTCTTTATCGTTATAGCATTGATCTCCCTGTAGTCGATACATAACCTCATAGATCCATCTTTCTTTTTAACAAAAAGAACAGGGGCTCCCCATGGAGAAACACTAGGGCGAATAAATCCCTTATTACTCAATTCCTCTAGTTGTTTCTTTAGTTCGACTAGCTCTACAGTGGCCATTCTATAAGGGGTCTTCGATATAGGCCTTGATCCAGGAATCAAATCAATAGAAAACTCAACTTCTCGTTCTGGAGGATGTCCAGGTAAATCTTCCGGAAATACATCTACAAATTCTTTCACAATAGGTACATCTTATATTTGAACATTCCTTTCCTCACCGACAGTTATTTCAGTCTCTTCCTCCCCGATAATTGAATTAAGTTGAGCTACAGGGGGTGGATCTAAATAAGAATTAGGTGGTGACGATTCTGCTCTAAAAATAAGGTGTTCTTTATCATTATCATCAAGAATCGTAACCTCTTTCTTCTTACAATAAATCTTCGCATCATAGTCCGAAAGCCAGTCCATACCGAGGATTATGTCAAACTCAATCATAGGTATGACGATGAAATCAGCAGATAAAGAAAATTTATGTGCTCTAATGGGGACTGATTCACAAAACTTTGTTGCAACGATACTTCCCTTAGGAGTTTTAACTGACAACTCCCTTATTAAATCAAATTGGAAATATCTAATTTTCTTAGCAAACTGGGAAGATATGAAACAATGCGATGATCCAGAATCAAATAATGCATTTGCTAAACTTGAGGAAACCATTAAATTACCTGCCACCACGTCTTTTGGAGCTTCTACCTCAGCAGTAGTGATAGCATAAGCCTGGCCTTGATCCCTTGGCCTTTTCTGAGGTAAGTTCTCCTGACGCTTGGGACATGCATTTGCATAATGCCCCATCTCCCTGCAATTGTAGCACTGAACGTTGGTAGCTTCCTTCTTCCCCTTGCAATCATGAGCTTGGTGGCCTTTTTCACCACACTTGTAACAGACTCCCATTCCCTTCAGGCAAGCACCGGGGTGTTTCTTCCCGCACTTACCACAAGATGGATATTCAACCTTTCCCTTCTTCCCCTTATTTCCATTCCCAGATTGATCAGCAGGTCTCTTCTTCTCTTTCTTTGCTTTAAAGTCATAAGACTTAGAGAATTCCTTTTCGGTCTTGATAGCACATGAGACAATGTCTTCATACGATGAAAAGGATTGTGAGACTAATGCTCGACGGAGAAATGGTTTTAACCCATCAAAGAAACGATCAATCTTACTTCTTGGGTTGCGAATATAATCACCAGCGTACCTCGCTAACCTTGTAAAGTTAGCCTCATACTTTGTGACATTCTCATCCTCCTTTTGTCTCAGACTCAGAAATTGCCTTTCCATATCTGCTCGATGGTCGCGAGGAAAGTATTTTTCTAAAAACAGATCTTTGAACTCCCTCCATTCCATGTATGATACTTCATCATCTTCCTTCATGTTTTGAATCAATGACCACCATTGATCAGCATCTCCAGTGAGGCGGTAAACTGCCATGGTAACTTTTTCCCTTTCACTACTCCCCAAAGCCTGAAATATTTTCTCTAGGGAAAATATCCATTGCTCAGCTACTAAGGGATTTGTACTCCCATTGAACGTTGGTGGTTGTTGTCTCATGAATCGATCTAACATTGATCCTCCACGCTGCGGATCAGGGTGCTCCATACGGGTAAGGTTATTATTCATAACCTGAGTAAGTTTTCCCAGTATGGTGATTAGCTGATCGGCACCAGTTGCATCACCAGCCCCACTATAATTATCTTGAGCAGGAGGGCAATCCCTACATGGAGTGCGCGTATTGATACGGTTTCCATTTCTTCCACTAGGCGCCATTTCTAAACAATGGCATAAACTAGATCAGTTTATGAATCAAAATACATAATCCCATACTTATAAAACACTTAACATAAATTGAACTATTTATGGATATAATCCATAATCATAAAAATGTTTTTCTTTGAGGAAGTATATACTCATAAACCCTTCATAATTATTTGTAAAGATAATGAGAGTTATCCTAAGCATATCCCCCGGGAGTGTCGTAACCAAGAGTGCAGCAAGGCCCGTTGTCGTGCACCAGTTCCCGTTCGAGTCTAGCTCAAAGCGGTGTTTTCGGGTTTTACCCCTAGGTACATCTGTGCCAGAGCTGCCTCTACCTGCTCGTATCCAGACAGGGATGTATTGCTTGGAAAACTCACAAAATCTCTACAATACCAAAATTCTAGGATGTTCTTCTATACTAATCCTCAAAGTTCATCTTAAGTCTACGTGCTCTAATCAGAGTTTATCTAAATCTAGCTTCCAAGGTTTGTACTAAACTTCCTCTGATACCAACTGTAACGCCCCGACCCCAGCTGCCCAGAGTCGGTGCATTACTTCGTAACATTGGCATGATCACAAGAAAGATCAAATCTCGAAAGACCGATTGGTTTAGTAGCCTTGGAAACACTAGATATATTCATAAGTTTTACATTACATCATAAAATGAAAAACTACTACTACAACATAATGTCCCCATAATCCACACTACTATCCCCTCATAATATCCTTGCAGGTCATTCATAATTTACTTCTTCACATCCTGGGGAAAAATAAAACATAGAAAAGGGGTGAGCTCAAATGCCCAGTAAGGATAACAATATAGCGGAAACTTTCATAAATAAGAATAAACATTTAAGGCAATGCATTACTAAAACAAAAGCCTTTTAAAATTGAACTTCAACATGGTATGGCAAAAGTAAAATGAAATAATGCCATTTACTTATTCACATGGATATTCTACTAATCGAATAATCACATGCAAAAATAAATAACCACTTTCATAATGTTGGAATGCATAATGCCAGACTATCATAACCACATAGCCAAGGCCTCGTGCCAAGGCTACACATAAGATTTTGTCAAGGCCTTGTGCCAAGACACTAGTTTGTCTCATGAGACCTACCGATGCATCGAGGAGCTATAGGGGGCTCCACCCGTCACTTATTAAGTCCAATGCATTCCCATATGAAAAGGTTTAAACATAACATAAACATTCGTATTAAAACTAGCATACGAAATGTCAATACTTTCACAATAAACTATGAATGGTATAAAAATAGCACATCCACAGTCAGACATATCACAAAACCTTCAATACAATATAGAAGTTTTGTATCATAATAAATCAACTTCAAATAATCTTAAAATCCATCAAAGGATGTTGACATAGATGAAATCAAAATTCTTTTAAAAGAAATATCTCCTTTTATTTTGAAATCATTTAAGATCCATATAAAATAAAACATTTTCTTTGAAAATATTCTTATAAGCTTGTATGGGAAGCTTCGACGATTTTATAACGGCGGAAAATAACCGCACCCGCCGTATAAGTTAAAAAAAAACATTCTTACCTCAATTCTGTCGAAAAGGTTAAAAAGGACCTTGTTTTGAAAACGACGGAAAGATTCCTTTATAAACCTCTTATAAAAAGTCAAACAAGGGTATAAATGACTTTAACCCATATTCTTGTAAATAGTAAAAATGTTTTGAAATACATTTCGAAGAAACATGGATGTGGATGATAAAGAGATCCCAGTAGATTATTACGTATAATACAACCTCGGATAATGAAGAGATTGTGAAATAACCCTTACCTTGTACTTTTCCTTGGTTGTGGTAGGTTAACTTCCTGTATAATGGTGAAATAATTGTTATTAAATTATACAAGAATCATATACATTAATATGATATCATATATGATCTTTTAATATTGATTTGATAATAATATCTTAGTATTATCGTTGTTTCTGGTGGTAACTTACTTGTTTTCTTTCATATGTTTTGTTACGTAAGACATGTTTGTAAAGGATTGGTTGTATATTATTCATATCCAGAATGATATCAAGTCCTTAAACATCATTTTTAAATCATAAAATGATAATTACGCTTTAATGGTTACGATGGAGAATGAATCTCATCGCGTTCGGGGAGACGGTAGTCTGTACGTATGCACGAGCGACAATATCATTCTTTTGATATTAAAATAATATATAAATGGACGGTATATCATATATACAGAATCATTAACATGTTATATTTATTATTTACATGAGTTACACATCATTATTATACCCATCCAAATAATATTATATTGAATAACAATTACACCACGACGTGGAGACGGTAAGCCGTACGTACGCACGTATGGTGACATGTTATTCAAAGGGTGGATAGAATACTGAATATGATTGTACCATATTTATAATAACATCACAGTATATGTGTGATACTGGAGTTATTATTTCAGAATGGTAAGAACAAAGGAAGAAGAAGTGGAAGAAGAAATGAACTTAGAAAAGGGTGGTGAAATCATTACCTCTTCTTCGGGTTCTTCCTTTTGATTTGATCAAAAGGGCTCCTTAGGTTTGCTTTCTGATCAAACTAAGGCCTCTAGGTTGTAGTGAGGGATGTTGGGAGAGTATTTGGGCAGAGTTTGGCCGAACCAAAAGGCTTTATAGGTGTGAAGAAATGAGAAGGAGGAGTGCCCTTTTATAAGAGGGGTGAGGGGCACCTTTGGAAAAGCTAGAAATATTAATTTATAATAAATTCATATTCGGTTTCTAAAGGCTCCAAAGTTGACTATTCAAAGGATGAGGTGGGGATAGGTCGAAAACAACTCATCCAATAGAATTTATACAGGTTTGGGTACTTATATTAACCTTATCGTTAAGTATTAACTCTAAGTTAATTAGTTTCACTTTTACAATGTCTCTTTGTATTTTTATATAATATGGTTAATAAACTTACTATATACATCCAAGCGACCCCCAAGTGGTCCATTAATGAGGAACCTATAATAATATAAGTCTCTTGGCCGATCCTTAGATTTTTAGGAATTTAATATCAATTAATAATATAATATTTGTTTTAAGAACTCTTTTATGTCAATTTTGACACTATTCAATAGTTGATTTTTTTGAAACTCCTAACAGATTGATTACTTCGAACAAAGTCAATTAAATCAATCCTAATATATCATATTATCATAGAAAATTAGTTTAATTTATTAAAAGTTTCATATTATATTTATTTGGGTATTTATAATATTAATTATGTTAATTTTTTACTATTTTAGTAATTACTGCATCATCATTGTGTCATAAATAAAATAAATTATTTAATGTCTAAAAATTATAAATAAAATATCATTATGTAGGAAATCTTTTTATCTTTCTAATAAATATTTACAATCGAAAATCCAACATGTATAACCCTATGTAAAAATTGTTCTTCTAAAAGATATATGCTTGTGTCATTTTTGTATTCATTTTAACTTAATTAAAATAAAGTGTCATTATCACTTACAAGTGGATCCATGGGGTCCCAAAATTGACACAAAGATGCCCATGGTCGACCATGTATCAACCAATAGGGTTAAGACACGTTTTAGGGTAATTTTGTATTATTATAATATTATTTTTTTAACCCTTATTTACCGGATTTACCCTTTAACCATGTTAAATAAAATATTTACCGCAGTAATTATTCAAAATGTGTAAAAATAAAAGTTACCTATTTACACAATTTGAACATCCTGATTCCAAATATGGAATCCATTTTCCTAAATTCAAAACACAGAAGTGGCAGAAATTAATTTAAAATTAATTCCCGCTGTCAAAACAAAAAGCGTGTTTTTAAGAGATAATAACTATCAAAAGATTGACACTTGTTTATGTTCGGTTTAATTGTAAAATTATTTCCAATGATAAACATTAAATTGAATGGTAAAAATATATTCTAAATATACTTTAAAACCACTCAAATTCACAATTTATCACTATTAATTATTTTGATTAAAAATGTTGTTTTTAATTAAAATTTAGTAATTTTCACTATTCATCAAAATGTGAAAGTTATCAAAAATGTACCAAAATTTCACCCTAGGCTAATTTTGATATTCCGAATCCAAAAATGAAGTCCATTTTGAAATATAGAATATATATGATTTCAAAAAGTAGGTATTACTATTCACAACAGCTAGTTTAATTAGTTGTGGTGTGTGTTAGAACTCGAGGTTGCATACAACACACGCTATCGCATTATTCGAAGGAAAACGTACCGTAGAAGCTTGGGGTGTTACATATACTTAGCATTTTGGTGCTCACGCCTACTTTATATTTTTGGTTTCAGGTTCTAGTTTTGGATCTCTCTTGCATTAATCTTGTTTCTGTGTTTAGTGGTGACCCATGAGGTCACTTTGATGTTTGTTTAACTGTCCATCCGTGTTTTATTTTCAATTGCAAGTATTTGACTATCATTATTAGTTTATGTCAAATTTTTATATGTATTTTCTGGGCTAAATCGTTCCCAACCACCTCATTATGGTTCCCAACACTAGTTTCCAACTCATGGGGATCGGGAACACCCTTTGGGCCATGTCACAGACTGGGTTGGTTCGTGACATAAGTTGAAAATAAAATTTAGTTATATGAATAAGAGGTATAATTTGTACGAATGTTTTAGTTTTATTTTATGTGATACAACCTTGAACACTATTATATCCTTTTTGATATAATAAAATTACTATATACAATACAATATGATGTTATTATTTTGTTTTTGTTAACATTCATACATCTACATACATAAATCATTTTAAACTAAATCATAGTTCTTTTTTATGGTGGGCTACAGACTCATGAATCAGTTTTATTCATTTTTTTCACATCCTCTCACTATAGGTTTAAATGATGTATTAAATTTATATATACATGATATTAATGAAATTTTTAATATAATATAATGTTAATAAATCATTTATTTTATCCCATTTCTAACCTGAGAAAAATGGTAATGTCATTCATGGGTTCGTGTGGATTTCCACATTTATGAAGCGATGTGATTCTTTTTTCATCACCACCTCAAATGGATGGTATATGTCAGATTATATTATGATATAATATGATATTTATGATATAATAATAATTATGGAATATTAAAAAATTTATACTCTATTTCATTTCTGCTATTTGAAAAATAGAAATTTTATTCTTGCGTATGTATAACCTACCATATCTATTAATATAAATTATTAATATTAAATAAACAAATTTAATATTTTGTAACAATATTGTAACTAAATAAAAAAAATTGTAATTATTTAATGATTATTATATTTATATAATTGGATAACAACCTATTTTACATTGTTAAACTAAAAGATTATGTTATGGGATTATGAACTAAACATCCTTAAAACATATGTTGTGAACCTAATTGAATATGAAATTTAAAATAACTAGGAAATTAAATAAATAATAGGGTCATTAAATATTTCAAGAATCTTAAGAAATAAAAAAACCATGTTTCAAATGTTTTAATGATTTAACATATAAATCTTTATATTCCCATGAAATTTTTCATTATATTTTATTGCGGATAAATTTATATCGATATAAATGAAATATATATGTACTATTATTTATATTTTTTAAATTTAATTCTATGGTTATAAAATGGTATTTTGTAAGGATATTTTTTGAAATATTCTCACTTTTTTTCAAAATAAAAAACTAATAATATTTTTTAAAATATATAGCATCAATGGTGTTTCCCACTATGATAATTTTTTTAATTTTGGAATACATTATATTCTTAAATATATTCTCAAATGAAAAACCCACATTCCCTTGGATAAAGTTTTATTATTTCATGAATAAAATCATATAATAAGGGAATATATCAAAATACTCAAAGTCATTTTAGGGGTTCACAATTACATTTTTATGTGTACGAAATTGGAAATGATAGATACATTGTGTTCAATAAATTTTATGGTCCACATATGTTGTTTATAATCTGGTGAAACCTATATATCCATCCAATTCATTGGTTGATTATTATGTTCATTGTAGAATAATATTGGATTTTGACTATATATGTAATTTAATATGTAAGGATACACAGATGGTTTCTTGTAAGGGTTCATGGAATGTGAATCCCATATGATCTCGAAAAACAACACAATGATTTATAATGGGTTTTTTATGAAAATATATCGATGTCACATGGTAAGATACAAATATGTAGATTTAATTTAATGATAATTCCATTATAGTGTAAGTAGATATATTTTCAAGATATAAATTTTAAAGGGTTATTATGTTTTATAGAAAACCCATACGATTCAACTATTATATTTTTGTATTAAAATACTGTTTATAAATGATCAAATTTGGCTAGTAATGATTTTTTCATATTATTATAAATGAATATTTGGACTCATAGTTTATAGTAATAAAAGAAACCATTTCATTATGATCCCATCTTTTTCGAATGGACTAATTGTTTTTATTCATAATTTTCATATGTCAATAAAAAATATAATTATTTTTATACTATTTCTTCAAATGAATTTAATTATGTATAGTAATGATTAGAAAAAATGATGAAGTCAATTTTTATATTGTGACTATTTTTAGTAGAATGAATATGAAAATCATTTTAAAATATGTGTATTGAGGTAAAAATTTATATTAAAATAATTTATCCAACATGTAATCTAAGGTGTTATTATGAATGGTTTTTAAATTAATTATATAATGATATAAACATGAAAAGATACTCATGAATGAAAAAAATGAGTTTCTATTTTGAAAATGAAATTATGGGTTGAATAACAACAAGGTCATTATGAATGGTATAAGAGTACTGTTTAGATAATTTTTTTGAATCAATTGAATGTAATTATATACACTTAATGGAGATTAATTTTTTTCCATCATCATATATAATTTTAACAATTTCATGATTCTTCATCTATACGATATCTATAAAAAATGATATTACTAATAACAAAATAGGGAAGATGATATATGGGATGGAACATAGAAGAAAATATCCTTCCAAATGGGAATCAAGAAATCATTGGGAATATATAAATGAAAATTTTAATTTATATGGATTATTGGACAAAAGGTATGAATTGTGGTGGAATAAATTCAAGATAGAAACCTCATTCACCAAAGAGGAACATAACTATACTGTTTTCTTTAAGGGAATAACAACCTGAAAAAAAATTATATCATCTAAACATGTGATAGATAAATCAGGTTTTGTTCCATGGAAATGATATTGGAATCCATGGGTTGTTTATAACATCATTGTTTAACTATTACAATATATCATTTTCAAGATGAAGCTAACTAGTGGTGGTAAAATTTCATTAATATCAGAGAAGGAGAAGTCGTTATTTCCATAATGGTATGGATTTATCAATATGTTATCTGTGTATTATTTACCAATTACTCTTTGAAATATTATGGAAAATAAATTAATGGAAATGGCATATATGGGGAATGAAACAATGGTTGTGTATGTAGAAATCACAAACTATTTGGAATGGTTTTCACCAAATATTAAAAAAGTTCATGATAGTAAAATTGACGGATACTTGTTAATATTTCATCAATGACATCGAATAGAATTCTACTCAAATGTATTAAATTTTATGAAAAATAGGATTTATGTTCTGAGAAGTTATATATGATGTTTTCCAATTACATTTTGTCCTACAAAAGTATGAATAAAAATATATCATGGTTTCATTAAAATAAGTTGCATCCATTGAGGAAATCCAAAGCTAATAAAATAATGCTTCCAAATTGGGCAAAGTGTTTTAAAAAGAACACTGGAGATTGTATTTTAGAATAATTATAGTGTTTATGAAGATTAGTGTTTTTAATATGGGGTAATAACTATAAAAAATCACACTAATAAATAGACAAATATTGAAATGTAAGGTGTAAGGTGTTTTGATTCTAATGAATTGGTATATTATTAATGTACATGTTTGATTCCTAGAATTAATGATAGATGTAATAAATATCATCTGGGAAATAGTGAGGGAAAACATTTTTGACTTATTTAATATATATTGGACCATCCGACATTTTTTTTGATCCAGGGAGATCAAAATTATTTAATGACTGATCAAAGGTCCAGGTACCATCTTTTAAAGGTGATGGATTATAATATACCTAATATATTATTTAATAATAGTTATATGAATTATTAGTATGTTGTTATGATATTTGGGTTTGTTAAATATTCATGCTTTATTAATAGACATTATAAATTGAGTTTACCATGTGTTCTTGATTATAAATGTGGACCTGTTTGTTAATTAAATACTAATATATTATAAATTTTTATTATAATAGTGAGATACATTTCCGAATTTTCTGTAATCCATGAAATAAAATATTAAATATGGAAGATTGGGAAATCTTATATTCAATTTGAGAAAAATTACTTTATATAGATTTATTAAAAAAATTATTTATTAAATATTGATACAAATAATACTAAAATATTTAAGAAGTATCCATGAACTATAAATGGAAAAGAGAGAAATTTGTTTCATTGATTAAATGGTTACAATTGTCAATTTATAGAAAAAATTTCACATTTATCTATCCTAATTACTACATTAATTCGATAAGGATTTAAATTCATCTTTATTGATGAATGTGTTAAGTTTTTCATTGAATTGAAATAATGATTAGTTAATGTACCAGTTATAGACATACCATCTGGAGATGGTGATTTTTGTCTACAATGAATCTTTTTTAATAAACTATGCTATTTCTAAATAATAATGATCAGGAAATTTCATATTCATTATATTAATTCAATCCTAATGAGATAAAATTATCTTACATATGACTTGGAAATAGATAAAGTGATTTTATATTTCAAAATATTGTATAAATATGGGTAATATTTATACTGTGAAATATTAATTGATTGTAATTTTTTTAGTATTTATGCACTCAAAAAGAGTTAACCATTCGATAGAAAATATGACTAGAAAATAATAAGTATTATGAATTTATCATTAACTAAATTCAAGTAAAATTAAATAGATCATATAATGGTTTATGTTGAAAATTTAATATATCATTAACTTTTATTTTTTTGTAATATTTTTCATTGAAAACATATTTTATGAATTTTGGTTTTAAATTTGTGAATATAGGTATATTACTAATCTAGTTGTTAGTGTGAGTGAAATCATATCTGAAAGAAATTTTTAAGAATGCCCAAATAGTTGATTGTTATTAAATGAAAATGGTATTATTATTCAATAGGGAAGGTGTTTACAGCTTACTTTATTTATATTTGGTTCTATGATATTATAATAGTGATCATGTGTTCCTTATAATTTTTATTCGAATAGTGATTTGTAGACTGATGTTCATAGTACACCATTTTTCATTCATCATGATAGCATAATGATATATATATATATATATATATATTTGGAAATAAATTTTGTCAGTGTAATGGAAATGGATTTTTATGACACTAACATTATATATTTATATTTTCAATATGTTATAATAGAATATAAATTACATAAGGGGATAAATAATCCTCTTTTAGTGATAGAGTTGAAATAAGGGTAATATCTTTCAATTTTGGGGAAATATTACTAGGTATATCTAGAGGGAATAATTTGATACATATTATTGATTATGGTTTAATAAAATGTACTAATTTATATTGTATTTTATATGTTATTTATTTAAAAAATATTTCTCTATTACATCTAAATTAAATAGATTATTTACATGTAATTAGTCTCTCCATTGTATCAAACTATGATCATAGGTTTATGATTAATATTTTGAAATGTCATCTGATGTTATTGGATACTAAAATACATTTCAGTAGAGCATTTCATCACCAATCATTCAGATAGTTAGAGAGAACAATTTAATAATTATATTATGTGGTTCGATCTTTTATATTATATTACTAAGGATTTTGGAAATAGAATCATTCCATGTATAATGATTATTATAATAACAATTTTAATTCCAATATATAGATGGAATATTTTGATGAATTATTTGAATATTGAATTCATAGTACAACTTTTATGAGTTTAATCACGGGAAATAATTTCTTTGGGATAAACAATTGTGGAACTAGATATTGATTATGAGAATATGATTTATCAACATAACCTAATAGAATGGTTTATGAATAATAAATATAAAGATAACTAGATAAATGATCATTTATTCATGCATGGAGATCATATTTTTTTTAATGTCTCTAAAATGAAATTATTTATTAATATTTGTATAATGGGATATTATATCCACATATTAATTGAACCTATAGAATTTTAGAGATTATTTGATATGTTCCATACTATGTGTAATTTCCCCTATGTTTATCATTGGTAAATGATGAGTTTAATGATTCATTGTTTATAAAGTATGCGCCAAATGACTCAGATGTTATATTCTTTGAAGTAGTCTAGTTAGAAGATAACCAATTTTTTATGTATTAACTAGTTATAATCCATGAATATTAAGATAATTTATTTTAGAATAATATAATTCACATGGTTAATGTTTTTTAAAAAACAATATTTCTGATAATGTGACATGATAATCTGAAAATGTTTTGATGGAAAAATATACCAATTTATTTATTATGTCAATAAAATTACAAAGTCACAATTTTCACAATTTTGAAGAATGTAAAAATCTAGTAAAATATAAATAATAAATAAATATATTTAATATATAATATTCAATTATTATATTTTATATTATTATATTAGATATCATCATATTAGGTAGTTTAATAATAAATAATGAAATAAAATTATTCATACTAAATTGGAATATGTTAATAATATTGTATAATTTAAAAAATTAATTTCAAACTAACTGAATTTTTATTTAAAAAAATTATATATACTTCCATGTAATCAATAATAAATTAACCTAAGGTTATTTTTTGTGAATTTTAGAAAATATTTGTTTTTTTGAATTAATTTTAAAAAGTTTGTTTATATTTAAAACCATAATTCCATTAAATGATATAACTAAAGAAAATTATTTTAAAATTATTAGAAATAAGAATTTTTTAGTTATATTCTGAATAATAAAATTATTTTTATTTGAAAGCATTTTATGAATGACTTTAAAATACAATACTTTTATACATAAGAACATATTTTTTCTACAAAACAACATTACATCATGTTTTGTAGGTTTAATTTATTATTAATATCAGAAAATTATATATATAAAACATAATAGAATAGAATGAACATTTTTAATATAAATACAGAAAAAATTTAATTTGATCATCTATAATTCCTTTAATTTTTGAATATTAACCATTGTAAATGATTGGAACCTAGGTAGAAGTGTGAACTTATGATTAAATCCATGTAGTAAACCATTAAAATAAATAATACAAATACTAAAATCATGTTGTATGGTTTTTTTAATATATATATATATATATATATATATATTTGTATGGAGTAATATAATATATTTAAAATCATTATTTGTAATTTGTAGACCACAACATGACTTTCGTGAAGATAAGATAAATTGTATTCAATTGAAAAATTATTTTTTGGTTAGTGAATTAATTATAATGGTGTGATGATTCATTTTTTTTTTGAAATGATCCCAAATATTAAATAAATACCTTCGTTATTATATACTGAAAAAATTCATAAAAATAATTTTATTACGTGTAATGAAGGGAATTTTTTTTCAGTTAAATAATCCATTTTTTTATAAAATCAATGATGGACTATTATTATATAAGAGTTAATTTCTTGAACTAATATAAATTAAACTTTAAAAAATTAGTTGAAAATTTGGAATCATAATATTTAAATTTTATTATTAGTCCCATTAAATTTTTATTATATTGTAATTTATTTATTTTAAAAATGTATGTTCTTAAGGTAAAGGGGATTATGAAGTTAATGTTGTTTAACTATGTGACATGGATTAAAATTTTTTGAAAAAATGAAATTTTCTGACTATTATAGTTCATTTAGTTCATATGGAAAAATATCATTGATTATGACATAAATTGGTGCAACTTTAAATTATAATGATATATATCTATATTTATTAAGCTTCTGAAATATTAAAATTATGTCATATTTCCCACTTATAAAAGGAAACTCCTCTACTCTCTAAGCTACACTACAAGGAAGATTGGTTAATTCAATACCTACCTAATTAAATTATTAACATACCTACACATATCATATATTTATTATTTTGGCCATAATACCAACTATATAGGGATTAATACTTAATAAAAAAGAGTTTTTCTAAAGAAGATATGTACATTTTAAAGAAATGATTTAGCATCATATAAACATATATCTCATCAAAGTATCTTCAAATAGTTGGAATATAATAACAATGTTATAAACCAATAATTGTTCTATTATAATTATGTATTAACACTAATCGATCCTCTTTTTCATCTAATGGGAATCGAAACCATCGTTCTTGTGTATAGTGGACTACAGAATCATGATCCCATGTAATTGTATTTCCATCACCCCTAATCCCATATAGTAACATTAATTTATTTAAATAATATAAAAAATATTTATGTTATATTTACAATTATATGTCATTAATATATCATCTATTTTCTCACAATTCCATCCATTTCAAAATTATATGGTTTTTCATGTTAACCTGTGCATTACCAACTATAGCAAGCGATGTGATTCATATTTCATCATCACCTATCATCAATGATATATATATCTATATATATATATAATTTTAAAGAGATTATATGATATATATGTTGTTATCATCATTCTAGGATTTAATATCTATACTCACCTTCTTTCTCACATGCTTATTGAAAAATGGAATTATTACTCAAGCGTTGTTACGGAATATTTTCACCATCATTGTTACGTCAATCATATATCATATCCATAATATATTCTTTGTTCATAAATATTAATACATGTTTGAAATGTCATTATTTATTTATTATTATAATAATTATATTTTAAAAATGACATCATTGACCAGTTTTATCCAGCCGATTATTTTTTAGAGATTATGAACTGAATGTCCTAAAATGTATGATATGAATATAATTTGTTATGTAATTCAATAAAAATACGTTGTAAATAATTTTTAATGGAATAATAATTATGAAAATTTTTATTAAAATATAATTCATATTATTATATGTCAAATGGGTAGTATATTCATCAAATAAAGGAATTATGGTGAATAAAAACATTCCTCAAAGAGAGGGTTTTGAAACCCAAACCATTCCCTTCGTCCTCATTCACTGTTCCAATAATCTGATCATTCTATTTAAAAAAAATAAATATAATTAAAAAATATCTATTAACATTATTTATAAATATTACCATTTATACTTATAATTTAAAACAATTGTATATGTATAATTATTAGTTAGTTTTTTGATACTTTCTACAATTGGTGTAAGTATTATATATCTCATTCAGTATGTTTCATAAACATGGAATATGTAACAATTATTTATCAAAATTGTATCATTATTATATAATTAAATGATCTAGAATAGGTTTTACCTAATACGTTATAATGAAATAATTTCATTCCATTGTATTTTTTTGTTATACTCCAAGTCAATGGAATTAGAGAAATGCTTGTTTGGGTGACTCATATTAAATGAATATTGATTCCATATATAATTAGTTAAATTCTAGTAGAATAATACACGAACCCAAAAAAAACATTATTTACTCATTTATAACAATTTATAAATGTATTTTTTTATTCTTCCATCATATAAATGATCCAGATTGTCCATGTAGGGGTTAAACTGACCCAAACATTAACCATCCATGATTAAATGTTACATAACTAGTATTTATAGAATTATAAATTTTTATATATATTAAAATTTATGAATTTAATATTAATTTTATTTTTAAATTCTACACTTTCTATGATAGCTTAATCGATACGTAACAATGGGTTTATTTACAAATCGTACGTTGCACACAACACTGATTTATAACGAAAAATAATACAACTATAATATTATTGTTATAAATAACGATTAATTCATATCCATTATATTTGAAATAATCAATAGAATTATATATATTATGATTTTATATATTTTTTAAATGTTTATTCATTTTTCTTATAAATTTCAATTGATTAAAATTAGAATGAATCCAATTTTTAGCATAAAATACACCAATATTATTTAAAGGATTTATTACCTCCTTTTGATGAATATAAATTTTTAAAAATAGTTATTTAACTTCTATATATTATAATTGAAAAAATTAAATTGTTATATATAATCAACACACAAAATTAATGTTGTATAATTTTTTGGTAATTTTCCAATAATGTTGTTTTTTAATAAATAGTGAAAAATACCACATTTTATGTCAAAACTGCCTATTAATGTAATTTATTTATATATATAGATTACATTATTTTGGTTATAACATTTAATTACATTATATATTTATCATTTAATATAATTTTATTCATTTCAATTAATTTCACATTTATATTGGACATAAACACATGTCATTCATTTGATAGTATTTAATTCGTAAAAACCAGCATTCACATTTTGACATGGGAATAAATTTTTAACTAATTAATGATAATTATTTATTTTTAAATTATAAAAATTGATTCCATATTTGGAATCAAAAATCCCAAATTATTTAAATAGGTACCTTTTATTTTTTATATTATGAATAGTTACATCATTATTTATTTTTATTTACCACATTTAAAGGGTAAATTAGGTAAATAAGGTTAAAAATAATATTATAATATCATAAAGCTACCCTATCAAAGTTCCTAATATCTCTAGATGATTCATGGGTGACCAAAATAGTCCTTAGGGCGCAATTGTTTCATTTTTGTGCCACTTAGGTGTGAAAATGACATGTTATAATAATTAATTTAATTTAAAGAGAAACATAACATAAACTTGTATCATTATACTAAAACAATTTTATGATTGGGTTATGTATGTGTTATCTAAAACAATAAAAAGTAATTATAAATATAAAAATAGTTCTATCATTATGATAATTTTTTTATATTTTTTAATGATTAAAAAAATAAATTTATATAATGACAAAATGTTGATGCAGTGATTTCTTTTTTAATATTTGATTCAATAAAATGATATTTTAAATATTAAAATACATATTATTTTACATAATTTATGTCATCCACGAATTTTGAGAAGAATATTACATGTTATTAGACTATTAAATCATTTTGTTTAATGTTATCTCTCTCTTCATATTTATTTAAAACTCAAAAAAGTGAATACTGTTAAAGCTAACATAATTGATGTTTTGTAAAAATAATAGTTTATCAAATTATTTAAAATCCTAAAAATATTTTAAAATCAAAAATTGATTATTATATGGTCAAAAAGTTCATTAATTGTCCAATTATGGGAAATTGTCCTCATATTGGACAAAAATGACCCAATGTAGCATTGAATTATTTTGAAAAGATTATGATTGTTGACAATACATGCCTCCATGTTGTGTTTGTTGATAAAGAAGATCACGATGTTATATTTATTGAATTAGGGTATATACATGTTGAGTTATTGATTTAAAGAGATATTGTAGACAATCAATGATTGATATAAGATCATCGACAAAGGAATGGAGGATTTGGAGGCGGTACAAATATAATAGATACTAGGTGGCACCGTTTTCCTGTGTTTTCCAAATTTTAGGTCATGGAAATCGGAAAATAGAGAATTATTTTTAGAAAAGGATTGTACATGAAATATTGTAGTGATGTGTGAAATAGAAGTAGGGTTTTTTTCATGCTTGAAGTGTATCAAGACCAGAAGATCGAGAATTGGAAAAGGCATGATGTGCGTGAAATATTGGAGTAGTGTGCGAAATTCGGTGTTATGTGGAAGTTGTGTTATTCTTACTCAAAGAGGATTTCATGCCCAAGGAGGGTTTTTCATGCTTTGTTTGAGTTTTACTATAAATATGAGGTGACCACCTCATTAGAAGTGGCTCAATATATTGAGAGTATCCATGCCCGAGTGTGTAAAATTGGAGTCCACAAGGTAGTTGCCCATAAATGAAAAGTTGGCGCGTAAAAAAGGATATTGCACAAAAATAAATTGGGTAGTGAAAATGAAGGCAATTGTGCATAAAAGAAAAATATTCTTGTATGATATTTATTGTGAGAAAAGTGGATTTCATGAAGAATAAGGTAATTACACAAAATAACTAGTGAAGGCTTCGTGTAAAAATTAGACTTGCCCGGTAAACCCGGGGAAAAGTGTGATTCATCTGCGGGTGAATGTTTGACATCAACAGAGAATCTATCAAAATTTATGGATCAGATTTCATTAGAGACAATAAAGGTACCTACAAGTCTCTAAATTTTTATTGGATCCCTTCCAAGAGCGGTTGGCGAAGAAAGAGGAAGATAGTGACCCTTTCCACCAGCTGTCAGCCAGAGTAAGAGGCAAAGAGAGTTAGCATTCAGATTGCAGTTAGCATGTCCTAAAGCTTTGTAATGGTAGTGATCCTGGGAGTAAAGGATCTATCCTGAAACACATATTCCTTATTGTCACAAGGCATAGTATTATCGGTATATCTTCACATCATCATTTTATGCTCTTTGGACGTAGCCTAGTGTGGGTGAACTAAGTAAAAATAATTTCACCCTTGTATGATTTACATTATTTTCATATTCTTATACGGGAGATAGTGAAGTGCATTTTTTTAAATACATACCTATATCAAAATGGGAAGTAGTTTTAATTATTCATACCCTGATTCACCCCCCCTATCAGGTAATTTATCCTAGTGGACCTAACAATTGGTATTATTAGGAAATGTTGATATTAATGTTTCTCACTCAAATGGAGGTCACTAATCAAAAATGGATTCTGATCATCGATTTGAATTTTTTTCTATTGATGAATCAGATGTAAAACTACTTCTGATCATTTGGAATGGATTTTTTCAGAGCTGCAATTAATGGTATAACATCCTATATTAATATTGGTGAATTATCAGAAGTTGAGAAAATAGAATCGAATACTGAATCCATGGGAATCAATGGTTTAGGAGGATCTCTATTCAATGTTATCTATAAAATGGTGATGTAATTATAAAAATTAAATTCCTTGTGGGAAAAAATTTCAAACATATATGAATGATATTCATATGTCAGAGAATCAAAGATTCAAGTGTTGTGGAATAAGTATGAATATTTGAGAATGAACTTGAATGAGTATGTTCATTAATAGTTTTATAGTGTAAATATTATCGTGGAAAATATGTGAGGTCTTGTAAGAGTAATTTAAGAAAAAAATATTTTGAAGCGCATCTTGAGGAAACATACACATTGGTTCAATCTGAATGTTTATATACTGGAAGATAAATTTCTAAAAGAGATGACAGTGGACAATTTGTAGATTACCTTGGTTGCATATGAAATGAGGAACGATGATAATGAGGATGTTGAAAAGGTGAAATCCAAATATGGTGTCTTAAATCCCATGAATGAGATCACCATTGAAGATAATGAGGAAGAAGAAGAGACGAATGAGGTGATGTTATTCTTTTTTACTAACATGTAATGATTAAAAGGAATTTTTAAAGGAAAACCTCCACTAGAATGCATTATATGTGCAATGGTTGGTCATCATGGAGGAATGTGCCTCAAACAGATTCAAGATGATTATAATGATGACATCAAAGGTTAAATTCCCAATAATAAGTCTTTAGCGTGTGTGAAAGGGAAGAAGCAGTTCAAGTGAAATTTCGTGAAGAAAATTTATATTCATTCAAATGAATTTTATAGTTAAGATGAGTCTTAGTTTTAAGAGGATAAGGAGATTGAAAATTAAAATTATTGTGGATAAAATTCTATGGTTGATGTTGTTCGTAGTCATTAGGAAAAGGAAGAAGCTATCCTTAATGAAGAAGAATATGTTGAAGGAAAAATTGATACGAAAGCTAAGTTAGAAGACTCTCTTGAAGAGGTGGACATTTGGAGAGCCAAAACAAAGAAAGGAAAAAAATTATCTGTGACACAAATATGTTCCTACTGCTAGAAGAATAAGAAAATTCAGATCTAATGGATGAACTTGAGAAACTCAATTCATCTGCACCAGATAACTTGGAATCGTTAAGTGAGTATAAACTGAAGTTTGAATAGTAGAGAAGGGAGATTGATGGCTTCAATAACATAGTGAAAGTTAAAATCAAGTTTATCGGAGAGCATTAATAAGAAGTTGTTGATTGGTGAAATTATGTTAAAGACCAAGAAAAAATTATGATTCCCATCACATTATTGGGAATAAAAATCATTCATAGGGCTGAAAAGATGAAATATGAACCTAGTTGTTTAGAAGGAATGAATAAGAAACCGAGCACAGATGTAAATGTTGATTTGGGGATGGATGATGTACAGAATGTAGTATGGGTTGAAGCCATACCATAAGAACCCAATCAGATAATTAAAATTTATGTGGTTAAAAATTATAATTTTAGAATTCCATAAACCCAAGGGACAAACTGATGAATATATTTTACAAGATGGAATTCACCATTCATCAGCTTTTATTGCTATGGAATGATGGGACACTCAGAAAAATTGTGTTATATAGGGAGAAGATACAGAAGGGATGAAGTACAGAGGTGGCAGCCAAACAGAGAATAGTTATTGAGAACATATTTCAAAGGAAAGTGTTTCTGGTGTTGGGGATTTGGGAACATGGCTAGATACTGTAGTTAGACCCCATATAGGAATATTTCAAAGTAGAACGAAAATGTTCATACGCAGCAGATCATGGAACAAATAGGTGAGTTAAAAATGAAAAATAGATTTGCCTCTTTGAAAAAAGAAGATGGTCCATCATAATATGAGAACTATTACATGTCTCAATCAATGATGAGAGATAAGAAAAAGGTATGGACTAAGAAAAATAGATAATGGAAGGTATTGGTTTCTAAAATTTTCCTTAAAGAATCATACCGTTCTGGTGTATAGATCCTTGATAGTGTGTGCACATCTCACAAAGTATACAAAAATGATCTGGTTTTAGACATAAAATATGACTGAGAAGTAGTTTCCAAGTATAAAAATGATGAAGAACTAAGTATAATAGGATCATAAAGGAATTGTTTAGGGGAAATGAAATAATAGGAGAAGATGTCTTTGTTGTAGAAGGTGTGAATCACAACTTTCTCTCCATCATTAAACTGTGTGACAAAGGGAATTCTATAATTTTACCAAGAATATGTGTGTCTTCAAGGGAATAGATGGTATAGAGATCTTATAAAGAAACATAACAATGGGGAATATCTACCTGGTAAGTGGATAAGAAGTTTTTTGTTTTTTATCCGGAGAGAAAGTAATAAAATTGTGGCATAAAAGACTTGGCCAACTATTCCAACCATCCCTAGAATATTTGGTAATGTGTGATGTAGATAAAGGCCTCCCTATTCTATCACTGGATCGTACTCACATGTATGATGCATACCAAAAAGGGAAACTAAAAAAAATACGTATAAGGAAATGGAAAAGAAGTCTTGTGGAGTGCTCAAATACGTGCATGCTGATGTTTTGGGACTATCACAGTAAGAGAAACTGAAGGAAAGAGGTACTATGTTAATTTCATTGATGAATATTGTAGAATTTAATGGGTATTTTTTATTTCCCATTAGACCTTCGTGTTTAGATTCTTAATGTAGTACCGGAGGGAGTGAAAAAGGAATCTTGGATAACAAATTGTGAGGTTTTATACTGATAATGATACAGAATTCACAAATATTAATGTGGATGAATATATCAAGAAACATGGGATAAGAAATCAAGATTCCTCAATGAGAAATTACTATCCTATTGGAGTGGTTAAAAGGAGAAATTGAATCATCAAAAACATTGCTATAATGATGCTTATAGATAAATACCTACCAAAGACGTTCTGGAAGGAAGTAGTGTTGACATCTGTCTTCATTTCTAACAGATCTCTTTTGTGACCGAAGGAATGAAAGACTCCATATGAGATGTGTTACGGAAAGAATACAATAGTTATATTCTTTCGATTAATTATAAGTAATTTTATTATCCTCAATATGGTGAAACATAGTAAAATTGAGTCACTTGGAGATGAGGGAATATTCATTGGCTACTAATGGATAATAAAATCATGAAAACTCTATAAAAATAGACTAGAAAGGTATTGGAGAGTAATGATGTCTGAATTGTTGAAAATACAGGTAAAATTCTACCACATAGTGAACATATTATTGATGAAGGTGATGAAGAGGAAAGTAAAATAAGGGGTGCAGAAGTAGAAGATGCTGACTCAGAAGTAGATATTGATGATGATAATGAATACGTAAATAATTTATCTACAAATATTCAGAAGAGTTGATATGAAATTGATAGGCAGAATATCATTAGTTATTAGATAATTCCATTTCAGACAAAAAATAATGAAGCCACTACAGCAGAAATCTATATTATCTCATGTTGAACCTAAATGTTTTGATGATGCAGCTGAAGATGAAAATAGGGATAAATCAATGAATTTATAAGTATACAATATTGAAAATATTCAGACATGGTAGATTGTATAATGGGTAAAAATTAAAAATGTCATCTGGACAAAATTGGTCTTTCACAACAAAAGAAATTAAGATAGTGTTGTGATTCAAATAAAATAACAACGAGTGTGAAAATGGTACTCCCAGATAGAAGGAATTGACGTTGATGATACATTTCCACTTATCGCAAGGCTGGATACCATCAGATTATTATTGGATATAGGAGTGAAATGAAAATTCAATGTTTCCCAAATGGACGTAATGTCATCATTTCCGAATGGGGTCCTTGAAGTAGAAGTGTATATTGAGTATCTAGATGGTTTTCTTATTCATGATGTTGATAAGGGGGTTTGTTTTCTAAATAATGTGCATTAAGGGTTGAAGAAAGAAAGGAGAGCTTGGAACAAAAGACATTATTAGTATTTACTGAAGTTTGGCTTTCAACATGGAGGTGTGGATTACAATTTATATTTCAATAATGACAATACGAAATGGATGATGGTGATGGTATATAAAATCCCGTCTTTTTATAACATAACTTTTCATTCCATTACACGGAACTGAGGATCTTTAAGGTTTAGTGTCTTGGAAACAAGGAACATAAAACATGAAACAAAAAAAACATTCTTCTTAAACACTTGAAAGGCTTCTCCTCATGTTCACCCTAGGCTCATTACTGCATCTCATAACCTGGGGACATACATCAAAAGGAAGGGTGAGCAGAAGGCCCAGCAAGGGAAACAAGTGAAACATTTTACATATGAACTTGAGATACATCAATAAAGTCATGAAAATAACTTTAATGCATGAAAATGAAATCATGAGGCATATCATAATAAAAATAAAACTTTTTCATAACTTGAAGATGTGGCTGAAACATTTAATATTGACAATCGTTTCGTTTCACCAAGGTCCATCCCCAAGGTGTCGTTAAAAATTACCATGTTTTTTCACCAAGACATCGTTAAAATTGTAATCTCTAGTGGTTACATCATTACCCAATACATTGGAGCGCTATCAGGGCGCACCCTTAAATTTTCCTTTATTATCATGTGATCCACATATATCATCATCAAACATTTCATAAATAACCCACATAGCATAAAATAAATGGGTTTCATTTCATAATCATAACGTTTTAAAAACTGCTTTAAAGACATGATCTTTACGTCACTTTAAAACCCACAGAAAAGGAAGGTGGGTCTCATGTATGTAACTCCCAGAATTTAAAATAGAACATTTTGGTATATATGTGAATACCCCTTTAGAAGAAAGAGATTTGAGTGTTCACTTAATAATATAAAATAACTTTAGAAAAAGAGAGAGGCATTTTGAGATGGAAATTCTGCAGCATAACGGCTATGTTATGAGGTTTTAGAAGACATTAAAAAGAGAGGGAAAATGAGTCAAACATTCATAAATGACCCATAAAACTATATATGGACAGAATAAGAAGGATACATGATCATGGTAATGAAATTTAAAGGACATACCATTTGAAATTAAAAACATGGAAGGAAGACAAAAATTAGATTTCTCGTATGAAAGTTCGACAGCCTAACGGCGTTACTTAAACTTCAAAAAAAAACGACTTGAAAAGATCAAATAGGGTCTCTCATCATGAGAACATAAGAGTTCAGTATGATAGATATAGAGATAATTCCCCAACATAACAAAAATGAACTTGAAAGAATTGACATGAAAGTAAATCTTCAAAACGAGAAGGGTGAAGAACCACTTAAAAATTCGGCAGCCTAACAGCGCCACTTAAAACTTCAAAATACTGAATTGAAGCGATCAAATGGGGTCTCTCATCATATGAAAATAAGAGTCCAGTATGATATATATAGAGATCATACCCCAATATAACAAAAAGTAAGTTGAAATAATTCACATGAAAGTAGAACTTCAAAACGAGAAGGGTGAAGAACCACTTAAAAATTCGGCAGCCTAACGGTGCCACTTAAAACATCAAAATACTGAATTGAAGAGATCAAATGGGGTCTCTCATCATATGAACATAAGAGTCCAGTATGATATATATAGAGATCATACCCAAATATAACAAAAGGAACTTGAAATAATTGACATGAAAGTAGAACTTCAAAACGAGAAGGGTGAAGAACCACTTAAAAATTTGGCAGCCTAACGGCGCCACTTAAAACATCAAAATACTGAATTGAAGAGATCAAATGGGGTCTCTCATCATATGAACATAAGAGTCCAGTATGATATATATAGATATCATACCCCAATATAACAAAAAGGAACATTAAAGACTTGAAAGAAAATAGAACTTGAAAACGAGGAAGGTGAAAGAATCCTTTAAAAATTCGGCAGCCTAACGTCGCCACTTAAACATTCTTAAAAAGAATTGATGAGAGCAAGGGGGGGTCTCTCATCATATGAACATGAAATAGGCAGTAGGATGTATATAAAATAACATCCTCCAACATAAGAAAATGGAGTATAAAAGAAAAGACATAAAAGAGATTACTTGAAAAGAAAGAGAGAGGTCGGATCCCTTACCTTAAAATGTAACTCTTAAACCTCAAAGGTTGGGACCATGAGGGCTTGGGGGCACCTTGGGAGGACTCCTTGGGAGGTAATGAGACCCGAAATTCGTTGGGAATGAGTGGGGAGTCGAATGGATGAGAGGAGGGCTTGGTATTTATAGGGAAAGTGAGGGGACAAGGCATTAATGGCCAAGGGACACCTCACATGGGCTTTTCTCAAACCCATGTGCTCTCCATTGTCATTTATCATGGAGTTAGGCCACATGGGGCCCCCAAAACAATAATTCATCACCCTTGGCCGGCCAACCCTCAAAAGATCTCATGACATCATCATGACACCGTTATGATGTCATTAAACATACCGAAACCCTAAAACTGTATTTTTACTATTCACTGAAAATTCAACTTTCTCAGAAAAATCCAAAAATTTCACATTAACCAAATATCAATGCTCTGATTTCAAAAATGAAATCCATTTTATAAAAAATTATTTTCTAAATATTTTTAATTTAATTTTTAAATAAAAACACTATTCATCGAAAATTCATTTTTTTCAGAAAAAACCCCAAAAATTACCATAACATAATATCGATCCTCTCAGTTCAAAAATAAAGTCATTTTTATAAAAATAATTTTCTAATTATTTTTAATTAAATTTTTAATTAAAAAACACTATTCACCCAAAAAAACTAATACTTGAATAATAATTAATGAAACCATTATTTAACTATTTTATTGAATCACATTACTTAATCAAGGTGCCAAGATTATTTTAAAACTTTCTTTAAGTGAGATTACTAATCCATTTGGTCATATTACTAATCCTAATCATAAAATCACTATTCATAATTTACTATTCATCAAAAATCAAGTTGATCTTATTAGACTCTAAATTTAGTACTGAACATAATTGTAGAAGACCATTTTTTGAAAATCATTACACATTTTTAATTATTTAGGGTTTACATAATCATATTTAAAATACCCTTTTTCTAAAATTCATCAAAAATATGCATACTATATTTATCCGGTCATTTCAAAATTCATAAACTTCATCATAATAAGAAATCCCAATTTTTATTTAAAACAAGGATTGCACAAGGTAGTTACGGTCTCGTTACATAACCCCTTATAATACCAGCATAGGACCTAAGAGTAAGGTGTGCTAGGGTGATAGAAGCTTGGGGCGGCTCAGTCAACATTGCCCGAGTAGTAATTTCTATCAGTTTGAACTTCTCACGAAGGCGATTTCGTTCCAGATTTACATGATGAAGTTTGGCTTGGATTTGATCCAGAGCAAAGCCCAGTGGTGCTACCTCCTTCCCAAGCTCTGTTAGATGGGCTTCGATCGGTCCAAGACTACTAGGTGAGGCCATCGAATCTTCTTTCTATAATAATTAACCATGATTACTTATATTTAGAGACAATAATCAAAACATTTTGTTCACAGCGGTCATGTTGACCGATGGTTATATAATAGTCAAAACCCACTGATCTCATTTTAATTATAATCATGTTTATCAAATAAAACATTTTTGTTGAGTATAACAATAACACATAAAAATAGGGAACAAAATTTATTTAAAAATTTCGGGTCGTTACAATATTCCCCCCTTAAGAAATTGCGTCCTCGCAATTTTAAAATTGGGTTTTGAAATTTCATTGAAAGTCCCACATCAGAAAAGGAGTCAGTAAAACTATTACTTTAAAATAAAGAAAGGGAAGTACAATGGTCACCCGAGTTAACCCACACTAGGGTTCCATGTAGGAAAACATGGACATGGAGGAATAAAACAAAGGGTCAAGTTCCGAGGGAGAGTGATAGAGAACATGATTAGGAGAATGTTAACCATGAGAAAATCCCAAACTTATGATGTGTGTAAACGGTCTTTGATTACCTAGTAGGAAACGTAAACCAACAACATTTTTGTTTTACGTTTCTTTTCATAATTTTGAGGATTTCATTTACTACATAGAACAAAAACATAAGAAAATATACCTACCTTCAAGTAGAGTTTCATCCTTTAACAAGTCCCTACCAACAATAATCTTTTCTCCAAATGATGAAAATTCAAAAACACTTGGTCTCATAAAAGCACAAGAATCATCTTTTATAGAATCACATAATCTACAAAAGATTAACAATCTATTTCTTCTATCTTTAAACATTATCCCAAAAACAGAAAGGTTAAGGTAAAAAAACTCTTCAAAAAGAAAGAATCCCATAGGAATGGAAACTAATTTTAAATCATCAATGTTCCATGGTACTACCCAAAGTTCATCATAGACCATTCCATAAATAACGGTCCTCAAAATTCCTCAAAACAAACCAAACTAAGATTGAAACCCAAATACAATAAGGATTTGATAACATAGTCTTCCAAAACAACTTCATTGATCATCTCCAGACAACATCAACCACTCCTAACATCTTATAAAAAGTAGCTAACCTAAACATATTTTACCCAAGATAGGTTAGTCATTCTCATAAGTAACCTAAATTACTATAAGTTCACCTTAAATTCATCGATTCTTCAAAATATAAGTCAACCTTACTCCTCAATGAAAATACCGTAGTAATCTATTTACCTCGATCAAATATGGTTCCCAAAATAATGAACGTCTTCCAAAATAATAATCATATTTTAATCCCCTAATCATCTCTGTCATATTAATACGAAAATCGTCGTATTTCCTATCACATTGGTTGTCGGAACATGTTCTTCCATTTCCCACCATTAACTAAGAAGAGAAAGCATAATTAGGGGCTTAAGTACTTAGATAATAATCATGAAAAGGAACTGAAAGCATATAAGGATAACTTGTATATGAAAGGTATACCCTAACTTGTGATCTCCTAGGTTCCCATCTAGGTTATGAATGATCATATATTCTTATGTGAACCTTTATTTTATTTTATCTTTGTTCCTTTAACAATGGTTCATACCAAGCTTATGAATTTACCAAAGCATATCCCCCGGGAGTATCGTAACCAAGAGTGCAGCAAGGCCCGTTGTCGTGTACCAGTTCCCGTTCGAGTCTAGCTCAAAGCGGTGTTTTCGGGTTTTACCCCTATGTACATCTGTGCCAGAGCCACCTCTACCTGCTCGTATCCAGACAGGGATGTATTTGCTTGGCAACCCCTTACTCAATACTCACCAAAATACCAGGAAGATTTACTGTATTAAACTTTTCTATAGGGTTCCTCCTAGAGTTTTCATATCCTAATTTCCACAAATAACTAAACCATCCTTTGATACCAACTATAACATCCCGTATTTTTATAACATAACTTTTCATTCCATTACACGGAACTGAGGATCTTTAAGGTTTAGTGTCTTGGAAACAAGGAACATAAAACATGAAACAAAAAAAAACATTCTTCTTAAACACTTGAAAGGATTCTCCTCATGTTCACCCTAGGCTCATTACTGCATCTCATAACCTGGGGACATACATCAAAAGGAAGGGTGAGCAGAAGGCCCAGCAAGGGAAACAAGTGAAACATTTTACATATGAACTTGAGATACATCAATAAAGTCATGAAAAGAACTTTAATGCATGAAAATGAAATCATGAGGAATATCATAATAAAAATAAAACTTTTTCATAACTTGAAGATGTGGCTGCAACATTTAATATTGACAATCGTTTCGTTTCACCATGGTCCATCCCCAAGGTGTCGTTAAAAATTACCAAGGTTTTTCACCAAAGCATCGCTAAAATTGTAATCTCTAGTGGTTACATCATTACCCAATGCATTGGAGCGTTATCAGGGCGCACCCTTAAATTTTCCTTTATTATCATGTGAGACACATATATCATCATCAAACATTTCATAAATAACCCACATAGCATAAAATAAATGGGTTTCATTTCATAATCATAACGTTTTAAAAACTGCTTTAAAGACATGATCTTTACGTCACTTTAAAACCCACAGAAAAGGAAGGTGGGTCTCATGTATGTAAATCCCAGAATTTAAAATAGAACATTTTGGTATATATGTGAATACCCCTATAGAAGAAAGAGCTTTGAGTGTTCACTTAATAATATAAAAGAACTTTAGAAAAAGAGAGAGACATTTTGAGATGGAAATTCTGCAGCATAACGGCTATGTTATGAGGTTTTAGAAGACATTAAAAAGAGAGGTAAAATGAGTCAAACATTCATAAATGACCCATAAAACAGTATATGGACAGAATAAGAAGGATACATGATCATGGTAATGAAATTTAAAGGACATACCATTTGAAATGAAAAACATGGAAGGAAGACAAAAATTAGATTTCTCTTATGAAAGTTCGGCAGCCTAACGGCGTTACTTAAACTTCAAAAAAAACGATTTGAAAAGATCAAATAGGGTCTCTCATCATGAGAACATAAGATTTCAGTATGATAGATATAGAGATAATTCCCCAACATAACAAAAATGAACTTGAAAGAATTGACATGAAAGTAGATCTTCAAAACGAGAAGGGTGAAGAACCACTTAAAAATTCGGCAGCCTAACAGCGCCACTTAAAACTTCAAAATACTGAATTGAAGCGATCAAATGGGGTCTCTCATCATATGAAAATAAGAGTCATGTATGATAGATATAGAGATCATACCGCAATATAACAAAAAGGAACTTGAAATAATTCACATGAAAGTAGAACTTCAAAACGAGAAGGGTGAAGAACCACTTAAAAATTCGGCAGCCTAACGGCGCCACTTAAAACATCAAAATACTGAATTGAAGAGATCAAATGGGGTCTCTCATCATATGAACATAAGAGTCCAGTATGATATATATAGAGATCATACCCCAATATAACAAAAGGAACTTGAAATAATTGACATGAAAGTAGAACTTCAAAACGAGAAGGGTGAAGAACCACTTAAAAATTCGGCAGCCTAACGACGCCACTTAAAACATCAAAATACTGAATTGAAGAGATCAAATGGGGTCTCTCATCATATGAACATAAGAGTCCAGTATGATATATATAGAGATCATACCCCAATATAACAAAAAGGAACATTAAATACTTGAATGAAAATAGAACTTGAAAACGAGGAAGGTGAAAGAATCCTTTAAAAATTCGGCAGCCTAACGGCGCCACTTAAACATTCTTAAAACGAATTGATGAGATAAAGGGTGGGTCTCTCATCATATGAAAATGAAATACGCAGTAGGATGAATATAAAATAACATCCTCCAACATAAGAACATGGAGTATAGAAGAAAAGACATAAAAGAGATTACTTGAAAAGAAAGAGAGAGGTCGGATCCCTTACCTTAAAATGTAACTCTTAAACCTCAAAGGTTGGGACCATGAGGGCTTGGGGGCACCTTGGGAGGACTCCTAGGGAGGTAATGAGACCAGAAATTCGTTGGGAATGAGCGGGGAGTCGAATGGATGAGAGGAGGGCTTGGTATTTATAGGGAAAGTGAAGGGACAAGGCATTAATGGCCAAGGGACACCTCACATGGGCTTTTCTCAAACCCATGTGCTCTCCATTGTCATTTATCATGGAGTTAGGCCACATGGGGCCCCCAAAACAATAATTAATCACCCTTGGCCGGCCAACCCTCAAAATATCTCATGACATCATCATGACACCGTTATGATGTCATTAAACATACCGAAACCCTAAAACTGTATTTTTACTATTCACTGAAAATTCAACTTTCTCAGAAAAATCCCAAAATTTCACATTAACCAAATATCAATGCTCTGATTTCAAAAATGAAATCCATTTTATAAAAAATAATTTTCTAAATATTTTTAATTTAATTTTTAAATAAAAACACTATTCATCGAAAATTCATTTTTTTCAGAAAAAACCCCAAAAATTACCATAACATAATATCGATGCTCTGAGTTCAAAAATAAAGTCATTTTTATAAAAATAATTTTCTAATTATTATTAATTAAATTTTTAATTAAAAAACACTATTCACCCAAAAAAACTAATACTTGAATAATAATTAATGAAACCGTTATTTAACTATTTTATTGAATCACATTACTTAATCAAGGTGCCTAGATTATTTTAAAACTTTCTTTAAGTGAGATTACTAATCCATTTGGTCATATTACTAATCCTAATCATAAAATCACTATTCATAATTTACTATTCATCAAAAATCAAGTTGATCTTATTAGACTCTAAATTTAGTACTGAACATAATTGTAGAAGACCATTTTTTGAAAATCATTACACATTTTTAATTATTTAGGGTTTACATAATCATATTTAAAATATCCTTTTTCTAAAATTCATCAAAAATATGCATACTATATTTATCCGGTCATTTCAAAATTCATAAACTTCATCATAAGAAGAAATCACAATTTTTATTTAAAACAAGGATTGCACAAGGTAGTTACGGTCTCGTTACATAACCCCTTATAATACCAGCATAGGACCTAAGAGTAAGGTGTGCTAGGGTGATAGATGCTTGGGGCGGCTCAGTCAACATTGCCCGAGTAGTAATTTCTATCAGTTTGAACTTCTCACGAAGGCGATTTCGTTCCAGCTTTACATGATGAAGTTCTGCTTGGATTTGATCCAGAGCAAAGCCCAGTGGTGCTACCTCCTTCCCAAGCTCTGTTAGATGGGCTTCGATCGGTCCAAGACTACTAGGTGAGGCCATCGAATCTTCTTTCTATAATAATTAACCAAGATTACTTATATTTAGAGACAATAATCAAAACATTTTGTTCACAGCGGTCATGTTGACCGATGGTTATATAATAGTCAAAACCCACTGATCTCATTTTAATTATAATCATATTTATCAAATAAAACATTTTTTTTGAGTATAAAAATAACACATAAAATTAGGGAACAAAATTTATTTAAAAATTTCGGGTCGTTACATGGTATATGTCGATGACATAATCATTAGTGGATTAGAGAAATCACAATCTGGATTGTTATTGGAGTTCATGAAAAATGAGTTCGAAATATCTTTGATTGTTGAGCTGACATTTTTCCTTGGTTTACAGGTTACAAAATGTAGGAATGACCCATTCGTCTCTCAATCCAAATATTTTTTAAGATGTTCTGAAGAGATTTGGAATGGAAAATTCCAAGGATATTAATACTTCGAATGCAACCATGATGAAACTATCAAAGGAAAAATAAACTAATTCAGTTAATATCACAGAGTATAGGAAAATCATTGGAAGTCTTCTATATCTGACAGCAACATGGCCTACCATTGTATTTTCTACATGCCAAGTAGTGAGATATCAGATTAATCCCAAGTAAATCCAAATGATTTCGGTGAAAAGAATACTTTATTATATGAAGGGAACAATTGATTTTGGCTTCTAGTATAGTGACAAAACTCAGTAGTCGTTATTGGGATATTTAGTTGTAGATTTGGTTGGATGATTATATGATCAAAAATCAACATCAGGAGGTGTATTATATCTTGTTGGATTGTGTATTTCATGGCTATGAAATAATCAATATTTCATTTCAATGTGAATCGTAGAAGCTGAATACATTGTAGCCACACAAGCATTCACAAATCTTTTATGGATGAAACAATATCTTGATGACATGGTTGTTTTCATGAAGTCATTGACTTGAAATTAGTTTGATAACTCATGTGCTATAAATCATAGAAAGAAACATGTCCATCATTTGAGTACCCATCACATTGAGATCAAATATCATTCTATCAAGGAGTATGTGGATCAAGGGCTAGTGAAGTCAGTGTTTGTGAATATAGAGAAACATTTTACTGATATTATGACAAAGGCCATACCCAAAGTAGCATTCGAGAGGCATCGATTGTCTCTCATAGTCAAGTCGACTCCTCACACATGAAGAAGAGTGGATGTGGGACATAATACCCCCCTCTCCTGAGGTATGAAATATTTTTCTATAATGTACTAATATGTGTTTTTTCGCAGTTACAGAATGAAATGGAATGAACATTGGGTTCATGGATAAAGGAGAAAAAATAGCGATTTTTCAATGGGGAGATAGTTCTATTTCAGAAAGTATAAAAGATATTGGGAGAATCTGATAGTTTAAGTAGAGTAGTGTGATAAGGGAGTTGAATATTACTGGAAGAGAAATATGATGATTCTAGAAGTGTTCAATTAGATCAGTTCATGAACATCATAGGAAATAGTGCTGAAGTGGAACTGCTACTGAATAAGAGTTGATATTGTAAGCAGATAGAGGGTGTCTTAAATTTAATGATGCTAGATGTGATCAATCAAAGAATAGATATCACATCAATAGAGAGTCATGAAAAAAGAATAAAGAGTGGTTTTGGGATAGTGTTAGAAGGTTTCATGAAATCAAAAATTGGTATCTGTTTGGTATCAACAGTTGGTGTCCAAAAAGATGCGATTCATTGATGAAATTTTCATATACTCTAGTTTCTCATGCTGAGCATTTCTCATGTGGGATTAGAGTATATGTGGAGTGAATCCTAAATTTCTATCAATATAAAAATAGGTGAATTGTGGATGAAGCATTAACATGTATGATTTTATGCAATGGTTGTCATCAAACCCAAAGGGGGTGATTTTTAGAAAAAAAATCACCCAATGTAGCATTGATGTATTTTTGTAGAGATTGTTTTTGTTGACAATTCTGGCATCCATGTTGTGTTTTTTGACAAATCACATCACTATGTTCATTTTTTTGACAAAGAGGGATGAAAAGTTTATTTGTAGAGTTTAATAGATTTGGTTTAAAATCCATGATTGATTAAAGAACCTCGACAAAGGAATGGGTGATTTGGAGGTTGTAGAAGAATATCATATACAAGGTGGAGTCAATTTCCACTATTTTCCAAATATTTGGGCTGAAAAACTGAAAATAGAGAGGTATGTTTTTGTAAATTGATGGTGGAAAATATATTGTAGAGGTGGGAACAATATAGGAATGGGGTTTTTCGTGCAATTGGTTTTTCGAGATCAGATGCTCGATAACTGGAAAAGGCATGAGGGGCACAAAATATTTGAGCTGTGTGCGAAATTCTGTGTGGAATGGAAGATGTTTTTTTCATGCTTGAAGTGGATTATGTGCACAAGGATGTTTTTTTCATATGGTTTTTGTTTTCCTATAAAAATGTAGTGACCCCCTGATTCGATGGGGAACAAGGCATAGAGGGTATCTGAGCTCTGGCGTGCCAAATTGAAGTTTGAAAGGGAGTTGAACATAAACGAAATGTTTGCACATAAAAGAGGTGTTTGAGAATAATGAAATGATTGTGCAAAAAAAGGCTATAATGTTTCAAATCAGTTTTTAAGCATAAAATATTTAAATCCTGAAAGATTATTTTGTTAAAAAAATGGTAACTAAACACAAGTCCCAGTGAAGGTTACACGTAAAATTTTGAGCTACCATGTACACCCGGTGTAATGTGAGATTCATCTACGAGTGAATGTTAGACATCAATAGAGAATCATTCAATGGTTAGGGAGATAGATTTCATTAGGGATAATGAATGGACATACAAGTATATAAACCATGAGTGGATCCCTTCTAATAGTAGTGTGTGAATGAGGAGGAAGGACATGACCATTTCCATATGCAGTGAGCCAGACAAAGAGGAAAAGGGACTGACCCTTGGGAATGTAGTGAGAAGACCGTAAGACTTTGTAAAGGCAGTAATTTGGGGAATATAGGATCTAGCCTGAATAGTGAATTCATTATTGGAAGAATCCATAGTGAAATTGTTATAGAAACACCTCATCATTTTATGCTCCTTGGATGTATCCCATTGTAGGTGGAAAAAAAGTGAAAATCACTATGTCCCATGCATGATTTAATTTCTATTAATATTTTGATACAGGATAGACAGAAGTGAATTTTCTTTAACGAATTAAAATGATCAAAAAAGGATGTAGTTTTAATTAGGCAAACCCTTATTCACACATCCCCCTCTCTGGGTATTCAGCCTAGTGGACCTAACACCCCATATATGTGAAATTAATAACATCTTAACAGTGAAAATATTAAAACCATTTTAAAATTAATAGAGAATGATTAATGGTAAAATAGAAAGATGATGTTTAAAATAAACCAACACATGTGAAAAAAACTATTGGATTCGTGGATTTGGATCTATATAGATATTATATTCTCTAAATATCATGTTAGACCCACTAAAATTAAAAAATAATTTATATTAATTTATTATTTTAATACTTTCCAATGGTTACCCTCCCCTATCATATAATATTTTAGTAAATTTTTTAAATCTAGTAGGTTCTAAAGAAATAATGGATTTTAAAGAAACTTTGGTGGTTTTCTGAAAAAGAAACTGATTGAAATGGAAGATACAATCATAACACTTGTGTTTATTCTTAACCAGCTATCTGGAGTCATTATTTACCACATAAACGACGATTATTTATCTAAGGCGTAGTATATGAGAGAAATTAATCCTTGTGGGTGTATATAAAATAATCATAAAGGTGCGTATACTAAAAAAACTTATGTGTCAAGGATGTGGAAAGAAACACCTAGGTAATTGTTTTAATGGGATGAGAAGATGTCATAGATGTTGTAATGATGGTCATCATACAATAACCTGCCATGGAAAAAGGAAGGAATCTATTGACTACAATAAAGGGAAATACATTCTTTTTGAGGGATCAATTGAATGTTTTTATAGTGTAGTTCATGGTCATTACACAAATAAATGTCATATGAAGATAGATGTGGAAGGTGATCATCATGATCATATAAATATATGATTACCACTACCTAATTCCATTATAATTGAAGATGAGGAAACTAAAAATGATCCATGAATGGTTTGGATTATTTCTAATGTCATTTTTTTAAATTATTGAATCATAGAACATGATTCCTGAATTTTTTTGTAGGAATGATGTATTACTAAATATGTTTTAAACACAATGTTAAGTGATAATGACAAATTCTTGACTATTAAGATGTCAACATTTTAGAAAAATGAGAGTTATTTTAGATCTCCGGGAGGTGAAATGTTTAAAATTATTAAAGCTCTTTTGTTGATGGGATTACATTTGAATAATTTTCTCTTGGATGTGTAACCCTAATTTTTGTTATGTTAAAATGATATTTGAGGAATAATTAACATTTATTTTGAATATATAATTATAAATAATATTTAGGATTTATATGATCATTGATTTTAATGTAATTATGGTTTCATACATTTTGTGATGAAAAATTAACGTCATGAGATAAACTCGATGTTAAATTATGTTATAGTTATTTTTAACTATTATATCTCATTTTCTGAATTATTGAAGAATTATTTTGCTTTAGGAAATGTAAAACCCTTAGTAAGGGTGAAAACCAATCGCGTCGGATGAGGCTGTGGGAATCAAATCCACAACTGAAGTGTGATAAGGCTTAATCACCTACGACGGGACTAAGTGATGCCCCATGTTAGTATGACTAAATTATTAGTTTTATGAGATTGTGGAATCAGAATATGTTGATTTTGGGGATATATGTTTTATCAAAGTTATATACTTGGTTTTGGAAAAATGATTTGGCGATTAATTGAATAATGTTAATTTGGAACACATTCTCTATTTTGGGAACGTTATATGATTATGGTAAATAGAGGACTATGTGATTTAATTGAGGAATAATGGTTAAATTATATTTGGGTAATAATCAGTGATTACAATTGTGAACTTATGGGTAATTAGAGTATTTATGGAGATTATTAACCTATCTCTTAGAATATCTTACTATTTTAATTACTTATTTGGTATAAGGCATTAAGAGGGATTTCTGTTATTTGGAGATAAATGTTAAAATTTATCATTGAAGATTATGTGATTAAATCCTCCAAAAAAATTATATCCCATTATGAATTATTTTGAGTAATTTTATAGTCAATTATTTATTGATTGGTCTATGTTGGACATTGGGTATTACTTTTTAATTTTGGAGATAAAACTCATCTTTTTTAATATAAATGATTATTTTTTGGAATTATCTTATTCTAACCATTTTGGATTGGGTTAATGATTCAAGACATGAGGAATATATTGTTACTTTTATATAAATTATGTGATTATCTAAAAGTTGATTCTAGTGACTTAGGTGTAACCAAGTCATATGGAATACTCATTGTTAAGAGAAAAGTTGAGTTGGTCATAGAAGTCTATTAAATTATATAATTATAGTTGAAATGTATATATACATTCTTATGTTCTTAGTCAGCCTCATAAAAAATTCCTCAACATTATAAAAAGAACCTTGAAAAACGTTTTTCATTAACTATTACTACTAGGAAGTCAATGACAGTCTAACCAACCACAAATTTATTGGTTTATGGCTGTTAATTTTCTCCTTATCATATTTTCTATCACTCTCCATCACAACAAGATGGTTAGTTTCTCTACCATATCCATGTTTTATGATATGGTATTCTAGTATGTATTATAATAGGTGACCCTTGTTGTTATCTTTATTTCTTTTATTTTTATAGTTTTATTGACACTTTATTCATTGTGGGATTTTCAATTATGTGTATGTGCCCAATTTTAAAATTAAAAATATTTAATTTCCAAAATGGGGGACTAGTGTTACATCATAGTTATTTATAGAAAAATAAATTTTCATATCATCTAATAAATTTGAAATTAATATTAATTTTAGCTTAAAGGTTACACTATGTATGAAAACGTACTCAACACGTAATAATGATTTACTCTGAAATCATACCTTGCACACGACACTGAGTTATAATGAAAAATAATAAAAAATAATATTATTATATTAAATGGTTTTTAACACCATTCCTTTTAAATTTACGGAATGAACAAAAGTAATTGTGTTGTGATTTTTCAATTTTTTTTATTTTTTATACATTTATCAAATACATTTTAGAGGCTCAAAATGAGAATGAACACAATTTTAAGGGTAAAATATTCTAATATTTGTAAAAGACTGTTTTACCTCCATTTAATAAAGAAATATGTTTACAAATTTTATTTTCCAAGTTAATATGTTATGATTGAAAAATTAAGCTTCTTCTGTAAAACATGGACAATATATTTTACGTTGGATAATGTTTGGGTAATTTTGTGATAAAGTTGAATTTTTAATGTATAGTAAAAAATACTGTATTTTAAGTCAAAACTTCCTTTTCATATATTTAATTTCTATAGGTATATTATATTTTTAATTGTTTTTAAAGTGAAATTTTAATACTTTTAATCATTTAATCCAATATTTGTCTTTGGAAATAATTTCGCATTTATAGACGACATAAACGCATGACAATATTTTGATAGTTTTTATTTCTTAAAAACGCACATTCTGGTTTTGACAATGGGAATTATTTTTTAAATTAATTAATTTAGATTATATGTTTTGAATTTGAATAATTGGACTCTAAATTTTTCATAAGAATTTATAAATTATGTAAAAATGCACCATTTTTAAAATTTTGAATAGCAACTTCAGTAATTACTTTTATTTACCACGGTTAAAGGGTAATTTTGGAAAATAAAGGCAAGAATAATATTATAAGAATTTAAAACAACACTATAACATGTCCTAATACTATTTTATGAGTAATGGTCAACCAAAAAAATCCATAGGCTGAACATTTGGCCTTTGGGAGCCGCATGGGGGTGAAATTGACATGTCATAATCATTAATTTAATTTAAAGGAAAATATAACAAACACTGGTATCTTTTTACTAAAAAAAACTTTGGGGTGGGGTAATATATGTTATATATTATACTCTAAAAATTAATTATAATAATAATCCATTTTAATACATCATCATATTTTCATTATAATTTTTAATGATTAAATAAAGAAATTTAATAATGACACAACAATGACATAGTGATTTCTTCATTAATAAATGATTCATATAAATGATAATATAAATGTTAAAATAAATATTATATGACATAATTTATCTCATTGAAGTACTTTGTAGACGAAAATTACTTGTGAATGACCATTAAATGTTTTGGTATGATGTTATATCTATTTGTAGAGTTTATTTATAATTCAATAATGTTAATAGTATAGAAGTTGACATAATTGATGTTTTATGAAAAGAATAATTTATTAAAATATTTACAAATAATACAATTATTTGAATGTAAAAAACATATAATGATATGGTATAAAGGTTCATTAAGTGTCAAATTATGGTAAATTTACCCCATATATGTAAAATTAATAGCTCCTTAACAATTTAAATATTTTTACCGCATTAAAAATTAAATGAAAATAATTAATGGTAAACCAAAAAGATAATGATTAAAATAAAATCAATACATTTATAAAAACTATTGGATTAGAGGATTTAGATATATAATAATATTAAATTCTATCTATCTCATATTTTATCTTCTTGTATTAAAAAATAATTTATATTAATATAATATGTCAACACATTTAAAGGGTTCCCATCCACTCACCTATAAAAAGGAATTCATCCATATTTATTACAAAAATTTCCAGTGCCTTTTAGTTCTTCCATTATCTATCCATGACTCTTCTCAGATTCCATATACACATTCATGAAGACTTAGTTTAGGCATAAAACCATTCATAAATGTGTGTAGGTGTTCCTCAATGGCAATCAATTGAAGAAGAGGTATCATTTTCTTTAAGTGGTCATATTTTGATTAATCTTCCAATTTCTAAAATCTCATCCAACCGGGATGGGTTAACAAATCTAGTATCTTAAATATAAATATATTATATTATGATAATATCACCCCATAAATCCATCTCTAATTCAATAAGAAAGGAAAATAATTACTCATTTGTGAATATGTGTGAATTATCACCTCCACAATCCAATTTTGATTGTTTTCAATTACCATCTATTAATTCGGGCTATAAAGATGGAATTAATCATCATATGTGATATTAATTACATATTAATCATTATAATATAATAATGTATCAATTAAATTCATACATTCATGTGCATATAATGATAACTATGTTCGTATGTACGTGTGATCTATCACATCCATGAAGTGGTGTGGCTCATTTTTTTCATTATATAACATGAAAACCATATTTAAATATATTTAAATATATTTAAATTTTTATGATGATTTTAGTAATTTCATAATATGTTTGGAATGATAAATAATAATTACCTTGTTTTTATAATAATCAATGGAAAATTGAAACATTAATCATGCTTACGTATGACCTACCTTCTCCATGATTATAATATTGTTTATTATCCATTACAATATTTAATGATTTAAATTACAACATATGAGTTATTTGTAAATTTCATGAATATTTCATGAATATTATTCTTGATATGATGGACTTATGACTAGAGGGACTAGTGACATTATACCATTTTTATTTTCAACTCAAGTACTGATTATCAACAAAACATCTCGCATAAACTCCAACAACTAACTAATTGTTATAAATTTTTCAAAAGTGATGTAATCAGAATAAATTATATAAAAAATGTTTTTGAGAAAGTATAAATTAACCTATTTTTTATTCATTATGATAATGAAGAAACATGACAATTATATCTCAAGTTAAGGGAACTTTATAACACAATTTCCATTCATTAGTTTAATCTTCTACATTATGATTATGTCGTGATATGCCTATGTGAGAAATAACAATTGATATCCTATCTTTTTTTATACATTCTTTATGTGTATTTATATTTAATACAAATAATTTATCTTTTTTTAATTAAATTAACTTTGTAAGGTAAATGTTAACTCAATATAATTTCATTGACTTAAATATCCATGTCATTGGTTTGGTTTTTTATAAGAATATGTGTGAATGGACTATTATTATTTTACACTGAATATCCAATTATATATGTTTTATTTTTATTTTCACACATAATAATGTCAATGATTTACCTTAATATAATGAAATAAATTTTGTAATGTTCTTGGTCTCAATCTCCATTCATTGAGGGAAATATTTATTTATATATGACCTTCTTTTTTACAGTGTATAACAACGAAATTTTTTCTTTTAATTTCATTCAACTGTTTCCAAATGGAGTCTTTTTTACAAGTTTTTTAATAAATGACACAATTATTATTTCTTTTTAATGTAAATAGAGACAGTGAACATTATATCCCTGTGATAATTAGTTGATATTTAGATTCCCCTTCAAGTCATAATTCATTCATATAATAAATATAATGTCTATATAACATTTTTATTTATTTTTTGGTATTTAAAATGGTTTTGAAAAAAGATTTATTCTGTAAATATCATCAAATTTTCTATTTCAATTGAAATATGGAATGCTATTTTTCCTTTTTAAATGTTTTATGTGTTATTATTATGTTATTGTTGTCGGTTTATTCTAATTTATATGGGTTGTTCTATATTAAACCGAGGGAGGGTGAGCCGGTGATTGCTCTCCAATGCATTGGGTAATGTAACAGAGGAAAACGTTATGGATTCTCCTAATAGATTCATAGAATATATTGTGATGGGTATTCCAAAGGTAACAATGATGGTTACCCCCTATATACTAGTAAAATATAAAATGTATTTATGTTATGGATGACACAATTTACCTTTATGATTTATGATTTCTATGATTTTTACATAAATCTTATGATTTCTTGGGGTATGTTAAAGAGCATATGATTTATGGATGAAAAGAATAATTTCATTGATTTGTATATATTCCAGTAAAAAAAATTTCATAAAAAATTTTATAACTCATACTATATATTTATGCTCATCCCATGTATTTGAAATGTTTTTCAGAGAGTATAATGAAGGGTAAGATACTAGAAGAATTCAATAGTATTTTTATCAAGAAACATAATCTTGGATTATTTAGGTTGTTTTATTATTGTAAAAAAAATTTTATAGGGTATAAATGAGTACATTGTAAATTTTGAGATTTAATGTATTAATAATTTCATAATTAATTAATGCTCTAAACATCAAATTATCTTCGTTGTAATATTATGTAAAATTGTGATCAAAACTTAAGATTATGTAATTTTTAAGGCTGGCTCCTTACATTAATAATTGATTATGAGGTTTTTTTTTGAAATCATATCATTATTGGTGAGAAATAATGACAATATCTATTTTTTCCGATTTTATATATCATAATTATAATGAATTATAAGGAGAATATAATTTAAAAGGACAAATTACATAGATTGAATATATAATTTTAATTTTAGAGTGTTATTTTAAATGATTTATTTGACAATATTTTTTTTAATATATCATTAATAGGATCCAATTTTTTTAATAAAATAAATAATGATATAATAAAAATAATATTAATCCATTAAATAAATTCCAATGAATATATATTTAATATGATGATTAAAAGAAAAAGTGAAATCATTCATTCAATAGAAGTTGTAGTATACATGAAGTCATGGTTGATAATATTCCCTTACATAGGATGTGAAATATATATCATTTATTTTATCATTTTATAATATAAAATTATATTTTAAATATAAGAAATATTTATTATATCCATCATTTTGACCATTCGTTGATGATTGTTTGGAAAAACAATCATCATATATTGTATCGGCAGTAGTCTTCACACATACACATAAAAGTTATTTCATATTTCCTCATGGAAAAAATATAAAAATTTTTTAATAAAATTTCACCTAAAATAAAAATATTAATTTTATAATCATTAATTTTTAACAATATATTAATTTTATAGTTTTAATTTGGATGTATAATTAGATAATAATGTAGATTGGTAAAAATGTATAATCACATTACGAACATTGATATTTCTAAAAAAAATAATATTCAAATTGATTAAATAAGATACTTTCATTTGACCAAAATATCATAATATAATAATATAATTCTAGTGGATTGATATAGGGAGAAATTTTAATTGGAAACTATATTCATATAGTGTTATTGATGTTGTTATGTGAGGACCCTTTTATACATAATAATATTGTATTTTTTTCATTATTTTAACAATATAGTAAGGTATCACATGTTAAAAATTTTATTTGGAAAAAAACAATAGAAAATAATTTATTGGATGGTGATATATGGTTGATCAAATCTCAAACACTAAATTATAAAAATATTGTTGGAGTGTTTCAATCTCTTTTTTCCTGGAAGAATTAAATTTTCTATGAATTCTTTTTTTGTAGGTGTCTGTTTTTATTTTCAAAATAATTTTGATGAAACATAAAGGGTTACATTTTATATAAAATTAATCTAAAATTTATATTTTTTTAATTCATTTCTTTTTTTAAAATTTATTAAAATTTTAAAAATTTAGTTTATAAAAATTTTGTATAATGTTTGAAATTTTTTTTCCAATAAACTAAAATATAATATATAGTATTTTAATTGAAAAGTGATATACTAAAATATAAAATTTCATTCAAAAAACCTATATATATAAACATTAATGAAACAATATTTAAGTATTCTATACATTTCTTATAAATATTAGATGAAATTAAATTAATTAAATTTTCTAGGATGGTCTGTTTCACTATAAACCTAAAAATAATTTTTTTTTAATTCCAAAAAATACTAATCATATTATATTTTTAATATTTAAATATTAATTTATTAGGAAGTTAATTTTTGGAAATTTCAAATTTCAATATTTAAAAAACAATAGAGTATATATTTTAATAGTATTCATATTTGACAAAAAACATCATAAAATGTAAACTATTCATTAAACATATTTATTATAAATTTCTATTTAATATATAGTAAATTTTTTAATAATATTTTATACATGTTTTTATATTATTTAATAATAATATACATTGATTAAAATAATACACCAATTTTAAATGATTATTCTCATTAATAAAATGATGTTCTTAGTTATTTTAGGAATTCCTATTGAATTTAATTACTATTAAAAGATGAAATTATATTTATTACACAAATATTTAATAATGTGGTAACCTTAACTCATACATAATAATAAAATTGAGAGGTAATTAATTGTTATATTAAAAACATATCACAGTATCTAAATATATAGTGTTTTTCTTTTATTTTTAGAGTATCTTGTGGAACATACTGTCGGATAAATTGAATTATTTAAATGTAATTATTCATTATAATTTCATGGTGTTACAATGAATCCATGATATAAGACTCAAAATAATTCTCTACCATCAAGTATTGTTTTGGTTAAATCTATATTTATTACTGTTTCCCTGCACTAATACTCTAGATCATTATGATGACACTAAAACAAGAAACTCATCAACTACCACTCACTACTACATTCATGAACCGCCTATGCTTGAGTCCTTCTTCTTAGGTAATATGCTATGTAATTCCCCTTACTCAAGGTATATAGAATATCAATGTCAAAGGTCATCAAATAATTAACCCACATTTGTTATTCAAGATTTATTTCTTTTTATAAAATTATTTATCTGTTGGCTTATAGCCTGTATAAATTTCTCAACACTCACCTAGAAGGTGTTCATCCAAATATCTACTATATTTCATCATTTCCACATTCCCTATATCATGTGATGGAAAATTATAATCATATAACCAATGTTTCATGGATTCATAATCAACTACACTCATATCATGAATCAAAGTGATATCTTGAGAAACCCATGATCCATAAAAATACAAGATATACTCTAGAAAAGAATTTTGTATTTTCAGAATTGAAACATATTTCAATATACCATTCATATCTAGTAATATCACCCACATGGATAAAAAAATTATTACATCAATATATTCTTATTTTGGATTTTTATCAGCACCACAAATTCAAATGAAGTCCTAAATGAATCAACTTTAGTGGATGGCCATTACCAGATATACTTGAATGTTGAAATCATTCATTGGTCGTTCAAATGAACGAATTTATTCATTCTTATTAGGTAATAATAACATTTCAACCTCAAATATCATGTTATGTGAGAGGGAAACCACTAAAATAAATAATATTAATATTGAAATCTTTTTATATAGTCTATGACCCATTGATAAACTCAATCCAATCTCAAAATTATGTGTGTAGACCTTCCATGACTGGGGGACAAAATATTTTCATTGAAAATGATAGACGAAAAAGGATTCTAAATAAGAGTACAATACCAAATCCATCATAGTTATTAATGTTGTTTGAATATTTTATATCCTAAATGGAATATTGAGATATTCATTTATACAATTCCTTTTATTTTTTAAAATACAAATAATATTCCATGGCCGCATTTGATGATGATGAAAATAAGAAACGTAAAATAGTATGGAAAAATATTTGGATTTACTCTATTGATCAAATTGGTCATTCTTATGAAATACTAGAATAAATTTCGTCACCATCACTTATTAATACTTATAGTAATATATATATATGAACATAAAACCACCCACATTCCTAGATAATAAGACATGATAAAAATAAGAAGTTGGGTTTGGGGAAAGTATTCTTCTTTCCCCGAGATCTTTAGGTTTATTTTCAATCTCATAAACCTCATAATGTGACATGCTTTCAAGGGTAGTGTATATATTATATATACATGGGATATTATTAATCCTTATTTATAACTCTATCATGCGTGGAATCATAAATAAGTAATTTTCAATTATGTTGTGGAACTATTCAACTATAGTGGCATAGTTTATAAGATAGGTCTCCACACCATTTTGTACCTCAATTTACTATTTTTTAAAAATATTTCTATGCATCTAATGGTTAGGTATAAATAGCCTAGATGTAAAATTTACACTTAGAAATAGGTATATCCATCCCCCTAAAGAAATATTATTGAATCCATTCATTGATACTATATTTTTTGTGAAAAATTATTTTTAATACATTATTCGTCAGCATATGATTATATTGATCACGTAATAATAGTCTATATTGAACATGATAAAATCCCAATGATATTACTAGACAATAATTAAATTATTTAACACTATAAATATTCAAAATCACATAGATCACAACCCTATAGTCTTATCAATAGTTATAAAGACATATAAATACTTTATAAAAGATAATAAATTCAATGAATCTTATATAGATATAAAAAAATAATTAACAATTTTATCAAATATGTTATATGAAATGTTTTATTATACATGGAACATACCTTGAAAACATGATTTACACTCACTATGATTTGTATGAATTTTCTTATTGGGATAGAAGTATCATGTTCAAGACACTATTCCCTGACCCATGTATTCCATGATTTCATAACGATAACCAATATTCTTCCAATTCTAACTACGTGAACAATGTCATCCGTGTGTTTACATATGATATAAGAACTCCAACTACCAATATAATTTATATAAAAAAAGTAAAAATACATATAATTAATGCCGACCAACACTATATCCACATCCTAGATAAAAATAACTCTATGAAACTCACTTAAAACACCCAATAGTACATCAGGATTGATAATACAAATGAAATCACTAGTACAATATTGATGTATAACCCACTCTACCGAACATATAAATAATAGGTGTATATCCATTTCTATAATGAAATTGATCCCCAGACATGAATGGCCGGACTATGACAATTCTAATGAAATAAAAAAAATCCTCTTCTAGGAACTTGAGGTTATACTCCATTAAGAATAATATGAAAAAACAAGTAACCAAAGACTTATCCAAGACTATTATCCTATATTAAATTTCTCAATTAGTTATACAATCAAAAAAAATATAGAAATATGTTCACCTAAGACTAAATATATTTCCTTATTTCATACTCTAAAAAATAAACAATACCAACCCTATCACTCAACAATTTATGAGAAAATCAAATAAAAAAATAGGGTGGCCAAATCCACCACAAAAATATTCAACTGAAACCAATATATATTATCATGTTCATGTATTATATTATTTATACAAAAAACATTAATGAAGAAACATGATATATATTTTCCATCAACAACATCCCCATATATGAATCATTTAGAATTAGTACATTTCACGGTTTCCATTCATGTCCAAGGTGAATATATATATATATATAGAAAAAATAAATAGACTCTAAAAGGTTTTCTCTGGGTTGTATAAAAGTACCTATATCAACATGATCCAAAAGTATTCAACCATGGAGTTCCTCTCTATAGTAAAATATGGTTCGCTCCACAATGGGAATTCACAAGTCTAGTATGAAAAATTGTTAATTACACTAGAATGTCTAGGCCATATGGGTTGAATAACCTAAATAGGATTATATTAAATATAAAAATCGAAAGGATTTTAATGTATAATTATTATATCTATCACAAAAAAGAAGTGTGTTATTATAATTTCATCACTCCTAGATTTCAATATGCAGTGACTATGTTGACATGTCATAGAAATGACAAGCACACAAGTATAGAAAACATGTATCCAAATTTTTGAATTAAAAAAAAGCTAATCATGAATATATAAGGTATCATAAAATTATATTAATATGAAATCACATACTAGAGGTCTCATAGAATCTACAGTACTCTAACTAGCCTTGAATACCCACTCTTGGGGTTCGAATATCATATATGCAATTGTATTATTAGTTTTATTTTCTACAATACATAGAGTATTTAAAGAACAAGGTGATGGAATTTTTATTCAAATAATAAATCATAGATGGAATTAGTTTAGATATATGATATTTGGGATTATATAAGAGATGGAGATAGTCAGGGAATAATTATAAATTAAAAATATATTGTAGTTGTCTCTAAAAAATCAAAATGTAGGGGTTTCTCTCAATCAATGATGTTAGTAAGGACTAAATGAATTATTTGGTGTGTATGAAAATACACAAAGTACCGATTTTTTTGGTTCCATTGTATCAAATACCCAAGTTTTCACTTGAATATCAATTGATATTGCACCTGATAAGCTACACATTGATCTCATGTAAATATTTGATAATAAAATTAAATTGATAAATTAAATCATTCAATTTGATGATTTGAGTGAGATACACTAATCATTAGTGATATATTATTAATGTAATCAATGGAGTACCCCTTTAGAATAACCTAAAAATTTAAAAAAACCATTTTTTTTGTTTGGTTAATCGATATTCAAGTGATAGCATAGGTATTAGAAAAATCATTCTACATCCCCATGATCGTCACTTTATCAATCATCTTATATAAAAATATAAACACATATCGATTCATGGAATGTGATTTTCCCTGATGATGATGCAAAAGTGATTGGACTGGGGCTCATAACTTTTTCTATATGAATAGTTTTTTTGAAAAAGATCTTCCTTTTGAATAAATTGTAAAGATAAAACACTATGAAAAGAATCCATGAAACCCGAATATTTAATTTATATAATATAATCCATAATCAAAAAGTTATGAATTAAAAATAGGGTAATAAATTAAATTTATATATTAAACACACAAGTGTTACATAATATATATTTTACTAGATAAAATTAATCCATTAACAAAAATCATTATTCACAAAAATATTTAACAAAACCATGAATATTTAAATAAAATTAATTCAATTTATATTTATTAATGTACTAGATTTAATACTTGAAACAACTATAAATAAATAATGTACACACCATTTAATCTATATTAAAATAATAATTAATTCATATATTAAATGGTGATCATTAAAACTTAGTGTAACGAACCGTTTTTTTAGCGGATAAAATGCGAAGGTTTTTGAACTTTTTCTTTTATCAGCGGGTCAGTTTTAAAACCGAGCTTCGGAATGAGGTCCCGAGTTCTGGAGCTGTTTTAAGCGGTGATATCGGATCACGCGTGGTAGGTTTAACCATGCGGGTCAGGCGTGTGGGGTACCCCGGGCATCCGGTAGCAGGCGTGCGGGCTGCACATGGTGTTTCAGACGGTGCGGGTAAAACCGTTCGGGTTGGGTGTGTTTTAGTTTTTGGTTAAAATTAAAATAAATGAAAATAAATAAATAAAAATTAAAAACTAAACTAACTCCCTCCCCTTCTCTCGGCCAGGACACTCGCACACACCCATCCTCTCACATTAGCCGCGCGCACGACCCCCCCCCCCCCCCCGCCCCCGTCCACGGCGCTGCCTCCTTCCCTGATTTCTCCCGGTTTTTGGCAATTTCACTCTTCGAATCATCATGGTGAGTCCTTCTATCCCTTCTCCTCCCTATTCCCGGCTTCATTTCGACCTAATCGGCGCCCGGTGAGGTGCCGCCAAACCCTAGGGCTTTGAGGTGATCCGGTTTTTCGGTTTCTTCTTGTTTTAGGTCGGTGCGAAGGTTTTCTTGGGGTCCCTTGTGGTGCATTCTGGCAACTGCCGCCGAAGGCGAAGCAGTTCGGGTAGTTTCGGACCATCGGTATGGTTTCGGGGTAAGTATTTCACCACTTTCCTTGTTTCGCACTAGTTAAATTTGAGGATTTTGATGTTTATGAGTCCATGGTTTGTCGTTGTCAGTGCATTGAGCTTCGCGGTGTGGTTATCCTTCATTTTGGTCTGTCTCCAGCATCTGAGATACTGGTTTATTTTTTTTCTGGTTGGTTTTTTCTCGCCTAAATTGGTTTATCTTTGTGCCTTAAGGTTCGTAGTGGTTGTCTTATAGTGCGTTTGAGGTTTTGGTATGGTTTCGGGTTGTCGAAGCTTAGGTGACTCACCTGCACAGGCATAGGTACATATTTATATGTATGTGGGTTCCCCCGGCATGCGTATATTGGTCCGTGGCAGCAAATATACACGTACGGGGCTAGTTTTCCCCATGACATATATAAAAATTGCCTGTTCAGGTGAGCGGAGACAGGCTTATGTGTATAAGCATATGTGTAAGGATCCTCTTGCGCACGCTCATGTCCATGCATAGCGTGTGCATAGAGGCTAGGTGTCCTTATACGTATGTGAAATCACATATGCCTCGTGGGGGAGCAACTACGACAGCTTTAGTTAGAAAGCACCAAGAGCCGGAGTGGACGGATGGATCCACCTGGAGGTAGGGTCCCTCTCCTTGCCCTTTAAATTTAAGTAAAGTAATAGTGAGTTTAATATTACACTTAGCATTTTAATTATGCAAGTTTAGTTCTGATTAAATTCTTCTGTGAAAATCATGTGAATTGTAGGAATAAGATAAAATAGGTTGCTTGGTCACTAAAATAACAATTTTATAATAAAACCCCTCTTTCGAGGTGCACTGCCTTCAATCTAAAAATGTAGAAATAGAATTTCATGATTCCCTTTCCTCATTGTTTGGCTTCTTAACTTTGTTAAGTGTTGAATGATTTTTAATGTAAATTCTAAATATCACTAAATGAATTGTTTGATAATGTAATGACATGTTTTCTAATTAAACTCTTCTAATGGAGGTGAGCTTCCTTAAAAGTCTTATGACTCTTTATGCTTGACATTATACTTGATAAATGACATGCTTGTTTATGTACCTTACTGGTTACCTCAAATGACGTTGATTCTTGAAAAATAATAAATGAGCCATGACACCTCCTATGTTCATGGCTTAACATGTAATTAGAACGTTTAGGGTAGGGTGTTTACCCTCTTCCCTTTACTTCGACGCTTATGTCATGCCACGTCTTGTTCTGCTTGTCGCAACCTTCCGGCGATGCCTAATTATTTTTTACTGAAATGCTTGGGTGGTTCTCTCATGCCAATTGTGGCCTTCGTTTATGGTAAAGCCCACCCTAGGTGCTCTCCTTTCCACTTGGCCACCCCATTTGGTGTGCCCCGCCTAAATGCCCCTTTCTTTTTTTTTCCATTCACATTAAGTTATAAATATAATGTGATAGATTGAACTAAATGCCTTGCATGAACAAGTTTGTTAGCTTGTACCATTAAATTCCATTAATCACCTAGTTTAGAGGCATGTTGATTCCATACACTTTTTTACCTTCTATTGATCGTGCTAGTTCCAGAATGTTGAACAAGGATAATTATTTATGAGAATTGATTATAAAAATTTGAGATCTGATTGGATAATTAAATGTGAAAAATTAATTATGAAATGAGAATTGTGTCGACTGATTAGTTAATTGATAAATGGTATAAATGAGATTCTGGGTCCTATACATGGCGTTCTAGACCGATTTAAACATTGTGTTTGGACATGGCATTCCTTCCCAATGGTTATCCAAGATTGTGATATAAGGTGTTAGACATGGCGATCTACACCAAATGTGATACGGGGTGTTAGAAATAGCGATCTACACCGAATAATTTTTGAGGTGTTAGACATGGCGATCTACACCAAATGTGATTCGAGGTGTTAGACATGGTGATCTACACCCAATGTGATACGGGGTGTTAGACATGGCGATCTACACCGAACGAATGATAATAATGATTTATGAAAACATGAGAGATGTGGGTATAACCCGAGTGAATTGTGATCAAATAAAGAACGGTAAGAATGAGTGGATTTCCAGTCTGAGTTGAAATGATAAGTGAATAAATAGATTAAGTGAGAAAAATGATAAAAAGTTTTTTTATTCTTAAACCAAATTTACTTGTGTTGTTTTAAACAGGTTCTTATCCTGGCTGTGGGCCTAAGTAGGTATTGTCGTCAGGTGTCCTTTTTGGAACCAGGACGGGCGTTATTTTTTGTATTGTGTCGTTATTGTTCGAAAATACCAGCACTTTGTTTAATTATATTTCATGGTCTAGAGTGGGCTAGACCCCAGTGGTTCCGGCCTACTAATATATATCTCTCACAACCTACTCGGGCCGCCGTTGCACTGGGGTACCCGAGTAGATTCCATTTGGTTGCAGGACCTTGTTGTTGATGTTTCTTGTACTTGGAATTAGGAGCAAAGGACCGAGTTGGGGCTCGGGATGCTCATGGAGATCTCCCTCTAGGCTTGAGACTTTTGTTCATTTACTTCTGCATTGATTTGTATGTATGTCGCATGATTTAATTCTTCCTTTGTATCATTATCATGTCATGCATGCATCTCTTATATAAATTGTCGTTCACCACTTTTATTCAAACCATATAAATGAAAAATGTTTTCCGTTGCTTTCTTATTAATATTTACACTAGTTACATTGCTATATTTTTGGTCCCTTTGCTCCACTTTGATAAGAGGGTATAGTCTCCCCCCTGACATGCCTTACACCCTTACTGCTAGTCAGCAACCTCTGGCGTAAGGGGGGACGCGCTTGAGGCCATGTCGCGGGCCGGCTCAGGTGACCCAGGTGTCCGGTTTAGGGTCGTCCGGGGTTGGTTCGTGACAAAATGGTATCAGAGTAGGTTTCTTTCTTTTCATTGTCTTACTGTTTTGGGATTGGTACACAGGAGATTATGAATGTGTCGGCGCTTCGGTAATAGCTGTGTCTGGGATTGATCACCCCACATACGGTGAATGACCAAGTGGCCAGGGCTGGGAATTTATGTTCATGTTGTTTGCTATTACAGTTGATGTGATTTCACCTTGGGTGAATGTTGTACTTTCCACCGGTTATTTGTTTATGAAGTGATTTTAAAAAAATTCCTTGGCCTGATATGGCCAGGAAATTGCATTGCATTCATCATATTAGGAACTTATAGATTAACATGTCATGCATATGTTCCATGCCATGTTGTTGTATTAGTAGGATGCCTGCTGATTTTGATTTTGTGCCTTGAAAATATGTCATGTCTGGATTTATTTAGCACACCTCTTTAGAAAGCATGTTTCGGTGATAGTTAACATGTTTGGGTGATAATATGTAATGTTTTCTATCTTGCTTGTGTGTCATGCTCTGTGTTATAGCATGTTTTAGTGATTTCAGCTTGTTGCTTTGTGTTAGCTGTTTGTAGAGGCTTGTTAGCTTGCCGGCAAGCGCTTTGTTTCTTTGGCTGAAATTATTGGTTGCGATTACGACGAAGCCAATTTTCCATTATAAGGTGTATGGGTGCCTTATAATTGGGAAAAGGTTAAATCGTGTTTTCAAACTTTTTAAAAGATGGATGCTAAAGTTTAAATGGTAAATGTTGAAGAGGAAGTTTGTTACAACTTTCATGTTTTGGCCGTGGGGTGTTGTTTGAAAACCAAGTACTTTGTCGTGAAATAGTACTTATGGGTTTGTTAAAATCATCTTTTAAATGATTAAAGGTTGAAATAAATTAATGAAATTGATAAAATGTAAAGGGGTTTTTGAGCCTATTAATCCTTGTATTGCGTGACCAAGAGTTAGGGTTGACGCGTGTTCTTTGTAAGGGACTATCCCATGCTAGGTAGTACCCTTAGAACATGAGTTGCCTTGTTTTAGGTGTGAGCTTATGATGTGGTGATCGTAGTTCGAGGAACGTCACCTGTGCATTAAAGTGTTTCAAAAATAGCGCGCTGGTGAGCGGCTATTTCTTGCAACAACATGGACACTCCTAAGGTGTTTAGTGTCGCATGAGTTTCGGTTTTCAAGTTGGTGCTTGCTTGGAATCACGAATTTGATAAGGTTGGCAGTGTGCACAACACATTAGATACTTTGTTAGTGCGGGAAGAGTTTCAGCTGTTAAGCTTCGACGAATACGAATGTGTCAGGTGGTATAGGCATCATAGTTTGGTCTGATTGATCTTCTCAGTGACCTTGGCTTAATCTTAGTGTAATCTGCTGGATGAGATGATCATGTCCCCCATCTTGACGTAGTCTTGGATACACTAAGATAGTGTCGGTTATACACCACTCTAAAGTTTAAAGTTGTTGGTTTGTTTCGTAATCTCTCTCTGGTTGTGCGTGTGATGCACGGTTTCATGGAGTTACGCTTTCTGCTGAGGCATGATAGTTTTATAATAGTCTTCTGATGGCTTGACTTGATAATATCACCAAAGGTAATGTAAGGACTTTGGAGTATGTGTAGTTGATAACGGAACAGTTTTAAAAGCATGTCGTCGGTTTAAATGTGAGTGTGATTTTTGGGTTGGCGATGTTTTTCGAGGAAATCATGTGTGACCAATTTTAGTTGGTCGATTTTGATTCGATCGTTTTCTTGGGTTAAGGTCCCTATAATGGCCCCATATGTAAGCTCTACTTTGATGTTTCAGTTGTATCTTGAGCGTTGGATCGAGTTGTAAAGGCTTAAGTGCAGTCTTCTTAGAAAATTCTTAAAGGTGCTTTGGGAATTGGAAACACAATACTACCGGTTGAATGCAACTTCACGACCCTTGTGAGTCGGGTGATGTTTTCTTTGTATTCTGAAGTCTTCTCGGGGACGAGAAGATTTTTTGGTGGGTAGTTTGTAACAAACCATTTTTTAGCGGATAAAATGCGTAGGTTTTTGAACATTTTCTTTTATCAGCAGGTCAGTTTTAAAACTGAGCTTCGGAACGAGGTCCCGAGTTCTGGAGCCGTTTTAAGTGGTGATATCAGACCGCGCGCGGTTGGTTTAACCATGCGAGTTAGGCGTGCGGGGTACCCGGGCCATCCGGTAGCAGGCGCGCAGTGAGCACATGGTGTTTCAGATGGTGCAGGTAAAACCGTGAGGGTTGGGTGTGTTTTGTTTTTGATTAAATTTAAAATAAAAGAATATAATTAAATAAAAATTAAAACCTAAACTAACTCCCTCCCCTTCTCTCGGCCAGGACACCCGCACACACCCCTCCTCTCAACTTAGTCGCGCGCGACCCCCCCCCCCCCCTCCACGACGCCGCCTCATTTCCCGATTTCTCCCGGTTTTTAGCGATTTCACTCTCTGTATCATCATGGTGAGTCCTTATCTCCCTTATCCTCCCTGTTTCCAGCTTCATTTCGACCTAATCGGCGCCTGGTGAGGTGAGGCCGAACCGTAGGGCTTAGCGGTGATCCGGTTTTTCAGTTTCTTCTTGATTTAGGTCGGCGCGAAGGTTCTCTTGGGGTCCCTTGAGTTGTGTTCCGGTAACCACCACCCAAGGCGAAGCGGTTCAGGTAGTTTCAAACCATTTTTATGGCTTTAGGGTAAGTATTTCACCTCTTGGCTTGTTTCTCAATTGTTAAATTTGGTGCTTTTGAAGTTTATGACTCCCTGGTTTGTCGTTGGCAGTTTGTTGAGCTTCACGGTGTGGTTCCCCTTCGTTATGGTCTGTCGCCAGCACCCGAGGTAACAGTTTATTTTTTTTCTGGTTGGTTTTACCCTGCCTAAATTGGTTTATCTTTGTGTCTTAAGGTTCGTAGTGGTTGTCTTATAGTGCGTCGGAGGTTTCAGTATGGTTTCGGGTTGCCGGAGATTATGCGACTCAACTGCGTAGTCATAGGTATGTATTTATATGTATGTGGGTTCCCCCAGCGTGCGTATATTTGTCCATGGTAGCAAATATACACGCACATGGCTAGTTTTCTCCATTACATATATAAAAAGTGCATGTGCATGTGAGCGGAGATTGGCTTATGTGTATAAGCATATGTGTAAGGATCCTCTTGCGCACGCTCATGGCCATGCAGAGCGTGTGCATAGAGGCTAGGTGTCTTTATACGTATGTGAAATCACATATGCCTCATGGGGGGAGCAGCTGCGGCAGCTTTAGTTAGAATGCACCAAGAGCCGGAGTGGACGGATGGATCCACCTAGAGGTAGGGTCCCTCTCCTTTCCCTTTAAATTTAAGAAAAGTAATAGTGAGTTTAATATTGCACTTTGAATTTTAATTATGCAAGTTTAGTTCTGATTAAATTCATCTGTGCAAATTGTGTGAATTGTAGGAAAAAGATAAAAGAGGTGGCTTGGTCACTAAACTAATGATTTAATAATAAAACCCCCCTTTCGAGGTGCGTTGCCTTCAATCTAAAAATGTAGAAATAGAATTTCATGATTTCCTTTCCTCATTGTTTAGTTTCTTAACTTTGTTAAGTGTTGAATGAGTTTTAAGGTAAATGCTAAATATCACTAAATGAATTGTTTGATAATGTAATGACATGTTTTATAATAAAACTCTTCCAATGGAGGTGATCTGCCTTCAAAATAAACATGTAGTAGTAGATTTCCGTTTTTGTTATTACTTGCTTAAAAGTATTATGACTCTTTATGCTGGACATTATACTTGATAAATGACATGCTTGTACATGTACCATACTGGTTACCTCAAATGAAGATGCTTCTTGAAAAATAATAAACTACCCATGACACCTCCTAAGTTCATGGCTAAACATGTAATTAGAACTTTTAGGGTAGGGTGTTTACCCTCTTCCCTTTACTTCGTCACTTATGTCATGCCACGTCTTGTTCCACATGTCGCAACCTTCTGAATAAGCCTCATTATTTATTATTGAAATGGTCGGTTGGTTCGCTCATTCCCATTGTGTCCTTCGTTTATGGTAAATCCCACCCTAGGTGCTTGCCTTGCCTCTTGGCCACCCCTTTGGGTGTGCCCCGCCTAAATGCACCTTTCTTTTTTTTCCTTGCACTTTAAGTTATAAATTTAATGTGATAGATTGAACTAAATGCCTTGCTTGAACAAGTTTTTTAGATTGTACCATTTAATGTCATTAATCACCTATCATGGAGGCATGTTGATGCCATACACTTTTCGTTACCTTCTATTGCTCGTGCAAGTTCCAAAATGTTGAAAAAGGATAATTAATTATGAGAATTGATTATAAAAATTTGAGATCTTATTTGGATAATTAAATGTGAAGAATTAATTATGAAATGAGAATTGTGTCGACTGATTAATTAATTGATAAATGGTATAAATGAGATTCTGGGTCCTAGACATGGCGTTCTAGACCGATTTAAATGTTGGGTTTGGACATGGCATTCCTTCCCAATGGTTATCCAAGCTTTTGATATATGGTGTTAGACATGGCGATCTACACCAAATGTGAAACGAGGTGTTAGACATGACGATCTACACCTAATAATTATCGAGGTGTTAGACATGGCGATCTACACCAAATGTTATTTGAGGTGTTAGACATTGCGATCTTCAAAAAATGTGATACGGGGTGTTAGACATGGTGATCTACACTGAATGAATGATAATAATGATTTATGAAAAGATGAGAGATGTGGGTAAAACCCGAGTAAATTGTGATCAAATAAAGAAAGGTAAGAATGAGTGGATTTCCAGTCTGAGTTGAAATGATAAGTGAATAAATAGAGCAAGTCAGCAAAATGATAAAAAGTGTTATTAGGATTGAACCAAGTTTACTTTTGTTGTTTTAAACAGGTTCTTATCTCGGCTATGGGCCGAAGAAGGTATTGCCATAAGGTGTCCTTTTTGGAACCTGGACGAGCGTTATTGTTTCTATTGTGTCGATATTGTTCGAAAATTCCAGCACTTTGATTAATTATATTTCATGTCCTAGAGTGGGATAGACCCCGGTGGTTCCGGCCTACTGAGATATAAATCTCACACCCTACTTGGGAAACCATTGCACTGAGGTACCCGAGTAGATTCCATTTTGTTGCAGGACCTTGTTGTTGTTGTTTCTTGTACATGGAGTTAGGAGCAAAGGACCGAGTTGGGGCTCGGGATTCTCATGTAGATCGCCCCTGGGGCTTGATACATTTGTTCATTTGCTTCTCCATTGATGTGCAAGTATGTCACATGATTTAATTCATCAATTGTATCATTAGCATGTCATGCATACATCTCTTATATAAACTGCCGTTTGCCACTTTTATTCAAACCTTGTAAATGAAAAATGTTTTTCGCTGCTTTCTTATTAATATTTACACTACTTACGTTGCTGTATTTTTGGTCCCTTTTCTCCACTTTGATAAGAGGGTATAGTCTCCCCCCTGACTTACCTTACACCCTCGCCGCTAGTCGGAAACCTCTGGCATAAGGGGAGACGCGCGTGGGGCCAAGTCGCGGGCCAGCTCAGGTGACCCAGGTGTCCAGTTTAGGGTCAAACTTGGTTGGTTCGTGACACTTTGACATCTTCTAAACACCCTGGTGGGTCCCACTATGACATATTCTGTTATTCAAAAAAAATTATAATAGTTTCAGATAAGATATTTGTGTAACAGACATGAAATTTATCATGGTATCTATGAATATTAATCATTGACTTAGGGTGGATTCTACACACCCACATTATCCCCTATGGATAAATGGTATAGTAATTGAAATGACAACCTTATATGAACACATACACAGTAATATAATCTATTTTTCTTCAAGATATCTCATAATGGAGGAAACACACATTGTTTTATCTCAATTCCATGATTTAATATTTATTAACCTTGTTGGATAGACATACATTCTTCTTCCATGGAGATGGATTTAATGAAGATACAACAACTCAGGTCAACTATGCTTGGGATATCACTTCCTTTCAGAATTGAAAAACTCTTTAATGAAAATTTATTCAATTCCATACCTCCAATAGTTCACCCAATGATATCTACATGACCACAAAGAAGAATTCCTAATATTTATATTGAAGAAATGTATAAAATCAAATAATACACAATGATAATAATCGCATGTATGCATACAAAAACACATGTTCACATATATTAACTACCAATGAAAGAAAAAAAATTAAGGTTTTCCTATTGGCGGGTCATCCCTCTAGATCACAAATTCTCAAAACCACCATGTGAGAACATACTTAGAAGAAGTCTCAATTCTTAGGATCCCACAAAACTTGATATTCAATCTTTATCCATGTCATATCAGTATGATGTTTCAAGAGAAGAAGATATATATTTAACATTGTTGTCCTCATATGTTTAGGTAATCATTATAGCATGGGAACATCAACGTAATTTTGAAATGATATTTAAAAAATAGAATGTTTTAACTAAATAGTTAATAAAAATGTAATTAAAATAGTTTTTTAATTGAATCGGAATTTTATAAATCATACAACATAAATTTAATTTTAATCATATTAAAAACATGAATTTAGTCTAGGGAACCCACTTTCAACACTCCCACATTTATTATATCAAACTACAAAAAACTCTGCACATAATTTATTTCAAATTAAAATCATGATTCTATTGAGATATGGATTTACTCAGAGGTATTCAAAGTTATCCCCTCTGACTACACTACAAATTATTACATAAATTCCCTAATTAAAATCCATAAAGATATGCATCTTCTAATTTATATGGTATTCCCTCTTCAATGAAATGTACACCCAAGGAAGTACCATTATAGAAATATTATCACTATTAAATAAAACGTGTTCTATAATACTATGTTAGAAACCAATATGTGAGATAAATATTTGAATACAGACTATATAATTAGATATAATACAAGGCACTATATAGATATATTACATGTAGAAAAATTTATTACGATTTTATTCAATATTCTCCATCTCACAGTAACAAAATGATTGAAAAATTCAATGGTTGAATATGTTTTAGATCACCATGACAGGTCTGGAAAATGACATCATGGTACTCCTTAAATACTATATCCTCACACATTTTTGGACCTAGAACAAATCCTTTAATCTTCATCATTATTTCAAGATTATTTTTATATCTAGAATATCAATATCCCATGTATTTGATTAATATCTTCGAACCATGATTAATGAAAAAAAATTAATCCTATCACATAAAATTACAATCATTGACATATATCACTACTGATGAATATGTTATTTTACCCATTTTATGAATTCCCTCGTTGTTTTGTGGAAAAAAAATTCATCAAGGTATTGATACATTATATAATATCCAAAAACCTTTCTTGGATTATTACATATTGTACCCCTAGAGTACCATGTAAATATATACATGATGAATAAATATAATAAGAGATATAGATTTAGCTCTATATATTATAATCCCTAGAATATATGTTTCGTCACCTATGTTGTGTGATTAATAAGTGTTCATTTAACCAAATATTAACTTACTATAATTCCTGAACATTATTTTCTATAATAAAAATTAAATTGACTTATAATACCATAAAAATTATTCAATTTACACTCATCTTTTTATAGACACATGGCTCACATTATTAAATGAAGAAACCAAATTCTATTATAATTATATCAAATTGAAAATTCCATGATCATGGTTACTTCTTCATACCATAAGTGGATTTCAAAAAATTCAATACTTTATTGGAACTGTTGGACCAAATAAACCCTTTAGTTTGAGACATATTGTCATCTTCAATAATATCCCATTTAAATTAGAATATTTTTCATTAGATTTCCAAATAACACAATTATTGAAGGATATTATTTCAAGTCATATTCTGATGAACATCAATATTGAAGCTGGTGGGAAGGAATCCATGTAGTCTATTACATGCCATTATATTAAAAACATCACAACCATTAACGTTTTATATATATTTACATTACCATTATTTTACAACCTTATTGTGAATACCCATTTACATTTAATGGTTTCTCCATCAGATATATTTTAAAATAAATTATAAACATTATTTAGAGGCATATATTTCATATCAAAATATATTCCTTAAATATATTTAGAACGACCATTTTCATTTACATCGTTATTTTAGGCTAGATGTTCAACATTTTAAAAGTTTAATGTGTCACTTAACCTAGTGACATAAAAATAATATAACTCTGGTTCTTTGAACTCATTAGTAGACCTATATTGTTTCCCCTAGAAAATCTTTATCTCATGATATCCATTCTAATGTGTTTTTGTTACCAACTATAGTTCACTTGAATCATTTAATTCTTTAAAGTAAGAAATTCACCATTTATTTCTATTATAAATGACTTTCCATTATAGAATAATGGATTATGATTCAAAAATAACGCACACACACATATAGTTATTGTATAAAATATGTAATATATATCATTTTTGGCATTACATATTCAATTTTTCTTCATGCTCTGGGTTGATATTTTTTCACTAGGTATAGTCCAAATAAAATGTTTTTAACCCCAAATATTATATAATACCAAGTGGCTTTAATTCCAGAACATAAATCATATGGAATCCCATATAATAACATAGTTTCTACCCAATTCTATGTATTATTCACCCCTTATAGTGTGAATCCACAAAAAGAATAATTAATGATCTACTAGAGTCATCATTGATCAAACCATCTCAAGAAGGGGTTTCTTTCACAATTCGCTGACACCATTCCACTAAAGTGTTCATACATTGTTGGGTTGGGATATTATCCAACCCTCTAGAATGTGATCAATGAAATATATATTGATAATATCTGTATAATATTCTTATTTTTTATAAATTCATTGAACACTATTTATTTATAATTTATATTTATTTCTATTTTAAAATGAATATCAGAAACAAAGATAACCCTTATATGTGGTTATAGAGTGTTGTGTAATTTAGACCCTCAATTTATAATGGATTCATAGGGGTATGTTTACATTTCGGGACATTTTTTGTGGTATGTAGGATTTACAAGTCTTTGGGTATGGGTAATGTTGGGTTTCCAAAAATTGAGTAAGGGTATAGATTTTTAAAATATTTTGTCTAAGGGTAAAAGAATAAATTTATTCATTGGGTAAGGGGGATGATGTAGATATATTAACTCTGTAAGGGTCATCCTAGCACTGCTCAAGGGTAATATAGTGTTGTGCATATGTAAAAATATTTATGTGTAAATGTCAGATAGTATTTCTAATGGATGTGTATGGGTACCATAGATGATGATTATGGTTAAGAAACTACTATATTAGTGTAACCTAAATTTTCTCATCGGATGTGTAAGGGTAATGATGATCTATGTAAGGGTAGTTCTTATGATATATAATTATTACATTAAAATTATATTGTTCAAATAACGGTAATGTAGATTTTTCATTGATTGTATAGGTGTATGTAATTACCCATACATGAAACATAAGAATTTATTAAGGGTAAAACAATGTTACCATAAAACATAAATAATTTGGTGAGAAATAATTTAAAACCAATCTTTTACTCTTCTTCCCTAGATAACATTTATAACAATATTCAATAGTATTAAATACCAAAAAAATCATTGAATTGAATATTTTCATTCAAAATACCTTATTTTAAATTTTTATATGACATAATGGTTATTCAATTAATAAATAGTTGAGAGATAAATTAGATTTTTATTTAATATTTTATTTATTTCTAAAACATTGTATATATTACTTTTATTTATAAAGTAGTCAAACATTAATATACCTCTATTATAATTGAACCTTTTGGTTTGAATTGCACAAAAATTCATTTTTTATACTTTTTTTATATTCTATGAAAATTATATAGTCCCTTATTCTAGTTTCATGTTATATAATGATCTCTATTCTTGATTTCATGGATGTAATTCTTGTTCGAGACAAATTCATGGGATGAATTTATTTTTTTCATCTCATTTTTTTATTTTTATAATTGATCTCTTCCTATGTTCTATACGTGTATAAATAAATCATATGTCTATAATTACACCTGATTATCAAAAATAAATAATTATGGATTATAAAATGTATATTATTCTAGATAGAGTGGTTATTGTCAAATGTGGTGTTTCCGTTGTTCTTCATGGATAAATTTGATGATCATTTGTGGGAATTAATTTATAATTTTGAAATAATAAAGGAGGTGGAATATATTATTATATATTATATTTTATTTCATTGGAAAAAATATAGTTGGATATGATTATAGGAATCCATGGAATTAATTTTTAAATTATAAAAATATGGATGTTTCCTGATTGAAAATTCAATGATGAGCAATGAAAATATTATCAAAAATCATTAGTTAGGATGTTCTTTAATATATGGAAATTTTCTAAACCATTTTCTCCTAGATATAGTTATGATGTTGGAATATCTTAATGACAAATCATGATTGTGATCCAATGATGGCGTGAGGGTATCCAGTGAGACCCTTATTAATAATTAATTCCATGACAATTAATAGAGTAGTTTGTTTCTCTTTTTATTATGATAATATATTTCAATGTGATACTACTTTTCTAAAATTATTATATGTTAATATTTCATTTTATATCCAAGCCTACTCTGTGTGTCACTGTGACTCAGAGGATTTAACTGGTACTTGATATGGGTAGACCATCATGGGATGTTTATCCCTTTGAAGGGGATTGTTTATGATTTAAAATTATGGAAACAATTGAACTAATGATATGGTAGAAATATAGTGATACCATAGATAAATGTGTGAAGGATGCAGTAGGTTACTAGAATCCATGTATTAGGTTATTCCATTCCTATTCGATTTTCAAATATCACAATCTATTCTTATATGATTTTATAGAATAATTCTTGTTGCCTGTTGTTTTAGGAGTGGTGAAATCAATTCATTGTCAACATAAAGAAGAATGTTGTAGTTGGAAATTATGAAATCCAACTAACATATACTCATGTCTCCCTGATGTTATCAACAAATAATTTCAATATCCACGTTTATTTTAATTTTAATTTTTGAAATCTACTCAGTATCTATTAAAAAATAGGTGACACATGTTTGAGAAATTGATTATAGATTCTTGGTTTGCACATGATTTTTTAGTACATGATTGTATGCTTGATACTCATGTTTATGAAATTACTATTATCATGGAATACAATTTTTAAATATGTATTCCTTTGTTAAGGATGCATTTGTGGTGAATTGGGTTTATTACTCACACCTTATATGAGAATAACGATGTTACTGTAGACCACATTTTTAGGGATCCATGTAATGTATAGGGGACCATTGATAATGGCTTAGTAGTGGAGCATAGAGATGAATAGGGGTCGGGATAGAATCACTGTGACTCCATATTTTATTTATTTTATTTACATTATTCATAATTATTTTTTTATATCACCTTTGGATGTAATTTTGTAATTTAGTTTTGGAATATATTCCATCATTTATTTTACATGTCAATATGATTATTAAATTTTTTTAATGACCTGATATTATGGGTATAGTATCCCCACTGATGAACATCAGTTATCACTACAAGTCAATAATCTTTTGCATGTGGGGATCCATTATTTCGGGCTTTTAATCCTCATGACCAGACATAGAGGTTCATGTTGCGGTGTTACACACACCACCTCAGTCTATGTTGAGTTCTTTAATCATCATATTTTTTTTTTCTAATTCATATACGAATTCCATATGAATTTGAAATAATATGAATTATTCCTTATTTATAAGATATATCCCTACAAATTATATTAAATAAGAAAAGTAATGATGTATAAAAAACCACCTCTTGCATCTACTAGTGTCATACCACACACATCATTTTGAAACTCGTAGATTTTTATGTGTCCATTTATCTATTCCCAAGGAATTATTGTTTTATGGTTTTCCTCTAAAACAATTTTCATACAACTATAGTTTCTAACATATTAGAGAATAAATAACCTACATGGTGTTATTTATGTAAATTTTTATAATTTTCATGACCATTCATTATTTTACAACGATCGGATTTACATAATTCATTATATATTTTTTTTAATTAATTACCAACATATAGATTTCTTGAGTATTTTTTACCAGAAACTATTACAATTCAACAGATAATAACATATGTTATTATTATAAAGTGGAAAATATTTATTTACATACATTAAATCAAATTTTATGCGGTACAATCTCACCACTAATAATATGATTCTAGTTATTAAACTAAAATTAGAATTGTTTTATAATAAAAGAACCAAATACCATGGAAACTTCAAATGATAATTTCAATCTATGAAGGCCAATAGTATTTCGTTATTTGTGTTTAGAAGAAAAACATTTCAATTTAAATTTATTAATATCCCTGTGGTTCCTATATATTAATGAAAATGTATGACGCTTGTGTTGTATCCCATTACCAAAATGAAGATAAATTTAAATTTCAGTCAATAAAAAAATGTTAGATAGAATCAACACCTTAACACATCTTTACATCCATGAAATTATCATATAGTTCTATTTATAACAACATTAATATAATATATATATCAACTCATTTACCCCTTTTCATTCTGGGTTCTTGAAAGTGTTTTTCATCATTTTATTTGTCAAAGGATTATCTTATAATGTCTTATTCTAATGCTTCCACCACTTATTCTCCGTAAGAACATATCATTGGGAAAATTTCCTATTCTTATCAAAATATATATAAATCTACAATAGGTTGTGAATAAATGTTTTAATGTTATTGATGTTATAATTAAATACTGTAATAATGAAAATTGTCATTACCTAGGAATGAATGAAATTACTATCTTTTTCATTATTCGTTTTTAACTAAATGGAATCTAGTATCTCATGTACCAAATCATATTTACTACAAGATAACCTTCTAGATTCTATTATTATAACATACACTTATATAGTACACTTTATATCTCATTTCACTTTTATTATTCTTAATCATTATATAATTATTTATGACGAGATATATTCATGTTGGAATAGTCATCAACATATATAATAATTATTTCAGTAGATATCGATGAGAATAAAAATTACATGTAGTGTATAAAATATTTTATTATAATACTCATTTTTATTTACCATTTTCTTTCCCAACATAGGATATATAGGATATGTGAATTCATGTACATAATGATTACACTCTTGTAATTGTACTACGTGTTAACACCTATATGATTTTAGAATGATATGTTTTGTTTTTATATTCTATTTATCCTTTATCAATAATATTTATATTGAAATGGTAGAGATAATTTCCAAATTATCTATAATAAATAAGAAAATTATGAAATTACATTATCATAATTACTATTTAAGAAAATCAAGAAACGTCTGAAACTATTTTATCAAATCAATTTATCCATCGCTATTAGTCTCAAAATACATAGACTCTTATTTTTTCTAGTGGAAAGGATATTGGAACCCAGTCTTCATAGAACAAGAAATGGTTACAAAAAAATAATGGAATATCATAATCAAAATTTTAATGGTTAACCATTTATATTTTTGGATCCTTGAACTATTATAATATATTCCAAATTCATTGAATCGTAACATTGAATTACTCAACACATTGCCACTAAATTTTCATTAATCTAGTTCTTGATATTTATCTATTGCCAAAAAATTTCATGTGGTACCATATTGTTGATATTAATTCCCATGTAACAGGAGGACAAATAAACAAATGTTGGAAAATAGATCATACACTTAGTTTTATTCAAATTCATGTGAATTAAGGTGTTATGAATAAATATTAATTTGAGTGAATTTTTTACTCGATGAATGATATGGTTTTCAATTTGTATTCTCATACCACGGGATCACTATCACAATGTAACAATTTTTTAAATGTAGAACATTCACCTCATCATAATTTCAAATATATATAAATTCTTGATTATTATTCTATGTCATCTATAATGACCCAGTGCTATTACATTGCTTAATCAAGAATTTTAGTCAAGAACTCACTTCCTTTCACATTAAATATATTTTAAAGTTTACAGTTTTTGAGAACTACGATATAATAGATACATAAAATTCTACATTTATAGAGAGAGGATACCACAAAAATAGTTACATTTTCATTGAAAATATAAAACATTTCCAAGAAAACAAGTTCTCTTTGACAAACCATCATAAAATTTATCATGGATTCCATCATTGTCATACACATCCTAATAATATGTGAAAATCATTTCAAACCATGGGATGAGCTCAAAAATCACCTTATAGGATAAAAATAAGTAATGAAAACATTATTCCATGAATATTATTAAATGTATGAAATCATTATCAAAAAGGGATACTTGTCAGCCATATATCCTAACTTTTTTTAAAAAATTATATTTCCAAAGGATTACAACAAATCATAAATAACATAAATTGAATCATAGTTGTGTAACTATAATAGTTACACATGGAGTAACCAAAAATCCAACCCCCAACATACCCATAACCAATATATTTTATGGAGATATAGGCCCCACCATTTAACGTAAAAAATTCAAAATAACTATAACATAATCATTAAACATGTATAATTTCATAAAAAAAAGTTCTTTTGAATATTGTAATACTGAATTTTAAAAGAGGATTTTAAAAGAAGATCCCCTTACAAATATCCTATAATTGAAGCGATAATTAATAGAGTGGATGAAATATGTATATAAAATATAAGTAAAAATAATTAAATGTAATATAATCATTATTAATCACAAAAATAATTTTAATACAACATAAGTAATGAAGTGGAAGGTCAACCCAATGAATGGTGACTATGTTAAAATTGTGTCGTTAATATGATACAGAAACATTATAATGTTTATAACCCATTATATGGTCATTTAATACAATCATGTCCCTCTTTAATTAATATAATTTTGTTCCTTCTATTGTTCATGGTGTGTTATTTTTATGATTTTCATGGTCGGTTTGAAAATTATTTTCATCTCAAATGAATATGAAATTCTTGATGTGGAATGAGATGGAATTAATATTTTTTTGAAAATATAAAATGATTCAATAAATCATTTTTTATATGGTATGATGATGAATCATAAGATAAATCTTTAGTGATTTCTATTTAGATCACATTGGTTGTGAATTGATAATCATGATATAGTTTCATAATATAACCTAATATTATGTATATATGTTAACTATAGAACATTAAAGTGGAATTATCATAATCTTTACAATATATTTCAACCATTAAAATTGTTTTATATCGAGTTTTTAAGGAATTAATGGAAATTAACGACACACCATCCATCATGTCAGTAAATAGACATATCACTGACGATGTTTTTTTAGAAAAAGAGGAATAGAAGAGTAAGAATAATGATGAAATTTTCATTAAAACTAATAAAATATAAAATATATATAATAATGGAGGTTCTAGCATCTTGGATATGTATATGAGAAAAGAGTATAAGAAAAAAATGAATTGAATAGAAAACACAAGAAAATGAAAGCGGATCATTACTTCTTGATCTATACTCCTTGATATCCTCCTTAAGGTCCTTTATTTTGGCCTCTTAGTGAGACAATAAGGTCTTGGATGTGGAGTAGAGCCTTATAATGGTTATTTTACAGAATTTATTAAACTATCAAAGCATTGGTGGAGTTATTGGAATTTGGGTGAGGGTGGTATTTGTATTTCAGGAGAGGAGGGATGTTACATTATTTTAATCATGTGTTTAATGAATTTTCTACTTTCTACTAATAGTCTCAATTTATGTGACCCTAAATATTAATATGCGGATTTTATGTAAAACCAATGTCCATTTACATTATCCATGACTGAAGAATGATGCTAAAATTCATTTATTTAAATAATTTTATTAATTAACATACTTTCTTATTGAAAAATATTTCATGTAATCAATGAATATCCAAAAAATTCAACCTAACCAATTCTTGAAGTGTATAAAACCAAAAATGAACATCATTTTTTATAAATAATTTTATGAATATTATTTATTTAATTTTTATATAAAATCATATTTTATTCGAAAAATTATAATTTTAATACAATGACTGATTTTATATTACTAGAAAAATTATTCATGTTATCCTTATCATATAAACTTATGAAATATAATAATAATAATAATAATATTTACAATTCATAAGGGTCATTTAACTATTCATATAGGTATGTTAATATTCATAAGAAAAGATGGCTCTATGAGACTCTACATAACATAGTGATCGCTACTGTTCATGTCTGCATTTTGAAATTCAAAACATTTAAGTGGAATATTTTTGTTTAACAGACAGTTTATTATAATTCCCTAAAAACAAAGTTCCACTCAGAAGAGACTCAGTGTATAATTTATTTCATTAAATCTATTTTTAAAACCATGATGGGTTAGATTTTCCCCAAACTTATTTAAATTGTGTCCTCACAATTATTTATTCACTTATTAAACCTATGAGTGTACCTTTCCCACATAGAATTTTACAATTCCCATATTACTTCTTCAACCATGTAATTCCTCCACAAAACCATTATCAAGAAGACTACCTTATTTCACAACACTTTCTCTCTATGACCAAGAATATTAATAGTTTTCTCTACATAATAAATATTCTCTTCCAGTTGAAATGCTTCTCTGATCAAGACATCGGTTGAATCTAGAACATACATTCCCAACATTGAAACATGAAAATCATTCTGTACCTAAGATAATCTCAAAGAAAACTCTACTCGATAGGCAACTGCTCCATTATTCTCTATGATTTCTTATTTTCCAATAAACTATTGACTTATCATTACATTCTTAATAAAATGTAGAACTCTATTCCGTAGTGAGATTAAATGAAAAAAAAGATCACCAACCACTAATGAAATGACATTCCTCTAGTTGTCTGCATGACTTTTCTACTGGATATGAGCTTTCCTCCTGGGTTACTGGATTATCTTCACTTTCTTAGCCACATTATCTAATAATTCTGGTACTATCATCTTCTCTTCCAAAACATAGTCCCATAATGATGTATTTTGACACCGTTTACAATAAAATGCCTCAAATTGTGCCACATGTATACTGAAATGAATAATGTTATTATAATAAAACACATCTAAGGAATGATGTTGTTACCAACTTTCCAACTAGTCTATTGAATAATATCAAAGGATATCCTCTAATGTCAAAATCATTCATTCTATCTACCCATAAAATTGAGGATGAATAGATATATTGAAACATAATTTGGTGCCCAAAATCATCTGAAGGACCTTCCAAAAATTAGATGTGAACCTGGGATCTTGATTAGATACTGTTGAAATAGTCACACCATGTAACCATACGATTAAATTGAGGTAAAATTAAGAGTGGTTATCCCAAGACGTTTTATTTAGAATATGATGTAAATGTGTTTATTTAGTCAGTTCTTTAATAAAAACCAAAATCTAATTTTTACCCCATGATGACTTTGGTAGTCCCACCATGAAGCCCATAGATACATTTTCCAATTTCCACTATTTCAGTCGAATGGGATGAAGCATTCCCTTGGGTAACTACTTCTCATATTTTACCTCTTGACATTTCAAACATTTCATTGTAAAATAATAAATATATATTTTTATTCTATCCCACAAATAATACTACCATGGGTCTATGTGCATCATATTATTTCCATGATGAACTAAAAATGGAAAACTATAAGCTTCAAAAAATAGATATTCCTTCAATCGAGAGTCAAAAGGCAAACAACATGTTTTTTCAAATCGTAAAACACAATCATTATAAAGGATAAATTATAGAAACATACCCATTTTAACCAATTATAACATTTTATGTAGCTCATTTTCGTCCTTATATGATTTCATAGTTGTGACTAATAACAATTCCGACAAAAAAACTAGAAAAAAATATAGGTAATTCTTGTACTGACAACTTCTAAGAAAAAATTCATTTAATCATTAATAAAGGTATCATGTTTCCAAAGTAACATGTTTAATGATGTGTGACATTTTCTACTGAAGTAGTCCTATACATTGATTTGTTTTCTAGGATGGTAATTGATTGTGAAATAATAATATTATATCAATTTAATAAATCATCTCTACCTCATGTTTAATTCTTCAAGAGTGAATATATACCCCATAAATTTATGATTAATATATATTTGAAACTTGGATCCATATAAATGATGCATCTGTATTTCAAAAAAACCCCACAACTTCAAAAAACAATTGTGTGTGGAATACTTTACCTCAGGAGGTTCTAGTTGTTTTGAAGCATAAGAAATTACATGACCATTATGGTTTAGAACAATACAATGTCCTTCCACAAATAATCAATTTAGATGAAACAATCCCATTTTCTAGAAGGCAGATCTAAAATTAGATCATTCACTTATCTCTTATTATGTTCCTAAAAACAAACATCACATTCTTGTTTCAAATCAAATATAACCACTTTTCATGTTAACATAGTTAAAAGGCTAGATGAATGTAATTTTTTTAATGAACTATCTATAATATCCTTATAATCCAAGAAAACTATGAATTTATGTAACATTTGTGGGACTTTTCCATTCATTTTACACTATTTTTTGGGAAGGATTAAATTTTAATCCATCGTTGTTTATAATGTGCGAAATAAATGAAATATGTTGCAACCAAAAACCACACTATATTATTTTTCCATATTATTTATTTTCCATTAATATTTTCAAACCAACTATTAGATGTTTTTCATGCTCTTATTTAATTTTATAATATACCATAATTTCATCAATGAACACAACTGCAAACTTATCCAAGAACTCATGAAATATTCAATTCATAAGATCCATGCATTCAATTGTTTTATTGGTTATCTCAAATGCCATAACAAAAAATTCATAATACCTGTATCAATTATGAATCACAAGATTCAGGATGCTTGATTCCATTACTTTCATATGATGGTACCCCAACTATTGATCAACATTAGAAATATACTATACTCCCTAGAAATGATCCAACATGTCAACGATATGAGGCAAAGGATACATGTTTTTAGTAGTGATGTTATTCAATGCTCTCTAATGAATTCAATGTCTCATGGAACCATATTTTTTAATGAAAAAAGGAGATCCCATAGTGAAGTGATTTGATGAATGAAGAATTTATCAAGAAACTCCTAAAACAAAATTTTCAATTCAATTTGTTTAATTTGAGCTATTATATAAGGGCTGTAAAAATTGGCATTCCATTAAGAACAATGTAAATTGATAATTAATATTCCTGATCATGTATTACAACGTGTAACTACTCAGGAAACACATCATTATATGAATTTACCACTGGAACAATATTAATCTAAATTGTTCCCTTTCTTTCTATAAAATTAGAAAGATAACATCCATTTCTATATTTTAACTATTTCATATCATCCCAAAATGCTATCAATTGTATGGGTTCATGATTCTAGTAAAACTAAATCTATAATGGTGTTGCTTCATAAAATGTTCCACTAACATCATGTACAATTGTGGTATATAATTTTTTTCTCTTCCATGGATTCCACCCCAATTTATTTCTTGCACCATCTATGCCATTACTTTCAAAAACTACTTGATTCCAATACCTACCATTCAAAGCTGCAGAATTGAAAGGATCTTGTTCTTTCGGTGACTTTCCACTTAAGCTTCCCTATATTCTCGGCATAAATCCATTATGAACAAAAATATCTTAGATGATGAAAATGGAAATATTTAAATTCTATGAAATATAAAATTAATCGTATAGTAAATATCATTTATGTTATTATTTTATAACCATCCTAACACCTAATGTTATCTAAACCATCCTCTGATATCATCTATAATGACCCATCCTTATTACATTACATAATCATGAATTTTGTTCAAGTAATGTCATCCATTTAGATTGATTATATTTTAATATTTATAGTTTTAGAAAACTAATATATAATACATAAATTACATTCCACATTTAAACAATGTGGATACAAGTAAAATATTTTCAATTTCTTCCAAAATATGAAACTTTTCCAAAAAAAACAAGTTTCCTTAGAAATATATTAATTAAATTTATCTTGGATTACTTAATTGTCTTCCAAATCCTTATAAAATATGAAAAAAATTTAAAATCATGGCATGTGAAAAAAATCTCAGTACGGGAAAAAATGAATTAAATCCACAGTTCATGAATACATGTAAATGTATGAAATCATTTTCAAAAAGACATTATTTTCACCCATATATACATACTTTGTGAAAGATGAGATTTACAAAATATTTCGAAAATACAAAAAGAACATAAATAAAACCATAATGGTATATATGGAAATTAATTTCATAATATTGTAACCCTCTCAGCATCCTTAATATTTGTTACCCTCACGGTTACCATAGAATGTAAACCTCACAATTACTTTATTTTTTAACCATTACCGTTACACTTGGAGTAACCATATGTCTGAAATCCATCAAAAACATACCCTATGAATTCGTGGGAGATATAGTACCAACCCTTCATCATAAAAAATTCCCAAGAACATGAAATAAATGAAAATTTTCATAAATACATTACTTTTGAATTTTGTAAAATAGAATATTAAAAGAGGATTTTAAAAGATAAGCCCCATACTAGTGTCACATAATAGAATAAAAAATTAATATAGTGGAAGGAATATGTATATAAAATTTAAATACATATTATTCTATATAATATAAAATAAATTCATCACACAAATAACATTAATTTCACATAATCAAGGAAGTAGAATGATAACCCATAGAATGGAAACAGGGTTAAGAATTCCCTTACATCGGGTTCATCTTATATGAAATTTATTTAAACCTCCTGTATACTTGTTAATAGAGTTTTATTAATATCATATAGAGGATATTCGTTTTTATAACACATTATATGATCATTTAATAATATAATTTCACCCATTAATTATTAGTATTTTGTTTCTTCCAATGTTCAGGGTTCTTTCATTACATGATTTCCATGGCTGTTTTATATTTGATTTTCTTGTTGTATGGAAATGAAATTATAGAAGTGGAATGAGATGGAATTAATATGTATCCAAAATATTAATTGATTCCATAAATCATTTTGGTTATATGACATGTGGATTATTCATTAGATAAATCTTTAATGATATCTGTTTAGATCATTTCGACGGTTCTTTAATAATCATGAACTAAATTCAAAATATAACATGTTAATTATTAAATATGTTAACTACAACATATAAAATATGATATATAATACAATTTAAAATATATTTAAACCATTAAAATGTTTTTATAACTAGTTTTTATGAAATTAATTGAAATTTAAGATACATCATCCACGATGTCGCTAAATCGACACATCACATATTATGTTTCTTATTTTTAGAATTAGAGGAAGTGAAGATGTAAATTCATGATGATTTTTTCCATAAAAAGGATAAAAATAAATAGTATATATAATAATGGAGCTTTCATTCCTATTAGATAATTTTTAGGAAAAGAATGTATGAGAAAATAAATGAATTGAAATGAAAACACATGAAAATGTAGGAGGACCATTACCTCTTGATCTCTTTTCCTTGATATCCTCTTAAACTCCCTTGGTGTTGGCCTTTTGGTGAGACCAATGGTTAATAGACGTGGGGGAGGTCATTGGGAAGGGTATATTTCCTCATTTATATGACTCCCAAAGAATTATACATGTGAGAGGAAGAGGTGGTGATGGTGGTATTAATAACGTAGGAGATGAGGGTTTTACATTATTTGAATAATTAGTTTAATAGTTTTTATAAAGACTTTGAATATTCATGATTCATGTGATCCAAAAAAGTAATAAATTCATGTAGTTCAAACCAATATCCATTTACATCATCCATGAATAAAGCATGATTCATAAATTGATTTATTTAGCATATTATATTAATTAAAAGATTTCATTATTCACAAAAAATTCACGTGTTTCAGGAAAATACAAAAAATTCACCATCACCATTTATTGTTATGTAGAATTCAATAATGAACTCCTTATTTTAAAAATATTTTTATAAATATGATTTAATTTATCTTTAAATAAAATCAGAATTTATACGAAAAAGTACAATTTTAAAACTATAACTGATTTTAAATTACCGTGAAAAATTTATCAATATATCATTATCTTATTATATTATGAAAAATAATAATAATAATATTATATACTATTAAGAAGGATAATATTACAATTTAAACTAATATTCACAATAATATGTTACTATTCACTAAAAACAATCTTGTTCTATTAGACTCTGAATACCATACTGATCAGAACCGTAGATGTTTTTTTCTCAAATGTCAAATCATAGATATAGAAAAATTATGTGTTATAGATAGTTTATATCTATCTCCTTAAAAAAGATACATTATGAATAGGCTTAGTGTTTCATGAATTTCATTAATTTTATTTATAATACCATGGGGTGTTACATATTTTCCCAAATATTAACACTCAAAAATATTAATAAACCATTGATAAATAAAAACAAACATGACTTATTTTGCGAAATGATAAATTTTGGATTGACATAACATAAATATGTACACCATGACTCTAGGGGTTGAACATGTACTTCATTCCGAACTCATGTAATATCTCATAACCATTTAAAATGTATCAATATCTCCATTAGAACTTCACAAAATAAAATTGTTTTAAATGTCTTCATTCATCAAATCATTATTCATAAATCTCATGAATATGTGAGGGGGATTTCTATTGTTTAATAAACTTGTAAAGATAAAATAGTTTAAAAATATGAATTTCTATATAGAAATATGGTTGAGACGATTTCTAAACAATAAAAAATAAATAAATAATATTAATCATTCGTTTAGATTGAAGTAGTACATTTAATTAATTAATTTCCTATTAATTATTGGTCAGTCAACGATCTAGATTAGACAAAATGGAATTTAAATGATTAATATAGTTAAAATTTAATAAATGTTACATTATGGATTCTATAATATATTATAATCACAATCATCTGATTATAAATTAAAAAATACGTGGTGGATGGTCTCAAAAAATATTTAATTTCATTACTTAAAATATAATTTTTTAGAATTCTTTAAAACAATTCTAGCCAATACCTAACTAAAAACCATTAAGAACTGGTTTTAATCATTTCATCCATGGTCTGACCTATATTGGTCCTAATTACACTAGAGGAAGTCCCTTATGTGACATTTTAATATAAAATGGAGGAGGAGGGAATAATTTATAACACACACGTTTCCAATGGAAATTCTGTTTTGTTAATAACTCATTCTACTGCCCCATTTAAAGGATAAAACTATTTATTTTAATAGGGGATGCTTGAACCATTCCCATAATGTGATTCTTTTGGGTTATGTTAGATGATAATTTTGAAAAATTATTTTTTAATTATTTTTTTCTTTATATTTTTTTAGTTCATAAGGAATACACATTCTGTTTTCTGTATAGAAAAAAAATCCACAAACATGTCAGTTTTGGGACTTCATAAAAAATAAGGTTCTAACCACCAACATCGAGAAGGAACGTTAATAATAACATAAATATGTCACTACCCATAGAATTTGGTAAAATAAATTATTTTTCATCAAAATCAACCTAAAAAAATCTATATATGGATCATCAAAAGGAAATATATAAGGAATATTATTTCGTATTGAATCAATGTCTATGAGAATGGTACAAAAATAAATACATTTTCTAAGATTTCATTAATATTTATTTTAATCATTATTAAAAAAAATGATGTTTCTAAAACAACAATTTTTTTACAGTGGACAAGGAGATAGGTGATGGGCTAGAGTTTTCAATTTTTCATTACTACCTTTATGTATAAATATTTTTTCTAGTGATGAGTTTCCTAGGAGGAAACCAAAGTATCTTGCATGAATGGTTTATGAGAAAATTTAAATATAAAAATGAAATCATAGTATTTGACTATTTGATCAAGAACCGTACCCCACATATGATCACTACTATAAGAAACTCATGTCATATCCCAATAGATATTCCACATAGGCTATAGAATCCCATAGGTACATCGATCATCTATATATTGTTGATAGTTTTGGGAATCGAAAAATCCATCAATGTCTTGATGATCACCAATACATCAATTCCTAAATCTGAAATCACTATGTAATTTTTGTTTATTAAGAGACCACATTCGCTATATAGTATGTGGGAGTTATTGTAAAGACCCAACACCAGTTTCTCGGAGATGGTTCCATATTTGATTACATTGGAATATAAACAAGGAATATGAATCCCAAAATACTGGGTGGTTTACTATAATTGGAATCAATATTCATACATAAGATAGACAAACAACATTAAAGGAAATACAACATAGAAAATCCTTAGACATCATCCATAAATCCTAGGTTTATTTTAGAATTTATTCACAATAAAATTCATCATGTCCTAAGAAAATGAAAAATAAAAAAATAGTGAGGACAAATTCTATGTAAGGGTATGATATACTGTGCATGATATATAAACATAAGGCAAGTTTAAAAACTAAAACATACGCCTTTAACCAAAACATGAACACATTATGGCGGGAATAAGAGCTAAGTATGTGATGCCATAATAAAACATAATCATTGGTATTCTACATGTAGAACAACCACGTGAACCATAAATAATATTTTCATAAAGAGGTAATTTATAATGAAGGCCAAAATCACCATACTGTCAAGGCTTCATGCCAAGACCATAAATAATCATTTTGTCAAGGCCTTGTGCCAAGACCATAGTTTGTCTCACGAGACCTACTGATGAACCGATGGTATATTGCATGCCCCAAATCACACATATAATTTCCAATTAATTTATCTTATTAATGGGGATAAACATAAAAAAAATTAATATTTAAACAAATATATGAACTTTAAATATCTTTCCCCAAACATTAAGCATAAACACTAACCATTAAAAGTAAATTGGCGAATGGTTTTAAGATTGCACATCCACTACTAAAAAAATAATAAACCATTAAATTAAATATGGTAGATGATTCCATGAAATATTAGTTCCAATAATATATAATAATCAATAGGTGTGTTGAAATAGATGAAGATGCTCTTATAAAATCATTGAGTAATTCATGAGAGAAATACATTTTTAGTTTGAAAAAGAAGAGATTTTATGGAAAATATTTTTTTAAAACAATAAGTGAAGAAGAATAGTATTTTAATAATTAAATGGAATATTTTATAAAGATAATGGTTTCCAAAAAAAATATTATAGGGTTCCCTGGAAAATATGTAAGAATTTGAGAACATCCATTGAATCAGGCCTGTATTATGGAAGCAATTTTGACTATTCCTTTTAAAACATGTAACTGTCCATAAATTAAGGAAAGATTACGGAGGGTGTAAATATATATACCATTAAAATAGAATTTATTAGGAATAAAAAATAATACATAATAATTTCAGTGAGTTAGTTAGAAAATTAATGTAACCCGAATGAAAATGGAAGTTCGGGTGGAAAACCCATACTATAAGTCCGAATGTGTTCCGCTCTTGAAACTAAGGGCCTAGAATATGAAGTTAGACTTATTAAAAACTTATATTAGAACCTTATATACATTTATTTAGTTTATAATAATTCTTTTTAATTTTTTTGTTCTTATTGATAAGTTGTTATATAGAATTTCGTTGTTCTAGAGTGTTTGTTTTTATTGATTTTTCATAATCAGTTATCGTGTTTTTATGTAATGTAATTCATGTGTAATGGTTGTAAATAAACACAAATAAAATTACATATTATATAAAAATGTCCATAATTTTTAATGTTCATTTTTAAAAAAAATATATTTGGAAATAGGATGAATCATAAGAGAATTATTAATGGCATTCACATATATATTTTATATGTATTTTTATTATTTGGAACTAGTTTGGTAATTTTATTTAATAATATATTTTTATAAGGGTTCCAGAATATTAATTGGGTTATAATACATATATTATAGTCACCTTCAACCATAAAAATGATTTCATGACTAGTAATGATGAATAATTGGAAGAACAAAACTCTGTCAACCACGAAGGATATAAATTTTAACCGAATGGACATTGATTTATTTTATAAAAATAATAAGGAGTGAGTAAGAATATTGATGATGTTTCATCCATTCACATGATATACATATATTATATGGATGGTAAATTAGTAATCCTAGTCATTTGGATAGAGGAGGTGAGGAGACAAAAATAAAACATAGGTACATGAAAAGAAAAGAAAAGTCGAGAGATCCCTTATTAAAATTTGGCAGCCTAACGGTGTCACATTAAATTTCTTAAAATTAATTGACAAGAGAAAAAGGGAATCTCATCATATGGAAATAATATTTAATGTATTAGGAATGAAAAATATCCAACCTCAACATATGAGAATGGAAAATCAAATAGATAACAAAAAATAAGTGTTGACTAAAAGGAGTGGGTGAAAGGTTCCCATTCCTTGTAGAATAACTCATAGAACGTCATGGACAAGATCTTGGGGGATTAATTAATCCTTGTGAGGACTTATAGAGAGGTAAAAACCCTAGATAATCGAGGATGATGGATTTTAAATTAATGATAATGAATGTATGATTATGTATTTATAGTAAAAGTGGAATAATTTTTTAATAGATTAAAAAGATACCTTATTAGTGGTTTTTTAAAAACCATGGCCTTTCCCTTGGTATTTTCCCATGGTATTAGCCACTAGGGACACATAATACCTTATTTTACTGTAATAAAGCCAACCATATTGTTTTATCAATTATTACATCATTTTGATGTCATTAAATATACCAAAAGTCAAAAATCTATTTTTACTATTCACAAAAAATCCAGTATTTTAAAAAAATACCAAAAATTCACCCATACCTTTTTCAGACATGAAAAATTCATAAATGAACTCAATTTTTCAAACATAATTTTCTAAATGGTATTAATATAATATTTATATAAATTAATAGTAAATTAGAAAAATAAAAATTCAAAAGCTATAATTAGTTTTATATCACATTGAAAAATTAATTAAGATATAATTATCTTATTACCTAAAGAAAATAATGTAATATCATTATTGAATATTCTTAAGAGGAATATAACTATTCATATTACTATTCATATGTTTATGTTACTATTTAATAAAAATCAAGTTTATTCTCTTAGACTCAAAATATCTTACTGGTCAGAAATCAAGATGATCATTTTTCAAAATTCAAAACATAGTAGAGGAAACATTTTGTTTAATGCCGAGAATATAAAATGTATATCAATAATTATTTTCAAAAACATGGGGTGTTACATTCTCCCCACCTTAAAAAATTTCATCCTCCAAATTTGAAAAATGATACCTAAAATTCGTCGGGTATATCTTCAACATAAGATCCTCAGGCTCCCATGTAACTTCCTCTTCATATAGTTACTCCAAAGAACCATTACCAGAAGAGTTTCCTGATTTCTCCATACTTGTTCTTTGGTATAATGAATCATCATAAGAACATTACAATAAGACAGATTATTCCAAAGTTATATTTAATTATAGGTGAGTACATGTGTTGGGTTTGGTATGAATTTCCTTGACACTGAAACATGGTGCAAATTGTGAGCTTTGGAGAGACATGGCAGCATGTATAATTTTTAAGATACAACTCCAACTTGATCCAAAATACCAAAAGGTTCGATGTACCTGTGACATAATTCTCCCTTCTTATCAAATTTTATTGTACCCTTCCATGGATATAAATTTAATAAAACATGATATACTTCTTGAAACTAAAAATACTTACATGAGTTATTAATACAGCTCTTTTCCCTACATTGATCTGTTTCAATATGGGTTTTGATAATATTTAGATTTTCCCATGTTTCCACAACATGTTCAGGGCCTATGATATTTCCCTCACCAAAATCATCCCAGCAAGTTAGTGTATGACATCTCTTTCCATATAACGCTTCATATGGTGCCATCTGAATACTTGAATTAAAGATATTGTTTTAGGAACATTCATCAAATGCAAATAATGAACCCATATAACTTTAACATAATGTAAAAAATTCCTCAACATGTCATCCAATGCTTGAATATTCTGTTCTAAATGTCTATCAGTTTGTGGGTGGTAGGCAGTTCTAAATCAAATATCATTATCAAGGGACTTCTGATGGCTTTTCATGAATTGTGATGTCAATTGCTAATAATGATTTGAAACAATTTAAAAAGGTACATCATGATTTCTTTAAACATTGTAAATATATAGTCTTGATAAACGTTCATGTGATAAATCTTCTCTTATAGAAAAAAATTTCTAATTTTGTAAGACATTCAACAATGACCAATACCACATCATTCATTCTTGGAGTCTTTGGTAGCTCCATGGAAAAGTCCATTTTAATATCATTAAATTTACACATAGTAATAAGAAGGGTTACCATGTCTAATTCAAGAAGTTGTCTTCCAGTATTCACCTATTGACAAACCAATAATCTAGAAACATAATCAGAAATCTCCCTCTTCATGTTTTCCCACCAAAAATGTTCATTTAGATATCTATACATCTTTGTGATACAAGGGTGTATAAGGAAATTAGATCTATGAGCATCATCAAATAGTTACCTTTTTAGATCAAGAATAGTAGGATCAAAAATCATATTTCGGAATTTCAAAATTCCACCTTCATACACGAAATCAATCAATATCCCATCATTTTAAATTTAATTTTCGTTGAAACTCCTCATCATCATCCTGAGAACATTTTATGCTTTCATGTAAAGAAGGATAGGAAACCATTTGAAAAAATTGTGATGTGTTACGTTCCTTGATAATCGCATATCCATCTTTAATAGATCCATGAACAAATGATCACTTTCAACTCTCATCTTGTATGGAATTCCATAGTCCTTTCTACTCACAGCTTTTGATACTTTATTTTCCATCCCCGGGTGGTAGTGTATTGTGAAATCGTAATATTTGATTAGCTCAATCCATATTTTTTGTCTCATTTCGATTTCATTCTGTCAAAATAAATATTTCAAAATAGTATGATATTTTTATATCTCACATTTTCTCCATAGAGATAATGTCTCAAAATCATCGGAGAAAATATTACCACCCCTAACTCAAGTTCATTATTTGGATAATTTTGTTCATAAATTTTAGCTTCATAGATGCATTTTCAATCACTAGACCATTCTGCATAAGGAAACAACCAATTCCTTTCTTTGATCCATCGATATAGATAACAAACCCATCATTCCTTGATGATAGGGTTTGGATCGGTGCATTCACTAAACTCCTCTTCAATTAGTTAAAACATTATTCACATTCTTTTATCCATATGACATTAACCCCTTTTCGTGCGAGCTTGTTAATTGGGTTGGATAAACGGGTGAAGTACTCAATGAAATGCCAATAATAACCTGATAACCCAATCAAACTATGTACCACAGTTATGTTTGTTCTTGTAGTTCATTCTTGCACAGACTGTTTCTTTGTAGGATCTAAAGATATTACAACCTCAAATACAATGTGGCCCATAAAAGAAACTATTTGGAGCCAAAAATCACACATTCTAAACTTTCAATGTAATATAAATCTTATATGAGTCATCATAATAGTGTGCATGTGATTTTCATGATCTTCATAGATTTTAGAGTATAACCAGCTATCATCAATAAACACCACTAAAATATCATCAAGATATTCCATGAAAACTCTTCTCATCATATCCATGAATACACATGGTGCATTTGTAAGACCAAAAGGAAATACTATAAACTCATAATGATAGTACCTAGTCTGGAATGCTATTTTTGGAATGTCTTCCTTCCTATAAAGAAACTGATGATATCCAGATCGAAGATCAATCTTCAAAAAATATTGGGATCCATGAATTGGATCAAATAAATCATCAATTAATGGTAGATGATACTTATTCTTTATTGTATTAGAATTTATTTCCCTGTAATCAATCTACATCCTCATAGACCCATCAGTCTTCCTAACAAAAATAAAAGGTTATCCCCCTAGAAAAACAATACGGAAAATAAATCTGTTATCACTCAATTCCTCTTGTTGTTTCTTTAGATTAAATAACTACATAGTGGTCACTCTATAAGGGGTCTTGGATATGGGACTTAAACAACGAATCATGTCAATGTAAAACTCAATTTTTTTTTATTTTCGAGGATGTCCAGGTAAATCCTCTAGAAAGATACCAACATATTATTTCACAACAAGCACATTTTCAATCTGATTTTTTTCATCTCCCATAGATATTGGGTTAACTTTATCTCCAATAATTTAATTTAATATATCTATTGAATTTGGATATAGTTGAGAATCATATGGTGATGTTTCTTTCATAATGATAATGGATTCCACACCAATCCCAAAAATAGTATCTTCCTTAATCATACAATAAATCTCCGCATAATAATTTGACTGAAAATTAATAAAATGAATCATATCAAATTCATTAATTTGTATGATGATAAGGTCACCAAAAAAATCATTTCTGTGTCATGAGGGAGACTAACAGAAAGGGCTTTGTTGCAATGAAACATCCACTATGGGTTTTGATAGATATCATCATTATTAAATGAAATTTGAAATATATAATATTCATAAAAAATTGTGAAGATATAGATGAATGCAATGATCTAGAATCAAATAAATCATTGGATAAGTTTGATGAAACGATCAATGTACCAACCACCACTTCATTAGGAACATAGACTTCCACAGTTGTGACCACATAAGGTTTTCCTTTCTCGCTTTTCCTTTTTATGGAATATTTCCTAGACCCTACATACATTCATGTGCATAATGTACCATCTCCCAGAAATTGTAGCATTAAACATTGGTATTTTCTTTCTTCCCCATAAAATAATGAGATTTGTGGCATTTTTCTCCAAACTTCTAACAGAATTCCATTCCCTTCAGGAAAGTCACTAGGTGTTTCATCCCACAATTACAGAAGGTTTGAAATTACACTATTCCATTCTTCCCCATTTACCTATTTCCTTTTCAAGAGTTTTTAGCATCCATCTACATTTCTTTTTTTTCCTATAAAGTCAGAGGACTTAGAAAATTTCCTTTATATCTTGATAAAACTTGAGATTATATCTTCATATGATGAGAAACATTGGGATAATAGATCCCTTCATAAGAATGGTTTTAAACCACAAATGAATCGATCAATTATTCTCCTTGGTTATGTATGTAGTATGTATCATTCCTTCCAAGCCTCATAATGTTGGTTCATACTTCGAAACATTTTCATCCTCCTTATTACACAAATTCTAGAATTTCCTCTCTATATCTACTCGCTGTTCATGAGGGAAATATTTTTATAGGAATATTTCCTTAAAATATCCCCATTCGAACTCTTCTATTTCGTCCTCCTCCATTGGGTTTTGGATTATTGACCACCACTGATCCACATCTCCCGATAGAAGACACACATCCATGATGGACATCCCTCATTCATTAAATACCAATGTGTGGAATATCATCTCTATGAAACTTATCCACTACTCAAATACAAATGGGTTTGTAGCCCCATTGAACGATGGAGGTTGTTTCCATATAAATAGATCTAACATAGTTCCTACACAGGGTGGATCCGGATTCCCCATATTGGTAAGGTTATTATTCATAAACAATGTAATTTTTACCAGTATATTTATACATTTCTCATCACCAGTCACACCAACATATCCAAAATCATTATCTTGTATCGATGGGAAATACCTATAGGGGACATGCATTTTCGTGCGTTTTCCATTCCTTCCACCAAGCTCCATTTCTAAAAAATGGAATACACTATATTAGGGTATGAATCATAATCTATAATCTCAATGTATAATAATACTTAGCATAAATTTTAATTATATGCATAGCTAATATCATAATCATAATCATAGTATATTTCAAGAAAAATAAAAATTTAAATACCTCATAATGTCTTATAAAATTTTTTTGAATTATCCTAAGAATATCCCCCCGAGAGTGTCAATTCTAAGAATGCATCAATGCATGTTATAATGTACCGAGATAACCTAGGTCCAGTCTGAAACACATTTTTAGAGTTTTCACTCCTAGGTACATATGTTCCCGAGCTACCTCTACATGATTGTATCCAGACAAGAATGAAATTGCTAGAAAGATCCACATCATCTATTCCTTACCAAAATACCATGATGTTCTTGTATCCTTATCCTCAAATACTATCTTAGGGATTTATTCCCCAATCTACATTTTCTAATCTAGTTTCCATGTTTTCTACTAAATATTATTTGATACCAATTGTAAGGTGCCGAACCCAGCTTCCCGGTGCCAGTTCCTTATTTGATTACATTAGGATATAAATAAGGAATATTCATCCCAAAGGACCATGTGGTTTAGTATTATTGGAAACAATATTAACACATAAGTTCAACATACAACCTGAAAGGAAATACCACAGAGAAACTCCTTATACAACATCCATTGCTCCTAGGATATATCAACATGACATTCATACTAATCATCTTCTTGTCTACAGAAAATAAAAATTAAGAAAGTGGTGAGATCAAACACTCAGTAAGGGTATTCAATATAGTGGAAGATATATAAACATTATGATAGTTTAATAACATAAAACATGTGCCTCTAACAAAAACATGAACACATTATTGTAGGACTATTTTTAGAGTAAGTGATTCAATAATAAATCATTATAATGTGTATTCTACTACTCAAATAACCACGTGAACCATAAATACTATTTTCGTAATGATGGAATTCATAATGTGGGAAAACATAACCATACCATTAAGGCCTCGTGCCAAGGCCATAAATAATCATTTTTTCAAGACCTTGTGCTAAGACCGTAGCTTGTCTCATTAGATCTACCGATGCACCGAGGAGCTATAGCTGGCCACACCCAACACATACTATGTCCATTTCATTTTTCATATGAATGGGGAAAATAATAATCAATATATGCATTAATATTTAAACTAATATATGAAATGTAAATAGCTTTCCCAAAACACTATGCATATACACTGAACATTTGAATTAAATCAGTGAATGGTTTTATGATAGAACATCCATAGAAATAATAATCATAAAAATTTAAGTTAAATATGGTAGATGATTCCAAGAAATATTAGTCCCACGAATACATATCAATCTAAATTATTGTTGAAATAGATGGTGATACTCTTATTAAATAATTGAGTATTTCTTATGATAAAAACTCTATTACTTTGAAAAGAAGAGTTATTTTGGAAAAAGAAATGTATAGTACTGGAAGTGAAGTAGGATAGTAATTTAAAAATAAAAGTAGTTATTTTATGTATATAATGTTTTCGAAAAAATAAATTATAGTGTTACATTGAAAATGGGTAAAAAATTAAGAACTTCATTTGGACGAGACTTGCATTTTGGAAAAATAATTTAAACATCCATTTAAAACGTGAAACTATACTTAAAATAAGGAATGATTAGGGTGGGTGTACATATAAAGACCATTAAAATATAATTTATTCGGATTAAATAATAATACATAAGAATTTCATTGAGGTAATTATATAATGAATGTAACCCGAATAAAAATGGATGTTCGGGTGGAAAACGCTTAAATCAAGTCCAAATGTGTTCCACTCTTGAACATAATGTCATGAAATATGAAGTTAGACTTATTAATAACTTATTTCAGAACATAATATATAAATATTTAGTTTATTATTGAATCGGTTTATTTTTTTTATGTTCTTATTTATATGTTTTTTGTTGAATTTTTTCATTCTAGAGTGTTTGTTTTTCTTGATTTTTCATAATTGGTTCTCTTGTTTTTAAGTAATGGAGATCATCTGGAGTGGTTTTAAATATCCATAATTTATATTATATAGTATTTATAGGCATAAATAATTGTTAATGGACATATCTATAACTTGGTTATGTGGAAATAGGTTGAATCATTAGATGATTTATTAATGGCATTCACTTAGATATTTTAGTGTTATTTTTATTATTAGGAACTACTTTGTTCATATGATTTAATAATATGTATGTATACAGGTTACTGAAAATTAAATTGGGTATAAAACATATATTATAATCTGGTTCAACCATTAAAATGGTTTCATGACCATTAATGAAGGAGAAATTTAAGAACAAAACTTCATTGACCAAGAAAATTATAAATTGGATCCTCATTGACGTTGATTTCGTTTATAAAAATAATAGTGTGGGAATAAAAGTATTGATGATGTTTCATTAATTAACATGATATAATTAATGTGAATAGGTTATAAGAGTGTTATCATGGTGATTTGGATTTAATAGTTGAGGATAGAAAATGAAAAATGATGAACATGAAAATAAAAGAAAAGTTGAGAGATCCCTTATGAATGATTGGCGGACTGACAACATCGCTAAAAATATTGTAAAATGAATTTATGAGAGAAATATGGTATATCATCATATGTACATAAAAATTAATGTAATAGAAATGAATAATATCAATACTCAAAATATGGAATTGGAAATTCAAAGAGATTATACAAAAATAAGTGTTGACTAAAAGAGGAGGGTGAACTGTTCCCTTACCTTGTAGATTAACTCCAGGAACTTGGTGGTGGGGACCATTGGGGATTAAGGACATTTTTGAGGAATTATATAGAGGTATAAACACCATATATTCTAGGAATATGGATTTATAATTAATTAAAACGAATTTATTATAGGGTATTTATATTAAAAGATAGAGATTTTTTTTAAATTGTAAAAAGACGCATCATTATTGGTTTTTGTAAACCCATTGGCTTGACAACGGTATTTTCCAATGGTATTTCCCAATTGAAAAAACTAATGTATTATTATATTGTACACAAGTCTACAAGATTTTTTATTAATTATTATATCATTATGACATCATTAAATATACTAAAACTCAAAACTTTATTTTTACTAATCACGAAAAATTCAAGTATTTTAGAAAAATCCAAAAATACACACCTACAACATTTAGAAATTTAGAATTTAAAAATGAACTCCATTTTTCAATAATAATTTTCTATATATTTATAATTTAATTTTTATATAAAATCATTGTTAATTCGAAAATTTACATTTTTAAAGGCATAATTATTTTTATATCACATTTTAGAAGTAGTTAATATCTCGTTATCATATTACATTAAGAAAATAGAATAATATAATTATTTACTATTAATAAGTGTCATATTATTATTATTATTATTATTCATAAGTGTATGTTACTATTGACCAAAAATCATTTTTGTTCTATCAGACTACAAATGATGTACTAGTCACAACTCCAGATGACCATTTTTCGAAATTCAAAAACATAGTAGAGGAAAAGATGTATTTAATGGATAGATTATAAAATTCATTTAAATAATTATTTTAAAAAATATGGTGTGTACAATTATCTAAAAGAAGCTCTCAAATTCTAGGGGATGAATAGTACCATAAATTAGAGCCTCCAATATCATAAATAGTGACATGAAAAAAACATTAAATGGATTTATAGTGATTAAATATATATTAACCCCTAAATCTGATATTAAATATGTCTAATGACCAATTAAATATTTCATAAAAATCATTTATATTATTATCTATTACATGTAATAAAATAAATATATTACAAGACCAATTTTCATCGTTATCTCAACTATCTATTCGTGTAAATATTTAAAGAATTTTTATTATTATAATCCTATTTTACTATTAATTATTTTTCTATTTATTTTTTTATAATACAACTTTATAAATAAAATTAATAAACTATTCAATAATTATTGTATACTATAATTATAATGAATTCATTTATTTGATTGTGCTCACATAAACATGGAAATAGCATGGTCCCTAGGATTAGTCCCCCTGTTTCCTATATTCCTATTCATTTGAATTGTCCATACATTTAAATATTCCATGTTGGTGTCCCTATAGGCACTTATATTGATAGTGGAGAGTTTTACTCATTGTCATGGGGTGGAGTCTAGAAATCCATTAATGCCCATATGGGGATACATAATAGTCATAGAAAAAAACCTCCTATAAAAAAATGCAATGTAATATAGTATCATTTTATATTGAAATCTCATTAAGATGGTTGTACATATGGTTTCAAAATTCATTCCAAATATATTAATCATTGAAGTTAATGGATGTAATTACACTGTTTTTATTATTTCATGGATTTAATGAAGGTACTATTATTTTCATAATTTGAGCAAAAGATATATTTTCCAATAATAATATATATATTCCATAATGGTTATTGAATAATTGTTATTCCACCAATGGTGGACCCAAACCAAGATACCTCCACAAGAAATATATGTCTTGGGTTTTACATTGAATCAAATTATATATTAAAATGATGCGCAATAATTATATTATAAATCCAGGAGACTAAGACACAAGTTAATATATTCGTACTATCAATGAAACATGAAACAAGTAGTTTTTTTATCAGTGGGACAAACTCCATGATCATATCTAGACAATATTACCATGTGTGAACTTCATGTGAGGAAGTCACTATACATATTTTCCCCTTCACCTCATCATCAATCAACATTTATGTCTTGTCAGCATGATGTTTCTAGAAACATTGAAATATATTCAAGAATAATATCAGTGTATCCTTATTATCTAATTTTAGTTTCATAATGGCTATGGCATTTTGATACAATCTATAAACTACTAAAATTACCATATAAGTAGAGTATATAGATATATTTAACTTTTTATGGTAACCGAAAAAACACACACACACACATATATATATATATATATCAATAATTTTCAATGTAATGATATAAATGTACATAAATTAGTTGCGTCTGGGGAACCCTCACAAAAAATATTATGTTAGAGGGTAATAAGCGTACAAATTTAAAAAAATTTAATTTTATGGAGATTTTATTCCATTGTGGAGGAGGTACCCACACCTAAATTTATGTTGTATAAGCATATATTGAGATAAATTCTCTATAAAACCTATTATTAATGTAACCCATTCATTTATATCATATTATGAGATTATTTAATTTGTGGGTTTGTTTTGAAGATATATTATAGATTTTCTATGTTTATTGGAGTCAATTATATATCTATATCATTATAACATGGTTATTAGAAACCGTTATCTATTTTCATAGATACACATAAGTAAGGATATGAGTTTCTAGATATTATCATGGTATTTCAGTCCAATGATAATTACCCTAGGAAAAATTGAACATTGGAGTATAGGGAAAAAATTTGGTGCATAGATTTTAAATTTTTTTGGGAAAAATTAATAGTGGTTTTTTTATGATATTGCAGGAAAATGGTTTTCTCAAGTATTCTTATAAAATGAGAAAAAAAATACATATACCTATTTGTGAGGCTATATCATGAACATGGTTAGTGAACAATTTTTCAAAAAGTGTTGATATGTTATTCGACAAGAAGATAATGACAAGAAATAATAATTTTTACTTTAATTAATGCCATGGAACCCATATTTTCCCTTTAAATCAAGGGATGAAAACTCTAACTCCACCCCAGGATCCAATGTAAATTTATATTGACCATGATTAATCTATAGAAAATAAATATTTTTTATAAATATGGATTGTTTTATATATAATTGTTTCCTCCCTTTATAAATATATCGTCTTCATCTCACTCACATCAATCATTAGTCCCTTTCCACCACATATTGCTCTATGTTACTCATTGTATATAATTAAAATATTATGTTTCATCAATTAATGGGAATATGTTTTGGGATTGGACCAATTTTTCTTTATTGTCATTTTTTGTTTCATTCATCTATTGAAATATATATGTACTCTGTCTCATTTAAACATGTCCATAACATGTTCAATATGTATATTTGAAATTTAATTCATTAAATTCAATGAAATCACAATGTTATTGCCCAAAGATAATATTTTTAGTTTATGTTATCAAGAAAATGTATTATTGGATGGTTTTTAAGAAAATACATTGATTTTAATTTTATAAAGATAGCTTTATAATTACGATGTTGTATTAGTTTATTAATTTTTTCAATGTAATTATAAATTAAAAGAATTGTTTTATTTAATAATTATTTTGAATGTGATTTTGAATGATCATTTTAGATTTTGTGGAGAAATTGAATGATAATTGTTCTAAATAACTATTGTAAAATGTGGGTGATTAATTGTCAAGAAGCACCCCTATAAATTTTATTCTCTATGCTTGAGTGTGTGTGCATGGTTACAGATTTGTGAACAAAAAATTGTATTTTCCAAATATTAATTAATGTTTTTAATATTCATCTATGTTTTCTCCCATATGATACCCAATCATGGTTTTAAATTAACTATTTAAAAATTTATCATATTATATACATATATATATTCTAATAGATATTTATCATAATTGAGTATGTGGTATGTCTTTACGAAAATCCTATAGATTTTATAATCACACCATACATAGGAACATTGGTGTGTTTTTAGAATCTAAAAACAATGAGACATGAAGGAAAAGGTGTCTTGATTTTATGTTGATGCATCCCGATACCATGTATTATAAGGTGGAGTTGGTACATGGATCTACTTTGATGATTTCAAGGGACAATTCCACTTGGTTTTAGTTTGGTATCTCTAGATGTTATTACATTCTAGAGTTTATCTATCATTTCCATTATCCTTCATATTTTGTAGGATAATTGTTTTTTAATTTTTAGTTTTATTACTTTATACCCATGAATAATGTTTTTGGTTTAAATTTTTATTTGGTGTGGCTACCTTGTTTTAAATATTATGTAAAAATCAACACCCAAATATTAATTTATTCCATATAAAATTATTTTCATCCTTTGGTTCCTTGTGGTTGTCACCGATAGTGTGTAGCCCCTCGATCTCTTCCAAATAAATTGGGAGAGATACAAGATATTACAAATTATATTAGTATTGGTTAATTATTATATAATATTTTGATTGTAAAAATGAGATAAAAATGTATAAAAATGAAATATATAACTTAAAAAAGATATAAATAACCATTTTATATAGAATATAATTTTTTCTAGTAAGTTTGGATCAATAATATTCTATGTCACCTATAGATTAATTATATTCTCATCATTGTGTGTTTATCTATTGTGTATATCATATCATGAATTATTACAAATAATTATGACATGGAAAAAATATCTCATTTTGAATTTGATAATTTATGAATATGGTTAAAATGTTTCCAATAATGTTATTTTTTATGAGAGTTCATGAAATTCATGTTACATATTGGGATTCAAAATATACTCTGAATTCAGTTTCATTTAGGTTAGTAATAATTGATGATTGGGTTTAGTTATTAAAATGGAATCAGGTTAGGCATCACAGAAACTACCAAGAAAAAGAAATAGAAAATGTGGTTGAACCTGAGCCACAAGTGAACTATAAAATTTTTCAGAGGAATCATTTTGAATTTAAAGTTGTTGATAGTGGAATTAGGAATGAAAATAATTTTCATGTAGATATCTCTGTATAGATTCATAATCATAGTAAACTATTATTTTTGGGTGATTTAGAGCTGTAAAAAGTGGTAAACTAGATAAATAAAATATATCAAATCTTCTATTTCAATGCTACATTAACTGAGATAAATTTTATGTTGGGAATTTCTATTCTAGTGGAATGTTAATTATAAATATTTGATTAGATATTCTATGATAATTTATTTATAATTATAACATAGAATGTATTCAAAAAATCATTTAACAAAAAAATTATAACCTCACACATTCAGTATTTCAAGACCAAATCATTTTTTCAATATGAATAAACGGATCATATTTTTGATATGGTATACTGATATGTTTTTGAATTATTTTTATAGAACTGAAAAATACTATTATTTAATCTTTATAGGAACCTGTATTTGAGTATATGATATGAAAATGTATTCTATCAATGATAAATTTTCATTTTATTATATATTTCATGTATTCTATAAATCATCAAAAGATTGTGGTTATATATATTTATCCAAATATATCTAGAGGATATTTTTAAATATCTAATTGAATAGATTAGAAATAAAATATGGGAAATATGTAAAATAGGGACACAAATTTCGAAAGTGGTGGAGAATATAATAATGATAAAACATGATAAGATAGAATTCCATCAAGAATCACAAGTAATCATGTTAACATTCTTTGTGGTTCAGCTGAGAACATTAAGAGATACTTATCAACCCGCCTAGAGAATATGATAACTAGAACCAGAAGTGACATCTATAGTGATATTGATATACTGATATACATTCTAGGGTTATAAATTCACCTCATGTTTCTCATAAATCCTACTAATTTTTGGGGTGATCATTTCAATTCATTTCTCAAAAATAATGAAATGGATTTCAAGGTGATTTTTGGAACACCATGTGTCCATAGTGAATGAAATATCAATTGGTATGCTATGAATATGGATGAGTATGTATAAAATAATATGGTGCTGATAAAATGATCACAATGGAACGACATATTACTTCAATGTTCTTTGGTACTGATATTTTTAATTTTTCATTTATATAATCATTTTTAAAGAAACATTCATCCCATTATTTTATTTATTCTATAGTTTTATTTCATTTGATTTTTCTTGTTTGGATGATGCGTTTAGTTTGTTATTCATCAAACACCTCTGGGTTATTGAGAGTGATAAGACATAATTTCTTCAGTGTGTCCAATTTTTTTTGATAATCCATAATATATTTTTGAAATTTATATTCAAGAGAAGGATACCAATGAATTTATTCTAGGAATGTATTAGTAGAAACCTATTAAATCCCTTATAGACTGTTATTCCATGTTGGTTAGTTTCATATACACTGATTAAATATAAAATATTTATAAGGGATATTAAAATATGAATTAAATTAGAATAGGAAATTTAGTAATAGTTTTGTGGAAGATTTCTTATTAGTCTGTGAAAATGAGTTTCATATCTCTTGATGAAACATAACATGGAATTTTTGAACCATCGTCGATTAATTTCATGGTGTATGTACATATAATTTTTTATGGATTTCCACAAAAATGATATGATGAAATTACAATTTATCTCCATCTAGGGACCAATGAAATTTCAATTAAAATTATAGGATATTTCCAATGAAAATGATGGAATTTTAATTTTAATTTCATAAATTATAATTAAAAGGGTTTATTCAATCATGTATATCACCAAGGGAAGCACAATTGATTTTTTTAGAGAAGGAATATGACATTATTAGTCTATGAGTATTCATTCATAAGACCATCCTTGATAAAATAATTAATTTATATCTTTTTCCATATTTTGTTTCATAGTTTGATAAATTGTGGTATACTATGTGGATCACTGAAATTTATTAATGAACTAGATAAAATCATCTTTAGGTTAAGAAGGAATGAATTCTAGAAATATAATCCAACACCTTCTATAGAAACTATGAGTATTTGGAAATTGATATTTTTTTTTTAAAATCACTTGTTGTGTTTTTGTAATTTTTGAATCAAATATTTTAGATTCATATTCTCTCTTTTTTGGTGGTTTTGATTAAGTATATTCCATTGTATTCATGGACTAAGAGAATTCATGACCAAAAATGGATATAATGTTGGGTAACATCTAGGAATATCTCTACAAGAATAGTCTTTTATTTCGTGATTTATAGATACAAGAGGTACATTTCCTAGGGAAGATCATCTCTGAATGTGAATTTTATGTATTCCTTGAATATATTTAACATCTTATCTATTATAAAAAGAAAATAATTTTATTGAGATGCCCAATTTTTTTTTGTATCATGATATTATTAATGCATTGTTTTTAAATTTCCTGAAAAGACATAAAAATGCTAATTTTTTGGAAATATTTTAATTTATAATGGGTTTATGATCACTAGGAATCATTATAGGATATTAAGTTTGAACTAAAATCATAATATATCCATGAAATTGAAGAGTAATTACATGACTATATATACTATTGTGAGGCATAAAATCTGAGTTGGAATTTGGTCTCATTATGAATGATAATGATATATCTAATTTCTCTATTGAGTTCTGTGTTTATATGAAACTATACCCAAAAAGTTATTAGTTATTATATATTGTTTTCCATGCTTTGTATACATGTAGACAATATTATTTTTTTGATTAATTTACTATGTTTATTTAAAATAAATTCTTGAACAGTATTTTCCCATTATGAAATTTGAACATATTAGAATAATGACTGATAGAGTATTTCATATTGACTACTAATAACTAGATATATAAACTGGGTTATTGGAATTAAATTGTGAATTCATTACATATGATAAAATATATTAACTTCCATAAATTGGATTCAGATAAATAGAATTTAATGTCATCAATATTATACGTGGATCATGATTGTGCTAGAATTATCAAGTTATTATTATTTACTGTTCTATTTCATTGTTTATTTTATTGATCAAAATGTGGATAATTATAAATATGGTCTTGAACTATTGTACATGTTGTTAAAACTAAATAGTCTAGAAACCATTGTGGGATTAATTCTAAATTATAATATAATGTTATTATTTAGTGTTTGGATTGTAGCTCTTACAAATTAACATACTCAAATTCTTAATTCCTACCTCCATTTGAAATGGGGAATTGATATTGGTATTAAAAAAATGAACATAGAATTGAGGGATAAATTTTTTTTGGTTTAATATGTATTGGAAAATGGTGGATTTTTTCATTAGATGCATCCCTATTAACTTATTAATGTGTAACACCAATGAAAATATGGTATGTTACATTAACTAGAGATTATCATATTGAAATGAGATTTTTTAGCTATTTATTTTTTCATTGGGCTAAAAAAATCGATTGGAAATGTTATCTAAATGTGTAATCATGGATAGACATATAATGTTAACTCACATCAAATTGATTCAGGAATCTAATATAGTGGAATACATATCATAAAACTATATCCATGAATTTTAAATGTATCATGGAAATCCAGTATAAAATCAATCTAAAATAGACCACCTATTTACTTTTCATTTTAGATTTACTTATAGCTAGATGTCAGAACACTGATAAAGATGACCACAATATATAACACTCAAATTGAGGGACAAGAAGAAAGATTATTCTATAAATTTCATTACATGATTATAGCTTGATATATATTTTTGGGTTTCTAATGAGAGGTGAATATACCATTAATATAGTTCTCATATAATAAGTTGTATGCGGCCTCAATATATAATGATCCCTTCAAAGAATTGTATGACTCTTATTTTAATTCTCTACACTTTTTGGTTGAAGTAGGTGAGAGATCACTTTTCAAACCTAGCATTGTTAATGAAAAAACAAATAATACTTAAATAATAATATAGGGAATTAAAATTTAATAGAGTCTTCAAAAATCATGTATAGATAATCATCATTGGTCATTTTCACTTTAGGTTAGTGATTTAGTTTTTTTATAATCTATCTAATGCATTGTCATTTTCATTTTTCTATGAAATAAAAGTTCCCTAAAAATAATATTTTAAATTTTCATATATTTGAATGAGTTTCCGATGAGGCTTATTATTTGGAATTATTTCATTACCCATTTTTTTGAAAATGAAAAAAATATAATGAAATTTCATTCTATTCTCTTACTAAATGGTATATTTTTAAAACCGCAATTCGAATCCTTATTCATTGAGTGAGAAAATTGTGATGTGTTTTTTATATTAAAAAAATATATATAATTAATAATTAAATGAAAATAAACTAATTTGAAATAAATTGAAAATAAAGATAAAGAAAATTTTGTACAATATTAATAATTATATTTTTTATTATTATAATTATTTTATTATCATCCTTATTGTGAAGTTAGTCTTATGATTTAAGAATAACCAAAGGGGTCTTCTACCCCTACCTTGCATGAAACACCCTTGTAGACCCCTACAGTGCCCCCACCTCCACGGCTCCCTTGTCTCTCATTATTTTATTTCGGATACTTTATAATTTCCCTTCATATCCTCAAGGTGAGGTACTTTACTCTTATATCATAGTTTACATTTTATGATTTAATACCTTTCATAACCCGGGGAGGTCCATACAAATTCCCAAGTTTAGGGGTTGACTGATTTTTTGTTCTCTTCCATTGATAGGTTTTGGGAAAAACATATCCTGACTTGTTGGTTCATCTTCTGACCTATTCAACTGAAGTTGATTCTTATCAAGTCATATCGATCTCCACTCATTGAATTATGTTATTTATTCACTTATTTCATAATTGTAACAGGAATTATAATTGGGTCATTAAAAAAAATTTGGTAATGGAATATTCCTTCTTTGTCTAGGTCCTTCTGTAGTGTTTCTGAGTTCTTGGTTTTATTTATATTGTGTTTGGTGGATCCATGAAAGATTTAACTCAAATATATTGTTATGTATATTTTAATATATAACACCCCTAAAAATATTTCCTTGTTGATTGGGAAATATGTACATTTTATTGAGGGGTATATATAGATTATTGTATGTGCATCCATGTGTGGAGAAGATTCAAGATAAAACGTCATGTTCAATAGTATTTGGAAATGTTGGGTCTTCTATTGAGGTAGGGTCACCTTAAATATCCCTTAAATGTAATTATTCTTTAATTAATTTACGTAGAACCTTTAATTTATGATTCTCTATGTATGATAGTTTTTATAAACTTATTTCCATTGGTATGTGGGATATGTTTCTTAATTGAACAATTGATTTATTTTACTAACAATTTCATGATTTTATTATAAAACGTATTCGGTGGAGGTGTGACTTATTCGAGCTCTAAATTATTTTTTAAATATTATTTATTTCATTGACTATTGAATTGATGTTTCTTTATGTTGGAGGTTGTGATTAGTTTATGTAATGTGTATTTTATGCCCACCATTGACATTCATAAATGGATTGGTCCACCCTTATGATGATTTTTTTATAAGAAAAAGAACCATTAATGTTAATCATGTCTTATAAAATAAATGTATTGATTTATTAATGGGAATTAGTAGTGTAGGAAATTTCCATTATTCTGATGACACATTCCAATAGACCCATTGAACCTTTTAAGTGAATTTTAAATTTTTTGGAATATTGAATGTTTTTTAAATGTAATGGATAATGAATGATATGGTTTCATATCTAAAAATGAATAAATGGTATTAAATGGAATCACCCCATGGGATGTTATGTGAATTAACTTTTTAGTATTCCTTATTAAATCATTAAAATGAAATGTAATTCCTTGGTCGATTCCCTTTTGGATAATGATATGAATGAGAGGTCACTGCCAAATGTATTAAATTATGAATATGAACATGTGTCTTAAACCCTATGCTACACATTATGATTACTACTTGGTGATATAAGTGGGTGATATATACTAAAACCATTTTTACATAAAAAAGTTATTTATATTATTTATGTTATGTGTGATCATATTGACACATCTTGGGATCGACAAAATAAATTAGACAATCCCTATTAAAATTTATTCTTTTATTTTTTTATCTATATAGAATACCATGGATCCATAGGAAATAATAAGGAGACATACAACCACCCAATTGGTGTTCTTAGAATGTATTTAAATGTGAACTAGTACAATTGACTCTTGACCCGTACCATAAATTGGATAAATAATTTTATTTTTGTCTAAATCTTTTGAATTGGAATAATAGAAAATTGTGATATTTCTTAGGGTTGAATCACATTGGATAGAATGATTATTATTTTAACATCCTTACCATATGATGATTAATTATATAGGATTCTATTTATTTTGAGGATAAATAGGGATTTGGATTACTGAAATGAATATGTTTGAATGATGATAATTTTTATTAATTCATCATTTTGTTTTATGATGATAAAGAATGTATGTTAGATACAAGGATTGTTGATTTTTCTTAAATTTCATTTTAGATTATGTGACATTGATGTTATTAACACCTAGGGGTTTGATGTTGATTTCAATGTTGAGTATTTCAAGATATGACTAAGGTTTATTGTGTATTCTTATGGTATTCCTGTTTGTTATTCCCTACTTTTAATGTGAACGTCATAGTTACATGATCCCATAGGGAAGAGTATATGGTTTTATAGTATGTTTGAGTAATCATGAATGGGGTTGATTACAAAGGGATTGGTACATGTTTTTGTACATTCTTAGGGATCAGTGAACTAGTAATGAATAGCTAATGATAGATTACATGATTATGTCAGATGGATTAGGGATAAATGTACAATCACATAATTAACTAGGGGGAGATTCTAGTTATGCATGATGGACATGTTTTGGTTATCCTATGTGTTGATGATGTATGTTTACAGTATATTATGAGTTATTTATCATCATTAGGAGATTACTACACTTATTTCGTTGACCCATCCTGATGTTGCAGGATCTAACCATAAACATAGATACCGGGAATGGTGTCGAAGTATGTATAGCCACCAGGTGTCCCTTAGGAAGTTGGGATGATTGTTGTTTATTTATTCAGAAAATACTATTTATTCTTTATGCATATACCGACTCAATGATTTATATTATATATCATGTAATGGAGTTGGATATACATTGTCGGTGTTAGACTACTAAGAATATTAACTCGCACTCAGACCAGGATCCCTTCCTTTCCGATTATATCATCATTTTTGTAGGATATAATATTCATTACTTATGATGTTCTATGTACATGGGAGCTCGAGAGCATACGACTGGGCCCTTGATCTGGATTCTCATGTAGTTGACCATTTGGATTTTATTTTAATTTATTATGTTATATTCCTTGTAAAATATTTTAACATCTAACATTACATGTATCATAAAATTGTATTGGTTTGGTCCATCTTACTTTTATTCGATTTTTTAATTCTTTTATTGGTATATATCTTCCATTTTTTATACTATTTTCTCTATGTTGTTCAATTTATTATCTGAAAATATAGTGTTCTACTCTTACATGGGGTTATAGTCACATCGATAACACAACTATAGTCCCTAAATGCTAATCAACTGTTTTGACATGAATATTCCATGTAATTTTTTTAATTATATGGGAATTTTAAGAGTCCTCAAAAAATGAAGGCACGTGATTTAGAGGCCCGGTGTTCCCTGACTGAATTTCTAAACATTTTTTTAGGTACGTTCAGTAAACGTGCAAGCAGGTTTTTGTGACTTTTTAACCACTGCTCAGAATTGAAAATTGAGGACATCGTTAAAATCATAGTGCCAGTATTCGCTTAAGGAGACATCTACCTCGACTGGAGTAGGTTGAGGGTGAAAGATTGTTTTTAACTTTTTCGTGGAAATAAAAATATAATAAAATAAACATCTATTTATTTTTGAAACCTCTCGTGTGAATGTTATGGATGTGGGGACCACGGAGCATAAAACCTCAAATTTTGAATTCTAGTGGTGGGGATCACCTGAAAACCCTTTAATTGGAGAAAAAATATCAACTCCCCTACTTTAATTATGCCAACACAATTCATTTAATTGGGCCAATTAATTATGCCAACTCCAATTGTGCCAACAGAATTATTTATATTTTTTATTGGCACCTATTTTCTTTGAGATGATTGGATGGAAAAGGAGAAGGGGAGAACATGTGGAAGATTTGATCTAATGAAAAACCCACCATTCCTCTTCAGCGAAGAACTTCTCCTCCAAATGAAGAACACCATCTCCCGCAATGAACGTTCTTTGGTGCAAAGAAAGGGGATGACACATGATCCTGGAATAGGAAGAATGTTGCAGAGGTGACAATAGTGGGAATCGTCTTCTACATTACCATTTTTATCTCATGACATATCAATGAACCTTCAAGGTTGGGTTTGATGTGTTAAGTACCCGCTTACCGTTATTGACGTTCTTCATAAAAGATCTTATTAAGCTGCTTGCTACTATTCTAGTATCATATGTGGTTCTGTTGTACTATGATCATGTATGGGTTTGACGATGTACTAGGTTCCTGTGTGGGTCTGACGAAGTACTAGGATCATGTGTGGTTCTGATAACATACTTGGATCATGACTGGGTCTGATGATGTACTAGGATCCTATGTGTTTTTGTGATTTAGGATCCTTCATGTGTCTACCTCTTAACAAAGTAAGATGATTTATTATTTACATCTAATCATCTCTACTATTATACCTATGTTATACCTGGTATGAGCTATGTCCTTACCTTTGTGGTGATACGTTGGTGGTATTCTTTTGTATGGCGTACCTGTGTGGTAATTACCTTCATGGTGATAACATGGTGGTATTCTTCTATGTGGCGTACCTGTGTGGTACATACCTTCATGGTGATATCTTTGTGGTATTTTTCAGTGTGGCATACCTATGTTGTACATTAATTCTTACTGAAACGTTTGTGGTATTCATCTGTGTGGAGTACCTATGTGGTGCCTTCCTTATTGGAAAATCCTTTGTGGTATTCATCTATGTGTCGTGCATGTGTAGTACTTACCTTCGTGGTGATACCTTTTTGGTATTATTCGGTGTGGCATACCTGTGTGGTACATACCATTGTGGTGATCCATTGGTCGTATTATACTATGTTGCGTAACTTATTGGGACTTACCTTCTTGGTGTTACCTTTTTGGTATTATTCTGTGTGATGTATCATTATGGTACTTACCTTTGTGGAGTTACCATTTTGGTATTCCGTCCTTTTTGGAATAGTTGATCTTTGGGATTTTGAGTTGTACCTTGTTTTTCCTCATGAATTAGATGGGCATGCATGATAACATCGGTATATGTATGGGCATATACCTATGTACAGTTTTCAGTTGTTTAATTGCTTTGTGGATTACCCTTTGTGGATTTCTTGAGACTTTTGAGGGTCTCGGGGTCCCTACTATGTATTGTTATACTCACCCCTGCAAGGGCTACGCCTGCACCTTGTTGTGTTTGGTGGAGATTTTGGACAACACTGACTGAGGAAGACATCACAATGATGGGACGTAGCTCGAAGATGGACATTAAACGAGTTGTACCATAGAGATGACCATTCGAGATATGTACATACCCTTTAGGTAGGATTCTTGGCAGCTGTTCACAGGAGCTATTTCAGTTTACATGTACTTTTCAGTTTTCTTATACTTTTTTCAGTTGGGCTTGTATTCTGGCCCTTTTAACTTACTGTACAAACACATTTTACAATACAGTTTACTTGATTTTTTATCTTGTTGTGTGCATGGTTGCGTGTGTTTATAGGTTATAAAGGAAATTCCTTACCAGTTTAAGTGAATATGCCTTTCGGTTCCAGTCACTAGCCCCTGGCCTATGGAAGGTGGGTTTGGGGTAGTCACATCACGGGCCCTGGGGGATGGGTCCTGAAAAATTGATATTAGAGCAGTCAGTTCTACCATAGAACATAGGACTCTGATCTTTTAATGGTAATCATGTTAAGTTTAGTGAGTGTGGTTATCAGTTTAGGGAATCTAGTGTTGGTGTGGCGGCAGACGTATCTATAAACCAGGACCCTGACATCTATTTTCCGACTCAGTGCACGAAAACACTAATTGCATTTGTGTTATGAAGAGTTTTCTTCATGATCTATTTGAGTCAGCTCACCTAGTATAACATAATGACAGTGCCACACTTGATCCTTATTTGGATGTCGTTGTATAGACATACAACTAGGATTCTCGAGAGAGTACAAGATGGCGGCCCACCGAGCGACAAGGAAATGGTGAAGGGCCCTCCTGCTATGTAGGATCCTTCTGGTGGTGTACTAGTAGAACCACCAACCATTGTGTAGAAGATACCAGTAGCTATACTTGCAGATGGTGCACACCGGTTAAGCGCGTTTCATGTGTTCCAGCACTAGAGGCCACCAAGGTTCCGAGGCGAGATAGATTTCCAGCTAGCTGAGGACTGGCAAGAGGTTTTGGCTAGAGCTTTCCACCTAGTTGAGACACCAGTAGAGAAAATAAAGATGTGGCTTCCGTACGTGGACCATTTCCTGAGATGGTACCATCTGGTAGTGTTCCCGCTGTATCAATGTATGTTGGAAAGTTGTTATGACCAACATTACCGATAGAGGACACTTGTAGGCTTAGTGCCTGACAAGTGCTTAAGCATCATATACCCCTCAAGTTCCAAGGCACACCTGAATCATAGGCAGTTAAGAACTAGTTTGAGTAGGTGTCCTAGATTCCATAAATCCAGGACACCACTACATCAGATGGTGGTCCTTGTAGAGAGCCTTCTACGTTTCTCAACAGAATGATGACAGGGAATAGGTTACCATTGTCTTGCGAAGAGGAGACTTTTTCATGGACAATAATGAGAACCTTATTTAGAGAAGGTGGTATCATTCCATAAGGACCTAAGGGATGTGAGTTCCGTAGAGATTCTACAGCTTCCGTAGGATGACATGTCGGTAGCTGAGTATTAATCGAGGCATACTGACCATATCATGTACACGGTAAATACATTATGGTTTGTGCTTCAGGGATTGATCATCCGAGCGATGTGTATTTAGGGACATCTGATCCAACACTATTTCTCTATGAATTATTTCCTATGTTAGGGTGCCAGAGGGAACCTTTGTCTATAAATTTTCATTGGATGAGCAGATACAACTAGTGAATGTTAGCAGAGGGAATGCACGAAACTAGTGCTAGTCTTAGATATGTGGATGTGTAAAATGTTTTGGGATGAGGATGTGATAGGTAATGATGAATATGAAGGGATACAGACGTGGAATCAGAGCTAGGAGATCATCATGAGCTGGTTTACATTTCTACATGTTACCAACCACCCCCTATGTGGTCCCCACCAGGAACTGGGAGCGGGAGGACATGGGAAGGGATTAGATGAATTCAGTTAAGGAGTGTGACCCCAGGGCTCTAGGAATGATTTGAGGAACGATATATGTCTACTATTTTCTATTGTATCAATAGAAATATGTACCAATCATTCCATCCTACCACAAATCATGTCCAAGTCCTAGAGTTTCTGGTTAAACTGTTGACTTTACCATCACATCTAGAGATAACTTTGGGTGGATACGTGATAATCACATATACGCTGATGGTGTGAACAGAACCTTTAGGTGAGTGTTTCATTTGGAAACTCTTGGTGGAAGCGTCGAGGCATTACGACATTAATTAGGGTATGGATTGGACTTCCACAGCTCATACTCAAATTCAAGGTATTAGGAAATATGGGTTATGGTTTATCTACAATGTCGGAATGGGTTATCCTTGGTCGGAGAAAAAAGAAAACCCAAGTAGCATAGGATCTCCTCGTGCATAGGAGGGTGTGGTCGATCACTCTTGAGGGGGCCAAACATACCCTCGTCACAGCAGGAGTTTTGAGTTTTAAGTAGAAATTGCAGAGTTCTAGGACATATTTTGAAAAGATGTTTCAAGGATTACCTCCTCGAAGGGAAGGGGGAACTTTATTTTTCTAGGTACTACCAATGATTTGTAACCAACTTCTCCAAGGTAGTGGAACCCCAGACGGAATTGATGAAGAAGTCAAATCCTTTCCTGTGAATGAAGAAGTGTTAAAAGAACTTTCAATAGCTGATACAGTGACGATTGGAATAGTTCCTTCAGGACTACGAATTTGAGATAGTATATACTTCTTAGAAGGGGCACGTGCTAGAAGAAGCACTCAACATGTGGTCTGGTCTGTAGTTGCTGAGTGAGGATACATAGTAGCTTGTCTTTCTGTAGATATTATTCATGGATAACGATGGAGAAGCTTACCACCAGTTTATGACTATAACTCCCCCAATTATTCAGAAAACTCGAGAGGCATGGATTGTGACATTGACTGTGATTCCCAACGTGCTCATATATCCTCAGGACAGTCTCTTGAATGATTATCTGAAGGTCGGGTATCATGTTATCCTTTACAATGGATTCCCCGTGATACCAGTGACGCTTCGAGAGGAGGAGTTGAGGTACATCCATAAATCTCATTTAGTGGTACATCATGATGTGATGAAGCTGTACCTGGACATCTGATATCAGTACTAATGGACATGGATGAAGGAAGCAGTTCTAGACTTAGTATCACTTGTTAGAAAGTGAAAATTTGACAGAGCATAAAGAAGTCATATGCCAATAGTAGACGGAGACCTATGGTGTTCGAGGATGGTGACGACGTCTATTTATGGGTATCGCCATGATGAGGTTCCTGATGATTTGGTTGGGTCATAAAGTTATCTACGAGGTTCATTGAAACCTTGCGGGTCTGTAGTACAGTTGGTAAGGTGGCTTACCACCAATAACATCCCCCTTAGTTTCACCGGGTGCACGAAGTCTTCCACGTATCTCAGCTGAGGAGATATCTACATGACTATTCTCAAATCATCAACCATAGCAAGCTGGACATCGATGATGGGGTGATGTTTACGGAGGTTCTAGTACAGATGTAGGATCGATAAGGGCAGGTACTTCCTCGGCGGTCAATACATCTAGTGTGCATTGGCTACTAGAACGGGAACATCTAGGAGAGAACATTAGAGAATGAGGCTCAGATACATGCTCAGAAACCCCACACGTTTTCCTAGTTTTTGTGATATGGCTTTTGGGGATGCAATGCCCTGAGGTGGGGATAATGTAAAGACCCGATAATTCCATGTAATTTTTTTAAATATTTGGGAATTTTATGAGTCCTCGGTAATTGAAAGCGCATTATTCCAAGGCTCTGGGTTCCCAGAATGAATTTATAAACTTTTTTTTCAGTTACATTCAATAAAGGTGTGAGAGTGTTTTTGTATCTTTTGAACTGGTTCTCGGAATTAAAATCATGAGGACACTGTTGATCTCGCACAACAAATATTCGCTTAAGGAGACCTATACCTAGACCGTAGTAGGTCGAGGGAAAATGAGAGTTTTTCACATTTTCATGGAAATAAAAATAAAATAATATAAAATTTTATTTTAATTCTATTGAAACCTACCATGTGAATGTTATGGAGGTGGAGACAAGCTTTCTTAAAACCTCAAATTTTGAATTATAGGGGTGGAGACCACAGAAAACCCCATTAATGGGAGAAAACATATCACTCCTCTACTTTAATTATGCCAACATAATTCATCTAATTGAGTCTATTAATTATTCAAACTCCATTCGTGCCAACAGAATTATAATTTTTTATTGGAACCTCTTTTCATTGAGAGGATTGGTTGGCAAAGGATAATAGGAGAACTTGTGGAAGATATTATTCAATGAAGAACACACACTTCCTACCCAACGAAGAACTTCTACTCCAAATGAAGAACATAATCTCCATCAATGAATGTTCTTAGGAGCCAGAATGAGGACGACGCATGAGCCCAACTTCAAAACCGTTTTGTGGTGGATATGATAGTTGGGAACCTATTCGCCTTCATTGTTTTCATCTCATGACACATAAACAAACCTTCAAGGTAGGGTTTGATATTTTGAGTACTCCCATAACATTCTTGCCGTTCTTCATACAATATTTTCTTAAGCTTCTTCCTACCAGCCTAACAAGGAGGGTGTGGGCCAAACGAACGTTGCCCAACCACTCCACAATTCCTTGATATTTTTGATGTGTTCCTCGCAATGGAATAGGGTGGTGATTGGTGGTGATGAACAACACCGGTGGGACGTAGATATGATGTCTGACACAACACTGGCCATGAAGAAGGCAATGACACGACTGCACCACCCAAAGGAAGAGAACTGTGGCGTGGGCCGCTTCAGCGATGGGCGGACCGCCGGCAGAGCCGGCCGTCAGAAAATGTGTGGAGCGCGACTGTGCCGCAAGGAGAGGATGGTTGGACATCATACTCGGTGTGGCTGCCCATGCCGCACCACGGTCACCTCTCCGCACTGCGCCTCCCCGCCACACCATGACCGCCCTGCCACAACGTGGCACCCCACCGCACTGCGGCCACCCAGGTCATGCCGCCCACTGTAGGCTAGGCCGACATCAACCCATTTTCGCTATATTGGCCATATAATGATCTTCAGGCTTCCGCTTGATGATTTTTCTGTGGAGCCAGAATCCTGGAAGTAAGATACTCCTTTTGGTATACCTCACTTGAGATTTTGATAATTTAGGTGTACAAACAGGTGGGATTGAGCACGAATCCAACCGAACCCTTGGGACTAAAAGGGTAATATCTTACATACCGAGTGCCGATTAACTAATCGTTTATTCCTTTGAGACCACTATTACGTGGTGGTCTATTGGTTTACTTATTTGGGGGAATTTGTGGCAGATTGTGTATCGACTACTGGCTTGAGGAGCAGACCCTCCTGGAGACGAGAAAACATAGTGCGAGAACACTGTAGCTGGCTGTAACTTGAGAAAGGGATCCTTCATGGGCCTATATTTGAGGATCATACTTGGATCTACTCTAGGAATTAATGTGTGGCTACGCAGGGATCCTGTGTGGGTCTATTTTACTAGGATCATGTGTTGGTCTAACAAGGTACTAGGATCTGGTGTGGGTCTGATGATGTACTAGGATACTGTGTGGGACTGATGACGTACTAGGATCCTCTGTGGGTCTGATGATGTACTAGGATCATTTGTGGGTCTGGGATTTAGAATCCTTTGTGGGTATTCCCCTTTATAGTGTAAGATGATTTAGTAGTTACATCTAATCATCTCTAAAACCGTACCTTTGTTATACCTAGTATGAGATGAGTCCTTACCTGCATGATGATACCTTGGTGGTATTATTCTATGTGGCATACATGTGTGGTACATACTTTTGTGTCGATACCAAGGTGGTCTTATTCTATGTGGAATACCTATTTTATACATACCTTCATGGTGATACCTTTGTGGTATTCTCCTGTTTGTCATAAATGTGTTGTACTTCGCTTCATGGTGAAACCATTTTGGTATTCTTCTATGTGGTGTAGCTTTGTGGTAATTTCCTTCATGGTGGAACCATTATGGTATTCTTCTATCTGGAGAACATGTGTGGTACTTAGCTTCATGCTGATACCTTTGTGATATTATTCTATCTGGTGTACCTGTGTTGTATGAACCTTCATAGAGATACCTTGGTGGTATTGTACTATGTGGCGTACCTCTGTGGTGTTACCTTTGTGGCATTCTTCTGTGTGATGAATCGTCGTGGTACTTTCCATAGTGGTGCTACCTTTGTGGAATTCCTTCCTTTGGGGAACAGTTGAGCTTTAGGCTTTTGAGTCGGACCTTGTGTTTCCTCATGAATGAGATGGGTATACATGATAACTGGGTATATGTATTGTCATATACCTATGTTGGGTTGTCAGATTTTACATGTTTGTGGATTAAATGTTGTATTTGCTACAGACGTTAGACAACCCTGACTAAGGATGGGAGAACCAAGACTGGAGGTAGCTCGGAGGTGGAAATTAGAAGATGAGTAACGCATAGACGACCATTCGAGAGATGTACCTACCCTTCAGGAAGGATCCTTAGAGGGTGTTCACTAGAGATATTTTAGTTTACATGTACTTTTCAGTTTTCATGTACATTTCAGTTGGGATTGTATTCTCTCCCATTTTACTTAATGTACAAACTCTTTTTACTAAATAGTTTACTTGTGTTCATATCTTGATGTGTATGTGGTTGTGTGTTTTTACAGGTTATAAAGGAAATTCCTTCCCGGTTATAGGGAATACGCCTTTCGGTGATAGTCGTAAGCCCCTGGCCTATGGAAGTTGGGGATGGGGTTGTCAAGGCACAGGCCCCGAGGGATGGGTCGTGACAAATTGGAATCATTGGAGATGGTTATACCATAGAACATAGGACTCTGATCATTTAATAGAAACGATTTTAATTGTACCGAGGGTGGTTATTAGTTTAGGAAATCCAGTGATGGTGCAGCTGACGACGTATCTATACACCAGGACCCTGAATTCTGATTTCCGACTCACTGTATGAAAACACTAATTGTGTGTGTGTTACGAAGTGTTTTATTTGTGATCATTTGGAGTCAGCTCACCAGGTATAACATAATAACAGTGGGGCACCTACTCCTTATAAGGATTCCACTTCGTAAACAGCCAGCTAGGATTACCAAGAGAGTACACGATGATGGCCCACTGAGCGACGAGGCTCTGGTTTAGGGCCTTCTTACTATTTTCGCTCCTTCAAGTGGTGTACCATAAGAACCACCACCCATCAAGCATCAGATAACACTTGTCTTACTAGTGTACATTGCAGGTCGACTTAGCGTGTCACACTGGTTCTAGTGCTAGAGGCCACAAAGGTTCCTGGGCGAGACATATTCCCATGCAGCTGAGGAATGGATGGAGGATGTGGCAAGAGAATCCCTCCGAGTTGAGATAGTAGTAGATCAGATAACGATGAGGCTTTGGTACATGTATTGTTTCCTGATATGGTACCTTTGGGTAGTGTGCCATCTATATCACTGCCCATTGGTCAGTAGTTACGACTAGCAGTTCCGATTATGGACACTTGTAGGCTTAGTTACTTACACATGTTTCAACATTTGATACCTTTTTGGATCTGAGGCGAGCCCAACTCAAAGGTGGCTAAGGACTTACTTGAGGAGGCGGCTGAGTTTCCATCAATCCAGGGCACCATTCGATCATATGGTGGTTCGGGTAGAGAGAATTATTTGTGGCTCAGCTGTATGATGACAGGGTTTAGGTTACCCTGATATTGCGAAGAGGTGTCTCATCCGTGGAAAAGCATGGGAACCTTCCTCATAAAAGGGGGTATATTCCCATAAAGAGCTCAGGGATGAGAGTTTCCTAGAGATTCTACAGCTCCAACAGGATGACATGTCGGTAGTAGAGTATTCATTGTGGTGTACTGACCATCCCAGGAACTCAACAAATACAATACCTTTTGTGTTTCATGGATCAGACCTCCGAGAGAGGTGTGTTTAGGGACATATGAGCCATGAATATTCCTCTATGCATTCCAACCTATGTTTGGGTTCCAGAGAACCATTGTGGTTGAATGTTCATTGGCTGAGTGGATAGAGACATTGAATGTTTGCAGAGGGAAAGTAGAAAACTGGAACCAGTTTCAGAGACTATGGCGTGTAAAATTTTTTGTGGAGAGGATGTGATCAAGACTAAAGAATCTACGGGGTTGCAGACGAGGAACAAGATCATGAAGAGAAGCATGAGGTGGTGTACATTTCGACATGTTACCAACAACCACCTGTGTGGTCCCCACCAGGATCAGGGTGCTAGAGGATAGTGGATGGGAGTAGCTCCATGCGATCAAGGAGTGCAGCCCAACAGATCTAGGAATGATTCTAGTTAAGGTTTCTGTCTACATCTTGCTTCTATATTATTCGACGTAGATAACAATCATTCCTTACTTCCACGAATCCTATCCAAGACCTAGAGTTTCCTGTTAAACCATTGACTTGACCCTCACGTCTGGAGATACCTTTGGGAGGAGAATCGATAATCACACTCATGCTGACGGTGTCAACTGAACCTTAAGGTGAATGTTTTTGTTTGATTCTCTATGTGGTAGCATTGAGGCCTTACAACATAAGTTTGGGTATGGAATGGACATCCCCAGTTCATACACCAATTGACTATATTATGGAAAACTTGATGAGGATTATCTACAATGTTGGAATTTGGTTTCCTTGGTTGAGGAAAAAAGAAAAGCTAGACTACACAGGATCATATCATGTGTTGGAGGGTGTGGCTGATCACCCTTGAGTGGGCCAGCCTTAACCTCATGGAAACAAGAGTTTTGAGTTTTCAGTAGAAATTGAATAGTTTTGGGACATCTTTTCAAAAGTTGTATCTAGGATTAACTCCTAGAAGGGAGGGGGACATTTTCTTTGGCTAGGTACCACCATAGATTTGTACCCGACTTCTTTATGGTGGTGGCACCTTGGTCGTCATTTAAGAAGAAGGGGGAGTCTTTTCCTATGGACAAAGAAGTGTCATAAAAAAATTCAAGAGTTGAGACAGTGACGATGGCCAGAGTTCCTCCAGTACTATGAAGTTGAGATAGTATATAATCAAGGGAAGGGGCACATGGTAGGAGACGCACACAGTAGGAGGTATGGTCTGCAGTTGCTGATTGAGTCGATGGAGTAGTTAGCCACGTGGTAGATATTTTTCATGGATAAATATAGAGCATCTTACCATCAGTCTATGACTTTCACTCCCCTGATTCGTCACCGAACTCGGGAGGCACAACTTGAGACATTGATAATGAGGCCCGATGTGCATGGATATCTAAAATACTATCTCCTCAATGATTTTCTGAAGGTGGGGAGCACATCATAATTTTCCAAGGATGCACCATAGTACCAGTGACTGTTCAAGTGGAGTTATTGAGAGAGATCCAAGAATCTCCTTCAATGGTACATCCCGGTGTGATGTTGATTTACCATGACCTTTGTTATCACTACCGATGCCATGGATGAAGGAAGCAGTGGCCGAGTTAGTATTACTTGTTAGAAATTAAAAACTGCATAGCGTAGACATGTGTATTATGCCGACAAGAGAGAGAGAGACCAATGGAGTTTTAGGATGGCGACTAGGTCTTTTTGCGGGTCTCACCTTGATGAGGATTGAAAATATTTGGCAGGGGCGGAAAGTTATCTCTGAGTTTCATAGGACCCTTCTTGGTCCTCAGTAGAGTTGGTGAGGTGGCAAACCACCTAGAACATCCCCCCTCAGTTGCACCAGGTTCACGACATCTTCCATATATCCTAGCTGTGAGATACGTGCATGACCCTTCTCACAGCATCGGCCATGGTGAGATGTATGTCAATGAGTTGGATAAGTTTATAGTGGTTCCAGTATATATTTACTATAGTCAGGAGCGGGTCCTTCGTGGGCAGTTGATACCTCTAGTGCACATTCACTAGCAGCACGGGAACCTCCAATAGATCACATGGGAGCGGGAGGCTCAAATACGTGCTAAGTACCCCCACTTGTTTTCCTAGTTTCTGTTATATGGATTTCGGGGATGCAAAGCCCTGAGGTGGGGAGATTGTAATGACCTAGAAATTCCATGTATTTTTTTAATTATATAGGAATTTTATGAGTCTGTGAAACTTGACTACTCATTATTACAAGGCTCGGTTTTCCCGAAATGAATTTCTGAACTTGTTTTCGAGTACATTCAGTAAACATGTGAGCATGTTTTTGTATCATTTGAACTGGTGCTCAAAATTGAAATCTTAGGACACCGTTGAACTCGCAGCGCCGGTATTCGCATAAGGACACCTTTACCTCGACCACAGTAGGTCGAGGGTGAATGATTGTTTTTCGCTTTTTGTGGAAATAATAATAAAATAAAATAAATTCTATTTTATTTCTGTTGAAACCACCCATGGAATGTTATGGAGGTGAGGACCACCAAGATTAAAACCTCCCATTTTGAATTCTTGTGGTGGGCACCATATGATCCCCCTTTAATTGGATGAAACCTGTGAACTCCCCTACTTTAAGTATGCCAAGATAATTCATTTAATTGAGGCAATTAATTATTCCATCTCCATTTGTGCCAACAGAATTATATTTTTTATTGGAACCTATTTTATTTGAGAGTATTGGTTGGAAAAGTATATGGGGAGAAGTTTTGGAAGATCTTCTCTAACTAAGAACGCCCCCTTCCTCTCCAACGAAGAACTTCTCCTCTAAACGATGAATTCCTTCTCCATCAAAGAATGTTCTTTAGAGCCAAAAAGGATTGACGACGCACGACTCTGACTTCGGAAATGTGTTGTGCAGGCGACGATCATTGGAAACCTCTTTACCTTCACCATTTCATCTCACGACACATCAACAAACCTTCAAGTTAGGGTTTGACGTTTCGAGTACTGCCTTACTGTTCATGAAAATTTTCATACATGATTTTTTTAAGCCACTTACTGCCACCATAAAGTAGGGGTGTGGGCCAAACGAACGTGTCTCGGCCTCTCTGCAAATCATTGAAGTTTTTGATGTGTTCCTCACAATGGAAGAGGGCAACGACCAGTGCCAGGGAATGGAACAGGTGGGACTCAGATAGGTGGCCGACAGACCGATGGCCGTGACGAAGGTGACGGCGCGACCATGCCGCCCGACGAATGTGTGCGGAAGCCTGTGTCGTGGAGGCTAAGGGAGGATGACCAGTTGTTCTGGACACCGGTGATGGAACGATGTGCAACCACACCACGAGGAGAGTACTACAACCCATCCGGATATCCACAGAGGACCTCCAACCCATGGTCATCCCGCCGAACAACGACCGCCCCGCTGCACTGCGGTTGCACCGCCACACTGTTGTGCCCCACCGCATCACGGCCGCCCTGCACCTCAGGCCGTCGAGCCCGGACCACCCAGTGGGATGGGTTTCACCGTGGTCTGGGTAGGTTGGACCCAATCGTATCGGACCCATACCGACTTCGACCCATTTTTGGTCTTTCAGCCATATCATGAGATAGGTGCATCCATTTGATGAACCGTCTGTGGCACTGGTAACCTTGGAGCGAGATACTACATTTGGTATATCCCACATTATATTTGGATACTGATGGGGTATGGTAGGTTTGGATTAAGTATGAATCCAACCAGGCCCTCGAAACTAAAAGGATTATAAATTAAAAACCAGGCATCTGATTGACGCACCATCTGTTTTTTTGAGGCCCCTATAACATGGAAATCCCATGGGATACATCATTGTGGGACATTGTGGTAGTTGGAGTATCTACTTGTGGCTTGAAGGGTGGACCCTCCAAGAGATGAGAAGTTTTAGTGAGGGAACCCTATAGATGGCTGTAACTTGAGAATGGGATCCTTCATGGGTCTGTATTTGAGGATTCCACATGGATCCGCTCTAGGAATCCATGTGGGACTACTCTACGATCATCTTTCTGACTTTTTTTCTAGGATCCATTGTGATTATGAAGATGTACTAGGATCCTGTGTGGGTATGAAGATGTACTAGGATCCTTTGTGGGTATGATGATATACTAGGATCCAGTATGGGTCCGATGATGTACTAGGATAATTTGTGGGTTTGTGATTCAGGATCCTTCTTGATTCTGTCTCTTTATAGAGTAAGATGATTTAGTAGTTACATCTAATCATCTCAACTAGTATAACTATGTAATACCTTTTATGCGCTGAGTCATTACCATCATGGTGATACCATGATGGTATTCTTCTATGTGGCGTACCTGTGTGGTACATACCTTCATGGTGAAACCTTTGAGGTTTTTGTTCTATGAGGACTACCTGTGTGGTACATACCTTCGCGATGATACATTTGTGGTATTCTTATGTGTGGCATACATGTGTGGTACTATCCTTCATGGTGATACCTTTGTGGTATTCTTCAGTGTGGCGTACCTATGTTGTACTTTGCATCGTGGTGAAACATTTTTGGTATTCTTCTTTGTGTCGTACCTGTGTGGTACATACCTTCATGGGGATACCTTTGTGTAATTCTTCTGTGTGGAATACCTGTGTGGAACATACCTTAGTGGTCATACCTTGGTTTTATTCTACTATGTGGCATACCTTTGTGGTACTTAACTTTGTGGCGTTACCTTTGTTGTATTCTTCTGTGTGATGTATCTTTGTGGTACATACCTTTTTGGTGTTACCTTTCTGGTATTCCATCCTTTGTGGAAGATTTGAGATTTGGGCTTTTGATTTGGACCATTTTTTTCCTCAGGAATGAGATGAGTATACATGATAACTTGGGTATATGTATTGGAATATTCCTAAGTAGGGATGTCAGATGTTTACATGCTTTGTGGATTATCCATTGTGGATTTCGTGAGACCAATTAGGGTATCAGGGTCCCTACTGAGTATCTTTATACTCACCCCTAAACGGGCTATGACCACACCTTGTTGTGTTTGGTGTAGACGACAGACAACGCTGATAGGGGATGATAGTACTAGGACTAGATGTTTCTTCGAGGTTGACATTAGACAAGGCGTACGATAGAGACGACAGTTCGAGAGTTATACCTAACCTTCAGGTAGGATCATTTTTGGGTGTTCATAGGAGCTGTTTCAGTTTACTTGTAATTTTTTGTTTTCCTGTACATTCTAGTTGGGCTTGTGTTCTGGCCCCTTTTACATAATGTACACATTATTTTTTCTATACAGTTTACCTGTGTTCTTATCTTGTTGTGTACCTAGTTGGGTGATTCTCTAGGTTATAAAGGCAATGTCTTCCCGATTTTATGGAATACTTCTTTCAGTGCATGTCGCTAACCCCTGGCCTATGGGAGGCGGGTTTGGGGTAGTCATGGAATGGGCCCCGGGGGATGAGCCTTGACAACAATAACCTTTAGCACATAGGGAGGCACGTCTGAGTCCATGTGACCTACTAGACCGTCCACCATATTAGTAGTAAGTTGGGTCATTACAATGAAAAGCAATAACATATATTACTTTAACTAATTCCTTACTATTTTAAGATGGTATACCCAATATTATAAATATGTCATTGGTTATTAAATTTTCGTTCTTGGTTTTGATCACACCACGTATATGGAATTAAAAAAGTGGCCAAGGCAAGGTTAGTTTTTATTCTGTTTGATGTTACAGTCTATATGATTTGACCTTGAGGGAATTTTATTCCTTCCACTATATATTGTTTAAATAACATATGGAATTTTATCCTTCTCCTAGTATGAAAAATGATATGTAGTTACATTCATCATATTAGTCACATAGATAATTCGCATGCCATGAATATGTCGTTCCATGTAGTTTCATAACTATGATTCTTGTTGTTTCTATTTTTTTGTTGATTTCTATGTGATATTTAATTTATTATATGCGTAGTTTTAAATATGTCATGTTATATGAATGATTGGAATTATTTCAATAATTTTTTTCCATGCTTCTATAATTTTTTCACGTTTCTCTCTATTAGTCTCTTGTAGTGACATTATTCACTTTGTTTTTGAATATGTAATTTATGGCATGAGATAAATGTAATTTTTTGTGATTGAAATGGGATCCATTTTCCAAACTGTAAAGTGTATGAGCACATTTCAGATTATTATATGGCTTACCATATGACTGGACTATTAAACTAAATCATTTTTTATTATGAAATGGTTTTAAATGAATAGATTGTGAATCATTAATTTGAAATGAAATATTTGTCCATCAAAATTATCAACTAGACACAATTAGGTGTGTTGGTTCATGATTCAAAATAAATAACACATAATGGTGGTTTCTAATATCAATGTATAATATAATATTATTCGGTTGCCTGATAATGGACTAGGATGTATTTTGGGATACCTCATAGTTTGTGGAATCTATTAAATTGGAATTATTTTGATAAATTGAAAAATTATTACTGGATGGTAAGATGTGTCTATTTATTTGAAAATTAAATTTCATAAGACTTTCCTTCTATTCCTTGATGTGTGAATTAAATTTTTAAATTTTTGATCATTTAAATGTGAATAAATGCAATTTCCTTAAAATGTAACACTAGGTGGTGTCCATTAATTAATCACTTATCAAATGGTACATTGATCTTTAATTTTTTACATTCCTTATAATGGAAACATCTGTATTTTCCATAAGTTTACTCCTTGTTTGAAATTTCGATTTTTGTAGTCATTTGATCTTAATTACATTTCTATTTGGTATAACCACGTTGTTAGTCGATGGTGTATTCATTTATAAAGGTATAGCCTATGGTATGTATCACCCATAGACATAAATTATTTGCTAAATAACATGATCATTGGGATGCTTGGTGTCATTTGGTTATCACTTTCCCTTGTATTACTCTTACATTTTTAATGAAACCTTCTTCCAAGAGGGTGTTCATGTAATTACTGTCATTTTTATGGGTTTGATCATTGATTAATGTTTTCTTTCAGCTAGTTATACTTTCCTTGAACATAGTGGGATATTTCCTACGTCTCTTGACTCTCTCTTATTCATCGGTGATGGATAGCTAAGCATGCCATCCTAATTATTAATAGTAATATGTGAAAATATGACTTTTTGTTAAATATAATATACAAACCACATGATGCTTGAATCCATAGGGAGGAAAACCTATGAATGTTATATATGGTGTTTCAATTTCTCATAAAATAATTGGGTAGTATGCAATGATATATATGGTACTTTTTGAGTGTTTAATGACATAAAAATAGGTTGTGTTCAATATGATTGTAGAGAATTGAACTATTGGATATGGTTTTGGGTCATATCTTAGGAAGAGTGACTTGGGAATAAAGAAATCATGTACTTTCCAATGCTTTGGATTTATTTCACAGAACCATATGTTTTTACATACTGGTCAATATAGTTTTCGTTTTAAGGTAAATTTTTATACGCTTCTGTTTATAGAGAATCTATACTAGCTCACTTTGGAGTGGATATTCTATCGCTTCTTTTTTATGATTTGGACACACCGATGGTAGAGATTTTCTTGTCAGATTTGTTAAATACTTGTTCTTCTGTGTAGAAGGAACAAAACAAAAGGAGACCATTAGAGAATGGACAACATTGCTTTAATTCACATGAGTCTTTTAAACATTAAATAATATCAGAACATTCATTGCAAGATGAGGTAGGTGTGTTTTTCGGTGGATAAAAACTTTGAGAATGGCCTTTTTTATCAGAGGAATTCAAAACCTATGCATTAATGATTACGGGATGCCATGACTGGTAATGGTTCGGTAATCGATAAATGAAAGTGCATCGGTAGGGGAAGTCGCGTTTCATGTAATAAATTGACTAGTAGACGTTAAACCATTTTCCATATGGAAATATTTATAATCCTTATAGTGTACTCTTTATTAATAGATCAGTATGTTCATTATTATGATGTCATATGTGACACACTAAAAGATCATTGGTCTAACACCACACTGTAGATTAAATGAAATTGGGTGGTTTAAGTGGCCTCATAGTGTTGCATGCTGAATGTGTGGTTCTAATTGTTTGTGGGATAGTCTTGATTAGACATTGGATTCTCACGTAGGTGTTTCATGGAATTACTCTTGTACAGAAGCCATTCCTTCTACATTGGCTGCTAGGACGATGCTTCTATATGGTTAATAAATGTTCTAATGTGGAAATATTGCATTTTTATCACTTACAGACTCTTATAAATGGATAATGGACTAACTTCTATTAGTTAATATAGCACCATTCATTCTAATTCAATTTTATCCTAGACATTTTTTCATCACACTGATGCTAAAATCAAGAACACTACCAAAAGACAGGTATATACATTGGTGGACATATTCATGGTGAATGAATGATACCTTGGAATACATATACATTGTTCATTTTAGAAAATGCTATCCAACTAAGAGGAGTGTCTTCTTGAAGAGTCATACAGAGCGTCTCCACTAGTTGTCTCTCTTGTTCAATGTAATGGTCATTGAAGGACCCTTCCTAGTACATCATCGTATGTGATAGGAGAGTGGTTCGGGTCATATAGAGCCTTTCATGAATAGTCAACTTGACCTATATATGTGAGGTATGGGGGAATCAACTATTTTAACCTTTCCAAAATCATTCCATGATTTTTTATATAATTATTAGTGGTAGGATTTGTAGTAAATTACAATGGTAGAGGTATTTTGGTTTATAATAGACCCATATTAAATGTTAAAGCCTAATGTGGGGAGCCCATTTGGCCAAACATTTATTGGGATAATGAAGTGATCATGTTATTCGCTAAATGGGATTAGTTAAGTGTCGTCTCGATGTTTCAGTTGGAGAACTAGTTTTTCTTAGTTGTGGTTGTGTTTAGTGTCATTTTCTTAAATTATTCTGAAAGTTGTTTTGGGTGTTTTGAAATTATAAACTAATATGTGAGAAAATATTCTTGATCCTTGTAGTTCATATGTGTTTTATGTTATTCAGGATGGCTTCTTGGGGGTGAGAATTTCTATGGTGGGGAGGTTTTAATGACCATTGCTTTTGAACAAGATGAAAAACCTTTGAAATTTAAAATTTTCTTGTTTATTGGATGGGATCGTTTTTGAAAAATAATTCAAAAGGACATTCCTATAGTGTAACACATCATTTAGTTTTTTAAAAGCATCATATTTATTTGAATTAATTCAAAAATGATATTAAATTAATTGTAAATAAATGAGAAATAATAATATATTATAATAATATTATAATAATTATTTATGATGATGATGATGATTATTATTATTAAAAATAATAGTATTATTAATGTTAGGTTTGTTTTTATGTTTAATAAGAACCAAGGGAGTCTTCTCCCCTAACTCATGTGGGAATCCCTTGGAAACCCATATAGTTTGCAACCCCCTCCCCATGGATCCTTCTTATATCTTCATTTTCTTCCAGATCCTTCAGTATTTCACTTCTAATCAACTAGGTATGGACTTATACTCACATATCCTCCTTTATCTATGAGTTTTTTTTCACTTTCATTTCCTAGTGAAGAGAAACTGAAACCCCAGGGTTTTGTGTTGAATTATTATGGTTTTCTTCCATTGAATGATTGTGATAAAGGATTCCCGAGACTCCATGGTTCATATTCTAGTAACTACCACTGATGGAAAAGTGTATTGAATCATATTGGACAACCATCATCGAGTTGGGGTATGTTTTTCCTTTATTATTCATTGTCCATTAATTAAAAATTGTGGATTTTGTAAATTTTTATTTGAACTATTTTGCCTTTGGTGCATTGGTCCTTACAATGGTGTTTTTTTGTTCATTAATTTATTTACTACAATATTGGTTCCTCCTTAACATATTTCACTCATATATATATGTATTTATATATATATATCATCCATTTACATATTCCTACTTTTGAAGGGGAATATGTAAATTGGATGAATGTATATATAGACTGATGTATTTTTGTGCATGTGTAGAGATGAATTGAGTTAAAATTTCAAGTGCTAATATATTCTTCTTGGATGGTTTTCTCGTGAGGTAGGGTCACAATTTATTCCCATTAAAATTAATTATGCATTAATATATTGTATTATCGCCTTTAATTAGTGATTTTTCATGTATGGTAGATTTTATAAATATCATTTCCTTTGGTAAATTAGATACGATGTCTAAATAAAAAAATGAATCGTTTTAATTAAAATTTCATGATTTAATAATATGACCCCTCTATCAATGTAATTCGTTCTTCATGATAAAAACTATTGTTTAAATAATATTTCATGGTTGACCTATTTAATTGGTGTTTTTTTATTCTTTATTTTATGTATATAATATGGCATGTTTTGTGTTTGACCATATATGATATTCATAAACGGATTTCTATACCCTTGGGATGAAGTTTAATAAGATAAAGTACATTTAGTGTTGATTATGTCTTCAAATATCAATATATTAATTTATTAATTGGAATTTAAATTTTAGATAACATACCTTTTTCTAATGACACATTCCATTTGTCTCGTTTACCATTGTAAGTCAATTTACAGTATTTTTGAAATTGAATGATTTTCTTTAAATGGAGGGGATAATTTATGATAGGTATTCCACATTTAAAATTAATCAAATGGTATTAAATTCATTGACCCCAAGGGATGGTATGATCATTCCATTTTTATTACATATATGAAAATACTTATAATGAAATGTAATTCCATTATCGATTTATCCTTGGCTAATGATATGCATGAGAGTCCATTTACTTATGTATTAAATTATGAACATGAACATGTGTATTATACCATATTACACACATTACTCTTACTTATTGACACCACATGTGGGTGTTATAAACTAAATCACTTTTTATATGATACAATTATTTAAATTAATTGTGATATTTCTGATCACTTCGACACATCATGGGATCGACTAAATATAATGGATAATACTTGTTAAACTAAAACATTTTTTATACCACCATTGAATACCTTGGATACATTGACATAGAGAAAGAGGCCTAAAGTAACCTATTGGGTGTGAAATCCTTAGACGCACTTGCGACAAAGACTAATTGACTCTCAACCCAACAATAAATTTGATAAATTTTTTTCTAGATTATACATTTGAATTGACATAAAAATAAATTGTTTGATTTATTATGGTTGAATCACCTTGGATATTAAGGTTAATATATTAACGACCATAGTTTTAAATGATTAAGTAAACTAATTTGATATAATAATGATGTTAATTATGAACCTTGATTAATGCAATGAATTGGTATGACATTGGGTAATTTTTATTAATTGATCAATGTGAAATAAGATTATAAATCTAAAATGTTTTATATAATGCCTTGACCCTCGTTACCAAGAGTTGGTGCATTATTACATAACATTGGCATGATCACAAAAGATCATGTCACGAATGACCGATTAGCCTAGTAGCCTTAGAAATCCTAGATACATTTATAAGATTTACATTACATTATAAAATGAAAAACAAAAACAACAGAATCTCTATAGGACACACTCATATCCCTGAGACAATCCCTGCAGGTCAGTCATAATATACTTCTTTTCATCATTGTAAAAATAAAACATAGAAAGGGGTGAGCTCATATGGTCTTTCAGGATAAAAATATAACAAAAACTTTCATAAATAATCATAACCATTAAAGGAAATGAATAAGACAAAAAAACTCCTTTTAAACATGAACATCAGTATAACATGGAAAATATAAAATCAAAAAATTCCATTTACTTATTCACATGGATATTCTACTGGTCGAATAATCACACGCAATATCAATAGCCACTTTTATAATGATTGAATGCATAATGGTAGACTTCATAACAATAGAGTTCATACCTTCTACCAATACTAGAAATAATATTTTTTCAAATAATTGTGCCAAGACAATAGTTTTGTCTCATTATACATACCGATGCATCAAGGAGCTATAACAGACTCCACCCATCACTTAATAAGTCCAATGCATTTCTCATATGAAAAGGTTTAAACATAAAAAAAAACATTTATATTAAAAATCACATATGAAATTTCAATACATTTCCACAAATCATGAATGGTGTAATAATAACACATCAATAGTCATACATATAACATAACTTTCAATAAAGTATGGATGTTTTGTATCATAATAAATCAACTTCAAATAAGAATAAATTCTATCAATGGATATTGACATAGATGTAATCAAATAATTGTTTAGAGAAATATAACTTTCTATTATTAAATCCTTTTAAAGACATATAATTATAAAAGAAACCATTTTTTAAATAAACAAATAATCATGACAGGGAAGCTTTTATGATGTTATAAGGGCGTAAAATATCCACACCTGCCGTATAAATTAAAAAAACATTCTTACCTTAATTTTGTCGAATAGGTCATAAAGTACCTTGTTTGGAAAACGACTTAAATATTCTATAAAGAAACATATAAGTTCAAAAAAGGGTATAAATTAAATTAATCCATGTCCTATTGAATAGTAAAAAATTTTTGAAATATATTTTTAAGAAACAAGGATGTGGATGATAAAGATGCCCCAGTAGGTACTCACGTATAAAACAACCTCAGATAATAAAGAGATTGTGAAATTAACCATTACCTTTAACTTTTCCTTGGTCGAAGGAAGGTTAAACTCATTCATAATGGTGAAATAATTTTTATTAAATTATACAACATCTATATACATTAATTTTATATCATATATGATCTTCTAAAACTCCTTCGTTAATGATATTTTCATAGTATCATCGTTTCAGGTCTTAACTGATTCCTTTTCCTTAATATGATTTGTTACATAAGTAATTTTTGTTATGGATAGTAAGTATCTTATTCATTTTCAGAATTTTATAATTTCTTTAAAAATTATTTTTAATCATCAGATGAAAATTATTCTTGAATGGATACGATGGTGAGTGAATCTCATCGCGTTCGTGGAGACGGTAATCTGTACATACGCACGAGCGACGATATCATTATTTTGATATTTAAATAATATATAAATCGATGGTATATCATATATACAGAATCATTATCATGTTATATTTATTATTTACATCATTTATACTCATTATTTTACCCATCCAATTGATTAACTGTTTGAATAACAAACTACACCACGACGTGGAAACGGTAATCTGTACGTACGCACATATGATAACTTCGTAATTTAGAGGATAGATAGAATAATGAATTTTTTTTTAACATTTTTATAATAACATCACAGTATATATAAGATACATGAGTTATTATTTTAGTATGGGAACAAAATAGAAAGAGGAAGTGGAAGAAGAAAAGAACATGAAAGAGGTGATGAAATATTTACCTCTTCTTCGTGTTCTTCCTTTTGATTTGATAAAATGGTATCCTTAGGATGGCGTTATGACTTAAGGAAGGCCTCTATGATAAAGAGAGGAATGTTGAGAAGTGGTTTGGGTAGGGGGTTTCTGAGTCAAATGGCTTTGAATGGGTGACATTGAGGGAAGGGGATGTTCCCTTTTATAAGAGGGGTGAGGGGAACCTTAGGAAATGATTGAAATATTATTTTGTAATAAAATCATTTTCCATTTATAATGGGTCCAAAATGATTCATCTAGAAGATAAGGTGGGGATGGGTCGAATAACACTCAACCAATTTGTTTTATATAGGCTTGGGTCATTATATTAACCTTATCTTTTATATTTAACCCTTTGTTAAATAGTTAGTCATTTACCATGTCTCTTTGTATTTTTATATTATATGCTTAATAAACATACTATAAACACTCATGAGAACCTCATGTGGTTTATTAATGTAATATATAATATTATTTAATCCCTTTGGCTGATTATTTGATTTTTAGGAATAGAATTACAATTAATAATATAATATTTTTAAAAAAACTATTTTATGACAATTCTGACATTATTTTGTATTTTGTATTTGTTAAATTCATAACAGCATTATTAATCCGAATAAAATTCATTTAATCAACTATAAAATTTCATATTAAGCTATAAAATTTTTGGAATTCATTAAAATTCTCAAATTATATATATTTGGATATATAAAATATCAATTATTTTAATCATTAATTATTAGGGTAATTACTCCATCATCATTGGGTCTTAAATAGATAGAATTATTTAATATCTAAAAATTATAATTTAAATACTATTATGTAGGAAATATATTTATCATTCTAATTAATATTTATAGTCGAATATATCTTATTTAAAAATATAAATTAAAAATGATTTAGTAAATAAACATTGATTTTAACTCTTTTTACTATTCTTTAAATAAAATATTAATAAATTTCATAATCTAATCATATTGGACCAAAGAGGAAATATTTTATTCCTAAGGGTTTTTTTTGTTTGAATTATACATAGACAATAAAATTATGACATGTTTTAGGGTAATTATTATAACATTTTTAAACTTAATTAGCCTATTTACTTTTAACTGTTGTAAATAAAAGTCATACTTTAATATTCAACAAAAAATTTCAACTTATTGAACAACATTTTAATTATTTATATTAATTGTGTTTCTTGGGTTTTTGAAATTCAACTCAGAGAAGTGGTAAAATTATGTTTTATACCGATTTTCAAATGCTCCTATGAGGTGGGTAAAAGTCTGTATAATGTTCGATAAAATTCTATATATCTAAACTTATTAAAAAATGACATCAATAAATTAAGTTGAAAATATATAGGTATTATGTATCATTTTGACCTAAAACAAATTAAAATCATATAAATAATTATTTAAATAAAAAGTTGGTTTTTACAAATAACACAGTGTTTTTTCACTATACATGAAAATTGAAAGAGTTTAGAAAAATACAAAAAATTCACCCTAAGATAAATTCAATATTTTGAATCCAATAATGAAGTCCAATTTGAATGATAAAATTTATAAAATATCAAAAAGTGGGCATTACTATTCATAATGGCTTGTTTTATTGGTTTTTTTATGTTAAAATCCCAAGTTGTGTATAACGCAAGGTATTGTATTATTCAAAGGGAAACATGTTGTGGAAGCTTGGGGTGTCACATTATCCCCTCCTTCAAATAATTTCGTCCTCGAAATTTCTAGAATATTACAACATAAAATGATCTAGGTCGTTCTTCAACATATGTTCCTTGGGTTCCCATGTTTCCCTTTCGGTATTATGGTTTCTCCATAGAACATTTACCAAAAAAGTCGTCCGGTATCTCAACACTTGCTCTCTGGTATCCAGAATCTTGACAGGCTGTTCGTAATAAAACTGATCGGGTTCCAGTTCTAATTCCTCATAGGTGGGTACATGCATTTGGTTAGACATGTATTTTCTGAACAGTGATACATGGAACACATTATGATCTATGGAGTAACATGGCAGCATTTCCAAATGGTAAGCTACAACCCCAATTAATTCCTAAATTTCAAATGTTCAAATATACCTCGGACTAAATTTATCCTTCTAAACGAATTTTGTAATTCCCTTCCATGGAGATACCTTCAAGAAAACATGATCTCCTACCAAAAATTCCAAATCATTCCTTCGGTTATCGGCATAGCTCTTCTGCCAATTTTGAGCTGCTTTGATGTGGGTTTGGATTACCTTCACATTTTCCATCATTTCTTCAACATGTTCTAAGCCTATGAGTTTTTTTTCACCATCATCATCCCAACAGGTTGGTGTGCGACATATCTTTCTATTTAACGCTTCATATGGTTCCATATGAATAATTTAATGGAAGCTATTATTATAGGAAAATTCTAGAAATGTTAAATATTGATCCCACATACCTAGAATCTAAAGTGAGAAAGGTCTCAACATGACTTCTAGGTTTTGAATAGTCCATTCTGACTGTAGATAAATTTGACGGTGGTAGGAAGGGCTCAAATGAAGTTCAGTATCTATGTCTTTCTAATGACTTTTCCAGAATCTTGATGTAAAAAGGGGATAATGGTGAAAAAAAATCATTAATGGTACTCCCGTAAGTCTTACAACTTCATTAATATATAGTATTTCTAGACTTTAATGTGGTAAACATTATCTTTTATTAATAAAATGTGTTAACTTGGTAAGACGATCAACAATGACCCATATTGAATCATTCCTTGTAGGAGTCCTTGGAAGTCCAATGACAAAGTAAATCAAAATATTATCTCATTTCCACTCAGGTAGGGGAAGATGTTTCATGATTCCTCTAGGTTGTTTCTTGCCGGCTTTCCCTTGTTGACAAACCATACATCTTGACACAAAATCAGAAATATCCCTCTTCATGTTGTCCCACCAAAATTTTTCCTTCTAATCATTATACATCATATTGCTCATGGTGTATAGAGTAATTAGAGAAATGAGAAACATCTGAAAATTCACTTTTCAGATCAGGTATATCGGGAACACAAAGTCTCATCTCAATTTTCAAAATCACGTCCTCATATATGAAGTCGATCAATATCCCATCATTCACAGCTTTTATTTTATTTTGAAACTCCTCATCATCATCCTACGAACTTTTTATCCTTTCTATTAAACATGGTTTGGAGACCATTTGAAAAAATTATTGATGTTTCACCTTCCATGATTACTCCCATATCCATTTTCACTAGATACATGAAAATAGGATCCCTTTCAAGTCTCATCTAGTTCAAAACTCCATGATCAATTTTTCTCAAAGCATCAACTACGTTATTTTCCTTCCCTGGGTGGTAGTTTATAGTGCAATCATAATCATTGAGTAGTTCAAGCCATCACATTCGTCTAATGTTGAGTTCTTTTTGTGATAAAATATAGTTCAATATCTTGTGATCAGTATAAATCTCATATTTTTTCACCAACGAAATAGTGTCTCCATATTTTTAATTTAAAGATTACAGCTTCTAACTCAAGATCATGAGTGGGATAGTTTTTCTCCTTAATTTTTAGTTTTCGTGATCCATAGTTAATAACTCTATCATTCTGCATAAGGACAAAACCAAGTCCTTTATTTGAAGAATCACTATAAAAAACAAACCCATAGTTCCCCGATTGTAGATTCAAGATAGGATCATTAACTAAACTTATCTTCAGTTCTTCAAAACATTCTTCACTTTCTTTTTTCCAAAAAATTTTAACCTCTTTATGTGTCAGCTTAGTTAATTGGTTAGAAAATCGGGAAAAATGATTAAAGAAACCCCGATAATAACCTGAAAAAACAATAAAATTGCGTACCTCGGTTATACTCATTGGTGCAAGTCATTCTTGGATTTCTCTTGTCTTATAAGGATCAACATAGATTCTACCCTTAGAGATAATATGGCCATGAAAAGAAATCTCATGAAGCCAGAATTCACATTTGTTAAACGTCCCGAATAATTCATTCCTTCTAACGGTTTTCCGAATGGTGCGCGAGTGATTTTCATTATCTTCATAGCTTTTGGAGTATACCAGGATATCATAAATAAATACTACAACAATGTCATGATGATAGTACTTGAAAACTATGTTCATTAGATTCATGAAAACATACGGCACATTAGTCAGACCAAATGAAATTACTGTAAAATCGTAATGCCCTTACCTAGTTCAAAATACTATTTTTGGAATGTCTTCATTGTTCACACATAATTGATGATATCCAGATTGTAGGTCAATCTTTGAAAAATTTTGAGCTCCATGATGTTGGTTTTATAAATCATCAATTCAAGTTAGGGGATAATTTTATTTACTGTTATATCTTTGATCACCCTTAATTCAATTTACAACCTCATAGATCTATCATTCTTTTTAACAAAAAAGTATAGGGGCTCCCCATGGATAAAAACTAGGGAGAATAAATCCATTATTACACAATTCCTCGATTTTTTCCTTTAGTTCCACTAAGTCCACAGTGGCCATTATTTAAGGGGTCTTCAATATGAGCATTGATCCTAGAATTAAATCAATGGAAAACTCAATTTCCCATTCTGGAGGATGTCTAGGAAAATCTTCTTGAAACACATCAACAAATTCTTGCACAATAGGTACGTATTCTATTTGAACATTCCATTATTCACCCATAGTTATTTCATTCAATTCATCCCCAATAATTGAATCTAGTTGAGCTACTGGGGTGGGTCTAGATAAGAATTAGAAGTTGACTTTTCTGATCTAAAGATAATGTACTACTTATCATCATCAAAAATCGTAACCACCTTCTTCTTACAATAAATTTTCGCATCATGGTGCGAAAGGAAATCCCCACCGAGAATTATATCAAATTCAACCATGGTATGATGATGAGATCAGAAGATAAATATCGTTTATATTCCTTAATAGGAACTGATTCACAAAACATATTTGCAATGAAAATTCCCTTACGAGAATTTACTAACAACTCCCTTGTTAAATCAAATTGGAAATATCTAATTTTCATAGAAAACTTTGATGATATGAAACAATGTGATGATCCAGAATCAAATAAAGCATTTTCTAAACTTGAGGAAACAATAATATTACATGCCACCACATCATTCAGAGCATCAGCCTCAGCAGTAGTGATAAAATATGCTTGGCCTTGATCCCTGGGACTTTTCGAAGAAATGTTTCATTGACTCATAGGAAATTCATTTGCATAATTCCCCATTTCTCTATAATTATTGCATTGAACATTGACAACCACTTTCTTTCCCATGCAATCACAAGTTTGGTGGCATTATTCACCTCACTTGTAACAGATTCGCATTCCCTACATGCATGTACCGATGTGTCTGTTCCCACATTTTCTAAAAAATGGTTATTCCACTTTTCCCTTCTTCCCCTTATTTCCATTTCCTGATTGTTCAGAAAATCTCTTCTTCTCTTTCGTTGCATTAAAGTCGCAAGACATATTGAATTATTTTTCTCTCTTGATATCACATGAGACAATATATTCATATGACGAGAAGGATTTTGAGACTAACGCTCGATGGAGAAATGGTTTTTAGTCATCAAAGAAATGATCAATCTTACATCTTGGGTTACATATATAATATGTATCATGCCTTTCTATCCTTGTAAAGTTAGCCTCATATATTGAGAAATTTTCATCCTCTTTTTTCCTCAGACTCAAAAATTGTCATTCCATATCAACTCGATGGTCCCGAGAAATTTATTTTTCTAAGAAAATCTCTTTAAACTCCCTCCATTCCAGACTTGACACTTCTTCATCCTCCTTTGTGTTTTGAATCAATAACCCCCATTGATCAGTATCTCTAGTGAGGCGATAAACTTCCATGACAACTTTTTCCCTTTCGCTACTCCCAAAGCATGAAATATTTTCTCTATGAATCTTATCCATTTAATAGATACAAATGTATTTGTAGTCCCATTGAATGTTGGTGGTTGTTGCCTCATGAAGCAGTCTATCATTGATCCTCTGCATTGTGGATTACTGTTCACCATACAGGTAATGTTATTATTCATATCCTGAGTAAGTTGTCCCAGTATGGTGATTAGCATATCAGCACCAGTTGCATCACCAGATCCACTATAATTATCTTGAGTAAGAGGAAAATCCTACAGGGATTACATTCTTTGATATGGTTTCAATTCCTTCAACAAGGACCCATTTCTAAACATTGACTTACACTAGATTAGTTTATGAATCACAATACATAATTCCAAACTTTTAAAACCATAAAAAAATTTAAATGTTTATGGATATAATCCAGAATCATAAAAAAAAATTCCTTAAGAATGTATATACTCAGAAACCATTCATAATGGTTTGAAAAGAAAATGAGAAATATCCTAAGCATATCCCATGGGAGTGTCGTAACCAAGAGTGCAGCAAGGCCCATTGTCGTGCACCAGTTCCCGTTCGAGTCTAGCTCAATGTGGTGATTTGGCATTTTACCCCTCGATACATCTGTGCTAGAGCCACCACTAATTGATCGTATCCAGGCAGGGATGTATTGCTTGGGAAATCCCCAAAATCTCTACATTAGCAAAATTCTAGGAAGTTCTTCTATACAAATTCTCAAAGACTATCTTAGGGTAATGTGCTCTAATCGGAGTTTATCTAACTCTAGTTTCCAATGTTTTTACTAAAAATCCTCACATACCAATTATAACGCCCCGAACCTAGTTTCCAAGAGTTTGCGAATTATTACATAACATTAGCATGCTCATTAAAGATCAAATCTCGAAACACCAATTAGTTTAGTAGCCGTGGAAATACAAGATACATTCATAAGTTTTAAATTACATTATAAAATGATACTCTACAACAACAAAAATCACCATAGGCAACACTCATATCCCTTCTAATATCCCTGAAGGCTAGTTAGAATATACTTTTTCGCATCCTAGGAAAAGTGAAACCTTGAAAGGGGTGAGCTCAAATGCTCAGTAATGATAATAATATAGCAGAAACATTCATAAATAAGAATAATCATTTAATGCAATGTATAAGACATAAACAATAGACGTTTAAACATGAAATTCATCATAGTATAGAAAATATAAAAACAAATAATTCAATTAACATACTCAAATGGATACTCTACTGGTCGAAAATTCACATGCACACTAGGTGAAAAGTGGTTTTTTTGCGATGGGGCAATTGGATGGGAGTATATACCCTCGAAAAAGGTCCGACAAACTATGTATTTTCGACGAGAGTCTTTTCCCATCCCAAATAAGAGGTTAATTGCAACGGGAATATGTGACCTGTCACAATAGATTTGCCGCAGTTTGCGGGCCAATTTGCGGGAAGGGTATTTGAGACCGGGATGCATCTCCATCGCAAATACCCTTTTAACCGCCGACTATAATTAATACAGGCAAGGGTATTTTCTACGGGCCCCGTCACAAAATCCCGGTGGCGGTAAATACTATTTTTGACGGGCAAAGCCACCTATCTCAAATATTATGTCGGTATGTGGTTTTTGCGACGGGACCCGTCGCAAATACCCTTTTAACCACCGACTGTAATTATTGCGGGCATGTGTATTTGCGACGGGGCCCCTCACCAATACCACCATTTGTGATGGGATACCCGTCGCAACTAACACATAGCAACTAATCTAACCTACATATACCCCCATACGTTTTTTCAAAATCACCCAGATCTTTCTCTCCCTTTCTCTTGGTTTTCCAGTTTTAAGGAAAAAATTTCTGTTCGTTACACTTTTTTATACGAGAGCAATTGGAAGGCACCAACACATTCAAAATATCATAGTTTAAGGTATTTATATTTTATTTTTTAATATTTATTTTATTTTATTTTATTAATGTTAATTTTTTTTATTAGTTGTAATTAAATTAGATTTAAATTGATTTTTATTAATATTTATTTTTAGTAGGAAATTGATATTGTTAGTGATAATTATAAATAATTACTATTAATTTGCAATAATTAGAGATTATTATAGATAATTATCGAAAATTTGTCATAATTAGATATAATTTGGGGTAATTAGTAATAATTAGATATAATTAGTAATAATTAGATATAATTAATAATAATTAGATATAATTAGATATAATTTGTAATTATTATATATAATTTGGTATAATTATTAATAAATTGGTATAATTAGTAATAATTATGTATAATTAGAAATAATTAGGTATAATTAGTAATAATTAGGTAGAATTAGTAATAATTATGTATAATTAGAAATAATTAGGTATAATTAGTAATAATTAGGTATAATTAGAAAAATTTAGGTATAATTAGCAATAATTAGGTATAATTAGCAATAAATAGGTATAATTAGCAATAATTTGGTATAATTAGAAATAACTTGGTATAATTAGGAATAATTAGGTATAATTAGTAACAATTAGATATAATTAGCAATAATTAGGTATAATTATCAATAATTAGGTATAATTAGCAACAATTAGGTATAATTAGCAAATAATTAGTTATAATAAACAATAATTAGGTATAATTATCAATAATTAGGTATAATTATCAGTAATTATTAATAATTAGCAATAATTCGGAATAATTACCAATAAATAAAAATAATTAGCAATAATTATGAATAATTACCAATAATTAGGAATAATTTGAAATAATTAGGAATAATTAGCAATAATTAGAAATATTTAGCAATAATTAGGAATAGTTAGCAATATTTACGAATAATTAGCAATAATTAGGAATAATTAGGAATAATTATGAATTATTAGCAATAATTTGGAATAATTAGTGATAATTAGGAAAAATTAGCTATAATTAGCAATAATTACTAATAATTAGGAATAAATTGTAATAATTAGTAATAAATTGTAATAATTAGTAATAATTAGCAATAAATTGTAATAATTGGTAATAATTATTAATAAATAGAAATAAATACAAATAATTAGGAATAAATAGGAATAATTAGAACAAAATATGAATATTTATCAATAATTATAAATAATTATCTATAATTAGTAATAATTACTAATAAATACTAATAATTAGTAATAATTACAAACAAATTCTAATAATTAGGAATAAATAGCAATAATTAGGAATAATTAGGAATAATTATCAATAATTAGCAATAATTAAGAATAATTATCAATAATTAGTAATAATTAAGAATAATTATGAATAATTAGAACTAAATAGAAATAATGAGTAATAAATATTAATAATTAGGAATAATTAGCAATAATTAGAAATAATTAGCAATAATTAAGAATAAATTTTAAAAATTAGGAATAAATAGGAATAAATAGGAATAAATTGTAATAATTAGTAATAAATTGTAATAATTAGCATTAAATAGGAAAAAATTGTAATAATTAGAAAAAATTAGGAATAATTATCAATAATTATGAATATTTAGGAATAAATGGGAATAAATTGTAATAATTATGAATAATTATGAATAATTATGAATAATTAAAACTATTTATCTATAAACAGAATTAAATAGAAATAATTACGAATAATTAGAAATAATTAGGAATAAATTGGAATAAATTGTAATAATTAGGAATAATTAGGAATAAATTAGGAATTATTATCAATAATTAGAAATAAATAGGAATAAATTGTAATAATTAGCAATAATTAGGAATAATTATGAATAATTAGAACTAATTAGAAATAATTAGAAATAATTAGAAATAATTAGAAATAATTAGGAATAATTATCAATAATTATCAATAAATAGGAATAAATTGTAATAATTAGCACAAATTAGGAATAATTTTGAATAATTAAGACTAATTAGAAATATTTAAAAATAAATAAAAATAATTAAAATTATTTAGAAATAAATAAGAATAATTACTAATAAATAAGAATAAATTTTAATAATTAACAATAAATATGCATAAATTATAATAATTAGTAATAATTAGTAATAAATAGTAATAATTAGTAATAAATAATAATAAATAGTAATAAATAGTAAATATAATTATATCTAATAATTACTAATAAAAAAATTATTTTACCAATATTTATGAAAAAATAATATTAATATTAATAAAATAATTAAAAATTTATAAAATATTAAAATTATCAATATTCACGACAAGATTTTCTCTATTCTTAACATGTTCAAATCTCAAAGGGCCACCAATTGTCAGGTCATGCGCATTAAAAATTTTGTGTTAGCCATGTCCAATGTAAACTCTATAATTGTCCTTGCTTGGTTGATCACCTTGCAAGTAGTGTTGCAATAGGACGACCCAAGTCATGCAGTTCTCATCTATAAGAATTATCTCACATGACCCTTTTCATAGACCTTTCTTCCATGAAAATTTAATGGAAATATACTTATGTCCCATCATATTATTAAGGGAGAATGATCAATGTAAAGGGGGCGAGATGATTCTTATAGACGAGAATGACATTACTTTTGTCGTCCTATTGCAAAACTACTTGTGAAGTGATCAACCATGAAACGAAAATTAAAGAGTTTACATTGGACAGGGTGACATAGACTTTTTATTGTGCATGACCTGACAATTGGCGACCCTTTGAGATTTAAACAGGTTAAGAATAGAGAAAAGCATGTTTTGAATGTTGATAATTTTAATATGTTAAATTTATTTTATTAATTTCATAATATTAATAACGTTTTTTCATAAATATTGATAATATAAATTTTTTATTAGTAATATTTAGTAAATAAAAACTGTTTGGATAATGAAGGGAATATTTGTAATCATCTCCACAATGATGATTACCAAATTTTCTTTCATCGTTCAACCAGTTTTCATTTTGCTAAGTATTTATATGTTTTGCTAAAATTGTAATAAATTGTAATAATTAGTAATAATTAGTAATTAATTGTAATAATTTGTAATAATTTGTAATAATTAGTAATAAATTGTAATAATTAGTAATAATTAGTAATAATTATTAAAATTTGTAATAATTAGTAATAATTAGAAATAATTAGAAATAATTAGTAATAATTATTAATAATTAGTAATAATTAGATAGGAACCGTTATGAATAGTTAAGAAGAAATTTAAAAAAAATTATTAAATTTTACGAACTTGGCACAATTTCCAGTGGATTGACGACACTCCTTTTGCTCGATGACTTTGATCCTTTCAACTCTCACTGACTCAAAACATTATGAAAAATGTGCTTCTACGTAGTCATATTAATTATTGTATGCATGAGATTGGATATGCATTCATAGGATCATATTTTTTATAATGTTTTCAGGCGGTGAGAGTTGGAAGAAGAAGATTCATCGAAGAAAAGGGGGCACTTTTTTCGGATGACTCATTTACTTGCATCTTTCTCACAATGAAATCACAATGAATAATCTGGTCGGAGGTAGGCATATTCATTCTCTTGCATATGAGAATGAATATGCGTACATCAGACCAGATTCTTCATTGTGATTTCTGTCTGAGAAAGATGCATGTAAATGGGCGGTCGGACAAAAGAGCTACCGTAAATCCACTGGAAATTGGGTCTCCCATTATTAATGGTAATTATTATGAAGTAGTTTTAATTATTTATATTATTTATTTGTATTGTGATTTTATAATTTCAAATTATTCAAACACAATGATGATTTTATATTTTATGAAGAAAAATATGGAACATGGAAGTCGACATCAGTTAATATTAGAAGACCTCGCTTGGATAAATCAGCACAAAAGTCCAAATGGATCTGGTTTAAATCCTGTATATATTGAGGGTGTTGAATCTTTCTTAGAATTTGTATCATCAAAACCAGAATATGTTTCAGAAGGCACAATTAACTGTACTTGTAAAAAATGAGCTTTGAGAATGTTTGACACAGTTGACAAGGTTGGGGGACATCTCTTATGGTTTGGTTTTCAACCAGATATGGTTTTTTGGTATCAACATAGTGAACGCAGTTCCATATAAGATCCTAATAACTTGATTCTATATCCATAATGGTTTCAAAATTTAGTACATGATGTTGCAGGTCCATTTGTGCAACAAACTGAAACTCACGATGATTTTGATTTATCTCCTGAGTTAGCACCATACGAATTCTATGAGTTGTTGAGGTCTTCTAAGGATTCATTATATCATGGTTAAAATATAATAAAATTAGTAGCGGTTGCAAAATTTATTGCTATTAAATCAGATAATGCAATGTCAATCAACTGTTTTGATCAGATATTTTCTTTGGTTAAAACACTGTTACCTAAAAGAAATGTGTTGCCAGCAAATTACTATGAGAGCAAGAGGCCAGTTCATAATCTGGGACTTAGTTATCGGAACATTCATGCATGTCCAAATGACTTCATCTTATATTCTGTAAAAAATGGGATATTGGATTGTTTTCCCACATGTGGACAATCGATGTATAATGAAGCTCAACAAGGGATGTCTTGATCGATTCCACGAAAATAGTTGAGATATTTCCCCCTTACTCCTAGGTTGCAGTGTTAATTTATGTCTCAGAATATAGTGTCAAGGATGTCATGGAACAAAACCATGTTTCAACTGATAGAATCTTGAATCATCCATATGATGGTGATTCATTGAAACATTTTTCCCTTCTGCGTCCGTCTTTTCCTATAGAAGCCCGAAATGTGCAATTGGTTCTTTCTACTAACCGTTTCTGTCTGTTTGGTTCTTATGGTAGTGAGTATTCATGTCTGGATGTCTTTATAACTCCATACAATTTTCCTCAATGGATGTTGATGAAGGAGACTTATATCTCTTTGACTATATTAATCCATGGAAATCCGAAAATTAATATTGATGTTTATTTGAAACCATTGATTGATGAGTTAAATTCACTTTCATGTGATGGAGTTAATACATATAACGTTGTTGCGAAACAAAATTTCATATTAAAAGTTTCATTGATGAGGATGATTAGTGGCTTTCTGACATATGGTATGTTATCTGGTTGGGGTACACATGGTCTGAAATAATGTTCTTACAGTATGAAATACAACAAAGACTTTATGCTCATTAATGAAAAAAAAAACATTCTATTTTGATTCACACAGTATATTTCTTCCAACCGATCATCTTTTTCGGAGGAACAAATTTCATATTAGAAAAGGTATAATTAAAAGGGATGAACCTCCAATGATGATCTAATGTACAGAGTTAAAATCAGTTTTATTTTCATTTCCTCCCATCACATTTGGTCTAACTATAAACCAACAGAAAATTCATGGCTTTATGAAAGAACATAATTTGATAAAATGAATCATTTTTTGGGATATTCCGTATTGGACTAATTTGTTGGTCCACCACATGTTGGATGTTATACATATTGAGAAGAATTTTTTGATAATTTATTTCATATAGTTTTGGATACACGAGGTAAGACAAAAGTTATTGTAAAGGTATGATTAGATCATGCACAAATTTTCAGGCGACCATAACTTGAACTATTTGAGAATGTCAGATCATAAAGGTTAATGAAGCCAAAAGAAGCTTTTACACTGTCCAAAGTGAGTTGCTTATTATTCTGTTAGTGGATTTCATATTTGAGACTTCCATATGGCTATGCATCCAATTTGGACAGATGTGTTAAAAATAGTTATATTACTTGATTTAAAAGTCATGATTTTCTTGTTATAATGGAACGAATATTTAAAATTGGATTCAGAGGTTTTTTGAATTCTATGATTTGGTATTCGATAACCGACATATCATATTTTTTTCGAGACAATTGTGCATCAACAACAGACTACGATGCGCTAAGAAAACTGGAAGAACATGTTTTTGTAATTATATGTAAACTGAAAAAAAAATCTTTCCATCAGCTTTCATTTACTCAATAGAACATATAATATTATATTTTCCACATGAAGATAAATTTGGAGGTACATTATAGTTTCGATGGATGTACCCATTTAATAGATGCATGCTTAAATTGAAGGAAAAATACATAACAAAGCATCAGTTGAAGGGTAAATTACTGAATCATATTTGCGAGAGGAAATTTCTTTTTTCTACTCTCATTATTTTTAATCTCAATATCCCTCAAAAAAAATATCATGGGAAGAAAATAGGGGAATGTTAATGATTAAATGGACAATAGGTTAACATTTTTTAATCAGCAAAATCTTGGTTTCAGTGGAGTTCTTAAACGATGGCTTTCAGATGATGAACATCACAGAGCTCATATATATGTTCTGCTCATCTTTGAAGAAATTACATCATTTGTCCTATCTTGGATTCTATAACGTATTATATAATTTATGTAATAGTATTTAAAAATATTTTATTTTTAGTTTCTATGAAAATCATATCAAGAAACAACTTCCACAAATTATAGGAGCTGATCTTGAAGAATGAAGAAAAAAATATCAATGGTTTCAAAAATTGGTAACATAAATTATTGATGGTTTAATATCAATTCCGTTTATTATTTATTATATTGATAATTGTTTTACAAATTTTCAAGTGTATCAATATGATGATAGAATTGTTAAGCGGATGTGTATACAGAGTAACCCATCATCCAAAATGGTTAAATCTTATAATACATATATGGTTAATGTTTTTTTATTTCATACACATGCATACAAGGAATAAAAAAATGAACAGCGGAGTTTTCTTGAGAGGATCACATCACAGAGAAACTGAAGTTGACATTTATGGAATTTTGGATGAAATTATTTATCTTTTTTATCTAGGACAGAATTACATAACAATGTTTAAATGTCGGTGTTTGGATACTAAGAGAGGCTTGCGTGTTCATCAGACTCATGGAATCGTCGATATTAAATATAAAACTCTTCTTGTAGTAAATGAACCATTTTTACTGGCTCAACAGGCACATCAAATTTATTATGAAAAGTAATGTGCTACTTCATGAAACTTGAGCGATTGGTGGAGAAGAATAAAATAGAAATCTCGGGAAAATCAGTTTACTCAAACTGAATGTGGTTCCGATGAAGTGGATGGAATTGAAAATTTTCAAGAGACTGCTGAAAATCCATCTTATTAACAAAGAGATGTGATTATCGATGATGAAACCCCACAATTAAGGATCAATTGTGATGAAAATGTTAATGAAGATAAAAATGAATTTGAAATGACAAGATATGTTGAAACTAAATCTCATATGGATATGGATGATACTGAGGAAGAAGATGAAGACATTGAAATTGATAGATATGGAGAAGAGGATGAAGATGAACATTGAAACAGTTAAATGTTGTTTATAATAATAACTAAAATATGTGTATATTAAATAGTTATTTTCAACTATCTTCTAACAACAACCATTTTGTGTTTTAGTTAGACTCTGATATATTTTGTGAGTTGTAGGAGGCTGACCTACCGTTTGATGAGGGAGATTTTGGATCATCAGACACTTAGCCTACTGGCGGTTCAGGGGGTACGTAGAGGGGGTGTGGTCTTTCACGACTGATGATTCTTTACCCTTTCCACGAGCGAAATCCACATCATGGTTTTGATCCACACACCCGGAGGTATGGTAACATGAATATTTTAGTTATCTTTCATTAATTTATTTATATATATACTAATTGTGTGATTATTTAATCATTTTTCATAGTTTTTCACATTTATTTATTGGACAGGGGAGCGCTATCTTGCACAATTATTTTTCTCAGCCATGGATCACATGGGAATAGATTCCCGTTGATGTGTGATCCGACATGTTCCATCATTGGCTGGTACATAAATAAATAATATTTATTTTGAAATTTATTTTATTAATAACATGATATTATAAATTATTTGTGGGGTTTATTGTGTCCTATTGACAACTGCATGTGCGACGCCATCCATGTGGCATGACAAGTTTCTTTGTGTGACTATTTCCCTCAGTTTTTTCACAATTTCAGAAGTACAACCATTAAAAAAGAAGGAGTGACAGAATTTGATGAGTCATTTAGAGCTCACCGACTAGAGTAAATTTCATCTCACATTTGGGATGGATTATGTTTACACTGGTTGGGTGGTTCATTTCAGATGAGATATTTAGTTGGACGGCAGAACATGGGGAGACAGGAGGTGACACATCAAGCAGGTAGTCATACATTTAGTTCACTTAGAGAGCAATTGGTAATTATATGTTTTTAAATATTTTATATAACATTAAAAATAAAGTGTTTATTTTATATTTCTATAGGCAGTTTAGCATCCCAAGTAGTTGGTATCAGCTCTCATTTGACTCGTGGTACTTTTTATGGTACTGTTGCAATGTCAGCTTCTAGCTAAATAGGATCTCGTGGAGAGACATCATCTTCAGGCTCATAGTATCCGGAGGAGTTGCGAACTCAGCATGAGCTTATAGAGACTTTGCAGAAGTAGCATGAAGAGGTGTCTCAGTGATAACATCAGTAGGAGCAACATCACAAGGAGGATCTGCATTGACTGGAGCAACGGAGACAACATGAGTATCACGATCAGATGGAGTACATGTGACATCTGACTCGTAGTTTAGGGATGGAATTTCATCCACCTCCTCCACACGCCCCCCCCAGTGATTTGTTTTTTATGTTGAAAACATTTGAATTCATTTTTTGAAATAATGTGAACTATTTACAGTTTCTCTCTTTTATATTGGTGGAAATATTGAATGATTAATTTTTTTATATATTTTATAATTTATTATTTGTATTATAATTTTTTCATATTTAATATTTTACTAATAATAATAATAATAATTTATTAATTTTTTATATATTTTTTGAAAGTATTGAATATTTTTATATTTTTTTATTATTTTATTATTGTAATAATATTAATATTAATTTTATATAAATCATAATTTTATTAAATATATTTTTTTAGTAATATATTTTTTAATGTTTATTTATTTTACTAATAATAATAATATGTTATATTTTTTTTATAATTTTTATAATAATATTATTATGTTTTCATTACACATAATTTAATTTTTTTTGTTTAAATTAATTTTAGTTTTTTTAACGGGGTCTTTTGCTATGGGGTCCCATCCCAAATAAGTGAAATATATATATTTTTTAAATTTGTATTTGCGACGTGACAACGGGACCATCGCAATTAGTAATTGCAGCGGGCCCATCACAAAATGTTTATGGGTATATAATGTATATAATCAGAATGCTATTTGCGACGGGGAACATAACCATCGCAAAAACTAATTGTGATGGTCCTACCGAAAAGGTTTTTTGGTTATATAATGTATATAATCAGGAGGTTTTTTGCGACGGGTAAAAGTCTCGTCGCAACAGATATATTGTGTGACTCGCCCGTCACAAAATATATATGTTGCGATGCCATTTTCTCCAATGGGCTATTTTTGACGGGATCCCATCACAAATTGCCCCTTGAAAAAAAAGGAATACAGTAGTGGCAATATCAATAGCCACTTTCATAATGATGGGATGCATAATTCCAGACTTCATAACCACATAGTCAAGGCCGTGTGCCAAGACTACAAGTTAGATTTTGTCAAGGCCTTGTTCCAATGCAATAGTTCATCTCATTAGACCTACTGATACTTCGAGGAGCTATAGTGGGCTCCACCCATCACTTACTAAGTCCAATTACTATGTCCTATGCATTCCTCATATTAAAAGGATTCAACATAATATAAACATTCTTATTAAAAATAGTATACGAAATGTCTACTCTTTATCCATAAACCATGAATGATCTAAAAATAACACCTCCATATTCCAACATATCACAAAACATTCAATACAATTTGGAATTTTTGTATCTTAATAAATCAACTTCACAAAACCTTAAAATCCATCAATGGATGTTGACATAGATGAAATCAAATATTTTATTAGAGAAATATCTCATTATATTTTTTAATCATTTAAAAGTCATATAATTATAAAAGAAAACATTTATTTTGAAAAAATTCTTATAATATTATAAGGGAATCTTCGATGATGTTAAAACCACGGAAAATAGTTGAACCTTCCGTATAAGTTAAAAACACATTCTTACCTTAATTTTGTCGAAATGGTCATAGAGTACCTTGTTTGGAAAACAACAGAATGATTCCATTAAAAAACATATAAGGTCAAAAATGGGAATAAATGACTTTAACCCAATTTATATAAAATAGTAAAAATGTTTTGAAATAAATTTTTTAGAAACACGAATGTGGATGATAAAGATGTCCCAATAGATACTCACTTATAAAACAACCTCGGATAATAAAGAGATTGTGAAATTAACCCTTACCTTGTAATTTTCCTTGGTTGAGGTTTGGATAAACTCTTTTATAATGGTGAAATCATTGATATTAAAATTATACATAACTATATACATTAATATGATATCATATATGGTCTTCTAATATTGCATTGTTAAAGATATTTCAGTAGTTTCATCGTTTCAGGTGTTCACCGATTTGTTTTCTTTTATATGATTTGTTATGTAAGTAATGTTTATTATGTATAGGATGTATCAAATTCATTTTCAGAATAATATTAAATTTTTAAAAATTATTTTTAGTCATCGAATTAAAATTTTTCTTGAATGGATACGATGGGGAATTAATCTCATCGCGTTCATGGAGATGGTAATCCGTACCACGCACGAGCGAAAATATCATTATTTTGATATTAAAATAATATATAATTGGATGATAAATCATTTAAAAATAATCATTATCATGATTTATTTATTATTTACATCATTTATACTCATTATTATACACATCCAAATGATAACGTGTTTGAATAACAAACTACACCACGATGTGGAGACGGTAATCCGTACGTACGCACATATGATGACTTTGTCATTTATAGGATAAATAGAATAATGAATATTTTTGTACCATTTTATAATAACATCACAGTATATAGAATATACAAGAGTTATTATATTATAATGGAAACAACATAGAATGTGGAAGTGGAATAAGTAATGAAAGTCAAAGAGGATATTAAATATTTACCACTTCTTCGTGTTCTTCTTTTGGATTTTATCAAAAAAGATCCTTATGATAGCATTATGACTAAAGGATGGAATATAGGATTAATGTAGGACTGTTGAGATGATATTTGGGAAGGGTTTGGTCGATCCAAATGGCTTTGATGGTTTGAATTTGATAGAAGGTGAAGTTCCCAATTATAAGAGTGGTAAGGGGAACCTTAGGAAAAGATTGAAATATTATTTAATAATAAAACGATTTTCTATTTATAATGGCTCCAAAAAGATTTATTTAGATGATAATGTGGGTATGGGTATAAAATCACTCAACTAATATGTTTTAGACAGGTTTGGGTCACTATAATCACCTTATCTTTTATATTGAACTCATAGTTAATTAGTTTGACATTTACAATGTCTCTTGGTATTTTTATATTATATGGTTAATAATCATACTATAAACATCAAAGAGAACCTAATTTGGTTCATTAATGACATATATAATACTATTTATTCCTTTTGTCTAAGCCCTAGATTTTTATATATAGAATAGATATTAATAATATAATATTGGTTTTAAAAATTCTTTAATGTCAATTTTGATACTATTTGGTATTTTGCTTTTGTTAAATTTATAACAGCATTATTACTTCGTAACAAAATCATATTATTAACCATCACATTTCATATTAACCTATAAAATTATTATAATTCATTAAAATTATCAAATTATATTTATTTGGATATTTATAATATCAACTATTTTAATCATTCATTAATAAGGTAATTACTACGTCGTAATTGTGTCATAAATAAATATTATTATTTAATGACTAAAAATTATAAATAAAATACGATTTTTTAGGAAATATTTATATCTTTATAATTAATATTCGTAGTCGAATTTATCATAGTATTAACTCTATATTAATAATCATTTAATTAAAATACATTAATTTTAACTCTTTTATATCTTCTTTAAATAAAATAATAATAAATGTACTATTATAATTCATGTTGACCAAAATGGAACATATTTTATTCCTAAGGTTTTTTTGGTCGAATTATATATATCCAATTGAATTAGGACTTCTGTTAGTGTAATTATGAAATCATTTTTACCCTTAATTGCCTTATTTACTTTTTAAAGTGGTAAATAAGTCAAAAGTTAAAATTAATCAAAAAAATATTTTCATCTTATTGAACTACATTTTATATACTAATATTAACCAAGTCTCTCAGATTTTTTAAATTCAACTCAAATAAGCAGCAAAATTATGTTTTATACAAATTTGGAAATGCTCCTATAAGGTTGGTAAAACAGGTTAAAAAGTTCGATAAAATTTTATATATGGAAACATATAATAAAATGATTCAATTAATTATACTGAACATATATAGGTATTATGTATCTATTTTTACCTATAATAAATTTAAATACACATCAAATTATTTAAAAAAAATTCTGTTTTAACCAATAATGTAGTGTTTTTTACTATTCATCAAAAATTGAATGTTTTCATAAAAATACTAAATATTCCCCCTAAGATAAATTTGATATTTTGAATCCAAAAATGAATTCCATTTTTAAAGATAAAATTTATAACATTTCAAAAAGTGGGTATTACTATTCATAACAGCTATATTGATTGGTCGTGGTTTGTTAAAACTCCATGTTGTGTACAATGCAAGCTATTGCATTATTCAAAGGGAAACATACAATTGAAGCATGGGGTGTTACATTTGATATTGTACTTGTGAATTATTGTTTCACAACATTTGAGATTATGTGTATCGATTTAGTTGATACTTTGGGGTTTGATACGGATTGGAATGTTGTGTTTTTCTGGATTTGGTTCAAGTTTATTGTAGACACTTGAGGGCTTCGGGTATGTTCTTCTATACCAGCTAAGGGAAAGGTGTAGGTACATTTTTTATGATGGTTGAGTATATAGTTATATGGTATTTATAATGACTCTGGACAAGTGTTCAAATCTAAGGGCTTTGCTGTTCATATTCTGTACCACCCAAGTTCAAGGTGAAGAGGTACTGAAAGCTTGAGGGAAGATTATATGATTATGTCACATGCCTCAGGGTTGTATGCACAATCACAAGATTCCCAACACAGAGATTCTATTTGTGTGTGATGGTTAGTTTTTGGTTAGCATGTTGTTGTGGGAATTATTATATGGTATATTCTGGTTGATTCATCATTTTTGGGGGATTATAATATTGATTTATGTGATCCACCCTGATGCCAGAGGATCTACCCACATACATAGATACCATATATGCTTCCATAGTAGGTATGTATACTATGTATCCTTTACTAACCTCATTTGTTTGTTGTTTATTTATTCCAAACATCTGGATTATTTTTTCTTTATACACCTGATCACTTATTTATATAATATATCATGTAATGGATTGTGTTATACCCCATCAGTGCTGGCCTACTATGATTATTACCTCAAAACCTACCTAGGTACTCTTTGGTAACCAAGTAGATCATATTTCTCGCATGACATTGGATTCATTACTTATGGTTTTTGAGTGCATGGTAGCTAGGGAGATCATGACTAAGATCTTCATCTAGAATTATGAGTAGTTTACAGATGAATTTTTAATTTATTTTTTTATTTTGTACTTCTTGTACCATGCATTAACAAATGAAATTATATGAATCATTATATAGAATTTTCGTTTTCTATTATACTTTTATTCAATTAATTTATTCTACTAATGATATCAATCTTCCATTTATTCTAATGCTTCAGATATTTTTTCTATTAATTTATTGATAATCCATTTTGCTACTCTAACATGAGGTTATATTCTCCCCATTATATCCTCTTTATACCATCAATGCTAGTCGATATCCTCTAGTATATGGGGAGGCGCACTTGAGATCATGTGAACCATCAGTCTATCCACTTTCTTAATGGATAACAAAGTTGGGTTGGTAAAATTAACCCCCCCCCCCAATAGTAAGTGATATATATAATTTGTTTCATGTAGATTATTTAAAAAAGAATCATCCAGATCCGAACCATGTGATTCTATTGGATTTTTTTCACCTTGATCAGTATGATACATTGATTCATGTGTTGATATAGATTTTCAATAGACATGATAATGTATTTAATGTGTATTAATCAATTTGGTATGAGTGTTATGGTTTCGTGGGTGGTTCTAACTAGATACATGTGATCATGAAATGAAATTCTAAATTATTATCCTATGTTATTCAAATATAACACTACAATATTTATTTTTATGGATGGACTGGAAAATGGGGATGATAATAGTGGAAACATGGTTTTAGTAATTCAATCAATTGATTATTTGTTTTTAAATTATATAAATATGTGTTTTCATGGCATTTCATGATAGTATTTTAGATTTATGGGGGCATTTATCGAGTTTCACATATTAAGAATGGTATATAGAAACCATGAACAATCAACAAAAAACCATAAATGTGAGGAATAAAGTCATGGATACTCTCATAGTTTGTAAATTTTTTTCCAAATGGTTATAAATACCTAGGAGAAACTATGAATGAAAAAGTATTTGGAAAATCATTGTTTTTATAAATCTTTTCAAACCATATGATCCAACTCTTTATTTTATTTTCTATAACAATATACTAGTTAACATTGTTGATCAGTTTCCCAAGAAATGTAGTACAACCAAATTGATCTCTTTTTATGAGTAAGTACAATGTTTGAGATTGGTGAAAAATTTAACAAAAAAGGCATAATTAATTTATGAAGTGTAATTAATTATCTGAAAATTATATTTTAACCCTGATTAGGAAAATGAAGCTCTTATTTATTCCATTAATTTTCTAGAGTTCCAAAGTCATCATCTTCTCTATGTTCCATTTGAAATTACCTTTCATTAAAAAAAATATTTATTCTAATCATTAGGTCTGGTAGAACTATATAAATTATTAAGTCAAATATTCCAATCCCCCCTATCCATATCTAGATCTTCTAATTCCCCATCAAAAATTTAGTTACATATATTTATTTATAGATAGATATATATTTTTGGTCGTTCATATTGATTTTATTTTTTGGATCAATTAATATAATGGTGTTTTATTCCTACATTTAGAAATTTATTTTTCCATTCATCATTTTACTCATTTAATGGGAGGTACTTTGAATCTGCCTCATTTATACTATTATTGAAATTGATAGCTTGGTTTCAATGAAATGTATTTCATTTATTTTCTATTAAATAGATTTTATTTATATTGTATAAATCCTTTTTGTCTTATTTGCATCATGGATGATTATATGGAATTTTGAAAAAAAATTGTTGATTATAATATTAAAATGATAGTATTAAAATTATGATATTATTCTTAATAATATATATTGTTTGATTAAATTTAATGTGGAAATAATAGTTTTAATGAGCATTGATTTGTCAACATATTAGGAAAAATTTGGTTGTATGTTTTCAATATGAGATAGAGAATGGTCATCATGTTCCACCATAAATAGGGGGTGAATAATTTTCTTCAAGTACAATAATCAATGTGAAGTTGAAAACATACTTTTTTATGTTGTTTTTTAAAGAAGTAAAATTTCCATGTATTTTTTTATTAAATATATTGGAATTTTACAAGTCCCTGAAAATTGACGGCGCGTGATTCTGAGGCCCATTGTTCTCGGAATGAATTTCTGAACTTTTTTTCCGGTACGTTCAGTAAACGTATGAGCATGTTTTTATAACTTTTGAACCAGGGCACGGAATTGAAATCTGAGGGCAGAGTTGAACTCACATCGCCAATATTCGATTATGGAGACCTTCATCTTGACCACAATGAGACAAGAGTAAATGCTAATTTTTGGGTTTCTCATGATAGAATAATAATTAAATAAAAATGTGTAACAATTTTATTTTCTTTTTTTGAAACCTTAATTATGGTTATTTCGAAGGTGGGGACCACCTGAACTAAAACCTCCCATGAGTGGTTTTGGTGGTGGGGTCCACCTAATGCTTGAAACCATTTTAACTCCCCACTTATTTGTGGGAGACCTCTATAACTCCATCCAACCATAATTATGCCAACCCATAAAATAATTTATTGATTTAATTTAAATTTATGAAAATAACATAATAGATAGAATAATCTATTATTTTGACTATGTCTTCATTTGGGTGGAATTGGGAGGAAGGAGCCTTGGGAGAAATCTCTCCAAAAAAAACCCCAATGAATAACGACATCGAAGAATGTTCTTCAGAAATCATGGAAGAGGACGACATACAAGCCCGACATTGAAGCATGGTTTCGGAAGCAACGATCATTGGCACCCCCTCTGCCTTCTTCAACTTTTTTTCTCAAGACAACAACATTGAGCAATCGAGGTAGGGGTTTATTTCTATATGATTATCACTTACCATGTTCCTCCCTTCAAATTTATTTTGGGATCAAGAATGTAGATTGATGAGGGTTGTGGGGATTGATATTTTTAAATATCTTCCACACACGTTCATGATTCAATTTTATGAAGAGCTTTCTACCACTCTAAAGCAGAGGGTTCGGACCAAACAAAAAAGTTTCGACCCCTCTGTTGTTCTTCTTTTGTCTGTGTTCTACGTTGTGGTGTCGGTGACCGATGTTAGTAGTTGGCACTGGTAGAATTAGATAACCGAAATGAAGGTGAAAATATAGGGAGGCTGGTCAAGACGCCTGCCGAAGAAGACACGACACGCGACCCTACCGCACGGCCTGCCCCTCCGATCCACCCCTCGCGGCTCTGTCGTCTGCGGACTCTGCCGCCCGCGGCTCCACCGTCCGCGGTGTCCGCCGACCGCACGCGGCCCCTGCACCCCGCAGATCTGTTTCCTTGGCCACTGCGCCACTGCCACATTACCTGTAGCCTGCGCTGACCATATAGCACTCGAGACCATGCATACATGTGGCACCTGAGGCCTCTGTCACCCACGCGGCACCTACGGGCTCGCCGCGTCGCCCCACGGCCTGTCACACCGACTCACGGCCTCTCCTTGCTACCCAGCCATCGGCGACGCCGCCCAGCAGCTTCGACGCACCACCCGTGGCCCTTAGCGCCACTCGTGCCACCCATCAACCCTCGGCACCCATGATCCTCCATTCCACCACCACCCGATGGTTAGTATATAATTCCAGCGGTTTCGATAGAGGAATTTCGTAGGATAAGTTACCTACATGAGTTTCAAAGACAGAGACCTATTAGGTTCAGGGGAGAGATAGATCCTCAGGTCATTGAGGACTATATATAGGCTATGACTCAGGTCTTCCATTTAGTGAGGATAGTGCCTGACCAGGTGGAGATCCTGGTGGCCTACCTTCTGCAGGGCTCAGTTGGGAGATGTTGAATCTTGAACATGGAGTCTCATAATGAGGAATACATCATTTGGTTTGAAAATGAGAGGATTTTAAGAGAGGATTTTTTCCCCATGACGTTGCACTATATGTGCTTTATGGAGCTTCATAACCATGATTAGGGTAGCAGGATAGTGTCCGAATACTCAGTTAGGTTCACAGAGCTTTCCCGAAACTCCAGTAACATGGTGAGGGACCCTTTCATCAGGGCTCGAGCAATCGAGTTGGGACTCAGGCGGGTGATCATGGAATAAGTGTTGTCTTTCAGCATCCCTACCCAGGATGGGGTGCTAGAGCACTCCGTTCTTATGGAGAGATTCATGGAGGAGAAGGTGTTGAGACCTAGAGAATAATCAGACCATATGTGATAGATTCTTCAACAGCCAAAAAAATATTCACGAGACCATGTGGGCCATTTAATTCAATGGATGACCCCATGTCTTAGTGTTAGTGGTGTAGGGATCCCAGTCCAGATAAAGTCATAAGGGAGACATGTAGTGCTATGCTTGCAACGGGAAGGGGAACATGGCACGTGACTGCCTGACCCAACTTATAAATGATCCACAGGTAGTCAAGGAGCAGCTGAGGTAATGAAAATGGATTGAGCAAGGAGGTCCACAGGGTTGAAAACATTGTAGGTGAGCTGGAAAAGAAACAGGCTATTGGTGATGTTTTGAGATGTTACAGCCTCCTCCCCAAGGTGTTCAACCATACTTGAGAGATCATGTAGATATGGGAGATCATTTCACTAGGAAGTAATGGATATTGACCACGACTCTCTACAGATGTTCTCAGGTACGATATGTGTTTTCTACACCCTATTTGTAGTACATAAAAACACACTTGGTAGTCACTCCTCCCTTGTCACATCACTCGTTCAGAGCTTGGAGATTCGTTTCAGTCATTGGCTCAATCCTAATGGCTATAGACTCCTCTAGGATTCGATTCGGTGATTACACAATGGTTCTAGTAGTGTGAGATTACTCTAGAAGGTAAGATCTTTGGCATGTATCTCCTAGTAGAAATGTCAATTCCTTACGATGTTATCTTTTTTATGGACAGGTTTTCCACAATCTATGCTCAGATTGACAATTTTAGGAGTATTTTATGGTGTGCCTGCAAATATGGGACCAGGTTTTCCTTCACCGATGAAATGTAATCCCTTGCAGCATAGGACAGACTCTCTCGGAGGAGGGTGCAGCAGAAAAACAACTAGTTGGCTGGACTCACCCTTGATGCAGTGGAGGAGAGGAGTCTAGGTTTTCCTGTAGTGGTGGATGAGTATGAGGATAATTTTCTTGAGGAGGTTCTAGGGCTACCTTCTAGTAGAGAGGAAGACATCTGTATCGACCTATATCTAGGGATAGCACTGATATCCACACTGGAATATCAAATGGATACCACATACCTTCACGAGATGAGTGTAAAACTAGAGGACTTGGAAGATAAAGGTTTGTAAGAACCATAGTTTCACTATGGGCAGCCCCGGTGATTTTTTCCAAGAAGGAATATAGGAGTTTGAGGTTTTTTTGGGCTTCTGGAACTTAGACTAGGTGATTGTTTTGAAAAATTACCCACTTTAGAAAATTAATTTCATCTTCGACAAAATGAAGGGGGAAAAGTGGTTCTCAATGATATATCATAGATCATAATACCACTAGCTTCCGGTACGAGACAAGGATGTACCGAAGAATGGATTCAGGTGTCGTTATGGCCACTATGATTTTTTGGTGAGGTATAACGGTGGGAAAAACATCCCAAAACGGTTCATGGGCCTCATGAATATGATCTTCCATCCCTACATTGTCCAGTTCATTGTGGTCTTTGTCAATTAAAACATGGTGTATTCAGCATTGGGGGTGAATCAAGGTACACACTTGTGAAAAGTCATGGATACACTCTAAGAGCACCAACTATATGGTAATCTCTCAATGTATCAGTTTTGGATATAGGAGGTCCACTTTCTGGGACACGTCATCTCATATTTTGTAGTTGCATTTGATAAGGCTATTATAGAGGTGGTTCTTTCTGAGGAGACACCCATGAGCGTGACTGAGGTGTAGAGATTCTTGGGTCTGGCTAGTTACAATAGGAGGTTTCTTCCAGACTTTCCCTAAATAGCATCACACTTTTCAACATTTTCAAGGAATGGACAACCAAATTTGTGGATGAGGAAATTCCAGATGAGTTTCCAGGAACTGAGGCAGAGACTGGCTAGTGGACTCATATTAAGACTACCTGAGGAGTTCATTGGGTATATAATTTAATGGGATGCATCAGGGACCAGAATTTGTTGTTTCCTTTTTTTTGGAAAATGTAGTGGTCACCTACTACTCATGAAAGCTGAGGTAGCAGGAGCATAACTATGCGACCAAAGTCCTTGAGGTAGTAGTAGTGGACTTTTCCTTGATGACGTGGTGGTACCACTTGATGAGTTCATGGATCACCATTTACTCCAACCACAAAACTATCAGGTATATATTCTCCCAGAAAGACCTAAACTGGTGACATTTGCAATGGATAGATTTCTTCCAGGACTATGATTTTGAGAGAGTTTATAATTCAAGGATGGGGAACGTGGTGGCATATGCATTCAGTAGGAGGACCAGGTTTCAATTTCCGAGTGAGGTGACAAGGTAGTTAGCCACGATGCATATATCCCTCGTAGGGAATGGAGAAGTTGTTTACATCTAGTCCATGACTGTAACTCCCACTATCCTTCAACGAGTATAGGAGGAATAGGTTGGGGATGTTGACTGTGAGACCTAATGTGCTCATATAGATTCAATATGGTCTCCTGCTGGATTTTCAGATGGTGGGGAGCACATCATCCATTTTAGAGGATGCACCTTAGTACCAGTGGAATTTTAGGACGATATGTTGAGGGAGTCCCATACATCTCCACTGGTGGTACATCCTAGATTGATAAAGACATACCAGGACATTAAACGTCAATACTAGTAGCCAAGACTGAATAAATCAGTCACTGAGTAAGATTATTTATGCCTCAGTTGTCCGAAATTGAAGCCCTAGCACTAGGTTCCGACAGGCATGAATCAGCCACATGGGGTACCATAGTGGAAATGGGATGGTGTATCGATGGACTACATGGATTGGATACCACATATGTCTAGAGTTCATGACTCTATTTGGGTGATCGTTGACCAACTCACCAGGTCGTCTCACTTCCCACCCATCGGGGACAAGGGAACGGTAGAGGGTCCTCTCATATCATGACACCCTTTTTATGTCCATATTATGGAATGTATTACATGATGTTTTTGGGATACAGTTGCATTTGAGAATAGTATTCCATCCCCACTGGGATGGCCAGACAGAATTGTTCATACAAACCATTGAGGGCATTTTTCATGATTACATCCCTGACTTTGGTCATAGTTGAGAGGACCAACTGCCACATGTGGAGATTGGATTCAAAAATAGTAATCACTACACAATTGGAATGGAACCATTTGAGGCCTTGTATGGGAGGCTTTGGAGATCACCCATATGATGGACATACCTAGGGCTATTGGCAATCATGTGTCCAGAGTTGGTATAGGATACCACCATGAAGGTGAAGACCATCCAGGAGCGGATGAGGACTACATTGTGAATGCATATGTCTTATTCCAACTGGAGATGGAGCCTCTTGGAGATCGAGGATGGAGACCATGCATTCCTTCCGGGAATACCCTAACGAGGATTGCTGAGATTTGGCTAGGGCGGTAAGCTATCTCAGAGGCCCATCAATCATTTTCTGATCCTAAGTAGAGTTGGAGAGGTGGAATACCACCTAGCTCCTCCCTCACAGATGCACCATATAAATAATTGTTTCCATGTGTCACAACTGAGGAGGTAAATTCATGATGTATCGCACGTCATTGACTAGGGAATGATATATATTGTATATGTGGAAATGTATGTGGAGTTCCTAGTGAAGATAGAGGATTGACACGAGCGAGTTATATGTGGATTTTAGGTTCCACTAGTGATCGTTTGATGGATGCACGAGAATATCAAGGAGAGAACATTGGAGCAGGTGGCTCATATTCATGCTCAGTACATCCATAATTTAGTTTAGATGTTGTTTTGGATTTCGTGGACGTGAAAAAATATGGTGGGGAGACTGTATCATCTTAGAATTTCCGTGTAATTTTTTTATTTATATGGAATTATTGTGATACTGTGAAATTTGATGGAACATGATTCCAAGGTCCTTAGATCCCAAGACAGAATTTTGAAAATTGTTTACGTACATTAGTAAATGTGCGAGCATCATTTTATATCCGTTGAAACATCACATCGATAGAAAATTTGATAGCATTGTTGAATTTAGAACAGTGTGATTCGCCTAGAAATGACATAAATTTGTCCGTCAAGGGCCTAGGGGATAAGTTATTTTTCAAATTTTTTTGAGAAAAATAATAATATAATTTAATATGATTATTTTAATTTCATTATCTATTATGAGTTCTAGAATATGATGTTGTGGGGAAGCGATAGTGCGATGTTAATGCGCATTAATGAGGCTCATTAATGTATAGTTAAACATGCAGTGTAATGACGATTTAATGATATATAACATAATCACTGTTTATTAAATAAAACAGTGTAATGATAGGACATCACAAAGAAATGGGAATTCTACGATGTGAACCTATTTATAGTACATCACGCTAAGGAAATATGGATTAATAAAATTGGAGGATTCTCTGGAAAACCTCTGACGAACATCCAGCCCAACGAAGAACGAAGAACACATGCAGAACTCATTCTTCTTCATTATGCCTTTTGATGATCAGAAACAAGAAGTGAAGTCGATGTCTTAACCCCTCAATGGAGAATGTGTGGAAATGTTCTTCTAAACAGTATGGGTTTTATATTTTAAGAGTTATTACCTATATCTTTTCTAAAAAATGAAGAATGCAGATCAATAAATGAACAAGTTGATCTGCGGATCGTCCGTTAAAACTAGAGGGTGAATTTTCTTTTAGGTGATTGTTCAGGATTAATCCTTGGATTAATTGACTGAACACAAACCACCCCAAGCCTCTCCCTTTTAAAAATTCTAACATGGAGGGCTCGTGATGACACTAACACGACCCGAGTAACTCACACCCATGTTTTGTTGGTGGTAGCATTCTCAAAGCAATGACAAGGCTGGCTTGAAGGCTTCACAGTAAATACACCATCGCCCAAAGACCATTGGAGCATGTGGAATATAGAATAAACCATTGTACCGCATTTGATGTCCTGTTGAAGGTTCTGTTAGTGCACCAGCAGTAGCAGCGATAGCTGGACTCTTCGGTTGTGTAGAGGGGGTAGCCTGCACATGTGCACCGCCATTACCGGGGGCCCACAGCTCGTCAGCCGCATCAGTGCATGGGAGGATGCAGCGTGAGGTGGGAACCACATGGATGGCTAGCCTATGTCTAGGCCACATTGTAGGATGGAGGCATCATGGCATGTCTGCTGTGGAAAGAGTTAGATGCGGTGCTAGGATGGAACTTCATTGGAGGTGAGGCCTACCCTTGCAGGCTGTATTTGGACAGGAGGGGACGCAGCTAGCTGCCGTGTCCCAGGGGCTCAAACCGGCTACACATAATGATCATTTCCCTTATTGGAGGGTTGTGCACCTAGAAGGCCGGTCTGGTCCCAATTTCCGGAGGACCGGACCTGCTCCCCTTCGAGCTAGGCCGAAATATACAAAGTCGCCGGGTGACCCGGAGGGCTACACCATTTGGATAATTTGGGCCTAGTCCAGTCAGGCCTATTAGGCCTCGACTAGTGGATAAGCACCACTAGACTGGACCTAACCCAAACTAGGTCAGTTCGGGTCCGTCATAATGAACCAGGGTGTGTGCAACCTCCAAGCCGGATGGGTCAGGTCGATTTGACCGGGTCGGACCAGGCCCCTTCACAACTGGCCCCCTGGTTACTAAAATGCCAGTATCTTGCAAACCACAGATATGATTTTCTTTCCTTTTGAGGAATTAGGACCCTCTCAAGGAGGGAAATCTATTTTCATAACTTGTGGTGAATTTCATGGATGCTAATAAGAAACAAAAGTCTTGAGAAGTGGTTCTCACAATCATGATACATATGGAACTATACAGTTTGATGAGACATGAAGACTAATCAATGATGGACCAGTGGGAAGCAGATATATGTGACCAAACATGACCATATTTGAGAGATGCTTTGTGTAACCCGAAAGACCCAATTTCCTCAATAAGAGGAGTACTACAGTTTGTCCAAGGTGGGAAGCAGCACTATGTGACCCAACAGGACCACGGTGGGGAGCGGCTCTGTGTGACCCAACAAAACCACATTACTTATCAGGGAATAGTACCATAAGAGTTCAATGTTATTGGGATGATACTTTATGTGTCCCAACATGCCCATTGTACTCGATAGATGAGGAGTTATTTTGAAGCTGAGGAGTTCGATGTCGGTGACTGACGATGCTACTGTTATTACCCTAGAAAATACCTGGTGTGAGATGGATTTAGTTTTGTGCTTTAATTTGAGGAATTTTTGTGTTTTCATTCCATTTTTGTTTTGGGGTACCTAATTAATATTTTGTTATTAACCCATACATGGGCATTGACCACATGTGTTGTCTCTAGTGCATACAACTGACATTTCTACATGGGTGCACAGGGAGACCGGACAGGGAGACTCTACGGCGGGGGACTTGGTGGCCTTGGACGAGGCGGGGCCTGGCAGGACTGGGAAGACATGACATAAAACATCGACATCAAGTAGGATCACTACTCTCAAGATCAGGTGGGGTTTAATATAGATGGAGATCAGAGTGATTTTCATACTTTACAATTTTGAGTACTTCTTCTTGGGTTTGTATTCTGGACCACATTCTAAATGATGTACATGAACTCTTCTTATTCATTGATATGTATTTTCCTTTTTGTGAGTAGGGACTTATATGTGCATGTGTGTGCATACAAGTATCCATGATAATGCCTCCCACTTGCAGGTTGATTCCTTTGGCGCTAGTCACCATCCCTTTGCCTACGGGAAGCTGTCTTGGGGTAGTCACGACACGAGCCATAGGGGATAGGTTGTGACAAAAAAATTATATTTTATATTATATATTAATTATTAAAAATGGTTTTACTAATTAATGTTTATAATATGTTTCCAAATAAGGAACTATTAAAACTATTAAAAAAATATTGAAATTAAAATTTATTTCTGGCATCTAAAAACCTGAACAGATTATACCACCATCAAGAAATTTATATTCATTAATGAACCATTTATTTTATTCCATGGATATTCCAAAAGACAATACTTTTCATGGAAATTTTTAAACATTTTGTTTTTTAAAGGAAATTTTATGTGAAATGTATATTTTTCATTAAAAATGTTTTAGTAAACTATTAATTGTATTTTTAGTCATCAACGTGAAAAGAAGTTGATGATATGTAACATATGATGGGTATATTATATACAATATCATTCATATTACATCCATATATGTATTATTCATGTGGGATTTATATTTTCAAAGAAAAATATTATTTTCAATGGTTAAATTTTTTTTGAATGTAATGATGTATTGTAACATATATGATTAAAATAACATTTCCTAACCCCATATACATTACTTTATGTTTGATTCCCTAATATAATTTTTTTATTTATTTAATTAATAACCATCATTAATTTTTCCTTTTTGAATAATTTATTGAAAATTGGTTTTTAAAAGGAACGTGTATTTTGATAAATGGAATATTTTCATAGATGTTTTTAATGGAGTTTATCAATTTATTTATTCAATATATTGTCATTTTAATTATTTTTAAAGGACTATCCACATTATATCTCATGGGTATGGTTTATAATTCTTATACAATGTTTTGATTTCCATTATATCTCACAGGTGGGCCTGATATCACTTATATGATAGTTAACCACAAGTAGTTCTCTAATGTATTTAGTATTAGTTATTTTCGCATTAAATTATTACTATAAGTGATAATTATATTTAATATTATTTTAATGGTAATATACGGTTTATATGATGATAATATCCCAACATACCAACACCACATTATTTATTCATTCTATAGGTTTCAAAAAATTGCTATTGATTAATGTTTGATGATTAACATATTTATGGGTATTAATTATATTATGTTATTATAATGCACTATTATAATTTAATTATAAGCTTATTCTCATATTACTCTCCCCAGTGAAATTCAATTCTTAATTCTTATGTTTACCCTCACTACGATCTATAGCTCACCATTATTATGGATAATTTTTTCTATGTTTTAAGAAATGATGTTAAATTGTTTGTATTTTGATATTTAAAATATGTAATGATTTTTTGGGAGGAATTGATGTAAATGTATTGAATATGTATAGATAGGTATAGATAAGAAAATAATCTCTTGAATTCAATAGTCGTGATTAATTAAGATTTTTTAAAATAATCTAAAAATGTAATCCTAAATGGTCATTGGATATATATGTGATCTAATATTTCCATCGTATGTTCTTAGGTTATTATTTAAAAAATTGGATAAAATTTATAATTATTAAAACATGAAATGCAAATACTTTTTTTTAGAACCAGATCTGGGATTCCATGTTAGTTACTTTTTTAACTATGGCCTTACAATACAATGACATTATATTATTCTCCCATTTGATTACTCATGATCTGTATATTTTATAATATCATGCTATAACATTGACTCACATATTACTAATATTTATATCTAAACTTTTTTTTATTATATTCCCTAAGTTATCCAATTTACTTTTAGGCGGTGAAAGTGATCATGGATATCACTAATAAAATTTTAAAATGAATTTCATCTATTAGATTCCATTTAATTTGTAATGAACCCATTATTCCGAAGGCACTCTGCCACATTATCAATGGTTTATACTTATTAAATATTTATGTTTACAATCATGTAATAATACATATAATTTTTCTTTGTTCTATAATATATCACTTATAAAAACAGAGATTTTCTGATGAGTTATATATTTTTCGGTATAAATCAAAAATTCAGTCATCTATTATGTCTTAGAGATATTGTTTTTATTTAAGAAAAATAGATTTTATCATCAGATATAACTTTATATATTTATCATTAAATGTAATATAATAATTTTTTAATAGTTCAGTTAGTTTTAAATTGTAATAATAATTATTATTATTAAAAAATAATTCTATTATTATAAATTATAATTCCAAAAACATTCATTGTTTATTAAAACACTATTGTAATACATTAGTCAATAATAAAACAAATTTTTGGAACTATTAAATATATAATTATTAATTATGTACTACTAACATGATTTTATTCATTGAAAAATTTATATTTTTGTTAAAATTATAATATTATAAATTTAATGATTTTTTGAAATAAATGTCTCTAACATAAAATTATTGACAAATGAATCTATTATTGTTTTATATATTTTATTAGAAATAAAAAAATGGCTTGAATGAATTACTTTTAAATGTTTCATTATTATTAAATTATTTATTGAATTTATTATATTAATTTTACAGAAATATCTACCACCTTTGATTTAAATTGATGTATAAATGTCTCCCAATGATGATACCTTGAAAATCATAAACCAATCTACCAAAATAATTATCTGTTATGTTTTATGACATGACTCCATAGTATTTTTTTTTAATATCCCTATTTGTCAATATAATATAATATTTGTCTTTATTTTTCATCAAAATTAATTTCCTCCACTAACCCCCTCATTTACCATAAACACAAAATTCATTCTCGGTAATAAAAAATTGTTTATAAATTATTTTTAAGGTCCATTCGATGGCTATTAAGTTCTATAGTTAAATAATATAATATAAAAAATTAAAACGAGAATCATTAATCAAGTGTGAATGAATTTGTTAAATTATAAATAACAATAGAATCAGGGATCCTATTGTCACACTTAGACATTATAAAACATTCCCTCTTAATTTATTTTCAAAATATATGTATACTATAATTTATTTTAAATTTTTTTAATCTATATGTTTCAAAATCATTTTAATAACCTAGAATTTGAACTATATTTATATTATTTTATGATTACCATCCCTTTTAGGGGAGGGATGTTTTTCATAGGATAGATTTTATGACTTTTAATTATATGTTTAATGGTGCTCTATTATTTGGACTAGTATAACTGATACATACATATTCATTCCTTGTCGTGTATTAAAATTCCACTCAACATATTTGAATCTATTGGTGTATGTATATTAATATTTTAAATTACATTTTAATTCTAGATATTATAATAAAATATATTATTAATTAAATATCATTAAGGTTTGTTTATTTCTAATTAACATTCTTGTATATATTGTATTGGTTCATGAACATATACAGAAAATTTAATTTCTTAGAAAATTGTCACTTTTTCAATTTAATTACTTTGAATGGTATATGTATATTGTAATTTTATGAGAGATTGAATATTTTAATATATATAAATAAAAATAATTAACCTATAAAACAATTAATAATATAAAATTTATTTTCCCCAATATTAATTGAGTGAAAGATAAAATATCAATTGTTAAAATTTGATAATTTTAATCATATATTAATAATATTATTAGTTTATTATGTAATATAATAATTACATACATTTATATGGTATTATTGGAATATATTTTTAGAATACAAAAGAATCCACAATTTATACCCAAATACAAGGAGTTTCATTAGTAAATTTTAATAAAAGATTATTTCAAGGATTTTGGTATATGATTTATATAACCTTCTATTAGGATGTTCATAAAATTACTTTTTTATCAAATTTATAATATCATATAATCAAATATTACCTATATTGTTGAAAATCCAAACCTGAATATTAGGATGATTGAGCTAAAACAATTAGTGCATTTAGAAATTATAAAACTATCTAAATGTTTTACAAGAAAAGAAAAAAATTTTTATCCATGCTAAAGAAACTAATAATGTATTGCTCAAATTAATGAAAATTATGTGTTTAAAAGTGAATAATAATATAGAGAAGGGAATAAATTAGGTTAATTAAAATTTTCTAATGTGTCTCTTAGAAATAAATATTTATTATGATTCTTAAAATGATTTGTTGAAATGAAATCAATTTTTTAGGCAGTATGTTAAAATTTGAGATAACCATAACATTGATTTTTTTGGATAATATACTAGTTATATGTGATATAGTTGGATGTGCGATAAATGAAATTTATTCTCATAATTTAAAAATCTAATAACAATTTAAACTCAAATTATATAATATATCAATTTAACATATTTTATTTAAAAACTTTAATTAATGAAATAATCATCAATAAAATCATATATATTATTTTAAATTAATTCATTATATTGTAAGTGTATATGAAATGTAATATATTATGTTACCTTTAGTATAAAATAATAGAAAATTCTATTTATTTTTACCATCTACTAGAAACCAATTAAATGATAAACAATATTTTTTTACCTTGATAATATAATTTCGTCATTGATCAAAACATTTTATTTTATTTATTTTAATATGGAACTGAATAATCCCATTATGTTGAGATTTATTAATATTAAATTGTAAAATATTAAATGAATAAAAAAAATTTCATAAATATAGTGACTTTTTTTAGTAAATTTACACCTAGATTTATCATCACAAATAATTTGTAGTTGAAAAAAATTCATAATGTATTTCCTATATGTTTATGTTATAATAAATCATGGCTTAATGAATTAGATCTCACAAAGAGTTATATAAAATGAAATATGTTTTCATAGACATGTTGGTAGATATGGATTCTTCTGTGATGATCTATCAAGAATTTATGAATCATGTGTTCCCCATTTGGAGTTTTGATAGAATCATTTGTTGTTGTTACAAAATTTTTGTTTTATGATGTTTTATATTTTTTCATATGAATATGATTATATAATTTTTTTCATTTATTAAAAATTCACATAGAATTAAACCATCATATTATTCACATTAACATTGAAAATTTATAGGGTGATATGAAATTAATAACAAGTATCATGTTAATAGTTACTCAGATGTAGTTTTTCATAACTACGATTATTTTAATGAAAATAAATTAATTTAATATATTTAGTATTCATGACTTTTACTACACATAACCTATAATAATTTTTACATTTTTATCATTATTTGTTAAAATATTAAAAACTATTAATTAATGAAAATATTCTGATACTATATGTATTTAAAAATATGTTATTAAAATTTTTCAACATCTTTTTTATCCAAAAACTACATGAAACAATCAAGGTTGTTTAGTTTAATAAAATTTTAATATGTTTTTTAATAAATTTAATATGATTATAGTTTTTATATTAATAGTTATAAATTTTTTTTAAATATAATAAAAATGATAAAGTATTATGAATTCAATTTACAATGTAATTTCACCCATTCCATCGTATATATAGAACTGCTATGAAAAAGTTAATAATATTATGGTTCAACCCTAAAAATATCTCCTCTTCATAATACTATATATTTATATATATTGTTTTTTATATTCAATTATTCTAAATTTCATAAAATTATACATTATATTACTATTAGATTTCAAATGAACACTTATAGGTCTTACAAATAAAATATATAAATGAAATTATTTATTTTTAATAACAGTATTCTTTTAAAATTGAGTCTTTAATTTCATGGCACTTTATTACTATAAAAGTAAAATTATGAAAAGAATTTTTCTAATTGATGATAATAACATATCGTGAAATTTTCATTTCCATAATTTTACAAAAAAAGAATTAACAGATGCTCATGTTATATTTCTTGATTATTTCGTTATATTATTTTCAAAACATTTGGCCCTAACTTTTTTTGGATTTTTCAGATCAGGGTTTTGAATACCTTTTTTATAAGGATATATTTCATTTATATGTTAATTTTAATAGGATTATTTTTACTAAAAATTACGAAAGGTATAATTTTTTTATTTTATACAAATATAATATTATCTTCGCTAAGTGTATATTTAATACTATCATGATAAAAAAGGAAAATTCTTGTTCTCGTTAAATATTAAAAAAAATTAGTATACACAACTGACATAATATCATTTTATGACAACCTATTTATAAAAAATTGTTTTTATATAGTCAAATTATAGACTTGTAAAATTTAATGGAGTAATACACATATTTCCCTTGGATGTTGAAAATACCCAATGTTTTATATTATGCAGGACACACAAACCCCAGTATTAACGAGAACTAAAAATTGTTATTTAAAAATTATCGTCAAAAAAAACATTAAATTAGAAGGTACAAATAAGGGAAACTTAGTTTTCATATATATATATATTCTCCAATAAATAAAATTGATTTTATTAGTTATAGGGAAATACGCATTATGTTCATAAGAAAATCATTTTAGTTGTGTAGTATATTTTTATCAATGAATGGTTTTGATATATTTTTATAAATAAACATTATAATCAATTTATTAAAAAAAATTAACATTTTTGTATTATATTATATCAAATTTTAAAATTTCATTTCAAAATTCAATTAGTGTGATATTTTGGGATTTTTCAAAAAGGTTATTTTTTCATTTTTTTAAAGATGGTGGTGTCTCAGTCAATGAACAAGTGACAAATTATTATTAAGAATGAACATATGTACTAGTGTTTCAAGGAGGGAGTCTTATTACAATATTTTAAATAGAGTGGGAGAAGATCGATAGGCAGATCATCGAATCCATGTCATACCCTAGTTGAAACCCTTATTGGAAAGATCGTCTGTAACCATGTTCACTTCATGAATGGCATGAGTGACAATTTATTTCATCTCCTGAAGCGAAGCAATGCAGCTCATACAACATGTGATAAGTGGCCAGACAAGGTGCACAACACCATTCCAAATAGCATGGACAATAGTGGTTGAATAGCTTTTAATACAAATGTTGTTCCACCACTTTTGTTTAACAAAATCAACTACATGAATCACAAAAATAATTTCCTCTTCCAAGGAGGAATCTGAACCACATTTACCAAAGAAGCATCCATGAAAACGGATAGGAAAGTATTTGAGGATAGCACCACATCCCACAGGACAGAAATTGCCTTTGCAAGTTCCATCATCATTTACATTGATCCATCCTCGGATCAGAGCTTGACAGAACACCTCGATGGTGTAGCTCAGATGCATGTAGTGAGTTTTGATCCATTTTTGGCGAATGATCTCAAATTCTGCAATAGTGTTTTCACAATATTCTTTCTGAATCGAGGTTTCATCCATAATGTCGATGAGAATTTGCAACCAGACAACATTATGATTAAATGAGCAGTTGTTGTGGATAATAGAATTTTTATCATACCATATCACATTGAGGAGCTCATCAATAGAGGTTAAGGAGAGATTCTTGATTTTCAACAGAAATTCGAGATACACAGAACATTTTATTTGAGATAAAATAGATTCAATGAATAACCATCTGCATCCAAACATGTTAGTAATATAATTCCAATGGGCCAATGCCATAGCTGATGAAATATAGATGATTGGTATCTTCAATATGTTGGTGACAAAAGTGACACATAGATCTATAATGAATACCAAAATACTGATGATAAACCTCATTAGGAATTCATTCGTGAGAAAAATGCCAAACAATATTGAGTCATGACTGTTTAATCCAACGTTTGTCAAAAAAATCAACTAACAAATCCTAATGTCAGAATTAGTGAAATTGTGGACGTAAAAAATTATGGAATCAAGCACACCATTATGGGTTGTCTCCCATATAAATAAATAATCATAGATATAGCAAGGGTAATTATCAACCACATGAATGATATTATCTGGAAAATTAAAATTACGAGATTACATCACATCCTTAATAGATCTGGTGGTGTTATTAGTAGGGGAATTTTTATATAAGAAGTATATAAGGGGGTGATAGTACAATTATCTAGGAAACAATTCATGGATGAATCGATGCTAACCATACATATATAATTATTCATGATGTTAGTAGAGGAAGGTCTAATGGATGGCCTGATTGAAGAGTTATCATAGTTCAAATTTCCAATATTTGACTTAGTAATGAACCAATTTTTAGGAAAATCAAAGGATTCAGAGTTATTATTAATCAATCTCCAGGTGATTTTTGCTTGAAGGGACTCACTAAAGAGTTTGAGATTTATGATGCCAAGACCACCCATATCAAGAGGTATACAAAAGGTGGACTAGGATATTTTAACAAGATTCATTTAAATAATTCATACATTACAAACAAATTTTTTTTGATATAAACATTAATTATCTTTAGGATACCAGCAAGACATTTATAGACCATCAGCGGGTTGAAAATTTCAGAGACAATGGTAGATTTAACAAGATAGATAATGCTAGTCCTAGAGAGGGATTTCCTTTCTTGGAGGAAAGTTGAATGATAACATCTTCAACAACTGTAGTGAAGTTCATGGACATAGGCCCTCCCAAAAAAAAGGGAACTCCAAGGCAGGTGAAAGGGAATGATCATTCTTCAATGCCTAAAATATTATTTATTTTATTTTTACTAATAGGAGAGAATATTTTTCCAAATAAAACAAAAGATATGTTCTAGCTAAGTGATTGACTATATCTCTCATCATAATGGGATAATGAATTTTTTAGATTTTGAATATTTATTTTTTATCCTTGTATGAACATTATAATATCATTGGTGTGTAAAAGATGTGTATGAATATATGGGTTTTTGGCCTCCTGAATGGGTTTAAGTTTGGTTTGTTCCACAAGGTGAGTGAGAAATCTGATAAGATAGACTTCTGTTATAGAAAAAAGAAAGGCAGATAAGGGATCACCTTTTCGGACAACCATGGTACATTTAAAATATCCTTTAGAAGAGATGTTAACAAGGATGGAAATAGTTGTTGAGGTAAAAAAGGAATTTATTCTTCTGATGAAATTATTATTAAAACCTAAATCTAAGAGAACTTTATAAATGAATATCCAATCTATGGTATCAATTTCATTCATATTTTTACGTTTTATCTTAATATTTTCTCTTCGGTTTTATTTATTTAAAGAGTTGGGGAATTCAGAGGCAAGAAAAATGAATTCTTGAATAGACCTTACCTTGATAAAATGAAACTGATTCCAATAGATAAATAGAGTACATATAGAAGAAATTTTGTTGGCAAGATGCTTGGTAATAATATAGTATAGAGAGATAATAAGAAAAACAGGATGGAAGATATGTATTTTAGAATCATTGGACACTTTAGTAATTAATGTTATAAATTTAGTATTACAACCAAGAGGGAGGAAAACTTTAGAAAAAAAATGATCTGACATGTTTACAAACATCTATGTGGATGACCTACTATAATAGTTGAAAGAATCCATTGTTTAATCCTTCAAGACCAGTGGCACTATCAGAATTGAGGAAAAACATAGTGTATTTGACTTGATGATCAAGAGGGATGCTAAAAAGAAAACCATTTCCCTCTTCATTCACCATAACCAGAATGACCACAATAAGTATGTCCTTGTTACCATTTAGTCCATTAAAAATATTATCAATGTTGGAGACCACATGACTAGAAATGGCCGCCTCAAAGTCCAATATGGTGTCATTGTATCATGGGAAAGAAAGAGGTCTACAAAAATTTATAAATATTTGAAGAGAATTGTAGAACTTAGTGTTTCTATCACAATCTGAAATCCATTTAGTTTTGAAGACATTCATGCACATGTTTTATTTAATCATCATAAGGGAATTATGTTTTATAGATATATTCATTTCATTTTGGGGATCTAATAAAAATTCAGATCTAGTATATATATTTTGAATTTATTTAATATCATTATAAAGTGTGGAAATGACCCTGTTCATTTGTTTAGATTTAGCCCTGAACCATCCATTGAGACACTATTTGAGGTGCTCATCTTAGTGATATAGGAAAAATCATCATAGTGATGTTTCATAGATTCCCATCAATTTGTTATAAAATTTCATCATTCTGGGTCAACAGACCAAGAATTATTGAATATAAAAGGAAAAATGTTTTTATTCCTTTTAGGGAAAATACGAACAAGGATGGAATGGTGGTCTGAATATATTTTAAGTATGTTAATGCAGGATATGGTGTCCCAATTTTCCCGAAACAAGATATTTGTGAATGACATATCCAGTTTTCTAGAAACAACCCTATTGTAGTGCCTTCTATTCCTAGTGAATTTAGCACCGATAATGTTAGTTTCAATAAGGTTACAATCATCTATAGATTTTCTGAATTCTCTTGAAGAAATTTGAGAGTGCGAAGGACCAATTTTCTCACTGTGAGTGAGAATATAATTAAAATCACCAATCAAAAACTAGGGGTCATGAATTTTGTTTCCTAAATTTAAAATACCATGAAAAATAGGCCTTCTATCTTGATATCTATTCTTATCATTAACCGTAGTATGCAAATTTGTAATCCATCATGGGAAAAATCCCATGTAAACATTTCATTTGGGCATTTGAATGCATTATCATTTTGTAAAGATACATGATAAAATATCCAAAAAGAGTCAATATCAGCAACATTTTTTCATGCACCTAGAAAGTTATACCCATTAGTATATAGATGTACAATATTCAATGAAATGTTAATTTTTGTTTCAGTAATTGCTAATATATTTGGATTATGAGTCAAAATAAGTATTTTATGAACTATAAGTGTGTCTGTGTTTGCAATGCCTGAGAAATTTAAAAATATAGCATCCATTAAAACCTAGATTTGGAGCATGATCCCCACATTTTATTTTTTTGAACTTCCGAAAAAATTGTTTTTCTTTGATCTCCAATAATTTTGAGAGGAGTTCAGACTGGTTTTCATGTCCTGTTTACTCATACGGGAAATAGAAATTATTTAGAAACACCTATATTTTCAATTGTTTTATATATTTTAGGTGAGATAATATTTATGGTGGTGGTCATGTGACCATCCATTGAATCCATATGTGAATTCATAACTTCAGTTACAGTTGGTTACACAAGGGTAGGCTATGTGCCAACTGAAACATCAGACCCAATGACGTTAAAATTATTTTAAGTAAATAATTAATAAATAGTGTTCATGTCATTGCATTAGTATCACTTTTACTATTTAATTGGTATAAAAATACTTTTTGACAGTAATAAAATGTTATTTGAAATAATAATTATTTATTTTAAACATGCGTAAATTTATGTAAAATTTAGAAATGTAATAATTATAGAAAAATATAATTCAATGAAGACAATGTTTTTTCCATGTTACTGAAAAATAATGTAAATAATTTGAACAAATATAAATTAATAAAATATATATGAATTATTATCATCCATAATATTTTAGATAAATACTACATATTAGTTATCTAATACATACTTAAATTTATATCCAATTAATATCATCATTTTCATAATGTCATGTTATTTGAATTTTCCCAAAAATGACATTAATGGCATCCTATGTCAAATTATATTTTATTAAATGAAATTAAATTAATATAGGTCTTATATATGTAAAATTGATAGGAAAATGGTTTAGAAAAGAAAAACAAGTCAACTTTTTTTCCACTTTTAATTATATTTTTACTCTCATGACCCCTAATGTGCAAAAAACATTAAGATTGTTGTACCCCTATAATGGTTAATTTGTGTTAAAACTAAGTGATATGGGATAAAACATCGACTAACCATGTCTAATGTTCATCATAAGTGATTATTAGGACTCATAAACATAATATATTATCATTAAATGACTTTTTTCAAATTTTACATTAAAATTAATATATATTACTTTAATACATTATGTAATTACAAGGGTTATCCTACCCTAAAATATAAAAGTACACCACACATCCTCTCTTCCTCAAACATCATGATCCATTATGTTAGGAATATATGTTCTTGAAATATTTTCAAGCATCAATCCCCATATCGTGGAGGTAAATTATCAATAATGTATCATCCTTAATGTCTTATTGTGTATCTCGAAGGTGGTATTCCAAAGTAAAGGTATAACAGTAAATCCATACCATTCAATTTATTTCATCTTACTGCACATTTAATTCAAAACAAACTATTTTATGATAATAAAATAGTTATATTATGTATAACTATATTTTATTATTCTTACAGTTATACCTTTATTGGTAACCTTTTCCATTTAATTGGAAATGAAAACATCATTTCTACAGACATGTGGACAACCACCTCTATGAAGTTATGTGTTTTCATACACAATGTCCTTTGAATAAGGTTCATAATGATGTATTTATTGAATATATATCAAATTAATGAAATAATTAGTATTTTTGAGACATAATTTATTACTTACCTATTACCCATCATCCTTCTATAAAATGGAAATGTTACTCATTCGTATGTGTGTACAACACCACAATGAAGTGATGTAATTTGTTTTTCATGTCATAAAATAATGAATTATTATACTATTTTATTTAATTAAAACAATATATATTTATTTAATGATTATTAATATGTAATTTTTATAATAATTACCGCATTGAACATTGTTAACCTAACAATTTAATTTTTCATTTATGAACTGAACAACATGAAAAATACCTAATGTGTACAACAATGTCTATTTAATTAAATATGTCAGTGATGTAATTAAATTTAATAATTTTATTATTATAATATAAAAAAATAAAAATTTCTTAATCATTAAAATAATTAATATATTTTTACTATATATGAGAATGTAGTTATGAAAATCAAGTTAGTGACTTAATGTAAGGCGATGCTAAAATCAATTTCCAACCATTATGTTATAAATAATCATTACTTACATTGTTTTTCATTGAATACATGTCGTTTTATCATAACACATTTTTATGTATTATTTTCATATTTTTTATTCAGATTTTCATATTTTTAAATATAATACCTGAATATTTTATGAAATTATTTTGGAGTAATTTAATCTTTTCGATATTTTTCATTTCACATAACATTGAATATAGATATTTTATATTAATGAAATATGTTTTTCATTCATTTCACACACAAAAAATATAAATTATTCCCTACACACATCACTAATACTAGATTTTGGTACATGAAAAACAATTTTTGGGTAATTTGACACTATTCTGAATTCATTCGATAACGTATATTACACATATAACCTTATTTTTTCAATGTAAAATTTATATAAATATTATTACAATATTATAATTGTGTAAAAATATCAATTCTAATGAAAATAAGTAAATTATGAAAAAAATTAATCCTTTCATTATCAGTTGGCTAGAATTGAAAATAATAAGTATTTATAAATAAAGAAATTATTTTTCTACAAAAATTATTATTCTATGTACAAACACCACTTTATCTCAATAAATTGAACAAACAAATATTTTATAATTGATATAATAAAAATTATATATTTCATATTAAATAATTTATTTTACACTCATCTAAATGAATAGATTGACATAGGATAATATTAAATTCAATTTTATGAACAAAAAGATGTATTTTTCTAAATGGTAAATATACAACCTTTTAATGGGGAACCCATTTTAAATCTACATTATGAAAATTTTTAGTTTTTATATGAAAAAATAATCCTAGTTTTTGAAGGTGGGATATAAATCTTTTAATTGGTTTAATTCATGGGTTTTTCTATTAAGATGGATGTTTTGATGAATAGTTATAAAAAATTCAATATTAATTGAAAACATATTTTTCATCTAAATAATTTATTGTGTTAAATTATATATTTTAATGGTCTTAATTTATTAATTAATACAAATAATTAATTTTTAATAAAATTTATTTTATTATAACCATTTTCACATTGAATTTGGATAATAAAAATTCAATCTTTGGAATATTTTAATGTTAGAATATTTTCTTCTAATTTAGAAAATTGGAATAATTTTATATTAATTTCATCAAAATATGTTTTTAAAAATTTGATATATGGGTTAAAAAATTTGAATTATTGGGAAAAAATCTAATAATTCCAACCCATTTATTTTTTAATAATATGAATAGTGAATTTAGTAATTGGTTTTAGCACAAATAATGGTAAATCAGGTAATTGGGCATAAAATTAATATTATAAATATTATAAAACTACCCGAAAAATTTACCCAATGATATTTTATGTTATTAATTCGAACATTAACTTATAAGGAACGAAATTTAATTTTTTTATTAGAAAATGTTTCATGAAATTGACAAATATATTTTTAAAATCATAGTGAGTGAAAATTTTCACTCTTACTTTTAATAAGAATAAAATATTTAATACAATATTAAATTAAAGATATGATCCAATATATATATTATTATAAAATGGGGAATTATTATTTACATCTTAGAAATTTACTTTTTAAATTTTAGTGAAGAAATAATTATCATAAATAATTATTGAATTATGATGTAGTAATGACACAATTAATGAAACTATAAATTACATGATATTCGAAATATCAAAATAAATATAAATTTACTTAATTGAGGAACTAAATAATATATAAGTGAAAATAAACATTATTGGTGTATAAAATGATTTTTTTCTAATTTATCATATTGTATTTATTTTCTAAATGTCAATGAAATGAATAGTGTCAAGATTTTCAATAATGATATTTTATGAAAATAATATTTAATTAAAATAATTAGAAATCATAAATATACTAGTAAGTAAAAATGGGAAAATATATAGTCTAATATATAATAAATTTTAAATTTATCGTACAATAGATAATTTATATGTAAAAATTAAATCCAATAATATTGAAAAATGGTTACCATAGTTAAAATTAAAAGGGCATAACTAAGGGTGAACTAAAATCATAAAGTTCAAAATAACACCAAACTATGTATAATTTTTGTATGATATTTGTGACTAATAAAGTATTATCTTCTATTAAATTAACTTTTTTAGTTTTTTAGATTTATTTTGTTATAAATTAATCATTTGAGAAATATAAATAGTGCATGTCCCCGCTCTTATAAAAATATTCATCTTCTTCCCTTTTCTTAACAAATGAGAACTAATTTGGCTCCAAAACAATCTATCAAAATATCCCCAAAAATTTCCACTATTAATATTATAAACCGTATTTTGTGAAGGATTCAATTAAATGAAGTAATTTTGTGAATATCATAATGAGATTCCCAAATAAGTTGCAATGATCATCTAAATGTTTTTAACCTCTTTATTAAATCCCTCGAATTATTTTTGTTTTCTATTTATAAAATTAGATAAATATTAAAAATATTATTTTAGGTTGTTATATTTTTTTATAAATACACACACAAAAACATCCATCAAATGGGATACACAATCATCATTCCTGTATACAGTAGACAAATGCCTTTCGAACTGATGTCGCTCGTTCATCCATTTCCACCTTTCTTGTTTGGAAATAATGATGTAATTTTTGATTTTATATGATAAATTGTATATTTAATTATTTAATTATTATTCTATACTTTTTATAAAAAATATAGATTCATTATTTGTAGATTTTTTGAAAATATGATATCTTCATTTTTTGTTGAGAACTATCACATCCTTAGAGAAATGTGATTTACTCACAGCGTACATGGAATGTATTAAGGATGTTTTTAGTGAGAATATTTGATATAAGTGACATAATAAGTCTACATGAAAAATATTATATATATATATATATATATATATATATATATTCATATCTGTCATTTCATTTCATTATTTCAAAAGGAGATGAAATGGAAGCAGTGTTAATGCGTATGTACGACCTACTATCTCCGTGAACAGTGCATTTATTTTTCAATTTTTAAATATTATAGGTAAAAATAATACATATATAATGAATTTATATGATAGTTATATCATTTTTATCTTTAATTATCTATTTAAATCATGATCTAATTATATGGACCATGAATTAGAAGTCATAACATATTTGAGAATCAAAGCTATTAATACCCGAAACATAACATAAAAATAAAATTGTTAAGAAGACAGTAATAGAAACTCATAATTAATTCATATGAGGTATTATATATATAAACATTGTTATCTAATAGATGTGTAATAATATATAATTATTTTATTTTAGGTTTTTCGTGGTTATGATACGATTCAAGATATAAAGTCAGAGATATCTTTCTCACATTTATTTCTGTGGCACACATTCCCTATACAATTATTTTTTATTCTATATTGTGTATATATTTTCCTAGAATTATTTTTTGGAAAATTATTCTCAATATTTGTTTATTTTCATATTTATATAATTTTATTTATTTCAGGTTTATATGATTCATCATATTATAATGTGATAAGTATTTATTCTATAGTCTCAGAAATATTCTCAATTATTTCATTTTAAATCACCATTAGGGAATAATTATCCAACATGAACATTTTTTATAATACTATTTTAAAAACGTGTTTTACAATTATCCATGGAATATGTAATAATATTTTTCCCCATGTATAAATATTTACTAAATTTAATTGAAGTGATATTTTTTTCATTTTCCAATGAAGGACCTTAGTGATATTTCTACAAAAACATCGAAATGAATGTTTTTTAACTTATAAAGAATGAATATATTTTCATAATTTAATTATGCATAATATCTTTGATTATTCTCTTGAAATATATCATGGTTATTTTCAAAAAAAATCAATCATTTAAAATTTCATTACATTATAAGAAATTTTGTTTTTCAAAATATACAAGATATTTTCCTCAAGAATTATTTGAAGTGATATATAAAAATTATCTTCCATGAGGTATAAATATTTTTGATATGACATATTATTTATTTGTGAAATTATTCATGTAAATTTTATTTAATAATTTTATAATGGGTTTATTTTTATGGAGGATTAATATTTATAAAACCCATTTCATTTCTATGGGGTATGATGAAATATTTATGAAAACTATTTATTTTTCAATGGTTATAATATGATGAATAGTTTAAGTTCATGGGGAACACATATGTATGGTTTTATTTATGGGATGTTTGGGACCTATATCACCCTCCAATGAATTAGTTAAGGATGGATAACTAATGAGGTAGATATGTTATGCATGAACCTGAATTCATGTTCACAATATTATGAAAGGAGCTACTGTTTAGGTCCATAATTTTATGTTTGGACATGGGTTTCATGTATTAATAATTATACAAGACCATCGTTTTATGTACATAAAATAATGTGGGGACCAGTTAAATTTAATACATGTTCACAAAGTTACAAGTTTATGTTTTTGCCGAAATTTCATCTCTTATGTCAATGTTATGATCTAATGGATTATGTTTTTGGATTCCCTTATGATTCATGTCTTATAAAATACAAATATTTATGCCTTTATTCATCATTGTTACATTTTATATGAAGGGTATGATCTATATTATTATGATAACATTATCATACACTTTAAGCTCATGTTTATGCAAGTATATCTCAATTGTTTACACTTATTGATCATTTAATGTCACCCTTTACTTACGTTTATTTTTACCAATATATGAATAATTTTTCATGTTTCATATGTCAAAAAGGATTTTATATATGATAAAATATTATAGAGATGATGTACATGTATTATGAACTAGTTTTTTGTTCATACATGTTTCTAAAGGCAGTAATCAAATATGCTCTTATGGCATGTGGTTTTATAAGGAACGAAATATTTCTAGAAAATGATATAGTATCAATGTATGAAAATCTAGGGTCATTATAGTTAGAGTCATATTAAAGGTATTATCAATAAATGGAGTCATGGTTGTGAAAACCTTCATGAGATCCCCATGGGTATTTGAAATGATATGTATAGGGATGTATCTAAGGTTAATCATATAATGTCATATATTTATAATATTGTGTCGTGATTTAGTCATCAAATCAGTATTGTTTCTTGATTATGTATGTTCTACTATGAAAAATGTTTCCCAAACTATGTTTTCACTTCTTAGTGAATAGAAGGATATAGAAGGATAATGGATAATGTTTAATGTTTATTATTTGGAATGTATGGGGATTATAAAAATCAATGTCCTATGATGAAATAAAATGTTAATAATTAGGATGGGGGTATTAGTAATTTTTATACTACAAAGGATAATGAGACTAAAAATTACATTTTAATAGTATGGGATTTTCATATAGTATTATTTATATTATATATAAGAAGCTTGATTAGATTAAAGTTATTTTACCTTAAGACTGGATTCATATTTCAAATTCGAGGAAATATTAAGATGGTGAATCATGATTAATGGTATACTAATAAGGTTTTATAATTGATGTGAATATGTTTTGGAATTCTAAGATAAAAAAACATATAATTTTTCCAGTATAAGTTTTTTATTTGGGATTGAAAAAGATATAATGAATGGTATTGAAGGCATTGAAAAGTTATGTAATGGTATTGGTTATACTCATGGGAAACAAAATATAATGGGATAGAAAACCCAAAATATGTTCCTAATGTTGACATAATTATGTTTGGATAATGAAATATTATGTTTGAATAAGTAAATTGGATTGTATTGATTACCATTGAAATTATTAAGGAATTTTTTAAAAAGTTATTTATGTCATCACGGATGGAGTATTCCAAATTTTTTGACTTGAGGAATATATGCAAAAATCATTGGAAAAATAAATATTTCATTTTTTCAAATAGTTTTTATTGTAATTAAGATATTTAAAAAGATTATAAGATAAATTTATTCATATATTTTCTATGTGAAAGATATGAGTTACATTATGATAAATAGGGGATCAATCCTAAGCTGTATTTGATAAATTTAGTGAGTGTATTTCAAATGTATTGTATATTAATCATTTAAAAGTGATATTGGGTTATCAATATATGGCTGAATTTATGTTATACAGTGAATGAGGTTTTATATATTAACATATTACATCTATATATGAGGATTTTTTTATATTGCATAACTTTTTATAATAGTATTGTTGTGAAAAATACAGATGGAATTACCTATCATTCTATATATGGACCTCGTGATTTTTTAATGATTGAGGAATGAAAATTCACATTTATTTCCCATAATATGTGGTTGAAGAGGATATAGATCAAGAAACAAAATTTTTTTGGTTATCCAAAATTAATGTAATTATATCTTCTCATTAAAATTCATAACCATTTGGAAAAAGGTTCTTGAAATAAAATGTTGTCATATAATCAATATATTTTTTTGATATCAATGAAATTTTATATACCTTATATGTGATGGTGTTGTGATAATTTAAATTATCCTAACCATATTATCTATTAATCTGAATTATAATATGGTTGTTATATTTCCTTTCCTTTCCTATGTTTTTACTTTCCCCCTATGGTATCTTAAGTTGAAAACAAGTTATTAGGTACATTGGGAAAACATTATTTTTCTAAATTAATTTTTTAACAGGATGTTTCAGTACTCTGTTTTACATTGTTGTTTTATATGAAATTAAATTTTTGTAAATAATTATTTAGAAAAAAATTGATTTTTTATGGTGAAATTAATTATATGGTCATAGAATTTAGCACCATGAGATTTTGATGTTATATTTTTGAAATAATTTTTTTTTATATTTTTCATTTTATGAAACAGTAAATATAGATTATTTTATATGAAATCTCTATGTTATTCATTACTATGATGCAACACCAAGTCGAGGTTGTTCAATTAAAAACACTAAGATAACATTTTGATGCATGAAATGATGTTTTTTCCTTGTGCTGCACATAATGTAAAATTATTTTTATAGCTTGCATTACATGCAATTGTTTTTTAGAAAAAAAGATGTATTATTAATATTATTATAATATAATTAAAGATACACCATAGTTTTTGGCATGATATTAACTAAATTATGAAAAAATGATTGTAATACTTTTTTCCCAATTATAATTAAATAATATTAGGAATTATTTGAAAATAAATAAATTCTATTTATTGGAAAACTAGTTTTCAATGTACATACAATAATTTTATATAAATAAATTAAAAAATACAGTATTGGTGAATTTTATTGATAAATTATCTATATTTAATATTCAATAAACTTCTTGACACCAATCAACTATATTTTATAGACATAATATATGAATAAATCTAAATTTATGAATAGGAAGATGTATTTTTCAAAAGGGTATTTTTACCTTATTTTAATGAATAAACAATTTTGAATTATGTCTTTGATACTTTTATAAATTTAAAAAGAATAAATAAATCCATTTTAATATGTATAGAAATAATAACTAATTGGATTATATTTTATGTTTTTTAGATAAGTTTCTTATTCTATTGACTAGTGAAAAAATACAGAATTTTATCTCAAAACCTAATTTTCATCAAAATAATTTTTAATGTTAAATTATATAATTTATTTTTACAAAAAATACAATTAAGCCTTTTGAATCAATAAATCTAGTTTAGGTCCTTAGAATAATTTTTCCTTTTAATTTTGATATAAAATGATTTCTATATTTTTGAGCATTTTCAATTTAAAAATATATTATTGTTTCGTCAATAAGATTACATTTATATTGATTTCATAAATTTTTTTGTTCCAAACTGTAAAAAATTGAGTAAATATTTTAAATAATATGATTCCTATTTTTTAATTAGCTCATTTTTATTTTATTACAATATGAATACAAACATTAATGATTTTTATTAGCATAAATATGGGTAAATCAGGTAATTAACTGTAAATATAATATTTAAAATCCTAGAAAATTACACAAACAAATTCCAAAATGATATTAGATGAATTTAGCTGAACCTTTATCTCCAAATTATTGAAATTTAATTTTTTATTGTAATCTTTTCCATTAAATGGACCAATATATTATTAAAACTTCTGACAATGGAAAAATTTAACACTCTTACTTTAAATAAATATAATATTATTCATTTGAGATTTATTAGAAGATATGATTTAATATATATATTTTTATGAAATTTTAATTTTTTATATACATCATAGAGACATATTTTTAATTTTATGTAATGAAATATTTATAAAAATTAATTATAAAATGATGATGCAGTAATTATTCAATTAATGAAACAATTAGTAAAATGATTATAGAAATGATACAATAAATATAAATTAAAATTACATTATTGTTCAAAGAAATTTTTATACTAATATTAAATTTTAGTTGTGTAATAAATAATTTTTTTTAACTAATCATTCTATAATGATATTATTAAGTTCAATGTAATGAATAGTTCCAAACATAACACTGAGGAAATTTTATGAAAATATTATTTTATTAAAATATTTATAAATATTTTAAAATTATATAATGATAGTAAGTTTAAAAAATTGTATAAATTTTATACTTTATCAATTTATGTTCAAATTTAAACATTATCTTTAATTTTTACATCCTCTTAATATTGAAAACATGTTATCATAGTTAAAATTCAAATTTCTTAACTAAGGGTCAATTAAAAAGATAAGGTTTCAAATAACACCATGAATTGTAAAAAAAATATTTTATGATTATATTAAAACATTATAATATCTAATATTATAATAAATATACTTTTGGAGGTATTTTTAATAATTATTATGTTATGATCAATTAATATTTTGTTAAATTTGAAAAGTGCCCCCAAACATCCCTTTAAAAAATAACCTCTTTTTATCTTTTCTGTACACTTTCTATAAATTTTGTTTCTCCATGATATATCCATATTACCTCCAAAAAATCCCAATATAAAACAAATAACATTAAATTATGGTCATTAATCGAACAAAATATTACATTTTTTATAATAAAAATGAGATACCCAAAGAACAGGTAATGTTCATAAACACATGTTTTTGATTTATTTCTTCAAAAAACACATTATTTTTATTTATTTTAGGTTTATATAATAAAACAATAATCCAATATATACTAAGATATTTTTGTATACTATTTTTATACATAAAATCACTAACAAACATCCATCAAATGGGATACACAATCATTTATTCAGAGAGGGAGCTGCAACACGTCTATGGATGATTTTATGACCCCGAGAGGTGTTTGCGTTGATTCCATTTTTTTCCAGCCAAGACACGCATTTGAAGTTTTTTTAAAGACCTCCACTCTCTGGATGGACCAAAATCAACGTGGATGGTTCTTGGAAAAGAATTTTTTGGCACGCAGGATGTGGAATTGTCTTCAGAAACAACCATAGTCATATTGGTGGGTGATTTTTTGGAGGCTGCAGTATTCAAACCCCTCTAGAAGCTGAAATTATGATTGTGATCCATGCGATCTCTTTCTCCCTCAAAATATTTGGAGAAACTTATGGATTGAATGTGATTCTACTAACGTTGTGCATGCCATTTTTAAGGGGTGATTCATCTAGATTTCCTGATTTCTACCTTCTGGATTAATTGTCTATGTTCTCTCCATGACATCAATTACATTTAAATCCACACCTATTATGAGACGAATATGGTTGTATATGGACTCGAAAATATAGGGGGCGCTCAAGACATAACCTGGCTTAAGGAGCTTCTAGGAAATTTTCTTCCCCTTCATATTAATGACTGTAATATGTTCAATTCATTTAGACTCAAGAAATATATAATTTTTTTAAATAAATTTTCTTTGGACATTCTACCAATGTGCCACCTTCTTAAAAAAAATTGTTCATGTGTACAGCTAACTTCGACCTTGTGATCCAATGTTGCTCATTCATCCATTTCCATCATTCAACAGTGGAAATAATGCTATAATTTCTATTTTTGTATGATATATATTATATTTTTGATGTATTTATGAGTCATTAAATTTTATATAACACATTATTTTATTTTTATCTTTTTATGAAAATATAAAAACAACATTTGTGCAATTGTGGACTTCCACCTCCTGAAAATGGGTTGATTCGTTCACACTTTAAATTCAATGTTTTAAGGATTGGTTTAGTAATGAAATATTAAATATATGAAATAAAAATTCTACTATAAAGATATTATATATATATGTGTATTTCATTAACATTCACTCTTTCAATACGACATGAAATGGATGTAGTGTTAATATGTAGGTAGGATCTACCCTCTCCACAAATGGTTAATTTCATATTCTTTTTAGATATTTTATAGATAACCATAAATATATATATATAGTGAATATATAGAATTTTATAATTGATAAAATTTTTGAGATAATTATTTCATGATATATATGTGAGAACAATTAATAACAAGTCAAAAAAATGTATGAGAAACAAAGCAGTTATTTCTCAAAACATAACATAATCTAGTAATTGTTAATAAGAGGGTAATATAATGTTATAAGTAAATAATATATGGTATTATATATAAGAATATAGTTATTTAATAAATGAATAAAAATAATATATATTATACAAGAGTTTATCAAGGGTATGACGAGAGTCGTGATATAAGATAGGGTATATTTTTCTCATATTTATTTCAATGGGATACATGCTTTATCAAATAATTTTTTATTTTTTGGGATGTATATTCCACCGATTATTTTCTTCTATGAGTATTATTTTAAACATCATGATATTTTAATATCAATATAATTTTCTTTCTTTTATGACTATCTAATTATAAGGATTATAAAGAAATACGTATTTATTCAAAAATATCATTAGTATCCGGGTTTATATCAATTAAAATTTCTATTAAATAATACTTATCATCCATGTACATGTTCTTTAAAAATATTTTCAAAAATAATTTAACCATATTCATATCAATATTTAAGGTTATTTTAACCACAATTTTAATTTTTACTAAATTTTTTTATTAGAATATTTTTTTCATTTTCCAAAAACCCTACATTGTAACTATTCCATAAATAGTAACAAATGAGTGTTTTTAAAAATTATATAGTATGAACAAATTTTTATACATTCTTAATACATTATTTCTGTTAATCTTTCCTTAAAATCATAAAATTTTATTTTCAAAGAAGACTTTGTATACAAAAAGTTTTTAGAATATTAAAAAGAAAACTCTTTCAATAAAGATATGATATTTTTTCATGAATTAGTTCCAATGATATATCAAATTTATTATCCATATATGATAATTTCTTTGGAATTTTAAAATAATTATATGGGTATATTATTCAAGGAAATTTATATTATAAATTGTATGGTTTGATTCTGTTTAGGGTGGATTCAGGTTTATAAAGACCATTTCGTTCCCATGGATTATGATGAAATGTTTATGAAAAATATTTTTTTCATAGGATATGATATGAATAATTATTTATGTTGTTATGGCACATGTATGTATGGTTTTCATTATGTGATGTGTGGGACCTATGTCCCCCTCCAATTCATTGGTTATGAATGGAAAACCCCTGAGTTATTTATGTTATGAATAGAGACGATTACATGTTCATAATACAATGTGATGACATATTTTTCATGTCCATAGTTTTATGTGTGGACTTGGTTTAAATGCCTATATTTTTTTCAAGGACCTGATTTCATTTCCTTAACATAATGAGTAAAACTATTTCAATTTATACTGTTCACAATGTTCAATAATTATGTGTATAAAACAATTTTGTGTCTTATGTCAATGTTATAATATCATGGATTATGATCATTGATTCACTAATGATTCATTTTTTATGAATTACCAATATTTATAACCTGATTATGGTTTATAATCATTTATATGTTTGGTATGATCTTTTAATGTTATGATAACAATATCAAACCCTTTGTGAGAATATTTATTCTTATATATCAGTGTTTTTTAGGCTTATTGGCCATCTAACCTTGAACTTTTAGTATATTTATCTTCTATAGGATATGAATAAATATTTTAAATTTTATGTGTAAATATGGTTCTAGATATGAAGAATTTTGGAGGTGAATATGTAAATATATTATGAACAATTTTTTTATGTTTCTATGTTTCCAAAGAAACTAAAATAATACATAATTTCATTAAGTGTTTATATAACTTATGAATTATTCTGAAAAACTAATTTAATATACATTTATTAGTTTAGATTTTATTTAAGATAAATAATCACAACACAGATTAATTATAACATCATGTGTTATGATAATTTCATGTGTTTTCTTTGTCTAAATATCATTTTTTGGGGAAATAAAACATGTCAGGTTCCATGATTTCATGGTACGGTAAAAAAAGTTAGCCATGAATAAATTATGACATATTAGATAATATAATTCTTGGAATTTATAGATCCATATCATATTATTTCATTCAAATAACATTTAATACATATATTTCCAAAGTGATAAATTTTAAATGTTATATTCTCATTTATTTTCATGATTTTTAATATGTAATGATAAATTTCGTTATATGATAAAAAACTTAATTTGATAATCTTCATTTATATTATTAATAATTTAATATTTCTATGTCATATATGATTTCATTTTTTCATCCCATATGTTTTACCTTAGGAGATCAACAGAATGTTTTAATGGTAAAAACAACCTCATTTCAGTTTTTTTCAGAAATATTATTTCATATATATCCTTGATAATTATAATGACTTCAATAATTATCATTATTATGAATCAATTTTTATATATAATCATTTTAAATTATATTTTAATTTTAATAATTTTTTTAAAGAAATTTTTTTTATTTTACAGAAAAACAACATTTGGGTTTTATTATAAGGGTAAAATATAAATCCATTTTAACAATCACTAAAGGAATTTATTTTCCATACATCAACATTATTTATCTCATTGATTTTTTCTTTATTATTTTGCATTATTATTTTCGAATATAATATATTTCATAATATTGGTGTTTTTTGTGATATTTTTTTATCAAATGACAAGAATATTTTCATTAGATTCAATGAAGTTTATTCAATGACCATTAAAAATTTATTTATTCTTTTATAAAGGCATCCTTTATTATATTACTATAATTCATTGGGTTTATGGTCAAATAATTGTTTATAGACCCTACTTTTCTAACCCGATTATTACATATTTTTAACGATAGGAAAAAAAAAGAGTTACCCAACCATGACCCAATGTTTTTCTATCATGGGAAAACTAGGACTATATATCTCTATTTATATAATAATTCATAAAAAAATTTAATAAATTATTCTTTAGTTTCTTTTTTTATTTTATTCTTCTTAGTACAGGAAATCTCCAAAGGATATATATCATGAAAGGGGTGTGCTAAATACGAGTAAGAGGATGAATAATAGAAATCAAAATGGGTGAGAAAAATCACCATCATCATAAAATAATAAATTTATCATCAAAAAAATTGGTAAATGAATCATTTGAAAATGGAATTGAAATTGAAAATGCATTAAAAAGAATCATAATGTCTTAGTGGTCAACTACCATACATATTTTTGAGAAATGTTATCATAAAGATCACACCAATTTCAAATTATCCTATTAGAGAAATAAAATTACCAAATGCAATTGAGAGCTATATAATTACACAAACCCCCATCATATCATAAATTTTTCATGCGGTATATAATTCTGGGTGCACCTGTAACATCATAACATTTGTATTATCATGAATGCCATATAAAATATATATAAATCGTAGAAATTATATAACCATGAGAAAAAATGGGTTTCATTTTAAAAATCATATATTAAAAAATATTAGGTTTCCCAAATAACTGGTGGAAAAACAAACATGGTATAAGATCCATATGTTATTACTGTAGAAGAATCAATATCATGGGAAGTAAAAGATTTATTTATGTAAAGAAGTGTATCCTTGAAAAAATCATCAAATTTTCCATAAAAAATATTTGAAACATATATATCCCATTAAATAAAAATGAAGGAAAAAGTAAATTATATTTATGTAAAAATAAGGGAATATGTTCAAAAAATATGGAGAGAATGTTGTAAAAACTAAATAAAGGGAGTAGGGTTCAATAATCCCCTTATCTTTTTATTGAATGCTTTGTTCTCATTACTATCCAGGATAATCAAATTAAATTCACTAATTAAAAAATACAAAACATCATTTACATGTATTTTATTCATTATAATACTACTAATATCATTTACTATTTTTTGAGGTGATATGGTGGTCAATTTCAACCTTTTTGGGGGTTTATTTCTAGGTTTTCATGGTTTTATCTACTTTCTTCATGTTTGGGAAATCATGTAAAATGATAATAAACCGACAGAATTGAAATTATAATTTTATTAATAATCATATATTCCTTTAAATTATTATATATATAATTATTTTCTGCCGTGATGATTAATCATTAGATAAAATGATAATGACAATAGTTTATATAACTTTTGTGCGTTTCTAATCATCATGAAATTGTTTCACTTTATTATTTTATAATATATATATATATTGGTTCCAGAAAAATATAAAATTATATAACATAAAATATAAAATATGTTTCTTCCATTAAAATTGTTTAATGGAAATCCTTTAAGGAATTAAGTGAAAATGAAACTTCTTCTACGATTATTTTATTAATAAACATCATAACTCTCTTCCATGGTGATATTCAAAGGAAGAACTTATCCCCAACGTCGAACTATATGTCTCTTTTATGGTTGTAATAATATCTCTTTTTCTATCTCTGAGCTCCATTCGTAATATCCAAAATTTTGAGAATCTTATCCTTCATCTCTTTCAGTAGATAAATTCCAATTTGAATTCATTCCCTAAATTCAACATAGTAGTTTATAGTTCTATATCATTTTCTATATAGGGTTTCATATAGAGCCATATGAATACTCTATAGGATGTTTTTTTGTTTAAGAAATCAACCAATGCGAGATGTTGATCGTATCCAACTGTAAATTACATTGAGTAGTATTTTATCTTTCCATAGTGTGTCTAAATATTCCTTTCATATTTCCATTAGTTTGTTGTTATTGGTCATGTATATGTTCTATTCAACAATTGGGGACTGATAAAGACTCCAACTAAATTTAAATATGAGCCTCAGGTAATGATTAGAGACAATTATATGTGGAACCCCATGTAGTCTAACCAGTTCCTTTATATGTATTTTCAAGTGTTGGTCTATTGGGTTATCTTCCTAAATAGTGATAATGTGGGATGTCTTGGTGAGTTATTCCACCAAAACCCATATCACATTATTCATTTGGATGCCTTCAGAAGCCTATTGACAAATTCAATAGTGACATTCTACCATTTAAAAATGGATATAGGTAATGGTTGCATAATCCCTTTTTAGATATGTATAACTACCTTATCATGGTTACAAGTCAAGATCCATGAGATATAACTATCAGTTTCGTTCTTCATGTTATCCCAATAGAAATGCACTAAATGACCATGATACATCTTGGTGCTCAAAGGATGGATATATAATGTTGTGATATGTGAATAATACAATAGTTACATATTTACCCCAGGTGATGAAAGCACACATTGCCTCATTCCAAACCAAATCACTCCTTTTTCATATATATTGAACTCTTGAAACATCTTTTACATTACACCATTCACCTTTTTTTTAACATCAAATCATCCTTCTACAACTCCTTAATCTTCTCTTGGATGGATTGTTGGGAAATAATTTCGGAATGATAGGATGTATTCCCTACCATAATGATTTCCAAATATATAATTTTTATATCCTGGAAAATATGTTATTTCTCAATCCATAACATGGATAGAGTATCAGGTTCGTTTCTTCTAATAGAAACAACTACCATTCTCTCCTTCCTGGGACAATAGTGAATTGATAAATCAGTAGTGGAAAATTGTTTTTAACGTCGATAGTTTAACGTCGGTTCTAAGAGACCGATGATAAAATGTACTTTTTGGAGTTGGTTTTACAAAACACCGATGCTAATGATAGAAATAAATGTTTTAGATAATTTCTCTAGCTTCAATTTGACAGGTCGTGGAGCGAAAACGGACTTACGGATCAAACGTTATGGGCATCGTAAATTTGAGATTATATGACTTGATTTTTGGCGTCAGTTTTTTTGAATAGCCGACGTTAAAAGGGCCTTTTTGGAATTGGTTTTACAAAAAACCGACACCAATGATTAGAATAAAAGTTTTAGATAATTTCCCAATATTCAATTTTGCAGGTCGTGGAGAAAAAACGGACTTACGGATCAAATGTTATGGGCGTCGGAAGTTGGAAATTATAAGACTTGATTTTTGGCGTCGGTTTTTTTAATAACCGATGTTAAAAATCCCTTTTTGGCGTCAGTTTTACTAAAAAACGATGCCAATGATAAAAACAAAAGTTTTAGATAATTTCACTAGATTCAATTTGATAGGTCTTGGAGCAATAACGGACTTACAGATCAAAATCTATGGGCGTCGAAATTTTGAGATTATATGACTTGATTTTTGGTGTCGGTTTTTTTAATAAACGATGTTAAAAGGATGTTTTTGGCATCAGTTTCACAAAAACACGATTCCAAATATCACAATGAAAGTTTTAGATAATTTCCCAAGTTTCAATTTGACATTTCGTGGAGAAAAAACAGACTTACAGATCAAAAGTTATGGGCGTCAGAAGTTTGAGATTATATGACCTGATTTTTGGCGTCGGTTTTTTTAATAACCGACTTTAAAAAGACCTTTTTGGCATCGGTTTTTCAAAACCCCGATGCCAGAGATCAAAATAAATGTTTTAGCTAATTTCCCAAGCTTCAATTTGACAGGTTTTAAAGCATAAACGGACATACGGATCAAAATTTATGGGCGTCAGAAGATAGAAATTATAAGACTTGATTTTTGGCATCGGTTTTTTTAATAACCGACATTAAAAATCTCTTTTTGGCGTCGGTTTTACAAAACACCGATGCCAATGATCAAAATAAAAGTTTTAGATAATTTCTCTAGCTTCAATTCTACAAGACTTGGACCAAAAACGGACTTACAGATATAAGGTTATGGGCGTTAGAATTTGGAACTTATAAGACTTGATTTTTGGTGTCAGTTATTTTAATAACCGACGTTAAAAGCCTTTTTGGGCGCAGGTTTACAAACAACTGATGCCAATGATCAAAATAAAAGTTTTAGATAATTTCTCTAGCTTCAATTTGAAAGGTCGTGAAGCGAAAATGGACTTACGGATCAATGGTTATGGGCGTCGGAATTTTGAGATTATATGACTTCATTTTTGGCGTCGGTTTTTTTTAGTAACCAACGTTAAAAGGCCCCTTTTGGTGTCAGTTTTACAAAAAAAAATGATGCCAAATAATACAATAAAAGTTTCAAATAATTTCCCAAGCTTCAATTTGACAGGTCGTGGAGAAAAAATAGAATTAAAGATCAAATGTTATGGGTGTCAGAAGTTGGAATTTAGAAGACTTGATTTTTGCCGTCAGTTTTTTTAATAACCGACGTTAAAAAGCCCTTTTTGGCGATCAGTTTTACAAAACACCAATGCCAATGATGAAAATAAAAGTTTTATATAATTTCCCTAAATTCAATTTGACAGGTCGTGTAGTGAAAACGGACTTACGGATCAAAAGTTATGGGTGTTGGAAGTTTGAGATTATATGACTTGATTTTTGTCGTCAGTTTTTTTTAATAACCAACGTTAAAAGGCCCTTTTTTCCATAGTATTTACTAAAAACCGATGCCAATGATCACAATGAATGTTTTAGATAATTTCCCAAGCTTCAATTTGACATGTCGTGGAGAAAAAACGGACTTACGGATCCAAAGTTATGGGCGTCAGAAGTTAGAAATTATATGATTTGATTTTTGGCGTCAATTTTTTTAATAACCAACGTTAAAAATCCCTTTTTGGCGTCAGTTTTACAAAAACCCGAATTTAAAAGTTTCTTTTTTGCATTGTTTTTTCAATAACTAATGTTAATACCCCAATATGAGAATATTTTTATCATCGGTTATATATTTAACCGATGTTAAAAATTAAAATTTCAAATATGCAGTTTTGATATTTCAATTTTTTCCCAACGCGCATTCCTAGTTTCAAAATCCCGCTCAAATTTTATTGAATCGCCACTGTAGAAATTTTCATTTACACTATATAAAAGCTCATCTTCTTTCTTTCAACATTTTTGAAATCTATGATACAATCCATATTTCAAATATTATTCAATCGACTATTTGTAGAAGGTATTTATTTTCATTATTTAATTTCATTATTATTGTTTTCCTTATCACTAAAAATCTTATTATTCTTATAATGATGATGAAGGATTATTCTAATAGAGATAAAAAAATAAAACTTATGAAAATGATTCATTAGTTTTTGGGAATTTTTTTACCACTCACTATTTTCAATACCGCGTGAGTTCTCCCTTAAAACGAAGTGAAATAATGATAAACAACATATCTATTCAAATGGAACAATAAAAGAATTAATGATATTTTCAATCATTAATTATATTTTTTTGTTCATTTTTCATATTCATTTTGGTTCTTTTTTTCATGCATTCTTCGAAGAATGTTGTATCGATTTACCCATAACGAGGTACAACTTACAGCGACCATAAATTTTGATTCGTAAGTCCATTTTAGCTCAATAACCAATCAAATCGAAGGTTATGAAACGATCTATATTTCAATATTCCGAGTTTCGAGGTTTTGAAATCGTTTTTTTTTTAAAACCGACGTGAAAAATATTTTTTTTTATAAAACGTATTTTTCGCATCAGTTATTATGAAAAACCGATGTTCAAACCCATGTATAAGCCATATTTAGACGTCGGTTTTCTAAAAAACTGACGCCAATGACCTCGAAGGTCATGAATTTCAGCGTCGGTTTAAAAAAAAGGATGCCGAAGACCACAAGGGCCTGATTTTTTTCGGCAGTTTATATAAAAACCGACGCCAAATACCCCATAGGCCCTGGAATTTGGTGTCGGATTTTATATAAAACGATGCCAAAGACCCGCATGGAGAAGTTTTTTGACATCGGTTTATAAAAACCGACGTTGAAACATATATTTTTTACGTTGCCTTTATTGACGTTGGTAAAAATCCATCGTCGAAATACATTTTTCCACTAGTGAATCATAGTCCTTAATATTCTATCACTATATCCATTGATGCATGTTGAGCTTATTTAGTGTGAATAAAAATAATATTCTCTTGTGATCAATATTTATGTCACATATATCACATAGAGGGTGTTCAATAAAATTTTAAAGAAACAATTCATAGCTTCTAGCTCCAGATCATTCATTGGGTAGTTTTTCTTATTGATCATCAAATGTCTTTAGGCATAGGATATCACTTTATAATTATACATGAGTACAAAACCCTAAAATTTCATTAATCATAATTGTACATTACAAAACATTATCCACTTTTCGATAATGTGAGTACAATTTAAGTGATCAACATCTTATTTTTCTCCTTGGGTATTTAATCACATTCCAATGTCGAGACATACTTTACCCCTTACCCTGATAACATAGTTCACTTGCTAGAATATAATGATAATTTATTAAAAAACATTAATAGTACCCTAAAAATCAATTTATAATGTGTAATTATGTTATAATAGTGGGTCTGGTACATTCCTCAACCACCAATTTTTCTAGGGTTCCACAAAAATTCCCTCACTTATGATCATGTGTCCCAAGAATGTTAATTTCTGAATCCAGATATCACACTTTCTGAATAGGGGGTGAAACTACTCCATAATTAATGTTTCTAGTACAATAATCTGTTTTTGTTCATGTTCATCCTTAAACCTTTATTAAATTATATTATCATCAATAAACAGTACCAAAAATATGTCATGTAGTTTTTAAAGACTCTATTCATGAAATTTATTAATATTATAGGGAAATTAATAATTATTTTGGGAATTAATAAAAATTCAAAGTGACCATACCTTTTATGGAATCCGGTATGATAAATATCATTATTTTTAACCATTATATATTGATATATATAATAAGGATCCATAGTTGAGAATTAATGAGGTCCTTGTAGATTATTGAACAATTTATCAATCTTTGGAATAGGATACATGGTCATTAGGGTGATAATGTGGAGTTCCCAATAATTGATATTAATACGAATTGATCCATCCTTCTTCATAAACAAGAGAACTGGTGAAACCCATGTAGATTCACTAGGGTTTTTGAAAACATTGTCAAAATGATATTGTAGCTACTTCATTAACTCCTAATGTTTGATTGGGGACATCCTATAGGGAAATATTGAGATAGGAGTATCTCCAGGTATTATTTCTATACTCAATTCTACCTCACAATCTAGGTGAAGTATGGGTAACTTGTTAGGAAATACTTCACTATATTCCCTCATAATTGGAATTTTCCCATAGTTGATACCATCCCGTGATTCAACCATTTGAGCAAGGTATTCATATTTTTATGGAATCAACACACTCACCATTGAAGTATTTTACAATGGATATTCATTATTTACCTTACATTTCTATAAGACCATGGGATGGTTTTGAATATGAAAAGATATTTACTTTTCCAAAAATGTTTATTTTATATCTATATAATTAGATCCAATCCACCCCAATTATACCATAAAATTCAATGAAGGGATATATTAAGTGATTTAATGGGGGGAATATTCCCCATATGTTAGAAAAATAATATTCTAACACATGGGTTGCTATGATTTCACCACTGGGTTTCATATAGATATATTTACATCATATTTTGGGGGTTTGATAAAATATTTCATGAAATCATTCCAAAAATAATGGAATCAATAGAACCATAATCAAATAAGACTTCTTCCATTTTTGAGTGAATATGAAGTGTTCTTTATACCCCTTAAATTTCTAGCTGATCTTTAGAAGTAGTGATGGAATGACACTTCTTTTTTTCCTTTAGCCATCGTGGATTATTAAGCTAATTACCCACTATGACTTGATGTTCAGTGCACTATCTTCTATAGTACCCTTTATCCCTATATTTTTAGCATTAGACCATTGGGTGGTGGTCTCTATTCCTCAATTTTTTCATCTAAATTAATTATGTCTCTTAAATATTCAGGAAAACGGTGGACTTCTCTGACACACTTATATAATTTCCTCATCCCTTTGAGTTAGTTCCCATAATGTTTCTTCCATTGTTTTTTACCAGTGAGTAGTGGATTTTTCATTCCATAGTTATAAATCGATTCCCTAAAATGCAAATCCATAATTTTTTTCTCATCACTGTTGTCTTGGGACCATTCTAAAAACACCATATATACATTGAATGAATTGACAAAAAGTTCATCATAACACCCAATGACATGAATTTATAGATATTTTAGAATGTTTCATTTTAAACCAATAATGAATATATCAATTTATCTTTCATTTTCTATAAAATGACATGATGTGTACCTTTAATTCCTTGTGAAATTTTCTTCATAGGTGGTGAATGATTCACCATTATCTTTTTTCATATCTATAAAATATATCTCCATATTTTTATGGTGATATTGAGGTAAATACTTATTAGAAATAATTTTCTTATAGTTTCTCCACTATATATCTTTAATTTCTTCTATAGGATTCATGATTATAATCAATGACCACCATTTGTTGGCCTCTCCATCTAGATGAAAAGTCGAAAGTCTCACCTGGTCCACCATATAAAATTAATGAGTAGAAAATCCCTTCTCCATTTTTTTGACCAAATGTTAAGTGACGAGTGGATTAGAAGATCCACTAAATTTTGGTGGTCTAGGCTATAAAAAGGATTTGATATCCAGTTTCTCCATCTTAGGTGAAGGGTGGAATTCCTTATTAATCAGGTTACTTTTCATATCCTAAGACAGATGGGATAACATCACCAAGAAATTTTGAAATCCCCCTCCCAGTGAATTGGTGGTTTCATTTCGGAAATCATTTCATTGTCCCACATACGGGTTATTGGCCTTTTTTCCTCTAGTTCCCAAAAAAAATTTCATAGAAAATGTTAGTATAAAACAAAAGTCAACATGTAATTAATAATTTATTCCATTGTAAAATTTACTCTAATGTAATATCGTTTGGGATTTCTATGTTTAGAAAAATTCATGTTTATTTATATATACATAGTCTCATGCAATTTTTTTAACTAAGGTTCTTTATTTATATTTACCAAATTAAATAAATTCTTCTCCAATACAATCTATAGTGAACCTACTTGTATTATATGTTCACTAAATAAATTTTAATACATATAACATAATAGAGTTACACTACTATGACCAAATAGTTTAGTGTCTTGGGAGATGTTGGACCATATAAAAACATTTACATAATAATACATTAACATTTATTAAATTTTTCCTTCTCTATCTTCATAGTGGCCATTTGGTTCTCCTTCATACAAGAAATAACATGAGGTTATACTTCAAGAATGGGGTGTGTAATAGTCTCAAAAAGAGAGTGGATAAGAGGAACGAAGCATGGGTTTGAATAATAAATAACATCAATAAAATATTCAAAGGATTTTCATCATAATCATTAAAGGAAAGCTTAGATAAAAGAAAGGACTATGGAATTCCATAAAAATGAAATACCATGTCTTAGTAGTCAACAAACACACATTGTTATGAAAAAATCAAGCATATTGTTGGCGAATATATCACATTATCTCATGAGATACATCACATTAACCAATGAATTAGTGAGTTATTTAATTCCAGGAGCATATGTCACTTCATAACATTATATTGCAATATATAATTCCTTTGTAACATATGACAACATAATATTTTAATTATAATGCATGTAACATAGAATATATATCAATCTTGGACAAAAAAATAACAAATAGAAAGAAATGAGTTCCATTTCAGAAATAATTTCTTTCATAAAGTATGGTATTCCCAAGGGGAATATAGAATTAAATTCAAGTTATAAGAATCATCAATATTGAGATAAGAAGATACAATATCACAAGATGTAATGTTTTTATTTCTAGAAAGAGGAATTCATTTGAAAAAATCATTGAATTTTTCATAAAACCATATTAAAAAATATATATATATATCATAGAAAATAAAATGGACAGAAAAATATATTCTATTTAAGGATCATTAAATTAATATTAATATAAAAATGTTTTAAAAGTTGGAAAATCCAATGAAATAGGTGGTTTTGAGAAACTCTTCATCTTATGTCTAAACACATCATTATTTTTAATATATCGAAAAATAAAATTAAATTCATTAGTTAAAAAATCATTAACCTCTTATATGTGTATATTGTTCATATTAATTTTATTAATACCTTATATGATATTTTTGAGTAATGGAAGTCAATTTCATCATTCGAGAGTCTTCACTTTCATGGTTTTCATTATTGGATCGTGTCTTTAATATATGGGAGATCATGTAAAATTAGAATAGCTATCCAGATAAGAAATGTTATAATATTGATAAACTTATAAAATTTAAATTATTATATATTTTTTATTTATGTTATTAGGGTGATTCATTGTATAAAAAATTAGTGATGATCATTTAGATTATTTTGTGGTTTTTTCGATCATCATGAACTAGTTTTACTTTTTATTAAATATTAATTATATATTTTGGAAAATAAAAAATAAAAAATTCTTGAAATAAACATTAAATTAATTTTCTACAATATCATTGGTTTTATGTACAAAATTTATGGTAGTAAGGTAAAATGTAATGTTTTCTTCCCATAAGGTAATAAATCAACACCACACTGACAATGCATTCATTTTAAGAATAAAAGGTAGAAGAGAAGATATAGGATGATGGTTCTTAAATTAACAGAACAAAAATATAATATATTAAATTTTAGGGGGTTATAATGAAAAATAGACATTGGTAGTAGAGGATATAATAAGAAAATATATGAAATAAAAAATAAATTAAAAGAGAAAAGGATGAATTTACCTATTGAATTTTTCTTCAATGAGAACCTCCATAGGGAAAAGGGTTTTGTCTTTTTATGAGACCATGGGGTAATGGATATTAGGGAAATTCATGTAGTGATGACTGTGAATAATTCATATGAGGATCAAATATTAGAAGTTGTGAGGGAATATGTGGTGGGAGGTGGTATATATAAGGGAGGATAGGCGTATTTCTCATTATATTATTCCACAATTATTTTTCATCTCTCAAGATTATGAATATTTTAAGAATTATCAATAAATATATTAAAATAGTTATGGAGAGTTCGATATTTTTGGATTACATCATAATACATCATATATAAATCAATAATTCATGTTTTTAGATTGTATAGTAAATTATCAAATTTCAGAAGGCACAAAAAATTCAAGTATTTTATAAAAATCTAAAAAATTCACCCAAACCATTTTTGAGGTGTATAATTAATAAATTAAATTTTTAATGGAAAAATGATTCTAAATATGATAAATTTATTTTTTAATTAAAATCAACTTTTAATCAAAAATGCTAATTTTCAAATTATAAATGATTTTATGACACTTCCAAAAATTGAAAATGACTCATAAAAATATCTTATAATAATAAGGGAAAAATAATAATTTATTAGTTATTTTTTTGAAAATAATTTTTCTAAATAATTATATAAATAATAGAATTGTAAATTAATATTTATGATTTATTAAAATACCAATAATTATTTTATCATTTACAAAATATTTATTTACATATTTCATGATAGAAATATATTATACTTCCATTCATAAGATTACTAAATTTTATTTTTACATTCAACGGTGATGTTACTAAGGTATTATATGGATTAATATTCCTAAGGGTCATGCAATTATTCCAAAATTCATGTTACTATTCCCTTAGTATAGTTTTATTAATTAATGAAAAGTGTCTTCTTTCATTCATTTTTCAATTGTGATGTTTTTATTGTTGTATATATGTTACTTTATGTGATTTAAAAAATATGGAATAGTTATAAGAAGGTATGAATTCCATTGATACATTTATAGGTCATTATAGATACCGTACATATTATTTATATGATTGATTTTTTATTTTTAAATGAGAAATTTTTTGAACCAAATTATTTTACATTGGTTAATGATGCTAAATATATTTGACTGTTTAATTCAAAATAAAAATCATGAAAAAATAATGCTCCTATTTTTTTATTCTATGCTACATTAACATTCTAATGGATGATTTGTAGGAGGTTATAATTTATACCAAGGATAGGGGTAACATTATAAACTATGGATGTGTGGTTTTATAACAAACCAGATATTAATTGGATCATTATAGCCCTCAAATTAATATTGTAATGTGATAATGTTTACTCATTTTACGACAATCCTTTGAGATGATAGTGTTACATTTATTATTCTAATCAAAAGATATATTGGTATTATCTTATTTTTGGTTCTTCCATGATGATGGTATTTAGGATCCAACATACATGAAATATTTTTCAATTATTGAAATGGGTTATAGTTTTTCCATTGGTGAATTATTATGTTTACTTGGATCATTATTATTTAATCACATTTCTCTTTTCTATGATATTTTTTACTTTCAATATCATAGAACTTATGATCATGGTATTTATGGGTATTAATTATCTTATATTATTCCTATTCATATTGTATAAGTTTTCTTGTCCATTTGATCATAATTTTCGCACAAAATATATTCATGGGTTAATTTTTTCCCTTATTAAACATTTTAAATCACCCTTATTATATTTCACTGTGTTATAAATAAATTTTATAAATAATATAAATTTAAATTTATTACAAGAAATATATCAAATTTATAGAATAATCAATTTATTTAAATTAATTTTATTTTAGATATCATGATTCATAGGATAAATTAAAATAATAAGTTTGGAAATATATTATGATTTTTATTAATATAACAATAAAAAAACTATATTAATGGAAATAATATTATAAAACCAATTGTTGTAACATTTTAAAAATAAATAATAAATGGGAATAAATTTTGAAATAAATAGTTCTTTTTGAAATAATCTATTTATATGTACATCAAATTGTATGAAAATAATTCAGTTATCCTGAATTTTATTTAAAAGAAATAATACATCAGTATATTAAGAAATATAATAGAATTAATTTAAATAAATAATTAATATGATAAAATATTTAAAAAAATACTCATGAATTTTTTTCCTATAAAATACATTTTACATTATATTTTTTATTTTAATTTTTAATATTATTTAATTAATATTATATTCTAAATTAAATAAAACTATATTATTTTTTGGATATTTATTGAGAAAATTATCATTAACTAAATTATTTCATTTTTTTGAAAATCATTTATTTTTTAGGTGATTAGAAAAATATTAAAATATTTATACATTTATGCCATCATATATATATATGTTTGAAAAATAAAATTATGAAACAAATTTATTGAAAATCAAGTACTTAATTATTTAAATTATAAATTTTTATATAATTATTATAGTTTATAGATGAATATATGATAATTGAGAAATCAATTAAAATTTATCAGAATGTTTTTTTGAAGGGTTTTATTATATTAAAAATAATTATTTACAAATTAACTTTGTCATTAACATGTCTTGATACCTTGGTAGCCTTATAAACATGATAGTCCTGTCATATCGTTATGATAATTCATAATCCTCATGGGTTAGAGAAAAATACTTGTAAACATAAAAGATAAATTTTGGAAAAGTTTTTTTAACATAAACATTAGATGAAACAGATACAACCTAGTTGTAAGAACTCGAATTTTCAATTTATGTATGGATCGTGATTTCAGGTGTTTTTAAGGAATAGGAAGAACATGAAATTTTTCTACGTACACATCGTGTACATTTTAGTATAGAACATGTACCAGGTTGGTGCTTGTATCCATGTATTGGCCTTGTAATGACCAATTACATGGCCATGTAGGTGACCTAGAAGACCACCTAATGTGGGGGCTGGTTGAGGTTTGTACCTGGTGTGAGAAAGAAATGAACATGCCATGTAAATTTATTTTTAATTGATATATTAGAGAGGGGTAACATGTAACACCCCAAGCTTCTACGGTACGTTTCCCTTCGAATAATGCGATAGCGTGTGTTGTACGCAACCTCGAGTTCTAACACACACCACAACTAATTAAACTAGCCGTTGTGAATAGTAATACCTACTTTTTGAAATCATATATATTCTATATTTCAAAATGGACTTCATTTTTGGATTCGGAATATCAAAATTAGCCTAGGGTGAAATTTTGCTACATTTCGGATAACTTTCATATTTTGATGAATAGTGAAAATTACTAAATTTTAATTAAAAACAACTTTTTTAATCAAAACAATTAATAGTGATAAATTGTGAATTTGAGTGGTTTTAAAGTATATTTAGAATATATTTTTACCATTTAATATAATCTTGGTCATTGGACATAATTTTACAATTAAACCGAACATAAACAAGTGTCAATCTTTTGATAGTTATTATCTCTTAAAAACACGCTTTTTGTTTTGACAGCGGGAATTAATTTTAAATTAATTTCTGCCACTTCTGTGTTTTGAATTTAGAAAAATGGATTCCATATTTGGAATCAGGATGTTCAAATTGTGTAAATAGGTAACTTTTATTTTTAGACATTTTGAATAATTACTGCGGTAAATATTTTATTTACCATGGTTAAGGGTAAATCCGGTAAATAAGGGTTAAAAAAATAATATTATAATAATACTAAATTACCCTAAAACGTGTCTCAAACCTATTGGTTGATACATGGTCGACCATGGGCATCTTTGGGTCTATTTTGGGACCCCATGGATCCACTTGTAAGTGATAATGACACATTATATTAATAAAGTTAAAATAAAAATAAAAATGCCATAAGCTTATATCTTTTAGAAGAACAATTTTTACATAGGGTTATACATGTTGGATTTTCGATTATAAATATTCATTAGAAAGATAAAAAGATTTCCTACATAATGATATTTTATTTATAATTTTTAGACATTATATAATTTATTTTATTTATGACACAATGATGATGCAGTAATTACTAAAATAGTGAAAAATAAAAATAATTGATCTTATAAATACCCAAATAATTATTATATGAAACTTTTAATGAATTAAACTAATTTTCTATGATAATATGATATATTAGGATTGATTTAATTGACTTTGTTCGAAGTAATCAATCTGTTAGGAGTTTCACAAAAATCAACTATTGAATAGTGTCAAAATTGACATAAAAGAGTTCTTAAAAAAAATATTATATTATTAATTGATATTAAATTCCTAAAAATCTAAGGTTCGGCCAAGAGACTTATATTATGATAGGTTCCTCATTAATGGACCACTTGGGGGTCTCTTGGATGTATATAGTAAGTTTATTAACTATATTATATAAAAATACAAAGAGACATTGTAAAAGTGAAACTAATTAACTTAGAGTTAGTACTTAAAGATAAGGTTAATATAAGTACCCAAACCTGTCTAAATTCTATTGGATGAGTTGTTTTCGACCTATCCCCACCTCATCCTTTGAATAGTCAACTTTGGAGCCTTTGTAAACCGAATATGAATTTATTATAAACTAATATTTCTAACTTTTCCAAAGGTGCCCCTCACCCCTCTTATAAAAGGGCACTCCTCCTTCTCATTTCTTCACACCTTCAAAGCCTTTTGGTTCGGCCAAACTCTGCCCAAATACTCTCCCAACATCCCTCACTACAACCTAGAGGCCTTAGTTTGATCAGAAAGCCAACCTAAGGAGCCCTTTTGATCAAATCAAAAGGAAGAACCCGAAGAAGAGGTAATGATTTCACCACCCTTTTCTAAGTTCATTTCTTCTTCCACTTCTTCTTCCTTTGTTCTTACCATTCTGAAATAATAACTCCAGTATCTCACATATACTGTGATGTTATTATAAATATGGTACAATCATATTCAGTATTCTATCCACCCTTTTAATAACATGTCACCATACGTGCGTACGTACGACTTACCGTCTCCACGTCGTGGTGTAATTGTTATTCAATATAATATTATTTGGATGGGTATAATAATGATGTGTAACTCATGTAAATAATAAATATAACATGTTAATGATTCTGTATATATGATATACCATCCATTTATATATTATTTTAATATCAAAAGAATGATATTGTCGCTCGTGCGTACGTACGGACTACCGTCTCCACGAACGCGATGAGATTCATTCTCCATCGTATCCATTCAAGTATAATTATCATTTGATGATTTAAAAATGATGTTTAAGGACTGTATATCATTCTGGATATGAATAAGATACAACAACCATGGCTTATTTAACAAAACATATAAAAGAAAATGAGTAAGTTAACTCCCGAAACGACGATAATTCTAAGATATTATTAACAAATCAATGTTAAAAGATCATATATGATATCATATTAATATATATGATTCTTGTATAATTTAATAACAACTATTTCACCATTATACAGGAGGTTAACCTACCCCAACCAAGGAAAAGTACAAGGTAAGGGTTATTTCACAATCTCTTCATTATCCGAGGTTGTTTATATGTAATAATCTACTAGGATCTCTTTATCATCCACATCCATGTTTCTTCAAAATGTATTTCAAAACATTTTTACTATTTACAAGAATATGGGTTAAAGTCATTTATACCCTTGTTTGACTTTTTATAAGAGGTTTATAAAGGAATCTTTCCGTCGTTTTCAAAACAAGGTCCTTTTTAACCTTTTCGACAGAATTGAGGTAAGAATGTTTTTTTTAACTTATACGGCGGGTGCGGTTATTTTACGCCGTTATAAAATCTTCAAAGCTTTCCTTACAAGCTTATAAGAATATTTTCAAAGAAAATGTTTTATTTTATATGGATCTTAAATGATTTCAAATTAAAAGGAGATATTTCTTTAAAAAGAATTTTGATTTCATCTATGTCAACATCCTTTGATGGATTTTAAGATTATTTGAAGTTGATTTATTTCTATATTGTATTGAAGGTTTTGTGATATGTTTGACTGTGGATGTGCTATTTTTATACCATTCATAGTTTATTGTGAAAGTATTGACATTTCGTATGCTAGTTTTAATACGAATGTTTATGTTATGTTTAATCCTTTTCATATGGGAATGCATTGGACTTAATAAGTGACGGGTGGAGCCCGCTATAGCTCCTCGATGCATCGGTAGGTCTCATGAGACAAACTAGTGTCTTGGCACAAGGCCTTGACAAAATCTTATTTGTAGTCTTGGCACGAGGCCTTGGCTATGTGGTTATGATAGTCTGGCATTATGCATTCCAACATTATGAAAGTGGTTATTGATATTGCATGTGATTATTCGATTAGTAGAATATCCATGTGAATAAGTAAATGGCAATATTTCATTTTTATTTTTGCCATACTATGTTGAAGTTCAATTTTAAAAGGCTTTTGTTTTAGTAATCCATTGCCTTAAATGTTTATGCTTATTATGAATGTTCCGCTATATTGTTATCCTTACTGGGCATTTGAGCTCACCCCTTTTTTATATTTTATTTTTCCCAGGATGTGAAGAAGTAAGTTATGAATGACCTGCAGGGATTTTATGAGGGGTTAATAGTGTGGATTGTGGAAACATTATGTTGTTGTATTAGTTTTTCATTTTATGATGTAATGTAAAACTTATGAATATATCTAGTGTTTCCAAGGCTACTAAACCAATCGGTCTTTCGAGATTTGATCTTTCTTGTGATCATGCCAATGTTATGTAATTATTGCACCGACTCTGGGTAGCTGGGGTCGGGGCGTTACAGTTGGTATCAGAGGAAGTTTAGTACAAACCTTGGAAGCTAGATTTAGATAAACTCTGATTAGAGCACATAGACCTAAGATGAACTTTGAGGATTAGTATAGAAGAACTTCCTAGAATTTTGGTATTGTAGAGACTTTGTGAGTTTTCCGAGCAATACATCCATGTCTGGATACGAGCAGGTAGAGGCGGCTCTGGCACAGATGTACCTAGGGGTAAAACCCGAAAACACCGCTTTGAGCTAGACTCGAACGGGAACTGGTGCACGACAACGGGCCTTGCTGCACTCTTGGTTACGACACTCCCGGGGGATATGCTTAGGATAACTCTCACTTTCTTTACAAATCATTATGAAGGGTTTATGAGTATATACTTCCTCAAAGAAAACATATTTATGATTATGGATTATATCCATAGATAGTTCAATTTATGTTTAGTGTTTTATAAGTATGGGATTATGTATTTTGATGCATAAACTGATCTAGTTTATGCCATTTTTTTAGAAGTGGCGCCTAGTGGAAGAAATGGAAACCGTATCAATGCACGCACTCCATGTAGGGATTTCCCTTCTGCTCAAGATAATTATAGTGGGGCTGGTGATGCAACTGGTGCTGATCAGCTAATCACCGTACTGGGACAACTTACTCAGGTTATGAATAATAACCTTACCCGTATGGAGCACCCTGATCCGCAGCGTGGAGGATCAATGTTAGATCGATTCATGAGGCAACAACCACCAACGTTCAATGGGAATACAAATCCCTTAGTAGCTGAGCAATGGATATTTTCCCTAGAGAAAATATTTCAGGCTTTGGGGAGCAGTGAAAGGGAAAAAGTTATCATGGAAGTTTACCGCCTCACTGGAGATGCTGATCAATGGTGGTCATTGATTCAAAATACGAAGGAAGATGATGAAGTATCAAATATGGAATGGAGGGAGTTGAAAGATCTGTTTTTAGAAAAATACTTTCCTCGCGACCATCGAGCAGATATGGAAAGACAATTTCTGAGTCTGAGACAAAAGGAGGATGAGAATGTCACAAAGTATGAGGCTAACTTTACAAGGTTAGCGAGGTACGCTGGTGATTATATTCGCAACCCAAGATGTAAGATTGATCGTTTCATTGATGGGTTAAAACCATTTCTCCGTCGAGCATTAGTCTCACAATCCTTTTCATCATACGAAGACATTGTCTCATGTGCTATCAAGACCGAAAAGGAATTCTCTAAGTCTTATGACTTTAAAGCAAAGCAAGAGAAGAAGAGACCTGCTGATCAATCTGGGAATGGAAATAAGGGGAAGAAAGGAAAGGTTGAATATCCATCTTGTGGTAAATGCGGGAAGAAACATCATGGTACTTGCTTGAAGGGAATGGGAGTCTGTTACAAGTGTGGTGAAAAAGGCCACCAAGCTCATGATTGCAAGGGGAAGAAGGAAGCTACCAACGTTCAGTGCTACAATTGCAGGGAGATGGGGCATTATGCAAATGCATGTCCTAAGCGTCAGGATAACTTACCTCAGAAAAGGCCAAGGGATCAAGGCCAGACTTATGCTATCACTACTGCTGAGGTAGAAGCTCCGAAAGATGTGGTGGAAGGTAATTTAATGGTTTCCTCAAGTTTAGCAAATGCATTATTTGATTCTGGATCATCGCATTGTTTCATATCTTCCAAGTTTGCTAAGAAAATTAGATATTTCCAATTTGATTTAATAAGGGAGTTGTCAGTTAAAACTCCTAAGGGAAGTATCGTTGCTACAAAGTTTTGTGAATCAGTCCCCATTAGAGCACATAAATTTTCTTTATCTGCCGATTTCATCGTCATACCTATGATTGAGTTTGATATAATCCTCGGTATGGAATGGCTTTCGGACTATGATGCGAAGATTTATTGTAAGAAGAAAGAGGTTACGATTCTTGATGATAATGATAAGGAGCACCTTATTTTTAGAGCAGAATCGTCACCACCTAATTCTTATTTAGATCCACCCCCAGTAGCTCAACTTAATTCAATTATTGGGGAGGAAGAGAATGAAGTAACTATCGGTGAGGAAAGGAATGTTCAAATAGAGGATGTACCTGTTGTGAAAGAATTTGTAGATGTATTTCCGGAAGATTTACCTGGACATCCTCCAGAACGAGAAGTAGAGTTTTCCATTGATTTGATTCCTGGATCAAGGCCTATATCGAAGACCCCTTATAGAATGGCTACTGTAGAGTTAGTCGAACTAAAGAAACAACTAGAGGAATTGAGTAATAAGGGATTTATTCGCCCTAGTGTTTCTCCATGGGGAGCCCCTGTTCTTTTTGTTAAAAAGAAAGATGGATCTATGAGGTTATGTATCGACTACAGAGAGATCAATGCTATAACGATAAAGAACAAGTATCCCTTACCTAGTATTGATGATTTATTTGACCAACTTCATGGAGCTCAATACTTTTCAAAGATTGACCTTCGATCTGGATACCATCAGTTGTGTGTGAAGAAGGAAGACATTCCGAAAACAGCATTTCGAACCAGGTACGGGCATTACGAGTTTACTGTAATGCCGTTTGGATTGACTAATGCACCCTCTGTATTCATGGATCTAATGAATAGAGTTTTCAAGGAGTATCTCGATGAATTTGTGGTGGTATTTATTGATGATATCTTGGTATACTCCAAAACCTACGAAGATCATGAAAATCACTTGCGCATTATCTTGAAGACTCTGAGGAGGCATGAATTATATGGGAAGTTTAGCAAGTGTGAATTCTGGCTTCAGGAGATTTCTTTTCTTGGCCATATTGTCTCTAAAGATGGAATCTCTGTTGATCCTTCTAAGACCAAGGCAATCCAAGAATGGCCATCACCTACGAGTATAACTGAGGTACGTAGTTTTATTGGTTTGGCAGGTTATTATCGACGTTTCGTCCAGAATTTTGCCCGATTGGCTAACCCATTAACGAAGCTCACACGTAAAGGGGTTAAATTTGTTTGGAAAAAAAAGTGTGAAGAATGTTTCGAAGAACTGAAGAGAAGATTATTCAATGCTCCTATATTGACTCTACCATCGGGGAATGATGGGTTCGTTATTTATAGTGATGCATCGAAGAAAGGACTTGGTTGTGTCCTTATGCAGAATGATAGAGTTATTGCCTATGCATCACGACAGTTGAAAATTCATGAACAAAACTATCCTACTCATGATCTCGAGTTAGCAGCAGTGATCTTTGCTTTGAAGATATGGAGGCACTACCTCTATGGTGAAAAATGTGAGATTTATACTGATCACAAGAGTTTGATGTATATTTTCTCACAAAAAGAACTCAACATGAGGCAAAGGAGATGGCTTGAATTACTCAAGGATTATGATTTTACGATACACTACCACCCGGGGAAGGCAAACAAGGTGGCAGATGCTTTGAGTAGAAAAGACCATGGAGTTTTGAACAATATGAGAATTGAAAGGGATCCAATTTTCATGGATCTAGTGAAAATGGACATGGGAATAACCAGGGAAGGTGAAACATCAATGCTTTTTCAAATGGTTGCCAAACCATCTTTACTAGAAAGTATTAAGAGTTCTCAGACCGATGATGACGAATTCCAAAAGAAGATTAAAGCTGTGAATGATGGGAGATTGAGAGACTTTGTGTATGAAGATGGAATTTTGAAATTCGGGAAGAGACTTTGTGTTCCCAATATACCTGATCTAAAAAGGGAATTGCTGGATGATGCTCATAGTTCCAATTTCTCTATACACCCTGGGAGCACCAAAATGTATAGAGATTTGAAGGAACATTTTTGGTGGGACAACATGAAGAGGGAGATTGCTGATTTTGTGTCAAGATGTATGGTTTGTCAACAAGTGAAAGCTGGAAGGCAACAGCCTGGAGGAGTCATGCAACCTCTTCCCATACCGGAGTGGAAATGGGACAATATTACAATGGACTTTGTCATGGGGCTACCAAAGACTCCTAGAAGGAACGATGCAATATGGGTTATTGTTGATCGTCTTACCAAGTCAGCACATTTTCTTGCTATAAGAGAAGATCTACCCCTGGAACGTCTAGCAAGACTATACATTAATGAAGTTGTGAGACTTCATGGAGTACCCCTATCAATTGTTTCTGATCGTGATCCCCGTTTTACTTCAAGATTTTGGAAAAGTCTTCAGAAATCCCTGGATACTGAACTTCATTTGAGCACTGCTTACCACCCTCAGACAGACGGACAATCAGAACGGACTATTTAGACCTTAGAAGACATGTTGAGATCTTGCTCACTTGACTTTCAGGGTATGTGGGATCAATATTTACCACTAGTAGAATTTTCCTATAACAATAGCTTCCATTCGAGTATTCAGATGGCACCATATGAAGCGTTATACGAAAAGAGATGTCGTACACCAACCTGTTGGGATGACGTTGGTGAAAGAAAACTTGTAGGCCCAGAACTGGTGGAGGAAACGGTGGAAAAGGTGAAGGTAATCCAAAATCACATTAAAGCATCTCAAAGTAGGCAGAAGAGCTATGCCGATAATCGAAGGAAGGATTTGGAATTTCAAGTCGGTGATCATGTTTTCCTAAAGGTATCTCCGTGGAAGGGAGTCATACGTTTTGGTAAGAAAGGTAAATTGAGTCCCAGGTACATCGGACCTTTCGAAATTCTAGAACGAATTGGGGCTGTAGCTTACTGATTGGCAATGCCGCCAAATCTCTCCAAAGTTCACGATGTGTTCCACGTATCTCTGTTGAGGAAATACATGCCTGACCCAACGCATGTACTCACCTATGAAGATTTAGAACTGGAACCCGATCTGTCTTATTTCGAAGAGCCCATCAAGATTCTTGATACAAGAGAACAAGTACTGAGAAACCGGACGACGCGTCTGGTAAAAGTTTTGTGGAGAAATCATAAGATGGAAGAGGCAACGTGGGAACCCGAGGAACTTATGATGAAGAACCACCCGAGTCTTTTTATGCAGTAATACCCTAGAAATTGCGAGGACACAATTATTTGAAGGAGGGAATAATGTAACACCCCAAGATTCTACGGTACGTTTCCCTTCGAATAATGCGATAGCGTGTGTTGTACGCAACCTCGAGTTCTAACACACACCACAACTAATTAAACTAGCCGTTGTGAATAGTAATAACTACTTTTTGAAATCATATATATTCTATATTTCAAAATGGACTTCATTTTTGGATTCGGAATATCAAAATTAGCCTAGGGTGAAATTTTGCTACATTTCGGATAACTTTCATATTTTGATGAATAGTGAAAATTACTAAATTTTAATTAAAAACAACTTTTTTAATAAAAACAATTAATAGTGATAAATTGTGAATTTGAGTGGTTTTAAAGTATATTTAGAATATATTTTTACCATTTAATATAATCTTGGTCATTGGACATAATTTTACAATTAAACCGAACATAAACAAGTGTCAATCTTTTGATAGTTATTATCTCTTAAAAACACGCTTTTTGTTTTGACAGCGGGAATTAATTTTAAATTAATTTCTGCCACTTCTGTGTTTTGAATTTAGAAAAATGGATTCCATATTTGGAATCAGGATGTTCAAATTGTGTAAATAGTTAACTTTTATTTTTAGACATTTTGAATAATTACTGCGGTAAATATTTTATTTACCATGGTTAAGGGTAAATCCGGTAAATAAGGGTTAAAAAAATAATATTATAATAATACTAAATTACCCTAAAACGTGTCTCAACCCTATTGGTTGATACATGGTCGACCATGGGCATCTTTGGGTCTATTTTGGGACCCCATGGATCCACTTGTAAGTGATAATGACACATTATATTAATAAAGTTAAAATAAAAATAAAAATGCCATAAGCTTATATCTTTTAGAAGAACAATTTTTACATAGGGTTATACATGTTGGATTTTCTATTATAAATATTCCTTAGAAAGATAAAAAGATTTCCTACATAATGATATTTTATTTATAATTTTTAGACATTATATAATTTATTTTATTTATGACACAATGATGATGCAGTAATTACTAAAATAGTGAAAAATAAAAATAATTGATCTTATAAATACCCAAATAATTATTATATGAAACTTTTAATGAATTAAACTAATTTTCTATGATAATATGATATATTAGGATTGATTTAATTGACTTTTTTCGAAGTAATCAATCTGTTAGGAGTTTCACAAAAATCAACTATTGAATAGTGTCAAAATTGACATAAAAGAGTTCTTAAAACAAATATTATATTATTAATTGATATTAAATTCCTAAAAATCTAAGGTTCGGCCAAGAGACTTATATTATGATAGGTTCCTCATTAATGGACCACTTGGGGGTCGCTTGGATGTATATAGTAAGTTTATTAACCATATTATATAAAAATACAAAGAGACATTGTAAAAGTGAAACTAATTAACTTAGAGTTAGTACTTAAAGATAAGGTTAATATAAGTACCCAAACCTGTCTAAATTCTATTGGATGAGTTGTTTTCGACATATCCCCACCTCATCCTTTGAATAGTCAACTTTGGAGCCTTTGTAAACCGAATATGAATTTATTATAAATTAATATTTCTAACATTTCCAAAGGTGCCCCTCACCCCTCTTATAAAAGGGCACTCCTCCTTCTCATTTCTTCACACCTTCAAAGCCTTTTGGTTCGGCAAAACTCTGCCCAAATACTCTCCCAACATCCCTCACTACAACCTAGAGGCCTTAGTTTGATCAGAAAGCCAACCTAAGGAGCCCTTTTGATCAAATCAAAAGGAAGAACCCGAAGAAGAGGTAATGATTTCACCACCCTTTTCTAAGTTCATTTCTTCTTCCACTTCTTCTTCCTTTGTTCTTACCATTCTGAAATAATAACTCCAGTATCTCACATATACTGTGATGTTATTATAAATATGGTACAATCATATTCAGTATTCTATCCACCCTTTGAATAACATGTCACCATACGTGCGTACGTACGGCTTACCGTCTCCACGTCGTGGTGTAATTGTTATTCAATATAATATTATTTGGATGTGTATAATAATGATGTGTAACTCATGTAAATAATAAATATAACATGTTAATGATTCTGTATATATGATATACCATCCATTTATATATTATTTTAATATCAAAAGAATGATATTGTCGCTCGTGCGTACGTACGGACTACCGTCTCCACGAACGCGATGAGATTCATTCTCCATCGTATCCATTCAAGTATAATTATCATTTGATGATTTAAAAATGATGTTTAAGGACTGTATATCATTCTGGATATGAATAAGATACAACAACCATGGCTTATTTAACAAAACATATAAAATAAAATGAGTAAGTTAACTCCCGAAACGACGATAATTCTAAGATATTATTAACAAATCAATGTTAAAAGATCATATATGATATCATATTAATATATATGATTCTTGTATAATTTAATAACAACTATTTCACCATTATACCGGAGGTTAACCTACCCCAACCAAGGAAAAGTACAAGGTAAGGGTTATTTCACAATCTCTTCATTATCCGAGGTTGTTTATATGTAATAATCTACTGGGATCTCTTTATCATCCACATCCATGTTTCTTCAAAATGTATTTCAAAACATTTTTACTATTTACAAGAATATGGGTTAATGTCATTTATACCCTTGTTTGACTTTTTATAAGAGGTTTATAAAGGAATCTTTCCGTCGTTTTCAAAACAAGGTCCTTTTTAACCTTTTCGACAGAATTGAGGTAAGAATGTTTTTTTAACTTATACGGCGGGTGCGGTTATTTTACGCCGTTACAAAATCTTCAAAGCTTTCCTTACAAGCTTATAAGAATATTTTCAAAGAAAATGTTTTATTTTATATGGATCTTAAATGATTTCAAAATAAAAGGAGATATTTCTTTAAAAAGAATTTTGATTTCATCTATGTCAACATCCTTTGATGGATTTTAAGATTATTTGAAGTTGATTTATTTCTATATTGTATTGAAGGTTTTGTGATATGTTTGACTGTGGATGTGCTATTTTTATACCATTCATAGTTTATTGTGAAAGTATTGACATTTCGTATGCTAGTTTTAATACGAATGTTTATGTTATGTTTAAACCTTTTCATATGGGAATGCATTGGACTTAATAAGTGACGGGTGGAGCCCGCTATAGCTCCTCGATGCATCGGTAGGTCTCATGAGACAAACTAGTGTCTTGGCACAAGGCCTTCACAAAATCTTATTTGTAGTCTTGGCACGAGGCCTTGGCTATGTGGTTATGATAGTCTGGCATTATGCATTCCAACATTATGAAAGTGGTTATTGATATTGCATGTGATTATTCGATTAGTAGAATATCCATGTGAATAAGTAAATGGCATTATTTCATTTTTATTTTTGCCATACTATGTTGAAGTTCAATTTTAAAAGGCTTTTGTTTTAGTAATTCATTGCCTTAAATGTTTATGCTTATTATGAATGTTCCGCTATATTGTTATCCTTACTGGGCATTTGAGCTCACCCCTTTTTTATATTTTATTTTTCCCAGGATGTGAAGAAGTAAGTTATGAATGACCTGCAGGGATTTTATGAGGGGTTAATAGTGTGGATTGTGGAAACATTATGTTGTTGTATTAGTTTTTCATTTTATGATGTAATGTAAAACTTATGAATATATCTAGTGTTTCCAAGGCTACTAAACCAATCGGTCTTTCGAGATTTGATCTTTCTTGTGATCATGCCAATGTTATGTAATTATTGCACCGACTCTGGGTAGCTGGGGTCGGGGCGTTACATAACATCTCTTCTATGGATTATTGTTCTTCTATCCAAGGTTCATCGAGTAGATACTGAGACTGAAGGATAAAGTAGGAGCCACTGATTCTCAATCCAAGGTTCAATTTGAACATCAACATGTGTGTGGGAATCACACCGATGAGTTCTCACGTCTTCTTGATCATATCCTCATGATTCCTCTTCTCTCAAGGGTTATTCAAGGATGAATAATTATTAATCATTTTTTAGGTCTACATCATTCAAGGACAAATCAAGGGACGATGTTCAAGATTTTTTATCATTCAATATCAAGGTTGGTGGTTTGTGACTCTCTTCGGTGGTCTTTGTATTATATGTGATAAAAGGGAAGAATACCCATGTTTATGTTATTTAGTGTTTTTGAATTTAAACCTGATTAGGACTGGTTGTGGATTTTTTTTTTGAAAAAAGGGTTATTTATTATGCATAGGATTTATTCCTTGATTATGTGTGTGTTTCCCTTGTTTGATTGATTATGGTTGTTTGGACTAGAATGCATGTTAGACTTACTTTGTTTTCCATGCCTCAAGTTGTTAGGATAGAGTTTCCATTTATTTGAAATTCATGTTATTTGAATTGTGAAAGTAGTTCCAATGGGAATTTACTTTGAGAGCTTCAAGTGGTATGGACAAATATGTATGAATTTTTGTTTTGTTTTCCGAGAGGTATTGATTGTGTGAGCTACCTGGGGGTCATAGAATAGATGGGATAGACTGTGGGAGAAACCCATAGGTTTTTTATTGAATGAATTTTCAACCATAGATCATTGAATTATAATGTTTCTTGGTGTTCCATATAAGTCATCGTTGATAAGTAGAACATGTGGTATTGACAATGACAGATACCCATTTGGTGGTTTGTAAATGATTATTGCTAGGTGGGACCAAAGGGGTTAGGCTGTGTTAGCATTCCCAGAGAGTAATTATTTATGGAAATGATGAAATGTAATCCAAATGGGTTATTTTGTGTGATCATTACCTGATTATTTTTTATGAATGATTTATTGATTGTGATGTTTCTTCGATGCCAATGAAAAACCATGGAATTTGTTTTTAAACATTGTATAGATAGTCTTTTGAGACATCTTTTTTTACTATTATTCAACAAGATATATATCTTTAGCTAAATTATGAGGATAAATTATTCAATTTTTTTAATAATTGATAAATTTAAATGAATATAGATTGAAACTATTGGATTTTTAATTTTTAGTACATCATAGATTATTAATTCAGTATTCAATTTTGTTGCAATATATATTCAGTGACATTTAGAGATATATTTTTTGGTGGTTGCCTATTGGGATCCATCTCACACCCTTTTTGGTTCATTCTTTTTGTACCCAACTAGATTATATGGTTGAATGTAGAGAACTATTCAATAACCCTTCTTAATCAGGTACTTTATTTTTGTTGTCGATGGAGGGCATGAGACCATGATATGGCTTGTGATGCTGTTGGAGTTTACTATTTTCTTTACATTGGTTCCAGTTTTGTATTTCCATCATTGTGACTTTTTTGGATGATTTCTTAGATACTTATGAAATGCATCATTTATTTATTTATATATATATATATATATAATGAAGTTATATATACTATCAAACTTCTACTTTTTAATTTTGTTTTATGGTATTACTACTTCAAATATAGCCTTATATTTAGATTATGTTATGTATACTCTGCCAATGAGGCCATAGTTTCCCCAATTCCTTACCATGTACCTCGCTTCTAGTTAGATGTCTCTGGCGTTTTGGGAAATACACTTTGGGACATGTGACCAACCAGGTACGAGGCACATTTGGGTGGCACCCAGTACTGGGATTTTACATCATTTTTCTAAAAAAAACAAACTCCACAGTGAGAACATTACTAGAAGTCAAACTATTAAACAAAACCATTGTACACCCATTATGTACCAGTAAAAATCGTAATAATCCATGTCCCAACAGACACAAATCTCCAACCACAAGGATCAATTACAACAACAATTTTCCATGTCGACCTTTACCCTTACTTGAACCTAAAAGATGATAATATCAAAAAATTGGAAGGAACATGTTGGGTTTGATATAAAATCCTAGTTGGGTTTCACTAAGGAAAAAAATAAATATATGAAATAAAAAATCAACCAAATTATGATTCCAATTTTAAATAAATATGAATACAGTTTAACATTTAGTTTTAAAACTAATAATTCATTACATTTAAAATTATGGATGTAATTTAAACGAATGGATTAATAAACATTTTATATAATATAGTTTATAAAAATTAAAAACACATTTTTAAAATAGTTTTACTGCAATAAAATATTTTTTTAATGTAATCACAAATGAGAGACAAGGTCATCCAACAATAGGTAGGATAATTCCAGTTTATAGGATCATCATTAACTAATATAATTAAGATTATAATTTTGACACATATCCATTTGAAAATGTTCAAAGAGGACTAACTGACATCCAACTGCGGATAATATTTGCTATTATATTTATGTTCGAATTTTACATCATTAATCTGTTGGTAAGGAATTTCCATCCTATAATGTTCTTCATTAAAAAAACATAAACTATATAGTCTTATATGATCTCATAAAATAATCAATGGTTAATAATTTATATCAAAATTGTTCAAAATAAAATTCAACCAATTTCTCCATTTGAATATGCTAAATTTCCATTTAAAAAAATTATTTTTAATAAAATCATGCCTGTTTGCAGGATAAAATTAATGGTTCTATAAAAATAATATAATAATTTTTCCAAAAATATAAATTTGAAATTAATTCCAAACATAATTTTAAAAAATCTTTTTTTCATTATTTAAATTTGGTAATTAAATTTAAATAACTTCCATAAAATCCACAAACACAACCAAATTAAATGGAATTGGGGGTATTACCAATTTCATACCAATTCATATAAAAATACATAATTTAAATAAATTTGGTCTTTACAATATAATTGAATGTTATTTAATTTAAACCATTCAATTTAATATTAATCATATGGATATTGATAAAAAGAACTACCCAATGTAGGATCATGAATCAAAAATCCATAAACAGGAAACAACGATAAACAAAATGGGAAATTATGATTCAATAATAAAATATCAATTCATAAACTAAAAAAATCAAAATTAGGTCCTCTAGATACATAGATATCTATTAAACTATAGGGATTTGATAAGGAGAGAGAATGATATGGATAATGGGAAGAGGAAGCTTGTCTGAAAATGATCGATTAATGATCTCCACACATCGATCCTATATTAAAAAAGTTTGGAGGAGCCAAAATTTGTTCTTTGGAGGTCCCTAAGCATATGATTTTTTATTATAATGAATTACTCTTTAGTAGGGATAAAAATCGGGGTTCTAGAATTTGTATTATTAATTTTTTGTTTTTACTAAATTCCTCCATCTTGGTTAGATGTTTCAAGATTCTAGTATAGACAACCATGTTTCATAACTGTTCGCCTTACTATATTGTCGAACCATTTCTCCTTGATGATTGAATGGTTTTTCAAGTCATGCACCAACTATGAAAACTGTCACATTCCCAGTTTTCATTATTTCCACTAGTAGGGAACATGATTCGGGAAAACAATTCAATGACCATGCATAACCCAAAAATGTATGAATTTTTAAAAAAATTTAATCGAAGAATACATAAATGTGGCCCAATCATATACTAATGAAAATAGAGGTTTAATATTTACTAAAATTATGAACATGATTTCTCAACCTTCCCACCAATAACACATCCTACTCTTAAAATTCAACTATAAATATTCTATATGTGAAATATGATTGTAATTATCTCTCATTAGAACATATATATCCCACCAAAAATGAGTATCATAACAATGATTCCATAACACTCAAACTAATTGTATAGTCCTCCCAAGAAGGACCATGGTTTCTTTAAAAGTTATCCTAAATGGATGCTCAGTCATAGATAAATCATGTTGGACAACAAGATCATAATATCATATAAGATGAGATGGATCAGATATATATTTCCTTAGTTGTGAAACATGGAAAAAGTCATATATTGAAGCCATGTGAGGTGAATGTTTTACATGATAAGAACTTTTTTTCACCTGTACAACAACCCCAAAAGGTCCCAATAATGAGGAGGAAGATTCCCTTCCATCCAAGTCATTAATGACCCAAACCTGGTGAAAATTTCGGGAACACCTAGTCACAAATTGAGAACAAATATGGTCTGAAATGGATATCAATATAATATTTAAACCGGCTTTATGCCATCAAAATTCTATGATAAGTCAATTTACTTTTTGATGTCGTATCATGGTCCATTCTTATTACAAATCTTGAAACATTCACCAATCTCTAGAAAACATAACATATAATTAAATGTCAAGACATATAATTCCCAAAAAGGATAAATTCCGATAGTGGAATGGTAATTATAGGTATAGTAAAAATCAACCATCCCTAAATAGTAATCCCAAGAACATCCAAAATCAAGAATGTAGGTGTGATGGATAATGTCAATAATTGATTTAACTTCTTTTGTATGACCATTTTCCTGCAATGATATTTTGTGTTCAAATGAATCTGATATCTCAATGTCTCTAAAAGGAGTCTCAAAAATTGAGAAGTTACATGATGATGCCTTTTATATATTATATCATATGAAACTATGTGAAAAAAACTATCTCCTTCACAAAAATACTTCTAGGCTCTTCATGTTTTTTCATGAATCGATATAATGTGATTTTATTTTATTAGGTGATAAATGAAAACCCATATTGAATTATTATTTTACTGGGTATTCTACAACCCAACTACAATTTCCATAAAGATAATATCCCACATCCATGTTTGAACTTGAATTTGTTGAAGAAAATATCAATGTTTCTAGTGTTCATCCTTGACTTTATGGCACTTTTAATAGTGAGAGAAAAAATCAACAATTTCCCAAATCATACATGGGCACTAGAATCTATGATACATGTAATTAAAAATCATTGATGTTCCTAGGAGCACATCCCACTTGGAATTATTGAAATCCACCATCACATCTTTAATGACTGATAACAACACACTAAAATGATTATTATAACATAGAATTCCATCCAAGGATAATTAATAATCATTCATAGTCTCCCACTACATACAGAGTATCTAATTTGATGAGACTCATCATCATGCTAGATTTAATGAAGAATAATTTTGAAAATATTGGAGGTCAATTGAACAGTTCTCAGTGAAAATTAGATACATAATTCATAGACTCTAATCTTTCACTGTGCAATAAGATCCATTAGGTTCCACTGTTCTATTTATTCTTTCCCATCATAGGGTTATTTTTTCTTACTCAAAGATATTATAATAAAAATATCATTCCCTAGGGTATATGTGATATCAATGTCAAAATTATTTAGGTATTCCACATAATACCTATAGTAGAGATTGAATTATTTTTTATAGATGATCAATATCATGCTCTTTTGGTTCAAATAAATAGTAAAAAATTAACTAAAAAATATTTCCACCACCTCTATATCGAATTAATGAACACTAAATGGTCAAGCTCATGTTATAGATAATTACTCTTGTGTGTCTTACAATTTAATGTGCTATATAAAATTACACGATAAAACTGCATAAGAACATATCAAAAAACATTAACCGGATGCATCATAGAAGACCAGATATCCCTAGACGGCCTCTATAAGATTCATCACTAGTGTAATAATGAAAATAAATTTCATCTCAACCAACTAATTAGGATATATTTCTTCCTAAATAACACTACATACTTCTATGTAAGAGAATTCATCGGAGATGAAAATTATGATATATCCATTAAGAACCAATCAAAATACCCTTCCAAATCCCATAAATCTAGGATTCTTATAAACAATTTTTGGATAATCCAATTTAATAAAAATCATTGAAATATTAGGATCTACTGATATTCCATGTTCTAACACCACATGTCTCAATAAATTCATTCTTGAGTCCAAATATCACATTTTGACTGCATGGAAAAATGTTAATGATTCCGAAACCTATCCAGAACTACTCTCAATTGATTCACATGATCCTACTCTTACATAGATTGAATAATGGTGTCATTTAAACCAATAACATGAATGTATCAAGCTACTCGTGGAAGAAAATTTTCATTAAATCTATAATTTTGTGAATAATTGATCGACCAATTTTCATGATAGCATACTCATAATGGTCATAATAACTCTAAAATATAGTTTTTTTAATGTAAAAATATTTCATTCCTTGTTGATGGTAACTAGATTTAAGAACACACAATAATATAAAATTTTATAAATTTAAATGATCAAACTGATCATCGATATTTAGAATAAAATATTTTTTATTTACTGTTACTCTATTGTGTTTCCGATAATAATTTGAAGGTGAACTACCCCTTCTAATTTCCCATAAATGTGAACTATAATTTCCAAAGGTGAGACACCTAAAAATATATAAAAATTATCTAAATGATCATCAAAATGAGCCTTAAAATCATTAATTATAGATTCTTCGATGCAGTTTGTAGGAAAAAATAATATTTGAGTACCATGGATGATATCAGTTGGTAAATATAATTATCTAACTGGTGGAAACCCAAAGATCTCATAAGAAAAAACATTACAAAACATGATGAAAAATGGATGGAGATATCAACTAAAGGATTCTATCTCCAGATCAAAATTAAACACCATTATCCCTTTCATCATCAATGGATATGAATGTATGAATCTACTCGTCCATGGGTCCCATTATCCTTGTATGTTTAGGTACACCCCATCAGGAGTATTGATGTATACCCATTGATAATAAAAGTCAATCTATGATTTATTTTAAATTAACCAATCCATCACAAAAAGTATGTAATGATTTTTTCTATCATGAACTAGAAAATCCCATGAAATCTCAATATCAAATATAAGGAAAACAAAATAGAGATTGTGAAGAACCTTATCTATCAAATTTCTACGGGTTGTAGCTATTCCCATCTCATAGGATAATCATATTATAGGAATATTGTTAATATTGATGATACAAGTTGAAATAATCAAATGAGACGCACCAGTATTAATTAAAGTAGTAACTAATGATGAAGTGATAGTTATGGTTCCTCTCAATGTCACCGGATTAGTATATTCTTCCTATATAGACTCTTAAAATACGTGAAGGAGCTTCATTATAGTTGCCTATGGATGGAACCCCATTGTTCATGAACAATCCAATTACATCAAAATTTTATTTGGTGTTGATGGTCACATTCCATTATGTGGATTTGAGTTGATATAATAGAACTTCTTCATGTGTCCCAAGCATTTGACAATGAAATATATATTTGGTGTCACCATGAAAACTCATTTAAAATTCCTATTTTTTCTACAAAGGAAACAAATCTAGTGCACACATCTTGAAATTATAATAGGTCAAGATAAAAATTCTCATTGAGTTCATCTATGAGAATAATAATGATTCCAATTCTATTAACAGGATTTTGAATAAATTATTTTAGTATAAAAAGGGTCTCCAATCAATAAAAATTTTCAATTGATTTCCTTCCTAACCACCAACACACTATCCATAAAAATTTAATAAGAAGGAAGAATTTACATGAATTCTAGATAATGAATATCAGAATTATATCCCATATCTAACTATGAAGTCTTAAAATTTTTTATTTGATATTATCTCTAATGTTATCTATAGATGCTCACCATAATATTTTTCATATTCTATCATGATCATGTCATCATGTTCGAGCTTCCAAACCCTATACAATTTTCTAACACCATTGAATTTGGTTAAAACTAGTCAATGAATATAATATCTATTTATTTCCAGTCTAATACATCACGATTCTTTGTATCCAGAATTTTTCCCCACAATCTCGTTCATGGTTACTAAAAGAAAAAGGCATCACACATCACAATGATCTCATCTTGTGTCTCCATGAAATCAAACATAAGATTAATCTTGCTTATCCAATCCTTATCGTCTTGATGATCCTTATATCCTTTCAAAACTAGTTGAATCTATTGAAGTAACACTGGAACACAATATTTGAAAACATCCCTATAAGGATCCAAAACTAGGGCTTAAATGGGCACGAGTGGTGGTGCCTATCCTAGGGCATGGATAATATGCACAATATCCTCATAATGACTCAAGTCCAAGAATGGATTTTCTTAATTTGGTTCATCGTCACCTTCCTCCTATATATGTTCACTCTTTTCCTTGGAAACAAGATGCTACACTACATCATAGTCCACATTGAAGACATCTCATCTACTCTCAAAAAGAGAGACACGTCAAATTATTCCCAATATATGGATAAGAATGTTTTGGATTTCATCCTATCCAAATAAAATACTATGAAAAGACTATAAATAATACTCAATACTTAATTACCAAACACCCATGTGAACATAAGGATATTTTGGTGAGAACTGATCAAGCACTTAGTCATAACTACCTCCTATGTCGCAAAAAGATTTCCCATCATCATACTAACATCACAAAAATATTCATAACCCAAACCATTTATAACTCTTTGTGATGAACAATATTATTTACCCAATTACTCTGATAATCAATTCATTATAGACATATTCTAATGGGTGTTCCTGATCACCAATGGTTGGGGTTAGGAAACTGTGATTATACAAGATCAAAATAGAAATGGTTTTGGAATATAAATATTGGAAGAATTGGTCACATGTTATGATAATCAAAATAAAACTATACATGGAGAACTTCAGCAGATGTAAAAAGGTAATCAAATACAAATTATATCCAAAAACTACCTATAAATAGGATAAAACCCCATATCCCAATCAACACAACTCTCTATGAACAAAGATCTACATCAACCACCACCTCTAAGTAGCACCTTACCTTTTAATGAACCATGAAAAAGATAAGCTAGAAAGGCCTAAAGGATCATGTAGTGTGTGATTTAAAATCATATAAGGGTAACACCTAGGATTCTATAATATGGTACCACGATTAATTAACCAACTAAAGCAGTCAATTTTAGACTAACAGGAATGGAATTTCAATGGAATACTTATGAAAACTCATGATGTATATTTCAAATGATGAAAATGGTTTTAAAAAATATATTAATAAATAATTGTTATATAAAATGTTATATATATTCCCAATGAATGTGTAAAAATAATTACAGATAATGTAATATTTATTTCAATGTAATAAAAAAAAAGAAACATGGTCATTATTAAAGTGGTATGATATTTCTATGTTATGGGATCCTTAAACAATTATATAATGAAAACGGAAATGTGCAGTCATTTCCCCTTAAGACTAGTCATGGAGGACCATCCAACATCCCACTAGGTATAATACAAAATTATATGTTCTTAATACAGATTTAATGAACTTTTCCATTGCTAGGGAAATCCCATATTTTCTTGCTTTTCCCTATTAACATCATAACTATCTAGGATTTCATATACTCAACCAATAACACATAATTGAAAAAAAATTCCATACTCTTTAAAATAAAATCAAACCAATTTTCTATAACAATATTCCTAATATCTATTTTAAAACACATATGGGGTTTCAATAAAATATTTCATTTCCCATGATAAAACAAATGTGATTCAATAAAAACAATTTTTTCCATTTTTTAAAATATAAAATTGACATGAATTCCACCAATGATTTTTACAATTTAAATTAGACATTTAAATTTCTCATCCATCTAATAAATTCAAAAACACACCCCATTTCAAAGGAATTATTAGTTTTTTAAAATTCCTTGAAAACTGAAATAAAAAACAAAATATATTCATATTTGTTTTGAAAAAATAATTTAAATAATTTAAATTTTAATCTTGTAATTTAACCTTACTCAAATGGAAATTCATAAAAAAACACCATCCTCATGTTTATACAACCCAGAATCAGAAGTACCTAAATGAGAAACTCCAATGAAGAATCATTGAAAATAATATCTGAGAATCAATGTTACAACCCAATAATTAGATAAATTTTTTATTAGTTAATTATTTTTTATATTTTTCATTTCAAAAATCACTTAAAATAATAATTATATATATATATATAATTAAATTTGTATTTCATTATACACATTTAAAAGATAATCATACACTACATGATATATGAATTTTAACATTCCTTATATAGAACACATAGGATAACTTGTGTTACATGAAACAGTAAAATTCCTCAATGGATTGTGTAGCACGCAAGACTGAGTGTTACCGAATGATAATATAGTATTAACATATATATATATATAATAATATATTACCTAGACATTAAATTATATTTTATGTTTATTATTTACTAAAATATTTAAATATGTGGTTATAAGAAAATATAAAATGATTTAATTAGTGAAAAATTATTTACAAATGAATATAAGAACCAAATTAAATATAAAGAGACTATTTTTATATAAAAATTTTCTTATGATCAAAAAGTTGTTTTAAATATAATAAAATTAATTAATTAAATACAATAGGTAATATGAGTCTAAAATATATGTTATTACTTTAATAAGATATTTTTTTATTCATCCAATTGATTTTATAGACATATGATAAGAACTATCTCGATTTTATGCTTTAAACCATATATTTTTATAAAGGTAGTTTTACATACTTTTAATGAAGAACATAGTTAAATAACGTTTTTGAAAATTTTATTTATTTAATATTTAATAATAAAATTCATATTTTCAAGAGAAACCAACAAAATTGTTAGGTGAAATTGTTGTTATTTTTAGGCTTGTTTTTTTTAAATTAAAAAAATACCAGATTTTAATTCAATACATCATTTTCAACTAAAAAATTATATGATTGAATGATATTTTTAATTGTATTAAAATTTTATATAGATAATATTATTCTCACTAATTGAAATTTAGGTAATTTAACTAAATTTCACATTTTAATTGGATATGAAAACATATAAAACATTTTGTTCATTTTTACATTTGAAACAAGCATTATCGACCCGACTATGAGATTAAATTTAAATTAATTTCTCCCACTTATATGCTAGGAATTTATAAAAATGGTTCCCATATTTACAATCATCATAATTTGAAATTCCTAAAACGTTTAAATTATTTTTTGACCAAAAAAATTTGTGATGTAATTGAAATTAAATACATCAACTATTGTCAAATTAAGCATTATTGGGGACTAAATCATAACATTGAAGACCAAAAAAAACTATACAAATGACTTTAATCCATTATATGGTCATATATCGACCCTATGTTACCTTTAATATAAATTTGACCATTATTTATTTAATGTCAAAAATAGATTGTGCGATTCCTTTCATATAAAATATTACATGAGATTCCAATCATCCTCAATTATAGAAGGCCTCCATACCATCAACTTCCCATACTTCTCAAAAATATTATCTGTGGACAAAATCATCCCAAATATCATCAAAAACTCAATCCCATAAACATTTAATCCACAACATGGTATGAAAACAGTCAGTGGAATCCCTTTGGCTCAAATAAAAAAGGGTTTCTCGATTAAGACGTAACACCTTCCCCCATATTTATTTCTTTTATATAAATTATCCACTCCCTCAAATATTATTATTCAATGAGTGTATAACAATAAAAATATCTTAAATACACTATTATGTTTTAATTCTATGTTTTAATCATACACTAACACACACTTCAATCTATTGTGTGACAAACATAATGTGTACGTGATTGGCAGACTACCGCCACACTAAATGATGATTGTTCAATATTCCTTTACCACCTATAATGGTAGTCATTATGATGGAAACTCTATTTAAATATGTTATATATAGTATTTATTAACTAATTAATAATATTTAATTATTTTAAAGAACACATCTGTAAACTTTTCAATATATGTTAATAAGATAATTTCGTTTCAGAATATGTGGACAACCGCCCCATCAAAGGTATGTGATTCTTTCATACACTACATGGATTTTATAATGGATGTTTCTAATGAATATGTATTATTTATTGATGATTATTTAATATATATATATATATATTACATTCATTATTTTATTATGACATTTAAATGGAAATAACATTCATGCGTACATATGACTTACCATATATAAGAACGGTGTATTCCATATGATAATTTTATACTATTAAGATTATTATAAAAGAAATATATTGGATATAAATGATATTTATATAGTTTTTTAAATTCAGGGATCAGGATATAACTATAAGGACAAATTATATAATAACTTATGACACATGCAAAAAAACAATGAAAATATTAATCGTAGTAAAATATTAACATAAGATGGTTAAAAATTGGGTACTATAAGGTCCTAATAAACCCACATATTGTATAATATATATAATTAATTTTTATTATAAGATTTATCATAATTTCTTATTTTATTATATTGGTGGTTTTAACAAGTATGATGAGAGTCAAAACACCAGGTAAGGGGTTTTCATCTCACGTTTTATATCTGTGAGATACATGTTATGTTCAATATTCCATCCTATTTTGTGGTGTTTGTACTGGACATGATTGTATTTTATGTATATTTTAAATAAATTTATGGGTATTAACATTTCCATTTTAAGATCCTTCATTCATGTGGTATTTTATTTCCAAAGATACCAAATCTTTAAAATAATATTTTCTCAATTTTCATTCTTTGATACTCATGCTTTTTTATGCAACCAAATTATTTTCCAAGTTATATATAATTCCATTTTATATGTTATATCAAGAATATGTTTCTTTTAATGAAATTTTAAGCATCATGTTACTTTATTTTATACATTTATAGTATGAACCCATGTTACCATGTGATAATATTTTATTGAAACAATCCCATCGTTTTTCAAGATTGATATTAATTATGTTCCATTGAAAAAATCATATGATACGTATCCCTATAAATTAATGAATTTTATTCCCATGTGGTTATTCATGTTATACTAATGCATTGGTTCAATATTTATACACATTGGTTATTCATGTTATCTCATTCCTCACATTTTCATCCCAAATTTAATGACAAGTAATTGCCTCAAATTCAAGGATCATATAAACCCAAATGGTTATTTATAACTATATCAAAACTAGAAAACAAATTTTTTCCTAAAATAGCATTTTCAAAAAATAAACTTCAGGGTTACACATAAGATAAATGACTTCCAAATTAATTCCATAAAAAAAAGGACTACTAATTTTAATCATTTCACTATAAATTTATTTCCATATAGGTTCTTCCATGATAACGGGGTTATCCAATAGAATAGGTCATTCACTTGGGTAATGCCCAGGTCCCCTACATTTAAAACAAATGACTGTAAATAAATTATTGGGAACATTTTAATTGTATTCCATAATACTCTTCATTTTTCTCGGCAATTATTTACATTATTTCCATTTTTCCAACACAAAAATAATTTATTTTTACCATTTAAAAACATCCCTAGGTGTCTCCTTCCACATTTCTTACATGATGGAAATTGAGATTTCTTTTCTCCATGTTCTCCACTACTGGAGCTCTTATCATTCACCGCCTTTCTCTTCTTTGTTTAGTCTGGGAGTTGGTTAATATATTTGTTATTGATCATATTTTTGGAAAAGTGATTGGACAAGAACATGATATATTTTAAACTTATCAATATTCCATTCCATTACTCATTTCCTCCATTGTTCCCACCTTGTACATCATTTTCAATGTTACTATGACTTCCTTGGAATACAACTATTGACTAAGACAAGAAATAATAGTGTGAGTCATAAAATCATTTAGAGAATATCATAACTCCTTATTTTCAATAAAACAAACCTTAGGATTAGCGACGTTTATTTAATCTCATATTATAGTGAAATCCTTAAAATAAATTTGAAATGAAATTTTGAATTATCCTAAGCATATCCCTCTAGAGTGTCGTAACCAAGAGTGCAGCAAGGCCCATTTTTGAGCAGCCGTTCCCATTCGAGTCTAGCTCAATGCGGTGTTTTTGGGTATTAATCCTAGGTACATCTGTTCCAGAGGGGCCTCTACCGTCTCGTATCTAGACATGGATGTATTTCATGGAAAACTCACAAAATCTCAACAGTACCAAAATTATATGATGTTATTCTATACTAATCGTTAATGTCTATCATAGGGCTATGTTCTCTAATCATAGTTTATCTAAATCTAGTTTCCAAAGTTTTTTACTAAATTTCCACTAATTCCAAATGTAACGCCCCGACCCCGGTTACCTCGAGTCAGTGCATTATTACATAACATTGTCATGATCACAAAATATCATGTCTATAATGAAAAATTAGTATAGTAGCCTTGGAATAACTAGTTACATTCATAAGGTTTACATTACATCATAAAATGAAAAACTACAACAACATTGTTTCCATAGAAACCACTGAGATCCCATAAACTATCCCATCAGGTCAATCATAATATACTTCATTGCTTCCTGAGAAAAATAAATCATAGAAAGGGGTGAGCTCAGATACTCAGTAAGGATAAAAATATTGCAGAAACTATCACAAATAAGCATAAACATTTAAGGAAATGTATAAAACTACAAAAAATCCATTTCACCATTAAATTCATCATAAATTGGAAAATATAAATCAACATAATTTCATTTACTTACTCAAATAGATATCATACTAGTCAAATAATCACTTGTAATATCAATGGCAACTTTCATAATGATGGAATGCATAATTCCAAACTTTCATAACCACATAGTCAAGGCCATGTGCCAAGATTACAAATAAGATTTTTTCCAGTGATTGTTCCAAGACACTAGTTTAATTCATGAGACCTACTAATGTATCGAGGATCTATAGAAAGCTCCACCTGTCACTTACTAAGTCCATGGAATTCCTCATATGTAAATTTTGAAACATAACATAAACATTCATATTAAAACTATCATATGAAATATCAACACTTTATCCACAAACAATGAATGGTTTAAAAATAGCACATCTGTAGTCAAACATAAAACATTCAATAAAATATAGAATATTGTATTGTAATAGATTATCATCAATCCAGAATAATCAAGGATATTGACAAAGATAAAAATAATCATTAATACAATTTGAGAGAAATATCCCAATTTTTCTTGAAAACATTTAAAAGTCTCACTCTTTATCAAGAATCCGTTTAAAATAGATTTCTGAATCAAAGTGTCCCATAAAACATTGAAACTTTTAAAATTAATTTTAATTTTATAACATAAATTTTTATATAAATAAATCATTAAAACCATTTAAAAAACAAGGACATTAATGATAAAGATTTAGAAGAATAAATCTTTTAAACATTTAAAATGATATCTTAGTTAATGTTCCTATCCAAATGATAGAAGATTGAATAAAAATAATTGAGATAATCAATACATTATTATATCATTATAATAATAGTTATCATGATATACTATGTCAAAGGACAATATATACACCCTAAAAATGTGAATTGGTGCATAACAACAAAGAAGTCTCAATGGAATGTAAATTGAGATAAAGTCCCTTATAAAAATGGCATCCTTAGGTTGACGATAAATAAATTAAATAAGTATGTGTGAAAAATATAAATACATTAAATATTATTAGATATTCAGTGTAAACCATTCAGATGAAATTCAAACTTATTCTTGTAAAAACAACACCAATTACATGGATGTTTAACTCAATGAATGGAAATCGAGTTAAGATTACTCTTATCAGGTTCATATCAATGACATGAGAAAATATCTGTGGATTTATTATGTTTATAAAAATTATATCAACACAAAGGGAAATGGATATTACTACATTAAAAATAAATAATGATTCCCCACATGATATTTGAGTAAAATAGTCACGGAAGTATGCCTAAATCCGAATGAGTGGAAATTGAAATTTGAAATTCCCTTACAGATTTGGTATCATATGAAACATACAACCCAGGAAAGAAGGATCATACAATGAAGATTTAAATACCCAAAAATTGATTTTTATTACACCAAGAATACAATCATGGACAATACATACTCCACAAGAATGTAAATAGTGTCCAATATAGCATGAATCTCACAGGAATAAAAAGTGAGATGGAAAACGCTTAAATCATTGTAATCAATCAAATCGTATGAAAAAACGTTAATAACCACCAAATGAATAACATAATACCATTAATATATTGTGAATCATGATAATATATATCAAATGGGAAAACACAATACACCACATCCAATAAATAAGTGGCGAACAATGGAAATTTCACTAAATTAAAAGTGAGATAAGAAACACATTACTGTGTACTTTTTCATGGTCGAGGGTCCATTAACCTCATGTATAATGGTGAAATAATTGTTTTTAAATTATACAAGAATCATATACATTAATATGATATCATATATGATCTTTTAATATTTATCTGTTAATAATATTTTAGTATTATCGTCGTTTCAGGTGTTAACTGATTCGTTTTCCTTTATATGATTTGTTATGTAAGTAATGTTTACTATGGATAGGTTGTGTATTATTCATATTTATAATGATATGAAGTCTTTAAAAATTATATTTAATAATCTAATGAAAATTATTCTTGAATGGATATAATGGGTAATGAATCTCATCACATTAGTGGAGATGGTAATCCGTATGTACGCACGAGTGACAATATCATACATCTGATATTAAAATAATATATAATTGGATGGTATATCATATATACATAATAATTATCATGTTATGTTTATTATTTACATCAATTACACATCATTATTATACCCATCCAAATAAAAATGTATTGAATAACAACTACACCACAACGTGGAGACGGTAAGCTGTATGTACACACGTATGGTGACATGTCATTCAAAGGATTGATAGAATAATGAATATGGTTGTACCATATTTATAATAACATCACAGTATATAGAATAAACTAGAGATATTATTTTAGATTGGAAACTACAAATAAAAAAGATGTGTAAGAATAAAGTAACATGAAAGAGGTGATGAAATATGAACCTCTTCTTTCGGTTATTCCTTTTGATTTGAACAAAAGGGATCCATAGGTTGGCATTATGACAAAAGGAATGATTATATGATGAAAGGAGGATAGTTGAGAGGATATTTGAGTAGGGGATGGCTGAGTAAAATGTAAAGACCCAGATATTCTGTAGAAACTTTTTTTCTTAAATAAGTGGGAATTTTACGAGCCTAAGAAAATTTACGGCACTTGATTCTGATGCTCGGTGCGCCCAAAATCACTTTCTGAATTTTTTTTCTAGTATATTTATTAAATTTATGAGCGTGTTTTTATAAAATTTGAACCATTAATTTGAATTTAAATCTGAGGGCACCGTTGAACTCATAGCGTCTATGATTGCTTAGTGAGACCATTACCGCAATTTCTTTCTGTCGAGAATGTAAGATAGTTTTTGAGATTTAAAATAAAATTAAATAAAAATAAGGTGTGATTATTTTTATTTGTTGGTGTTTAAAACCTCCATGTAGAGGTTTTATGTGGGGCCACTCACACATATCCTCCCTTGGGAGGATATTATTTAGTGGGGCCCACCCAAGCATCTTAACCCCTTTTAACTCCCCATTAATTAATTAGAACTTCTCACCAACTCTAAATTTGAATTTGAACCATTCCTTTACATTAATTAAATGAGTTTTCTCATTTAATTAAATATAATAATTCGAATGGTTGTGCCAAAAAATAATAGACGACGTCCTTTATTATTTTTGGCTTAACATTATATTGGTGGAACCTTTGGGGAGAGGAGGAAGAACTTGGTAGAACATGGTGGAACAGATTATCTCACTGAAGAGTGACATACATCTCTCCCTCTTCAACCGGGCCAACAAGTGGAAGCACCGACACCCACAAAGAATGTCGATTATGACATCTTTAACTCATCTTCTCTGAACTCTTCCTCTTCCGACGAGGATGAAATGACGTCGGCTTCCTGCGACTTCATTAACGATCATCGTAATTCGAGGTATGGGGTTTTGAATTGTTTTTCTTCCCATTATTCGCAATTCATGTTATGGAATATGAATCTCTGGTTTATATCACCGTAACATGGAGGGCATGGACTGCAGGAACACGACCTTACCCTCCATATTTGTTTCTCTTTTTTTACAACGGTAGTGGTGAAACGATGCCACTTGAAGGGAGGACCATGGTGGAGCATCAGTGGCAGGAAACGGGATGTCCGCGAGAGGAACCTGTGGTGCAAGGGCCACCGGGTCGTCGATGGAGCACTACACCATCACTTTGCACTGAGGATCGTGCCGCGATGGTGCTGGAGGAGCGTGGTGCCGTTGCACCGTGCCAGAGGAAGAAGTTTTAGCCAAGAAGGCTGCAGTGGTAGGAGAGATGGGTGCAATACTTATGTGCCACGCCGGATAGAAATAAAATCCAAAGGTTGCTACCGATGGAGGAGGTTAGCTGGCTGAGCCGGCCGCCACTAGGCTCACCACAAACGGGACCCTTCGTGTCCCGCGGTCACCTGGCCGGCGCCATGCGTCATCCGTTTCAGGGAAACAGGGGTTGCTGACCACCGCCCCTCGCTCGGTTTGGGCAGGCTAACGAGGTGCAACCACTGCTGGCTTTGGCGAGCAGTCCGCCTCCTAGCAATGTGGGCCGCACCACCCACGTCCGGGCCGCCACCCATGCGGGGCTGCTAGTCATGTGTCGGGCAACCCGTCTTGGTCCGGGCAGGTTTCCGGCAGGCCTTGTTGGACCCCGGTGTGGAACCGGACCCAGGTCGGATCGACCCAAACCGTGGCGGCTTGGCCCGGTTCGGGTCGGGTCGGGTCGGGTCGAGTCTCCTAGGCCTGCCCAGACCCGGTTCCAGTTTGACCCTTTTCACCTTTCTTCCCATATCTTGGGCTACGGGTGTCCGATCGACGAACTGTCTTTGGTGACTGAAATCATAGAACGATACAGTACATTTTGGATACCTTACATGAGGTTTGGACAATGTTGGGGTACATTCGGGTTGGTTTGAACTTAAAAAACAACTAGTCCCCTCGAACCGAAATGCCAACAACTCACAGATCGGGAGTCCTATTGATGGGTCGTTTTCAAGTTGGGATCCTCTTGATGTGACAGAACTATGTGATACATCAACTCGAGACATTGTCGTAGTTGATTTATCGTTAATTGTCTCATGGAGAGTACCCTCTGAGAATCGAGCATGCTCTGTATTGGAACCATATGGGTAGCTACGATTGAGATGATAAGATCCTATGTGGACCTAATACTATATGAGGTTCCTACATGGGTTCGTCTGCGACGATATTATACTATGATTCTCTATGGGTTCTAAAGGGATGACTTATGTACCGAGATCCTCCTTAGGTTCGACAATGATGACATCAATATCGGGATCCTTCGTGGGTTCGACAGCGCTGATACTGTTCCAGGATCCTATATGGGTTCGACAGAGGAGATGATTCAGTGGCATAATCTAATCATCTCTACCCCTCTACATGAGTTGTGTATCTGCGTGATCTGAGTCTTGAATTTCAGATGTTATAATCGTGATGATTGAATTTACTTTCTTTGTGGAATGGGTTGTGCTTCGGATCAAGTTTTGGAGTCGGACAATGGTTGGTAACATAGGTATATGTATGGTAATATACTTATGTAGGGATGGTTAATACTTTGTGATTGTATCTCACTTCTATGTTTTATCCATAGGGAATTCTAGGAGACCTTTGGGGGTCTCTGGGACCCTTATTAAGTATTGTTATACTCACCCCTGCATGGACTTCTCCCGCACCTTGTTGTGTTCTGTGCAGACAATGGACATCAGTGATTGAGGCAGAGGGAGACGGACGGGAGGCTGCTCGACACTGGACTAGACATGACATACCTCAGGGATGAGTAGTTTGAGATTTGTACCTACCCTTCAGGCAGGATTTGTAGTGGACGATCCAGGATCTATTTTCCCTTTTTTACTAGTACATGTACTTATTGTTCAGTTGGGTATTCATACTGGCCCACTTACTTTCAGCACAACTTTCTTTTCTATATTAGTACTTGTTACTTCTACTACTTGAGTTCAGACTATGTGAGTTACAGGTTTAAAGGAAATTACTACCCTTTTTATTATGGATTCTCTTTTGGTTCCAGTCTCTATCCCCTAGCCTATGGAAGGCGGGATTAGGGTAGTCACGGCACGGGACCCGATGATGGGTCGTGAAAAATTTGAATAAGAGAAGTCAGTTCTTCCATAGATCATGGACTCTGATTTTTTTAATGGAAATATTGTTAAGTGTTTTGGATGTGGTTATTAGTTTAGGGAAACCAGTGTTGGTGCGGTGGCCGACGTGTCCATACATTAGTACTCCGGCGTCTGCTTTCCGACTTAGTGGATGAAAACACTACTTGCGTGTGTGTTTCCATTGAAATGTTTTCTCCGTGACTACTTTGTGTCAGCTCACGAGGTATTTTTTTTACCATGGAGCATATGTTTCTATTTAGGATGGCCCCACATAGGTAGCCCTCCTGGGTTATGAGTTTTGTACGAGATGGTAGCCAACCGAGCAATGAGTCCTCGGTGTAGGGCCCCATCACAGCGGATGTACTAGCGGTACCACTACCCATTGGGCCACCGATACCAGCAGCTCTAGAAGCAGAGAGTTCATGTCGTCTGAGTGCATTTCATGAATTACAATACTAGAGGCCTCCCACTTTCATGGGAGATATAGAACCACAGGCTGTTGAAGATTGGATGGAGGTTATTTTGAGATTTTTCATATTGGTAGGGACACCATCTGACCTCATGGTGATCCTTACCATGAGTCTCTTGCAGGAAGCAGCAAGAAGCTGGTGGAGCCCGAAAATCCTGGTGCATGAGGAAGCATCACTACTCTGGACAGACATCATGTGTCACGACCCTTCCTCGGGGCCCGTGTCGTGACTACCACAATCCCGCCTTCCATAGGACAGGGGTTGGCGACTAGCACCAAGACACAATTCCCGATAAAAAGGGAAGGATTTTCCTTTTTAAAGTAAACAAATAACACAGAGCAAGCAATCAGTAGAATTAAACACTATTTAAAACTGGGAACAACTGTAAGTGCGGAAAAATAAGTGGGCCAGTATACAAACCCAAACTCAAAGTAAAGTACAACTGGAAAGGGAAAACAACAACTGAAAGTAAAGCCGTAACCTCGATCCATCCACTGGAAGTCCCACCTGAATGATGAGTACAGATAACATCCACAGCTCCCCGGGTCCAGTCGTCCGCTCCGTGTACGTCCCGCCCAGTAGTCCACCTCCAGGTACCGACCTACTCTGCAAGCCTCAACCGCGATCAGCGCTGTCCGTCGTCTGCAACCAACACAACGTAGTGCGGGCATGGCCCGTGCATGGTTGAGTATAAGCTACTCAGTAGGAAACTAGAGACCCCCAAATGCCTCCCAGAATCCACAAATTATAATCCAAAAAGTAAAGATACAATCACGTATTAACATCCGACAATACTTAGGTATATGCCCATACATATACCTAAGTCATCAATTCTTGTTCGGCTACAATATCTGAGCCCAAATTCGATCACATCAACATAGGATAGCACAACACAGTCCACATATGAATGAAATTCATGATTCAACTCACACAGGTATACTTCTTCGTAAGACGATAGAGATGATGAGAAGTAGTCACTAATTTATCTAAACCGTTAGACCCACAAAGGATCGATAGGTACTAACCCCCGCAATGACCCACAAAGGATCGATAGGTCACTAACCCCCGCAATGCCCTACAAAGGATCGATAGGTAACTTACACCCGCAATGACTGACAAAGGATCGATAGGTAACTAACCCCCACAATGACCCACAGAGGATCGGACCCACACAGGATCTGTATGTGCTGGCCCACACAGGACCGCTAAACGCTGACCCACCCAGGATCTGACCGACAAAGGATCGGTTGCACTAATCCACTTAGGATCGCTGAGTGCTTTAGTCTTCGCCGTCGAATCCACGGAGGATTTCTGCACAGTTATCATCGTCGTCGCAGTCGCAGCCAGCTCTAGGGTTCCCGCACACAACAAGCTCATTCAGGAGGGTCTATTCCACAAGCTGAAGCGCTGATACATCAACTGACATATAGTCCTGAGTTGATGTATCTAAAAGTTCTGTATCGTCAACAGGAACTCAACATCACTGAAGACGTGTCAATTGGACGCCCGGTATGATAGTTAATGGCTTTTACGTTCCAGGGGCCCAGTTGGTTTTTAAGTCAAAACCAACACGACTGTACTCCAAATACATCCAAACCTCGAGCGGAGTAAGCCAAAAGTTCCGTCTCACTAAGAGAAATCCATCAAAGTCGACGGCATGTCAATCGGATGTCTAGAGCTCATGTTATAAGTGATTCCACTCCTAGGGCCCGGTTGGTTTCGTGTACGAACCAACCCGGCTAAACCCAAAGTACACCGAAACCATGAGTGTAATATAGCGAACTGACCGTCACATTTCATGGATCACATCACTGCTGAAGGTCCGTAAATCAGAGATCCGCAACCCATGTTATGGGTAACAGACAGAAATAGTCCGGTATTAGGGTTTCAGGCCCAGTCCGACCCGACCCGATACCCCCTAGGTCGGCCCGAACCGGGTCGAACCGACCCGGGTCCGGGTCCAGCATGCTTGGGCACGGCCCGGTGTGGCTGACGCAACCCGTACCGGTATGGGCACAGCCCGGACTGGCGGCCCGGTCTGGCGGACCAGCGCGCTGGCGCGTTTTGCAGGGGCTCGGCCGTTCGGCCGAGCAGATGAGGGGGGGGGGGTGGGGGGGTGCTGCCCCACTGTTATGGTAACCACGGCCATCATAATGGGGGGCCACTCGAGCTGGCTGTCGGGGGTTTGTAACCCCTGGCTCTTCCACGGACCGGCCGGCCCACACCGACGGACCGGCTGCTGCCGACACGAGAACGGCAAGGCCGGTCCCCCTGCTCTGACGCCGGTGGCCCTGAACCAGCCGATGTTTCCCCTACTCCATCACGGCCCGAAACCGGCCATGACCTTGGTTTGTCCGGCACGGCACGACAGCGCTGCGCCCCTCCACCGCGGCCCCGCTCTGGCCATGGTGCTTCGAGATTCCTTCAAGGTTCTATGGCGCGGCACGACGACACCGCGGATTAGTTTGTTTCCAACGGCGCGGTGCGACGACGCCACATTTCTTCGCCCCTTTCTTTAACATTTCCCATGCGGTGCTTCGGCACCCTGCCGCATTACACGAGCCAGAACAAAAATCAACCAACAAGGGGGAGGAGGGTCGACCGTGTTTGTGTAGTCCAACCTCCTCCCATTATTTCGATAACAGGCGGTTCAAAATAGATGTTAAAACAATGATGAAGTAATCAGGAACAAACGAAATAAATAAACCCCTACCTCATCGAATCATTGGGCAAGGGTTCGTCGCAGAAGAAGACGTCGCTGAAGAAGAGAGTCGCGTCGTGGGGACGACATCGCATCATCGATCTCTGAGGAATCCAGTGTTATTCGTGTTCTTCGTCAAAGAGGATGATGTTCCTTAATCTCCTTAGCTTTTCTCCCAAAAACACTCAAAGCAACAAGACCCCAACCAAAAATAAAATAAGTCCCTTACTTATTTTATTAACATAACTTAAGCATTTGAATTTTATACATTCAAATTAAACTCACCTATTTAATTAACTATAGTTATCAAAATTAATGGTGAGTTGAAGGAGTTAGGGAATATGAAGGGGTGGGGTTCGTGTGGGCCCCACCACTCTCATAACCTCTCATGAGAAGTTGTGTGGTTACCCAAACTTCCACTCAATAGACAAATCACTTAAAAGAAATAAAAATTATAACTCAATTTTTATTTTATCTTCCACAAATTTTTAACAACTCCTCCCGTGAAAACAAAACTTTGGAAAAGGTGTTCCTAAGAAAATACCAGAGCTGCGAATCCATTAGTGCCCTCGAAATTCGATTCCGAGCAACGGTTCAAAAGTTAGAAAATCCCGCTCGTTCGTTCACTGAACGTACCCGAGCTAAACTTCAGATAGAAATTCCGGGCACACCTTGCCTCGGAATCAAGTGCTGTCAGAAACCGCTTTCTTTTAAAATACACAAGAAAATTAAGAAAAAATTTCTCTTGAATTTTACGGGTGTTTACATTACTCCGACCTTAGGGCTTTACATCCCCGTAAAGGTACATCAAAAACTAGGGAAACAAAATTGGGTACTAGACACGCATCTGAGCCTCCTGCTCCCATGTGCTCTCCGGGAGGTTCCCGGGCTACCATCTGATGCACACTAGAGGAATCGAACGTCCACATAGGACCCGCTCCCGTCGATCCCCGATATCCACTAGGACCTCTGCAAAAGTCTCACCATCATCAACTTCCAACTCCCCATGGTCAATGATATGCGTCCGGTCGTGCACGTATCTCCTCAGCTGAGATATGTGTTAGACGTCGTGCACTCGATGCAACTGAGTTGGTAGAGCCAGGTGATACGCTGCCTCTCCAATCCTGTTGAGGACATTAAATGGTCCGATGAACCATATAGACAGCTTTCCTCCTCGTCTAAATCTATGTAATCCATATCGAGGTGAGACTCGCATAAAGACGTGGATGCCATCCTCGAACTCCAGTGGCCTCCGCCTCCTGTCAGCATAAGACTTCTTCCAGCTCTGAGCTGTCCTTATCTAATCCTGGATGACCTAGACCTTCTCTGTCGTAGCCTAGACCATCTCCGGTCCCACAAGTGCTGACTCCCCAAGGTCTGTCCAGCACAGCGGTGATCTGCAAGGTTGGCCATACAACGCCTCGTATGGTGTCATCCCGACGGTGGAGTGGGGTTTGTTGTTGTACGTGAACTCCACCAAGGGTAGGTTGTCCTCCCAACTGCGACCAAAGTGGAGGACACATGCGCCGAGCATGTCCTCAGGAGTCTGAATGGTCCTCTCCATCTGACCATCTGTCTGAGGGTGAAAGGCGGCACTCAGACGTAGCTGCATCCCAAATGCCTCCTGCAACCCCTTCTAAATCTTGGATGTTAAGTGAGCATATCTATAGGAGATGATAGATGATTTCACACCATGAAGTCATAATATCTCCTGAACATAGAGACATCCCATGATCTCCACTGAGCCCTGCTCTCTGATGGGTAAGAAGTGAGCCGACTTGATGAGTTGGTCAACAATCACACAAATAGAGTCGTGACCTCTGGAAGTGCGTGGAAGTACAGTCAGTAAGTACATAGATATCCCATCACACATCTACTCCAGGACCTCCAAGGGTTGTACCAAACCTGCTGGTACCTGGTGCTCTGCCTTCACCTACTGGAAGGTGAGGCATCGAGAAACGAACTCTGCCACAACCTTCTTCATGTCCGGCCCCCAGTGCTATCGTATGAGATCCTAGTGCATCTTCTCCATTCCAGGATGTACCACCAAAGTAGAAGTGTGAAATTCTCTCAGCAACTCCTCCTGTAAAGAAACTGATTACAAGGTATGTCCTTTGAAATGGACTTCGTGATCTCCTCCCATGGAGAATCAATCAGGTGCTTATCATGAGGATATATGTGCACGCCGCGTCTCCCAGTCGCCGTCCCCACGTTGTGCCTCTCTGACCTGCTGCAGTAGTGGAGGAGTGACTGTGAGTGACTGAAGGAAGGCTGCTCCATCTCTATCCACGAAGGATATCCACAAAGCGGCTAGCTGCTCAGTCGCCTCCCCAAGTAGCTGGATGCCCGTCCTCCTGATGAGGGCATCAGCTACTACGTTCTCCTTGCTAGGAGTATATACTATCTCAAAGTCATAGTCCAGGAGGAACTCGAGCCATCGCCGCTGTCTCAGATTCAGGTTCTTCTGCGAGAAGAAGTACCTGAGACTCTGATGGTCAGAATAGACTGCAAAGCGCTCGCCCATCAGATAGTGTCACCACATCATCAGAGCGAAGACCACTACTGCTAACTCCAGGTCATTGGTAGCGTAGTTATGCTCGTGCTGCCTCAACTGACATGATACATAGGCGATCACAGCCCGCTCCTATATCAATACACATCCGAGTCTGGTCCCTGATGCATCATAGTAAACTACGTACCCTACTCCCTCCTCCGACAACATCAAGATAGGCACGCTGGTCAATCTCTGTCTCATCTCATGGAAGCTCTACTGACATATGTCTGACCAAACAAATGGTTTCCCCTTCTTCGTCAATGCTGAGAGAGGAGCCGAAGCTCTGGAGAAGTCTGGCATAAATCTCCAATTGTATCTAGCTAGTCCCAAGAACCTCTGCATTCTGTCACGCTCCTAGGTGGGTCCCAAGCTAGCACTGCCTCGATCTTCGTAGGATCCACCGCAACTCCTACCTCAGATATGATGTGTCCCAAGAAGAGTACCTCGCATATTCCAAACTGAAACTTCGAGAGCTTACCATAAAGATGGTGCTCTCGGAGTGTGTCCAGTACAACCCGCAAGTGGTAGGCGTGCTCCTCCTCAGTGGTCGAGTATATCAAAATGTCGTCGATGAAGACCACGAAAAATCGATCGAGGTATGGATGATAGATATTGTTCATGAGCCCATGAACACTGCTAGAGCATTTGTTATGCCGAATGCTATAACCAAGAACTCATAGTGTCTATACCGACATCTGAAGTTCATTTTCTGCACATCCTCGTCCCAAACTCTAAGCTGATGATAGCCGGACCTGAGGTCTATCTTCGAGAACCACCGTGCTCCCTTGAGCTGATCGAAGAGGTCGTCAATACTCGGTAGCGGATACTTGTTCCTCACTGTCACCGGGTTCAGGCGACGATAATCGTCACAAAGTTGCAACCTCCCGTCCGCCTTCTTGGCGAACAATGTCGGGGAAGCTCGGGGTGAAACTCTGGGTTGGATTAATGCCTATCCCTACAAGTCTTCCAACTGTACACGTTGCTCTCGAAGCTCTGCAGGGAGCCATCTAATATGCTAGGGTGGATATCGGCGTTGTCCTATGGTACAGATCAATATAAATGTCTACCTATCTTTGAGGAGGTAGTCCCGGAACGTCATCAGGGAAAATGTCTGCATACTGATCCACCACTGCATGAAAACCAGGACATCGCGCGCCAACCGCTCCTAGGATGAGGCTAGCCAACTGAGGAGTGATGTGGTGTACTCTCCTCTGCGGGAGTCCACCCTGTGCTGCGAAGGCTCCCTTCTCTCCAGTGAAGGTGAACCTCCTCCCTTCAGTGCGTACACATCGCACCTTGCCCCTAATACAGTCAATCTGATCATGGACTATAGATAACCAATCCATGAACAAGATGACGTCGTATGGCCTCTACGCCGATACAAGAGGATCCCAGCTGACTCTATCGCCTCCTATAGTAATCTCAGACTGCCGGCACCGGTGCGTAATCGTTGAGTCTGCTCCCATAAGAGTCTCTAGCCGTAAGGATCGAGCCAACGGCTCTGTCGGAATCTATGAGCTCCGAAAAAGGGCAGCTTCTATGAAAGAATGACTCCCACCTCTGTCTATAAGAACTATAGAAAGGGTGGAATAGACACAGAGAGTACCTCAAATAATCTCGGGCGCGCCATGGTCATAGGCCTCCGCTGCTTAGAGATGTGCCTGTCACATCCCGCCAGCTCCCTGTGGTCGGGGTGGACCTCTTGGTCGTGGTGGTGATAGAGCCTCAAAGCGTCACCCACCACTTTTTGCTCGGCCAACTCCACTGCCTCATCCTCTTGCTCCCTGTGGACCACCACGGTCAACCCTCTGCCTCTGCCTGGGTGGTCCCTCAACCATATTCTGCTCCTCTGTATGGCGGGTCGGGCAGTCATGAGCCATGTGGCCCTACCCGCCGCATGCATAGCACTGTCTGCCTCTCGAAAGACTGGCTCTGCGTTGTGTGCCTCGTACTGCTGAGCTAGTGTCCTGAGGTCATCTGCCTAAGGGTCTGGTCTGCCTGGACCCATGAGTCATCCGTTGACTGCGTGCTGCAGAAGACTCTCCTACGTGCCTCCCCGCGGTAGGCCTCTCTGCTGATGAAGGCTCAGCAAGGAAGCTCTCGATCAAAAGGGCTCGCTCTAGTACTCATGCCCGAGTCTGAATGCTGAGGGAGATCATCGATGCACTAATCTCATGCCTCAAACCATGCTCGAAGGTCCGGGCCCAGAAGAATGGGTCTCGTACCATGTCTGTCGAGTAGCGCAAGAGATCGGTAAATGTCGCCAAGTAATGGGCGACCGTCAAGCTGCCCTGCCGCAGCTGAAGAAGCTCCTGGATGCACAATGCATGGAGGGTGGTTGGGATGAAATCCGGGAGAAACAGGCTCTCAAAGTTCGTCCAAAGAAGATATGTCTCATCGTGCACCTGGAGCATCATGCTACACCATCTGCCTACTTCCGCGTGTAGTAGGCTCGCTGCGAGAATCACCATGAGGTCTGCTGGTGTCCTCACTAACATGAAAACCCGTAAAACTGCCTCCAGCCAATCCTCGGCTGCCTGAGGGTCCGTCTCCCCGCAGAACCTGGGTGGTCGCTGATGCTGAAACTCGTGCAATGCACTAAGGTGATGTGCATCATCAGTGGCTGGGACTGGTATCATCAGTGGCTCGGCGGGTAGAGGTACTACCAGTGCCTTTGCTGTAAAAGGGCCCTGTACCGAGGCATCATCTCTCGGTGGGATGTCATCACGCTCAACTCTCGGAACCCAAGTAGGCTGCCATCGTGGGGCCATCCTGAAAAGAAACAGGTGTGCCATGGTCAAACAGTATACCTGGTGAGCTGACATAATGTAATCACAACGAAAACTCGAATCACACATGCAATAAATGTTTTTGTTTATTAAGTCGGAAATCAAAGTCAGGGTCCTGGTGTACGGATACATCAGCCGCCGCACCTACACTAGACTCCTTGGACTGATAACCACTCCCAATATGCTTAACAATATTGCTTCACATAAAAGAATGTTCAGAGTCCAATATTCTGCGGTAGAACCGAACTCCTCTGATACCAATTTGTCACGACCCTTCCTCGGGGCCCGTGCCGTGACTACCCCAAGCCCGACTTCCATTGGGCAGGGGCTAGCGACTAGCACCAAGGCGTAATTCCCGGTAAAAAGGGAAGACATTTCCTTTGTAATGTAAACGAATACCACAGAGCAAGAAAGCAGTAGAAGTAAACACTAAGTAAAAATGGGAACAACTGTAAGTGCGGAAAAATAAGTGGGCCAGTATACAAACCCAAACTGAAAGTAAAGTACAACTATAAAGGGAAAACAACAACTGAAAGTAAATTCGTAGCCTCGAGTCGTCCACTGGAAGTCCCACTTGAACGGTGGGTACAGATAGCCTCCACAGCTTATCGGGTCCAGCTGTCCGCTCCGAGTACGTCCCGCCTAGTGGTCCACCTCCGGGTATCGACCTGCTCCGCAAGCCTCAACCGTGATCAGCGCTGTCCGTCGTCTGCAACCAACACAACATAGTGTTGGCCTAGCCCATGCAGGGGTTAGTATAAGCTACTCAGTAGGGACCCCGAGACCCCCGAAGGCCTCCCAGAATCCACAAAGGATAATCCACAATGGAAAGATACAATAACGAAGTAACATCTGACACTACTTAGGTATATGCCCATACGTATACCTAAGTCATCAATTCTCGTTCGGCTCCAACATCCGAGCCCAAGTTCGATCACATACACATAGTATAGCACAACACAATCTACATAAGAAAGAAAGTCATGATTCATCTCACACAGGTATACTTCTTCGTAAGACGATAGAGATGATCAGATGTAGTCACTGATTCATCTAAGTCATTGGACCCACAACGGATCGATAAGTACTAACCCACGTAATTACCCACAAAGGATCGATAGGTAACTAACCTCTGAAATGACCCACAATGGATCGATAGGTAACTAACCCCCGCATTGACCCACAAAGGATCGATAGGTAACAAACCCCCACAATGACCCACACAGGATCTGTGGGCGCTAGACCACATAGGACCGCTGAGCACTGACCCACATAGGATCTGACCCACACAGGATCGGTAGCACTGATCCACATAGGATCACTGAGTGATGTAGTCATTGCTGTCGAATCCAAGGAGGATTCCTGCACAATCGTCATCGCAGTCGCAGTCGCAGCCAGCTCTAGTGTTCCCGCACATAGCAAGCTCATTCGAGAGGGTCCGCTCGACGAGCCGAAGGGATGATACATCAACTGACAAATAGACTTGATTTGATGTATCCAAAAGTTCAGTATCGTCAACAATAACTCAATGTCACTGACGGCGCGTCAATCGGACTCCCGGTCTGAGAGTTCTTGGCTTTTTCGTTCTAGGGGCACAGTTGGTTTTAAAGTCAAAACCAAACCGACCGTACTCCAACAACATCCAAACCTCGAGCGGAGTAAGCCAAAAGGTCCATCTCACTAAGAGGAATACATCAATGTCGAAGACACGCCAATCGGATATCCGGAGCTCAAGTTATAAGTGTTTCCGCTCCAAGGGCTCGGTTGGTTTCGTGTACAAACCAACCCGGCCGAACCCAAAGTACTCTGAAACCTTGAGTGTATTATATCGAAACGACCGCCACGTTCCAAGGATCTCATCGCCACTGACGGTGCGTCAATCAGAGGTCCTCATCCCATGTAATGGGTAACAGACCGAAATAGTTTGGTATTAGGGGGTTCGGGCCCGGTCCGACCCGGGCCGATACCCCCTGGGTCGGCCAGAACCGGGTCTAACTGACCCGGGTCGAGGTCCGGCCCAGATGGCACAACCCGGCCTGGGCGCGGCCCGGCCTGGGCATGGCCCGGGCTGGGCGCGGCCTGTCCTGGTGGCCCAGTTCGGCGGACTAGCCAGGGCAGCCGGCCCGGCGCGCTGGCGCACTGGCGCGCTGGCCAGGGGATCGGTCGTTCGACCAAGCGGATGAGGGGGGGGCACATGCCCCCTGTTTTCGTAACCGTGGCCCCAATAATGGGGGGCCTCTTGAGCTGGCCATTGGGGGTTTGTAACCCCCGGCTCTTCCACTGACCGGCATACCCACATCGGCCGGCCGGCTGCTGCCGACACGGGTCAGGCAAGGCTGGTCCCCCTACACTGACACCGGCGGCCTGGAACCAGCCGTTGTTTCCCCTGCTCCACCGCGGCCCGGAACCGGACACGGCCTTGGTCCGTCCGGCGCGGCACGATGGCGCTACGCCCCTCTGCCACGGCCTCGCTCTGGCCGCGGTGTTTCGAGGTTCCTTCAAGGTTCTTTGGCGCGGGGCAACGACGCCACAAATTAGTTTGTTTCCAACGGCACAACACTGCGACACCATGTTTCTCCGCCAAATTATTAAACATTTCCCACGCGGAGCTTCAGCATCATGCCGCCTTACACGAGCCGCAACAAAAATCAACCAACAAGGGGGAGGAGGGTCAGTCATGTTTGTGCGGTCCGTCCTCCTCCATTTTTTTCGATAACAGGCGGTTCAAAATAGACGATAAACCAACTATGATGTAATCAGGAACAAATGAAATAAATAAACCCCTACCTCGTCAAATCGTTGTGCGAGGGTTCATCGCGGAAATAATCGCCGCGGAAGAAGACATCACAGAAGAAGAGAGTCGCGTCGCGGGGACATCATCGCTTCGTCGATCTCTGAGTAATCTGACGTTCATCACGTTATTTGTGTTCTTCATCTAAGAGGAAGATGTTTTTCAATCTCCTTATCTTTTCTCCAAAAAACACTCAAAGAAACTTGACCCCAACCAAAAATAAAATAAGTCCCTTACTTATTTTATTAACATAAATTAAGCATTTGAATTTTAAACATTCAAATTAAACTCACCTATATAATTATCATAAGTTATCAAAATTATTGGTGAGTTGAAGGAGTTAGAGAACATGAAGGGGTGGGGTTGTGTGGGCCCCACCAATATCATAACCTCGCATGGGATGTTGGGTGGTTACCCCAACTTCCACTCAACGGATAAACCACTTAAAAGAAATAAAAATTGTAACTAAATTTTTATTTTATCTTCCACAAATTTTTAACAACTCCTACTGTGAAAACGCAACTCCATCAAAGGTGTTCCTAAGAAATTACCGGCGTTGTGAATCCATCGGTGCCCTCTGAATTCGATTCCGAGCACTGGTTCAAATGTTAGAAAAACCAGCTCGTTCATTCAATGAACATACCCGAGCTAAACTTCAGATAGAAATTCCGGGCACACCGGGCCTCAGAATCAAGTGCTGTTAGAAACCGTTTTCTTGTAAAATTTCACAAGAAAATTAGGAATAAAATTCCCTTGAATTTTACGGGTCTTTACATCGAGAGCCTGTTCCGGACGTAGTATGTACCAGCCACCCTTCGTGCGGTGCAGATACAGGAGTTACTGCATCTCCAGCAAGGTAGCATGACAGTAGCTCAGTACTCCGCAAGGTTCATCGACCTCTCATTATAATTCATGGATATGGTACAGGACCCATTATTTTGGGCTCAGATATTCGAGCAAGGTGTCATGAATGAGATCAGGGCTTCGATGATCTCTTGCAACATTCCGACGCAGGCGAGGGTGCTGGAGGGATACCTTTTTGTGTGGATTATTCTTAATGAGCATTCACCAGTAGAAAGACCCACCACATGGCGACACGTTGTGGAGTCTTCTCTATCCTGAAGTAGACAGAAGTTGCAGAGGACCACACAGACCGGGCCATCTGAAAGACGACTCCAGGAAATAGGTTCAGTTGTGTGGGGCACAGGAGACATAGCCAGCCAAACGAGGAGTAGGAAGTGCTATGTGTGAGGCGTGAAAGGTCACGTGGATTGTGACTGCCCGACATGCCATGTAGATGAGAAGAAGACAGTAGAGGTACCACCCGAGTAGAGACAGATGTTCGACCATGGTTGTCTGCATGGAGCAGGCGGACATGGCAGAGGAGCTGGGCGAGCAGTAGGTGGTGCATGACGTTTCAAGGTCCTACCACCACCACCACCAGGATGTCCACCCCGACTACAGGGAGCTGGCAGATAGGGGCGGGCTCAGCTCCATGCAGTCGAGGACTATGACCATAGTGCAACTATGATGATTTTAGGTACTATATTTATTTACTCCACCGCTGTGGCTATAATTATAGACACGGGTGTGAGTCATTATTTTATTTCCACTGCTCTCTTTCGGATCTCAAACATTCTGACAGAGACGTTGGCTCGATCCTTACGGCTAGAGAATCATATGGGAGTAGACTCGACAATTATGCACTGGTTCCGGTAGTGTGAGCTTACTCTAGTAGGTGAGAGATTTGGCTGGGATCTCCTTGTAGTGGTTTCGAGTCCTTACGACATCATCTTGTGTATGGACTAGTTTTCCAAAGTTCATGTTCAGATTGACTACATTAGGCGGAAAGTGCAGTGTTTCCGTGAGGATGGGATGAGGTTTACCATCACTAGAGATAAGAGAGCATTTGCAGTGTAGGATGGACTTACCCAGAGAAGGGGGAAGCTGATCAGACATCATTTGGGTAGCCTCATTCTCAGAGTGGTTGATGTACGTAGTCCGATTTATCCAGTTGTGGTGGATCAGTATGCGAATATCTTCTCTGATGATGTTACATGACTACCTCCTCACATAGAGGTAGACTATTACATTGGCTTGTACCCCGGGACGACACCGATATCCACTCCATCATATCATATGGCTCCCCGGGGAGCTTTGTTAGCTACAGGTACAGCTTGAGGACTTGCAGGGGAAGGAATTTATCCGAACTAGTGTTTCACCCTTGGCATCCCAGAATTTGTTCTCCAAGATGGCGGATGAGATCTTCCGTCTCTGTGTTGATTATCAGTGCCTGAACCAGGTGACTGTGAAGAACATGTACCCACTCTCGAGGATTAAAGACATCTCTGGTCAGCTGAAGGGCGTGAATTGGTTCTCGAAGATATATCTTCGATCGAGCTATCACCGGCTCAGAGTATGAGATGAGGATATAATGAAGACGACCATCAGATGCTTGTATGGCCACTATGAGTTCTTGGTTATGCCATTAGGCATAACCAACACACCAGCTATGTTCATGGGATGCGTGAACTTGATCTTTCAGCCATACCTTGATCGCTTTGGGGTATTCTTCATTGATGACATTCTAATATACTCAACTACCGAGGAGGAGCATGCCTACCATTTGCAGGTAGTAGTGTATACACTCCGGGAGCACCATCTTTATGGTAAGCTCTCGAAGTACCAGTTCTAGATCTGAGAGGTACTCTTTATGGGACATGTAATCTCAAAGGATGGAGTTGCAGTGGATACAACGAAGATCGAGGCAGTACATTCTAGTGAGCCACCCTGGAGTGTGACAGAGGAGCAGAGTTTTCTGGGACTAGCAATGTTCTATTGGGGATTTGTCCGAGATGTTCTAGAGTTGCAGCACCACTTCCAGCATTAACGAAAAAGGGGAAACCATTCGTGTGGTCAGAGAGAATCCAGCAGAGTTTTCAGAAGCTAAGGAAGAGGCTGACTAGTGCCCCAACTTGAGGCTACCTATGGAGAGCATTAGGTATGTTGTCTATTGCGATGCATTAGGGACTGAGCTCAGATGCGTCCTGATGTAGGAGAAAGCAGTGATAGATTATTTTTCACGTTAGTTGAGACCGCACGTGAAGAACTATGCTACCCTTAACATGGAGTTAGCAGAAGTGGTATTTTCCAAGAAGATGTGGTGGCACTATCTGATGGGCGAGCATTTTACAGTCAACTCTGACCACCAGAGTCTCATGTACATCTCCTCGCAGAAGGACATGAAACTGAGAGAGCGGCATTGGCTCGAGTTCCTCAAGGACTATGACTTCAAGATAGTCTATACACCTAGGAAGGGGAACTTTGTTGTAGATTCTATCAATAGGAGATCAACCATTGAACTTTTAGGAGGGGAGATAGGGTAGCTGGCCGCATTACCGATACCCTTTGTGGATTGATATAGAGAAGTCTTTCTGCAGTCTCTTATAGTCACACCTTCACTTCTTCAGAGATTTAGGGAGGCCCAGCGTGTAGATGTTGACTGCGACGCTCGACATGCTTAGATATCCACAGGGCAGGCACATGATGGATTTCTTGAAGGTGGGGAGCACGTCATCCTCTTTAGAAGATGTACCATGTTACCAGTAGAACTTCAGGAGGAAGTGTTGAGGGAGTTCCAGAATTTACATTTAGCGGTACATCCAAGATTGGTGAAGATATACCAGGACCTCCTAAGACAGCACTGGTGGCCATGTATGAAGAAGGAAGAAGCAGAGTTTGTCACACGATTCCTCACTTGTCAGAAAGTGATGGTGGAGCACCAAGTTACAACATGTTTAGTTCAGCACTTATAGGTCCTAGAGTGGTTGTGGAACAGGATATCCATGGATTTCGTGACAATACATCCAAGTACATCTTGAGGACACAACTCTATATTGTGGATTGTTGACCTACTAACCATGTTGGCCCACTTCCTACATATCAGAGATCAGGGTTTACTAGAGAGTGTGGTACACCTCTACGTACGAGAGATCGCACGACTTCATGGTGTTCCAACGACGATAGTCTCTGATCCAGATTCTCATTTCCCTTCCCAGCTATGGAAGGGGTTATATAAGGCTTTTAGGACACAACTTTTCTTGAGTATCACCTTCTATCCTCAGAAGGATGGTCAAACTGAGAAGAATATTCAGACTCTCTAGGACATGCTTCTGGAATGCATCCTCGACTTCATTCATAGATGGGAGGATCACATACCCTTGGTAGAGATTTCATATAAAACAACTACCACTCTACTATCGGGATGGCACCATTCAAGCACTGTACGACCGACCATGCAGATCACCTCTATGATGGACTGACCCAGGGGAGTCAGTACTTATGGGATCAGAGATAGTGTAGGCTACAACCCAGAAGGTGCCAATCATCAAGGAGCAGATAAAGATTTCACAGAGCATGAAGAAGTCTTATGCAGATAGAATAAAGAGGCCTCTGGTGTTCGAGGATGGTGACCACATATTCCTACGGATCTCACATCGACGTGGTCTACAGAGATTTGGCGGAGGTGGCCTGTTATCTCTGTGATTCATCGGACCATTCTAGGTCCTCACCAGAGTAGGTGAGGTGGATGACTGCTTAGCTCTTCCACCTCAGTTGCACCGGGTGCATGATGTATTCCACGTATCTCGCCTGAGGAGATACGTGCACGACAATTCCCACATCATCGACCATGGAGAGCTGAAAATTGATGGTGGGGTGACTATCACAGAGGTTCCAATGGAGATTGAGGATTTATAGGAGAAGTTCCTTCGTGGATGGTCGATACCTCTGGTGCGCATTCGTTGGAAGCACGAGATCCTCCAGGAGAGCACATGGGAGCAAGAGGCTCCGATGCATTCTCAGTACCCCCATTTGTTCCAATATTGTGAGTTGTAGATTACGAGGACGTAAAGACCTGAGGTGGGGAGAATGGAATGTCCTGGAAATTCCATTTTTTTTTTCATAAATACATAGGGATTTTACGAGTCCGCAAAAATTTACAGAGATTCATTCTGAGGCCCGGTGGGCCCAGAATCAATTTTTGAAGTTTTGTTCGGGTACGCTCAGTAAAGATATGAGTGGGTTTTTATAACATTTGAACTAGTACTCGGAATATAAATCCAAGGGCATTGATGAACTCATAGCGTCAGTGATTTTTTATTGAGACTCTTACTGTAGTTATGTTCTGTCGAAAATGAATGATATTTTTGGGGTTTTAAAATAAAATTTCATAAAAATAAGGTGTGCATATTTTTATTTGATGACGGATAAAAACTCCATCTGGAGGTTGGAGGTGGGGCCCACCAACCATAACCTCCCTTGGGATGATATTATTTAGTGGGGCCCACCTGAGCTTCTTAACACCTTTTAACGACCCATTAATTAATTGGAACTCCTCACATCCTCTAAATTTGAATTTAAACCATTCCTTTCCATTAATAAAATGAGTTGACTCATTTAATTAATCCTAAGAATTCGAATGGTTGTGCCAACAAATAATAGACAACTTATGTCATTATATTTGGATTAGAATTCTATTGGAGGAACATTTGGAGAGAGGAGGAAGAACATGGTAGGACATGGAGAAACAAATTCTGTCAATGAAGAATGAAAGACATCTCTCCCTCTTCAATTGGGGAAAGAAGTGGAAGCACTGAAACCCACAATAAATGTTGATGTCGTCATCTTCAACTCATCTTATCTGAAGCCAACCACTTCCAACGTTGACAAAAAACTGCCACATTCCAACGACTTCGTCAACGATCATCGTCATACGAGGTAGTGGGTTTTGAATTATTTTTGTACTCGTTCTTCGTCGTTCATGTTATGGAATGTGAATCACCGTTTTATATCACCATAACGTGGAGGTCTCAGACCACACGAACACGGCCCGAACCTCCCTCTTTGTTTTTCTCATATGTTGATGATGGTGGTGGCTGAATAGTTCCATAGAAATGGAGGACCGCTGTGGTGCATCGGTGGCCAGCGATGGGCCGGCCGCGAGAGGAACCGGTGGCGCAAGGGCTGTCGGGTCGCCAGAGGAGCATGGTGCCATCGCGCCGAATGGAGTATCGGTCCATTTCTAGGATGGTCGTAGTGGTGCTGGAGGGTTGCGGTGTCGTCTCACTGCTTAGGAGGAAGAATCTGCGACCATGAAGGTCGCGGCGGTCGGACGTGATGGGCGCGGCTCCGTCACGCCGTGCCGAAGAAAAACCGCGGCAAATGGACACAACAGATGGAGGAGGGTGACCAACTGATCCAAACATGTGGGCCATTCCACCCGTGGGAAATGCAAGCTTCGGCTGGCAGTCCCCCTCCCAGCCACGTGGGCTACGCCACCCGAGGTTAGTGACGCAAAGTGGGCCTGGCCACCCGTTGCGGCCCGGGCAAGTTTCCATCGGGCTGGATCGGACCCCGGTCTAGAACCGGACTCGGGTCGGGACGACCTGAACCAGGTCAGTTCGGCACTATTCGGGTCGAGTCGGTCCGGCTTGGCCGGACAAGACCCAGACCCAGTTTCACCCATTTCACTATTCTGCCCATATACTGGGCTACGAGTGTCTGATTGAAGATCTGTCTACAGTGATAGAAAGCTTACAATCAGACGGTACTATTGTAACAACATACTTGTGTTCTTCACACAGTTGGGGTATTGTTTGGATGGTTTGAACCTAAAAAAATGGTCTCCTGGAACGGAAGTGCCAATAACTCACAGATCCAGCGACCGATTGACGCGCCCTATGTCGCGTTGGGTTCTTTATGATGAGACAGAACTAGGAGATACATCAACTCGATACTTCATGGTAGTTTATATATCAAGACTTTTATCGAGTAGCGGACCATCCCAGAAGAGGGCATTGTTTGAGCGTGAACCATATGGCTGGCTGCGACTGAGATGATAGGATTCTACGTGGACCTAATACTGTATTAGGATCCTCCATGGGTTCAACATCGATGATACTGTACCAGGATCCTTTGTGGGTTTGACAGAGATTAATTTTGTACCGGGATCCTCCATGGGTTTGAAAATGATGTGATCTGTACCGGGATACTCCATGGGTTTGACAATGATGATACTGTTCAATGATCCTCCCTGGGTTCGACAGAGGAGATAATTCAATGGATACATCTAATCATCTGTACTTCTCAATATGAGTTGTATACCTGTTTGAGCTGAGTCTTGACATTAAGTTTTTATCATCAAGATGATTTAATTTACTACCATTGTGGAAAGGGATGTTCTTGGAATCAAGTGTTGGTGTCATACTATGGTAGGTAACATAGGTATACGTATAGAAATATACTTAATTAGGGTTGGTTGATACTTCATGATTGTATATTATTTATGTGGTTTATCCTTAGTGGATTCTAGGAAACCTTCGTGGGTCTTGGGTTCCCTTATTGAGTATTGTTATACTCACGCCTGCATGAGCTTCACCCGAACCTCGTTGTATTCTATATAGATGACGGACAGTAGTGATCGAGGATGAGGGTGATGGACGGGAGGCTGCTCGGAGCTAAACTAGATGGGACGTACCTTAGGGATGAGTAGTTTGAGATATTTACCTACCCTTCAGGTAGGATTTTTGATGGATGATCCAGGAGATGTTTTCCATTTTTACTTGTACTTGTAATTGTTGTCAAGTTGGGTTTTTATACATTCCCACTTATTTTCAGCACACCATTCTTTTCTATATTAGTAATTGTTACATCTACTACTTGAGTTCACACTGTGTGTGTTACAGGTTTAAAAGAAATTCCTTCACTTTTTATTAGGGATTCGCCTTTGGTGCTATTTTCCAGCCCCTGACCTATGGAAGGTCGGCTTGGTGTAGTCATGGCATGGGCCCTGAGGTTCGGTCATGACACCATATTTCTATGAAGGTGAGAATTTGATAGAAGAGGAGGTGCCTTTTTATAAGAGGGGTAAGGCGAACCTTATGAAAAGATAGAAATATTATTTTATAATAAAATCATTTTCGGTTTGTAATGGCTCCAAAATGATTTATTTCACGGATAAGGTGGGGATGGGACGAAAAACATTCAACTAACAAGTTTTAGTTAGCTTTGGGTCAATATATTAACCTTATCTTTTAGATTTAACATTTAGTAAATTATTTTTACATTTACAATGTCTATTTATATTTTTATATTATACGGTTATTAAACATACTATAGACATTCAAGCGAACCTTGAGTGGTTGACTAATGTCATATATAATATTCTTTAAGACCATTGGCTGATCCTTTTATTTTTAGGAATATAATATCATTTAATAATATAATATTTGTTTTATAAACACTTTTATGTCAATTTCTACACAATTTGGTATTTGGATTTTTTCTAAATATATAACAACATTATTAACTAGAAAAAATTCATTTATCCAACCATAACAAGTTATAATAACCTAGAAAATTTGTGGAATTTATAAAAAGTCTCAAATTACTTTTATTTGGACATTTATAAAATCAATTATTTTAATCTTTCATTAATACGGTAATTACTACATCATCATTGTGTTATAAATAAATTAAATTATTTACTGTCTAAAAATTATAAATAAAATTAAATTATGTTTTAAATATCATTATCATTCTAATTAATATTTATTGACGGATTATATAGTGTGTAAACCTATATTAAAAATGGTTTATTTATTAAACAATGAATTTAACTCATTTAACTCTTCTATAAATAAAATAACAATAAATGTCCAAATCTAATCCAAGTGGACTTAAAGAATAATATTTTATTTTTATGGTTTTTTTGTCGAATTACACTTATCCAATAGAATTTGGACATGTGTTGGGGTAATTATGATACCATTTTTACCCTTAATTACCCTATTTACTTTAAACCGAGGTAAATAAAATAAAAAAGTTACTATTCAAAAATAAATATTTTCATTTTATTGAACAACATTTTTCATACTGATATGAACCATGTCTCGTGGATTTTTTAAATTTCAATCAAAGAAGATGTAAAATTTTGTTTTATGCAATTTTGCGAATGCTCCTAGGAGGTGGGTAAAAGACGGTAAAAATTTCAATAAAATTTTATAAATCTAATTTTATTATAAAATGACACCATTTAATTAAATAGAACGTATATAGGTAATATAAAGATATTTTTATTTAAAATAAACATAAATAAAATAAATAATTATTTAAATAAAAATAAGGTTTTAAACTATAATTCAGTTTTTTTCACTATTAATCAAAAATTGAATGTTTTCAGAAAAATACCAAAAAATTACCTGAAGATAATTTTGATAATCTGAATTCAAAAATGAATTCTATTTTAACAAATTAAAAAAATATAATTTTCATTAAATAATTTAAAATTGATTCCCGTTGTCAAAACTGAAAAGTGGGTTTTTAAAAAGTAAAAACTATCAAAAGATTGACATGTGTTATGTAAACATTAAATGTGAAATTACTTATAATCACCTAAATTTTATTAAATGATAAAAATATAATCCAATTATACTTCAAAACCATTAAAATATATATTTTAATATATTTTGATTAAAAAAGTTTTTTTCAATAAAAATATAGTATTTTTCAATATTCATCAAAATATAAAAGTTATTAGAAAAGTACCAAAAATTTATCCAAAATAAATTTTTTTTCATGATTATAAAGAAGAATTTAATTTCTTTAAATTGAATATATAAAAGTGTCAAATATTCCTATTAAAAAGGGTTTTCCACTAAATGGTGGTAAAATTGCATTTTTTTGAAAAATTATTCATTAATCTGAAAAAAGAATTTGTTCTTATATTATTTCTATGAAACAGATAATATGGATATTAACATTATATGGAGTATATAAAATTAAAAATTCAGTTAATACTATTCATAACTGCTTTTGAACGGCTTGTTTGGTAAGTCATGATGCGTTCGAACTCGGTGTTGCGTGTAGCTCATGCAATTGAATTAATTTTAAAAAAATAATATACTATGAAATCTTTGGGTGTTGCATAATTTCCCAAGATATTCGAGTTATAATTATAGTATTATCATTAATCCTAAATGTAAATTTTATAGGCTATTCATTGGCTTAAATCCAATTAGCATATGGGCATTAGACATAACAAACATTAGATATATTAATTAGTTGTGGGTTGTGACATCAAAATTGATATAAAGGATGGATTTACATATAAATTTGATGGTTTTAACAAGAGTAATATGGAGTTAAAATGGGAATCTAAAAACCATGGATAGAAGAAAAAGGTTTAGACTCATACATTCCAAAACTGTGGGAAAGGGAACCTAGGGAAGTGGTTATGGGTAACAAGAAGGTGTTTCAAGTGTGTTAAGATGAGACATTGAGAAAAATATTGTAGAGGTAAAGTGAAGAAGAAATGGAATGAAATGAGTGTAGTGAATGGTGAACAGAATGACCAACCCACACTTCAGTTTTTCATGTTCATGGAGATTGGGCATTATGATTATCAATTCCCAAATCTACTGGTCAATAAGGATGTTAAGACAAAACAACCTATGAGAAAAAAGGCCAAATGTAAGGTCTATGAAATCACACTGGAAAAAGTGAATTATGAAATCTATTAAAAGACATATCATTTTACCATTAGTTGGGAATTTAATTTTTTTTTGTATGAATAAGACCAATTATAATCTTATTTTCCATGCTTTAGTGATGATTCATGTGATTGTATCCCTAAACATAGATTTTGGAATTATAAAATCAAATTTAATGTTCTATCAGTTAATGGATAGAACTTTGTATCAAATAAAACTTTCTTTGAATAATACAACATCATATTTAAGTAGGGAATGGTGAATTTTATTTTGGAAGGGTAATAAGGTTAACCATTTATTGAAATATTAAGTCAATCATCATATAATTTTTTTTCTTATTAATGTATTATCTCACCACATTAGGACCTATTCATATTATAGAACCTATTTTTGATGATAGTAACTAGTGATAGGAATATTTAATTATCATGGATTTCAAATCAATTATTACTTCTGGAATAAAAATTTATTCATTTATTAGGGTATGGGATGAAGTGGAAGTCTACAAAGGAATTGATAAAGGTTGGGATTGTGAATGATAGTGGGAATAACATCAAGTAAGTATATTTACATATATTATTTTTCAATAAAAATAATTACTCAATGATATTATAGATATTAAAAAAATTTGTCCTAATACAATAATTTTCACCCAGCATATGGCCTTTTAAATCACCACTGATTCATGGCATTGAGGATTTCATATTTTTAATGATAACTCACTTGTTTGTGATTGATGAACTAAATCAATCCCCATAAATATTTATTCATTTACTCCATGAAAATTTTTCACAACCAACCTATGTTCTGGTACGATAAAACTGGGCTATATATTACATTTGGTAACAGATATGGTTCCAAAACTCCAATGTTAAGATAATTTTAATTATTTTTTTATAAGGTGGGTTTCTATGTACAAAAACATTATAAAATTAAACCATTGATAACCTAGATGAATTTCATTGGATACATTCATTTTATGGGTGGTAGAATATTATTCCATGATATATTAAAAATAATGTTTTTCAAATTAATTAAATCATATAAATATTTTTCATTTTCTACAACACTGAAAAAGTTAATTTAAATATATTGATGAACAACTTTTGGTTTGAATTATTTGAAATACCATGTTAATCATACACTAAACACAACATAAATTTTATCTTTATCTATATAGTACACTATGGATAACTTGCGTTGCACACAACAATAACTTTCCTTGATGGCTTTCGTAACAGGCCAGAATGAGTTTTACCAAACAATAACATTTTATTAATATATATATATATATATAGTAATAGATAACGTAGATGATAAATTTAACATTATGAGTTTATTAGATTACATTTCTGAATATATGGATTTCAAAAAAATAAAAATGATTTAGTTATATGTAAATTATTACGAAATGAATATAAGAACCAAATTGAATATAAAGGGAGTATTTTTATAGAGGGCTATTATTATGATCAATAAATTCGTTTAATACTAATAAATTAAATTAATTATAATTAATATGTTATATTATGGTAATAAATATGTTATCCATTTCATAAAATATTTTTTTATATTCATATAATAGATTGGATAAAGATAAAATAAGAACAAAGCCATTATTTATGTTATAAAACCTTTTTCTAAAAAATTTTGATTTACAAAATTGAATGGATAACCATTTTTGAATCCATTTTTTTTAAAAATTTATATATTTGAAATTTAAATATAAACATCATATTTTGATTAAAAACATAAAAATTAGTTTAGGATATATTTTTGAAATATTTCTACATTGTTTTACTTTTTAATGAATAGTCAAAATTAATGATTTTATGTCAAAATTGATTATTCATCTAATTTAGTATATGATTATATTATATTTTTATTTGGTTTAAAAGGTTATTTAGATAATATATTTATCAATTAATACAATTTAGTTAATTGGAACCAATTTCAAATTGAAATTGTATATAAAAACATAACAATATTTTTAACATTTCCACATTAGAAACCCACATTGTAGACTTGAATGCAGTATAACATATAAATTAATTATTTCCAATTATGGGTTTTTTATTTTGAAATTCAGATTCTGTGTTCTAAATCAGCCTAATTTATAAGTTCTAATATGATGAAATTATTTTTTGGCATAATATATTAAGGATGTAGTAAAAACTAATTATAATACTTATGGTTAAATTAAGCATAATAAGGGATTAAACCACAACAATAAGTCCCAAAATGACATATAAACTATCCCTAAATATATTATGGGGAAATATTTTGAACCTATACTCCCATTTATTTACATTTTACCATTATTTATCCAAATGAAAAAATGATACTTGGATTCCTTTTTTATAAAAATTTACAAGAGATTCCACTCCTCCTCCATTATAAAAGGCCTCATGCGCATCCACATCCACAGACCTATCAATAAACATAAGATAAAAAAAAATTACCAATGTTATCCCTATAATACATTCTTTATAATATGAAGCCACCATTTGGGCATAATGAAATCCATGGAATCTCTTTCCCTCGAACCAAAATGAGTTCTCCGTTTAAGAGGTAACACCCTCCATTAAACTTCTTTTTACTATTTCCCTTATACACTTCCTCAAATATTAGTATTAAATTATTATATAACAACAATAGTATCCTAAATAGTATTGTATTTTTTTATACGAAGTATTTGACCTATAATTACTGAATCATCCATCTAATGGGTAATATAAATAATGTTCACGTGATTAGAGAACTACTTCCTCACTAAACGATGATTGTTCAATTTTCTTTTACCACTTATCATGGTGGGTATTATCATAGAAACATTGTTTGTATATGTTATATATAATATTAATTTTGTATTTAATATTATTTAATTATTTATTGACATGTGTCATTAGACTTTTCATTTTTTGTTTATATGATAATTTCGTTTGAGGATGTGTGGAAAACCGTCCCATCAAAATGATGTGATTCGTTCATACAATACATGGAATGTATTAATTATGGTCTTAGTTATTATATATGATATAATAATGTTTATTTAATTTTGATATAAATTTTTATATATGTATTTTAACTTAAATATTTATACACGATAGTTAAACAGAAATAGTTTTCATGCATAGGTACGACTTATAGTCTCTAGGAACGCTATATTCCATTCGACACTTAATTATTTTTAGGATGATTATAATACACATATAATCGATATACAAGATATTTATATCATTATTTACATACATTAATAATGATATATATATAATTTCCCGTAATATAACAATTTAAGACACATGAAGAAAGAGAATATTATCCTATGTAAAACCATATCATAGGATTGATAACAAGTGGGTAATATAAGGTCATAATAAAACCATATATGGTATAAGATATAATAATATGGTTCTGTAAAATATTTATTTTTCATGTTTTTTGAATGAGTATGGTGAGACTAATGACTCAGGGAAATGTGATTTCATCAAAAAAATTATTTTCGTGAGATACATGTAATGTATGCCACTCTTTCCAATTGTGTGGTGTATATAATTAACATGATTATTTTATATTTATATTAAATTTATTTTCATTATTATTCACATGTTCCTTATATTGTCCTTATTTCTGGGGGTTTTATGTTTCAAAAGTTTCCAAATGGTAATATAATTTTGTCTCAATTTTCTTTCTTTGAGAATCATGTTTTATTATGCACATAAATTAATTCTCAAGGTGCATTTACTGATATTATAAATTGTATAGAATGAATATATTTCATTTATGGATATTTTTAACATAATTTAACTGTATTTCCTTACATTTACAGTATGATCCCAAGTTAATATGTGATTTGATTTTATTGAAACAATCACATTTTTTTAAAATATTGATTATTCTTATGGTTACATTAATGAAATATTATGATTCATATCTCAATAAACTCATTATTTTTAATCCCATATGATTATTAAATAAATATTAATGTATTAGAACCATATTTCAACACTTTGTTTCATAATATAATTATGAAGGTGTTTTTTAGAAAGCCTATCATTACCCTATCATCGGCTGGTAATTGGGTTTTTTTTCCTAAAAAGGCTTACAAGAATAATTTACCACTCAGTTGTAATCATTAAAAGGCACTGTTAACGTTTTTTCTATTACCAATCTATTCAAATGATTCTTATTATCTATTTTTCGACAGGCCATTTTTGGTAAATTTTTACCATGAAAAAGAAATGTAATTTTTACCATGTATGAAATTTATGGATTTACACAACATCATATCTTTAAAGGATAATTTTTATTTTTTAAAGCATAATCTTTATGACAATTTTTATAAAAGTAAGTTCAAAGGTACTTTTTTTTAAAATTTTTGTAGGTTTAATTTATAATATGTTAAGGATAAATGTTTTCAAAATATTTTCAATCTTTATTTATAAGTTTTATAAAATATATTCAAATAAATTATTTTTAAGAAATTTTCAATCTTGTTTCATAAGATTTCATGTAAATAGGTTTCCAAAACATTTCCAATAATTCATTATAACTATTAAATTTATTTTAAATGAAATGGTTTTAAAAACGTTTTCAATGATTATTTCAATGTTTTGAATGGGTTTTAAAAGAAAATGTTTTTAATTTTATTTGATGATTTGGTTATATGTTTTCAAAGAAATATCTTTTCATTGTTATTTGAAGACATATTTTTTAATTTTAAAGGTGTTTTATAAGGGATTTTTTGTAATTATTGTTTTGTATTAAAATTATTTTCTCAAAGAAGGATGATACTTTCCACATGAAATATTTTTGAAAGTAATTTCATAATTATTTTACATATAAGATGACATTTTTTTAGTATTTACCTTCTAGGATATGATCAAAAGATTGTATTTATATCATTCCTTGGAATGGATTTTTCTTAATATCATGTTCACTATGAAACACATTTCTCTTCCACGATATATATGTTTATGAAATGAATTTCACATTCATCAGTTAAATGATTTTGAAACTCACTTCTTTTCATGGAATCTCTTTAAAATGAAATGGTTATAAAACCTATATCTATTTCTATTTATTATAAAATGATTACATGTTTATGACCCCTATTTAATTTCATTGGTTAGGATATGATTATTTATGATCTTGTGGCCTATGTATGTATGATGTAATTATGTGATGGGTGGGACCAATATCTCCCTCCGATTAATTGGGTAAGGATTTATATATAATGAGATATACTAAAATGGTATTGGGGTTGGACCTTGACTACTATGATGTCCATGGGTGTGATCCACGACTACCAATATAGTATGAATGTGAGATCATGCTATTATGATTTCCAGGGTAGTAAACAATGACTACCAAGATGATATGGGGAGTGAACCCATACTATTAATAATGTCTTGGAAGTCATTTTGTGGATACTACGGAAATAATTATATGATTATGTCAATTCTATAAATCCATGATTTTACCTATTTTATTATTTCAAGGATTATGTCCTTTATTTAATTATGATTCCTATCTTATAAACTGCCAAACTTTTGACCTTGATTCATGAATATGATCTTTGATATTTAGTGTATGATCTCATATTTTCTTGATCATGTAATTATACCCTTTTCTCATGACTATTCTTACATGTCTCCCTTGTTTACCCTTAATATAAATATGTGCTCACCATGTTTTATTTTTCTTTCGCAGGTTATGGAGAAATGTTTTAGGTAGAATTACTAATGGTGGAGATCCATATGGGAGATTTTGAAGATAAATCCCAAGGATAGAACATTTTTTACTTTGATTCCTAACAAACTAACCAATGATCGTCCCCAAGAATTTTTTTAATGTATGTAGTATTCATAATAAAGGATGTAATATACATGTATGTTAATCCTGGGTTGCTATAATCAAACATAGATTAAAGGTCTAAAAACATGGAAGAGATCTCCCATAAACACAGATATCTATTAAACCATATAGAGGATAGATGGATAGATAATAAGATATATATGAGGAATTGGAAACTTGTTAGGAATGGATCAAACAATGACCCCCAAACATAAATGCCCTATGTAAGGGGTTTGGAGGACACAAAATTCCTTATTGGGAGATCCCCATGACTAGGATTTAATATTATGGAGACTTTGGCATGATAGATGGTCAAAATGGGGGTTTATAACATATTAAAAATATTATACTATTAATTAAATATTTTTTACATTATTAGATGTCCAGGGCCTCGTGTTGAGACAAATAATGCACCATAATTGTGCACCCCGTAATGTAGTGTTCCACAGTTTCTCGTTGACGTGTGCATAATCATTCAAACTGTGATCCATCTTTGAAAACCTACAATCTCTCTATTTTCATATTTGTCACTAGCGGGGCACAAGGTTTGGAAAAATAATGCTCCATCCACACAGATCCTAAGAACCTTAAAATTATTACAAATTTTCAGTTGATGCTTCCCTAATCCATTTCTAAATAGAAAATGATAAAAATAATTGTTTAAGAGAACCTAAAAGAAAAAACATGATATTATATATATATATATTAAATAAGAATAATTGATTTTATATTTTTAATCAGTGAGTCGAGATTATTTAATAGTGGTGTCTTTATTATTGAAATTTTTAATTTTTTAAAATATATTAAAATTTAGATAATGTGTTAATTTTTTTAATGAATGATACATTCTTAAATATTTCATATTATATGGATATGTTAAAATTTTAGACACTAATAGTATGTTAAAAAATACATACATATAAATTAACTCTCAATAAATATATATTCAATGATAAAGAAGATTAATTATACATGATAATTAAAATTATGTATCCTTCAAAAATATTTTGAAAAAAAAATCATTGATTTATGAAAAAAAAATCATAATTAAAATAATTATAAATTTAATTAGTATTAATTGAGAAAAAAATCAGATATATCACATCTATATATGGTAAGAAGGATCATCATATATTATTAGTAATAAAATTATAACAATGGATTGTTATTACTAAATACTAATAAATATACAGATGTCTAAATGTAGTATCTTGAATTTTTATTAATTAAAAGGATAGTTATAGATGTAATAATTCCTTGTTAGATATTAATGTAATTCCCACATAGCTCAAATAATATTACAATACCTAACTATCCTTACTCACCTTTACAACTTATCCCTCATGTTATTCTATTTATACTATTTACCAAACATTTTATTCAATGGAGAAGCCTATATTTTGCACTTCTAAAAGGATCTTACTCACAACCAAAAAATCATCACCCTCTTCCCAATGGATTAATCCTGATGTTCCATCTGTATCCCCTCTAAATACCTCCAATTGTGTTTATATTATTTTTTGGTGTCTTCCCATTCATTAATAATATACATTTCATGGTAAGGGTTTTTTGGCTCAGTTTCACATCCATGGGGAATTTTAAAAATTTCTCACCATACACTCAATTATATGGGATATAAACTTCTCCATTTCATTCAAATATGAAAATATAATATAGTTCATGAACTTTTAATTTATATTTAATTTCCATATAATTATTTTACCTCGATTCATTCCATAGTAATTCAATAAGAGTCGAATTGGATAAATTTCATATTCAATGGGTCCTAATCATATCATCCATGAATATAAATTTCATGATTTAATTGACCTTATAATTACCTTTTTATTGTAATTTTCTTTTAATCACTAGATAAATTAACACTCATCATTATTAACATATTATTTGATAAAATGTTTTCCATTATCAAAGTATTTCATTGATTTAACTGACTCTCATTCGTAGTAATTAATCATTTAATTCATGACCATATTTTATATTTCCTCAATTTGTTACCTTATTAGTAGGGATGATGTAACTTTTTTGCTATGTTGAATTTATATTTCAATTTTCATCTTTTAAAAATTATATTATTTTATCTCTATTTTTCATATTCAAAAAAATGGTTTGTAAAATTTTCAAATTATTCCCAGCCATTTTAAACATAAAAATTTATCAACCCTCAACATTAATTTTTTTATAACCATTATTACATTGAAAATATCTATTATTGAATATTGTTTATAAGAGTTAATTTTATGATAGTGTTTTCACTTCACCAATTTGAATTCCTTACATGTTTTTAAAGGTTTTACTATCAGATGATCTATTATAAAAACAAACCCACTTTGGAAATAATAAAACTCACCTTTTATAAATATGTTCATTCAATGTTCTTGTGATATCATTTTTTCAAATAGAATTGAACTTTTTAAATTCAGTTTTACTTTTCTAGTACAATTTCTAATTTATATCTAAATGTATTAATTATTTCATATGACTATAAAAGTTCATATAAAATAATTTTTTAGTTTTTTTAGAGAATAAATCATTAAATTAATTGCTTTAATTTGGTTTATATCATATTGAAATATTGTAATAAAAATTCATCACTTTATTCATTCATTATGATGTTATTTAATATGGTTCTCATATAGAACACATATATGTGGATGGTTTTGTTTTGGGTCCTATATCTCCACTGAATTCATTAGTAATTTTTTCTATATCATTATAAAACTTTTGGAATCATGTAAGGATAAAATACTCCTAGAATGAAATTGACAATGTCATACATGATCCATTATGGAAATTGCGTATATAAAGATCTCTACACGGTGGGAGTTAGGTAGTGATACATAATCCATAATGGGAGTCATCTTGTGATGATTAATCCACTATTACAATCACATTGTGATGCCTACTATAGTATTGGAATTATAAAATGTTTTATGCTCCACATTGTTATGAAAATAAGGGGGTGAATACTTCAACAAAATGTTAGTCATAATATTTCTATTTTTTGGGATACATCATGTTCATAAGTTATTTTTTATATACATGTTATTATAAATGTTTATTAAATTCCATGTTCAAATAGGTTTCAATTTTCTATATGATGATTTATTGTAATTTTTGAATTTTTGATATAAACTTATATTCTATGATTTTAATTGAAAATTCATTGGCCTTATAAACTATTTCAGAATCCATAGTTCCCTATTATGTTTTATGATTGTATAATATTTTCCCATTATCATTTATGCATCTTTTTCCCTATCAAAAATGGCTCCCATAATGCTCATGATAAATAAATATGACTAATTGATAATTATACCTAATTGTGTATTATATATCACTATTTTGTTATATTTCAATTAACCAAGAATTAAATGTTATTATGTGACAAGAAACATATATTATATGGTATAGAGGATCCCATTTATGGATATATTTTCACATGTGTTGTAAAATAATAGATTTAGGTAGGTAGTATCTAATTAAATGGACCTTTATGTCCATGGTTTGAGCACTTATTTGATAGATATATTAATTAAATCATGGAAGAAATATAATATTAATATAAGTATCTATTGAGTAACAATAAATTTTATAATATTACGGTTTAATTACATAAAGAGATTTGTTTACTTATCATTGGTTTTACATTGAATGAATTGAAAACAAAGGATATGATTCTATGTAAATGATGACATCCTATAATATTTAAATATAAATATTATATGGTATTCCATAGAAATTCAATACTTATTGGATTATAATTGTTCATTTAGGAGGTAGGAAAATTTTAACATGGCGTAATATCCATAAAATACATGTTGAGAATTAACTCATTCATCACTGAGTTTATGATAAAGTATCATAACTAATGAAATGTTATGAAAATCTGTTGGGATGTTCTTCAGTTGATAAAATTACATTTATGGTCCTCATTAAATCCTTAATTTCTTAATTAATTTTCATAATTAGTTTGATTAGTATATTGTAACCCAACATATTGTAACCATGGTCAAGATGTGGTTTAAATTGGATTGAAAAATGAATTTTTTTTATAATATTATAATGTAAGTGGATATTAATTTTAATAGTTTAATTTGTTTCATATTAATTGTTTTCAAAAACAAGGTGATGTTGCATAAATTTTAAAAACACACACCAATAATTCTATCAAAATTAGAATTCGTTTCTTTTTTTTTTCAGGTGAAACCATAGGGTTTGATGATACATGGATCATAACTGTCTGACACATAATGATCCATTGACATTATTTAAATGGATTCTTAATGGAATTTCTTGTTTTTTAAAATATTTCTAACATTATGTACCACTATAAAAGAAACTTAAACATTAAAATACACCTTGTAATATTCCAAAATATAATCCACACAACCAGGACCCCATTAAATATTAAAATATCTTATATTACTAATAACTTCCAAACATATATACATGGTTCATTACAATATCTACATATTAGAATATATTTTACTCGAAAATTTATTGTATCAAACGAATAATCCCTCCTGATCTATGTCAATCATCATCCATAATGATTACTATATGTTCCATCCTTGAATTTCATCTCAACACCTTAGGACCACACAAACCATTGATTTCCCATCATGACCCCATAACATTGATTACATGACAAGACTTGAGAAGTTGATCAATGTGGCCCACTAGTATTGAATCATTGAGACCATGTTCATTACTTTATATGCATTAAATATATCTCCACCATATGTATATCTATATAAAAATGTTTTTGGTAGTCTAATGAGACGTGTGATGTCATTAAACTCCAACAGATTTAATTGAACAAAATAAATACCATTCATTGTTTTGTTCCAATTGAATGAGTCTCAACCAAACACCTAAAATAAACACATTCCAACCATTTCAAAATGTCCAAACTGATTTATAAGAACATTGGTCGAACATGTTATAATGATTTTCATGTTCTCCCCACTACAATGTTCATGTTCACATAAATACACTAATATTTAATATTCCAACCGACTACCTAAAAAGGTACATAACCATTAAAATTGACACTCAATGATGTTAAATTTTTTGATACTTTAATCCTAAAATGAACTATTAAATCCATAAAACATTATTACTTTATTATTCAACAATAGATTTTACAATCCACACATCTCTCAAATGAGTGGAAACATTAGCATTCTATTTTTTGTTATATATTTTACTTTAGATAAATTTAATTCCCAAAATATCATGAGATTCACGAAACATTGCTTATAAATGATCCATTATATAGTATAACACTGTAAAATATATGTAAAATTAGATGAAGTTATATAATTAAAAAAATTTATGATTATTATATAATTTTTTATATAATGTAAATATATGGAAAAATAATTACTAAATATTTAGGGATGTACTTACATTTATTAAATTTATATTTTCCTTTAAATTTTATTTCAAATTTATGTATTGAAAAAATAATGCTTTATAATTATACAAAATTTAGAAAAATTGTTTTCAATGAATTTACAAAATCATTAAAACTATCATCTACAAATTTCATTATAGTGTGTTATTTAGAATTTTATAAATTGATTGATTTTATGATGAATACTAAAAAATAATTTTTTTAATAATATTGGTTTTCTATATAAAGTATTAAAAATTATTTTAATATTAACTTAAGTTCATTTATATTATTTATAATAAAATTAAGGACCAATTTTTTTTTTTTTACTTATTCTATCAAAACATTGTAAACATAGGAAAAATTAGTTCCAAAAAACATATTTTCATCTCATTTTGTGGGACCATATGTTAATTATGTTATTCCAATTTAATGAATTGAATAAATTTAAATGTATGTTTTATTTTGAATCAGAATTTAAAATACAAATAATGACCCCATATTCTGTTTTGGTAAAAATGAATACCAAAGACATTTAAAATTTCTCACTGTTTTTGTGGTTAAAAAGGGCTTAGTAGGGGTGGATAAACCATGTAATAATTAATTTTTAAAAATAATTTTTTTTAATTTGAATTGGATGTTAATATTTTGATATAATGATATACACTAATCAAACCTATATTCATTTGGATGAGTGTTTCTTTATTATGAAATTAATATATTATAATCATTTACAAAATACTGGCGTTTCCTCGCCCTATCATATAAATGGGAACACCTCCTTTAAATTATTTAGACTAAATATAGCTGTCAAGATCAACAAAAAACTTCCCATTTCACATATAATGTTAAATAATAATGGCTTTAAGGTTTTTTTCCTTGATAATGTAAATTCAAAGGATCTGAAAAGTGAAATCTAGCATAGGTTTACTAAAGAATAGTTAATCTTCATAGCAAAAACTTTTCAATTTATTTCTTTCTATACCTCTTCAAAATATGTGGAATCCATCAAAGAAATATTTCATCAATATGCTGAATATATAGATATATTATTTTTCTTAATAGGGATAAAATTTCATTCAACGTCTATTCCATCTAATGATAATGGAATGTGTCACTAATGAGTACATTTCTACTACCATATCCAAATAGAAAAAAAATACAATTTCCATCACTGTCATTCATGAATGATTATTTTAACAGATTTAATTTCTACAATTCAAATTTAATAAATATTTATTCTTTTATAATTATTATATCATATCAAACATTATACCCTTGTATCTATTGGAGGATGATAAAAATACTTTTTTGTACTTGTTGACTACCATCTATATTGAACATTTCCATTTGTTTTTCATTTAGAATAAATATATTTGGAATGAAGGAGATATTTAATGAATAAATATAATAAATATGATATAATTTTAATTATATAAATATGAATTATTATTTTTATTTCTTTCATTTCATACATTGAAAAGTGAAAATGTCGTTCATCCATACACATGACCCACTGTCACTATAAACAGTGTAATTTGATTGCCTAAAACTACTATTATTGATATCTGTATATATTTATAATGATTAGATATTATTATCATATTTTTATTTATATATTATATATAATATAACCTTTATAAATTTACAATGATTGAATCAACCTAACTGAAATTCTGAGGATGAATGAAACAATTATGACTCAAAAATGATGATTTTAATAAGGATTTAGTAATATATATGTGGTAAAATGATATAATTGGATCATATATGAAATTATAATTATAAATATTACATTATTATGTTCTAATAATAAAATTATTTTTATTATATAGTGGTTTTTAGTATTTGCAAGGCAATTCAATCTTGAGGTATGGGTTTCTCATCCCAGATGTCTTTTCCTAAGAATTATTCCATTCTAACTATTTTATTCATTTTTTAGTGTATATAATTCCAATGAAGATCCATTATGATTAATTCCTGAAAATTATGTGTATTTAGTAATCCATATGATATTATCATTTTCAATAAATTTGTAAATTGGAATTACTAATTTAAAATGAAATATTTGTTCCATTTTCCTTTTTATAATTATTTTTTGTGATTATGTATTTATCATATTAATTTAGTATCTACATATCACTAAATATATTACAATTCATATCCTTTTTTTATTTCTACTTATTATTATTTTTACTTTCCCTTATTTAAATACTCATGAATCTGAAATAATATTTATAAGGAAATTTTAAAATATTTCGGTCATCATTCAATAATATTTTAACATCAACATCCATTATTATTAAAAATGATATAAACAGTTATTTTAAGATTATCTTATGACTTAATGAAATAATATTTTAAAAAAAATAAAATTTTAACAAAAATATTTAAAATTATAATTCTTGTATTTTTTCAAATCAGGCAATATAGAAATTTTAAAAAAAATGTTAGAAATAATAATTGTTTTAAATTACCTGACATTAATTGACTTCCCACCCATATAACTACTCAATATTTTATGCATGATTTATTATTTCACCGAAAAATTAAAAAAATTATTTATTATTTCAATTTCATTATATTAAATATATTTAATTTGAAATTGAAATAGGTATTTTCCTCAAAAAATGTTTTATGAATATTTAATGTTTTATTTCATCTATGATTGCATCCACGGATATTACTTATTCATTTCAATGATATAATCCAATAATAAAATTCAATTAAATTTCATAGATTGATTATTATGTTTTTTATGTGACTATTATTCTATGAAAAATGTTCAATTATATGGGTGAATAATGATTGGATGAAAAATTTAAGAAACCTATTACTTATCCACAGTTTATAATATAATGAAATTATAAAGTGTTAATATAACATTGTTCCTTTTCACTATTCATTATTTTCTAAATGTTTTCTGGTTTATTGTAATACATGTGTATAATATTTTTAAAGAGAATTGAGGGCATAGAATTATAGACACCTCCAATGTATTGGTAAAAGACAAATATCTTTTGAGATAATATAACCTTATTTGCGATTTAACCCAATTTAGTAAAGTGATTTCTCCACTATAATATAATTGGATGATAACCTAAATAATTATATAATATATTGTGGATTGAACCCAATCACCAATTATATTCTTATGTGTCATAATTCAAAAAATAAAATAATTTCGACACTGATTTGTGTGGGAACATCTTTTTTCTTAGGAAAATTTTATTCTCTCAAAGTTTCTGTTATATGGTACCTTCATGAATCACATTTTATAAAGAATTGGTATTTTATTAATTAATCAAGAGTTATATATATGATATATATGTTTTTGTTTTGAATTTATCGAACTCAGGTCCTCATAAATATATTTTATTTTTATGCATATGTTATCATTTATATACCTTTTTTACCAATACTGATGAAGAAATATCACCCTTTATTATGATTATTTTCACTCTATTATAAAGAAATGTTTTATGAATGATAATGTATAATTTTTTTTAAAAAAATAGTGCGATATTATGTATATCCCTTATAAACATGAAGTTTGAGTATCAATATTTATTATTGAATTTGAACCAATAGGATTTCAGTAACAATCATAATATTATTTATTTCATATTATTATAATTATATGTGATATATACATATGAAACATGTGGGTAATTTTTTGTTTTTATCTGAGATAGGATTAGTTATGATAGGAAAATAGATGAGAAAATATTAGTGAGATCCCTTTAGATAATCATATGTATATGAGAACATCTTATTTTATAGTTAATTAATGACTGTGGTTTTATTAGAAAAAAAATCAATATTTATATAAAATAAGAGCATGTTGTTTTAGAATAGATTCCTCTAGGGGAAATAACTCTTAAAATAATAGGTTTAATATCTATTAGTCATTGTTATGAATCATGGTGAAGGTTACCTTATTGTGTGCTTGGATTGACACTCATAAGGGGTATGATTAAATAAAATTACATTTTCATTATAACAATAATGTAGTATTTGAGTATATTATGACCATTAATGGCCTAGGTTAATAATAAGGTGTCAAATATTGAAATTAAGGTGTAATTAGTTTGACATCCAATTCATTATATTTCTTGATTATATGGTTTTACATTATATTTGTATTTTCTCAGAGATTGATTTTTGTATTTATTTGTACTCACTGAAACCAGAGGGAACTATTTTAATAAAAAATTCAATAGACAATAAAAGTATTATCCTTATGATAAGACACATGTTATGGTAGTAGGATGGGAAAATATAGTTTCAATGATAATACATGTTTATTAAAATATGAATCATTAATAGAATCCAAATGAGAAAAGGTGGTAACAAAATTATTTTAATTCATTCCTGAGGAAACATAATCCTTATTTTAGTGGTTATATTAATAATATATTTATTGAGAAATTAATTAGTAAAACTAATTTTATTTCACTTTTAAATAAATTAGAAAATTAATTTTTTATTTTAGATTGATATTTATTAGAAGAATCAGTATATAAAAATTGAAATCTTATCAAGAATATGAAGCAATGGGATGAAATTTCATCGATGGAGGGGGATGAGTTTAGGATACAATTTTCAATAAATAAATTTTAGATATTCATTATTAGGAAAAGTATATATAGTTTCCCAAGATAAATAGAAATGATGATGAATCAATTATTATATATGAGGAATATTTTATAATAAATTCAAGGTATTCTCGTAGTATTATCATCCAAAATTAATTTATGATTGATTGAATCATGATGATAATAATAAATTAGTTGTATGGAATCGTCGTTAAGATACAGTGTTTGGTAAAATTCAATTGAAATTCTAAAAATACTGTAGAAAATATTATTATTTTTCTTTTTTGTTGAATGTGTGGAAGGAATCATAAATAAAATTATCATAAGGGGAGTAATAATTATGTAAGATGTGGAAAAGAAAAACATCAGGAAATTTAATTTTGATGCGATGAGAATAAAAAGTTACTTATTGTGGAGAGAATGAACCATACAATTTACCACCCACAATGCTATGTTTTAAATGCATGGAGTATGGGAATTATAATTCCACATAAAAAATTTGTAGTTTAATGATGATGATCGATGTTTGTAAACTCTTAATGAAATATTAAAAAATAAAATATAATATGAAAATTATTTGAAACATCTCATTATTTTTTGAAGTATTTTATTTGAAACTATTATTAATTCATTTATTAATTCAGTTAAAAATAATACTATGTTTTTCCAAAAAATAATATATTATTAATATTTTTAGTCAATATGGAAGTTCTTGCGTCTATTTGATATTGGAGGATATGAATCTTACAAAATATATTGTGTTTAGAAATTTCAATAGTTTTTTTAACATTAATCTAATTTATTTTATAATCATAATATAATAATAGATCCAGTTTTAAAATTTAATAATGTATTTTTTTAAAAGCAGTTTTATCACGTTTTAGCTGACATTAACTTTTAAAACAAAAATGTGACTCTATTTTGGTTAATTTTTTTAATAAATATATTTTTTATATTATAATATGATAATTATCTTAGGTTTAATTTTAATATTTTTTGGAGAAATTTATTTTTTTGATCAGTAGTGAAAAATAATAATTTTTTTAAGACCTCGTTTTAATCTAAATTCCTTATATATTAAAATTATATTTTCGACGTTTTTCAAAATTAAAATAGATCATTTATAATTTTATTATCATATTATCATTAATTTTAATAAAATTTATATTCAATTTATAAATGAAAACATATTAATAATTGGGAAATTTTCAATTTAATAACCCAATATTTAAGAACATGTGATAGATTAAAATAGATTTAATTTTTCAATATCTATTATTTGAATTTGGAAAAACATGTATAATTATTTTCTATAATAATAGTATTTATATTATAGTAAGGTAATATTTTGTTGAGTGTATTAATTATAAATTAAATTTAAAAATTAATTAAAATAATTAATGTTAAAATAATATAATTCAAATGATAAGAGTTTGTACTAAAAGTAATATTAAAAAAATAGGATGTATATTTAACAAGTTGGATATCATAACTATAATAATAATGTTTAAATTATATAAAAATTACATTTTTAATTATCTTCTTAAGGTAAATATTTAGTAGATAAATGAAAATATACCAGTTATCCTGCTATTAAAATTATGATATAATTTAGTAAACATAAATACTAAGGAACAAATTGATCAAAATTATCATAATTTTTGTCACTACATTTGGTTCAACCAAAATTTCTCTAAAATACATTATTTTTATATTTTGTATGTACATGATATAGGGTATATCTCGCAATATTTTTTACCATTTTACATTTATTATAATTCCCCTCTTTCACAACTATAAAAACCTACTCATCCCCATCAATTATTCACATATATCTATACTTTATTATCACCCAAAACATATATAAATATCCACAAAAAATCCATAATCTCAATATAGAATCATTTATTTTTGATTAATTCTAATCATGCATTTCTTTTGGGGAAAAGAAATTGGAGTTACCTGACTGAGATGTAATATTATTCAACGTGAAATTTTGTTACTCTACATTCCAAACCCATTATCATCATATTATTCCACTGTAATATAAAAAACTCAATATCATTGATATAATTATATGTTTTATGTTATGTTTTATACCTCCAACTACATGTATTTACATTAAATGGGTAATGAAATCATCGTTTTTTTTTGCACGATGGACAATTTCCTCTCCAAACGATGGAATGTGTTGATCCTTCAACACCTCGTATGGTTGGTAGTTATGATATACACACTTTTTTGTAATATAGATATGGTATTTATCAAAAATTTATGTTCTTTTTCATTATTATATATCACCTACATTTAGTAAATCAATATTTTTGGAATATGATAAATTTTTTTATGGATGTGTGGATTATAACCCCCTTAAAGTGTTTTTATTTGATCATACATTAAATGGAATGTGTTAAGGATAGTTTTATTAAAAATATATTATAATGATGATATTTTTTTGAAATTACTTAAATTATTTTATAAATTTAAATTTAACAGATAACTTTCTTCTTTAGATTTCACACAATTAAAATTCAAAAACGTTATTTGTAGATGTTTTGATTACAACCTCCCCATATCAATGTGATTATTATTATTTATTAACCACATAATATGAAGGACATTTATTGGTACATAGAATTTAATAATATTTTATTGATCATATAATTGTCATTCTATTAAGATAAGTGTTACTTAAACTCATTACAAAATGATAATTTAAAAATTTGAAATTTTATGTAGGTGTAAATACGACCGACCTTCTCTAAGATCATGACATTGGATCATTTTTCAAAACTATACACCCATTTCTATTTAGAAATTTTATTTTATGTAAAATTTTGTGGTTACCTCATTTTTTATTCTATATATATTTAGAAAATAAACCCATTGGCCATAGTTGATTTACAAAATAAGGTGTTCTCTTAAATAAATTTTATTTCATTAGGTTAAACCTATATTTCATTGAAAATGATATGACAGTAATATGTGTGAAATGACCTTTATTGTATATTGTGTATTGATGATTTAATTTTGTTGATTGAAAATTTTAAAACCTAATTTTTTTTAATTTAATCTATCTCCAATGATTTGATCATTATAAGAGATTTTCATCTGGACATTTTTATATCTGTGAGATATATATCACATTCACTAGTGAAATCCATGTTTGGTGTGTCTACTTTAAATTTTTTCATATTATATAGAGATTTAATTTATATCCATGTTATTTCAATATTTAATTGGATAGTTATTAATTTTTTGGATTCCAATTTAGATATTACAAAATTATCTAGGGGTTTCTTAACACAATATTCATTCGTTGGGATAAAAATATATTTCATTGCTTATGATAAAACAAAAATATGATTGAAATGATATATGAAAATATAATTTTCTATTTTTATTATATTATTTTTATATTATTTTTTCACGCAACATTACTTAACAGATTTTTTGTCACTCCACTGATACGATATTTGTATGGGATTTTCAACTCACTATTTTCATCTTTGAGATAAATGTCACAATAACCACATAATTGTTTTATGTGGTGTATCTATGTGACCATATTAAATTAGTATATCATAAAATATTTTATATTCATTATATTTAAATGTTTATCTTTTTTATAGCTACTTTTGGGGTTTAAGATTCATATTTGACCACAGTTTTTTGGGGATTCATCTCAATTTACATTAAATTGATACCTATTTTTTATATTAAACCTAATTATTTTTACATAATATATATACTAATCCCATTACATGTTATGTCATTAATTTCATATATTTCATGATATTAGAATTTTAAACTCATGTTATTCAACCATGAATCTGTTAATTCAAATCTTACTGAAGTAATAAGGGTTTTCCCGTCATTCTTTATTTTTTGTGAGTCACAATTTATATTCACCACTATTTTTATTTTGGTTTTTATATATTTTCCTTGAATTTGTTTTTTGTTTATTAAATAGAAATACACATTTAATTATATTTCAATATTAGGATGATGCTTCTATTTTGATTATAGTTTCAAATTTACCAGAGGAAATAGTTTTTTTTCTATATTTCATTCATCAAAATTTTTGTTATTTTATAAAGAATTATTATTTTATGAGGTGTATATATTTTTATTTTCTCATGTTATATCTAGAATATCCTTATTATAATTATATTATATGTTTCATTTAATGTAATATCATTCATGGGGGTGGTTATTCGAACATATCAGGTTGGTAATATCTACATTGAATATTTAATGATTAATTTACTCAATAATATTTGTAATAATATTTTAATTGAATTTATATTCAATAATGTCATTAACCATTATTGTTAAATATCCTCTAATAGGGGTATTTTTTGTTCATACCATCCTAAATCATCATTTTATGGATTATTAGTTTATTAATGATAATGATAAGGGGACAATTTCTTTTCTACAGCTAAATAATTTTTAAATGAGATTTCTTAAGAAGCCATTATTTTAATTGGGTAATCATTTTTCAAAATATTTTTATGGAATCCATTTTATTTATGTCGGTTACTCATATTTCAATGATATATTAACGAATCATATTTCTTTCCCATGGGTTAATTATGTCTCAGAGAGATTTTTTAGTATCCCATTTCAATTCCAGATGATAACCATGATTAAAAGTGGTTTTTTGGGAAACCATTTGTTTTCCACTTTATAATCCTGATTTGATGATAATTTTATAGTCAAAATTTATTTTAAATGGGTTAATAATGATTCAAAGAGATGGATGTGATAACCACTTCACCCAAATGGATTAATCATGTTATAAAAAGAATGATGATTATTTCTGTATGTTTTATTCATATTGTGGTTATTGGACATAATAAATGATGGTATTTCGTTGATAGAACTTAATGAGACCATTATAGAATACATGTGCAGTGTCCAAGATTTCACTATTTGAGTCCAATACATCTTACATAATGGGATGACCTAGATAGTTTTGGGTGTGTCTGTTATGTATTTCATAAAGGGACAACCAAGATAGTCTGAGGTGATCCCATAATAGCGTAAAATAGGGTGCACCTAGATAGTGATCCAATGAAATATGTAATTGTATATTGGATTTTGTCCATTTTTAAAAAAATTAATGGTTCTAAATTTTTTTCCTAAAGGGTTTTATGAAATTCATACTCCAAGTTACTAATAAGTATTTTAATGTCATTTTATGAGAATATAATGATTTTAATGGTAAATATTTATATAATATATATCGTGATTATTGATTATAATGGCTATTTAATTTTCCATATTTTCATAATTTATGATCCATTTATTTTGGGATGATGTGGTTTTATGATTCACTCATGTAGTTTGATTATGTAATCAATATATTATGCACACTTATGCTGAATGGTGAGACAAAATGGTTAATGATTATGTTTACCCATACTAGCCATATAAAGTCACCCTTATTGCGAATATATTTACAATGGGTTTAAATAATTATAATGAATCATTTATTTCAATAAATGTATTCTAAATTTTGATGTAGTTGAATAAATTTTTATAATAAATGATGGGTTATGTGAGGAAAAATCTCATCGAAAATCATGTGATTTATTTATGTTTGAGTTTTTCATTATTCCCTCAAACTTTGAACATTAAATTTCATCCAGAATGTTAGTGATAAATTTTTTCTATTTTTGTTTTATGGTATTTATGGAAACAAATTGTGTCATAATTATTATCATCATATGCATAAATGTAATGTTATGTTTTTAATCCCATGATATTAGAGTTTAATCCCTCGAATGTTATAGATGACTTAAAAGGTTTGTTCAGATATCACTGGATATAATGATGTTTTCATAGTAGGATACATTAATATTTATGGATATCAGCATAATATTAATATATTATGTTTGATCGTACATTCAATGTTCTAGATACCATATATGTTTTTTATTTAGTTAATATTTTGAGGTTATCAGTGACATCTTATGAGACATTTGTTTGGGTTAATGTATGTGTAAAAAACTGGTTTAATGTGAAGTATTTCAATAATTTATTTGAAGATATCATTTATGTTATTGATAAAAAATAGGGTTTATATGATGATGGACATTTAGGTAATAAGGGGACCACATGTATTATCATTTAGATAGAAATATTATTGAAATGTGATTTGATGACTATATGAACAATGTTACAAAAAATAATATCTCCATATTTTTTGATTGATATATAAGTGGTATAAGATAAATATTAATATTAAAAGACTTATTATTTTTATGGTCATTTGGAATATAGGTTTACATAATGATATTGTTTCATAATTTGGTATTTGTATTGAGTTTTGAAGATTTTTTCACTATCAAAATAAATATTCATTTTTTGATTTATCTAATCACGTACTAACCATATTAGAATTTATTAAATATTAAAGATATAAGTCATATCTTGTTATCCATTTTATTGTCATGTGACCATTAAAATTATATTTTTAGTACTTTATATGTGAAAAAATCATCTTTAATACTCATCATAAGGGGAAAACGGTGGACATGTGGTAAAGCACAAAATTCACATGTCAAGTAAGAATATTTCTTTATGTTTTCATTATAGATGGTGAACATAATACATATACATTAGGGAAAGGATACTAATTTAAATTTTCCCTATTATTATATTTTATAATGATATTAAAGACCCTTTCCACAACTATTTGACTTGTGATTCTATTTCAGTTGAAATCATCTTGAACGTGTTCACTATCACTCTCTATTAGTCCATTTGAATTAATATTAACATCCATATGAAAATTTTAATTTCCCACATATATTATTCATTGCAGAATCATAGTAATTCATATACTCACATGAAATTTATTTCTCCTAATATCCCTTCTATATATTGTTTTATTTTGTAATGTCTATATTTTTGACCAGGCGAAAATATGAATGTGTTTGATATTTTTCATCAACTAAAAGGTTCTGTTTTAAATCAAATTTTCAGAAAAATGTTTCACAAGTTTAGTTCTATTATTGTTTCTATAAAAGGATTTCATAAAGTCTCTAAAAGTTTCATGGATGGCAAGATGGGTATCGGGAGAACCAAACCAGGAAGTGGGATTATCAAGAGCTGTGCACGGTTAGTTAAAACCATTCATTTCATCCATGCATAATAAAGAAGGTTTCCAATAGTGGATGCATGGTCTCTCCACAGTCATTTAGAACACGTAAGTCAAACCATACAATCATCATGGTTTTCATTTTTATTTTAACTTAATTTAATTTAATACATATTTAATGTAATATAATTAAATGAGATGTTTGGGATTTTATAAAATTAAATTAATATTTGGAAAATTTAATTAAATGACATTGATATAGAGATGTTATTTAAATAAATTGAGATGAAAAGATTTAAATTTATATTATATGATGAAAAAATTCGGGTTTTATTTTATTTAATTGTATTGAGATAATTTAATTAAATAATATTATGTTGGATAATTTATTTAAATAAATTAATTGGAGATGGATTTACTTAAATAATGTTTAATTGAAGAGTTTAGGGTTTTATCACCAATTTTTTTTATAAATGATAATAATAATAATTTTTATTATTATGGAGGTTTAATTTAATTAAATAGAGGGTTTGGATTTAAATTAAATGATTTTTGATGGAGAATATTATTTTACTAAATTAAGTTAAACAGAATTTTATTAAATTATGTGAATAGGGGGTTTCATTTTGTAAAAATTATTGAGAAGAAATTAAATAATTTTTTTTAAACGGGGAGTTTTGGGTTTTATCAAAGATGTTTTTTATTAAATGATAATAATATTAATTGTTATTATTGTTGTGGTTTAATTTAATTTAATTGAGGGTGAGGAACATAACTAAATTAAGTGATATGTGGAAATTTGATAATTAAATTATGTTAAAAGGAATTATATTAAATGATTTGAAGTGGGTGATTTATTTAATTATAATTAAGGTTAAGAAAAATAAATTAATTGATGTCAAGATTGGGTTTAATTTATTTATATTCAATTTTGAGTGAATTTAATTAAATTGAATTAGTTTGATAATTCATTTACATAAATTTGGTTGAGGATAATTTAAATAAATAATGTATAAATTGGAGTTTAGAGTTTATTAATGGGGAATAATATTAATGAATAAAAATAATAATATAATGTTTGTTGTTGTTGTTATTATTATTATTATTATAATCTCAAATATGATTTCAAAGAACCTAATTTATCTTCAATTAATTATCACAACTTATCACGCCTAATAATCATAATTACCATATAAACCATGTGGTTCAACATGTAATGGAGGAAATAGAAAAACACAAATTCGAGTATTGTTTCCACTCAGAGATTTTTATTTTTTTCATTGATCACTCTGAATATGGGGGTATAGTCTCCCCACTGACTATCCATATACCATCACTACTAGTTGACAGCCTATGGAATACGGGGATATGTGCATGATGTCATGTGAAAACTGGTTTAGCTACCAGTTCGACGGTTAGATGTGTTGGGATGTTTCAATGTGGTATTAGAGGTTCAGTTATTCAATATATTTTTCCTTTGAATTTATATTTTCTGTTGATAGATAATAGAATTATAATGCATCAGTGCTAGGTTAATTTTCATTCTTGGAACTGATCACCCAAAATATGGTAAATGAAAATGTAGATAGGGATGGGAATTGATGATTATATTTTTTTGTAAATAATTGATATGACTCAACGTCAAGTGAATGGTGAATTTTCCGATTCTTACTAATTGGATAATTTAGAAGAATTTTCATTAGCTAGATAAGGAATGAAATTGAATTACATGCATCATCATAGGAACATATAGATTCACATGCCATGCATATGATATAAAATTTAGTTGCATTAGTATGATGCCAGCTAATTTTTATTACATGAATCTGATGAAATGATGTGTTTGATTTTCGTTAGCATTACACATTAAAAAATATGTTTCTATGATAGATATAACATGATTGGGTGCTTATATGCCATGATTCCTATTTATTTGTATGTTTTTATACTGTTCATGGATTCTGTGTTTAACATGACTTTTTGTTACTGCTTATGTAAACATACAGAGATGTTTTGATATCTAAATGGTTACATGAGTGGAACATTGTTTTGATGCGTTTATAATGGGAACATGTTTCAGTTTTAAGGTTTATGGGAACCTTATAACTTGGAAAAGATTAAGAAGTGATTTCCTAAAATTGAAAAATGTATTTTAATGTTAAATTATTAAATGAAAATTTGATGTGATTAATGGTAGCCAAATTCTAGCTTTAAACGATATGGGTGCCTTAATGGTGTGTTGGGAAATTGATAATGCATCTTGATTGATAAAATGAGAATTCTTGGCCTTGGTGGATTGGATAGTGTTTTAGTGGGTCCTAATGTCTTCCCAACATCATGAATTCATTAAGGTGGGTAAATTGTAATGTCTTGTGGTTTTGGAACTAGGATAAAATTAGAACATTTATGAACTTTTTCCATTACTACATATTTTGGTTTTAAAACCATGCTTTAAAAAGATGTTTCCAAAGTTGAGTTCTTTTACATTTTTTATAATGGGATGGGTTAATGGATCAAGGAGTTTCCCGGATATTAAGATGGGTATCTAGAGTACTAGACATTTGAAGTGGCGTTCACTTGGGATATGTACGATTAGTCAAAACCATGTGTGTTAGTTGTGCATAATAAAGTAGGTGTCCAATAGTGGATGCACGGTCTGTGCATAGTCTATCAGAATGTGCATGACAAACAATATGGTCTACCCAATTTGGAATTTCAAGATAAATAAATTTAAATAAATTAATGGGTGAAAAAAAAATTAATTAAATGATATATTGGGGGTTTCTTTTAATTAAATTGGTTTTGAGAATTTTTAATTAAATGATATTTATATGGAGAAGTTATATATTTAAATTGAGAGGAAATGAATTATATTTATTATAAATGATGAAAAAAGAGGGGTTTTATTTAATTAAATTTTATTGAGAGAATTTAATTAAATAATTATGTGTTGGAGAATTTATTTAATTAAATTCAATGAATAATAATTTAATTAAATGATGTGTAATTGGGTGGTTTTGGGTTTTATCAATGAATTTTTTTTAAATGGTAATAATTTTAATAGTTATTATTATTTCAGTTTAATTTAATTGAATTTTGGATTAAGTACTGAATTAAAAGAGTTTAGGTGGATAATTTTATTTAATTAAATGTTTTTAAAACTAATTTAGTTAAATGATGTGATGTGGGGGTTTTACTAAAATAAAATATTTTAAAGAATTTAATTAAATGTTCTGTGAATGGGGAGTTTTGGGTTTTATCAATGATGTGTTTTATTAAATGATTAAAATATTAATATTTATTATTATGTTCTTTTATATAATTGAATTGAGTTTGTGAAATTTAATGAAATGGGATGAGATTGATAATTTTATTTAATAAAAATAAGTTATTTTGAACATAATTATATGACGTGAGGTTGTGGTTTTATTTAATTAAAATCATGTTTAAGAAAAATTTATTTTATTGATGTGATTCTGGGATTTAATATAATAAAATTAAATTTTTAGAGAATTTAATTAAATATCATGAGTTGGATAATTCATTTAAATAAATTTGGCTGAGGATAATTTATTTAAATAATGTATAAGTAGGAGTTTGGAGTTCATTAAAGGGGTATAATATTAAAGGGTAATAACTATAATTTGATTGTTTGTATTATTATTATTATTATTATATTCATTCATATATTTTATGTTATAATTTTAATTTATTTATGATAGAAAATAATATGGAGTCTCAAATATCATTCCTCATATAGGGGTGAGACACACCCATGGGTGGCACACCACCCTCTTATCTGGATACCTCTTTGTCTTGATATCCCCTCCAAAAGACTTCACAGAAGTTCTCTGTCTCATCAGGGTGGTGTGGAAGATTTCTCGAGACAATTTTTTTTCATATTTCTACAACTGATGCTTATGGCGTGGCAGTTCAACTTGATTTGGATCACTGCCATCATTTTCGGGTATGGAAATAAACAGGATAATTGGATTTTCACCATTTAAATTAGATTCTTATGGTGTATTTCAGCTATGGTGAATTAATTGGGGGTGTGTTGGTCCTCTCTGCACTAATATTGGGTTTTAATTATCATTGTAAAATTCTGCGACCAAATTCTTAGTAATGGAACACAACATTGTGGAAGTGCATGTGCACGAGCGCATTGTGGTTTGAGTTAGAATGAATTTCACCATACAATTACTTGAGGTAGGGTCCTAAACATTGATTTTATTTGAAAAAATACAGTTTTTATTATTCTATGACTTTTTATAATGTTGACTGAATAATATGAGAAAATTTTTTAATGGTGAAAAATGAGTTCTTATATTAAAAAAACCATGTTTTTTTAATAAAACTCGTCCAACCGAGCTATAATACCATCAAGCTAAAAACATAATATTTAGATTGATATGTTCTTTTAGCACGCTGATATGTGATTTTCTATTTTCACATTTACATATTGATGAACTTGGGATTAGTGTTAATTATGAGTATTTGGCATCAAAAGTTGTAATATTTAATTGTGAATTAATTAGGCGCTTTGAAATTATAATTCAGATAAAAATATTTAGAAGATTAATAATGAAAAATTTAATTTTTTATGTTGAGATAATTAATTATGAAATAATTATTTGTTTTGAGATGATAATTTATTGATTTATTAAATATGACACATTTAATTGGTTATGATGAGATAATTAATTCTGAATTAATTATGTTCTTTGAGATAATAATTATTGGGAAATTAATTATGAGATATTAAATTGTTTAATATGAGATAATTAACTATATATTAATTATGTTCTTTGAGATAATAATTATTGGGGGATTAATTATGACATATTGAATCATTTATCTGATATAATTAATTATGGATTAATTGCGTGCGTTGAGAGGATAATTATTTGGATTATAATTAATGGGATATTAAATTGGTTATTATAAGATAATTAATTTTGAATTAATTAAGTGCTTTGAGATGATAATTAATCATAAGATTAATTAAGATATATTAAATTGGTTAAGTTGAGATAATTAATTATGCCTTATGATATTTTAATATAGAAAATCAATCAGTGGATTAAATATGAGGTTTTGATTTTCGGATAAGCTGAGATAATTAATCAATCAATTAATTATGTCATATAGAGGTTGTTTCCTATATGTAATTAAATTGTGAATTGATTTTGAGATAAAAATGGTTTCTTTAGAGGTAATTAATTTTCAAATCAATGATGTGATATTGAGTTGGTTGTCTTTTTAATAGTTAATTGTTAAATTAACAAGAGAAATTTATGAGATTAATTATTGGTTGAATTAATTAATGTTCTGGTAATTTTTATTAAATTTGTTGAGTTAACTAATAGAATATTAGTGTTTAACTTTTTTTTAGTTATTATTGAATGTGAATTTGTTAATGAGTTACTAATTTAATTAATGGACTTGATTAAATAATTTATGATTTAATTAATAAATGTGATCATGAGGTGCTAGAAATGACATTTTAAACCCATGATAAATATTTGTTAATGATTTATAAATAGGTTGTGAGACAGGGATTGATGTGTCAAACACTCATGGTGTTCTAGACATGGAGTTATACCACCAACATGCATTCAAATATTCTTTTCTAGGGGAACCTGATGATTTTATTTCTTAAATAAAGAAATAAAAATAATGTGTTAAAAAGATTACTTATGCAATATATATATATATAGTTCCGATTAAAACAATTATATATTGCTCATGCTGAAGTAGTTATATCTATCATGTGTCCCTTAGGAAACTGGATCGGTTGTAGTTATTTACTCTGTTCTATTATTACTTCATTATATGTGCACACGGTCTAATTATATAGAATTCTATAGATTTAGTTAGACACCATTGGCCTCGACCTACTAATATTTATACCTCACAACCTACTTCGGACGCCATTGCGCTGGGGTTCTCAAGTAGTCTCTAATTGTTTACCGTACCTTATATCATTCTTGTTGATGTTTTATAGTTCTTATGAGTTATGAGCAGCAGACCTCGCAAGAGCTCACGATGCTTGTGGATATCTCCATTGTGGATTTGATCCTTTTCATTATTTATATATTGAAATTAAATCATGTTGTTTTGTTCAGTGCTTTGAGATATGTACCACCACTACATGTCTATACTGTATAAACTGTCACTTGTCACTTTCTATATTTAGTTGACCATTGCTTTATATCTACTTACGCAATTTTACGAGTTTTTTATTTGTTACCATAATGAACTCGGAACATGAGTGTATAGGATCCCTAGTGATTATCCATAGACCATAACTACAGGTCAGAAGCCTCTTGAATACTTGGATACTCCCTTGAGGTCATGTGATTGCAGGTCCGACTACCCTTTCTTGGGTTAGCCGTGTTGAGATGTTACATATTTATTTCATCTGTATGATGTGAGTTTCAATAAATGAATTATAAAAATTGTATTCTTTTCATATTAAAAACAATTTTGGAGGTATATATTAATTTTATACGGGATATGATGTAACAAAAAATTATTATTTGAAATATATATTTTTAAATTATTCTAAATGCTTTAAAAATTTTAGTTACACAAGATTCACATTTTGATAAAATAGAAATATACTATTAATGTTATTTTATAATATTGATGTTATCACCTAGACATTATATTGTACGAAATTAATAGGAATAACTATATTATGTCCCCACATTTTTTTTAAAATTAGACTTTTATATTTTATCAAAATAATATAAAAATAAATCAATTTATATACAAAATAGTTTTATTTTCTAAAAAGTATTTTTACCATCATTTAAGGGTAGAAATGTATTATAACTGAATATTGAAACTTTTATAAATATTATTTGAAAATATAAAATTCAGTTTCTAATTTATAATTTCAAAATTATCATAGGTTTAATTATTTTGTATTTTTCAGATAAGTTTCACTTTATTAGGAAAAGTGAAAATACTAATTACTATTAAAAACATTTTTTCATATTAAAAATGTATTTTATTAAATTATATGTTTATTTATTCCAAAAACATAGATAAATTATAAATATATTAATCCAATTTTATAATTGAAATATTATTTATATTGAATATTAAAAAAAATAATAGTAATCCTTTTGACATTTTTTACATTGAAAAACCACTCTCCCGGAACGTCCCAAAGATTGGATTTAAATTTTATTTTAAAACTTATGTGAATTAAATTTTAATCAATAGGTATAAATATTTCTATTAAGAATAATTTTTATAATCAAATAAGGTTAAAATAATTTTTGAAAGTAATAATATGTAAAAAAGGTAAAATTATTTAATATGATTAAGGATAAAATGAGGTTTGTCACATGACATGAATTTGTATTAAAATTTATTTTACCCACACATATGATTTTTATTTTACGAATTAGAATTTATATTTAGAATAATTTATTCATAACTATTATTATAAATATATTTTTAATTATAATCTTCAAGTATTAATTATCTTGTTAATAAAATAATTCAACTTACATTAATAAAAACCATATAAATTAAATTGATTAAACATAAAGAATTAATAAATAAATTCAAAAAATGTTTCTATTTTTATATGGTATCATATTTGGTATACCATTACTTATATTTACACCATTTTTTATAATTTTGGTGGAAAAAAATGTAAGGGTGACTTCCCAATAGTGTTTAACTTTTTTTTATTTACTAGAAATCCACTAATCATCAACAATTAAAGGAAACTCGCATACATCACTTTTTCAAAATTCTAAAATTTTTTTTCTCATCCAAAATATCTCCAAATATGGTACCAATATACCTCATCTCATCCTAGATTCATCACTTTGATATCATTTCAATCTATGTATGTATCATTTTGAAAATCACAATAACTTACTATAAGAAGCTGTAAAAATCTGCAATGATCACTTTTGTTTAATTTAATTATCCACCCAATAAATTGAAATTTTTTAGTTATTATAAAATTATATGATTATAACAAATATACTGAGGTTTTTTTATAATTCTTTTTAACAACACCTAAAAATAAATCCATCAATTGGGTAATGAAATCATTATTTGTCTGTATAGTGGATAACAATCATGTGAAACATTATCATTCATTTTTTCCATCTAACACTATTATGATTTATAATAATGATGGAGATAGTGTTTTTATAGTATATATTTTATTTATGATTTTTATTATTTATTTATTTGTTATTTGACCTGTACAATTATTGTTTTTATTTTTTTTTGGAATATGATAACATAATTTATAGACATTTGGACTACATCCTCATAAAATCGATGTGATTCATTCAAAAATTACACAGAATGTATTATGGATGTGTCTAATAAATATATATGATAAATATAAAATACTTATGATATTCATGGAATAATTATCTATCTTGATAAATGGAAAATCATTTTATTATTTCCATTCCACAATAAGAAAAATTGATAAAATCATTTGTGGATTTGAGGACAACACCCCCCTATAGGCGATATGATTCTTCATTTTTCATCACCACATCACAAGAATGATTATATTAGAATATATAATTAAATTAATTTTTTTTATAGTTTAATTTTCATTATTTAATGAAAAATTTATATTTCTTTATTTCCATATTGATCATTGAAAAATGGGAATGTTGCTCATGGATAAGTAAGACTTACCATCACCATGACCATAAAGTTGGCTCGTTTATCATAACCATCCTTAAAACATGATTATAAAACTATTATTAAATTTAAAATGAGAAACATATCTTATTATTATTTTTCATAATATTTTAAAATAATGAACGATTTTTCCATAGCTGACCTAACAAATTTGTTTTTGACATACGAAGTGAATACAGTCCGAACACCTGACGTAAAAATAATTGTTTTCATTGTTATACCAAACAATTTAATATGGTAAATAAAATTAATTATAAACATGATTAAGGTTCATAGAAATGTAAATAATTTAAATATTTTTATTTTATATTATTCTATAGGACATGCATGACAAATTGGACTCAATTTAAGGGATTTCTCACCTCAATTTCAATTTAATGGGTAATTCATACAATTAATAGCCTATGTTATTCCCTGAACATTAGTCATATTTCTTAAAAAAATAATTATAAATTTTCATTTTTTGGTTTTCGAGTAGTATTATTAAATTAAAATTTATTTATTGATTTATTCACACTCTAATGAAATGATATTTGAATGGAATTTTTATCTCACTTTTTATATATGTGAGATAAATTTCATACTCACCAATGAATTAGTCACTGTGTTATATAGACTATCATTTTTTACTTATAATATAATAAATTATTTTATCATCATGATTTTCAATTGTTTCATTAGATTATTATTAATTCTGGGGCATCAATTCTAGATATTAGCAGAGTTTTAATAGGTTTCTCATCTCAATTTACATTCATTTCATTAAAATTATTTTTCATTGATTATCTTATTTTATGAATATATGAAAAAATATCCTTTTATTATATTTTTTTTAATTTAGAATTTTATATTTTTCAATTAAATATTTCACGAGTAATTATTTCAATAATTTTCTCTCACTCCATTGATATGATCGTCATATAATATTTTAATCATACTTTTTACATTTTTTAGATATATGTCATACTCACAAATGAATTCTTTTATGTGGTGTATATACTTTTAATTTTGATATATTATATCATTAATTATTTTATCTTGATCTCATTAAATTTTTTAATTTTTTATTACTACTTTTGTTGCTTCTTATTTAGGTGTTGCAACAATTGCATTAGGATTAATTTTAATTTACATCCCTTTGAGACATATTTTTAATAATGCACATACTTACTTTTATATAGAGTGTATATATTATCGTTTATGTGTTATACAATGAAATTAATTTATTTAATTATATTAAAATTTCAAATTTATATTATTCATTCACATATCTCATGATTTATTATTACTCAATTGGTAACAGTTTTTCTCACACACTTTTATTTTTAAGAGAAACATGTCGTAATCATAACCTATTTTATTTATGATGGATACATATTTAACATGAATTTATTATATTATTATAATAAATATAGTTAATTGGATTGAGATTTAAATTTTATGATGTCTCTTCCATGGGTTGATGCTTATAATGTATACAAAGAGTTAATGGATTTTTGTCACTATTTTCCTTCTTTGGGATGTTTCTTATATTATACACCAACTTCATTTATTATCTATATATACTACTACACTAATATTTAATATCATAAATCTCTTTATTCTCATGATGTTATATGATTCATATAATTTCATTCCATTCATGGATATTTTTAATCCAACATTTCAATGTGGTATAGGACACATTGAATGTCTAATGATCATTTTCCTCAAGAATGTTTTTAATGGTCATTAAAGAGGTTATATATTCTTCAATGATATAAATATTTAATGTTACATCTACTAAAATGGTCATATTTTTTATTGATACCATCCTCGTAATTTTTTGGGATGGACTATGATTGTTTCAAATATATTGAAAAGAAACCCATTTCATTAAATGTTATACATTATTTCAATGAGATTATTATGAATCCAATTATGATTCCATTGGATAATAATTTACCAAAGAGATTTTTATACATCCAATATCATTTCCATCGATTACACATATTTCAATGTTATTATTATAGAATCCACTTGCATAACCTAGGTTAATTATTTTTCATAGATATTTTTTTGAACCATATTCATTTCCACAAGATAAAATTATTTAAAATTGATTGTTTTGGAAATCATTTCATTTTTATGGGATAACCATGTTTCAAATAGAATGGTGTGGAAACCAAATATATGCAACATGTTAATAGTGTTTAAAATATATTGATAATATAGCCATTTATTTTCTATGATTTCATTACTTTGTAAATGGAAATTCATTTTATCCATGAAATTTATTCATGTTGTGGTTCATGGACATGATACAAGATTGGTAGCACTACAGATCATAGGGTGATATAATTACATCATACACAATATGGAATCCAAGATAGTGTTGGGTGATCTCCATATATATTACATGATGTATTGGAAAATACAAGGTCATTTGGTAAAGTTTGATCTTACATTATGGGGCGACCTTGAAAGTGCCATTTGAGCCCGTTATAGTTTATCGAAGGGTGTGCCCAAATAGAATTTAAATTCATTTGGTAATTAATTAATTGAAGTTGGTAATTTGATTTTTCTATTTTAAAGGGATTTTAAAGGGATTTATACTTTTAATGAAACATAATCTCCATCTTTGATAAGATAGTTTCAATTTCATTTTTTTGTTAATAATGTTTATAATGATCAAGATCGATATCACATATATCCTAATTATTAATTTTGTGGACACATTATTTTTCAATGTTTTCATATATGATCATTCAGGTAATTATGGTTGTTATTTATTTTATTTACAATCCCATTCACCTTTTTTATTTTACCATAACCTTATGCACTCTTATTATAATTGGCGATACTCAATTTTTAATTCATATATTTATATATATTGAGAATACATGCTCACTCATCTTTTGTTTTATTATCCCCGTGATTTTAGAATCTATTTTGAATTACTTATATTTATAAATGATATCACCATGATGATTTTGATGACCTAATTGGAAATAAGAAATTTTTGTTAAGTTAGATAAATTATCATCAAATGTCATGTAAATTTTCTAAAAATGAGTTTATCCCAATTCTATCAAACATTATTCATTAATGGACCAACCAATACTATAATTTCGGCTATTTGGAATGGGAAATTTGCAACGGGGTCTCGTCACAAAAAGACCGTTACAAAAAATGGTGTTGCAACTAGTATTTTTTGCAATGGGATCGTTGATAAAAATAATAATATTTGGGACGAAAAAATTTCCTGTCGCAAAAATATATCCGATTAAATTCATTATATATAAAAAACACATTTCAACTAGCATATCACAAAAATTAGTAGCGACATGCCCGTCATCCCGTCGCAAATAGTTATATGTTTATATATGATATATATTCCAAAAACTTTTGCGAGGAGCCCATTGCAAATACTAATTTGTGACGGTAAAGTAACTCATCACAAATAATTTTTAAAATATATATATATATATATATATATATATATTCTATTTTCGATGGAATCTCATCGCTGATACATAAAAAAATAAAAAAATAAAAATATTATGATTGATGAAAACATAATATTAATATTAATAAATTCATTAAAAAATAAAAAATTATAAAATTATCAATATTCTAAAAAATATTAATAAATCATAAATTATTATTATTATTATTATTATTAAAATAAATAAATTCTAAATAATATAAAACTAATAATAAATAATAAAATAATAAATTTAAAAATTTAAAAAAATTTAAATTATGCAATATTCACACCAATATAAAAGGAAAAAACTATAAGTAGTTTATATTATAAAAAATTTTGAATTAAAATGTGTTTAACATATCAATAAACTCACCAGGGGTTGTTTTCTGGAGGAGTTGGAGGAGCAGGAGGTGATGGTGGAGAAAACTCCATCCCTAAACTATGAGTCAGATAGTGCATGTACTCCGTATATTTGTGTTCTTACTACAGCCATCGATGCATGTCCTCTTCATGATGATGCTGCGGTTGCTGCCACAAACGCTTATTCTCATCGTACTTCTACTGTTTCCGATGCATCTTGTAACACCCGAGACTTTTATGTTATATAAATCATCAAAGGAATCTTTTTCTACACAACACTTGCTTGGCTTGCTTTACACGCAATCGCGACCTTCCTCGATAGCTTGCGTCGTACGCAATACCGAGTTTCACTAAACAACAATATGCTATTAAAACTAGCCGTTATGAATAGTAATAACCACTTTTTGAAATTTTATAAATTTTATTTTTCAAAATGGACTTCATTTTTGGACTCAGAATATCGAAATTAGCCTAGGGTGAAATTTTGGTATTTTTCTGAAAACTTTCAATTTTTGATGAATAGTGAAACCACTAAGTGGTAGGTTAAAAACTGAATTTTGCATAAAACTTAATTTTACCGCTTCTGTGAATGGAATTTCAAAAATCCGAGAGACACGGTTAATATCAAGGACTAAAATGTGGTTCAATGAGATGAAAATAATTTTTTGGTGAATAGTAACTTTTTACTATTTTTACCGCGGTTAATAGTAAATAGGGTAACTAAGGGTAAATATGATATCAATATTACCCTAACACATGTCCTAATTCTATTGGACAAGTGTAATTCGACCAAAAACAAACTTAGGAATAAAATATGACCATTTAGGCCCACTTGGATTAGAATAGGACATTTCTTATTAATTTATTTAAAGAAGGGTTAAAATAGTTAAAATCAAAGTTTAATAAGTATATCATTTTTAATATGGGGTTATACATAAGATAAATTCGATTGTAAATATTAATTAGAAAGCTAAAAAGATTTCCTACATGATGGTATTTTATTTGTAATTTTTAGACATCATATAATTTAATTTATTTATGACACAAAAATGATGCAGTAATTATCTTATTAATGAAATATTGACAAAATTGATAATATAAATACCAAAATAAATGTAATTTGAGACTTTTTATGAATTACACTAATTTTCTAGGTTACTATGATATATCATTGTTGATTTAATCAACTTGGTTCGAACATATAATTCTGTTATGACTTTCACAAAAATCATATATCAAATAGTGTCAAAATTGACACAAAATAGTTTTTAAATCAAATATTATATTATTAATTGTTATTTTATTCCTAAAAATCTAATGTTCGGCCAAATGACTTAGATAAGGATATATATATTAATAATAAACAATTTGGGGTTCGTTTGGCATGTTATAGTAAGTATATTAACCATATAGTGAAAGAAAACAAAAAGACACGGTAAAAGTTAAATTAATTAACTTAGAGTTAAATCTAATTGATAAGGTTAAAATAATACCCTAAACTTGTCTAAATCCTATTGGTTGATAGGATTTCGACCCATTCCCACTTTAGCTTCGAAATAAGACCCTTTGGAACCATTATAAACCGATTTTGACTTTAATATAAAATAATATTTTGAGATATTCCTAAGGTGCCCCTCTCCTCCCTTATAAAAGGGCACCTCCTCCCCCTCCTCCTCACACCAATTTGAGCACTCAAGCTCGGCCAACCCCTGGCATTTTCTCCTCTCCACTTCCCTAGAATAATCCTAGAGGTCCTGGTCTTCTCCAAAGACCAATCTTAGTTCCTTAAGTGGAGGATTCAAAGAGGCGTTCCAAAGAAGAGGTAATATCCATTGCCGATCTTTTCAATTTCTTTCTTCTTCAACTTCTTCTTCTTTAGTTGTTTCATGATAAAGTAATAACATCAGTATTACTTACATACTGATATGTTATTATAAATATGAAACAACCCTGATTCACCTTCTATCCATCCTACGGAAAAATGAAATCACCGCGCGTGCGTACGAACGGAATACCGTCTCCACGCCGTGGTGTAATCTATTTTCCACCATCACCTTACAAGGATGGGTATAATGGTGTAATGAGTAACTATATATGATTATTATTAAGTAATATTGATACTGAAATAATATATATATATACTCCAATACAATTCCACGATCATAGGAACGATATCATCACTCGTGCGTACGTACGGAATACCGTCTCCACGATGTGATGCGATTCGTTCTACATGATATTCATTTCATAATGATTATATAAATGAATTGAATGAATGAATATGGTATATACTACACTAATACCATTCTGGAAATGAATTATCTATAACCTAAAGATAATAATAAGAATTTATTCAACAAAACACGCATAAGAACAAAAAGTTATAAAGACCCGAGTAACAAGTAACAATGAAATATTACTAACAAGAAGTTAATAATCTCATATAAATATGTATGATTCTGGAATAAGTCAATAACTTTATTTAAACCATTATACAGGAGCTTCGGACACGTACAAAGCTAATCGGACCTAAGGTAAAGGAAATATCACAATCTCATTTTTATCCGAGATTGTTTATTCGTAAGTATTTACTGGGGTGTATTTTATCATCCACATCCATGTTCCCTCAATATGAAATATTGTTTCCATCCACTTGCAATAGTTTAAATCCAATTTTACCCTTAGGTGAGTTTTTAGTAAAGAATATGAAAGGAATCTTTTGTCGTTTTTCCGTACGAGGTACTTTTTGACTTTTCCGACAAAAGTACGAAGATTGTTTTTTTTAACTTATACGGCATGAATGGATTTTTAAAACATTACTTCAAAGAAGCTTCCTTTACAAGTTTTCAAGTTTATTTTTAATCAACTTCTTTTATTTTAAAGTTTTATGACATGTTATGAAAGGAAAAATGTTTTTGAAGAAGAAAGGATATTTTCCTCAAGAATTCAATTCAAGTGTTTTATCAAAATTATTTTCCATCTAAGATAATAAAGGGTTCTGTTTCTATCCATATTTTTACATTGGTTTGACTATGTTGTGATGGAATTATGTTTATGAATTCCTTTATCTTATATAAATTGATTTATGATGTCATGATGTTTCAAGAATCCCATTTTTGTTATATGTGTTATGCGATGATGTATGTTTTATGATTATGTGGCACACATAAGAAAGGATTCATTATAAGATGGGTGGGACCTATATCTCCCTCCAATGCATTGGGTAATGATTTTATATCTCATGAGATAGACATGGCTGGAACGGAAGGTTATTTCGGTTCAGTGATACAGGACTGAAACGAGGAGTGAACTCGGTTCAGAAAGGGACTTTGTCCACTAAGATAGTCTTGGCAATGAGTCATGACTAATAAGAAATGATTTCCATGATTATGTGTGCGTGCCACAAAGTTTCAAGTTTTATGTTATGATTATGGGGATCTCATTTTCACTTCTATGATTTATTCCATGTTAAGATATTATGATCTCTTTTGCAGGTTTTGATAAAGATATGATATGATTTTTATTTCCTTTATTTGCCCTTGCTGAGCATTTGAGCTCACCCTTTTATGTTTTCTTTTCCCCAGGTCAGGAAGATGGATATTAAGTAGAATATGCTAAAAGGGACCCTAGATATGATGTAATAAATGGGAGACACTGTAGAAGATTTATGAACCAGTTGTTTATGTTTCCCAGTTTCTAAAGACACTATACCTATACGGTCCTTTGTGGTTTTGTCATATGTTGTAATAAGTGTGCTTCAATTTTGAAGTATTAAAAAATGTATGTAAAGTATGGGTCGTTATAGTTGGTATCAGAGGAAAGGTATAGTCAACCTTTGGAAACTAGGATGTGAAAGCCTTAGTAAGAACCCTAAGGATAAGTCTAAGCATAGAACACAATCTTAGTGTTTTAGAAATGGCCTTGAATAACCTAGGATAAGACCTTAAGCATGAAAATTTTATTCCTGAATTATGTGGTTTCCTATTATAATTAGTGTTGCTCACACTATTCTTCTTGGTTTTAGTCAATGGCTGGAACCCGAAGGAACCGTGTTAATGCGGAATGCGATGGGAAATGCAATGATTGTCCCCCTGAGCAACCAAACGATATGGGAGCGGGAATGCAAAATCTTGTAGCCATGCTCACACAACTTTCTCAAGCTATGAATCATGCAGGACTTCCAAACGAACAGAGGAGGGAGCAACATTCTGTTGAATCCTTCATGAGGCAGCGTCCACCATCTTTCAGCGGGTCTACTGATCCATTAGTTGCTGAACAATGGATTAGTACTACTGAAAAGATATTTTCAGTTCTTCAATGTTCTGAGCATGATAAAGTCATCCTAGCAGTGTATCGTTTGGAAGGAGATGCGGATCAATGGTGGAATCTTGTTAAGAATACGAGGCAAAGGGATGAAATTGAGTCTATGGAATGGGACGAGTTCAAGAACTTATTTTTCAATAAGTACTTCCCTCGTATTCTCCGAACAATGATGGAGAAAGAGTTCCTTGAACTGAAGCAAAGGGATGATGAATCTGTTAGTACCTATGAAGCAAATTTTACAAGACTTGCAAGGTACGCTTCTGGTATTATTATCCAACCTGAGAGTAAGATCGATCGATTCTTTAGTGGCTTAAAACCAAGTCTTCGAAGGGCGTTAGCCATAAGGGACTTCAATAGCTACGAAGAAATCGTTCGATGTGCTCTCAAAGTCGAGATGGAGATTGGAGTAACCCATCAGTCACATGGGTTTGATAAGAAGAGGAAGATGGAATTCAATGAAAAATCTAAAGAGCACACGGAAAAGAAGATGAACTTCCCCTTATCCTCAAAGTGTGGAAAGAAACATGGAGGGAGTTGTCTTAAAGGGACAAGTAAATGTTTTAAATGTGGAAAGGAAGGTCATCGAGCATTTGAATGCCGTGATAATGGGAAGAAGATGTCTAATGATGCAAACAAAGGAATGGATACACAGAATGAACTTGCTACACTTCAATGTTTCAAGTGCAAGGAGATGGGGCATTATGCCAATCAATGCCCAAATCCAAGGGTTGATGATGATGGTCGACGTCAACAAACTCTTAAGGCTAAAGACAAAGGAAAGTCACATGCAATTTCTATCAGCGAGGTGGAGTACGATAACGATGTGGTGAAAGGTACACTTACCATCCACTCTAAAGTAGCAAATGTTTTATTTGATTCTGGATCCACCCACTCTTTTATTTCTGAAAAATTTTCTAAGGGTATCACCGTATTACCTCAACAATTAGATGTTGAGTTAGCTGTGACAACACCTAATGGCACATCAATCGCATCAGAAGTTTATAATTATTCTACGATCGAAGTTTGTGGGAAACTGCTTCCTGCAAATCTTGTGATCCTTCCTTTAGTGGAATTTGATGTGATTCTTGGCATGGATTGGCTTTCTCTACATGGAGCTCATATCAATTTCCAAAGAAGGGAAGTCACATTTCATATTCCAGATCAATCTACGATCGTATACCAATGCAAGGATGAACATAACCTTCCAGTGGAAATTTCTTCCATCTTATGGGTATTGATTCCACTAAATGAAGGTTATTTATCTCAAATGGTTGGTGAAAAACTCACGATTAAGAATATGCCCATTGTACGGGAGTTTGATGATGTCTTTCCGGAGGAATTGCCGGGTCTTCCACCAAATCGTGAAGTTGAGTTTTCAATAGAACTCGTACCGGGTGCTTTGCCTATTTCAAAGACACCTTATAGAATGGCCCCAATTGAGTTGCAGGAATTGAAGAAGCAACTCCAAGAGAATCTTGATAAGGGATTCATACGCCCTAGTGCGTCACCTTGGGGAGCACCTGTTCTATTTGTTAAGAAGAAAGATGGATCAATGAGACTCTGCATTGATTATCAAGAACTTAACAAGATCACTATCAAGAACAAATATCCTCTCCCACGCATTGATGACTTATTTGACCAACTACGCCGAGCTCAATACTTTTCCAAGATTGATCTTCGTTCAGGGTATAATCAATTAAGGGTCAAAAGGGAGGATATCCCAAAGACGGCTTTCCGTACAGGGTATGGACACTATGAATTTATAGTGATGCCATTTGGTCTTACTAATGCCCCTGCTATCTTCATGGATCTAATGAATAGAGTCTTTAGAGACTATCTTGATCAATTTGTGGTAGTCTTTATAGACGATATTCTTGTCTATTCAAAGAGCAAGGAAGAGCATGAAGATCACTTGAGAATTATATTGAAGACCCTGAGAAAGGAGAAGCTTTATGCCAAATTTACCAAGTGTGAATTTTGGCTTCAAAAAGTTGCATTTTGGGTCATATAATCTCAAAAGAGGGGATTTCTGTGGATCCAGCAAAAACAGAGGTTATCGAAAGATGGTCAAGACCAACAACAGTAACTGAGATCCGAAGTTTTCTTGGTTTGGCTGGTTATTATCGACGTTTTGTAAAAGATTTTTCACGATTATCTAATCCACTCACCAAGTTGACTCGGAAAGGAGTTAAATTTGTCTGGACAGAGGAATGTGAAGAGAATTTCAAGGAGTTGAAAAGAAGGTTATCCAGTGCACCTGTGCTCACACTGCCTTGTAGTGGAGAAAGGTTTGTGATCTACAGTGATGCATCCAAGAAGGGATTGGGGTGTGTTCTTATGCAAAATGATATGGTGATAGCTTATGCCTCAAGACAGTTGAAAATCCACGAGCAAAATTACCCAACACATGATTTGGAGTTGGCTGCGGTAATCTTTGCATTAAAGATTTGGAGGCATTACCTTTATGGTGAAAGGTGTGATATTTATACTGATCATAAAAGTTTAAAGTATATTTTCACACAAAAGGAGTTGAATATGCGTCAAAGAAGATGGTTGGAGCTGATTAAGGATTATGACTGCTCAATCCATTACCACCCTGGGAAAGCAAACAAGGTGGCAGATGCATTAAGTCGACAAGACCATGCTAGTTTATCCATGATGAGGATCACAAAAGATCCAATATTTATGGATTTACAAAGGATGGATCTTGGAATTATAATGGAAGGGGAAAAATCTTATCTTTCTCAAATGAATGTTCAACCATCTATACATGTGAAGATTAAAGAGGCAAAGAAAGAAGATGTCGAGTTACAAAAGAAGGTGAGAAATGTTCCTGAATTCAACCTTGATTGTGATGGGATAATAAAGTTCAGGAATCGGGTTTGCGTTCCTCCCATACCCGAATTAAAGAAAGAGCTGCTGGATGAGGCTCATAGTTCTTCATTCTCTATTCATCCTGGAAGCACGAAGATGTATAGGGACCTGAAAGAGTACTTCTGGTGGGATGGCATGAAAAGAGATGTTGCTGAATATGTCTCTCGATGCTTGGTTTGTCAACAAGTTAAAGCTGAGAGACAGAAGTCCAAGGGGATGTTACAACCATTACCCATACCCGAATGGAAATGGGAAAACATCACTATGGACTTTGTCACAGGACTTCCTAAAACATCCAAAGGCAATAATGCTATCTGGGTCATAGTTGATCGTCTTACAAAGTCTGCACACTTCATTCCTATTAGAGAGGATTTCTCTCTAGATCAGCTTGCCAGGATATATGTAAAGGAAGTGGTAAGATTGCATGGAGTACCACTTTCTATTATATCTGATCGAGATCCGAGATTTACCTCGAAGTTCTGGCAAAGTCTTCAGCATACTCTGGATACAGAGTTGAGTTTCAGCACTGCTTATCATCCCCAGACAGACGGTCAGTCTGAGAGAACAATTCAAACCCTAGAAGATATGTTGAGAGCTTGCTCTATGGATTTCAAAGGAGGTTGGGATCAACACCTATCTTTGGTGGAATTTTCTTATAATAATAGCTTTCACTGCAGTATTCAGATGGCTCCTTATGAAGCTCTCTATGGAAAGAAATGCAGGACTCCAACTTGCTGGGATGAAGTTGGGGAAAGAAAGCTATTAGGACCTGACCTCGTTGATGAAATGGCAGAAAAGGTTAGATCTATTCAACAACACATAAGAGCAGCTCAGAGTCGACAGAAAAGTTATGCCGACAATCGAAGAAAAGACCTAGAGTTTGAAGTAGGCGATAAAGTGTTCTTACGAATATCTCCCTGGAAGAGGGTTATGAGATTTGGAAAGAAGGGGAAGTTGAGCCCTAGATATATCGGTCCTTTTGAAATACTGGATCGTGTTGGGAAGGTAGCTTACCGATTGGCGCTTCCACCGAATCTCTCTCAAGTTCACGATGTGTTCCACGTATCTCTCCTGAGAAAGTACATACCAGATCCTTCACATGTACTCAGCTCAGAAGTTGTACCGCTGGAGCAAGATCTTTCTTATGAAGAACAGCCGATAGAGATTCTGGATCGTAGCGAAAAAGTCCTACGAAACAAGACCACTCGCTTGGTGAAAGTTTTATGGAGGAACCACCAACTTGAAGAAGCTACATGGGAGCTTGAGGATATGATGAGGGAGAAGTATCCTCATTTGTTTGTTATAAAGTGAAGAATTTCAAGGGCGAAATTCTTTTTAAGGGGGGTAGAATGTAACACCCGAGACTTTTATGTTATATAAATCATCAAAGGAATCTTTTTCTACACAACACTTGCTTGGCTTGCTTTACATGCAATCGCGACCTTCCTCGATAGCTTGCGTCGTACGCAATACCGAGTTTCACTAAACAACAATATGCTATTAAAACTAGCCGTTATGAATAGTAATAACCACTTTTTGAAATTTTATAAATTTTATTTTTCAAAATGGACTTCATTTTTGGACTCAGAATATCGAAATTAGCCTAGGGTGAAATTTTGGTATTTTTCTGAAAACTTTCAATTTTTGATGAATAGTGAAACCACTAAGTGGTAGGTTAAAAACTGAATTTTGCATAAAACTTAATTTTACCGCTTCTGTGAATGGAATTTCAAAAATCCGAGAGACACGGTTAATATCAAGGACTAAAATGTGGTTCAATGAGATGAAAATAATTTTTTGGTGAATAGTAACTTTTTACTATTTTTACCGCGGTTAATAGTAAATAGGGTAACTAAGGGTAAATATGATATCAATATTACCCTAACACATGTCCTAATTCTATTGGACAAGTGTAATTCGACCAAAAACAAACTTAGGAATAAAATATGACCATTTAGGCCCACATGGATTAGAATAGGACATTTATTATTAATTTATTTAAAGAAGGGTTAAAATAGTTAAAATCAAAGTTTAATAAGTAAATCATTTTTAATATGGGGTTATACATAAGATAAATTCGATTGTAAATATTAATTAGAAAGCTAAAAAGATTTCCTACATGATGGTATTTTATTTGTAATTTTTAGACATCAAATAATTTAATTTATTTATGACACAAAAATGATGCAGTAATTATCTTATTAATGAAATATTGACAAAATTGATAATATAAATACCAAAATAAATGTAATTTGAGACTTTTTATGAATTACACTAATTTTCTAGGTTACTATGATATATCATTGTTGATTTAATCAACTTGGTTCGAACATATAATTCTGTTATGACTTTCACAAAAATCATATATCAAATAGTGTCAAAATTGACACAAAATAGTTTTTAAATCAAATATTATATTATTAATTGTTATTTTATTCCTAAAAATCTAAGGTTCGGCCAAATGACTTAGATAAGGATATATATATTAATAATAAACAATTTGGGGTTCGTTTGGCATGTTATAGTAAGTATATTAACCATATAGTGAAAGAAAACAAAAAGACACGGTAAAAGTTAAATTAATTAACTTAGAGTTAAATCTAATTGATAAGGTTAAAATAATACCCTAAACTTGTCTAAATCCTATTGGTTGATAGGATTTAGACCCATCCCCACTTTAGCTTCGAAATAAGACCCTTTGGAACCATTATAAACCGATTTTGACTTTAATATAAAATAATATTTTGAGATATTCCTAAGGTGCCCCTCTCCTCCCTTATAAAAGGGCACCTCCTCCCCCTCCTCCTCACACCAATTTGAGCACTCAAGCTCGGCCAACCCCTGGCATTTTCTCCTCTCCACTTCCCTAGAATAATCCTAGAGGTCCTGGTCTTCTCCAAAGACCAATCTTAGTTCCTTAAGTGGAGGATTCAAAGAGGCGTTCCAAAGAAGAGGTAATATCCATTGCCGATCTTTTCAATTTCTTTCTTCTTCAACTTCTTATTCTTTAGTTGTTTCATGATAAAGTAATAACATCAGTATTACTTACATACTGATATGTTATTATAAATATGAAACAACCCTGATTCACCTTCTATCCATCCTACGGAAAAATGAAATCACCGCGCGTGCGTACGAACGGAATACTGTCTCCACGCCGTGGTGTAATCTATTTTCCACCATCACCTTACAAGGATGGGTATAATGGTGTAATGAGTAACTATATATGATTATTATTAAGTAATATTGATACTGAAATAATATATATATATACTCCAATACAATTCCACGATCATAGGAACGATATCATCACTCGTGCGTACGTACGGAATACCGTCTCCACGATGTGATGCGATTCGTTCTACATGATATTCATTTCATAATGATTATATAAATGAATTGAATGAATGAATATGGTATATACTACACTAATACCATTCTGGAAATGAATTATCTATAACCTAAAGATAAGAATAAGAATTTATTCAACAAAACACGCATAAGAACAAAAAGTTATAAAGACCCGAGTAACAAGTAACAATGAAATATTACTAACAAGAAGTTAATAATCTCATATCAATATGTATGATTCTGGAATAAGTCAATAACTTTATTTAAACCATTATACAGGAGCTTCGGACACGTACAAAGCTAATCGGACCTAAGGTAAGGGAAATATCACAATCTCATTTTTATCCGAGATTGTTTATTCGTAAGTATTTACTGGGGTGTATTTTATCATCCACATCCATGTTCCCTCAATATGAAATATTGTTTCCATCCACTTGCAATAGTTTAAATCCAATTTTACCCTTAGGTGAGTTTTTAGTAAAGAATATGAAAGGAATCTTTTGTCGTTTTTCCGTACGAGGTACTTTTTGACTTTTCTGACAAAAGTACGAAGAATGTTTTTTTTAACTTATACGGCATGAATGGATTTTTAAAACATTACTTCAGAGAAGCTTCCTTTACAAGTTTTCAAGTTTATTTTTAATCAAATTCTTTTATTTTAAAGTTGTATGACATGTTATGAAAGGAAAAATGTTTTTGAAGAAGAAAGGATATTTTCCTCAAGAATTCAATTCAAGTGTTTTATCAAAATTATTTTCCATCTAAGATAATAAAGGGTTCTGTTTCTATCCATATTTTTACATTGGTTTGACTATGTTGTGATGGAATTATGTTTATGAATTCCTTTATCTTATATAAATTGATTTATGATGTCATGATGTTTCAAGAATCCCATTTTTGTTATATGTGTTATGCGATGATGTATGTTTTATGATTATGTGGCACACATAAGAAAGGATTCATTATAAGATGGGTGGGACCTATATCTCCCTCCAATGCATTGGGTAATGATTTTATATCTCATGAGATAGACATGGCTGGAACGGAAGGTTATTTCGGTTCAGTGATACAGGACTGAAACGAGGAGTGAACTCGGTTCAGAAAGGGACTTTGTCCACTAAGATAGTCTTGGCAATGAGTCATGACTAATAAGAAATGATTTCCATGATTATGTGTGCGTGCCACAAAGTTTCAAGTTTTATGTTATGATTATGGGGATCTCATTTTCACTTCTATGATTTATTCCATGTTAAGATATTATGATCTATTTTGCAGGTTTTGATAAAGATATGATATGATTTTTATTTCCTTTATTTGCCCTTGCTGAGCATTTGAGCTCACCCTTTTATGTTTTCTTTTCCCCAGGTCAGGAAGATGGATATTAAGTAGAATATGCTAAAAGGGACCCTAGATATGATGTAATAAATGGGAGACACTGTAGAAGATTTATGAACCAGTTGTTTATGTTTCCCAGTTTCTAAAGACACTATACCTATACGGTCCTTTGTGGTTTTGTCATATGTTGTAATAAGTGTGCTTCAATTTTGAAGTATTAAAGAATGTATGTAAAGTATGGGTCGTTATACATCTCTTCCTCCATCAGTTGTTGTTACAGACACATATCTTCTTGTTTCTTCTGCAAACTCTCACTAAGCTCAGCTTGAGTGTGAAACTACTCCTAATATTGTGACACAAAAGATAATGCCTCTCCATGAGCTCCTCTCAAGTAGGACACCGACATCAAAACAGTATTATAATATTTCCCATGAGTCAAATGGGTGTTGATACCAACTACTCTACCCTTCTCGTTTCTATACTAGGTTGCATGAGTCCATTCCACCTCATAGAAATGGTGGGCACTAGTCTGATCATCCATCTTGGCCTGACTGTGAGCCCATATTTAAGATGTTGCTGCCTCATATGAAACATTCAGATAAAATTTAAAATTATAATAGTGAAAATTTTATATGTAGTTAATTTTAAAAATGAAAAAAATAATACTGACCATAATCTGACGTTGGAAATCAGATCTAATCTTTCCAGTGGATGGATTACTATACATCCACCGATAATTGATGTACTCTGTAATATCGGGATAATTGACTACCTATATGTATATACCAGATTCTCTCTAAGAGTACTAAAAGTAAGACTACCATCTCGATGTGTCAGATCCTGTCTACCCTGGTTCTGCAACCCAATGAATATATCCCCAGAAATCCACTAATCAACGAATGTGAACATAATCCATCCCAAATGTGAGATGAAATATACCTTGGTCATGGGACTCTACACTACTCAACAAAAACCATAACTTCTTCTTTATTAATGGTTGTAATTATCAAATTATGCAATAAATGATGGAAACGCTCAGGCATAGACACCTCTCATGCATCGTGGATAGCGTCACAAATGATATCATTAATGGGATACCATAAAACCTAAAAAAATTTATAATATCATGTTATTAATGAAATAAATTTATAAATAAATATTATTTATTTATTTACAAGCCAATGATTGAACATTCCAAGGTGCACATCAATTGGAATCCGATCCCATGTGTTCCATGACTGAAACAATAATTGCGCAAAATAGAACTCCTCTATCCAAAATCTACATATACAAAACTGTGAAAAAATTAAAATAATAAAAAAATTGTATATAAATACATTAATGATAGCATACTAAAATACATAGGATACCATAATTCTGAATGGGTGGATCGATGCCAAGATGTAGACGTCATTCGGGAATAGGGTCAGGAATCGTCAGTCATGAAAGACCTCCCCCCTCTACATACCCCTTGAACCACAAGTAGTTTGAGGTTCAAATGATCCCAAATCCTCCTCATCCAAATACTGCTCATCCTCCTCTAGCTCCGGAATAGATTAGGGTCTATCGGATTCAGAAAATTATTGTTGTTAGTAGATAGTTGAAAATAACTATTACATATAGATATATATTAGTTATGATTATAACCAGAATATAATTGTGTCACTATTCAACTTCATCATTATCATCACATTTGATAATGTCAATGTCTTTATATTCATCATTATCATGATCAATATCCATATGAATTTCAGTTTCAACATCTCTTGGAATTTTAAATTCATTTGTAACATCATTAACATCATCTTCACAATCGACACATAATTGTGGGGTGTCATCATCGATATTCATGTATCTTTGTGAAAAATATTGATTTTTATTAGTATCTTGAAATATTACAATTCCTCATACTTCATCAGAACCACATTTAGTTTGAGTAAACTGATTTTCCCAATATTTCAATTTTATTATGCACCACCAGTCACTGAGGTCTCTTGAAGAAGAACAATGCATTGCATAATATATTTGATGTTCCTGTTGAGCCAGTAAAAATGGTTCATTTACTAAAAGAAGACATTTATATTTAATATCGACGATACCATGAATCTGATGAACTCCCAATCCACTCTCAGTATCAATCCACCGACATTTAAACATTGTAATGTATGTTTTTCCTAGATAACACAGTTCAATAATTTTATCTAGCATGCCATAAAAAACAACGTCATTTTCTCTATGCTGTGATCCAATCAAGAAAACTACATTTTTCATTGTTTTTTTTGATTCTCCATATTGACGTGTATGAAATCGAAAATCGTTAACCACATATGAATTATAATATTTAACCATTTTGGATTGTGGGTTACTCAATATACACAGTCTCTTATCAATTTTATGAGCATGTTGAGACACCTGAAAACAATTAAAAACAATTATCAATATAATAAATTATAAACAAAATTGATATTTTAAACCATTAATAGTATATGTTACCATTTTTTGAAACTAATGAGAAATTTTTTTGTTGGAATTCTTCAAAAGAAACTATTATAATTTGTGGAAGCTATTTCTTGATGTGGTTATCATATAACCTACAAATAAAATATGTTTACTTACTATAAGATACAATATAGAAGAATTTATAAAATCAATCATTGAACGAATGATGTCATTTCATCACAGTTGAGAAGAATATATTTATGAGCTATGTGATGTTCATCATCTGAAAACCATTGTTCATGAACTCCACCAAAGCCAATATCAGGCTGATTAAAAACTAATAATTGATTGTCTATTTCCTCATCAACATTCACATCGTTCTCTCCCATGATGTTATATATTGAGGTATATTTAGATTCAATATAATGAGATTAGAAAAATGAACTTTCCTATTTTAAAGAAGCTTTATCAATTGGGACTTCAATTGATGCTTTGTTACGTAATTTTTTCTTCAATTTCTGCATGCATCTAAGGAATCGGTACATCCATTGACACATTAACAGTCTTCCTAATTTATCTTCATGTCAAAAATGTAATATAAGATATTCTATTGAGTCAATGAAATCTAGAGGGACGATATTTTCCAGATTACATATGTTTAAAACAATATCTTCTTATAGTTTTCTTAGTGCATCATTGTTTACTCTCATTGCACAAATGTCTTGAAAAAAATGACATGTTTATTATCTAATACCATATATTAGAATTCGACAAACCTTTTAATCCCTTCTTCATATGTATTACCATTATAACATGACAATCATGACTTTTAAGTCTCGTAATATGACCATTCTTAACACATCGTTCCAAATTGGAAGCATAACCCTCTGAAAGTCTCAAAGCAGCAATCCAATGACAAAATAATAAGTGAATCACTTTGGAAAATGTATAATCTTATTTTGGCTTCATTAACTTCTATGATCTGACAATTAGAAATAGTTCATTTTTTGATCATCAGCAAATTTGGGTAGGATCTTATCGTTCTTTTACACTATCATTGGTCTTACCTAGAGTTTCCCAAACATTATGAAATAAATTTTGAAAATAGTTCTTCTCAATATGTATCACACCAAACATGGGGTAGACTAACAAATTAGACTAAATTGGAAGATCCCAAAAAAATTTCATCTTTATCCAATTATGTTCTTTACCAATTCCATGAATTTTATGTTCGTTTACTATTGGACCAAATGTGGTGGTAGGTAATAAAAATAAATCTAATTTTTAATCTGTACCGAAGATCATTTTTGTTTTTTCATCCTGTTCAATTGATCCTTTATTTAAATTTTATTTTTTCCTATGAAAAGGATGATCAATTGAATGAAATATGTGATGACAATCAAAATAGCAAGGTTTTTTCTATTGAAAGAATAAAGGCATTATTGTCTTTCATAATGTAAGGAAATTATTTTTGAACCATGTTTACTCAATCATGATAACATTTAAAATGCTATGAAGTCAGTAATCTTCTCCATAAATTCAACTTATAATATGAAATTTTGTTTTCTAGAAACTTAATGTTTACTGACATCATTACTCCATAATGAATATAACCAACCAATGAATGGTTTCAAAAAAACATTAATATTATTTTTCAGATATCCTTGGATTAATAAGGTGAAAAAGATATAGGTCTCCTTCATCAACATCCACAGAGGTAAATTTTATTGATTAATAAAGACATTCCAACATGAATACTAACTACCATAAGATCCAAATAGACAAAAACCGTTAGTAAAAATACCCAATCACACATTATGGGATTCTAAATAAAAATACTGATACATTAATTCAAAATGATTCAATGAATCACCATCAGATGGATTATTCATGATTTTATCAGTTGAAATCATAGTTTTATTCCATGAAATCATTTTTGATGTATTTTGAGACAATAATAAACAATGCATCCTTGGTGTATGGTGGAAATATATCAACTATTTTATAGGAATTGATCTAGACTTCCCCATTTGAGCATCTTTATAGCTTAATTGTCCAGATGTGGGACAACTATCTAATGACTCATTTTCACCAGAATATAAGATGAAATCATTTTCACATGCCTGAATCATCTGATAAATATGTCCTAGATTACGAATTAGCTTTTTTTATTTTTGTAATTTTCTAGAAACACATTTCTGTCAGGTAATAGTGTTTTAACCAATAAAATTATCTGATCAAAATATTTTTTTCACATAGCATTATCTGATTGAATAGACCTAAATTTTAGAAACGCTTATAATTTTCTTATCCTACAACTACGATATAATGCATCCTCAATAGACATCCACAACTCATAAAATTCCCATGGTGTCAACACAATAGTTAAAATAATATCATCATGAGTTTCAGTTTGTTGAACATATGGACATGTGGCATCATGTAATAAATTTTGAATCTATGATGGATCTAGAATATTGTTATTAGTACTTTTATAGAACAACATTCACAGATTTAATACCAAAAAACATAATTTGGTAGAAATCCAAACCGAAAGAGATGTACACCGACCTTGTAAAATGTGTCCAAAGTTCTCAGAGTATATTTTTTACAAGGACACATAATTTCCCTTCTATAAAAAGTTATATTTTTGATGATTCAAATGACAAGAATGCTTCAACACCCTACATATATAAACGATTTAAACCATAATCATTTGGATTTCTATGCTGATTTCTCGCATCGCGGTCATCTACTAATGAATATTGTTGAATTCCTTATTCCATATTTTTCTAGAAAAAATAAAATATTACTAATTTTGAATAATTTGAAATTAAAAAACGCTATGAAAAAGTATATAAATAATTACCAATACATTTTATTAATTAAAATTAAATATGGGTGACAAAATATTTAGTTGATTGACGACTACACTTTTGCCTGACGACTCATTTACATGAAACATTCTCACACTAAAATCACAATGAATAATCTTCTTAGATGTATGCATATCCATTCTCAGGCATAGGAAAATGTATAATTGTACCTCTGAGTAGAATCATAACTGTGATTTGAGTGTGAGAAAGATGAATGTTAATGAGCCTTCAGAATAAATATCCCCCTTTTCATTGATGAATCATGTAACACCCCAAGCTTCTATGGTATGCTTCTCTTTGAATAATGTGATAGCTTATGTTGTACGCAACACCGAGTTCTAACAACCAATCAAACTAGCCGTTATGAATAGTAATACCTACTTTTTAAAATTATATATATTTTATATTTCAAAATGGACTTCATTTTTGGATTCGGAATATCTAATTTAGCCTAAGGTGAATTTTTGGTACTTTTCGGATAACTTTCATATTTTGATGAATAGTGAAATTTACTAAATTTTAATTAAAAACAACTTTTTTAATCAAAATAATTAATAGTGATAAATTATAAATTTTTGTAGTTTTAAAGTATATTTAGAATATATTTTTACCATTTAATATAATGTTTGTCATTGGACATAATTTTACAATTAAACCGAACAGAAACAAGTGTCAATCTTTTAATAGTTATTATCTCTTAAAAACACGCTTTTTGTTTTGACAGCGGGAATTAATTTTAAATTAATTTCTTCCACTTCTGTGTTTTGAATTTAGGAAAATTGATTCCATATTTGGAATTAGGATGTTCAAATTGTGTAAATAGTTAACTTTTATTTTTAGACATTTTGAATAATTACTGCGGTAAATATTTTATTTACCATGGTTAAGGGTAAATCCGGTAAATATGGGTTAAAAAATAATATTATAATAATACTAAATTACCCTAAAACGTGTCTTAACCCTATTGGTTTATACATGGTCGACCATGGACATCTTTGGGTCGATTTTGGGACCCCATGGATTCACTTGTAAGTGATAATGACACTTTATTTTAATTAAGTTAAAATGAATACAAAAATGACACAACCATATATCTTTTAGAAAAACAATTGTTACATAGGGTTATATATGTTGGACTTTAGATTATAAATATTCATTAGAAAGATAAAAAGCTTTCCTACATAATTATATTTTACTTATAATTTTTAGACATTAAATAATTTATTTTATTTGTGACACAATGATGATGCAGTAATTACTATAATAGTAAAAAATTTAAATAATTGATATTATAAATACCCAAATAAATATAATATGAAACTTTTAATGAATTAAACTAATTTTATAGGATATTATGATATATTAGGATTGATTTAATTGAATTTTTTTGAAGTAATCAATCTGTTATGAGTTTCACAAAAATCAACTATTGAATAGTGTCAAAATTGACATAAAAGAGTTCTTAAAACAAATAATATATTATTAAATAATATTAAATTTCAAAAAACCTATGGTTCGGCCAAGAGACTTATATCCTGATAGGTTCATCATTAATGGACCACTTGGGGGTTTCTTGGATGTATATAGTAAGTTTATTAACCATATTATATAAAAATACAAAGAGACATTGTAAAAGTGAAACTAATTAACTTAGAGTTAATACTTAAAGATAAGGTTAATATAAGTACCCAAACCTGTCTAAATTCTATTGGATGAGTTGTTTTCGACCCATCAACACCTTAAACCTTGAATAGTCAACTTATGAGCCATTGGAAACCGAATATGAATTTATTATAAACTAATATCTCTAGCTTTTCCAAAGCTGCCCCTCACCCCTCTTATAAAAGGGCACTCCTCCTTCTCATTTCTTCACACCTTGAAAGCCTTTTGGTTCGGCCAAACTCTCCCAAATACTCTCCCAACATCCCTCACTACAACCTAGAGGCCTTATTTTGATCAGAAAGCCAACCTAAGGAGCCCTTTTGATCAAATCAAAAGGAAGAACCGGAAGAAGAGGTAATGTTTTCACCACCCCTTTTCAAGTTCCTTTCTTCTTCCACTTCTTCTTTATTTGTTCTTACCATTCTAAAATAATAACTCCAGTATCTCACATATACTATGATGTTATTATAAATATGGTACAACCATATTCAGTATTCTATCCACCCTTTGAATAACATGTCACCATACGTGCGTACGTACGGCTTACCGTCTCCACGTCGTGGTGTAATTGTTATTCAATATATTATTATTTTGGATGGGTATAATAATGATGTGTAACTCATGTAAATAATAAATATAACATTTTTATGATTCTGTATATATGATATACCATCCATTTATATATTATTTTAATATCAAAAGAATGATATTGTCGCTCATGCGTACGTACGGACTACCGTCTCCACGAACCCGATGTGATTCATTCTCCATCGTATCCATTCAAGTATAATTATCATTTGATGATTTAAAATGATTTTTAAGGACTTGATATCATTCTGGATATGAATAAGATACAACATACATGGCTTATGTAACAAAACATATAAACGAAAATGAGTAAGTTAACACCCGAAACGGCGATAATTCTAAGATATTATTAACAAATCAATGTTAAAAGATCATATATGATATCATATTAATATATATGATTCTTGTATAATTTAATAACAATTATTTCACCATTATACAGGAGGTTAACCTACCCCAACCAAGGAAAAGTACAAGGTAAGGGTTATTTCACAATCTCTTCATTATCCGAGGTTGTTTATACGTAATAATCTACTGGGATCTCTTTATCATCCACATCCATGTTTCATAGTAATGTAGTTCAACACATTTTTATTATTTACAAGAATATGGGTTAAAGTCATTTATACCCTTGTTTGACTTTTTATAAGAGGAATCATTCCGTCGTTTTCAAAACAAGGTCCTTTTTAACCTTTTCGACAGAATTAAGGTAAGAATGTTTTTTTAACTTATACGGCGGGAGAGGCTATTTTCCGCCATTATAAAATCTTCAAAGTTTCCCTTACAAGCTTATAAGAATATTTTCAAAGAAAATGTTTTATTTTATATGGATCTTAAATGATTTCAAAATAAAAAGAGATATTTCTTTAAAAAGAATTTTGATTTCATCTATGTCAACATCCTTTGATGGATTTTACTCTTATTTAAAGTTGATTTGTTATGATACAAAACTTCTATATTATATTGAAGGTTTTGTGATTTGTTTGACTCTGGATGTTCTATTTTTATACCATTCATGGTTTATGGTGAAAGTATTAACATTTCGTATGCTAGTTTTAATACGAATGTTTATGTTATGTTTAAACCTTTTTATATGGGAATGCATTGGACTTAATATGTGACGGGTGGAGCCCGCTATAGCTCCTCGATGCATCGGTAGGTCTCATGAGACAAACTAGTGTCTTTGCACAAGGCCTTGACAAAATCTTATTTGTAGTCTTGGCACGAGGCCTTGACTATGTGGTTATGATAGTCTGGCATTATGCATTCCAACATTATGAAAGTGGTTAGTGATTTTGCATGTGATTATTCGATTAGTAGAATATCCATGTGAATGAGTAAATGGAATTATGTTATTTTATTTATACCATACAATGTTGAATGTTCAAGTTTGAAAGGCTTTTGTTTAGTTATACATTTCCCTAAATGTTTATTCTCATTTATGAAAGTTTCCGCTATATTGTTATCCTTTCTGGGCATTTGAGTTCACCCCTTTTCTATGTTTTATTTTTCCCAGGAAGTGAAGAAGTAAATTATGAATGACCTACATGGATATTATGTGCGGATATGAGTGTGGATTATGGAGACATTATGTTGTTGTAGTAGTTTTTCATTTTATGATGTAATGTAAAACTTATGAATATATCTAGTGTTTCCAAGGCTACTAAACCAATTGGTATTTCGAGATTTGATCATTCTTGTGATTATGCCAATGTTATGTAATAATGCACCGACTATGGGTAACTAGGGTTGGGGCGTTACAGTTGGTATCAGAGGAAGTTTAGTACAAACCATGGAAGCTAGATTTAGATAAACTCTGATTAGAGCACTAGACCTAAGATGAACTTTGAGGATTAGTGTAGAAGAACGTCCTAGAATTTTGGTATTGTAGGGATTTTGTGAGTTTTCCGAGCAATAAATCCCTGTCTGGATACGAGCAGGTAGAGGCAGCTCTGGCACAGATGTACCTAGGGGTTAAACCCGAAAACACCATTTGAGATACACTTGAACGGGAACTGGTGCACGACAACGGGCCTTGCTGCACTCTTGGTTACGACACTCCCGGAGGATATGCTTAGGATAATTCCCATTTTCTTTACAAACCATTATGAAGGGTTTATGAGTATATACATCCTCAAAGGAGACATTTTTTTGATTATGGATTATATCCATAAATAGTTCAATTTATGTTAAGTGTTTTATAAGTATGGGATTATGTATTTTGATTCATAAACTGATCTAGTTTATGCCATTGTTTACAAATGGCGCCTAGTGGAAGAAATGGAAACTGTATCAATGCACACACTCCATGTAGGGATTTCCCTCCTTCTCAAGATAATTATAGTGGAGCTGGTGATGCAACTGGAGCCGATCAGCTAATCACCATACTGTGACAACTTACTCAGGTTATGAATAATAACCTTACCCGTGTGGAGCACCCTGATCCGCAGCGTGGAGGATCAATGTTAGATCGATTCATGAGGCAACAACCACCAACGTTCAATGGGAATAAAAATCCCTTAGTAGCTGAGCAGTGGATAAATTCCCTAGAGAAAATATTTCAGGCTTTGGGGAGCAGTGAAAGGGAAAAAGTTATCATGGCAGTTTATCGCCTCACTGGAGATGCTGATCAATGTTGGTCATTGATTCAAAACATGAAGGAAGATGATGAAGTATCAAATATGTAATGGAGGGAGTTAAAAGATCTGTTTTTGGAAAAATACTTTCCTCGCGACCATCGAGCAGATATGGAAAGGCAATTTCTAAGTCTGAGACAAAAGGAGGATGAGAATGTCACAAAGTATGAGGCTAACTTTACAAGGTTAGCGAGGTATGTTGGAGATTATATTCGCAACCAAGAAGTAAGATTGATCGTTTATTTGATGGGTTAAAACCATTTCACCATCGAGCGTTAGTCTCATAATCATTTTCATCGTACGAAGACATTGTCTCATGTGCTATCAAGACCGAAAAGGAATTCTCTAAGTCTTATGACTTTAAAGCAAAGAAAGAGAAGAAGAGGCCTGCTGATCAATCTTGGAATGGAAATAAGGGGAAGAAAGGAAAGGTTGAATATCCATCATGTGGTAAATGTGGGAAGAAACACCCCGGTGCTTGCTTGAAGGGAATGGGAGTCTGTTACAAGTGTGGTGAAAAAGGTCACCAAGCTCGTGATTGCAAAGGGACGAAGGAAGCCACCAACGTTCAGTGCTACAATTGTAGGGAGATGGGAAATTATGCGAATGAATGACCTAAGCGTCAGGAGAACTTACCTCAGAAAAAGGAAAAGGGATGAAGGACAATCTTATGCTATCACTACTGCAGAGGTAGAAGCTCCAAAAGACGTGGTGGCAGGTAATTTAATGGTTTCCTCAAGTTTAGTAAATGCATTATTTGACTCTGGATCGTCGCATTGTTTCATATCTTCCCAGTTTTCTAAGAAAATTAGATATTTCCAATTTGATTTAATAAGGGAGTTGTTAGTTAAAACTCCTAAGGGATGTATCATTGCAACAAAGTTTTGTGAATCAGTCCCCATTAGAGCACATAAATTTTCATTATCTGCTGATCTCATCGTCATACCTATGATTGAGTTTGATATAATCCTTGGTATGGACTGGATTTCGGACTATGATGCGATGATTTATTGTAAGAAGAAAGAGGTTACGATTCTTGATGATAATGATAAGGAACACCTTATCTTTAGAGTAGAATCGTCACCACCTAATTCTTATTTAGATCCACCCCCAGTAACTCAACATAATTCAATTATTGGGGAGGAAGAGAATGAAATAACTGTCGGTGAGGAAAGTAATGTTCAAATAGAGGATGTACCTGTTGTGAAAGAATTTGTAGATGTATTTCCGGAAGATTTACCTGGACATCCTCCAAAACGAGATGTTGAGTTTTCCATTGATTTGATTCCTGGATCAAGGCCTATATCAAAGACCCCTTATAGAATGGCCATTGTAGAGTTAGTCGAACTAAAGAAACAACTATAGGAATTGAGTAATAAGGGATTTATTCGCCCTAGTGTTTCTCCATGGGGAGCCCCTGTTCTTTTTGTTAAAAAGAAAGATGGATCTATGAGGTTATGTATCGACTACAGGGAGATCAATGCTATAACGATAAATAACAAGTATCCCCTACCTCGTATTGATGATTTATTTTACCAACTGCATGGAGCTCAATATTTTTCAAAGATTGACATTCGATCTGGATACCATCAGTTGTGTGTGAAGAAGGAAGACATTCAGAAGATAGCATTTCGAACCAGGTACGGGCATTACGAGTTTACTGTAATGCTGTTTGGATTGACTAATGCACCCTCAGTATTCATGGATCTGATGAATAGAGTTTTCAAGGAGTATCTCGATGAATTTGTGGTGGTATTTATTGATGATATCTTGGTATACTCCAAAACCTATGAAGATCATGAAAATCACTTGCGCATTATCTTGAAGACTCTGAGGAGGCATGAATTATATGGGAAGTTTAGCAAGTGTGAATTATAGCTTCATGAGATTTCTTTTCTTGGCCATATTGTCTCTAAAGATGGAATCTCTATTGATCCTTCTAAGACCAAGGAAATCCAAGAATGGCTAGCACCTACGAGTATAACTAAGGTACGCGGTTTTATCGGTTTGGCAGGTTATTATCGACGTTTCGTCCAGAATTTTGCACGATTGGCTAACCCGTTAACGCAGCTCACACGTAAAGGGGTTAAATTTGTTTGGACAAAAGAGTGTGAAGAATGTTTTGAAGAACTGAAGAAAAGATTAGTCAATGCTCCTATATTGACTCTACCATCGGGGAATGATGGGTTCGTTATTTATAGTGATGCATCAAAGAAAGGACTTGGCTGTGTCCTTATGCAGAATGATAGAGTTATTGCCTATGCATCACGACAGTTGAAAATTCATGAACAAAACTATCCTACTCATGATCTCGAGTTAGTAGCTGTGATCTTTGATTTGAAGATATAGAGGCACTACCTATATGGTGAAAAATGTGAGATTTATACTGATCACAAGAGTTTGAAGTATATTTTCTCAAAAAAAGAACTCAACATGAGGCAAAGGAGATGACTTGAATTACTCAAGGATAATGATTGTACGATACACTACCACCCGGGGAAGGCAAACAAGGTGGCAGATGCTTTGAGTAGAAAAGACCATGGAGTTTTGAACAATATGAGAATTGAAAGGGATCCAATTTTCATGGATCTAGTGAAGATGGACATGGGAATAACCAGGGAAGGTGAAACATCAATGCTTTTTCAAATGGTTGCCAAACCATCTTTACTAGAAAGGATTAAGAGTTCTCAGACCGATGATGAAGAATTCCAAAAGAAGATTAAAGCTGTGAATGATGGGAGATTGAGAGACTTTGTGTATGAAGATGGAATTTTGAAATTCGGGAAGAGACTTTGTGTTCCCGATTTACCTGATCTAAAAAGGGAATTGCTAGATGATGCTCATAGTTCCAATTTCTCTATACACCCTGGGAGCACAAAAATGTATATAGATTTGAAGGAACATTTTTGGTGGGACAACATGAAGAGGGAGATTGCTGATTTTGTGTCAAGATGTATGGTTTGTCAACAAGTGAAAGCTGGAAGGCAACAGCCTGGAGGAGTCATGCAACCTCTTCCCATACCGGAGTGGAAATGGGACAATATTATGATGGACTTTGTCATGGGGCTACCAAAGACTCCTAGAAGGAATGATGCAATATGGGTTATTGTTGATCTCCTTACCATGTCAGCACATTTTCTTGCTATAAGAGAAGATCTACCCCTGGAACGTCTAGCATGACTATATATTAATGATGTTGTGAGACTTCATGGAGTACCCTTATCAATTGTTTCTGATCGTGATCCCCGTTTTACTTCAAGATTTTGAAAAAGTCTTCAGAAATCCCTGGATACTGAACTTCATTTGAGCACTGCTTACCACCCTCAGACAGACGGAAAATCAGAACGGACTATTCAAACCTTAGAAGACATGTTGAGATCCAGCTCACTTGACTTTCAGGGTATGTGGTATCAATATTTACCACTGGTAGAATTTTCCTATAACAATAGCTTCCATTCGAGTATTCAGATGGCACCATATGAAGCGTTATACGGAAAGAGATGTCGTACACCAACCTGTTGGGATGAATTTGGTGAGAGAAAACTTGTAGGCCCAGAACTGGTGGAGGAAACAGTGGAAAAGGTGAAAGTAATCCAAAATCATATCAAAGCAGCTCAAAGTAGGCAGAAGAGCTATGCCGATAATCGAAGGAAGGATTTGGAATTTCAAGTCGGTGATCATGTTTTCGTGAGGGTATATCCATGGAAGGGAGTCATACGTTTTGGTAAGAAAGGTAAATTGAGTCCCAGGTACATCGGACCTTTCGAAATTCTAGAACAAATTGGGGTTGTAGCTTACCGATTGGCAATGCCGCCAAGTCTCTCCAAAGTTCACGATGTGTTCCACGTATCTCTGTTGAGGAAATACATGACTGATCCAATGCATTTTAATCACCTATGAGGAATTAGAACTGGAAACCGATCTTTCCTATTGTGAAGAGCCCTTCAGGATTCTTGATACGAGAGAACAAGTACTAAGAAACCGCACGACAAGTCTGGTAAACGTTTTGTGGAGAAACCATAAGATGGAAGAGGCAACGTGGGAACCCGAGGAACTTATGATGAAGAACCACCCAAGTCTTTTCATGCGATTGTATATTAGAAATTTCAAGGACGAAATTATTTGATGGAGGGGAGAATGTAACACCCCAAGCTTCTACGGTACGCTTCTCTTTGAATAATGTGATAGCGTGTGTTGTACGCAACACCGAGTTCTAACAACCAATCAAACTAGCCATTATGAATAGTAATACCTAATTTTTAAAATTATATATATTTTATATTTCAAAATGGACTTAATTTTTGGATTCGGAATATCTAATTTAGCCTATGGTGAAATTTCGGTACTTTTCGGATAACTTTCATATTTTGATGAATAGTGAAAATTACTAAATTTTAATTAAAAACAACTTTTTTAATCAAATTAATTAATAGTGATAAATTATAAATTTTAGTAGTTTTAAATTATATTTAGAATAAATTTTTACCATTTAATATAATGTTGGTCATTTGACATAATTTTACAATTTAACCGAACATAAACAACTGTCAATCTTTTAATAGTTATTATCTCTTAAAAACACGCTTTTTGTTTTGACAGCGGCAATTAATTTTAAATTAATTTCTGCCACTTCTGTGTTTTGAATTTAGGAAAATTGATTCCATATTTGGAATCACTATGTTCAAATTGTGTAAATAGGTAACTTTTATTTTTAGACATTTTGAATAATTACTGCGGTAAATATTTTATTTACCATGGTTAAGGGTAAATCCGGTAAATAAGGGTTAAAAAATAATATTATAATAATACTAAATTACCCTAAAACGTGTATTAACCCTATTGGTTGATACATGGTCGTCCATGGACATCTTTGGGTCGATTTTGGGACCCCATGGATCCACTTGTAAGTGATAATGACACTTTATTTTAATTAAGTTAAAATGAATACAAAAATGACACAAGCATATATCTTTTTTAAAAACAATTGTTACATAGGGTTATATATGTTGGCTTTTAGATTATAAATATTCATTAGAAAGATAAAATGATTTCCTACATAATGATATTTTATTTATAATTTTTAGACATTAAATAATATATTTTATTTATGACACAATGATGATGAAGTAATTACTATAATAGTAAAAAATTAAAATAATTGATATTATAAATATCCAAATAAATATAATATGAAACTTTTAATGAATTAAACTAATTTTCTAGGATAATATGATAAATTAGGATTGATTTAATTGACTTTTTTAGAAGTAATAAATCTGTTATGAGTTTCACAAAAATTAACTATTGAATAGTGTCAAAATTGACATAAAAGAGTTCTTAAAACAAATATTATATTATTAATTAATATTAAATTCCTAAAAATCTAAGGTTCGGCCAAGAGACTTATATCATGATAGGTTAATCATTAATGGACCACATGGGGGTCTCTTGGATGTATATAGTATGTTTATTAACCATATTATATAAAAATACAAAGAGACATTGTAAAAGTGAAACTAATTAACTTAGAGTTAATACTTAAAGATAAGGTTAATATAAGTACCCAAACCTGTCTAAATTCTATTGGTTGAGTTGTTTTCGACCCATCCCCACCTTAACCTTTGAATAGTCAACTTATGAGCCATTGGAAACCGAATATGAATTTATTATAAACTAATATCTCTAGCTTTTCCAAAGGTGCCCCTCACCCCTCTTATAAAAGGCACTCCTACTTCTCATTTATTCAAACCGTCAAAGCCTTTTGGTTCGGCCAAACTCCGCCAAAATACTCTACCAAAGTCCCTCACTACAACCTAGAGGCCTTAGTTTGATCATAAAGCCATCCTAAGGAGCCCTTTTGATCAAATCAAAAGGAAGAACCGGAATAAGAGGTAATGTTTTCACCCCCCCCCCCTTCAAGTTCCTTTCTTCTTCCACTTCTTCTTTCTTTGTTATTACCATTCTAAAATAATAACTCCAGTATCTCACATATACTGTGATGTTATTATAAATATGGTACAACCATATTCAGTATTCTATCCACCCTTTGAATAACATGTCACCATACGTGCGTACGTACGGCTTACCGTCTCCACGTCGTGGTGTAATTGTTATTCAATATAATATTATTTTGGATGGGTATAATAATGATGTGTAACTCATGTAAATAATAAATATAACATGTTAATGATTCTGTATATATGATATACCATCCATTTATATATTATTTTAATATCAAAATAATGATATTGTCGCTCGTGCGTACGTACGGACTACCGTCTCCACGAACGTGATGAGATTCATTCTCCATCGTATCCATTCATGTATAATTATCATTTGATGATTTAAAAATGATGTTTAAGGACTTTATATCATTCTGGATATGAATAAGATACAACAAACATGGCTTATGTAACAAAACATATAAAAGAAAATGAGTAAGTTAACACCCAAAACGATGATAATTCTAAGATATTATTAACAAATCAATGTTAAAAGATCATATATGATATCATATTAATATATGTGATTCTTGTATAATTTAATAACAATTATTTCACCATTATACAGGAGGTTAACCTACCCCACCAAGTAAAATTACAAGGTAAGGGTTATTTCACAATCTCTTCATTATCCGAGGTTGTTTATACGTAATAATCTACTGGGATCTCTTTATCATCCACATCCATGTTTCTTAGTAATGTATTTCAACACATTTTTATTATTTACAAGAATATGGGTTAAAGTCATTTATACCCTTGTTTGACATTTTAGAAGAGGAATCTTTCCGTCGTTTTCAAAACAAGGTCCTTTTTAACCTTTTCGACAGAATTAAGGTAAGAATGTTTTTTTTAACTTATACGGCGGGAGCAGCTATTTTCCGCCGTTATAAAATCTTCAAAGTTTCCCTTACAAGCTAATAAGAATATTTTCAAAGAAAAGTTTTTATTTTATATGGATCTTAAATGATTTCAAAATAAAAAAAGATATTTCTTTAAAAAGAATTTTGATTTCATCTATGTCAACATCCTTTGATGGATTTTACGCTTATTTAAAGTTGATTTGTTATGATACAAAACTTCTATATTATATTGAAGGTTTTGTGATTTGTTTGAATATGGATGTTCTATTTTTATACCATTCATGGTTTATGGTGAAAGTATTAACATTTCGTATGCTAGTTTTAATACGAATGATTATGTTATGTTTAAACCTTTTTATATGGGAATGCATTGGACTTAATATGTGACGGGTGGAGCCCGCTATAGCTCCTCGATGCATCGGTAGGTCTCATGAGACAAACTAGTGTCTTGGCACAAGGCCTTGACAAAATATTATTTGTAGTCTTGGCACGAGGCCTTGACTATGTGGTTATGATAGTCTGGCATTATGCATTCCAACATTATGAAAGTGGTTAGTGATTTTGCATGTGATTATTCGATTAGTAGAATATCCATGTGAATGAGTAAATGGCATTATTTTATTTTATTTATGTCATACAATGTTGAATGTTCAAGTTTGAAAGGCAGTTGTTTAGTTATACATTTCCCTAAATTTTTATTCTCATTTATGAAAGTTTCTGCTATATTGTTATCCTTACTGGGCATTTGAGCTCACTCCTTTTCTATGTTTTATTTTTCCCAGGAAGTGAAGAAGTAAATTATGAATGACCTGCAGGGATATTATGTGAGGATATGAGTGTGGATTATGGAGACATTATGTTGTTGTAGTAGTTTTTCATTTTATGATGTAATGAAAAACTTATGAATATATCTAGTGTTTCCAAGGCTACTAAACCAATCGGTCTTTCGAGATTTGGTCTTTCTTGTGATCATGAAAATGTTATGTAATAATGCACCGACTTTGGGTAACTAGGGTCGGGGCGTTACAAACCATCTTCTTGCAACTGTCACCACCTACAAGCATTATGAAAAATGTGGTCCTATAAATGAATATTCAATCTTATGTATATGGGATTCGATATGCATATGTAAGAGAATAACTTTCATAATGTTTTGAGTTAGAAAGAGATGAAAGGAAATGAGTCATCGAGAAAAATGAGTGCCGCCAATCCACTATAAATTGTTCCATGTTATTACAAGTTATTACAATTTATTACAGTTGATCTTATTCAGAATTATTCCTAATTATTCCTAATTGTTCATAATTATTCCAAATTATTCCTAATTATTCATTATTATTCATAATTATTCTTAATTATTTCTAATTATTCCTTAATATTCCTAATTAGAACTAATTAATGCTAATTATTTCTAATTAATCCTAATTATTTCTAATTATTCTAAATTAATTCTAATTATACCCAATTAATCCTAATTAATCCTAATTAATCCTAATTAATCCTAATTAATCTTACTTACTCCTAGTTAATCCTAATTAATATTAAATAAACTTAACTAATCCTAATTAATCATAATTAATCCTAATGGATTTAAATGATTCCAATTATTGCTAATTATTGCTAATTATTTCTAATTATTGCTAATTATTTCTAATTTTTTCTAATTGTTGCTAATTGTTGCTAATTGTTGTTAATTATTGCAGATTACTGCAAAATATTACAAATTATTGCTAATAAATGCTAATTAAAGCTAATTGATTCTATTTTATGAAAATTAATGCTAATAATTGCTAATTAATCCTAATTATTACTCATTAAACCCTATTATTGCTCATTAGACCTAATTAATCCTCATTAATACAAATTAATCCAAATTAATCCTAATTATTTCTAGGTAATCCTAATTGTTTCTATTTAATCATAATTATTGCTAAATAATACTAATTAATCCTAATTATTTCTAATTACTTCTAATTGTCCCTAATTGTTTCAATTTCAAACTATTTATTACTATTTATTCATATTTATTACAATTTATTTCTATTTATTGTTATTCATTCCAATTTATTACTATTTATTTCCATTTATTGCTATTTTTTCTTAATTATTCATATTTATTAATAATTATTACAAATTATTACAAATTATTACAAATTATTCCTCTTTATTCATATTTATTAATATTTATACCTATTTATTACTATTTATTACTATTTATTTAATTTCACGACCCCAGTTACCCATAGTCGGTGCATTATTTTAAAACATTGGCATGATATAAGGAATCTGGTCCCAAAAGACCGAACAATTTAGCAGTCTTGGAAAATAGATTACATACATGAACGCTACATTAAACATTAGAAAATAAAACACAACATAAATGATCCTTGGAGAATTCCATTAATCCACAAGATTAACCCAGCTTATGTATCATAATACCCTTCTAGGAATCCTGAAAAAAAAATAACATAGAAAGGGGTGTGCTTAGATGATTTGTATGGATAACAATATAGCCAAAATGTTTATAAATATGCGTAAACATTTAAGGAAATTTATAATATTAATCCAAAATAGATTTAAACTTATATATCAACATAATATGGGAATGATACAATAAAATAATGCTATTTACTTATTCACATGGATATTCTACTAGTTGAATAATAACATGAAATACCAATAGCCACATTCATCATGATTTAATGCAAAATACCAGATTTCATAACTACATAGTCAAGGACTTATCCCAAGACTACAAATAATATTTTGTCAAGGAATTGTTCAAGGACACTAGTTTGTCTCATAAGACCTACCGATGTATCTAGGAGCTATAACAGGCTCCACCACTCACATACTAAGTCCAATGCATTTCTTATATGAAAAGGTTTAAACATAACATAAACATTTCTATGAAAACTAGCATACTAAATGTCCATACATTATCCATAAACCATGACTGGTATAAAAATAACACATCCACAGTCAAACATATCACAAAACCTTCAATACAATATGGAATTTTTGTATCATAACAAACCAACTTCAAATAAGTTTAAAATCCATCAACGGATGTTGATATAGATGAAAATGATTTTTAAAACTCATTGAGAGAAATATTCCTTTATCATAAAAACATTTAAAAGTCACACAATTTATAAATGAAGACATATAAAGAAATTTTTTAATCAATGTGTCACATACCACTTTGAAACTATGGAATGGAATTTACATTTTAAGAACATTCATGTCCATATAAATAAATCCTTAAAAACCATTTAGAAAACATGGAAATTAAAGAGAATTATTTAGAAGAATATATATTTAAAACCTTTAATTATTTATTACTATAAATACATACCAATATAAATACTATTTTTTAATAGTATTATATATTATAGTACTATTATAATTGGGGATGAGATTATTTTAAGGAATTAATGATATTAAATATAAAAGAAATATATTTTTCATATTTTCCACCCCCTTAAATAAATTTCACCCAAACATTTTATTTTCGTAATCATAGGTCTAACAAATGTGGAGAACCATATCATAAAAAGAGAAAATAAAAATCCTCCTAGTAGTAGAGAATGAAATGTATGAAAGTCTTCTAGAAAATATAAAAAAAAAATGTATCGTAACTGAAAATTTTTAAATTGATGAAAACATTAATTAATTATGGGGATAGATGGAGACAAATGATTACATGAAAGTGAATGATCAATCAAAACACCATTAATATATGATGGAAATAGAGTTAACATTATTATATATTCATTTTATAATATATTATATACTATTTATGAATCCTATTATTATAATTAAACATAAAATAAGCCTATATAATAACATAAAATCATTTTTCTCCCAAGACCAATTTCATCCTCTGGTTGTTCCTATATCAACATCCATATATTTTCTTACTAATATAAATTAATTTCAATGATTAAATTATTATTATGGGACTAGTGAAAAATAATTCTAAATGATCTTTATATCTATAAAATAGTGAACAATATTTATTTTCTTCCAAAAAATATTACTAAAACCGAAATTGTTAGAACAATTTATCCAAAAATTTTCATTAATCTCTTAGACCTTACAGAAACACCAAGAATGTAACATAATCTATTACTTAAGTATCATTAAATGAAACTATTTATTTAAAAACTATTAAATTCAAAAAATTATACCTTTTAGGCTACTACTATTAAGTTTACCCTTATCATAATTTAGTAGTGGGTTCAAAAACCACGACAGTCAATGATTCAACAAGGTTGTAACACGACATGCAAGTTTTACATATCCTCAAAACATATTAATATATTTATAATATTTTCCCATAAAATATTATGATTTTATTAAAATATTAAAAGGTAAATATAATCACATTTTAATAACAAGGGCTACTTTATGTTTTATTTTTTTCCATGAACGAAAATAATCATACTTTACTATTATCACCTTAACATCAATGATCATTTGACTATAATCAATATTAATACGTGTGATATAATTAAAATAATATGGGAAGCCATATATAAATAAATTATTTTTTTCTAAAACACAAGCTCAACCAATGGGTTTTATCTTCATAATTGTCTCAAAAAACATCATTAATCTTCATAAACTCTAATACAATAAATAAAAAAATGGGGAATTTTTGAAATTGATCATATGATAAATATAAATCCAATGGAGTCATAGAATATGAATTTTTCATATATGATAATGTTTATAAATTAGATAACAATTTTACCTTAATGGGCATAATGACTTTGATATAATACTCAACACACAACAACGGGTTTCTCTGAAATCTTACATTGCAAACAAGACTTATTATTAGAAAAAAAATTACATTATTTATATTATTATTTTATAGGGTAGTTAATTCCTAGATGATTTATTATTTGGAATGAACACCACTAACTATACTATTTTTAAACATGTTTTTTAATGTTTTTTAATTCATAAAATAAATTTTAGAGGCTTAAATCGAGAATGAATTCAATTTTAATCATAAAATACACTAATATTTTTGAAATTAATTCTTACAACATTTTGTTGTAATAAACTTTTTTAAATCATTTTCCCACCTTTTATTTGTTTTATTTGACTAAATTAACTTTTTATTTGGATTAAATACATCAAAATTTACATCTGATGAAATTTTGGGATTTTTCTGATAAAATTCATATTTTAATGATTAAAAAAAATACTACATTTAAATTAAAAATGACATTTTCATCAAATTTATTTGTATTGATATATTATCATTTTAATTGGTTTAAAAATATAATTGGATTATATTTTTATCATTTAATAAAATTTTGGTCATTTGATGTAATTTCATATTGAATTTTTATATAAACACCTATAATTCATTAGGTGGGTTTTACTATTAAAAAACTCATTTACTCGTTTTATCAATATGAATTATTTTTAAATTAATTAATGAACTATTTAGGTTTTGAATCAATAGAAATGTATTACATATCTGGAATCATACCGACCAAATTATGTAAATATTACCCTTTTATTTTTGTACTTGATGAATAGTATCTTTAGTAATTAAATTTATTTATCATGGTTTAAGGGTAAATGAGGTAGATAAAGGAAACAAATACAATATTAATATAAAATTAAAATATATATATATCATAAATATATTGGATAAGATATATCTAACGATGAAAACCTTTGGGATGAAAAATTTTCCTTTGGAAACCACTTGGGTGTGATTATGACACTTATAACATCTAATTTTAAGTAAAGGAAAATACGTTATAAACATATATCTTCTTTTAAAAAAAGTTTTAATATGGACTTATATAAGTGAAATCTTCTACTATAAATAGTAATTAGAAATATATAATGATTTCATAAGACATGGTATTTTAATTATAATTTTTAAAAATTAAATAAATAATATATTTATTGAACAGTGTTAATGGAATAATAGACTTCATAAAAAAGAAATCAAATAAATGATTTTATAAATATTAAAATAAATATTATTAGACATAATTTATGTCATAAACAAGTTTTATAAATTATTATGACATATTATAAAACTATTAATTTTTTTTGAGTTTTTCTCTCAGTTTATATTTTATATAAATTCAATAAAAATTATATTGAATAAAATGACATAATAAAATTTTTATAAAAATAGTTATTTATTCAATTATTTAAAAATTATTAATATCATCTAAAATGAAAAGGCGAATTTTTTTAATGTATAAAATTCCATTAAGTGTAAAAATTTTGGAAATTTTACCCACATATGTATAATTTAGATCTATTCAGTAAATAAATTTGTGTTACCACAATTTTAATTAAAAGAGAACAAGTATGGGTAACCCAAAATGATAAGGTTTAAAATAAAATTTATACGTGTCTAATAATTATTTGAGGAGATAATTTAGAACTATATACATCTTATCTTAAAATTATTTCATGTCAGTTCTTTTTTAATTAAAAAAATAATTTATATTAGATTAATAGTTTAAAAATTTCTAAGGGTGACCCTTCAATCTCCTATAAAATGTTACCTTCTGTTATCTAATACTCAAACATCAAGAACCCTTTGGTTCACCCAATACCTACCAATAATCTTCCTAGAATCCTTCCACTAATCCCATGAGCCTTTTTAGTGCATTATTCCACCCACGGAGGGATTTTGGAATAAAAAAATGACATTACCCCATTAAGAAGTAACACCTTCCCTCATGATTTTTAGATTCATATCCATTCTCCACTCCCTATACTATTCATATTCATTTATTAATAATAATAAGTAATAAAAATATACTAGGTTTTTTTCAATGTTTTCGATATATACATACAAACACCTCCATTCAATGTGTAATGAAAATATATATTCGGTGTATGGAGTACTACTACCTAACGAAATGGTTATTTTTCAACTTTCCCCTACAACATCTCATGGAGGCTATTATAATGGACATTACATTTATATATGATTTATAATGGAAAATACTTTTTTAATTTATATTTATATATGTGTGTGTGTGTGTGTATTCTCAATGAATCTGTAATATTTATTTGGAACATAACATTATTCTTTCCATGTTACGTGAATACAATAATTTCCTTTGAGGATATATGGACTACAAGACCCTCAACGAGATATGAATCATTCCATCTATACAATGAATGTATAAAGGAAGGTCTAATTAATATTATGTTAAATAAATAAAATAGATATAACAAAAATATTATAATATACATTTATATCATTAAATTATTATTCATTTAATATGTCAATGAAAAAGAAGTAGTGTTCTTGTGCACGTATGGTTTATCGTCTCCATTAATGGTGCATTTAATTTCATACATAAAAATATGAAGAAAATTATAAATACATATCTAGTAAACATATATGATATTTATTTCATGAATACTAGTATGTAGATAGTAGACTTTGGACCTCTTGGACAATTTACAATCAAATCATGTCCATTTGAGACTCAAGTACCGAATATCACAAAAACATATAATATTAACCTAAATAATTATGTAATTTTTATTACATGGAAATAAGTGATATAAAATGAATAATAATGATGCGAATAGTTCTCATGAAAGTATAAATTAACCTATGTTTATAATTTAAGAACACAACTATTGTATGTTACATATTAGACTGAAGGTAATAGAAATCATAACTTCATTTAATTTCATTGAGATAAATATCCATTCCAATGGTTTTGTTTTTCAAAATATATGTGTTAATGAACAATGAAATTTTAAACTAGATATCCATTTCCATTGGGTTTATTTATGTTTGTAACATATAATTTATTCACTGACTTATTCTTAATCAAATGATACGATCATGATAAGGGAATTCGTCTCAATCTTCATTAATTGAGTGATATCATGATGCTTTCATAATTATTATCCTATAAGGTGTATACACACCATTTTGTCACATTATATGATTAATTAGTATATTATCATGATATTAAAAGTTTTATTTAATGGATTTCTGTAATGATTTTTATTCATGTGTTTCCCTAGTGGTAAGGGACTCTATCTAAAACTTCATTTTAAATGTTATAATGTTTTATTATTCTAAAACCTACTATTTCATGTACATGATTTTGAAATGGTTTTAATGAATTTTTATATTTGGAAATTAATTTATAAAATTTTAATTTATATCATATTATTTAGAGTTGAACGAGACACTTTGATTCAAAATTCTCTTTATTAGTTTCTTTAAATGGTTTTGGAAATGGATTTATTTTTTTAAAATCATGAAGACATTCCATGTGATATAAAACTTCTATTTGTTAAATATTGATAATTGTAATATTTTATGTGTTATTATTATATAATGCACTTTGACATTTGACGAGTGGTAAGGTGATAAACTAATGTTGGGTAGTAACGTGATAAGACAATGATGGGTTTGTTTGTGATAAACCAATGAAATATGGTTACATTATAACCTCCAATACAATGGATATGGAAGTTGTCCTTAAGGATATTCCATTTAGTTATATTTATGTAAATCTACTATATGGTTTTTCTATTTTATCATGTTATTCCCTAAGTTACATATATATGTTATGTGTGGTTTCTATTAGTTTAATGTAATATTTTTATTTCATAAAAGTTAAACCAATGATTTTATAATTAGTGAAGTGTTTTTACTACTTCTGAAAGGCGAAAAATATTAATTTATGATAAAGTAATCATGTTTTACATGTTTTTTCAATTCTAGTAGTTTTCCTTATTTTTGTATACCTTATTGATATATTTTATTGTCATCCAATGTTTAATTTTTTTTTCAAATGATTTAAAGGAAAATAAGATCATGGCTAGGATGAAGGAAATATTTTGTTTAAACATGAAATGAAAGCACAATTAATTTTAATTTGTTTTTTGTTTTATGGACGAAGTGGAAATTGTTGGATGTTTTCAAGTAATATTTATATGGGTTTTTATGTATGTGTTTTGGCCTAAATTTCTAGATCTCTATAGTTAAAATGTTCATTAGTGTGAAATAAATAAAAATAATTGTCTTAACACAAGATTATGTAAGGTTAAAGGATGGGGCCATATATTTGGAATCAGATAACTGTTTACATAACTTTAGAGGATATGGTGATATTTTTGAATTTGTTATAATCTTTTTATAACCACAATGGGTTACATAAAGGAAAGATTCATTGTAATTTTAGATAAATTGATTGAGTTTGAGATAACTTGAATAAATAAATCATACTGCTTGTCTACCTCATAAGATAGTATATGATTATTTTATTGATATTCTCACACTATCTTTTTTTGTTATACTAAATGGATAGAAGGAACCAAAGTTACAATGGATGTTTAGGGAAATGAGGTGGTTCTATGACTAAAAATCCAAATGAAATATGAGTTGTAATACGAACCCTTGTGGTTATTCTAAACCAAGTATAAAAAGTCAGGATTAGCCACTTGATACATTGTTATTTTTTTTTCTAATACAACATTTATTTGAGAAACGAATCCATATGGATGATTAGGTAATCCTGATAAAAAAGTGTCTGTATATTCAATGAAATATGTGTCAAATATGTGGAAATAAACACCATACAAAAGGTTTTAAATAGATGGATGATGATATAGATGTGAAAGTTAATGTCATAAATACATAATCTACTAAGGAAAACTAAATAGTTCGATTCACTCTATGAAAGGTAAAGAAGTTCAATATGATTTATTAGTAGAATGTTTCTAAAGAAGGAAGTGTTGTCATTTGGAAAATGGGTATCCTACGAAGAATGTTAAAGAATGGGATCATCAAGTCAATGACAATATATCTCTATCAATACCTAATTCAATTCAAATTGAATATTAGGAAACTGGATATGACCTATGAATGTTCTGTACTATTACTCATCTAATGATTTGACATTTCTGATTCATAGGGGATGATTGATATTTTTGTTTATAGGAAATAATTAGTAAGGGGTATTTTGGAAAATCATGCTTGCGATATCTTGAAAAATGCATAATTATTAAGAAGTATTTATATATTGGATTGAAGAGTTACAATATTTTTTAATATGATAAAATTTATAAATGTATTATTGTTCTATTGAAGATGGAATTACATTGGAATAATTTTCTAGTGTGTGTTATCCGAATGATTGTTTTGTGAAAATATTGTTTGATGAATGACTATCCTTTCTTTAATATACATAATTATAAATTAATGGATAACATTCATATTATTTTTTATTTTTTAGGCAATTCTGGGATATAAAATTTCGAAATTCAAAATGAAGGACACGAGATAATCATTGAGATTAAAATATTTTGTTATTAATTTTGAATATATTATCTCATATTGGGAAAAATATATGTATTACATTTTTTAGAAAAAATTAAAACCCTTAGGAAGGGATAAAACTCGTCATTTCAGTCATGGATTTGGGGATTGAACCCACGACTATTGTGCGATAAGGATTTTCACCTACCATGAGCCTAATAGATGTCTGTAGTTAATATGAATTTTTCTGTATAGTTTTACTAGTTTATGGAATAATATGAAGTTTATTTTTGGAACTGATGTTTTATTAATAGGATATATGTGGTATTTGAAAATTATTTGGGGATTAAGTGATAAATCTTATTTTGGATGACATTCACCACTTAGGTAACTTTATATGGTTAACATAAATATTATACTATGGGATTTTATCTAAGGATTAATTATTTAATTATATTATGGAATAATCTATTATTTTTAATGTGGAATTATGAAAATTAGATTATTTTTGGAAATTATTAACATGTAATGGATAATATTTGATTTGGTTAAGTACATTTCAGTATGAGACATTATGACTGATCGATTTTATATGGAGATACATTAGAAAATTTATCATGGATGAATATGTTATCAAAATATTCAATATTTTAGGTTTCAATCATATATGGATTATATTGAGTATTTTTATGGAAAATTATTTCTTGAATGGAGAATGATGAACATTAGGTATTACTGTTTAATTTTGATGATTAAAAGTAGTCATTCTCCTTATAAATAAATAACCCTTTTTGGCGGAATTATCAGATATCACACTAATAATTTTTATTGTTAATTTTTTATGATTGAATAAATGGAATGTTAATATTTTTTGGATAATGAGATTCTATAAAAGTTTATTCACCTTTTACACTCATCATTTAGAAAAAAATGTGAGTTTGTGGGGGAAATAATTAATGGATGGAACACTACTTGTCGATTAAGTATATTTTCATATGTTCTTAGTCTAGGTAGTAATAGAATTATTCATCTCAAAGAAAAGGATCTTGAAAAAAACAGTTATATGTTTTTCGTTGTCAATAGGCCTGTCCCCATCACATATTTATGGTATTTTGAGGAATAACGTTCCCTCACCAAGTTATTTATCACTTTCTATTAGTCTATGAGAGTTAGTTTTTCTTCCATAAACATGTTTTAATACATTAAACCTCATGTTAACAATATAATTATATTTCTTAATTTATATTCTTTGTTTTTATTGAGTTTTTTTTCATGTTTGTTTTTAATGATGTTACCGAACCCAATTTTAAAATTACGGGGACCCAATTTCCAAAAGGGGGAAGGAATTATAATACTAGCTAATTATAGAATAATAATGTTTCATATTTATTAATTTTAATGAATTATATATTGGTTTTAACTTAATTGGAACACTATCTCTGATAGCGTACTCAACATGTAATAATGGGTTTCTCAGAAAAAATATATTGCACACAAAACTATGATATACCGAAAAATAATACATTATAAATTTTATTAGTTTAAATGGTAGTTAATTCCAAGTCATTTTTTATGGGAATTATCATAACTAGCTATACTATGTTTATTCATGTTTAATAAATTTTTATACATTTATCATATAATTTTAGTGGCTTAAAATGAGAATGAATCCTATTATAAAAATAAAATATTATAATATTATTAAAAGGTCCTTTTAATACATTTTTATAGAGACCCTTTTTAAATAAATTTTCTTCCACTTTTATGTGTTATATTTGAAAAAATTGATGTCTTATAAAGAATCATGAGATAAAAAATTATTTTTGTTGAAATTTTGGTATTTTTCTGATAAAATTCCTTATTTAAGGAATAGTGAAAAGTAATTCATTTTATTTCAAAATAGTCTTTTCATATAATTTACTTTGATTATTATCTAATCCATTAAATTGGGTTCAAAGTGTAATTGGATTATGTTTTTATAAATTCACATTGAAATTTGATATAAACACATGTCAATCATTTGGTGGATTTTACTTTTAAAAAATGCGTTTTCTCATTTTAGAAACATGAATTAATTATAAATTTGTTCATGTATCTTCTATGTCTTGGATTTTTAAACACATATTCCAAATTTTGAACTATAGGGACCAAATTATTTAATTAGTTCCCTATTATTTTTTATATGATGAATTGTAACATTAGTAATTATTTTTAGTTACCACGGTTAAAGGGAAAATAAGGTAAATAATGGTAAACAAAAAATTAAGTAATATAAAACTATCATAAAATGTTTATTAATTATATTATATGATATATATCCAATTAATAAAACCATTGAGACGTTAATTTTTCATATGGAAGCCACTTGAGTTTGATTATGATAATTATAACTAGTAATTTAATATAACAGAAAATATGTTATAACCATATATATTTGAACTAAAATAGTTTTAATATTAGTTTATTTGATTTATCACTAAAAAATAAATGGTCATTAGAATAGTAAAAATGTTTCCTACATCATGGATGTTTATTTTTAATATATATTAATTAAAAAATTATATAAAATTATGAAACAATTATCATGGATGAAAAGTATTTTTAATGAAGGAAGCACATAAATGATATTATAAATAGTATTGTAAATAATATTTGAAATAAACAATTTCATTAAATATTTTTATAGGTGAGTATGAAATTTTATAATATATATATGTTTTTGGTTTGAAGTTATCTCTTTTGATGAATTTATATAAATTCTATAAATTTAATAGATTAAAAATCGACATAATAGATCTTTTCAAAAAATAGATAATTATAAAATTATTTAAAATCACTAAAAATATTTAAATATCAATAAGTTTATTTGTTTTTGTTTAAAATTCATTAAGAGTCCAATTATGTGAAATTTACCCCATATAATTTTAATTAACATCATCATTTTAATTAAAATATTCTTACCAAAATAAAAAATAAAATAGAACAATAAAGTGTTATCCAAAAAGATAAGCTTTAAAATAAGATCAATACATGTCTAAATAATATTGGAAGAGTTTATTTCAAACAATAATCATATTACCTTCTACAAAACTCAATTAGGATCTGTTTAAATTTAAAAATAAATATATATTAATTTAATACATTATGAATTTCCAAATGTTCCACTTCCATCTCCTATATACATTACCATATATTCTCTAATACTAAAACATTAATTACCCTTTGGTTTGGTGAATACCATACCAATATATTCCCAGAATCCATTGAATATTAATAGAAGTATATATTGGGGATGAAATCCTCCGTAGGAAGCCATTTTGAATAATCTAAAAATAGTTACCTAATTAAGAGGTAACACCTTCTGTTTTCTTTTATAGTTTCATTTCCATTATCCACTCTCTATACACATCTTATTCTATGATTAACTAACTAAAATTGTATCCTCAAAATACTAAGATGCAATTTTACTATGGGGATTATCTAAAAATAAAAATTCCCCCATTTAATGGTTAATAAAAAAGAATGTTTCTATTTAAGACCAACTACTACCTCATGAAACAATGATTGTTCATTTTTTCCCCACAACCTCTCATAGAGGCCATTATAATGGAAACTATTTTTAATGATGATAAATAGTGGAAAATATTTTATTATATAATATATATATTATATATAATATTAATATTGTTTCAATTATTTTTTAATTATTATTTATAACATACCTTTATAATTTCCATGTTGTGTAAATACGAATATTAATTTGATTAAGTGTGCAGTACCACACCCTCAATGCAATATGACACATTCCCTCAATACATAGAATGTATAAAAAATTGTTTTATTAAACATATGATAGATAAATTACATTAATATAATATTGGTATTATATATATATATACAATATTGTTATTTAATTATTATTCTTTTAATTTGAAAAATAAATGAAAGTAGTGTTCATGCATACACATTCCCTATTGTCTCGTGGAATGGTGCATTTTAATTCATATATCTATATATTATGGTTTTTTTAATACATATATATATTGGATTTATTTGATAGTTAAATTATGAATACTGTTTGAGAGATGATGGTGTTTGGACAACATGGACAATTTAGAATCAAAAAAAGTTCATTATCAACTCAATTTCTGAATATCAACAAAATGTCTGATATAAACTTAAATAATTACGTCATTTTTTAACATGCGAATAAGTGATATAAAATTAATAATAAACATGTAAAATTTCCCCAATAAATTACAAATTAACACATATATGTTATTCATGATCATAATGATTGTACGTGATGATTCAAACTCAAGGTAATGGAAATCTTAAATCAATTTCCATTCAATGATTTAAATATCTATGTCACTAGTTTTTTTCAATGAATATTTTGGAAAGTCCTCTGAATTTTTAAGCAAGAGTAACCCTTAATATTGAGTTTATTTATATTTTTCACACATTATTAGGTAATTGATTTTTCCTTAATCTAATAATATGATCATGGTTACTCACTTAATATCAATCTCCTTTTATTGAGGTATATCTTGACGTTTTTCAACTTCATTACCCAATAATGTGTGTATACAACCTATTTGACATTTTATATTATGAATTAGAATATTATCATGATATTTATTTTTTTATTTAATGTTATTACTTAATTATTTTTATTCAAGTGTTTCTCTAGGAGTAAGATAACCGTTAAATAAAACAACGTTTTATATTTTTTAACAATTTTTTTCCCAAAACATTATATTTCACGTCTATGTTTTCAAAACGGTTTTCATGAATTCAATTATCTATAAATAAATATTTAAAAATGTAAATTTATTTCAAATTATTCAATGTGGTATGAGACACTTTGATTCAAAACCCTATTTATTAATTTTTTTAAACGGTATTGGAAATTGATTAAATATTTCAATTTATTGAAATTATTTCTTGGAATTGGAAATTTTATTACTGAAATGTTGGAAATTGAAAAATTTTATGTGTTATGATTTTATAATTGTATATAAGCATTTTATTGGGGGTTACATGATAAACTGGTGACTGTTGTTTATGTGACAAACCAAAGATGGATGGTTACATTATAAACAAAGGATGGGTGGTTATGATATACCTATAATGAATTGGGTATGAAAGTCGGTAATATGGTTATTCCATTGAGTGATATTTTTGGAAGTCGAACCTATAGTTATTGTATTGAATTTTTTGTGTGTCCTATATTATCATTATATGTTATATTTGATTTTTATGGGTTTAAGGTGGTCTTTTCATTAAAAAATGACAAGAAATGTTTTTATATTCAGGGAAGTGTATTTACTACCTCATAAAGGTAAATTATATTACATTATGATAATATATTCATATGTTACATTTTTTTATGAAACTAAAAGTGTTTATTATTTTTATATCCCTTAATGTGGTTATTTATCTTTATCCAGTGTTTGAAATGTTTTTCACATGATTTAATGGACAATATATTCAAGGATGGGGTCATGGAAATGTTTTTACTAAACATGAAAAGAACCCACATTTAATTTTAAATTTTTTTGTTATATAGAGGAAACGGGTACTGTTGGTTATTTCCACATTGTATTTTTAATTTTTTATGTATGTTTTAGGGCCTAATTATCTAGAATTCTAAAACTAAAAGGATACTCCTTATAAATTAAATTTAAAATTATCACTTAAGTCAAGATTAATTAATGTGTAAGGATGGAGCTTTATAATAAAACATAAACTCTTCAACCCATGATGGTATCCATTAAAACTATAATAATAATAAAAATTAAAATATATTATTTAATAAATAAAAAAATCTTAATCTATTTAATTATTCATACAACAAAATTAATTTAGTAATGGAATTTTATGAAATATTTCATGACTTCAAATATACCGGAAATTTAATCATTCCACATTAGCTTTAATAATTTCATTAGATTGACAATTATCCAATACCTAAATATGATTAATATTCCTTTCATTATTGGGGTAGTCCTTGGATTACTTCCCTATATATAAAGATGAAACAAGGAACTTTAAAAAAAATTCCTTGTCCTTGAATTCATGTGGATGATGACCTTTCTCTCCAAACATGATGACTCTTACAATGAATTATTATATATGATGGGGATTATTTAGTGATTAATTCTCTAATAAGTTTTGGGAACTGGGTGTTAAGTCTCGCTCCAATATTGTATGATAATATAATCTCATGTTTAAAACACATATCATTATAATGTAATGGTTTACATAAAAAATATTCTATTTGTTCATGTTATTATATAATCTATGTTGTTGGATTTTTAAATTTTAGGAATTCATGTTTAGTTTTATTTTCATATTATACCCAGAAGACTAGTTTTTTTACTATTATTTCGTAATATAATTCTATTCAAGTCTCATTGATGATCAATGAATTTTTGTTATTTTAACTTTTAATATCATGATTTTTTATCCGATATATATCCAATTATAATTTCCTCCCTCATGATTTTTATCAAACCATTATCACTGGTTGATATATGACTCATCATGATATTTCGAGATAAACGCCTTTTTGTGTTTCCATTTCCCGGGTTATGAGGAATATTATGTTATATAATAAGAATTTTTTAGGGGATATATTAAAATGTTTATGGGGAAATGTTCATATTTGTTGTAAAGTAATTTTTATTATATATAAAATCTACAAAACAGTAATCCTTTAGAAAATTGTTCTATGAGACTACTTGTGTGATGTATGATTTAAATAATGATATTAATTTATTGTTTATATGTTGTTTATATTGTGTCACATCATTTCAAGTGGTTTAACAATAATTCTTAGCATGGAATAAGAAATTATGGGGACAGTAGAAAAAACCAAACATGATTTAATGGAATATGTATTGTTATATTATATTATAATTTAAAAAATATATAAAACTAAAAGGTAATGGGCTATACAATGTTTTAGGTAGTTCTTCTTGATTTCATAATACTCTTTATGGATTAGTATGAGTACTGAAAATTCAGATCAATTTTTAAGATGAAAATAAAATTTTTATATAACTGGGTCCCGTTTTAAAGATTCATGAAAATTATACATGATAAACGAGAAGAGTTTAAATAGATTTACAAATTACTATGATTCTATGTGATGTTATCATAATGGTTTTTTATACCACCATGTGATTATATTTATAATCATGATAAATGTTCAAAATATAAAAAAATCCTTTTTAGGAATTATTTTGTGGTATATTGATGATATTAATTATATTTTGAGTGATGTTTTAATGGGTTGAGAAATATATAACCCATGAAGCTAACATTTATGAATATTTTGAATGAATTTTATTACATTGTTGGTATGAATAATGGATATTATGAGTTAATCTATGTTTTTTTAAAAATAAATAATGATAAAGATATTAATGTTATTTTTTATGTAGGGATATATATTTATTTGATTAACTATGTTGAACCTTGGGTTTTATTATGGAAATTGTTATTTTAAATTTATTATTACATAAACTGAATATTTGTTAGTTTTGGTTATTGTCAATCAAATTTCTAAAAAACATCATTTGTTAAATACTTTTATTATTGTATTTTAATAATTTTATAGATTCTGTGATATGTTAAATGTTTATACATAGGTATATAAATGAGTTGGCATAGATTCTCTTCCCTTGTAATATTTTATTCGATAGTGGTCAACACTTATTAAAAAATACTATTAGGGATCCCATTGAGATGATATTTAGAAAATTTATTAATTATAATATCAAATATTTATAGTCAGTATAACTAATTAATACCTTATAAATTGTAAATCATATCATTTTAATGTAGTTATTGATGATTTAATATATTTTTTCTCTCTTATCTGTTTAGGACTATGTGTTCATGAACTCTCTCATTATGACATTCATCATAAGTCCTCTTAATTATTTTTATTTTTATTTTTATTTATGTGTTTATATTCTATCATCCCAAAATTTTTATTCAACTTATTGAAATATTTATTTGTTCATTCTGATGACCATCATATTTCCATATACATATTTTCAAAAGGATAATTTGTTAAACCTTTTTACAAAACTAATTATCAAAAGTGGATTACTTTTTAATCAACCAATGAATTGACAAGATTGAGGAAAAATTATAAAGGAAAATTATATTTTAGTATTTCGATGAATTTTATTCCATGAAATTTTTAATTAATATACTTTATATAATGTATTGTACACTCGACACTGTGCATTAATGATCATGAAATATTATTATTTAGATATGATCATCATAAGCATGTAATTGAATTAAAATGACTATATAGGGTTTTATATAAAAGGTTAAAAATAATTAAAAAATAATTTTTTTTAATTCATAGGAAATAAAAAATGAATTCATAGAGAATTTATTTAATGATTAAAAATATGATTTCATATAAATTTGTTTCAATGATATTTTTGAGTGAATATTATTATTAATTTACACAATATTTAGAAATCATATTTATTAAAAATACCCTCATTTAATAACAGAGTATATCAATATTTGATAAAAGGAATTTTTTTAATTTTACTAAAACGGTTTATTATTTAGTGAATAATTATAACAAAAGTTTATTGGGAACTATATTTTATTTTCATAAATTTTCATAGTAAAATTTTGGTTTTACATTGTTTTCAAATTTAATTTTTTTTATTATTAAACATTACCCAATTAATATTAATGAAATCATCAATATTCATGAATTTTATAAAAAAATTAATTTTTACCTAAAATTAACTGTGTATAAATAATTTTTTCATTATGATTTCAAGGATTATTTTAAATGAAATATATGCCACATATATGAATTTAATATGATGAAATGGAATCAATATTCCAATCATGTGGTCTAAATTTGATAATTATTGGCCTTTTCTCATTTATTATTATTAAGTGTAACTTTGTTAAAAGATTACTCACTAATGTAAGAAAAAATTGGTAAATCAAGATTAACATTATGGGATATGAAGTCAAAATCGACCTTAAAAATGCATTTATTTTATAGTATGAGTATTTTTGTACCATAAATAACAAAAAATTGAAAATTTGTGAACATTTATTCCTTATTTCTTCTAATAACAACATTATTATTATTTTATGTAAATAATAAATACATATTGTCAGTCTCTTTATTTAAATGTATTTAATATTTTCTTATATAGGTAAAAAGGGTTAATGTTCAATTACAAATGGTTATTTGAAATATGAAATAATTTTCTAATTGCAAGTTATCTTTAATTTTATTTCTATGAATAAATTACATAAATTCTTACGCAACACCAACATAATGCCTTTTCAAGTAATATATATATATACATGGAATGATCATAAAAACATTAAATGTAATAATAATTGGATGAATTATATTGTGGAATTAATTATTTTCTAAATATATCATATTAATGTTTTGTGAAATTTTTATATTCTAATTACATTACTATCTTGATGTCTTTGACATAAAAATAAGGGAACAGTACATATAATGAAAATAATGATTTCAAATATTAAATATGAATTTATTAAATGATTAAAAATTAATAAAAAAATATTTTGGATATTTTAATGGAATATTGTTTAGAATAACAAAAAATGTAAACAAATTATTCTCTTATATGTTTTTTATATTTCAGGACACTAAAATAATAAAAACCCCAAATATCATGATAATCATTAAAAGGGTTAATTAGGGGTGAATACTATGAGATAAGGGTATCAACATCACCAAAACATGTAAAAAAGTTTTTGGATAAGAGGATTTACAATATCACAAATATTTTCTTCTCCAAATATAAGTTAGAATCCTCTTAAAGATGAGAAATATTTTTTATATATTTAATACTACATGTAATTAAATGGGTGACCATACAATAAAATATAAAAGGGAACACAACCTCCTTTATTATTCAAATTTTAATAATCAATTAGATATAAATTTATCTAACAAAATTACATCCTAACAGTCCTCTAAATGTCATTAAGGTCCTGGTCTCTCTAAAACGACATCATATAAGTCTTAGTGTGTGTGTGTTAAATTTTTCCATAAAAATGGGGTGATTTATTATAAATAAATTTCAAAAATTTAATTTTTTATTCTATAGAAAACTATATTCTAACAATTATAAATGTATGAAATCATAATATTCCATATATTTATATTTATTAAATTTTTGGTTCCACCTTTATTCATTTCATTTTCCATCATATGGGGAATGAATACTTTTTTGGTTTATATTTGTGGACTACAACCACTATATGGGGATGTGTATTTTATTTCATCAATAACATTAATGTTTCGATACATTAATGGATTAAATTAATATAAATTTTTGATCTAAATAATTATTATTCTATAAATATAAAATATTTCACACCTTCATACCCTTACACAAATTAAAAAATTATAATATCGTTGAAGCACATGTGTGGTCATTCACCTCCACAAATATATGTGATAATTTTATAATGCCAACCATTCATGGATGATTATATAATTTCATTTTGTAAATATTTTTTATAATTTTACATTATTGTTTTTGTGGTTCTTATTGAACATTTATTACTTTAACACGTTAAACCTACCAACTGAATTTTTTATTTATGAATGGATATACCTCAAAAAAAATTATTTGGAATTAACTATTTGAGTAATTAAATATGTAGTTTAAATTTATGAAATAAATGTTTTAATGATAGGGTAATATATAATGAAATTACACTAAAAAATTAAAAAAATAAATATATTTTTATATTATCGATGATAAAGGGAATCCATAGCTTGTTGGGACTCATGGTAGGTGGTTTCATAGCTCTATTTCAATTACTTGGGTAATAAAAACTCATCACATAAATTTTTATTCAATTATTATATATGAATTTTGGTATAATTTTTTATGAATTGAAACTTATTTTATATGGATTAATATATATGATAGTAATCACCTTGTTGATTAATTCTATTATATAGTGTATGATCATCCAAACATATTTCATTATCTAAATCTCATTTTCTTGAGACATAATTTATGTCATGCAAGATAATTTAATTACCTAAATCATTTCTCCTTAAATTTTAGATGGTCTCGACTAGTATTAAAGTCATAGGGTTTGATTGTGGGGAGACTATTCATTATTATTAGTGTGTAACATAACTGTTGTAGTTATACAATAAAAAGATGATGTACTAATAAAATTAGACATTAGACAACATCCAAGGAATGTTATATATAGTATTACCACAAGGAATCTTATATACGGATGATATTTTATATATCTAAAAATAATACAAAACATGTATCCATGGATGGTGTGACATACATATATAAATTTACATTAATGTTCAAAAACTACCCATGATAGAATCACAATCCTTATCTTGGTCCAATACTCAACTACTCACTAGTAGATATCATATATATGTATCAGGGTGCCTTCCCTTATCAATAATTATAGTCAAATAATATTACATTGTACCAAATGCTTCCCTAGTAGTGTGTGAGATAAAATACCATCACTCCACCACCATCAATGTATAATTTCATTCAGTAATTGAATATATAATAATAACAATTTGTGGGAAGTAATATAATAATTAAAGAAATATTATAAATTATGAAACCCATTAATATATGTGTTCTCATGGAAACACATTATCCACTTCCTACTTTAACAATAGATATATGACTTTGAAATAATTTGTCATCCCTTTATCATTTTATAATCATGTTCAATTAATTATATAATTCCCATTTTTTATTATGTTTAAATATATGTAACATAGCCCAACCTCTCCAATAAAGAATGTGATTGTGAAATTCCAAACAAATATGTCTATTAGTTATAATTCTCTGAAAAAAAATAATGCTTGTTAATTCAATTGGAAGACACATAATAAAAGATTTTAATGATTAAAAAATTAACCACATGATCTCTTCATTTGAATTCCTTTTTTTCTAGGTTTATCTTGGGGAAAATCGTGAATCCAACACCTTACAAGACTATCTATATAGATCATCATAAAAACCACAAAATTTTTGTAGGTGTGTAATAGGATCATCATCATTGATTCTATCTTGGGTGGCACACTATGGAATCCATTGTCTCGCTCCGGGAATATTATTCATCTCCCCACTCATTCCATCTGTGTAATTCCATAAGTATTCAATGTATTACTCAAGAATATGTTGAATGAACCCTCTCATTTCATCCATTTCAATCTACTATGGAGTCTATGTTTCACTTACGAATAAGCAAGTAATTATCCATATGAGTCTTTCCAAGGAATTTGTATACGAACCCTTTTCTCATCCATGTAAAATATGAATCCAATCTTGATAATATAGTTATTTTATTGTTAAACATAGAGTTCATTTCAGTTTGACATCACCAAAAATGATGACTCAAGGTATGTTCTAGGTTTAGAAGGCTTGGAATTTTAATTTTCTCATCTAGGAATATCAATTTAAAAGTAAAACAAGTATAATCATGAAATTAAATTTTGATATCCATGGTCGATGGTCATATAAATCTTTTTTTAATTAATTAAATGTATCATTAAAATTCATCATTTAACATCCCATATCAAGGGGTAAAAGTAATTATTTTAAATGTTATCAATTCCTATGAAACAATGTTTTACCTTTAAATTATCCACCTCACCTAATGAGTGATTCAAAATAAAGGTTCATATCATTTAATCGTTATCAAAATTATCATTAATTACATTTTATAATCCAATACATTTTTATCATGAATTATTTTCCTTTTCAAGTGTATCACTCGAAAAAATGTGTGCACGAAAAAATTAAATAAATATATATAAACATATATAATATTAGGGAAAACAATGATACCACATATCATATCTCATTTGTGGAGATCTCATCAAGTATCCACTTCTAATTCAACATAGATTGTGAGAAAATTATTTATGGATGATGAAAATGGATATAGGGTGTATTATCTTGAACCTATATAGAGTAGCTGATACTAAGAAAAAAATAACAACTAAATAGGAATTGATTACTCACCAATGAAGATCCAACAAGAATAATGATGCTTGATTATAAAATTAGAAAGATGAGTGGGATCCAAATTGATTATTTTTCTTAATAAGTAGCTTCCAACATAATGTTTTTGTCCAGAGAGGATAAATAATAGGATAATTAGGAATTTAAATGAATTTATCACAAAATTAGACATTTAATTCTATTTTACTAGGATACACTATTTTGAAGCATGATAGGATAGATCGTGCGCCAACTGCATACACTCTATTGTACAAAGGGGGCACCCAAATGGTCAATTTTCACGACTTGACTAACCATGTGTAAACCGTGAAAAAACATCTTTTAAAAACTTTAGGTGACCCCAAATTGGTGTTAACATACTTCTCCATGGGTTCCCCAAATATTTTGACCTATATCTCACCTTTGTCTAGCATTCCATGGTATTTATTAAATGTGTGGCCTACCATACTACATTTCAAGTAGCCATGTAGCATACATGACTTTTTCAAAATATTAGGCTTCTGGATTCGAACACACCCCATACACCCTCGACACCTCCATTCTCTTAATTTTAATTCACATTATGATATAAATAATAATATGAATAAAAATGTTATGGAATGTAAATTATTCAATACCACTGGAAAGAAAAAGATTCTAACAAACATCCCCCTTAAAGAAATTCATCCCTGAGTTTCCGTTCCCTGGATGGTGAATCATAATCTGAGAAAAAATTTAATAATGATTATAATACATCATCCTCCCACTCATAGGTCTCATTCAATATATATTCGTTCTACCATTACACCCATACTAGTTGATCTGACCATCCTTGGAGAACATTTTTTTATGATCTACAATAAGAACAAGATGATCCTTAAAGGGCTCATAAAAATGTAACTCATTATTTTTTGGAAGAATATAATGTGACGTGTTAAATGATATTGACATTGATGAGGAAGATGTAAGACTTTATACATAGCTTGTGTCCTGACCCATCCCCCGCGGCCCATGCTGTGACTAACCCCAAGCCCGCCTTCCATAGGCTAGGGGCCAGAGACTAGCACCAAAGGTGTATTCCCTAAAACTATGAAGGAATTTCCTTTATAAACTATAATCACATGAAACCAAGCACACAAAAATACATGAAAGCAAGTAAAATGTATAACCAAAAGTGTGTTGACAATAAAAGGTGCCGGAATACAAGACCAATAGTGAAGGTACTAGTACAACTGGAATACATTATAATTGATGAAAGAGAAAAGATAGCTACTGGATCGTCCTCCGAGGTTCCAAACAGAAGGGTAGGTACATATCTCCTCCACAAAACTCAATGTCGACCCATTTCTTCTACGTACCGTCAAGCTGTATGGTTCACATCCGAGCAGTGTCCAGTCCTAGTACTCTCAGCCTTAGTTAGTTCTGTCTGTCGTCTGCATCCAACACAACAAGGTGCGGGGTTATCCCGTGTAGGGGTGAGTATAATCATACATATTAGGGATGCTGATACACTCATGGTCTCACAAAAATCCACCAAAGGTCAATAACACAGAGAGAAAACAACTGATAACCCTACTTAGGTATATGCCCATACATATACCTAAGTTATCAAGTAACCACATCTCAATCATGATGAAAACACAAAGGTACTGGATCAGCTCACAACAAGATTTATTCTAGGGGTAGTAACAAGTTACATCCCTAGTAATATCTTTGAACACCTCTTCTGCTAGAGAACCGCTCCTCTATCGAGTATAGTGGTCCATCCGCATCACACAGAGGTGTTTCCCACTAACCTTGGACTGCTAAGGTACTCTCCAATCAAGTTCCATGGGTCTACCGCATCACACCGAGGCGCTCCCCACCATCGGTCTGATTCGTCACACAGAGGAACTCCCCCCTTTGACTTGCTGAGGTACTCCTTCTGTCGCGTAATGTCGGCCTGCCGCGTCACAAAGAGGCACTCCCCACTATGGCATGCTAAGGTACTCCTCCTGTCATGTAACGGGGGTCTGCCGTGTCACATAGAGGCACTCCCCACCATGGGTCTGTCACGTCACATAGATTCACTCCCCACTGGGCCTTTCAAGTCACTCCGAGTCGAACATGTCAGCAGTCATGACGTCTCATCCAACAATTGGGTTCTCATACTATGCTCGCTCGTCTCTGAGAGGATCTTCTCCACAAGCTACTGGATGATACTCCCACAGTCACGAAGTCACACGAGGAAGTATCTCAATGGTCTGGCATGTCATTGGGGTCTCAACGCAATAGATAGTGTGTCAATCGGATGTCTGGTCTATGAGTTATTGGTCTTTTAGTTCCTGGGGCCCAGTTGGATTCATGCTCGATCCAAACTGACTGTTCCCCATATTAATACAAAACATCAGTGGGGTATACTCAAAGTGACTGTATGACTCCAATATTTACAATTCCACTGACAGATCATCAAACGGTCATCTGGTGCCCATGTTATCGCCAAAAGAATGTAAATAAGTAGTAGTGGGCCTGGGTCCAATCTGACCCAGCCTGGGCCGACACGATTCGGGTCGACCCGGAAAAACCCGCTGGGTTCGGCGCATCCCATTCGGTCCTAACTGTTCCGTTCTAGGATTCCCGTCCTGCAAGGGCCAGGCCTCACCCATGAGGGCCGCGAGGGTGCTGCGAAGGCAGCTTGGCCAAGGGGTGTCATGAGGGTGCATGGCGGCTTGGCATGTCCCGGGGCGGCTTGACCAAGGATGCAGCGAGACTGTAGGGCAGTAGTCCATTTGTGGGCTGGTGGTCCGGCTGCGGGGTGGTGGTCCGGCCGCGGGGAAATGGTTCGGTCATGGGACGGCGGTCCGGCCGCGGGGTGGCTATCCAGCCGTAGGGTGGCAGTCCGGCCGTGAGGAGGCGGTCCGTCCGTGGGGCGGCGACCGACCATGGGGATGTGGTCACGTGGGGGGGGGGGGGGGACTGGCCGCTGGGTGGAAAACCGGTAGAAGGATGATGCCTCGATCACGGGGCAGTGGTCTGGCCATAGGGCGGTGCAACGACCAAGGGGTGGTGTGGAGACGCAGACGATGGCGGTAGTCGCAGATGGCACGTAGGCCACAGGGCGACAATGGTGGCCGCGAGGTGGTGTCGTTGCGCCAACGCCTTCGTTGCAGCCAATGGTGGTTCCAACCCCCGTTCTCATTCCCCATAGTGCATGGTTGCTATCCTCCACCATCTTTAATAACACCATAATTCAACACATGAATTATGGAGAGGACGGGCCATGTTAGATTGGCCCACACTCTACGCATTAGAGTGGTAGAAAGCAACTATTATACATGAATTCCAATAATATTCCAAACTGGTAAAGGCAATAATTTAATCACACTCCATTAGAGCTCCGACAATTAACCATTCCCAATCCCTATAGAGAAAAACATTCACGGATCAATCTAAAATAGAGAGTTGATCTATGTTCGTTGTTTTAGAAGAGAAGAACACGAGAATATAAAAATCACTCATAATAAACCCCTACCGCATTCGCTTGATGATGTCGGCGAGGTTGCAAGGAAGAAGACATATCATTGGGAAATGATGTATGTCGGTGTCGTCGGAGTTTTCCTCGATTTTCGGTTCGTGCATCGTTGGAGATCCTTCGACAAATTTTAGAGAATAATTCATCGTAGCAGAGGGATTCTTCTTTGGAGACTGTTTCTCCCAAATCTCATTCCAACCAATTCCTCAAAAATGAATAGGTAGCCCCCAAAATAATTTATAATGATATCTATTATTTAGTTTGTTGGATTAAAATTCAAATTGGCTAAATTAATGTGGTTCCATGGCATAATTAATGTGGAGGATGCTCAATAGGATCCTCCACATTTAAGAGGACGTTGAGTGGTTATCCCTCATTAAGAGGGCAGTTTAAGATGTTTTGGCCTTTGGTGGTCCACACCACCATAATCTATCATGGGAGGTTACGGTTTGGTGCTCCCCTCTACTCAACTACAACATGTAGTTGTTACAACAATTGAAATAAAATATCTGATTATTTTTGTTTATTATTTCCATGATAAAAATGAAAAAAAACTAACGTTCACCCTCAACTAACATTGAGGTGAAAGTCTCCTTAAGAGAATATCGACACTACGAGATCAACAGTGCCCTTGGATTTCAATTCTGAGCACTATTTCAAAAGTTATAGAAACCCACTTGTACGTTTATAGAACGTACCTGAAGAAAAGTTCAGAAATTGATTTTTGGCACTGCAGGCCTCGGAATCATGCACCGTCAATTTTATCTGACTCGGAAAATTCCAATATATTTAAAAAAAATATGGAAATTTCGGGTCTTTAAATTCTCTCCACCTCAAGGTTCTACGTCCCCGTAAGCCACAACTCAAAACTAGGTATACATGTAGGGGTACTTAGAACGCATCTGAGCCTCCCTATCCCATGTTCTCTTCTATTGATTCTTGTACTGCCAAAGAACGTGCACCATAGGTATCGACCACCCACTAAGGACCCACTCCTTTCGATCAAAAATAACAACTGGAACCTCTGTAAAAGTCTCCCCCTCATCACCGTCCATCTCTCCATGGTCGATGATCTGAGAAGGGTCATGTACGTATCTTTTAAGCTGGGATACGTGGAAAGAGTCGTTCACCCAGTGCAACTGATTTAAAGAGAAAAGCCATAATCCACCTCACCAAGTCTAGTGAGGAAATGGAAGGGTCCAATGATTCTTGGAGATAATATTCCTCCTTGGCCTAATTCCACAGTCCATGTTAAGGTGAGACTCGTAAGAAGACGTGGTCTCCATCCTCGTACTCCAGAGGTCTCTCTTATCCTGTTAGGATACAACATCTACCTACTTCGTGTAGTCTTCATTTTCTCCTTGATGACATGAACATTCTCTATGGTAGCTTATACCATCTTTGGTCCCACGAGTTCTGACTCCCCTCTATCAGTCCAACACAAAGATAATCTACAAGGTCGCTCATATATCGCTTCAAAAGGTTCCATCCATATGGTGGAGTGATAGCTGCTGTTGTATGAAAACTCCACCAAAATCAAGTGATCCTCCCAACTAAGACCGAAGTCAAGGACTCATACACATAGCATGTCCTTGAGTATATGAATTGTCTTCTCAGTCTAGCCATCCGTTTGAGAAGGGAAGGTGGTTCTCAAATAAAGTGGCATCTCGAAAGCCCCCTGCAACCCCATCCATAGTTGATAAGTAAAATGTACATCATGATCAAAGAAAATCATAGAGGTTACTCCATGTAGCCATATAATATCCTACACATAGAGGCATCCCATTATCTCTACTGAACCCTTCTATCTGATGTAAAGACCTAGAAATTTTATTGAATTTTTTTTCTTAAATACATGGGATTTGACGAGTCCGCAAAAATTTACGGTGATAGATTCAAAGGCCCGATTTTCCTGAAATCAATTTCTGAAGTTTGTTCAGGTACATTCAATAAACGTACGAGCGGGATTTTAAAACTCTTAAACCGGTGCTCAGAATTGAAATTTTAGGGCACAATTGAACTCTCAACGCCAATATTTTCTTAATAAGACTTTCACCTCAACTGAAGTTGGTCGAGAATGAAAGTTAGTTTTTAGAGTTTTTAAGAGTTAAATAAAAATAACATTGTTTCTTATTTTCATTTGTGTGGTTAAAACCTCCAAGTGGTGGTTAGAGGTGGGGTACACCACACATTAACCTCTCTTGAGAGTTTATAGATGTGGGACTCACCTGAGGCCTAACTCCTCTTCTTATTAATGTTGTGGGGAACAACTGAGGATGAAACCCTTGGACTCCCCAATTATGGAGCCACCACCCATTAATCCTCTTCATCTCCCTTAATTAAGATGAACATACACACAATAATTAATTAATTAGAGCCCCCTTAATTAATTCCCCATTATAATTGATGCAAACCATTAAAATAACAAGACAATATATTATTTCATTTTGTGGGTTGGAATCTTTCATTTTGTTTGATGGTTGAACTGAGGAGAGGAGGAGCTCTTGGAGATAGAATAACTAGGAATGAAAGAACACTCCAACAATGAAAAATATTCAACCAAGACAAAGGAGGGAGCTCTGTCCATGAAGAACGACAAAAAAACCATCCTCGGATTCTACATTTTGGACGTCCATGAATCGACGTCCGCCCTTTACTCGATTTCGTCAACGAATAATGAATACAATGTAGGGGATTTGATTTGATTCTATTACCATTCTACATCATTCAATTTATGTATTGTGAATTACTGATTGTTATCACCATAACGAGGAGGGCTCGGACGAACAAGCACACCCCAACCCTCCCCCTTCATTCGACCTTGCTTGTTGAGGATGTTGGAAGCGCAACGACGCTATCGGAAGAGTAGACCATGACGGAGCAACGGTGGCCGACGATGGGCCTGCCGCGAATAAACCGACGGCGAATGGCCAACGGGTCACCAAAAGGGAATGTCACCGTCGTGTCGCATAGGTGAAAGGGTGTCCACGACCAGGCTAGGCCGTGGTGGATGGGTGCAGTGTAGTCACACCGCGCGGAGGAGAAGCGGGCTGCGGCCAGGGTGGGTTGCGGCGGAAGGGCACGACATCGTCGCGCTACGTGGAGGAGGTGAGACGCGGCTAGGGCGGGCCGCGACAGTGAAGCAGGGTCAGATGACATTGGGCCGGCCGCCATTGGTATGGAACGGACTGGACACATGTCCAACCAGACAAGGCAGGACCATCCTAGGTCTTGCGAGCAACTGAACTGGCGCTTAGCGCTGGTACCGTTCCGAAGGTGCCCCCCCCCCCCCCACATGTGGCCAGCTGGGCCACACGGGCTACCAGCCAGACCACATGGGAAGAAATCCTGGCCACGTAGGATACCGTGTCGGGCCTCCCTCTTGGTCCGACCAGCCCCTACGGTGTCGGGCCACCCACTCAGGCCGGGTAGGACCTGCGGACCGGGTCGGACCCCTGTCCAAACTCATTTGACCCGAATACACCATATTCACCCATACCTTGGGTTTCATGTGTCCAATAGATGAACCAACTACGATGATGGAAAGCATAGAGTGAGGTGGTTCTTTTGTCATACCCCACATTTTGTTTGGACATTGTTGGGGGTACGGTCGGGTTGGTTTGAAACTAAAATCCAACTGGGCCCCCGTGATGGAAATGCCAATAACTGACAGACCAGGCATCCAATTTACATGTTTTTTGTTGCGTTGAGACCCCAATGATGAGACATAACATTGATATAAATATACATTGGAGTTCTTGATAGTTGTATTATATATCAGTATCTCATGGATTGGATACTTGCAAAGGAGATCAGACAGAATACAGAGACCTAGTATCCGGCTTAGACCTGAAGACTTATTGACCGATTCGACTCAGAGTGACTCAATAGGCCCAGTAGGGAGTGCCAATGTGTGATGTGGAAGACCCAGGGTGTGGAGAGCCTATGTGAGAGCATGAAAGACCCATGATACTCGATAGGAGGAGTACCTCAGTATTCTATGAGGGGGAGTGCCTCTGTGTGAGTGCGGTAGAACTATGGTGGGGAGCGCCTCTGTGTGACATAACAGACCCATGGTACACGACATGAGGAGTACCTCATCAGTCCATGGATAGAGGGAAGAGCCTTTGTGTGATGCAGTAGGCCCACTGTACTCGATAGAGAAGAGTAATCCATTATCCAAGGTTCCGACAGTCTGACTAGGGTTGTTACTTGATACTAACCCCTTTAATAAAATCCCGGTTTGAGTTGAGTCATTTACTTTTGTGTTTTCCTCATGATTGATATGGATTACATGATTATATAGGTATATGTATGGGAATATAACTTATTAATAGATATCTATTTATTTCTTACTTTGGGGTTTATCCTTGTTGGATTTTGTGAGACCTTGAGGGTCTCGGGGTCCCTAATGAGAATCGTTATACTCACCCCTGCATAGGTTATGCCCACACCTCATTGTGTTGGTTGCATATGACATATATCACTGACTGAGGCAGAGAGTAGCAGGACTGGATGGTACCCGGAGGTGGACCACTCAGAGTGACGGGTAGCGGTGTGGAAAGAAAGATGTGGAGTGCTGAGGAGGCCATCTGCACCTACCCTTCAAGTAGTAACCCCGGAGGATGACCCAGTAGCTACTTTACTTTTATTTAGTTGAACATGATTTCAGTTGTACTTGTACTTTCCTATTGGTATTGTATTTCCAGCCCCTTTACTTTCTATAACATCTTTTGTACTCAGTTTTTAAATAGTGTTTGCTTCCATTTGTGTATTCTAATTAGTTAGTTTATAGTTATAAAGGCAATGCCTTCCCAATTTTGGTATTTACGTCTTTGGTGCTAATTGCCATCCCCTGGCCTATGGAAGGTGGGATTGGGGTAGTCATGATACAGGCCCCATGGGATGTTTCATGAAAAATTGATATCAGATTAGTTGGTTATACAACAAAACATAGGACTCAAATCAATCTTTTCTGTCAATCAATAGTGTTAAGTTTACTAAGTGTGGTTTTCAGTTCAGGGGGTCGATTGTTGGTGCGGTCAACCGATGTATCCACACACCAAGACCCTGACTACTAATTTTCGACTTACTATTTGAAAAAACTGATTGCATGGGTGTATTTAAAAGTTTTCTTAAGTCTGCTCAACTAGGTTAGGTCACCTAGTATAATCTATTGACAGTGTCGCATCTGTTTTTCAGGATGCCTCCCCACAGAGCCCCGAGAGTGGTATGCTCTGACAGCCCAACAAAAGAAGATGACTCAGTTTAGGGACCATTACCAGTGGAGGCACCAGTGGTAGCACATCCCATTTGTCAACTGATGCCACCAACACCGATAGCAGACGATGCACGCCGCTTGAGCGAATTACATGAGTTCCAGCGTGACAGGACACCTAGGTTCCGTGGAGATACATACCCACATGCAGCTGAGGATTGGCTGGAGGCTATGGTGAGAGTTTTTAGTCTAGTAGAGACGCTAGAAAACTACATAGTGATCCTTGCCACCATCCTCCTTTATGCAGAATCAGTCAGATGGTGGAGCCTGATGCACCAGGTGCATGACGAGACAACAATTATCTAGGTAGACTTCGAGAGCCTATTTTGGGCGGAGTTTGTTCTAGGGACCCTATGAGCTATATAGATACAAGAGATACCTCATCTGCAGTAGTGAAGCATGACTGTAGCTCATTACTCAGCACGGTTTACCATCCTCTTGCTCTAATCCACAGATAACATGAGGGACCCATTCTTCAGGGCCCCGACCTTAGAGCATGGGCTCAGTCTGGAGATCCCGGCATCGATGATCTCCCTCAACATCCTGACGCAGGCAGGGGTGTTAGAGAGATCCCTCCTAGTGGAGGGTTTCCATTCTGGGAAGTCACTAGCAGTGAGACCCACTACTAGTCGACATGCAGCGGAGTCTTCTGCAGGTGGCAGTCGATAGATAACGCAGTGGTCAAAGAGGACCAGTCACACGGGTGGATGACCGCAGGACTCGGGAACTATTGTGCGGGGCACCCAGGGCAGGGAATTACCTACCAGAAGTAGAAAGTTTTACTCATGTGGCGGAAATTGTAACATAGTTCGTGAAAATCAGACCCACCATTTAGATGATCAGCAGAATGTTTAAGGACCTCCCAGGTAGAGGCAGTGCTTCAATAGATGTGTTATGCAGGGCACAGTCGGACGTGGCATGGGAGCTGGTTGAGCAGCTGGCAGTGGACAACATTTTGAGGTGTTTCCACCACCACCACCATGAGATCCACCCTGACCGCATGGAGCTGGTGGACAAGGGAAATCTCAGCTTCAGGAAGCTAAGGATTATGACCATGGTGCTATGGAGATGATTTGATGTACGATCTGTGTCAACTCCACCTTAGCTACTGTACATATAGACATAGGTTCCGGTCATTATTTCATTTACATTGACCTCGTTCAGAGCGTGGAGATTCCGATGGGGGCGTTGGATCAATATTTACTACTATACAGTCCAACAGGAGAAGACTCGACAATTACGCACTACTTCCGGTAGTGTGAACTTTCTCTAGGAGGCAAAAGCGTCAGCTGGGATCTCCTCGTAGTGGCGTCAAGTCCTTACGATGTCATCTTGGGTATGAACTGGTTATCTACAGTCCATGCTCTGATTGAATATATTAGGAGAAATGTGTGGTGTGTCCGCACAGATGGGACTGGGTGTACCTTCATTGGAGAGAAGGGAACCTTTTTAGTGGAGGAAGGACTTAATCAGAGGAGGGTGAAGCCGATCACTCACCAGTTGGCTTTCCCTACCCCTAGAGCAGTTTATGTGGAGAGACCGACAAATCCTATAGTGGTGAAAAAGTACACGGATGTTTTCCCTAATGATGTTCCATGACTACCTTTTCATAGAGAGGTGGACTTCTACATTAACTTGTACACCGGGACGACACATATATCTTTTCCATCATATCCGATGACTCTTGCTGAGCTTCGTGATCTACGGGTACATCTATAGGACTTGTAGGGTAAGGGATTCAACCGAAATAGTGTTTCTCCCTAGGAATCATTAATTATGTTTTCAAGGAAATAGGATGGGAGCTTGAGGCTCTGTGATGACTCTCATCACCTGAACATGGTGTCCATGATGAACAAGTACCCACTCCAGAGGATTGATGAAATCTATGATCAACTCAATGGAGCACGGTGGATCTCTAAGATAAACCTCAGATCATGATATCACAAGCTCAGAGTTCAAGATGAGGATGTATAGAAGACGACCTTCAGGTGTCGGTACGACCACTATGAGTTCTTGGTTATTCCCATCAACATAAACAATGATCCAGCGGTGTTCATGAGTCTGATGAACAAGATATTCCAGCCTTACCTCGATCGCGTTGTCATGGTCTTCATCGATGAAATTCTGATATACTTGACTACTGAGGAGGAGAATGCCTACCATTTGCAGGTAGTACTGGAAACAATCCGAGAGCACCAGCTTTATGGTAACCTCTTAATGTTTCAGTATTGGATTCGAGAGTTTCACTTCTTGGGACATGTCATCTCGGAATGTGGAGTTTCAATAGATCAAGAAAATATTGAGGTGGTAGCTGATTAAGAGAAACCATGGATCGCGACGGAGGTAATGTGTTTCCTGGGCTTGGCTGGATAATTCCGACGATTTGTTCCAGACTTCTCTAGCATTGCAGCCCCACTTTATGACTTGATGAAGAAGGGGAAACCCTTCATGTTGTCAGAGAGGAGCCGAAAGATCATTCAGGATCTGAGGCAGATACTGACTAGTGCCCCCATATTGAGGCTTCTAGAGGAGGGAGTAGGGTACATATATTACAGTGACACATCAGGGACCAGAATATGGTGTGTCCTGATGTAGGATCATGCTGTGATCACTTATGGTTCTCGTAAGCTGAGACATTATGAGCAGAACTACTCTTCCCATGACATGGATTTAGTATCAGTGGTCTTCACCTTGAATATGTTGAGGCACTATCTGATGGGTGAACATTTTACCGTGTACTCTGATTACAAGAGTCTCAGGTAAATCTTCTCTCATAAGGACCTGAACTTGATACAGTGACGTTGGCTTGAGATCCTCCTGGACTATGACTTTGAGATATCCCATACTCGTAGTAAGGGGATGGTTGTTGCAGATGCCCACAGTAAGAGATCTAGTATATTTCTACTAGTATAGGAGATAGAGCTGCTAGATTCTTTACAGATTTCTTTTGTAGACTGAGATGGAGCAGTTGTCCTTTAGTCTCTTACAATAACTCCTCCACTTCATCAGCGTGTCAGGGAGGAAAAACATGGGGACAATGACTGAAAGACAAGACATGCTCAGATATCCATACGGTATGCACCTGATGGATTTTCAGAAGGTGGGGAGCACGTCATCCCCATCATAGGACGTACCTTGTTACCAGTTTCACTTCAGGATGAGGTGTTGAGGTTGTTCCACCAATCCCATTTAGCGGTACATCTAGGAGTGGTGAAGATGTACCCAGATCTTAGACGACTGCATTGATGGACAGGTATGATGAAGTCGGTAGTGGATTTTGTCTCACGTTGCCTCACTTGCCAGTAAGTGAAGGCAGAGGACCCGGTACCAGAAGGCATGATTCTACCCATAGAGGTCCCATAATGGAAGTGTGATGGTATATCCTTGGACATCAGGATGGTTCTTCCACATACATATAGGATTCACGATTCGATATGGGTGATCGTTGACCGACTCAATATGTTAGACCAATTCCTACCTGTCAAAGAGCATGGAACAGTAGATAGTTTGGGATTCCTCTATGTGCATAAAATTGTTCGTTTAAATGGAGTACCTTCTTCTATTGTCTCTGACCATGATGCACAGTTTACTTCCCAGCTATGGGATAGGATGCTAGAGGCTTTTGGAACACAACTGCGCTTGAGCACAACCTACCATCCTCAGATAGATGGTCTGAATGAGCGGACCATACAGACCATCGAGTACATGCTCCGAGCTTGTTTCCTTGACATTGGTCGCAGTTGGGAGGATCACTTACTGTTGTTGGAGTTTTCCTACAAGAACAACTATCAGTCCACCATAGGGATGGAACCTTTCGAGGCGTTGTACGGCTGACCATGCAGATCACCCTTGTGCAGGCCATACCATGGGAAGTCAGTACTAGTGGGACCAGAGATGGTATGGGCTACCAAGGATAAGGTGTAGATCATCCACAAGAAGATAAATACTCAACAGAGTAGACAACATTTGTATGCTGACAGGAGACGAAGACAGCTAGAGTTAGAGGGTGGCAGCCACGTGTTTCTATGGGTCTCACTTAAAATAGTTCTACAACGATTTGTCTGAGGCAGCAAGCTATATACGAGATTCATCGGACCTTTATAGGTTCTCAGCAGAGTATGTGAGGTGGCGTACATCTTAGTTCTTCCATCTCAGTTGCACCGGGTGCATGACGTCTTTCACGTATCTCAGATGAAGAGATACGTGCACGAACCTTCCCACATCATCGACCATTGAGAGCTAGAGGTCGACGATGGGGGGACATGCATGGAGGTTATAGTGGAGATTGAGGATCAACATGAGCCGGTCCCATGTGGATGGTTGATACCTCTGGTGGATGTTCGCTCGTAGCATGTGAACCTCCAAGAGATCACATGGGAGCGGGAGGCTCAGATGCGTTCTCAGTAACCCTATTTAAATCCATAGTTCTAGTTTTAGCTTACGTGGATAGAAATCCCTGAGGTGGGGAGAATGTAATGTCTTGGAAATTCCATGGAATTTTTTTTCATAAATACATGGGATTGTACGAATCCACAAATACATGGGATTGTACATGGAAATACGTACGAATGATTAATGTTTGGTTACATTATATTCATTGTATGGTTTGTTATGATATATTCCAAATATGGTTTGTTATGTTTCAAACAAGCGATAACAATGTTTGATATATAAATCCAATCCATTTGAAAAATTGAGGGAATAAACAATTTTATATTACCCATTATGGGTGTATAAGTTAACAAATTATTATTAATATAGAGATATATTGTAATTTTTCAATGTTTACTAATTCAATGATGACTTTTTTCAATTCCAAGATATATATTATATTTTTTAATTTGTGATATTAGGTATAATTTCTTTTTTTGTCAATTAATTTTTTCAAATGGATCATGACTGTAAATTCAGATGACATTGGTATTTTTTAGAATTTCATTAAGTATATCAATATTCATCATCTAGGTTTTGGTGGGAATAAATTTCAATTAACTGGAATCATTCTCATTAAATATGTTCTCTAATACTTTACAAATCCGTTGTTGACTAAATATATTTAATTGATAATTAATATATTTTAACTAATTGAGAATTTGAGTTCACCCCTATTATGATTTTTTAAATGGTTTTAAAGAATTATTTTATGAAATATATGACTAAAAGGGTATCATGTGGTAGATGATAATGAATTAATATGGAATTAAGAAATATGTTTAATTTTAGAAAAATTTAATGAAATAATTATATGGGTACTGTTATATATATTTTTATTCATAATTATCAAAATCCATGAACCTAAATTGACCATGGTGATGTATATGATGGAATATATATTTTTTATATTTTAATATTTTGGGTAGTTACATTTCGGTCAGAATAATTTTTATCAATGTAGGAAATGTAATAATTATAATTTATTTGCATTGGATATGGCTATTTGTTTTTGGGGATGTTATATTTTGATAATTATTGTTAAATTACTATATAAAAATATATAAGATGTTATATTGATATATTTTACAATTTTTTTAGTTTCTAAAAACAAATTGAATATGATAAAAAAATCCATCAATCTTGTACTCTTTATTAAAATACTCCGCATTATTTTCAGAAATTATTAAATGATTTGATGGATAAATAGGAAAAAACAATGATGTTTAATAATTTTATGGATAATAAATTTGTATAGAATTTTATTTGATAATATGTTCTAATAATTAATGTAAGGATGTGTATATTGAAATAAAATATATATTTAAGCTATATTGAGTATACTGATCTGATATGCTTTTTTCACAATTAATCACAACCTAATCCAGCTTGCATAATCACAGATAAGATTTTATGATCACCCTAATCATATTCATTTGGTTTTAATATTCCACAATCCATGGGAACTAGTATATTTTTTATGATTTCTTCTATAAACTATATTATATATCTTTTTTGTGACATATATAGAAGATTGATGATTTGAGGAGTTCATAATTTCATAATACTTTATTTACCATTCATTATATAGTAATCATCTAGATTCACTATTCTAATTATGAAATTACCTTAAATGGATCTATAATGATATGTGATTAGACCTATTAAGAAAAAAGCTTTTATTTACATCATCTGAAATGTAAAACGTATAAATTAGTTTTTATAATTTTTTTGGAAAATAAATCATTTTATACCACTAGTTGAATGATTTTTTATGTTTTAATAACAATATTTTATTGAATTTATATGATTAGAATTATTATATTTATTTTATTCTTTATTCATAGTAAATATTTCATGCAAACTTTCTTGAAAAAATGGGCTCATAGATTTATATGATATATTCTTTTGACTCTGAATTTATTCAACCAATATGATTTTATATGAGTATTTATGAATATATCTACAATGATCTAATGAAATGATTATTTTTTTATAATTGATCCATTAATGTCGTGTACATAATTAATTATTGAATCTGTTCTATGTCATTTTATATAAGAAAAAAATAGTTAATGAAATTTATTGGGAGAAACAAAATATATAAAAGTACGATATAAGAATAATATATATATGGTTCAAGAATGACCATTATTAATCGATACAATCTGATGTTTCATAATGTATTCGATACTTATTTATGAAGGATATATGATAAGGAATATATAGTAAACCCAAAATTATTTTATGTTCTTAAATAACGCAAATCACTTTTTTATTATATATTCTTATATTCCACAATAAAATGAGACCTTTTTGAGTTTTATTCAATCTTAATGAGATGAATTTTTTAAATTATTATGATGTTAAGTAATCTTATATGAGATTATAAGGAATAGCATGCTAATACTTGATGTGGCCTAAAAAATATTAGAATTTATTTGTGCATTAAAATATTTTCTATTTAATATGTTTTCTTATATAATCATAAACCTATTTAGATTATCAATAATTTTTTTCAATCTTTGAATATTTATGTTTTGGTTATATTACTAATTCATGGTGTATCATTGCTAATTTCTGACTTAATTGATTCATGTTTTATGACTATAAAAAGAATTACCAATATATGAACATTACAACATACTTAACTGTTTTCCATTTTTTTAATTAAGATACCATATAAGGATTTATTATTATATTGTTATATTTATTTTTTTATTGACATTTTATGTCATAGTTCATTATTGAAAATTATTTTATCATTTCATAGGATTTTTTTGTATTGATGTTTAATCATAGAATATAGGGTTATAAACCATCTATTATAGGTTTCTCTCTTTCAATTTTTAGAGTATAGGTAATCACGTGAGTGTCTTAAGATCCTATTTTTTCCTACAAGAGGTTGTTAAATACTATTATAAAAAATAGATTCATTTGTCATGATGATATGTTCAAAAGAAGTGAAAAATAATAATTTTTAGTTTATTTAATAATGTAAAATAAATGATTTTGAAGATGTAGGTATCAAAAAATACATGGGAAAGGTAGTATAAAAATACTACATCTATGAGATTTCTCTATTAATGATTCCATGAAAATACTCAAGCGTATCTTGTTATGGTTTTGAATTTCCTAGTTCTTATGAATTAATACTATGTAGTACAATGAGGATTATGAGGTTCTCTTTTATTCTTATACATTATCATGAACTAAAAAAATATTTTCTTTGGTGAAGATGTTAATTAGAATAATTTAGCATTTTTTTCAAATTACACTACCAGCATATGATGATATAAAAAATGATTTTGTGTTTTTATAGGGAGGTAAAATCATTTTTTAATTACAATGGATAGTTTTTAAACATTTAAAATTTTGAAACATGTTTTTTTAATAATAATAATTTATTATTTTTATACAGTTATTTAAATAAATATTTATACTTAGAAAACATTATAAAATATATATCTAAATTCAACTAGATAAATAAATCCATAATAAAATAATACTTATAATTGGTATATAATATATTTTTGTAGTACTAAATATATAATAATAATATAACAAAAAATATAATAATATGAATGGATTATTTTTAAATGAATTATGATCTAGTTTAATTTATAGGAATTATTCACAGTAATAATTTTGTCATCTTTTTAAATAAAAATTTCAAAAGGAATATATTATTTTTTAAAGTAAATATCTACTTTAAAATATAACATGTGAATATGGTGGTAATTATATTGTATAATAATTTTATTATTTGTTGGATATGTTATAATTGTAATTGAATTATTTTATCAATCATTACAACTTTTTATAATACTAAATTTTACTATAAAAATATTTAAATATACATATTTTTCTATGAATGGATTTATGCAGATAAATTATTCATTTACTAGTATATATAACCTATTGTAAAAACATAAATAACATATACTATTTATATTAGGAAAATATGACCAAGGTAAAGGGAGATATTAATGTATGATACCAATTTCGTTCATTAATTGAGGAAGAGTTCAGATTTTCATAATGATATGTAAAATAATGATTAAATTAGGAACTTAGGTTGACATGTAACAAATATAAAATTAATTATTCATCATGACGAATCATTAAATTAATAAATAATACATTAACAAGGTTCTAGTGTAAAATAAGTTTTAGTAAAGCCAAATATCATTATGAATTGTGTTTCGAAGGTGAGATGGTTGAATAAATATCAATTATAAAATATTTATTGATAGAAATACTTGAGAGATATAAATATGAAATTGGTGAATAAGACCAACCTAATTTAATTATCAAATAGAAATTTGTTCTCAATGATTCAAATGGATAATTTTATTCTAAAATTAATAGAAATAGAATGTTTGGGTCGTTAATAAAGGACTAATTAAAATATTTCATTAAACGTTATGATAAAATTATCATGATATAATAACTTTTCAAAAAAATGTTACGAATATGTAATCATTTTTATGAGTGGATGGTCTAATTTTAAATATTTAATTGAAAATAAGTATGATTAATGAAATAACAACTTACTAAAATATAGAACAAAACATGATTAATACATTGATGTTCAGTTGGTAACAATGTCATTGGATTGTATGGAAAAAATCATACAACAATGGGTTTTGTTTCATTTATAATTTTAAAAAATATAATATCTTCAAAAAAATTATTTATAAAAATATTAATAAGAAAAATTTATTCATATATTTCATTTAAAAATTAGATAATTATACTTGTAAATTGATCAAATTATGAAATTAATATAAAAATTAATCATGGAAATACAAAGAACATTATGCAAAAATGTTTATAAAAAATAAACAATCTCCCATAGGGAGGCCATCACATCCACCAAAAGTTTTATAGATTTCTATAAACAAGAATTTAGGAATCCGTCATTTTAAACCAATCATAAGGGTTTCATTTTAATCTATTCATTCCATCAATCAGTGTCATTGTACGGGGATACATATCCTTATCCATTGGAGTCGTTGATCAACTATTTTTATTAATATTCTATCCACCTATACATGGAATCAATCAATCATCAAGATCATACAAAAAATACAATTGACTAACATAGATCATTTACACTTGAAAACCTATGCAACACATACAATAAGATGAATACATTTATGATTATAATATAAGTCAATCCCAATGAATAGATTATGGGAAAAATTGAAATAGTATTTTGATTCCATTCTTGTTTTCAATATTTATCCTCAAGGTTGTGTTCGTATTTATATATATTTTCATAAAAATATCACATATTAAAATTGCACACATCTTGATGCCATATTAAATGTGATTATATAAATAATGGTCTCATTTAATTTCATGGATTACTATATCAATTTTCATTGTGATTTTTATGTAGCCAAAATTACAATTCCTTATATGAAATTATGCCCATTAGGATTTGAAAATATCCATCCAGTGGAAATTATAAATCATCAACTATTATTTATTATAAATATATAACTCATTGACTATGTTCAAGACCATTAGTTACACCTTTTATATGTTCATATGAAAACATTATTTATGTCTTTATTATATGACTTGTATATTTTCGTGCAGTGTTCATTTTTTATATACATTATATATAACATGTATATGTACCTCTAATATAAATTTTATTAATCCTTATTGTAAAAATTTCATATTTCAATTCAATGTAATTCATAATAATTCATCCAATAAAATTTAATTTCTTCTTCTTTAAAACTTATTTCCTCGATTTGGTAAAAATGGAAACATAATAATATTATGAATTACTATTTTTATTATATATTTGTGGAAATGTGTATTATAAATACTTACATTATATATGTATGTTAGATCATTATTTTTATAGTTACGTCTCTCTCTAATATTCCGTTATCATTTTATTCAATTTTTTCCTAATGGATGTCTCTTATTGGAATAAAAACATTCTTGGGATGCGAAGAAACAAGAAAAACACAGTAGATGATCCATCTAGAGAACCTTTATTGGGGGAATTACATAAATTTATGGGATGTACTTTTTTTATTTAATGTATGTTAGGTATAAATGGGATAATTTTTTGATGGTTTTTTATTATGTTGAGAATCATTAAAATATGTTTTAGGCTGTTTAATGGGAGGATGGGATGAAAATCAATCTTCAGAAACATAACATACTAAGTAAATTGAAAAAAATTCATTTAATGTTTTGGTGTTTAAATAAAATAGTTTGATTCGAGGGATTATTCACATTGTATATTAAAAAATATATAAATGACATGTAATGGAATGACACCTCCTGCAATTTATCTACAATCTATTTTAATATTTTTTGGTTGAATTTTATTCTATTATTTTAAAGCCTTATCCTCGTGAATGTAGTGAATCATCATGGAAAATCTAGAATGAAAACCTCCCTTTTAGATGACATTTTAATATGATCACTCCATGTTATTTCTTATCAATAACGTTTTTCCCATATCTTCATTCTTCTCAAACCACTATGATGAAATAAATTTACCATGTTTTATGGTGGATTTTATCGTGGTTAGTTTTAATCTATGAAACAATTTTTTATTAAATTAAACTTGATCCCCAAGGGATTTTGTCATTGGGAGTGATTCTATTTTCATCGGTATTGTTATGGGATCTATATCATAAAACTATTTTTTTGATAAATTCAGAGTTTATGCAATATTGTGATTTCTCTAACATGAGTTTTGTCTATACCAAATATGTAATAAATGGAATTATTCTTTAGTTTCCATTATTTTACTATAGCTTCATATGTATGTTATCAAATCAAGTGGGTGATATAACCATTTATATAATTTAATTGGCTATTGTATTAAAGTGTTTTTATCACGAAATGAGACATTAAGTGAATCTATGATATATAATACATTTCTTGTAGAATAATAATTAATTTTATGAATATTTTTTAATCTTTATTTAATTGAATGTCGTATAAGAGGGATAAATATTAATTTTCAAAGTTAAAAAATTCTATTTATGATATTATATTGTTATATCCATTATATATGATATGACTTGTGTTCCATACTTAAATGATTATATATCATTCTCATTCATGGAACATTAACACTTATATAACAAGATGTAGATATAGTTCAATGTTATCCTAGTCCCAGGCAGTAATGATTATAGATAGTGGGATTGGATAGTCCCATGATGTAATACATATATGGATTTGACTTGTATTTTGTAACGAATTTATGGATTTGTCTTGGATTTTTGTGACTATACTATGATTATATTGTTGGGTATTTCATGGATTTAAAACATGTTCATCAATATTCTATAATGGAATCGAATCAGGTTATGTTACCATCAATATATTTTTATGGTTGGCATGGTCATAATACATGCTCATAGAAAATCTGAAATAAAGCTAAAGAATGGTGTTGTTGTATTTTATTAAATGTTGAATTTATTAAATAACTTGTTTATCGCTTAATGTAATACTCATTTTATCAAACATGTTTTTTAGACATAGGGTTTTAGACCTATAGAGTTATAATAACACTCAATTTGGGCCACTATTTGGTTTATGATAAGATTACATGGATGCATGTTTGGAAAATGGAAAAGGACTATAATGTTGATTATTTGATTCCTAGATGGTATAGAGTTTGTAGGAGTAACCATAATTGCATTTGAGACAAGGATCCTTTGAGAAATTATTGGAGTATTCCACTATTTTACATATTGATACATCTTGGCCAGGGAGCCATGCCCGAGTTTCCTAATTGAGACAACCACATGTCTTCAAGAACCTCTCCCCGTACACCAGAGGTTATAGAATATCAATGTGGGCTTGATATATCGATCATGGGAAGATTTTAAACACATTTATTGGGTGAATAAATTATAAAATTATAATAAATTATAATTTAATAATATATAATCATAACCTGAAATAACTAGTATGACAATGTAGCCAACATTTTCAACAACATTAAAAACTAATGCAATAAAATTCCATTCCAATGTATGGGGAAAGTGTCTAATGTGAAAACAAAAATAAATACATTGATGACACCCCCATGTGGGTCCCGAATAATGTTTTTTCCCCATATCACTGCTCCATCCAAAATAATCATTCTAACATAGGGTAGTTTCCATAAACTTGTCCTGTTACCCTGAAATCTATTGGGGTACTAATGACATAGCCATAGTAGGTTGTGAGTACAACTTAGTAGGCCAACACTAATGGTATCAAAAATAAAATCCAATAAATAAAAATTTATGATGTTGTATAAAAACATAGAATAAATGATAATTAAAAAGTTATCACACTACCATTTATTTCATATATAAAAAAATAAACCCCCAAGGTCTCGAGTACACCTGATCCTTAATATCTTCTTTGTCTCATTCTAGAGACTGAACAATCCCAAAGGAATATCATATATTTTAATTCAATTGTTAATATTCACCATCCCAATATTCCACTATTAAAATTTATAAAACATGAAAACCAGCCTGGGATGATTAATGTGCACGATAGGCTCTAACCATAAGTGTTTAATGAGAGTATAACTAAATAAATCATAATAACACTATAGGAAAATGAAAAAAGATATCATAGTTTATACCCAAGCCCAAGAAAATTTGCATTCACAGTCCCATGGATATAAAAATGAAAAATCTCACTGTCTTCCTCCAGTAAATTCGATAATATCCCATGTTCCATTGGTAGTCAAAATGGAATCTCTTATGGTATTCCTCCCTAATGGATTTCACAGTCCATCAAGAAATCCCTCACTCCCACTCCATTTTTTGTAGGGTGATACTCCATGCCAACAACATCTTAACGAACTAAAATAAAACCAAATTCGTTTTCAAATTTTTTTTTATTTTATTAAACAATAACCCATATCATTATATAAGTTAAAAAATTAATTAGTCACATTATTCTATGTATTTAATTGGAATGTTAATTATTAATACCAATATCATTAATTAATTATCCAATAAATTAATCACAACTCTTCCATTAATTAATTAAAAAATAATTAATCATTTAAAGATATCAAAATAAATTAAATAATTCACCAAATAATTTTTCATAATCCATTATTTATCATTTTATTAATTATCCCAACAATTATTTATCACCAATTCAACAATTCAATTATTCAATAAAATCACAAATTCCCCAATCCATTAATTGAAAACATTAATTAATTCAATTAAGAATTACAATTTATAAATGATCCATATAAATGATGAAATTATATACAAGTAATTGATATCATGAATATGGAATTTAAATAATACACCACTGACCTCGATTTGTTGATGAGAGATCACCCCATGGAAATCCCTAAAATTAAGTGGAGTAATGACATAGAATAAAATCCATATCTCTAACCTAAATCATTATTGAACAATTGAATGTATATAAAATCATGAAATATATTCTTTCATACATATAGACACAAAAAATTATATGTACATCTTAACAAAAAATAGAAGCACTCCCCATAAAGAAAGAGAGATGAAAGGAGGGGGAATATGAATGTAGCCAATATTAGATCGTCTTATCGGTGGGTTTGAAAATACTCAATCTGAGCTTTGAACCATTAATAATGGAGGGGGTAGTGATTGGAATAAATATTGGATGCTACAATACTTTAAAAGATGAATTATGGCTTAATCGGGGTAAATTTTCTATTAAAACTGGTGTTCATTATTTTTTAAAAATATTTTTTGGTTTATTTTATTTCTTATTCACAGTTTTCTTGGTATGGATACATGGTATACCCTAAAAATGTTCTTAAACGATGTAAATATTTTATAAGAGTGCATAGTTACTACTAAAAGTGTTCTCAGTTGGACAAACTGTGTGCCAACATTGCATTTTCCTTCTGTACAGGGTTTCACTGTTTACTGGGTTGGGGTGCACGATTAGGGAATACATTGTTCCAACAGGCTGCTACCCAATTTCCTCCAATTTTATCAAATTTCATCAAATGATAACCACAATATATAACCCATATTAACATTACTAAACAGATGTCCTATATTACCTGAAAATGATCTAGAGAGAAGTCTAATGAAGGTCATGGACATTCAATCACTCAACATTATAAAATCACATCCTCATGCTAAAATTACAAACATTACTATGATTCCGATTAAAAAATATTGAGCCACATATCTCTAATATTTACATAACATTCCCATGTTTTATCATACACATGAATTTTTTCCACAATACACATACAATAAGTAAAATCTTTCCCCCACAACACTTTGTATGTGTGATCCAACACACGTATTGGTCGACAAACAAATAACACATAAACATCAAGCTCAACATCATCCAACTTGATAGCATTACATGGGTTTGGGGGATAACATTGAATTTGTGACAAATAGAAAACATCATACATATCAATGTATTTATATGGAAGTTTTAAATTTCATGCCACTAGTCTAATTCTCTCGAAAACCATAGATCGTTCAAGGAACCTATGATCAGACGCTCCCCATATCAGTATCCTATAGTGAACCAATCATAGTGACATCCTAATGAATAGATGATCACACTCAATAAAATCTAGCGGTTATTAATGTATATTAGTGTATGAATTCTGTCTTCAATGAGCCATAGGCATACATTTCTGAATTAACTGAACATATTTCCGGTTCAACTAAATGACACTCAGTCCAAAAAATTTTAAATATCTTGCCTCCATATAGAATTAAATAACTATAAATAGACTACCATAATGTTTCTTGTATAGTTCCATGTTTACTATTTCCTAATAATTGATGTTATAGGAAAAATCAACCAAATCCAGGTTCATCTCTTAATATTATCCTTAATATTAGACATATTCTCACAACTTATCATAAACAACCTCTATAGAAGATTACTACTACCTATCTATCTATGGTTGGAAATCTATACCCAAAAAAACCTTAGTCCCATATTCCTTCTATAAGACCTTCAAGAAGAGATTTAAAAATTTTGGGAGTAGTTCTAAAACTATAGTTCGTGCCATCCCATATAGACAAACTATATCTCAAACATAAAAATTAACAAGATTCTCCACTTTGAATGTCTCCCATATATGCATGAAATGTGCTACCATCATCAGTATTTACACACTAACAAAAATATAATCATTATTTATAGGCATCCTCTAGTGACCCAACACAAATTCTAAGGACACATATTCTAACATTCATCCTAGAATGGGAAACATCTAAATTAAAACACCAAATAATTGATTCTAAACAATGAAATGATAACAGCTGTATCAACAAATCACAAACCCTAATATTTCCTTTTTCATTACCTACTGCCAAATGTATCATCATTGGACATGTTAAATTATATAAAAAACATGATGTTTCGTCCACTTCATCCATGGACTTCACACATCATCTTCTATCACATTATCATAGGCACAACTACCCAAATCCTTAAATAGATGATCTCACCCACATATATGCCCTAAAATGATGGTGAATCACTAGCTATATGGATTTCTCTCAAGTTCAATAACTAAATATCCTAATATTACATATATCTAATCAAGATAAAAATTATAGACTCCACTATAAACGATAAGAGATTCATATGCTCCTGACTCTCCTAAAAAAACATTCAACTCAGAAAGTAGAGTCAAAACATTCTACTCAACAATAGACTGTTGAAATTTTTGAGTCTATTTTTTCATACTCAAATTTTTAGCAACGATATATCCTTTCCCATGAATATAAGCTAGTTCTATTTCAAATGGATTCATATACACAACCCATCTCTTCTGTTGGAGAATCACATCTCTCTAGGAACAGTTATACTTCCAAATCTTATGACCTGTATAAAGAGTAAAATTTCCTCCAAAACATATTCCGATTCTAACAAGTTATAAAATAAACAACGAAATCTAACTTTAGTTCATGCATTGGATAGTTTTGTTCATGTTGTAACGACTGTTGAGACTAATAATAAACAAATCGATCACCCAACAGTAAAATATCACTGATTTTGATCCCATTAGCCTCAAAAAATAATGTATTCTTCACACATAGATTAGGTAGGATCATGATTGGAGTCGATTTCAAATGATTATTCATCTTTTGAAAGGCCTTATAGAATGATTTATCCATTCAAAATTTATCCCCTTATTTCAATCTCGTAAGGGGTGATTTTAATCATCACCATTCTAGTACGAACCTCTCATTATAACCATATAAACCTAGAAAGAATCAAATATAAAAAATATTCAGGAAAATTCCCACGAAATCATTTCATATAGATTATTAGTTTCCATAGAGGAACATTCCATTGGGATAATGTGACATAAGAATTGTTACCGATCAATCTCAAATTGATACATTGATAGATTGGAATATAACTAATTCCCTATCTATATACTCATGATGATGTAATAGTGTTGGGAATGATCATCATCAGTCTTAGAGTAAACCAGTATGTCAACCAAAAATTATAAAAATAAATGAAATAGGTACAGATGAATTATTTTTTTCATCAAGGACATAAACAGTGCTAGTGAATTCGATGAACTCATATAGGCCATATCTTCTTCGAAATGTAGACCTCAGTATACAAGAATGAAAAATTCTAATTTTAATAAATATTAATCTTAAATAAATCTTCTAAAAAAATCCTAGCCTCATGTAGTTAAATATATTATCGATACATAGAAGAGGATACTGATTCTTCATAATCATCTAACTAAACATTTGGTAATCAATAGACATGAATAGATTCACATAGGCCTTCTTTTAAAACAACATAGGTGAACCCCAAGGTAATTTATATGGTCATATAATTCTCGTACCCTCTAAATATTTTCACCTGATTCTTGGAATCATGAATCTCTATTAGTTCTATTAAATTTGGATGATTTGAAAATGGACCACTCGTAACGTGTGATAAATAGGAAATTATACATCTCTATCTGATGGAAACCCTAATAATTATTTGGGAATCAAATCCTAAAACAATTCCACTATAGGTTGAATCAAATATTTATTCACACCTCCTTCATCCATCAATAAACATGCAATGTGGGATGTGACCTCACCCAATTGATGAATAATTTTTCTTTACATGGCCCACCATGATATCCCACTATCCAAGATGAATATATTTTTCACCCTCAGGAGAAATAAAAGTCACTATCATGTTGTAATAATATTTGTGGGATGGGAAAAAGACTAGATAGTACATACACGAAATCATGTCAAAGCCGAACATATCTAGTATGTGATGATACCATTGAAAATGATACTCCCAAAATTCAAGAGAACACCCCTTGGATAGATAGATTCCTCTATAATATACTCCTAGTACTGTATCAGTCATTATTACACTTTGTACAAACTCCAACGCCAAGATCAAATCATATAAAACATTTTCACATATATTTTTTTGAATTGAACAAGACTCAAATAAGGAACTAGGTAACATATAAGATAGTATAATAATACCTCTCATCATCGATTGTCATCCTCACTGTCCTCTAATTTATGATTCATTGTATGAAATTGTCTTACGCCTCTTCCATGTGATGTTGTCTGAATCCCCTGAGCATGTACACTATATTTATATAGGAGATCTTTCCCATAATCACAACATCAATTTCCCCTACCACTTTGCATAGTGGAACACTAGTAGGAATATTTCTATAGTGTAGGAGACCCCCTCATGCATTCTAGTTTTATCAATATCCTCCTCCATTAACAATATTACATTGGTTCTTGTAGAACCTTTATAAATTTCCCATCATTCTGAATCCTCAACAATCCACTAGTGGTCTGGGATAGTGTTTCCTGATGTGTTCTAGAATACCACATTGGTGGAAAACCACATGGGATATTTCATTTGTAACTTAGAATTCTTCATAGCTAATCCTCATTGAACTTGTCTCGGAGAGATTATTATAACGACATTTATTTCATTAAGAATTCATACAACATTACTGTTAAGGAGAAACCACTTATCCACCAATAGATGAACAATTCACGTCACTCCCTTATATAAGAACCTGATTCACCACTTCTTAAAACTTCATCTACCTAAATATGTTCCCCTATGTCATAATTTATTCTCTAATACCATCCAATATTAGTTTTTTAAGTATCATCAATTGATTCCACCTCTGGACCAAATCATTGAACGTAAATAAATCATATATCATAGTAAATCACAAAAAGTATCACCTGAGTCAACCACAAGAACTCAACTACTTTATCATTCTTGAGCATCGTTGGATAAAATGTCCCTCAAAACATCAACAAAATGTCATTCCACAACATTGTCTCTAGCTATCCATCCCATGTTTGGATGTCCCACCATCATTTCAACAAACCATATAACATATAGGTATCAAATTACACAATATTCTCAAAACTATTCTCGATGTTGTCAAGTATTGTCTATATGGTCCTAATATAGTAATTATCTCCCTCAAGTCCACCCTCTAGAGTAAATGTTATAGGGTGCTTCTACTAGAACTCCCTATTCATATTAAGAATTTTTTTCAATACCTAACATATGTCCCTTTCCATGAATTTCTGGAGCTATGTGAATTTATCTTGGAACATCTCCCCAACATCCTCACCAAACACTATCATTGAATCGTGTTCCACTACTATTAGATCATCTCCATCTGTACCCTTATGTCATCCTATCCATAATCATTTCCATGGAGGCATGTCCCTATTATTTGAAACATAACTATTATGGCTCATAAAATGACTTTTGATCTTTTCCATTACTGTATTATCACTACATGTTAAAATATGTATTCTCCCCAAACATTACCATGTGTTTAAAACCGAGGTGCTATCACTTCCCTTAAACATCCTACTACTACATCACGGATAATAAGTGTAAACAAATTACCATTATTGATATTCCATTATACACATAGTTATTCCTATTTTTCATCATTTATAGTTTTCCAATTTTATATTAGAAACCATACTCATCTCTATTTTACATTACTGGAATGAAATATCATGTTTAAAAATATACAAAAACCCATTTTTCCCATTCATGCATACTCAAATCTCATTCCTTTTTGTTCCCTGAGTCACAACTCATAAAATATAAAAAAATATCTAAAACAATAATCACAGTACATAAAAGGCGTGTCACCCAATGTGAACTAATATCAAACTATAACAATAAACAGAAAATCACATGTATCCCAAAATGGTTACTATGTGTTTATTAAGTACATTCGTTTGAAACATCAACCCATGAGCTCCTGGATATGTAATGACTCTTCCTTGTCCCATGTATACCATTCCAAAAATAGTTTGAAAAAACAAATAAAATTGGATTTGATACCACATTCTAATATCTCATCTTGTTTACCATACCTTTTTTCTCCGACCTGGATAGTAACAAGACATATAGCGCACCTCCACATTTTCCTGATGATGGATACTAGAAGATAGGGTTAGATATATCAATCATGGGGATACTATATACTTTTTATCCATGAAAAATAATAGTGTAATGTATGAAATAATATCTAAAAAACATATAGTCATAAAATGATAGAACTAGTGTCTAAAAATATTAAAAATATAAATATTATATCAAATATTAAGAAAAATGTTTCTTATTCCATTGTACATGTCCAATGTCTAAAGTATGAAATAAATGACCCAACTGACTTCCTCAGGTGGGTTGAAAATTATTTCCTCTTCCCTCATCCATGATCCATTCTAAATCAACTATTTGGCATAGGGAAATTTCACTTAATCTATCATGCAAACTGAAAATTAATTTTTATTATTATCATTAACCCCTTTTTAAGTTATTAGGGGGAACCCAACATGACATCAAAGACATAAGATATCAAACGATGCCCCAAAAAAACAAATTCCAAAAAACAAGATCTACAAAACAAATGAATTCTCATCCCCAGTATAAAAAACATTATGTCTATTTTTTCCATTCCTCCACTACATGGAATTATATCCCAAGTAGATATACACAATACTGGTACAGATAAAAAAATAAACACGGTCGGAAATATTAAAATCCAAATTTCCATGGTCGGGTGAAAACTAACAGATCGACACCTCATCGGAAGCAGCTCTTGAAGATGATCTGTAATCAAAGATGCTATTGCTTCATACCATAGGAAGATGATCACAACATAAATGAATAACAAAGGTTAGAAAAACAGAGTTTATTCACTGACTACTCCACAAATTCAGCCTTTTGAACACCATAAACAATGCTGGAAGAATCCCCCCGCTGAAAACAATAATTAACCAACACCGAAATAATGTTGCAGCCATCAATATCTCTTATGGAGACCCAAACTCCACCGAATTCATCCACAAAAAACCTGAAAACGTAGCGGAAAACCTCAAAATGCAAAAGACTTGGTCTTAACCCTAGAACATCACCGCACTGCCATGGACTAACCATGCCCACTGAATATCATTGACTCAGATGATGCAGAATCCTGTTGCAAACCCGTGATTCCATGAGAAAGTAACCCACAATGCTTGAAGTGATGTAACCCAACCCCTTCACATCATGAATTAGGGATCTCGAACCATCACAACCACCATAGAGAGGATATGTGCATTCCACTATATCTCCATGTCGGAGCTCATAGGAACAAAGTAATAACTGACAGACATCTACATTTCGTAGGCTCGCGAAAGGGATCTGTAGTAGGTTGTGAGTACAACTCAGTAGGCCAACACCATTTTTGCCTAAAACAGTATACAATCCATAAAATTCCATGTGGTCTTATAAATAAATAAGAATCAATATAATTAAATAGATATGACATTATAAATTATTATTAATTTAACGACATAAATCATTAGGTTCATCATGACACCAGATCCTCAATATCAGTATCTGCACATACCAGAGTCTAAACCATCCCCATGGGATATAAAATAATATAATTATATTTATATCATTTACTATTTCAAGATGAAATTAATCATATTTATAAAAATTGTAAATCAGTTTAAAATAGGTAATGTGAACATAGGTCTCCTACCTCAAGGGTCTAATGTGATTGAGAATAAACAAAGCATAATATAATTATCAAAAAATGATAAATATCTCACAGTCCATTACCTGGACCAACTCCAACATCTCTCAAATTCCCTTGGAAATTAAAATGAGGTCTCTAACTATAGTCCTCTAAAAAAATCCAAGATCATTGATAGTCCCCTGGAATTCCAAATGGAATATATCATGTATTCCTCCCCAAAGGCTCTCATGGTCCCTCCGGGAATCCCTATGATACACTCTGGTTAACAAATGTGACATTCCATTCAAACATAATCAATACAAATTGGCATACAATAGAATTCCATTTCAAAAATAAATCTATTAATTAATTCAAATATTAATTAATAAAAGACATATCATTATTTAATTTCCACAATTAATAAATCACTGCATTTTTATAAATTATTTCAAAAATTATTTTATCATACTCATCGCTTTAATTTATTCACCAATCAATTAATCACATCTCTTCAATTAATTGTTTTAAGAGTTAATTAATACATTCATAATCTCAACTTCTTATAATTAATTAGAAAATTATTTATTCGTAATTCCAAATTCCTCATTCTTATAATTATTCCAAAAATTATTGATCTCCAATTACACAATTAAATTATTCAATTGAATCCACAATTTATTAATCCATTAATTGACAACATTAATCAATTTTATTATAAATTTCAATTCTTAAAAATTCCATGGATTTTATAAATCCACTTTCACAAAATTTATGTCATGAAATTAGGATTTGAATAATAGGACACCTTCTTCTATTCATTGACAACATAGATGCCAATAAAAATCCCCAAAATTCTCCAATGTAAAGACGAAGAATAAGATCCAGATATATAACCTAAATGACGATTGAAAATTTAAAGATATATTATTTCAATATATTGCCCTAAAATATTATATTCAGATCCGAATATATATATTTATATATATCCTACTAAAAAATTTATTTCCATTAATGATAGTGAGAAGAAATAATGAGGAATGAGAAAGTAACTCGGAAGAGATCTTCTTACTAGAGGGGTTCGGTTCATTGATACAAGAATCGAACCACCATGAATGGATTTTGGGATATAATGGTAACTATTAGGGAGGTCCTTTTATTGATTCCAAAGCACTGGGGTCAAATGTATATTTATTTAGGACTAATATTTGGGTTTCATAATTTTTAATAATTTTTTTTTAAATTTAATTCCCACACTCGGTTTATTAGGAAGGGGTGCACTGTTTCCACTTAATGTGTTCCAAGACCACCTTCTTAATTTATAGTGGTTTAGGATTTAATATACTATCCTCCAACCTTGAATTTACTTTCTATCAAGTGTATCATGTATTGGTGGGATGGGGTGCATGGTTAGGGGAAAACATGCACTGACCGTGAACATTGTTATTTCTTCCCTATTTATAAAATTTCCACCCAAAGACACCCAATGGTATTAAAATAAAAATTACTCAACACAGGAAAATGATTACATAAAAATGGGCCTGATACATCTCTAAAAATGGTTGGGATCATATACATGTATTCTTTGTATCATGACATTTAGTTATAATCCATCACGCGATTTCATCATTACATAATTATTTATAGGTTTGTTCAGTAATTTTCCTTTTTCTTTTACACACTTCCTATACCTTGTGATCTATGATTTTAATTGTTCAATTTTAAAATTATGACAGTTCATATCTTGTTGTATATTTATCCACAATAAATTTATCAACCCTATAACAAGTCAGAAGGCTCTAGTGTATGGGGAGGTGTGCTTGATGTCTCACAACCAACCCTTTTATTCTACATGGTATTGTTTAGGTTTAGGGGAAATTAAAATTTTTAATCAGTTGGAGGTTTTATTTTTTTTATTCAATACTATTTTCGAATGGTAGAAATTCTAGTAGGATGTGTTGGGAGATGGTAATCATCTTGTTCATGGGAGTAACTAACCCATGTTTTTTGGAAAATATGACTTCTCAGGGATGGGAACAATTTTTCCCATTTGATTGTTATATTTTAGGTTACATTACCTTGGGTGATTCACATGTTCTGTGAGGTTATTGTTTATTGATGTTACGATTTCTTGATTTTTTTCACGGCCAGGTATGGAACAAAATGATAATACATTCATCGTAATAGGAACATAGAGATATATTTATGTAAACTTTTCACGATAGGGGAATATCTATGTTTTCATGTGATATTTATTTCTTGTCGAACTATGATATTAGTTATTTTTTTCAGTAGATAAATGGAATATGTTTATATTTCATGATAAAAAATAGTTATCAAAATAATATAGGGACCATGAGTTATGGGTTCGGTATTCTAGTCACCTGTTTGGGTTGATCTTGTTACTAGATAGTTCTCTACGGTGTGTGACTGTCTTATAGGGAAAATTTCAACTCCTAATCTTCAACATTAGAAGCATGAGAGTTTGAATTATTGTGATCATTACATTGTTAACTAGAGATTATTGTATTTAGTATGGGTCATATGGATGTCTAGCTTCATTACTACTTCATAAGGGTCATGTGATCTAGTTAACAATTGACTATTCATGATATTCCTATGATTTATTTGAATATAATAGTTTTTGATCTGCATTTTTAGAAATTTTTTACAGGGGTAGGAGGAGCCGACGTGGCAGAGATATAGATCGAGTCAGTCTAGATGGTATTCAAACAACATGAGTCACTCATGGATAGATGGGTGAAGCTTCCAGTATATATTCTATATTCACCTGCCATGCAGAAGTGGGATATTCTCATAAAATATTAGTATTGTGATGATCAATTTATGATGGACATCAAAAAAACATCCTTAACAATTTATATACAAATATGTTGAGTGATGAAAATGATCATTTGTTTAGGTATATGAATCATGCGGAATATTAGTGATTGAATATGATTGATGTCTCATTGACATACAGTGCTACGTACTATCATTGGAAGCTTTTGTGATCTCTTAGGTGTGACATTTTCAAGTCATTAATTGATATGAGATATAGAAAAAAGTAAATTTATTACATTTGGGATGCATTGAATTCATGATGAACTAGAAACTCATTATATAATGTAATCTTTTATGGGACCCAAGAAGCAGGAAGTATGTATTAACATGGTGATCTAGGAGACCTTATTTGAGTGTCCAGAATCATTACTATGATAGTTTCGACAAATTTAGTTGATGCAATAGTATTTAGTTAAGTGTAAAATAATCATGGGACCATGATCAGTTCCAATTCATTCAGTGAGGTATGTTTGGCCATAGGCACCCACAATGTCCTTAACCCATAGTTGAGTATTTTATATGTGGCTGATAGGTTCATCATTAACGGATATATGAAATGTTTATGCAAAAAACGAACAGAAGTGTTAAGATAAAAACCCGATTTTTGAAGGGGATTTATTACCCCTCCACAGGTTGGTGGCCGGATTTCCACTATCATTCATTCCTTGGAATGGTACATTGTACCATATTGATTGAGCATCAGTACATTTGAATGGAAATAACTTGGGTTACATAGAATATATCCCATGATATAGGTGCATGTTTGTTTCATGTAATGAAGACTACTCCAGATATTGTGGATGTCAGATCGTCTTCCATCAGAGGTTTGATTCTTGTAACATATACCATATCATGTGTTTTTTGATAAAAGGTAATCACATTATTTTATATCTGGTTTTTTTAAAAATAGTTTGGTCATGGATATGGTAATCATAGATGATTGACACACCATTTAGTGTGCGAGCATACAATATAAATGTTTCAATTCATGTTCTTTTGATATTAGTGGTTATTGATTCATTTCAAAACAGTTCATGACGGAAATTAAAGTCATAGACATGATTACTAATATTAATTTGATAATTATAGAACATGTCCATATCATATTTTACATGGGGATAGTTTCATTATATATACATAATGATGAAGTTATTTTCACCAAGGTGAGTGGCATCTTCAGGGTGATGGTGTAATACCAATTCAGTCTAGATTATATGGTATTAGGAATCAGATATTTATTCTTTCTATAAATGTGGAGGATGTTTGTAGGATTATATTCATCAAGTGGTGGAATATTTTTATGATTCATTTCCTGACGAGTTATATTAATTACTTCCCAACTGATATATAGAGTAAAAATTCATGTTTTGGCTGGGCGAAAAGCTAGTTTCTATCTCACCATTCAAAATGGAAGTATTAGAGAGTATAGAGTTGAAAATTTAGTTTGAAGATCATTAATAACAAAGGAATAATGTTTCCATGTATATCTTCTTGTGGTTATCTAATTATCTATTCCAATAACGTTGATGGATATTTGGGATTTTATGTCAGTTATTTTAGGTTTAATCATATGAAAATAATGAACCAATATCCTATTTCATTCATTTATGATCTTTCTGAGTAGATCATAGGTACTAAGATCATATCCATGATTTATTTGAGATCACACTACCATCAGTTAAGGATGAGACCAAAATAAATACCATAGATTTATTTTTTCCATTATGTATGGTTTTTTTTAGTTCTCAGTGATTTCTTTTAGGTGGACTAACATACCATTGGTATTTATGGCCATATGGAATATGATCTTTCATACTTTTCTGGACAAGACTATGGTCGATTTTTTTGATGATATATTAGTATTATCCTTTTTATAATATGATCTAAAATATAATCATTACATTATCATTAATAGATTATGTGAGCATTGAATTTTCGCAGAGCTAACCCAATTTAGATTCTTGATTAATAATGTGCACTTCGTAGGCCATATCATATTAGAGGAAGGAGTGTCAATAGATCCATAGAAATTTTCAACCATTATATCATTGGAACTACCCAAGAGTGTCATAGATATTAATATAATTCATGGTTAAACATGTTATTATCAATGCTTTCTCTAGGATTTTCCCATTTGGCAGCACCAATGACTGGGCTGACCATGAAACAGCTGAAGTTGGTTTTTACTAATGAATGTGATTGAAATTTTCACATGTTTAGAGTAAGGATTACCTCATCACATTTCCTCAATTTACTTATGTGGGGTAAATAATATATCATGTAATAGGATGCATCCGGTGATGGGTTCAAATCGGCTTTAATGTTTGAGGATCATGTGGTTACTTATGGCTCCATTTTGCTAAAACCACAATAGAGGGATTACCCTTATGAGGATATAAAGTCACCTAATGTGGTATAAGAACTGAGAAGTTGGAGAAAATATCTCATTGGTGAGATTTTTTTGGTATGCATGGACCACATGATAATGTTGTACATCTTTTCCTAGTTATACCTCATCCTTCAGTAGAGGATGTGGGTCGAGTATATAATGTTCTTAGACATTGAATTGTATCACACACCAGGAATGGGAAATATTATTTTGGACTCCTTGATCAGAATATAATAATATAATTATTTGCTGAATTCATGTAATATGTTGTGGATACAAGACCTCCATACATAAATGCATGATGATATTCATGAGTCTTAGGGATAGAAATCTCAAACATCGATATCTATTATTTTTATACTTTGGTATCTGAACATGCCCAAGTATGTTGTATGATATGGAGATCATAGTTTTGAGATTCAACTTATACATAGGGGATACACCATCTGGTTGGTATATTGATAATATAAATTCTCTTCTTTTTAGTGGAAATGTATTGTTTCGTATGGGATTAGGTGGGGAGTTGATGAGGGAGATTTATGATTCTAGATAGTCAGAACTTCCTGGTTTAAAAATATATATCATGATCTCCATAGACTGTAATGATGGTCAAGAATAAAGAAGGGTGTTTGATTCCTCATGACTAGATGCATCTCTTGTCAACATTTTATTGATTTTTATTCAATTAATGTTAGGATTTTACATCCATTTCCCACTCTTGAGTGGAAATGGGATAATGTCACAATAGATATTGTGACACAATTTCACAGTACATACCATAATAGTGATGTTGTATGTGATATTATGGATCGAATGATTAAGGTATCCACTTCTTACCTATCAGGGGAACCTTCATAGTGGATAATATGGGATGTAATTATGTGTGAGGTGGCTCAATTTCATAGTGCTCTGAGGATTATCATTTAAGATAGAGATCCTAGTTTTAGATCATGTTTCAATAAGGGTCACAAAAAGGATTTCAGACAACATGTTCATTTGAGAATATCCTATCATACATAGAATGATAGCCAACCTGGGTAGAATATTTATATTCTGAATGTTTTAATATAATCATGTGTTTTAAATTTTTGTAGTTCATGGGATCATTATTTGGAACAAATTTTATTTTTATATAATAATAACTAATAGGAATCGATTGAAATGGTACAATTTGAAGATTTGTATGACCAGATGATCCATTCAAAACTTTTATCGATAGAGGTTATTGGGTATACAATTATTGGGCCTAGTCTCACATCGGAGACATCTAAGCAGGATATGTACATCAGAATGTGGTTGCAGACCTCACATAGTTGGCATAAATTGTACGGTGACCATCATAGATGGACTCTTCATTTTGAGTTTGGACATCATGTTTTTTATTGATTATTTCCTTTTATGGGGGAACTCCCTATCAAGTGAAATGGAATTTTAGTTCTTAGGATTGTCTGGACAGTTGATATAGAGGAAAGGGTCAGTCTAGTGGTGTACTATTAGGCCTTCCACAATGCTACAATACCATGAACGACATGTTTCATGTTTCAAAACTACAATGATATCGTCCATAAGATTCCCATGAGATATGCATTGAATAAATTGAATTTTGGGTTGATTCATCATTTTAGGATCATCCTCTATGGGTATTGAGTCATAGTGAGAATTATCTTCAAGGTAAAACAATACAATTCATTCAATTGAAGTAGAAGGATGGAGATCTCCATAAGAGTCCCAGGAGAGGGTGTCTAATATTCCATAATTGTTTCCATATATGTTCACTATGTCCTCACAATGACTCATGTAATTGCTTGGGGATGACCTATTATATAGCAATGAGAATGAATGATCTTTTATTTTTCTACAAACATCTCTCATTGAGTTTTCATTAACTTTTTTTTGGTTTTGACTTATATGTTGAAATATGTTGTTTTAAAATATGTCATCTTTTGTTATGAGAAAACATGATAACAATTGGAGAGGATACAAATAAAAATATTTATTGGGAAAATTACTTATTGTTTTGGGATTTATGATTTTTTAATTAAGGTTGTTTTTGTATAAATGGGTTATGTGTTAAACATGGTCATAGCATTTTAAAAATCATTAAAATTTATTTTCGGTTGTTTAAATGTAAAATGGGATGAATAGTAATCTTCATAGAATTTTCTTTCATTGTATATAGATTACACATTGTGTAATGTTGTGGTGTTTTAATAAAATAATATAAGGTAGTGGGGTTTTTGGAATGTCCCATTAAAATGTGCATTTGAATGTGTCACCAAATTTTATGTAGTTTATATCTCTTAAAAATTGATTCAAAATACCATTTGTGGATGAATTTAGTTTTATTCCCCTGCAGACATATCCTCTCAACTATATGGAATGTTCCAAGTGTATTTGGAGTTCTATACTACCTTTTATGAGACCTGTTTACATTATCAATCACTAGTAATTCTTTTCGGGTATGTTTTTCTCTTATCACACTTCTTATTAATCCATAGTGATAAAAAAATTAACCTTTTTTATTTGGTTTTTATCTATATCTGTTTTGATCTATGAACGTCATTGGGATTTTATATGACTTCATCCTCATTGGTGTTTCATGTAGGAAGTGTTTTGTTCTTCTAATGTTAAGGAAGTGGTCTAAATCTGAATCATATGGTTTGATAATTTCATATTTTATGAAATTTTATGATTGATATAGTGTAAACAAAAAAAATAAAATAATGTAATAAATGGGATTAGACAATTGATCAATTTTTTTTCTATTGGATTATAACATGGCTTATGGATACCAGTGGGGTGAGAGAACCATGAATATAATTTAATTTTTTAAAGGTTTAAAGTGTATTTATAATGACAAAAGACCATATATTACTTCAAGATATAGAAACCCCATGTTTTAGGTTATTTATTATTATTATGTCATTCAAAAAATTGAGATTTAATTGAATGTGTTATATGAATGATAAATGGTTATTTTCATAATTACACACTAAGATTTATGATGAGATATTGTGAAATCCATTCTGTTTGATAGGATGTGTTATCCATGCTGAAATGATTATATATCGGGCTCATCCTTGGAACATGCACACTTATATTCTGTAATGCTATCATTGAGCAGTTTTGGCATAGTCCAATGTTTTAATTCATATAGGGAATTGAAAAATACATAGTAATTATAAAGGGTATTTGTCCAAGATTATTGTAACTATACCATGGTTATATGGGTTGGATTGAATGGTGGTAAGAAATGATCAGTGATATTCCATCTTGTCACTGGAGTAGTTTATATTCCCATGGTTATATGGGTTGGATTGAATGGTGGTAAGAAACGATCAGTGATATTCCACCTTGGCACTGTATTTGCTTATATTACCATGACTATATGGTTGTGGTGGGCATGGTTATAAGACATGCATATATATATTTTGGCATGGATCCAAAAAAGGTTATTGTTTTATTATTTTAATTGTATAATTAATTAATACATATTTTTATCTCTTTATATCATACACTTATTAAAGGACTGATTTATTTCTACATGGTGGTTTTGACCTATGGAATTATAATCACATAGTATTCAATTCATTGTTTGGTTCATGAGTAGATTATGTGGATGTAGGATTGGACAAGGGAAAAGGACTGTGATGTTGATTATTTTCAAAATGGATGGGATATAGTTTGGAGGTGGGACTGACGTGGAGTTTGGTACCAGGGTATTTTGTGTCTTTATATGAGTCTCCCATTATATTACTTTTACAATTTTCTATCAATGAATTTAGTTACATTCCAACATGTCCTTAATTCATTCGTTTATTATTTATCGGATTATTCCGTTTATTTTTATTGTATTTTATAATATGTCTATACATTGATTTCGTTCATTTATATGGTTCAATTGAACTTCTATGACTCTTCTTTCAAGGGGTTATTTTCTCCCCACTATATAGATCATACCATTACATATAATAGGTCAGATATAGCATACTTGGAGGAACAATTAGTTTCTCATAACCATTCCATTTTTACATGAGAGAGTACCTGAATAGGTTACATGTAAAGTTAGTTATGATTTTATTATATATGTAAATGAATAAATATTTGGACTAAAAAATTTCCTTATTGTTTAATTGAAAAATACAAGACATATGGAAAATTTTAAAAACATGTTCTCAAACCCCCCCCCATGACATACAAATCACTTATGTTATATACCTTTCTAAAAAATTATAAGTATTCAAAGGATACATAAAATTAATAATTTTTGTTATAAAGATATAATGAAATAAATAAAAACACTTTAAAAACATTTTTAGATATATTAATATATATGTGTGTATAAAAAAATCATTACATCCAAGTTGAAGTTTTAATCACATATAAATCAACTGTATACAAATACTTATTGAATTTAGAGATTCATTAAATAATATAATCATCTAGAGGTTGGTTATTTATTACAATGACCACTATTTTACAAAAAATTAATAATCCCTTGTGAGTTTTATGATGTTGTTCATCACTAACCTATGTTTTTTCAATTTCCATTCATCTCATACTTAGTGACCAACATTGTATCCTTTCCATTTGTATCTTCAATATTTTCATTTGATGATAATGATTAGTGTTTTTTAAATTCTAAAAATTAATCAGTTGTTCAATGACACCTGATAATTCACCAACATTAGAATTAAAATTTTCTATAATCTTATAAACTGAAATCTTATCCCTATTAATTATATTAATATAATAAATAAAAACTATAAAATTTTATCTATTTTATTAATTCATCTGATTACACTTTTTGACATTACAAACTATAATATTGACATTACATTCAAAATTTTCATCTCTATTTAATTTACATCAACTGGATCGAATGTTTTCTAAATAGAATTTATCCATACATTTAATGATCCAAAATCCTGTAACCCATATCCACATGTTAGAATATTAAATTAGTACTAAAAAAAGAGATTATATCCCAATAGGATAAATAATTTAGTAGTCAAGATAAATTAATAAAATACATTAACATCATATTACATTTGAAAGAATAAAAATAAAAACCATAAGGAATATAAATATTATAAATCCTTGAACTCATTCATTGTTTCCTTATTCATATCATAAGGAATGAGGAAAAATAATATTGAGCTCAAATTCTCATTAAATGTTATGTAAACTTGAATCAATCCTGATTAAATTATAAATATATAATATATAATGGTAGATAACAAACAGATAATCCTTATAATAAATTACATTACATTGAATAAAAATATGTAATTAGTCTTTGGCGATCAAATGATTTCATATGAATAATCACATGAGCATGAATCATTTCCATTTATAACATTAGTAATAAAATAATAACATGTAAAAGAATAACCAAATTAATAATGATGGAATTCATAATATTATATATTTAAAAAATATCATATAGGTATTTTTTCAATATATTCTAAACATTGTGTATGTGTATTACAAACCCCCATTTAAATAAGTCAAGCGCAAGGGTTTAGAACAATAAGGAGAAAAATATATCGATCTTGAAATGTAATTTTAGGCACCACATATCAGATATTATGTTCTATTTATTCTTGATATGGATAAACAATTTCTCTTAATCCACAACCATTATTCAAAAAATATTCATATCAGATGAAATTGAATATTGAATGTAAATACATTGTATCACGATCCAGCCTAGGAAGACCTTGAACCGATCACCTAGGTCATCTCTTGACAAGTCCCAAGAGGCGTTCCTGATCCTCCCGGGATGGCGAAAAGCATGGAGGTCATCAACAGGGTAACAAGGGAATTATTTATACAATATATCAACAACTAAACAACCAACAGAATGAAACTGACATCCCAATACACATTTATAAAAATTTTGAACTGAAAATTATTTTCACGTGGAAGAGAAAGTACAACATAACCATAAAACTCAGTTGAAAAAACGTGAAGACTAACAATATCTATGTGACCCTGCTATTAACTCTCCAACATAATGACAACACATTTTCAATGGTGATTACAGTCAAGCTAAAAACTACCAAAGGGCTAAAACAAAATAATACTATAGGTATGGGTACTAATACTCTATAGGATAGCCCGATATTCTGTCCCCAGTTCCCATCCATTAAAAAAAATAAACATAAATTGTAATATTGAAATACAATATATATAATATTATTTTTTTAAAACATGTTTACATGATATAATTATTATAAAATAAATTGGTTGGAATTTTTCAAAACAAGAAAATGCTTTTAACCAATTTCAAAGAGATGCAACATCAAAATAAAAATAGTTTTCAAGAGGCATACATTAAATAATGTTCATTTTTAAATAAAAAAGACACAATAACAAATTAATGAACCAAACACAATGTGTCATGGATTTGTTTAAAAAATATCCAATGAGAACAAGTCACAGAAACACCCATATGAACTAGTTGGTTGTGTGCCCCAGGTACGTCGTATCTCGATGTAAAAGTGAAAATAAAAAAATATTCATTCTCGTGAATGATCCACTAGAAAAAAACAAATAATTATATCCTAGTGGTCCCCAACATCACTATAATAGTTTATTTAGTGTTTTCATCATCAAACATGCTATTTTAAATAGGGAAGAAACAACTCCAGATCACAAGCATACGAGTACACGTCTGCCAACCACGATACCATGGTTTACCTTTAGTGCTCTATCTGGTTCCACATATTTTCAAATACAAATTTCACATGAAAATTTCATTCCCAAATAATTAACTAAAAAAAACCCAAAAACATGCTTCATGTTTTTTTGATGATCTATATACAACATAAATTTTTCATAAAACAATTTCATAAAGTGTAATAAAGCATTGAGCATAAAATCCATTCAAAAATTCTATTTTAACGATAAAAACAACCATTACCTTATCTAACAATATTTCAAAGTGGAAAAAACATTTAAAAAATCCATTTCATGGACCATAAAATGGATCCACGTTATACAACATTTAGTTCACATTAAAATTATTTTTACAAGAAAAATGCAAAATAGTTCGTTACAAATTCACCACAAAAACAACAATAATCAAAATATACAATTCAAATATTCATTAATAGGTGTAATAACACCATTGGATGAAACATAACCTTTAATTAAACCCCTAAAAACATAGGTTACACATTCGAAACCCATCTATTTTTATAAAGGTTTCAAATAGTCCATTTAATGAGAACACATGCCAAAACACCCTAAAACCTGATACTCACATCATTATAAAACACAAAACATGATTTTAACCCAAATTTGGTGCCAAAAAACATTTACTCCCATTCTACTAATATTTTTCATAATCAAAAACAGAATTTTATATCACATTGAGAACACAAAAGCCAGCCATGGACATTCCTAAAAACACGTTATGCAATAATTAATAAAACAAACTCTATTTAATAATAAAATTGCTATAAAACGAAATTTTCCTGAAAAAATTTTATTTAAAAATCTAAAAATGGATCTAAAAAAATATTTTTCATGTGTTAAAGAAAATGGACCTTTTAGACAATCAATTAGTGTCCACGCTTTAACAAAAACAACACAATTTTCACTATACATGTCATGAACTACCCTTCTTTAACACTATATAATTAAACCAAATGGTGGAAAACTATTACAAGCATACATATATGGTTAAAGAATCATGAAAATGATGAATATTAGATTATAAAGGCAGTTCTAGGGATAACCTACCTCTAAATTTTTTTTGAAAGGAAACACACACTCGATAACACCTTATGAAGGTTTTATAACACCTAAAACAATGAATACCGGCCCCAAAGGAGACAAAAAACATAAAAATAATTTGATAATATATCCCTAGGTCATACATGACCAGAGGAGGATATAGATCTAAGAAAAATAGGATGGATGACTATGAAGAGGGATAATGGAGAAGGAAAATCTCCTTTATAACAAGAGAACTCTTCATATTCCCTTAGATCAACAACCTTAGTGGAGAGGTAATGTATTTTAAATCAATGGAGCAGATCCTTATGTCTGGAAGAAGCAGGTTAAGATTATTTGGGTGACAATATTAAATAATGAATGATTTATGAATGAAATAATTTACCTTATCAAATGTAAAAAAAATTAAAATCATGATGATGTTTTCCCTAATACGAGATAAAGATGAGGTCTAAAGAGGGAAACTAGAATATGGGGGTGTCACTAAGATTTTTGGGCTAGACATAGAGGTGGAATAACCGAATAATAATAAAATTTTAATACGTCTAGAAAAAAAATATTTTTGTAAAACTATAAATGGGCTCACTGGATTACACAATACTTGAATAAATAACCAAAATCCAGAATGATTATGAATTCCTATGTGGTCCAAATGGATATGGAAGTTTGAAATGGTCAGGGGATTCCATGTAGGAAGTGTAATGGGTCAAAAATGATAAAAATGAATTATTTAAAAAGGAAATAAATAATGTTTTTAAATCTGGAAATGGGATCACGATTTGGGGAAAATAAAGAAGTAATCAACCTTTTACCCCAAAAAAACCTCAAACAGGATATGGGGATCCCATGGTAGGATGATTATAAAATGAATAAACGTCACAAAAAAACATTAATCTCACCCAAAACCAAGAAAAAGGATTAGTAATTCCAAAAACAAGATACAAACAAAAAAAATGAAAAGCCGGTTTTGAGAATTATCCCCACCATTAATGTTTTTGGCCCCAGAAAGCCACACCACATTCCAGCTGATTGATCAACACCTAATGATTCATCATTGAAAAAAATACAGTATCTTAATCCATGGAAATTCAAACCACCAAAATATAACATAATCTTCTTGACAAAAATGAAACAAAAACTAACAACAAATTCCCAAAAAGAAATGGAAGGATCAACACACTCAACCACAACCAATAGACTCCCCACTATTGAGAACTATTCAATAGTGACCTGACATGAATTCCAAATGATCTAGTATTGGGACTCTCCCATATTGGCCAACCAAAACACCAATACAATGGCCAGCCAACCCAGGTCAAGAAAAACCCATCATTATCATTTAAACTACTCACTCCCAAATATATGGGACAAGAACATATCCAATACATCTCAAATGGGAAAAAACCACCACCACACTAGGAGGGGAGGGAAGGGGCCCAATGATTTGACTTTTGAAACCAATGCTGAAAACCACCCACCACTATTCACATATAGATGAATAAAATCCACGACCACACCAGATTCATATGGGTGTTACACACAATAACACTATATGAAGTCTCACATCCATTATTATATTACTATAGAAACATCTTGAGGGGTATGTCCACCACTCCCTTTGTGGAAAAAGAAAATTCATAGTGATGAGAGACCACAATAGAAATTCTAAAACCTCCTCACCACAATTGTAGAGGCAAAAATATAACTAGACTCCCCACCACCTGGATTCCTAACATCACATAAAATTCACTATGATACATATTGTAGGAGCTCTGATGGTTGAAGCATCCACCGTCTCCCTGATTGGAGTTATGGATCACAATACCCAATGAAACACACAAGCACAAACAAAATACTGTTACCCAAATAGTGATTCAGATGATAAAAATCACCATTCTCTCTCACACTAGATGAAGTGTAGAATGAACAAGAAACATAGATAATCCAATTAATATCACTAGGAAACACTACAATAAAGGATGGAATCCCCATATAAAAACATACTTTAATTAGTTCCCAAAAAGATATCGATACTAAAAAATGGGTTTAAGAATCAATCTAAGAGGTGGACATAACCATTGGAATGATTATTCAGGATGATCAAATAGAAATCATTCCAACGGAGAACCATTCATGGCCACATCAAAACATCCAACTCTTATTTAGAAACCCACTAAAATTTACTCCAAAACTGAGCCACCAACCAGATCCCATCTCAGGATACAATATGATTATGGAATCCATATCACAAGGATAATACTGAAAAAAACACTATAATGACATAGGAAATTCCAGCCATATAACCATAATTTAATAATAAAAACACACGAGGTTTCATCCGAGAACACTTTTGAAAAACAATCTAACATGGTGGATTTCAACATTCAACAAAGGTGCTTCACCCAGTCACACTCAAATGAACAATTCCAAGGCACCTCGAGCATCCATATGTCAATCCATACCAGCAATACATATTGATATCCATAAAAGCATGCATGTGAGGACCAATTAAATCAAAATTTGATAAATCAAAACAAAATAATTCCAAAAAAATCATGTACCTTCCAAAGGCACACTAATGAAAATGTAAAAATCCCTTTTCAGATTTTACAAAACAAACCACACTACATGAATATAAATTTGATTAAATTCCAAACCCTTTTAATTTTGAACAACATTCAAAATAGTCAAGCTACTCTAAAAAATACCCTTCACATTTTCAAAAAATTCTGCATGGTAACCTTTCATAATCTGATGGCCCTAGATACCATAATCCTATCTCAGAAAACACCAAAAAATCAAAACCAATTTCCCATACGAATTAATAAGATTATAATACTTTTTAACATCCCATGAATCCCCATTTAAAAATTTTCTTCAGAATAAACATAAAATGATTCACACATTCAATATATTTTTATTCATGAAACCACAAGTTTATATTAGGAAAAATCCAATTCCTTTATATCATTTTCACTTTATTCGCATGAATTTTTTCAAAAAACCCATCTTTCAAAAACCATTGTTATATTAAATTTTTAAAAACCAATCATCAAAATCATAGAAATTGATTTTCAAAATAAATTTTTAATTTAAAAAGATCTATGAGACCCACAAAAGAGATCTAGTTTTGGTGTGTGACATGACTACTTGGATAAAAGGCACATGCCAGACACACCACTAACACAAATATCTTCATTATGACCATGTGCCAACTCAGCATTCGTTTATTGGACCTTAGAGATAAGAGTAACCATTATTACAACACCCCTAGTCATATCCCAACACCAAAAAATCAACAAGAACCAAGGACTCTAATAATACCTAACTTCCCATCAAAACCAGAGGATTGGAACAGAAAATAGTTCAAGATGATCTTCCCAAAGAAATACATCATGTACCGACAATCAATCTGCATATACCTTGAATTCCCACCAAATAAAAAGGGTTTCTACAGGGTACTCTATGATCTGACATTTTCAGATACAATTGTGCCATGCACCAGCATGTGTCGACCGTGAAACGTTCACCCATGACAGGGAGTGAAAAGCCCCGAGTGGCAATACCAATCCTCCTAAGACGGTGAAAATAAATGGAGGAATTAGTAAACTATAAAGGAAATTATTTCACACAAATATAAATAATTAAACAACAAAGTAATGAAAGGGACATCCCAGTACACCTTTATATAAAAGTTGAACTGAACATTATTTGCATATGGAAATAAAAGCACAACTGAACCAAAAAACTCAACCAACCAAACATGAAATCTAATTATCTCCATGTGAACCTACTTGTCACTCTACAACACAGGATTGACACGTCACCAATGGGGATCAAACTCGAGCCGAAACATGCCGAAGGGATAAAAATTGGAAAAAAACAACACGTGTGAGTATTAAAACTCAGTAGGTTCTCCAGATATTATATACCCAAAAACATCCTTCAAATTAAAAGTAAGATAAATTCCATGATTGAAATAAAATATATTAAATTATTTTTTCCAAATGTGTTTCCATGCTATAATTCGTACAATATAAAATTATTTCATTTTTTCATAACAAAGAAATGCTAGTAACCAATTTCAAAGAGATGAAAATTCAAAATAAATATAGTTTTCATGAGGACTACTTTAAAGAATGCACACATTTAAATAAAACACAAAAACATTTGAATTTATGAACTAGACAAAATTTATGCCGACCATGAGTACAAAATATCAAATGAGCACAAGTCAAGGGAACAACCTAAGGCACTAGGTCATTGTGTTCCCCAAGTACCTCGTGTCTCAGTTTAAAAGTAACCAGAAAAAATCTATTCTCATTAATGTGCCACATGTATGGAAAAAATACCCATAAACTAGTTTCCCCCATCATCATCATAGTTTATTTAGTGTGGTCCCCATCAAACATAATACCTAATACTGGGATGAAACCACCCTCAGTCACTATCATATTACTACATGTCCGCCCACATATTATCATATACAAATTACACATGATAATTTCATTATAATATCATAAACAAACTACCATTTCGAAAACATGCTTCACATTTCATTCAGAGATCAATAAACGAAATAAAATTTTCATAAAACAATTTCAAGAAGCATAATAATGCTTTGTTCAAAAAAGATATCAGAAAAAGTCTATTTTAATCAAAAAAATCCACCCTTACCATATCAAACAACATTTTTCAGCCCTTTGACCATTTAATAAATAAATTTCATGGACCATAATATGGCCCCATACGATACAACATGATTTATATAAGAAAATCATTTTTCCAAGAAAAATTACAAACATGTCATTATGAATATTTAAAAAAACAAAATTTATCAAAAGTACCAATTACATTATTAATAAATAGGTGTACAAACCCATTTTAGTCAATAGAAAATTTTAAAAAACCCCTCAAAATTATATTTACACATTCAATAACCATCCATTTTTATAATGGTTCTGAACAAGCCATTTTCGAGAACACATTCCAAAAATCCCTATTAACTGATATTAAAATATTATAAAAACCAAAAAAATATTAGAACCCACATAAGAAACCTTAAAAAATTGATTCACATGATTCCAATATTTTTCATATTTTGAAACAAACATTTTATATCACCATGAGAACAGAAAAGAAAACAGGGCACTTTCCCGAAAACGAGGCATTAAAAAAATTAATAAAATCAACTCTGTTTGACAAAAAAAACTTCTAAAACCAAATTTTCAGGACAAAAATTTATTTAAATACATTAAAAAGGTTCTAAAAATTTTATTTTAGTTTTGAACGAAAATGGATCATTTAAACAAACACTTATTGTGCACACTTTAACCAAAACACCATAATTTTCACAAAATAAGGCATAATCTACCATTCAAACACACTAAATAATTAAACCAAAGTGTGAAAAAAAAAACTAAAATACATATAATGTTAAAAAATAATGAAAAATATAAATATTGATTTATAAAGCATGTGATTAGGATAACCAACCACAAAACCATGACAAAACAGAAACACACACCCTATAACACAGTTTGAGGGTTTATAAACCATAAACCTAAGAATACAATCCCCAAACGTGCAAAAACCCCAAGAAAATCACGGGATAACATAACCCCAAGTTTTTCATGACCATTAGTGAAGATAAAGCCATGAAACAATTCTAGGAGGAGGATGAAAGAGGATATTGGAGAAGTTAACTCAGCTTGATAACTAGAGAAGTCTTCAACTTCCCAAATATCCACACACATAGAGGTGATGGAATGGATTTGAACTTAATGGAGTGTGTCATGAGTTTTGGTCGAACAAAGAAATGAATATTTGGTGTAAAAATAGTGAAAACTGAATTATTTATGGGGGAAACAAATTACATAATCAAATCTGGATGATTTAAGAAACCTTGAGGAAGTTCTCTATAATTCCCAAGGAATCTATTGTCCATGGATGGAATATAGAATATGGGGGTGCGCCTATGGTCTGTGGTCTCTAGTGAGAGGTGGGAGAAATGAAAAAAATTAAAAAATAAATTAGATATAAAATATTTAAAATATTGATTAAAACTAAAAATGGGCTCACGGGCTGCCTAATACCTAAATAAATAACCCAAATCCACCATGATTACAAATTTAAAATGGGTACAAAGGGATATTGTTAATTGAATAGGTATGGGGATGCCACCTGGGATGTGGAATGGGGGAAATTATTTAAAAAACTATTAATTTTTAAATGAAACAAATATGGTTTTTAAATATAGAATTGAGATCACGGTTTGGCCCAAATCATGATGTTACCACCGTTTTCTCCAAAAACCCACAAACATGATATGGGGAACCCATGGTATGATGATTAGATATATATTTAAAATCAAATCTCAACATTCATATTACCCAAATCACAATAAAAGAATAAGGGTTTTCATTAAACAAGGTCAAAATCAATGCATGAAAAATTGGGTGTGACCCAATGCTTAGTGAAACTATTCGTAAACCATATAAGAAATTAATAAGTTCAGAATGATAATAACATATACCCTTTTTTATAAAATGGTTTTTTTTTTGATGAATTTAAATTCTATAAAAATTCCATTAAAATCCTAAATTATGATAATTTACATCTCTTTTGGAAATTCACTTTTAATGTCAAAATATTCCCATAAAATTACTAAAATTTTTATTTGAAATTATGAATTTTTATATTTTAATTATTCTTAATGGAATTGAAAATTCATTATGTTGGAAATTTATGATCATAAAATATAATTTAAAAAAGAAATCCTTTCCAAAATTTCTTTGAAATTTTAAAAATATCATGGTTTCGAATATGTAATATTGAGTTCATTGAAACAACTGTCATAAACTAAAACAAGGTAAAATGAACAATAATAATTCACTGGAGAGTTGTAAAAATTTTGAATGAATATTTTTATTGAAATATGTATATTGATGAATTTTTTTTCAATTATGAAGGAAAATGTTGTCAATTATCTTAAAAACATTACTCTATTATATTCTATACATAAACTGTTAAATTAGAGAGAAAATATTAATATCTAAAAATGGCAAGGATAAAATAATATATATTTGGATTAAAATAACTTGAAAACCCAAAAATTATTTTAAAATAATAGTGATAATTAATCATTTACGATTTTATTCGTAATAAATGTAAATAAATAAATAAAAATGAAACAAAAAACAACACATTTTAATTTAATTTTCCATTTATTCATGGTATAATATAGTCAATTTAATGTATGTATATCCCAGTGAATTGAAATTGAGCTAGGAATCCCATTACACTTGTTTTTTAATTCATTTATTTGTGTTTTAGCCTATTATATAATTAATATTGATTTATTATAAATCTAATCCTGAACTATAATCAAATATATCATACAATATATTATTTAACTATAACTATCTTGAATCGTCTTGATATTTTATGAAATATTTTCCTTCAAATAAAAAATTATTTAAAATCATGAAATATATAGAACAAGAAGTTTAAACAAACTATGACATACTGTAAAAATATTTTTATTTTAGAATAATGACATAGCCCTTAAATTTTTGTTAACATACCAAACTCACTACATTCTAAAAAACTATGTCATTTAATATGTGTAAAATTAATTAATTTGTAATAAATTAGTTACAAATAAAAAAATAGATAAAAAAAAAAATATAATTCTAACTAATTATATAAATTCATCATTTGTATATTTTATCATATAAAATTAAATAATAACAATTGATACATTATTTTAATAAATCATTTATATACTATATTCCATCAAATGTTTCAACATGAATCTTAATTTTTTTACTATGCATTGGATAAGAGAAAATCTAGTTTTATTCTTAAAATATGTATTTTTCAAATAGAGGGTTTATATATATATTGAAAAATTCTTTTAAATAATTTTATTCCCTATATTGGTATTTAATTGTAGAAAAATTATTCAATATTTGGAATTAGGGGGTCCAAATTTTTAAAACCAACCCAATATTTTTTTTCCAATATGAACAATAAAAATGGAAAAATTTACCACCCCGGAAATAGGTAAATCTAATTAATCTACGATAAAACTATGTGAAAATGCCAAAATACTTCCTCCTAAATATTTTATGATAATGTTAGCTAAAACATTATAAAATTACGTTCTAAATTAATTTTTACAATGGATACTTGTCCGTGATAATGACCTATATAATATTTAAATAAATGGAAATTTCATATTGTCCCTCTGTTAGATTCAAATATATCTTATGTGTACCCATATGGAAAAATTCTATGACTGAAAAAAAAAAATTTAGAATATTAAAATTATATTCATGAAATTATTTTACTTAAATTTTTTTGGCAGAAATATCTATCTTAAATTCCTGTGAAAATATAACAATATAGTTATTCAATTAATAAAAAAATGAAATAACATCTCATAAAATATTGAAAATAGTATAATATTAGTGAGTAATAGAGATCCTATAATTTTATATATTGTTATGGAAGATATATTTTTTATTGAAGGGTTATATTCAAATTAAAATATTTAATTGAAGGTAATTAAGTAAATTTGAATTAATTTTGTGGAAATGGATCTTGATGACATTTTATCAAAAAAATATTATTTCATTATTTTAAAAATATTTAAAATATTTAATTTTTAAAAAAGTCATGATTTTAGATTTGAAATTTCATATTGTAATTTATGAGTAAACATTCACCTAAAATGAAAATTTTTACTGTTTTATATTTGAATAAATCATTTTATTGTGTAAGATTATAATCGGTTATCCATGTAGTTAATCAAATATATAATGTTTACAATGACACCATATAAAACCTAAATTTAATTTTCCTTATGGTATCTAAACATTACCATGAATTATAATTGAATAAACTTCCTTTAGAGTATTTTCGGAATTACAATTACATTTATATAATTTTAAATTTTAAGAAATTGAAAAAGTACCCCTCATTTCATTTTTAAGAAATTCCACCTCCCTCACATCATTAGAGAAAATAGATCCTTCTATATCATCCAAGTACTTAAAAAATATCATATCAATTTATTCCTAAACATTCTATAGGTTATTTTATTCTATGATCAGCAACCTCATATCTCATAAGAGTGTATCTAAATGAGTTGTTTCAACAAAAAGTAATCACCTCAACTGGTCACATTATTTTTATTTTTTATTTAACCTTAAATAAATTTATTATATTATTAATATGATAATTAATCCATTATCACATATATATTAATATTTTATTAGGATTATAAATCCAACTACAATCACCTTTTTTCTAGAAAACGGGATCTGAATGGTTTGCTTGTGCTTATGTAGGGCTTAATGTCTCTGCATGTCAATACATATGATTTATTTCATAATGTTAGTGGATGGTAATTATGAAAAATTTAGATATTTTACAGGGATATTATTTTAAAAATATACTTAATGAATCAAAATATCAGATCTTTCTTCCTACTATCCAAATTGCTAAAAAATGAAAACACCACTTGTGCGTATGTGTGGACTACCATGTCCTTGAAGAAATTTGATTCATTTTTTCATTTAAATTATACACAGATGGTAACAATCATATATTTAGTAAATATATGTGATATAGGTAAAATAAAATATATTATAAAATTGTTTATTATTGTTATCATTTTTTTCATTCCACATGTGAAAATGTGAAAAAAGAGTTCTTGTGTTCGTACCACCTTTGTTTCCCATAAACAGTGTAACTCATTTTTTAAAACATAAATCATATAAATGAATATAAATTTTTATATATTAAAAATATTATTATTTATGAAAATATTAAAGTTATGAATATCATTTAACCACAACCAAATTATTAGGACTAGACCAACTGAACCAATGTTTTTATGAAATAATGAAATAGTTATCAGCTAGAAACCATGATTTTAATAATGTATTTAATATTTTTTTGTTGAAACATATAAGGAGATATAATATTATATAATAAATGTACAAGTGGCACTATGGTAGAATTTTAATTATATTAAAAAAATTATATTGTAGTCTAAGGTGTTTTCAATGTTAGTAATATTCGAGGAAATTTTTTTCATATCCAATTTTTTTATTAAGACACATTCCATATTAATCACTTTTTCAATGATGTGATGTATAAACTAAAAATTATTGGATTTTATCATACTTAAAATAAATTTAACGCCTATTAGAATATCAAAATATTATTTATTCTTTCATGGTCCATATGAATCAAATATTATGAAATCAACAAGGGTGTTATCTTACAATATCATAATTTATCACTATTTTAAATGGTTATGTTATGATGATGAATTTTTTAGAAATAACTCTTAATAATATCATGAAATTCATTATTCCATTATTATTTTATTAAAAATAATTTTTTTCTTTTATTTTTGTGACCTTAGTCACTCAAGAGACTGAAAAGGGTTTTTTATGTAAAATGAACTTTATTTGTCTCTTTCTCCAAGATCCATTTGAATATATATCAAATATGAAAAAAATAATTATGGGTTTTAATATTATTCTACGATTTATTAAATTCATTTTTATTCATGTTTGATATTAAAAATATATATATTTCCCATGTGAGGATCTTTTTTTCTTTTAATAGTAATATGAAGGAAACATTTTCATCAAAATTATATTCTATGATCATAATTTCACATCACTATGTTAATTATTTATTTTTATAGGTTATTTTTAAAATATAATTAATATTTTTCTTATGAATATTTTGTTCATATTATAATTGAATTTATATGCAAAAAATATAGTAAACCTTTATTTCATGTATGCATTACTGGGGATATGATCCTTGATAACACCCTTATTCTTTCCCATGTTTTAATATTATTATTATAACAGGTTTTGTATAAATACCATTCATTTTGTATGTGTTATGATATAAAAATTGGATTTCATGTTTATGAAACCCTTTTCTTTTCGATGGGCTATTCAACGATTAAATTCTTATGAGGTCCAATTCATTTCATTAGTATTTATATGATTAATGATTTATGATCATTGAAAAAAATGTATATGTTTTTTATTATTTTATGGGTGTTATTGGAATTAAATTTTCTCTAATGCATTAGGTAACTATATAAATATCATTTGATAATGAAGAATAAAATGGTCACTGAATCCAATTCACTAATGAACTTTTTCTGATATCAAAGTCTAAATTGTGAGAATTTTCTTCTATAATGGGTTGTGGAGTAAACAATTCCGTTATTATAGAATTTTATATGATACATGACTTCTATGAAAATTATTTTCCCTGATTGTTTTGTGGAAAATACTTATGTATTATAACAATTTTTGTATCTACGTGATCATGCTCATAGATTACAGTTTGATACATATCTTATAGAATATCATGATTTATTCTATGTCTCAAGGATATGATCAATGATTTGTAGCTTTTAATTTCAAAATTTTATACTCAATTACATATACTCATATGAAAATTTTATTCTCATTTAATCATTAATATCCATATATTTTGTTATTTCATATAATATAATCTCCCACATTCCTTTGTTTATTTTCCACATGATATGAAAAATGATTTTAAACGTTATATGTATAATAAATTTACTAGTTATGATGAACTATGTGGGAGATTCTATTGTTTATTTATGAACTAGTTTATTATGTGTCCATGATTCTATAAATAGTTTTAATATATGATTATAGTGTAGATTATTATGTTATGTAATCTATATTCGTCTATAAATATGTGATATCAAAATATAAATAGTATGGAATGCTATAGTTGGAATCAAATAATTGATTATTTTACCATTGGGATCATTGATGTGAAAACAATAGCGAGAAGCAGGGGAATGAGTCTATGTGTAGGATAAAATATTATTTCTTAGATAATAATCATCGATGACTTTTGCTAAACCAATGGTTTCATATTTTTAAAAGTATTTATAATGATTTTGACATGATATAAATTATTTTTCATGATAATATGTGTTTCAACTATGATTATTTCATATCAATCAGTGTTTTCTACTTTTACTCAATTTCTAGAACCTGATGGAATCATGTTATTTCAAAATGAAATGTTAATGAAATAATTTTCCTACTAAGAAAGAAAATAGTATATGATATAGAAATAAAAATTTAATTTCAATGAAAATAAATCTTTTTCAAGACATGAATCATGTAGAGCTTCCGAATGAATAAAAATTGGAATAATGATTAAGTCAGTCATTAATTATTCCAAAAACAACTTCTTTTAGTGGGAATTGTTATATACTATTTTCTGACTTCTGTTTTAGTAACAGAGATATGAATTATTTTAATATATAGTATTCAAGAAATAAAAATGTTATTTTTTATTTTAATCATTTTGAAGGATAATAAGGTAAATGGTAAAATATTATGAAAAATACATGGCCAATGTGTGAAGTTGACTATGTATATTGGGATGAATTTATCATTTTATTTTTTAGTAAATACATTACTTTAATTTTTCACATGAAAAATGATAACCAATATCATGCGAAAAAACATATTAATGATGATTATATTAGATCATATGTGAAAATTCATTCAATACATTAGGTTTATGATTCTTGTCTTATTGTCAAAATATAATTTTAATATGACCCATTATATATTGTATTAAAACAAATTCTACGTTGTGTGTCATTAGTTAGAGACTTAAGTATCTTCGAAGTAATATTTTTTCTATTATTTTTGGATATAAATGGAGATTTTCACTTACAGATCCATCTCATTGTTTGGATAATAAAATAAATATATAATTAATAAGGAACAAATAAAACCATTTAGATAATAAGATGATCCACCCATTTATCTAGATGTGATGAATAAATCACGGAGGAAATAGCCTTAATGGTGTTATGAAATATTTCATTTCCATAAAGTATGGTCATAGGGAAATCACATTATGATGTTATTGGATAAATCCAAAAAATGTTTGAAATAGAAATAAATATTCAAATAATTCACCACTCATAATCTAGTGTTTCAAATACTAGGAATATGTTCTTTTTTAAAAAAAATTCTATAATATGAAGGTTAATGAGGATGTTCAATGTATACAACAACATAAGCCCAAATTCAAAGGGAAATCCTCAACTACAACTATTCATTATTATAATAACATTTTTGTCGCAAAACATACACTATAAACATATAATTTAATTATTTAACATAATTTTCCCTAGTATATTATATATAAATAAAAATTTAATTGTTTCAAAATTACACAATAATTAATAGATGTTTAATTATAACTAAATATTACTGATGGTACTAGTATCACATATAATGTCTGTGATTTTTTTATCTTATTTTTTTATAGGAATTTTATTCCTAAATATTGTTCTATTTTCAATATGGTTAAATTTGATGTTATATTGGGAATGAATTGGGTTTTATTAAATATTTCCCAAATCAGTTACCTGTGGAAGGAATTGATATTGGATATTCTGAATCAACATATGGTCATCTATCAATAAATTGATTCATATTAATTTATAATTCAAATAACATCCATTTTAGGGATCATGATTATTATTCAAAATGTTTTATTGTATCATATATATGGGGAGAAACTCATCATTTATGTTAGTCCTCTTGCATGAGTTCTTGTTGATTTTATTCAATATGAATTTGTTGGTCTTTAAACAAATAAAGAAGTTCAATTGTCCACAAATGTCATTCCATGATCCAGTCCTATTTCATAGACTCATGATATAATGGCCTAGATTTAGTCATATGAATTTAAAATAAAATAGAAAGCGTATTTAGGCAAAATATTAATTTTTCCAAATATTTCACCATATTGTGAACACAATCATTTTTTATGAAGATAGATTGATCAATGTGACTCTTAATTGTTTATATGAAAAATAAAAATACCACTATAAAGATAAGGTATCCTCTAAATATTATTCTTGAATTTTTTGGTCAATTATAGAGAGATAAATTCTTTTTTTATGAATGATCATCTTTCTATATGTCATTAATTGAGGGTTAAAAAGAAGGAATTCCCAAAGATAGTATTCTATAATATATATGGATAATATGAATATATAGTTATCATATTTTTTCATAATAATTACGTCAATAAGATAACATATTTAATGTATTTATTCATGAGATATTTCCTATATTAGTTTTCATAAGATATTATTAAATATATTATAATATATTAAAATGTATAATAAGAGCGTAAATATGATTTGAGAATTGTGGTGAAGACACCGAGTAAGGGGAAAATATTTCCAAAATATACCAACTATAAATTATGGCTTCTGAAAGATTCATTTTCCCTATATAATCAAATGTGATGATATATCAGTAGATCTAGAAATCAATGAATTTATTAAAAATTGGAAGAGACAAACCAATGGGATAATTATATATAGTTTTATTTTTTTTGATGAATATTACAGATGAAAATTTTGGATGTTCTCTTGAATAACTAATCCACAAACTATGTTTACAAGGGAAGTATTTTTGTTCCATTACACTAATTAATGTGGGGATAATTTATAGGAACATAGGAAATGGTTTTTCTGTGATACATTGCATATATTTTCATATATTTGATTAGTTTTTATAATCTATTATGAGGTATTAATGATGGGACTAGGACGGATTCTCATAGAGAATTACTTGTTGATTGATTTTGGCACATGAATATTTAATATTTATGAGAAAAATTATCCATTTCAAGATTGGTAGTTATATATGGAAATTTTGATACTAAATTTTTTGATTAATTTTAATTATATATATTTGTGAGAGATATATAATAATAATAAAATTTTCCCATATATATTCATATGAAATATCAAGAATGAGTTCAATAGAAAATGATTGATGATTATTAATGATTATGACATCTCAATATATTACAGCTCTTGGAAGGGGAACAAGTTGATATCTATAGTGAGTCAAAAGTATGACTCTATGTTATATATAATGAGGATAAAGATGATACATAAATTGTTTTATTGGTAATTTATGGATATTAAAATCATTAAAGAATGTGATATATCATATCCTTAACAATAGACTCTTTAATCATCAATTTATCTGTTTATTTGTGAGGCACATATGAGATATGTTGATCTTTAGAAGAAGGAAAAACATTTATCTCATTAATCCATTATTGTGATATAATTAAATGGTTTAGGAACTATGATTGTGTTTCATCATTATTAGTTTTTATATAGCTATTAGATAGGTCTCATATTTCATCATTCTATATTCATCCAATAAATATGAATATTTTTAATGACATTAATATAAATTTATATTGGGATACCATGAAGAGAAATATTGTTAATTATATATCTGACATATTTTTATATTGGAATGTTATGTAAGATATAAATAAATATAAGGGTATTTTAGAAACATTTAATATACTAAAATGAAAAAAAAACGTTTCCTGATTGAAATTATTGTAAGACTCCGCTAAACAACGAAGTTTCATAGTTCCATTTGGTTATATACTATAACTTTTGAAGTCACAAAACACCATTTATGTTAGGGAATATTTCTATATAAATAATTATTCCAATAATATAAAATATATATGTTTTAAGGATAAATGGAGTTTCACATTATATTTTATCTGATCATGATATTTGGCTTATCATATGGTGTGGGTGAAGCCTTCAGCTAACTCAGATACAAAGTTGAGCTTTAATATGGATTACCATACACAACTATATGTTATATATTAGGTAACCATTACTAATACTGGATATTTTGAGATATGATTCTATAGAATTCGATGGTGGTTAGGATCAATACGTTTCTCTAGTTTATTTTTCAGAAAACATTTTCATTCAGTCAAACATTCATATGGATCCTTATAGATCCCTTTCTATAATTATGTGTATAAGTATTATGTGATTGGATGATGTTATAGAAGGAAATCCATTATGAAAAAATCTAGGGAAGTAAATTTATGTGCATTTTATATCCATTCAAAATCACATTATGGTATTGAAAATTTTTAATTCCAACAAAATAGATGATGATATTCTTGAATCATGGTTTAATTACATGGAATTGTGATGATTTTTTTGGATATCGAATTCATTGTTTCAATACCAAAAGTTGAGATAATGTGTGATTCCAAGGATCATTATGCCAAGGATAAATGTTTGAAATACATTAAATATAATAAATAACATATGTGTGAATTTTTTATATAAAAATCTGAGTTACAAATAAACATGGGTCGAATCAGATATCAAATGGTACCGTTTAGTTTAGAACACATGGTTTACCCTAGGTTAAATGTAATCTTTATCGATGTCGAGTATTTGGTAAAACGTCTGCATATGAACCTAATTAATAAAATAATTTATCCAAATTTATTTAATTTATATTTATTAAATGTAAATACCATTTATCCATAAAATTATAGTTTTTGTACTTTCCTTGGGGTTGGTCACTCAATCCATAGAGATCTAAATGAATGTGGAATAGAGTTTATGGTGAATTCTAATGGATAAGTATATATTATGTATCATTGTGCTAACAATCATTATGTATCTCATTGAAAAAAATAACACATAATCATTATTCATCAATGACCAATCCAAAATCTATATCGGTTATTTATTTTGTTTTTTCATCATGTACATTAATATCAGATGAAATATGATAAATTCTATGAAAATAAAAGATTCATAATTTTTTGGATGATTGAAATTGATAGAAAAATAAATTTCTTTTGTATTAATTCTCGTAAGTCATATATTTTTATGATTACGGGTCAACGAAATTAGATAACGGATTGTGTTTTTTCAATTCATTTTATAGAATTTAAATTTCCCCCACACCCCCTATGTTCGTAAGATTATCAAAAGAATATTATTTGGATCATGTTTTGATGAATACCTAGTATATAATTATTGTAAGACCATTATTCATCAAAACCAATAGATAGTATGGTTTGGTTCATCAATGATAGTATAATTTTAGTGTGTGATAATAGATAACCATTAGAGTTAGTGTGAAATGGATTTTTGGTATCTATTCAAACCAATTTCCATGAGGAGGATATGGATGGACTGATCAGATGTTTTTGGAGATAATTCGAGAAATTTATTCCAGATCGTTGGTGACTAGATTATTTTCCATCCTTTGATATACGGGTTTTGGTTTATGGTGATAGATAAAAAAATGTGCAATATTGGATGGAATGGATCCCAGAGGATAAAGAAAATATTGATAAAAACATTGTGTATTTATGGATTACAAGCCTTGTGGGACACTCTAGTTGTGGCCCCAGCATTTCAGATGAAGTTAAATATCAAACACCATGTGAAATGTTCACACACAATCTAAAACCTACATGAATTCATGGAATCTAAATCAGATGGTACATTGAAATGACTGAGAGTACACTATCATGTAACAATAATGTACACATATGATGACATAAATAGGTGTACATGAGCTTGTAGAATGGAAGAAGATGTAGTACATGGACACAGATTTGTGACACAGTAAGGTGTCGAGAGAGCACTACACACCTTGTGTTTTACTCACACAATTTTTATGTTCATGTTTACATGTCATGTGATGCAGCACTACATATTCATATCCATGAAAACAAGAACCCCATTTACTCAACTTTCCAACATGTTCTCCAGTATAGAAATCATGGTACACGTTGTCTCTTTAGATCATACCCGTTTTGGATGACTATTTTTCTAAATGTCATATTCCCTAAAGGTTACAATGTTTTATTCAATCCATGTCCCAATAGTGTAATCCCCTCTAGTGGATGAATCCAATATATAGTTTTTCTAATCCTTGTAGATGACTTGATTAAGATCTTATGTCATCATTATACCCTAGGCAGGGTTTTTGTAATTAGTGTGACCTCCTTGAGTAGGGTGTTAATCCACTATATATATTTCCATATGTTCAGGGTTCACAGTATCTTTAGAAAATGATTCCCTATATATAGGGTTAATCAATAATGTGTTTATGGTGTCCCATAATGGTTCTATGTGTGACCCGCTATCTGATCATCTGTCTCTTCTAAGACCAGTCAGATTTATTGGGTGGGTTAGAAGGACCATGACCTCTTAATTGAGTTTCTCTACTGAAAGGATGGAATGTGCCGTGTATTCTCTAGGAATGAGAATTGTTTCAGGAAAAATCATGTGGCTGGCAGTTGGTTGGGTCATACTGGTGGTGTGTTGACCATATTAAGAATATCTACCTTATTTCAATTATACATTTATTATTATATATTATATTTAACTGATTATACTTGAAGAGTCATGTTTAATGTTTTTAGGGTTTCAAACTATGAATTTTCTTGCTCACCCATGCATGGGACCAACCCATACTTGTCACGTCTTGTGTAGATTTTTACCCATTTGGATGTATCTTAGGAGGAATCATAGTTGGACGAACATATCATGGGCTAGAATTACAAAAGAGTTTACCATAAGCTTTCATATGATTGTAATCCACACAATTGGTGAAGAGTGAATTATTTATATTTTACGCTATGCCTTGTATTTAACCACTTTTTATCTTTTATTAATTTACAATCACTCTTTAGTTGCTAGATTATTGATGTATACATGCATTTTGTGGTTGTAAATTTTATCACTGTATGGTCTTGGACTTGTGTTCATGGAAACATATAATTTAGGATAATTTATTCATTTGTGGGATGCGCCTATTCATGGATAGTCAGCAACCTCTGACCTATTGGATGTAGTCTTTGGGTAGAAATTAGTGAGACCATAGTGGGTCATGTTATGATAAAGTGGTATTATAGGATTTAGTTATACTATAGTATAGGAGTAAGTGATATTGGGTTGGGGGAACTGTTTTTTTTTAATTTCAACCTCCACTTTCTATCCATGGAAACTAGTGTGGGGTTGTGGACAACTTATCTAGATAATAGGAAACTGATCATATTCTTTTTAAGATGGTACACACATACATTGGTTTCCAATAAAATTTATGTACATGCATAAAATAATAATGGGTTTTTTTCAAAGACCATATTGAGTCTCATAATCATATATAATCTTATATCCATGGAATTTTTTTTTGCATTCCTCAGTGATGATATCCAAACAGGATTCCTCGCTATGATCAAAATGATGATCCATCGATTATCGTGGCATTAGTATAGGGAATTGTACCTGATATAGGACTTCTGTGTGGTTTCCCAGTTATTCCACCCCCCATTGAGCAGCAACAAGTGCTGCCAGTTCCATATAAGGATTCAAGTAGGATGAGTTAGATACAAGAGCTTCAGAGGTAGTAACCACCATGTTGTTTGGTGATAAAGAACTGAAACTTAATGAGGCCTTTATAAATGTAGTATATCGACATTTATACCATTTTAGGATGCATGTAGATTATATGTTGGTCCCCAAGGTGATTCCTCTTCAGGGATACACTTGGTAATTGCGAAACATAGTGAACTAGTCAAACATTAATGAAACTCTCTCCATGTAATACTTTTATTACCAATTCATGATGGAGTATTATTTATCCATGCTATAATCAGTGCACATATAGGATATTTTTCATATTCCGTATGTCAATTTTTTCATAGAAGAGTTATCAACGAGGTTTAATGATCTCCCTCAATACCTCATGGATAATGTTCAAGATCCACTTTTTAAAGAATGCAACATAGAGAAGAAATTCAAGTGGTAGATAAGGTATTAATTAGTATCCATTTTCATTCCAAGGGTTTTTAGTGTTATTTAGTGGGCCTTTATGGTGGAAATATTCTTAGTATTGTAGAAACAGATGGTGGGGATGATAGTAGAATCCTAGGGCATATGTCCTTAGTAGTAAGTAAATGACAACACTTGTAGGGATCCATGCATGTCAGACACTTCAGAATATGATCCTAGGACACAGATTCAATGGATTATGTAATGAAACAAACATTTATCAGTGAAAATTACTATTGATCTATTTAAATTACTTATTATGTAAAATGGTTATATAACATATTCACATCCTTGGTTTTATGTTTTTGGAATATAAAATACCGTTAAGAATTGTGAGTGTTGATAATATAACTATAAAACAATGATCACATGATTAGTATAAATATAAAGCATTAAAAACCCCAATTTCTTAGAAAAGGGAAGTGATGGACTTATCCAAAGGAATTGCTCCATACGAAGCCCATTTGTTGGAGCACAGATATTTAGTGACGTCATTGGGCTTCGCTCTTGACCAAGACCAAGCCGAGCATCAACGCATTAAGGTCAAAAAGTACCACCTACAGGATATGTGGAAGTTGGTTGAGATTACCACCCATGCGTTTTTATCTGAGCCATCCCAAGAGTTTGTCACCATCGAGCACCTTACCCTTCGATCTTATGCGGGTGTTATAAGGGGTTATGTAACCAGACCCTAGAACAATGATAATATAAATTATTTTTGTAGAGAGAATTTACATTATTTTAATTATTGATATTTGGTATAAAATTATTAAAGAAAAAATAGAATTCTTTTAGTTAATATTCAATTATGAAATCTATTTTGAAGAATTAATGTATTTTTTTGAATTAAATAACATTTTAAAAAAATATTATTACTAAATTAATTTTTATTAAAATAAATTATCATAAAATTTTTATGAATAAAATATTAATTTTTATTAAAGTTTGAATGTTATTTTTGTCAAAACCCATGAATTTGTGATTAATATTGGCTATTATTTGAAAAGTAAAAGTTCACATACATAAAAAATAATTCAGATAAAATCAATATTATTTTTGGAATCTGGGAATCGATATTATATAATGTTGAATGTTTCATAATTTTTTGAGATAGTTTGTTTTTTGTGTAACAATTAAAAACCATTTTAATATATAATGGGTTTTATGACATTATAACTTCCCAATAGTGATGTAATAAAATATTATAAAAATTATTTTCGGCTAATATATTTGTTAAAATTAAAATAATTTTATTTTAGGTTTGTTTTATTTATTTTAAAAAGATTTAGTGGAACCTCCAAGACTTAAAAATCATTTTATATTTTTAAATTTATTTCATTGAGAATGTGACTCTCCTCCACATAAAAAAATAAAATATTATGAGATGTTAAGACATTTTCATTATAAAATAATGTTTTCTACTCCAATTTGGAAAAAAAAAATTTGTAATAACCATGGGTTGGATTGTGGTTTTGATTAGTTTAATGTGTAGGGTCCAAAACCCAAATAATAATGAATTCCCTCATTTTTCCTATATAAAACCACCCAATATCCCACTTAATCTTCAGTCAAATCATTTGGATATTGAAAAACCATTCCCATCTTATCTCTATAAGCCCTGAAGGCACCCTAATATAACATGAACCCTCTCTCAATCCCCTCCCAAGCGTTTGGTATCAGAGTTCAATATAAAGGATTTCTTCTATTCTCAATTTTGACCATGTTTCATTATGTTATTATACAATTTTATATTAAATTAGAAATAATCGGGTATGATTTCACACAACCTACATGCTATTTTATTTATTTTTTAATGTTGATATACCCCTTTCTCTCTAATAAATTCCACCCATGTACACCTGTTACCATACCGAAATTCTTTAATGGATTTCTCTCTCCTCATTTACATTTAATAAATTATTTTATATTATGAATCTAAATTAAATTACAGATGTTGGGACATGTTTTATTATAACCCCCTTACTATCCATTTGATGTACATATGATGAGGCACCCCATACTACCTCATCAACCATTTTATTTAATGCTTATGTCACAACATTATGCTGCCGGAATTGCACAACAATTTTCCATGTCAACGTCATTGTGTAGTGAATACCATGACCATTTATATATTAATGTTATTCACCTTTATTACTATTTACTTATTTATTATAGAATTTCATGTATTCAATCCACATTCTTATTACGCATAATTATAATGTTTAATGAATCCATGATATATGATCCATGTGCAACATATATGCATGAAATGAGACGACTAAGAAGGATGTGCCCTGATAGCGGTCCAATCCATTGGGTAAAGATTAGTATCATGATACATAAATTTCAAATAGGGTTTACACATTATTATTCAATTACAGTGAGGGTTTACTCATGCTCCGTGTGCAATGAGACTTGACTCATGATAATACCACGTTAATTGTTCCTTCCACATTTCCATGTTATGATAATCATGCTATATCATGCCTTGATGTTCATGTTTATTTATTATCCATTGATATTCTCAAATCTTAACATTTATTCTATTCTCCATGTTATTCCTTGTTTAATCCCTTATTGGGATTTATAGCTCATGTTTTTCATATTCATGTCCTCATGTTATCCCATGCAAAACTATGTTTGAGGGAATGTAGTGGTCATTTAATGGTTGTTTTCAATTAACATGTTGTGTTTCATCTTTTAAGCCATTATGTTTTTTTATTAATCCTCAAATACACTAGACCTCTCATTGTAATATGTTGTAACATGTGAAAATTTTATGTAGTAAATCTTTTTAGAGTGTGATAAAATATCATGGTTGTTATAGTTGGTATCAGATGATTGGTTTAGTTATTTTTGGGATTATGATTAGAAAACCCTAGTTTAATACATAGGGATAAGACTAAGAAAAATAAATACATCCCTAAATTTTGATGTGTATTGATTAATTGGATTTTCAATAAAATACATCTTGTATGGATATGAGTAGGTAGAGGTGGCTCTGGCATAGATGTACCATGTACTGAAAACTCTGACAAGGAGTTTCAGGATTGACCTAGGGTATCCTAGTAGAAGACAATGAGCCATGTTACACTATTGGTTACAACACTCCCAGGGGATATGAATTCATAAATTCACAAGATTAGTATGAACTATTGTTATCGGAATAATAAATATGCCACAATGAATATATGTTGGGAAGTAAATCATAGATAACATAGATTGAAGCCTATATATTCATAAGTTAGGGAAATAAAGGTTATTTATAAGTCATTAGTTTCATCCCTTGGATTACCCTTTATGTGTTACCCCTAACTTTCCTTTGATTCAATCTAATGGAAATTAACCAGAGGAATCGAGCTAACAACTGATTCGGAGATCAATGTGATGATAGTTCAAATGAGATTCCAAATCCAATGGGGGCGGGAATAGTGAAATTTTTCACGATCACTCAATTTCATAATAATGGATCAACTCCATTGAAGTTATCTTCTTCAACCATCAATGTTCCGAACAAGAGAAGGTTATTATAGATGCTTATCATATGGACGTCTAAACTGATCAATGGTGGTCATTGATAAAAAATACGAAGCCTGAGGAGTAGATCTAGGCATTGGATTTAAAGATTTTCTTGAAAATGATTTTCGATATATATTTTCCTCGCACCCTCCAGAATATGTTGGATAGTGACAGAAATCCCCTCAATAAAAAAGACGACAAATCAATAAGAGAATATGAAGAAAACATCACAAGGATTGAACGATACGCCTCCAGCTTTGTCGTTACACATTAATTCAAGGTTAACCACATCTTTGGTGGGATGAAACCTAGACTATGGAAAGCCCTGGTGATCCGTGACTTCGATAGCTATGAATAAATTTTTCATTGTGACCTCAAGGTCGAATGGAGATTAAATAATATAAGGGGTATCATGGGGATAAGAAGCATAAGGTGGAAATAAATTCTAGAGTTATGATGGGTAAATCCGATGAGGCAAAGAAAATACAGCACCACCCATTCATATGGTGTGGATAGTAGCATCCCAAAAATTTTCTGAAGGGGATGAGGAAATGATTTAGGTGTAAAAGAAAAGGGAACCTAGCCATTAACTACTGACAGGAAAAACCTACGGTTATGATAGAGGATAGGAACACTCTGTTAAACCCTCAACAATTTGTCCATTGCTTCAACTGTAAAGAACTAGGGATCCTTACAAATCAGTTCCCTAATACATGGGTTTTCAGAGGAATCCAACAATCTCCAAGGCAGTAAGGGTGAGATTTATCCATCACTACCATCAAAGTGAACCCCAACATTGAAGTGGTGATAGATCCACTAGTTATTCATTCATTAATAACAAACATACTTTTTGATTCTGGTTCTATGTATTCATTTGTCTCCCAAAGTTTTAGTAGAACAATCCCAACACCACCGCAAATCATTGAAATAATGATGTCAGTGAGTACGAAAAATGGGGGATCATTACATCCCATGAATATAACTCCCCACTATCCTAATTTGTGGATTTAACTTCTTGGAAAATCTCTTCATACTCCATATGGTGTAATTTGATGATATACATGGCATGGAATGGATTTCCATAAATAGTGCCAAAATAAATATCCTTTATAGGGAAATCATTCTCTATATGGAGAATCGACCCCTGATTCTATACAAGTGCAAGGTGGAATATGATTATTCTTTATCACCCTTATCTCATGCATGGATATTACAACCATATGATCACATGTATAAGGATTATATGATTGAGTATAAGGAAGCAACCATACTTGAATACATGCCTATTATAAGGGAATTCAGTGAAGTGTTTCTCTAGGAATATCATTGTCTTCCACATAAAAGTGATGTTGAATTCTCAATTGACCTTATAACTGTGGCGTATCCAATATCCAATATACTGTATTGAATGAATTTTGTGGAGCATGAGGAGCTGAGGAAACAACTATACAAGAATCTGGATAAACGGTTTATATGCCCAAGTGGTACACCATGGGGTGAACCAGTCCTCTTATTCAAGAAGAATATTGGATAAATTCACCATTGCATTGATTATCTTGAGCTAAAATAATTATGATAAATAATGAATACTAATTTCCATGAATTGATAAGTTTTCGATCAACCATGTGGAACACAATACTTTTCCAATGTTTATTTTTAATCAGGATATTACCATGTAAGGGTGAAGAATGGGGTTAACCCTAAGATTTATTTTTATACAATGTATAGGAACTATGAATTCATAGTAATGCCTTTTAGACTCACTAATTATCCATCAATATTCATGGACTTGATTAATAGAGTCTTTAGAGATAACAATTTCAGACTTGAGGTAGCCTTTATATATGAAATTCTAATATACACCAATACGAAGGAGGAGCGTGACGAACATCTAAAAAATTAACTAGAGGCCTTGCGAAAGGGGAATCTCTATGAAAATTACAACAAGTGTGAGTTGTAGTTGAAGGGGGTCTCATTATTGAGTCATATCATCAATATAAATGGGATGTCTGTGGATCCCTCTAAGACAACTGCAATTGAGGGATGGAAGATGCCATCATTGGTAACGGATATCCATAGCTTCCATGGCTTAGGTAGATAATATCACTGAATTGTGAGAAATTTGTCATGATTTTCCAACCCACTTAACATTCTAACTCTGAATGGAGTAATGTTTTAATGGAGTGATTAATGCGAAGAGAGCTTCGAGAAGCTAAAAAGGCAACTTATCACTGCACCCGTACTCACTCTAGCCACAATTGTAGAATAATTTGGGATATTTAGTAACGCCTTGAAGAAGGGAATGGTAAGGGTGTTGATGATAAATGACAAAGACATTGCCTATGCTTCAAAAAAATTGAATTTTAATGAGGAAAACTATCCAACACATGACTTGGAGTTGGATGTAGTGATATTCGCTTTGAAAATTTTGAATCCTTACCTCATTGAGGTGAAGTTTGAAATATACACAGATCAAAAACCCCTCAAGTATATATTCACACAAAAAGTGTTGTACATGCTCCAATGAATATTGTTAGATATGAACAAATACTATGACTACACAATCCATTTCCACCATAAGAAAACGAACTAGCTGGATGATGCTCTAAGTAGAAAGGACCCAACGATTCTATCATTGATGAGAGTTTAAAAGGATACATTCTTCTAAGATTTGATGAATATGGACATGGAAATCATAAATAAGGGATCATAATTAATCCATTCACAATTTTTTTCTCAACCATCTATTTCAGAATGGTTAAAGGATTCTCAAAATATGATGTTGGAATTCAGAAGAAGGTGGAAACTATTAGAAAAAGGAAATCCTTAGAGTTTGATTTAAATGATGAAGGAATTGTGGGATTTGGATCAATACAATGTGTTCCATAGTATCGAGAGTAAAAAAAGGAACTTTGGATGATACACATAGTTCTAATTTTTCCATTCACCTAGGATACAAAAATATGTTTCAAGATCTCTGAGATCATTATTTGTGGGATAACATGAAGACGGAGATCGTTGAATACATATCAAGGTGACTAATATGTCAAAATGTGAATGATCAGAGGTTGAAATATAAGTTGATGATGCAACCATAACCCATACCGGCATGGAAATGGGAGAACATCACCATGGACTTTGTCACCGGACATGTGAAGACATCAAATGAAAACAATGCTATCTGTGATGTTGTGGATCGGCTTACAATGACTGCACAATTTAATGAAAGTTTGGAATATTTCTCACTAGACCAACTATCATGGATATATATAAGAGATGTGGTAAATCTGAATGGAGTACCATTAATTATTGTATCTGATTGAGATCCAAGATTCAACTCTATGTTTTGAAAGATTTATCAACATTCTCTAGATACAGATTCAAACATCTATATGGCTTATCATCCTCAAACTGATTTCCAATCTGAGTGGACTATCCCACCACATGAGGACATGTTGAAATCATTCTCAATAATGTTCAAAGTATGATGGGATCAGAATCTTCCTCTGGATGAGTTCTCTTAAAATAAATGCTTCCACTCAAGCTTCCAAATGGCTCTTTATGGAGATCTGTATGGGAATAATTACAAAACACCTGCATGTTGGGATGATGTTGGGGAAAGAAAACTCCTAGATATGAAAATGGTCTATAAAATTATATAGAAGGTTAAAACCATCCAAAATAACATTAAAGCTACTCTGAGTAAAAAAAGAGCTATACTGATAATCATAGAGGATCCCTAGAGTTTTATGACGGAGACATAGTATTCCTCCACATATCATCGTGGAAGAGTTTTATGATATTTGGTATGAAAGGATAGCTTAGTCTAATGTACATAGACCATTTAGAGATCCTTGATCATATTGGAGTCGTGACCTATTAAATAGGACTCCAACCCAACCTATCTCAAGTACATGATGTTTTCTATGTACCACACTTGAGTAATTACATACCTATCCTCTCACATATACTCAATCCAATGTTCGTACCATTAATGAACGACCTTTCACATCATGAGATGTTTTTGAAAATCCTATATCATAGAGAAAAATTCCTACTAAATAAGGTAATGCCCCCAATCATGTTGTTGGGTAGAAACCACATGATTGAATAAGAGGCCTTGGAATCCAAACTATTGACGATGCAGAGTTACCCTCATAAGCTTTAGGGTGGGAAAATAAAATCTCGAGGGTGAAATTTCTTAAGGGGGGAAGATTGTAAAAACCCAAACATTTATCAATGAAAATTCCTCTAGATCTAATTAAATGTATTATTATGTAAAATTTATATATAATATATTCACATCCTTGGTTTTTTGTTTTAGGATTTGAAAATAATATTATGAATTATACCCATTGATAATATATCCTTTAAACAGTGATCACATGATTAGTATAAATACGTGGCTTTAGAAAGTACAATTTATATAGAAAAAAGAAGTGATGGCCTCATCCAGTTGAATTTCCCCATATGAAGACCATTTATCGGAGCTCGAAAAAGAGGTGGCGTTATTGGGATTCTCGGTTGACCAAGACCAAGTTGAGCATCAATATGCATAGCTCGAATGGAACCACCTACAGGAGAAGATGAAGTTGATAGAGATTACCACCAGATCTATGAAATCAAGCCACCCCAATAGACTGTTACCATCGCTCACCTTACCATTCAATATTATGTGGGTGTTATAAGAGGTTATATAAAAAGACACTCGAAATATGATTATTTACATTACTTTTGTATCAATAATATAAATTAGATTTATTATTGTTACTTGGTAAATAGTTTTTAAATAAAAAACAGATTTTATTAGTTAATATTCAATCAAAAGTAATAATTTGAATAATTAATTATTTTTTGGAATTAAATAAATTTTTAATAATTTTTTTGGTAAATTTCTTTTTATTAAATATAAATGATCGTATAATTTTTATAAAAAAAGTAGTAATTTTTATTATGGTTTGAAAGCTATTTTTTTAAAAAACAAATGAATTTTCCATAAATTTTTGTTTTTATTTTCAACGGAAAATATAAAAAATTTAGAACATTATTTAGATAAAATTAGTATTATTTTAGGAATAAAGAAGTTGAAATTATCAAATGGTGAATTTTTCATAATTATCTGAGACAATTAAATTTTTGGTTAACAATTAAATATTGTTTAAATATATATTGTGTTTTATAAAATCATTATGACCCAATTGTGATGTAATAAAATACTATAAAAATTATTTTTGAACAATATATGTTTTACCATTAATATAATGTGATTTTTGGTTTTTTTATTTATTTTAAAAGCGTTAGTGGACCGTATAAGACTTGTATAATATTTTACCATTTTAAATTGATTTTCGTTAGAGTGTTACTCACCTTTACATATGAAAGCCTAATATTTTAAGAAATTATGCCATTGGCCTTATAAAATAATATTTTCCACTACCCTTTGGAAAAAAACATTTTCATAAAATATGGGTTGGTTTGTGATTTTTATTAGTTTAATGTGTAGTGACCAAAACATAAATAATAAATAATTCTATACCTTTTCATATATAAACCCAACCAATCTCCCACTTCCTCTTCACTCAAAGAATATGGTGCACAACCAACCACTTACCTAATCTCTCTAGAATCCTACCAAGGTGCCCCATGTTCCTAATAATCCTCTCTCAAGCTCCTCCCAAGCCTTTCAGATCACACTTACTGGTAAAGTATTTTTTCCTTTCTCATTTTTCTCAATGGTTCATTATTTTATTATTCCAATTTCTTCAAAAAGATATGTTGGAGTGTGATTTATAACCTCCCCCATAGTTACCACTTCATTTTTGAATGATAAGAGACCACTTTATATATCATAAATTTTTCCAATGTACACCTATTATCATTCTAAAAATCGGTAATGGATTTATCTCCCTTCATTTTGAATCAAACAATAATTTTGAATTATGAATCTAAAATCCATTACATATGTTGGGACATTTTTCTATATGAACACATTAAAATCCATTTTATATAAAAATTATGAGGCACCCCTTACTCCATAATCTTCCATTTTTATGAATTCTTATGTCACATCGTTAAGCTATCGAAATCGCAACGCGATTTTCCAAGTCAAAGTCATTGTTTAGTTAATATCATTCCCATTTCTCTATCAAGGGTATTCACTTTAATGCACATTAAATTATTGATTATATATTTTCATGTATGAATTCCACATTTCATTATACTTTAATAAATGATGATGTTAAATAAATTCATGTTATATGATCCATGTGGAACACTTATGGATGAAATGAAATGATTAAAAAGGATATGCCCCGATAGCGCTCTAATGCATTGAGTAAAGATTACCATCATTATACTTCAACATCAATGAGGTAATACACATGATAATTCATCTGAAATAAGGTTTTACTCTTGATAAATGTGCAATGATCATTGGATCATTCTAATACCATGTTATGTGTAATTTCCACATTTCCATGATGTGATAATCATGATTTATCATGACTTTATGTTCATGTTTCTTTTATTCTCCAGTGATATTCCTATTGTATAACATGCATTGTATTCTTCATTTAATTCCTAGTTAAATCCATTACTAGGATTTATATCTCAACCTTTTATTATTCATTTCCATATGTTCTCCCATGAAATGCTATGTACAAGAGAATGTAGTGGTCATGTAAAGGATTTTTTCAGTAAATATGTTGTGTTTCATGTTTTAAGTCATTATGTAATTTTTCTAATCCCCAAAGAAACTAGACAAATCCATCATCTATGTTGTATCAAGTGAATATTTTATGTAATAAATTATATATATATATGGGTGTGATTAAAAAAGTTGGGTTGTTATTGTCTAGGGCTCTCATGATGGCTTAAATTAGCTGAGGGAGAGGTGGTGTTTCTCCTATGATGATGAAAACACATTCATAGGGATTTTATAACAAGTCATGTACCTATAAATTGATAGTCTAGGGACTATAGAGCAGGATATCTTGGAATGAAAAAGGGTGGTTCATAGGGCAGAAAATTTGGTAGAGAGTCTAATAGTGAATTTGGATGTGGTCGTAGGAGCGATTAATCAACACCACTACCCCTAGGCAGTCTTTTCTAGGCTCAATGAACATGGTGGTCTTCTATGAGGACAAATAGAAGATATGGAGAACTAGGATCTTGTGTCTCTGGTGATGATAATAAAAACTAACATTTTCTTTTATAATGTACTTGTAGTTTTGATAGACACTATTGAAAGTCATTCATTGCTTCCGCATCTCTGTTTTGAGACATAGAGATTCTAGTTTATATATTGTTTCATGCAACATAGTTGATGACTCACGTAGATTTGAACTAGTTGATTTATTACTACTTAAAGTCTAATATAATTTTTGGAGGTGAGAGTTTTTTATGGGATCTCTTTGTAGGAGTGATGAGGCCATATTCGGTTATATGTGGTATGTATTGGATATCCATAGTTCTTTCTTATAATTACTATTTTAGGAGGATTATGGAGTGTGACCATAGTGAAAAAATTGATTTTTTCAATATTGGTGAAAAGGAAATCTTGGTAGAAATGGAAATGATTAGGAAAACGAGAGATTATTTGATAGCTCACAAGTTTTATATCATGACTCATGGAAATGTTGATTCTATGATATTTATGTAATCTGCAAGGGAAGAGGAATTCACGTATGTCATTCATGAGGATATTACATGATTACCTCCCAAGAGAAAAATGTAATTTATTGTTGACACACACCACATGGTATCCTTAATATATACAATAGTATATCATATGGATTATATAGAGCTTCATGAGTTGTAGGTTTAGTTGGATGACATTAAAAATAATATATTTTTGGAGCCTAGTGTTTCCCCCCCGGTAGACCTAGTTTTTTTACACCATGAAGATAGTTTAGAGCTTGAGGTTATGTGTTAACTACTGTCACATGAACTATGCGATTCTTGGGAATAATTATCCACTATCATGTATTGATTACTTATTTGATTTGTTGATAGGAGAGTGATGGTTATCAAAAATTGACATAAGATCATGATATAACCAACTCTATTAACATGATGAGGATGCAAAAAATTTGACATTCATATACCGCAACTGTTACAATTGGTACTTGGTTATTCCATTCGGCATGATGAATTTCCCCAGCATTATTCATAAGACTCATGAACAAAATATTTTATCCTTTATTAGGTCGGTTCATGTAGGTATTCATTATAGGAATATTATTGTACTCAGTGTATGAGGTGTATAATCTATGAGGTATGAGTATATAAGACCTAGTGAATGTTAATTAAGTGATAGAATTGGATCCACCCAATAGTGTAACTAAGGTGTAGTGTTTTCTCATGTCGTTAGGGATATGATGATTTTACCAGATTTCTCTATAGTAGTGGAACCCTTGAAAGATTTGACCATAATGGGGAATCCATTCATGTTGAAGGAAAGTTTCTATCAGTTCTTTCCATCGTTGAGATAGTGATTGATAAGAAATAAAATCCCGATATTTCTAGGGGAGGGTTTTGATTATGTAGTTTTATGTTGATAATTATATACCATGATTGTTTTTGTTTTGATGAAGAGGAAAATTGTTTTTACATATGTCTCACTTCTATTGACACCACCCGAGAATAACAATGCAACCCATTATCTTCAATTAGATGTGTTAATCTTTGATCCGAAGATGTAGAAATGCTACCTGATGGGGGAGTGGATTATAATTTACTCATACCAAAACTGTTTCATGTATAAATTATCATAGAATGATCAGAAATTGATATATATGAAATAAATAGTGCTTCTCTAGAACATTGAATTTTAGATTATATAAAAATCATGAAAGGGTAAACTGATTGAAGACACTGTTAGGAAGACATATTATACATGTTTATGGCCAATTGGTTTGGAGAAAATAAAATCATTTTCATTGTCCATTATGAAAAATGAGTTTGATTTATTAATTCAATATATGGTTTCTACCACACTACATATGTAGTGATTCAAGGATTCTCAGTGTGGATAAATGGCAGTGATACATTACATTCACTAACATCCACAATACTATCACCTTGTTGATGTTATGAAGGTGGGGATCATGATATCATTTTTAGATGAAGTAAAATGGTTACTTTGATGTTCTGTGAAGATGGGATGTAGGAGTTTCTTATATTCCATCTGTAGTAAATCCATGTTTTGAAAATTTTTACCAAAACCTCCAACATTGGTTTTAGTGGCCATGCAATAAGAATGGCTTTTTAGAGATTTTCTCTTGGTGCCTCAATTTCTATTAGATAAAGGATGAGAACTATGTTCCCCTGGGTTAAGATAACCCCATTATGGTGAGAAAGTCTTAGTGGGTTGGGATATAAATGGGATTTTTATGGGGTTACAAAAAATTACCATGGGACATGATGCCATCTATGTGATTGTTGAACCACTAAACCAGATTTACCAAATCATAAATATTTGAATGTGGATTTTCTAAGATATATTTATAAGGATCTCGATGCTGGAGATAATCCTACTCCCTGGATTTCCCTCAATGATCATTTCATAGAATGATTCTATCTTTATGCCATGATTTTTGAGAGGATTGTTGGAGGCCTTGGGGAACTATCTATAATCTGGAATATATTTTCAACCCTATAAAAACCAATGGACAGAGAAAGCCATTCATGTCAGAGTGGACATGATGCATGCTTTTATGATTTAAATTTTACATACTTGGGATGTTCATCTACCAATAGTGGTGTTTTTTACAATAAACAGAAATCATGCCACCCTTGTAATGGAACCATTAAAGGATTACAAGGAATGACCTTGTTGGTCAAAAAATTGTTTGGCAGTTCGAAGAGATTATGCATTCATGGGAAATGAGAAGGTGAGTATCATGCATGAGTAGATAAGGATTGTATAGATTTGTAATAATTCATATGATAAATGATAAAGGAAAGCTGTGTAGTTTGAGTGGGAATAAATGTGTTCATGCTGGTATCACATTGTCACTGATTGTTGATATTAGGTCAGGGCGGAATGTTATCTCTAAGACTCATTATTCATATAATTAAATTGTGTAGATTAAGAAAGATGGAATATTTATTATACATAGTACCTTATTTTGATCAGGTACATGACATTCTCAATGTGTCGGATTTGAGTAGTTATGTTCACGACCTCTCACATGTTATCTATTGGGGAGAGATTGTTATAGAGGAAGTAAATAAATTTTCTAAGTACCTTATAGAGATACATGATTGGTTATATGGGATCCTTCATGGGAAACTGATTCTTGAAGTATATTTCTGGTTATAGAATTAGAATCATCCAGAGAGAACCTTAGAGACGTATTCCTAGATGTTATCATAGTGCAATCATATTTTTGATTTGGTTTTTATATATTCAAGAAAAAAATCCATATATTTCTGGGAATTTAATGACATATATTTTTCATGTATTATTTTTATATATTATTATTTTCAAGACCAAATGCTAAAATTTTAAGACATTCTATGGAAATTTTCATCCATAATTTTTTTCAATGTATTAATTATATTAAAGAACATCTATATTGATTTTTCCAAAAATAGTTGAATATCAATTAAATGGGGAATGGATTAGAAATATGAAGGGACATGTGTCTGGGATATGGATTTTACACATCTTCTGAAATATTGTTTTTTGAAATGGAGTATTTTTTAAAAATAAATCACAGATATAGGATGAATAACGTAAAATAAATAAATTTATTTAATTTATTTTTCTTTGATAATGTGACCAAATAACATTTATATATATTCTTAAGATACATTCCATATGGTTAGAAACTAAAACCATGGATATATAGAAAATGTTGCAATGTATTCCTTGTGATCAATGTTAGATTAGGACCGAATAATGTATCATGGAACAAAATAAACTATAGATCTCATCATTAATTGATATAGAGAAAACTTCATTATCAAAAATATATCCAAACTCTATGTAGGATTTTAGTTTTGGTTATACATACAATAATTTAATAACAGATTCAAATAGATCAATTCCATGAACATAATTGATACATGTATCATCGGTTGATTTAAATTCATTGAATTATATTTGTTCATTATGATTATTTAACTAATTAATCTTTTTATATGAAAAATAATTGATGCTGAATGAATAATGTTGAGGATCGTTCCTCATGGTTTATAGATTATTGATTCTCCATACTATTAACATGTTTGTTAAATGAAAATTATTTTGCTCGTGGTATGATAAATACCAGATATCTTATCATTGTGTGAATGTTCTTCTAGTAAAAAGCATCAATAACACCTTTTTGGTTCATGAGTGATAGTTGGATTGGGGTGAGATGATGACACATGATGATAACATGTTTATCAAAATTGATTTATTTTATATGTTCACAATATTTTTGATGAGGTAGAAAAGGATGTCTGAGATGACGTTTCCTCAGCAGATTTGAAGCCTAGAGTCTAGATCATCAGTGAGTAGAGGATTGGATTACCACCTATATTCATGTTACTCAACTATTGATGGATCTAGTGATACACATGAGTAAATTGAAGATATCCCTAATGGATATGGAAAATACCAATAATCACGATGTGTATTTGGAGATTACATGCCATGTGGGAACCCATGGTTACAGTTCTATGGATTTTTATGATGTTAAATATCCACTTCCATGTGATAGGATCAAAGATCATTTATCCACTCCTTTGTAGATTATTGGTTACTTCAAATGGTAAACATACTTGGATATGATTACACAAGAATATAAATGTTGTGTACTCAAAAATTAATCTATCTAGGTGTATATAGGATGGTATGCAGGAACAACTAGTGGTATATAGACCCAACCATATGACAAGGGTTGGGTGTTGAGTGACCTCTTTACATGATGTGTTTCAATAGATTATACTGTATGTTGTGGTTTACATGTCATGTGATGCAGCACCACATAGGTACATACATGTTGAGAAAATAACGTCATGTTCTATACATAAACATCATGTACTCACTTAGATGCATCCCTAACACCTTTTTTCATCAGATGATACTAGATTTTATTATGTTCCATTCCCCTTTGATTTTTTACATCACATATATTGTGTAGTATCACGATCATGACATTTTATTATGATCTCCTCTAGAGGATGAATCCTATATAGTGTTCTTTGTATCCCACCATGCGATTGTAGTGATATGATCATTCAATATTATAACCTATTAATGTTTTCCATAATTTTCATCCCCTCCATGAGAATGTTATTTATACAACATAGATAATTCCATATATGTAGGTTGTGTGGAATCATTATCATATGATCCAATATTTACTATTTTTATCCATATTAGTATCATGGTGTCGAGCAGTAGTTCTAGAAGATATCCCATATCTAAGAATCAACATATTCTAAGACCAGTTATCCTTCATTGGTTTGGCTCAATGATCATTAATTATTGATTGACTACCTCCATTTATAGCATGGATCATAGAGTGGATTCTATCAGAATGATAATTTCTTCAAGATGAAACATGTGTCTAGTAGTTGGTTGTGACTACCTGGTTTCCCAATGACCTTATATTGTATATCATGGTTATTAATGTCAGAAATGTTCTTTATATCATTTTTTGATATGACTATACATTATTCATTGTGGTCATTGTTTTTTAGGTGTTATAGATTGTATTTTTATACTCATCCCTCCATGGGCTATACCCACACGTGTTATGTCATATGTTGAAGATGTCCCTTTTGATGGTTTCTTGTGAGGATGTAGAGTAGTGAAGAATACCATGATCTAGATAGATTAATTTGTTTATCAAAATATTTCATTTTATAATATTCCTTTTTTGATGGAGTACTGTGGGCTTTATCAATTATTGGGCTTGTAATAGAACCCATGTTCACTTTTAATACTTTACTATCTTTCTGTGGTTGTGGGATTATAGATGTATTCATTTATTTGGTTTTTTTAAATTAAATCATTGTATTGGGTTGGTTGTGTGTGTGTGTGTGTATTGATAATTTAGGTAAATGCATCCAATTAATTGGATATGCCTACTATGCACTAATCTTCACCACATGCCTTTTAGCAATAGGAATGTGGTAATGATGGGTCATAACCTATTGTCTCGAGTCATGAAATATAAGACCACCATTATATTTTCATCATAAATTACTACCCATATAATATGTTTTTTAATATTATGCAGAAAATCCATAGTTTCTCCATGATGACATTGAATTCATCCATAAACCATGGAATATATTTTATATTCCATATAGAAAATTTCCTTAATCACCAATGTAACCAATTATTTCACATAGTCACCATCTACTATATTATGACAATAGGAAAATAATTTTCTTAACAATTCATTAGTATAAAATTTCTTTGATTACACATTGGATGAGTTTATGATGATTTTGAACCACTCGACATAAAATTCTCAAAATAAATTCTCCATAGGAAGTACCGTAATGGGGAGAAAAAATGAACACCCCTACACCCAAATAATAATCTACTAGATTGTAAAATTAATATTCTATAAACACTCATAGGGAGAAATTACATCAATGTGGGATGTTTGGTCATTCACAATCATTATATAAAAAATTTAATATTCTTTTTGATGTTCCCAAAAATGATAATGTTTCTAGGAACATTACTATAATGAAGATGATAGATAATTCATTTGAAACAATTTTATTCCAAGTCTAATAGAACCCCTCCAATATTTCTTGTAATGAGTACGTATTGATGACAACAACTACTCCCTTTACCTTTTAATATAATAGGAATCACTTCAAAACCCCATCAATCGGTCGAACCTTCTAGTTCTAAAGATGAAGTAAAAAAATAATGATTCGATAGCAATTTGGTAGGTTTTATAAGTTGAGAAAAAAATTGAATTCGATAGGGTACAATACGAATATATTATTAAAACTATAAAGTTATATGTGGTATAATTATTCAAAAATGAAGGAGATAGTGATAACAGAATACTACGTAACCTTACTAATTCCAATCCAAGGGATTATTCCATGGAATTCACAACTAAGACTAGAATCCAGTCCCATGGGGTAGCCAGGAATGTTCATAACTTGTCCCATATTAGAATTCATGATTAAAAAACAATAAAATTGTGAAGATGATGAATATAAGAATATGAACCGGCCCTCTAAAACTAGGAAAATACCTTTTTTAGCAACTCAAATTCAATAGAAAAATCTGAAAAACAAGTACATTAATGTAGATAAGAATATTGTTGAGTAAATGAGTAGTTCCCCAACATTGTGATGACTTTTTATTCAATGTGTTCCTTTCATAAAATAATTGCGAAGGAGAATAAGGATTCATAATTATTCAACATTATTCCAGTTTTCACGAGACTGAACATCGATATTTCATTTCATGAGGATCTCGTTCAATGTGTTTTTTATATGAAAGAACCAAAGAAAATATATTTTAATTTGAATACATAAGATTATTTTTATACTTATAATTACGTAATGGAGTTTAGTGTTGTCCTGTTAAAATAATTACCTCCCAAAACATGAATATCCATAGCGATTTACAATAATTTTCACATTTAGTGTTATATTCTCCCAATTTATTAATTTTTCTTCATGTGGATCATGTTTCAATTTTATTCCTTAATAAATAATTTTGTACTTGAGATTTGGAGATTCAAAACCCACTACATTAGTTTTGTAACATGTAGATATTTCCATTACCCACCAAATAATTAGTGATGATGACTTCTTGGTATACATAATTAAGATCTCTTATCCAATATATTTTTTCTATTTGGATAAGAAATGTGGACTTGGGGTACCTATTATTTATGTAAGGATCATTGTTTCCACATGAGGAGGTATCATTGATGTCTCAATGGTAAAAATAACTTTTAATAATTATGATAAGAACGATTCATAAAATAATTTTTTGGGAAAGGAATGAATATATACATGATTATATCATTCCATGAAATGAAATTTTTCATAGTAAGGAATCATTTGATGAGGTGGATGATGAGTTTCTAAGGATAAATGGATAAATCAATGAATAAAATGAGACACCTAAAAAATATAAATTATAATTAGTTAAACCATTGTAATAGAACCATTAAATTTGTATGAAGGGGAATTACTGGAGAACCTATATTAATTATCGCTATAAAAATTACTAACCCCCTGATATAATCTGATTCGCAAGAATATTTATTTGATAATGTCGATAAAGAATAATATTTTTTCCTAATTTTCTAGGAGGAAACTTGAGGACCTTGGAACCCCAATATTGATGTGTCTTCCTTTGGGAAAAGTCCCTCCCATCATGGATCTATATCATTTTCATGTTTATTTGAAATAAACATTGCTATGAGAACACTGAATATCACCGAACATTATTTGATCGAATTTGAATGAAATTATAGGGGATATTTCTGTTAGTCTTTTGAGAGAATTTATTTTTTTCGTGGAAGATATCTTACCGATAAAAACATAATTATTACATCATTTTCCATACACAAAATTCCCAAGGAATGTGAGTGTAAGTGAAGGGTGGAAACTCAATTAAGAATTAAATTAAATATGATGAATATTTTCATATAAGTAGTGATTATTATTCATTATGTTGGAAAAATATTTTCCATTTTAGAAACCCCATTAGACATGTCTATTCATATAGTCCCCAATAATAGTTGAGTGACTATGAAAACAAATGAAAAAAAGAATAAATCCAAACCAACACTCAAACACAATGGATATTTTGTATAAATAATTTGAAAATTTACTATGAAACATGAATAGAACAATTTCAAATTTCACTTCCTGATCACGTGATAAAATTTTTGTCCATAGAATAATGTTTTTATTTCTATATGGTTTTGTGGATAAAATCTATTCTAAACCCTTGGGAATAAATAGATTTTTTTTCAAATATATATATGGATCATATATAAATATTTGGAATCACATTGGTGTATATGGTTCTCCTTCCACATTTTATTAGTTCATGATGGCCATTTTTATGGTTTTATGACATTATTTGGTAATGTATTCACATATGAAAATTCCAAAACTGGTCCTAATTGTGATGATTTTTGAAACAACTATAAATCCAATTTCCAATGAGTGAAGAGACAACATGTGTATTAAAATTGTCGAAATTAAATTTCATGGTATCTGATGGGATTTTATTGGGTCTATAATATTCTAAAAATTGATTGATTTTTTAGAGGTAAAATTGATGTATCAGAAAATATACCTCCACCTGAAAATCGAATTAGAATTAAAATACTGATAGGTAATGATGGATTTATGGGAGATTCATCAATGATTATTATAAGATAACATAGAAACTACGGTCACTTATTTTTTATGAAGTAACATTTTTTATAAGTTTTAGGAATCCATTAATTTTCATAAAAGAATCATATTGCATTACCCATCATCGTATACCCTATGTATGAACTACCTATTGAAAATATATGTGATTCAAATGACACGGTTATGGGAGCTATAATTTTCCAATGGAGGAGTAGTTTGTTATATGTATTTTTTTATGCTATCAGACATCTTGATGAGGTTTTATGGTGTTTCACCACTAAAACAATTGTCTTTTAGCTGTTGTTTTTTCATTAGGAATTTGTAGGTAGAATACAAAGGATCCAGGTTAAATATATTTATGCATCATTCAATCATTAAATATTTATTTTTTAGAAAGTAAACTAAATAAGAATGATGATATGGGTTTTCATTGTAAAAAACTCATAGTCATTAAGGATAAATGTTGGGATGTAAATTCCATGGATGATAATTTCTCTAGACTTCCTAATAATCATATTGATGAACCAAGGAAAAAAAATAATAATTTCTGTATGAAAATATTTTTACTATTTCCACTATGAAATATAAATTTTTATTTCCATTGTAATATTTATTAATGTTCAAATTATACAATGGAAATTTTCATAGAATCAGAGGTATAAGTTTATCATTGAACTCATGTAATTTTTTATGAAATTTTATTATTCAAAATATATTATGATGGAATTATGAGAAAATTAGTTCTTGGGGAAGAAATACATTCAATTATATATAGTTTTAATTTTTCATTTTAAGGTACATAATGGTTGTGGAAAAAATACTCAAAATATTTTACATCATGTTTTCTATTCAACAACAAACAAAATAGATAACAAATTTCTGGATATAGGTTATGAAAATTGTTATTGAGTAACTAACATCGAAATAAAGAAAATGGTCACCCAAAAATGGTAATTTGGATTTTGAATTTTTCTTCATTTTGTGAACGAACCTATGTTGTTCCTAAGGGTGTACTAAATTCTATGAGTGTGGATGAAATTATAAATTTATATTCTCTTGAACCATTCTCACTACAAAGGCAATGTACAAAAGAATTTTGGGGTCGAACCCATATAAAGAGGGGAATGTAGAGATGATAAATATAGAGTGAATGTTGGTTTTTTCCAATATATGCATCATTTTATTATAGAATTTATGAAAATTTAATACATGATTTAAATTATTGAAATAGAATAGTGGGGAAATGGTTTCTTGGGATGGTTTTTTAAATAAATTAATGTAACATTACTTAAAAACAATTATATCAAATTGATGTTACAAAAAAATATCCCATACAAGAAATGGGTAATCACAATATAACTACCCTATAATACATATACATCACGGTATGATGAATCAGAATATTTAAATTCATTATGTTCATATTTCCAAAAGAATAATAGTAATTACATTCAATAGTCGTGAATAAATCATCTCAATCATTTTGGGGCTCATTTCTTAGTGATGGAATATAGTAAATGGATCATTGATTATTAATATAGATAAATGGTAACAACATGTTATTATTGAATAAAATAATCATTAATAGTTAAATGAAATTATTAAATGATGGTACATACCATTTTTAACTGATTATGTTATCCCCTATGGATTTTACATAACTATATTTAGATAATCACCATTGAAGAATAAACTGAAATGTTTATGGTAGAAAAAATGTTAGAGTGGCTGGGAAAAAGAACAATGAAAAACAAATATTTTAATTTAATAAGAAACAAGTAAAATATTACATTAAATAATTAAAATAAAAATTTATTGAGAATATATCTACGAGAGGTCGGAAACCTATATCAGTCTACCAAAAATCAATATTCTCCACACCTTGAATGTAATTCCTTTTCTCATAGTCCGAATAACCCTTTTATAAGTCTAATGGCCATCCCTAGGGTATTCTCGGTCAAAATATTTTTAAATTCCCCTTTTTCAAGTACATATGTAAAAAATATATATCTGATGGTACACTGAAATCTGTGTTTTTTATGTCTTATCTATAAATTTAGCATTTTATAAATTTTCACAAGATGTGTAATGTGTGGGGATTTTTAATTCCTATAATATTGAAAAAACTTTTAATTATAAATTTATACTTTTGAGTCCATTTTTTCCATTGGTTCTTCGATTATGTTCAATGGAAGTGTTCCATGACCCTACTCAAAATATCTAGTGTCTCACCACTTCTCATTGTTTTTGGCAAGAAGTTCATTTATATTCCTCGATTTAAATTTTTTCAATGTTATTTCTCTAAATGTCATTCCTACAATGGAATACCCAAAAAATAATTATTAATTATGTATCTAATATTAACACAATTAATATTCATGTAATTAATAAATAAAAACTCTTCAATATATGTTTATAAAATAATGATATCAACATCATGATTCCATTTATATCCTCAAAGATGTAATGAAATATATTTTTATTACAGTTGACTATAAATCCAAGTGGTTTGATGCTATATCATCTCCATAAAACTTATTTTATATTCATTCCCATGTTTTTATAAAGAACATATTCTTATGTTTTGGTTTTCTAATGGATTTCATTACTAAGAATAGATATCAGATTGGAAATAGAAAATTAATTGCATTTATAGTGAACTATGGCTATATACACAGAAACAGATCAACCCATCACCCCATGTATAATGGAGAATCATACATCTCCAACAAGGAACTAAAAAAAATATTATCAAAAAATTTATTCAATTCATGTAAGAATTGGACCATGATGTTGGATCATTATTAGTTTAAAATACCTCCTTGAAAACCCTAATATGTATGTCACTCTACAATATAATTTTTTAACATTAATAATTTTTAACAATGGTATTGTATCCCAATTATTTTGGTAAAATTCATCAATTTAATATATATTTTAGGTATGTATACGTAGGACAGTTTCTTGAGTCAAGTCAACTGGATGAAATTAAGAGAGAATCGCAAAAAAATTTCTATGATCCATAAAGAAAATATGAAATAATTTTATTATTTAATAAATGAATAAAGAAAAATTAATTTCCAAAAAATGTTGTTACTAATCAATTTCTAAATGATGTAGTTACGATGTAAACATATATCAATGTGGTCTGGTCTATTAAAATAATTTAGGGTACTAGTAAATATGGAAGTTTATTTTTCATTAAATGATGAATAACTATTTTTGGGTAGTGGGAAAATTGTGAAGAACTACTAAAAGTGTTACCCAAAGGATTTGGCTTCCCTCATAAAAATTAATAGTAGAGCCATTTGGATTTATGAATAAATAAATTATAATAATTTATTTATGGGATCCAATGCATGGGTCCTTATTTTCATTATTTTATATCTATTTTCACATTATTACATGAGTTTGTGTTTTCCACCTAATAATTATTTTATTTCTATAAGAGCAGAATATGGTACTTATATGTATCATATCATTGGGAATTGGGTTGTCTAATTTTGTTGTTCTTATGAATAAAAATATTCTACACCAGGGGAGTGATATTTTTAGTTCAACAATTAATTTCATTATACTTTTCGGATTGAAGTGTGGGGTGATACCACATGATTTCAGTTCTAATATTTTTTTAAAAAAATTATCCATTGGGTCCATAAATTTATAATAAAATTCATCATTATTTTTAAGATTATTTATGAAATTATATTGTCTCTCATTATTAATGTAATAAAATTTAATTAAAAAATAATTTAATGAATTAATTTTATGTTAGTAATCATTAATTTTTTGAACATTCTGGAAATCTATTTATGAACCGTTTACTAATGAATTGAATAAATGTTATGATTTAAAATTTTCTCCCACATTTGAAATCAATAATGTTGGAATTTTTTTAATTTTATGTGTGGTGTTGGGGAGACATTATATAATCATAATCACGATATGTACTTCAATTGTACCATAATACATGGCCCTATAATGTGTTATGAAATATCTTCCATGTTTGATAAATTTAATACATTTTTGATTGGTATATGATTGTTTATTGTGAAACATTGTTTGGAAAATAGGAAATGAATTTTTTCATCCAAGGGGATAATTTCATAACTCATTTTATGGATTTCACTGAGTGTGATGTTGGGAGAATTGAGTGATGTTTTCCCCTATCATTTTTGTGATCTTGTTTTAAAACAATGATATTGATGTTTCCTTGGATATATTATTTATTAATTTTATTTCTAACTTTAGGATAATTAATCTTGAACATTAACATAGAAATATAAAAAGGGTTTCATGGAACACCATATGAATCTATCTCATTCATCAGTATTGTAAAACCATCAAATCTAGCGTAAAATTGAAAATTGGGTCCCACGGTGGGTATCTGAGACAAGAAAACTGTAATTATTTTTTAAAATAAATATAAATCAATAAGTTCTATGTTAAATAATTTATTCCCATTAATTTCTAGGAAAATATTAAATAATGTGTTCATATAGAATATATGATCCTGAATGTGAGGATAAAATTGTTCTAAAATTAACATGGAAAAAATAATTATAACAAAATATATTATGTTATATCAATAATGTGGGATTCAAAAAAACTGGATTGATGAACCTAGGGGGTGTAAAAAAATTAATTATTGTTATTTATTTAATTACACTTTGATAACTATGTTCGGTACTCATTTAACTGGAGTTTGACCTTGATTCAAAGTATGATGAAGTTGATATCTCAAATAAGAAGCATGAATTTCATAGAAAAGATTGATTTGGTTATTTTCTTAATCTAGGAATTTATAGTACACCCTAGGTAGGATGATCATCGTGTTTTTGTAATATTATAAATAAATTACTACAATAATATTTAACTCCCAAGAGTGAAATGTATTATGTGTGGGGGACATAAATGTGGCCCTATTTTATCACATTTTTTCAGATCGCTTAGGATGAATTTAATTTTCTTTAAATTAATAATAATCTTATAATGGAAGACATTTTAATCTTGAAAAAATATAGTTTTATATTGTGTTCATTGATATTTGTATTCAAATTTCTTATTTTTGTATTTTCTACTGATTAAATTTCATGGTGTTAATATTCTTTAACTATGAACTACCCGATGTTTCATATTGGGAGTTTGGAAGCTAATTAATTTCATTATATACTTATTTTTCGATTTTGTAGTGGAAATGTGGTTCTTTATTGGATCAAACATGTGTTCAAATTAATTGACTATTTTGTAAAAAATAGTTAGGATATATAAAAATTTCAATGAAATAAAAGCAAACATAGAAAAAAATTTGTATTCCTTTTCCAGAATTGATAATCTAGATAAAAAAATCTAAACTAGACTATGAATATTGAAATGTTGTGTATAACTGAGATGATGTTGTATATGATGTTTCTTAGCACCTCCACCCTCATCCACATTAGATTTGGAGATTCTTGTTCTCATGTGCAGACATGAGGGAACCACTAATGTTGATGATGGATAACCTATTACTACCTTTGTTGACATTTATTCCCTATTTGAATATGACTATGAATTGGTATGTACCAATGAATACACTCAAGAATCCTATTACTAAGACTGGGCAACATTTGAAGAATATTATTCAACATCTCTTATTGATGGTCAATGAAAATCCTACCATGATCCCAGAAATATTTTATGATGTTTAGAATGTGATTTTTAAATAATAAATCAAATATGGAACATTTTTCATTCCTTAGATATGTTTATCCACTATGGTAGGAATATATCTTGGTAATTCAGAACATATGGTGATGGATGGTTTTAATTTGGTGGTAGTATGTGTATGGAATTGTCGAGAATGGTCCAGTACATTATGTTGTCCAATTAGACATGTTAACCAATACTATTCATCAACTAATATGCTATTCTAGATAAATGTTTATGAGAGTTCCAATAAACTACATATGATAATCATCTATGAAACAATACCTATATGGTAAAAATATATATGTAAATGGAATAAAATTTGTCGATTATTTCAAATGTTAATGAAATGGTTATGTAGGTAATTCACTATGTGGTTTAAAATTCTGACATTGATATGCATTTACATAAACTAAATATCTACCTAAATATAGTGGTTTGGGTCATTATTTTTACGATTATGATCAATACAGTGGCAATAATCAAATATTTTATTCACAATATTCATGTGTCTACCATAAAATAAGTCCAACTAGGATCATAATTCTACAACTAAATCAGGGGTTAATAGTATCTGAATTACTTTAAGGAAGTAGGATTTTATAGGTATCATGTAGGGATGTTCTGAATTGAAAATTTGTAAAGTGGTGAACATAGATACATAAAGACAATGCGACACAAATATTGAACTACAATCTAATTAATAGTGGAACATAGGAGGAGTCCCCTGGTGTTACATGATATAACAATTTCAGAAGAAGTATTTTGAAGCACTTATTTTGGAATTTATTATTTATTCTCATTCCTTACATTCTCATATTATTCTATGAAATTACTATTTATTGAATTTATTAATTAAAATTGATAGATATACTCATATTTTGTAATTATATCTAGAAGGTGACTATGTTAACATAATTCTAGTGTCATGTATGGGTGGAACCTATCCTTTTTCCACTGTTCATATAGTACAAGACTCCTAATCAACAAAACTCAATGAGAGGTATTTGGATTTATTTGTAAATATTAACATATAAGTTGGAATTCCTATTTATAAGGGGTCAATCCATGAATTGGTAAGACATTTAGTGGCCTCATCGATTGGGATAGTGTTGAATCTGGTTGAGATGTTATAGATTCCCACTACAAGAAAGGTCTCCATATTGGAGAATAAGACAACCCCATTTCTCAAGAACCCCCAAAACATTCCCTTGACTGTAAAAGGTAAAAAATACATTTAAGACTTCCAAATAATTACACCAACCAATAAATTTCCACTATATCCAACCACAAATTAGTTTATGTTCATTCCACAAAAATAACTCCATTTTATTATTCAGCATCATTATTCTAATAAATCATTACATTTATTCATAATTTCAAATAGTTTTTCTTTATAATTCACATAGTCCACTTCGACACCCATCTTATATATTTATAGCTCAATGGATTGACCCCTTCTCACTAATAATGTAATCTTAATTTTAGATGAAAATTTTTATAAATATCAATTTCATTTCGAAATAATGGCTCAGAAGAAATTTTGATCATGGAACCTATCAACACCATTAAAAAATGATATCATATTGTACATTATATATTTTGATTGATGTTATACCTCAATGTAAGACAACAAATAATCTATTAGATGGTGACATGTAGTGGCCACAAAAATACATTATTTTTCTAAAACACGAGTTTCCTTGTGTGGTTGGGAGTTGTTTTTGTTTTTTTATTTGTGGGGTTTTTCATTGGATATTTTGATGTGTCGTTATTTGTCACCATTTTATAGTAGGACCATTAGATAATTATTTTGAAATTACTAGATTCTATGTAAAATTAGTGGAAATCAAGGGTGGTATAGTTAATATTAATAGACTATACAATTTTTTCCAGGATGTATGAAGCATTCTAAAAAATATAGAGTGGTTCTCGCATGCTTGTCACAAGTGATGATAAACTATGTGACAAAACCAAATGTAATGGAGATCATTCAGATTTTTTTTGGAATTCATTTGTACTATAAATCTCTATTTAGAATGATAATTATAATTACTATGTAATAAAATAAAATATCTATAGTATTGAAATTATAATAAATAAATTTTATATAAAATATTTAAGACATGGTAATGTTGTTTTCATTAAAAACCATTTTTTGGGGTCTGACGATTTCAATTGTGAATTTTTTTGTATAATATCACTAATGGTTTGAGAATATTTTAAAATTTTCATACATGATGGTTTTAATTTAATAAATTTCTCATTTTTTATTTATGGTGAAATTCAAGAAATTATATTAGAACCATTGTAATTTCAAGTGAATTATTTTTTTCATAACATGTGAATGATTTTGGAATGGGTAGATTTATGGGGACATCAATTTTCAAAATGTGGGATCATTTTTATTTTTGTGAATGAAATATTTTCAGGTGGTTATAATAGAACAATTATGTAAATTATAATGAACCAAATTTTTTTTCACGATGGTATTCAGGATATGTTAAGGTATTTTAGAATAATATTATATTGTGTGTTTGATAATGTAGATTTTTTCAAATTATTATTGGGTAAGAATTTATTTTTTTATAGATTCGTTATATATATTTTAGTGATGTTTATGGATGTGACCCCATGAATGGAATTTATAAGTAATAATTGAAATCACTTTTTTACTTATTATATTGTAATCATTGTGGTCTTTCCACTCACTAACTCTACTGTGATTATTCTTGGAGTAGTATAGATATAATTTCCTTGTATTGTGGATCAGGTTTATGAGTTTCTAAATTTGTATAATCCATTTTCATAAGGTGATCATTGATCCCTTGATGTAATTGAGTGTGAATCCATGTTTGATGAGATCATTGAGACATTGTAAACCTGACAATCCAAATTGGTTCAGATCACCAAACAATTGTTTGATGGATTGGGTTTATGGTGGTGGAATCTTCTTATCCATTCCCATGAAATCAAGGATTTTTCTTTTGGATTCGTAAAGTATTCCGTCATCAAATGGTTTCATCATGATGATGTGAAAATTTAAATTTAAATATAACTATTGGGTGTTCATATGGTTGATCATTTTGTTGAGGACTACAATGATTGATTCATAAGATTGGTCCCTTTTCCCATTAGTTAGTTGTTAATGATTTCAGATTGAATTAGATATTTTTAAATGGGTTCTTATTCAGATCATACATAAATTTTGTTTCATTATACTATGTATATCTATGTATCGGTGATGTATACTTCCTTCATTGAAGGGGAATTTTATATAGGGAAACATGTTCTAGGAGATTCATTGACCCTATCTATAGATAGTAATAGGAATTTCACTGTTTTGATGAAAAGGAAAGTGGTGTTATTAGGTTATTGGATTATATGGATTATTTAATCAACTTTTATTTCATCTTTGAGGGCCTATCATTTTTTTCTTGTCCCAGTAAAGTTTAGAAGTTTTTTAAATTCAACACTTGTTAAAATATGAAGTATTAGACTCGGTTTTGATCCATGTGGTAATATGAGTACTATATTCCACTGTAGTAATGAAATATATATTTATTATTTTGAAATTATCCTATGTTGTATCAATTTATTTTTTGGACATTCATCATTATATTCTATAATAATAATATAATATTTTTAAATGAATGAAATACATTTTGGATTTGTTCTCATGGATTTTTTAATGTTCATATATCATTGGCTATGATGATTTTTATCATTTGTGAAATGTATGAACTATGTGTTTTGGATTTTTTGATTGAAAAATGATGATTAATTTTTTTAGGATAGGTTTTTGGTGATTTTCTGTAAGGTTTTCTGTATGAAAAATAGAACTACAAGTGTGATATTATATTTCATTCTTATTTTTAGTTGGTAATCATAGAGTATTTCCATTGTTACCCTATGTGTTATCTCATGAAAAAAAGTAAAAAAATTTCATTAGATATTGTGTAATATTTATTATTTTAGTGTTTCTAATCCTTTATTGTAGTGAATTTGTTTAGTGATATAGACTTTTGAACATTTTGTTGTTTCACAAGTTTGTTCTTTCATTTTTAGTTTTAAACTATTTTTATCCTATTCATTTGATGTTTTGCGGGGATCATTCATTTGGGTATGTTTATTGTATTTTTAATGTATTCTAAATAAATTTAAATTATTTTGGGGAACATTAGTAGGTTACCATTATATTTTCCCCACTCCCATGGTTTTCATTTATCGAGATTATTTTTCTTTCAATGTAATTTAAACTATAATATATTATATATTGGATGTTATCGAGGTGAAAATTATATTTACTACAATTGATAAAGGTTAATAATAAAAAATCCTTTATGAGTACTGATATATCAATATATTGTTGATATAAACATTAATGAAAATAATAGTGTAGTCATCAAAATGTATTATTTTTTGGATTTCTTAAATTTATTTTTATGAGGACTATACTTTTAGGATTTATAGTTTGTTAGTGGTCATAAAAATATGAGAAATATAATGGTTATCATAGGTATTATGGATATTCTAAACCCCTGTTATATTGTATAGTTTTGGGATAATGGTTTGTTTATTTTGTAGATGTATGAGGTGTAGTTACCTTATCATTCACAACGTTTCTATGTTTTTGACAACATTATAGTGGAAAAAGATGAAAATTGGAGATAATTGTAAATGTATAAGAAAAAAAATAAAACATTTCATATTTAAAATAATGTTTTCATCCCTATATTTTGGGGTTTATAGGGTAAAAATCATATATTTTGTGTACATTACTATGGTTTCATTTTTAGGTTAATTTTTTCAGATGAAATGTAGTATAAGATGTGTCCTATTTGTAGTTTCAGATAGATATTAGTAAATTATTAAAACATTTTCAGGTAAACCATGTGAGTAAAAAAATTGTCAATAACATTAATGGGTACATTAATCATTTCGTGTTCTTTATATTTGAGGGATACTCTGTTAGCATATCAATTTTGTACCGCTCAAACTAGAATCCTCAGATTCCATATCTGATTTTCACAAATCATATCCATGGTTCAATTTATCTATTTTCAAGGTGGAGTATTCACTAAATTAAATGGTATGTGTCTATAATTATATTTTATCATGGTGTCATCACATTCCACATAATTTTCATGAAATTAATGCCCATTTTAATTAATTCATATGGATAGGGAAGTATAAAAATAATGTTTTTTGATTATATGGATATTAATCCATTAATTATAATTTATTATCATGGAATTTTTTCAAAGGAGTCATGGTTATGTTTGATGAGGTAATGTTTTATTTTCTATTTCCTTTATAAGTGATCTATGGATAATTGAGGTTTTATATATTCTTATTAAATAAAATAATGTATTTTATTATAAGATTAGTGTATTTTTAAACATTTTCCATTTTTTGGGTTTTCATTTGAAATAAATTTATAATTTTCTGATTTATTGGAAAATTAATTTGGAATAGTACTTCCTGAATTTTTTTCTTTTTGATAAATAAATAATTGTGGTTTTGTTAATGTAATATAAATATTCATGATGTTTTGGTAAATATTTATTTTTCTAAAGTGGATTTTTTTTATTTAATGGGATTTACTTATTTTAGAAGTAGTGTGCTGATTTTTGGGATGTCATTTTAATTATCTCAAATTGATTAAGATTGTGAGTTTTTATTTATCTTAACTTCCAATGGATTTGTAAATTATTTCTTTATTGTCATCAAAATGTATTTAAAATAATATATTTACATTGTTCTGAGTAATATCCTCATTGTATGCTTATACATATTGATTTCATTTATTGATGTGTACACCCACAATAATATGCCTTATTACCCCTTCATTATTCATTTAATCATGTGATAATGGTAAAATGGCTTATTATTAATTAATTATTTTTGTGAAGGGCCTCATTTTTAATGGGGGATGTGGATGTAGGGATATATTTGATTTTTCTATTATATTTCCATTTGGATATGTGATAATAAAGTGATTTATGTTACCATGATAGTATCCCACCTCCTATATCTATTCTATGAGGATACCTTGGTTATTTTGGTGGGATGTTAAGGGATGTAGGATATCTAGTCGATTGTTAGAAACTATCTTGTATCCCTTAGATAAATTTTATGATATTTAATGGTGATTATTCCTTGATAAATCAAGATGACAGTGATTTAGGTGAATATTCAAGTGACTATTAACCTGTCAACAATTACATCCAACTATGGACCATGAGTATTATTCCATCATTTTATATGATTTTGGACTCCTAATATGTATTTAATGTTAATGATTTTCATTTTATTAAATAATTACTATCTTATCATTGGATACTAGCCTATATTTATGTATTGTTGAATAATTATTTAAAATTTTTCTTAAATGTATTTCCATGAAACATTAATATTTTTTCATTCTAACATTACAAGGAATTATATATATATTATTTTATCTAAATTTTCATTCCTTATAGTTTAGTTCTGTGTGTGAGTTTCGAAATGTATTAAAGAAAAAATTGATCTTTTTAATGTGAAGAATGTTTGAAAACTTGTTTGAAAATGTTTTACTCCTATGAGAATGGTAGGTTTTCAAAATATATATTTAAAATAAAAATGGACGGTATGACATTATTTTGATGTACTTTGAAATGAAAATGGTTGGTTTTTTAAATTGAATCGCATTGGATAATAATTTTTTGTGAATAATTTATAATTATTATGTTTATAACATTATAGGAAATATTTCTTGTTTATATCCCTTTTATGTAATGAAAATGAAAATAAATCATTGGTATGAGTACTTTTAAAACCAGAAATCTTGGGTTCAATTATAAAAGCAATGAAAGAATCTCATTATGATATCATTTTTTCCATTATCTCAACCTGAATGACTCATATTGGTGGTTATATTATATTCAATTCTTTTTCAAGCCCTCCATTTTTTTTGACTTGTTGGTTTCTTTGTAAACATTCAAATTGGGGGAAGCGTGAGATTTGGAGTTGAGGTAGTGACATGAGAATAACACGGTATTGGTAGGGCTTCTATAGTATATTTTTTCGATTAATTTATATTTTTTATTCTATCAAACTCACATGATATGAATTTATTTTAGTTCTATAACATTTTTGAGGATAGTAGAAGATTTTTATATAGTGGTTTGTTTAATGTGGATTATTTTTGGAATTTTTTTTGCTTTTTTTATTATTCCATGATGTGATGTTATTGCTTTTGAATTTCTCACATAATTGAAATAGTTCTCCACTGTATAGTGACGTTAAATTGGGATCCATATTGGAACCATCTTATTATATATTCTTTCTTTATGTAGAAGTTGTTCCCATGGTTTAATTTTTATGTATTCGCAATGGTTTAAATATTAAGGATTTCGTTAATTAGAATCAACCAGTATAGTTGGATAACCCTCATTATTTGATTGACTATTCTATTATAATTCATTATAATAGGTTATTTTAGAGACAATACTATAGATTTTAAAATAATTATATAAATTATTTATAATGATATGTAATTATCTAAGATGTGTATGTCGAATATTATACATATAATACCTTATAAACTTATCATTAAATTATGTTAACAATACATCCTATTATGAGGAATTTTTTCATATTAAGGATTCATTTACATATTTGTGGATAAAAAATTAAAAATTACTTCATGATATTGGGATATTTGGATATTTTTAATAATAAATATAGTTTAAAATTAAGAATTGTGAATATTTTTAAATATTCAAATGATATTATAGATTCTCAATGATTTATGTCATAATTATATAATTATTTCCTATTTAATGATTGGGACATCATCATTTGATTTTAAGGATCCTAGAAAATATTGTATCATGGATTGTTTTATTAGTTATTAGGAATTACAAAAAAACACTACCAAGGACACCTTCTATTAATTTTATTGAGGTGTTAATTGTGAATATCATACCAATTGGTCAAATTTATGATTAGTAGCCTCTGTTAAGAATATTTGTAACATCCCAATATAACCCATAACTAATCAACCACACCAAAGACATAGGAAATGGTTAATCAGAATTAGGTTCATCAACGTGATTTGTAAAAATTTAAAACATTAAGGGATTATGAAAAACTATAGGGGATCAATTTCTTTTAAAAATAGTAATTTCACATCCAAATACATAAGTTTTTTTCATCCCTTATTCACAGATCATATTTGTTCTATATAGGAAATGAAATGATCGAAAAATTCTTAATCACATATCAAAAATTTAATAAGAACATTAAAACATTTCCAACCTTGAAATTATACAAATTCCAAAGCAAAACACATTTGGTAAGTGTAAATAAATATATTGATTGGTTATTAATCTCAAAATAATGAAACACTCTTAAAAATTCATAAGTCATCACATATTTAAAACATCATCCCCCGATATTGCTTTGGTGTTCCATTGGTGAAAAAGATGGGATTTACCCTAAATTTACATCACTATAGGTAATTTTCATATACTCAACAGATGGTGAATGGGGATAGTAATTAAACTAGTATGACATCTAGATGATTTAAAATGCACCACATGAATTTGAAAACCAACAATGATTTAATTTATTAAAAAAATTGGTTCATGAATATAATTGATTATAAAAATGATTGAGTCAACATATGTATTTTAAAAAATCCTTAATATTTTAATTCAACCTAATCAATTCATTATTAAAAAAATACATTATATCCACAAGCAATTACATACGCACAAATCTAATAACCTTAAATCAATAGATTATTGAACACATTAATAACCACTATTAACTAAAATGGTTTCCTTTTACTCCAATGTCATCCTAATATCTAAAATGTATCTATCATCCCCATGAAACAAAATTATTCACCCACACTCAAAAATAAATTACATGCATATAAATACATTAAAAATAACCAACACGCATGTCAAATTTTCTAACTCATTTTCATAAAACCCACACCAAGCCATACTGTAATTAAAAATCAAAATTAAAACATTATTTAACTCAACTCAATAATTAAAATATTATTACATAAAAAAAACTTTTACAAATCCAACATAGATAGAAATTATTTCGTAAATTTGTCCACTACTGATAAAAATTGCTAATTTTTATCAAATTAAATGATCTGTATATCATTCATTTAGGGAACTTAATATAATTTCATCTAATAAATAAAATATTTGGGATAGATAGTCATCCATAGTGAAAATTGTGTCTTAAAAATTGTGATTTGGGACATATTTAATCATTCCTAGATAACATTTTTTTTATTAATATTTTTTTAAAATATTTATTACATAATAGATAAAAGTAATATATGAATATATTTTATCAATTATTAATGTAATAACATTCTGAATTAATTATTTTGGAGAGAATTAAATATCCGTGGAATATATTTTTTCTTGAAAAAATGTATTTAATCATAGAAAATTTATATAAATATTCAACCATCATCCACCTAGAAAACTACCCATTGGACCACCCACTACAACTAACAGAACACATTTAAAATTAATTATAAAAGATTTATATCTTATATATTATGAAAGCATTAAAAAATAAAATTAAATATATGTAGTGTTTTTTGTTCATGTATGTTTATATATATATTTAATTAAAAATATACATGTAATAAAAAATAAAAATATTTTTCTCGATATATATATAAATATATTTTTTAAAATTTATTGAAATGATTTTTTAATTAATAATTGAAATATTTAATTTATTCCAATAAAATATTATGTTATCCAACTTATAAAGGTCAAATTCAAATATATTTTATATAAGAAATTAATACCAAAACCCATATAATACATATTTTAAATCTATACAAAAAAATCATTGCTGACGTATTTTTTATGGAATATAGATGAATTTGGGATATTTTTTGGAAGTCAATATTATTTGATATGGATTTTAGTTTCGTACTAGATTTGATTGAGTGTACATGCTGATTTAAAACAAATTTCAAATCCATCCAAGTAGACTGATAAATATATTATGAACTATGAATTATTTGATATCTATCTTAGATAACTATATATATAATCATCTCAAATGGATATATGTTAATATAACATGTATTTATGAAATGTATATAGTTATATAAGGTGTTTATGATTTACTGTACGAAAAATATAATAAATAATTAAATAATGTAGAAAAATAAAATTCATAAATATTAGTAATTTTTTTATTATAAATATTTATTTACAATATATATTTTTATATAACTAAATGATTAAAAAAATTATATAGTTAAATAAATAATTATACATATATGTGTGTTTGAATTATTTATTTATTTATTTATTATAAATTCAAAAAATAATTATGTATATATGTATGATATAAATAGACTTTTATGTATATATATAAAGACACATAAAAGTGCATTTGTTTATATATAATATAGTAATAGAAAAAAATTATATATATAAATATTTAAATTTAGTTATATATATTATAGCACAAATATATATATAATAATATAAATATGTTATAAATGTGTATATGTTTTTATTATATTATTATTTTAGATGTATATATATATATATGTACCCATTTATTTATATATTAAATAACCACATATTATATATGTATGAATATAAAAGTTATTAAATAAAAAATATTATGATTAACAATCATATATATTAAAATACATTTACTGAAATAAATACATATCCAATTATTAAATTTAATAATAAGTATTTCATATTTATATATATTTTTATAAGAAAATTATATAATGATCAAGACATATTTATAATTTATTTAAATATGCGAAAATATTTATTTTTAAATACACTTATTTATAAATATGATTTTTTTTATTAAAAATCACATTGTATTGTGAATATAGAACTACATAAGAAATAGAAGACTATGTCTCTACTTGTCCTCCTCATGGAACACATCAGGAGACATCCTCCCCTTTTGGGTACTGGTGATGGATGATCCCCTGGGAACTCTAGAAATTAATGAAACCCCTAATGGACTTCTCTTTATTCACTAACACATCCCTTCTCCCAGAATTCCCCCGCATTCTCAATTCCCTGAATGTCTCAGCACAATATCTTGGGGTCCCGTAATTTAATATTTCCCTTTAGGAATTCTTGGAGGAATATTCACATCAGGGGTACACCCTAGTAACTTTTTTTGGATGATTATGTTCTTATATCAAAAGATTTTAAAGATTTATCAATGGTGCCAGGACCCTATAAGATTTTGTCATGGTCAATCTTCCATATCTTCTTCAATTCATTATGTGTTTCACTAGGACTAATGATCTCACTGCTTATTGGTCCAAGGGGTGTCATCTCTATAAAGGATCATGGTTCTTACTACTCAAATGGAGGATCAATTTCAATAAAAAGTGTGATTCTCAAATCATGGTGACATGATCATTCTATCTATATCTTCCCCATCCTTATCAAAACCCAAAAATTTATCATATGTTGTGTAACCTTGTTAGTATATTACAACCCTTTGATGAAAATAATTGATCATGGTTTTTTTCCATTACAAACATAACCCATGTGGACATTAAAATATCCAAGCCCCATATTGGGGCTATTTGGATTGAGGTTGGTGAACTTATCTATTTCAATTAACCAGTGGTGTTCTAGGAATGGTATGATTTTTTTTATCATGTTATCAACTATGTCATCTTTAGAAATATTTTCACTCAACTCCTATGATTGTTCCATTTATTGATAGAATAAAATCCATGCCATATGAATGATTCTATTTTTTTTCTTGGATAACACAAGAATTTGTTTTCCACTTCATAATTAGGATGGGATTATGGTTTCTAATTCAATGGGTGTTGAGGCTGCTTCTAGATTCATTTAAGATTTGGTTGGGACCAATAAATATTTTTTGATGGAATGGGATAAACAGTTCATCTCATCATCCAATGATCCCTAATTTTACACAAATTTGGTCTAATAGGGTTTTGCAATATTGGATTATGATCATGGTTTTCATCAGAAACTCCCATATGAACATGTGGATGTTTTTGTGTTATAGGAGGGTTAAGGAGTGGATTTAATGTGTAAGCCTCATGACCAGTGGGAATCCCATGAATCAAACAATTTCTAATCCTCTTTATTTATTTTTTGAATCAGAGGATGATTTTCTCAATAACAAGGACAGAATATGATGATCTATATGATGAATAGGAATTGTAATGGTTCCACGTATCAGGATGATGTTGTGAAAGGTGTCCCAGAACCTAATTATTTATCGATTTCAGATCGAAAGAAGGATTTTCATATGATCAATGATGAAACACCCAATAAGTATTCATTGGGAAATGTTTACTATAAATATGGTGGATGAGATAATGTGACAATGAAGAAGAAGTGGTTGAAAGGAACACATGACTCATGGAGCCACATGGTGCATAATGGTAAAAAATCCATAGGGCTTTGACGAATACACTTATTTTCATAATCCAATGTATATAAGAATAGATATATAATTGGGGAAAAAATATTCCAATTGTTAATTCAATATACAAGAGTAGGATCATGATAATATCACTAAACACTAGAAGGTTATTCATTTAGTAGAAGGTGATGTTTATATGAAATAAGAGAAGGAGTAATATTATAAAAAATAGATTCATAATAAGATGTTCCTATAAAATAAATTATGATAAAGTATAAAATAATTTAATATATAAACGAATAATGAATAAAGATCTCTCTCCACTGGAAATATGAAATTTATTAAGGATCGTTGCACCTAAATTCTAAAAATAATGATGCTAACTGAATATATAATAAAACAATCAATGTTGAAATTAATGAGAATCAATGGGTGTGGATCAATAATATGTATCACATCTTTGAATATGTATTAATTGTAATGAATAACAACATGGATGATTATATTGTAGCATGAGATAATTTGCCCCACCATATTGAAAAAATCATCATTGACGACACAAAAACTAAGGTAACAAGATTACAATCGGTATTATATTGAGTGGCTGGTTCTAATAATTGTAGACCTGTCCTTAATGATTTTGTGACCTCAATATATGTTAAATGATCTCATATCATTCCCTTGTGAGGTTTCCCACTTTTCCAAAAATATTATTTTGAGGTAAGAATTTAATTTTTAGTCTGTAAGTAATTTTGTTAGTACCTTTTTATGGAAATAAAAATGTATGAAACTATAAATTTAAAAATTGTTAATATATCATTACATTCCATCATACTCACATAAACAAAAATTATATAAAAAATATAACTCTAAAATAATTAAAAATTATAATATTAATTAGTTTTAATATTTATAAATATTAATTTATATATATATATATTAAATATACTAATAATAAACTGTTTGAAAACTATATATTTAGATGTTATTAAATATAAATTAATATTTTTAATTAAATATCTATAATAATATAAATTTATATTTATATAACATTTATAATATAAATATGAATTTTTTTTCATATAGTCATTTTAATTATATCATCAATAAAATATTTATTCACAAACATGTCTAAAAAATAAATCAAATATTTTTAAATAAACTCATCTTTAGGACTTATTATGTATGAAAAATTGAAAAATATCCCTTTCAGAAAATATCATGTACGGATTCCATCTTATTTGGATGAATGCTATTTATATCACTAATAATACACTTTTTATATATATTTTTACTTATGTGTGGGTTTTATTTCTCAAATGTGATAGATATAAAATCCACTTAAAAAAATATGTTCCAAAAAAATGATGTATTTTATTTATGGTGGATATGATATATTTCCCAGATGATCTTCCACAGTTGTATGATTTTGTTATGTGGAAACTAATTCCATATATTTAAAATGCTACCTTCAATTTATAATTTTCTCATATATAATAATATATCTAAAACAACACATACATATTTTATATATTTCTCATGAAATTTAGTTTAATGGAATCTTCCATCCTTAACATGATGAAGAATTTTATTTCTTCCATTGATATTTTTATCTACACCCCTATTCACTATTCAAAAACATACCAAAATCTACAATTTCTCTCAGAACCATCATTTTATTTTTACAAATACAATAGGTTAAGTGTTTAAATAATGTATAATCCCTATTTTACATAAGAGAATTATTTGAGTGGTTAATTACAATAGATTCAAATTCCACTGACCCAATGATCCAAAAGGGAAGAGGTTTGGAGGGAAAGTGTCTCCCAAATTTACTAAAAATATAACCTTAGGCTGAAAGATATGATTGAGAGGATAAAATTTAGACCAATGTGATTTCGATCTTGGTAAAAGATGTTTTAGGAATTTTTTACCTAATTTAAAAACATGAAACAATGGCCCCAAAAATTGGGAATGGAGTAGTTAATTCAATAGGGGTGAAAATATTCATCATTCATGGTCTTTTGGCACAATCATATGGTTTATTTTGATTACCCTGGATTTTCACTAGCATTCTCCATGGTGTTAATTTCATTATGTATGTATTATAAATGGTAACCAGACAATGAACGTAACAATGAACTATCCAAAAAAACATAAATAAATTTCAAATTTATCTAAAAAACACACAAGATATTATATATATATATATATTATTCATTTCATAACTCAATAAATACCATTAAATACTACTCTACATTTCACATTTATTTCATAGGATGTTAGAGTGAAAAAATGTTGAAAAAAATATATAATTATTTTCACATTAATAAATCACTCTCTTTAGTCTCCATGGGCATTGTACTATATTTCTGAATATCATGTTTCAATTTTATTTACATACAATGTAAAATTTTCATTCAGTGGTTAATAATTAAAATAATCTTATATATAAATCTCAAATATATATATATATATATATATATATATATCAACATAATGCCTAATAATAAATTATTAAGCATGTATCATGTATTTATAAATCAAAGATAGATGTAATATACCATATATAATTTTACTACATCGAGGTAAATAAAATATAAAAACCATATTACCAATATTTTAAACAATCATAAATGATCCATCATATCCAGTGTTCTAGTTTACATAGATTCGCAACATCATTTACCCTAAACTAGAATATAACATTAAAAAAACATGTTTTTCTTTGAAAAATTTTATTAGGAATTTCTATGTATGAATATTTTCGTTTTTCCTACTCTGGAATATTTGTAGAATATTTTTAATTATTTAAAACAATTCAATAATCACCTAGGCCAATGAACACTTCAATATTTAATAGTGTTGGTAAGTTAATTGAAAATGTTTCAGATATAAAAATATATCAACTGGGACATAGATAATATATATCTAGAATATAAATTCGGAGTTCAAGAACTTTAAAAAAATATTCAGTCATATAATGTAGTGTTTTGATTACATCAATATAGAAATAATATTATGTCATGTTTCTAGATAGAATCAATTCATCGGAGTTTAGGTGGGTATCATATTTAATAAAAGATAAACATATTTTGGTATTTCATTGGTACATATTGGGTTATTCACTATGAAATTGAAAGAAAAAAATTATGACGATGAACTATTTTTATTTTGGCATATACGAAAACATTCCGTGGAAATTGTGCTCAAATGTCATGGAATTAATCCAAGAATAAATGAACATTTAATAGTATGTTGTCTCAGGAAATGATGGTTACTAGTTATGGGCAGGATTAAATCAGTCATTGTGGACCCTAATTATTTCATGTTTGATTTTAGAAATGCTGATGGAATATATATTTGTAACTCTAAAAAATTACAAAATTAAATCTATTCCACACCATAATGATATGCAATAATAATATGTGAGGGTCATGTTATATAATGAACAAATAATTGTTGTAAACCATGATCCTGGAGAAAATTACCATAAAAATAACCAATCCATTTTAATGTTTAAGAGGAATATATTTCTACAAATGTAAATAATTCCTCATGGATATTGGTGAAATAAGTGTTGATGAAATGACCATTCGAAAGTATGAATATATGGAGGAAATAATGATATGGATTTTATATTTGAAATATGTAAGATACACCACACTATGGTCAAAAACAATAAACCATAGTGGTGTTTGATGATAAAAAAATTAAATATTTCAATTAAAAAGGTGTTTAAAACTATTAACATTTCAAATGATATAATTTTAAGATATATTTAGAGTGAAATTTTGAAAAATTAATCTGTTGATTGAAATCTAAATAATGATCGATTATTTGTAACTATATAGGAGGGGTGTTATATGATTGATCAAATTTCACATTTATATTTTATATTTCTTATACCTAGTGTTTTGGACCATATGACAAAAATATTTCATATTTTTAATGTTAAACTGATGAAACCATGAATAGTGGTATCTCAAAAACATGAAAACAATGATTAACAACATCTTATAAAGAGAAAGGGAACCTTGAAAATAACTTCTATTTATTACATTATATCCCTTACTATTTTCCCTCATCAATGATTCATTTCATTCTGGTATCTAGGATTCAACAATAATAATTGCACTATTGGGACAAAACGAATGTATTTATTTTTTAGTAAAAATTATTTACATAATTTTTGTCCATTATTTTAAATATTCATTACTGGGGAAAATGAAATGGTATAAGTGGAATGGTCGTTATTGATGTTATATCTTGTTTCTTTGAATATATAATTTTTATTGAATTATAATGGAATTTTTTAATACAATGTGTAATAAATAATTCACTATGTTTGATAAATGGGGATTTCATCTATAGTATAGATGATGGTTCAATAGTATGAATCCCTTTGATATGATATTCTTGATATTAAAAAAATGGTTTTTTGTATTATAGAAGTTAATACAAAGTATACACATCTTGACACGATACAATTAAGTAGTGATGGGGAGTAAAATATGCATTACATTCATCCATATATAAAAATTATTTAACAAGAGTTAAAATTGAATTTTTTTATTGTGAATAACATAAACCTCTAGGATATCCTTAATGGTGAAAAAATTTCCTGAATTCCTAATTACAAATATTCCATTATATATATTTAATATATTAAAATGGGATAATATAGGTTTTTGGATGAGTTTTTTTTTCAGATGAAAAATATTGTGACCACAATTCAACGTGAAGGAGATGTACATGAGTATTCTATAACTATAAACAATTATGAAAATGATCATAATTAACATAAAAATAGTATTTTTACATGATGAATATGATTTTAGTGAGTAGATCATTAATATGATAAATAATTTCCTATATTACTATTATTTTGGGATGTGGTAAAACATTTTATGAAATCTATATATAAAAGTGAGACTATATATAATTCATCTAAAATTTAGAATCATTTTAATATAAAAGGTCACGCAATGATAAATCTGATATCAGTACCGGTTCCATGAATTTCAATGATAGTTTTTCGTCGTTATCAAATTTTTTATGTCGATGAAATGAAAAATGTGAGGTAAAAATCAATTAACTATTTTAATTTTTTATATAATGTAACATTTTTTGTCATTTTAATGATTATTAAAAGGAAATATAGAATATGATAAGTCAAAAAGATCTTTTATAAACAAAAATGTCTACTTTAATCATAATAAATAAAAATTATAAAATTATAAAATGATAATTCATTAATAAAAAGGTATTTTATGTAACACCCTGACCTGAGATAGCCAGAGTCAGTTTATTATTACATAACATTGGCATGGCAACAAGAGATAATGTCTCTAAAGACCGACTAGTTTAGTAGCCTTGGAAGTACTAGATACATACATATGTTTTACATTCCATTAGAAAATGAAAAAACCACAACATTGTGTCTCCTTTGATAACACTCATATCCCTTAGCCTATTCTTGTAGGTTAATGAAAATATTATTCTTCACATTCATTGAAAAATAAAACATAATAAAGGGGTGATCTCAAATTATTAGTAAGGATTACAATATAGCAGAATTTATAATAAATAAACATAAACATTTAAAGCAATGTATAAGATGAAAACAAAGTCCTTTTAAACAAAAAATTCAGCATAATATGGAAATTATAAATCAAATAATTAAATTTACATATTAATATATATTGTAGTAGTCGAGTAATCACATATAATATCAGTATCTAATTTAATAATGATTCAATTCATAAGGATGTGCATCATAACCACAATGTCAAGGCATCGTGCCAAGAACCTAAATATAAATTTTTTTCAAGGCCATCTACCATGACACTAGTTTGTCTCATGAATCCTACTGATGTATTGAGGTGCTATATCAGGATCCAATTGTTACATACTAATTACAATACATTCCTCCTATTAAATTGTAGAAAATAATCTAATAATTCTTATAAATACAATCATAAAAAATTTCAATACATTAACAACAACAATGAATGGTATTACAATATCACATCCACATACAAACACTACTCATAAAATAAAATATTGAATATTGTAATATAATAAATCAACCTAAATAAAGAGTAAAATACAATGATGTATATTGACATAGACGAAAATAATCAGTAAAACTATTTGGGAGAAATATCTCCTTTTTTGAAAGCATTAAAATGTTGCACCATTTACCAAAGAAGTTATTAATATGTTATTTTTAAATCAATATTTCCCATACCACATTAAAACACTTGAAAGTAATTTTAATTTCAAACATTCTTATCCATATAAATAAATCCATAAAACCATTTTTACAACATGCTCATTAATGAGATTGATTTATAACAATCAATCATTAAAATCATATTTTATTTAAGGAGTTCATAACTAAATGAGAGACGTTTGAATAAAAATAACTAAGGAATAAATTTTAATCAAAAAATTATACTATCATGTGTATAATTTAATTCATGATATAATATTCCAATTAATAGTATATACACCATATAAAAGTTAATTGGAATATAACAACAATGTTGTCTTAATGGAATGTAAATTGAGATGAAATCCCTTATAAAGATGGTATCATTATATTAAGGATAAATAAATTACAAAATTATCTCTGAAAAATTTAATTACACTCAATATGATTGGATATAATGTGTAAATCAATCAGAGGACATTCAAACATGTTCCTGTAGAAGAAAAACCAATGACATGGAGGTTTTAACTCAATGAATCAAAATTGTGTTAAGATTACCCTTATCGAGTTGATATCAATTACATGAGAATTTATAAATGGAGTGATTAATTGTATCAAAATTATATCCCCAAAAATTGGAGTAAAATTTACTATATAAATGAATAAATATTGATTCCACACATAATCTTGGAGTAATATAAGCAATGATGTATTCATAAAACCCAAGGAGTGGAAATTGAAATTTAAAATAACAATAACAATTTGGTAACATAAAAAACATACACCCCATGAATGAAGGATTATACAATGATGATTTAAATAACCATAAATTAATGTATATTACAAAAACCATACAATCAAATGCAGTAAAAACACCACAAAAAGGGAAATAGTTGAAAATATAGATTGAATCCCACGAGAATAGAAAGTGAGATTAAAACCCCTTACTATGTAATTTCCTTTAGTCAAGGGTACATTATACCTCATTTATAATAACCACAGTATGTTATTAAATTATTCTAGAACCATATTAATTTTTATGATAACATATATGATTCATTTATTACTTTATACTACCCATTTAATAATAATTTCCATGATAAAGTAACAATTTGAGTAATAATCACTTTTTTTATCATACGTGTTTTAACATGTTATTATTGATTGTATAACATAGATCATGATTTAAGTACTTCGATAATATAGAAAATTATCTATTGATCATATATATTCTGATTTTAAATATCTATAATAGATAGAAATATGAAATGGAAACACAGTTCGTGGAGACGGTAGTCCATACGTACGCGTAAACAATATTTCTGTTTTCAAATCTTATTGAATGGAAGTAAGTGAATGAGATATATGTATATATATATATATATAAATTATAATTAGTAGTTCATATATTACATTCCCTTAATAATATATATTTTTATAATCACATTTTAATGGTGAATGTGGAAATGAATTTGATCGTGTCGTGGAGACGGTAAACCGAATGCACGGGCATGCAGTAATATCATTATATTGATGTTGAAATAATATGTAATTGTGTTTCATTTTATATATAGACAATAATAAACATGTTATATTTATTATTTACATCGATTATACTCCTTATTATACCCATCAATATAATGAAATATTGAATAACAAACTTCACGATGACGTGGATATCGTTAGCCTTATGTTCGCATGTAAGATGACATTGTCATTACTAGGATGGAAATAATAATGAATATGGTTGTACCATATTTATAGTAACATCAAAGTATATAGATTTTACATGATTTATTACTTTGGTATAGAAAAACAATAAAGAGAAAGTGGAAGAAGAAACGAACATTGAAAGAGTTGATGAAATTATTACCTCTTCTTCAGGTGAATCCTTTTGATTTGATCAAAAGGGATCCATAAGAAGCCTTTTTTATCGATTTAAGGTCTATAGGTTGAATTTATAATAGTTGGGATGATATTTTAGTAGTTTTTTTCTGATCCAAAAGGCTTTGGGGATGTGATTTTGAGAGAAGGGTAAGTACCCTTTTATTAGAGAGGGGACGATCACCTTAGGGAAAGCATGAAATATTATTTTATTATGAAATAATTTCCGGTTTTAAATTTCTCTTAATTTATTTATTTTTGGTATAAGTAGGGTATGTGATGAAATCCTCTCAACAAATATTTTTAGACAAGTTTAGGTCACCATAGTAAACTTAACTTTTTAATTTAACTCTTAGTTAAATTGTTTACCTTTTACAATGTCTTCTTGTATATTTATATTACATGTTTAATAAACATACAATAAAATTAAAATATAATCTCAAGTGGTTAATTAATAATATATTTATCATTATATATGTACTTTGGTGGATCCTTATATTTTTATGAATATTATATCATTTAATTACATAGTATTTGTTTTAAAAATTCATTTATGTCTATTTTGACAATATTTAGAATTTGGTTTTTATGAAAGTCATAAAAATATGATTTTTTCGAAATAATTTTATTAAATAAAACCTATAATGTCATTTTAACATATAAGATTTGTGGAAAGCATCAAAAGTCTCAATTAACATTTATTTTTATATTTATAATTTGAATTATTATAATATTTCATTAATAATGAATTATTTCATCATCAATGTGTCATAAATATATTTAATTATATAATGTTTAAAATAAATAAATAAAATACCATGATGTATTAAATATTTTTTTATTTCTAATGAATAATTATATTTTAATTTATCTTATGAGTATCCCTATATTTAAAAAATTTTAGTTATTGAACATTGAAATTAACATATTTAACTCTTCTTTAAATAAAATATAATAAATGTCCTAATCTAATCCATGTTTATCAAAAGAATCATATTTTATTCCAAACATATATTTTGGTAGAAATGCACTTATCCAATAGTATGAGGTCATTTTTTGGGGTAATTATAATAAAATTTTTACCTTTAGTGGCCCTATTTAATTTTAATAGTGGTAAATAAAATTCCAAAATTACTAATCATCAAAAATTATTTTCATCCCATTAAAAAATATTTTACATTCTGATTAAATCCATGTCTGTTGGATTTTTGAAATTCAAATCATAGAATTTATAAAATTATGTTTTATCCAAGTTTTCTAATGTGCCTACAAGGTGGGTAAAAGACGTTAAAGAGATCAATAATTATATATATATATATTATCTTATTATAAAATGACCGCATTGATCTAAATTGACTAAATATTTGAAATATGTATCTATTTTTCACATTGAAATAAATTTAAATTTAATAATAATTATTTAAATATAATATTGGTTTTGAAAAATAATTCAGTGTTTTTTACTTTTCATCAAAAATTGAATGTTTTCAGAAAAATACAAAACAAATCACACGAATATAATTTTGAAAATCAAAATCAAAAAATGAAGTCCAATTTAAAGAATAAAAATTATAAAAATTACAAAAGTGGGTATTACTATTCATAACTGATTTTTTAAATGGATAGTTTTATTGGTCGTGGTGTGCTAGAAATCAATGTTGCGTACAACAGAAGCTATTGTATAATTCAAGGAGAATTGTACTGCGGAAACATGGGGTGTTACACTATCCCCTATATAAAATTATTTCATCCTAAAATTTAATCTCTGAAATAAAAAATATGGGTTTGATATTTAAAAATAACTTTGTTGAAATCCCACATTAGAAAAACAGACAATAAAATTATTATTCCAAAGAAAGAAAGTGAAGTACAAAGGTCACCCAAGATCACCCATACTTGGATTCCAGGTATGAAAACATGGATATGGAAGAGAAACTAGGGGTCATGTTCTGATAGAGAGTGATAGAAAAAATGATTAAGATAAATTATATAACAAGAAAACCACAAACTTTTGATCGGTTAAGCAGTCGTTGATTCCCCAATCAAAAAAGCAAACAGATGATTTTTTATTGTTTTAGGTTCCTTTTTATAATATTGGATTATTTATTTTTGAAATTGACTAAGAAATTTATGTAATGTACTTAATTTTGAAGCATAGTTTCATCCTTTAATACGTTTCTTCCAAAAACTCATCTTTTCTCCAAACGAAGAGTATTCAACAAGACTTGGTCACCCATGAAGCACAATAACATACTCCTAGAGAATCACATAATTCACAAAATATGAATTATACATTTCCCATGTATTTAGGAATTATGCAAAACCAAATTGGTTCATAAAATATTATATAATCCTCCAAAGGATAATCTTCTTTAAAAACAAATACTACTCTTAAACTCCAAAATTGAACAAACAATACCAATGTTCATCAAATACAATCTAATAAATTTTTTTCCATCAAATCCTTCTATATAATCCAATATAAGATTGAATACCAAATCTCATAAGAATGTAATCACATAGTCTTCCATAGTAAATATTAACATTTATCTTCAAATAAGATCGACTACTCATACAGTCTAGTACTGAAAAGTAATTATCATAATCACCTATTCTCTATAATAGGTTAATCATTTACAAAAATAAACCAAATCACTATAATGCCACTATAAAAAATAGATTCTTCCAAAATGAAATTTCGAACATTACTCCACAACTGATATCCCTTAGTATTCTATTTTCATTAGGCATATAGTGTTCCTAATAGAGTAATGGTCTTCCAAAATAACCTTTATCACTTAATAACCAAATCATTTTCATATAGTAAGGATATCCATTTGATAAATCATAAGTTCCCAAAATCAACTTATTCTTGATCCATAGAACCATTTAACTAAAACTAATTAGTCATAATAACTAGGAACATCACGTAGTCCAGTGGTAGGTGATAAATCCCAGTCGCACTTTGGTTGTGGGTTCAATTTGTGCATCATTGTTCGACGCAATAGGTTGTCACACGATATGTGTATTGTCCTTATAAAAAACGATATAATATCCAAACATTCCCAAAAATTATATAACATCAGAAAAAATAACCATAACTTCTTTTAACAAAAAATGTCATCTCATTCCTTAAATTTTCATCCCAAAAAGTAATAACCTATAATTGTCTCAAATTCATTGATCATGTAATCCCAAAATGTTCATTATAACTATATTCATAAAAGAAAAGATAATCCTTCCTCAAATATCATTTTCACGTAACAAACAATAGGTTTAAACATAAAAGATAAAAGTATTCCTATGTAATCCCATAAACAATGTGTATTTATTATTTTAAAAATTTCTCCCTCCATTTACTTACACAGAGGTTCTATCATGACATATAGGTTATCCTATAGAATAAGAAATTTACTCGGATAATGCCCGGGTCTCCTACTTGTGTGGAAAATGAATGTAAATGGATTCTTAGGATCATTTTTATTTTCTTCGATGGTACTCTTCATTTTTTCCTGTCAATTAGTTACCTTATGTCCTTCCTTTCCAATGATAAAGCATTTATTTGTTCCATTGATACAAATTCTTGGGTGTCTCCTTCCACATTTCCTAAATGATGGAAACTTAGCGTTTTTTCTCCATGGTCTACCCTTCAATAGTTCTTATCATTCTCTATATTTTTCTTAATTTTTTATTTTGGAAGTTGGTTAATGTATATGTTGATGATCATATTTTTTGAAAACAGATTCGGTGTGATCACTTTAACTTTTATTCCAATAATCATTACATTTAGTTTATAATTTCCACCATCATTCCCACCTTGTACATCATGGTGAATATTACTAAGACATACTTGGAATCTATCCATTGACTAAAACCAGAAATCATAGTGTTAGTAACAATATTCATAAAATCATTTTGAGAATATCATGACACCTTATTTTAAATCTAAAAACCTAAGGATTAACCATGGTTATTTATTCTCATCATATAGTAAAATACTTAATATTTGTTTTTAATTAAAATTTGAATTATCTTAATAATATCCCTAGGGATTATCATAAACAAGATTGTAGTAAGGCTCGTTTTCACGCAGTAGTTCCCATTAGAGTCTAGCTCAAAGTGGTGTTTTCTAGGTTTTACCCATAGGTATAACTATTCTAGATCTCCCTCTACCTACTCGTATCCATAAAGAAATTTATTTCATGGTTAACCCACAAAATATCTTCATCACAAAAACATGTGGATGTTCTTATATACTAATATACAAATTCTATCTTAGGATAGTTTTCTCAAATTATATTTTTTCTAAATCTAGTTTCCATGGTTTGTATTGAACATAAAATGATACCAACCATACTGCCCTGACCCCAATTACTCAGAGTCATTTCATTTTTACATAACATTTTCATGTTCACATGGGATCATTTCCCAAAAGACTGATTAGTTTAGTATCCTTTGATGTTACGGACACATATATATGTTTTACATTACATTATGAAATTAAAAAAGGAAACATTATGTCCCCATTGATAACACTCATATCCCTATCCTATTCTTGTAGGTTAATCATATTATTATTCTTCACATCCTGGAAAAAATAAAACATAAGAAATGGATGATCTCAGATTCTATGTAAGGATAACAATATATAGGAAACTATCATAAATAATCATAATCATTTAAGGAAATGTATAAGACTAAATCGCATGCCTGTTAAACATAATCACTAGCATAATATGGGAAAGATAATCAAATAATGAGATTTACTTATTCAAATTGATATTCTAATAGTCGAATAATCAAATGTAATATCATATCTAATTTCACAATGATGTAATTCATAATTTCAAACATCATAACCACAAATTTAAGGCCTCATTGCAAGTCCCAAAATATAAAATTTTTCAAGGCCTTGTTCTAATACAGTAGTTTGTCTCCTGAGACCAACCGATGCATTGAGGAGGTATAGTGGGATCCACCGATCACTTACTAGGCCCAATTCATTCCTTATATGAAAATGTTGAAACATATTCTAAAAATTAGTAAAAAAAACTAGCTTAAAAATGTTAATACTTTAACCACCACCAATTAATGGTATACAAATAGAACATCCATATTCAAAGATAACTCATTCAAAACATTATGGAAGAGATTATTATAATAATTTAACCTCAATCATTAATAAAATAAAATGGAGGAAATTTACATAGATGAAAATAATCAGTAATACTATTTGAGAAAAAATATTTCCTTTTTGAAGATATTAAAAAGTAGCACTATTAATGAATGAATACTTTTAAAAGAGATTATTTAATCAAAGTGTCCCATTCCACATTTAATATTTTGAAAGGAATATTAATTTAATACATTCAAATGCATATAAAAAATTCATATAACAATTTTTAAAACATTGACATTAATGAGATCAATTTAGAAGAATAAATCATAAACAAAATATTTCTTTTGAGGTTTTCATATCTAAATGAGAGATGCTTGCATAAAAATAATTGACGAATAAATTTTAATCAAAACATTATAATATGTTTTGAATGAAGGGATTCATGATATAATATTCTAAATGACAGTATATACACCATATAAAAGTAAATTATCGCATAACAACAATGAAGTCTCAATAGAATGTAAATTTAGATGCAATACATTATAATGATGATATCCTTAGATTAGGGATAAATAAAATAAATATTTATGTTCGAAAAATTATTAATACACTCAATATTATTGGATATTATGTTTAAATCAGGCATAGGAAATTTACACATGATCTTGTAGAAACAAAACCAATGTCATTGATGTTTAACTCAATGAATGAAAATTGAGTTAAGATTAGCCTTATCAAGATCAGATCAATGACTTGAGAACTTATCAATGGAGTTATTATGTGAATCAAATGTATATCCAAAAAATGGTAGTTAAAATTGCTACATAAATATGTAAATAGTTATTCGACACATAATCCTAGAGTGAAATAATAAATTAATTATGCCTAAAACTCAATGAGTGGAAATTGAAATTTAAAATTCCCTTACAAATTTGGTAACTTACGAAACATACACCACATGAAAAAAGGATCATACAATGAAGATTTAAATACCCATAAATTAAATTATATTACAAAAATAATACAATAATGGCTAGTAAATACACCACACAAACAGAATTAGTGGAAAATATTGCAATAAAATCATGGGAATAAAAAGTGAGATGAAAACCCATTACCTTGTATGTTCATTTAGTTGAGGGTATATTTAACCTATGGTATAATGACCATAATATATTAATAAACTATACCAGAACCATATTAATACTTATTATATCATATATGATTCATTTAATACATTATACTGCCCATTTAATAATAATTTTCATCTAAAAGATACATTTTTGTAATAATCACTTTCTCTATTGTACATGTTTTAACTTGTTATTAATGATCGTATCTCTTAAATAATCATTTAAATACTTCATGAATATAAAAAATTATTATTATATAATATATTTTTAGATTATAACTATTTATAATAGGTAGAAATAAGAAAATGAAACACCGTTCATGGAGACGGTAGTCCATATATATGCATAAGCACTATTTCTGTGTTCATATTGTATCGAATGGAAGTAAGTGAATGATATATATGTATATAAAAACACATAGACATATATATATATATATATATATAGTAGAATTATTATTCCATATATTACATACTTACTAATGATATATATTTTTTTAATCATCCTTGAACGGTTAATGTGGAAATGAATCTGATCAGTTCGGGGAGAAGGTAAACAACACGTATGAACGAGAAACAATATCATTCTATTGATGTTGAAATCATATGTAATTGGAAGGAATATTAAAAATACAGAAACATTAAAATGTTATATTTATTATTTACATCCATTATACTCATTATCATACCCATCAAAATAATGAAGTGTTGAACAACAAACATCACTACAACGTGCAGGAGGAAAGGCGTACATACGCACGTAAGGTCACTTTTTCAATCCATATGATGGATTGAATAACGAATTTTTTTGTAAGATGTTTATAATAACATAACAGAATATATATTTTACTTTAGTTATTATTTTGGAATGGAATTAATAATGAAAGAGGAAGTGGAAGATGAAAATATTATTGAAAGAGGTGATGAAATTATTACCAATTCATCGGGTTCGACCTTTTGATTTGATCAAAATTGCTCCATAGGTTGGCCTTAAGATAAAATTAATTCCAATAGGATGATTTTCGGGTTGTTGGAAGAATATTTGAGTAGGTTTTGACTGATCCAAAAGGGTTTGGAGGAGTGAATTTGTGATAATGGTAGGTACCCTTTTATAAGAGCGGTAAGAGCCACTTTACAAAAATCTTGGATTATAATTTTATTATAAAAAATTTTCTGTTTCTAATGTCTCCAAATGGATTTATATCGATGATAAGGTGGTTATGAGTCTTAATAATCCCAACCAATAGGTTTTAGATATGACTCTGACACCATATTAACTTTATCTTTTAGATTTAACACTTAGTTAAATCTTTTAACTTTTACCATGTCTTCTTGAATTTTTTATATTAAATTGGTAATAAAAATACAATAAAATACCAAGAGAACCTAAAATTGTTCATTAATGATATATATATCATTATAAAAGTCATTTTTCATAAATTTGGATTTTTAGGAATAATATATCATTTAATAATATAGTATTTTTTTAAAAAAATTAATTTATGTCAATCTTGACACTATTTAGTATTTAGTTTCTGTGAATGTCATAAAAATCTGATTTTTCTCAAAATATCCCTTGAATAAACCCTAACATCTCATATTAACCTTGAAAATCCATAGAGGGCCTAAAAATATTCAATTTAAATTTATTTTAATATTTATAATTTCAATTATTTTAATGTTTCATTAATAAGGTAATTATTGCATCATCATTTCATCATAAATAAATTTATTTATTTAATTCATAAAAAATATAAATAAAATGCCATGATGTTGGAAATATTTTTTGATTTATAATGATTATTTTTAGTCTAATTTATCTTATGTTTAACCAAATATTAAAAAAGGTTTAGTTATTAATCTTTGAAATTAAGACATTTAACTCTTCTTTAAATTAAATATAATAAATGTCATAATCTAATAAAAGTGGATAAAAAGGATCTTATATTAATCCTAATGTTTATTTTTGTCGAAATACAATTATACAATATAATTATAACAGGTTTTGTTGTATTTATTATATCATTTTACATTTGATTACCCAATTTACTTTTACCTGTGGTAAATAAAATTAAAAATTTATAATTAACCAAAAATAATTTTAATCCCCTTAATACAAATTTATAATATTAATGAAAAAATTTTCTCTCGTATTTTTGAAATTCAATTCAAAGAAGTAGAGAATTTATATTTTATGCAAATTTTCTAATGTGCATAGAAGTTGGATAAAAGACGTTAAAAGGTTCGATAAAATTTTATATATCTAATTTTATTATAAAATGACTCCAATGAATTAAAATGGTTTGATATAGATTTTTTGTATCTATTTTTACATTAAAATAAATATGAATTAAAAAATTGATTATTAAAATAAAATGTCAATTTTAAACAATAACGTAGTGTTTTTCACAATTCATAAAATTTTTAATGTTTTCCTAAAAATAGAAAAAAATTACCCTAAGATAATTTTTATATTCCTAATCCAATAATGAAGTCCAATTTGAAAAATAAAATTTATACAATTTATAAAAGTGGGTATTAATAATCATTACTACTTTTTAAATGTCTAGTTTTATTTGTTGAGGTGTGATAGAACTCTGATGTTGCATACAATGAAATCTATTGTATTATTCATAGTGAAACGTACCATGGATGATTGGGGTGTCACATTTTATATCAAACATGATTTTACCTATCGTGATTTGGAATGAGCTATATAATAGGAGGTATTAAATATGGATGGTCCTCAATCCATTATTGATAAAAAAAATTATGTTCAAATTTCCTTCTTGAAAATAAGAATGTGGTAGTGAAGTGGATACAATTAATTAAAAGAAATAAATTAATATATATAAAGTATTGTAAAATCGATGTGCTTAAAATGTAACATCATGATTAAAGGAGGTGCGAAAAATTTAATGTTTGGAAATGATTAATTAATGAAATTTATTGATGTGATTACCCCACTATCTAAAGATTTTGCAATGATGGGAGGAAGATAATACCCCCCAAGCCCTACCTTCAGTAGGCTCTATACTATATACTTTCACAAATGGTGTATAAATCATACAATATGGGAGGAATTACCTTTTATTATGAATAAAATATCAGGAGGTCTAATACATTAACAACAATAAACATCATAAAATATATATAAGGAAACCAAGAAAATCATAAATTTAATCTATGAATATAACTGATACAATAAATGTCTCTAAATAAAATACCAAAATGTAAAGATAAAGTACTGACATATAACGGTCAAGGATATGAGCAACTAAGGTCCATCACGGTCCCCAAAATCATGCATGAAACATGAAACATAATTTATATATGTAGGCTGAGTATATAGGTATTCTTTGAAGTAAATCCAAAAGTATCTCCATCACATGTGAAATAATATTTATAATGCAGAAGATAGAAAACAACAGAACCAAACAGTGCATATACATGTATACAAGCAATCCCAACATCACTAGGGAATGGTAACTAAACAACACACATTGTGTAACATAATATAATGTAACAGAAATATATTCTTGTGTACCATGCACCAATTTCCCATTAATTAGCCCCCCTGTAACCCACTTTGTTGATGTCCTAGTTCTCCCACATATTCTGAATATACCACATCACATCACACCCACAAACACCTAGTCCTGAAAACACATCCCTACTCAAAAAACATGGGACCCACAACACATTAAACTTATAAAAACCTTGTCCTCATTACACATCCCACCCACACACATCGAGTCCTCACAACACATCTCATCTCCACACACCCAATTCTTAAAACACATCACATCTCATCTCAAAGACACCTAGGAAATAAAATCACAACTCATTATAATGACACATTGGAAACCACATCGAATCTCATCCCAGAGACACTTGTGATTCCAAAACCACCATATAATTCACTAATAGAAATCCATCCATAATATATTGTGCAATACTAATCTCACCTAAATGAGGGAGTAGAGAATAGTGGATGGCTATCCATCCATCCTCCCACCTGGATATTTGAAAAGTCACCCTACATTTGAATATGCTGGTGTTTAAAACATAGTTCTTAACATAGGTGGAGTATGTAGAGAAATCACAAGACTATAAAATTATATAAATAGTATCAAACACTCAATCATAACCACTGGGTTCATATAAAATCAAACCTTATCACAAAACAGTTACTTTTGCTACCAGCTATAAATTAATGACATCCCACAATAATCCACAAATCCCATTTACATTTCTATACAATTCCATTTAAGAATTTCATTATTCTAATTATTTACATCAACCACATTTAATCACAAAAACCATCATTTATTATTCATTAATAATTTCATTATCATTAACACTCTCAACTCGTGTCATTTGAAACATTATTAAAAGATAATTTATTCCATCACTACCGAGGCATCTAGTAGATAACAACAACATATTAATAATAATGTTGAAAATACACAACAACCAAGTCATAAACAACATTCCACTACTACCAAACTGCTCAACTATAAAAACAACCATCATTGCAAACCTGCTACAAAAATTCTTTCATCCAATCCACAATCAATCAAAATGTTATCCTAATATTTCATTATTCATTGATGTTGTTGTACAATATACTTTCCCATCTGTAACATCACACATTCCAAGCCACAAAACACACCCATGTACATTAAAACAATTCAGAAAAACCTATATCCAAAAATATTTTTATTTTTATACATGCATCACTTTATAAATTTCACAAAATTGATTTAATGTGTTATCACATAGGGGAAATGATCATGGTGAATTAATTTTATTAAATGAAAAAAAGTGGTTAACCAATTTCATATTAATTGAGGTCAAAATCCACTAAAAATTTAATTATATAATTTTCATAATCATAAGAAAAAGTAGTGACCACCAATGTCCGCAATTTTAATTTTGTATTTATCCCATTAAAATTTAATATCAATAATATAAATAATATAGTAAGATCTTGTGTCACTTTCCCCTTCCACATGTATATTGATTATAAACCATTCTACATATTTTTTAAATATAGATTCAACCATCTCACTATAATGAAAATTTATATACCCTTCCTGCATGTTATACAAATTAGAATGATGATGGAAATATTTCCTGGATGAAAAGATGATCGACACTGCCTTATTGCACCAATACATGGGTGAACATAAAACATGTAATTATCAATGGAATCAATAACTAACTACCATAACATATTCATAAGACAGCTATGGGGAAATGTATTTTTTTCCTTCCTTATCAAGAAAAATAATGAATAAATAAATAAAGGATATCTCATATTTAGGATGATCATATCCAAGTGATGGGATTACATATAGTTTTTCAATTTTCCAATAAAGGAGGATCTGACCTACACTATGAATTTTGACAATTTAAAATGCATCATACTCATAGTGAAATATTGATATGATTTGTGGCCTTTTAATTGGTTATAAATAATTTTAAATATGTAATTAATATCATTTCACATCAAAGACGTAAAAAGTAAAAAAACATTATGAACTAGAAACATTATTTATGACTAACTAGTGGAGGCGTCAACACAAAAGTGTCACCACCTGCGAGTCAACTCTAGAAGAGTCACTACCATCGAGTCACTACCATTGAATCACCGCTTGGAAAGTCACCTCCGAACGAGTCTTCTCTAAACGATCCACCTAATGTGAGTCACCGCTAGTGAGACACTGCTAGTTGAGTAACTACTAGGATGAAATACTACTAGATAGATTTACCACCAGGATGATCTATCACTAAGACGAGTAACTACTAGGATGAGATGCTTCTTGGAAGAATAAACACAACATGAGTCTCCTTCAGTGAGTCTCCTCTAAAATTATATATATGTGGAAGACTGGAAGTTTTTCAATGGTTTGAAATTAGTCACCTTGACTTAATAGGAATCCTCTAGCACCATATTTGTGACAATGTAATATACTTGAGGGTACAATACATTACATAAGATACCTCTCAAACAATTATCATCCTCGAGAATCTAAATAAATCCGAGAATAATGAGAGGAAGGGTCCAAATAATAATCCCTAGAGATACCTCAGAAGGATCTAGTTATACCTAAATTTCTACCACTAGCCAATCGGACCTAACCAAATGAACCCAAACATATAACAAAAACTCATATCCAGGATGAAAACTACAAAAAGCCTCATCTCACAAAACCACACCACCTCTCATCCACTACATAACAAACAAACTATACCATCAAAAACACATGAATAATGTAATTTTGTCCTCCATGGAATGATATGATCCTATTTTGGGAGAAATGACTCACTATCAATGGTTTAATCGCATCATAGTTAATGTGTCACTATTAGGAATCACATGCTCCCCTTTCTATATGTTATGAAATTTTCACAAAACACACCAAACACATAAAAAAACCAAGGAGAAAAACATATTTTAGAAAATAGTGTTCAAACATCACATTATAGAGCATAATAGTGAAAATAAAAACGTAAAACAACTCCAGTTACTGGGAACAAAACTACATTTATTACTCCGAAGAACACTCCTCCTGGCCACCATGCATCCACAACACACAAAACAATGAAATGGTCTATCTTTAAAGTAACTTCTCTTCAAAATACTAGATATCAACTAGATGTTTGACAATATTCATGTCATCCTTGATATTCAATTGTCCCCAATCGAGGACATGGGAGTCATCATGACGATACCGATGAAGCTGATAGATATGAAACATGTTGTGGATCCTATCCAACCATTATGACAATGCCAACTAATAGGTCACTTCACCAACATGCATCAAAACCTCAAATGGACCAACAAACCTAGGAGAATGCTTACACCTCTTCCAAACATCCATTACCCACATTGAGGGGAATCCATAAAAAACAAACGATCCCCATCCTAGAAATCCATTGGAATACATTTGAGATCATCATAAGACTTCTTCCAGTCCTGTGTAGCTTTCATCCTCTAATGAATTGTCTGATTATTCTATGTAGTGATATTCACCTCATTGAGACCACGAATGGATATCTGTCCGACTTTTTTCAGTACAAATTAGAAAGAAACTTTTTTCTTGTACAAATCCTCAAATTGTCACATTATAATAAAATAGTGATAGCTATTATAATAAAAAATCTATAACTAAGTCACATGTCATGCACAAGAGCCTATAAATTACAAGATACAAACCCACAAAATATAATCTAATGTCTAGATAGTCCATTATATTTTTTCATTTATATGATTGTGGGAAGAAGTGTTGAGCCGTAATTGTGTGCCAAAATCATGATGAAAACCAATGCAAACCATTTTGGTAAAATACTTTTCATAGTCCAAGAAAGTGGACCTCAAAACTCCATGAAACCACATCACCTCATCCATTTACCTCTTTTTCATGAAATACACTAAAATTAAATTCTTTTTATATAATAAGTGCGATGATTTCATCAAAATTTTATCTATCCACAGTTAAAATCACAATAACTTTTAGTTTGGGGTAACCCTATAAATATTTAATCAATATTTCATCCCATTTAAACTCAGGAACATCCAATGGCATCAATAACACATCAGGAAAATGATTCTCAGCCATTACATACTAAAAAACAAATAAAATTTCCAAAAACTAATCCACTAACCATTTTAACCTAGTCCATAAATACTAAATCTTCTATCCCTCATATATCATGGAATCCTCTCTGTGTACCAACGAATGTGAGCTATGAAACTCATAATTGAACCCCTAATTCATTAATACAGGAACAAACAACCTTCATTGAAACAACATACAATTCATACAATCCTATAACCATCCCTTTATAGAAGAAACATAACAAACACAATCAAAAAAAACCAATACCTCTCAGTCTCCCAACTAAGACACATCCACATACAACATCATAGAATACTACATCGTCATCTAAAATAAATACCCTTACCACTATCCACTCTGGTATCTATGTGTAATTATATCAACTCCTCCATCACTCTCCAAGCATCTATTGAATTATGAAAATCACCTCTCCATGACATTTTTCTCAATGTGTCACTAAAAATTGTCCTAATCCCTGAGGTGAAGGTGGTATAATATTCATAACCCTGATAAAATTATTTGCACCGTCATTTTCAAAAGTTCATATATCAATAGGAAAATATATGCATAAAGCTCTTTTTATCCATAAGGATCACAATGTTCACCTCAATGAGGTAATTACACCACAATTTCAACACAAACACAAATTCTTCTAACTCCATCTCATGGGTGGTGTAGTTACGCTCATGGGGACATAAATACCTAGTCCTATAAGAGATTTTCATATTATGTTTCATCAATAGGCATCCCAATCGTAGATGGGAAGAATCACCACACTCCACAAAAATAAATCATTCCTTAGGAAAACAGAGCACTATAACACTAACAAAAAACACCTTCATTTTACCGAATGTGGGCTAGAGCTGGTCACTACATACAATATCTTTTTAGTTTTCTCAATAGGGATAAAATCAATTGAAATTGGTTAGAAACCCAAAATAATAGCCAAATACCATGGAGACTATCAACATCTTCAATGTTATTAGGTGATTACTACGAAAAGACTAAATCAACCTTTGATGGGTATACTACCTAACCATGCTGAGACATCACATGCCTGAGGAAATTAACCTATCATGTTTATAACTTTCATTTGGATAAAATTAAATTGATCTAGTGATGTCGATGAACATGAATGATTGTTATGTGATTCTCATCAATCTCCACTACTTTCAATGAGTTATTAATATATCATGTATGAATATAATGTTGAACATATCTAAGAACTCACAGAAATCAAAGTTCATAATCCCAATGAACATGTCTTTTGTATTCATAACACATAATGTAATGAATTAAAATTTGTTGTTCACATAACTGTATATGCATGTTGTCCTAGTGATATTTTCCTCATTAATCCTCATCTAGAGGTATCTAGAAAATAGATCCTTCCTATAAAACCAACTCGCCCCACTAAGGTTGACTAAAAGACAACATATCCTCAAAATAGTTAAATGGTTTTGGACTCTCACCTAATACAACCTATGATCATCTATACACAACCTATATCCACCATACGCCTTAATTTTATATAACACTAGAGAACCCCATGGTGGCACTCTATGCTAGATAAAACCCTTATTCATCAGATCATATATATAGAACCTCAACTCTGACTACTTATATGGTTCTACTTGATAAGGATCCATATTAATTGGAGAAGCACCAGGATGTAATTCTATCCCAAACCCAACAACTTATTGAGGGGATATCGTCATAAAATCATAGAGTAAAACTTCGAATAAATCCCTAACAACCCTAGAAACCTTCACTCCCCCACAATCCAAAGATTTCATGGCCATCTTCAACAACATAGAGTGATGGGTCTCCACACATCAATGATCCATTTGAATAAACAACTCACCAATGAAAAAAATAGTCTAGCAATCAATTATGAAAAACATGACTCTCCAACATAAGGAATCGATAATAGTGAATAAAAAATAAAACCAGTCAATGATGAGAATAACATGGTATGGTTTCATCTGTAATATGAAATGATTCCCCTGGGACTGATGCATCCCAATCATTAGTCTACAACCCCCCCTGAAACACATCAAAAAATTTGTAAAGCCTCTGAATGGTGTACTCAACACCAGCAGAACTTGAATCCACTCTATTTTTCAGACAAGAGCCTGGGATATAGTGGTTGAAATAATGGATTGTGATGCTTATGAATTAAACAAGACACACATAATAGTACTAAACAAATTGATCATACCTTTGAATATCCATAGCCCCTATAGAACTTTTTCCTACACTTCCTGAAACATCTCATGCCCAGTTCCTATGCCTCTTTAATTTTGAACAACTCCACAACCTTGCTGCTGTCTCATTCCCTAATCATGAGGATCATCCTAAGGATATACCATACCTAATAAATATCCCCTTAGCATAGAAAAACCAATTGATCAAATTGGTTAAATGGAATCACTTGAAAATAATAATGTGGTTCATGGTAATCCTTTCCACCCCCACCAAACTGAGCTAGTTGATGCATTGGCCATAGACTCTGGTGATGTCCATGAACAACACAACAAAAAAAACTATCACAAAGCTATCTAAAAAAGAATGGAAACCGATGGAACTAGAATACCGGAATGGAAACAGATGAGGTCGCATCCCTACCGGTGAAAACCATTAGGTTCATGGATCTTATGGAATACCATAGAAAACTCTACTGATTGAGAAATATTTATAGTACCCCCATCACAAAAGCCTTCCTCGTGGGTGAATCTGCTCGATCACCTATTACTTTTTTTGACCATCCAAATACATTGGAAATGTAAAAGGATATATTATGCACTAGATAGATTGAAAAAGTTCATCCTCAAGACGTCATTCATGAGGCTTCTCAACTAGAAATATATATGTGAAAAAATGGTGTAGTTCTAGGAACATGATTCCCAACTACCCTAACTATCATAATATAATACAAAAGAGAAATAATATCATGCCTCTTCACTACATTCATTGTTGATGAATGTAACTCTACCTGAAACAGGTTCTAGTTTTTGACCGACAAAATATATTCTTACAACTACCCTCCTAGAAAATGAATCCACCACTAACATGCAACTCCGCAAATCTGACTAACTCTAGAAGGGACCCATTACTCCATCAGGGCCAGGATCAATCTGAAAGAGATCTCGAATTCCTCTATTCATCTGTCTAACATCACATATAAAACAATTACATTGTACATACCTGAATACTTCTTATGTATAACATTCAATTTCCAATTCCACTAATCATCCACTTTAACTAGATCAAACCTACGATAGTCAACTGGTTCAGCTTTCTAATCCGCTTCTGCCTAGGCGACACATAGATAATGAACATGATCCATAGTTTATGGTAAATGAAATATTTTCCTATTACATAAGGTGTGGAATTTTATTAATACTTTTTAATTCAATTTCTTAATTTAACTATCCCAATGTAACCCAGTTAATGGAAGAACAAAATTCAGAATGTTGAATTTATCTATCATAGGAATATACCCTATAATTGGAGTAGGATTAATTGGTCATTCAGTAGGGTCGACGTCCCTACATCAAATCATAGTGGCCCCAAAAATCTTGTGTCCTAGCCAGTCTTCCTAGGCCTATGTCACACACCATGATCATTTTACAGTTTTTACCAATCATCAGATGCAATCCTCACTATTACTGACTCCCAACTCCATCATATCTCTCATCCATCACCTTTGATATCATTTTTTCATGACTTCCTCTCTCCAAAAATACATCAATGATGGGAGAGAGTCAATGAAAACCATTTCCTACCTACAGTTGGTCCCATACTGGGGACTAGCACCAATGGTGTACAAATATCACAATATTGGAGGAGTTTCCATCTATTAAGAAAAAATATTAGGATATTGAATGAATGAACCACAATAAACTCCTTGGGATATATACAAGAAAACCAAAAAACCATCCCAAAATTCATGTATAAATATTAATAATAAAATATTGATCTCAAAAGTAAATTTGTAAAAGTAAAACTAAACATCTATCAGAATAATTGACAAATATCTAATCTACAAAGGTCCAATAAGATGCATGAAATCCTCCCTGAATCTTGAAAATATTTTCATATACATAGGGTGGTAATATATGTAATCATTATAGGAAATATTATTTTTTTCATGCATATGTATAATATTCATACAAACGATCTTGTGGGAAAATAGAAGAGCAAAATAACACCAATAAAATAAAATCCCCATTTATAAGAAACCAAATTTATTCAAATAATAACAATTATCTCTATTTTTTCCAATCAATTAAAATTTTATTCAAATAAATTATTCACAAAAATATATTATTTGTCATATTTTGTCAGTAACATATCTAAATAATGAATATAATAATTTACTACAAAAAAATGAAATTTTATAAAAAAAAATAGGGAAAAAGGATTTTATTAGTTAATTTATAACAATAATTGAACTTTATCAATACATAGGTATTAAAAAGTATCTTTTCAATTTTTTTATTTCAATATTGATTTTCAAACCATTTTTTTCTAGTTATACCATCCAATTCAATGAATACAATACAATTATCACATTATATACATAGATTTTTTTAAAATCCTTTATTATTCAATTTTGATTGTTTTTTGAGTTTGAAGGAATATATGAAAAAATATTTTGTATTTATAAAAAATTAAAAATTAAATTTTTTTTGTTTTACTTGAGATTATCAGACCTCCCACATTAGAATCACATGTTTTATTTTATTTTAAATTCTGTATTTTATGTTGTGAGTGATTATTCTAGAAACATCATTTGAAATATCTAATGATTCAGAGACAATAATAAATTTAGGGAGCCAAAATATCAATATCAAACAGGGGATTCAAGTTAATAGAATATAAAACAAAAACATTATCTTACTAAAGATACCATCATATATTATAAATTTCATTAATAAAATATTCATCACAACTTTTCCTAATAATAGTAATTTTTGACATAATTTTGTTTTCATCTTTCGTAGAATCATTTTACATTACAATGAATTTGACTTTAGTCACAACCTCTAATTTTTTTATATTAATACTTATAAATATATATATATATTATAATTATTTCACTATAACATGGTTTTATAATTATTTTATTCTATTTCATAGGTGATGTAATCACCTTATTTATGATATTTTATATGCAGGTAACAATTTTTTAATGTTACCTTTTTAACATAATGTTTCACGAATATTAATATAATATCAAATATTTTATATATAATTAATGAATTTGTTTTTCTTTTTATAATTTTCCATCACCATTAATATAATTTTATAAGGCCACTTTACAAAATAATTTCAATGAATTTTATTAGTTATACCATATTACATGATGATCCATAATTTCAGAATTCTTGTAAATATTTTTTATATTTAATAAATTCAAGAAAATGTTATATTCCACTAAAAATTATATTGAGATAATTTTTATATCATGAGAACTTATTTACAATCGATAAAATATCATTAAAATATTATTCCTAAAAAGTAATGGCATGTAACCTTTAGTTCATTAAATTATGAGAAATAGGATTTTGAAGTGTCTTAGGAAGTCAAAGAGACTCATTTCAACACATTTAAAAAAATTTAGTTTTACGGAGGTATCTCATCTTATCCATGATTTGCTTGTAGTGAGTCTTTTGGCTGTGACCCATCCTAGCGGTCTCTCATCATAGCGATGTATTGCCCTGGTGGTATCTAATCATGGATATGACTCAATCAGGTAGTGAAAAACCTCAGGGTAAGTCATGTTGAGAAAAATAAATTATAGTGAGTTCCTCAAGATGAATTATCTAGTGGTTAATCACTGGGGTGACTTACTAGCGTTGACTATCCAATGGGGACTCATGAAAAGTGTTCCCATCTTATCCAGTTTGTCATTTTTTATGTCATTTCATGACCTAAAATGATATTATTTATATATTTAAAATTATTTATGACTGATTCAAATTCCATAAAATAATATAATTATTACCCTAAGATTCTGGAGACTTTGAAATGGTCAAAACATTTGGTATTGGTTAGATCCACCATTAATCGAAAATCCGGAACTATATCTAATCCCATAACTCAAATAGGATCTTTTTAAACTGGTCTATCATCCAATCATTCCTTATTTAATTCACTTTATACTAGACACAAAAATCCCACTCCATAATGTAATCTAGTGACCATGTTTCGGATGTTGGTTCGTGATTCCCTAGAGAGTTGCTTTCTATACCTTCCCCCCTGATTTGGTGCAACAAGGTTGTGAAGATGTTCTTATCTTCCATGTAGGATTTCCCATATATTTATTATTAATGTACCATGCGGGATGTATATATAAATATTAATTATAGTGATATAGTTGATTCAGTATTAACAATGATAATCGAATTGGTATCAAATAAATATATAGGAAAACACAAAAAGTGACAATTCATCATTATTTGTTATTTATATTGTTGATATTTATTTGGATAACAAATTTTTGAAATATATCACTATTGGTTGTCCTTTTTTGTGATTAAAATTATGTGAAATATTGATTTTATTTATGTTTTTAGATTTTGACTTCCTATAATATGAAATTAGTTAACCACATATATTTGGTCATTTAAATGGATTATCCAAAATCATTTATCATATGTGATAACACCCTTAATCGATTAAGTGAACTTAAATAATTTATGCTTTTCTCAATACGAAAATATATCTGGATCTAGTTTGCTTTGTAATGTGTTTGTAGACATGTCTGTGTGATGAGGGTTTGATTTGGTTATGTTATGGATGATTGTGTGGATGATACATCCACCTCATCATGTAATGATATCAAAAGTGAGAGTTAGATTTCTTTTGTAGTGGATGAGACATTTTAAGCAGCAAGGTAGTAATTATGGTTATTGTTTTGGTTGAGCAGTGGGGTTATAGGGTATAGTGGATTGGAACATGGTTTTTGGGAAATTTTATTTTATTTTTTCATGCATGGTCACATTTTACTAGATGTCCAGGAAGTGATGGAAAAAATAATTCATTAATAATGTTTAAAATGATGTGGGTTCGCTAAGTTAATGACATGAAAATTCTTGATGGAAAATTAAATGATGGGTTGTTCGATTAAGTGTGGTTGATGGTAAATAATGAAAATAATTATATGATTTAATTTAATTTATTGGAATTGTGATGTTTTTTTATGGCCAGTTGTGGGATGTTATGCATTTATAGGTGGATCCACAAGTGAAGATTTTGTGAGTTGGTCGGTTTGTTTGTGAACCCATAGGTTAGTATTAAGTGTTTGAAACTATATATATATATACCTATTTATTCTTGTGTTTTCTAAATGAACCCCACCCATGTTGATCACTAGGTTCAGGAAACCAACATTGTCACATGCTTGGTGTCTATCCCAACATCCATAAGGGAGGATGGATAGGTAGCAACCTTCTCATCCCTACTCCCTCTTCGAGACACGGTATGTATATCATAGGTTATGATGGATGGAGGTCTGTTACTGTGTTAGACGGTGGTTGTGGTATCCCAGGAGAATTCTTAATGAGTTATTATTTGGTGTACCATGTTATTTAGGATGAGTTATGATGTGAATTTCTAGGTTTCTTCGTGATGTGATTTGATGTGTTTTGAGGACCATGTGTGTGTGGGTGTGATCTGTTGATAGGCCCAAGTTTGTGTGGGTGGGGTGTGTTCTGAGGAACATGTGTGAGATTTTGGGATGTGTTGTGAGGACCATGTGTGGGTGGGTTTGATGTGTTGTGAGTCCCAGGTGATTGTGGATGGGATGTGATGTGGTATATTCAGAAGATGTGGGAGCAACATGATTGATTCTATTGGGGTGAAAGAGTAGCTAATTAGGGGGAAAGTAATACATTGTACCATGTCATCAATGTGGTTTACTTAATATTATTTTACATGAAGTCCTTTATTTAGTGAGCATGCCTTAGTGAGGATGGGGTGGATAGTATTCTTCTATTTCTATTTTTGGTTCTTCAATTTTCCCAAAAGACCGTTTGTATGAATATTTTACATATCCATTAAAGACATTATATTTCATATTATGATTACATATATTATCACCCTATGTATATAACACTATTTTCATGATTCTGGAAGGATTTCATGCACCGTGATGGACCATACTAGCTTAGATATTTGACAATTATTTTAACATTACTTTAGTTTTACTTTTGGGAATTTAATATTGAGATCATTATTATATTTGTTATATTTATACAAGCATTTTGGGATAGTTTTTTGGTTTTATTATATATTTCCAATGGAGTTTATTGAGGTTGATTCATTCTATCTCCAAATACTTTATTCTTAATAAAGCTAAATTCCTCCAACATTGTGATATTTGTACAACATTGGTTCTAGTCACAAATATGGGGCCTACTAGACGAAGGACATGGTTTTCATTGTCTCTATCCCATCATTGATATATCTTTGGAGAGAGGGAGTCATTAACAAATGATATCAAAGGTGATGGTTGAGAGATATGATGGATTTTGGAGTAAGGAATAGTGAGGATTTCATGTGATGATAAGGAAAAAGTGTCAAATGATCATATTGTGTGACATCATCCATGGAAGATTGGCTAGGACACTGGATTTTATGGGCTAATGTGATCCGATGTAGGGACATTGAGCCTCCAGAATGACCAATTGATCATTCTCAACTTCCTGGGTTGATTCCAATGATAGGTAAATTCAACTTGTTGACTTGTGTTGTTCATTTAACTGGTTTACTTTGGGACTATTAAATAAATATTTTGAATTAAAAAATATAAATAAAATTACACACTGGATTTAATATGATGTTATTTCGATTCCATTAAACTATGGATCTAGTTAATTATCTATATGTACCTTTGCACGTAGAGGTTTTGAATGATGAACTAGTTGAATATCATAGGTTTGATCTGGTTCAGGATGATGATTAGTTGAATTGAACATTTAATGTCATAAAAATTTAGTATTTGCGTACATAGAGTGGCATTTTTTTAGATGTGGAGATATAGAGATGACTTGGGAAACTCGTGATATCTTTCAGTTTGATCATAGTTCTGATGGATTCATGGGTCCCTTTTGGAGTTAGTCAGCTTTGTGGAGATCCATTTTAGTGGTGTATTCATATCTAGGAGGGTAGTTGAACGAAGATTATTTGTGGGTCAACATCCAGAAGGAGTTTCAGGAAGAGATCCTTTTATCAGAAATGATGGCAGTAAAGAGACAAGTCTGTATTTCTCTTTAGTAGGGGATTATGTCAGTGCGGGGAGTTGGGAATCATGTTCATGGAACTACTTCATTTTTACACACATATATATCTATTAAATAAGCTTCATGAATTAAGTCTTTAGGAGGAATGTTTGCATTCTATCTATTTTGTAGTACATCCTTTTAAATTTCCAATGTATTTGGAGGATCAACAAAGGTATATGTGATAGAGCAGATTCACCCATTAGGATGTTTTCCGTGATGGTGGAACTATAGTTGTTTCTCAAGGGGTATAGTTTTCAGTGGATGGACTTAGGAGACATGAACATTTTGGTTTTGACCGGTAGGTATTTAACCTCAACTATTTCTTTTCCATCCTTCTAGTTCCATTTGATTAAATTCTTTTTCATAGAGCTCTGTGACAGTTTGTTTTTGTTGTGTGGTTTAAGGACATCGCTAGAGTCTGTTCCCAGTGCTACAACTATCTCAGTCTGGTGGATTTGGAATGATTTATTAAGAACCTCATTATTATTTTCTAGTGATACCATTTAACCATCATGAGCAACAGGGTTTTCTACACAAAGGGGATATTTATTAGTTAAGCTACATCCTCAGTATGTTCCTCATGATTATAGAATGATACTTGAGCTTGTTTGGGGAGTTATTCATTCTTAAAGAGTCATAATAGCTGGGCATGATAAGTTTCATGATGTTTAGGAAAACTTTCTATAGGGTATAAAGATCTTCAAAGGTAAGATACATATTTTTAGTACTTTTATGTGTGTTTTTATTAATTAAGAACCATCAAAATCCATTATTTCAACCAATATATCACATGCTATTGTACTAAAAATAGTGTAGATTCATGTTCCCCTGGTTTATAGTACATAAATCAGCAGCTAGAACAATTTTTTTTGATGTGTTCTGTGGGGTGTAGACTAATGATTGGGATGAATCATTCCCATATGAAACATTTCATATTATAGATAAATCATACAAGGTTATTCTCATCATTGATTGGTTGTATTATTTATTCACTTTTATCGATTCCTTCTATGGGAGAGTAATGTTTTTCGTCATTGATGGTTAGACTATTTTGTCATTGGTTATAAGAGCTTTCATTTGGTTCATAAATGTGTGTATTCCCTTGATTCTATGTAGGATGAGATGCCTATAGAATTTGTGGATGATTGGAGAGTGGATGTTGCTAGGGTTGTTAGGGATTTACTCGATATTTTCCCCCTCAAGTTAATTATTTATCCCCTGTAAAAGATGTTTGTTTTGGGATTGATTTTCAGCGTACTTATTCTCCAATTCATATGGATCCTTATCAAATGGAACCTTATAAGTCTTCAGATTTGAGGATCCAGATAGATGATCTGGAGAAGAAGGGTTTTATCTAGCTTAGTGTGTCACCATGGGGTTCTGTAGTTTTATTTAAAATGAAGGAGTATGGTGGTTTTACATTGTGTGTAGATGATTAGAGGTTGAATCAAGTGACAGTCCAAAACCATTGAAATCTTTTGAGGATAGATTGCCTTTTAGTCCACTTTAGTGGGGAGAGTTGGTTTTACAGGAATTATATATTTTCTAGATACCTCTAGATGATTTTTAAGGTGGAAAATATCACTATGAATACATTCATATACTAGTATGTGAACATCATGTTTTTTGTCATAACATTCAGTGTTACGAATACAGAATCTATGTTCATATGGATTATGAACTATGTATTATGTGATTTCCTAGATAGGTTCATCATCATATTCATAGATGATATCTTAATAATTCATAGAAATAGGCAAGGCTCAATGAGAATCTCAGAACAATCAATCATGTTCATCGACATCACCATATCTATAGAATTTTTTCCATGTGAAAGTTATAAACATTATAGGTTCATATCCCCAGGCATGTGATGTCTCTACAGGTTTTGGTAGTATACCCATCGAAGGTTTATTTTGTATTTTCTTAGGAATAACTCAATTACTTAGAAGATGCTAGTAGTTTCCAAGGTTGATGGATATTATTGCTGGTTTGAATCCAATTTCTCGGGATTTTAGCCATGTTGAGAACATTGATGAGTACGTACATACATATTGTGGGGATTGAACAGCTCTAGCCTGCATTCAGTTACATGAATGGGTTTTTGGTTAGTGTTCTAGTGATCTAGTTTTTTACGGAAGGATTTACCGTTGATGAGTTTTATGATGCTTCTCAACTGGGATTGTGATTCATACTCTGGAAACATAATACGAAAATCTCTTATGGGACTATGTAGTTATGTCCTCATGAGCATAACTACACCACCCATGAGATGGAGTTAGTAGAAGTTGTATTTGTGCTAAATTTGGGGCGGCATAACCTCATTGAGGACAAAATTGTGATATATATGGATAAAAATAGATTTTTGTATATATTTTCCTACTGATATTTTAACTTTTTGAAATTATGGTGGAAATATTTTTATCAAGATAATGATTTTTATATCTCTTACACCTCTGGGATGAGGACTATTTTTGGTCACATGTTGACCATAATTTCATGGAAAGGTCTTGTTCTTGAGTCTTCAGATTCTTGGAGAGTGATGGAGGAGTTGATTGAATTACACATAGATACAAGTGTGGATGGTGGTAAGGCTATTTATTTTAGATGATGATGTAGAATTATTTTATGTTGTATGTGCATGTTTCTTAGTGGGGATACTCAGTGGTAGTGGTTTTTTGTTATTGTGTTTTCTATGTTTATTCTTTGGAAGGATGGTTATAGGACTGTCAGAAACATATGTTGTTTCAATTAAGGTTTTATGTTCTGGTAGTGTGGAATTATGGATTCATTTATGAGTTTCATAGATACATTTGGTGGTACATAAATAGGTTTCCAAGATATATGAGGAATTGAAGATGTAGTATTGATGGGCAGGGGAGGGGTTTTGTGAAATTTCATTGTTTTCTAGTATGTAATGGCTGAGTATCATGTTCTTGGTGGGTTGTTCAAGCCTTTTGATGTTCCTGAGTGGAAATTGGATGAAATATTGATTAAAAAATTTATAGGGTTACCGAGAACTCACGGAGGTTGTGATTTTATCTGAGGATAGATTACATGTTGAAGAAGTCATCCCACATATTATAGAATAAGAATTCATGTTTAGTGTATTCCATAGAAATGAGCTATATGGATGAGGTGATGTGGTTTCATGGAGTATTAAGGTCTAATCTCTTTGTCTTGGACACATATTTTACCTCAAGTGTTCAATTTGATTTCCTCATTATTTCGAAACTCAATTACATCTCAGAACTTCTATCCACCCTCATAGAGATGAGAAAATATAACAGTGTATCTAGACATTAGAATAAATTTTGTGGATGTGATTCTTGTACTATAGAGGGTCTTGGGTATGACACATGACATAGTTATAGATTTTTTATTATAATATATATCATTATTTTATTGGAATTGTACCATTTGAGGATTTGTACAAGATAAAGTTTCATTCTGATTTATACTGAAAAAAGGAAGGGGAGATATACATTCATGGTCCCATTGAGGTGTAGATCACAATAGATAATGATTATACAATTTATGAGAAGATGAAAGCCACACAAGACTAGAAGAAGTCTTATGATGATATCATATGTATTCCAATGGATTTCAAGGTTGGGGGTCAAGTGTTTTTAATGGTTTCACCTCATTGTGCGTAATGGAGGTTTGGAAGGAGTGTAACCATTCTCTTAGGGTTGTTGGTCCATTTTAGGTGATGGTGAATGTTTGTGAAGTGGCCTATTAGTTAGCATTTCTGCAATGGTAAGAGAGGATCCACAACATCATTCATGTCTATCAGCTTCATCTCTATCATCATGATGACTCCCATGTCCTTGATTGGGGATAGTTGAATATCAAGGATGACACGATGTTTTTCAAACATCTAGTATATATCAATTATTTTTAAGATAAGATTCTATGATGTTAGATGATTTCATTGGTTTGTGTGTAGTGGATTCATGGTGGCTAGGTGGAGTGTTCTTGGCAGTAAGAAACGTAGATGTGTTCCCAATATCTGGAGTTGTGTAACGTTTTTCATTACACTATTATGCTTTATAATGTTATGTTTGAACACTATTTAATTAAATGTGTTATTTTCTTTGGTTTTTTATGTATTTGGTGTGATGTGTGAAAATTTCCTAACACATGGAAAAGAGGGACATGATTCCTAATAGAGACACATTAACAATGATGTGATTAAATCATTTCGTGTGAGTCAGTACTCTCCAAGGTGGATTTTATCATTCCATGGAGAACATAATTACCGTATTTATGTGTTAATGATGGTGAAGTTTGTTTGTTATGCAGTGGATGTCGAAGGTTCCGGGTGAAGTGGAAGCGCGTTGGTGGGTTTGCCCAACTTTAATTTAACGTTAGACGATGTTCAATACGAGATCTGTCATGATATAAAATGCTGGATCTTTGGAATAGAACATAGAACAAAAAAGAAAAGAAGAGTCCCAGAACCCTTGAGATAGGAACTTCATATGTTGGTTATAATTAATTTAATTAATTCATAAGAATTATCTCGATGGAATTATTTCTTCGTTGGTGTCTTCGATCACGATCCTATGATACGTCGTTGCGTCGGATAATCCAAGTGTAGGATTCCTCTAGAGATGATCCACACGTGTGCCACATATCTCTGGACGTCACCGAAGGGAACTCCAGGTGCTAGCGTGGAAGATCCTTCGCTTGCGATGTCCGTATTTGATCTCCTTGATCTAGTGGAGGATCTTGCTTTCGTAACTTGAAAGCATTATTGGTGGAAAGGGAATTCTCTCATGTCTTGAGAGTATTTCCAATCCGTTGTGAACCACCAAAAAATGGCTAACCCCTTTTTGAGAATAATGTAATTAGGATTTACAGTACCTATAATAATAAAATAAAGTTATTGATCATAAGCATTTAATCATTTCATTTAATTCTTAGTAATACCACATGTCTTAATAATGACAGTTGACCATCATTATTAATTTACATGCGTCCAACGTATTACATTTAATATCATTTAATTAAATAAACAATATTTTCTCACGAATCCCGAAAAATAAACTACACGGTGTGTATATATAAATATACACGGCATTTACTTTTATTTTTTCTGTTTTATATATTTTCCTCCACCATATTTATTAGACCTTGAGTATTGGTTATTTATTTCTTAAATAAATGTAATTGCATTACACGCTAATAAATATATATTATTTCACCCACAATATATTCTCTCGAATAACTAGTGTCGAAATAAATGCTATCAGACATATTTGAATAATTATTAATCCACATTATGGAATAATCTTTATTCAAATTGTTAAATTAATATTTAACTGAGATACATGGACACACTTAGTGTGTGACCCTATAGGCCTCTTTCTCAGTGGCATTAGGCGGAGCCTGCCCAATGTCCAAGGTTAGCATCTAGCAACAATCCAAAACACCCATAGAGAAAGAATTCAACGACGCAATGACGTTTCACCTCCTACGAACGCTTACCGTGTAATATAATCCCTTTGTCTCGATATCTCCAATCAAGCGGGTTGCATGCTTGTTCCATCAACCCATGTGCTTTATTATTCTTTCTTTGACTTCCTGGAATTGAAATTTCCCATACCTTACCATGGCCATGGATTTATTTAGGCTATATCAATTCCATCAAAGGGACTGATATATCTACTTCCATTATAGAACGGAAGGGACAAATCATTTCTCGCATTATCTATTAATGTGGTATTACTCGTGACACACCCAACGTATCCTACCTCACTACGAATAGTATGTCATCAGAGTTTTCTTCAATACATCTAAGTGTGTGATCTGTAATACCCATTAATAATAATCTTAATGTCTACATACCAATACACACATCCGCCGATAGAAACATCCAATAACACTATGAAATGTGGATTTCCTACCGGCGGGTCTTGTTCTCATAATGTCATCCTGGATATTACCAAGGGCGCACACCATGAGAAGGTGCCTCGAAGTTTTATGAGTCCTCACCCCTAATGACCTGTATTATTTGTGTCCCTCAAATAATATCATCTGGTCATAGAACATACATTAATGAATAGTGTTATGGCACTTCCGGGTTCTCATCATAGTAGGGATCCTCTATGACCCTTTAATGCAACAGCTATCCTTAGGACATTATCACAGGACATGTCACGTAGAAGAACAATCAATATGTGATAAGGTTTTTATTTAATGAATAAAGTACAATGCAGTTGGTTCTAGACCACCAACTCCAATAGACTCCAACATGGACTAGAGCCAACTGCTAACAACCTTTAACCCACTAGCTCTCACATGATATTCATGCTTCTGCTGAGATAGGATTTTAGTCATGGGGTCTGCCACATTCTATTCCGTGGACACTCTACTCACTACAACTTCACCCCTCTGATAAAAATCCCTCAAGAGGTGATACTTTCATATTATGTGCTTTGTCCATTGATGTGACCTTGGTTCTTTTTCAAGTGCCAGCACTGTAGTATTATCACAATATAATGTAATTGTGACTTTACTGGTAGGAACCACATCATGCTCCTGGAGAAAGTTCCGAACCAGACGGCTTCCTTTCCTATATCAGAAGCCGCTATATACTCGGACCCCGCTGTAGAATCGGCGACAACTGGATGCTTTGAACTCTTCCAGCTCACAACTCCTCCATTGAGACAGAAAACATATCCATATTGTGACTTCATATCATTCTAATCTGTTTGAAAACTAGCATCATCATACCTTCTGATGACAAGCTCCTCGTCTCCTCCATACAACAGGAACACATCCTTAGTTCTTCTCAGATACTTAAGGATAGTCTTAACAGCTGTCCAATGATGTTCTCCTGGATCTTCTTGATATCTTTATACCATGATCAGTGCATAGGAAACATCATGCCTGGTATATAGCATGGAATACATGATGGATCCAATAGCCAAAGCGTATGGGATCTTACTCATCCTATCGTTCTCCTTTTGTGGCTCAGGACACATTTTCTTAGAAATATGTAAGCCATGTGACACTGGAACCAATCCCCTCTTGGATTTTTCCATAATAAAACTATTTAGTATCTGGTCAATGTATGTACCTCGACATAGTCCACACAGCCTCTTGGATCTATCACGGATGATCTTGATCCCTAGAATGTATGCTACTTCTCCTATGTCCTTCATGGAGAAACACTTGTTCAACCAGTCCTTAACTTACTGTAAGGTTGGTATATCATTTCCAATAACCAATATGTCATACCACTATGATGAGGACCACATTCCCATTAAACCACTTATAAATACATGGCTCACATTCGTTCTAAATGAAACCAAATTCCTTTATGGATTCATCAAATCCAATGTTCCATTACCTGGATTCTTGTTTCAATCCATAAATGGATTTTTGCAACTAGAAAACCAGTTTGGATTCACCTAGTGTCAGAAACCCTTTTGGTTGTGTCATATAGACATCTTCTTGAAGGTTCCCATTAAGGAACGTTGTTTTGACATCCATCTGCCAAATCTCATAGTCATGGAAAGATGCTATGGAATGTATGATTCTTATGGACTTAAACATGGCAACTAGAGAGAAGGTTTCATCAAAGTCAATTCCTTGACGCTGTCTGAATCCTTTAGCCACTAGCCTTGATTTATCGCTGCTAACTTGACCTTCCATATCCTGGTATCTTTTGAATACCCATTTGCATCCATCATGCTTTACATCAACTGGATCATCGACCAGAACCCAAACATGGTTCTAATACATGGAATCCATCTCAGAATTCATAGCTTCTAGTCATCTTGCAGCTTCTGAGCTTCCTACTACATCCTTGTAGGATAGAGGTTCATCATTGTCCATCAATAATGATTCACCATCCTCGGTGAATAGGAAATCAAATCTCTCTGGTTCCCTTACCTCTCTTGAGCTCCTACATAGTACTTGTGTTTCTGGAACCTCTTCCACGGGACTTGTGGAACTTGTTCCTTTACCAACTCCTATGTATCATGAGCATCGTCTTTGTAGAAGTCAATCTTTCTCCCACTATCCTTCTTGAGGATGTGCTCCCTCTCAAGAACTATGGCTTGTCTGCCGACAATCACTTTCTTATCTTGAGGGTTATATAGGTAATATCCTCTTTTTCCTTGGGATATCCTATAAAGATACACTTTGTGCCTCGGGGTGCTAGTTTGTCACCTGATAAGGCCTTAACAAACTCCTCACATCCCCAAACACGTGTGTTAGACAAAGTGGGTTTCCTTCCATTCCATAACTCGGATGGAATTCCATTTTCCACCTTAGTTGGTACTCGGTTTAATGTGTATAGTGCAGTTTTTAATGCATATCCCCAAAAGGATAATGGAAGATCCCCATGACTCTTCATCGACCTCACCATGTCCAACAAGGTTCGGTTCCTCCTTTCACTAACACCATTCCACTGTGGTGTATAAGGAGGAGTGAGCTGAGATAGAATCCCAGACTCCCGTATATGACCGATGAACTCTTGGTTCAGATATTCTCCACCTCAATCCGATCGAAGCTTCTTTATCTTCTTACTAAGCTGATTCTCTACTTCATTCTTGAATTACTTAAATTTCTCTAAGGCTTCTGACTTATACCTAATCAAGTAGACATAAAAATATCTACTCAAGTCATCAGTAAATGTTATGAAGTAAGAATATCCACCTCTAGCTTCTACTGGAAATGGTCCACACACATCCGTGTGTACCAATCCTAGAAGCTATTTGGCCCTTTCACCTTGTCCACCAAAAGGCGGCTTGGTCATTTTCCCTTGTAAACAGGAGTGACATCTATCAAGTGGTTTTAGCTCAGTAGAGTCTAAATAGCCACCGTGGCAGAGCTTTGTCAAGTGATTCTCGTTCACATGATCAAGGCGGTGATGCCATAACTGGGTGATGTATGAGTCATGTGAGTTTGTTTCGTTATCGATTGCCAACACTTAGTTTTCATAATTCAATACATACAAACCATTATTTAAATGTGCCATACCATAAAATACGTTGTTCTTATAAAAGAGACAACCCTTACTTCCAAATTTGAAAACAAATCCATCCATATCCAAAAAAGATACAGAAATTATGTTCTTGGTAGCACTAGGCACATAATAACAGTTATGTAAAACCAAAATCATCCCAGTCGGCAATGAGTGGTGGTAGTTTCCAAAAGCCAACGCAGCCAACCTTGCGCCATTGGAAGCTCAATGATTCACCTATCCTCTGGTGATCTTTCTAAATCTACTTGGTTCCTGCATTTGAATACATATGTGAGCCCCATAAGCTATATCTAATACCCAATGTGTATAAATAGAAATATTTCACTCAATAACGAACACACCTTTAGCATCCCCACGCTTCTGGGTGCAGTTCCTCTTCCAGTGTTCCTGCTTTCCACATTCAAAATACACTGCCTCCCATTCCTTGCCCTGCCTTTGGATCTTCCCCTTTTTGGAGGGACGGTGATCGGGGGCTTCAGACGGTTTATAAGTCTTTGGCCCATTTGCCTTGTCCTTTTTTTTCGTGTTCATCGTAAGGACTGTGTGGTTGTCATTTCCCATGTCTTTATCTACCTGGCGAATCAAGGTCAGAAGCTCAGATAGACTCTTCTCATTTCCGCTCATGTTATAGTTGACAATGAAGCTAGAGAAGGTCTTGGGCAGTGATGATAGGATTAGATCTATACGCAACTCATCCGGGAATTTAATCCCTAAGATGTCCAGGCGTTCAATGTAGCCAATAAGCTTGACTACAGGAGGCCCAGCTGGCGCAGACTCTCCAAGCTTCGTGGTAAACAGATCATTGGAGATCTCATACCTCTCATGTCTCGCCTTCTCTTGGTGGAGATATTTAAGGTGAGACATCATGATATACACCTCAATGTTTTCATGTTTCTTCAAGAGCTCATTAGACATGGCTGGTAGCATGAAACACTGGACATATGTGGCATCATCCATGTGTTACATGTAGGGAGATTATTCCACATCACTAGCCTCTTTCCCAGGCACAACTGGAATAGGCTCTTCCAGCACATATAATTTCCTTTCGTGGCGAAGGACGACGGGTAAACGCCTCTGCCACTCTTGGAAAGTGGTGCTGGTGAGAAGGTTTTCTTTCTCGAGTATGGTTCACAATGATATGATTGAAGTCATTTTTTTGTCATTTTTACAAATTAAGATGAAGAATGGTTTAGTACATTATTACAAAATTTGAGACAAATAAATAAATTAATACTTATTAGTCTCCCAATATTTTATCGAAATCCAATAGCCCTCACCATTGACTTCAGAATATTCTGTTGCCTAAATATTCTAGTGGAAAGGATCCATATTGCCCTTCGCAGTAACTCAACTAGTGTTGGTCAAGAAACATAAAGGGTTTTAGGTAGGCATTCCAAATGCCAACTGCATTAACTCGCAGCTCCTTGATCCGGTGAGTGGACTCCCCAATCCTGAAATCCTTTTATTTTGGATTTCCTCAACCTTTTCCTCTTAGTCACACCAAGTACTGTTGTGGCAGTCAACCCTTGATGCGAACCAAGTCAATTCAACCCAAAACATTGAATTAGAATTCCCCGATAATTGAAAGCACACCAACTAGTGTTGGTCAAGAACTTATAACTATGGTTCGATTCTAACCATGATTATAGAATGCTATACCGACTTAATATTTCTTTTGAGGGATTTTATCCTTATACATAAATTTCCATTTTATTATCTTTGATTACATGCTTGTTAATATTAAGTGTGATATACTTAAGTGATTAACCATGTCTAAGATAATATTTACGTATAAACCAGATATTATTTTAGTTCCATCTTGCATGCTTGTTATATTCGTTAATTTTGTGATCAAGACAACACACCCAAAATAAATAAACCATGAAATTGACAGAAATAAAATAAATGGTATGATCATGAGCTTGTTCAATTGGTTAGTTTATCTAGCGGTTGATAAACTAACCCAAGACCTAGGTGAGAAACTCCTTGAACCATGCAAGTTTGTGTTTACAACTTTCACCTGTCCACCTTTGTATCTCCTTGGATTGGTTTCACCTCGGCTCCTAACTTGAGCCACCTCCACTAGCTTGGGAGCTCCATCCATTACATATACATTTATCTCACATGCAGGTGAGGGGTAAAAGGGGGTTTTACATAAAATAATACTTGGGAACGCAAGCCTTACATATTAATGAGTAGATGGCTCGCAGGCCAACAAGTTTAATTTAAATAAATAAATTAAAAGAAACTATTCACATACAAAGGTCACGATCTGGCTCATGATCATTCATACATGCAACGATATTTACGCATAAATAAAACTAGAATTCAATTTTTTAATCGTTATTGTTTAAGATAAATCACACTCGAATCAATTAATTATCATTAATTAATCAAACCTTTTATCTTAAATCCCTTTTCAGAATTTCCTTGAGATTCTCATCCATCATAATTTTAAACAAATAAATTCATTAAAAATTATCCTTGTACGTAACGTGTACCTTGGAGGCAACCTGGTGAGTTCCCTTTCATTATACAGATGTTAAATTAAACACACATATATAAAAAACCTATCACGTGTTGTGCCTGAGCTTTACGCATGCACTATGGTACACATCTCAAGTGTTTGTATAATATAATAATTAAATTTTAATAAATCTGTGTAATTTGTGTGAGTACGTGGCGTGTAGTTTTGACTACACGGTGTCTACTTTTCTTCACCGTCCATCTGAAGTACATGCCCGGGGACATGGCATGTAATTGTACTTCAGAAATTTTCAGAGTACACAGCTTGTTCTTTTGGACACACGCCGTGTAGTTTCCGCGTTACACGGTTTCTAGTCAGGAAAGTTGTCTATGGGGTACACGGCCCAACATGAACCTGAAGGGACTACACGCCATGTTCTGTTGGACCACACTGCGTGTAATCCGGAAACCTTGTGCCACATGTTTTTAGTCAACACACAGTGTCATTAATGACCTCAATACACGGCCCAATTTGGCGGATCGGTCAATGCATTGAACCTAGACTAAACGGAATGTTCTTCCGAATACACGCCGTGTATTCTGGGGTTGTACGGCCAGAAACGTTCGGCTCCTCCGGATGAGTTCCTCTATTTTATTTTAATCAAAATTAAAAGAAAAATTCATTTCTGTGAGGTGAACGAGAAACGAGGGAGGTGGAACAGATCACGATATTAATATTTCCAGAACGATTAAACATGAATTTAAATAAATAAATTATTAAATGCGTAAATCACCAAATAAAAAGTAAATAATTATAATCAACGATATGACCCCTCTGATACCACTTGATGGTTCCGGGCGCAACGGAAGCGCGTTGGTGGGTTTTCCTAACTTTAATTTTAGCAATAGAGGACGTTCAATCCAAGATCCGCCACGATATAAAATGCCGGACCTTCGGAATAGAATGAAGAAAAAAAAAGAAAAGAAGAGTACCAGAAACCTTTATATAAGATCTTCATATGTTGGTTATAATTAATTTTATTAATTCATAAGAATTACCTTGATGTAATTCTTTCTTCGTTGGTGTCTCCCATCACGATCCTGTGATCTGTCATTGCGTCGGAGAATCCTCGTGTAGGATTCCTCTAGCGATGATCCACACGTGTGCCACATATCATTGGACAACGCCGAAGGGAAATCTGGGTGCTAGCGCGGAGGATCCATCGCTTGCGATGTCTTTCTTCGATCGCCTTGATCCGGTGGAGGATCTTGCTTTCTTATCTTGAAAGTGTTCTTGGTGGAAAGAGAATTCTCTCTTGGCTTGAGATTATTTCCAATCCGTTGTGCACCCATAAAAAATGGCTAACCCCTTTTTGAGAATAATGTACTTAGGATTTACAATACCTAGAATAATAAAATAAATTAATTTCTCAAAAGCATTTAATCATTTCATTTAATTCTTAGTAATAACCCATGTCTTAATATTGAAATTTGACCATCAATATTACTTAACATGCATCCAACGTATTACATTTAATACTATTTAATTAAATAAACAATATTTTCTCACGAATCTCATAAAATAAACTACATGGTGTGTATATATAAATATACACTGCGTGTACTTTTATTTTTTCAGTTTTATTTATTTTCCTCTAGCATATTTATTAGACCATGAGTAATGGATATTTATTTCTTAAATAAATGTAAATTCATTACTCGCTAATAAATATATATTATTTCACCCACAATATATTCTTTCGAATAACTAGTGTCGAAATAAATAAGATCAGACATCTTTGAATAATTATTAAACCAAAATCGGGAATATTCTCTATTCAACTTGTTAAATTAATATTTAACTGAGATACATGGAGACACTTAGTGTTTTCCCCTCTAGGAATCTTTCTCATTGGCATTAGGTGGATCCCTCCCAAAGTCCAAGGTTACCGTTCAGCAATACGCCACGGCACCCATAGAGAAAGAAGTTAATGCCGCAATGATGTGTCACCTCTTACGAACGATTACAGTGTAATATAATCCTTTTTTCTCAATATCTCCTATCAAGCGGGTTGCATGCTAGTTCCATTAACCCATGTGCTTGATTATTATTTCTTTGAATTCCTGGAATTGAACTTACCAATACCCTACCATGGCCATGGATTTATTTAGGCTATATCAATTCTATCAAAGGGCCTGAGAAATCTACATCAGTTATAGAACAGAAGGGACAAATCCTTTCTTGCATTATCTATTAATGCGGTATTACACGTGACACACCCAACGTATCCTACCTCGCTGCGAACAGTGTGTCGTCACAGTTTTCGCCAATACATGTAAGTGAACGAGTTGTAATAACCATTAATAATAATCTTAATGTTTAAGGGCAAATACACATGTCCGCAGATAGGAACATCCAATGACACTATGAAATGTGGATTTCCAAATGGCGGGTCTTGTTCTCATAATATCCTCCTGGATATTACCAAGGGCGCACACCATGAGAAGCTGCCTCAATGTTTTATGAGTCCTCACCCCTAATGACCTGTATTATTTGTGTCCCTCAAATAATATCATCCGGCCAAAGAACATACATTCAAGAACAGTGTTATCGCACTTCCGGGTTCGCATCATAGCAGGTATCTGTTATGACCCTTTAATGCAACAGTTGTCCTTATAAAATTATCACATGACATGTCACGCAGAGGAACAATAAAGATGTGATAAATTTTTTATTTAATGAATAATGTACAACGTAGTTGGTTCCAGACCACCAACTCCAACAGATGTGAGGTGGTGTGGTTTTGTTAGATGAGGTTGTTGGTAGTTTTCTTCCTAGAGATGAATATTTTTTATATTTATGGGTTATTTTGGATTGGTATGATTTTATGGTGGTATAAATTTAGGTATAGAAAGATACTTCTGATGTATATTAAGGGATAATTATTTGGATCCTTCTTTTCTTTCTTCATGGATGGATTTAGATTCTCGTGGATGATAATAGTTTGAGAGGTATCTTATGTAATGTATTGTACCCTAAAGTCCATTACTTTTTCAGAAATATGGTTCTTGAGGATTCCTATGATGTGAAGTTTACTAATTTCAACACATTAAAAAAAATTCAGTTTTCCACCTGTAACCAATTTTTGAGGTGACTCACTGAAGGACACTCATGTTTTAGTGACTCATCCTAGCATCATCTCATCCTAGTAGTGACTCATCATATTGGTATCTCATCCTGGTGGTGACTCATTCAAGTGATATCTCATCCTATTAGGGGCTCATCTAGAAGTGTCTCACTGATGGTGACTCACTTTAGGTGGATTATTTGGAGTTGACTCATTTAGGGGTGACTTGTCAAAAGGTGATACACTAGTAGTGAAATGATATTAATTCCATATTTAAAATGATTTAAGACCGATTAAATGGCCATAAATCATATCGATTATTCACTATGAGTATTCTATATTTTAAATCTTCACCATTCATGGTGTGGTTCAGATACTCATTTTTTGTAAAAATGAAAAACAATATATATTCCCATGACTCAGATATAGTCATCATAAATCTGAGATATAATTTATTCATTCTTTCTTTATTTTTCATTATATGGGAGGAAAAAATACCTCACCCCTTAGGAATATAATGACCATTTTATGGTAGTTAGATCTTGTTTATAGACAATTAAATATTGTATGTGCACCCATGTTTTGGTTCAATATGGAAATGTCGATCATCTATTCATCTAGGAATGATTTCCATCATCATTATTATTTGTATACAATGGAGGATGGGTATATAAATTTTCAATATAGGCAGATGGTTGATTCCATATTTATAAAATAAATTGAATTGGTTTATAATCAATATACATCTGGCTTGGGAATGTGACACATGATATTACCCTCTAGTGTTGACTCTCTGGTGGTAACTCCTCCATTTGTTACTCCTAAATTAATTGTGTAATTTTCTGTGGATTTTCACATAACATAATATGAAATAGGTTAACCATATATTTTTAGTTAATAAAATTAATTTCCCAGGATCATTTTCTCTATGTGATAACACCCTAAATCAATTAAGTGAAATTAAATATGTGATGCATGGATAAATCTAAAAATATATACGGATATGGTTTGTTTTGTAATGTTTTTATGTACATGGATGTGTTTTTTGGGTTGGAATGAGTGATTTCATGGATTCACATGTAGATGGTACAACAACATCAATGCATAATGAAATATTAAGATACTAGTTTTAATGATTGTGGATTGGATGAAACATTTTATGTAGCAGGTTCACAATGATGGTTGTTTTTATGGTTGAGCAGTTGTGTAGTAGTGGAATGTTGTTTTTGACTTGGTTGTAGGGTTTATTTAGTATAATTATTAATACGTTGTTTCTTTGTACTACATGACTCGGTTGTGATGGAATAAATAATTGTTTAATAATTTTTCAAATGACATGGGTTGGGAGGGTTAATGTGAATGAAATTATTGATGAATAATTAAACAATTATTTGTGTGATTAAAAGTGGGAGATGTAAATAATTAGAATAATAAAATGCTTAAATGGTTTGGATTGAACTGTAAATGGGATTTTTGTATTTTTGTGGGATTTCAAGCATTTAGTTGTTGTAGAAAATGTGAAGGATCTGTCAGATGGTTTTTTTGTGAAACCATTGGTCATGATTTAGTGTTCGATAATATATAGATACATTAACAGTCTTGTGATTTCAATACACACACCAACCATGTTGAGAACTATATGCCTAACACCCAAATATTCAAATGCGGGGTGTCTTTTCCAATATCAAGGTTGGAGGATAGATGTATATCCAGTCACTCTCCCCTACACCCTCCCTCAGGTGAGGTCAATATTGCACAATATATTTTGGATGGATGTCTATTAGTGTATTATTTGGTGGTTTTGGTATCACAGGTGTCTCCAGGATGTGTTTCAATGTGGTGTCGAAGGTGTGTTTATGATGATTTGTGATGCTATTTACTAGGTGTCTTCGGTATGAGATGTGATGTGTCGTAAGAACTTGGTGTGTGGAGATGAGATGTGTTTTGAGGACCTGGTGTGTGCGGGTGGGATGCGTAATGAGGCCCAGTTGTGTGTAGTTGTAATGTGTTTTGAGTCCTTGGTTTGTGCAGTAGGGATGTGTTTTGAGGACTAGGTGTCTGTGGGTGGGATGTGATGTAGAATATTCAGAATAGGTGGGCGCACTATGAAGTCCCCCACTTGGGTTTGATAGTGGCTAATTAGTGGGAAAGTAGTGCATGGTACACAATATTAGATTTAATTTTCATTATATTATATTACATGATGTGTGTTACTTATTGACCATTCTCTAGTGACGTTGGGAACTCTAGTATACATGTATATGCATGGATTGTCTCTTTTGTTTTCAATCATGTGCATAATCATGCTTCTTTGACATATGAGTGAAATACTTTATATTTCCAAATAAGTATACTTATACACTCACCCTACATATTTAAAATATGTTTCATGTTTCTTGGAGGATATTGAGGACCGAGATGGACCTTAGTTTCTCATATCCTTGACCATTGCTATGTCAGTCCATTATCATAACTATTGGGTATTTTATTTAGAGACCTTTATTGTATTAGTTATATTAATAAATTAATTTTTTTATTTTTATCTTTTACTTAAATATATTTCATTAAGTTGATTGTGGTTAATTTATTAGACCTCTTTATATTTAATTTTTAATAGTAGGTAATGCCTCCCATATTTTGAGATTTATACACCTTTGGTGCTAGTCGCCAACATAGGGCCTACTGGAGGTACGAGTCGGGGGGTCATTATCTTCCTCCCATCACTACTGTATCTTTAGATGGTGGGGTGTTCACGTTAATATATTTCATTAATTAGTTATTTTAAAATATTAAATTTTTCATATCTCCTTTAATCTCGATTTTCTATTTTAAACACAGTGATTTCACTATACATTATTGATATTCATTTATTTCTTCTAATTAATTTTATCCAATTCACTATCATATTCTTATTCTCTATAGGGAAATTTGAATTTATTTATTTCTCAATAAAGGATTGAGGACCATCCAAATCCAATACCTCGTATGATATTCCTCATTCCTAATCATAATATGTAAAATCATGTTTCATATAAAATGTATCACCCCAAGCATCCACGGTACACTTCACCTTGAATAATACAATAGCTTGTGTTGTACACATCTTCGAGTTCTAGTAGAACTCATCCAATCAAACACGCTGTATAAAAAGTAGTTATGAATAGTAATACCCACTATAAAAAATTTTATAATTTTTTTTAAAATTGGGCTTTATTTTGGGATTTGGAATAACAAAATTAGCTTATTGTTAATTTTTTTATTTTTCTTAAGACATTCAGTTTTTTATGAATAGTTAAAAACATTTCATTATTGTTTAAAAACGACATATTATTTAAATAATAATTATTTAATTTAAATTTATTTTAATGTATAAATAGATACATAAAACTTATATTAACCCATTGTAACTCATTGGAGTCATTTCATAATAATATTTGATATATAAAATTTTATTGAACTATTTAACGCCTTTTAAGCACCTTCTCGGCACATTATAAAAATAATATAAAATTTAATTTTTCTGCTTCTGTAAATTTCATTTCAAAAATATGAGAGACACAGTCGTCATTAATAAGAAATTTTTTTAATGGGATTAAAATGATTTTTGGTTATTGGTAACATTTTAATTTTATTTACCACGATTAAAAATAAATAGTCAAATTAATGGTGAAAATGATATAATAATTACAGCAACACATGTTATCATTCTAATGGATAAGTGTATTTCAACCAAAATAATCCTTAGTAATAATATTTGATCTTTTTTATCCACTTGGATTATATTAGGAAATTTATTATATTTTATATAAAGAAGATTTAAAAGATATAATTTCAATGATTAATAACTATCCTTTTTTAATATTGGGTTACACATAAGATAAATTCAACAATATATATTTATTAAATAACTGAAATTATTTCCTACATCAGGGTATTTTATTTATAATTTTTAGACATTAAATAATTAAATTTATTTATGACATAGTGATGATTCAGTAATGACCTTATCAATGAAAGATTAAAATAATTGAAAATATAAATATTAAATTAAATGTAAATTGATAATTTTTATGCTTTCCATGAATTTTAAAGGTTAATATGACATGTTATGGTTTATTCAATGAATTTTTGAGAGGAAATCAGATTTTTATGACAATCACAAAAACCAAATACTAAATATATTCAAAATTGACGTAAATGATTTTTTTAAAAAAATAATATATTATAAAATGATATATTATTCCTAAAAATTTAAGATTATAAAAAATGAATTATATAATTATATATATATAATTAATGAACAATTTTAGGATCTCTTGGTATTTTATTGTATGTTTATTACCCATATAAAATAAAAATACAAGAAGTTACGGTAAAAGTTAAACGATTCAACTAAGAGTAAAATCTAAACGATAAGGTTAATATGGTGGCCTAAACTCTTCTAAAACCAATTGGTTGAGATTATTTTGACTCATAACCACCATATACTAGAAATAAATTCATTTTGAGACATTAAAAAAGGAAATTTGTTTATAATAAAATAAAAAATTAATCTTTTTGTAAAGTGACTCTCACTTCTTTTATAAAAGGGCACATAACCTTATCTCAAAATCACCCTTACAAAGCCATTTTTCTCTTCCAAAACCTGCTCAAATATCCTCCCAAATACTCTAACATTAATCTAGAGGCATTTATTAAATCATAAATCCGACCTATGGATCCCTTTTGATCAAATAAAATGGAATCACTCGAAGAATAGGTAATAATTTCATCACCACATTCAATGATCTTTTCTACTTCCACTTCTTCTTTCTTTGTTGATTCCATACAAAAATAATAACTACAATATCTTATAAATATTTTTATGTAATTACAAATATGGTAAAAAAAAATTCATTACTCAATCCATCCTTTGAATGAAAAATCCCCCATATCTGCATATGTACGACTAACTGTCTCCACATCATGGGGAAGTTTGTTATTCAACACTTAATTTTTGGATGGGTATAATAATGAGTGTAATGGATGTAAAAAATAAATATAACATGTCAATGATTATTTATATATAATATTACCTCAATTTATATTTTATTTCAACATATATTGAATGATATTGTCACTTGTGCGTACATACGGTTTACGATCTCCCCAACCCATTCAGATTAATTTCCACATTCACCTTTCAATGATGATTTTAAAAATATATATCATTATTATGTATGTAATATATGAAATAATAATTTTACTATATATATATATATATATATATGTTTTTGTGTGTTTATTTACATATATCTCACTCACATACTTCCATTTAATACGATATGGAAGTAGAAATAATGATTATGTGTACGTACAGACAACCGTCTCCATGAATGGTGTTTTCATTTCATATTTCTCCATATTATACATATTTATATCTGAATATATATGATATATAAATAATTTTTTATATTATTAAACTATTTAAATAATTATCTAAGTGATATGATCATTAATAAAAAGTTAAAACATGTACGATAGAGAAAGCGATTATTAAACGAAATGTTACATTAACATATAAATCATTATTACATTGGTTGTATAACATAATAAATGAATCATATATGATATAATAAATATAAATATGGTTATGGTATAGGTTAATAACATACTATGATAATTATACAGGAGGTTAAACATACCCTCAACTAAAGGAAAGTACAAGGTAAGAGGTTTTCATCTTACTTTTTATTCTTGTGAGTTTCATGCTATATTTTTCATTATTTCCCTTTATATAGTGTATTTACTGGCCATTATTGTATTTTTTTTGTAATATATTATAATTAATCTGTATTTACATCTTCATAGTATGATCGTTATTACATGTGGTGTATGTTTTGTAAGTTACCAAATTGGTAAGGAAATTTCAAATTTCAATTTCCACTCAATGGGTTTTACACATAATTCATTTATTATTTTACTCCAAGATTATGCGTGGAATAATTATTTACATATTTATGAATTACATTCAACTCCCATCTTGTGGATATAATTTTTGTACTCATATTTTCTCCATTGATAAATTCTCAAGTCATTGATAAGAACATGATTAGGGTAATCTTAACTCAATTTTCATTCCTTGAGTTAAACATCCAAGTCATTGGTTTTGGTTCTACATGATCATGTGTGAATGTACTATGAAAAATTTACACATAATATCCAATAATATTGAGTTTATTTATATTTTTCATACATAAATATGTATTTTATTTATACTTTATCTAAGGATACCATCTTTAAAAGGTATTTCGTCTCAATTTACATTCCATTGAGACTTTATTATTGTTACAAACCTATTCACTTTTATACGGTGTATATATTGTCCTCTGGAATATTATATTCTTAATCCATTTATTCTCATTATATTATAATGTTTTGATTAAAGGTTATTCCTCAATTATTTGTTTTTAAGAATCTCTCATTTGTTTATGAAATACTTAAATAAAAGTTTGTTTAAATGATTTATTCTTATAAATCATTCTCACTAATGCCTATATTTTAAAAATGGTTTTAAGGATTATTTATATGGATATTATGGGTTGAAATTATTATTCCTTTAAAAATAATGAAAGTGGTATTGGACACATTGACTGAATAATCACTTTTAAAAGACCACTTTCGTAAATAGTGCGCCTTTTTAATGTATTCAAAAAGGGGATATTTTTCTCAAATAGTGTTACTGATTTTTTTCTTCTAAATCAATATCATTCTTGTTATTTTATTCTTTATTGAGGTTGATTTCCAATAATAAAATCTTCCATATTTTATTGAATGAGTTATGTTTGATTATGGATGTTCTATTTGTATACCATTAATGGTTTGCGGCTAAAGTATTGACATTTTGTATGATAGTTTTTATACAAATTTTTAGATTCTGTTTCAAAAATTTCATATGAGGAATGCATTGGACTTAGTAAGTGATAGGTGGATCCCACTATAGCACCTTGATGCATCAGTAGGTCTCATGAGACAAACTAGTGTCTTGGCACAAGGCATTGAAAAAATTTATATTTAGGGTCTTGGCACAAGGCCTTGACTTTGTGGTTATGATGATTGACATTATTAATTCTATCATTATGTAATTAGATATTGATATTACCTGTGATTATTATAGTATTTAAATATCAATTTCAATAATTAAATCAAATTATTTGATTTATCTTTTCCATACTATAATGATGCAGATGTTTAATAGGATTGTGATTTAGTCTTATACATTTCCTTAAATTTTTATGCTTATTTAGAATAGTTACAAATATATTGTTATCCTTTATGAGAATTTGATCTCACACCTTTCATAGGTGTTATTTTTCTATGGATGCGATGAATAATAATATTATTGACCTACAAGAATAGGATAAGGTATATGAGTGTGATCAAAGGGGACACAATGTTGTTTTTTTAATTTCATAATGTAATGTCAAACTTCTGTATGTGTCTGGTATATCAATGGCTACTAAACAAATCTGTATTTCGGGACATGATCTCTTGTGATCATAAAACTTTTATGTAATAATACACAGACTCTAGGTATTTGGGGTCGGGTGTTACAATTGGTATCATTTGATGTTTAGTACAATCAATGGAAACTAGATTTAGAAAAACTAAGATTTGAGAAAAAAATCCTAAGATATAATTTTGTGGAATAGTATATAAGAACATAAAAATGTTTTGGTAATGTAGATATTATGTGGGTTAACAATGAAATACATTTCTATCAGGATACAAGTAGGTAGAGGTGGCACTGGATAAGATATATCTAAGGGTATAACCCAGAAAACACCACATTGAGCTAGACACAAACGTGAAATAGTTTATGAAAATGGGCCTTACAACACTCTTCTTTACGATACTCCCTAGGGATATGATTTATATAATTCACATTTTCATTAAAATCCAATTTTTTTAATATATGTTGAAAATAAATTACCATAGATAATCTTAAGGTGCTTTAGATTCAAATTAAGATGTAATGATACTCTCTAAATGATTTTATGACTATTGTTACTCACACTATGATTTATGGATTTAGTCAAGGGATGGATTCCATGGAAGAAATTATAACATTGAACATGGTGTACAAGGTTGGAATGGTGGTGGAAATGAGAATCCAAATGGAATTTTGATTGGTAAAAAAGATAACATGTTCACACCGATTGAGTTTTCAAAAAATATGATCAACAACATATACATTAACCAACTCCCAAAATCAATAAATAAGAAAAAGATAGAGAATTATAAGAGCTCTAGAATTGGAAACCATGGAGAAAAAGGCTCAATTTTCATCATTTCTGAAATGTGGAAGGGGACACCCAAGAAAGTATCTCAATGGAACAAATAAATGCTTTATCTATGTAATGGAAGGTCATAAATTAATGAATTGACGAGGAAATATGAAGAGTACTATGGAAGAAATTAAAAATGATCCTAAGAGTATATTTACATTCATTTTTATTAAATTTAGGGGACCTGGGCATTACCTTAGTCAATTTTTAATTTTATAAGATAACCTATAAGTCATAGAAGAACCTATGAGAAAGTAAATGGATTGTGAAATGTTTAAAATTATAAATTATTTTTGTTTATGGGATTACATTGAAAGACAATACACTTTTATGTGTAACCCTACAATTTGTTATCTGAAAATGATATTTGAGGATGAATTATCTTTTCTTTTGAGGATATAGTTATAAATATCAATTTGGGATTACATGTTCCATGAATTTGAGACAATTACAGGTTATTACTTTTTGGGATGAAAATGCGAGGTATGAGATAAAATTTGTGGTTAAAAGATGTTATGGTTATTTTTTATGATGTTATATAATTTTTTGGAATGTTATAGAATTATATATATATTTTAAATGGACAATACACATACTGTGTGACAACTCGTCCTTTCGGACAAAGATGCAAGAATCAAACCCACAACCAAAGTGTGACTGAGATTTATTGCCTACCAAAGGACTACATGAAGTCCCTGCTTAGTATGACTAATTCATTTTAGTTAAATTATTTTATGGATCAAGAATAAATTGATTTTGGGAAATTTTGATTTATTAAATTGATATCCTTAGTATAAGAAAATGATTGGTTGATTATGTGATAATGGTTATTTTGGAAGATATTTACTTTATTTGGAACACTATATGACTACCGAAAATAAAATACTATGGGATTTTAGTTGAGGATTAATTGTTGAAATTTCATTTTGTTAGAATGTATGTTTTATTCTGTACTTATAGGGATTTTATTTATTTATGGAAAGGATTAACCAATCATAGAGAATATGTGATTAGGTTAATTACATTTCAGTATTAGACATTAATATTAATCGATCATATATGGAGATAAATGATAATATTTACAACGGGAGACTATGTGATTAAATTATTCTGAGATTTTGTTTTCAATCATAGTTTGGATTATATTAAATGATTATAAGGAAATTTTTTATTGGATGGTATTTGATTAACATTGGTTATTGTTTGTTCAATTTTGGAGATTAAGAGTGGTATTTTCTTTTAAAAATTATTATAATTTTGGGGATTATATAATATTGTACGCACCAGTATGGTTTTGGATTATGTATAAATACATGGGAAATATATAGTTCATCTTTTTTGGATTATGGTATTCTCTATGATTTGACTCTAGCGCTTCAAGTGTGACCAAGTCTTCTTGAATACACATCATTTGGATAGAAGATGAGTTGTTGGTAAAAACTTATTAAAGGATGAAACTATGATTCAAAATTAAGTAAATTTCCTTATTTTTTTAGTCAATTTCAAAAATAAATCCTCCAAATAAATTTAAAGGAACCCAAAAAAAAAAATTGTATGTTTAAATTCTTGATTGAGGAATCAATTACCGTTTAACCAATCACATGTTTGTGGTTTACTTATTAATAAAATTCTCTTAATCATGTTTCTATCAATCTCTATCAGAACATCACACTTAGTTTATCTTCCATATCAATGTTATCATACATGGAATCCTTGTATGAGTTATCTATATTGACCTTTGTACTTCTCTTTTTTTCTTTTAAAATGATTTTTTTTCCCTATTTCCGATGTGAGATTTCAACAACAATTTTTTCAAATATCAATCCCATATTTTTTGTTTCGGAGTGTAAATTTTGAGAATGAAACTATTAAAATGACGGTAGAATGTAACACTCCTTTCTTCCATTGTGTGCTTCTCCTTGAATAATACAATAGCTTCTGTTGTACGCAACATCGAGTTCTAGCACACCACAAATAATCAGTGTAGGCATTTAAAAAAGCAGTAATGAATAGTAATACCAACATTTTGAAAATTTATAATTTTAATATTTAAAATCGGTATTTATTTTTGATTTAGAATATCAAAATTATCTTATGGTGAATTTTAGGTATTTTTCTGAAAACATTAAATTTTTTATGAATAGTGAAAAAACAACATTATTTTTAAAAACCGACATTTTATTTAAATAAATATTTTTTAATTTAAATATAATTTACATTAAAAATAGAAACATAATACCTATATTTACCAAATGTAATTCATTAGAGTAATTTTATAATATGATTATATATATAAATTTTTTTTGAATCTTGTAACGTCTTTTACCCGGCTTATAGGCACATTAGCAAATTTGTGTAAAACGTAATTTTACAGCTTCTGTGATTTGAATTTAAAAAATCGGAGAGACATGGGTTTCATTAGAAATTAAAATGTGTTTTAATGGGATGAAAATAAATTTTGGTGAAATGTAATTTTTGAATTTTAATTACCACTGTTAAAAATAAATACGTCAATTAAAGGAAAAAATAATATTATAATTACCCAAAACATGTCCTAATTATATTCGATAAGTGTATTTCGTCCAAAATCTACCATAGGAATAAAATGTGATCCTTTTGATCAACATGGATTGGATTATAACATTTATTATATTTTATTTAATGATTAGTTGAATTGTTAATTTCAAATATTAATAACCAAAAAGAATTTAATATAGGTATATATATAAGATAAATTCAACTATAAATATTCATTAGAATGATAAAAATATAGGATAAGATAAAAGTAAAAATTATCTAAATTTTTATATTTTGGTATGGTTTTATTATTAAATTTCATAAAAATTACAAATATGGATTATCATTCTAAATGAATATTGATTGAAGAAATATATCAGTGATGAAAACCTCATGGCATCGGTAGACCATGAACCAAAATTCCCTGAATGATTATACAAAATATAGTAATGTAGTCCTATTAATATTCATTTTATGTATGATTAATATATTTTGATTGGTATCATATAAACCAAAAAAAATATGTGTCTGATATGGAAGAAGTCTCAACGAACAAGTATTCAGATGTTAAAACACATATCAGAATTTTCGAATTCCCAAAAAGTACATTAACATCTAATTATAATAAAAAACTATATAAATAACTCAGTTAAGATAATTATTAATATTTTTAACACTTTGTTCGATATTATTATACTAATTTATTATACAATTACTAGTCAGTTATTATTTAGTTTAATTATCAGATGTTAGAAATCAAATATCATGGAACAAGTTTCGTAATTGTGACATCGAACCCAAAAAATTGATACAAAGGTCACCATTAAGAAATTATAATGTATATTTAAATGGTTTATTTCTATAAGTTTTTCATCCCCATAATATTTTTAAGGGAATTATGTGCTTTGTTAGAGGGAAATATATCCATTAGAAGCTTGGTTTACGCAATCTATCAGTATCGATAGATTACAACATTATGATCATAAATTCGTATTATAATCCTTATGAAAATATTCATTATATATAACAATCCTTTATATAATATATATTTATATAATATATTTTCACACTATATATGTTATGTGTTCATAAAAAATAGAATAGTTCTCTCATAAATATGGTATCCCCAAGTAAAGATGAATGATGTTTTCCTTTTCAGTAAAATAGAAACGTGGTAGAAATTTATTTATATTTTATGAATAATAGTAATAATATAAATGTTACATTTATTATTTTATTATCTCAGTTAACTCATCATTTTTAATGGTGTAGGATTGTGAAACACGTTGCTTTAGAGAGGTGTTAGTATCCACTTACTCAAGAACACCATTTTCAATTTTCTATGGGAAAATTGTGGGGGAAATTATTTTTAATCCACAAAATAAAAACATATATCTATATATATATTTATTATTTTATAAATGTTTTAATATGTGTGATTTTTTTGAACTATTAATATAGATATGATAAATTATTGAGTGATTTCCACATCAATTCTGAACATGAGCATTAGAATGGAAAACTTCATGAAAATGGATGAATGAGGACATTTAAGTTCCACGAGAAGCTTATGGTAGTGGAATAAGATCCAATTGTATATAATATGGGAAATTTTATAGTACGATTTAAAATATTATAGTTTTCATGAATAAGTGGTTGATGATTCATTTTATTTGTGGGGATGATTTTGTTTTCTTAAATATAACTTTTTCATAAATAGGTTGAACATGTTTCAGATGAAAATGGATTAAAAAATTAAAAATAGAGGGGTTTAATTTTTTTTTCATCAATCCAACCAACAAAAATTATTTTGAACACTAGTTTTTAACATTTTATATTCCCTTATGAATATTATATATTTATTTACCTATTTTAGAATAGTGACTAATTTTAATTTAATTAATTAATTTATTAATCATAAAAAAAGGGCCATAAAATATAATTTTGACATATTTATTACATGTATGAGAAATATTTTATGAAATAAAATTGATATGTATAGGGAAAAATAATTTAAATATTAAATCAAAAAACAAGTGAAGGAATTTTTTTTGAAAATTTGTATATTATAGCATATAATTTTCTATCAAGATAAAGTTAAAAAAATACATATATAAATGAAATAATTTAGTTTATTAAAATTATATTATTTATTAGGGTTTTAAATATTTCAACAAAAATATTAGGTTGAGAATATGTAAATTAATGTCAAAACTAAAATTGTTAAATTTATTGGAATAAAATTTCCCTAATGTAAAAAAATGTAAAAAAATATTTTTTTATAAACAGAAAATAATATTTTAATTGTTTATTTTTTCTAATTAAATAAATATTTAATTAATGATGATCCTATTTGAAATATTATTTGATATATATATGTATTAATCATTATAAAATTTTAAAATATTTATAAGAATGTTATTTCATAAAAATCAACAAAAAAAATAAATAATATTTTTGAAGAGTCCATAATATTAAACATGAGATCATATTGTTATTATTAACCCAAAATATTCATTATTTTTTAAAAATTAAATTTTAATTTTTTTGAATTTATATTTAAATGGAATAGAAATATTAAATAAAATACCCATATATAGGGAACCAAATTTATCAAAATAAAAACAATTAATGTACTTCTTTCTTACCAATTACAAATTTATTCGAATAAATTATTCCCATAAATATATAATTTGTCATACATGGTACGTAACATATCTAATTAATGAATATAATAATTTACTAGAATAAAAAATAATTTTCAAGAAATAATTTTAGAAAAAAATGATGTAATTTGTTATTTTGTAACAGTAATTTAATTTTATCAATACATATGTATTAAAAAGTTACTATTAAATTTTTATATTTCTATATTTATTTTTAAAAATTTTATTTCTAGTTATACAATCCAATTAAATGAATACATTAAAATTACCACATAACATACATATTATTTTTGAAAATCAATTATTGTTCAATTTATTTTGTTTTTCAATTTGAAGGAATATATTATAAATATTTTATTTTTATAAAAATTTAAATATTAAAATTTATAGTTTTACATGAGATTATCAGATATCCCACTTAAGAATCACATGATCTAATTTATTTTCAATTCTGTATTGGATGTTGTGGGGGATTTATTCTAGAAACATCAATTGAAACATCTCATGTTTCATATAATATAATAAATTTAGGGAGAAAAAAAAACTACTATCATATATGGGATTCGAGTTAATAGACAATAGAATACCAATTTTATCTTATAAAAGATGACATCCTTGATTAGAAATTTCCATAAAAAATATCCATCACTGGTTTTCCTAATAATATTAATTTTCCTAATAATTATTATTTATCTTTCATAGAATCATTATACATTACTTTGAATTTGACTATAGTCATAACCTCCTCATTTTTTCATTAAATACATATAAATATATTAGAATTTTTTTAATATAACATGGTTTTATAATTATTTTATTCTACTTAATATGTGATGTAATCAACTTATTCCATATATTTTCTATGCATATATCATTTTTTTAATATTACCTTTTGAACATAATGTTTCATTAATATTTGGATAGTATCTAATATTTTTTATATATTTAATGAGAATATATTTTTTGTTTCTATATTTTTAAATGATCATGGATATAATTTTTTAAATCCACATTACAGAATAATTTCAATGAATTTCATTACTTTTACCACATTACATGAAGAACCATAATTTCATTATTCATGTAAACATTTTTTTATTTAATAAATTCATGAAAATATAATATTCCTTTGAAAATTATATTGAGAGAATCTTTATTTCATTAGAACATAGTTACAATACATAAAATATCCTTTAAAATATTATTCATAAAATGTAATGGCATGTACCCATCAGTTCATTACATGATGGGAAATATGTGTTTGATGGGTCCTATGATGACAAATTGAATCATTTAAACTCCTCTGAAAAAATTTAGTATTAGATCAGTAACTCATTATGGTTATTACTATCTTGTGGTGAGTCGTCTAGATGTGACTCGTCCTAGGGGTCGATTATTTTGGTGGTGAATCGCCCGGGTGGTATCTCATCATGGATATGACACATTCTAGTGGTAACATAACCTAGAGGTTACTCAACTAGCGGAGACTCAATGGTAGTGAGTTTTTGACGATGACTAATCTAGTGGTGACTCTCTGGGGGTGACTCACTAGCACTAACTAACCAATGGGGACTCATGAACATTGTTTCCATCTTATCTATTTTTCATTTTTTATGTCATTTCATGACATAAAATGAGTTTATATATATATTTAAAAGTATTTATGACTGATTTAAAATCCATAAAATAATATAATTATTTCCCTATGATTCTAGAGGCTATGAAATAGTCAAAACATGTTGTATTTGTCAGATCCACTATTAATGGAAAATCCAAAACTATATCTAATCTCATGAATTAGATATGATCTTTCTAAACTGTGATATCCTCATATGATTCCTTTTTTCATTCTATTGATACTGGGAAAATAAAATCACACTCCCTAAAAAAATCTTGTGACCAGGTTGCAGATGTTTGTTGGTGATTCCCTAGAGAATCACTTTCTATACGTGCACCCATATTTTGGTGAAACATGGTAGTGAAGATTTTCTTTTCCTCCAAGCTGGATTTTATTTATATTTATTATTAATGTAGATGCAGGATTTATATATAAATATTAATTTAGGTATGTGGTTCATTCCGGATCACCAATGATACTCAAATTGGTATCAAATCAATATATAGTGGCCATAAAAGTGACAAATGATCCTTCATTGTTATTTATATTGTATATAATTTTTTGTTTGGGATAAAAAATAACTAAAAATTATTACTATTCGTTTTCCATTGTTGGAATTAAAATGATATGAACTATTGAATTTATTTATATTTTTATATTTTGACATCACTTAATATGAAATTGGTAAACATCATAATTTTGTCTATTAAAATGGATTCCTTAAAAAAATTTATCATATGTGATAACACCCTTAATCAATTATGTGAATTTAAATAATGGATGCCTTGCTAAATATGAAAACATGTTTGGATCTAGATTGTTTTGAAATGTGTTTCTGGACATGGTTGTGTGATGAGGGTTTTCTTTGGTCATGTTATGGATGATTGTGTGGATGATACGTAAACCATTTCATGTAATGGAATCATAGGATGAGAGTTTGATTGATTGTGTAGTGGATGAGACATTTTAAGCAGTAAGGTAGCAATGATAGTTATTGCTATTGTGGAGTAGTGGGGTTATTGTGGATAGTTGTTTTGGACATGGTGTGTGGTCTATTTCAATTTGCTTATTATTGCATGGTTGCATTGTACTAGATTTCCATGATGTGATGGAAAAATACTTCATTAAAAATGTTTAAAATAATATGGTTTCAGTTGGTTAATGGGATAAAAATATTTTATGGAAAATTAAATGATGGGTTGCGTGATTAAGTGTTGTTGATGGTAAATAATGAAAATAATTATATTATTCAATGGAATTTTTTAGACATGAGAAATATTTTTTATGGACAGTTGTGGAATTTTATACATTTACAGGTGGAAGTAAAACTAAGGATGTTGTGAGTTGGTCAGTTTTTTTGTGAACCCGTAGGTTGGTATTGAGTGTTTGAAACTATATATATATATACCCATACCTTCTGGTGGTTTTTATACGCACCCCACCCATGTTGATCACTATGTTCAAGAAACTTACATTGTCTCATGTTTGGGGTCTATCCCAACATCCTGGAGGGAGGATGAATAGTTGGCCACCTTCTCTTCCCCACACCCTCTTCTAGACGAGGTATGTATTTCATAGGCTATGATGGATGGAGGTATTTTATTGTGTTAGACGATGGTTGTGGTATCCTAGGTGTCTTTTGGATGAGTTATTATGTGGTGTCCTAGGTTTTTTTAGACTGAGTTATGATGTGATTTTCCATGTGCCTTCGGGATGTGATGTTATGTGTTTTGAGGACCATGTGTGTGTGGGAATGATCCGTTGCAAGGACCAAGTGTGTGTGGGAAGGGTGTTTTGTGAGGAACTACTGTGGGATATTGGGAAGTGTTGTGGGGCCCATGCTTGTGTGGGTGTGATGTGTTCTGAGGCCATGGTGTGTGTGGATAGGATGTGATGTGGTATATTCAGAAGGTGTTGGAGCACCATGATTTTTTCTATTAGGGTGCGAGAGCAGCTAATTAGTGGGAAAGTAATGCAGTGTACCATATCATCAATGCTCATTACTTAATATTATATTACTTGATGTCCTTTATTTGGTTAACATTCCCTATTGGGGATAGTGGATACTATTATTGTATTAGTGTTATTTAGTTATTCTATTTTCCCACAAGATCGTTTGTATGAATATTTTACATATGCATGAAAGAAATTATATTTCCTATAATGATTACATATATTACCACCTTATGTATATAACAATATTTTCAAGATTCGGGGAGGATTTCATGCATCGTTTGGACCTTACTAGATTAGATATTTGAAAATTATTTTGACACGTGTGTAGTTTTACTTTTGAGAATTTACTTTTGAGATAATTATTGTATTAGTAATATTTATACATGAATTTTGGGAAGGTAATTTTTTTTTCTTATATATATCCCACAGAGTTTATTGTGGTTGATTCATTCAATATCCTAATATTTTTTCTTAACAAATGGAAATTACTCCAAAATTTAGATATTTGTACACCATTGGTGCTAGTCTCAAATATGGGACCAACTGAAGGCAGGACATAGTTTTCATTGACTCTCTCCCATCATTGATGTATTGTTGGAGAGAGGGAGTTATGAAAAAATGATTTCAAAGGTGATGGTTGAGAGATATTATGGTGTTGGGAGTCAGTAATAGTGACGATTGCATGTGATGATTGGGAAAAATTGTAAAATGATCATGGTGTGTGACAAAGGCCAAGGAAGACTGGCTAGTACACTAGTTTTTACGGGCCACCATGTTCTGATGTAGGGATTTTGAGCATACGAAATGACCAATTAAACCTACTCTAATTCCAGGGTAGATTCCTATGAGAGATAAATTCAACATGCTGAATTTTTTTCTTCCATTAACATGGATACATTGGGATTGTTATATTAATAATTTAAATTAAAAAATATTAATAAAATTCCACACCAGATGTAATAGGAAGATATTTCATTTACCTTAAACTATGGATCCAGTTCATTGTCTACATGTATACTAGGAAGTACAGGTTTATAAAGCGGAACTAGTTTACTATCATAGTATTGAACTAGTTGAAGTGGATGATTAGTGTAATAGGATATTGAATGTTATAATGAAGAAGGATTCAGGTAGGTACAATGTAATTTTTTTATATTTGAAGTCAGACAGATGGCTAGAGGAATTTGAGATCTCTTTCAGATTGATCCTGGCCCTGATAGGTTAATGGGTCCCTTCTGGAGTGAGTCAGATTTGTTGAGTTTCATGTGAGTGGTAGATTCTTTTTCTCAGATGGTAGTTGTAAGATGATGTTTTGTCTATCAAACACCAGAAGGTGTTTCAGGTAGAGTTCCATTCATCAACAATGAAGGCAGTGAAGAGGCAGGTTCTTATTTCTATTTAGTAATGGATTATAAAAGTGCGGGGAGTTTGGAATCATGGTCCTAGAACTACATCATATTTCCACATATATATTTCAGGTTGAGAATCCTCATGAATGAAGTCTTGAGGAGGAACCTTTTCAATCTATCTAGTGAAAAATACATCCTTTTACATTTCCAATGTATTTGGCGTGTCAAAAAAAAATTATAGGTGACCGAGTAGATTCACCCATGAAGAAGACTTTCGTGACAGGGGAACTATAAATTATTCTCAATGGGTAGAGTTTTCTATGGTAGCCCATAAGAGGCATGAACCTATTGGTTTTGACCTATAGAGATTCGACCTCAACTGTGTCCTTCACGGTCTTCTAGTTCCATTGGTTTCCATTCTTTTTTAGATAGCATTGTGATAGTTTGATTTTGTTGTGTTGTTCATCAACATCGCCAGAGTCTGTGCCCAGTTCATCAACTAGCTCAGTTTGGCGGAGGTGTAAAAGTTTCGCATGATCCTCATTAGTATTTTCTAGTTATTCCATTTAACCAATTTGATTAATTGGTTTTTCAATGCCATGGGGATATTTATTAGGTATGGTACATCCTCAGGATGTTCCTCATGATTAGGGAACGAGACATCAGAAATGTTGTGGAGTTGTTCATAATTAATGGCGCATAGGATCTGGGCATGAGAAGTTTCATGAATTGTAGGAAAAAGTTTTATATGGGATATGGATCATCAACGCTATGATCAATTTGTTTAGTACTCTTATGTTTGCCTTGTTTAATTCAGAATAATCACAATCCATTATTTCAACCACTATATTCCATGATCTTGTCTGAAAAATAGAGTGGATTCAAGTACCCCTGGTGTTGAGTACACCATTCAGAGGCTTGACCAAATTTTTTTATGTGTTTCGGGGGGGGGGGGTTGTAGAATAATGATTTGGATGCATTAGTCCCATGGAAAACATTTCATATTATAGATGAAAACATTCAATGTTATTCACATCATTGACTGGTTGTGTTTTTGTTCACTATTATCGATTCCTTCTATAGGAGAGTCATGATTTTCGTCATTGATGGCTAGACTATTTTTTTCATTGTTGAGTAGAGTATTCAAATGGATCATTGATTTGTGGAGCTCCACCACTCTATGTTGTTGAATATTCCTATGGAATCTCGGTATTATGGGAGAGTCAAGGTTTGTAGGTTTGTTAGAGATTTATTCAAAGTTTTACCCCATGAGTTTATGATGATATCACCTCAAAAAGGTGTTGGTTTTGGGGTATAATTACAGCCTGGTGCTTCTCCAATTTATATATATCCTTATCAAATGTAACCATATATGTTTTCAAATTTGAGGATCTAGATAGATGATCTGATGAATAAAGTTTTTATCTAGCATAGTTTCCCACCATGGGGTTCTCTAGTGTTATATAAAAAGAAGGCGTATGGTGGAATTAAGTTGTGTATAGATGATCATAGGTTGAATGAGGTGAGAGTCCAAAACAATTTAACAATTTTGAGGATAGGTGGTATTTTAGTCCACCTTAGTGGGGCGGGTTGGTTTTATAGTAATGATCTATTTTCTAGATACCACTAGATGAAGATTAATATGGAAAATATCACTAGGACTACATTCATATACGGTTTTGTAAACATCATGTTTTTATTCATTATATTTTGTGTTACGAATACAGAAGACGTGTTCATTGGGATTATCAACTTTGTATTCTGTGGGTTCTTAGATAGGTTCATCATCATATTCATACATGATATCTTAATAATTAATTGAAAGTGGTGGAGATTAATGAGATTCTCAGAACAATCATTCATGTTCATCGATATCACTAGACCAATCGAATTTTATCCAAATGAATGTTATAAACATGATAGGATAATTTCCTCAGGCATGTGATGTCTCAGCATGGTTGCGTAGTATACCCATCGATGGATGATTTAGTCTTTTCATAGTAATCAAAGAATAACATAGAAGATGTTGATAGTTTCCATGGTCTTTGGCTGTTATTGGAGATTTGTAACCAATTTTCATTGATTATAGCCATGATGAGAACATTTAAGAGTAACTAAAAATATATTGTTTGAAGTGACTAGCTCTAGCCCGCATTCAGTAAAATTAAGGTGTTTTTGTTAGTGTTCTAGTGCTCTATTTTCCTAAGGATGTATTGATTGTTTAGGAGTTTTGTGATGCTTCCCATATGGTATTGGGATGCCTATTGATGAAAGATAATACGATAATCTTTTAGGAGACTATGTATTTATGTCCCCATGTGCATAACTACACCACCCATGAGATGGAGTTAGAAGAATTTGTGTTTGTGTTTAATTTGTGGTGGAATTACCTCATTGAGGAGAAAATTGTGATCTTTATGGATAAAGATAGGTTTATGTATATATTTTCCTATTGATATATGAACATTTGAAAACGATGGTGGAAATAATTTCATCAGGGTTATGATTATTATATCACTTACACCTCAGGAATGAGGACTATTTTTTGTAACACATTGAGAAAAATGTCATGGATAGGTTTTTTTCATAAGTCAATAGATGCTTGGAGAGTGATGGTTGAGTTGGTAGAATTACACATAGATATCAGAGTGGATGGTGGTAAGGGAATTTATTTTAGATGACGATGTAGTATTCTATGATGTTGTATGTTGATGTGTCTTAGTGGGGAGACTGAGAGGTAGTGGTTTTTTGTGATTGTGTTTGTTATGTTTCTTATATAGAGTGATGGTAATAGGATTGTCTGAATTTTATGTTGTTTTAATGAAGGTTTTTTGTTCTAGTAGTAATGAATTAGGGATTCATATACGAGTTTCATTACTCACATTCATTGGTACACAAAGAGGATTCCAAGATATATTAGGAACTGACCATTTAGTATTGATGTACTAGGTTGAAATGGTTAGCGGATGAGTTTTTGAAAATTTCATTGTTTTTTATTATATAATTGCTGAGAATTATTTTCTTGATTGGTTATTGAAGCATTTTGATGTTCCGGAGTTGAAATTGGATGAAATATTGATTATTATATTTAGAGGGATACACCGAACTCAAAGGGTTATTGATTTTATATGGGGATAGATTAAATGTTGATGAAATCATCACACTTATTATAAAACAAGAATTCAGTTTTAGTGTATTTCATGGAAAAGAGGTAAATGGATGAGGTGATGTGGTTTCATGGCGTTTTGAGGTCCATTTTCTTAGACTAGGACACATATTTTACCCAAATTGTTTAGATTGGTTTTCATCATGATTTTGGTACTCAATTATGGCACATCACTTCTTTCCACAATCATATAAATGAAAAAATATAATGGACTATCCAGACATTAGATTATATTTTTTGGGTTGGAATCCTGTTCTTTAGAGGGTCATGTGTATGAAACATGACTTAGTTATAGATTTTTTTTTATAATAGCTTTCACTATTTTATTATAATGTGACAATTTGAGGATTTGTACCAGATAAAGTTTCTTTCTAATATGTATTGAAAAAATGACGGAGAGATATCCATTCTTGGTCTCCATGAGGTGTATATAATGACATAGAATGATCAGACAATTCATTATAGGATGAAAGCTACACAGGACTAGAAGAAGTTTTATGATGATCTCATATGTATTCTTATGGATTTCTAGGTTGGGGATCATGTGTTTTTTATAGTTTCCCCTCAATGTGGGTAATGTATGTTTGGAAGAGGTGTAAGAATTCTCCTTGGTTTGTTGGTCCATTTGAGGTGTTGGTTAATGATTGTGATGTGGCCTATTAGTTGGAATTTCCATAATGGTTGGAGAGGATCCACAACATGTTTCATGTTTATCAGCTTCATCGGTATCATCACGATGACTCCCATGTCTTCGTTTGGGGACAGTTGAATATCAAGGATGACATGATGTTTGTCAAACATCTAGTTGATATACAGTATTTTGAAGAGTAGTTACTATGAGGATATACCATTTCATTGGTTTGTGTGTTGTGGATGCATGGTGGCCAGGAGGAGTGTTCTTAGGAGTAAGAGACGTAGAAGTTTTCCCAGTACCTGGATTTGTTTTACATTTTTATTTTCACTATTATGCTTTATAATGTGATCTTTGAACACTATTTTCTAAATTATTTTGTTCTCCTGGGTTTTTTTTTGTGTTTGGTGTGTTGTGTGAATATTTACTAACATATAGAAAGGGGAGGACATGATTCTTAATAGTGACACATTAACTATGATGCGATTAAACCATTGTTGGTGAGTCATTTTTCCCCAAAGAGGATAGTATCATTACATGGAGGAAAAAATTCCATTATTCATGACTTTAGGATGGTGTAGTTTGTTAGTTATGTAGTGTTTGGGAGGTGGTGTGGTTTTGTGAGATGTGGTTGTTTGTAGTTTTCTTCTAAGATATGAGTGTTTGTTATATTTTTGGGTTCATTTGGTTTGGTGTGATTGGAAAGTTGTAGAAATATATGTATATATAGATCCTTCTGAGGTATCTCTAGTGATTATTATTTGGACCCTTCCTATCATTAATCTAGGATTTATTTAGATTCTTGAGGATGATAATAGTTTGAGAGGTATCTTATGTAAGGTATTGTTCCCTCAAGTATATTACATTTCAACAAATATGGTACTAGAGGATTCTTATTTAGTCAAGGTGAATAATTTCAACCAATTGAAAAATTTCCAGTCTTCAACTTATAGATAATTTTATAGGTGACTCACTGAAGGAGACTCATGTTGTGTTGATTCATCCAAGAAGCATATCATCCTAGTACATACTCATCTTAGTGGTAGATCGTCCCGGTGGTGACTAATTCTCGTAGTATCTCATCCTAGTAGTGACTCATCAAGAAGTGTCTCACTAGTGGTGACTCAAATTAGGTGGATCGTTTAGGGATGACTCATTCAGAGGTGACATTCCAAGAGGTGATTCACTGTTAGTGACACGATGGCAGTGACTCTTCTAGTGTTGACTCGCAAGTAGTGTCTCTTTTGTGTTGACTCCTATATTAGTTACTCATAAAAAATGCTTCTAGTTCGTAATTTTTTTAACTTTTTATAACGTTGATGTGAAATGATATTATTTCCAAATTTAAAATGATTTAAGATCAATTCAAAGGCCCAAAATCATATTCATATTTCACTATGAGTATGATGTATTTTAAATGGTAAAAATTCATGGTGTAGGTCAAATCCTCCTTTACTAGAAAAATGAAAAACTATATGTAATCCCATCACTTGGATATGGTCATCCTAAATATGAGATATCATTTATTTATTTATTCATTATATTTATTAATATGGGTGGAAAAAATACCTCTCCCCAAAGGAATCTTATGACCATGTTATGGTAGTTAGTTTTTGATTCCATAGATAATTAAATGTTTTATGTTCACCCCTATATTGGTGAAATAAGGCAGTTTCAATCATCTTTTCATCCAAGAATGATTTCCAACATCATTATAATTTGTATACCATGCAGTTAGGGAATATAAATGTTAATTATAGGGACATGGTTGATTCCATATTTACAAAATAAATGGAATGGTTTATATTCAATATACAAGTTGTAGGGGAAAGTGACACATGATCTTACAATATACTTAATATTATTGATATTACATTTTATTGGGATAAATACCAAATTAAAATTGAGGTCAATGGTGGTCACTAATTTTTTTTATGATGATGAAAATAATATATTCCAATTTTTTGTGGATTTTGACCTCAATTAATATGAAATTGGTTAACCAAGATTTTTTAGTTAATAAAATGAATTCCCCATGATCAATTTCTCTATGTTATAACACCCTAAATAAATTATCTGAAATTAAAAAAGTGATGCATGTATAAATATAAAAATATATTTGGATATAGTTTTTTCTGAAATGTTTTTATGTAAATAGATGTGTTTTGTGGGTTGGAATGAGAGGTGTTACATATGCACAAGTATATGGTACATCAAACATCAATGCATAATGAAATATTAAGATAAGAGTTTGATTGATGTTGGATTGGATGAAACAATTTATGTAGCAGGTTTTCAATGATGGTTGTTTTTATGGTTGAGCAGTTGGGTAGTAGTGGAATGATGTTTATGACATGGTTGTTAGGTATTTTCAATATTATTATTAATATGTTGTTTATTTCTACTTTATTCCTAGGTAGTGATGGAATAAATTATTTTTTAATAATGTTTCAAATTACATGGGATGAGAGTGTTAATGATAATGAAATTATTTATGAATAATAAATAATTGTTTTTGTGAATAAATGTGTTTGATGTAAATAATTAGAATAATGAAATTATTAAATGGAATTGGATTGAAATCTAAATGGGATATGTGGACTTTTTTTCAGATGTCATGAATTTATAGGTGGTATAAAAAGTAACTGTTATGTGAGAAGGATTGTTTTTATATGAACCCATTTGTTATGATTGTGTGTTTGATACTATTTATATAATTTTATAGTCTTGTGATTTCTCTACATAACCCTCCCATGTTGAGAACTATGTTCTGAACACCCACATATTCAAATGTTGTGTGACATTTCAAATCTCCACGTGGGAGGATGGATGGATATCCAACCACTATTACCTAGTCACTCCTTTAGGTGAGGTTAGTATTGCACAATATATTATGGATGGATGTCTATTAGTGAATTATATGGTGGTTTTGGTATCACAGGTGTCTCTAGGATGAGATTAGATGTGGTTTACAATGTATCTTTATAATGAGCTATGATGTTAATTCCCAGATATCTTCGAGATGTGATGTGATGCGTTGTAAGAATTGGGTGTGTGGAGATGAGATGTGTTGTGAGGACTCGGTGTGTGTGGGTGGGATGTGTAATGAGGCCAGGGTTTGTGTATGTGTAATGTGTTGTGAGTCCCAGGTTTATTCAGTAGGGATGTGTTTTGAGGACTAGGTGTGTGTGGGTGGGATGTGATGTGGTATATTCAGAATATGTGGGAGCACTAGGACATCAACCAAGTGGGTTTGAGAGTGGCTAATTAATGGAAAATTTGTGTATAGTACACAAGAACATATTTCTGTTACATAATATTATGTTACATGATGTGTGTTGTTTAGTTACCATTCTCTAGTGATGTTGGGATTGATTTTATACATGTATATGCACTGTTGGGTTCTGTTGTTTTCTATCTTCTGCACTATAAAGATTATTTGACATGTGATGGTGATACTTTGGATTTATTTCTAAGTATACTTATATACTCAGCCTAAATATATAAATTATGTTACATGTTTCTTTGATGATTTTGAGGACCGTGATGGACCTTAGTTTCTCATATCCTTGACCTTTATATGTCAGTGCTTTATCTTTACTTTTTGGTATTTTATTTAGAAACCTTTATTGTGTCAGTTATATTTATACATTCACTGTGTGAATTTTTGGGTTTCCTTATATATATTCTATGATTTTTATTGTTGTTAATTTATTAGACCTCCTGATATTTTATTCTTAATAAAAGCTAATTCCTCTCATATTGTATGTTTTATACACCATTGGTGCAATTCACCAATATAGAGCCAACTGGAGGTAGGACTTGGGGGGCACTATCTTCCTCCCATCATTGTAGTTTCTTTAGATAGTGGGGTATTCACATCAATATATTTCATTAATTAATCATTTACAAAAATTAAATTTTTCGCATCTCCGTCAATCATGATGTTATATTTTAAACTCATCGATTTTACCACACTTTATATATATTCATTTATTTTTTCTAATTATTTGTATCCACTTAAATACCACATTCTTTTTTTCATGAGGGAAATTTGAACTTCTTTTTATTTATCAATAATGGATTGAGGACTATCCATATTTAACGCCTCCTATGATATTCCTCATTCCTAATCATGATAGGTGAAATCATGTTTGATATAAAATGTGACCCGCCATTCATCCACGGTACGCTTCACCTTGAATAATACAATATCATTCATTATACGCAACATCAGAGTTCTAGCACACCTCAACAAATAAAACCATCCATTTAAAAAGTAGTAATTATTATTAATACCCACTTTTATAAATTTGATAATTTTTTTGAAAATTGGAATTCATTAATGGATTTGGAAAATAAAAATTATCTTATGGTGAATTTTTGGTATTTTTAGGAAAACATTCAATTTTTTATGAATAGTGAAAAACAATGCGTTATTGTTTAAAATTGACATTTTATTGTAATAACAATTTATTATTTTAAATTTATTTCAATGTAAAAATAGATACATAAAACATATATTAACCCATTTTCATTCATTGGAGTCATTTTATAATAAAATTATATATATAAAATTTTATCGAACCTTTTAACGTATTTTACCCGCCATATAGGCACATTAAAAAATTGGCATAAAATATAAATTGTCTTCTTCTGTGATATGAATTTAAAAAATATTAGAGACACAGTTTTCATTAATATATTAAATTTGGTTTAATGGGATTAAAATTATTTTCGGTGAATCGTAATGTTTTAATTTTATTTACCACGATTAAAAGTAAATAGGGTAATTAAATGTAAAATGTTATAATAAATACACCAAAAAATGTTATAAATCTATTGTATAATTTTATTTCAACAGAAATAAACCTTATGAATAATATAAGGTTATTTTTATCCACTTTTATTAGATTATGAAATTTATTATATTTAATTTAAAGAAGAGTTAAATGTCTTAATTTCAATGATTAATAACTAAACCTTTTTTAATATTGGGTTACACATAAAATAAATTTGAATATAAATAATCATTATAAATCAAAAAATATTTCCAACATCATGTTATTTTAATTATATTTTTTATAAATTAAATAATTAAATCTATTTATGACAAAATGATGATGCAGTAATTACCTTATTAATGAAAGATTAAAATAATTGAAATTATAAATCTTAAAATAAATGTAAATTGAGAATATTTATGCCTTACATGGATTTTCAGGGTTAATATGAGATATTAGGGTTTGTTCAATTGGTTTTCTTTTGAGAAAAATAATATTTTTATGATATTCACAGAAACTAAATACAAAATAGTGTCAAGATCGACATAAATGATTTTTTAAAAAAAATACTATATTATTGAATGATATATTATTCCTAAAAATATAAAGTTATGAAAAAGGACTTATATAATGATATATATATCATTAATGAACAATTTTAGGTTCTCTTGGTATATATTTGTATTCTTATTACCCATGTAATATAAAAATACAAGAAGACATGGAAAAAGTTAAAAGATTAAACTAAGTGTTAAATTTAAAAGATAAGGTTAATATGTTTGCCTAATAATTCCTAAAACATATTGGTTGGGATTATTTCGACCCATAATCACCTTATCTTAGAAATAAATCCATTTGGAGACATTAGAAACCGAAAATTTGTTATAATATAATAATAATTCAATCTTTTCGTAAAGTGACTCTCACCGCTCTTATAAAAGGGTACATACCCTTATCTCAAATTCACTCCTCCAAAGCCTTTTAGATAAGCCAAACCCTACTCAAATATTATTTTAACTACCCTAACATCAACCTAGAGGAATTAATTTTATCTTAAATCCATCATATGGATCCATTTTGATCAAATCAAAAGGAAGCACCCGAAGAAGTGGTAACAATTTCATCCCCTCTTTAAATGATCTTTTCATCTTCCACATCCTCTTTCATTGTTAATTCCAATCCAAATTAATAAAAAAAGTACAATATATATTCTATTATGTTATTATAAATATGGTATAAAAAAATTCGTTATACAATCCATCCTATGGATTGAAAATGTCACTATAAGTGCGTATGTACGCCTTACCGTCTCCATGTCGTGGTGAAGTTTGTTGTTCAAACCATTATTATTTGGATGGGTATGATAATGTGTATAATTTATGTACATAATAAATATAAAATTTTAATGTTTGTTTATATATAATATTCCATCCAATTACATACTATTTCAACATCAATAGAATGATATTGTTGTTCGTGCATACGTACGGTTTACCTTCTCCCCGACCTGATCAAATTCATTTCCACATTAACCATTCAAGGATGATTATAAAAATATATATCATTAGTAAGTATGTAATATATGGAATAATAATGATACTGTATATATATATATATATGTCTGTGTGTGTGTGTTTATATACATATATATCATTCACTTACTTTCATTCGATATGATATGAACACAGAAATAGTGCTTATGCGTACGTATAGACTAACGTCTCCATGAACGGTGTTTCCATTTCATATTTCTAACTATTATAAAGAGTTATAATCTGAAAATATATGATATAAAAATAATAATTTATATTCTTGATGTATGTAAATGATTATCTAGGTGATACAATCATTAATAACAAGTTAAAACATGTACAATAAAGAAAATGATTATTACACGAAATGTTTCCTGAAGATGGAAATTATTATTAAATGGGTAGTATAATGTAATAAAAGAATCATATATGATATCATAAGTATTAATTTGGTTATTTTATAATGAAATAACATACTACGGTCATTATACTATAATTTAAACATACACTCAACTTAAGGAACATACTGGGTAAGGGGTTTTCATTTCACTTTTTATTCCCATGAGTTTATTGCAAAATTTTCTACTAAATCCTTTCGTGTGTTGTATGTTCTTGCCATTATTGTATTATTTTTGAAATATACTTTAATTTATGGGTATTTACATCTTCATTGTATGATACTTTTTTCATGTGGTGTATGTTTCGTAAGTTACCAAATTGGTAAGGGAATTTTAAATTTCAATTTCCACTCATTGGGTTTTACGTATAATTAATTTATTATTTCACTCCAGGATTATGTGTCGAATCACTATTTACATATTTATGTAGTAATTTTCACTACCATTTTGTGGATATACTTTTGATACACATAATCACTCCATTGATAATTTCTCAAGTCATTGACATGAATTTGATAAGGGTAATCTTAACTCAATTTTCATTCTTTGAGTTAAACATCCATGTCATTGGTTTTGTTTCTACAAGAACATGTGTGAATATCCTATGAATGATTTAAACATAATATCCAATCATATTGAGTGTATTAATATTTTTCAAACATAAATATGTATTTTATTTATCCCTAATCTAAGGAAACCATCATTATAATGGATTTCATCTGAATTTACATTCTATTGAGACTTCATTGTTGTTATGCGAAAATTCACTTTTATATGGTGTATATACTGTCATTTGGAATATTATATGATGAATCCCATTATTCACAAGATATTATAATGTTTTGATTAAAATTTATTCCTCAATTATTTTTATTCAATCATCTCTAATTTTGATATGAAAACCTCAAATAAAATATTGTTTTTATGATTTATTATTCTAAATTGATCTCATTAATGTCAATGTTTTAAAAATTGTTATATAAAATTTTTATATGAATTTGAATGTTTTAAATTAATATTCCTTTCAAAAGATTCATTGTGGAATGGGACACATTGATTAAATAATCTCTTTTAAAAGGATTCTTTCATTAATAGTGCTACTTTTTATTGTATTCCAAAAGGGGATATTTTTTATCAAATAGTATTACTGATTATTTTCATCTATGTCAATATCTTTCATTTTATTTTATTCATGATTGAGGTTGAATTATTATAATAAACTCTTCCATAATGTTTTTAATGATTTATGTTTGAATATGGATGTTCTATTTTTATACCATTAATTGGCTGTGGTTAAATTATTAAAATTTTGTATGATACTTTTTTTACAAATGTTTAGATTATGTTTCATCATTTTCATATAATGATTGAATTGAACTTAGTAAGTGATGGGTGGATCCCACTATAGCTCCTCAATGCATCAGTTGGTCTCATGAGACAAAATTGGGTCTTTCCACAAGGTCTTGAAAAAATTTATATTCAGGGACTTGGCATGAGGCCTTGAATTTGTGGTTATGTTGTTTAACATTATGCATTACATCATTGTGAAATAAGATATGATATTAAATTTGATTATTCGACTAGTAGAATATCAATGTAAATAATTAAATCTCATTATTTGATTTATCTTTTCCATATTATGCTAATGATTATGTTTAATAGGCCTGTGATTTAGTCTTATAAATTTCCTTAAATGATTATGCTTATTAATGATAGTTTACAATATATTGTTATCCTTACAGGAAATATGAGATCACCCCTTTCTTATGTTTTATTTTTCCCAAGATGTGATGAATGATATTATTATTAACCCATAAGAATAGGATAAGGGATATGAGGGTGATCAAAGGGGCCATAATGTTGTTTTATTAAATTTCATATTGTAATGTAATACAGATATATATGTGTCTGTAATGTCAAAGGATACAAAACTAATCCATATTTTGGGACATTATCTCTTGTGATAATGAAAATTTTATGTAAAAATGAAACGACTCTGAGTAATTGGTGTCTGTGTGTTACAGTTGGTATCATTTGATGTTCATTACAACATTGGAAACTAGATTTAGAAAAAATCTGATTTGAGAAAACTATCCTAAGATATAATTTGTGGATTAGTATATAAGAACATCCGAATTTTTTTGTGACTAAGATATTATGTGGGTTAACCATGAAATATATTTATTTATGGATATGAGTAGGTAGAGGGGGATTTGGTATAGATATATCCTATCTTCTAACCTTAAAACCCCTTTTGATAAGAAAAATTATTCCCGAATTTAATCCATACATCCCTACCCATGTCATAGATCTATTATTTTTATCATAAATTCATCATATATATATTTTTAGTACTTACCTATATTGGTTATTTGAAAAAGATGTATCATTATTAATTGATAATCATTATATTAATTATTATTTAACTTCTTTAAATTATTCATCCTTTATGATTATATAATTAAAATAATATCTACAATATTGTGAGATGTTATTATTATTTTTAAATTAGATTATATTCATCACCTCTTCCATCATATGGGATAGAATATGATCATTAATCTATTCAACAGACTGCTGCCTCACAAACAAATGTCATTCGCTTTCAGTCATCACATCTCACATCTTGATATGATGAATCATTAAGATTATATATATATATATGATACTTTATACATTTATATATTTATATAAATATTATAACACAAATAAATTTTTACATTCCAATCTATTAGAGATTGGATATTTTATCCTATGTATACAGTGTACTGCAACCTCATAATGCGACTTGATTCATTTTTTACTAACACATCACATTAAAGGTAATATTTATTATATTATTTAATATATTTTATATAAATTAAATATTAATTATATTCATGAATCATTTTTCATTTTAAAAACATAAAATATCTTTTTATTTGTTACCTTTAAACTCACTATGAAATGATAATTTCGTTTATGTGTTCGTGTGGACTACCACTTCAATGAAGCAACGTTTCTATTTAATTGACCAACAAAAAAGGATGATATATATAAATGTATATAAATAATTTATATGTGATTTAATATATTTTTACCATTTTAATGTTAAAATTATAGTTACCTTATATCCATAATTATAGACAAAAAATGGTAACGTTACCCATGCATATATATGACCTACGATCTCCATGATGGAAACATTTTTCATTTTTCATAACCATCATTCATGATTGGTTTTAAAAGAATAGTTTATGTATTCATAATATAAATATTTTTTTTTATAGAGATAACTAATGATCACTTTTACCAGAATCAATACAAATAATCTTTTTTGAAACAGTAAACCGAACAACATCAAAACATCCAATAAAAACATAACTAATTAAATATTTAAATATTTCATTAATATTAACAAATTAATTAATTATATGGTATAAATCCATTAATATATTCTTTAGGAAAAAAATATTTGATGTATTATAATTATTTATGGGTTAAATGAAGTATAATAAATGTCTAGACTCTATGTAATGGTTTCCTTATATAGCTTTTATTTTTTGAGACATTTAAAATATTCAACACTTAATTTTGTATTGTTCTGTATATGCATCTAATGGTTGTATTTTATGAATATTTTCATAACATTTATTTTTATTTAAATTTTCAAACGAGGATAACATTTTTATGTTTTTTGAATCTATAGACTACAAAATTTTAATGGTCCTTGACTCAATTTCCCATCATTAAGGGATATTGTAATATTATACACATAAATTCTTTAATAATGTTTATCTAATTAATTTTTTACATGTTATATCACAATAAACATTATTTTTATGATATAAATTTTTAATGTTATGTTATTATTTCTTTTGTAAGTGCCTTTAAATGATTATTAATATAAGAAAGGAATTATGTTATATTATCTTTTCATTTCTGGATTTTTTATATTGAATTTTCTATTTTTTGAAATTATTTTCTCATATTTTCTTAAATAAAATATATTTTATCAACACTGGATATGAATGTTGTTTCAAAAAATAATTTTTATTTTCTCAGTTATTAATTTAAGAAACATCGTGAAATTTATTTGAATGTTGTACTGATATTTTGTTTTATTATATATTATTAATCAATCTATTCCATATCTATCTTCGTAAAAATATTTTAATACATGTTCCTTATGAAAATAATTTTTTTTTCATAAATATATTACATATGGTATTTAAACTTATTTTTTTATTGTTTTGAATATAAATTTTTTGATTCTTTCCTAATGAGTCACTTTTGACTCCTTTTTATAAAATTATATGAAAATAATTTTAATTTTTAACACATATGAGACCAACGAATTTTCTTACGGTCATATCATTATTATAGTTGATTTTTTCAAAAAAAATTCTAATTTTATTTTAAAATAATTTATTTTACATATTAATTTTTTAATTTTTAATGTTAATAATTTATTTTCAAATAGAAAATATTACTTTCCATATTTTTTTTAATTATCCATTAATAGTATTTCTATTCATCAATGTCAACACCCACTATTGTTATTTATTCTCCAATGTATGTACATTCAAATGATATAATCCTAATTATTTCAATGGATGAATTAATATTGATTAAATATTATATTTATAGAATAAATTTGATTTCCATTGGTTAATCATGTTCTAACTAAATTTTAATTGATATATTATCATTTTTAAAGGTAAATCATGTTTTATTGAGTTTTTTATAAAACCCATTTCTCTTCCAATGGTTGATATTTTTCCACATATATTATTATGAAACCCATTATTTCAACTGGATAATAATATTATTTATATAATAATGGTTTTTTATGAGGTTATGTTGAAATTTTAGATCTATGTACATTATTTAGGTTGTGGTTCTTAGTATTCATATATGAAAATTTTACCTAGATATTATTTGGTGAGATGGATATCACTTATATGATGTGTGTGACAAGATAACATTAGGTGATCATGATATAGTTTAAACGATGGGTGTATCCAAATAGTACTTGGGGACTGCTATACAATATATGATTTGTGTTCCCAAATATAAATGTGTCTACCCAATATATATTATATGATATGATCATATTGATTATTTAAGGTGAACCTAATATAGATTATACAATGGATTTTCTGAATTAGGGTTGTCTAATTCTATAATAGTCTATACGATGGCTGTGACATGATATAAATCTATTTCATCGGGAAATGAATATGTGACATAGATAATTATATTGGATGTCTAACATATGGTTATTACAATTGTAAGGGTTATATAAGGGATCTTTGATGATGATGATTCATAGTACCAAATTTTTTTACATATTACTTCTCTGGGTTTATAATGTATTCATAGGTCAATATGGATATTACACGGCTCGCGATTATTTGTTCTTATGACTCTTTCCTTTGATAATTCATTAAGACATATTTCAAGATTTATGATTTATATATTAATGGGTATGAGTTTTATTTTCTGATATTCTCAAGAACCCTATTTGTTCAACATACCCTTTTCACCTCTTATTCTGATTGATGACATTCAATTGATAAAACTTTTATGTTAACCATAATAGATCATTTGATATGAACCTTCTTATATTTTAGTTTCAAGAGGTCACCATGAATGTTTTTGAATCATTTATGTCAATAATGGTTTCATTTTCATTATTATGATGGCCTAATATGGAACAAAAAAAATCTGGGAATAATGTAAATAATACTCTCTTAAAGAAAATTTCCTTGTTTATGAAAAGGTTTTTCCTAATTCAATGATTCTTTTATTATAAAAGGTCAGTGGGTATGTAATTTATCCAAAATTTTCTTTTTTATGGTTTTACCATTTGGATGGAAAAAATTTGGTCGCCTTCAAGGATAAAAAATCATAAATTTTAATGTTAATGTTTTTAGCTCTAGATCTAAGAGTGCAAGTATGGGGATATTATAGTTGGTACATGAGGAGTGTTTATATAAAATTGGATTTTTTTTATTTTTTAATGTAGGAAAATATTAATAGATGGGGATACTATCTTTAGTATATAAGATTAATGTTAATCATATTTATAATGTAAAAACACACACCTTTTAGGTTTTATGTGATAATATTTTAATGTTATTAATGAAATTTTTGTAGACGTTTTGTTCGGATTATTTATAAGTAATTAATTAATTTAACAAGTAATATTCCATTACATTTTTGTTCATATGATTTAATATATTTATATCAATTATGGTTTATAGGATCGTTAGTGATTATGTTTATTTTTTATGTATTTTCCTTATAATCATTTGAACATTATAAGGTTATTAATCAATGAAACATGATAGATCGAAGGCTGTGAAACAATCCATCACATCTTTAAAGGATGAAAGGCATAAACCGACAACTAAAGGGAGAAAAATGTGAATTTCTTTCCACTGTCCCATGTAAATACCTAATTAGTGTTGAATTATTATTTTTTATTAAATTATTTTAATGATAATAATAAAATTGATTTCCAAAACATTTTTTTTAAAATATATAAAATTATTGTACTGAAAAGTGATTTGATGATCACATGATTATTGTCACATAAATAGAGGTTCCATTATATTTTTATATATATCTTACTATATTCTTGTAAATAATTATACTCATACTCTATGAATGAGTAATAAAACATGCTACATAAATTTTTTAATGATTTCTATTAAATAGTGAGTACATTATACAATAATAGACCTTTTTTAGGTTAGGTTTTATAGAAAATATAATTACTTTACAATTTATCAAAACATTATCAAAATATAAAAAAACATTAAACCAATTTTGGTGTGCTAAATCCATTAGTTATGTGAATTCCAACATATAATGAATATGGATCCTATAGAAAATAAATATTAAAACATAGGGTAAGAAATAATTTTTCCTATTAAAGGGTATAAAAAATTGATAAAATACATCTAATATAGATTTAAAATCAAATTATTGAATGATTGTATATTAAAAAGAATTTTATATAATTTATAAAAATATTTCAAAAACATTAATAATAAAAAACATTTCCAAACCATTAAAATATATATATCATTTTGAAACCCCATTCTAAAAACATCATTGAAAAATGGTTGGATTTATCCTTTAAAATCAATTGAAAATAACAACTCTCCAATGGGTTAAAATGATACATGATAGGTCATATGAAAACAGTGTGGGAAAAATGTGTATTACATGTATTGAATCACCCCCTTAATTTCATGGGTTCACTATGAAAACCATATCATCTAATATGATACCCTAATGACTAATTATAAGAAAAAAAATTAGAAGACTTGTATTTCTCTTTCATAACCCACTAAAAATATTTCATAATCATATATAAATTATATTTATATAAGAAAATAATTTCACTATTTATCATCATTAATGAATTAATTTTTTTTAAACTCAATAGATTTGGGAGAAATCTGCCTGTCAATATATAGTTTGAAACTTTAGGACGACATAAACATGAGAACAAATGATTGCATAAAAGATCATGATACACCACTATCAAAAATAGATAATAGCCATATATATAATCATGAATGAAAATATAATATTTTTCATGTAAATAAAATAATATATAATAAAATTAATTCTTTATAAATAATCCCCTTACATTGAGTTCGACTCGCCAAAATATTTTATTTACCTTTGTCTTCTTTGTAAAATAGCTTTGATTAACACCTTAATGCCACAAAATATGTTGTTGTACCTAAACTACGACCTCTAGAATAATGAGGTAGAAGTGGAGAAGAACATTTTCTATTGGAAGGTCGATCATGAAGGCACATGGTGATGAATATCAATGATAGAATGAGCCTCTATCTATAATTGAGTTGAGTTGTAACTTAGTAATTACAAAAATGAATAAAATATTATAAATCTATTATTGTTTCAATTCCTAGAAAATACATAAAAACGAAAGGGTATTACATTTTCAACACAATATTATACCATTTTTTTGTTTAAGGATTTATTGTAGTTTAAATAATATAGTAAAATATTTCATGCCTGAAAAAGAATTTTTTAAAAAATAAAAATATTCATAACTATGGCATTAAAAAGGAAAAAAAATAAAATAAAAAACTAATAGTTTTTTATATCATTGAAATGTCATATTTATCTTAGTAATTCTTTAATTATCATTAAAATACCAAATTATATTTTTTCGATTGTTATGAATATCATTACTTTTATTTATTCATTAGTTATATAAATATAGCATCATATTAATGTTTGAAAGTAGGGGTATTTATTTTTTCTCTAAAATTTAAAAATTATATTTTATAAGAAATATAATTTTTATTAAATTTCTGATTTCTATTCATGTTTGAATAAATCATTTGAAAAACATAATTTTATAAAATTATGCAAATTAAAAAATATAATGTAACAAATTGACTTCATTTTGAAATAAAAAACTATAATGGATTTAATGTGATTCATGTTAGTAAAACTTTCCCAAATTCGAATAAAGTCATGATAATGGTATACACTTTAAAAAAAAATTATTCCAAAATATGTTTCATTTTATAATTTTTTTATTTTAATTAAAATTGGTTTAATAATTTTTCAAATGTTTTCACAAACACTACATCAGCATTGTAGAGGAATTAATATTACTTATTTCATGTATGATTTTTTTTTAAAAATAATATAAAAAAAATCAATTAATTGGGATCAAAAAAATTTTCCATCCATTATATATATATATATTTTTTCTTATATACCTATCAATAAATCATTTAAATTTTGTCTTTTTTCTTTTCATTCCTTGCAAAATCATTTGACGTTCATTACATAATATTGTTGTTATATATCTATAAAATTATAAATGAACATAAAAACATAAGTTATAAATAATAATTAAAAAATATTTTGTGAAAATAATTTTTCACACACCGCTATTAAAAAGATATCAATTTTGACTTTCTGATTGATTAGGAAGCATTGCGTTTGTAGTAATAATGATTTTTTTACTCATAATGGAAATAATATAATTTTAATTTTATAATTCATTTATTTAAAATATTACTCTTATAATAACATAATTTAATTAATCAATAAATTTTAAAAAAAATTATATCAAAATTATGTCTTGAGGGGGTCACATAAAATAAAGTATTTTTGTGACATCTATATTTTTTTCTATTCAATAACAATTAATATTTTTGGGAAAATTCTAAAAAATTACTATTAAGATAATTTCAGCATGATGAATTAAAAAATGAAAATAGTTGTTTCAAATTATAATTCTATATTAGAAAATTAATGTTTTATATAAATAAAAACATAATAAATGATTTATTTTTAGAATTATAGAAAATACAGAATATAATAATTTGATTCAAGAATAATAATAAATATAATCTGAAACTAATCTATAAATTACTAGGTTGTTAAATTTATCCCCCCCAATGATTTTCACCATCTCAAAGCATTCATTGTACATATAAATATGAAAATACATATTCAGAATTAAGAAAACCCGTTTTCTTATATGTACTGAACAAATTAGAAGTTATAAATTAAATTATATGATAATATTTAAAAAATAACTACAAAGTCCAATTAACAATTTTTAGACACTGTTACTATAATAAAAATTTAAATTACTTTAACCTGATATTCTAAATCTTGTAATAAAACATGTATGGTATTTTTTTTATAAATGATACATGAAAAAACATAGTATATTATACAATCAATAACTTTATCAGTCTCGTTTTTGGAGAATAGAAAATTATATTAATAATTTTCCAAACTTTATATAAATATAATAATAAATATAAAACAATTTGGGTTCTCTATTTACATAACTTAATTTAATGTTTTTATATAAATTCTGTCAAACCTGTGGAAAATAACTTTTTAAAAATAGGTTGAGAAATTATTTTCCCCATTGACGGATTTTAAAAAAATTATATTAAACTTTTAAAATACATTGAGAAATAATTTAGTAATATTTTTTATATTAATTTCAAAAAATATGATATAATTTATATAAAAAATTCAAAAACATCATATGTAAAAAAAATTCGAAACCCTAAAATTATACCTATCAATTTGAAACCCCATTTTAAAAAAATCTTTAAAAATTGATGGGATTTCTATTTACAAATAATTGGAAAACAATTAAAATATTTGGATTAAAATGATTCTAAAATGATGTTATTAAAACTATTTGTCCAATATGGGTATCACAAATATAATATCATCCCCTTAATTTCATGTGTTCAACCCCCATACCATATAATCTCAAACGATATCGTAATTAGGAATTTTATAAAATCATTTCTGAAGACCTTCCTTTTTCATTCATAACCAACTAATAACACTTCATAATCACACATTTATTATTTTCATATAAACAATTAAATGTTATCTCCATGAGTGAACCTTGATTTTCCATGAAATCATATGATTTGTGAGAAATACCCCATTAATGATGAAATACAATCATTTAAGAAGACATAATCATTAGATCATATGACTGCATAAAAATTAATGATATGTCAATAAAAATTATAAATGATGACCATATCTATAATAATGAATGAAAATATAATAAATTCTATTAAAATATAAAACCCTATAATAAAAATAAATATTTCAAAACAATCACCTTACCATTTGTTCGGCCCACCACATAGGTTTATTTATCTTCCTCTTCTCTAGAAAATAGATTTTCTTAACACCTTAAGGAAATAGAAGATGTTTTTATTAGTATACTAAGACTTATATACTGTGGAGGTAGAATTGGATAAGATAATCCTTCAGTGGATGTTCGAGTTTGATGGTACATGGTGTTGAATATCTTTGAAGTAAAAACCCACCATTTATTATTGAGGTGTGGGTATGTTAAGAATTAATAAAATAATTAAAATATAATAAAGGTATTATAGTGATTAAGACTTTAAAAAAGGCTAAAAACAAAAGGGTATTATATTTTATATATAATCATATTACCTTTTATTTTATTATATATATTTTATTGATTTTTAAATAATATAATAAAACATATTTTTCATTAAAAATAGTGTCTTCAAAAATAAAAACTATTCATAACTATGAATATAAGAACATAAAAAACGATTCAAAATTGAATTAATTTTTTACTATATCATAGAAATGACATATTAGTCGTTTTAATTAATTAATAAGTTTCCAAATATATTTATTTTATTATTTTTAATATCATTAATATAATTATTTATTAATAAAATTAAGATTGTATCATCATTGTTAATGAAATTTTGGTATTTCATTATTGTCTAAAAATTAAAAACAAATTATATTAGAAATATAAATTTATTATATTTCTAATTAATATACTTTATTGAAAAAAAACATATATAAAATCTCATAATAAAATATTATCGAAGATAAAAAATATAATGTGGCCACTTGACATCCTTTTGAAATAAAATATTATAATTGATTTAATGTGTTTCAAGAGGGTCCAAAATTTTACAAAATGTAATTGACGCATGATATTGGTAGAAAATTGATTATATATAAACTAGTATTCAAAATATGGGTAATTTCATAACATTGTAATATTAATTGAGAACATTTCTTTGATTTTTTTGTAATTGCAAAACCATTTCATCAGTGATGCACCAAAATTAATGATAATAACTTCGTATTCCAAATAATAAATAAATTAATATCATAAAAATAAATAAGTCATGGAAATAATTTTCTGAATTACATGATTAATAAGTTAACATTTTTGATTTCTTCAGTTCTACTGAGGCATAGTTTCAGTACTGAAAATGATTTTTATACATATCATGAAAATAATATAAATTTAATGTTATAAGTTATTTTAATAAAATATTACTCTGAAAATATATTTAAATAATTAATTAATAAAATTAATAAATTTTAAATCACAATTATGTCCTCATGACCTCACAGAAAATTACCCTATTTGGAAAAAGTTATATTTTTACTATTCACAGAAATAAAACATTTTAAAGAACAATATAAAAAATCATAATAAGATAATTTTACAATGAAAAACTCAAATATAAAATTATTTTTTAAAAACATAATTTATATAAAAGAAAAAGTTATTTTTAAAATATTTAACCATATAGTAAATTATTTATTTTAAAAATTATGTATATTAATTATTATAAAAATTTAATTCAAGAATACTAATAATATAAAAATAATATATTATATAAATAAATAGATTTTTAAAATGATATAAATTTTAGTTTTGGTAAGGATCTAATTATATGATTAATATCATGTAATGCTTTTGTAGATTATATTATCTAATAAAATTTGATTTTAGTGTTTCAGGCATCAAGTATTTTCCTTGGATACCTTAGATGTAATGAAGATATGAATGTTTTAGAAATAGATGAATTTTAAAAATTATAAAATAAAATAATTTAAATTTTTATATTATTTTATTCAATGAAGTAAAAAATTTCTTAAATCATATGAAATTATCTTAAAATATTTTTTTCCCTTTACAGTTATTTCTGATTAAATAAATGGAGTTTTTCAAACCTCTTTGGATTATTGCATTGTATTTCTCAACATTTTATTGATCATTTTAATTATTTTGATAACATATCTCTACTACACTCTATAAATAACTGGAAATTTATCATTTCCACCATGTACAAAACATCACTTTCCACCTATGTTCTATAATTTTAAAACCTTGTATATTTTTCATCTATATAACCTTCTTACTTAATTTTCATTCTTATCCAGAGGAAGTTTTATTATCCCTTTCAATGGTGTTGGTATCTAATAATGTTATCATAATTTTTTTTAAATGATAATTTTATATTTTATAGAAATAAATTTCATAAACAATTGAAGGGTAAAATAACATGAAATTTTACAGAATGAAAATTATACTCAATAATGTATTCGACCCCCAAAACCTATAAAAATGTAACAAAAGATATATAACCATTATAAAATTTACATTAAATTGTATTTTATGAATGATAATTAGAAAATATGATATATATATATATATATATTAGTCAATATAAATTACAGAATAATGTTTTGTAAATAAAAAATCATTTCTTAGTAATGTTTTTTTATTATTTAAAAAAAATTTAACTATTGCATTTGATCGATTTTAATGAAAAATTATTATAATTATATTTTTTATATTTTACATAATTAATTTTATAAAATTATCTTCATATTTTGAAATATTCATGTCATAAAAATCAGAAAAATTTAGTTATTTTTCATAAAATTTTAATTTTTCAATGAGTTCTAAAAATACAGAATTTTAGGAAAATATCATTAATTTTGATCAAATTAAGTAAATATAACATTCCAATTATGTTATTAATATGATTTAAATTTAATAATTATTATTTATTTATATTTTTTTCCACTTAAATACAAATTTATAAAAATTATATTATATTTTTGTGGAATTAAATTTTTCTTTTTATATATAGTTTTACTAATAACTAATTTAATGTTCATAATGATTATCAACATAAATTAAATTATAAACCATATAAATTAATTTTATATATTAAATTTAATGATTATATTTCAATAAATATGAATTTTAGTATATATAATTTTTTTCATTTGGTATAGAGTTAATATAAATTTATATTTTCATGAAAAATAAACATCTGAAAACCCCTCATTTTCATCTTGTTTGCAGGTTTAACAGTGTATTAAATTTTTCCATTTATATGAATTGAACTTTTTAAAAATGATTCATATTCAAAAAAATAATAAATTATATTATTTTTTAATTTCAACATAAATTGTTTCAATGATGGATAGTGAAAAAAGTAAGAATTATTTGTTGTGGTTAAGGTGAAAAATGGTTTACAAAGGGATAACCTTAAAATATAACTATCATAATGATTGATAAACATATCAATACCATTTTTATGGACTTATTTAGACCTTATAATTTCAATTTTTTAATAATTGTCCATCACAAATCCTTTTTTTTCATTTGAAAACGAGAGATATTTTTTTTAAATTATAAATATATCGTTATCCTCACTTATTAATGTCCATCTATATCCTCAACACATCACAAAACAAAATCCATTTTAATATAACATTATCTAGAAAACAAATCATCCATGCATCCCTTCCCACATACTTTATATGTTTTATTGAACATAAATCTATCCAATGTATCCTTTTTGCGCTTATCTATAGTGGCCATCCAATGAATTTATATCGTTTATAACTAGAAATCCTTCTTCCATATACATAATATATAATTAAAATATTATTACTTAATAACACCAATAAAAATATATTGAATTGTTTTTCTGTTAATTTATTAATCTAAATCCATCTAAACCTACATAAATTGTGACAACAAATCATCAATCATGTGTGTGATAGATTACAGCCTCACAAACCAATGCCATTATTTTTCCATTATTAACACTAATGGGTTAATAAAATGATAGATTATGAGTATATATGTTAATCTTTTGGCATATAATTCCTGAAATATTATATCATATATAATTATTTTACCTTTCATTCCATCGGGGATATGATAATGTTATATGCGTGTATGATAGTTTACCACATCGCGAAGCGTATTGGTTTTTTTACTAAATCATCATGTGGAAGGTAATAAGAATTATGATAATGATTATATGATATATCAAAATAATATTCTAATATTAATGTATTATTATTCAATATAAAAAATAATATACCATTTTTGCTTACATTTTATCTCAATGAAAACGATTATTTTGTTCAGGCATACATCTGGACTACTTCTTCCATGAATTGATGTGTTTTTTCCATTAATAAAAAACATGGATTATTTATATAAGAATATTTAATGAAATTATATGTTATTAATGATGTTATTATAAATTCTGAAAAAATTATTTTACTTACCTTCTTTTGACAGTGATAGTTGAAAATGTGAATGTTTCTCTTATGAATGTATGTCCTAAGATCTACATGGCTATTAATTTCCCCATTTTTCATTATCATTAACAAATATTGGTTTTAAAAGATCATGATACACCACTATCAATAATAGATAATATCCATATATACCATCGTGAATGAAAATATAATATTTTTCATGTAAATAAAATAATATAGAATAAAATTAATTATTTATAAATAATCCCCTTACCTTGAGTACGACTCACCAAAATATTTTATTTACCTTTGTCTTCTTTGGAAAATAGCTTTGATTATCACATTAATACCACAAAATTTGTTGTTTTGCCTAAACTACGACCTCTAGAATTATGAGGTAAAAGTGGAGAAGAACATTTTCTATTGGAAGGTCGATAATGAAGGCACATGGTGATGAATATCAATGATAGAATGAGAATCTATATATAATTGAGTTGATTTGTAACTTAGTAATTACAAAAATGATTAAAATATTATAAATCTACAATTGTTTCAATGCCTAAAAAATACATAAAAATGAAATGGTATTACATTTTCAACACAATATTATACCATTTTTTCTTGGTTAATGATTTATTGTAGTTTAAATAATTTAAAAAAATATTTCATGCATGAAAAATAGTTTTTGAAAAAATAAAAATATTCATAACTATGGAATTAAAAAGTTAAAAAAAATAAAATAAAAAACTAATATTTTTTTTATATCATTGAAATGTCATATTTATCATAGTAATTCTTTAATTATCATTAAAATACCAAATTATTTTTTTTTGATTGTTATTAATATCATTACTTTTATTTATTCATTAGTTATATAAATATTACATCATATTTATGATTGAAACTATGGTATTTATTTTTTCTCTACAAATTAAAAATTATATTTTATAAGAAATATAATTTTTATTAAATTTCTGATTTGTATTCAAGTTTGAATAAATCATTTAGAAAAAATCATATAATAAAATATACAAATTAAAAACTATAATGTAACAAATTGACTTCCTTTTGAAATAAAAACTATAATGGATTTAATGTGATTCATGTCAGTAAAAATTTCCAAATTTTGAATAAAATCATGATAATGGTATACACTTTATTATAAAATAAAATTATTCCAAAATATGTTTCATTTTATAATCTTTTTATTTTAAATAAAATTGGTTTAATAAATTTTCTAATGTTTTCACAAACACTACATCGGCATTGTAGAGGAATTAATATTACTTATTTCATGTATAATGTTTTTTTTAAAAAATAATATTAAAAAAATAAATTAATTGTGTTCAAAAAAATTCTACATCCATTATATATATATATTTTCTTATATACCTATCATTAAAACATTTAAATTTTGTGTTTTTTCTTTTCATTCCTTGCACAATCATTGGACGTTCATTTCGATAATGTTGTTGTTATGTAACTCAAAAATTAGAAATGAACATAAAAAACATAAGTTATAAAAAAATAAATAATAATTATTTTGTGAAAATAATTTTTCAGACACTGCTATTAAAAAGATATCAGTTTTAACTTTCTCAGTGATTTGGAGGCATTGCATTTGTAGTAATAATTATTTTTTAACTCGTAATGGAAATAATATAATTTTAATTTTATAAGTCATTTATTTAAAATGTTACTCTTATAAAAACAGAATTTAATTAATCAATAAATTTAAAAAAATTATATCAAAATTATATCTTTAGGGAGTCACATAAAATAAATTATTTTTTGTGAAATCTATATTTTTTACTATTCAATAAAAATTAATGTTGTTGGGAAAATTCTAAAAATTTATTATTAAGATAATTTCAACATGATGAATTAAAAAATGAAAATAGATTTTTCTATTTATAATTCTATATTGGAAAATTAATGTTTTATATAAATAAAAACATAATAAATTATTTATTATTAGAATTATAGAAAATACAGAATATAATCATTTGATTCAATAATAATAATAAATATAATCAGAAACTAATCTATAAATTACTCGGTTGATAAATTTATCCCCCCAAATGATTTTCACCCTCTCAAAGCATTCACTGAACATATAAATATGAATTTACATATTGAGAATTAAGAAAACCTGTTTTCTTATCTGTACTGAAAAAATTAGAAGTTATATATTAAATTATATGATAATATTTAGAAAATAACTACAAAGTCAAATTTCCAATTTTTTTACATTGTTACTGTAATACAAAATTAAAATACATTAACCCGATATTCTAAATCTTCTAATAAAACATATATGGGTTTTTAAATGATACATTAAAAAAACATAGTATATTATACAATCGATAACTTTATCAGTCTAGTTTTTGAAGAATATACAATTACATTAATAATTTTCAAAACTCTATAGAAATATAATTAAAAAATATAAAACAATTCGGGTTCTCTATTTACATAACTAAATTTAATGTGTTTATATAAATTCTGTCAGACCTGTGGAAAATAAATTTTTAAATATAGGTTGATAAATTATTTTTCAAATTGTGGGTTTTAAAAAAAATTATATTAAACTTTTAACATACATTGAGAAATAATTTAGTAATATTTTTTATATCAATTTCAAAAAATATTATATAATTTATATAAAAAATTCAAAAAAATCATATGTAAAATTTTTTCGAAACCCTTAAATTATACCAATCATTTTGAAACCCAATTTTAAAAACATCATAAAAAATTGATGGGATTTCTAATTACAAATAATTGGAAAACAATAAAAAAAATTTGGATTAAATTGATTCTAAAATTATTTTATTAAAACCATTTGTCCAATATGGGTATCACTAGTATAATATTGTCCCCTTAATTTCATGTGTTCAACCCCCATACCATATAATCTCATACGATACCGTAATGCTGAATTTTATGAAAAAATTTATCAAGACCATCCTTTTTCATTCATAACCAACTAATAACATTTCATAATCACACTTTTATTATTTTCATATAAAAAAATTAAATGTTATCTCCATGAGTAAACCTCTATGTTCCATGAAGTCCTATGATTTGTGAGAAATCCACCATTAATGATGAAATACGATCATTTAGAAAGACATAATCATTAGATCATATGATTGCATCAAAAATTAATGATACGTCACTAAAAATTATAGATGACGACCATATCTATAATAATGATTGAAAATATAATAAATTCATTTAAAATATAAAATACTATAATAAAAATAATTTTTTCAAAACAATAACCTTACTATTAGTTTGGCCCACCACATAGGGTTATTTATCTTCCTCTTCTCTAGAAAATAGATTTTATTAAAACCTTAAGGCAATAAAAGAAGTTGTTATTAGTTTACTAAGACTTCTAGACTGTGGAGGTAGAATTGGATAAGATAATCATTCAGTGGATGTTCGAGTTTGAAGGTACATGGTGTTGAATATCTTTGAAGTAAGGAGCCTCCATTTATTATAGAGGTGTGGGGTATATTAAGAATTAATAAAATAATTAAAATATCATAAAGGTATTATATTGATTATGACATTAGAAAAGGATAAAAACAAAAGGGTATTATATTTTCTATATAATCATATTACCTTTTATTTTATTATATATTTTTGTGATTTTTAAATAATATAATAAACAATATTTTTCATTAAAAATAGTGTTTTCAAAAATAAGAACTATTTATAATTATGAATATAAGAACATAAAAAAAGATTCAAAATTGAATTAATTTTTTACTATATCATAGAAATGTCATATTAATCATTTTAATTAATTAATTAGTTTCAAAATATATTTATTTTATAATTGTTAATATCATTAATAGAATTATTTATTAATTAAATTAAGATTGTATCATCATTGTTAATGAAATTATGGTATTTCATTATTGTCTAAAAATTAAAATAAAATTTATATTAGAAATATAAATTTATTATATTTCTAATTAATGTACTTTATTGAAGAAAACATATATAAAATCTCATATTAAAATATTATTTAAGTTAAAAAATATAATGTGGCCACTTGACATCCTTTTGAAATAAAATATTATAATGGATTTAATGTGTTTCAAGAGGGTCCAAAATTTTAAAAAATGTAATTGACGCATGATATTAGTAGAAAATTGATTATATATAAACTAGTATTCAAAATATGGGTAATTTCATAACATTGTAATATTAATTGAGAACATTTCCTTGATTTTTTTTTGTAATTAAAAAACCAATGCATCAGTGTTTCACCAGAATTAATGATAATTACTTCATATTACAAATAATAAATAAATTACTGTTATAAAAATAAATAAGTCATGAAAATAATTTCCTGAATTACATGATTAATAAGTTAACATTTTTGATTTCACCAGCGCTACTGAGGCATAGTTTCAGTACTGAAAAATATTTTTATACATATCATGAAAATAATATAAATTTAAAGCTATAAGTTATTTTAATAAAATATTACTCTGAAAATATATTTATATAATTAATTAATAAAATTAATATATTTTAAATCGCAATTACGTCCTCATTACCTCATAGAAAATTACCCTATTTGGAAAAAGTTATATTTTTACTATTTTCAAAAATTAAACATTTTAAAGAACAATATAAAAAACTATAATAAGATAATTTCACAATGAAAAACTCAAATATAAAATTATTTTTTAAAAACATAATTTATATAAAGGAAAATTTTATTTTTAAAATATTTAACCGTATAGTAAATTATTTATTTTAACAATTATTTATATTAATTATTATAAAAATTTAATTCAAGAATACTAATAATATAAAAATAATTTATAATAGAAATAAATATATTTTTAAAATGATATCAATTTTAGTTTTGGTAAGGATATAATTATATCATTAATATCATGTAATGATTTTGTAGATTATACTATCTAATAAAATTTGATTTTAGTGTTTCAAGCATCAAGGATTTTCCTTGGATACCATAGATGGAACGAAGATATGACTGTTTTAGAAAAAGATAAATTTGAAAAATTATAAAATAACATTATATATATTTTTATATTATTTTATTCAAATAAGAAATAAATTTCTTAAATCATATGAAATTATATTGAAATATTTTTTCCCTTTACCGTTATTTCTGATTAAATAAATGGAGTTTTTCAATCCTCTTTGGATTATGGCATTGTATTTCTCAACATTCTATTGATCATTTAAATTATTTTGAAAACATATCTCTACTACACTCTATAAATAACTGGAAATTTATCATTTCCACCATGTACAAAAAATCACTTTCCAACTATGTTTTATAATTTTAAAACCTTGTATATTTTTCATCTATATGACCTTCTTACTTCATTTTCATTCTTATCCAGAGGACGTTTTATTATCCCTTTCAATGGTGTGGGTTTCTAATAAAGTTATCATAAATTTTTTTATTTTTTATTAAAATGATAATTTTATATTTTTTAGAAATAAATTTCATAAAAAATTGAAGGGTATAATAACCTGAAATTTTACAGAATGAAAATTATACTCAATAATGTATTCGACCCCCAAAACCAATAAAAATGACACAAAAAATATATAACCGTTATAATATTTACATTAAATTGTATTTTATGAATAATAATTAGAAAATATGATATATATATATATATAAATTTATTAGTCAATATAAATTACAAAATAATGTTTTGTTAATAAAAAAGCATTTCATAGTAAAGTTTGTTTATTCTATAAAAAAACTTTAACTATTGTATTTGATCAATTTTAATGAAAAATTATTATAATTATATTTTTTTATATTTTACATAATTCATTTTATATAATTATCTTCATATTTTGAAATATTCATGTCATAAAAATTGGTAAAATTTTGTTATTTTTCATAAAATTTTAATTTTTCAACGAGTTCTAAAAATACTGAATTTTGGGAAAATATTATTAATTTTGATCAAATTAATTAAATATAACATTCATATTATGTTATTATTTTTATTTAAATTTAATAATTGTTATTTATTTATATTGTTTACACTAAAATAAAAATATAAAAAAATTATATTTTATTTTTATGGAATTAAATTTTTCTTTTTATATATGGTTTTTTTGATAACTACATTAATGTTAATAATGATTATCAACTTAAATTAAATTATAAACCATATAAATTAATTTTATAAATTATATTTAATGATTATATTTCAATAAATATGAATTTTATTATATATAATTTTTTTCATTAGTTATAGAGTTAATATAAATTTATATTTTTCATTAAAAATAAACATCTGAAAAACCCTCATTTTCATCTTGTTTGCAGGATTAACACTGTATTTAATTTTTCTGTTTATATGATTTGAATTTTTTAAAATAGATTCATATTCAAAAAAATAATAAATTATATTATTTTTTAATTTCAACATAAATTTTTACAATGATGGATAGTGAAAAAAGTAAGAATTATTTATTGTGGTTAAGGTGAAATATGGTTTACAAAGGGATAACCTAAAAATATAACTGTCATAATGATTGATAAACATATCAATAACATTTTTTATGGTCTTATTTAGACCTTATAATTTCAATTTTTTATAATTGTGTTTTACAAATCCTTTTTTTCATTTGAAAATGAGAGATATTTTTTTTAAATGATAAATATATCGTTATCCTCACTTATTAATGTCCATCTATATCCTTAACACATCACACAACAAAATCCATTTTAATATAACACTATCTAGAAAACAAATAATCCATACATCCCTTCCCACATACTTTATATGTTTTATTGAACATAAATCTATCCAATTTATCCTTTTTGCTCTTATCCATAGTGGTCATCCAATGAATTTGTATCGTTTATAACTAGCAATCATTCATCCATATACATCATATATAATTAAAATATTATTACTTAATAACACCAATAAAAATATAATGAATTATTTTTTCTGTTAATTTATTAATATAAATCCATCTACACCTACATAAATTGTGACAAGAAATCATCAGTCATGTGTGTGATAGATTACTGCCTCACAAACCAATGTCATTATTTTTCCATTATTAACACTAATGGGTTAATAAAATGATCGATTAATAGTATATATGTTATTCTCTTGGCATATAATTCCTGAAATATTATAACATATATAATTATTTTACATTTCATTCCATGGGGGATATGATAATGTTATATGTGTGTATGATAGAATACCACATCGCGAATCGCAGTTGTTTTTTTACTAAATCATAATGTGGATGGTAATAAGAATAATGATAATGATTATATGATATATAAAAATAATTATTTAATATTAATGTATTATTATTCATTCTATAAAATAATATACCATTTTTGCTTACATTTTATCTCATTTAAAACGAATATTTTGTTCAGGCATACATCTGGACTACTTCTTCCATGAATTGATGTGATTTTTCCATTAATAAAACACATGGCTTATTTATATATAAATATTTGAGAAATTATATGTTATTAATGATGTTATTAAAAATTATGAAAAAATACTTTTACTTACCATCTTTCGACTCGCCAAAATATTTTATTTACCTTTGTCTTCTTTGGAAAATATCTTTGATTAACACCTTAATACCACAAAATATGTTGTTGTACCTAAACTACGACCTCTAAAATAATGAGGTAGAAGTGGAGAAGAACATTTTCTATTGGAAGGTCGATCATGAAGGCACATGGTGATGAATATCAATGATAGAATAAGCCTCTATCTATAATTGAGTTGAGTTGTAACTTAGTAATTACAAAAATGATTAAAATATTATAAATCTATTATTGTTTCAATTCCTAAAAAATACATAAAAATGAAAGGATATTACATTTTCAACACAATATTATACCATTTTTTCTTGGTTAATGATTTATTATAGTTTAAATAATTTAATAAAATATTTCATGCATGAAAAATAGTTTTTTCAAAAATAAAAATATTCATAACTATTGAATTAAAAAGATAAAAAATAAAATAAAAATCTTATAGTTTTTTTATATCATTGAAATGTCATATTTATCTTAGTAATTCTTTAATTATCATTAAAATACCAAATTATATTTTTTTGATTGCTTTGAATATCATTACTTTTATTTATTCATTAGTTATATAAATATTACATCATATTTATGATTGAAACTATGGTATTTATTTTTTATCAAAAAATTAAAAATTATATTTTATAAGAAATATAATTTTTATTAAATTTTTGATTTCTATTCATGTTTGAATAAATCATTTGAAAAACATCATATTATAAAATTATACAAATTAAAAACTATAATGTAAGAAATTGACTTCCTTTTGAAATAAAAACTATAATGGATTTAATGTGATTCATGTTAGTAAAAATTTCCCAATTTCAACTAAAATCATGATAATGTTATACACTTTATTATTAAATAAAATTATTCCAAAATATGTTTCATTTTATAATTTTTTTTTTAATTAAAATAGGTTTAATAATTTTTCTAATGTTTTCACAAACACTACATCAACATTGTATAGGAATTAATATTACTTATTTCATGTATAATTTTTTTTTAAAAATAATATAAAAAAATAAATTAATTGTGTTCAAAAAAAATTCTCCGTCCATTATATATATATATATATATATATTCTTATATACCTATCAATAAAACATTTAAATTTTGTCTTTTTTTCTTTTCATTCCTTGCACAATCATTGGACGTTCATTTCGATATTATTTTTTTTATGTGATTCTAAAATTAGAAATGAACATAAAAATCATAAGTTATAAATAATAATTAATAATTATTTTGTGAAAATAATTTTTCAGACACCGCTATTAAAAAGATATCAATTTTGACATTCTCAGTGATTTGGAGGCATTGAATTTGTAGTAATAATGATTTTTTTACTCGCAAAGGAAATAAACTAATTTTAATTTTATAAGTCGTTTATTTAAAATATTACTCTTATAAAAACATAATTTAATTAATCAATAAATTTAAAAAAATTATATAAAAATTATTTCTTCAAAGAGTCACATAAAATAAAGTATTTTTTGTGAAATCTATATTTTTTACTATTCAATAACAATTAATATTTTTGGGAAAATTCTAAAAAATTATTATTAAGATAATTTCAACATGATGAATTAAAAATTGAAAATAGTTTTTTCAAATTATAATTCTATATTGGAAAATTAATGTTTTATATAAATAAAAACAAAATAAATTATTTATTATTAGAATTATAGAAAATACAGAATATAATCATTTGATTCAATAATAATAATAAATATAATCAGAAACTAATCTATAAATTACTCGGTTGATAAATTTATCCCCCCAAATGATTTTCACCCTCTCAAAGCATTCATTGCACATATAAATATGAATTTACATATTGAGAATTAAGAAAAACTGTTTTCTTATCTGTACTGAACAAATTAGAAGTTATAAATTAAATTATAAGATAAAATTTAAAATATAATTACAAAGTAAAATTTCCAATTTTTTTACACTGTTACTATAATAGAAAATTAAAATACTTTAACCCGATATTCTAAATCTTGTAATAAAACATATATGGTTTTTTAAATGATACATGAAAAAAACATAGTATATTATACAATCGATAACTTTATCAGTCTAGTTATTGAAGAATAGACAATTATATTAATAATTTTCAAAACTCTATAGAAATATAATTAAAAAATATAAAATAATATGGTTTCTCTATTTACATAACTAAATTTAACATGATTATATAAATTATGTCAAACCTGTGGAAAATAATTTTTTAAAAATAGGTTGAGAAATTATTTTTCCCATTTCTTGTTTTTAAAAAAATTATATTAAACTTTTAAAATGCATTGCGAAATAATTTAGTAATATTTTTTATATCAATTTCAAAAAATATGATATAATTTATATAAAAAATTCAAAAAATTCATATGTAAAAAAAATTCAAAACCCTTAAATTATACCTATCATTTTGATACCCAATTTTAAAACATCTTTAAAAATTGAGGGGATTTATAATTACAAATAATTGGAAAACAATAAAAAAATTTGGATTCAAATGATTCTAAAATGATGTTATTAAAACCATTTGTCCAATATGGGTATCACTAGTATAATATCTTCCCCTTAATTTCATGTGTTCAACCCCAATACCATATAATCTCATACGATAACGTAATGATGAATATTATGAAAAAATTTATGAAGACCTTCCTTTTTCATTCATAACCAACTAATAACATTTCATAATCACACTTTTATTATTTTCATATAAAAAAAATTAATATTATCTCCATGAGTAAACCTCTATTTTCCATGAAGTCATATAATTTGTAACACCCCAAGCTTCTACGGTACGTTTCCCTTCGAATAATGCGATAGCGTGTGTTGTACGCAACCTCGAGTTCTAACACACACCACAACTAATTAAACTAGCTGTTGTGAATAGTAATACCTAATTTTTGAAATCATATATATTCTATATTTCAAAATGGACTTCATTTTTGGATTCGGAATATCAAAATTAGCCTAGGGTGAAATTTTGGTACATTTCGGATAACTTTCATATTTTGATGAATAGTGAAATTTAATAAATTTTAATTAAAAACAACTTTTTTAATCAAAATAATTAATAGTGATAAATTGTGAATTTGAGTGGTTTTAAAGTATATTTAGAATATATTTTTACCATTCAATTTAATGTTTATCATTGGACATAATTTTACAATTAAACCGAACATAAACATGTGTCAATCTTTTGATAGTTATTATCTCTTAAAAACATGCTTTTTGTTTTGACAGCGGGAATTAATTTTAAATTAATTTCTGCCACTTCTGTGTTTTGAATTTAGGAAAATGGATTCCATATTTGGAATCAGGATGTTCAAATTTTGTAAATAGGTAACTTTTATTTTTACACATTTTGAATAATTACAGCGGTAAATATTTTATTTACCATGGTTAAAGGGTAAATCCGGTAAATAAGGGTTAAAAAAAATAATATTATAATAATACAAAATTACCCTAAAACGTGTCTTAACCCTATTGGTTGATACATGGTCGACCATGGGCATCTTTGTGTCAATTTTGGGACCCCATGGATCCACTTGTAAGTGATAATGACACTTTATTTTAATTAAGTTAAAATGAATACAAAAATGACACAAGCATATATCTTTTAGAAGAACAATTTTTACATAGGGTTATACATGTTGGATTTTCGATTGTAAATATTAATTAGAAAGCTAAAAAGAGTTCCTACATAATGATATTTTATTTATAATTTTTAGACATTAAATAATTTATTTTATTTATGACACAATGATGATGCAGTAATTACTAAAATAGTAAAAAATTAACATAATTAATATTATAAATACCCAAATAAATATAATATGAAACTTTTAATAAATTACACTAATTTTCTATGATAATATGATATATTAGGATTGATTTAATTGACTTTGTTCGAAGTAATAAATCTGTTAGAAGTTTCAAAAAAATCAACTATTGAATAGTGTCAAAATTGACATAAAAGAGTTCTTAAAACAAATATTATATTATTAATTGATATTAAATTCCTAAAAATCTAAGGATCGGCCAAGAGACTTATATTATTATAGGTTCCTCATTAATGGACCACTTGGGGGTCGCTTGGATGTATATAGTAAGTTTATTAACCATATTATATAAAAATACAAAGAGACATTGTAAAAGTGAAACTAATTAACTTAGAGTTAATACTTAAAGATAAGGTTAATATAAGTACCCAAACCTGTCTAAATTCTATTGGATGAGTTGTTTTCGACCTATCCCCACCTCATCATTTGAATAGTCAACTTTGGAGCCTTTAGAAACCGAATATGAATTTATTATAAATTAATATTTCTAGCTTTTCCAAAGGTGCCCCTCACCCCTCTTATAAAAGGGCACTCCTCCTTCTCATTTCTTCACACCTCAAAAGCCTTTTGGTTCGGCCAAACTCTGCCCAAATACTCTCCCAACATCCCTCACTACAACCTAGAGGCCTTAGTTTGATCAGAAAGCCAACCTAAGGAGCCCTTTTGATCAAATCAAAAGGAAGAACCCGAAGAAGAGGTAATGATTTCACCACCCTTTTCTAAGTTCATTTCTTCTTCCACTTCTTCTTCCTTTGTTCTTACCATTCTGAAATAATAACTCCAGTATCTCACATATACTGTGATGTTATTATAAATATGGTACAATCATATTCAGTATTCTATCCACCCTTTGAATAACATGTCACCATACGTGCGTACGTACGGCTTACCGTCTCCACGTCGTGGTGTAATTGTTATTCAATATAATATTATTTGGATGGGTATAATAATGATGTGTAACTCATGTAAATAATAAATATAACATGTTAATGATTCTGTATATATGATATACCATCCATTTATATATTATTTTAATATCAAAAGAATGATATTGTCGCTCGTGCGTACGTACAGACTACCGTCTCCACGAACACGATGAGATTCATTCTCCATCGTAACCATTAAAGCGTAATTATAATTTTATGATTTAAAAATGATGTTTAAGGACTTGATATCATTCTGGATATGAATAATATACAACCTATCCTTTACAAACATGTCTTATGTAACAAAACATATGAAAGAAAACAAGTAAGTTAACACCCGAAACAACGATAATACTAAGATATTATTATCAAATCAATATTAAAAGATTATATATGATATCATATTAATATATATGATTCTTGTATAATTTAATAACAATTATTTCACCATTATACAGGAAGTTAACCTACCACAACCAAGGAAAAGTACAAGGTAAGGGTTATTTCACAATCTCTTCATTATCCGAGGTTGTATTATACGTAATAATCTACTGGGATCTCTTTATCATCCACATCCATGTTTCTTCGAAATGTATTTCAAAACATTTTTACTATTTACAAGAATATGGGTTAAAGTCATTTATACCCTTGTTTGACTTTTTATAAGAGGTTTATAAAGGAATCTTTCCGTCGTTTTCAAAACAAGGTCCTTTTTAACCTTTTCGACAGAATTGAGGTAAGAATGTTTTTTTTAACTTATATGGCGGGTGCGGTTATTTTCCGCCGTTATAAAATCGTCGAAGCTTCCCATACAAGCTTATAAGAATATTTTCAAAGAAAATGTTTTATTTTATATGGATCTTAAATGATTTCAAAATAAAAGGAGATATTTCTTTTAAAAGAATTTTGATTTCATCTATGTCAACATCCTTTGATGGATTTTAAGATTATTTGAAGTTGATTTATTATGATACAAAACTTCTATATTGTATTGAAGGTTTTGTGATATGTTTGACTGTGGATGTGCTATTTTTATTCCATTCATAGTTTATTGTGAAAGTATTGACATTTCGTATGCTAGTTTTAATACGAATGTTTATGTTATGTTTAAACCTTTTCATATGGGAATGCATTGGACTTAATAAGTGACGGGTGGAGCCCGCTATAGCTCCTCGATGCATCGGTAGGTCTCATGAGACAAACTAGTGTCTTGGCACAAGGCCTTGACAAAATCTTATTTGTAGCCTTGGCACGAGGCCTTGGCTATGTGGTTATGATAGTCTGGCATTATGCATTCCAACATTATGAAAGTGGTTATTGATTTTTGCATGTGATTATTCGATTAGTAGAATATCCATGTGAATAAGTAAATGGCATTATTTCATTTTACTTTTGCCATACCATGTTGAAGTTCAATTTTAAAAGGCTTTTGTTTTAGTAATGCATTGCCTTAAATGTTTATTCTTATTTATGAATGTTTCCGCTATATTGTTATCCTTACTGGGAATTTGAGCTCACCCCTTTTCTATGTTTTATTTTTCCCCAGGATGTGAAGAAGTAAATTATGAATGACCTGCAGGGATATTATGAGGGGATAGTAGTGTGGATTATGGGGACATTATGTTGTTGTAGTAGTTTTTCATTTTATGATGTAATGTAAAACTTATGAATATATCTAGTGTTTCCAAGGCTACTAAACCAATCGGTCTTTCGAGATTTGATCTTTCTTGTGATCATGCCAATGTTACGAAGTAATGCACCGACTCTGGGCAGCTGGGGTCGGGGCGTTACAGTTGGTATCAGAGGAAGTTTAGTACAAACCTTGGAAGCTAGATTTAGATAAACTCTGATTAGAGCACGTAGACATAAGATGAACTTTGAGGATCAGTATAGAAGAACTTCCTAGAATTTTGGTATTGTAGAGATTTTGTGAGTTTTCCGAGCAATACATCCCTGTCTGGATACGAGCAGGTAGAGGCTGCTCTGGCACAGATGTACCTAGGGGTAAAACCCGAAAACACCGCTTTGAGCTAGACTCGAACGGGAACTGTTGCACGACAACGGGCCTTGCTGCACTCTTGGTTACGACACTCCCGGGGGATATGCTTAGGATAACTCTCATTATCTTTACAAATCATTATGAAGGGTTTATGAGTATATACTTCCTCAAAGAAAAACATTTTTATGATTATGGATTATATCCATAAATAGTTCAATTTATGTTAAGTGTTTTATAAGTATGGGATTATGTATTTTGATTCATAAACTGATCTAGTTTATGCCATTGTTTAGAAATGGCGCCTAGTGGAAGAAATGGAAACCGTATCAATACGCGCACTCCATGTAGGGATTGCCCTCCTGCTCAAGATAATTATAGTGGGGCTGGTGATGCAACTGGTGCCGATCAGCTAATCACCATACTGGGACAACTTACTCAGGTTATGAATAATAACCTTACCCGTATGGAGCACCCTGATCCGCAGCGTGGAGGATCAATGTTAGATCGATTCATGAGACAACAACCACCAACGTTCAATGGGAGTACAAATCCCTTAGTAGCTGAGCAATGGATATTTTCCCTAGAGAAAATATTTCAGGCTTTGGGGAGTAGTGAAAGGGAAAAAGTTACCATGGCAGTTTACCGCCTCACTGGAGATGCTGATCAATGGTGGTCATTGATTCAAAACATGAAGGAAGATGATGAAGTTTCAAACATGGAATGGAGGGAGTTCAAAGATCTGTTTTTAGAAAAATACTTTCCTCGCGACCATCGAGCAGATATGGAAAGGCAATTTCTGAGTCTGAGACAAAAGGAGGACGAGAATGTCACAAAGTATGAGGCTATCTTTACAAGGTTAGCGAGGTACGCTGGTGATTATATTCGCAACCCAAGAAGTAAGATTGATCGTTTCTTTGATGGGTTAAAACCATTTATCCGTCGAGCATTAGTCTCACAATCCTTTTCATCGTACGAAGACATTGTCTCATGTGCTATCAAGACCGAAAAGGAATTCTCTAAGTCTTATGACTTTAAAGCAAAGCAAGAGAAGAAGAGACCTGCTGATCAATCTGGGAATGGAGATAAGGGGAAGAAGGGAAAGGTTGAATATCCATCTTGTGGTAAGTGCGGGAAGAAACACCCCGGTGCTTGCCTGAAGGGAATGGGAGTCTGTTACAAGTGTGGTGAAAAAGGCCACCAAGCTCATGATTGCAAGGGGAAGAAGGAAGCTACCAATGTTCAGTGCTACAATTGCAGGGAGATGGGGCATTATGCAAATGCATGTCCTAAGCGTCAGGAGAACTTACCTCAGAAAAGGCCAAGGGATCAAGGCCAGGCTTATGCTATCACTACTGCTGAGGTAGAAGCTCCGAAAGACGTGGTGGCAGGTAATTTAATGGTTTCCTCAAGTTTAGAAAATGCATTATTTGATTCTGGATCATCGCATTGTTTCATATCTTCCAAGTTTGCTAAGAAAATTAGATATTTCCAATTTGATTTAATAAGGGAGTTGTCAGTTAAAACTCCTAAGGGAAGTATCGTTGCAACAAAGTTTTGTGAATCGGTCCCCATTAGAGCACATAAATTTTCTTTATCTGCTGATTTCATCGTCATACCTATGATTGAGTTTGATATAATCCTCGGTATGGACTGGCTTTCGGACTATGATGCGAAGATTTATTGTAAGAAGAAAGAGGTTACAATTCTTGATGATAATGATAAAGAACACCTTATTTTTAGAGCAGAATCGTCACCACCTAATTCTTATTTAGATCCACCCCCTGTAGCTCAACTTAATTCAATTATCGGGGAGGAAGAGACTGAAATAACTGTCGGTGAGGAAAGGAATGTTCAAATAGAAGATGTACCTATTGTGAAAGAATTTGTAGATGTATTTCCGGAAGATTTACCTGGACATCCTCCAGAACGAGAAGTTGAGTTTTCTATTGATTTGATTCCTGGATCAAGGCCTATATCGAAGACCCCTTATAGAATGGCCACTGTAGAGCTAGTCGAACTAAAGAAACAACTAGAGGAATTGAGTAATAAGGGATTTATTCGCCCTAGTGTTTCTCCATGGGGAGCCCATGTTCTTTTTGTTAAAAAGAAAGATGGATCTATGAGGTTATGTATCGACTACAGGGAGATCAATGCTATAACGATAAAGAACAAGTATCCCCTACCTCGTATTGATGATTTATTTGACCAACTGCATGGAGCTCAATACTTTTCAAAGATTGACCTTCGATCTGGATACCATCAGTTGTGTGTGAAGAAGGAAGACATTCCGAAAACAGCATTTCGAACCAGGTACGGGCATTACGAGTTTACTGTAACGCCGTTTGGATTGACTAATGCACCCTCTGTATTCATGGATCTGATGAATAGAGTTTTCAAGGAGTATCTCGATGAATTTGTGGTGGTATTTATTGATGATATCTTGGTATACTCCAAAACCAACAAAGATCATGAAAATCACTTGCGCATTATCTTGAAGACTCTGAGGAGGCATGAATTATATGGAAAGTTTAGCAAGTGTGAATTCTGGCTTCAGGAGATTTCTTTTCTTGGCCATATTGTCTCTAAAGATGGAATCTCTGTTGATCCTTCTAAGACCAAGGCAATCCAAGAATGGCCAGCACCTACGAGTATAACTGAGGTACGTAGTTTTATTGGTTTGGTAGGTTATTATCGACGTTCCGTCCAGAATTTTGCCCGATTGGCTAACCCATTAACGAAGCTCACACGTAAAGGGGTTAAATTTGTTTGGACAAAAGAGTGTGAAGAATGTTTCGAAGAACTGAAGAGAAGATTAGTCAATGCTCCTATATTGACTCTACCATCGGGGAATGATGGGTTCGTTATTTATAGTGATGCATCAAAGAAAGGACTTGGTTGTGTCCTTATGCAGAATGATAGAGTTATTGCCTATGCATCACGACAGTTGAAAATTCATGAACAAAACTATCCTACTCATGATCTCGAGTTAGCAGCAGTGATCTTTGCTTTGAAAATATGGAGGCACTACCTCTATGGTGAAAAATGTGAGATTTATACTGATCACAAGAGTTTGAAGTATATTTTCTCACAAAAAGAACTCAACATGAGGCAAAGGAGATGGCTTGAATTACTCAAGGATTATGATTATACGATACACTACCACCCAGGGAAGGCAAACAAGGTGGCAGATGCTTTGAGTAGAAAAGACCATGGAGTTTTAAACAATATGAGAATTGAAAGGGATCCAATTTTCATGGAGCTAGTGAAGATGGACATGGGAATAACCAGGGAAGGTGAAACATCAATGCTTTTTCAAATGGTTGCCAAACCATCTTTACTAGAAAGGATTAAGAGTTCTCAGACCGATGATGAAAAATTTCAGAAGAAGATTAAAGCTGTGAATGATGGGAGATTGAGAGACTTTGTGTATGAAGATGGAATTTTGAAATTCGGGAAGAGACTTTGTGTTCCCAATATACCTGATCTAAAAAGGGAATTGATGGATGATGCTCATAGTTCCAATTTCTCTATACACCCTGGGAGCACCAAAATGTATAGGGATTTGAAGGAACATTTTTGGTGGGACAACATGAAGAGGGAGATTGCTGATTTTGTGTCAAGATGTATGGTTTGTCAACAAGTGAAAGCTGGAAGGCAACAGCCTGGAGGAGTCATGCAACCTCTTCCCATACCGGAGTGGAAATGGGATAATATTACGATGGACTTTGTCATGGGGCTACCAAAGACTCCTAGAAGGAACGATGCAATATGGGTTATTGTTGATCGTCTTACCAAGTCAGCACGTTTTCTTGCTATAAGAGAAGATCTACCCCTGGAACGTCTAGCAAGACTATATATTAATGAAGTTGTGAGACTTCATGGAGTACCCCTATCGATTGTTTCTGATCGTGATCCCCGTTTTACTTCAAGATTTTGGAAAAGTCTTCAGAAATCCCTAGATACTGAACTTCATTTGAGCACTGCTTACCACCCTCAGACAGACGGACAATCAGAACGGACTATTCAGACCTTAGAAGACATGTTGAGATCTTACTCACTTGACTTTCAGGGTATGTGGGATCAATATTTACCACTGGTAGAATTTTCCTATAACAATAGCTTCCATTCGAGTATACAGATGGCACCATATGAAGCGTTATACGGAAAGAGATGTCGTACACCAACCTGTTGGGATGACGTTGGTGAAAGAAAACTTGTAGGCCCAGAGCTGGTGGAGGAAACGGTGGAAAAGGTGAAAGTAATCCAAAATCACATTAAAGCAGCTCAAAGTAGGCAGAAGAGCTATGCCGATAATCGAAGGAAGGATTTGGAATTTCAAGTCGGTGATCATGTTTTCCTGAAGGTATCTCCATGGAAGGGAGTCATACGTTTTGGTAAGAAAGGTAAATTGAGTCCCAGGTACATCGGACCTTTTGAAATTCTAGAACGAATTGGGGCTGTGGCTTACCGATTGGCAATTCCGCCAAGTCTCTCCAAAGTTCACGATGTGTTCCACGTATCTCTGTTGAGGAAATACATGCCTGACCCAACGCATGTACTCACCTATGAGGAATTAGAACTGGAACCCGATCTTTCCTATTGCGAAGAGCCCATCATGATTCTTGATACGAGAGAACAAGTGCTGAGAAACCGGACGACGCGTCTGGTAAAAGTTTTGTGGAGGAATCATAAGATGGAAGAGGCAACGTGGGAACCCGAGGAACTTATGATGAAGAACCACCCGAGTCTTTTTATGCAGTAATACCCTAGAAATTGCGAGGATGCAATTATTTGAAGGAGGGGAGAATGTAACACCCCAAGCTTCTACGGTACGTTTCCCTTCGAATAATGCGATAGCGTGTGTTGTACGCAACCTCGAGTTCTAACACACACCACAACTAATTAAACTAGCTGTTGTGAATAGTAATACCTACTTTTTGAAATCATATATATTCTATATTTCAAAATGGACTTCATTTTTGGATTCGGAATATCAAAATTAGCCTAGGGTGAAATTTTGGTACATTTCGGATAACTTTCATATTTTGATGAATAGTGAAAATTACTAAATTTTAATTAAAAACAACTTTTTTAATCAAAATAATTAATAGTGATAAATTGTGAATTTGAGTGGTTTTAAATTATATTTAGAATATATTTTTACCATTCAATTTAATGTTTATCATTGGACATAATTTTACAATTAAACCGAACATAAACAAGTGTCAATCTTTTGATAGTTATTATCTCTTAAAAACACGCTTTTTGTTTTGACAGCGGGAATTAATTTTAAATTAATTTCTGCCACTTCTGTGTTTTGAATTTAGGAAAATGGATTCCATATTTGGAATCAGGATGTTCAAATTGTGTAAATAGGTAACTTTTATTTTTACACATTTTGAATAATTACTGCGGTAAATATTTTATTTACCATGGTTAAAGGGTAAATCCGGTAAATAAGGGTTAAACAAAATAATATTATAATAATAAAAAAATTACACTAAAACGTGTCTTAACCCTATTGGTTGATACATGGTCGACCATGGGTATCTTTGTGTCAATTTTGGGACCCCATGGATCCACTTGTAAGTGATAATGACACTTTATTTTAATTAAGTTAAAATGAATACAAAAATGACACAAGCATATATCTTTTAGAAGAACACTTTTTACATAGGGTTATACATGTTGGATTTTCGATTGTAAATATTCATTAGAAAGCTAAAAAGATTTCCTACATAATGATATTTTATTTATAATTTTTAGACATTAAATAATTTATTTTATTTATGACACAATGATGATGCAGTAATTACTAAAATAGTAAAAAATTAACATAATTAATATTATAAATACCCAAATAAATATAATATGAAACTTTTAATAAATTACACTAATTTTCTATAATAATATGATATATTAGGATTGATTTAATTGACTTTTTTAGAAGTAATCAATCTGTTAGGAGTTTCAAAAAAATCAACTATTGAATAGTGTCAAAATTGACATAAAAGAGTTCTTAAAACAAATATTATATTATTAATTGATATTAAATTCCTAAAAATCTAAGGATCGGCCAAGAGACTTATATTATTATAGGTTCCTCATTAATGGACCAATTGGGGGTCTCTTGGATGTATATAGTAAGTTTATTAACCATATTATATAAAAATACAAAGAGACATTGTAAAAGTGAAACTAATTAACTTAGAGTTAATACTTAAAGATAAGGTTAATATAAGTACCCAAACCTGTCTAAATTCTATTGGATGATTTGTTTGCGACCTATCCCCACCTCATCCTTTGAATAGTCAACTTTGGAGCCTTTAGAAACCGAATATGAATTTATTATAAATTAATATTTCTCGCTTTTCCAAAGGTGCCCCTCACCCCTCTTATAAAAGGGCACTCCTCCTTCTCATTTCTTCACACCTCTAAAGCCTTTTGGTTCGGCCAAACTCTACCCAAATACTCTCCCAACATCCCTCACTACAACCTAGAGGCCTTAGTTTGATCAGAAAGCCAACCTAAGGAGCCCTTTTGATCAAATCAAAAGGAAGAACCCGAAAAAGAGGTAATGATTTCACCACCCTTTTCTAAGTTCATTTCTTCTTCCACTTCTTCTTCCTTTGTTCTTACCATTCTGAAATAATAACTCCAGTATCTCACATATACTGTGATGTTATTATAAATATGGTACAATCATATTCAGTATTCTATCCACCCTTTGAATAACATGTCACCATACGTGCGTACGTACGACTTACCGTCTCCACGTCGTGGTGTAATTGTTATTCAATATAATATTATTTGGATGGGTATAATAATGATGTGTAACTCATGTAAATAATAAATATAACATGTTAATGATTCTGTATATATGATATACCATCCATTTATATATTATTTTAATATCAAAAGAATGATATTGTCGCTCGTGCGTACGTACAGACTACCGTCTCCACGAACGCGATGAGATTCATTCTCCATCGTAACCATTAAAGCGTAATTATCATTTTATGATTTAAAAATGATGTTTAAGGACTTGATATCATTCTGGATATGAATAATATACAACCTATCCTTTACAAACATGTCTTACGTAACAAAACATATGAAAGAAAACAAGTAAGTTAACACCCAAAACAACGATAATACTAAGATATTATTATCAAATCAATATTAAAAGATCATATATGATATCATATTAATGTATATGATTCTTGTATAATTTAATAACAATTATTTCACCATTATACAGGAAGTTAACCTACCACAACCAAGGAAAAGTACAAGGTAAGGGTTATTTCACAATCTCTTCATTATCCGAGGTTGTATTATACGTAATAATCTACTGGGATCTCTTTATCATCCACATCCATGTTTCTTCGAAATATTTTTCAAAACATTTTTACTATTTACAAGAATATGGGTTAAAGTCATTTATACCCTTGTTTGACTTTTTATAAGAGGTTTATAAAGGAATCTTTCCGTCGTTTTCAAAACAAGTTCCTTTTTAACCTTTTCGACAGAATTGAGGTAAGAATGTTTTTTTTAACTTATACGGCGGGTGCGGTTATTTTCCGCCGTTATAAAATCGTCGAAGCTTCCCATACAAGCTTATAAGAATATTTTCAAAGAAAATGTTTTATTTTATATGGATCTTAAATGATTTCAAAATAAAAGGAGATATTTCTTTTAAAAGAATTTTGATTTCATCTATGTCAACATCCTTTGATGGATTTTAAGATTATTTGAAGTTGATTTATTATGATACAAAACTTCTATATTGTATTGAAGGTTTTGTGATATGTTTGACTGTGGATGTGCTATTTTTATACCATTCATAGTTTATTGTGAAAGTATTGACATTTCGTATGCTAGTTTTAATACGAATGTTTATGTTATGTTTAAACCTTTTCATATGGGAATGCATTGGACTTAATAAGTGACGGGTGGAGCCCGCTATAGCTCCTCGATGCATCGGTAGGTCTCATGAGACAAACTAGTGTCTTGGCACAAGGCCTTGACAAAATCTTATTTGTAGCCTTGGCACGAGGCCTTGGCTATGTGGTTATGATAGTCTGGCATTATGCATTCCAACATTATGAAAGTGGTTATTGATTTTTGCATGTGATTATTCGATTAGTAGAATATCCATGTGAATAAGTAAATGGCATTATTTCATTTTACTTTTTCCATACCATGTTGAAGTTCAATTTTAAAAGGCTTTTGTTTTAGTAATGCATTGCCTTAAATGTTTATTCTTATTTATGAAAGTTTCCGCTATATTGTTATCCTTACTGGGCATTTGAGCTCACCCCTTTTCTATGTTTTATTTTTCCCCAGGATGTGAAGAAGTAAATTATGAATGACCTGTAGGGATATTATGAGGGGATACTAGTGTGGATTATGGGGACATTATGTTGTTGTAGTAGTTTTTCATTTTATGATGTAATGTAAAACTTATGAATATATCTAGTGTTTCCAAGGCTACTAAACCAATCGGTCTTTCGAGATTTGATCTTTCTTGTGATCATGCCAATGTTACGAAGTAATGCACCGACTCTGGGCAGCTGGGGTCGGGGCGTTACATAATTTGTGAGAAATCCACCATTAATGATTAAATACGATCATTTAAGAAGACATAATCAATAGATCATATGATTGCATGAAAATTAATGATATGTCACTAAAAATTATAGATGACGACCATATCTATACTAATGAATGAAAATATAATAAATTATTTTAAAATAAAAAATCCTTTAATAAAAATAATTATTTCAAAACAACCACCTTACCATTAGTTCGGCCCACCACATAGGGTTATTTATCTTCCTCTTCTCTAGAAAATAGATTTTATTAACACCTTAAGGCAATAAATGATGTTGTTATTAGTTTACTAAGACTTCTAGACTGTGGAGGTAGAATTAGATAAGATAATCTTTCAGTGGATGTTCGAGTTTGAAGGTACATGGTGTTGAATATCTTTGAAGTAAGGAGCCGCCAATTATTATAGAGGTGTGGGGTATGTTAAGAATTAATAAAATAATTCAAATATCATAAAGTTATTATAGTGATTAAGACATAAAAATTTGATAAAAACAAAAGTGTATTATATTTTCTACATAATCATTTTATATTTTATTTTATTATATATATTTTTTTGATTTTTAAATAATATAATAAAATATATTTTTCATTAAAAATAGTGTTTTAAAAATAAAAAACTATTCAAAACTATGAATATAAGAACATCAATAAATGATTCAAAATTGAATTAATTTTTTACTATATCATAAAAATGCCATATTAATCGTTCTAATTAATTAATTAAATTCTAAATATATTTATTTTATAATTTTTAATATCATTAATAGATTATTTTATTAATTAAATTAAGATTGTATCATCATTGTTAATTAAATTATGGTATTTCATTATTGTCTTAAAATTAAAATATAAATTTATTATATTTCTAATTAATAAACTTTATTGAAAAAAACATATATAAAATCTCATATTAAAATATTATCTAATTTAAAATATATAATGTGGCCACTTGACATCCTTTTGAAATAAAATATTATAATGGATTTAATGTGGTTCAAGTGGGTGCAAAATTTTAAAAAATGTAATTGATGCATGATATTGGTAGATATTTGATTATATATAAACTAGTATTCAAAATATGGGTAATTTCATAACATTGTAATATTAATTGAGAACATTTCCTTTATTTTTTTGTAATTGAAAAACCATTGCATCCGTGTTTCACCAGAATTAATGATAATTACTTCATATTCCAAATAATAAATAAATTACTATCATAAAAATAAATAAGTCATGAGAAAAAATTTCTGAATGACATGATTAATAAGTTAACATTTTTGATTTCGTCAGTGCTACCGAGGCATAATGTCAGTACTGAAAAAGAGTTTTCTACATATCATGAAAATAATATAAATTTAATATTATAAGTTATTTTAATAAAATATTACTCTGAAAATATTTTTATATAATTAATTAATAAAATTAATAAATTTTAAATCACAATTATTTCCTCATGACCTCACAGAAAATTACCCAATTTGGAAAGAGTTACATATTTACTATTCACAAAAATTATATATTTTAAAGAACAATATAAAAAACCATAATAAGGTAATTTCACAATGAAAAACTCAAATATAAAATTATTTTTTAAAAACATAATTTATATAAAAGAAAAATTCATTTTTAAAATATTTAACCATATCGTAAATTATTTATTTTAAAAATTACCTATATTAATTATTATAAAAATTTAATTCAAGAATACTAATAAATATAAAAATAATTTATTATATAAATAAATAGATTTTTAAAATGATATCAATTTTAGTTGTGGTAAGGATCTAATTATATGAGTAATATCATGTAATGCTTTTGTAGATTATATTATCTAATAAAATTTGATTTTAGTGTTTCAAGCATCAATGATTTTCCTTGGATACCATAGATGTAATAAAGATATGACTATTTTAGAAATAGATTAATTTGAAAAATTGTAAAATAACATTTTATATATTTTTATATTATTTTATTCAAATAAGCAAAAAATTTCTTAAATCATATGAAATTATATTGAAATATTTTTTTTCCCTTTAACGTTATTTCTGATTAAATAAATGGAGTTTTTCAATCCTCTTTAGATTATGGAATTGTATATCTCAACATTCTATTGATCATTTAAATTATATTGATAACATATCTCTACTACACTCTATAAATAACTGGAAATTTATCATTTCCACCATGTACAAAACATCACTTTCCACCTATGTTTTATAATTTTAAAACCTTGTATATTTTTAATATATATGACCTTCTTACTTCATTTTCATTCTTATCCAGAGGACGTTTTATTATCCCTTACAATGGTGTTGGTTTCTAATAAAGTTATCATAATTTTTTTTATTAAAATGATAATTTTATACTTTATAGAAATAAATTTCATAAAAAAATGAAGGGTATAATAACATGAAATTTTACAGAATGAAAATTATACTCAATAATGCATTCGACCCCCAAAACCAATAAAAATGTCACAAAAAATATATAATCGTTATAACATTTTCATTAAATTGTATTTTATGAATAACAATTAGAAAATATGATATATATATATATATATATTTATTAGTCAATATAAATTACAAAATAATTTTTTGAAAATAAAAAATCATTAATTAGTAAAGTTTTTTTATTCTATAAAAAAAATTTAACTATTGTATTTGATCAATTTTAAGGAAAAATTATTATAATTATATTTTTTTATATTTTACATAATTCATTTTATAAAATTATCTTCATATTTTGAAATATTCATGTCATAAAAATTGGTAAAATTTTGTTATTTTTCATAAAATTTTAATTTTTAAACGAGTTCTAAAAATACTGCATTTTGGGAAAATATCATTAATTTTGATCAAATTAATTAAATATAACATTCCAATTATGTTATTAATTTGATTTAAATTTAATAATAATTATTTATTTATATTTTTTCGACTTAAATACAAATTTAAAAAAATTATATTTTATTCTTCTGGAATTAAATTTTTCTTTTTATATATGATTTTTCTGATAACTACATTAATGTTAATAATGATTATCAACATAAATTAAATTATAAACCATATAAATTAATTTTATAAATTAAATTTAATGATTATATTTCAATAAATATGAATTTTATTATATATAATTTTATTCATTAGTTATAGAGTTAATATAAATTTATATTTTTCATGAAAAATAAACATCTGAAAAACCCTCATTTTCATCTTGTTTGCAGGATTAACACTGTATTTAATTTTTATGTTTATATGATTTGAATTTTTTAAAATAGATTCATATTCAAAAAAATAATAAATTATATTATTTTTTAATTTCAACATAAATTTTTACAATGATGGATAGTGAAAAAAGTAAGAATTATTTATTGTGGTTAAGGTGAAATATGGTTTACAAATGGATAATCTAAAAATATAACTGTCATAATGATTGATAAACATATCAATAACATTTTTTATGGCCTTATTTAGACCTTATAATTTCAATTTTTTTATAATTTTCCATTACAAATCCTTTTTTCATTTGAAAAAAAGAGATATTTTTTTTTGAAATGATAAATATATTGTTATCCTCACTTATTAATGCCCATCTATATCCTCAACACATCACACAACAAAATCCATTTTAATATAAAACTCTCTAGAAAACAAATAATCCATACATCCCTTCCCACATACATTATATGTTTTATTGAACATAAATCTATCCAATGTATCCTTTTTTCTCTTATCCATAGTGGTCATCCAATGAATTTGTATCTATTATAACTAGCAATCCTTCTTCCATATACACCATATATTATTAAAATATTATTACTTAATAACACCAATAAAAATATAATTAATTGTTTTTTCTGTTAATTTATTAATATAAATCCATCTACACCTACATAAATTGTGACATGAAATCATCATTCATGCGTGTGATAAATTACTGCCTCACAAACCAATGTCATTATTTTTCCATTATTAACACTAATGGGATAATAAAATGATAGATTAACAGTATATATGTTAATCTCTTGGCATATAATTCATGAAATATTATATCATATATAAATATTTTACATTTCATTCCATGGGGGATATGATAATGTTATATGTGTGTATGATAGACTACCACATCGCGAATCGCAGTGGTTTTTTTACTAAATCATAATGTGGATGGTAATAAGAATAATGATAATGATTATATGATATATAAAAATAATTATTTAATATTAATGTATTATTATTCATTGTAGAAAACAATATACCATTTTTGCTTACATTTTATCACATTGAAAACAATTATTTTGTTCAGGCATACATCTGGACTACTTCTTCCATGAATTGATGTGATTTTTCCATTAATAAAACACAAGGATTATTTATATATAAATATTTGAGAAATTATATGATAATAATGATGTTATTATAAATTCTGAAAAAATTCTTTTACTTACCTTCTTTTGATAGTGATAGTTGAAAATGTGAATGTTACTCTTGTGAATGTATGTCCTAAGATCTACATGGCGATTAATTTTCCCATTTTTCATTATCATTAACAATTATTGGTTTTAAAAGATCATGAAACACCACCACCAATAATAGATAATAGCCATATATACCATCATGAATGAAAATATAATATTTTTCATGTAAATAAAATAATATATAATAAAATTAATTCATTATATATAATCCCCTTACCTTGAGTTCGACACGCCAAAATATTTTATTTACCTTTGTCTTCTTTGGAAAATATCTTTGATTAACACCTTAATACCACAAAATATGTCGTTGTACCTAAACTACGACCACTAAAATAATGAGGTAGAAGTGGAGAAGAACATTTTCTATTGGAAGGTCGATCATGAAGGCACATGGTGATGAATATCAATGATAGAATGAGCCTCTATCTATAATTGAGTTGAGTTGTAACTTAGTAATTATAAAAATGATTAAAATATTATAAATCTATTATTGTTTCAATGCCTAAAAAATACATAAAAATGAAAGGGTATTACATTTTCAACACAATATTATACCATTTTTTCTTGGTTAATGATTTATTGTAGTTTAAGTAATTTAATAAAATATTTCATGCAAGAAAAATAGTTTTTTCAAAAATAAAAATATTCATAACTATTGAATTAAAAAGATAAAAAAAATAAAAATCTAATAATTTTTTATATCATTGAAATGTCATATAATATTTTGTTATAGTTGAATATGTATCTCCATTATAAAATTATTTTTATGGGTTATGAATTTTTATGTTAAGAAAAAAAATTATATTATTTATAAATGATAATAAATTTAATTTTTTATATGAATAATATATTGATAATAATTAATAATTTTTAGGATATAAGAGTGTGAAAAAAAATTATTTCAAATTATACACATTCCTAAAAAAATATTTTGCAATAAATTTATGTTTTTAAATAAATTTTTAATTACTATTTATTAGAATTGGAATTCTAAACAATGAAAACAAAATGTTGATATATATATATATATATAATTATCATACTATGATATTTTGTATTGTTCATAATTGAGTTAAATTTACAGTAATAATAAAATAAATAGTTTTTAAAAATATTGTTAATTTATGACATCATTATGATATATGGAAGAATTAGAACATTATAAACACATTATTAAACAAAATAACGCATTTAATAAATTAAAATAAACATTTAATAAATATCATTGACATTAGGAATTTTTTTTTAATTCAAGAAAATATAGAAAATTGTTATTCTAATAAAACATATAATCATTGTTATATTTGATTTAATTATTATATTTTTGTAATTTAGTTTATTATTTAATTGAAAAAAATTCTAATAATTTTTCAATGACAAATCAATTTTTTTATTATGAATCAGAGTAAATTAGAATATGGACTTAATGATAATTTTATTGATTAAAATATAATTATTCTAAAATGAAATTTTTAATTCATTTTAAGTACTATTATTAAAAATAATTCTTGTCAAAAATAGAAATTATATTTAATTAAATAGATTTTTTATCTTAAATAATTATGTATTAATAATGTAATAAAAAAATTAGGATAAAAATATTACATTTGTAAAAATTGGTTACTATTGAAAAATCCAAAAAGTGTATGAGTAAAATATATTGGTAAATTACCTAAAAAATGCCAAAAACATTTCTAAAATGTAAATTTTGATCATATGATTGATATATATATATCTACTTTAAAATTTTATCAATTTTATATTCCAAATTTTTATAATATTTCAATCTATATTAAAATTCAAGAAATTTATGTCAATTTATTCTTCCATTCTGTTATATGTAAAAAAAATAAAACATCATCAATTGAAGCTTGTGGATTTAAACCTCGATAAGCGACATGTTATATTTTTAAATATAAACATAAAAATATTTTCCAAAACTAAATTTTATGAATATATATGATCTTGTGTATTATTACATAAGGTTAATATGGTTATTATATTATGAAATAATTTTTTTATCTTTATAAGGTAATTCGATGTTAATGATAAATTACCTAGAATGATATCATCATTTATCTATTACACTCAAAAAATTAACATAGATCCCATAAAATGATTCTATTGATGTATAAATCATTATTAAATAATTTTTCAATATATTTTATAATATGTTAATAATGAACATAGAGTTAGATAACGTAATTTACTATCACTATTTCATAAAATGCGTAAATTACTTAAAATCACAAAATATGATAATGAAATTAATTGATAAATCTATTATGAATGTATAATAAATAATTCAAATAAAATATAAAAAAATTATAAATATGAATAAGGTTCTAAACTAAATTATTATTTTTATTTATCTTTATTATACTTGATGTTAAATAACATTCCAGGTTTTTGAGATTAATGGAAGGGGTAACTCATCTCTATTTTTATTTATTGAGTACTAATCCATATCAACAACTTGATTTCATATTTTAGGTGTATATAATTTACATGTATGTCTATCATAAATTTAATAAGTAAAAACGATTTTTGATATATATCATGTATTATCATTTACATTCATTTATTTCTATTGTTTCTAATGTTGTATCGGTTTTATCACTAATGTCTTTTTCAAATAGAGATATATATTGTATAATAATCCCTGAAGGGGATTTGTATGTCATTTATCCATAAAAACCCATTTTCATAACCTAATTGTATTAATAATTTTTTAAATTTCCTATACTCATTTAAATTACCATGAAAAATATTATTCTTCATATTATGATTATATGTGAAATTGAACCCAACTATTCATTTGGGTTGGGATCTTTTTTCATTTATGTCATCCTACATTTTAAGGATTTCATCATCCATGATTAAAGCTGTTCTTAAACATAATTTCTTATATTTTACATTAATTGAAATTTTTTTAAATGAATTCTTTATCATTATCCACATAGATCAATGTGAAGGAATATCCCTTTCTAATGATTTTTTAAATAAATTCAATGTTTTTTCATTATGAGAATTATTAATTACATTTATTGCTATAAATTTTTTAAAAAATATAATTATATTTATTCATAATGATTATCAAAATAAAAATTTTTTTGAATATTTTATAAAACTACCTATTTTTTAAAATATAATTCATTATTTTAAAAATGAGGTTTTCAAGGCTCTCGTGTAAATTATTTTTCCTCCAATTAATTTATCAAGAAACTATTTATCCAATAAATTATGAAAAATTTATATCCATTTAGAATCATTATTATATAGATTTCATTCCTTGTAATGATTTTTATAATTATTTCCCTTATTTTTTCATATGTGATCATATTGAATGGGATTTATAAGTTGGTCTTTAAATGGAAATTTTATGAAATGTTTTCTAAATAATATTTTAATTATGGATTTATGTTCCTTTTATAAATGTAATTGATTTTGATCATGTAGAGTAATTTATAATAAATAATATTATATATTACATTTAAAAAAATACTGTTTTTTAGTTATTGAATTTTTGATATCAATAAACATATATTTGATATCATGTTATGTTACACCATTAGAATTTGTCACATAACCCAATATAATTAAATTGGTATTCATAAATAGCCAATGATTGATTTTTATGCCACATAAATATTTAGATGTGGATGGGTGAGGTAATATATTCTATAATTCTGATAATTTTAGAATAATAAAAGTTTTATATTTTACTTCAATTTTTTGAAAATATATTATTTTATTTTTCATAATACGTACATTGGAACACAATATATAAATTTCAAATATTTTTAACAAAACAATACAACTCATTATTAATAATTTAAAAGAAAATGTATCTATAAATGAAAAAATTATATTTTACAAAATTATATTTTCTTAATAAAATTACTTTTGAATAAATAATTACCTTCAATAAATAACATATGAAATAATTTAAAATATTTATAAGCATTTTTCAAGTTTGTAAAGTTGAATGTTTTATTTATAAGTGTTAATATTACTACCCTTTAATGAAAACCATTTAATTAATATATTTTGAATTATAACATTATGTTGAATATTTATTAAATAGTAATAGATTTAAATTAATTAATTTAAAATTAAATTATTTACATATTTAAATATATATATATAAATAAGTTTAAAATATTAAAGTAATTTTTATGTGCACATATTTTTTAATTAACAATTTCTTAAAAATATTGGCCTACCCATATGCCTTACAAGAACCAGGGAAGCCACTTGAGAAGGAATGGTTTCTTCAGTGACTAGTTTTTTCTAAATCCCAGACGTATTGAAAAATTTAATTTAAATTATTAAATTTGTTTGAAGCCCAAAAAATTTAGTAATGTTTAACTTCATGTTAACCCCGCCACTTTAAGGAAAAATATCATTGGAATAGTTATATTATTATTTTCTACTGAATTTATTTTTATTATGATTATAATGTGATGAATTAAGTATTTTTCAAATTTTATAGATGTTAATATTGACTATAGATATGTCTAAATTCAATATTACTCAATCCAAATATCCCTCGAATGAAAGTTTAAATTGATAGATATTCAAAATTTTATATAGATATAAATTATGAATGTTCTTGTTAATTTTATAATAATGGGTCCTTTATGTAGTTTTTGTTAGGAATAATATTTAATTATATTACTCTTGGATATTTTATTACATATAAAATAATTTTATGAATGTATTTAAGGGATTATAACTATGAAATTAAGGATTTACCGAATCAAATGTTGAATATTTAGAACATGGGTGTTGGTTGTGATGATCCGGAATATGGAGTGAACACATGAACTCAGGGTGATGTTTTCCTTATAGTGATAAGGAAAATGGGATCATGGATTTCATAATTTTTTATGAGTATCAATATATTTTTAATGATTTTTATTAATGTCATGGAATGTTAAAATGTTTCTATAATTAAATCCATATTGATTCAAAAATACCTATATTTTGAAAACTAATATTTCAATGGGATATGATATTTTAATTATATTCAATAGTAAAACTTGTGGAATTTTCTTGAAAACCCTAAACATATATTTTAGACAAAATTAGATTCAAATCTAAAGTCTTTTTAAAATGAAAATAATTTAGAAATTATATTTATAGTATTTATATGTATAGGATTTTAAAACTATGTTTAAAACTATTTATAGTGATTTGTATAATTATCCCTCATTTTCAAATGATTTTATCATATTTAAAGGATGTGTAAGGGAAACTAAAATTTGAATATAAATGTAGGGAGGATTTTTTTTGAAATTTAATTATGTTATATTTTAAATGATTTATTTTTCAAAAAACATTTTTACTTCATAGGTGTTCGCACTTTTTAATATTTGGTTGTGTTATTAAATTGAAATGAAAAAACATTCTAAAATGACAAACCAAAAATTTATTTTGGTATGAAAGAATAAATTTTTTTCTAATGAAAATAGAATACTTTTTTCCATGGCCTTCAATATGATAATAGAGGAATGAGTTAGAAAAAATTGGCGATTAGGATGTCTGATTTAAAATTTGTTTTGATTAAAAGTATGTTTCTTCTTCTAAAATAATAATGTTGTATCATTTTAATATTGAGTAAATCAGTCACCAAATAAAATAAAGTAAATTTTTATTGATTACATGATTTTTTTATTATTATTTCAATGTCATGATATTTTTATTGTTAAATTTTTCTTAATATACAACACTCTTTCTAGATGTATTATGAGTTATCAAACACAATAGTTGTACCTCATTACCACAATCCTTCATGTATAGTTTTAAATAATATATTAAATTATTAAAAATTAATACATATCCAATAATGGATATATGATCAACAAATATACAAATATTTTACCATGTAATAATAATTTGACACATACCCTAATATTAGTATATAAATAAAATAAGGGACCCTTGTGTGGCCTATTGAAATTTATTTTCAACGAGTTTTCTATTGGGGGATAATATTTGTTTTTTTAAAGGACCCATAATTGATTGCTTTAAAAAACAAATAGTTGGTGTGTTTTATTAAATTTATTTTCTTTTGGTTTTTTTGATATTTTATTTCATTAAAAAATATTTTTCAAAAATATTTCTTTTTTATCATACATACAACCAAAATTGAATCAGATTATTTTGGAACAAAGTGACTTTCAAATAGATATATAGAATTTTTTGGATTCATGCCACATAGATCTATGTGAAAAAATAAGAAAATATCGTAGGAGTATACCATAATTGGTGACTTATAGTATTATGAAGTTGAGGTTTAAATAATTACAAGTGAGAAATTCCTTATGTAGGTAAAATTTAACATCCCAAGAATATTATAATATGTAAATCTATTATATTTACACTGAATATTTTGAAATGATACAGTTTAATTTTACATTATAATATTTTTTCACCTTATTTTACAAATTATAATACATTTTAATAAATATATAAACATCCTAATATTTATTAAATAGTATTTTTTTCAATATGAAAAACAAATTGTTTTCAAAAATATTATTTTTCAAAACTATAAATTTTAAATGAAATATTATTTTTTGAGAAATATGATATGAATGAATTTAATGTATATATTTTTAATAGTTAAATTGTAAATTTTAATGTGATATTTAAAAATAATACTACTATTACCCTTATTGATAACATATAATATTAATACAATTATAATAAATAAATTATGAAAATTATTTTAAAAAATTATATATAAGTAGCATAATTAAAATGGGAATGAATTTATTATATGGTTAACATAAATATATAATTATGCTTAATGTAGTATGATAATTATTCTCTATACATAATTTTCAATTATGTTAATAAAAAAATTGTGAAACATGTAGGATACGTAAGGACCATTTCAAACCACTACTATAGCAGGAATGAATTTCATCGCGGGAAATCCACCAATCGAAAGATGAATTCCTTGATATGAAGACTGATGTGTAGTAATGGGGATCATGGATCATGCAGGGTTGTAAGGTGAGCCCATATCTCTCACAAGATTAACACAGTGGTGCAGAAGGGGACCGCCGGGTCGGCCCATCCCATGTGTTTGGGCATGTGTCTATGTTGATATTGTTTGTTCTGAACACCATAGTCAACTCAAGCTATTATTAAAATTGGATCATTCATTAATAATCCATAAAATAAATAATTCTTCCTTGTAGAATCTAAAAACATAGTTAATGTTTACCCACATAAAAATGTCAACATATTACATGATAAATCCAATAGATCACAATTGAAACCCTTAATATTCTTGATTATCATCAGGAAACTCACACCATGTTTAAATAAACATTAAATTATCATTCTATTCCCATTAGAAAAACAACATCCTAAACCCCATGGTACTTATAAACTATATTTATGTAACATTAAAACTCTACAATAATCAACCTTTAACAATAGTCCAATAACCCATTGAACTAAAAAAGATATATTGTAGAACCTATACAAATATCTCATCATCCTTGATGTAAACCAAAACGACTTTTACCTTCAATCTAAATTAATTCCTCATGTAAAAATCATGGCCTACAATTTATTATTCTGTCACCCCACCAAAACAATTTGATTGTAAAAAATAGCACTGTTATTATTTATTTGGAAATACTGATACAAAAGCAGAGAATAACTAATTTAAAAGGATTTATATATATATATATATACAAAACTAAACAGAATATTTAAAACCACATATTTATTTATTTTAGCTTAGATACTATGGGGTGTCACGTCTTCTTATTTTTTCATTACCTAAAGAAGTGATGAAATATGTATATATTAACAATCAGTATTTATGTATGGAATAGTATTATCCATTAGGATGATATTTACGACTCATACCATTAAACTAGTTTCAATTGTGAGACAAAATATATAAATAAATATATTTCATTTTTTAAACCATAATATATATATAAGATTATATAATAATTCATAATATTGTTAAGTCATATTATTTCTATACTGAAAAAGATTTTAAGATCCCATAAATATAACATGTGATTAATTAAATATTGGATAATTATTAAAATGTAAAAAATCATTTAATTGGATTTAATATTTGTTCACTTTTAATATTTTTATATATAAAACACCCTTTTATAGTGTCAGCCATTAAAGTCATTAAAAACCCATATTACATATAATTAGTCTCCTAACAGTTCCATAAATTCAAGGACTAGTATTGGTGACATGATAAACAAATTTTTGTTTCCATATTCTAGATAATGGAAATTATTCATTCAAAATTCATTTTACATACTAATATTTGTAAGAAACCTTATCTTAGGGAACCTATGCCTTCATTAAAGATTCAATTTAAAGAAGAAATTATTTCATAAATATTTAATTACTTTAATAATGAAACAATGTCAAGGAAAATTAAATTGAAAATCTATATTAAATGATTTATATAACCCTAATATGTGTGTAATTTTTTAGATTATACTAAACCATCACATTTACCTGAATTTTATTTAGAGAAATATAATTATAAATTTCATATTGAATTTAACTAGTTTATTATTATCAATGTATTGATAAAATATTATTTTAAATATATGTTTGTAAATAATTATTATACATATTACCATAATCTAAATTTTTTCGTTCAATATAAGTCATGAAATGAAAAATAAATTATTAAATTACAGATAATAAAAATAGATATTGCTTCTGAATGTTAAAATTAATTGTTAAAGTATGGATCATATTTTAATAAATCATATGTTAAATATTATATTTAAATATTTTCCTCATGATAATTCAATAAAATATAAATTAAATTTATATACATATTTAACATATTATAAATGATAAATGAAAAAATCTAAAAAATATTTTCATTTTAAAATTTCATGATAGGTATCGAATGGGATTATGAGAAAAGGGGAGTGAGACCAAGACCTCATGGGAATGCATTCTTAAAACTAATAGTACTAGTGGTCACATGGATTTCCTCTGATTTTCTATGTGTCACTATATTTTATATGAAAGTCAATATTTTCAAATTAATTATTTATAGCTTTCATCTATTAATCCACATTAATTTAAAATGTTATAATAATTTATCAAATGATTTTTAAATTTATGTGTAATTAAATTGATTGGGAATAAAAAATAATTCTATATATTTTCAAAACCACAATATTTAAAAATTTAAAAATTTAATATTATATAAAATACTTTGTATTTGATATAAAATTAAATGTACTCCATGATTTTTATTTTATTTATAATTAATTGGTTTAAAACTAGTTCTGAAACACTTAATATAATTTTAATTCTCAACCCAATTATTAAAATTGTTTTCATGCGGTCTGTTGATGGGTAACATAAAATAAGAAGTATATATGAATTTATTTATTTTTTATGAAAATGAATACCTCTATTGTTTTAATAGTTCTATTTTTTTAATAAATGGATACTTAATAAAAGAGTCCACATTGCAATATATTGTCCTGTTATGTACGTGTTATAACCAAATCATTAAAAACATTACCAAAAAGGATGTTTGAGATTAAATGAAAATGAATTCTAGACTAAATAAATTAGATTTTGAAATTTTTAAGGATACTTTCACACATATATTACATCATATTGTATTTTTTTATGATCATTATCTTATGTGACCAATGTGGGTACATGAATTGTAACCCTACTCATGTGTTTTTATCCCATGAATAGTAGCGTACATGTATTGTTATCAAAATCTAAAGATGGTACATTGGGTTTTATATAATTTCTTAGACCTTAATTATGAATATATTGAAGGAATATTGTGATTGAGGTGTCTCAAGAAAGTCCAATTGTGTTTAGTAGAGGAAGGGATGTGTTTTGTGGTGTTTTAGAAGAAGAAATGGTGTTTTGAGGATTATGGTAGATCATTGATGTAGATCACAAGTAGTTGATATCTGGAAGAAGATCACTTATGGTAGATCATTGGCTTTAGATCACTTGAGGTTTATATATGGTTGGATATCACTAGTTCTATATATATTACAAAATATAAATAGTGGAATATCTTTAATGGTAAGTCACTATTGGTTGTTCAGTAGTGGTAGATCCCTTATGTTATATCAAGGGAGATAGATCAGTAGTGGTAGAATGCTGAATGTAATTCACTATCCAAAGATCATGGGTGGGAGATCACTCATGGTAGCTCACTAATAGTATATCACTTGTAGTCAACCAATTTTGGAAATCATATATAGTATATCATTGTAGGTAGTTCACATGATGTAGATACTGGTAGCAAATATTTCTTTTCATGGTTTTTCAGTTTTTCATCTTGATAAATTTTTTTTTCAGAGATGCTATTAATTCACTAATTAATTTAATTTAAATAAATTTTAATGGAATTTAATTATATCCACTATTTCTAAAAATAAAGTATAATTTTTAATGTTTATATAACCTAAATTTAATGATACCATCATATAACAGTCAATTAAAACCATATCCAATCCCACATGATTTATATATCATTATTATATAGTTAACTACATTCCTTATTTCATTTTATAAGGATTTATCTTGAGAAAATATGTTGAAAATCATTTTCCCTTAGATTCGTGGAATAAATTGGTTCACGTCACATGTTTGTGCATTCCTCCTATGATTGAGTCCATGTTTTTTTTGAAGAAAAATTGTGTAATGATACTATCATCAAGTTAACATATTTCATTATTTCATATCTTTTGTAACATGAAGGATGGGGTAGTCTTATGTAATATTTTGGGATGTTATTTTATTCTTGATTAATGAAGAAAATAAATTGTTTTAATTACACCAATAAGGAAGGTGAATGATTATAATTCATTCAAAACCATTGGATATTGTGATATTGAGTTTAACTATTATTTTTGTATCAAATAAAAATCATGGCCTCTTATAGCCCCAATTTTTCCTATTTTAATATTTTCAATGAACCCCATGTTTTTTTATTATTGTAGACACACATGAATAAAATTTTAACAACATGTACTTGGATGATATGTTTTTCACAAGCATAAATGGACTGTGTTAAAATATAAATAAATTAAATAACTTAAAATAAATGGAATCCCTTGGTTAAATATATATATATATTTTATGGTTGGAATACTTTTTCGGGAATTTGTACTTGTGTGATGTGTGGTTGTGGAATATAGTAATGATATAATTTTTAACTAGGATGTGGGGAAATTGTGATATGAATTTGTTGTAATATTTTGATTGTGATGAGGAGGTCGTCATCACAATGATGCTAGTTTTTTGGGTTTGATAACTTTAGAATGAGTAGATGTATTATGTTTTGATATGCTATAATATACTAGTTTTCAGGGTAGTGATGGGATTTAATAACTGATAACATTGAACCAAAAATGGTAGGGGATGAATATAGTATTTATTAGGTTGTATGGTTAACTGTGGATACAGTTAAGTGTGAATTAATGATTTATAACAATGTAATGAATTGGGTACATAATGAAATCAGTTAGTAATGTACAATTTTTAAATTTGATTTATTTAAGAAAAAGTATTAAAAAATGATTAGGTTTTATAGATCAGTGGTATTGACTTATAGTGTAATTAATGATGGGGAATTCCATGAGTTAGTGGGTACCCTTAGTATAGACCCATATGATGGTATTGTGTGTTGATATTTTATATCCAAAGTCTGTTCCATGTGATTTTATATATCACCAGACCCATAATTTAGAACATAGGGATGAAACCCAAAGTATCTTTTGTTATTGTTCTTTTTATTATTTTATTGTCCATGTAGGTGTGGTTACTATCTCATATTTTCCCCCTCTTATATGAATTGATGACATGCACTGGTTTTGATTTCTAGATGAAAAATGTGTCATTTTCATGGTGTGATGAGATTGAGTAGTTATCTTTATATGTGGGGATATGTATTGACCCATGTGTTTTTGGATGATATGATGATATGATTTATAGTTTGTGTTGTGCATTTGTGGATGATGACATAATGTTTATGTCATATATTTTCATGATACCCTGCTATTTTGGTTAGGTGATGTGAATTTGTGGAAAACATATCTTCGAGTGGGATGTGATGTGATAATCAGTTTCACCTAGGGTTTATGGAATGATGTGATATACAAAAGATGTTGTATCACTAAGACATATATCATTAGGTTGTGAGAGAGGAAAATTAGTAAGAAAGTGGTGTATGGTACCCTTTATTGAAAATTTTCACATTTGGTTTTTATACATGGAATTATTTATTTTTTTGGTGTTCCTTTTTAGGTTAGGATGGATATTTGACCTTCTAATGTTCTATTTCTTGGGACATTTTCACAAGGATGCATTACTATGATCTTTTCACATGTGTACAATAAAAATTGTGTTTCATATTGAGTATACAAGTATAATATTTCTAAATATATATATATTTTTGGATTTCTATATTGATAATAAGGAGCACAGTGGAAATTTATGTATCCAAAATTATTTTAGTTATTATATATTTTGCTTATCATTCTTTTGGGTAATTATTTGGGAGACTTTTTTACGTATTTTTCTTATATATAATTCAATTTTGTATCGTTGTTACTCTATTTTAGTTTTTCCATGAAGTTTATTATGGGTAATTTATTCTATCTCAAGATTTTATATTATAATAAAGTGTAGTTCCACCAATTTGATGATAATTTTATACACTTGGTTCTATTCTCTTATTACGGGGAAACATGAGTCGAGAGTTAGGGGACATTAGATCTCTCCATTAATTTTCGTATCTTTGGTGTGAGGGGGTTATGATAGTATGTTATCAGAGGTGATGGTTGAGGGAAAGGATAAATATTTTTGTTACGATGTGTATGTAATTCAAGGGATAGTAGGGGAAGAGTTTCAGTTGACCAAGTTATGTGACCTGGTTTATAGAGCTCGGCTAGAAAATATGAATTTAGGGACCCCATGATTGAGTTCATAAACTCTATGATTATTTAACAACCATGTGATGAGGAACTATTTTCAACATAGAGACATAGGATTGGAACATTCAACATGTTTAATTGTATTCGTATTTAAAATTTGCGGGTTTGGTTTGGGAAATATGAAATAAGTTAATGTGAATAATATAAAAAAGATTAAATTTCCAAACAACTGGAATTAGAAATATTTGTTTACCCTTTAATTTATAGATCATGAATGTCATATATATGTGGTTATGATGTTTTGGATTAGAAGGATGTTACCTTTTATAAATATATGTTTGATCTAGTGGAGGTTCATAATCAATTAAAAATGATGTTGTGCACTTTTCATGGGAAAACATTTTCCATGTTTGATAGCGGAGATTCAGATATGGTGATAGAGAGATGGATAGATTAGTATGAGATTTCAGTGAGTATGATATAGGAGATTTACTTTATATTTGGTCACATTACATGTTATTAAGGTGTAGGTATCTTTACATTGGTAGTTCCAGTTGTATCCTATTGAGTGGAATGTGATTGACGTCTCAATGGTAATATTTTTAATGGGATTCCGAGTAGGTTTCCATTTTTTCTCCATGAAGGAGTTGAATGTGCCTGATCGTCATTCTCATCAGAAGGTTTTTTTGGTGAGGGATTTGGTAATCATGTTGATTGAGCTTCTACGTTTTCCCTATTTCAATTCCTAAATAACGAGTCTTGAGAAATGCATCATTGGATGTTTAAATAATGTTAGAGGTGATTCAAAATAGGATATCATTAGTAGGATTACTAAGAGAGGGGATACAATAATGAACCATTTAGATTAGAGTAGTTGGTGGAAGGACTCAATCTCTAGGTTTATCAAGGATTAAACCTATTTGCAGTCATCCACGACAGCTTCCGTTCTAATATCATGATATTTTTAGGGTTTTTTTTCATTTTAATTTGGTGGTAATATTTTGAATCATTGAAATATATTTCTGGGCCTCATTATGGTAGATATGATATGTTTTGACAAGAGTTTTAGTAGAATATTATACCATGTCTGTTTCAGAAAATGGTGATTCATGATTATTATCCAATAATAGATAATGTTATAAGAAGAGGGTGATATTAGGACAATCCTTAACATCATATACCTCATAAAAATCATGGTTGTATTGGTTCCCATAAATAGAGAAGTATAAGGGATAGTACTGGATTGTTTCTGGTAGTGGAGGTAGTATAACCGGGGTCTAGAGATCGTTTGAGGTACACATTGTTTATCATGTAACATTGTTTATACATATTTTTATTAACATGATTTTAAATCCTTTTTATGTATATTATTTTAAATTACCTTGGTCTATATGTTGAGATACTTCCCATTACCATTGTGTTGACTACACTAGAAATAGTCCAAAAATGACTGTTTGATGTGTTCCGATCATGTAGATTGATGATTTAGTGCCACATAAGTCCCATGGTGCCCTTTTGTTTAATCATATATAGCCATATTATTTCATCCTCTGCATCAATGATTATATTTTATACATGAATTTATAGACTGAATCCAGATGAATGTTATGTTATTAGATTTGTATGACAATTTTTTGGTTTTTATTAGTGTGTGGGGTTTTTAGGTGGGATATTGACCTGTGAATAATTTTCCATCCATAATGTCTATGTTTTCTACATATTTGATATACATATGGATAAGGGAGGTTCATATGGTTATCTGGGAGTTCCTTCATGTTTTTCGTAATGTAATGGCATTACGCCCATTCACATGATATTGGCATTATGATAGACTTGCAGCCTGGTGCTTCCCCATCTTCAATGTATCCTAATCGAACATGACCTAATAATTTACATGAAATAAATATTCAAAAAGAATTTTTTAAGAAAAATGGATTTATTCAACCGAGTGTGTCTCTATGGGGGTCTCTAGTGTTTTTAACCCAGAAGGCTGATGGTATTCTGAGGTTCTATATAAACAATTGGAAGATAAATAGGATGAAAATCAAGATTCACTATCATCTTAAAATGATAAATGATATTTTGACCCACTACAATGTATGTATTATTTTATTTGATCGATATATAGTCTTGATATCTCCATATTTAGTTAAAAAATAGATATATCCCGATGAATAAATTTTGATGGAGTTGTCTACATTTTGAGTTTGTTTTCATTCCTTTTGGAATCATGAACATGATTTTTCTCTTCATGGGTTTCCTTAACTATTAGTTTCGTTAATTCCACATCTAGTTCATAGATCTGTTCATTCATGACTTATTTATATACTCAATATTTGAGTAGGATCGTATTGGGGATATCATATATGTTTAACAGGTCCTTCTCCACTACAGCATTTATAGAATATTATAAATGATTAAATTTTGGACATGAAAGGAAAATTTCCATGGAAATTTGACGTATCAACGTGGTGTTCTAGTGAACCCATAGAATATGGAGGGATTTTTTCAAAGGTACAAACCTATTAATGTGGTAGAGGATCATGGTTTTGTTGATGTAGCATGGCTATTAATAGAGATTCATGGTGGATTCCTCTCGAGTGTTATCCCCACAATCCACATTGAACAGAAAAATGAAGGAATATACGTGGAATAATAAATTTCATATAGAATTTAGTTATATGAAATTAATGATAGTAAGTGATTATTTTATCCAACATCAAATTTATAGAATGATTCCCAATGCGTTATTTTATTCATAACATCTATTATTCGGATGCGTTTTGAAGTCAGAAAATTTTGCGATCTATTATTGGTTTAGGGAGTTAGTCCCCCATGAGTATAACAATACCATCAATGATTTGTATCTTCAATTTTTTGTTTGTTATTTGAATTTGTGGTGACAATGCCTAATTGTGGATCTATTTTTGGACTTTAACAATCCTAAGAGTATTATTTAATTCTTTTCATAGCTTGCTATAATCCTATGGAAATTGATTTTGATATATAATCTATAGTATTATGATTTTTTGATCTATTACACATCATAAATGGGGAATGTTGATGATGGAACATTGATTATAAAGTCATTGTAGTATGTTGTTAAAGAGTATATGGATTCTAGAAGTAAAATGGATTAGATTTATCCCATACACATATATTCATTTGCGGTTTATCCTCCTCCAAATAAATATTTTTATTAAGGAGACACTTTTATGGAGAAAGTGTGAAACAAAACAGTACAACATAGCCATTAGACGCTATAGCACATAAAAAATTAGTAAACACTACATTGAAACCATTTGAATTGACATCCTTGAACAATTTCCAAAAAGTATTTGTTAACTTTTTGTTGGGGCTGTCTCTGATAATGTCTTTGAAATGAGAATCTATCTTACACCATGCTCGCATGAACTCCTCTTTAACTATCTTCTTAGTGTTGAGACATCTCACTATGATTAGGCGTTTTTTGATGATCCACTCACATTGCTCCTTATTCGTGTCAACATGAATCACTCTTTCTTGCATCCTTTCAGTAACCACTACAGAAGCGTGTATCGATACCACAATCTCTACTATCTCTTTCCTGGATTGTAATAGCAACTCCCAAGGATTTTCAATAATCACCGCTTCTCCTTCTAGCTCCCCAGGTACCCCCTCGCTCCCACCTTAGTAGTTGAGACTAGTTCCATCTCATTTACCTCTATTTCCTATACACCAACCATATTGGTTCCTTCCCCACACCGTGGACCAGGGGTAAACGCTGGTGTCACCTCCTCTGTATGCAGGTGCAATTAATCCTGTTGATCTCCTTCCTTTGATGGTTCAGTCTCTTGATTTTGAGATTCAGAGACCAAGGTTTTCTGTCCTTCCTCCCCTTCCACTGGCAGAAACACATGCTCCTTGCCAATACCCCTTTTTTCCTAACTCGGTCTCCATTTGTTTTGGAAGGCCGGAGTAGTCACTGTGTCCCTTTGGATTCATCATCCCATAAACAATGTAGCACCTCGGGTCCCTATTCTCTTTGTTCCCTTCCTTACTTCATTGGTTGTTCATGTGTTTTATAGCTCCCCCGAAGCAATTATCATCAAAAGGATTCTCATCACCCTCAGACTCCTCCTGATATTGTCCATTTGAATTTTCCTCAAAAACTCCCTCATTAATGATGCTTCCAAATCGGCTGCTGAGGTCAATGCAGGAAAGGGTGCCCCTCAAGTTTGTGTCCTTATTGGTATCCAGTGTCATGATTACCCCATGGGAAGTCATCTACAACTCATGTATTCACTTAAATTTACTCTCACTAGTAGCCACCATAACAAAGTTCTTACAAATTCCCATGTGCACCACCATAGCATACATGCATGGAGCCAATGCCCCATGGGATAGACCAGTAACTCCAATATACTCCCCAGAGTAAGAGTAGGTGATTTTAGGGAGTCTAGAATTGCTTAATCCACTCTACTAGCCTAGGTTCCCCTACCATAATGTTGTTTGGAATTCCATACAGGTAATTCTAAAGCCTTTTGAAAACTTCCACTACACTCGGCCCTGGAGGCATAGCATTTTTATGAATAATAGCTCCACCTGAGCACCTGGTGTCCTCTGTCTCAACATTTCCTTGACCGGAACCATTAGACCCTGCACCTATCTCAACAACATGATAACTTCCCACACATTCCACCTCCATAACAACTCCATGTTGCCACTCCAATCACCTACAAATCTACAGATTATGTCCCAACCTCTTGCACGAGAACAGTAGACCCACCAGGATTCGGAGATTCCAAACTGCTTGTATCATATTTCTTCTCCCACAGAAATCCAAAAATAGTAAACATGTGACTTTTAGACTTCCTCTTTGACACACACCCTCAGAATAATCAGGGGGCACACCACATGGGTCTGACTATCATTACATTGAAATCACCCAACCATATTTCCATGTAACCAAAGGATTGAAAGATTTTGAAAATGAAGTGGGAGTTCTATAAAACATACCTAAATCGCCAGCATAGAAGGGTCTCATTTCATGTGAACGTCGTATGAAAATATGAAGAGGAAGAATCATGTGCCATCATAGGAGTGAGGCGCGATCGACCATGTGTGAATCAGATCATCTTCTGATGAAAAGAGAATCATAATGTATAATGAATCGAGAAAATCAACCATGACTCACTATTGTAAACCCCATGATTCGAAAATCTAGTGGTCAAAGGAGTCCACCGACGACCATCATCTCTATAATCATGTTTTCATGGTCATTTCTAGTAGGTATTATGCCTTAGTTAATTCCAGGGTTGAAATCGGTAGAAGTATGAGGCCCCCAAAGAATTCGGGAACATTCGGGCTTACCAAAAAATGAGGTAAGAGAGGAAGGTAGTTAGGATTTGAGAAAGGTAAAAAAGGCTGATTCCCATTGAGAAGAGAAATATGACCCTCCTCCTCTAACTATGGATTGGCAAAAGCCAGGCTTATTGCCTCCTAGAGCATTGTCCTGGCAGCAGTGAGTGAGAGGCCACCCCGTATCCTCCCCTCAGGGTCCCTATCCCTACATTTGTGGTTTATCAAGGATGTTTATTATTTAAAAATATTGTTTTGTATTATGTAATGATTTAGGTGGATGAGTCTCATTTTACAGAGATAGATTCATAGTGGATGAATTATAAATTTGGGCTAGGATATGCTTTAGATGGATGGTCAAAGTATGGATAGAACACGATCATGCTTCGTGGGAGGTAGTTTGTTCAGCTAGTAATGTTGAGGGAGTCCTTCATATCATTTATATATCACCATTAATAGTATATCTATAAATTTCAATGATACACAATGGATTTAATGAATAGTTTTTGTTGAACATAATTAAATGAAAAGTGGTGAAGTTTGTTTCTCAGTGTTGGGTTTTCCAATAGGTTATGATCAAGAATCTTGTTCTTGATAGTTTTCATGAGACAATGAATTTTCCCAATGGGAAATAGGAATAAATATAAATGGAATTAGTCATTTTTTACCCTATTCATAGGGAGCCTTTGATTATATCTAGTCAATTGTGGACCATTTTAAGAATCAGGATCACTTCTTAGTGAACAAGGGGTCGGGTAGAGTTAATGTTCTGGAAAACAATGTATGTGGATGAGGAGCAGTGGCTGCATGGAGACCCAATTTCATTTCCATGTGGTCGAGATGAAACATTTACCTTATAATTATTGAATATAACGATTCAGGGTTTTGGAACTCAGTTATGCCTCAACACAACTTTTTAAACTCAGATGGGTGGGTAGAGGGAGGGGACAATCCAAATTCAATAGGACATGTTATGGTCATGTATCATGATCCATGTAAGATTTTTGACATAAATCCTATCCTCGGTTGATTTTTATTATAAAATAAGATATCATTCATCGATTTTCATGGCCCTATTTTAGTATTTGTATTTTAATCTAATTTCTTCTCCATTTTTCAAGTATGAGGTTGGTGATTCAGTCGTTTTTATTCTACATGTGGAGATGTTCATCACAAAATTTTTACATTTGGATTGATATATGATAAAATATGTTTATGGTAGTTACAAGTCTTATCAATGGATTATTGGTCAAACCATCCAATAATATACTTCCATGATAGTTTTGAATTATCAGGGGTTATAATCATTTGATATGTATCTAATGTCAATTCATGGACATTTCTTCCCATTACAATTTAGGACATATAGAGATTGTGGTGTTTTGGGAATTCCCAGATGTGTTTAGTTAAGGAAGGTTGGAGATAATTGGTGTTTTAGAGGAAAAGAGGGTGCTAAAAAGGATGATATGGGATCCTAGAGGTATATCGTTTGTGGTGGATCTCTGGTGGTTGTTAGATTATAATATATATCTTGTGGTAGATCATTGGTGGAAGATCTATAGTTTTAGATCATTTATGGTATGTCACTAGTAGTAGATAACTAGTAGTAGATCCCTATAGGTAGATTACTATTATTCCATCATTAGTGGTAGATATATCATGGAATAAAATTTAGGGTAGATCACAATTTTTAGATCAGTATAGGGAGATTAGTAGTAGTAGGTCACTGATAGTATATCACTGGAATTTGATCACTAGTTATATATCACTTGTGTTAGATCCCTGGTTTTTTATTACTAATGGTATATCACTTATAGTAGATCAGTGGATGTATATCATTTTCAATATATCTTATCAGTATATCCATTTTTTGTATAATATCAATTGTTCCCATTTGATTTTTTTTTTGAAAAATGGTTTTAGTTCATTATTAAATGTAATTTAATGACATTTTATTGAAGTATAATTATATACTACATTTCTAAAACACCGTAATACTTTTAATGGTTTCAAAACATGGATACAATGAGATCCTTATATATTAGTCAATTAATACCTTATTAAATTTTATTGATTTCATATTTAACCAATTTAATTTTGATATCATTTATTTTTTATTTTCGGTTTTGTTTATCATGATACGTTATGTTCTTATGAATTTTCTTCTAGAGTCGTGGAACTATGTGGTTAATGATTTCAATATGTGATTTCATCCGATGTGTACACTCCATATTTTTTGTGTGGTAAATCTATATGAATATTCATTATTATAGTTGTTCGATAATGTTATATATCATTAGTTAAAACATATAGGATGGGTTCATGATTCTATTATTTTTTTTAAAATAGTATATTTGAGATTATTGATGGTAGAAAATTAGTTTCATTGAATCAAATAGAAAGGCTAATGTTTATCAATATTTTACAACATTTTTGTATTTTTACATTTAGTATATTCATGATTGTTGTATCAATAATTTTTTTTGTCATTGGTAGCCCATATTTTACTGTTTTATTATATGTTGTGAATCCCATGTTCTATTATCCTTTTTAAACCCCTTGAATAAATTTTTAACCACTTATACTCATAAAATAAATTGGTTACACTAGGATATATAAAATTTGTGAGAATATCCCTTAAATTAATGAAATAAATGAAATTTAACTACCTTTTTAAATCATTAAAATTTTATATTATGATGTGAATAAGATTTGTGGCATGTTAAGAAGTGTGATGCGTGGTTATAGAAAATGTGAATGATGTGTTCTGTAACAAGGAAATGGGAAAATTATGAAGGAATTTGGAAGCAATGTGGAACATGTGATGAGGAGATGATTGTTACTATAGTGGTCATTCTCTGGGAATTTGAGAGGTAATATGATGTTTTTTATAATTCTATGATGTCATGTGTAATGATATTTTACTGGGTAGTGATGTAAATAAATAAAAGATAATGTTTAAAATAAAATGTGATATTATAGAGATGGTTACTGAATGGTAAATATTAGGATTTATGGTTAAATGGTTTGATGGAAAATTTTAATTAATGGAAAAGAAAAATGGAAGGAATTTTTTGTGTTGTGAAATGGTTTGGTTAAGGATATTATTGGAATTTTGATTCGTTTAGATTGAATATAAATTAAGGGATGTTTTTCTTTGGGTGGTGTTATGCATTTTGTGGTAACATAAAACTGGGGAAATGTTGTGAGATAATTTGTATCTTTTTTTAATCCCATATGATTGTCTTCTGTGGTGATATTATTTATTCTATCTATTTTTTTTCTGATTTTATATTTTTACCTAGCCCATATTTTTCAGCTAGTGAAGACAATAAAATTTTCTGGGGATTTTATTCACAATATCCAAATGGCATCTTTGGATGGATGGATACCCATAGTTCCATGCTCCCTCTTGAAGGAGATGATGAAATAAATGTTATGTGAAGTCCATAATTAAAAATATCCATTCTCTAAGTGTGATTATATGACAATGGTATCTTTTTCCAAGGTGAGATGTGCTGGAACATGTTATTTTGGATGAGATAATTTGTTTTTTATGATGGGGGAAGTACATTATAGGAGGAGGACATGAGATTTGTGTACTATATGTTATCAATACCCGCCTAATATTGTAATGTAATGTGATTTGATGGTCCATGTGTATTGAAAAGTTAATTTATGTGATGTATATATACACATGGTCTTCTAGGAATTATTTGATAAACCGAATAGGTGGGATCACAATGAATTAAATCATTAGGGTATGAGATAATAAAATCTGGAAATTTTTTTTTGGTGTAACCTTTAGATATTTTATTTATATTAAGAAATTTTAGAGGGATTTAGTTATTTTTTGAGTTTTCATGGGTGAGTATTAAATGGATAGTTAGCTTATTTAAGTACTATTGGATGTGTAGTTTACTACTAGATGTATTCATATACACTTTTCATATGTGGGCATGGGACATTGGTTTTCAAAGTAACTATAAATGTATACTCACCTTATGTATATAATACATATTTTTAGGTTTCCAATTTTATTCCATGAACCATGATAGAAATTATTATTTCAGACCATTGGATAATATTATGTCGATTCCTTAACATTGTTTTGGTTATTTACTTTGGTGTATATTATATGTATCCATATTATTTATAAATGCATCATGGGATAGAATATAGATCTATTTTATAGTATTTCATGGAGATTATTCTTATTTATTCATCTTATCATCTGACCCCATATCATTATAGAGGGTAATTCCTGTCATTTGATGTTATTTTTTTACCCTAGGTGCAAGTCGCAAACTATAAGCATACTATAGGAAGGACATAGGGGTGATTATATATATATATACCTTCATTGATGTATATTTTGTGGGATAGGTTTGTGTCATTTTTTCCCATGTTAAAGTAGTTAATCTAGTTTTATTCCCTAGACAATTAGTGTATTTATACAATGAGGTCAAGCTAAAGAGGGTACACTAGTAAATCGAACATTATTACGATATTATGTGATGATATTGAAATTACCGTTCCACTAGGTTATGATTATATATTATTTTTATTTTACAATATTTATATGTCATATTCTTTTTTTATGAAACTGATGACCTTGTTTATTATCGAATGTTTCTACACTCATATTCGATGGTATATTTTTTTCATTTGAGTTTATATGTTAGCATATTATGCCTCATAGAATACACATATTATTCCATGTCCCATTTATTAGAAAATATATCTCATGTGAATTTTTTTTCTTAAACCAATTTCCAAAACGACACACCTCCTGGGTTGGAAATGATGAATGGTAGATAATGACACTCGAGTCTCGCCTCTAGTATGCGCTAGGTTGGAAACAAGAAACAAGGGTGCACAAATCTCACAATTTGATATGAATAAGAATTTATTAAAACATTATTGGAAGATATGATGGATCATACACAATGAAAAACTAATACAAAATGTAAATTAATGAAAAACAATAACAAATTATTGTTTTAAAAATAGATCATTTACAATAAAAAAGTATCAAAAAAATTACAAAAGAATAGATAATCAGCAACATGATTTTTTTGAATATCCTATCTAGTATGGTCCAGAATGGTCCCAAAATCCTCTTGAAAACATGACTGAAGTTTATATTTGTAGGGTGTCTATTCAAATATACTCAGTAGAAAATAAGTATCATATTCACATGTGATAGAGGCATACTAATTCACTAGTATGAAAACAGTAGAACCAATCAATACATAAGTAGGTATATTATCCATCACAACCTCACCAAGGAACGTTAATCAAATAATGAAAGTCATGAAATATAATATGAAACACCTTTGTGATAGGATACACTACTCCAATTTCCCACAGATTAGCCATTATCACACCCTATGAAAAAAAATATTTGTTATCCCACATCTTCTAAAAATTCAACATCACAACCCACCCACACACACCTGGACCTCAAAAGCACATCCCCCCCCCCCCCCCGCATACACCTAGGCCAAAAACCACATAATGTACCACCCACAGACACCTTGTCCACAAACCACCTCACATCCCACCCAGAGACACATTTTAGAAATACCACATCACATCCTACCCAACGAAAAATGGGTCACAACACATATCATCCAAAGGACACCAGGGATAGAGAAACACTTCTCATGTTGGGGACATCTAGGAAAGAACAAGTAACCCATACACACATGCCTCTAAAACCAAAACATGCCTAAGGAATTTGTGGCTATCACCACCTGTTAGAAAGAGTAGGGTAGAGCGCAGGGCTATCCAAACATCCACCCACTAGGATGTTTGGGAAAGACAATTCCCGACATTATTATGGGGGTTTTTGGGTCATAGTTCACGTCCAGGGTGGTTTTTATATATAAATCACAAGGGAAATTTAAATATATATATATATATGATACCAAACAATCATCTAACCTGTCAGTTTTCTATCAAACTACCAAATCAAAATGCTACAATCATTTCTAATACATCTATTAGAATAACACCATACATCAACATGTAACCCTATTAATATTCTCAAAAAAATTAATTAACAATTTAATTTACGCTATACCATCTAACCCACGAAATTCCAAGATTAATTGAAGAATTATTTATTTTCACATTAAATTAGTTATTCCATCACTATCAGGGAACTACCTAGAACATCCCATAAAAAAATTGTAGAATCCATTTATTGAGAAACTTTAGGAGAATTACCTATACCAACCATCACCATCCTTCTTCATGTCCATCCCTCATATTCCATATATGCATAACCATATCCTGATACATTTCATCCCACATCAAATTTTGTATCCAAATTGCAGAACACATCTCATACATCCTATAAACAAACAAATCCCTCAACATGGGGGGATATCCCCCCCCCAATCCATATTCCATCACAGAACCATGCCCAAAATTGTACCACCACATAAACCAAAATAAACCCACACACACATCACATTACCACATATACCATGTCAAAAAAATTAAATATTTTATAAGAAAACCTAATTTATTTAACAAAGTTAATACAAGGGTTATAAAATAAATAATGTTATCCTAGGGAAGATATTCATTAGTTGAAATTATGTGATTAATAAATTTCAGATAAACATGTCCAAAATTATATAAATACCATGAATTCGAAAATTTGTTTAGTGTAAAAACAGAGCCACCAATGGACACCATTTTTAGTGGGGAATCATTCCTAAACAATAGTAATATTAAAACACAATATAAAATTTGGATAAGCACGATAAAATCCCCCATATAACAATCAATTTAAATGAACTGATTAGTTGTTATCAATTAGACAGAAACAACAATATTTCATAGTGAAACCAAATTAAAACCCCATCCACATGATGCACAACATAGAGAAACAAAGGAAATACTACCTTGATGGAGTTTCAAAGTTCATCTCATGAGAATGGATCATGTAACGGACCTCTAATAACCAATACCTGATTATATGAATCAATATGAGGATTTCACGGCATCACCTCACCAAAAAAACTAATAGATACCCTATTTTGAACATTTTAAAGAAAATTCCATTGCACGAAGAGATGATATGGAAAAAAATGAGATCGTGTCGAGTGAAATGGCTAAAATGTAATGGTAAGAATGCACCATTGATCAATATTGCTATAAAATGACAAAACATAAATATTAAAGGATCAAATAGTTAGGAATAGGGCTTGAGGAACCTCTTGGGCCACCTTGGGTTAATCTAAAATGAATTGAGGAAGATATCAATGATGAAGGAATGAAATTTCAGATGAAAATATATTTTAATGAAGAACTGTATCATGGTATTAAATGGTGTGTAATTCCATTTCACATCATGTAGTACTCAGGGTTTAGTTTCCACTGAAAAATGTGTCTCCTTAACATTTATTTTATTTTTAAAACCCCAAAATATTAAAAACTGCGAAACTCCTGAGATATGATGTGAATCAGAATTTGACATCATGTAATCCAATACCAAAAAGTGTAGTCCAACTCCTTTCAACCTTCAGTTACCATAGGTCCCAAACATCCTACGGGCCTCCTCCAAACCTATCCAAAAACAAAAAATCCCACAAATTAACGGACCAAGAGGATACTGATAGATACCTTATATACATATGAACTGATTCTCATCCTCAATCATCCCAAACCATGACCAAAAGAAAAGGGGTCTGAACAACCACAACATGAGATACCACTGAATAGACACCCTACACGTAAACACTACTAAAAACCAAACACATCAATGTTCAATGATAAACTTCAAAGTGTTGTTCAAAATCTGGATTGAGAACCTCTAACTCCAATAACACCGCCTATGTTATCGAAAACACTAGTATCACTATATCAACCAAAAAATAAAAAAATCACAAATGAAACCACATGATAACACAAACCATTCCATTTCAAAAAAATTAATCATGGAATTATATCTTCCATGTTATGATATAATCAACTATCAGTAGCACTGACTCACCCCCATGGGTTTAATCACCTCACTGTTAATTCCTCTAAATTATAGATTAGGCCCCCTTTTTATATGTTAATAAATTACTAAAATAAAACCATATACACAATGGAAATGAAATCATGTAATCTTATATAAAAAACATCCATAAATTACATTATAAAGAATAGAAAAAAATTGAAACATAAAACAACTATGGGTAGGGGCAACACATCTTCATTTATCTCTCCTATGTACTCTCCTCTTGGACACCATTCCTCCATATGACAAAATCCAAATGAGAGGTCATTCCTTACAACACTTTATATAAGTCATTATGGATATCCCATGGAGGATCTTCAAATATCATGTAATCCTCTATTTCCAACTCTCCCTAGTCAGGGATAGGGAATCATCATAAAGATACTGAAGTCGCTGAGATACATGTAATACGTTAAGAATTCTATCTAAATGAAGTTGTATTTGTATCTTGTGTTAAACCATTCGAAATCACCCAAAAAAATCAAAGGATCCAAAAAATATGAGAGAAATCTTAATCCCTATACCAATCCTCCACTATCCAAGTCACTGGGAGATATTCAAGAACATGTGGTCTCCAAAGCCAATCTTCATGGTGCTCCTTTTGTGATTAGAATAAGACATCTAAATGTGTTATATTAATTTATTTCTCTCAAAAACAAGGGAAATCTTTTCAGCCATGTTATATACCTTTTCAAGACCAATAATAGATATCTCCCCGACCATCATCCCTAAAAATGTATAAGGACACAATATTCAATAAAAATACGCAAACAGATCCATGCCAAAGGAATAGTGTTAGATGTTATTATAAGAAAACTATACCAAAGGCTATTGTTATACATACGATCTAACAATTTCCAAAAAACATTCCCTTGATATATCCACTAGCATATGGATATTCCGCTTTATCTACCCATTTGTTTGAGGGTGGAATGTAGTTTTAAGGAATAACTGTATGGAAAAAGCATGCTATAGTCCCCTCTAGACTCAGGTGGTATACAAAATGACCTGATCTGAAACAGTGGTCCTTGTAAATCCATTAGTCTATACGTCCTAATCTACATACATAATTTCAAATGAATTTACAATTCCTCACTCCTTGATCCCTAAGAAGTGGGTTGATTTCATAAATTGATCCAGTTTCACCTAGATAACATCGTAACCACCATGCGATTTGGGTAACCCTAAAGTTCAATACATTAATATTTCATCTAATATTTACTTGAAAACATCCATGGGAAGAAATAAACCACAAGGAAAATAGTAATCAGCCTTCACCTACTGGAAAACCAGTCACATCTCCACAAACCATGCCACTAGACATTTTATATATGTACAACCAAACTATATCATTAATCCAGAGTATATTAAAGAATATTATGGGTAATAATTTTTGGTTGATTTATAAAACTCGCGATGAAATACCATAGACAATACCACAAGAGAAAACCACTTTTAATAAAAAAACATCGGTTTCTGACCATTCTCCGACCATCCCGCAAATGAATCATAATGTTCAACACAATCTAGAAACACCTCTGCCTCTGAGTCCCCCTCTAAGACTCATGCACCTGTTGCATCAATTAATACTACAAAATCACTAGTATAAAATATCATATAAAACCATACACACATTTATTTTATTTCAAGGATTCCAACACCTATACTTCCCTCCAAATGTATGTATACTCCCGAACATACTCCTTCTACAACTAACATCTCAATTAATTGGATCTTAATTTCCCCTTTAGTATAGTGTAGGAGTTATAAATATCGTATTATTAATGAAAATTCAACCACCTCAACTATTGTAAATTCAAATCACTCTAGTAGAATATATTCCTCAATATATTGTGATCATTGAAGACCACAAATTGCTCCACAATGAGATAATGTCGTGAGAAAATAATCACGAACACTACATCTACTAACTCTAGATCATGGGTGGAACTTATAAATTCATGGGGGTGAAAATAACTATAACTATAAGAGATAACTTCACATTGGTGCATCAACATTCATCCCAACCCCATGCGAGAAACACCACAAAACACATTGAATATCATCCCTTATTCTCAAAATTGAAGCACTAGTTATCTAAGCGACATCCCCATCATGTAACCGAACATTTATTGATACTAATAACTCCAAAATGAAGCTTGTTATCGTATTTGTTCTATTAAATAAATAAAAAGTAATTATCACTTTCAAATAGGGTTGTAACTTAGGAGAAATGGGTTAAAAATCATGAATAATACACTGTGATACCATGGAAACTACAAACCCATGCCCAATTATATGGTTCTACACAATGAAAAAACACATCACCATTATATTATTCTAACTCAACACAGTTTTGAGACAACACATGCCTGATGAAATTCACCTATCATGTCTAAAACATACACTTGGACATCATTCTATATAGATAGTGGCGTCGAAGAACATTCCATATTTTATTGCGATTATTTTCATGAAACACATCTGAATTAATGAATATTAATATATTGTCGATAAATATGATGATGAAATGAACTAGGAAATCATTTAACATGGTATCAATAATCTGCAAGATCACAACTGGTGCATTCATTACTCCGAATTACATGACAACAAACTCAATGTGCCAATACCTACACCAAACGGTAGTCTTTGGGATTTCACACTCAAATGGTGACATCTACACTAAAAAATTATCAGGGAAAACCAACATTAACATATAAATATGTCAAAAAGATCATCTATTCTTGATAGAGGTTAATGGTTCTTGTACATTACCAAATTTATCCATTAGTAGTGTATATACAACCTCAGACCACTATCACACTTATTTGAAAACAATACTATAGCACCCAAAAACAACACACCATGATAGAAAAATATCTTATTCATCATTTCATCTATTTTAATCCTCAAATCCCAAAATTATGAATGTTTTAACAGATATGAATCCATAGAAATCAAAGAAATGTTGGGTTGTAAGTCTATTTGGAAATAAATTTCATGTCGAGGGGGTAGAGTCACAAACTCCATGGGGAATGAATCCAAAAAATCCCCTACTAACCTTAATACATCCACTATATTATATTCCAAAGATTACACTACAATCTAATCCAACAACGATAGAATAAGATCCACACGTTGACTACCACCTTATAAACCCTGCTCATCAATGAAAGCCACATTGCGTCCATCTACATCTAAATAAATGAATCGTCTCTAGAAACATTCAATAAAATAACTCAATGATAAAAAAATGTTTCTTATAATGATTACATCTTATGGTCGCATATTTTGTAATAACAGATCCCCATAGGACTGATGCAGTCCCATAATTAGCCTACACCTCTGGTACCCATCAAACAGGCTTGTCCAGCCTTCGACTATTGGTCTCTACACTAGTGGAATGAGAAGCCTTTATATGTCTAGTTCTATATAATGGGATATAGTGGGTTCATAAAAAAGTGTGAATCTCTTGAATAAATAATAAATGGAACAATAAATTATACTAATCATGCTGATAGATCATCTGATTATCTCTAGGCATGCTGGAACTGCTGCTTCTGGTGTGTGAAACTGACCATGCCCTGCTCCACTTCCTCACTGATGACGAAAACATCCCCTGCCACACTCGTTCCATGGAACCTATTCATGAGAAGAATCCTTAGGCCAGCCAACACCTTCTCCATCTTCCCTCAACATATACAAATAATGATATCCATAATTCTAAACATGTCTCACCAGAAATTGTTGGTGAGTTTGATAGTTAGACATCCCAACTTTTCTAACTATGATGGGGAATATAGTAGGCACTATTTAAGAAGATGTCCATGAACCCATCAGATAAAACATGTTATCCTCAAAAATACAAGAATGTCATAGTGGTCATTCTAACTAGAATTCCTATAAGTGATCTTCTGAGTTCTTATCCCCACTAGTCGAAACCTCCAAGGTCCTGACAATTGAGACCTTCCAATAAAAACTCAATCTGTCAAAGAACTAGGCTAGTTACCATTTCATAGTAGTCCTCCTCATATTTTCATCTTCTCAATCATCCAACCTACTTTTGATCCTCTAGATTCATTGGAAACGTAAAAGGAGTAACAAAATATATTATAGAGGACTGGAGTAACTCCTCGAGACTACTCTCACAAGTATCCTCATCTAGAAAAATTTCTCGGGAAAAGAGTAGAGGATCCTTGAACATGATCCCAATCTCCCAATCCATCATACTCCTCCACTGAAAGGATATTATCTCATAACTCTTCTTATTCTTCAGGTTTGAATAATGGAACTCTGCTTGGGACTCCCTTAAGGATTCATCCCATAAGACGTCTTCCCCATTCCACTCAACCAGCTACGACATCCTCCAATAACTCATAGCACCCAACATATGACTACCTTCTAATGGAACCATATACATTGTTGGTGCCTGGATGAGATGGAATTAAATCCCTAGTTCCACTAGACAACCCTCTTCTTATATGTTAGAAAAATTTCCTTCAAACATTCCCAAATCTTGACACTGGAATGCACTCAATGGTATATTCCACTGATCATTTTCCTTATCTGGATCAACCCTAGGACGATCAACCAGATCATACTTCTAAACATCCACTTCTTTAACCACACTTGGGAAATATCCACTAGCCATATATAATTGTAAATCAACTATTTCCTAAGCACGAGTAGTATGTTATTTTATAAAAAAAATTAATTAATTTTATCCATTTTTACTATTCCAAATAATCTTGATTAAAATAATAACATAATTCATTATTTTTCTTATACCTTTCCTAGGAGTCTACCCTAATAGTAGTTCTGTATAACATCACTATTCAATAGGCTCAGAGTCTGTGCACTATATATTGGTGGACAATAAAATCATGTGACCTTTCTAGTCTTACTGGACTATGTCACACACAATGGTCAACTAGAACTGTTTCCATAACATCCCATTCAATCCTCACTATTCCTAAATACAAACTCCATCATTTCAATAAACCATCACCTATGGTACCACCATGATACGACCCCCATTCCAAAATGATGCCGCTCTGAGGATAACAGTAAATAAAAGGAAATAATAACCAATTACTCATTCCCCATGTAGTCGCCTAGTTGGTGACTAGAACTAAGGGGGAACGATTCTCACAATATGTGATGAATAACCATTTTTTATATATAATATCTTCTTATATGAAGGATCATCCACCAAGAATCTCCATGCCACAATAAAAAAGATACCATAGACCATCAGACTAACATGTTTATAAAATATAACAGCTATATTACAAAATTATTAAATGTTAAATTCCAAAAGAATTCAAGAACCGTCCCTTGAGGCCCGTTCCATTTCCACCAAAAGCCTACATCCAATACACCAGGGGTTAGATACTAGCACCAAGTAGTAATATTCAAAAAGTCGGATTCATTTTCCCACGTACTTGTATGCACATAGTTGTCACCACGAAAAATATGAAATTGAAAACAATAAGTAATCATGGGTCAAAACCACTAATAAATCTCACTCAATGTACAGTATAAAACTGAATAAAATAGGGTCTGAAATACAGTCCCAACTTAAAAGGAATGATAATGCTCCTAGATGTCATCCACCAAAGGCCCTACCTAAATTGATGGTATTGATATAGATTTAATTCTCGCTAAAGTTATCCTTGCCTTTTGGGTCTTCCTCCAAACAACAATTTGCCCTAGCCCACCGAGGACTTGATCAAATATTTCGGCCATCTGCACAAGATGAGAAATGAGAATGAAAATCTTGTGTATAGATGTGTAAAACAATACTCTGTAGGAACCATAAAACAAAAACGAATTACAAAATATAAACCACATATAATCCCATAAGTTACACCATAATTAAGATAAATATAAAATATACAAATTAGAATACCAAAGTGTTACAAGAGGTGTATCCTCTAAGACGTAATGTTAAGAGAGTCAATATAGTCAGCTCAAGCCATGTATAGGTCTGTGGTTTGTAAAAAAAATCATCATCATAATATTATGTACCCACATATTGTAACATGTATAGTGTTGGTAACACATAGAGTCAAGGAATGGCATAGAGTGTTAGTAAAAAACTAAATATAGGGAACACACCAAGATTAGATAAAACAAGGAGTGTTGGTAACACACCAAGTGTATGAAACACATGGATTGTTGTAAAATACTAGAGGACCAAAACCATAGTGGGACAGGGTAGAACAAACTCAGTCTCGGAAAGATAAAATGTCTTGATAAGAAAAATAGACTATGTAAGACACATAGTATATGAAATTACATATATTCTAGGTTGTAACTAGTCACTGGATTCTAACTCTAGCAAGCTCGTACTGGGAGCAACTCCTACTCGAGCCAATATGCCACACACCAAATTACATAGAATCTCACATAGAGTTTCCCAAAAAGAAAACTGCGTCCCATGTGTCTCAATTAAGAAAATGGATTTTCAAACAGACACATAGTTTTTCAGTTATGGGATTTTTGTGAAAAGAGGTCAGTTGGGTCCGAGATTGATGAGACCCAATCAGACCAACCTTACAAAACCTATTATGTCATGTCCGACCTATCCCAACAGGTCCAGCTTATTCTTCCTTATCTGAATGGTCCTTCTTGGCTCAGTTGGGACTACTTGGGCCTAGCACTATACTTGCATACTTTTTCATCCCGGCCCACTGTAGCTCGCGGGTTGTTCTACCCGGATGCAGTGGTTTTCAAGTCTTATCCACAACCACACAGGGGGGGGGCACCATATTTGATGAGGCAGTCCACCATGTGACCAACCCATGGTCATTTCAGTAGGATCCCATCATTATATTCTAGATGAATAGTGCAGAGGCTCGCATTATATCCCCCCATCAACTAACATGTAGCATCCATTCTCTGGGTTCCAATATCTAGGGGGTATGCTGATGCCGCCAGCTCCCTCTTCTATAGGCCACCGCTAATGATTTGGTTCTATGTTATATGAACTGAAAGGTGCGACATGATACTCAGGTCATAAAATAATCTAATATGGAATTCAAAACATGTTGTCTATAGTTTGGGGGTCCAGCTACATTCAAAACATCAAAAAATTTTAATGGCACAATCATGGTGGTCCATAAATAAAGAACGTTGGAACGGGGAAAAGTTTAATAATATGAACAACCCTTAGAAATAATCATTTCCTTATTCATTGGACATGGCCCAATCTGGTTAGTATAATTACAAAAAAAACTATATAAGAATAATCACAATGATATATTCCCTATAATTCCACAATTTTAATCATCCTACATGAATGATCGAACCGCATATCAACCTGTTTTTTGGTTCCTCCATTTTTATTATTAATATAATGAAAATGGAGGGTGTTTTCTTGGAAAATAAACCCCCTAACTAGAAGGTTTAATCAATCTTTGAATGAAAATAGAGTTTCACTACCATCGGAATTTGATCTTTGATCCTCATATCATGATACATGATCCGTCAGTAATAGTCAGCATTTTTCATTTTCCAATGGGAGGAAATCACCAAGATCTCCTATAAAAATCCCATGAAAAGACCAATAATCCTATTCATGAATCCCTACCAATGTATAATGATGAATTTCAGCATTACTATTTTTCTCAGAAACAACATCATCATGAAGTTTCATTTATTAAAATAAATATATACTTTGTCACTGCATTGTAACATTTCCTCATCGACCAAAATTTTTAAAATAAAATGAAAATAAATATTTTGAGTTTATTTTTATTCTTATTTAATTTTTTTTAAATGTTTCTCTATATATGACCCGAACTTGTTAATTTTTGTTCATACCTTTGAAAACCCCAATAATTTGAACACAACAATGCTCTCAGATTTAAAATTATGGATATCGTTTATAAGTTACCTTAACCGATCACGCGTTCTATTTTAAATAATCATAAAAAATTGTTCTAACAATTATCCCAGGGACCCTCGGTCCAGAAAGCATGTGTCTTCTCACCTTCTTGTTTCAAAATAATCCCATATAATCATTCAATAAAAAATTATATATGGAATTTATTCGACATTAAAACTCCCCACGATAGGACATTGCATCCTTGAAATCAAAACCATGGTCTAATTAAACAAAAGGGGATACTGATAATTGATATGTTCCTCCGACACCCACATTCTCTCCTGTAGATTACCATGATGCCACCGAACATGAACTGGAGTAATTGACTGTCCATAAAGTGTCTTCTTCTCTATATCCTTGATATCCAATGGGTAATCTATGAATTTATTCAGGTTTTCAATCTCAATATCCTCGTATTAAATGATGTAGGATGTTTTATCCACATGTCCTCTTAAATGTGTTACATGGAAGATGTTTTGTACCCGATCTAATGGTAGAGGCAATTCCATGTAGTATTTCACCACAGTGACACAACTCAGTATTTGGAATGGTATAATGAACATCATAGATAGCAAGATTCCATGATCAAAGCTCTATATCCCACATCGAGTATAGGCCCAAAAAAAAACATGTGCTCTTTTTCCATGAACTCCAAAGGTGTTTTTCACCTATCAAAATAAGGCTTTTGTCGGCTCTTTGAAGTCTTCATACACTCTTGAATTACTTGAATCTTTTCTGTAGTTTTATGAACCAACATTGTGTCCATGATTGATGACTCTCCTTGGTTAGTACAACAATTTGGTGATATGCAGGGTCCCTACTAACAGGCCTCTAATAGTTTCGTATCGATGGTGGAGTGGTAGATGTTGTTGTACGCAAATTTCACCAGGGTTTGGTGATCCCCTCAATAATGGACAAAGATGAGGATTAAAAAATTTAGCATGTCCTCTCCAACCTGAATTGTCTTCTCCGTTTAGACATCTGGCTATAGGTAGAAATCGGTTCACATGAACATTTGAGTCCCAAACACCTCCTGTTATCCCTTCCACAAATTGGATATAAATAGTTCATCACTATCCGAGACTATAATCGATGATAATCCATGGATTATAATTATATATTGTATGTAGAGGTTTCCCATGATCACTACGAGACTCTACTCTCGAAATGTTTTGATGTGGGCATACATGGTGAGTCGATCAATGATCACCTAGGTGATATCATTCCCCCCAGACGAACAAGGTCTACTTGTCACGACATCCTTCTATATTCCTTCCCACTTCCATTCTGTCACCTAAGGGGTAGTTCCAAATTCGCAGGAACCTGGTTCTTAACTATTACATTAAGGAAACTAATGCTTCTCAAAATGAGCTATTCCACAATTTTCTTTATTCTCGACCACTAGAACTAATGACGGTGTTCCAGGTACAACTTTTCCAAAATAGGGTGTACCGATAAAGCGGGTGTATGGAGCCCCCTCAAAACCTCCTCCCAAAACACCACCAGTACAACTATGTGACCTCTAAGGAGAACAATGTTCTCCCCACCTTTTGAATATCCATATGGAGAATGACCTGTAGACTTATGAGAATGTAAACCTTCACAGTTGGTATATCTGAGTTGTTCTTCCCTAACTCTCTCTAAGAGTCGAGGGGTGACAACCACAAACTATAGATAATATTCTCAATATCTATATTCAATGGATACATATAATTAGGCTAACTATCCCACACCATGTTCAGTATCCGTGAACTATATTTCATGCCAAGATCATCCCCCATAATGTTCCCCTTCCTCAATGTATAGAAAATATCAAATTAATTGTATAGGAGGAAGTTCAACCATAGTTATTGTATCATGATTAGATATTTATAATAGATGATACACATGAGACTCTTTTGGTCAGATTAGACGATAAACCATTCTCCCATAAGGTAGTGTCACTGTATCTTCAATGCAAAGACTAATAATGAAAACTCATGTTCATGGGTCACATTGTTTTTCTCGTGTGGTCATAGATATAGAGAACCATAGGAAATCACATCCTTCTCATGCATCAGGACACCACCTTGTCTAGTTCTTGATGAATTACCAAACACCACATAATCAACACCCTCTTCCAGAAACCTCATAATAGGCATGCTTGTCAAGATATTCCTCATCTTATGAAAATTACGCAAGCACCATTTTGTCCACATGAAGGATTTACCATAATTTTTCAATGTAGTAATGGGTTCTTCTAATCTGGAGAATTTGGGAAAATTCCATGATAGTACAAAACTAATCGAAGGAAACTCACAACCTCAATAACTCTCATGGGTGGATCCCATGCATGTACCGACTCAATCATTATTGGATCCACTAGAACTCCATCCTCTGAGATGTCATGTCAAATAAAGTGTAAATAATAAATCTAGAATTGGAAATTAGAAAGATTTATAAAAATATGGTTCTCGAGGTGTTAGTGTAGGACCATCCCCAAGTTAATCACTTTCTACTCCTCAAACGTTGAAAATAATAGAATGGCATCAATAATGACCACTACAAACTGGTTCAACTACATCGGAAATATCTTATTCATGATTCCCATGAACACCATTGAGGTGTTCGTAATGCCAATCAACATTACAATGTACACGTACTAAATGTACTAACATATTAATGCCATATTCGGGATGTTCTCATCCCATACACGAAGCTAGTGATAACCTGATCTGAGAAATATCTTCGGGAAAAACCTAACTTCATACAGTTGATCGAAGAGATCATCAATCCACGGTAGATGATATATTTTCTTCATGATCACCTGGTTTAGGCATTGGAAGTCCACACATAACCTCAAAATCCTGTATTCCTTCATGTTAATCATAATAGGCGTTGACCATGGTGAATAAATGGGCATCACATATACCATTCTCTGCAAGTCCTCCAATTTTTCCCTCATTTATTTGAGCTCTATGGGAGATATCTGACAAAAAGGTGTAGATATTGGTGTTTTCCTAGTGTGCAGATCAATACAAAGGTCTACATCTCTATAATGATGTAATTGAAGGAAATCATCAGTGTTGAAATCCTCAGACTCTTCCACCACAACATGAAACTGAGGAATCGAATCATCCACTACACCAAAGGTCATCTCAGCCAATTCGATTGTAATCGGATACTCCCTCTTACATGCGTGTCCATTATGCAATTACGACATTTCCTTTTCTCAAATAATGGAAAACTGTGTCTCATATATATGGATACACTATACTATACACCAAAATTATTCAATTTGTGCATGGGGTGTGGATAACCAGTCCATACCAAGAATGAAATTATAATGCCTCGACACCGCTACTAAGAGATCCCAGCAGAAACTATCATCCCCATGAGAAATATCACACTAATTGAACCAATGTATGATAGTTGAATCCCCTCATGTATAGGTCTCTAAATGTAATTATAAACCCAATAGCTCCGCCGGAATCTCAGATCACTAAACATGGTCCATGTGACGAAATGAATGATTGGAACATGTGCCTATAATAATAGATATTTTGGTGGAGAAGACACATATCGTACCTCTAATAATCTTTGGAGCATCAGGAACATATGACTCAATCACTTGAAAATATTCCCTCCATCATGAAGTATCACTCGGAGTCCGTGGTAGACCAACATTGGGTGTTGGCGGTAGTAATTCAAACCTATTCCCACCAGAAACTGCTCAACCTTTTCACCCACCATGTTTTCCACTGTATATACCACCATGCTCAAACCTATTCCTCTTCTATGGTGGTCCATCGACCATTTCCTAGATGATCGAGTGACAGGATGTGAAATCTGTAGTCAGATTCCACCGCCCACAATACGAGTATCATTGTCTATCCTTCAGCTGACCTGTTATTCTCTGCGAGCCTCGCACTATTGATCACATATCTTGGGGTCATCCCCTGGAGTGATTCACCCACTAGGGTCTGTGCGTCATCTGTTTCCTTCCCAATAATGATGTCTTTACTACCTGTCTCCCGATGGTATATCAAAAAATTGGGGCCTACTTTTCCATAAATCTCTCCCCCAGTAGTGATCTCTCCAATACCCCATGATGTGTCGAAATGATAAGGTATATCATTGATGCACTAATATCCCACTATATCCACTTATCAAAGGTTTTTTCCTTAAAATATTGGTCCAATGGCTTGATGGTGGATTAAGAATAATGACATGTGAATCTCGATGAGTACCCTGCTACATATTTATATCCTTGAAATTGGTGAAGTAGATCTTGTATACACACAGAGCCTAATGTCTTTGGAATGAAGACCTTCATATGTTAGTGCTCAATCTATGTCTAAGATAGCATCCCATCCTCATACATTTGACAACCATGCTCCACCATCTCCCCACAGAGCCATTATTAACACTCACTTAATAGACTACCATCTAGTTGGAGGGTTTATCAATAAGTATAAGACATGATTAAATGCCTCCAATCAATCCCCAACTATCTAAGGATCTTTGTCACCTCAAAATTGGGGAGGACACTACCTCTGGAACTCATTAAATGCACTAAACTTGTGGGAATCCTATTTCAGTAGCACATGTGAAAACTGCTTCTCTATTGGTGGTTGTAACACTAGTGCAGCACCTAGAAGATCTTCTCTGGAAATGGTCCCTACACCAACGCATCATCACTCAATAGGTAATATTCTTAGTCCCATAGTGGAATCCTAGATGGATATCTATGTGGAGGCATCCTCAAACAAATAATGATAAAACATGCTCCATATTGTATACCTAGTGGGTTTACTCTGACTCAAGAAGGACTTGAGAAAAAAATTGATTCCAAAATGATGGTAGTGGCCAATATATTCTTTTACAAAGTCGAAATGAATAATTAAGGCTCCTAGTGTTTTGATAAGATGGACACAACACCAAAACTGGACTCCCTAGCCAGAAATACGAACACAAAACACTGAACAATATTTCCCCCAAAACCAAATCATTGACTATTAACTGCCCTCCGATACCAATCTATCAAGACCCATCCCCCATGGACCATGATGTGACACACAATCCCACCTAACATAGGCCAAGAGATAACGAATAGTACCGAGTAGGTATATCATACATGTGGGAGTAATTTTACCAAGTAAATGTATGCACACACCCATCACCATTAAAATGATGAAACTAAAATTATAATGATAATATTTATAAAAACCCCTATTAAACCCACTCAGAATATGGTAAATAACTGAATGACAAAGGGTCCAGAATACAATCCAAACTGCAAAGGAAAACACAACCTTCTGGATTTCATCCACCAAAGGCCCTACCTCATTGATAGAAATATATATGGATTTAGTTTTCCAATGAAGTTCACCTTATCTATGGGGTCTACCTCTAATCACCAACTAGCCCCAGCCCACCGATGACTTTTTCAATGTAGTCGGTTGTCTGCATGGGAGACGACACGGGCGGGGTGAAGCCCTATGTAGAGGTGAGTAAAAAAATACTCAGTAGGGACCCCAAACTAAAAAGTAATTACACAATTTAAACAATAAGGAATCAAATTAAGAATACCATAATGAAGATCACTATTAAATATACCAAGTAGATTATCGAAGAGGCACCCCATGTTTAGCCTCTATGAGGTATAGTCAAGAGTGTCTATGGTGTATGCGCACACTATGTATATTATTATAGTACATAAACAGTATTTTATTAAGTATTCATAGAGCCCTATAGTAGTAACACATGGAGTATTGGTAACACAAGGAGTGTTGGTTATGCAAAGAGATCCAGTATTATATGGATTGTAGATAACATAAGGAGTTTAGATAACACATGGAGTATTGGTAACACATAGAGTATATGAAATACCCAGAGTGTCATCAACGACTAGAGGACGTGCACAATGGTGGGAATGCAGAGTACCAACTCTTTCTGGGTAAGAATAAATTCTTAGATTAGACACATAGTCTATTTATATCACATTGTCTAGGTAATCACATATCTTCTAGGTCACAACCAACCGCATGATTTTGTCCATATCTTGCTTGTATTGGGAGCTCATCCTCCTTTATCGAATAGTCCATATTCTATCATTAATGAAAACATTACTTGAGTATCACAAAGGGAAGGAATCATCAGAAGGGTTCAAATAAATCAACCAGATTGTAAAATCGTCACACTAATTGAGAGTAATGGGCATCATTTATGAAAAGTGGTAGGTTGGGTTTGTGTCGGGTCTGACCTGGCCGAACTGTCCCGACCCAACATAACCAAAATCCGGCCAACCCAACCTGCTAGGCCATACCCACTAGGTCTGGGTCACACCATCATAGAGTTTCCTAGTGTTAGCTTTATTGCCTAGCCAGGCGCACTGGAGTGGTATGGTTCGTCTACCTGGATGTGTAGGCTTCTCTGTACTATCCCCATCAACACGGTGTGGCCACCGTGAGACCACCCCACGACCATGGCCCAGTTAGACTACATACCCTCATCCAAGTGTCACATAATCATCCTACGTTCTCTAATGCCCTCAAACAACTCCCTACCAGAAGCCCATATCAACCATCTACAAGCAGCCCCTATATGGAACCCTACTACAGTTGTCCCGTGGGTACTACCCACCAGGTGGCCGCATTTCTAGACTCAACTACCAGTGCTGCTACTAGCTCCCTCTTTTGTAGACCTCCACCGTTGTTATGTTGGTCTGTTCTTTGAACTGAAAGGTACCTCATGATCATCGGGTCGTAAATTCATCTTCTATGGGATTCAAAACATCATGTCGTCACTCTGGGGGTTCTTCTATGTTTTAAACCACCCAAAAAATTAATATAACGACCTCATGGGCCCACTGACGAAGAATATTTCAAGGTGGGAAAACTAGATTCAAATGAGCACCCCATAGAAGATTCATTGGCCTTCTTCATTGGTCTTGGTATGTTCGTGTATGTAGAATCACAAAATAATAAGAGAAGAATAATATTGATGTTCTATTAATTTTAATTTCAATGTTTTAAGCATACTTCAAGAAGAATACATCCTTTGTTCAACCGGTTCAGGGGGTTTTTCACATTCATCATTAAACTTATGAATAGTGAATTAATTGACTAAGACAATAAACCCTATACCAGGATGTTTGGATATGTTGTTGTAGAATAATAGAGTTACACCATCATTTTCAATTGAACCTCGATCATTAGTTTATGAACAGTGATTTGTCTATGTTCATCAACATTTGTTATTTTTAAAATGGGAGGAAATAACCAAAATCTCCACTTTTGTTTATAAAGAAAGATCAACAAGTGTAATATTGAATCCCTTGCTAAGGTTAAAGTCATGTTTTAGAATTATTATTTCTCTTTAAAATAGCATCACTGCACTGTTTATTTTATGAAAGGAAATAATATCATTTTCTCTACTTTGAAGCATTCCTGTGTCGTCATGAAATTTTAAAAGATAAAAAGATAAACTTTTTATGTTCATTTTTTCCCTCATAAACGTTTGAAAAGAGATTTTCTCCAGTTAAAACATTGCAGTCGAAGTGGGTTTATGCCTATGAAAAACCTAACACCCAGAACACAATGGTTCCTCTTATTTTTAATCAATACACTTATTTAAATGATTCTATAACCGAGCATGCACTCTATTTTTAAAAAACATAAAAAAAATATTTCTATCATTTATTCTGGGAATCCCAATGCCTTGGAATCACATTCCACCTTAGTTCCCAGAATCAAAATATTCTATTATAATTTTTTAATAAAATTACATGGAATTTATTATACCTTACAAAAGAAGATCTACACAATGATCTAGAAACTGATAATATTTGAGCTATTATGGTTCAATATCATCCAATGAATCCTCCAGGAAACCAAAAAATGATTGAAATATATTGGGTGAGAATATAAGTATACTCATTAGAAAAAAAGGTATCTTGTGCACATGTGAATGAGGAATACAGATTCCCTAGTTAGAAAAAAGAAGAAACAAACATCACCTATGATGGTATAATAATAATCCCAACCTCACTAACGAGTTCTCACCAAATTACAAAATTCAAAAAATATAAAATTATGTATATTCTGATCATGTACCCCACACCACATTACCACTTATTAGAGAATCTCACACCCTATTGAGAAACATCCTAGTGCTCCCACCTATTTCAAACAGAATACTTAACAACCTGCTTTCACACACCTGATCCTCACAACAACATCATTATGACAATCAAATAGTCCAGAAAACACATCACATCCTGCATTAACATTCTTGGGAAATAAGTCTCATCACATCCCACATGCATACACCTTTTCCATAAGCCACATCAGATCCTACCTATAGATAGCTCATCAATAGAAAATCTTATCCAAAATACAATAGGGAAAGAACAAAAAATCTCAATATTCAATACACCAGGGAAAGAACAACACATCTCATTCTGAATACACCTAGGAAAGCAGAACTCACATACAAACCTAGGCCCCTTAAACCGCAACCTTCCTAAGAAATCATGGGCTATCACTTCCTTGAAGAAGGATTCAAGAATAACAGGTGTCCTACCATCCTTCCATGAACTAGGATGGTTAGAAAATACACTATATCCCATGATGATGGGGTTGTTCAAAACATAGTGATCAACTCATAATTCTATAATATTTACAACACCCTCAATATGCACAACACCACAGATCAAGCCACAAAAAAAATTTATTCCCAACCTAATTAGTTGACCATTTACATTCCTTGAATCGAACCAGCCCACAAAAGGCCATAATTAATTAAACAATTATTTATTTACTCATTGATTTATTTATTAACTCACTATCTGAGTAACTACCATGCTCATTCCACCCAATAAATACATCAAAAGCCATTAATGTTGAAACTCTAAGAGAATTACCCATACCAACAATCAACATAGTTCTATAAGGTCATCCCTACTAATCCATCCATGCACCACAATGTCCAGAAACTTATAATTCTACAAGTTGGTTTGTATCACATTTTCATAACACTTGTAATCCATCCTACAATCAATGAATCACAAAACATGTGATTAATTTACACCACAGAAGACATCAATCATCACAAAACCATACCCAAAACAGTACGTCGACAAAAAATATAACAAAACCACACATACATCACATCACCACATGATCCAAGGATGATAAAAAATATCATATTTAATAAGAAATTTATTATTCAATTTCACTTGTTATTTCAGGGTTATCAATGAAATAGTGTTATCCTTAGACATCCATTCATTAGCTGAATACTGGTGATTAATAAATTTTATATATAGTCATACAACTGGTACCAAACTACATGCATTCTATAATTTTTTTAGTGAAAACCCAAATACACCATTAACAAAAAAAATTAGTGGGTTATCAAGACCAAACAATCATAATATGTCAACAGAATACCAATTCTATAAAATCAAGAAAAAAAACCCCCACATACCACTCAATTTAAATTAATCAAATCATTATATTTAGTTAGGATAAAAAACCCAAAATTCAAAGAGAAAAAGGAATAAAAACACATATGCATGATTCCCAAAAAGATGAATCAATGGAAATCACAACTCAACTGACTGTCAACCATATTCATTAGAGAAAATATCATGTAAACGACCTCTGATATCCTATCACATATGATCTGCATCCATCTAAGGATTCCACATCACCACCGTACCACCAACAACTGAAGGAAACACCATTCATATGAGGGTAAACAAATCTACATTGTATAATGAGAATATATAGATGATAACGAAATAAAACAGAGAGAAATGGCTAGAAAATGATGGGATGATGCACCTTATATCACTACGGATCACCATCAATAAACATAGAAGTAAAAAAGATAGATGATGGTGGAAGAATGCTCAAAGAACCCCTTAGGACACCTTGAGTTCATCTAAAACAAGAGGAATAATAGAGAACAACAAAATAAATGAAATTTCAGAAAAAATAAATTAATTTTAAAACAAAAATATATTGGAGAATTTCATGATGTGTTGTACCCTATCACATCATGTAGTACCTAGGGATCATGTTAGGTTGTAAAAAAAACCTAAAAAATTTGTTTAATTTTTCAATGCCCAAAATATGACATGTTGTGAAATCCTGATACAAACTTTAAAATAGAATTTCACACTATGTAATATTGTTACAAAACATGTATACCACCTTTAGTCAACCTTTAGTAACTGAACATCCAAGAGTTTTTCCAAGGATCTTCCAATTATTTCTAACAACCAAATGCGCGTAAAGTAATAGACCAAGAGGACACAAAAAATTACATGTTTTATATTTTTATGAAATTACCCTTGGTGTAATATATATATATATATTATTCTATATTAAAAATATATGAGCTCATCATATTCTTATGATTTCATTCCATATGTTAAGAATATTACTACAACATATTTTATCTATTGAATGTGATAAAATAATGTTCTTTTGTAGAAATGTTCATTATATATTTATATTTAGAACAAGTAATTTGAAAATAAATCATTAGATAAGGGGTTTGTGTGATTATTCTACATTTTAATGTTTAAATTATTTACATATTGGTATGATTTCATAGATTCATCACACATGGTATATATGGAATCTGTTTTTTTCAATAGAACTAGTTGTTTGGGTCTAGAGAACCTCGTAATAATCAGTATTCCATCAATTCTCCTAGAAACACATATGATTAAATTTAAATGGAAGGTGAAAAATTCTAAATTATAATAGATTATGATAAATTTACAAAAAATGATTAAGGTATAGATGGCCTGTAAAGAACGGAATGGAGAAAAGACATGGAGTATTGACTATGGTTACATATGTAATAGTTCAAATAATAACTATCTAATAAATGATATTATAATATATAATGGGGTATATGAATCACATATAACTAAATATGAAATGATTTGGAAATACCAAAAATTGTTAAAAATGATTTTTTAATGAAATTTTGTTATCTTCATCGATAGAATGAGATATATTCTCTTGAGATTTTCTTAGACATGTGAAAAAATTAATGATGAAATCTATTTTATAATTTATTTTTTAATTATAATTATGATTCATAATAAAATAATCACCCATTTATAACGAACATGAGATAATTGATCCCATATATCAAATTAATAATGCAGTTTTAGCATGATTTTGATACTTCTAAAAGTGATTCATTATATTAGACTAAGTAAATTAGTTTAAAATTAATTGGTTATGATTTCAAAATTTTAATCTATGAGAAATATAACAGTGGTGAATCATTAAATTTTCAACACACTACATTTTTGTGATAGTATAATTATGTAGACAATTTTCATAACAATATAAATATAAAAACATATAAATCTCATGAGTTGACACACTCAAATGTGTATAGTCTAATGAGATTGAAATCAACAATTGAAGGTAAAAAAATAATGATTTTTTTTTGTTATTACTAATATTACTTATATCTATTTCTGATGATTGATTGAAAATATTAAGTGATATTTATCTTTTTTTAATGATGTGTTAATCATTAATATTTGATGTATTTTCAATGGTTTTCACAGATAGTTTCTTAGAATAAAAAAGGATTATTTTGAGACATATAATGGGAATAATGATATAAGATGTGATATAGTTCCCCATACACACCCAAACAAAAATTGAGTAGATTAATATAATAAATGGATTTTAGTGGATGATGACTGGATAATGATTTTAGAGTATAGAAATTGAATATTATTTTGTAGATAAGACACAACTATACATGTCCATATATTGATTTGTTTCATACATCAGTAAAAATATATAAATATGACTTATTATATGTAGTTTGGAAAAAATATCAACATAATGTGGTTGAGTAAAATTTAAAACTGAAGTTATATCAAAGGTAATGGATTTAAATTTGGATATCTTGAAGAAAAATTTTATTATGGGAATTTCCTTAGATATACATCTTTTGGAAAAAATTAAAATGTTGCAAGAATAGTGTAATGATTATCTTAGAAACTTATGATGTTATTATTTTGTAAAATTGAAATAAATATTGAAATTCATTTAAATTTATGATGATATCTATGAATCTCAAGTATAATTTTTAGGATTGAAATGGACATACTCATACATAGTTTAAATTATTTAAAATATTCCATGCTGAATAAAAAATTTCCTGAAATTATTATGTCGTAGTGAAAGTTGGATTTATGTTAAAATAACGTATAGATCATTTGGGAATATAAAAACCGATTATAAATTTAAACAATGAAACACAATCATATAAAATTGTGAGAATTTAAAAGGATGAACTTTGGTTTTTGAAATATACACTACAATAGGGGATATGTATAATTGAGTAAATAAATTATTTTTTTAGTTATAATATCAAATTATTGTAATAAATATAAGTGAGGCATTTTCCATAGTCTAAAAATTGTTATGATCTAAATATTTATTGTGGAATATTATTAATTGAACAATAATGTGTTCTAAATAACCTTGATTTCAATTTTTTTAAATGGAAATGTTGGGGATAATGATTACATTTACCAAAATGGAGGTTTTATTGATGAAAATTATGGTTCTCATGTTTTTATATTAATATAAGAACACTAATGAATTCGTTGATCTACAAAATCATGGTTTTTTAAGCATATTAAAATACTAAGGTTATTGAAAATCATAATTACAGCTGTGAGTAAAAATATCTATGTTAGGTGGATGATTTAATGTGAACTATTGTAATTATATTTGTTTATGAGGATATTTTAAAAAAAAATGTTTATAACTATTTCTAGGAATTCTCTACCCATAAGGTATATCAGTTAACAATATAAATGATTATTGATATGAAATTTTATTTTTTTCCTATCATAGACATCCTATGTTATACCATTTAGTCATATTAATTAAAATGTGCATATGTTTTTTATGATGTTCTTACCAGAAGTTTTCATAGAGGTCCATATAAATATAGTAAAATGATAATGATATCGTAGGATAAATATGTAATGAGCATATATTAAAAGGATTTCTAAAATATTACTATGACATTTCTCTACATTTCTATATGTTATCTAAATATTATTATTGTTAATAATATTTTTTCTTAATTCCAAAGAAAAAATGAATCATATTATGCATGAGTGAAATATATCTTAAGCTATACTAAATGTAATCTTGATTATCTATTTTTGAGGAAAAAGATACCACATTACATCATTGTATATATTTCAAAGAATATTTAGAAGATGACATTAATGATTATTTCATCATCTGTGGTTTATTTAATTTTCCAATGGAGATAAATTTCATAGAATAGTGTTATGAAAAATACAATAATACTATGAAAAAAATGTTTATTGGGGAATAAATATTTTAAAATTAATGGTGTGGATAATATAAACACAACAATATATTTCTTCATAACAATATTGAAAAAAAAATTATTTTTATATGTGGTTTAAATGGTTATTAAATGATGATAAATTAATTTATATATTAAGAGACAATATATTATGGCTCTTAAATCATAATTATAAAATAAATCTAACATTATATGATGATTTAAAACTAATATGATGGGGGAGTAGATGAGACCATGGATATTAAGGAATATTAGATATTTAATTGATAAATAATGTGGGAGAATATAGTACATATGAAGTAACAAATAGTCACTATAACACTGATCATGACACCAGATGTTGGATAACACTCAAAAACATACTCTTATAATATGATGTGGTTTTTAGAAGGGTTTAATTTTATAATAATGCCTTAAAATATATTATTTTTGAAATCATTATTTTTTATTGCGGATTATTTCACACTTAATGTATTTAAAACATTCTAAAGGATGATTTTCAAGAAATTAAATAAATAAATTATGAGGATGAAAATTGAATCCCATGATACACTCAAGAATACATTTTTGAATTTATGTGACAAAATAATGTTTAGTAATAATGAAAAATATTTATTTTGTTGAATATTATTTCCCTAATTATAGCTCATTGATCATTGTGAGGCTTAAAATCTCTATTTTGGATCTTCTATACACATTTATATAATATGGTCAATCACATTAATGGGAAAAAATATGATTTTAGAAATTAATGGAAAATATCAAATTAAAAGCATTGAAGAATGAAGTTAATGTAGAAGTGGTTAATTTTATAGTATGGAAGAATATATTATTATTTAATTATTAGGAAACAAATTCCCGTTAAAATGTAATTTTTTGTTAAGTATGATGATTATTATATCACTTCCGATATGATAATGTCATTTTGGATATTAAAGATATTTCTGATAGAGAGAATGCGTTAGTGGAAAATTTATTGATAAGATTAATATCTAACTAGAAATTTGGGATATAGATGATGTTAGATTGAGAACACAATTGCTATTCATAATACATTATGTAGATTTTATCAATAAATTAATATTATAATATATCTTTTAAATGAAACAATGAAAAAAGAAAACTTATATGAATATGAGAATCAGAGTTAGTATTGTTATAGATTTAAGGAGATTAAAAATGTTTCAAATTTTCACCAATCAAGGAATCATTTACGGAGGGATTAAAATGTTTGATCATGTTTTTCATAGTGGTTTTCATATTTTTTTACCAATATACCAGAACCATATAAATTCTCTATTAATTTATAAATATAAAAATAATATTAGTCTGATGATGTTGGGATCACTTAAGTTTTACTCCATTATTTAGGAAGTTGAAAAAAAATATTGAGATAATCATGGAGAAAAAGATATTTACATAAATTATCTCACAAAAAAATTAATTATTTTCATTTATGATCTATGGTTTGAATTCCATGAAAAATTATAAATATTTGAAATTAATTTTTATTCTATTTGGAAACACATTCTCACACCCACCATCATATTTCTACTAACAAATAATTCATGGAAAAAATATTTGAATATTATAAAATGGTTTTGTTTAGAATCCAAGGTATATGTTTGACAATATATTCTTTATTGAGTTATCTTAAAAGTATAACTGAATTCAACAATTACATAGTCTAATTGTTTGGTATAATATGATATTATCTATGGGATGAGAGGATATTTTATAATATTTAATAACATGGCATAGATTATATTGGAAAAATTTAATATAGTGTTTATATAATCGATGTTAGGATATGATTTACATTTTTCATAATTAAAATAATATAATATAAAAATGAGAAATTGAAATATTTCTCATTTATCCCTAAAAAATAAAAGATAAAATATGTTATAAGTTTGAATATATTGCATGACATTTGGATAAACCTATTTGATATCATTGAGTGAAATAATAAAGATGAGTCTTGATTAAAGTCATGTCAGGATCTATTTTTTGTTATACGATTTGGATAACATTAGTTTTTGTATGATTACCTCATTTAGTTGAGTATGATTATGAGATTAATTCACAACTACAAATAAGATATTATTTATTTCAATGTATTAATTAAGATAATAATAATTCTTCCACATAATATAGATGGTAAATTTAATTATTATTATGGAAAAATACCCCAATGAGTCGACCAATTAAAATCATATAAATATATTAATATCTTATGATATGTGAATGTGGAAACATGAATATGAAAATAAAATCCATAATGGAGACTACATTGAAATATTTTAATTTGATGAATAATTTAAAAAATAAGTGGTCTCATGAGATGAAATTAAGTTTTTATGATGATGCTAATAATTGAAAACATTTTTTTTCTTGTTTATAAATAGGTATAAAATAATGAAATGGGAAAAAAGGTTTAGGTTTTTTTGTTTTTGAATGATTATTTATTTTCATATTATTTTCCTACTAGAGGTAGAATATAGAGAGTGTTCACTATAAACATTTTCACATTAGAGAAACAACTTGGAATGTGATTATAATATTTGAAAATTATCAAAGGGCAACTAAAAGGATAATTTATCATGTAAGAGAAATTTTATATCAAATTATGATGTTTCATAATCGGTTATAGAATGTGAATGTGATGAATACGAATTAATGAACGAATTGTTTCAATCCATTATAGCTAAAAAAATTTGTCTAATGATATATCTATTAGTTAAAATTACAGTAATAAAGAAGAGATAAGTAACAAAGAGAAGACCATATTTAATTTTTGGAATGATTTATTTTGTTAAAAAAATCGACAAGCGTATTGAAATAAAATAAATTACTCATGTATTGGATTGATTTATCATATAAAATGAATGATATTGAAAATATTATTTTTATTTACAAGATGAAAACTATGTTTTCATTGACTATGAGTGATATAAATGAAATAAAAAATAAAATATATTTATTCATTAGTTAAATATTGAAAATTTTGTTCCTATGAATGGTAATGTGATGGATACTTAGGATGTATTTTCTAAATTAAAATTTATTTTAATGAATTCAAAAAAGTTAAGGAAAACAGATTTAATAATGACGTTTATAATTTTTTTAAATCAATAATGAAATTAATTGATGATACCAATGAATTTGGTTTTTTTTATGAATTAATGACCTATTATTTTGTATAATTATTCATATAAACAAAACTATGTGAAATATTTAAATGAACTAAAATAATGATACAACTAAATGTTTTTTGTACCATAAAAACATTGTAAAAAATGTGGTGGAACTGAAAATTTTGAAAACAATTATGGTTCTGAATATGGAAAAATTATGATTCTAAGACTAAAATAAAATATATGATAAATAAAAATGGTTTTATGTATATAGATGTTTGAATAAATCATGAAATATTTAATTTAATGTAATATCATTATGAGTATTTTTATTATGATAATTTATATTATTCATTATTTTATTTTAATGGTGGAAGTTGGTAAAGTATACTCTATAGAAGGAAATCCTAGTTGTTTTGGATGTTTATCGCATCATAAATTTTAGATATTACAAGAATTATGCGTGATTCATGATTATGTTTTCTGAATATTTCATATGAATCATTTAAAATATAAAAAAATTACATTATACATTTGATTGATTTAAGACAAAAAATTTGAGTTCTTATCAACTATAACACATCATAAACAGATATTTATTGATCCAATAGTAATTATTTATATGGAAGGGAAAATTAAAAAATAGTATGAGGATAATTTTAAAAATGATATGATATTTTAGGGTTCTTAGAATAAAATTAAAATGTTAGAGGGTGAGATACAATAAAGTGGTTTCTTATATTTTACAACATAAAAATAATGGATTTTGTACTATGGTTAATTTTATTGAATGGAATGACATTCGGGATTGAAATGATAAAGGAAAATGAAAACTCTAAAAAATAACCAAATTTATAGTGGTTGAGTGGTTACATTCATAATGGATGGTTCAACCAATTTCAAATTATCCATGAACCCGAAAATTTATGAAATGATTTTTGATTCCAATAATATTATCTCTATTAATGGATTAAGGCTTTATTTATTTAGTGATAACCTGTATTAAGACAAAATAATATCGGAGATATTATATAAAAATTTATTTTTCATACAAAGGATGAATGATGTAAACATCATTATGAATTTATAACAATCATGTTGTAATTTATTACATATTTTCATTGAATAATTTATTTTTTGATTGATTATGAAGTAGCATAATATCTTCAATATCATGATCACGATCATATTAGATGAAACAAAAAAAATAAAATCTTAAAAAAATGGAAATGTGAGAAATATAAAAATATGAATCATGAGAGTCTTAATAATTTTGTTTTTTTCATCATGGAAATATGATGAATATGAATTATAAAAATGTGGTGATAAAAAATAGTTCCCTCATATGTTAATATATATATATATATATGTGTTTTTGGTTTAATGATGGGGAATCCATGAAATGATGATAAGTACCAAATTAATATGGTTGATTTTTTTAGATGAAAGACAAAAATATATTATATATTGATTAAACCAATGTTTCATAAGTTATTTTATCAGTTTTTGTTTTTTGGAGAAATTAAAATTAGATATATCATTAAAATATTCATTACCTATGATAGATTTGAATAAAACATGATTTATTCTGAGGCATATCTTGGGAGTAATGCATTGTTTATTAATGAAATACTACGTAAACACCATAAAAATAGAGTATCTAAAGGTAAGAAAATGTGTAAAACAATTGTTCATAATTTTTTTTATAAAATCATAAGGAAATGGTGACCAAAAATGCTCTGTATGGGAATCATGTAAATGAATATATCATATAATTATATTCTTATACATTACATGGAAGGAATATATTATATGAATAGAACTATAATCAATTTAAATTGAGAGCATGATATATCCATAATAACAAAAGAAAGAAAGAATATCAATATTATGGATCTCACACTTATTTTATAATAATATTGGATATAAAAAAGTTATCAAGGTCATATTTAGTGAAATTATAATAATATGAGGAGAGGTTTATATAAAAACACATGTTATTCACAATCATAATACCTATTCATTAATATAAGAGGTAAATATATATATTACCCACCTATCAATAGTTCATATTCAAGCTATTCATCATAATATTAATGAAGATGATTCATATCATTTCCTAAGGAAACATTAGCTGAATAAAAACATGATTTTCAATATAATGACAATTATTGATTGTAAATAAACAATCTACCTATATTTGATATCAAATAATCATTAGGAAGGTAAAATAGCTTCCATGTGTGAATAAAAAATATTATAAGATAATAACTCATCTAGATGAAGGAGGACTATTGTTTAAAAATACACATTCATATTATCAAAAAAAATTTATATGGGAATGATAACATAGAAAATTCTAATATGTTTCCATTATAAATAAAAACAATAACATGGTCCAAACACATCTATATAAATAATGTTTACCTATTCAAAATAAAAAACAAAATTGGAAAAAATTATTCATATAAAGGTATTCAAATAAATTAAAAATAGCCTAAAAACAATTGAACAATATCATAAAATAAACGATTAAGAATAGTTTTTTTAAATATTTTGTGTTCAATACAAAAGATAATAAATATATAAATAATATGTTAAATCATGAAACAAAATCCTCATTTGATTAAATCCATTTGAAAATCAAAATCAAAATCTATTTCAGAACCTAATGTAACTATTAGAAAATAAAAATAACATTAACAAAAAATATGAGGTTATATGTCTTATAAAAAAAGTTATATTCCTTAATTAGTTTAACAATATTTGAGAAACATTACTTTTAAAATAATTTTTCATTGATATGTAAATGAAAATTAATAATTCATATATTAGATATGTGAAAAGATGATGAGTAAACATATTAATGTGAATGGGATAATATTTTTTTAATTTGATTATACATATATTCAAAATTAACATTGTAAAAATAGTAACAAAAAAATATTTTTTATCAAAATATATTTTTAATATTTTATCAATATAATATATCATAAAATAAAACAATAGTGTTCTATGACATAAAAATTTAATAAATGACATTTTGATGATTCTATATATAACAAATAATGGAGACATGGGTTATTAATGTTAATTATGAATAACATACTTATTTAAGTATGGATTATTTCAAAAACAATGTTTTATATGATTTTAATGTATATTAATATTGAAAATAAAATACCATATTTCATAATAAAAAGTTTGAATGTTCCAAAATTTTATGTCAAATAGGATTATCATAACACAAAAAAGGAAATTTATGTTACTACAAAGCTTAGCAACTATGATAATAATTTAAAAATATAAATTTGAAAAAATGGAATGGATATGGATTATTATTTAAATTTAATAAATAATATAATACATAGATACCTCCATGATTGATTAATATATTATTCAAATGAAATCATTGTTTATATCATAATTATACCTTAATGAATTAATGATTGATAAAAATAACCCTCGATATTATGAATCATTTTAATCAAAAACCCTTCAAATATATTACTTCTAAATGAAATTATAATTTAAAGGAAATAATTTATTTCCTGATAATATATCTCAATTAGGTAGTGTATTGAAAAAATAAATTAGATTATGTCCTTACAAAAAAACATGTCTCAAAGATAAAAATTAGATACAAAAACCCTTGCCTTGTATTCATGATTACTCAATTGTTCTGCAAAATCCTTTATAATTTGACAAAACTATATTAATAACATAACTCAAAACCATTATATAAATAAACAACCATTATAAATAATTATTTTTTAGAAATATATTTTAAAAATAAATTATCTTGCTATATTTTGTTTTCTTTTTCGTTTTCTAGACCATTCAGTTGAATTTTTCATATAATCTTAACTAATAAATGATTTATTACTTATTAGTAGTATAAATTTCATCATAACAAAATCATTAAAGATATAATAATATTTTATTTAATTAATCCATTATTCCAAATTTAATTAGATGAAATACATTAAGATGTTTTCTAAAAGTTACAAAAATGTTTATGTAATTTAGGCATGATTAAAAATTACATGTTGGAATATTAATAAATATTTAAAATAATAGTTAAAAATTACATATTAATTAAGACTTCCTAAATTCCCATTTATTTAATGATATTATGATTATATGTAAATCATTATTCATTCATGATATACATATTATGGAATTTTTAACGATGTGGGTGAAAACGACCATAAAAATAACATTTTATAATGATTTTCTAAGTAAGGGAATAACAATAGATAATGATTTCATTAAATAAGAAAAAAATGAACATGAAATAATTAACCTGTAAAATTGTTAAAACAATTATTTAATATCAACCAATATGTCTGTTAATGAACTATGTAAATCTTCATTCATAGTTGGGTAATTACTTCATACAAGAGATCAACAATCTTATTTCATAATCACTAGATGAAAGGATGGAATATAATAGAATGTAATATTAAATGAAATGAGACATAGAAAACATATCTATTGAGAAAATCTACTATTGAAACTAAAATTTAGAGTATGTGATAAAAAAACAAACCACATCTCACCAAGGATGTGATAGTTCACAAATATTGACGATCAATGATTTTCTTCGTCATGGTTGATAGAATGGAGTGAATAATTGTTCTTTAACCAAAATAATATTGATTAAGTATACTATTTATAATATATTCATTATATTCATGGTGTAATAGAAAGATAAATTATTAATAATTAACAATTAACAATTAAAATAATTTCATACTCATTTTGAGGACATGGATTTTCGCTACAAATTATCCATTTATGTAATGGCCTTAGGCTATCTTATCATGAACATAGTATTTTGGATTCTTGGGACGATTCATGTAATGTACATTTCATTGAGTATCAAGGTTAATTTTGAAAATATTGTTAGACTTGAATTGGAGGATTTGGTTCCATTTTATATGTTAATAGAAGGTATACGGAAGAAGAACCCCTTACATTTTTAATAATTTGAGGTTACTGTTAAATGGTTAATGAATCTAGAATTGAAAAATAGTTTACAGGAAAGTGAATGATGTTCATCACTCAAAAAAACATTTATTTAGGAGAAAAATTCATTATTTCAATTATTTCTCTTCAAACTTTTATAAATTTTACCATAATGCACTGTAACAACCCTTGTGTAGGAAGAATAATTTGATTTCATCTTTTTTATTATAGTTCAATTAAATAGTTAAATTAATTTTCACTATTTTAGTTTGGAGATAGTTTAATTAGACTCATTAACTATAATGATATATTTAAAAAAATAATTTTAATTATATAATTTTAATTTGAAAATAGTAATTTGAATTTTGTAGTAAAAAATAAAAAAATTCAAAGGATGAATATTTTAAATGTTTCTATGATGATTTATTTTTTAGTGCATTGTAAAAAATAATGATTTAATAAAATAATTTATCAAAAATATGTAATGATATATAAATTTTCCATTATTTTTTAAGATAGAATCATTTTATATAGATATTATTTATTTATATTTCATCAAATGAAATAATTTTCAATCATCGTTTTATCATATTTTAGAATTTGTTAATTTTTTTTGTTTTAAAAATAATTTTTTTTAAAACTGTTTTAATATACGTAAGGTTTATCATCTTTTATTAAATAAATCAATCCCTAGAAGTAAATTTTTTAATTACATTTTTACATTATATTGAATAAATATTATTTTATTTCCATAATATTATGTTTATTAGCCATATAATAAATATAAAATCATCTTTTTCATGAAAAGAACACTTCTTTAAAACCCTTATTTTCTTCACATATGCGATTTTTGTTTTAAATATAGTTTTTTAAATTTATATAATTGAAATTTTTTTAATTGATTATTATTTAAAATAAATGGATATTTTTTTAGTAATTCACTTTTCATTGTTAGGTCTAAAAAAGATATAAAGGTAAAAACGATTTACCATAGTATAGGTAAATAATGAATTATGTTAATATAAATATATAAAAGCTTAAAATATATCAAATATAAAACATTAAATGTGTGATTGATGTGTTTATAGAACTTAAACAACCATTATAACATTAATTATCTACCATATGCAAATAAAATTAATTCCTCACAAAGGTGGTTGGCCTTAAATATAGAATAATCATTATTTACAAACATAGAACTACCTCTCCTAAAGTAAAATTCCACTCCTCCAAATCCCATTTTTGCTCACATACCTTGAGGATCACCAAATATATACCAAAAACATTACTTAGCACTCTCCCCATTTAATGGTATTTTATCTTCAAAAAAATATCAATTCCATGTTATTCATGGGATCATTCATAGAGGTGATATTTAATAGCTATCTTCTTCAAACCCCATCTCTTAATTTAATTTTGTATTATACATTATCCTCACATAATTCACCATCAATAAAATTAAAAAACCCATATCATTTATATACTGTAATGTTTCAGCAATAAAATTATAAATTTATCTATTCATCTTCACATGTCCTCTTATTCGAATAAATGAAATCATTATCCCAATTATCTCGGCTAACTGTCACCATGGATAATGATTATGAGCCTTCCATTAACACCTTCATGGATTTTCATAAAACTGATATTATGGTTAAATAATATATTTTTAATTATTATATCAATTATTTTCAATTCTAAAAAAAATTTATTGACATAATATTAAATTACAAAAATAGTTAATTATTGTCAAAAAAACACAAAAACATAAATAAAATATTTATAAATAACATTTAGTTATATGAAATATACTCATGAGGGAAAACTGTTATATGGGACTAATAAGGATTTTGGAATTGAATTAAAAAAAATTAAATTCTAATTCTAATATAATATTTCCATTTAACATGAAAATACATAAATATACACAAATGCAACATCCTTGAAAGTACTAAATAAATGCTCAAGAAATAGTGAAATTAATTATATATTATTAGTGAATGGGTTATAAGAAGGTATAAATAGATTATAAAATGTTTTATAAATAACAATATTGAACTATAATAAATTAATTATAGTATTTAATGTATAATTTATTAGGGTTTGACTTGATCTAAGGAATTCAAAGCTATCGTAAGGAATTAATAACCTAATTGCCATTTTGGGGGTTAATTTTCTACTTCTTGATTACTAATTGCTAATATTTTATTTGAAATTAATTTTTTATATAGTATATTTTATGTTATATTCTATATATACTTATATCATATAGACATAATTTATTCATTTTATTAATGATTAAATAAAATTTATTATATTTGTAAGGATTTTCCATTAAAATAACTATAGTTAATGTTTTTATTTTAAAATGAAAAAACGATGGTTTTTTACATATATAGAATCAATTTAATTTTATACCATTATTTCGACATAATAAATTCATTCTCTGTTCACAATTTATATTTTTACTTTCCGATAAATTTTTTCCATTGTAGTTGTAAAATTTTTCAAACTGAATGATTTCCTAATGTAATGTTTATTTAATTCAGAATGAATTTTATGATTCATTAATTCATAATATATTTATATGTTATGGTAATTTTTAATTTATTATGATGATGATCGGTTCTATTATAAACAAATTATGGGTCTTTCAAATATAAATAATTGACGGGTGGTGTCCTTATTAACCAATGACAGTTGGTTCTATGATAAACCATGGATGAAAGGTTATATTATAACATCCAACGCATTGGGTACTCCATAGATTGAGGTTATCCATATTGTTTACACTATTTTATGGGTGATATGGGAAATTATATCCTATGATACCTACAAATAACTTATAATTTCTATATGATTATTCATAAAAATCACATTATTTTTAAATGTTAAGATAATAATTTTGTTGAAATGATGAAATTTTTTTGGTGTATAAAGTAATTTTTTAAGAAAATTTTCTTTTGATTATTCCATTGACTAATTGTTTATGTTTTCTTATTTTACATACTAGTAGTTTTTTCTCACTCAAAATATTATTATTTTTTATTTTTTTAAGGGAGAATAAAGACATGGAAGAGAGAAAGGTGGAAATTTTGTTGACTGTCCAGGATAACAAACCACATTTGAATTTAAAAATATTTTTTGATATAAAAAATGTATACTGGCTGTATGTGTTAACATGTAATGTATTGGATTATTCGGTAAGAGTTATTCCTAATTCACTAAAACTATAAAAAAATATTATAATGAATGTAATAATGTGAATTATAGTTTAAAATCAATGTAATAATTAATGAATAATGAAAATTCCTTATAGTTTATATCATATAGATGTTTATATAACCTTAGTGTATTCAAGACTATTTATACAATAACCATAATGTTATTTTTAAAAAATCATAAACTAGAAATGATTTATAATTTTATGATTATAATTATTATCCACCTAAGATATGTTTTTTCAGAATGGTATTACATAGAGGAAATGAAGAAACTATGGTGGGAAGGTATCAAGATGAAAATAACCTTCCAAACCAGAATCTGGGGATTGTTGAAATCAGAATAGAATAGTTTTTCAAAGTGATGTTTTTGTTGACACATGCTATAAATGGATTTTTTATTCACACATGAGAGTATCGGAATCAACCATAGAGGAATATCTATGTTTTGGACCATTTTTCGAGGATCATCATCTCTCATTCAGTGGATCCTCATATCTAATGGTAGTTGAATGACGGATCATTGATTTTGAAATTATATTTTCTATCATGTGATGTTCAGAAAACCAAAAGGTAAACATAGTTTATTTATCATATTTATATTGAAGCTTATAAAAATTGGTCATTAGTTATGAATAGAAGAGAACAATATGATCTTTATTTATGGAATCTAATAATTTTAGGAGTATTTTAATTAGGAAATTTTTTTCGAAGACTTATAAAATCAAAATAGTTAATAATTCATTGAACTAATCTAGATTGATGAGGATTTTGTAGTTACCTATTAATCAACATTTATAATAATTGCTATGTATGTAATAGATGTTTTGGAGACATTTATAATAAAATTAATATATTTTCGTATGGTTTAACCATAATTCACCGAATATCATTATTATGAAATGTGATGACAATATTGGGAAAAAAAATTAAGGTGATATCAAATATCAATGTTTTTTCTGATATATATATATATATATATATGCATCAAGATTAAAAGAATTTGAATTGGTCTGTGTATCATGCATTGGGGAATAAATGTTAAAATTAATATATAGCAAATAAAACAAAATTATATTCTTGTTAATAGGATGGCTGCATTAACACTCTAGAATATCTCCAAAAAACAATGAAATTAATTCTATGCGGAATGAGTGATAACATATGTTGTCATTCAATGGAAAATTAGAAAAACTAAATTGTAATAATGATTGTAAAATCATATTATTGAAATTAGTTGGGAAATTATGATAATGTGAATCCAATAATAGTCACTCAATCGAGGATGAACATGATCATAAACAACAAGCTATTGGAAAATAATTTTCTACTACTAAGGTTGTTGTGGGGCCACCAAATGAAATGGTTACTAGTATTTAACTTATGTGTTCAAATTATTCCAAAACCTTATTTGTTTATAGATCATTACATTTGTTCAATTCTAATTTTTTTTGATAATACTATGAATATAACATAATGATGGTATGATAGTTATTTTTTAGAAAAACTAATGTGTATATATCAATGTACTTAATATCTATAGGAATCTTCCAATTATTATCGATGAAATATTCATTCTGGTAATTCTTTTTTTACTAGACAATGTTGAGTTTCATATTATTTTGGTTTTTTTTTGGATTTTTTTATCATGATAAGATAGATTATAGAGGTGAGAAATTCGTGTTCTATGATTTCATACCATAAATATACTTCTTTTTAGTAAATAAATATATTATAAACGAAAGTTAATGGTACTTAACACCTGTCATTGAAAAAATAGATCTGGTCTAATTATTGATGTTTCAGTAGTGAATTAATGAAAGGATTTTTTACATTAAGAATTAACATGTGTTATTTATGATCGGGAGGTTGAGTTTAATATTATATTAGTCTGTGGTGATGATTCAATTTTTAAAACCCCTAATCAAATATGAGAAGTTGGTCATTTATAACCTGAAATGATATTGATTGATATTCTGGATAATGATTTTGTTTCACCTAGAACATTAAATAGTTGTGAAACTGTTTTTTAATAATAATTAAGAAAACATGAGTCATTTATTGATTATAAAACATTTAATAACATCATTATTAGGAAAAAGTTCTATTTTCCTTAAATTTACTATTTTTTTATTTTCTTTATGAATCAGAGTACTATTTGAAGAACGATCTCAATTGTTCGTATGATCAGTTAAAGGTGAGGGATGAAGTTATACCAAAAACTAATTTTGGATATATATTACAACTATGTGATCATATTTATTACCTTTTTTATTCCAATGAATTAATTGTATTATTGGATTTAATGAATATATTTTTCCAGGATTTTTTTGATATTCTCATCGATGATTTTATTAATTATTTTCTTTTATGTTCACAAAATACCGAGGTACATAAAATATAAAAAATGAATTAATTAAAACACTAAATTAAATGAAACTATATATAAAATTTATGATTTTATATTTTTGGTTACAATATATTTCATTCTTTTAGAAAATTGTTCCTAAAAATGTGATTATGGTTGACCCTACTAAAACAAAATTATTTGATGATTGAAATGTACCAATAAATTTTCATTTTTATTCAATGATATATTATTTTGTAGGGTTATTAGAAATTGTTTTTTTGGAAACCATGCTTATTTTTATAGACCACTAATTATATTAACTCATTTAGGTGTGGGATTCATATGGTGAAAAGATTTTCTTTTCCAGAAATGTAAAGGAAGATTTTTCAGTGATCTATTATTGAATTATACCATAAGAAATGGGTTATTTCACTACAATTATTATTCATTAATGGGACTTTGTTTTTTTTTTAATTTAGAATTACTAGGAAATTAATTGTGATTCATGTCAATTAAAACATCATTAAAAAATTTATCCTACACAAGATTTGAAATTAGCATCAGTAGTTTTATCATTAAAATGTTTAGATGCAACATTTATATGAATCAATTTGATAAATATATAATGATAATAATATATTAAATTAAATATTTATGATTAATTATTTAGACATGAGGAATAAAATATGGATGGAACTAAAAAATGATTGAGATTTTATAATCAATTACTGTAGAGTCCCAAAGCCTGACGTACATGGACATTACATTACTTTTGCGGAATATTTAGTACATAACAATAACACACACACAAGGATCGTAATAGTTTAGTGTCTTTGGAAACTCGGAATATAATCTTCTAATCCTGGTGAAAGATCTTCAGCATCTCCCATAATGAACATCCTTTTTTTATACCTAAAACCTTTCCGTATATCCTGGGGAAAAGAAAACATGAAAGGGTGAGCTCAAATGCACAGTAAGGGTATACAAAAGAAATATCAATCACATCATAAAAATAAGCACATAACTTTTGGAAATCTTAACCTGTAAAAGAGGTCATAATTTCATAACCTGGAATAACTCATGGCAGTGAAATGTAATCACAATAATCATAACTTAAAACATTAAACTTTGTGGCATACACACATAATCATAGAGAATAATTTCTTGTTAGTCAAGACTCATTGCTAAGACTATCTTAGTGGAAAAAGTCACTTTTTGAACCGAGTCACCCTCCTTTCAGTCCTGTTTCATTGAACCGGTATAACCTACAATTCCAGCCATGTCTATCTAATGAGATATAAAATCTTTACCCAATGCATTGGAGGGAGATATAGGTCCACCCATCTCATAATGAAACCATTCTTATGTGTGCCACAAAATCATAAATCATACATCGTAGCATAACCCATGTAATAAAAATGGGATTCTTAAACAACATGACATCATAAAACAATTCATATAAGATAAAGGAATTCATAAAAATAATTCCATCAAAACATAACCAAATCAATGTAATAATAGGGATAGAAATAGAACCCTATGTTATCTTAGATGGAAAATAATTTTGATAAAACACTTGAAATGAATTCTAGAGGAAAATATCACTTCTTCTTCAAAATCAATTTATTTTCACAAAACATCATGCAATTTTAAAAGAAAGAAATTTTATTGAAAATATTCATGAAATATTTTGGATGAAGCTTCATGAAAATAAGGCTTTATAAAACCGTAAAAATCTGTTCTTGTCGTATAAGTTAAAAAAACATTCTTTGTATTTTTGTCGGAAAAGTCAAAAAGTACCACATACGAAAAACGACAAAATATTCCTTTCATATATTTTACTCAAAACTCGAAGAAGGGTAAAATTGGATTTAAAAAATTTTATGTGGATAGAAATAATATTACATATTGAGGAAACATGGACGTGGATGATAAAATACCCCCCAATAAATTTCAAAGTTTAAACAATCTCAGATAAAAATTGAGATTGCGAGCTTTTCCCTTACCATATGTCTGATATGCTTTGTACGTATCCGAACCTCCTGTATAATGATTTAAATAATGTCATTAACTTATTACAGAATCATATTCATTGTTATGATATCATATATGGTTAACTTATGTATTTATATTACCCGTTCTTTTGTAAATTCCATGTTAAAGAAGCGTTTTGGGTAAAATCGTTTCATTTATCGTAGGTGTTTGTACTTGTTGTTCTTGACATTATTATTACATATATCATGACTTACATACTTACAGAATATAAAAAATTATTTATATATCATATATATTCAGTATATATATATATAATAGATAGATAAATGAAATGAAACACACCGTTCATGGAGATGGTAGTCCGTACGTACGCATGAATGCTGTTTTCCTTTCCGTATTATCTTGAATGGAAGTAAGTAGATGAAATACATATATACATAAATCCAGTATCTTTATAATGTCATATATTTAATTATTATTTCTTATATATACTTTATAATCATTCTTAAATTGTTAACATGGAGAATGAATCTCATCGCATCGTGGAGACGATAGTCCGTACGTACGCACGATTGATGATATCATTCTCATGTTCATGAACTTGTGTTGAAGTGTATGTATTATATTTAAGTATCGATATCACTTTATAATAATCATATATAGTTATTATTTACACCATTGTACCCATCCAAGTAAGGTGGTGGTGGAAAATAGATTTCACCACGGCGTGGAGACGGTATTCTGTACGTACGCATGCGCGGTGATTTCATTTTCCGTAGGATGGATAGATGGTGAAATAGGATTGTTTCATAATTATAATAACATATCATTATATGAGTGATGCTGATGTTATTAATTAATAATGAAACAACCTAAGAAGAAGAAGGGGAAGAAGAAATAAAGGTGAAAGAATCGGTAACGGAAATTACCTCTTCTTTGAAGCGCCTCTTTGAGACCTCCTATTAGGACACTAAAAATGGTATTTGAGGAAGACCAGAACCTCTAGGATGTTTCTAGGAAAGTGGAGAAGAGAATTTGGCAGGGTTTGGCCGAGATTGAAGGCTCAAAGTTGTGTGAGGAAGAGAGGGAGGAGGTTCCCTTTTATAAGGGAGGAGAGGGGCACCTTTGGAATAACTAAAAATATTATTTTATTATAAAGTCAAGTTCGGTTTTAAATAGTTCCAAATTGATTTATTTCTAGGATAAGGTGGGGATGGGTCTAAATCCTCTCATACAATAGGATTTAGACATGTTTAGGTTATTATTTTACCCTTATCAATTAGATTTAACTCTATGCTAAATAATTTAACTTTTACCGTGTTATTTTGTTTTCTTACACTATATGGTTAATAAACTTACTATATCAATAAAAAAGAACCCCAAGTTGTTTATTATTAATATATATAATCTTATCTAAGTAATATGGCTGAACCTTATATTTTTAATAATAAAATAACAATTAATAATATAATATTTTTTTTAAAAACTATTTTATGTCAATTTTGACACTATTCGGTATATGATTTTTATGAAATTCATAACAGAATGATAAGTTCGAACCAAGTTACTTAAATCAACAATAACATGTCCTATGAACCTATAAAATTATTTTAAGTCATAAAAAGTCTCAAATTACATTTATTTGGGCATTTATAACATCAATTATGTCAATATTTCATTAATAAGACAATTACTGCATCATCTATGTGTCATAATAAATGATAATTATTTAATCCATAAAAATTATAAATAAATTACTAGGATGTATATAATTGTATTAGATTTATGGAGACTAATTATGTTCTAAGTTTCATGAAGTTTATCACTAGATTAAAATTATTATACTTATAATATTTAAGAAAGTTACATGTTGTCACATTCTTTGGTTTTAATAATAATTAAATTATTATCATTGACAAAATTTAATTAAATGAATATAATCCGACCATTAGGTGATATGGGTCGACTTTTAGTCATCCAATAGGATTTTTACATTTTTTAGGGTAATTTTAAAATATTATATTTACCCTTAATTACCCGATTTACCTTTAACTAAGGTAAATAAAATTTACCGTAGTTACTATTCAAAATTCCAAAAAATAAAAAGTATCCTATTAACATAATTTGGACCCAATGATTCCAAATATGGAATCCATTTTTTAAAATTCAATACACAGAAGTTGCAGAAATTAAATTAAAATTATTCCCGTTGTCGAATAAAAAGTGTTTTTGTTTAAGACATTGCAAAAGATTGAATTGATTTAACCTACGAATTCAAGGTAAAATCAATGCTAATGACATACATTATATTTAATGGTAAAAATATATTCTATTTTTACTTTAAAACAATTCAATATTATAATGTAACCACATAAGATATTACGATGAAAAAAGTTGTTTTTAATTAAAATATAGCGTGTTTTTACTATTCATTAAAATGTGAAAGTTACCAGAATAATATGAAAAATTTATCCAAAGTAAATTTTTATTTCATGATTACAAAGAATAATTTTATTTTGTCAAATTGAACTTATAAACATGTCAAAAACTATATTTTAATTGAGGGGGCCATCAAATGGCGGCAAAACTGCATTTTTTGAAAAATACATATTTTACCCGAAAAGTTTATTTTGTTCTTATACCATGTTCTAGAAATGTGTAAGATGAATAATAATGTTATAAAATTCAAAATTTAGTTAATACTATTCATAACGGCTAGTTCCTGACAATATTATAATAATATAACATTGTTTATTAATACCCGGTATTGCATACAACACACGCTATCGAGGAAGGTCGTGATTGCGTGTAATGCAAGCCAAGTCGGGGTTGCGTGTTGTGAAAGAATCCTTCTTTGATTCGTATAATAGAATCCAACCAAATTTCATTTATACATTGAATATATATATATATACTCAATGTTGTGTAGAATAACTATTATCAAAATTGTGTGTAACACGATCCAAGAATAGTGTTGTGTATACTGCAAGCTAATACGGTGTTGCTTATAGCGCAAGGTAGTCTTGGTGTAGAATACAACACAAGACATTAATGAAATTAAAAGAATATTTTTCATAAAATCTATGGGTGTTACATTCTACCCCCCTTAAAATGAATTTCTCCCTCGAAATTCATCGGGGTTATAAATGGTTTACTACTTGAATGTTTCTTTAATAGAAACCAACATCGTAAAAAGGAATACCAAAACCAATCTTTAAAAACAAACTTATGAAACGTAACGGTTACCCAAATAAACTAATCACTGGGTTCCCACATAGGTGAAAATATGGATATGGAAGAAAAATCTAACCATCATGTTCTGATGGAGAGTGGTAGAGAACATGGCTATGAAAAAGCCAACAATCACAAATCCATAAATTTGTGACGATCTAAGGTACCATCTGATTAATTAGATATAAGAGCACTAGGACAACATTTTTGGTTTTCAAGATCGTTTCCATAAAGTTGAAGAATTTGAATTAGAATAAATACTTACTTTATTTTGGTACAATCTCACTGTTGTTCGTGCCTTGAACAATTTCTACTTCATCTCTTAAATATATTATGTTGAATTTGTTATTCGTGAAGTGTTAGCAGATCATGTGATAGAATGAAGGGTCATTCCATCTGTGTCAAACAAAAGGTATGAAAAAGTTATTAAATATACATAAGTCATACTATAGTGAGATTAATCATATATGGTTCCTAAAATGGACTTATACTTCATATATCATACCGATTAATATAATAAAACTATTTTCTACTAAACAGGGACTTCCTGTAGGCCAGTGGTAGGCGATAAAGGCCAGTCACACTTCGGTTGTGGGTTCGATTCCCACAGCCTTGTCCGACACGATGGGCTCTCGCCCATCCTGCAGGTTGTCCTTTTTCTAAATATATATTACTATAACATCTCATCAACAATATCAAAAAAGATTTATCCTTAAACAATACAAACTTATGTCCAACAAAATCCATTCCAATATTCAGGCTTATCTAAAATACTTCGGTCCAAGCTCATAGTATAAAGAAAATGATCACGTGAATGCCATCATTTATCCATCATATATCATAAGATATATCTTGTTGGTCAAATTACAAACATGTGAATACCTTAATCGTGTATTCTCTTGAAGAATGAATATCCATTTAACCTTAATGAAAACATGAATTTAGTTAAAAGTTAACACTTTCCACATACCAAAATCCTCAAAATTCTATATACTCAAACCATGATATTACTTAGTCCTTATATCAATCATGAGCTCATTAATACTGTTAAACATTTCATTTTCTCGTTTTCCCTTCATTATGCGCATATCATCTTATTTCCAAAAATATCTTAATCACTTTGAATATCACATTAGACTAATACATAAATATTCCAATACTCCATGATACAACATTATTTTTGAATCCCATTACATAAACACTTAATCATTCCACCACATCGTTGTCATATTCAACATCGCCAATAGTGATCGCATGTGACATCCCTTTTTCCACTTCCTTAAGTGGTTGCTCATGCCGATCATCACTAACCCTTGGATTAGGGAATTTATTAGCATAATGCCCCATTTCCTTGCACTGTAAGCATTGATGTGTTGGTGGTGCGTTCTCTGTAGTATTTTCTTTATTCACATCAGTAGAAACCCTTTTTCCATTACTTCGACACTCAGCTGCTCGATGACCTTCTTTTCCACACTTAAAACATTTTATAGTCCCTTTAAGACAATCTCCACCATGCTTCTTTCCACACTTTGAGCATAAGGAATCATTCATATTCTTTTCACCATTATTCTGAGATTTCTCCTTGAACTCCATCTTTCGTTTCTTGTCAAAACCATGAGATGGATATGTAACACCAACTTCCATTTCTACCTTGATAGCACAACGCACAATTTCTTCATAGATATTGAAGTCTCTTATAGCTAATTCCCTTCGAAGACTTGGTTTTAATCCACTGAAGAATTGATCAAGTTTACTTTCAAGTTGGATGATAATGCCAGATGCATACCTTGCAAGTCTTGTAAAATTCACTTCGTATATACCAACAGATTCATCATCGTTCTGCTTCAGCTCAAGAAACTCCTTTTCCATCTTTGTTCGAAGAATACAAGGGATGTACTTACTGAAAAACAAGTTCTTGAACTCGTCCCATTCCATGGACTCAATTTCATCTCTTGGCCTCGTATTCATGATAAGATTTCACCATTGATCAGCTTCACCTTCCAAACAATATACTGCTAAGATGACTTTATCATGTTCAGAACATTGAATAACTCAAAATATATTTTCAGTGGTACTGATCCATTGTTCAGCAACAAGTGGATCAGAAGTCCCACTGAAAGAAGGTGGATGTTGCCTCATGAAGGACTCAATAGAATATTGTTCCCTTCTCTGCTCATTTGGAAGTCTATAATGATTCATTGCTTGTGTAAGTATAATAATAAGATTTTGCACTCCATATCCCAAAACATTTGTTTGTTCAGGAGGGAAATCATTGCATTGTCCATTGCATTGATCAACACGGTTCCTTCGGGTTCCAGCCATCGTCTAAACCCAAAAAAGAATAGTGTGAGAGGAAAAAATCATAATAAAGGGGGAGTAAATTCAATATCTAACATCTTAGGTTAAATTCTATGATCGTTACCGTAGTTATAGGACTGTATCCTATACGTATACTTATCCTTAGGGACATCCCTACACATACCTTAGAAATATCTCTAGAGATCTCACTAACGTTTTCGCATCCTAGTTTACAAAGGTTGACTAAACCTTTCGTCAAATACCAACTGTAGAGTTCGAATGCCTGACGTACATGGACATTACATTACTTTTTCTGAATAATTATTACATATCAAAAACACACACACAAGGATCGTAATAGTTTAGTGTCTTTGGAAACTCGGAATATAATCTTCTAATCCTGGTGAAAGATCTTCAACACCTCCCATTAAGATCTTCCTTTTTTATACCTAAAACATTTCCTTATATCCTAGGGAAAAGTAAACATGAAAGGGTGAGCTCAAATTCTCAGTAAGGGTAAACAAAATAAATATCAATCACATCATATACATAAGCACATAACTTTTGGAAATCATAACCTGTAAAAGAGGTCATAATTTCATAACATGGAATAACTCATGGCAGTGAAATGTAATCACAATAATCATAACATAAAACATTAAACTTTGTGTCATACACACATAATCATAGAGAATCATTTCTTGTTAGTCAAGACTCATTTCCAAGACTATCTTAGTGGACAAAGTCCCTTTCTGAACCAAGTCTCCCTCGTTTCAGTCCTGTTTCACTGAACCGGTATAACCTACCATTCTAGCCATTTCTATCTCATGAGATATAAAATCATTACCCAATTAATTGGAGGGAGATATAGGTCCCACCCATCTCATAATGAAACCATTCTTATGTGTGCCACAAAATCATAAATCATACATCGTAGCATAACCCATGTAATAAAAATGGGATTCTTAAACAACATGACATCATAAAACAATTCATATAAGATAAAGGAATTCATAAAAATAATTCCATCACAACATAACCAAATCAATGTAATAATAGGGTTAGAAACAGAACCCTATGTTATGTTAGATGGAAAATAATTTTGATAAAACACTTGAAATGAATTTTTGAGGAAAATATCCTTTCTTCTTCAAATTCAATTTATTTTCACAAAACGTCGTTCAATTTTAAAAGAATGAGATTTTATTGAAAATAGTCATGAAATATTTTGGAGGAAGCATCATGAAAAGAAGTCTTTATTAAACCATAAAAATTCGTTCGTGCCTTATAAGTTAAAAAAAATTATTTGTACTTTTGTCGGAAAAGTCAAAAAATACCTCGTATGAAAAATGACAAAAGATTCCTTTCATATCATTTACTAAAAACTCACCAAAGGGTAAAATTGGATTTAAGAAATTGTAGGTGGATAGAAATAATATTAGATATTGAGGAAACATAGATGTGGATGATAAAATACACCCCAGTAAATTTCAAAGTATAAACAATCTCGTATAAAAATTGAGATAGAAAGATTTTCCCTTACCTTATGTCCGATATGCATTGTACGTTTCCGAACATCCTTTATAATGATTTAAATAATGTCATTCAATTATTACAGAATCATATTCATTGTTATGATATCATATATGGTTCACTTATGACTTTATATTACCCATTCTTTTGTAAATTCCATGTTAAAGAAGCGTTTTGGGTAAAATCGTTTCATTTTTCGTAGGTGTTTGGACTTGTGGTTCATGACATTATTATTATTTATATCATGATTTACTTACTTCCAGAATATAAAACATGATTTATATATCATATATATTCATTATATATATATATATATAATAGATAAATGAAATGAAACACACCGTTCATAGAGACGGTAGTCCGTACGTACGCATGAACGCTGTTTTCCTTTCCTTATTATCTTGAATAGAAGTAAGTAGATGACATACATATAAACATAAATACAGTATCTTTATAATTTCATATATTTCATTATTATTTCTTATATATACTTTATAATCATTCTTAAATGGTTGACATGGAGAATGAATCTCATCGCGTTGTGGAGACGGTAGTCCGTACGTACGCACGAGCGATGATATCGTTCTCATGTTCGTGAACATGTGTTGAAGTGTATGTATACTATTTCAGTATCAATATAACTTTATAATAATAATATTTAGTTATTATTTACACCATTGTTCCCATACAAGTAAGGTGGTGGTGGAAAATAGATTTCACCACGGCGTGGAGACGGTATTCCGTACGTACGCACGCACGGTGATTTCATTTTCTGTAGCATGGATAGATGGTGAAATAGGATTGTTTCATACTTATAATAACATATCAGTATATGATTGATACTGATGTAATTACTTCATAATGAAACAACCTATGAAGAATAAGAGGAAGAAGAAAAAAAGGTGAACGAATCGGTTACGGAAATTACCTCTTCTTTGAAGCGCCTCTTTGAGACCTCCTCTTAGGACACTAAAATTGGTCGTTGAGGAAGACCAGAACCTCTATGATGTTTCTAGGGAAGTGTATAAGAGAATTTGGCAGGGGTTGGCCAAGCTTGGAGACTCAAATTTGTGTGATGAAGAGAGGGAGGAGGTTCCCTTTTATAAGGGAGGAGAGGGGCACCTTTGGAATAACGAAAAATATTATATTATTATAAAGTCAAGTTCGGTTTTAAATAGATCCAAATTGATTTATTTCGAGGCTAAGATGGGGATGGGTCGAACTAATCTAATCCAATAGGATTTAGACAAGTTTAGGTTATTATTATACCCTTATCAATTAGATTTAACTCTAAGTTAAATAATTTATCTTTTACCGTGTCATTTTGTTTTCTAACACTATATGGTTAATAAACATACTATATCAAGCCAGAAGAACCCCAATTTGTTTATTATTAATATATATAATCTTATCTAAGTCATTTGGCCGAACCTTATATTTTTAGGAATAAAATAACAATTAATAATATAATATTTGTTTTAAAAACTATTTTATGTCAATTTTGACACTATTTGGTATATGATTTTTATGAAATTCATAACAGAAAGATAAGTTCGTACTAAGTTACTTAAATCAACAATAACATGTCATATTAAACTATAAAATTACTGTAATTCATAAAAAGTCTCAAAATACATTTATTTGGGCATTTATAACATCAATTATGTCAATATTTCATTAATAAGACAATTACTGCATCATCTATGTGTCATAATAAATGAAAATTATTTAATCCCTAAAAATTATAAATAAATTCCTATGATGTAGATAATTGTATTAGATTTATGGAGACTATTCATGTTTGAAGTTTCATGAAGTTTATAACTAGATTAAAATTATTATACTTATAAGATTTAAGAAAGTGACATGTTGTCACATTCTTTGGTTTTAATAATAATTAAATTATTTTCATTGACAAAACTTAATTAAATGAATATAATCCGACCCTTAGGTGATATGGGTCTACTTTTAGTCATCCAATAGGATTTTTACATTTTTTAGGGTAATTTTAAAATATTATATTTACCCTTAATTACCCGATTTACCTTTAACTATGGTAAATAAAATTTACCGTAGTTACTATTCATAATTTCCAAAAATAAAAAGTATCCTATTAACATATTTTGGACCCAATGATTCCAAATATGGAATCCATTTTTTAATATTCAATAAACAGAAGTTGCAGAAATTAAATTAAAATTAATCCCGTTGTCGAATAAAAACGGGTTTTTATTTAAAACATTGCAAAAGATTGAATTGATTTAACCTACGAATTCAAGGTAAAATCAATGCTAATGACATAAATTATATTAAATGGTAAAAATATATTTTATTTTTACTTTAAACCCATTAAATATTATAATTTAACCACATAATATATTACGATGAAAAAATTTGTTTTTAATTAAAATATAGAGTGTTTTTACTATTCATTAAAATGTTAAAGTTACCAGAATAATAAGAAAAATTTATCCAAAGTAATTTTTTATTTCTTGATTCCAAAAAAGAATTTTATTTTTTCAAATTGAACTTATAAACATGTAAAAAACTAGATTTAAATTGGGTGCGCCATCAAAAGGCGGCAAAACTGCATTTTTTGAAAAATACTTATTTTACCCGAAAAATTTATTTTTTTCTTATACCATGTTCTAGAAATGTGTAAGATGAATAATAATGTTATAAAATTCAAAATTTATTTAATACTATTCATAACGGCTAGTTCATTACAATATTATAATAATATAACATTTTTTATTAAAACCCGGTATTGCGTACAACAAACGTTATCGAGGAAGGTCACGATTGCGTGTAATGCAAGCCAAGTAAGGGTTGCATGTTGTGAAAGAATCCTTCGTTGTATCATATAATATAATCCAACCATATTTCATTTATACATTGAATATATATATACTCAATGTTGCGTAGAATAACTATTATCAAAATTGTGTGTAACACGATCCAAGAATAGTGTTGTGTATTCTGCACGCTAATATGGTGTTGCGTATAGCGCAAGGTAATATTGGTGTAGAATACAACAAAAGACATTAATTAAATTAAATGAATATTTTTCATAAAATCTAGGGGTGTTACAATTACCACCCTAATAAATAAAGTAACATGGTTGATGATTTTAGTTGACAAATATTGCTACATTAACCATAATAAATTTGGAATATAAAAATTTGGACAATGATTTGATGAATTTATTATTGGAATTTTTTGGTGCAAGAAATTCAACTTTTTTGTTTCGAGTGCCATTATAATCGTCTCTATCAAACAGAAATCAGATTGTTTAGAAGGAATATTGTAATTTACAAAAAAATAGAAATCAATAAAAAGGGGTTGATCCCTATATTTAATATCGATAAAGAATGTATATTTAGATTTTTTAATATATTATAAGTTTCATATTATAATTAGCTGAAGAGGGAGTTGTAAATTTAATATAATAGTTCCCCATATTCCATTCATTATGGGTATAATAAAATGTACATGACCATTATGAGTATTAATAGTGGGATGGAATAAAAAAGGGTATTTCAATATTTACCATGAGATGAATAAATTAACGACATTTAAATAAATAATATAAATTAGAAAATGGGATACATAATCATTTTTCAGCACCAAAGTGGAAATGGGAAAATATATGAATTGATTTGGTGGTCGGAAAACCAAATAGTTTTTTATGTAGTAATATAACATTAGTTATTGTCGATCGACTAAATAGGTCTGCACTTCCTCATACCATTTATGATATTCCACCTTTATATAAACATTATTAGCTATATATTAGAGGGATACTCATGTTTCAAAGAGTTCATCTCTCCATTCTATTTGATCATGATCCCAGATTCAATTCTAATTTTTTTGGACATTAGAAGTCATTGAGATATGAATTAATTTTCATCACAACCTCACTTAGTCATTCTGGTGGACAATAAATACAAACTATTATTACCATGGAAAACATCATTTTTTAATTTTTGGTAGTTAAAAATTAAATTTGTGGTAAAATATTTCGTTTTATGATTTTTATTATAGTAAAAAGTTTCCTTCAAATATACTGATGAAACCTTTTAATAAATTATATTGAAAGCATTATCAAACTCTTTCATTTTGAAGTGATGAATTTTAATGAATGTTATTGTGAATAAAATTTGAAGAGGTAACAGATATGAAATTAAATATGATTTAGGAATATATAAGGACATCTCATATATTGTAGAAAAGTTATGCATATAATAAGAGGAATGAAATTTCATCCAAGGTATGTGATCGGGTTATTATCAGAATATATCCATTGTAAACATTTTTTATTTTCTAATATTATTATGTTATGTACATGGTTCATTGTACAATATGTAATTATAGAAAATGTAGGTTCATTTTCCAACTGAGTTTCATTACTTCTTTGTTTCTTCATGATATAAAATCTTTTCATGTTTCTATGTTAAGAAAATATGTTCCATATTCATCCCATGTTGTGATACATGGTGTAGTTTAGTCAAAAGAGAATCTTTAATGTAAGGAAAAAAACTATTTAGATTCTTTTCCATAAATAAAATTTGTTAAGGAATAAGTAAAATAACTAGGTTATGATTTTATGGAGAAACCATATGACTGAAGAAGATGAACTATAATCTGAAAATTCTATGATGAAAAGGGATACCCACATGTTTAATAATTGAATAAAATGGTGATGATGCAATTTAAAGATTGGTTATAATTTTACAACCCTTGTAACAAAATATTTATATTTTTAATATTATTATAATTCATGAATTATATAGTTAAATTAATTATAAATATTTGAAGAAGTAAATAGTTTTATTAAACTCATTTCATATAACGTTATATTTTAATGATTTATTTTAAAATTATAGAATTTTAATTTTACAAAAGTAATTAAATTTTTCAATTTATCCTGTCAAAATTATTATAGCTTTACTTTTATAGAGTATTTTGAAATTATTATAATTTCTATGAATACCGAAAAATATCAATTATTGTAAAAATATCCTTTCTTTCCAATAAATTATGAAATATATAAGACCCATTATGTGATAAAAATTATTTCAAGTAAAATAATTAATATTTTTTAATATTTAATTAAATTTAGTTACTTTTAATAAATGTTATATTGCATTAAATAATATGTTTAAATTTTAGTTTAAAAATGAGAATTTTTTATTGAGTATTTTAATGTAATTAATGTTTCAGACTTTTTAATTAAAATAAACCCTAATAATGGAATTTAATATATAATATATATATTAGATATAATTAAATAATCATTTATTTTCCTAAAATAATATTTATTAGTCATAGAAATAATTTTAAATCGCCATTTTATTTAACAATACAATTCTTGGAAACATATTTTCACGTCCTATTTGACGGTTCTGTTTTAAATATTATTTTTACAATTTTTTAAATTTAATATTGTCAATTGGATACCATTATTTAATAAGATGGTAAATTTTTTTAATTAATTTCATTTTCATTTTTATGAAAAAAAACATTTACCATTTTATGAATTGGTTTACCACTGTATAGGGAAAATTTTGAGACATGTTAATGTTATATGATAAAAGCTTAGAATACCTCTAAACTAAGAGTTTAAATTAATGGTTTTTATAATTATTGATAAAAAATTACATTAATCCTTTAATTACCCATGAAAATAGTTTTAATTAATTCCACCAAATTGTGTTTGGCTTTAAATATAACATAATCTTGATTAAATCACTAAAACCCAACCCTCCCCTATTATAAATATAACTCATCACCACCGCAATTCTTGTCACAAAAAAATGAATCTATTAACATCTATAAAAAAACATATCATCAACACACTATAATTTCTATGTGATATTGGTTGTTCCAATTTTCCAATTACATGTTCTTTGATGTATCATTAAAGGACGTGATATTCAAGAAGTAACATTCTATAATCACATCTCATAAAATAATTTATTTTTTTAACTTATTCTCAAATAATTAATACAAAAAAGAATTATAATTATAGTATCATGTATATAATATAATTTTATATCTCTAATATAATATAATATCACCATTCATTTTCGTATCACCTCTAATTCAATGATACAAAGTCTTTGTCAATATTATGGTTGGTAGTCATCTCTATGGGTATCGATTATTTGTTTTCCACTACCGCATTTAAGGATAATGATAAGACTGTTAGTATTGTTAAATTGTTTTTGAATTATTATAATATAACTTATTTCATTTTCTATAACAAATATATATAAATAATATTAAATAAAATGTTATTGGTTTTTATAGGTATAAAAATCCACAAAAAATATACTAAACATTTATAATATTCATTTAATCAAATGAGTATTTCGCATGATATAATAAAATGACATATGGGACCATTTATACATATACATGAAAACTAATACCAATTAATTCAACTTTTTTAGAATTGTATCCATTTGAATGAAAATACCTAACAATACAAAAATGAACCGGCCAAGAAACCATTATGTGAATGAACCTAAAACAAAAAAATAGTGATATTTTATTAAGGAATGGGTGGTAAGATGTTATTAAATGATCATATATGATATTTTAGATAATATATTTGTTTTGGAAAAATTTAATAACTTTATTTAAAAAATTATAGAGGAATATTTGACACATTTGACCGATGTCGAACCTCTGGTATAGAATTTCGTAACGGGCATTCCATTCAGTGTGGTAAGATTCTATTTCATTGTGATTTACTAAGAAGCTTGTGTGTGAATGGGATATTTAATATACTATGTTATAATTCCGATTTTTCTATTTATATATAATATGGGTACACAAAATTTATTCATTACTTTTATTCTAACATCAGTGACATGATATTATAAAGGGGCATTCCTTTAATAAATCATATAATTTTAATTTTTACAAAAGTCAAAAGGAATGCATATGTACATAAATGTAATAAAATTAATTTACCATATTCATCTACCGTAAAGTTTTGAATCATAATTTAGTTGTTTATAAGGTTACTTTAAATGATATTTATTGATTGAATGTTAATAATTTTTAAAAATGAGTAATTTCAAAACTAAAAGTTTATTTTCATCAATTTGTGTTTTATGATGCTAGATGTCATGAAATATGCTTATTTTATGAATTTTTTAATTTTTTATGACATTTGGTGATTCTATTATAAATAAAATAATTTAGGATCCACGATAAAATGACGATATTTTTTCATGTTATTATCTAATAATTGGTGGTTTCGTGATAAACCAGTGATGGATGGTTACATTGTAACCTATAATACATTGGTTTTTCTTGAGTTGGGATTTTGACATTTTTTTATAGAATATATAGTAGTGAAAATAACAATGGTTTTCCATGTTTCATACTTATATATTATATTCTCGATTTCACATTTTCATGAAAATCACTTGATTCTAAAAAGGTATGATAATTAACCTCTTCAAATATATGGATATTTTTGGGGTAAAATCAATGATTTATGAAAATGCTTTTAAATTATTCCACTAGAGTAATATTTTACATTCGTTCATATCCCATACTAAGTATTTATTCTCATTCTAGGTTTCAAATTTTTTAACACATGATTTAAGTGTGAATAGTCAAAATGATGAGATTTAGGGTATAATTGTGAACATTGATTCGGAAAATAAACCATGTTTTATTTTAAAAAGATTCATTTGGGGTAGAAAATATATATCGGGTAAACATTTGCACTTTTAATGTATGGTATAACTACTTAATATTTAGTCTTAATTATTAAAATCTATAAACTGAAATGATTGTATAGAATATCAGAATGTAAATTATGTTATAAAATCACTTGATTATATGATGATTAAGGATGAGTCCTTAAATGTACTCTTGTCGTGGTGTTTATTTTTTTAAACTATTACTAAATAATTAATAATTACTAATAAATAGACCATTTACCAAATTTAAAATTACAAGTTTCATATTTTGAATTCATTTTTTTCAAATAATGTTTATATTAATCCAAAAATTTAATTATAAAATTGTAATGAATCGGACCTCCCTGGTCCATTACATTGTAAAAATATGGTGTTTGAGGTGTTCCAGGAGGTTTAGGTGGCTTATCCCCAATAATGATTTATATTTCCATTTCCCTGAATAGTACAAACGATAGACAATTGTGAAGAGTTCCAACATTGAGGTCTAACATTAACCTCTCTTTCTTTTTCCCAATTTTGAATTCTATGAACAATTCCATTGGTGAACAGTTCTATTGGTGAGGTCTATCAGTAACCTCTATCAATAACCTTTATTGGTAACCTCTATCGGTAACATCTATCAGTACCCTTTAATAATGACATTTTCTTTCCGTTTCCAAATTTCCAATTCTATGAAAAGTTCCATCGGTGAACAGTTCTATCTTTGAGGTCTATCAGAAACCTATATTGGTAACCTATATCGGTAACCTATATCGGTAACCTCTATCCATAACCTCTAACAGTGTCATTTTCTTTCCTTATCCTAAATTCCAATTCTATGAACAGTTCCATTAGTGAAATGTTCTATCAATGAGGTCTATCGGTAACCTATATCGGTAACCACTATCGCTAACCTCTATCAGTAACCCCTAATAGTGACCTTTTCTTTCCATTTCCACATTTTGTGTTCTATGAATAGTTTTTTCAGAACGGTGAGATTATAATGGTAAACATTATTTCCATTTCCAAATTTTGAGTTCTGTGAACAATTTTTCCAGAGTGGTGAGGTTCCAATAGTGAAATTTTCTTTACTTTTTCAAATTTTGAGTTTATGAACATTGTTTCCAGAATGGTGAGGTTCCAACAGTGATTTTTTCATTCCTTTTCCAAATTTTGAGTTCATGAGAAGTGTTTCCATAATGGTCAGGTTCTAACAGTAACCTCTATTTCCTTTTCCAAATTTTAAGTTTCTGAGTATTGATTCCAACATCCTACAGTTTCCCCTTTAATATTTCATTTGACATAAAATGCATTTAAAAACTAATTTTAAGGACTCTAAGTCCGATTGAAAGGACATAACTCCTATATTAATTATTCCTAAGGATTTTCGTGATTTCACATGGTCAAACCATATGGTTTAATGTCACCCGCTTTTAATGTGAAATCCAACATTTCATAAACCACAACTCCGTTAAATCTTTTAATGGGATGAGATATCTTCCACCCTAATTCATTCTACTTTTTCTCTCATGTGAGACTCTCAATCCGTTCATTCCTTCCTATAGGAGTTATGAAATCAAGGTTTCCTCCTTGGATTGGGTCTGCTATGTTTTGATGCAACCAAGCAGTATCAATCAATATTCGATATAAGGTATGTTTTATCATCAAACTTTTAGGGTTCTTCTTCTTTTGTTTCCCCTTTCTATATTATATCATGTGATCACCATTCTACTAATGGAGTTTTCTTGGGTTTCGGTTGGTACGATCATACCGTGGAAACCTATGGTGGATGTAGTTGTCGCGATAGTAGACGATCGTGAACCGTTGTGTGTATTGTCCGCGTATAAAGAACGTCACGAACTGTTTGATGTAGGGGATTCGTTGAATATCTCTTATTTTATGTGCAATTGTATCATTAGCATGTTTTATCCCACTTGATGATAATAGAATTCACAAAATAAATATTTGATACCGAAAAATTAATTGATATCGATCATATTTTATTGCCTCCTGTTTTTCAAGATAGTTTTATATCAGAGATTGATTTGTTAATATGTTATTTCATTGTGTAAATTGGTAATGAACATAAACCACGATTAATTTATAGTTGTTTGGCTAATGATAAAGAGGCATGTTAACTAATATAGTTCTTATTATAATTTTATGTTAATCAAATTGGTGCAGTAAGCATGTTTAATTATTTGAGATATCTTAACGATTAGGTTTCCCAAATTTGGAACCAATGAATAATAATCCGGTTATTCCAAAATGGATTAAAGAAATAGTGGTTTGATAAAATATTATTGCTTGGAGGGTTCTGAGTTACCCACATGATTCTTAAAGGGCCAAGAGCCCAATTGTTAAGATGTTTGTTTTACTACTGCTTGTGTAGTGATGTGATACAGGATGGCTATGGTGATATGTAGAGGCACGAAGGCCTATTGGTTGTGGTAGTAGTCGATGCCTAGATTGGGGAGATGCCTCAGTTTATGCATGTGGGTGTTGGGGAGGACACCAGGGATGATGGATGGGACAGATGTGGTTGTTGGATGTTTGCTGTTTCTTTTTGATTGATTATGTACTTTACCTTTCCTCACGGCTCAATGTATCTTGTCTTAATTACCCTTATTACAAAAGTGGCGAAGACGCATGAGGCTTTCCATGTGATTTCCGTGTTTAGATTCTCAATGGAGGATGCGCCTAAGCTCTTGCTATAGGCGACAATGACTCGACAGGTAGTATATCTACTCACTATGTTGATCCCCCTTATATTTAGTAGCATAGAATGTTTTTCTAGAATACTTTGGAATATGGGAACGTAATTATGTAATGAATAATTGAATAAATGATGTTATCCCATGTGGTTGGAGCTTGCTAGAACAAACTTCATAGGTGACAATTTTAAAGGGACATCAGACTTTGGTTGTGGTGCTAATGAAATTTAATGAGGAATTGTTATTGGTTAATTAATGTTTACAAAACTAATTAAATTAATTTGAAAGTTATATATAAAGGGATTGAAGTAATGTATTGAATCTATTTAAATGGTTGTTTTCTTATAGGATACCTAGTCTAAGAAGTAGCAGCCTGGAGTCTGAGAGACATTAGTTGCAGTTATGTCTAAGACTAGGTCATTCCCTTAATGTTGTTCTGAGATATAGTATATTATGTACCTTTTGTGTTTCTATACACGACCCCACCACATCAGTAAAGGAAAATTCCACTTGGGGATTCTGAGCCACAAGAGGGGGTGTTTTCCCCAACATTCTGGTGGGACGATGGTTGGCTGACCACCCCCTTTGGCCCCACTCTCTTATCTTGGTAGATACTTGTGCTCGTAGGCACAATGGTAAAATTTCCTTATATATGGGTGTAGATTGCTATAATGGATTGTGGTTATTCACACACATATATTCCAGATATTGTATCCTATGGAATACTATAGGTTTAATGTGTATAGGATGTGATGTATTGAGGATCCGTACTCGGTGTATGGGTTATAATGGATTGAGGTATAATACCCGATATATGATACACATTATCTGAGATGTGGTGGCTTGAGGAAACTACATGGTTACTTTCATATGAGGACTTGGAGGTTTTTTTCATGAGGTGCATATTTTCGTACTTCGCATAGGTGTTTGTGGGCATGCCAATTTTGAGAGAGATACTTAGGACGTGCGACATTGGTGTAAAGTGGAAAACCAGTTGGGAAGTAGTAGTGGGGTACCCATGATATTCTTTATTATATTATATACTCTTGTATGTGTTACTTGGTGATAGTATACATGGTGATGTGGGGAACATACAATAAATGTTTAGATGATTAGTTAGTTTCAATTGTTGTTCATTGTTCCTTAGCATGATTTATTACTTTTGCACGAGAGACATCGTGGGAGGATCCTACTGAGTATGCTGTTATACTCACCCAATGATTATATAAACTGTTTTTCAGGTCGATTAGAGAAGGTTACAGATCAAGCTGTTTTCTACTAGCTTGGGGTTGCAGGAGCTATTCGGGCATGTTGTTGCTGATGTTTTACATTATTTTGGGTACATACAATTTTCTCCTTCTAGTTGTAGATGCTTTGCATGACAATAAATATTTTTTACATGGGATTTATTTTATATTTCAGTCTGAGTTGGAGTTTATTGGTGTCTATGTAATCTCTCTTTTCCGCATGTGTTCTCTTATAGGGTAATGCCTCACATTTCTATGTTTATTATACCCTCAGTGCTAGTCGCCAACTTGGGTCCTACTGGAGATGGGACTCGGGGGTCATTATCTCCATTCTCACATTGCTGGCCAAGGAGGAATACACATTGTATGAGGGAGTCGTGACAAAAAATATCATCTAGACAACGTAAAATCAGTTTTTTTTAAAATCTGATTTTTTACAATTGAATTTATATGTAATAAAAAGTTAATAAAAATATAAATTCAGATGAAATGTTTTATTTATTTCATATCCAATTTATTCTATGATTATATCATGAAAATAAAAAAATAATATGACATTGAATATACTTAATTATATGTAAAAGGGAAAACAATTTTATATAACACTAAAATTTTAATTAGGTTCTAAAAATGATAGAAATTTTTTTTATAATAAAAATTATATATATTAATAGTTATAAATTTATTCATTATTAAAAAATTAATTATTTAAAGGTTTATTTAATCTTCATAGATATTTTTAAATGATTCTAAATTCTTAATAATATTAAATTTTTGAAAAAAACCCTTATTTTCCCAGTACAAAATAACAAATTCATTAATAACCGCCAAAATTTCATATTAATATATTTTTATAGTAAATATTAAATTTTTTCCCTCTTATGAAAATAAAATTATAATATTTTTTAAACATATTTTTGAATTAAATTATAAAATAATACGAAATATAATTTTTGTGAGAACAATAAATTTTCGGATTTTTTCTATTATACTCACACTTAATTACATTTCAAAAAAATTTATGTTAACCAATTATGAACAAAGATAATAATTTCTCTTCATTAATAATATATTTATTTTAATATTATAGAGAGTCTCATATAAATGAAATAATTATAAAAATTAAATTTCAAATAATTGAATGAATAAATTAAATAGTTTTCCAATACCAATTTTATTTAATTCATAATGAATGTTTATATTATTTTAATTGAACATATATTTTATAAAATAATTATGGGTATTAATTTCAATTAATTCAATAATAGGATTTAACATTCATACAAAATTACTTATTTTTATTTAAATATATAACAATTTTATTTTCTGTTTTGTCTTTCATGTGGAAATATATATTGAGACCATTTCCCTCATCTAAAATAATTAACTTACTAAAATATTGGGGCGATACATTACCTACCCAAAAATATATTTTATTATTTATTTTGACTCACATAATCAATGTAATTTCTTTAGGAAACCTAGAATTAACCTTACACCTCTAGATAATCATGGGATTTAATACTATTAGGAAAAAAAATTTAATGTGAAAAATTATTATCGGTGAAATATAATGTGATATAACACATTCCTAACATAACACATAGTTTCACTAAGGTATTAAAATCATTATTCAAAAGTAATAACCTTCCATGAACATTAAAAAATACTTATTTTATAATCACCCACTATGGGTTTTTTTATAACACATTATAAAGTAGTTTTTCATAATATAAATGACATAGGATATTAGAAAGAATATATTTAAAAATCACAAATCGATATATCAGTACAAGATTCAATGAATTATCTTTTTTTAAATTTTTTTTATATATTATCTCCCTCGATGGGCCTTGGATTGTGATATTAAAGGAAATAATATAATACAATCTAACAATTAAATCAATAGTTTTTTTCATTCTATCTCATTCTTATATAATTTTTAGTCGATTGATTTTTATCATCACAAATATTCCATTTACCCATTAATTTAATGAAGTTAACCAAATGTATCTTTCCATTTTTTGTAACATGATGAAATTCAATATTCATTCCTTTATCATCTTTGTCCCCTGGGTATCTATGTGATTCCACACAAATATTCTTTTTCATGTTTGAGATTTATATTTATCATATTTTTAATCATAATTCGTGATAATTTATTTGGAATAATTACACGATGTCTCACTCCAAATATTATATTCTATGGTTTTTCATTTTGATTTTTCCTTCACTATTCATGGATTCCATTATTGATGCATTTCTTACCACCTTCACTGATAATTAAAAAAAGATATCTTGAGTGTCCATCAATAAAATATAATTATCATAAATAACCATTAAAAAAATCTCAATATATATCAAATAATACCACTATCATGTTTTGATGTAGTTATTAAAACTCAAAATGTATCCGACATGGTTCAACATATCATTATCTTAGTTTAGAAAATATAATTCATGGATAAATCATGGTTACAGTGATATTTTTATCTTAAACCTATATATGTTATCCTTAAAACAACGATACCAAATTACTATGAATATTATTAAATTATTATTAAACAAATAATATTTGAAATCAATTCACACAAAATTAATCATATTAATTATCTATGAAAAAACATATCGATTTAAATGTATCGTAACATATGAATATTTACATTTCAATATTTCTTATCCATGGTCACCATTATATTATTGTATCGAACCAAAAAATCTTCAATTCCCTCATAAAGGTACCCAAAGTGAATATGATTCTGGAAAATCATATCCCTTTAGAAGGTCAAACCTTGTGTTTATTTTAGCCATGTTTCTTTATACCAAATGATGATTTAGTTAACAAAAAATTCATCTAATATCAGGTTCATTACCCCTATGTTAATCTATACCAATTACTCAACCACTTATATAATTCTTAGAGGGTTGTTATTTCTATTAGAACCATCCAATACATACATACTAAAACATTAGGATGCTATATAATGTATAAAATTATTACATAGTATTATCCTATTTTCATTTTATAACTATATACGATCTTAATCACTATATAAAATAGGAATTATTACATTATTAAAAAATTACATTATATCCAAAAGTATTATATAAACCCATGAAATTATTATCAATATCCAATTATCAACTCATAAACTATTCATTTAAAATATAGTAACCACCAATTTTAACTAGGACATGATTTTTTTAAAACTCAGACTCCCTAAAACCTCTATCCTAGATCTAGTTCCATAAATACATACATTATATGCCAGAATAGACACCTACTATCAATTAAATGAAAACATTATCCCAAAATTACATGAAAGAATTAATATTTTCCATTACAATAACTACTAGGTGAATATAATGACCAATGATTGATGTTCAAGAATATTAAATGTTTTTTGGATGAATATCCATTACATTTAAAATTAGCATACGAAAACCATAATAGTTAATGACTTTGGGAACTTGGAATATATTATTCTAACATGTCAATGATCTTAAAAATATCCAATAATGATAATCACCTTTATTACACCTACATTAAATCATTCTTTATTACCTGAAGAATGGAAATATATGATATGTCGAGATTAAATTCTGAGTAAGGATAAAAAAAATACATGAACATATTAAAGTAAAAACATGAACACAAATTTTCAGTATCAAAATATTGAATCATGAAATAAATCATTGTAGTTCATGAGATATATAAAACAAAGAACACGATCCATGAAAAAATATCATTGGAGTAAAACATGGAACATTGGAAAACACATAAGAATATAAAATCATTTCAATATTATCCAAAGCACATTGAAATTACCACCGTATTGGAAAAACTCTATAACTATCCTCAGATTACTTATAGTTCCATTATCTGTACTACTGAACTAGATTTACCTATAAATCTAGCCCTGTATTGTTAAACATGATTTACATTCCATTATATACATCTCTATCTCATGATATATAAATCTTTACCCAGTTCATTGGAGGGAGATATTGGTCTCACCCATTTCATAATGACATTATACATACATGTGCCATAAACACATAAATCATTCATCATAATAAAACCCATGGATTAAAATGGGATTATAAAATATAAATTTATCATAATCTATATATAAAAATGGATTTCGTAAATATAATTTCATCAAAAACATAAAAAACAATATTAATATTAGGGATATAATAATAACCCTATTTGAATAATGTAATATTAGATGGAAATCAATTTTGATAAAACACATGACATTAAATTTTGAGGAATATATCCTTTCTACTCCAATAATGTTTTCTTTTCATAAAGCACCACATCATTATAAATGAAAATAATTTAATTTAAAATTAACATGAAAAATTATAAAATTACCATCATGTGAATTATTCGTCATGAATGCATAAAAATGCATTCGTGTTCTATAGGATAAAAAACAATTCTTGTTGTACTTTTTCCTAAAAAGTCATAAAGTACCACGTATGGAAAATGTAGGAAAACATTCCTTCCAAACATTGTAGTATAAAAGTAAATATGGGTATAAAAATTCAAAATCCATATGTGAATAATTAATTATTTTATTAAATCAGTTTTATGAATCATCGATATTGATGATTAATAAAACCTAGTAAATACATATGTATAAACAATCCCCAATAACAATTAGAATGCATAATTATCCCTTACCTTATATTTAAAATCAATTATTTGTATATGAAAATTCAATATAATGGTTTTAAACAAATTTTTATCTTTTAATATAACAATAATAATATTTATTATATAATGTTAGATTTTATTATGAAATCATATTACCCATTCATTTATCAATTCCATGTAATGCATGTTTTTGAGTATTAACCATTTAGTTTATCGTACATATTTTGACTTGTTATTGTTGATCATATTACATAGATAATGATTTACATACATAAATAATGTAAAACATTATTTAGATAACATATATATTCAGTATATAAGTATATATAATGGATATATATATGTAATAGACTACAATATTCATGGAGATGGTATGTCATACATATGCATCAACACTATTTTTTTCCTTATTGAATTGAATGGATGTAAGTAAATGTAATATACATATATTCATATTTATAATATAATTATTAGGTCATATATTTAATGATTTTTTATTATATATATTTTATTATCATTCATGATTGGTTAACGTTGAGATTGAATCTCATTGTGTTATGGAGACGGTAAGTCATATGAACGAAGGATCGACTATATCATTCCCATGATGGAAAAATGGTATAGAATTAGAATACATTATAATTATAAATAATTTATCATGTGATATTAAATTATTAAATCCATTATATTCATCGTTATTCCCATCAAAATAATATTGTGTTGAATAAAAAAATTACACCATCACGTAGATACAGTAAGCTGTACATATGCACGGATGGTGATATCATTATTCATAGGATTGATAAAAGGTGGGAAATGGTTATTTCAAAATTAAAAAAAATATCATTATATAATTATACATGATTTATTACTTTATAATTAATAAAATCATGATGAGGATGTATAGGAACAACTATGTTTGAAATAATCAATAGAGTGGAGTACCTCTTCTTCGATGTGCATAATCTAAATCTCTCCTTAGAGCACTAGAGTAGGTCATAGAGAAATACTTGAACCACTATAATGTAACTATTTAAGTATATAAGGTAAATATTCAAGGGATTTTCAATCATGAAGGCTCAAATTTATGTGAATAGGATAGGAAGGATGCTCCCTTTTATTATTGAGGTTAGACGATCCCTTAGAAATTCATAAAAAGTTAAATTAATATAATTTAATTTTTTAACACAAATACATAAAAATTGAAATTCGTAGAAGATTTGATGAGTATATTTCATCATACTATCATTCAATAATTTTTGTACATTTATTTACCATATTTTAATCCTTATCAATTTGGGTTACTTATAATTATTCCTCATTAATTTTAATTATTGTAACAACATTTTATGTTTTAAGAGGTTATTAATTCAACTTATTTGGGGTAAATTTCCCTTAATTGGACACTTAATTAAAATTTAAACCATATGGAATTAACTTTATGATGTAAAATAATTTTTAGGGTTTTAAAATAATTTAATAATTTAAACTTTTTATACAATATCATTTTTTTTTAATTTTTACACCATTCAGTTTATTGAATTTAAATAATATATAAAAGAGATATAAAATCAATCTAAACCATTTAATAGTATTATGAAATGACATATTCAAATATAAAAAATGTGTAGGACCTTAATATTTTCGAATAATATTATTTTGATATTTATAATATCATTTATTTTATTCCTTCATTAATAAAGCCATAAATACATCATCAGTCTGTCATAATTACATTTAATTATCTATTGTAATAAAATTAAAAAATAAGATAACATGATTTATTAAATCTATGTAGATTTCTAATTAAAATTTATAGTTAACGATATAACTTATATAACACCATTTTAAAATAGTTTAAAAAAGAATAGATAAGTTTTATCTTATTTTTTATTATTTTAAATTTAAAATTATACGTGCATTATCACACTCAGGGGACTTAAAATGAAAAAATATTTATCTCATGGGTTTTATTTTTCAGCCATATCCAAAAAATTAATATTAGAAAATGGTCTAGGGTAGTTTTATAATATCATACATACCATTAATTAACTATTTTCCCTTTTTTTATATTAATAAAAATTATTAAAGATACTAATCACAATGAATAAAAATAAAATAGATATATTTATATAATTTATACCTAGTGATTCCAAATATGTATTAAATGTTAAGTAATTAAAAACACATATGATTAAATAATTATTTTATAATCAAACCCATTTTCGGAATGAGAGAAACTGTTTTTTAAAAAGTATAATCATTGAAAAAGATTGAAATAGTTATACATATGAATTCAATGTAAAATTAATTTTAATGACATGAATTATATAGGATTATAAAAATATAATCAATTTTTACGTTAAAAACATTTAATAATATAATTTATCAATATAAATTATTTCAATGAAATATGTTGTTTTCAATTAAAAATAAGTGTATTTTTACAATTCATCAAAACATTAAAGTCATCAGAAAAATATGAAAAAATTATCAAAAGTGATTTTATAATCATGTTTAAAAATAAGAATTTTATTGTTAAATTGAATATATAATTGTGCCAAAAGATATATTTAATATCAGTGTTCCATAAATAGACGGAAAAACTGCATTTTTTTAAAATTACATCTTTAAGTTGAATATTTTAATATGTTATTATATAATGTTTAAAAAATATATAAGAAATATTTTATAAATTACATGGAATATATTAGACATATATTTCTTCAATAAAATTAATCATAAGTGATTTTATAACATTATAATCTCACTAATTTTCAGGTAAATTGTTTTTCTTAAGAAAGTAATCTTATTTATACTAACAATTATAATAACTATAGTTTAAGGTAACATAATAGTAGATTATTTTTCACTGATAAATGATCATGTTTGAAATGAATTCAACCATAATATATTAAAATTGACTATAAGAGAAGCCAAGCATAATTTTTTCTATACAACATAATAAGCATGTGTCTCATATTGCACAAACTTATCTTGGTGTAGCATACAACAGATGACCTCAATGAATATAGGTATATATATATATATATCTCATAAAAATATTAGTGAATTTCATTTTACCACAAATAAAATGAATTTCTCCCACTAAATTCATTAGGGTTATAAAGGGATTGATACTTTAATATTTCATTCACAGAAACACTCATTGTAAAAAGGAAAATTAAATCGTAATTTTATAAAAAAAAATAGAAACATTACGGTTACCCAATGAAAATAATCACTTGGTTTCCACATAGAAGAACAATGTTGGTAATGGAAAACATGGATATGGATGTAAAATTGAACTATTATGTTACAATGGAGATTGATAGAGAATATCATTAGAAGAATGATACAAATAGAAATCCATATATATGAAATGATTTATGGGACCATCAGATTCATCAGATAAGAATGTACAAGGAAAAAAATTGTTTACCAGATAATTTTCTAAATATTGAAGAAAACGAGAAAAAATACTTACCTATTTTTAGTACAATCTCACCATTGGTAGTTCCTTAATGAATTTCCACATCATGTCGTAATTAACAGAATGAAGTTGAATTTATCATTACTGAATTGTAAGCAATTCATGTGATCCATATATTGAATTTTAGATCATTCCATATGACTTTTTAAAAAATGTTTATCACTACTGATCAAATATGTATAAGTCCACCTATAGTGAGATTATAATCTATTCAATAAATATTAATCAAATTTTTAAATTAAAAAATATATAAATTTATAACCTTACAATCCATATAAAATTTTAAAATCAAAAAAATATAGAAAAAGGTTCACTAACTCGGCTTAACATTTATCCCCCATATATCATAAGTTATCTATTTTTAATCACATTCCAAAAATTTGAAAACATTGACCATGTATTCTCTTGATTCAGGTTTATAACCTATATTACATTATATAAATATTAATAAGATCCATGTTTACTTACTCTGATGTCCAAAAAGATGAAAAATTTATCCATGATAGTATAACCCATAAGAGAATAAATCATTAACCCTCCACGGTAACTAATATAATATAAACTTTTTATTTCAATCCAACATATCAATATCCTAATATCATTATCTTAATGTATCTTTTCAAATACATGTGGAATACCGTTGTTTACCACTACATAGGTATTTCATTATTCTATAATATTATAAATGAGATTCTAAAATATTATTCCAGAACCCCATTACACAAACACTCAATCTTCCAACCACTACATTTTCATACTCAACATCACCAATAGTGATAACATATGATTTTCATTTGTATATGGCCTTATGATATTGGTTTATTTGATCATCATTAATAAACATTATATTAATTCAATGGGTATCATATTTTCCCATTTCCTTGAAGTGGTAACATAAAATAGTGGGAGGTGAATTTTGTGTATCCTTTTCTGAATTCTCATCATTATCTAAAATTTTTTCCATTACATCAACAATAAACTGCCTGATGGACTTATCTTACACACATTAATCATTTACTAATCCATTTATGTCGATCTCAATTGTGCTTCATTTCAGACATTGATCATAAGGTTAAATTAATTACTTTTAACGACTATTTTGACATTTTCCCTTGATCTCCATCATCTATTTATTGTCAAAACCGTGGGATTAAAATGTAAAAACCAATTTATTTTATATCTTGTTTTAAAAACACAAAATATATTCATATATAAAAAATTGTATTATATAAAATTACCTTCAAGACATCATTTTATTCCACTAAATAATCGATCAACATTAAATTCAGGTTGAATGATAATGATCAAAGCATACCTTGCAAGTATTTTAATATTTTACACATATGTACCAATGGATTCATCATCATTGTACTTATGATATATGAACTAAATTTAAATCATCAAATGATTAATAGATGGAATTTAACTATTGAATGATAAGTTCTTGAACATGACCAATTCCATGGATTCAATTTCATCTCGCATCATCATATTATTTATTAGAGACCACGACTGGGACACCTCACTTTCTAAATGATTATTATCCAAAACGGATATTTCATGTTCCAATCATCTAAATATATAAAATATATTTTCAATGTTACTAACCCATTTTTCATCAACAAGTGGATCAGAAGATCCACTAAAATAAGGTAAATTTTGTCTCATGAATGACTTAATAAAATGTTGTTCCCTTCACTTCATATTTGGATGTCCAAATTGATTCAAGGATTTTTTAAGTGTATGGATAGAATTTTTCATTCCAAATCCCAAAACATTTTATTGTTCAGGAAAAAAATTGTTGAATTTACCATTGAATTTATCATTAACACTGTTCCTTCAAGTTCAATCCATTGTCTAAAACTATAAATTAATAACGGGAGAGGAAAAAAACATACTATGAAAACAACATAATCAAGGGGAAGTATTTTCAATTACTAACATCATAATTGAATCATATGTTGACAATAATCATTAAAAGATTTAAAAATTATAAACAATATTTATAAAAATATATAGAAATATCCATAGACACACCATAGAAATAATTCTAGGGATCTCACAAAAGATTTCACATCCTCATTTCCAATGGCTGACTAATCCTTTCCTCTGATACATACTATAACAACCCAGGAATGATTCACATGAATATAAAATCATTTTATAATAATATTGTTTATATATTACAAATTCATGCATGAGGTCCACAATAGTGTAGTTCCTTTTGAAAATCAGAATACATTATTCTAACTAGTGATTGATATACAATATCTCCCATAAATATCATCCCCTTTATTAATCCTAATTAGAAGAAATCTTTATAAACTCAAGAATGGAAATATATTAAAGGGTGATCTTAGATGATCTATAAGGGTAAACAACAATACATGAAAATAACATTTTAATATCCAAATCTTGAGACCGAAAATAAATCGTGGCAGATCATAAGAATAAAATCTTAAATGAACATCAGTCCCGAGAAAATAGAATTGGCATAAAACATGGATTTCAGAAAATACATAAGAGTATAAAATTACATCTATATTAGAAAATTCTCACTTAAAAGTCCATCATTATTGATAAAGTCCATTACTGAACTTGGTTTACATTCCATTCCAGCACTATATTTCTAATCAAGATTTACCCATCGTTCCAGCAATGTATTACTGAACTAGATTTATGTGTCATTATAATAATTTTTATCTCATTAAATATAAATCTATATCAAATTAATTTGATGAATATATAGGTACCAACAATCTCATAATTAAATCATTATTATATCCACCAAAAAAACATAAATCATTAATCATAGTATAACGCAAGTGGAGAAAGGTTTTCACAAACATCATTTCATAATAATCGATATAAAAATGGATTTTATAAATATAATTTCATAAAAAATCAAACCATACTAACAATAGAAATATCAACATAACCCTTTTTAAAAAAATTCATCTTATATAGAAAATAAATTTGATAAAACACTTGAAATTAAATTTTGAGAAAAAATATCTTATCTTCTCAAAAAATGCTTTTATTTCTTAAATCACTGCACAATTTTAAAAGAAAAAATTTCACTTCTAATAACCATAAAATCATTTAAAATAATATTAATGAAAATTTTTTGTTATGAATTATTAAAAATTGATTAATTAAATTAATTTAATAGAACATTCTTCTCGTACATTTTTCCAAAAAAGTAAAAAAAGTATCTCGAATAAAAAAAGATTGAAATATTCCATCCAAATCATGTAGTAAAAATTCAAAATTGGTAATATAAAATATAAAAATACATAGGATAATAGTAATTTATTCTATAAAATCATTTTTAGATTTTCATGGACATGGATGCTAAATAAACCCTATAAAATACTTATGTATAAACTTTCTTCGATAAAAATGAGATTGCATAATTATCTATTACCTTAGGTTCTCTATCCTTTGTATTTATTTAAACCGTATATATAATGGTTTTTAAAATATTATTAACTTGTAACATAACCATAATAAAATTTATGATATCATATATGATTCAGTTATGACATTATATTAACCGTTCATTTATCAATTTCATGTAAAAGCATCATTTTTGGTAATAATCGTTTTTATTGGCATACATGTATTGAATTTTTATTTATTATTTTATTTCATATATCATTATTTTATGACTTATATAATGTGAAACATGGTTTATATATTATATATATTTTTTAATATAAATATATATAATAGATATATTAAGGAAACATAATACATCGTTCATGGAGACAAAAGGTCGTTAGTATGCATGAATGATGATTCTATTTCCATATTGAATTTAATGAAAAAATGTAAGGTTAATATAAATATATATATATATAATTTCCTTATAATTATTATTTAAGGTATTTCATTATTATTTATTATATATACATTATAATTATTATTGAATGGATAATGTTGAGAATGAATCACATCAGTCCGTGGTGACAGTACATCGTACATACCCTTTAGCAATAGTATCATTCCCTTAATGGTTAAATGATTTTGAATTTGATGGTATATTAAATATTAAAAATATTTATCATTTCTCATTCATTATTTACGTCCTTTATATTAATATTTATACCTTTCTACATATAGTAGTGTCGAATAAAAAATTTGTACCACGGCATGGAGACTGTAAGTGGTACGCAAGAACGCATGGTGATATCGTTATTCATAGGATGAATATTAGGGGTAATATTGTGTTTTAATTAATATAATGAAATCACAGTATATAATTTATACTATAATTATTAATGTATAATGAAACAACTTGGGATTATAATGTATAAGAAGAAAAATGATTGAAAAAATCGGTAGAGAAGATTACCTCTTATTTGGCATGATTCCTCTAAATCTCCCATTATAGCACTAGAGATGGTTTTGGAAGATTACCATAACCTATATATTGTAACTATATATGTTGATTCATGAATTGGGTAGTGAATGGCTGGGGATTATTGAAAAAATTGACGTTAATAGGTTAGGTAGAAGGTGCGTTTTTTATAGCGGTGGGGGGCACACATGGAAATTAATAAAATATTAAATTAAGAGAAAATGTCTTTTTAAAACAAATTCTTCCAAAAGGAAATATTTCAAATATGATATGGATATATTTTAAAATATTATAATAAAATTATATATATATATATTTTTATTTTATTTTAAACCATATAATTTTTGATTACGCATAATTATTCTATTTTAATTTTAATTGTAGTAACAACATGTTAAGAATTAAGATGCTATAAAATTTACATATATGGGTTGAATTTTAAATTATTGAAAATATAATGAACTTTTAGACCTTATCATACTCAATTTTTGGTTTTATCATATTTATAGGGTTTTTTAAATAATATAATAATTTAATATTTTGATAAAACATCAATTATGTAAATTTTACACTATTCATTTTATTGAATTTAAATAAAATATAAACTGAGAAATAACATAAAAAACCATTTAATAGTCTCATATCATGTCATATTACCCTTTTAAGATCGTGGATGACAAAAAAATTGTACTATATTATTTATTTTAATTTTTAAAATATCATTTATTTGATTCCATTGTTAATAATGAAATCACGACATCATTATTGTGTCCAAATTTAGTTAAATTATTTAGTGTCTAAATATTATAAATTAAATTAAATTAAATATCAAGTCTTTTTATCTTTCTAAAAACTACTTATAGTCTATTATATAAATTATATAACCCCAAATTGAATTTTTTATTATCAATATATATGTTTATAACATATTTTTATTTACATTAAATTTAATTTTGTAAGTTTCATTATCACAGTCTTGTGGCTTCCAATGGAAACTTTTATTCTCAAGGGATATCTTCATTAGTAATATCTCATAAAATAATAATACGAAAAGTTTTTGGGCAATTTAATAAAATTATTCATACCATTAATTAATTATTTTACCTTTTTACCGTATTAAGAAAAATTACAGAAGTGACTATTTATAGTGCCCAAAAAAAGTTATATTTACATATTTTGGATATATGGATTCCAAATATGTAGTATTTTTTAAAAAATTCAATAAATATAATTTTTAGTTATTAATTTATAATCTATCCCATTTTTTTAATGGGAGAACTAGAAGTTTTAAATGATAAAACATTGAATATGATTGAAATGGTTTTACATCTAAATTCATTGATAAATCAATCCAAATAAAATAAATTATATTTAATGATTAAAATATTTTCTCTTTATTCATTAAAACCATTGAATAATATAATTCAACGATATAATTTATTTTGTTGAGAAAATTTGTTTTCGATAAACATTTTGTTTATTTGTTACTATTCATTAAAACATGAATGTAATTAAAATAATATTAAAAATTCATCGAAAGTAATTTTTATTATCCCAAATAACAATAATAATTTTATTTTCTAAAATTGAATATATAAATGATCCTAAAACCAGATTTAAAATGGGTGTCATTAAAAGGCAGGAAGACTAATTTTTTTAAATGGATTCTTTTATCAAAAAAATTAATTAATTCTTATATAATGTCTAGAAATCATATAAGAATAATTTTAAACAGTATATTGAATATTTTAAATAGATAATCATTATAAAAATCCATAAAAGTGGATTTAAAATTTTAGAAACACACTTATTTTCATGTAAATAGTTTTTCTAAAGAAAGTTATTACTTTTCATACCCACCACTATAATGACTATGTATTATGGTAACATAATAATATTCAGTTTTTCAAATATTCATGTTGTTTAATGAAAATAATTATAACAAAATAACTTTAAATTAAATGTTACACAAGCAACGAATAACATTTCATATACAGTAAAATAAGTCAGTGTTGATTATTGCACAAACAAATCATGGATTTGAGTACATCACAAGATATCAACGAATATATATATATATATATCATAAAAATATTTGTGAGTTATAGTGAAATTATGTTTATAGCTTTAGTTAATTGTTATAAAACCACAACTAGAAAAACCCTTGAAATTCTCAATGAATTTAATTTTTATTATACCATATTAGAAACTAATTTTTCCATTGGAATTATTAACCATGTCCAAAAAATAATTCCAAACAAGTTCTTGTTGCAAAAAATTGTAGTGGTTCAAAATTCTTAAAACAATTATGGAGTGGAAACATAATAATGTTGTGAGAAAAAATTCCATGTAAATTAATTATAAAAAAAAATTCAATCAAAAAAATAACCATGGTATTTATAGCAAGGATGTAATACAAAATATTAAAAATAATATATTAAACAAAAATTGAGAGTATTCTATATCCATGATAATAAATGTCTACATAGTTATAATGAATACTTATCTCATACTGATGAAATTAATAATGTTATACATCAAAAATATATTTTCCATGATATATGACAATAAGTTATTCTAATATTTGAATAGGTATACTGATAACCCATGTCGTTTCTTCTAATGTATATTGTCGAAGAATTAAATTGATATAAAATTATAACACACACCTATAAATTTTTTATGTTAAATTAATTCTCCATATGTGTCGAGAATATATTTCATATTGTTCCCTAAGGAACATCTGGATGAATAAATCATGGATCCCCATTTAACTAAAAGTATTAAATTTCAACATATATTAAATTTATTAGGAAATAAAAGATCACAAATTGTTTCAATAATTTTTCCCATGATAATTATATAGATTATATGGTCCAAACCCATGTGGGTGACAATGGTGTTTCATTAAAAAATACATAAAAATAATTTACAACAGTCAATCTAATTGAATTACCAATATATAAATATACAATATATTTCCCCTTGACTATAAATGAAAAAAAATCCATTGGTCCAAAAAGTATTTTGGTAGAAAAATAATATATCCCTACATAAATAAATAATCATATAAGGGTTTTAATATAAATGAATGACACCCCCAAAAATGAATTCTTAATAGGTACTAAAAAGGTATTGATTAATAAATTAATTTTTTGTTACAATTAGTTCAGTCCAAAAAATTATATATATATATATATATATATAAAAGGAGATATATAATAAAAAATAATTTGTGTAAATCATGTTTAATATTATAAATAAAATGGAATTTACATCAAAGAATATATTTTAAGATACATTATTTAATTTATGTAAATGACAATGTTATGTGTCACATACAAAATCAATTTTTCAATGATAGGAGAAAGATATCAATTTGAAAATTAAAAATCAATAATTTTTCCACTAAAATACATAAATAATATTTTAGACATAGGTCAGGTGGAAGACATTACATGTTGAAGTGAATGTGAAACCTGTATTTTTATTTTCAAAACACTTTTTTGTTAAAATAGACCTTTTAAAAATACTCACAAAAAATTATTTTGAAAAAATATATATTTATTAATATAAAAGTACATTAATTATTATACTATTAAATATTCGAGTGGGAGAACAAAAACATGGGAGAAAGAATTTCATGATGAAACAAATATAACTCAACAAAAGAAGACACGAGTTACTAATATATATTATGAGAAACATTACCTTGGATATAATTAGTATTTCAAAAATTGTATTTATGATGTTGAAATGGAAATTCAGGTTAAAAAATATAGACTAAAACATAATATCAGATATATATATATATATATATATATATATAATTTATAAAAATTTATTTATTGGTGGTTGATCATAAATCAATGAATGAAAATTGAGTTACATAAAATCATTATAACATGGGTACTAATTTTGTAAATGGAATTGGGAGAAACAGAGATGATATGGATTAGAATTTCACGTTAATAACAAAAATATATTATAAAGATACATCCATGGATATTTAATAAAAAATTCAATATCCAACTTGGTGCATGACAATACTATTCCTTGAATAATTAATGTTTGATACAAATAACCCTATCACTATGAGAATCCATTTATTCAAAACCCCTTAAATTTAATGTATTTTAAATGAAATTTTAATGATTTAATTTTAATATAATTCATGATATTAGGTCCCAAAAAGTCATTATATTCACTATTTAAATGAAATTTGGTGAATAATACCTATCTTGCCTCCAAGAGAGGTGTTTGAGATGAAAATGATTTCATTGTATTATTTCTTACTCGATTGTTCTCTGAAATCATATTTAATGTGAGTAATTCTATTAATATATTACCATAGAATGATAATTTATAAACAAAAGACTATTATAGTTATATTATAACTACATACTAAAAATATATTAACCAATAATAGCTACTTTTCATTATCAGGTGTCCTGATTTTTGGTTTCATTTTTTTGTATAGACATCATGAAGATGAGTTTTATTCACAAAAACAGGTTTCAATGTCATCAATAAATTATAATAAAATATATATTAATAATTTCCCAAAATAAATATTCTTGTCACATTTTTATTTGGTTAATTTGATGTATAAGGCTCCAAAAAATTTAAAATGAGGTAAACTAGTTTCAACATATTTAATAATGGAATGTTGATATATTATTAAATATTTAAAATATTAATATAAAACATAAATAATAAATAATTAATATTAAATTATATATTATTACATGATATTTTCATTATATAACAATTCATTATAAGTTATTACATAACCATTACAACACCATTCACATAAATTGTAAAGTTGTCCCAAAAGGTAACCTTTTGAAATGTTGTCTTAAATAATTAAATATTTTTAAATAATGATAATATAAAATATTTATATGATAAAAAAATTTATAATTGAAAGTGTCATTTTTAAAGCACTGCTAACATGTTCAATAATGATATGTTACTATTATTGGTTTAATGGATTGAAATTTTAATAACATTTGGTGTAAATTAATTATGGGTCAAAACTAACCTAAACTACTCATTTTCTATATTGTTCTAGAATTGTATGTATCTTTATTTCAATATTCTTCTCTATTTAAAAAATTTAATTTTACATTTTGATATAATTATTTAACCTTGATAATTAATATTTAAGAATAAAAAAATTAAAAATGAATCATATACATATTTAAGACACGCATATTTTAAAATTTATATGTTTTAACTTGTAGAATTTCTATTATTTTAAATCGATTATTTTACGTTTTGAAAACATAAAAGAAAAAAACGGTTCTTGAAATAAAATGTATTTTCAAAGCATAAAACTTATTTGATTGAAATTTTTATTAAAATATCAATTAACATGACATATTTATTTATTATATAACAAATAAATGTTATGTTAATTTCATTGGAAACCAAATGAGATTCATTCCTTAATAACTATTTATTGAAAAAATACAACATTTTTTTTAATCAAACAAGTAAATCCAGTTCTATATGTTTTGGAAATGTGATTTATATTCTTAGATAATATATTACAAAATTCATTATCTTATTTATTATAAAAATATTTTATTTTTTAATTGGTTTTATAGATATATCGTACACTTATATAATGTGAAAATCGTAAAATTTATATGTTCTTTAGAAACATTATTTTTAAACTAAAATCCTATATTCATTGGAAAATAAGAACTTTTTATATTTTTATAATATTTTTATTATAACATATAAAATAATTTTCCACTTTTAAAGATAAAATTCAGAAATTTATAAATTTAATTTAGTAATAAAATCAAAATAGATAATGAAAAATGATTTTTATTATAAAATTGAGCGTTTTAATATGTATTGTTATTATTCTAATATCATATAATTTTCAAAAAAATTAAATAATTATAAATATAAAACATAATTTATCATAATTAGGAAAAAAAATATATTTAACATGAAATAAATATCAAATAAAGAATAATTATTTAACAATAAAAATCATAGACTAAAATGTACATATTAGTTATTTTAATTCTTAAAATTTTATTTTATTCATATTGAAATTATATTTATTTTAATTAGATGTATATATTATAAGAGGTTTATTCCTCAACATTCCCACAAATTCATCATCTTTTTTATGACCATTCATAGATATTATCATTTTATCTCAATAAATAGTTTTTTCAATTGGGATTGATGTTATATGAGGTGAAAACTACCAAAATCATCATGGTAATTTAAAATAATTCATAAAGACGTTTTATTCTTCTAGATTACAAATAATCTTAATTTATTATTTGATTTTTGATATCGATTCCCAATTTCATTTAGGATAATTTAACAACCACGTTTAAAGGATAGTATCTAGAATTCATTATATTTAAATGCTTTTCACTTAAGATTCATTATGTGTATGAAAATATATAATGATAAAAAATTTACATACATATAATATAAAGTATAATCTTCAGTAATTATATTAGAAAAGATAATAGGATGTGTTGAGGCTTGGGAATGAGCTCATATCTAGGTTTTGAATCTCTATTTATTGTGGATGATAAACGTTTAAGGGGGTGCAGAATTTATTTCATGTATATTTTTATTAAAATCAATAGTGTTTCACATCAAATGATTCACAAGGGTGTGATGTTAATGATTATTTTGATTTATGATCTTGTTTGGAAAGGAAATATGGTATGTTCATTATTTCACAATCATAGTGACATATGATTTATATTTTATTTTTATGCTACATGTGATTGATAGATTCCAAGTATTTAAATGTCCTTATATTTTATTAATATTTTTTATATAATTTTAAAACATAAATAATCCTATTGTTTAGAATAATTTTAAATGTGGATATTTTCTGTGGTCAAGACCATTAAAATCGTTTTTTCATAAATAAAATTATGGTGTAGTTGTAAATTGAAAAATATTGGGAAACATCTTATTAATTGGATGGTATAAAAGAATTATTAGTGTATTTTTTTTCATTAAATAATTTTCAAAAAATAATCTTAAAACGTATTTTCCATTTCAATACATGAATTGAATTGTATCTAAATAATCCACATTTGTGGTGTTTAATAAATGTTTCCTGGATTATTCATAGAATCATGGTGGGTAACAAATTTTTTATTATGAATCCTTTCAAATTAAATAACGGAATTTATGTATTGTTAAATGATATCTTATAGAAAAATTTAGGATTTTGGTGATGATTTCAATTTATTTTATTGTTAGACCATATGTATTCTTTTTTTGGTGATGATTTCAGTTTATAATAATAATTTTTTTAATATAATCACCTTAGTGATTTTGTTTCTTTAATTAAATCTAGTTTTATAGTGTTAGACAAATTAAATATCTTACACGTGTTTTTTATTCTTTTTCTCATTGTAATCGTTGATGACCAATGGTAGACGAGAATTAAACTTATAGTGAATGGGTATACTATTTAAATAATAGAATAATTCATCAGATGGTGGTAATGATTTTGGTTATTCATGAATATTGAGAAATGTTTTGTTTTTGGATGAATAATTACAGATTCCTCGAGTTTAGTGTTGTTTTTGGTCAAGGAGAAATTTTGAAATAGTTGACTGGGATTGTGAGTTGATAAATTATAAGAAATTAATAATAGGATCATATTATAAGTTTGGTAAATTATTTCCTTGGAATGTGTGACCACAACGGATTTTAGGATGTAATGGTTGTTCATGAATTATGAAGATTCATTATATTGTTGGGTTATAAGTTCCAGCAGACAATAAGTAAAAACATGTTTCATTTCAATGATTAGAAAGGTGTGTGTCTGGGATATTAATATGGAATATAGTGTTTTGGGTCCTCAATAGGGAATATCTATGTTTTTTATAAATTTTTCCAATCATTTAGTAGCTCAAGTGGTTAAGTATAGGTTGTTCCACTCCGAATGTTAGTTCGTGACTTCTGAGGAGAGATTCATGTAGCTATTGGATGTTTTAGATAATGTGTCCCAATTTAGGTTAGGTGATTGGGTTTTGATGATAATTTTTGTGTTAAATTCCTAGGGACATATTTGATTTTTTATATGTCTTTATTGTACATGGGGAAATTGTTCACTCTTTATAATGTGGTTTTATAGATGTTCAGGATGAATCATTTTATGTTTACATGGGTCAAGTGTAGCTAATGAATGTAGTATTCATTGTTTTAGTATATATATTTTTAATTTATTCTTATAGAGTAGAATATGATATACAATATGGTTTGGATAGTACTAATTTATATTGATTCATGAGGCCCATACGATAGACTATATATATGTGAATGTCATGGGGTCATTCCAAAAATTCAGGAATATTGCATAGTAGATGATACATTTTTTGGTCGTTGTGGGAATAAGATGTCCATGTATAGTCCATAAATTTATAAGTATATTGAATATTGTTTATGGATTATATTTTTTTCCTATGATGTGATGATATAGTAATTCCAATTGTGTGGAATGGTGTATCGGTGATTCCATAGGGAATTCATAAATGGATGTCATGTGTTTTTTTTGGATCTTGACCACACATTGGATTCTAGAACTATGAAGAATTAATGTGATCAAAGGATTCTTGTATTATAGATGTTTTACTGTATGCGGAAGGACATAGTGAAATTGTTTAATGATTTATGATCTAACTATGAAAACTCATTAAGAGATTTTTATATACTCTGATGATCTAGTTTGGATTATCACATTATTTCTATAGCTAGGAAGGCATCACAATCGATCGAATGGGTAAATTACTGAGCTTTAGAGTTACGTTCTCTATGATGAGTTTTTCATGGGATGATAAATATTAAATAACATTATAAATTTTATATAGTAAGTTAAAAGACATATATAACATCTCAATTTTTTTGTTTACCATTTCATTTTATGAATTACAGTAGTCTTATATAGAGAATTTTGTATGTCTTGACTTAGTCAGGAACCAATATTTTTCCATCTAGGATAAATATCCTAAGAGGGGGAGGGGGTGAATCATATTATGAATGATAAATAAACTTCTCACTCATATCTTGATTCATTGTAAAAAACAAATTTCTCTCCCTTTTCTATAGAAATGTATGAATAAAAATGAACAAATGCTGGAGACATGTCAATTTAACTAGTTACCCCTTACTAGGAAACGTCCAAGGGGTATAATATTAATAAATATCGATGTAAAAAATCCACTAAAGTTCAATACCAATATAAGGTTAAGGATATATAACATCCATTCCCATGAACATTGCCTTTATAATCATTAGGGGAAACTCACTACTCCCCAAGGGTCACACCCACGATCTCTATTTTGATATATCACTAATGGTTGAAAAGATCACCTCATTTCTATTCCATTCCATACTACTCTAGAAAGGACTCAACCATAGTATATAAACATGGAGGTCCCTTAATTTTCAATAATGATTAAATACACAGTTGTAAATATATTTTATTTTGAAGTCCCACTTTCACTAACTTTATGAATATCACAGTAACATAGATTTAATATTCAACCCATTATTAAAAAATTATTTATTCTCACTACCTTATCAAACCTCATGAACCATACCAATAAATCTAAATTATAAAATTTCATCATGAACCATAGAAAGTTCATGAAGTCACCTATTTTACAAATATCAACCAACCTTCATGAAAAAACCATGTTTTGTGAAGCTCTGATACATTAATGATGATTAAATGGTATTAATAAATTTCACAACATTCAATCAAAATTTAATATCCTTTGAGAACCTCAATAATATCAGGATGCACACAACATTTGGAAGCTTACATAGACTTTGTGAACATCCTTTTTTCACAAATAATTTTGAAAGATAATCCTTCATGGATAACCTTTATGAATCCATAAGATACATATTATTATTACAGTCATATTTTTTATGAGGTGGTAGAGGCCTATTTATAGGAATCGACTCAAGTTATAGATGGACTCATCCACATCACCACCATTTTTAAAATAACTCCTATATCATTCATGAAAGTACACTTTTTCACAAGTCACCAAGGAAATTTACATCTTCATGAAGCTTATTGTAGTGTCAACGACTCAATGTTAACCCTTAATGCATTTGGGATTATCCACTTCATGTAGTCATGGAGATTAATATCAACCCTTCAAGCCTTTGTGATGGACATTCTCAGATAGTCTTAATGAATTTCCATCAACCCTTCACTCATTCTCGATGCACATTTGTGATGATCCACACCATCATGAAAATCCCATCATAAATACTAGTCATTTTTAAACTCATGACTCTTGGATATTTTTATGAGGATTCATTTTAAATAAAACTTTGAAAATATATAATACAAACCTTAATTTTTTGACCCAATTTTTTTTAATACACTGGGAAATAATGCCACCTTGTATATGAAAATTTCTCTATCACATATAGGACACCCATACCATTTTATTGGATCCTTTTCAACATAAATAATTAACATTCCCTCTAGGACTTTATGACTGACCATGGAATCCTTCTTCTTCAACAATCATAATCACCCAAAATACACTACAATGTAACCATGTGATATATTTTACCAAAAATAAGTCCCTATGGGTTTTCTTAATACTCTTAAAATTTTGATAGAATGTTAAATACGTTTAAATATTCTATAAAAATTATCTTATTTAGATTTTATACAATCCGATGTTATACCAAACATAGGAAATAATCCCACAAGAGAAATGATCAGTGTGAGAAACAAGAGTAGTATAGACTGGTCATCAATGATTCAGTTCATTCAAAAACCTCTAAACCAATTTAATCATAAACAATGTATATCATTATATATAACTTTTGACCAATCAACTTTATAATTATTTGATTTAAAACTCTACCGTCTTCACTTCCCCACGGGTCAAATTCTCCCCATTTTGTGATTAATAAGTTTTCATCTATTTTATATCATCAAGTTGTCCCCATTTATCAATGATACTAAATGACTCTTATTTTTTTATAGCATGGTAAAGAGCACATATTATCATATTAGGGAAAGTAATATCATACCTCAGTAATAGGAGGACCACATTCACATTTTCTCATGTTTGGGTAGTAGACTGAACTCCCAAAACCAGTCAATTCCATTCAAACACTTCTTTGGGTATGGAATTCATCAGAATGACTACAATATATAAGCATGTAGGCACATACTATAATATAAAAATTACATGGTCAACTTACTTCTTGATAAAATGATACATGATTTAAATTTTCTAATCCCTTTTGTGATTGAAATTATTTTTTATTTGGTTATATCTCTTGAATCATCACAATAGTTTCTGATCGAAGACTTCACCTAAACTCTTATATCATCAAGATGATTTTTAATCCACAATAAATGTGTGGACACTTTAGTAGAAACTATATGTATATCATATGTGGCTTTAAAAAATAGATATCATTATTCTTCCTAAGATATGAAGTACACATATTTCCAAGATATAATTCATCACCAAACATTGATTTTCAATAATCTCTAAACTGGGTTATGATTCATCTGTATAGAACAATATCACTTTTTAAAAAAATTCATCATTCAAAAAAACAAAACACATTATACCGTTGATATTAAAAACTATTCCTTTTAATAAAATAATATTTTATTATTTTGGATTACATTGATAACAAACTTATTTCCATACAGAGAAAAAATATCATGTTCTTTCACTATTAATAGAAAAATACAAACAATGATATTCTTATATTCAATATCAGTAACAATAGTGCATTCATTATCACATGATAGTTTCGTATGGGTGTCCATATGGGGTCATAATTACCTTGTAATTATCCATTCAAAATCATCTCAGAAGAAACATGGAATATTTGGATTGAGAAATTAATGTGTCATTCCTCTATTTTTAACAAGTAACTAAATAAAAATTTTCATTTCACTAGTCATTGACATTTCAAACATTGTTCTCATGAATGTTTTGTAATGATTTCACTAAGCATCATCTCATCCACCAATTATTGATTCAATGACAAATTAAAACACTGTCATCCATTATTTAGTTTCATTATTGACATATAGATTGTAATCAACTCAACAATGCTAAAAACCTATATTCTTCAAAAAATATTTCTGTCATGAATAAAAGGTTATTGGTTATTACTTCAAACGATATAGTTCCTTTCTATAAAAAATAGTATATTCAAATAATCATGATTGAGAAAACCATTTGTTATATAAATATAGACAAATAATTCCATAACCCAATTCAGTAATGAAGAAATGTCATATATATGGAAAACATTGAATTTTTTTTACACAACTACTGTAAAGAATAATTTGATTTTCTCAAGACTTGAAACATGTAAATATATTTAATTAAAAACCATAACCTATAACATTGAGTATCATTTTAAAACCATTCAGGATTTGATTAAAAATAATGCAATGTATTGATTCCTCTTACTATTAAAAACTATTTTAGTCCTGATGAAATTATAATCTCTTAGTTTTGAAATAATCTCTGATATATGATTTATCGAAATTTGGTCAACCACATAATTCATTTCCTAATTCTAGTTTTTATCTCCATATTCCTCTTTAAAACATTTACACTCCACCTATGATAAGAATGGTGCATGTTGTAGTGTTTTTATCCTCTTTATCATCATTAGAATTTATTGATCATTACTTTTTGTATCTATTCCATCTTAAATAATTAGTCTCTTTGAAGAAACTAGTTTATGTTTGTCCATTTTATTATCTAAATATTCTTCTTAGTATTCCTTAGGAATATCTTCCACTTCCTATCTTCATAAAACTACTATAATATCCTCATGAAATTGTTCATGTATTTTCTAAATATTCTTCACATTCTATACAATATTTAATTCAATATTTTCTTCTAATTCTTATTTAATTATTCAAGAATTTATATATGATATTGTTTTCCTTGACTTCCAAGAACATTTCCTTCATCACAAATACATTCAATCTTTATGTATTTCAACTCATTTATAATGAAACACTTACTATCTAAATATCAAAAGTACCTAAAATTAGGCTTAATTCAATACCATATCTCATGTTATGCCTTAAATTATTTTGGACATAATAATGATCCATATGATATATAGTTTTATGTTAACACCATCTATTTCAAAATCCTCTTTATAAGGCCATTCCCACTAATAATTTATCTATCCAGGTTATTGATAATCATATTTATTATCCCAACCTATAAATTCATTTATACAGTTTTTACTGATGAAACATATTCCCTTTCCACATGTGTGTTGATATAATTCTCCACTTTTCTATTTTTGAAATTTATTCGATTATCTTGTGGGATTTTCTGGATATTTGTGCTATCATATTATCAAATTAACCCTTTATAACCTGTTATGAATCTAAACACCAATGAAATGTGTGTGATGGACGAAACCAATATAATTATATAAGAATCATCTATGAATATAACATAATATATCCTACCATTAATAGATATTCGTAAAATAGGTCCATACACATAAATATATACTAACTCAACCAAATATGTTGACCTTTTTTATGTTTCCATGTATTTATTATGAATGATCATCCATTATTGAAAATCGTCACATATATGTAAGATCATATGATAACCTATATGGGTTTGAAAAACATCAAATTTTCCAAGATATCCCTAGGAAATTTGGCTCATGTTGCAAAGATGTTTATGTGGAAAACTATTATCTACTTACTTTTATTGAAATAATATATCTTCTTCTCCACTCAAAAGGTAGAAATTCCAATTCACTCACTTTCTATATAGATTTACTTCATTATATTTTTCCTTTAAGAAATATAATTTCATTGCAAATATTATTTCATGTCTTGAAACCTAAATTTGACTTACAATAGTTTGTTTTGATTGATACATTCAATAATAAATACATATTAATGTCTCGTGTTTTTTAACTCAAAAACGTATTTTCCTTATCCATTATTTTTTTGGCCTCCATCATTACCAAATACCACTATAACATCATTTTTGTATCTAATTATAGTCTAAAAATCCATAATTACAATCATATGGGTGGTGCCTCCACTATCAATAGTCTATATTCCAGTGTGATCTGGTGCATTAAATGAAATATCGAAAACTAAAAAAATTTCATCTCTATTCATTTGGATACATTTATATGAATTTATACCTATTTTGGAATTATTATATATATATTCATTAGAGTATGATGGACCAGCTTATTCTAGTAGTTTTGTAAAAAGATTCTGTGTTTCATATGATTTGATGATACATTGAGATGCTGCATATGAGTACATTTAGTCTACATCAACACATTTTTATAAATTGTTGACAAGGTATAAATTTTTATGTGTTCTAATAATCCTTATATGAAAAAGATTCCATCAAAATATATCATAATCTATAGATCACTGTAAGGTTTCCCTTATTTGTTTTGATCACTTTTGTACCCAATGACTATGAAATAGACATTCTGTGACAATCCCATATTACCAAAATAATAACATCTATTGTGGGAGAATTCCTTTGTGTCTCTATTATACTACATTTTTTCCATGGGTTCTATGAATATTCCAATACGGATTCAAACCCAAATCATTCTTTAGTCTTAGAGTGGGTGTTTTCAGTCTGACCTCAACCATTATTACATTCTACATTCAGTCAATCCCTAAATTATCATTATTATTCTAACATATAATTTTATTTCCCTAATAATCCATTGATTATTTCATTGTATAATTAAACTCAAAATTTTTATTTTCTACTTCTATTACGACCTTATTTTCTTGAGTCAACAATTTCTCCTGATCTTTCACATTCTGTTGCAGGCTGAAAATCTCCTTATCAATATTTTCAATGATTTTTTAATATCTTTCACTTTATATTTAAATCCATCTACAACCCATTTGGGTTATTCAACAATTATTTAATACTCAGTGAACATATTTGAGTTATATTTAATTTAAGTATAATGATTTTCAATAGTATATATCATATCATAATTCTTTTTTTCCTTTTCCTACATAAATATTTTGGGTTCAGAGAACACACTATTTATTTATTTAATTAGGATCTCAAAACATCTAACTTTTTTGGTGAATCATCTAATTTAAACTGACAGTGAAATATTCATTTCAATTATCCTTCATCACAATCTATTTCTTTCATTTTTTGTGAATTTTGGAAAACTGGCACCATTTCAATTTATCCATGATCCATGTCGTCCTCAAACTATTATCCCACAAACTCTTTTGAACTGAAATCATCATTCAAATGAATGTTATTATTTTTGAATAAGATTAACCTAAAATATTTCATTCTTATCATGCAGAATGAATACTAATTTAGTGGAATTTTTATTATATCATAATCATCAAATTGAATCATCTTGGGGTACCTCTCTACAATATTTCCAACTTTTACACATCCAAAGTATTCAATTGGGGGAAACCCTATGATATATCTTCTTCCTCTTTGTAATTTAAATTATATAAATGAAATTAATTGATCTGTCTATTCTTCATCCTTTCCATATTCAAAACTGATCTTCATTAAATCCTTGAATACAAATTATTTAGTCTTCTCTATTTCCACAGGCTCATTATCATAATTTATTATCTCATAATAAAAATAATTATTATAAAATCTATCCAATTTCATCTCCATTGGATCATTACTTTCTAATATAAATAATTCAGATTTAAGTTAGGATGATGTCTTCTCCAGATATGCACAGAAGTTTCTACATCTTAAATAATTTTTCTGAGTCGACACAAGTACTCCAAAACAATATTCTTCCATTAATAAAATGTTTTAATATACTCATAATATTGAATATTTATATCATCATACTTTAACCAAATAACATGTATCTTTTCAACTCTGAATTTTGAGTATCCTTTTCTAATATGTTTAAAATTTTCTCCCCAAAAATATGATTACATTCATGAAAAAAAATTTATATAGATATCAATAACCAGGACTCCCCTAATAGAACTCACTTAATTTGAGCTAGTATCCAACTCCCTTCAGTAAACGTCTAATAAAGCACCATTTTCCATAAGGGACGAAATTTTATTCATCACTACTATATAGTAATCTATTACTAATTATTGGACGATGTGCTACATCTAAATCATCAATAATTGAAATTTTTTTCATCATAGAATATAATACATTTTTTTGGAAAATGTATAATGAAACCCTTTAGATGGAAACACTAATATTAAAACTTCCATTTGATACCAATTATTATCTAAATTTGGATAATTTACATGAGAGGGGGTGGTTGAATCTGCATAGAGTATATGAATACAACAATCACATCAGGCCCTATGTCACCATTAAAAAATAACATTTCTCTCTTAACCACGTACCAATGAATTAAATGAAATTAAATAATTCATGGTATGAAACAATTTTACATGGGTCTCCATCACTTGGTTATATCCATGGATTATACAAAAAAAATTGTTGATGTACCAAATCCACTTAGGCTCACTACCATAAGAAGGTTTTGGATAGAGAAATTCTCTACCATGTCTCAGTACATGTACAAATATTAGGTAAAACTCAAAACATCAGAAGTTATACTCCCTAAATCTTTATTTTGATGGATCACTATCGGTGGAAATAATAACCTTATTCCACTATAAATGCTCACTAATATATAAAGGATTAAAACATGGTTTTTGGACATGTATGGGAATTTATTTTAAATAATTCAAACATTCACAGTTATATAAATTTTCTCTCTTTAAGACTTACATTTAACCACTTGAATAATATCACATTATATGAGATTTACTGGGAAGTAAATTTTTAATACATCTATGATGGTCAGTAGAATTATAAAGTTGACATATCCTTCAAGAAACTCTCTAATTAATCACATGTAAATACATACATCGAAAACCCAAAAAAGTTGAATATATCACCTATTTAATGAAGAAAAACTATCCTTTATGAAGGAACCTCCATTAAAAATCAGAAACACCTCTGAAAATATAATTTAGCCTCTATGATTATCATATTTTTCAGTCACCATTTTATAGAATTTACAATCATGAATAATTTCTAAATGATTTAAAATTTCTATCATCTTGCAGATACTCCAGTAACCACTTTTACTCATGAAATATTTTTAAAAAAACAACCACCATAAATCACCATCAAAAATTCATATCTTATCTATGTTCATTATGGATTTCTATTTTTTATGGGTGGTATATCCCGATTTATAGGAATTACGTACCATTAAAAAAATCATCTATCCATATCACCTAATTTTCATGAAGCTAAAAAATCACATCCTTGAAGCTCTTGGGTATCATGATCAAATAGGAACATATTCCCATTCATATTACTTCTCATAGTCACATAGATTCAATGTCAACTATTCATGCATTCCCAATGATCCAATTCTCATAGTCATATAGATTATCATCCACCCTTCTTTTATTTGTTATGATCCATTACAAATAAAATTCGAGCATTATGGTCAACCCATAATGAAATTACGATGCTTATTCTGGATGATCCACAACTCCTTAGACCACCCTTAATGAAATTGAATATTTCGGAAACTCATTTCTTTAACATAATTTTATTAAGAATTCAGGGAAACAAAATGTTTTCAAAGTGTGATCCAAGATAAAAAAAATTCGGACCCCTATTTTTTGCCAATCCCAGATAATTAATTCCATCCTATATAGACAAAATCATATACCACTTCCATGGAATCCATACCATTTTCTTTGATCATTTTCAACATATATTGTCCAAAATCAAATTATAACTCCATAAATAATTGTGGAGAAATGTGTTTTCAAAAACAAAAATCAACCCAAAATCACGATAACATTACCTTGATGTATTTTTTCCGAACAAACGAAAAATATTTATCAATTACAATTTTTAATTTAGTCACGAGGATATGTACTAAAATTTTACCAGATCTCAAATATAGTTTTTAGTATGGTCATTTTCACACAATTTCCCATGTGCTAATGTAATGTGGTAGTATTGTTTAAATATCATTTTTTGATGGTATATTCCCACGATCATTAAAAATTGTTGTTATAAAATGATACATAAGGTGTATAACACTATAATACATTTATGTATTTGTTAATGACAACCTAATATTTTCATGGGATATGGGCTTGGGTATGTTCTATCTTAATTATTCACCATTCAAAATGTGTGATGTCTTGTGTTCTAGAATTTTACGTTCCGTGACTGTGATGTTGTACATTAGATGTGCATCAGGTGTTCAGGAAATGAACATGGTTATCCAACATGGAATTGGGGATTATCATTAATGGGGAGATCCTAATTCATTTCTAAATACCTCTATATAATGGGATGAGTTATAATGGGGATTATATAATACCTCATGATTATTAATAGGTTTTTATTTTTAGGTTGAATATTTTAATATTATTATTTTATTATACTAATTTTGAACTAGAATTAATAATGGAATTATGAAAGATGGTACATTTAAAATATATTTATTTTGACATGTTTTTAGAACCAATTGGTATCTTTGGTGGTGGGGTTGGTCTGAGGAGTATTTTTTAATTATTTTGAGGGTTTGGATAATTATTACTAGGGTGAACTATTTGAAATGCATGGTTTTGAGAAATGTTTAATAAAATAATTATGTAGGGGGAAATTAAATTAGGATTCTACACTATACAGTTGTGTGGCATGATTTTTGTATGGTTCGAATGAAACTATGTGTATTATAGGGTTAGACGATTAATTTGGGATTGAATTGGGTGTTTAGAGCACAATTTTGGAATGATTACAAAAAAACCATAAGAAATTTTCTAGATTGAGTTTTAATGGTTTTCACGATTGTTGTATGGTTTTATAAATCACGTGTCTCAACCCTACAAGAGGGTTGTACATCAAATATTCAGGCCACGTTATTAGCTCAATATTAAAAACACCATTCGTATAATAATTAGTTTTTTTCATATTTTATTCTAATCCCCAACCCTCTTCCTTGCTTTGCAATGTGTGCATAATTTACAGCCAATAGATCTACATATCATACTATTAAAAACTATTGGTTTTTGGTGGTGTGATCACCATTCATTGTAATTCTCCAGAAATGTTTAACCACTAAAAACCACTCATCCATCCACCTTTATAAATATATATTTCATTAATAATTTTTCGTACTAATTTTAATGAGTAAAGGTGAAATCATGATTTTTTCATAGGGATTTCCTATGGCCTTCATAGATTAGAGACCATGATGATATCTAAATTATCATTTTCAATATTTTTATAAGGTATGATGCAAAATTTATATCATTACAGTTTTTCATTAAAATGTAATTTATATTGGATAAGGAATTGACCTATTCTATGGTTAGGGGTGTTGAATTTTTTGGTTAATGTTACTTATATTTTCCCGGTTTCAACAGCTTTAGATAGATTCTTCATCTCTTATTTCATTTTCAGATAAATCCAAATTACATATAATTGTTAATAATCATTTTCATAAGATTCCATGAGTTGATATTGGAATCAAATCTATGGATGATCACCTATTAGGATTAGATGGTTCCTAGAGTTCCTAAACGGGGTTATCCATCCAATGTAAACTAATGGGAAAGCATCAAAAAAAGGTTGGTGGTACAATTTTTATTCACTTTTAATGTTCATATTTAAATGTGCATGTGATTCAAGTGACACTTATTTTTCGGTGAATATCATAATATATAATATAAAATTTTAAAATGAAATATTTACATAGATATAAACTAGTTAATGGTTTGAGAATTATGGTAAGGTGGTTTATTATGGCACACCATCATTTATATTTATCTATTGAAATGTCAAATTAGACATTTTATTCAAGGGAATTTTTTTTAATTAAATTAATTTGAAATAGATATTGGAAAATTTTAAAAAAAATATAATCTTGGAATTGGTAATTTTATTTTAATTATAAATATAAAATTCATTATAAAAATTATTATGAATTATTTTTATTTTAAATTTGCGTTTGGAAAAGAATTTTTGAATTTGTTTTTTGGGAAATGGAATTTTAAAATTTGGATTAGAAGTGGTAATATGCGATTGATATTTGAAGTGAATTGAAATGTATTATATAATTTAAATTATATATTTTGAATGGAAATGATATATAGTTATTTAAGTGTTTTATTTTTTAATAATGTGATATGGAAACAATTATATGTATTTGATACTTGTGGTTGTGATGATTAATTGTGGACTAAATACGGAGCATCAGTGGATGCATATATGATGGTTGAACATAGGTTGATCATGGTCCCATGGTTTATGTGGTTGTGATTATTAAAAATTGGGTGATAATAGCCTCTAGGTTTATGTATTTGTGATGGATAAACCTGATGTGAACAATTAATTTTGTTATAAATAGTTTTAATCATTATACCAGGCTGAAAATATACTATATGTTATTAACATATGGTTCATTAATTCCAATGTTAACATAGAACTTCGGAGGATTTGAACATTATATTTTACCCTGTGATAAAAAATCCTACCACCCCTGAGTGGACATGGTAGTAATGATTAAAATTTTGGAGAACATGAAACCCATGTGGACACAGTGGCCCTGATGATGGGTTTATCACTACATGTCACTATTTTTTGGTTTAGAATGGGTATAAAACAAAAATTGGAAGTTGATAATGAATTATCATAATTATATTATCAATGACACCCTGACATTGTTTGATATAGTTATGTTCTATTCCCTGGGTGAATCAATCCACCATAATGGGGTTTTTTTTCATTTATCATCTCAAAAATTTATGTATTTTTAATTATAACTATTATATTGATAATTACAGTGTGAAAAGTTACTATTTTTTTATCCAGGGAAATATATTTTTCTATCCTATAGAGTTATAATCACACCATGATTGGAAATCTATTGAACTTGGATAACTAAGGAGAAAACATTCGTTTTTGTAGGTTCAGGTTGAAAATTTATACCTGATATTGATTATTATATTTTGGGTCTCTAGGGTGGAGTTAGATCACAAGGTGGGTAGGTCTAAGAAATTATTAGGGATAGTCTATTAACATAAGTTCTATATAATTATTTTAGCATTACGTGTTCATGTTCTTCCATAGGGGATCATATTTCATTTGGATTATATATAATTTTTTAGTTTATTTTAATTTTATATTTATTTCATTATAACATTAAATTGTTGTGATGCCTATCTGTATATGTATCTAACTTAAATGACATACATTGTGTTGTTCACTATGATAATTATGGAATACTCTCACTATAAAACTTCATGAGCCCTAACTACTTTTGGTAACCTCTCGTGTGTAGGGAGGTGATCTTAATATCATGTGGAATCCACTAACCTAAGAACTCGGCATGGGTATTTTGTAGTGCATTTAACATTATTTCAATGAGTAATTTAATATTATATAAAATTATAAAATAATTTTTTCATATTTATTTGATGAAATTTATAATTTTTGAGTATCTAAAACCAATTTTTTTGTTCATTAAAATTGCATAGGATTTGATATATGAAAATAAATATTTAGGAAAATGAGTTATTTTTATCTAAAATTTATTGATCTTTTTTAAATGTAATATTAATATTCATTTATTTTTTGTTTAGGAAAATATTTATTTCGGAATGATAATTTTTTTTATAAATTATAAAATGATATTTCCAGAATATATGGAAGGCATTTGATTTTGTTTATAATTACCATTTGGATTCATATTGATCTGTCGATTCATTGTTTACTGGAAACACATTCATTGTTAAATATCCATAGTGGTTGTGTAAAACCTTTATTTTAGATACATTACACTTATTTATTGTTTTCAAAACTTTATAACTATTGGGTCATGTTTGTGTGGTTTCGAAATAAATTTTCATGTATAAGATCTGTTTCTAGAGGTTATTTGTTTGTTAAATCATAGCAGAAACAATCAACCTCCTTCAAGATACAATGAAATAATATTTGGGAGTCACTAGGCGTCTAAATGGTTGGTTCCCAATTTTTTGAAACCATATAAGTTCCCTATTGAAATCAGAAAAAAATTAAAAAGAGTTAAATTAACTATATCTTAATATTTTTTCAAAATATGTGATCCAACTATAAAAGGAGTTTCAATGATATAGCAGCACCACCGAGATGAAAAAAACTCTTTTCTAACCTTATGGAATATGTTTTTACACTAAAACATATGTCATTAAACAGATTTTGTAGCCTGAAAACCTCATTATACTTCTAAAAACTAGTATCATGTAATTTATTTTCTCCCAATCCTCTATTGGAAATTTCAATTGATACACACTTTTTTTTAAATAAAATAATGTCTCATATATAGATTCATTGTTATTTCATTGTTCGGTCAACTTCATATTTGATCTATTCTTATACTCTCTAATTAAAAAATTGATATATCTCATTGAGGATAAATCTATATTATTTTATGGAAATATTAATAAAATATTATGGAATAAAATTATAAAATGAATATCGAATGTCATATATAAAAGATCATTGAGTTATCCTTTCCTTTTACTAATTGTTTATAGGTAGTCCAGCTTCACTCTCATCTCCACAGAACAAAGGGAATGATGTATTGTTTTTTATTAAACACCTTTCATTTAATTTTATTTAATGAACATGTGTTATTTTTGAATTAAAACCATTCATTTTTATGGAATTTTAATTTTTAATAATTTTTTTGGGATTTAAAAAAACCATCATTATTTATATTTTTATATTGTTAGTTTTAAAATTATTGGGATTTTTTGATTCACCAATATTCTTAATGATATTTTTTCAATAAAAATGTTGTTTTAAGTGAAATTTGTTTTAATGGGTTTCTAAATACATTGTTGGAGTGAGTTTATTTAATTTAATATGGACCTATATAAAAGGAGTGTTCCATTGTGATACTGGGAAAATAGAAAAAATATGGGGCATCTTCCATTTGGAAAAAATGTGACCAGTCACACAGCGAGAAATGTGTGGCACGATTAGATATTACTAATGAGTATGGAGATACCATTTAGCATGCATGTGTGTGTTTTTTTCTGGTTGTGGAAACAAGTGATTTGGTTATCCCAAATTATAAAAAATGTTAAAAATAATTTATTATTATTTTCGGTGGTGATTTCTGTTGTTTAGATATAATTTTTTTAATTGGTTTTTTTGATCATTTTCATATAAAATGTGCCAAAAAAATTATATATTATTGGAATATGTCTGGATGTATTTGGGGAAACCTGATGATTTTATAATCACTACCTTAATGGTAACATTTTCCTAGTTTGAATAGATTATCTATTGAGACATTGGAATGGAAGATGCATCTCACTTCCATAGTGATGTTTCTAGATACCTTTTATATGGAAAGTTGTGTTAGAGAATGGAGATGTATTTTGTGGTATTTGTTTGGTTTTGGTCTTGTTGTCCCTTTGTTTTACTTAGTTTTTTTATATTTTTCTAACTTGAGCATGATATTTTTTATTCTTTGGATGTATTTGATGTTATAATTCTTTTATGTATCTTGTTAATTATCTTTTATATTTGTGTATGTGTGTTAGATTTATTTATAATTATGTAAAAACCATTCCATAATGTTTTCCAATGACCATGGAAATTATTCCCCATCATTGGTCCTTAGGGGATGTCACATACGTCCATTAAAACCTCAACATCATCATAGAATGGTGGAAGGTTGTGATATTACAAATGGAATCACTTTTTTTCTATTCTTGACATTAAAATGATATAAGTATTATTTATTCCTTGATTATGGTGGGTATAAAGGAGGTATAATCTTCATAATTGGGAATTTTTTTATTAATAATAATTAGCGGATAGTTTTATGTTGAATAAACTTTTACGAAAATTTTTGGTGGAAAATGTTATTTTAAACACATTTATGTTGATTTTTCATCCCATATATTTGAAATTAGTAGTTGATGATTGAATAGCATTCATTAGTAGTATGTATTATCATTGGAACATAAATGATCTTTTGTGTTTTATGATTTTCAGTAAATGGAATATATATGGAATTGATGGGTAAAATATAAAATTATTTTATTTTTAATTGAATATTATAATGATTATTTCTTATTTGATGTAAAATGATTTAATCCATCTATTTCTATTGAGATATGTGTATTTAATGTATTTTTTTATTTGTATAGTGAATTATATTGATTATATTTTATAAGAAAGAATGAGAAGAGGCTAGTGAAATTTTTTTCCTATTTATTCTCATGTAAACCAGTAGTTGGTCCAATGTATCATTCAATAATTTTTTGTCTTGGATAGAGGATAATGGAATGATGATACCTGAAATGTGGGAAACTATGTTATGATTGAGAAGAATAATCCACTAATCATTCAAGTGGATTTAAAAATTGGATATTAGTGTAAGGGATAAATGGGTTGGCTTGAATATTTTATTTACATTTTATACCATCATTGTTGCATTTGATGTTGGAAACACATATATTAGATAATACTACATGTTAATTGTTGGATTTCGTAGTTTAGTATATATATAAAAAATTAATTAAAGGGGAACAATTTTATGAATAATTAAACAAACTGTTCTATCATCAAACCATGCATATTATGATGAAAATAAATTTCTTCAGTCTGAAATTATATAATCTCTTAATGATACAGTATGTGAAAAAACATATGAATATTTTTTTATATTTAATGGTAGTTGGTACATGTGTTTCATTAAATGAAATAAATTTTGAGTTGACGATATGATAATAAATTCAATAAAATATGTTCATAATTTTTATTATGGAATAAATATATATAGACAACATGGATACTATGGTTGAAATGGATATGTCATGAAATGTGGTGATAAGTTGCATGTTTCTCCCAACTAGAACTAATGGGAACTTTAATTTTGTAAATAGGAGGAAGGTAGAAACAGATATCCATTGTGGGTGTATATCTCAAAATCAATCCTTTCGAGTTTTATATATTCTTATATGATATAAACACCCGATGAAATGATTTAAATCTGGTTAATTTATCCATATTAATAGGTATTTAATGAAACCACCTATAGAATATCGAAAATTAAAAAATAAGATATCTATAGTGTTATTTTCATAGTTCTCGAAATACTCAGGATGGGAATATAAACAATAAATAATCTTATCATTAAATATGATGATATCTTCATAATAACATGATTAATTTGAACCAAAAATGACAATGTAATTCTAGGAACACAACAACTCATCAAAAGGGGGAACATTAACATGGAAGTAATGAACTTGGAGAAGGAAGTAAGAATTTTTAGGTTGCTATGAAACCAATCATGGATGATCAATATAGTATATTAATGTTAGATGTTAATGTTTATTTAATGTATACCCTTATTTAGGTATTGTTTTATAAGCATTCATATCATTCCTTTATTATGTCTCAACTTTTTAGTATTATTATTTTGTGTGTTGAGATGATGTATTTCTTAAAAAAAAAGCATTCTCCTCATGGAAAATAAGAATTTCAATATTTTATGTTTTAAACATATATAGTAATTATAAATAGGAGAAACTATTATGGGATATCTCTATCATTTATAAGGATATTTATGACATGATTTTTGGTATAGATTTATCTATGAATAACAAGACCCTTATCTATTATCATGCATAAAAAGTGGGTTTTTATATCATCATATAGTTGTAAAAAACATTTCAATAGAGATATGAAAATTGAAGTCATAATTGTATGAACTTTATAACTATTGGATATAACAGTTTCTTATCCATTGGTATTGGTAATGACATAATATCCTGATTCAATATAAAAAAATCCAATAATACTTGACCAGTTTCTTGGTGTCATTCCTAATAATTTCACTTGATTTCCACCATAAAGGAAAATAGATATTATGTCTGATCTTATACTGATAACCCGTCATATTTACCTTCCATCTTAATTGATGGAAATATAAATTTGTGTTAACTTAAAACATATCTATAATAGTTCAAATTAAAATGGTTTATTAAACCGTGAATATTCTCATCTTTAGAACTTGTTATTTTTTTAATAAAATTGAATGATATTATAAGTATTTATTTTTATTAACTAGAATATTAACCATGATATGCTAATAATGGAATAACTGATTACATGAGTCTATGATCTATTTAAAAAATTTAGGGGAGCCTAGTGGTTCTCTAATATTTATTTAAGAATAGGGTATTATAAACTATATGTTTTAAAAGAGATCATTTAAAAGACATATATTAAGAAGAATATATATCCATTATGTGTTTTTTTGTTTCATTTGGTATTATGAATGAACATGTAGTAATTATAGATTTGAGGAATCATTTATATCAATGGACTCTTGATTCCTTTGAATTGGTGTTTGTGAATGATATCCATGTATATTCTCGAACTAATGGTGGTCATGATGAACACATGAATACTGTTTTCATAATATTGATTGAGAATAACCATTATGTTGTAATATTGAAATGAAATTTGTTCATACAAGAGGTATGTTTACATAGAAATTTCATTTATGAAAAATGATTTTTTACATATCCTCATGTAATAGAAGTTTATATCTCATTGAAACTAGTAATTAATGTTTTTTATATACATAGTTTCCTTAGATTAGAATGATAATACAAAAGTTATGTTCATTATTTTTATCATCTTTCATCACTAATAAATTCTCTGAAAATGGGACAAATTATTTTCCTATTGATATTTTAGTTGCATGAATCTTTTCATGAAATTGTGGTTTGGATTATGTCAACATATATTCTCATGTTATTAGAGGCTAGATTAGGCTCTGTGGTGTTTTATGATCTAGATATGGTTTAGGATGTGTTCTCATGTGGGGATATATATTCATGTATTTTTTTTCTCAATAATGTATAGATTACATTCTCATTAATAGTTACATTTCATTAATAAAAACTACATGATTAGATTTTTATAATTATCTATTATATTCCATTCATTGATGACCTGAAATAATTATCTTTTTTTGGTAATAAATATAAAATTTAAATGTATCAAAATTTATTGAATTTATTTTATCAAAAATTGGAATGGAAACTATTAAAATGTATATTGATGGATTATCTCCATTTTTTTATTTTTACTTGATTTGTCACAAGGTAATCAGAAATTAATGGATTTTGAATTATGTAGTACATATCATTACCAATTGTATAAAAAAGACTGAAAGTCAATGTAAATTACTCTTTGTTATAATTGACATGCATCGTGATAATGAAGATAATTGTAATTATGTTGTTATATTTATAGTTCCTATTATTCATGATTTTTTTGAACAAGTGAATGATGCTCAGATATCAAATCCTAAATGTATTAATGTATGTTGAAAAAAATATTACGATACCATTGATGAAAATAAGATTAAAATTAATTTTGTGGGGTTATTTAAAAATAAGATATTGGTTCCTCCAACATCTTAGATATACCATCATAATTTATTCCACCATCCAAGATGGGTTTCTCTATCTAGAAAAAGGAATATGTATAATTCATTGAGAACATAATTTTGGTTATTTGGAATGATGGAAAAATTTGTGGATTTATTATCTACATAGATCACTATTATTATGTTAAGGAAGAGAAGTATTTTATTGTGTTATTGTTTCAATAATTACGTGTGCCCATAAAATAGTAGTAGATTAACTATAATATTGTAACATAAATAATAAAAATGGTTCAAAAAAAATTCCACCTTGGTGATTATCTATCATCTCACACTATAGACCCTCTTCATCCAAGTTTGTGAAACCAATTTGGTATAAGTCTTGTAAAAACACTAAATTGGAAATGAAAAACACGATTGGATTTATGATTTCAGCTAAATACAACCAAGACCACATCTCAAATATTTGTTTTATCGGTGTCCCCACACCATTCCATTGAATCCCATTACACTATGAGTAAATATGCTAATTTTAAAATTCATTTAATACTGAATAGGGTGATACAATCACTGAAATATAGTCATAGAGAAGATTTAATGGATTTAATTGGATCATGGGATTATAATATATTGTTATCATAGTTCTCATACGTTAACTGTTATCAGGCCATGATACATATGGATCTTTTTGTAGAATTATATCTCTTTCTTGACATTGTAAATTTTTTTGGTGGAAAATAGTGATTCATTATAAATATATATTTTTCTATGTGTATTAGTAAGTGGAGGATATTCAGATGAAAATAATGGAATGATGATGTCTCACAGTCATTTTAAATTATTTGTAGACCACGGCCATCAACCATTATAATTTTTGGTTGTTGATGATGGGTTATTGAGAATCTATCCAAGGATAGTGTATTTTTGTTTTTAAAAATAGGGAACATTCTATCCATAGTGTGTTTTCCCTTTAAATTTATTGTAATATGAAATTGATGTAGCATACTGGTTGGATCATCCTCTAAAGATATGTTTGGTGCATAATTGTTTTGTTGTATCTCAGTTGAAAAAGTACCAACCAGATGTTGACCATGTGAGATAATGGGACCATGTTTATATTAAATCATTTTATTTTTTTATTCATGTTACAGAAAAAATTTTGTTTAGGAAGGATAATATCAAGTGTCGGAAAAGAATTGGTTTATTATAGATTTTGGGAATGAATGGTCAGATTCAACAAGAAACATGTGATCATAAAAATGAAATGTTGGAATAGATTACGTAAATTATCAACAACAACAAGTATTTTCATCTATCTAAATATAGAATGACCAATGACACATATAATTTATCACCATTAGTTTTAGGAATATAAAAAATAATTATTTCATTAAATTATGTAGAATTATTATGTTATGTTATTGTATTTTTGGGATTGTTATTTCTTGTTATGGAGGTATTATTGGAGGTGAAATAATTATAAAATGTTAGTAAAAACCATGAAGGACCTCTGAGAAATCAAGAAACATGGTTTTTAGTAACATGGATGTTTGACGATTGGTGAATGTTCTTGTCAAACTGTGATAGTCCGTAGGGGAAAGCCAAAAGATTGAAAAAAATGGTTAAAAAGGTGGGAAAATTATTTTCCATCCTCTCCCATTTAAATATTAAAGGGGTTTCCATGAGATAGTATCACCAAAATATTCATTAATGGTTTTCCATATCATGTGTACTAACCATGTAATGTATATTTAGAAGCCTGATAATTTTGGTTGTAATAAGATTTTTCCACAAACCCTTCATTAGTCCTATAATCTCATTGGATATTGATTTATAATTTATCCAATGGATAATTTTGAAATTCCATTCAAATTATTATCATATATTCCCTTCCCATCCCACACAAATCCATAGATCTAGAATGTGGTTGTCTGATATATATTCATTGATGCGGATACTGATGAAGAAGTATTGAATCAATTGGTCAAATGTATATACATGGATAGACCTAGACTATCATTGTGGAATCATTAATTTTTCATACCCTTGATAACTATGTGTATTTTATCTCATATATAACATACTTTTAACTCGTGGTCATATAAATGATGAATTATTTCCCATAAAATTGTCACGAAAACGATGTGTGGATTTAAAGGAATACAATTTTTTGTTATAGAATTTAAATTTTCACTAAATTGGAGGGTCATTGGAAATACCTCTTAGTTTATAATTAAAAATGATAGTTTTACTATTTTAGAATTGTCTTTATAAACACCAGATGATTTATTATATGTCTATAAGAAATATATAGATTCATGTGAAATGGTTTCGAATGTATTTCAAAATAGATCATTTTTTGAGTTTATTTTTTTAATGTGACCTTGTAGTGTGGTATTATACTATTATGGAATCATTACATGTCTATGAATATGGTGCATAATCTATTAGGGAAGATGAATATTGGATACCAAGTAACGACTTGGTGTGTTGAATATAAAATTATGACGAGTACAGAACTATAACATGTCTTTAATTTATGTGCATGTGCGGGTTTGGAAACACGGGAATTCGATAAAATATTATGAAAAAAATTAATGCATTGTTTATTGTATTAATGAGGACTTATGTAACGCCCCGACTCTAGCTACCCAGAATCAGTGCATTACTTCGTAACATTGGCATGATCACAAAAGATCAAGTCTCGAAAGACCGATTAGTTTAGTAGCATTGGAAACATTAGATACATTCATAAATGTTACATTACATCATAAAGTGAAAAACTAATTAAAAAGTCTTCATAGTCCACACTCATATCCTCTTATTACTATCCCTGCAGGTCATTCATAAAATACTTCTTCACATCAAGGAAAATATTAAAACATTGAAAGGGGTGAGCTCAGATGCTCAGTAAGGATAACAATATTGCTGAAGCTTTCATAAATAAATATCAACATTTACGGCATTGTATAACTAAAACAAAACCCTCATAAACATGAACTTCAACATAATATGGAAAAAGTAAAATTAGATAATTCTATTTACTTATTCACATGGATATTCTACTGGTCAAATAATCACATGCAATATCAATATCCACTTTCAAAATGATGGAATGCATAATGCCAGACATTCTGAAACATTTTGTCAAGTCGTCGGCCAAGACGTCTAAAATGATTAAGGCCTCGGCCAAAATAACAAATCAAATTGGGAAAGGGCCTCAGCCAATTCCACGTCTAGTTGTCTCATGAGACCTATTGATGCATCGAGGAGCAATAGCGGGCTCCACCTGTCACATATTAAGTCCAATGCATTCCTCATATGAATAGCTTTAAACATATCATAAACCATAACATAATCGTATCACATAAAACATGCATAAAGGAAACATAAAATTTCCACATTTCAACCACAATATATCAATACAACACATTGATATAATAAAAACGCTTTCAAAACCATTTTCAATACCAAAATAAAATAATGTTAAAACATTTTATTTATTTTTCATTAAAAAAAGTGATGGCTTGTAGAGGAAGACGAAACTCAAATAATGGTCACAGCGGCAGAGAAGTCATTGTCACCGCATAAGTACGGAAAGAAAAACATTCCCTTTTTGTCGTTTAGTAAAACGATTCGTATAAAAAATATTCTCTTTTGAATAAACGTAAAATCCAAAGGGGTTTATACACCGTATAAAAGAAAGTTGTGTATAAAACCAACTATGCTTCAATGAAAAGAGATAGAGAAGAAGTCCTTAAAAAGATCAATTTTTTTAAATAAAGTACATATATCATGTGTATTCACTATAAGTAAACATAAATAAAGTACAAATACAAGATAGGACATAATAATATCATGACATAATTTGAAAGTAGGAGATTAACCCAAAGAATAGAAATCGGGTTAAGAAGTTCCCTTACCTCGTGTCTGACTTGACTCAACCGTTATTTAACCTCCTGAATAATAAACTAGAGTTAATATATACCTTATTAAGAACCATTTTAAATTTCATTATCTTTTATATATCACTTATTACAATGATATGAACATTATGTAATTATTTAAGTTAATAACGGTCGTTTTGTAGATCTTTGGTACTTGAGTCATCAAAAAACTTCTTATAATTACAAGTTGTTTATGTGGTAGAAATATCCATTATATCCAGAATTATATTCATGATGTAGTTATCATATATATCATATATATCATGTATATATACATTCATTCATAATATTATGTAACATTTAGAGTTAAGAAATGAAATGCACCGTTCATGGAGACGGTAAGCCGTATGTACGCATGAACGCTACTTTAATTTCTATTTCGTATCTAATGGAATGAAATCATACTGATATAAATGTATAATATAATTCCAGTATAATATACCATATAATACCATTTACTCCATCATTTATACATCCCACATATGGTATTATCGATTCAAATCACTTTGAGGGGGCGGTAGTCCGCACTTTCTAAAATGAAAATATCGTGTTTACCCATAATGGAAACCATAAAGTATGCCATAAATGAGAAATACATAAGAATAAGGAAAACATAAACATATTATAAATAATATATAAATACAGTGACATCATAATGGCCACCTTTGAAGGTGTTATATGAGTGTTGAACAATCATCGTTTTGTGAGGCAGAAATTCGCCATCCACAGAAACAGTATGTTCTTTAACCATTAGATGTAGGTGTCTGTTAGTGTAGCTCGAATAATTATTAAAAAAAAATCCTAGTATATTGGGGATACTTGTTTTTTTACAAAATAAATGAATAAAATGTGTTTAGGGGGATGGAGAAGAAAAATAAAATAAAATAACACAAGAGAAGACATTACCTTAAAATCGGGTAACTCTTTTTGATTTGAGCCAATGGCTTCCTTGGGAAGAATTATGCCCAATGTGAGGCTTATAGGAGTAATAGGGGGAAGTTGGGAGAGTATTTTGGCAGAGTTTGGTTGATCCAAAAGGCTTTTAAATTGTGAATGATGTGGTAGAGGTCGGGGCCTTTTATAAGTGGAGAGGAGGGGCACTCTTGGAAAGTAAGGAATGTTTACATTATTATACAATGATTTTCGGATTCTAAAGGTCCCACACTTATATAATTCGAGGATATGGTGATAAGGGTTCGAAGTCTACCAATCAAATACTCTTTGGACAAGTGTATGCCTTGTATTTTACATTATATTTTCATTTTATTAAAATCGTTAAATAATGAGGTCATCGCTGCATCATAATGATGTCATAAATAATTTGATTTATTTAATGTCTAAAAATTATTGAAAAATTACTATGATGTAGGAAATATCTTTAGCTTTCCAATGACTATTTATAGTCAAACATATGACTTGAATAACCCCATGTAAAAATTGTTTTAGTAAAACATTTCATGTTTGTGTCATTTTTTAGATTAACATTAAATAAAAGGTATTTATGTCATTTTCCAACTAAAGTGGCTCCAGGGGGTCCCCAAGTTGACCCATGGATTGTCTTGGTCGGCCATGGAACATCCAATGAGGTTAGTACATGTGTCAAGCTCATCTCATATTATTAAAACATTATTTTTACCTTAAACTACACTAATTACCTCTAATCGCGATTAAGAACTTAAAAGTTACTATTCACCAAAAAATATTTTAATCTCATTGAACCACATTTTACTTCTTAATGACTACCATGTATGTCAGATTTTTGAAAATCAAATCACATAAGTGGTAATATTTCATTTAAACGAAAAATCAGTTATTTAACTACCACTTAGTGGTTTTACTATTCATCAAAAATTGAAGTTTTTCAGAACAATGCCAAAATTTCACCCTAAGCTATAATTGATATTCCAAATTCAAAAATGATGTATATTTTAAAAAATTCCAAACATATAAGTTTCATTAATTAATTTTATAATTAATTCCCAATTTAACAACAAATAACCTGTTTTTAAGAAACAATTTATATCAAAAGATTAGCAATTGTTTATGTCCAATTTCAATGTTAAATTAATTATAATGAAAATCATTGGATAAAATGGTAAAAATATATTCTAATTATACTTTAAAACCACTAAATAGTATAAATTATCACTATAAATTATTTTGATTAAAAAAATTGTTTTAAGTATTTTCCAATATTAGTAATAAAAAAATGAATTCAATTTTGAAATATAAAATTTCTATAATTTTAAAAAGTTGTTATTACTATTCATAATGGCTACTTTGATTAGTCACGGTTTTTTAGAACTCGAAGTTGCGTACAATACAAGCTATTGCATTATTGAATGAGTAGTGTATCATGGAGGCTCGGGGTGTTACATTCTCCCCTCCTTCAATAAATTGCGTCCTCGCAATTTTATATTTTTCATTGAAAATAAAAGGTTGAAAATAGAAAATACCTTTGTGGAAAACCCACATTGAATATAAGGTTAATAAAATTTAGCCTTAATAAGAGGGAAATGTAAATAAGAAAGTCACCACCAAATTATGATCTTGATAAGGAGAACATTGGTAGAAATTAGAGACGTATAATTGGGGGGAAACGTAAATATATGTAGGGAGTGATCGTGGTCATCAATCACAATCAACTATCAAATTGAGGGCCTCAAAGCCTTCAATCTATGTTGATTTAAAATATCATCAGTTCAACAAGACATAATGTATTAGGATAACACATTTTTTGTTTTAATATCCCATTACTAAAGTTTAAGAATTAATTTATTCATTTAATAAGAGATAGGTATATATATTTATGCTTGACAATTAGAGTTTCAACCTTCAAATCATCTTTCACACAAAAAGATAATAGAACTCAAAAATATTATACTTATCCTAAATGTATAAGGTTCCAAATGTTAACACATACCATTTAGATTAGTAAAATTATATTGTAATAACCAGGGACTTCCTATAGGCTAGTGGTAGGAAATAAAGGTCTGTCGTACTATGGTTGTGGGTTCGATTCCTGCTGCTTTGTCCGACGCGATGGGTTATGCCCCACCTTGCAGGTTGTCCTTTTCCTAATACTATAGTATTATAATATTGCAAAAATAATCTTCAGAAATGTTTTTACCTTAATCAATACTATCTAAGGATCAACTTAATCCATCCCAACCTTTATAGTTATCCAAAATACCTCTATCCAAACTTTCTCTAAATGGTCTCTTAATTCCAAATTCAATTTATCAGATTCCCCAAACAAAGTAAAGTTTCTCTTATTGTCAGATACTAAAAATATAATTACCTTCATCATATTAAAACCTTAATGAAATCAACAAGTATTGCAGTACAATCCTTATATATATATCACATTATTGTAATAACCAGAATATAATCCATGAGTCCAAAAGCACCAATACATTAATTATTCCTCTTCAACTGTGGTAACATCATAAGATTGTACTTGATCCCTTGGCCTTTTCTGAGGTATTTTTCCCCGAAGCTTAGGACATTCATTTGTATAATTCCCCATTTCCCAACAATTGTAGCATTCAACATTGATATCCTCTTTCTTTCCCTTGAAATCACGCGCCTGGTGACCTTTTTCTCCACATTTAAAACAAACTACCATTCCTTTTAGGCAAGTACCAGGGTGATTCTTCCGACAATTATCACATAATGGAAAATCCTTCTTTCCCTTTTTCCCTTTATCTGTCTCTTGTTCCACCATTCTCTTCTTCTCTTGGTTTGCTTTAAAGTCATAAGACTTAGTGAATTCCTTTTCCGTATTGATTTCACACGAGACAATATCTTCTTATGTTGAGAAATATTGTGATACTAAAGCTCGACGGAGAAATGGTTTTAACCCACCAAAGAAATGATCAATATTTCTTCTTGAGTTACGTATATAATCTGCATCATGCCTCGCTAACCTTGTAAAGTTAGCCTCATACTTTGCGACATTCTCATCCTCCTTCTGCCTCAGACTCAGAAATTTCCTTTCCATATATGCTCGATGTTCATGAGGAAAGCATTTTTTAAGAAATGCTCTTTAAACTCTCTCCATTACATATTCGATATGTCATCATCTTACATTTTGTTTTGTATCAGTGACCACCACTGATCGGCATCTCCAGTGAGGCGGTAAACTTCCATGATAACCTTCTCCCTTTCACTACTCCACACGGCATGAAATATTTTCTCTAAGGAGTGCAGTCATTGCTCAGCTACTAATGGATTCGTACCCCAATTAAATGTTGGCGGTTTTTGCCTCATAAAGAGGTCTAACATTGATCCTCCACGTTTCGGATCATGGTGCTCCATATGAGTAATGTTATTATTCATAACCTGAGTGAGTTTTCCCAGTATGGTAATAAGTTAATCAGCACCAGTTGTATCTCCAGCTCCACAATAATTATCTTGAGCAGGAGGGAAATCCCTACACGGAGTGTGTGCATTGATACAGTTTCCATTACATCCACTAGGCACCATTTCTAAACAATGGCATAAAATAGATTAGTTTATGAATCAAAATACATAATTTTGTACTTGTAAAACACTTAACACTAATTGAACTATTTTATGGATATAATCCATAATCATAAAAAATAAGTTTTCTTTGAGGAAGTATATACTCATAACCCTTCATAGTGGTTTGTAATGAAATGAGAATTATCCTAAGCATATCCCCTGGGAGTGTCGTAACCAAGAGTGCCGCAAGGCCCGTTGTCGTGCACCAGTTCCCGTTCGAGTCTAGCTCAAAGCGGTGTTTTCAGGTTTTACCCCTAGGTACATCTGTGCCAGAGCCACCTCTACCTGCTCGTATCCAGATAGGGATGTATTGCTCGGAAAACTCACTAAATCTCTATAATACCAAAATTCTAGGAAGTTCTTCTATACTAATCCTCAATGTCTATCTTTGGGCTATGTGCTCTAATAATATTTTTTCTAAATCTAGCTTCCAAGGTTAGTACTAAACTACCTCTGATACCAACTATAACGCCCCGACCCCAGCTACCCAGAGTCAGTGCATTACTTCGTAACATTGGCATGATCACAAAAGATCAAGTCTCGAAAGACCGATTAGATTAGTAGCCTTGGAAACACTAGATACATTCATAAATGTTACATTACATCATAAACTGAAAAACTAATAACAAAGTCTTCATAGTCCACACTCATATCATCATCTGACTATCCCTATATGTCATTCATAAAATACTTCTTCACATCCTGGAAAATATTAAAACATTGAAAGGGGTGATCTCCGATGCTCAGTAAGGATAACAATATTTCGGAAGCTTTCATAAATAATCATCAACATTTAAGGCAATTTATAACTAAAACAAAAGCCTCTTAAACATGAACTTCAACATAATATAGCAAAACTAAAATGAGATAATGCCATTTACTTATTCACATGAATATTCTATTGGTCAAATAATCACATGCAATATCAATAACCAGTTTCATAATGATGGAATGCATAATGTCACACATACTGAAACATTTTGTCAAGGCCTCGGCCAAGACGTCTAAAATGATTAAGGCCTCGGCCAAAATCACAAATCAAATTGGGAAAGGGCCTCAGCCAATTCCACGTCTAGTTGTCTCATGAGACCTACCGATGCATCGAGGAGCTAAAGCAGGCTCCACCCATCACTTATTAAGTCCAATGCATTCCTCATATGAATAGGTTTAAACATATCATAAACCATAACATAATCGTATCACATAAAACATGCATAAAGGAAACATAAAATTTCCACATTTCAATCACAAGATATTAATAAAACAGATTGATATAATAAAAATGCTTTCAAAACCATTTTCAATTCCAAAATAAAAGAATGTTAAAACTTTGTATTTATTTTTCATTAAAAAAAATTGATGGCTTGTAGAGGAAGCCGAAACTCAAATAACGGTCACAGCGGCGGAGAAGTCGTTGTCGCCGCATAAGTACGGAAAGAAAAAAATTCCCTTTTTGTCGTTTAGTAAAACGTTTCGTATAAAAAATATTCCTTTTGAATAAATGTAAAATTCAAAGGGGTTTATACACTGTATAAAAGAAAGTTGTGTATAAAACCAAATATGCCTCAATGAAAGGAGATTGAGACGAAGCCCTTAAAAAGAACATTTCTTTAATTAAAGTACATATATCATGTGTATTCACTATAAGTACACATAAATAAAGTACAAATACAATATAGGACATAATAATATCATGACATAATTTGAAAGTAGGAGATTAACCAAAAGAATTGAAATTGGGTTAAGAAGTTCCCTTACCTCGTGTCTGACTTGACTCAACCATTCATTAACCTCCTAAATTATAAACTAGAGTTAATATATACCTTATTAAGAACCATTTTCAAATTTCTTTATCCTTTTTATATCAGCTATTACAATGATATGAACATTATGTAATTATTTAAGTTAATAATGGTCGTTTTGTCGATCTTTTGTACTTGAGTCAACAATAAACTTCTTATAATTACAAGTTGTTTATGTGGTAGAAATATACACTATATCCAGAATTATATTCATGATGTAGATATCATATATATCATATATATCCATTATATACATTCATTAATAATATTACGTAACATTTAGAGGTAAGAAATGAAATGCAATGTTCATGGAGACGTGAGTCGTACGTACACATGAACGCTACTTTCATTTCTATTTAGTATTTAATGGAATGAAATAATACTGATATAAATGTATAATATAATTTCAGTATAATATATCATATAATACCATTCAATCTATCCTTTATGCATCCCACATATGGTATTAACGATTCAAATCACTTTGAGGGGGCGGTAGTCCGCACTTCCTAAAATGAAAATATCGCGTTTACCCATAATGGAAACCATAAAGTATGACATAAATGAGAAATACAGAAGCATAAGGAAAACATAAAAATATTATATATCATATATAAATATATTGACATCTTAATGGCCACCTTTGAAGGTGTTATATGAGTGTTGTACAATCATCGTTTCGTGAGGCAGAAATTCGCCATCCACAGAAACAGTATGTTCATTAACCATTAGATGTAAGTGTCTGTTAGTGTTGCTCTAATAATTCTTATAAAAATATCCTAGTATATTTAGGATACTGGTGTTGTTACAAAAGAAATTAATAAAAATAGTTTAGGGGGTTGGAGAAGAAAAATAAAATAAAATAACACAAGAGAAGACATTACCTTAAAATCAGGTAACTCTTTTTGATTTGAGCCAAAAGCTTCCTTGGGAAGAGTTCTGCCCAATGTGAGTCTTATAGGAGTAATATGAGGAATTTGGGAGAGTATTTGGTCAGAGGTTGGCCGATCAAAAAGGATTTTAATGTGTGAATGAGGTGGTAGAGGTAGGGGCCTTTTATTAGTGGAGAGGAGGGGCACTCTTGGAAAGTTAGGAAAGTTTACATTATAATACAATGATTTTATGATTATAAAGGTCCCACACTTATATAATTCGAGGATAAGGTGATAATAGTTCTAAATATAACCATCCAATAGTCTTTGGACAAGTGTAAGCCTTGTATTGTACATTATATTTTCATTTTATTAAAATCGTTAAATAATGAGGTCATCGCTGCATCATAATGATGTCATAAATAATTTCATTTATTTAATGTCTAAATATTATAAAAAAAATACTATGATGTAGGAAATCTCTTTAGCTTTCCAATGACTATTTATAGTCAAAAATATGACTTGAATAACCCCATGTAAAATTTTTTTTAGTTAAACATTTCATGTTTGTCTCATTTTTTACATTAACATTAAATAAAAGGTATTTATGTCATTTTCCAACTAAAGTGGCTCCATGGGGTCCCCAAGTTGACCCATGGATTTTATTGGTCGGCCATGGAATATACAATGAGGTTAGAACATGTTTCAAGATCATCTCATATTATTAAAACATTATTTTTACCGTAAACTACACTAATTACCTCTAATCGCGATTAAAAACTTAAAAGTTACTATTCACCAAAAATTATGTTAATCTCATTGAACCAAATTTTACTTCTTAATGACAACGATGTATGTAGGATTTTTGAAAATCAAATCATAGAAGTGGTAATATTTCATTTAAACGAAAAATTAGTTGTTTAACTACCACTTATTGGTTTCACTATTCATCAAAAATTGAAGTTTTTCAGAACAATGCCAAAATTTCACCCTAAGCTATAATTGATATTCCGAATTCAAAAATGATGTCTATTTTAAAAAATTCCAAGCATATAAGTTGCATTAATTAATTTTATAATTAATTCCTGCTGTCACAACAAATAACGTGTTTTTAAGAAACAATTTATATCAAAAGATTGGCAATTGTTTATGTCCAATTTCAATGTTAAATTATTTCTAATGAACACCATTGGATAAAATGGTAAAAATATATTATAATTATACTTTAAAACCACTAAATAGTATAACTTATCACTATAAATTTTTTTTATTAAAAAATTTGTTTTAAGTATTTTTCACTATTCATAAAAATTTGGAAGTTCTCAGAAAATTACAAAAAATTCAACATAGGCTAATTTCAATATTAGGAATACAAAAATGAATTCCATTTTGAAATATAAAATTTCTATAATTTTAAAAAGTTGTTATTACTATTCATAACTGCTACTTTGATTAGTCGCGGTGTTTTAGAACTCGAAGTTGCGTACAATGTAAGCTATTGCATTATTGAATGAGAAGCGTCTCATGGAAGCTCGGGGTGTTACAACTTATTATTTCATTCTATAAACTGAATGCACAATTTGTTTTTACCATTTTATAGAAAATGTTATTTCTTCTTTTCAATGTTTTTTCTATTTAGAAGTCATTGGGTTTAACATAATGATCATATACTCACATATTTCATGGTATTATTGTGGTGTTCTCATGTATAACATAAAAAATACATGGTATGTGGAATGGTATCACACTTATATAATGATTATTCTTGAAACATTGTGTAAGAAAGGTGGATATGGTGACTTAATCTAGATATTAAGGTATTGTATTTGTTTTATTTTGTTTTCCATTTTTTCTTATTTCGTTTTTGTTCATTATTCGATTAGCACTCTGATATTGATGGTTATTTGGACGTAATTGTGGTTACATTGTTTTATTCACAAATCATATTGTTTTCCATGGATTTATACGGTTGACTATTAACTATTTACTTCATCTTTATGTGAAAATAATCCCCTATAATTTTTCATAGCCTTTGGAATTTATTACCTATATTTGGTGTCTTGGTGATGATACCTAAGGTCAGTACCACCTCAAAATACTCTAAATACATTGATTAGGGATGGATTTCATTTGGTTCATGATAGGATTATATGTTGGTATTTGGGGATAATCTTTTTCAAATATATCTTTTTTTTCAGATTTTTTATATCTTGATATTATTCCATATGTTATGTTCTAAAATGGTCTTTACATAATTTCATTTATAAAATATATGTTTTTTCAAATTTATAATCTTTTTCTATTTTACTTGACTACATGTTTTGGAATCGATATTTAATGGTAATGAATTGGTACTATATAGATAAATAAGACATTATACTTGATTACTCACCCATTATTACATTTTTTTATGTGTGTAGATATAGTTTTTATATGATATCGAAATGGAAAAGAGTATTAAATTCATTAATAGTGGAACAATGGAGTTGTGATCATTGTGGATTTGATAGTGTATGTTTTTCATAAAAGGATTTATTAGACTATATAAAAAGAATATGAATCATTAAATAGTACATAATTTTAGGTAATTATACTTATTTATTATATATAATTCAGTCAATTTTATTTTCCATTTAGATCAATATTTAATTTCTAAATTATTGGATATTGAGTTCAAATTAAAAATGAATTCCCTTATCTTGTAGTTTTTTATTATTTTTTGTGATTGAATTATTACTCCATGATAATATTTATCTCTTAATAATGGATTTAAGATTCTATAAATCAATTAGTGATGATATTCCCATATATTAATTCAGGATCAATTATTGGGTTTTGTAATCAATGAATTGGATATAAAAAATGGCATTATAATATGGTTTTAAAATTATTATTTTGGATTTCTCGTAGACATATTGAGTAGTATGGTGAGAACTAAATATTTACCCCAAAAATAAAACCTATACTCTTTATAGTAAAAAATGTGTTTCCAGTGTGATTGGGTTTATAAATTGATCATTGGATATTTTTTTAATGTTTTTTTATTTTACCATAACATTTTTTACAGCCATTATGAGTTGATATCACCCTATGTTCCTGCATCATGCAATTAATTAATTGATATTATTTATATATTAATCATATTTTTAAAAGTTATTTCATTAAAAAAACTGGATTTAAATTTAATGTTATTATTTATTGAAAACCATTATATCTTTGAAAATAATTTCATTGGAACTATTGTTATTTCATTGTGATGAGTTATTGGGAACCTAATTAGTCACATGATGGTTAAAATATAAAATTAATTAAGGAATATTAATCCTATATTTCTTAGAACTGTTGAGACCCATATAGAGGGAGTTTCTATGAGTTTCATGAATTTAATCATTTAATTATGGTGTTGTAGAGAAATTCCATTATAGTGTAAATATCACGTATTCAGGATACTAGATCATAAAATGTGTTCTTGAACTCTATAGTTTTTAATTATAGAGGTGAAATGATTTTTATGTGGATGGATAAAATCATCCTATGAAACTAGATCATATCTATTATTTTATAAGTAATATTATATCTATCATTAGAGGTATTGATAGAATTTTTGAAAATTTTTAACGGATTGATAGGATTAATAAGATATATGAGTTTTTTAATTCTCTTGAAATGGTGAATTTGGTTTTGTCTACATACATTAATGAAATAGTTTCATTTATATTGAGGGTGATAGATATTAAATTGAATATATATGTGTTTCGAACTATATTATTTTCCAAAGGTTATTCAATAAATAATCCAATCTAGATACATTGATGTTAAAAAAATATCATGGGATTTAGAAACTATACAAATAAAATATTATGGTTATACAATACGATTCACATTATAATGATTCATTAATTATTCACTAGAGTGGATCAAAAATTAAAATATTAAAGGACAATAATTCAATATGATACATTAACCTATGGTTTTATCTTGGGGTATATATTTTTATTTAATCATATTAGAGATCATGGAAATCAAAGAGGCTGCAATTCAGTTTGAGGTGGCAGCTTGTAAATATATATTATCATTTAGTCCTAAAATAGAGATTGGAAATAATTTTTATCTTTTTTATATATAGATTTTGGTTGAGTCAATATATGTTGCTAGTTTAATGAAATCAAGAATCAATTATTTCCTTCTTGGAAGGACACAACTTGTAGTTATGAGTATTGTAGCACTCAAATCCTAAAAATAGTTATATTGATATTATAGTATTTCATGAGTGATCGATTTTTGAAATTTGTCTGTTCATTTTTTGTTACTTTTATAGGGATTATAGTGTCAGTATTTTTAATAATACAAAGGTATCATTAACACCATAGGGGAATTAAGTAAGTTGGATCTGAGTCAAAATAGAGGTAATTTAGTAAGCATCAAAAAGTTAAAGATCTATATAATAATTGAATTTTTTATAATGAATAATTGGTGATTATATTGTTGAGTTGTGATGGTGGGAGGTAATATACATAGGGTTTCCATAGTGGAATTAATTAGGATTTTTGTTTCAACTCATTCATTCATGTATAATAATGTTATATAAAAGATGAGTTTATATATAAGGATAATTATTTATTCAATAATTTTAGAGATTCATTTTTGAAAATATATAAAATTTGGAGTTATTTATGCAGTATATTTTTTTGATTAGTGATTCTGGGATATCATTGGACAAATATTTATTATGGATCTATGCATACTACATCCTGAATAGATTGGATTATATAGAGATAATTGTGTCTCATATTCACTACTATTGATTTAGATAAACATTTATGTCACTAAATAATCTATTTAATCTAATCAAGGATAGGGGGATATTCATTTTTTATGGGACTCATATATAATTACCAAGGGTAATTGATATCTCGGTTGTATTTTTTGGTTATTTGGATCTGTTGAATCCAGAAATCAATTTTTAGTTTCAATGTGGGGGATTTTTTTATAATATACATATTTCATTCAATGATTGTGATATTATTTAACTCAAATAATAGTGTGGTTATAGATATATGAGATTATAATATTAATTTTTTTTGATTTCGATGTTAATAGATTTATTTGAATTTGTCCTCCACCTTTAAGGATATTTGTTTTGTTCAGTAAGAAGGTTGACTATAGTTTCTAGTTTTGTACTAACTATCAGAAACTAAATTTGGTGATGGTGAAGAATATATGCCTTATAAAATTAATTAATGACTTATAATATTATTTAATGAGATATCAGTTACTTATAATGGATCATTTTATATCTATTTATTTCTAGATGACTGTGATGGGGTTATAATTCCAAAGGAAATATTAATGAAATAGTGAAGAAATTATGAGTTTTTTTATAATGATTTATAGGGTTTGTAATATTCCTATTGTTTTATTTTTTGTGATTCATATATTAAATATATTCTATAAAATTACATTTATTTCATTTATAGATGATATTATAGTTTACTCAGGATTTTGAAATGTTCATGGGAGTCATCCCAGGTATGTGTAAGAGAAATTTCATTATCATAAGTAATATGAAAAACCTATCATAATTTTATTTCTCCGTACATGTACAATATTTCATAGGGTATTTTATTTATAATAATGTTTTCTAATTGGATTAATAGAATTTTGAGGCGTTTATGTCTATGAAATGAAAATTATTTTCCTTAAAATAAAGGACTCGTGCTTCATTTGAGAAATTTTAGTGTTAACATCATCAATTATAGAGTTGACTATAAATAGTGTAATTTTAATATGGGAAGAGAAGTGATATAGTTATTTTGATTTTATGTAGACGAATTATGTTAGGGTTATAGTAATCAAATTTGTATAATTTGGCGAGGAATTTTTTTTACTATGATATTTGAGGGGCTTAAATGAGATGCTTATTTATAAACGGTGATAAAGTGGTGGAATATTAATATAGTTAAATATAAAAATGTTTAATAATATATACAATACATTCTATAGAAAAAAATATTTTTTTATACCTCTTAAAATAACTTATTTATTTCTTATTATGTTAAAAGATAAAATAGTTTATAGATTTTAAAATTATGATGTATATTTTATAAATGGGTGATTTTAATGTGAAGAAATTTATATTTTTGGAATTTATTTAGAAATTTTATTATTGATTTATCATATAAAATAAAAAAAAAATTCATAATTATTGTTTGGATGACTATGAGTGGGATGTAATTAGATATTTTGTTGAAAATAATGACATTAATATCATATTTTCATCTATAGGTTTGAGATGATGGGATAATAATTTTGGCACCTAAGATCAACATCATGACTAAACATTGAAATGAATATAATGATTGAAATCATATTAATATATGAAAAATGAAAATTAGTTAAAGCTGATATCATTGATAGTGAATTTTATGATGGTTTATATAAAATATTTTTCTTCTTTATATCTATGAAATAGTTATATCCACATTTTTCATAAAGGGTTAAGTAAAATGTATATTTTATAACTATGTTTGGGTAGCTTATCCATGAGTTATGATAATGTCACATGATACTATATGGTTTTTATAGTGGGTAAAAGATGAAGAACATAATAAATAATAACATTAATTACTATTTTCGAATGAATAGATAATGTTGGATGATTTGTTATGTATATTACTTTTATAACCTTTACCCATGTCATCGTAGAAGTGGGAGGATATCATAATGTATTTCATAATTTTATTTCTGTGATCACTATAGAAGACTGATATTATCAAGAAGAATACCGATCTAGTAATAAATTATTCTCAATTAATATCATTTTACGAGATTTTATTAGTCATAGATCATGGTAATTTATATGTTAAATTAATGAGGTTTTCCTATAAAGGGATGAGACTCTTATAATGAAGATGTATATAAAATATTATATGGATAATGTGGTTAGATACCATAATATGCATTGAATGTATGAAATTTTTCCCCCATGTTACCATAATTGGATCAGTTGAAAGGTTAAAATTCTAATATGACCACATACTGGACGTTGGCGAATTACTAACCCATACTAAAAAAAGTGATATTTGGGGGAATGAAAATTAAATATAAAATAAGAAAATGAAATATTTATAAAAAGTGGTAAATCTTTTGAAATCTAATTCTTGATTGGTGTAAAAATATTTATTAAATAACCATTTTTGAGTTAAAGGTAACCATTTTTTATGGGACATTCAGAAATCAAGGAAGTCACACAAAAATTCATTCATTGAGGATTTTTAGGGACTATTTTTTTGGATGGATGGTTTTATTATTGTAATGTTGTTAAAAAATTTATTTTTAATTGGATATACTCTAAAATTTCTAGAAATTTTCATTTACAGATAATATAATGAGGATTTTTTATTCTCATGAATATGAATTATTTTAAAGGATCATAAAATCCACCCACTATCATATTACTTATATATTGATTAATGGTTAATAACAATGATTCATTATGATTCACTTGATGAGTATGTGGCTAAATATTATTGAAAATTATAAAAAAAAATGTTCCAAAAAAAAAATTCTTAGGGCGTATTATTATTAGAGAACCATAATTGTCCATATATTTTCAATGTTAATATCCAAAAATATCATGAAGGAGATTGATTTATACATATGTATTGTTATTTAAAAAATATTAATGATTGAAATTGTGAGTAAAAATGAAATATAAATTTTTTATAATGTTTGTTTTAATGTATTGTTGTATCCCTCTTTTTGTTTATCAGTAATAATAATTATAATGGAATTTTTGAGTAACGATCAGGTTTCTTTATTGGTGTTTTGTAGAATTAAATTGTCAATCATTGATTCTGATGGATCAATTTAATGAATTTTATCTCTTTAAATTTCAATTACATGTATATTTTTGAGTTGTAGTACAATGTTCATTGTATATATATATATTATTACAAGAGATAGTGAATGATTTTTATCATTCCATGATGTGAATAAAATACAACCAATCTTATTAAAGCTCCTATATTAACTTTCTATGCTAAACATTTTAATTTAATTTAAGCATAATATCCTTTTATTATTATAATTCCAAGCAGTATGTCAATGACTCTAGACTCAATGGATATTATAATCCAAGAATATGGTTTTATATTAGATGATTGAAAAAAATACGGTATTTTATTTTCATCTAAAATAAAAAATAAAATATATTGGGTTTTGTGAAATGTTAAATGCTTCATAGATAAATATGTTCTAATTGGATCAATAATTTGTTCCTCTCCATAATTTATTCTATTTGTAAAAAATGTGCCAATTTATTATAAGTTCACAAGGCATGGTAATAGGAATTATAATATGGGAATATGAGAAAGTGTGCAATTAATGAGTTATTCACGGAATAATTGAATTATTCCATAGGAGTTATGGAATAGGTCTAATAATATAGGGAAATAATGACTTGATTTTTTCATGTATAATATATACTATTGACTTTTTGAGGGTGAAATTTCCTATTACTGGTCAATTATGTGCTATATAAAACATTAGGAAATTACAATATGAATTTTCTAGGTTCAATGAATAAAATTAAGTGTTTTGGTTATGGTAAGAGACACTATACAGTTACATAATCAATTTAATATAGTCTTTTGGAAAATCATTTAGGGAAAAAAAGTTGGTTGATAAATATAAATGGTAAGAAATGTAGTGTGAGAGACCGTGATAACCAAAAATTTATCATGGGTTCTCTTTCATGGACGTATGAAATGTTAGGATAACAATATCAATGACCATGTGAAAGAAACATCCATATCATACATGAGTAGAATGATTAATCATTTAAAAAATCAATAACTCTCCCAAAATCCCATTTACTATCTTATTACACATTAGATGGACTTAGGTATAGTTGTTGTAGTTTTCGGGATTATACTCCAACTAATGGTGCATTTCAATTTGGGACTTAATAAATTAATCTTGAATTAATTTTTATATCATATTTATCTCTTTTTGTCTTGAATATATCTTTTTATTTCTATTTACAATTCAATTTATAGTTTGATATATCGAGATAGATTATATATAATTGATTTAATATTTTATATTATGATTTATTATGAGGATAATCATTTTCTCATTTAAATAACAATATATTTCAATTTATTTTATCATAATAGATTATGAAACATATAGGTTTTCATAAATCTACATGTAACAAACATCTATTATTGATCAATACTACTCATTACTACATGAATTTTAATTCCTTATTACGTGAATTTAATAATAGTATATCATTTTCCTATCATGAAATTTTATAAAATAATATCCTGAAGTTTACTTAAAAATATACATATTTCAAAATATTCATAACCTATATTTTATTGTTCATGAGATGTGATTTTTTTAATTATTTTAGTATCTATACGATACATTAATTTTTTATCATAAATATTTAGAATTTATGATAATGTATTTTTTCAAAAGATTATTTTTTGGAATAAAAATGTTTTTAAAAAATTAATGAATTTAGTTATGAAAATTCAAACTCAATTTTTTGGAATATACTTAATGGTTGAGTAATTGTATTATTTGTGAAGGTCCATTGTGTATAATATAGAAGGGGAGATCCATAGTTTATATGAAATAATGTTATTGGTTGAGATACATGGTGAGTGTATGTAATGATAATAAGAAATTATTTATTAAAATATATTTTTCATATTTATCTTTTCAGGTAGAGATTTTGTGCTAAAAATGAGGAATTTTTTTATGTTATGATATATTTATTATAAAACTAGTACATCGCCCGTGCATACACAGGACGTCATAAATGCAATCTGAACTACAAATTGCATTAGAAATATGAGTACTGCTCAATGGGTATTATTAAATATTATATTGAAATTATAAATCTATTCATTGAAACAAAGTATGAAAATATAATATCTAGATACTTGAAATAGGAAATCATTGAAACATAAGCATGGTAAGAGAACATTCTATTTGAAACAAACATTAGTTTTCTTTTTAATGTCTCCTTTGAAAAACAACTATGGAATGTTTTTTAACCCTGATAAGAGAACCGAAATACACTTTACGTAGTAGATACATGTTTGAAAACAATTACAGGAACATGATTTTCAACAACAGTAGGTGTGCAGATCATATTACAATTCATGTCATTATAATGTGCAGTCAATAGCCTCCTAGTACTACCCTATATCATTGATGTAGAGTAGCAGTTTTTCATGTTTGTTGACAGTTATATTGATCCCTGTAATATATAATTAGACATTAATGTGAGTAAATGAGACATATTACTATGATAAAAAAACTGGGTAATTTAGTGAACTGAAACCAAATAATTATTAATTTAGTGAAGTGAAACCATACAATTATTAATATGAATCAATCCATTGGTCGTTATTGTTTGTGGTGATGGAAAATAAGCAGCTGAAAAAAAAGACTCATAAAAAAACACAATTTCATATGAATTTTTTATTAATGAAAGGAAATAATGTATAAGAGACAGTTGAACACATGAACATTCTCCCTTTATTAAAATTGAAAATACATGATAATTTTTTTACGTACATAACCTTCCTCCAATTCCAAGTACTTGGTTGAATACCTGATTCGCATAGCATACTGAAAACTGTTAGAAAATTGTATAACATATTTGATAAGGTACTACAACTAATTATAATATAAAATAGATTATAACAGATTTTAAGAGGAAAACAAATTATGAATTTGACTTTTAAACTGAATAATTTCCCTTAAGATATACTCTTTTTAAGGTAGTACAACTCAATGTAATAAAGAACAGTTTAGAACACAAAACATACCAGATTCATTCCCATATGATGTGTTTGTTGACCCAATCCTTGGTGTTCTCATAAGACATGTTTCTCAAAAAAGATTTATTTTTTTCTAACTCTTGCAATAAGAATGGACAGTCATTTAGTATTCAGTATTTTAGTTATAAAATAATCATACCTGAATTCCTAGAAACAATTCATTAAAGATTTAAGATTCATTGTAAGATACGGCATTTGTACAGAATCATCAAAAATCCATGGTCCACTGAAATAGACTACAATTCCTGAATCTCCATGCATGAAATTTGTAGATAATTAGTATGTTTTATTTGGATACGAACCCAACCAGGTAAGGCACTACAAACTGTTAGAAAAAATCCTAAAAATTTGATAATGTACTACAACTCACTGTAATACAGAACAGATTATAACAGAAAACAAAACTAAAATCAGAATTACAGCTAATTATGTTCCCTTAAGGTATGTTTATTTATGGTAATACAATGCACTGTAATACAAAACATATTATAATCCAAGATTCTTTGTAAGATGCTGCATTTGTATAGAATAATACATGAAGATGCTGCATTTGAAAGATTCATTGTATGATGCTTCATTTAGTTTTTAGTATTTTAGTTATAAAATAATCATACCTAAAATTATAACACAAGATTAAATGTAAGATGATGCATCTGTAAGATTCATTGTAAGATGATGGATTTAGTATTCAGTATTTTAGTTATAAAATAATCATACCTGAAATCAAAGAAATAATTTGTTGAATATTTAATATTTATTGTAAGTTGCTGCATTTGTACAAAATCATCAAAAACCTATGTGCCAATGAAATCTACTTCAATGCCTAAATCTCCCTATAGGATATATTTAGATAATTAGTATGATGTATTTAGATGCATGACCAACCAGGTAAGGCACTGAAACCTGTTAGAAAACATCCTAAAAATTTGATAAGGTACTACAACTCACTGTAATACAGAAAAAATTATAACAGAAGAAAAAAAATTAAAAGGGGAAGTCCAACTAAAAATTTTCCCTTAAGGTTTGTTTCGTTAAGTTAATACAACTCACTATAATACAAAACAGATTATAACACAAGAAATACCAGTTTTGTGCCCATAAGGTATGTTTGTTAACACGATCCATGATAATGATATTAAACACATTAAGAGGTCGGAAGACAAATTTTTACATAACTAATAAGGACACCCATTGGTTGATCACCTTAAAATAATAATTGAGTAAAATATATATATATTTGAAATGTGTTTTTGAAGGTACCAATGAATACATTGTATATTTACTTTTAATCTGAACAAACCTACCCTAATACTTTCATTGAACAGAATAAATTGTATTTTTGTTGAGTAGAATAAAAAATTACAGTACTCTTGCTTGAGATTTATCTCAAAGTCATTACACAACATAAACTCAGTAAGATAATGGTTTTTATCATTCAAATTTGATTTGTTTTCAAAAATGGACAAATCAAAACAAGCCATTTAAGCACTACTAAAGTAAATGAAATTAAAAACCAAAAACATATAAAAGGAATTTATAAATATCTTAAAATAATAAATATAAATTAACAATAAGTTATATATTAAAATATCAATATGTTGATTAATGTCATTAAATACTGGATGGAACTCACACCATGATCAATATATTTGAATTGTTGTTGTTGTATAGCTTTACTATGTCGATCTCAGATTCAGCTCAACAAATATAAAGCGAAACTTGTAGACTGTCCAGTCACACTCATGAAGAATGTAATTATCACTATATTATTTACTACTTGAGTTGTAAACAATATAAACATCAACACATCCAATCCTGTTGAAGAATTAGTTGGGAAAAAATACATGTGTCAATCCTCGCTGAGACATAAATGATAAACATCCCTTATGTTTCTCATCCATTCTTGTAAATTGAAGACATTTATTCCATAAGACCATGCATATTTATCAATATTTCAGTTCATCGCTACGCTAGGATGAGAACAATCAAAGCATGTCTAGAAACTCTTAGACATGACCCACAAATCTATAACTTTGCATCATTGAAAAGATCCATTGACTTTTCATTTGAGAAGAATATCCCATATGGATACAAAACTCACTGAATCACAAAATAATCTTACTAAAATAATAGCTTGTCAATATACATTGTAGTCAATAGTGAAATCATAATCGTCTAAAATCATTATAAGCATCTGTTTCATATGTTATTATTCCACAAAATTCAACATACAATGGAGTCAATAGTGAAAACATATCACCTTCATTCATATGTTGGATGAAAGGGATGTTAACACCATGATTTTATGATGAATAACCTACATTCATATAGTGTGTAAATGGAAATGAAAAATGATGCATGGTAGGGAGGTTAATTCCAAAATTTTAGGAAAACATACCAGTTGTAGAGATATGTCACTTATTAGTGCAGGATTCCCTTGATCTCTTCATGTGCAGGGTGAGTCACCTGCAATATATATATATAAATTATCAATATTCATCTAAAAAGATGAAGTGCGTAATTAAAACATCATGAGATGAATATCCCATAATTGATACAAAACATGCTGAATCACAACATAATCATACTAAAATACTACCTTGTCAATATACATTAAAGTAAATAGTTAAAATATAATCATATTAAAGCATTATAATCATCTGTTTCATACGTTTTTCGTCAACAATAATCATTATACAATGGAGTGAATAGTGGAAAAAGATTACTTGCATTCATATGTTGGATGAAAAAGAGGTTAACTACATGATTTTACGACCAATAACCTGATTTCACATAGTGTGTACCTCCAAATAAAAAATGATTCATGGTAGTTAGCAGAAACAGCAATCCCTCATTCTGATGATGTATTGGCAATTAGATATATAAAGTACATACCCGCCTATAAAAGGTTCATCTAATGCATGGACACAATATACTAAAACATTGAATTCAGTCCCATCTAAATAACACATCCATTCAAATACTGTAATAACGTATGAAAAAGTATTATGTGAAGGGAAATACTGCAAATTGGCTAGGAGATTATTTCAACGATATTACAAGAACATACATATTGCAGGGAAAGCAACAAATCGGTCAAGATTCGATTGAGTAGAAATAGTTGACAGATGTAGTTAAGGATAGAAATCGCGATCTTGAGGGAATTAGGGAATGAGATGGAGTTAATCTAGAGGGTTTATGACTAAAATTCTTCGAAGGAGTAGAAACTGTGGGAAACGTATGAAGAGATAAGGAATTTAGGGATGATGAAATGTAGTACATGAAAAAAAAATTAGCAAGGAATATGCCTTCAGTGTTTTGTTGGTACTTGTTATGGGAGGGGAAATGTGAGCGACAACCCTAGGTCCATCGTCAGAGAGGAAACAGTAGTGTGAACAACAAGAGGGTCGCCGAAGGGGGAATGGAAGCTAGATTCGTAGAAATTTGGGAGGAGGTAAAACGGGTACAGGATTAACTGATGAAGGTGGAGGAGGAGGCGAATGGGTCGTGATAGAAGAAATAAAAACCAAATATAGAGGTAGGAGTGGAGGATGGATGGATGGGGGAAATTGGAACGCGGTCGATGGATGCCCGATTTGGGAGGGAGTAATTTGTTTTGGATGGTGATGTGTCTATGTAATATGGTGACAGGTAGGCTGGAAGAAGCATGTTTTAGTATAGATAGTAGATATTTGCATTCATAAAGAATATTACAAGGTATGAATGTGATCATATAGAAAAATATATGCAAAGCAGTCCTTTATAGACCAAGGTGACTGGGAAACAACAAATCAAATGAAAATTGAAAGCTAAATACCGTTTTCCGAACAACCAAGATCATTTCTTAAACACATTTGAAGTCATTTTCCATCTTAAACACATTTCTCAACTTAATTTTTCAGATGTTTCAATTCTAGGTTCTCAAAGATATCAAACATTATCAAATTTATTACAAAAGAACTACAGACGGTAAATTTAAATACAATCTACAAATTTAATCCCAAAATATATTTTAAATGTTTCCAAAACATACACAAATATATTGCCTCATATAAAAATTAAAAATTTGGAGCAAAACCTTATTCAATATTACACTAAACTTGTTTTTTATTTTGTGTTTGGAGTCTGACTTAAATTTCAAAACCACATCCAAATAGAGCTTTGAAAATTTAGTGATAAGAAAGATACAAACTACAAACAATATATGCAACATCTAAATCAGTTTGTAAACTCCCAATATTCATAAACAAACTACAATTAATGTGTGTTATCTTATCTATAAATAACGACATTAATATATTAAAATGGAACTAATGATAAAAAATACAATGATATTGCCAATTGAAAAGACAGACTAAAAATATAAATCTTGTTCTGTTTTAATTAATTCAACTTCATCATTCAGAAATCACAACAAATAAAATGAAAACTAACAATTTATGGATAAATAGAGAAAATAAACTTATGTGGTAGAATAAAAAATTGATCAGCATCATCCAATGAACAGAACTCAGGTGTGTGTGATCAATCATAGAACATCTCATCTGCAATAACTAATGATCAGCAACATCCAGTGAACAATTGTTATTGGAATTCATTTACAAAAAACGTAACAGCATCAATCTACATTATATTCATACCATCATTCTCCTATAATTTATAATCCATCATCATCATCGTCCTCTAAATCAATATTCTGTAGGAAAACAATCAGAAACCAAATAAAAGGGTTTTCCCCATACCGATGCTTAGTGAAATCATGATTGTTATTGAGTGAGATCCTAATTGTAATAATCGTCCTCACTAGGCTCTTCATTCTCATACTGGATGTCATCGTCTCCATACTAATTTTCACCTTCCTTATTTTCCTTCAGTACTTCACCAATATTCCCCTACCCAATTGGAATTAGATACTTGAACAAAGAAAAATAAGATAATAGATAAAATCTCAATGAATTTCAGGTAAATATATGAGGAAGCATATTGATATGGTACGGTTTTACATTATAAAAAAACAATGAAATCATCACTTCCTAGATAATTTATGGTACCATAATGATCCAGGGTGACTAAATACATAGTTTGTAAACTTAATTTTCTAGATGTTCTTGTTCCACCTTCTCAAAAAAATCAAACATTATCAAATTTATATCAAAAGGACTCTAGACGGTAAATTTATATACAATTTACAATTTTAATCCCAAAATATATTTGCAATGTATCCAAAACATACACAAATATACAACAACATATTAAAATTAAAAATTTGGAGTAAAACTAGAATCAGGATTCCACTAAACTTGATTTTTCATTTCTGTTTGGAGTTTGAATTAAATTTCCAAACCACATCCAAAAAGATAAATGATAAAATATAGAAAAGAATGATGAAAAAAAGAAACAACATATGAAACATCTAAATCAGTTAATCAACTCCCAATTTTCATAAACAAATTGTAATAAACATGTGTTATCTTATCTATAAAGAACTTCATTAATATAGAAAAATGGAAGTACTGATAAAAAATACAATGATATTGTCAATTGAAAAGACAATCTAAAAATAGAAAGCTGGTTCTTTTTTACGATGATATGCAATTATATTAAAATGCATAAAAATAAGAAAATGAAGGTATACCAAACATGTTCTGTTAGTTTAATTTTGGCTAGCATAAAACAACAAAAGACCAATTGAAATTAGGAAAATTTTGGCTCTATACTACATTTTAAAACACATTGAAAACATCATATAATATTAGAATGAACTGTTAGAACACATATAAAGCTAGAAACACATGTTTAGTAGAAACACACCATATTATAAATGAATAAACTAATAGTGAATACAATATTTAGATAGTGAATAGAAACACACACCTGTTGTGGGGCGACAAACAGGCTGTTTGATACTCGATTGAGAAGAAATAGTCAATATATGTAGATGTGGATGGAAATCACGAGATTGAAGGAATCATGGAATGAGATGCAGTGAATGTGGAGGGTGTGTGACTAAAATAAATCGATGCACTAGGATAAATGGGAAACAACCTATGAGTTGATGGTATTCTGGAAGATGAACCATAAAAAAAGATAGCCATATTAGCGGGGAAGACACATGCAGTGTATTGCGAGTACTGCAAGATGATGGGATGGTAAACATGAGCAGGAACCCTAGGAGAAACAGTAGAAGGGTGACGACAATGGGAACCGAAGGGGTGGCACCAGATGGAAAACATGAGTGGGAACCGTAGGAATAACGGAAGAGGTTAAAAGGGATGTGGGGATAAAATATATAGGTGGAATCACGAACAACAACGAAGGACCCGAGGGAACCCTATGATCATCGATAGAGGTGAAATGTGATTGGGAGCATAGGAGCATCAGGAATCGTAGGAGAAGGACACCTTGATTGGGAATCATTGGAGCAGTGAGGGTAGTGTGACTACAGGGAGAACCCTAAGAGAAGCATAAAATCTCTTATGAAGGTGAAACGGGAGCGCCAATCATAGGAGCGGTGGAAGAGGTGAAATGGGAGCGGGATCAGTGAAGCAGGCAAAAATCTCGAGCAGGGTCATGTTTTGGACGGAGGGAATGAAAGGAAAGCCCTTTTTTGGTTGACGTGGAACATTTTGAAGGGGAATCATGTAGCAGGCGGAAGCCAAGATTAGTATATATAGAAGATTTCAAAATTTACTAATTTATTTGAAATATGATGATTTTGTTTCTTTTAAAATTATTACATTTTTTGGAATAAAGATGGAGTGGGAGTGAATGTTTATAACATGAGGTATTTCAATTAGGTTTTTTCATACTCACCCCTTCCCATACATCACAATGTATGAATTGATGGCTCGGCGGGAGCTGTGCGGCCGGGTGGGCGTAGGCTGTGGGGCGGCTCGTCCCAGGTGGCGCGACGAGGCCGCGTGGTGGATCAGCCGTGGGGGTGCCGAGAGGGTGCAGGGGGGACTGGCAGAAGGGGGATCCATGAGGGAGCAGGGAGGCTCGACCATGGGGTTGTCTCGAGGGCGTGATGGTTGCGGATGGCGGAGGCCGCGGAGTGGCACTATTGCCTTCGTTGTATTCGTTATAGTTGATTGCCATCCTCCTCCATCGCGAAGAACAAAAGAATTTTCCCAAGAAATTCGGAGAGGAAGGTCCTTGTTTTTTTCACACACTCTTCTATTTAGAGTGGTAGCAAGAGTAAAATACATTAATGGCATGAATAACAAGAACGGGTAAGGGATATAATTCAAACAACATCCTGACAATGTTTGATTCGTCGAAAGAGGTTGCGAGGAAGGAGATGGCGTCGTTGGGGATAGATGGTCATCAGTGATGTTAGAGTTTCATCGATTGTCAGTTCATTGACATTGATGATGTTCCTCATCAACGATTTTCCCTTGGAAGAAGTCAAAATCAAAGTCGGTGTTCTTCATTGGCGTTCTTCGTTAGAGATCTTTTTCCGAATTCACTAAGTTTCTACCTTTATTCCAATATTTTCCCCCAATTCCACCAAAATGAGGAATAGAAAACTTAAAAGATTATGATGGCATAATTTCAAATTGGTTTTTTAATTAATTTATGGGTTGGATTAATTAATTAAATGAATCTTTGTCACAATTAAGTAGTGGAACTCAAGAGTTTTCTCCCAACATAATATGGAGTTCAAGAGGTTTCGAGCCTCGAGTGGTCCCCACAACCATAACCTCTCATGGGAGGATAAGCTTGGTGGGCCCCCCCCCCCTCCATGACCTCTCATCGGAGGTTTTAGTTCATGTGGTCCACACATTTAAAACATCCACGAGGGTGGTTTCCAAATAAAAATAAAATGTTACAAAATTTTATTTTCATTTTATTCTTTCATGAAAAAACCAAATTCTATCATTCACTCTCGACCCACTAAGATCGAGGTGAAGGTATCCTTATGTGAATATCAATGCTTCGTGTTCAATGGTGTTATATAATTTCAATTCTGAGCACCAGTTCAAATGTTAGAAAAAACCTTCTCGCACGTTTACTGAATGTTACCGAAGAAAAGTTCAAAAATTCATTCCAGGCACTCTGGGCCTCGGAATCACACACCGTCAATTTTCGCAGACTCGTAAAATATACATATATTAGAAAAATTACATGGATATTATGGGTCTTTAGAAATGTCCATTTTCATCATCCATGAGTCATTAATGATGCTGAAATTCATATATTTAGCCTATTTTGTAAATTATAGGATTTCTCAATTCATAAAAAATTAATGTGTCCAGGAAAACCCCAAAAATTCACCCCAAGCATTATTTTATTATTAAAATTGAAAAATGAACTCCATTTTATCAGAATTATTTTCAAAATAAGATCATTTAAATTTTTACAAAAAATCATTATTTACAATTAAAAGTAAATTTTTTAAATTTGAAGCTGATTATATAATACTTTAAAAAATTAACTGAGGTCTCAATAAATTATCAAAAAATCATGGGACAAAATAATTTTAATTAATAATAATATATATTAAATTAAATTTTTTTTAATTTATTAATTAAATTTTTTAATTAAATATATATTTCTCACCAAAATTCAAACACTTAATTAATCTTTTTTAAATTATTCGCTCTAATTTATATGTTTCTTAATTATAATTTATACTTACATGGGTGATCTTAATTTTCATAATGGTACATTACTATTCATAAGGGAATGTTACAATTCGTAAGGGAATGTCACCATTCAGCAAAATTGTAAGTTTATTTTGTTAGACAATTAATATCGTAATGATGACTAAGTGTTTCATGTATTAAATATTAATTTTCTTTTTTAAATCATGGGGTGAAACACTAAACACATGGCTTTATAAAATGAAAATAAATATGAGGTTTTAATCCAATATTGTCTTGAGTGGTTTTGATATGGAAAAATTTAGATTAATGATCTAGTAAAATTTAATCATAAAGAACCAAATATAACTTTTAATAAAAAAGAATCAGTTTAAAATTATATGATTTAGGAAAATATGTGAATGATATAAAGAAACTATTTTTGAAAAAAATATAACTATATAGTAATAATATTTATTTCATGAATTGTAAATAAAATCATAATAAATTAAAAAATAAATAAAATAATGATGTATTAGGGATAAAAAAATATTTCATTTCAGTGTGTTAAAAAAACTCAAATCCCTAATATATATTTTTTATACTATTTTAAAAACATCACCATATAATGATTTCATCCATTAAAAATGTGTCCCCTATCTCCCATTATATATATTGAGAAAATGATATATATTTCCCATATAAAAAATTATCTTCGAGAATCCCCCATTTATTAATGAATAATTAATTTCATATTTTCACTATAGTTTAAGAAACACTCCTCTAACATAGATTAATCCTCACAAAAAACATTGAATAACTAATTTTTAAATTTTTCTCCTACATTAAACATTAGAAGAAACCATAAAGAAGAGGTAAAAATGTCAACATGCACTTTACTTCACTAGCTAGCTAAATGAATTTTGATATACCATGTAAATGGTATATTTCATTGAAAAAATTCTTGATTTAAAAGCTTCAAAAAACCATTATTTTATTTTATTATCCCTTTATTAAATAAATTTTATGTTTTAGGGTAACCCTAAAAAAATTTATTCATCCCACTACCTCATCACAACTCTCATTTTCAATGAGAGGATGGCGATATGAATATTATAATTTACACTCTCATCCAATATTAAAAATATATCCAAACCATCATCCTCCCACACATAGTTTGTTCAACATAACTCTAATGTTTTAATGATTACACAATATTTTCATCCACTTTACATTATATAAATCAATCATTGGATTTTGTCATTGAAGACATATATTAATATTTGTTTAATAAAATGTTAATGATTATATTATTCAATTTAAATTGTGTCTCACTTCATATCCTTGAGCTCCAATTGAACTAGTTTTTTATTAGTAAAAGTCATGAAATAGAAATTAATCATTAAAATGAAAACCAATTTTGAGGCCGCAAATCTCGATTAAAACATATAACTTGGAAAAAAGAGTATATCCATCGTCTTTATTATTGTCCCTATAGAGGTGCAAAAAGAAACACAATAAATCTCCATGCATGAATGCATGTTCTTCTTTCTTCTTCCTATGAAACTGAAAATCTTGTATTGATGTTAATATTTTCAAATATTAATTTTTTATTTATATCTATACCTACAATAAACCTCAAATTAAATGAAATTGGTAGTCATTAATTGAGAATAAAATATAATGATAATAATACCCAATAAATTTTTAGATAGAAATAGAGTTTTATTTTTACATGAAATCTAAACAATTATATATATTCATTAATTTATAATGATTCATCCTAGGAACATTCAATTACAATGAATCATTGATATTATCTTTCTTTAAATCTAAAATCATTAATAACACATTTGATCAAACCCTGTATCAAATTTATACTTCATTCAACACTGATTGTTCAATTAAAAATAAAATATGGATAAAAGGTGTTTATTGAGGAAGCAAATGACATGGAATTCACTTGGCTCTGGATAGACAGTTTAGATTCCATTTCCAAAATAAAACTAGTATTTATTTTCATCAAATATCATATCGCATTCATGGATATCATATTTTTGGTCCAACTCGATTCTTTCTATGAGTCTGGATCAAAAATATTACTTTTTATTCAATCTTACACATTTCCCACAAAATATGGGATGATATTTCTATTTGAGATTTATTTGGAAGTGGATGCAAATTTCGCTTGAGGAATCAAAAATTATATTACACAATGAATATCCCTATGAAATATCATAAATGGAAATATCATATAGTGATGTTTATTAACATTTTCATTCATTATGACATAAAATTTTACTATGTTAGAGGCTATAAAATTTTCTAATGGGGGTTTACATTAGATATTCTCTTACATGGGTCTCTAAAAACAAATCATGCATGATTATTAAAAAAAATTGATGATGTACATGAAATTTTCCAATCAATAGGAGAACATAAATTTGTATGTTTCTGAATTAATAGAAATCCAAAGATAAGAAAAAATCAGAAAGAAAATATAAAACATTTTATATGTTAATGGGATTTACTAAATTACAATTCCTTAAATTAAACATAATATTAACTGAATTATAATAATAAAAAATTATTTTCCAATGAAATAAATAATAAATCTTAATTAAAAATAATATTTCAATATATGTTTCTCAAATAAATAAATTATATTGGTTATTGAAATATATAATAAATTTCATATGACCATCAAAATTTATAAGAGCAAAATCACAAACTCCCTTAATAGAATTAAATTCCTCATATAGAAATGATAAGTAGAAAAAATAGTATAAAATAAAATTATATTTCTTGAAAAAAAAATATATGAAAAAACATATTCAAAATCTGCAACATAAAGTTCCACCAATGTTTTGTAATTATTAATCCTCAAGAAAAAGGATATCAATTTTAGTGGGAAAGAATAAATATCCAGATTGAAAAACATAAATGCCAGAAAATTTAGTTCTCAAACATATTGATCCCCATTGACTATCATAATATTAAAAAACAAATCACTTATAAAAATTTAATGGTTCCTATATGATTTTTATTTTTTATTTTACCAAACAGGAATATGAAAAATCGTTTTTTCCTTGATGTGAAAAAACACAAATAATTAAATAGTTAATAAATATAAAAAAATTTATGGTTTAGAATAATAATTAGTATAAAAATTAATTAAAAACTTCCTTTGTTTAATAAAATAAAATGATTAATTTATGATTAGGATGTTTATTTTATATCGAATTTAGATGCATAAATTATTAATTAAAATAAAACTATTTTTATTTATCCAAAGATTATTGTATAAAATTATCCAATTATTAATCAAAATATTTTTTATTATAAAATAATATAAATTTAGTTTATTAATTAAATTTATAAATAAATAGAAATTAAACCCATAAAATTTGTGTCACATCCATCATAATTATTAATAATTTTCACATAACGAATACACCAATAAAATCATGTAAATTAAGAATTATTAATTAAATTTTATTGTCTTTTTTATTTATATAATAATGAATATATATATTCACATTCATAACCCATTTTCAACACTTAATACCACAATTTTTTTTTCTTTTTTTGATTTCCAATGTGAGACTAACATATGAAAAGAAAATTAATGTTCAAAATGAATTGAAATTTATTATTCTCATTGTATTTATAAGGGATAAAATATACATAACATATTTTTCTTCCATAATTCATAAAGAGTCTTTAATATAAAATTTAGAATTCACATATAGTTTTTTCCAGTCTACAGAGATACATGATTTCTATAATCCACTCAAGTAGTATCAATTGAAACAATAACTACAGAAAACATCATTACAATAACTATGCACAAACATTTTATCCAGATATTCAAATAAATTTTATGGTGTTAAAATTGGATATTGAAGTAAATTTTTATTAATTACAATGTCAAATAATTAACATAGTATGTGAAACCATTATTTATGTCACAAATTAAAATCATATCATGTTTGAACATTATAAAAAACTCACCAAATCCAAATTTAAAATTATAGTATATTAAAAATCATTCATGCTTAGTTTTTTATTATATATAAAACTAGAAATAAATTTTCAAAAATAGCATCAATAAATAAAATAAAAATAATAAAAATAATTAAAATAACATATGAACAACCATAATTTAATAATGATTCTATATTTATTTCATCCCAAAACATCTCGTTTTTCACTGATTAAAATCACTTGGTTATACAACATTTATTACATATGACAATAATTTATAAGTATAATATTTTAATATTAAATGATATAATTTAAGAGTAACTAGATGAAAATTTCTGGAATGTTTATCATGTAAATAATTTTTTCAACTTCTCCTACACAAGAAAATAATTCTGATTATATACTTATTTTTGTAGGAACAATATAACCTTTTTTTATGAGAAAAGGGATGACGAAATAGAATTAAATACAAAATTGTAACAATGATTGTTATAAACCTCATAATTAAACATTTTTCATGAAAAAATACACAATAATGACCATGGCTTGACTCTCATTAAGCATTGAATATATTTTCCATAGATATACATTAGAGATATGATAATTGTTTATCACAAGAATTCCATCCAAACCCCTTTTCTTCCCATAACTGTAATTCTAAATACTATGACCGTTTACCAAAAATTGTATTTTCCATCTCTTATAACCTACAAATCATAATTCACATGGACAATAAATATATTTTATGATTAAAAACACATGGAATTATAATTCATGGAAAAAAATTATGTATGAAATTGAAATGGAAGACATTATATAAAGAAAAAAAATCAATCTAGGCTGTATAATCATGAAATGAATTTACCATTTCCCTGTAAATCATAGAATTATCCTAGTTTAATCTTCGTAAAACATTCATATCACTCTTCTAAAAAATTATTCTTTTTTAAAATTCATAAAATCATTTTCATGAACCTACAAATTAAAATATGTATTTGTATAGGAAGACGAAATAAATTTACAAAAAATAGATTCAATAAGTAAAAAATTATAAAATTTTCAAATGGGTTTTCATGTCTATAAAGATTCCTCCTATTTGAATGACTAATAAATCATAGATTTTTAAATAAATTAGCTAAAAAAATTGTATCCTTATTTAAAATATTCTGGTTCCTTCTAGATTTTATATTATAAATAGATCATATTATAGGAGGATCGAAATAATTGTATATTAATTATTTAAATTTATAATTCATAAAATTTTCTATAGTATCAATGAAAAATGCATATGTCTCCCAAAATAATGAAAAATGCTTTTATTAATGTATTTAATTAAATTACTAGCATTATTTTTTTTATATACAACTACTCTGCCTCACATAAAAAGATAATTTATGAAAACCAAAATGTAATCATTTCCATGTGATGATTGAAGTGGTTCCATATTGTCCAAACCGGAGATATAAAAAATTTCAAACTCGAAATTACCTAGTAGAAAAAGATAATGTTTCGTAATTACATTTCATATCTTAGGAAATATATGATAGCTAATTAGGTAACTCGTAAAATTTATAAAAACAAAAGGAAAATAAAACACACCATTATGGAAATTTTTGGGAGTCCATTCTTCTCTATGATTTCCTCCAAATAGTGACGAATGAAAACACACTAAAAAGGATTTATCTTTTTCAAAGGCACAAAAGTCCCAAAAATTTCATCGAAACACTCCTAAATGGGAGATGGATCATCCCGTAGTTAATACATATGGTGAAAATTTTATTTATTATATTTATCTATTTAAAATATTTATGAATGGTCCTTGCTTCCATAAAATTATAGACATCTAATTACTAGGAATATTTTTTAACAGATAAATTGAATATATTATCCTATTAACAGGATATTTAATATAATGTGGATCATTATTTTCGTTTATTGACATCCTACACAAGTGATAATCTATAATATTATCATCACTATGATTATCCTAAATTTCCAAATCAAACAATTGTTGAAATATTATCAACAAAATAAGTCCATTTAAAAAAAATAGATAACATATATTTCAACAGAGATTTTTTTTAAATAAATTCCTTTAGATCATATTAGGTAATACATGATCTATTCCTAGTAAGAAAAAATTACAAACAATTGCATAATAATACTGAAATAGTCCTATTGGGATTCACATATAAAACGTATATCATAGTAAACCATATGCAACCACATATCTATTTTTTCTTGTAACTACATTACTAGACAAATCAAAATCATCACATATAATTTTAAAAGGATACACCCATTCTGGTGTAGTAATGTGTGGTGATAAAATGGATTTATCATTATGAATAATAAAAAATGCATTTTATATGAAATATAAATGTTGTATCTTCGATAATCATTGAATAAACATCATTTTTAATTTTTCAAAAATTATTAGGGATCCTATTGTAAAAACTAGATTTCTTTAAAAGTAAATAATAACATTGATATTCCCATATGATGTGAATTTTGATGTTCCTTTTATCATTCCACTATAGAACTAAATACCCCTTATAAAAAATTAAATATATTTTTTTTAATGTCCTAATCTATTAATATTCCCAATTTATGAAGTTTTAAATTTCCAATCACCTCCTAAAAACCAATCCCATTCCTATTAAAAAGCTACCAAAATTTTTCAAAATAATTGAAAATTAATTTTTAAACACCTCAATTATCTTCTCTACCATTTTTAATGGATATCTAGCAAGAACCCTTGAATGTTTGTTGATGTAACACACACGACAAAGGCATCACACCAAAAAAAAATTATCCAAATGTGTATATGAATGAAGTCTTTGAAAAATAATTATTATAAATATAAATATAGTTTTTACTAGAAAACAAAAAATATAAAAGTGAAAAAACTCATTCCAAGATAACCACCCAATAATTTGATCTGTAAATGGAATTGGAAAATGAATATTTCTAGAGGATGAACTCGTTATTCTGTAATCACTATATAACCTCTATTTTGATTCTTTAATAACCCGAATTATTTTATTATATTCATTAGTACAAATATTGAAAACTCCTTTATTTGGAACTTCATAAACTAGACTAAACTAATAATTATCTTAAATTTGAAAATGTATTCTAATATATAACATCATTATAAACAATTATATAACAAATAATTTATTGATTGGATTCAATTAGAACTAATGCATAAATCTAATTTTATGGTTAGGTTATATATGAATAAAATCTATAAAAATTGAGGACTAATCCCATTTATTTCATTTATTCAACAAGTTATTTTGGATTTGAACTTTTTCATAACACACAAAAAAAATTCATCATTATTTTTAGAATTTTCAAAAGATATAATTATTATAATTGAATAATAATCACATAAAAATAAGTATTTTAGGTGTTCTATGAGTATTTCATGATATAAATTTAGGGCTTGTTCACTAGAAGGAATATTAATTGGATTATTTGTTCTACATTATTCTAATTGTTTCTTAAAAAAACATTATATAGTGGATTTATTTCGAATTTAAAATCATATTTTACATTTCTATCATTTTTTATTAATTGGACTATGGATTACACTGACTGTCTATATAAAATTTAAAATTTTATTTCATGGATAATACATCAGATCATTCCAAAAATATACTTCAAACATATCATTTATTCAATCGTTTTTTGGAGAACGAAAAGAAACACCACTATATCTATAATATTATTTATGTATAATGTTTGAAAATCAATTCTAAATATTATATTAATTATAGGAATATAATTATTCCCATCATCATTAAGGTTTTCCAAATTATCATTTTGAGTATAAATAATTATTTGGGAAAAATCCTTCAAAATATGTAATGATATTCCCTAAATTGAGGATTGATTTTATTATAATAAATGATGAACTACGGACTTCCCATCCTTTATTATTTCATCCATTGAGAAGTTATCATATAATGTGGGTTCATTAATAATTCAAAAATCATTAAATTCCTATTATTTCTCCCGAGACAGGAAATTCATGTGACACTTGGATATGTCTTTTACAATAAATAATTGTTCATGATAAGACTAAATAATATGATTTGAACATATTCTTAATACTCCATGTCTAGAAAAAAAAATGATAACAAAAAAACTTAAAAAACGAAATAAAATTCATATACACTTCATTTAGTTTGTTTGATAGATTTTTCTACAAACCTTAAAATTATTTTTGTTGGTTATAATTCACCTACCCTGAACTATTTATTTATATATAAGGAATGTAAAATTACTTTCAAAAAGAACGTAATCATTTTTAAAATTGATTATATTCTCTTTGGAATATTAAATGAAATAAATCCTTGTTTTATGATGTTTTTTAATTATTTTTTTTGAATAGAAACACAATAATCAATAGCACAATAATAAAATAATATATCTTAAATAGTTTTTATATAATTTTTTTGAGGGGTTTATAATATTAAGGTATTATAATGAGATATTATATGAATGGAATATTGACTTAGAGAAAATTGAAAATCCATGGGAAATAAAACATATCATATTCTTCTTCAATTTTTTACAATTATATGAAATAGAATGGGTTGGAAAATTTTATTCAATAGACTGTGAGTAACCTGAATATAATTTTTTTTCTATTCCCCATATTGTTTCACTTCAAAATAATTTTAAAATATTTTTTAAATATAATAGTATGATTTTATTCATTTTCAACATTGATGAATTAATTTCTTGATTGATTTTTATCCAGTTATTGAGTTATATAGTATTCCAAATTTTCTTTTTGATCATTCACAGGGTCATGTATTTTGTATTCATTAGTTAATATATCATATCTCATTGTGATATCAACTACATTCAACCTAAGGATAGAATGAGTACTACATTTCAGTTATCATTTTTCTCTACCACCTAACTCACTATAAATTTTAGTACATTCCATTTACAGGTTATTCCTATCATTATTGAAAATGTATGATTGTTATTACATGATTCATTCGTGAATAAAATCTTGGGAATACATAATAGAATACATTTGGTGTGTCATCACATGGATAGTACCTGTAGATATTAATGGTGTACCACTTAGTAGATATGGACAAAAAAGGTCTATGTTATTTAGCGAATCACATGGTTTTAGTGAATCTAAACCCACCTTTCTTGATCCAAAAATGGTTTGGGTGATTCCAATAAATAATAATGTAGTAATAGGAAAATGGATCATATATTTTATGAAAACATGTATCATAACCAGAAATAATGACTTCTTGAACGTGTTTAAAAGGAAAATAAAATATTGGAAAACACGATATAGAATGTTAATACATTCCAAAATTTTAGAATTTCACTTTATTTGAGTTTTAAAGATTGAATATATAGATTCTAACTTCATAAATATCATAATTTTAAATATATTTAGTGTCTCTCTTAACTAGGTTCCTCCTCACATGGAATTTGTATTGACAACTTTGTTTGAGTATATTAACTATTTTTTGATTTTCATATTTGTTTCATGTGAAAATTCCAATAATTATATTTTTCAACTATCATTTCATTATAAGGTGTAGATAAATTTTTAACAGTATCCATTATAAAATGTGGATGAATTTATTAAATAATAAATTGTATAAGGATACTCCTAAACTTATCCCATGCCTCATGGAATAGGTCACGATATTGTTGATAAAAATTCGTTATTTTATGTTTGATCTCTACCGTCATTTCGTGAGAGATAATTTCACGATAAAAGAATTAAACACTGGACTTGATTTTTGAAAAATTTATTTTTCTAATGGTATGAAATAATATCATTATTTATTCATAATAAGAAATGTAAATTCCATTATCATAAGATCATACACAGTTATCTCTAGAAAGATTTTTTGAAAATATAATATTTAATATTCTATAATATTGTTAGATGAATATTTATTAATAAAAATAATAAAAAATGGTTGCATAGATAACACAGATTAATTGATCACATTGGTCATAGAGTGAGGAGAAAACCAATTTTTTTATTGTGTAATAGAGTCTATATGTAACTAGTACTTTAAAAAACTTTCCTTGAACCCTATAGTTCTTAATTTGGATGTGGAATAAAATTTAAGATTATATCAAAAAACTCCAAGTTATCTTCCAAAACATTTTTTTAAAAAAATAATTATATATGATATCTAATGTAGTTTTTAAATTTAATGCTAAAAAATATAATTTAATGATCTTGGATATATATAAAAGAAATATAAAATTCCACAAAAAAGGAATAAAAAACAAAAAAAAGAATTTTAATTAAAGAATATATTTATTAGAAGTTAGGAGTTATTATAGTTATTTTTTATTTTATGTTCCTAAAAACTATTTCTATATGATTGAGTGGGATGTTATACTATAACAGACCATCCAAGACACACTAGACTAGTCACCAATTTTATCTCATTACTAGTTGGGGATAAACATAGATAATAAGAAATGTATATTTTATAAGGGAAGCATGACAGACAACTATAGTAAAAAATATATGATATGGGGGATAAAACAGAGCCCATAAGGCTATCCCAGATTCTACTACAACTCTAGAAAATATAATATCCATGTTACCTATCTTCACTTCGAAACTGAAACAATTATGTATTTTAAATCCATCATGCAATACGATTACATTAATATTACATTTATACTCCGTGAAATGGTCTGTTAACACCGATATGGAAGAAATTGGGACATAGAAGAGCCCAATAGGATACCACCATGAAATATAAACATGTTATAATTACAATAAACAATAGGTTCTATCATTTAAAAATAGTTTTAACAAAAATTTATAAATACAATAAATTGAAAACAATTATAATATAGTCCTTTAGTATTCCAAAATTTAATATCAAATTTTACAATTCTAGAATCAAAGAAGATAATGATACTGAATATAAATATACATGTTACCAAATATCCATAATGCAATTTATCGTGAAATAAACAACCAGAATGGCAGCACACATAGTAGTTAGGCTCTAGCCTATGAGAGAATTTTTACAATACACTAATGATCCTATCAATGAATAATGTTGGATCCAATTAATATTGATTCTTGAAAAATTCCATTAATATATAAGAGGTTCCCTACTAGTGGTGTCACTGACATAGTAAGACCAATCATGTCTCTATATCGACATATCCATAGATTCCATTATGAAATGATTTACAATTTCTGCTATTAATCCACACTCAAATATTTATAATACTATTCAAATGCATTGAAAATCTTCATTAGTGTTTGAATATATAATTTTTATAAATTAGGATAAATAAATATTAATTTGAAAAGATCCTTTAAGAAATTAAACCATACGAGTTTCAATTTCAAATAGGAAACTCTATTTAAATTATAATAGAAAGAAAATTAGCATCATGAAATTAAAGAAATTTGAAATTTGGAATAGATCCACCAACCTTAATATAGAAGAAAACAAAAACTCCATTGACATTATGGATTAGAAACCACATGATTTTTATTTGGAATAAATAGAATAATTGTTTTTAAAAATTAATGATATAAAACACAATCTGATTAGAAAAACCTATTGAATATGGTTTAATAACCACAAAATGAGATAAACATGAAGGAATGTTCTAAAAATGATATGAATCAACAAAACATGTTTATCAATTAGTGAAAAAAATGATTGAGGGGATTAAAGATACCCAAAAATACCTACAGTGAGATTTTTGGACTTTCACATAAGGATATAAAAGTGAATGAATCCTATAATAATCATATGGGACCCCAAAAGCTGCAAATTGGGGTATTACAACCTATGTAATATTTTATACATCTTTAACCCGTTTAATATTACCTTACACTAAATTACTCATCACCTATTTAATTAAAAACTATATTTTCACATTGCATGATGGATAAACATTACATGAAATATAAAATTCTTATATTATGAAATGCATTACTAGGATTATAATAGAGACAAAAACAATCATGTAATATTATCACACATCATGTTACTTCACATAGAATAGTAGAAACAACAGTTGAATGCTGTAAATTAAAATTGATCTCTAACGTTACTATTATAGGTATCCACCGAATTCATGATCAGAAATACATGCTCTAAGATAATGGAACCCAAAATCGATGATTAGATCATACATGCTAGAAATGTATTGTGATGTTAAAATATCCCAACCATAACATAATTTTTTCACACTAAAATAGGTAAATATCATGTATCAAAAAAAAGTCTACTACTTCCTCATCCAAGACTCATGCTCCAAGATCATACATTGATCATGTGTGAACATACATAGTAACCAAACAATAAGGATCCTAATACTATGTAGTACTTTATCATGGTGATCCATAATCAAAATATTCTGCAAAATAAAATTTGTATCAGAGCCCTGATGAAATTCATTCCATCTAATCAAATGGGAATGATCATGTATATACCTCCTCAATCAAGAATTATAGAAAATGATTTATATAGAATTAATTCTAGATGGAAAAATGAATCAAATAGGCCATCCACTCTAGTAACAAAATGACCTCAAAGGGACCCACAATACATAGTCCCAACATACCTTTCTTAGAAATATAACGATGTCCCCAATAAAGAGAAACTCTGACAATGACCCAATAAAAAAACACAAACTCTAATGGCTAACGAAGATGGACATCATAATATTAATGACCAATATATTATGTGATCATATTCCACTTGATAAACTGCACCACCTCTATTGTGTTCTAATAACACTCATCCCAAAGATTGATTTCTCTCTTAATTATACCCAATGCAAGGGATATTGACATGGCCACCAATATAAAGTCTAAATGGGTGACATCCTAATTAAATATTGATAACTAATATTATATGAAAATATGACCACAGAAAAATGTTTATCCCAATATCCATTGAAATAATATACACATTCCATGGGTCTATCCACAAGAACCTAGATAGTCCTCTCTATCAGTACATTATTCTGTGGATGATAAGCCATCCACATTTTAATCTAGGAAACCATTCCATAATAAACCATCATGAATTTGGATTTCAAACCACAGTACATATCAGAAACAATAATAATGGGATCCCCATGACATTTCACAATCCCTTGATCATACAGGTCCCTATATATATACACTTTCATCATTTAGTTTTTTTAAAAAAAATTTCTAATTTAGGGATTCTATCAAAAATCACAGAAATAACATCATTAAAATTTAGTTTTCATGATAATATAATGAATAAATAAATGGAAATATTATCCATATTAAATTTATTAATGGGTAAAGGATATAAAAAAAGTTCAGGTCTATGGTATTATGCCTTAACATATTGACAAGTGAGATAGTACGACAAAAAACCTAAAATTTACCTCCTCATCCCTACCCACCAACACCAACATCTCAAATATTGGTACATCTTTTTATCCTCTGTGTGAAAAATCGAACATTATTGATGTCTACTGTCAACAATCTCCATATTAATGGAAAACAAAACAATCAACATACTCCAGAAGCACAATGCTACCCTCGGAGACAGAGACCACTCAATTGAGGTCTCGCCACTATTTAGTATTCCTCATAATTGTCAGATCACTATGTTTGTCTTATACTCAAGTAAAAATCACTCATAAATAGATAATTCAAACATCATAAAATTAAAGAATGCCTCACCACCAAAATCCCTCACTCCCAAAATCATTTCATTACAAAAATTCATTTGAGACCACATCTCAACTGATTCCTTCACTTATTGTGTCCTTAAGATTCATCCCAGGGAGTTTTCTAACATATTTCCTTTCATACAGGTTCATATAGTATCAAAAGTAGTTATCTAATGATACTCATCCCAATGTATCTCTTGATAGGTTATAGACCTCTATGTAAAAATATACATAATGATTATTTTGGTCAAAGAATAATTTAATTCATTTCGTGGGAGATATAATGACACCGCCATTTGAGTTCATGAATAAAATCTGCCAAATCAAGATCATGGTTAGGGTAGTTCTTATCGTACTTTATAATTGGGAAGATCCATATTCCCCAACATGTTTTTTCGACAAAAATATACCTCGGAAAACCATACCAGATTCATTTTGAAACACATCATTACCTGACCCTAGTTTTGGACGAATAAAAACTGTTGTTGAGGTAAACCGTATCATTATATCCTCAAAAAATGACACATATTGTTCCCTATATAAATTACTCTATTACGAGTGAGGGCTACATCGAATATAAGATCTTGGATTAGCCAGAAAAAAATAATCTATGGTAACCTTCCAAACATAAGAAGATATAGATCTCAAACATGTCTCTTGGATTCTTCCAAGACATAACAATAGTTAAATTTTCAAAATCAACTGATATTCCCCTATAAAAAATAAAATTCCCCCAAAAACATCAATTTTATGATAAAAAAATCCGATATCTACAAATATTCATAATGATAATGTTCCCCCAAGGTCTCAAGAAGGATATAAAATTTTTCTCTCTGCTCCTTCACTATCCAATAGTGCATCAATATATCATCTAAAAACAAAAAAACCAATTATTCTAATAATCAATGAAATATTCATTTCATAAAATGAAAAAATACCAGAAGAGAATTATTATGTATTGCTGGAATAACTAGAAATTTGAAATTCTTATGACAACTACAAATCATTTTCATGGGTGTCTCATTCTACTGATCTCTCATTAGATTGTACAGTGATTGTTGTTCGATCGTATGAATCATACAATCCCCTCTATGATGTTCAAATAGATCTTCAATTCTAGGTAAACTATATTTTTTCTTAACAACCATATGATTCAACATTCTATAGTTAATATAATAAATACAGATCCTATTTATTTTCTCAAAATAGATTGCTGAAGAATATAATTATTACGTACTATGAAGAATGAATACTTTCTCCTCTAGATCCTCAAGACTGAACATATTTTCCACCATCTAGAGGTATGAACATCAATACGATTCCATTGAAATGGTCATCATTCATTGGGGATGGTCAATAGTAAACCAATCCTCTCCCTAATAAGGTACACTATTAAAGTATTCATAAAGGACAATAGGGTATACAAACAAAAGAGCATGTAGCTACCCACCCCTGAAAGGGTCAAAAACATCAAAAAACATTCCAAAAAATTTGAATGATATTACTCATTTATAATGAACAAAATCCCATTTCCCATATCGATCGAGAGTCCCACTCAACCTATAAAACATGACTGACCCCATCCATAAATATGAACTATAGGCATTTATGGGAACAATATATCTGGAACTTGACATGGATCATCCAATCTATGCAAATAATAAATTCGAATATGTCATGATCAAGTACTAAGAAGTCTCAAACAACATCAATGTGACCTTTCTAAATTCGACATGTGGGGAACATTAAACCTTCTTTAGACCACATTCAGAGTGACATTTAATGATACAATAAGAATAGAATAATCTCATAATACAAACCCAACAACTAATCAAAATTTGAACTTATAAAAGAACGTGTAAGAGGAATATAAAAAAAATTCAATATCTATAGAATTGAAAAAAATTATTAACTGTAATAATATATAGTCCTACATTACATCCCATTGGAACACACAATGTCAAATAAATTCATCCTATCATTGCCACTAGGACACCCCCCATGTCTTTAGAATAAGACCCACAACCTTTGGAAGTGTCATCCTATACATGTAATCCCTTGGTCAATGTGGATCCCACATTACTTCCTAGGTACATCTTATCACATAAATGATTCATATGTCCATAACATCCACAAATATGAAAATTCCTAGGTGCCTCCAAAAAATGATGTATTGTATGACCACACCTCCCACACCGGGAGATATTAACTGATTTTGTCGTTGTATTATCCCATGAGATTTGTCCTATAGAAATATGGCCACTCTTATTCTTTCTAATATGGAATGATGAAACACAATGGCTAATAGGTATACACACTGAAGCTTCTCCCACAACTATCCTACCAAATATGTATATATTAGCTAAATTTTCATTATCCACTACCTCTATATGGTTGTAAGCAACAATAGAACTACAGTTGAATGAATATTATCCATAACCTCCACATTGAACAACTGAGCCATTGGGGAATTATTGGTGACATGCTTTAGCTCAAGATGCGCCTACTTAGGAAAACATGTGGTGTAATATATTGTGATATGATTACATTACTCTATTGTTTATAATTGATTAATCGTTTCCAGAAAATAATGTCGCTTGATAAAACTAAAATATAAAGATCTTTTTTAAGGGTAATCTGGTGAGAACATTGACTGTCATATCTTGAAAATAAATAATCACACCATTTACTACTTTACCCTTCAATAATATTTATGGAAAACATATTTGAAATTATTCTTGTGTCATCAAGATGTTTATGATTCTCTGAATTCATTGGAGATTATCCATTGAATATCATAGTCTTTAATAAAAGCAAACATAATATGGATACTACTTTCTAAATTCCATTCCATGCTCCATTTATTATCACTTATACATAGTCCATACATACCCAAGAGATTTATTGTTAAAGATACATACTTCAACAAAGGAGGGTCCACTAGAGGATCAATCATTGAAACTTACCTCATGAAATCCCTTGTTTTATATTCAAGATATCATCTATTGGGAATTATCTATTAGAGAAAATAAATTATCAAATCCATCAAAAGAGACTCCAAAAAAATTGTCCCAAAAAAATACATTCAATATATTAAAACCATATGAATTTAATATAGTAGTTAATTCTACACGAATGGGATACACCTTTGTAAAGAATATGTCTGTTTAAATGATATACTCAATCGTTTTATTCAAATAACCATAGTCATGTTTTTCCCCATAACATTGTATATAGGTTAATTTCGAAAAACATTCCATAAGATTTTTTTAAATGTATTTAAACACTCGGTCATTGACATAGGACTAATTTTTAACCACCGATGGAAACACATATTCAGTCATGGGAGGGACATTCATATGCCCTTTTTCACACATAATTTATTAATATTGATGATCTTACACCTATCTACTGAAGAATTATAAACATCACATTTATTTGTGACACACATTCGTCTTGTTAACCCCTAAGATATAAAATTAAAACAGACCAACTCGAGACAACCAGACTAGTCCCAAAAGTCTACCCATTATGGGGTGTGGTACAACAGATATAAAAAAAGTCTCATATATAAGGAAAACAAGATATTTAACTAGAGAACAATACTTTAACAAGTGATATATAACGTAGCCATATTGTGTGAACCATAATGTAAAAAATACTAGATAAACTATGATCCATGTGACCTATCATCACCTCTAAAATGAAACAATGATGTATTGGAATTACCACCTACTACAAAATGGTATTCCCTTTACATGTATCTTATAAAACAAGCTGTAAGACAACCCAAAGGTTATAAAAATTTTATCACCATCAATACCTAGTAGAATTTCTCAAAGATATTAATAAAATATCTAATAACAAGAATTCATTGATTTTATGTTTCATCAAATATAATTTTATATGCATTTTTAAAATAAAACAATTTAAAACTTTTCTAAAACATTGTTTTAATTTTCACAAATTTCATGTGTAATTTCCCAAATCTATATTCAAATTCGGTAAGGATAGAGAATATTTATATACATGAAGTAATCTATCATTAAATATATAGTGACCCAAGCCTTTTACAAATATAATTAAATGATTTTTAGCATAATTATACATCATATTACTAACCAAGGATCGTTGAGTGTAGTGTCTTAGAAGACTAGGTACATAAAACATAAAATATGGGTATAAAAAACACTTATATATTTAATATCCATAAAGAGATCCGAACTTCCACTGATCCCCTACATTTTCATAGGGTACCCTGAGAAACACATGAACAAAAGGAAGAGCTGATAATCCTAGTAAGGGAATGAACATAAGGATAAATCTTAGGCACATGAGTTTGGAGGAATGACGTAATGTTATCTAAACAATGGATGATATGAAATAATATCATATAATAACGGGATAGTATAAAAATGGAATAAAATAAATGTGTAATAATCATAAAACTTTTCTTTAGTACGGGTCAGGTCAAACTACAATTCCTATTTCCCATTTTAGTATGGGTCAAGGCTAACCGCCAATCCCGTTTCACATCACATATCATGAGACTTAACGTTAACCAATGCATTCGAGCGCTATCTGGGTGCACCCATCTCAAAATATTCATCAATATTCCATCCACATAAATATTCTTACCAAATAAATAATCATACCTAATCAACCATACATAAACAAAAGGGCACCCATTAAAATAATTGGGTACCACAGTCATGACATAAAGCATAACCAATGAGCGTTTCATGATGGTGTCCATTAAATGAAGGTATTAGAACATAAATGGATGTTAATAAGGTAAAATCGGCTTATAAAATGGTAGGTGGTATGATTGTGAAGTGAAAACATATAAGCAATGTATTTGAAAAACATTCACATTAAAACATTTTGTATGGTTTTAAGGAAAATGCTATAGTGATTTTAAAATTGAAAAGAGGAAAATGTTTTATATAAAACCTGAATTGAACCAATATTGTTTTAATAAAAAATTTCTTATTTAATAAATACAATGTTTTCTTAAAATAGAGGACATATCTCACATGAAATTGTGTAAAATTTCAGGAAGATCCTTTAAAACTGGTTTTCTTGTCAAAATGATCAAAGGAGGGAATCTTTTAAAAACATGTATATCCCAGAATGAGAGTGATGAAAGGGTCTACATAAATTTATATTTTAAAACGAGACAACATATATAATATTTAAAAAAAATATCTAAGAAAACTTCACTTTGATATAAGGAATGATAAGGAAACCCAAATGTACAAAAAGGGTGTGGGATGAATTCATTACAGATTATTAGCATGGTATCGAATGTAACCAAGAGGGCTTGATGAGAGAGAAAATGGGTTTCTCATTAAATATAAATCATGTGGGAATTATGGTTGAGGTTCATATGTATCCCCCACCATTATGGATTTCACATAAAATGTCATAGCATAGAAGAAAATATTGATTTAAGAGTGAAATGGAGAGGATCCCTTAACTTAAATCTGTTTCTGTTATACACTTATTAATAATGACATGAATATAAAAATTAGAGTTTTTAATTAATAATTGCAGAACCTATTTATATTATTAATTTTTTTTAGTTTAGTAATCTTATATTAATTTATAACAGTTTTGATTGGTTATGGGGTTCAATTTCATTGTTTGAGCACAATTTTTTACTTGGTTTTAATGACAAGTTCACTTATATTCATTTATGGATAAACATGTACGATGAAATTGGATTTCCATAATTGAAGTTATATTAGATTATTTAATATCCAAGATATTAAATGGGTTTAAATTTAATTTGGGTACTTATAGTGTAGTTGAATTATTATATAAAACCACAGTGACAAAAGTTTTTGTTAATTAGTGGGTTTGATTACAAAGAACTTGCTTTTCATTATAACATAATATCATTTGTATACAAGGATTAAAGAAAAAAATAGGATATATTAAATATATAATAATCTAGTTTAACCATAACACAAATGGTTTCATGACCAGAATTAAATTTGATAATAGAAATTGATAAACAGTTGTCCTTGAATGTGCTAAATTAGCACATCTCAAACGGTGCTTTAATATTGTTCAAATAAAAGGTTGGGAAAAGAGAGTAGATAATGAAATATACCATTATAATAAAAAATGACATTAATGTTATTTTACTGGAGTTATCATAATATTGGGTTGAATGGAGGTGAGTAAATAAAAAAAAATGAACATAAAAGAGATGAAGGAATTAGAAAGTGAAATTTACCTCTTGAGACTTCCTCCTTTTAGAACCTCTTAAGCAGGGAGGTTTTGGTATTTTGAAGAGTATATTGGATTTAGGACGTGGGGTTTGATCTTGGGGAGTGATTTGGGCAAAATATTGGGAAGGCCCAAGGCTTGAGAGTATTGAAGAGAATTGGGAGTGAGCGGGTTTTTATAGAGGAGGGGAGTAGAGATATCAAAATATTATAATCATTAGTTTATTATTTCATCACAAATAAAGGAATAATATGTATTCCATGACAAATAATAGTAATAAATTCATGTTACATTGAAACAAATGTCATTTATGTCATCCCTGACTCAATCTTGATTCCAAAAATATGGTTTTAGCAATTATTGTGAATTATCAGATTTTACTATTCATAAAAAATTTAAGTATTTCAGAAAAATACCAAAAATTCACCCAAACAATATTTCGATGTGTATAATTCAAAAATGAATTCAATTTTTCGAAAATAATTTTCTTAAATATTATTAATTTAATATTTAATTAAAACAATAATTTATTATCAAAAAACCAATTTTAAAACATTCATTTACTTATTCTAAAATATAGGTATGTCATACATTCAACTTGAATATTTTTTATATATTATAATAGTTAATGTTTCTATGCATTATGGTATATATCTATTCATAAGGTTATGTTACTATTCATATGAGCAGGTTACAGTTCACCCAAAATTATGTTTTCATTATTAGACTCCAAATAACATACTGATCACAACCGTGTGTGTCTGATTTTCGAAATTCCAAAAACATAAGTTACAAACTTATTCTAAAAGGTCACTTAGAACTTACAAGTTAATTATTTTTTGTTTTCATATGATTTTATGACATATTTATAAGGAGCTAATTTCCATTGAAAAACATTAAGTTTTTATATTATTCCCCCTTTATGAAATTTCACAGATAATATTTTGTTGTACATTCTATGAAAAAAAGAAGTGTTGTTACTTTTCCTTTATTTCATCCCCTGGTTCCCATGTTTCCTCATGGCACATATTGTTTCACCATTGTACCTTGACCATATGAGTAGTCTTGTTGCCTAGAACATTATTTCTACAATCTAAGATCACCATTGGATGATCCTCATAGAAAAGATCATCCTCCAACTATACCACGCTTAAATATAGTACATGAGAAGTGTCTGGTATGTACATCATTAAGAGGAACACATGAAAGAAATCTTGTAATTTCGACATGGTAGGTGGAAGTTCCAGAAGATAGGCCACAACTCTGACTCCATAAAGGATCTTGAAGGGGTTGATGTAACTGGGACTTAACTTCCCTTTCTTCCAAAACCTCATGACCTTATTCCATGGAGATATGCGTAGAAATAAAAATCCTCCAACTTTGAACTCAGGGGCTCGTCAATGGTTATTTGCATAACTCTTCTATTGACTTTGGTATGCCTTGATATGTTGTTGAATGGTTTTCCACTTCTCCACCATTTTTTCGACCATTTAATGTCTTATCAGCTTACTCTCACCAACTTCATCCCATCATGCTGGTGTTCTACACCATTTCAAATAATGGGCTTCATATTGTTCCATTCGGATTCTTGAGTTGAAACTATTTTTGTAGGAGAATTAATAAAGTTGAAGATTTTGGTCCCAACATCCTTTGTATTCCATAGAACACGCTCTAAACCTTTCATCCAATGTCTGAATAATTATATTAGATTGGCCATTGGATTGAGGATGATAGGCCATACAGATTTTCAGTTCAGTGCTTAGATATTTTTGGAAACTTTTCTAGAATATCGTGGTGAATATAGGATCATGATCACATACAATATATGGTGGTACTCCATGAATCCTTACCACATAGTTGCTGAAAATTCGTGCATGTTGATCCGTTGAGAAGTCTTCTATAATCACGATAATGTGAGTTGCCTTTGTAAGACGATCCATAACAACCCACATAAAATAGTTTCCTATGCATGTCCTTGGATGTTCAGTGAGAAAGTTCACAGTAATGTTCTCGCACATTCAAGATAGTTTGGGTTGTGGTTTCATCATCACCTTTGACTTTTTTTACTCATTCATCACTTTCAGACATATAATTCACATTGATGTATATTCAACAATCTCCCTTTTCATATTGTCCCACCAAAATATTTCTAAGATATCGATGTACATCATTGTTCTCCCACGGTGGATAGAGAAGGTTGATCTATGAACATCATTCAATATCCCCTTATTTATCTCCTGATCCGATGGTACACATAATTGTGTCCCAAATCTTACAAATCCTTCTTCATCAATTTCAAAATCGGAGGATTTCCCATTTATGATAGCTTCCACCCTTTTGTGAATTTCCACATCATTTCTTTGAATACGGTTTTATTTTAACCATGAGGGATGGTTGTGAAATCATTTGATAAAGGATTCATGATGTTCCTCCCCTAATTATTTCCATGTCAATCATATTAAAATTTATGAAGATTGGATCCTTTTCAATTCTAATCATTGTTAATGAGGAATCATCCTTTCTACATAGAGAATTTTCTACATTGTTTTCCAAACTGAGATAGTAGTAGATTTAGACTTCATAATCCTTGATGAGCTCTATCAAACTTCATTGGCCCATATTAAGCACTTTTTTGGTGAATATATATTTGAGACTCTTATGGTTGATATATATCTCACACTTCTTCCCATAGAGATAATTATGCATGATTTTTAATGCAAGGATCACTGCCGACAACATCAGATCGTGCGTCGTATAGTTTTGCTCATGGATTTTCAGATTTTGTGAGGAATATGATATCACATTATCATTTTGTAATAGAAGACAGCCTAATCATTTCTTAAAAGCATCACCATACTCCAAAAAATGTTCTCCACTTGTAGGGAGTGTGAGTACTAGTGCAGTAACAAGATTATTTTTCAACTCCGTTAAATAGTCTTTATTTTCTTATTTCCAGACAAATATTACTCCATTCCATGTCATCTTTTTAATTAGGTTTTATAATAATGAAAAGTTCTTCACAAATCGTTGATACTACACAGATCAACCAAAAAAGATATGGATCTCAGTTATAGAAGTTGTCCTGGGCCATTCATCAAAAGCCTTTGTCTTGTAAGGGTCTACATATATACCTTTATTGGTGATAACATTCCTCAAGAATGATACTTCTTCCATACAAAACTGACATTTACAGTAATATTCATACAACTTCTCCCTTAAAAAATTCTTTATCATAGTATTCAAATTATCTTTATGTTCTTTCTTGTTCTGGGTGTATATCAGAATATCATCAATAAAGACTACCACAAACTTTTCGAGGTAATATCTAAAGATTATATTCATTAAATCCATGAATTCTTTTTACCATTAGTGAGTTTAAAGGGAATCAATAAGAAAACATAGTGTCCTTACCTCATTCAAAAGGTAGTCTGGGGAATATCATTCATCCCCACCGTTAATTGGTGATATCCCGACCGAAGGTCCACCATAGAAAAATAATTGGACCCCTGAAACTAATCGAACAAGTCATCTATCCTTGGTAAGAGATACTTTTTCTTTATCGTTAGTTTATTTAGATCAAGATAATCAATTCATAGACTCATTGATCCATCCTTATTCTTGATGAAGAGGACTGGTGCACCCCACAATGAAGCACTCGATAGTAAAAAACCCTTCTCCATATTCTCTAGTAACAACTTCTTCGACACTTCATGCTCCAAAGTGACCACTCTGTATGTTGTCTTTGAGATAAGAAGTGATCCTGGGATAATTTCTGTTCTGAAATCAACCTCTTGGTTAGGTGGAAGACCAGAAAACTCTTTAGGGAATAAATATATATAATATGTCACGATGGGCATGTCTTCAAGCATGATTCTCTCCTTTTTTTGAATCATTTGAGTAAGATATTACTTCTCACCGGGTAGCAATATCCACAATTTAGATGACGACCCAAAGGAGATTAATCTCCTTCCTTACAATTGTAATGAATCAGGTGATTCTTTTGTATATTAAAAGTGATCTCCCTTTCCCAACAGATGATGTTGGCATTGTATAATGATAGTCGATCCATGACCAAGATAGTGTTGAACTCCACTAAAGGAAGTTTGAAGAGATTTTTCTGGTAGTTTCATACCAAAAACGTTAACAAGGGATAAGTTATAATCCATGGATGCAATAATTTTCCCATTTGATAATATCAAAAATATCATTTCCTCAAATTTTGAGGTGGTGTAAGAATAGTTCTACTAATCATGAATGATATGAATGAATTTGTAGAACCAGAATAAAATAGTACGTTAGTTATTCTTGAATGAATAACTAGCATAAATGTCACCACATCACTTTCTGAATGCATCTCATAAGTAGTGATAACAGAAGCCCTTCATTTTTGACTTGGAGGTTGTTGCTGATTTCATCGGAAAACCCTCGGCTTAGGGAATTTTTTTTCCATAATTCCCATGCTCCTTAAAATTGAGACATTTCACTATAGGCTGAGTGTTGATCTGAAACTTCTTTTCTTCTAAAAAATAGAGGGATCTTTCATATCTCTTCAGAAGATATTGGACATATTACCAAACAATCCACATTCGAAGCAATTCATGGTTCCCTTTAGACAGTTACCACGATTATTCGTCCCACAACTTTTACAAGGGGAAAAGTCAGGCTTCTTTCCATCGTGGGATTTTTCCAACGAACCACCCATGTTGTTCACTATTTTCCGCTTCTTGTCACTGAGCACATGTGGCCATTGATTATCTCCAATCTCAATTTTAATCATGAGGGAACAATGAAAAATATCTTCCTAACTATTAAAGTCTCTAATCACCAACACTTTTTGTAGACTCTTCTTTAGTATGTTAAAGAAGCGATCCACCTTGTTTTTGGTGTTCATGACAATTCCAAAGGTGTACCTTTCATGCATTGCAAATTTTTCTTCACACACCATGATGAACACATATTCATTATTCTTCAGTCCGAGGAACTCTCTTTCCATCTTGTGATGGAGGGTTCAAGGAAAATATTTATTGAAAAACATCTTCTATAATTCCTCCCAATCAATGGAATCAATTTCCACTAGGGACATTTTATTTTTTATCAGTGTCCACCACTGATTAGATTTCCCATCAAAACTATATGCTACTAGTACAAACATATATTCTTCCATGCATTGGAGGAAATTGAAAATATTTTCAATGGAGTTAGTCCATTTTTTTATGATGAGGGGATATGAAGATCTAATAAACATGGGAATCATTTGACGCATGAAGGATTCTAGAAAAACATGCTCATTACTTAGAGGAGGATGGGAATCCACATGATTCAAGTTATTATTCATAACTTGAGCTAGCTGAGCAAGTAATAACATGATGTTTGAGCACCCACACCCAACATATCATGCATATCATTAGGGTAATATCCACATTTCCTATCACATTGGTTGTTGGAATCTGTTATTATATTTGATGACATTATTTAAGATAAATAGCATATAATTATATGTCTTTAATACTTATCTATTGAGCATAAAAATGAGACATTGAACATAAAATAATAAACTTATAAAGAAGAATTATATCCTAAATTGTGATTCCTCTGGATTAAATATAGTTTATCCTTGATCTATTTCTTAACTTATATTATTTTGGGATTTTTTTCCATTTATAATTATTTTTACTAAGATCATGAATCTACCAAAGCGTACCCCCCATGAGTGTCGTAATCAAGAGTGAAACAAGGCCTTTTTTCATGTACCAGGAAAACCTGGGTCCATCCTGAAACTCTTTGTCCATGTTTTCAATCCTAGGTACATATGTGCCAGAGCTGCCTCTACCAGGTTGTATCTAGACATTAATGTATTTTTATAATAAATCACTAACTCAATACTAACCAAAATTTTGGAATGTTTTCTTATACATAGTCTCATATTTATGGTTCTCACTAACGTTCTCTACTCATAATCACCAAAAATAACTAAACCTACTTATGATACAAATTATAGTAACTCAATCCATTTACATATATCATTACATGATTTTAAGCATAATTATACATCAGAGTACAATCCATGGATCATGAAATCTAGTTTCATGGAAGACTAAGAACATAAAACATAAAACATGGGGATAAAAAACACCTCTTTATTTAATCTCAAAAAAGCTCCTAACATATTTTGAGCCCTTAAATTTTCATAGGGTACCTTTGGGTACACATGAACAAAGTGACGAGCTGAAAATCCCAGTAAGGGAAAGAACATAAGGATACTTCTTAGACTCATGAGTTAGGAGGCATGACATTATGATATATAAAGAACGTGATATGTGAAATAATATCATAAAATAATGAGATCATATTAACATGAAATCATATAAATTTTCTATAATCATAATACATATCTTCAGTACGGGTCTAGGATGACCGCCAATCTAGTTTCCCATTTTAGTACGGGTCAAGGCTAACCGCAAATCCAGTTTGACATTGCATCTCATGAGAGTTAACATTACCCAATTTATTGGAGAACTATCTGGGTGCACCCTATCAACATTTTCATTAATATTTTTTCAAAATAAATATTATTACCACATAAATAATCATACATAATGAACCATGAAGAATTATAGGGGCACCCATGGAAATAATTGGGTTCCACAATCACGACATAAAGCATAAACAATGAGAATATCATTAAAGTGTCCATGAATAAAACAAATTAGAAAATATATGGACGTTAATACTGTAAATTTGGTATATAACAAGATATGTGGTGTCAAACATAAGTGAAAAATAATAATAAATATATTTGAGAAACATTAATATTAAAACATTTTGTACGCTTTTACGGAAAATGCTACACAACCTTTAAAATTAAAAATAGGGCAATATTTTATCTAAAAACATGATTTAACCAAGATGGAATTCATAATAATAATACTGGCTTAATGAATACAATTTTGTATTAAACTGATGATAGAGTGCACTTGAAATTGGGTCAAAATTTGGGAAGATCCATTAAAACAGGTTTTCTAATAGAAATGTTCAATGGATGGAATCTTTTAAAACATGTATATCCCGAAAAAAGATTTATGAAAGGGTCTTAATAAATAATTTTTTTTAAAAATAAACATAATATATAATATTAAAAAATAGATAAAATAACTCAGCTCTTATATACGAATGATAACGCAGCCCGAATGAACAAAAAGGGTTCAGGTAGAATTTGTTACTTTTTTTTGCATTGTATTAGGTGTAACTAAAAGGACTTGATGAGAGAGAAAATGGTTTTCTCATCAGTTTTATATCAAGAGGGTTGTATGGGGAAGATTTTAAACATACCCTATCATTAGGTATTAGACATAAAATGGCATAGCATAGTGGAAAATATCGATTTAGGAAAGAAATAAAGAGTAACCCTTACCTTAAATCTGTGGGTGTTCTCCACTTGTTATTAACGACCTAAATAAAAAAATTACGGATATTAATTAATAATTAAAAAAACCTATTTTTATATTTAATTGGTTTAGTTTAATCATTTTATGTTCATTTATAATCGTTTTTATTGGTTATGAGGTTCAATTTTAATGTTCAGGCTCGTTTCTTTTCTTTGTTTTAATGGTCGGTCTACTTATATTCATTTTTGGATAAACATGTAAGTTGGATGTTTTTGTCAATAATTGAAGTTATATTCTATTATTGAACATAAAGGAGATTAAATGGTTTTATAGTAACAATGGTTACTTCGAGTGAAGTCATATTATAATATAAAACCATAGTGACAACAGTTTTTGTTAATCAGTGGGTTGGATTACAAGGAACATGTTTTTCTCTATAAAATAATATCATTTGTACAAAATTATTACAAAAACAAAAATAGGATATATATATATATATATATATATATAATATATATAATAATATGGTTCCACCAAACCTCAAAGGGTTTATGACAAGAGTTAAATATTATAACACAAATTGATAAACAGTTGTCCTTAAATGTGCTAAATTAACACATCTCAAACGGTTCATTCATTTCGTTCAAATAAATGGTGATGAAATGAGAGATGATAATAAAATATCACAATAGAATAAAAACATTCTAGTAAATGTATGTTACTGTAGTTATCATACTATTTGGGAGAAGGGAGGCGAGGAACGAAACAAAATGAAAAAATCATAAAAGAAATGAAGGATTTGTAAAGAGAAATTTACCTCTTAAGACTTCCAACTTTGAGAACCTCTTAAGGGGGGAGGTTTTGGTAATTTTTAGACTCTAGGAGTTTTTGGACGTGGGGGATGAGCTTGGGGAGATATTTTTGAAGAATATTGTCAAGGAACAAGGCTTGAGAGTAGTGAAGTGTAGAGGGAGTGAGGGGGGTTATAGTGGAGGGGAGGAGGGATTTCATAATATTATAATCATTAGTTTATTATATCATCACAAGACAAGGAATAATAAGTATTCAATTACCAAATATAGTAATAAATGCATGTTACTTAAAAATAATGGTCATTTACATCATCCATGACTAAATCATTATGTAGAAATTACAGGATTTTCAATTATTGTGATTTATCATATTTTTACTATTCATCATAAATTCATGTATTTCAGAAAAATCCCAAAAATTCACCCAAACAATTTTTTAATGTCTTCAATTAAAAAATGAAGTCTATTTTTCCAAAATAATTTTCTAAGTATTATTAATTAAATATTTAATTGAAACCATATTTTATTATCAAAAACCCAGTTTTAAAACATTAATTTACTAAATCTAAAATATAGGTATGTCATAATTCCAACATTAATATTATTTAAATACTATCATAGGAACTTTTACTATTCATTATGGTATATAAATATTTATAATGGTAGTTTAATATTCACCAAATATTATTTTTTTCATATCAAACTCTAAATAACTTAATTATCACAACTGTTTATGTCAGATTTTCACAATTGCAAACAGATAAGTGATAAAATTATGTTTAAAGGTTACTTTGAATTATGTAGTTCATTGTGTTTTGTATACATATTATTTTATAACATATTTATAAGAAGGTAATTTCCATTTAAAAAAATTGGGTCATTGCACAATAGTCAACCATAAATATAGTGCACCTACTAGTCAGGCTCTATCGTGTAAGACAATATGTTATAGACACTCATAAGACTAACAAGGGATAAAAATATATCCAACTAAAATTGATACCTACCATGATAAATTTATATAGTGGAGGATACCTCATAGTGGTGCCACACACATACTATGGCTACCATTATTTCCATCTCAATGTACCAATGGTTCCTGGTGTGAATTTTCTTCAATTACAATTTTTGAAACCATGATCATATTTCTTTTAAAAATATTCAAATCACAATTAATTTGATTGAAGGTATTTAAATCCACGTCATTTTAGTTCATGTAAATTATTTTATCATTTTAAAATCCCATCTAAATAATGATCCGATGGATTCATTCAATTTCAACACATGCAATTCAATTTTAATTCTCAGGTAAACATTTACAGTAATAAATTAAATAAATTACAACAGTTGAATAGATTCACTAACCTCAAGGACATAAATAACAAGCCATGTTTAATAATGGAGAATGTAATGTACAATGTATTCCTTCAAATGATAAAGCATGAAAAAAGACTGAAAATTAATAATATAAAATAGAATCGTATTACCAAACCCTACCTCAAATGGTGATACTAACAATAATGATAGAAAAATTGGTTTTAACAGCTTACCAGATGAGGAGAATGATTTTACCCTTTTATCAATCGCTGACTAAGGGAATCTAAGGGATGGATTTTTCCCAATAGTCGCAGATGGTAAGTCCATTTGTCGGGATGAAAAATGAATAAAAGGGAATGGTGGATTAAACACTTCAATGACACCTTAAAAGAAGAAACTCGACGTATTACATGGCGTGTAATATTTTACTTCTCTTGAAAATATTGTATATTATGTTACACTGAGAAATATGTTACCATTGTAATAAATGACAATATTATCACATTATAGTACATGTGAACCTTTCATGATGGGTGCAATTATCTCATTTTGAAATCCAGTCACGAGATGATCCTAGCATCCAGTACACATCATATATGTAAGTTGAAAATAGTGTTACTTCCCATAGAACATCATAAACAATATTTTTAAGATATATATTCCAAAATTAATTTTATATAACCACTATAGGAATACTATATATTCAGAGTCATAAATATACTCTCTATGAAAATTTAACCCAAATAAAATTTTTAGAATATACTTGAAAAAAAATGTAACAAGTAATCACACAAACCCACATGTTTGTAAATATTATTATGAAAACATAGATTTGAGAAAAATATAAGTGTATTATAATGACTATTAAGATACATGGATCATAAAATTAAAAATAATAATGATAAGGATTAATATTTTAGGTTATAAGATATACAAAATGTATAATAAAAAACAAAAGAAAATTATTCGGGAAGAATGATTTGTTGGATATATATGAATCTTATTTCATTAAAATATTTAATTAGACCATCACAAGTTTAAAAGATTCACATTACAATATAAAAATGTAGAAGTACCAGTTTCATGGTGAATCTATTTATTTCTCAACTATGGAATCCAAAATTTTAATAGAAAATAGTTATGTAACATAATAATTAATATTTCAATTCCAATAAACACAACACATTATTATAAAATTTCATGTATATTTCCTTCTTAGTAAACACAATAAACAAGAATGACATTGAATTAATAAAAATTTACAAAATTTTACAAAGTGGAAGGGATCATCTAAGATAATATATTTTTCCACATCAATGTTCTAACAAACATTTATTATTTTCCATGATTATTTTTAAGAATTTAGAAACAAATTGAAATTTAAATAATGAACGCTAAATGAGGGAAACAGAAATATTTATTACGTAAATTCCCAAAAACATTTCAATAATTTCTCTATCTAATATAATCTTTTTAAATAATCATGAACACCCATTTTATTATGAAATTTTTTCTTTTGGATACCATTTTTTGATGATGATGTGTTTCTTTTTAATTTATAAAATCTTCATTCTAGGCCTAAACATTATTTCTACTAAATAACATATTTATCTGATTATTTGTATGACACATAAACATTCTTTATTAACCTTTGAATCTTCATGTCATCTCCCAATATTTGTTATTTTGAAAATACATTTTACCCTCCTTGTGACGTAACCATAACTGATAAAATAGAATGAAACCAATGAATATTCATGTATCATCGACATTATGATTTATTAATTATTATGTAACTATTATTGACTTATTTCATCAAGAAAATTTTAAAATTACAAAAAGATTCATGAAAGATGTTCCTATAGATTAGTATCCTCATACAATTTAAATTTTTTATTTACTTAAAAAAATTGATAAATTATAATATTTTTCCTTATATTTACATAACTCCCATATATCATTGATATTAGTAGGAATTCAACCATATAATTTTCACTTCCAAATTATTTAAAAAATATCACGAACCCATAAACCATCTATACTAACTATGTATAATGATAGATCTAAACCATAAAAATAACATACACTTCCATCATACCATATATATTTCATATAACTACCACTGATTATTTATTAAAATAAAAATAAACATCCTCTTTAATCAACCATACATCCCACTTTTTATCCTCACAAACCTATTAAATCATAATTTTTATTAGAAAATTAAACTGAATCTAGTGAATCATTCCATCAAGCATCAAACATGAAACCAGATCCCTTTTAGAAATTTATTCCCTCCATCATCAACTTTTATATTCTTGCATATGAATCAAAAAATAATAAAAAAAAAATCAATAGTGATGATTTAACAAGTTTATTATGTCTACTAGTGCATATGCATAATATTGGGTTAATGTTTATATTGTCATGGATTCATCTTTATATGAAAATACAACAATAAATTTTAACACGATGAAGTAAAATTGAGATTCCTCAACTGATCATAGAATCCACTGATAAGAAGCCTCCTTCCTAGTAATAATCACAATGTGGTTTTATTCATGAATGGAACATCCGTCATTCTTCAAAATTGGTCTTGTATACTATTTCATACTTGTAATAATAAATTCTATATATATATACAAATAACTATCTATAAGTCATTAAAAACTCATAACTCCCACATCTCTTCATGACTTGTTATAGTTTGGTATTTCATTATTTGATGATCTATTAGTCAGGTTTATGAGGAGATTAAGATGCTTCAATGGATGAGGATAATGAATTATTTTTATCTTTTCTCATGAATGGTTGTTTGGTTTCATCTTCTAGAATCAATATGGTGTACAATTTACCTATTTCATATTTCCCATTAAAAATTTCATTTTTATTTACTAAGAAATTTTTTCTTTGAGTTCGGATTACAAATGGATAATGGATTAGGTTTTTCTTCAATTTTATACAAGGCCCACCGAATCTCAATTTGGCCATCTATTTGTGAATTATTCGTAAAAAGTATGGGTTTCATTTAAATGAAGTGTATATTATAAAAAATTGATAATACAAATATGTTACATCACTATAGTTCTCAAAATTTGTGAATAATGGATGATGAGAGGTGTCCTTTTATAAGTGGGGGTGTGGTACATTTTTTAATTTTAAAAATTTTTTATTATAAATATTTAATTTTTTAAAAGTATGAAACATTGTCTAAATTGGTTGACAAGGAGTTACGATGAATAATAACATATTCCAATATTATTTATGAAGATATTTCTTTTTTTTTAATATAATTATATTTTCATAGTAAACTTATTTTTTCCTTGGATATGATGAATAGTTTTTATGATGGTTACTATTCAAGAAGACCAACAAATAAAATTATCCTCATCCATAAATTGGAATCTTAAAATTCTAAATATTTAGTACATTATCAAGAAATAATTTTTATAAGTGGTAAAATTTTATTTTAATATATGTGCACAAAAACACAACAAATTGTTTTTTGGAAAATTATGTTCCTCAATATAAAAATATGTATTACAAATTTTGATATACAAATTATTATTAATAAATTATTTAAATTATCATTTTTAAAATGTATATTATATTAAATTAAAATATCCTCAAAATAGAAATGAAATTTTTAATTAAATGATCTAAAAATTATAATTTTTTCAAATCACATTTTACACTGTTCATTGAAAAATAAATATATTTAACGAAAATACCATAAATTGTATGTAATCCTTATTTTATAATTTGGCTCAGAAATTTAATTAAATTTTTAAAAAATATTTTTATAATAATAAATAAATTTATGGTTTAAATTCATGACTAAATTAATGAAAATAATAATAATTTAGTTAAATATAACTGTTCATTTTATCTACTGAAAAATCATCTGAAGTTATCTAAAAACAATGATAAAAATAAATACATATAAATCAAATGATTTATTTATTTCTAAAAATAAATGGTTTTGAAAATTATTCCCCATTAATAAACATTTTTCATCATAATTTAATTATATATATATAAAAATAGTGGTATATTTCTCTCATACATTTGACTAAGTCACATGTTGCTTCAACAATATTGTGATACATCCATTAATAATTTACATTATGAGCTACCCAATATAACATTTAATTCACACTAATATTCAAAATTAATTGAAATTTTACTTTTAATGAGATATTATATTCTATCTATTCCACTTAAATGCATAAAACATCAGTTTTATCTAGTGTAAACTTATGTATAAAATAATCATTAAACATATCTTGTACCCTAATTAATCATGTGTGTAAGTATACCATGTATGACATTGATCCCACATTTTCAAGTCTTTAATATCAACTAATAAACAACATACATTACATTTCCTTTTATCCAAATACTTTTATCATATTTCCATAAATACAATTAATGAATAAAATGATCTTATTCCTCAAAAGTTAGAAAATTACACCTATGATGTGAATATATATTATACATAATATATCATCTAATCACGTGGAATTGAATAATTAATACATTTTCATCCATTATTTCTTCCAAATAAAAACAAAAACAAATCCTCTCACTAAATTCATCCACTCATGATGGATTAAGACACTATTTTCTTTATAATGAATGATGTTTTATAACCCAATACATGAATAAAAACAAATATTATAAGATAAATAAACTACATATTGATGTTTAATCAAAATCCTTTATTATATAATGATAAATAAAATAAAATAACCAATAAATACCGACGTACATGCCCAAATTATCCATCATATTTTGAGTGAAATGAAATACAGAAATTTAATTTTGTACCAATTGACATATAAATTCATTTAGAAAATTTAACATAAACATGGGATCATGATCACATACAATGTGGAGGATAACTTTACATCAAATATATATTTATTAGTATAATTTATTTAATTTATATCTATATAAATCATATCGTGAATTTTCATAAAATGAATAGATTTCTTCAAATGAATAATTGTAATATAAAATGAATTATGACCTTCTGATTTATATACTAATCCAAACAAAAAAACAACAGGTATGCCATATCATGTCAATTATATTACTGATACTGGAGGAATCAACCGCTTAAATAGAGGTCATTATGCTTTAACCCACAGATAAGTAAAATATTTTATATTAAATTTATTTTTATCATTCTTTTTACATTATCAATAAAATAATATTTTTGAAGTTCCTACATATTTGTTATAATATTATGAATAAATTGAGAGTTGTAAGCTTCACATACCAATTCCTTTTTGAATTAGAAATCACTTGAAACACATTTCCTCCCATAAAATTCTATAACATTTTTTTATCCACAGTAATCTCATTAAAAATTACATTACTGGACAACTCTATTCATTTTTTCCATCTATGATCATTCATCAAAGCCAACATAGTTCGTTCTAAAAATAATAAAGGCATTGATACATATGTTTAAATAGAAGGAATTGTTACATATATAATTATATAGAAAAAAAATTGAATAATTTATCAAGGAATCATATACAAAAACTAAAAAAGTAAATAATGCATTATATTTTTGACTAAACATTTCATCTACATTGATTTACATTTGATGATAATAGTAAATATGGAAATAAAAAGTCCACAATAGGTTCCAACCAACTTCATTAAGTCATGATGAACACTTTTTCATTAAATGTATACATTATATATTTAACAGTAGTATAAATTTCACATATAAAACTATATGAATAATTCCTCTAAATTATAATTAAATAAAATCAACTAAATCCTACTAATGGATATGAAATGGATAATAATAATCAATTAGTTCCAATTGAAGAAAATCATATATGATAAACTGGCCATCTACATCAAGACATATCCACACATCTCCAAATAAGTATCACTATAAAAAAATATTCACTATTTCATAATGGAAAGGATAAAATTGTAGTATTAACCATTATTCATTTCAATTCAAATAAAAATTCATCAAAATCATTATTCTTGATGAATATTAGTTTTTTTTGAGTTATCATAGGTAGTTATCTGGTTTGATGTGAAAAATTTTCAATAAAACTTCTGGAGTGTACCAATAATCAATAAAAGCATCAAATTTGATTGATATTTTAATGACATTGTCAGTCATCCATGAAATTATATTAAGTAAGTTTAAAAGTTATGATATATTTAGAGACAATATACCTTTGAAAATATTTTTTATAAAAAATAAAAAAAAATTATTTAATTTTCCGTATTAAATCATTTTTTAAAAGTACATAAAAAATAATTTGGTGTTTCTCTTATTCATTAGAAATTTATAATAATCTAGAACATTAATAAACACAAGAGAAAAAATTATCATAATTGTAATGGAAAACTATTATTATTAGTTACATTAAGGTAGTTGATATTTGTTTATAATGAAATGATTTAAAACCTACTTGTAATGGCCATAAATAGTAATGAATTTCATCCATAAAATTTCTTACTCTACAACATTATGTAGGTTTTTATAGTCCTGAATTTAATCATCAAAATTGATCATTCTTCATAATTATGATCAAGAATGTCATTAAGAATATGTAAGTGATGCATGTTATGACCACTGATATTGTAGATTTTTTTATAATAAATTAATGTTCAAATGGATCGGTTCTTATTTTTATAAAATAAAACATGAGAGTACTAAAGTGATGTTCTATGGTTGAAAGCCCCATTATTATAAAACTACTGTAATATTTTTTCATTTCAATCAAATCAATTTACATTATCTAATATATAGGTTTTGAAATTTCCATTTCATCATGTATAATGTCAATATTAAATTCAACCTCCTAGGCCAAAATAAAACAATGGAAACAATTGGGAAATATATCTGGATATTCAAATACCCCTAATATTTCTAAAATTTGAATAGTTCCTTTCATACCAAAAAATATATTTTTAAGGTTACATTGACTTCTATCAATTATTATTTTCTTATTATCTTGAAATGTTATCATATCCAATAAATAATTAAAATATAAAATTGGAACATCTACTAAAAATTTTATATTAATTCATTATATATATAATATATCAAATCATGATAAACATAAAGCCATCCCATATCTAGAATAACATAAGACACTAAAATGTGTATGAAAAAATGTTATTCCTGAAAAACCAATCCATGAAAAATAATATAATGTTTTTTTAATTTTTTCTAAATTATAGTAAACCTGATGGTTTAAAACAAGAATTTTTCAATAATTTCATGACATGATATTGGTATTTTACTTAAGAAATTCCCAAATAAAAAATAATTTCTGGATAAAAAAATTACATTGGTACAGTCCATATAATCATGTAATATAACTATGAACAGTCGATTTTAGGGTCCTACATATATCATAATGGTAGAAAAATTCTTTTCTAAAACATACTATTTCATAGGGTTTCCACATTGTGAAATCTCGGTCCCATTATCCTATGCCCAGTGGTAATAAAAAATAAATTACATAATTACTTGTTTACAACCATTGATTTCCAAGAAATAACCATCCTTTATTATACAATCAAATATGATAATTAAATTTACTATATCCCAAGGATATTTTAGGTTATTATCTATATAAAATTATTACCAAATTGACAATGATAAAACCTTGTACTTGGTATCTAATGGATATGTATTCCATTATATATGATACTACTAAATCTATAATAAATCTTCAACATATCCCAAATTTTAATTCACTTGTTGTATCCAATGAAAATTTTCAAGTGTACGAAATTTCCCTTTACCTAGTGAAATTGAAACATAATAAGGAATGAGGTGAAATTCATAGTAAGAGAAAACATACAACTAATGTAATCATGGAATTCCATGAAAAAATTATAATTGAGATAATAAGTAAATATGATTCTGAGAATATGTTTAAACAAATGGCATTCATTATCCATTAAAATAAGTGAAAAAAGGATATTAATAATTTAGATGTCATGCTGATGGAATGTAGAATGTCATACTATAAAAAAAGTTTTAAAGGAATCTTTTGAAGACATTATCAGGTCATATATTGAGGGATACAACAAAAACCAAAAAAATTTGTCCCATTATATTGGTCGATGCATCGAAAGTCTATATAAATCAAAGCATCTCCCATCACTTTTTTTGTCCAATGTATTCAGTAAAATCCCCTTATTGATATAAATATTTCTATTATTAAATTTATTTTTATGTAATATCTATAAATAAAAAAAGTGTTAGATTCCAATAATGAATACGAATATCAATAATACTATCGAATGTAAATAAAGGGATAATACATCCCTAACACGTCTAATAAAATAAGGTGGATAGTAAATAAAAAAGTGAACTATTTAATAATAATTCATATTATAATAAAAAATGAAATGAAAATAAATTTCTTCATTTCATTAGATTAACATTAACTCTATCTGAAATTCATAAAATCTGAATTATTTAGAACTATGATATTAAAATTTTAGATTAATGAGTATATATAAATGTCAAAAATAGATTAACATGATCATAAGATATTCATAAAAATTAGACGGATGGATTCAAATACATATAAGTGTAAAATATTTTTCACTGGGATAATTTGAATGTAATATATATCCCTATAAAATATGGATGAGTAAAACAGAATTCAACTAAAGTGATGAATGTTCCAAATTTAATTTTTTATCAAGGTGGTCATAACTCAATGAACGATTATTATATTACAAATAAATATTACTACTAAGGATAAATATTAATCATTAGAAACATGAATAAGGGGACATGATCATCCTATAAAATTCCAAAAAAGTAAAATATTAAAATTAAAATGAATCCTTTTTATGTAAATTCACCATTAAATGGAAACATGATCACATAATGTATTATATCTTAATGAATAGGAATTGAGACAATATACACTGTTAATAATTTATAAGTATTTTAATAAAAATAGGTTGAGGGGGATGGAAGGAAATTAATATTTAAATAACATGATAAAAATACAATTCATGATATGAAATCCATAATATGTAGTTTATAATCAATACAAAAGAAATTCGTTTCATAAAACCAAACATCTATCAAAAAGAGAAATGTAGGGAGAAACCTGTTACCTATTATCCAAAAATAAATGAAAATATAATAACCACATATATCAAAATCTTATTTATCTTAATAACATAATTCATTTCCTCTATCCAATCTATTTTCATTAATACACCTCATATGTTTTCATTGAATATATGAATTTTTGGGATATTCTAGAGTGGCTCTTAATAATTTTCATTATGTGTACTAGTTTCATATAATTGTTGTTTATATTTATTAATCATCAAAATTTCTTCATATATGGGTAAATATGGTTAATAATATGTTTATTTTATAAATATTTAATATTTTTTAAATTCCTCTCATGATATATCTTCTTGTTTTTCTTGAACGTGAAATTAAAAACTACCATGTTTTGGTGATTCTCAATAATCAATAGTAATTTTAATAATAATTTCATCCAATTGAAATATAATTTCCCCAAAATAAAATCAATTATTTTATAATTTTTCCAATACTATGCCAGTAATTATTCGACCATAATAATTGTTGATTTAAATTCACTATATTGTTTGTGTATGTGGTTAAACTGACGAAAACATAAACAATAAATTTTTAATGAATTATTATGAGGTGGTTTTCAATTAATACTCTCATATAAATAAACCAATGAACTAATTTAATATTTAATAGATTAATTTATAATAATTTTAATAAATTAGAAGACGAAAAAAAGATATGAAAATATTAAATAAATCTTACTAAAATATCATAATAATAGTATACTAATTTTAAATTACTAAATTAAGGATTATTGATTGTTGACCATATCAATAATTTTTCCCTAAATGGTCATAAAAACACATAATTATATCATAAACAATATATTATTCCATTATTACCATCATTATATCCATCCATGAAAGGAAGTGATGTAAAATTAAACACATTGTATATTAGTGGTGGTAGTCTGCACAACACAAATATTAGAGTTTTTCTTTTGTTAATGTATTCTGTATATTAATAATCAATGATAATTACCTCTATATACTAACATTATAGTTTATAAACGAAAAAAATATCAATATATTTGTGTTCATAAATAAATTTTAATTAATAAAATTATGGAAATAAACTATGTAGTTATTAATACACATGTTGGGGACTAGAATATTCAGTTGAAATATTTATACAAATTTATTCCTTATGAAAGATAATTACAGTGGAAAAAATTGTCCTAGTCCATTACTTTTCCATATTTATGGTGTTTGGATACCATGTGGACAATCAATGACCCATTAAATATATATTCAAAAATATAGTCCCACCTAAATGGTGTCACTGATTATGGTATCCCACCAGTATAGTGGTACAATTACAGTGGTACCATTATGGTGTCTCACCGAACGGTGTCCCACCCTTTTCCAATTTTTCCATGTTTCCCATTTTATCCCAAATGCACCCTGAATAATGTATCTTTTGACGTAAAAGTGTTTTAATACCCTTTTTGAATCCATTTAATTCCAGGGAAAGATATTTTAAACCCCATAAAGTCGAGGGACCCATTATTTCCCAAAATGTGGGGACTTTTTTTGTGGTGTCACACCGTTCCTTGGGCGTTCCAACATCGCCCCTATTATGTGCATTTTCTCAATTTAGAAGATATCTAGAAGCTCAAAGTTTTTATCTCCACAATCTATGAAGAGAATTATTAAATTAGAATTAATCCCAACTTGTGGAACCTCCAAACCTCTTGGTCAAGCCATGATCATACATAAAGTACATTGAAATAATCTACCAAATTTAAGGATATGTATTTTACCTTAGCCGAGATAATCTCGTCCTTTCTCATTCTGGTTTATCTATATATGTCTTGGACTTACACCAGAGATGAAAGATTCACCTGTGCTGGAGAACTTACCTCTCATCCTTGATTCCCTCTAGTTTTCCATTCCTACTAGTCATGCATCCTCAGTTCTTGACACAACGATAAGTAAATTGATACATTATCATCGAATTAGGGTTCTACCTTCATCTCTGTTTATTTTGCATCATGCGGGGAGGGTGTGACAGTGTTTCCTCTTGGGTACTGGATGAAACCAAAAATATAGGATGATAAGAAATTGAATTTAATGAATGAAGTGGTGTGATTTATGATGATCCAATTATAATATTTTATCTCTATTTATATGTTGTGAATTTTATGGGATTATGCCCACTAAAAATAGTTGTAATTGGTGGCCCTTTGTTTCTCAGTAATGAACCTCTGTTTTTCTGTATAAAATTGTAATGGAATTGATTTAACATGGTAAATGGTTAATCATGAATATTATGTTGATTAAATAGATGTCCAATGAATAATAATATTTTTTTATCACCCCAATTAACCAATCAAAAATAATGAACCTAATTTATGGTGTTGACAAGTCTAAAAAAAATATTGCTCTATTTTGTTAATATTAGTGGTTTCTCTCATTTATTCTTATGGGGTGACATGGATGGGGATGAGAAAACCTGTTGTACACCTATTGGTCTGTTGATATGTGCATGTATGTTGGATCTTGTTTTGGTTCTATTAATTCTAGGTATCCCACATATCCCTTTTGTTGTTGTGAGTTTACAAGAGGATTGGGTGTGAATGTGTAAATCCATGTTTGGTTGTTTTCCTTTAGTTATTGTCTTCTGATGTGGCCATTCCTATTAGTTTCCTGGTATTTAAGGATCAATAAATGGAATCAATTAAATATAGTTACAAGAATGGGTACAATGGGGTATTTTTTTCCAAAAATGGGTTGTCCTCTAGTTTTTCCATTTGTGTATTCATGTGTGTAGGGATTGAAGCAAAGGTGGTTGTGTATTGGATGGTTTTCTATTTTCAGAACCCATAGGATGGTATGAGTGTTTCATTACCTATATGTAAAAATTTTAGTTCTTTTGTTTCTTATAAGCACCCCACCCATGTTGGGAATGTTCTTCCGAACACCCCCATTTCATGGTGGATAGTGTTTTTTCAAACATTCATTTGAGTGGATGGTTGTTGTCTTATATCTGCTCCCTCTCCCAGGAAGCCCAAGAATCTTTTGGCATCCTGTGAATGTCTATGGTTTATTATGGACCATGACTTATTGGGTAGGGTGTGTTATGGTGGTTGGCACTGGTGTTTTTTGGAAGTATTGTTTCGAAAATGTCATTGGGATTAGGCTCTGGTGTCGTTGGATGTTCCAATGGTTGTTGTGGCCTAGGTGTTTGTGGGCATGGATTTGTGTGGTTGTGGCGGCCCAGGATTGTGTTGGAGAGATGTGTGGTGATGGTCCATAAGTATGTTTATGGGGTGGGAGTGGGACTTTAGTGTGACTTGTGGTGGAGGTATTATGTGCAGGATGTCCTATATAACCAGGGGAAAGAGGTGTGGGGTACACAAATATAGATGTTCTATTACTATTACTTTACCCGACTTGAGTTATTTGGAGAGTTATCCTTGCTGTGGTTAGGTGGATAGATTCCTTTCTAGGTGCCTTGGTTGAATCTATTTTCTCATGGAGAAATAGAATGCCTCCCAGATTGTGCATGATAGTTTTTGGTTATCTCTACTGATTATACCTATATACTCACCATACTTATATAAAACTACTTTCAGGTATCTAGTAGGATGATGAAGACCATTCTAGGCCTTAATATCTTGGGCTTTGAGATTTCATGCTTCTTTTCTTTCTTTTGGTAATTTACCTCAGAGTTTTATTATACCTTGTATTAGTTAATTTTGAACATGCATATTGGATTGGATTCTTGGCATTACCTTTACTATCAGTTTTTGATTTTTTTCGGATTTATTGTCATATCTCCTTATCATATTGAATAAAAGCATTAATTCCATCCATTGTTCCGTGATATTGCTAGTTTCCACTCTAGGGCCTATTTAATGTGGGAATTAGGGATCATTATCTCTCAATCAACTTGAAGATGGAAGGGTATAGTAGTTTGTTTTCCCTTTCCTCATATCGGTGATGGTGGGTCATGAAATAATGCTATCAACGGTGATGGATGAGAGATAGGATGTATTTAGGGGTTAAACAAATGGATAATTGCATGGGATGGTGGGGAAATTTTTTTAGACAATCTTGGTGAGTGAAATAGTCCCAGAAAGTACAGTTATGAAACTTGATTTTTGGTCCCTCATGATCTGATACAAGGACAAGAAGCCTACCGAACTACTATGTGAGGCTAATATGGTTGTAGGGTAGAGGACCTTGGAAAGGTACATGAATAATGATGAAATTTTTTCATCTATATCTTGGGTGTTTTGTGAAATTTTATAATAAATAAAAGATAAAAAAATTAAAAGAAATCTTCTACACTACATGAGCTTAGGAATCCGTTGTTTACCTTGAAACTATAACACCCGGACAACGTCCACGAGTAGTGTGGGAGATCATTGCCTAAGACAATGATTTTTCTAATCAAAAGAGGGCAGATCAAGAAGAGAAGGATGATTATTGGAAAGAGATGATTCATGACTTTTAGCAAAATATTCTCCAGATGTACAAGGGTAGTTTCCCAGACATGAGGACAGAGAGATAGCTCGATGAGCTAGTGACAACATTACTGGGATCCTGTAGAATATTGGGTTCCTATAGTTATAAGCCAGATACAAGGAGTGGAGTGTTAGTGTTGGATGATATATCTTAGGGAGAATAATGTGGGTGTGGTTTCGTATAACAACATCGTGTTAGAGTTCCAAGATGAATTCATTTCTTCTACATTGAAGGCTTAGAAGAGGCAACTGTTACTCTCCATCCACTATTGGAGTATGAAAGTGAGGTAGTTAAGAATCATGTTCAAGTATATTCTATGTTTCACTATAGACATATTTCAAGATGAGGAGTCATGGGAAAGGCGATTACTGGAGGTACTCTCACATTCTGTTTAGAATTTTGTAACTCACAACACCCTACTAATGTACATAGAGGTTCAAAGAAGGCTGAGGTGGTAGAGATAATGAACAGACTAGGAGGTGTGATGATAGAGGGGATCAATTTTTTATCTTCAATGGGGAAGGCCTTTAGTAGTATTCCTCCATCCTCAGGTCCTTCCATGTTTATGCTAAAGGGAGAATTCCTTAACAATTCTAGTTTTGATCTCCTGCTCCTCGCCCATTATCTACGAGACAAGGACTGATGTGTGTTATCTATTAAAGCAATGGGAATCTCCATAATCATTTCTCGGACCAACTATCGGATAGTGGAGGTGGGAAGGTTCAGCACCAACATCATCCGCAACACTTTTCACCAAGACCTTTTCAGCAATAGTAGTAGGGGCAGTGAGCTCACGCACCACCGAGGACAGATAGTGCCGGAGGAGGCCGACCTCATGGTGCTCCTTAGGTACATCGATAGGGGTGCGGTCAGTGAAGAAGAAGACATCCGTGGGGAATATGATATGGGTGTGGATAGTTACACATCACAGAGGTAGAACTTCTAGTAGTGATGGGGGTCATTCGAGGTAAAATTAGCTTGTTTAGTCCACTTGCATGTTCCTTGATGGATTTTACAGATTTTTCCTCCTTTATTGCACCCAGTATAGCCTATTACTTTGGCCTAGACATATAGAGACTCCCCATGCCCCTAGTGTTGAGCACACCAGTTGGTGATCAGACCAGCCTTTTTTAAATTTATTAAATATGCAAGCTGATGATATCGCTACATAAGTCCAATGTGGATATCTTTCAACTGCAAAAGGCCGTCATACGTTGTCATCCAAGGCATTGACTTTCTGTTCTTTGTACAAACTTTTATCGACTACATTCGTAGAAGGGTTGTGTTCTCAAATATAGGTAGGTTTCCTATAACATTCATTGGAGAGTGGGATTTCTAGGAGGGATGGTGGTGAGTGGAGCCCCTTCTATCCTTGTTAGCTGAGCTATTAGTGAATTCGACATAAATAGACATTTTGGAAGTCTCAGCGATCATCTGTGGGATCGTGGATGTCATCCCTAGATAGGAGGTGACTCTACCCCCTCCATTTGATGTTGATTTTAGGATAGACTTACAACACGGTTCCCATCCGATTTTGATGGCTCCCATTCTGATGAGGTGTTTTGAGTTGTAGGAATTGAGGATTCATGTCAATGACCTGATGAAGAAGGGTTTTATCCTACCGATCTCATATCCATGGGGTTCTCCAAACATGTTCATGAAGAAGGTATATGGTGGTCTTAGGATGTGTATAGACTATCGAAGACTAAATCAGTTGATAGACAATAACCTTTACGACCTCCCAAGGATCGGAGACTTCTTCGAACAGTTAAAGGAAGTAGGTTGGTTCTCTAATATTGACATGCGGTCATGATATCACCAGTTGAGGGTAATTGAGGGTGAAATATTGATGAATTATTTCAGGTGATAGTATGGGATGTTTGATTTTGTGGTTATGTTGTAAGGCATTATGAACGCACCATCCATTATCATGGGATTCATGAACTCCATTTTCATCAAGTATTTGGACTAATTTATAGTCATGTTTACTGATGACATCATAATCTACTCATGATAAATGGTTGATCACACCCAGCATCTGAGAATAGTTTCGGAAGTCCTATGACACCACTAACTCTATGGGAGGTTGTCAAAGTGCAACTTATGGACACAAGATGTGCACTTCCTTGGACGCATGTTGTCACGGCAGGGAATAGAAGTGGACACAATGATGGTCGAAGCGAATGTTTCCTGGGCATCACCCAAGAATTTTGTAGGAATTTGTAGTTTAATTGGTCTAGTATGTTTATACTGGAGGTTCTTTCAAGAATTTTCTCAAGTTTTAGTACCTTTTAAAGCCTTTTCCAAGAAAGGAATGACTTTCTTTTGGAGTGAGCAGTGCGAGACAATGTTCAGTTTTCTAAAGGGGAAGCTGGTCAGTACACCAGTGTTGAGGATTTAAAAGGGTGGGGTAACATTTGAAGTGGTCTGTGATTCTTCTGGGATAGCATTAGGACGTGTGAGGATGTTTCAATTGGGAGTGATCTATTATGGGTCTAGGAAGATACATCCTCATGAGCATAAAAATGACACCCACGATCTGGAACATTCTGTGGTTATGTTCGTGTTGAAGTTGTTGTGGCATTACATCATCGAAGAATGATTCTTGGTCTCCCAATATCAAAATAAAATTGGGAATTTCTTCTCCTAGAGAGACCAGAACTTGCATTAGCATATGTTTATGGAGTTTCTTTAGGACTATGACATTGAGATCACCTACACCTCAAGAAAGGGGAATGTGGTGTATAATTCCTTGATTAGAAAGTCATAGAAATATTTGGTTCAGAAGTCAGAAAATGCACGGAGAGTAATGGGGGGTTGGTTGGAAAACACCTACAAGAAAAATTATATGATGGTAGAGATTGTATGTTTCAGTTGATTATTCAATTTCCCTTGATACGAAAATTGGAGGAGTCTCATAGGGGGGACATAGAGGATGATGTGATAAGTGATTGTTTTGGCCAGGGAAATTCTCCAGAAGGATGGTTGAAAGATGGACAAAATCTGATGCTTTTCTATGGGAATTTCTTTTTCCAAGAGACAATGTACAAAATATTTCTCTGTGAGTTCCATAACCTACCCTTGGACATACACCCATGAGTTTCCAAGATGTACTGAGGATTTAGGGGTATAATTTGGTGTCCCATGGTGAAACATGCAGTGTCGGAGTTTAGGGAAAAGTTCCACATGATTTAGTAGGTGAAAATTGAGAACCTTGTTATGGGTGGGAAGTTACTGGATTTAGATATTTGAGATAGGAAGTGGGATGAAATATTGATGTATTTCATCATGGGAGAACCAAGGGTTCATGGAGGCTATTGTTCTATCTGGGTAGTGATAGACTGACTAACGAAATTAGCTTACTTCAAGGCAATCAAAGAGTTGAGTTCAGTGGATGCCTCAGCAGAGATGTACGTGGATGAGGTGGTGTGGTTTTATGGAGTTACATGGTCTGTAGTCTCTGATTGGGATCAATGGTTTACATCACACATCTGTAAGGGATTTCAACGGGCTTTCAGAACCCATCTAGGCATTATAACTACTTTCCACCCCTAGAATTATGGGTAGATAGAGTGGACCATCCAGACATTGGAGGAAATGATATGGGCTTTTATTTTGGACTTCCTATGATTTTGGGTATAAAAAATGTCTCTGGTAGAGTTTTCATACAATAATATCTATCACTCTACCATTATATTGGTTCCTTTCGAAGCCTTGAATGGAATGTCGTGTCGTTCGACCGTGTGTTGGACTGAGTTTTGGGATACACATGTTCATGGACCAGATTTGGTGCATATAATGACTAAGAAGGTTCAGATTGTGCATGAGAGGATGAAGGTGGCTTAGGACAGGAATATTTCTTATTTCGATCATAGGAGGAGACCCTTGGAGTTAGATGTTGGGGTTCAGGTGTTCATAAAGGCATCCCATCGGTGTGGGGCGTAGAGGTTCAGTAGGGGGAGTAAGATTTCTCCCATGTTCATCCAACTTTTCGTGGTTTTGCATATGGTCAGAGGAGTTGATTATCAGTTGTCACAACCACCACAACTATAGTGGGTCCACGGCGTCTTCCATGTGTCATAGATCAATCAGTATATATATGATGTTTCTCATGTCCTCAAATGTGGAGATAAGGATATCATGGACGATGAGACATTCATGTAGCGTGGAGTGGGGATCGAGGGTCATACGTAGAAGGTTCTTCATAGTTTAACAATTCCCTTGGTTCATGTGTTATGGACGCATAGTGGTCTATAAAAGAGAACCTGAGAATAAGAGGCACAAATATGTTCATAGTACCCAGAGCTCTTTTGATTTTTGATCATGTTTTTGTCTTTTGATTTGCAGTGGTGTAATGCTTGACCATGATTTCGATAATATGAGAGGTTTTCCTTTTTCTCTAATTGTGTTTAACATACTCACAATGGGGATAGGAGGAACTAATCCCTAATTAAGATGCTTTAATTTGGATATGATTAAACCCATGTGGGCGAGTGAGTGCCTCGCAATGTGTATAATATCTTGACATGGAGGAAGATATTCCCTAACCCATACATCTGGGAAATGTGACCATTATACAATTGTGTGGGTACTAGGTGGAGAAGGTATGTTTTGTACCCATTTTTTTCATGAGATAGATGATTGAGAGGTGTTCTAAGATATCAAGGGCAGTTATGGCTTTTTGGACAACTATGGAGTGGTTTGTCCTAGAGAGTTATCTTACGGAGTGGTTGTTCAGACCCCTATCTTTTTGTTCGAGTCTTCTCTTATATTCTAGAGGATGAGAATAGATTCAGATATATTTTATGTAATGTATTGGACCCTCCTTGTTCATTAATATTTTGAATTTCTAGTGTTTTGGGTATCTTGGGGACCATCAGTCACTCATTAAGGAGTTTTCCAAAAACATAGTCCCACCAAAGTGTTCCACCGAAATGGTTCTGCTTTTTTAATTCCACTAAAACATTTTCACTGTTAATGTGACATAGGTCATGGTCTCACACTAAAACGGTAGCATTTTTATGGTGTCTTAATGAATGGTGTCACACCTTTTTTCATTTTTCCATATTTCTTGGGTTTTTCCCATTTCTTCCCCCGGTAACATATCTTTTAATGTAAAATTATTTTAGTACCCTTTTTGAATACATATAAATTCAGTAAAATATTATCAAAACCCAAAAGAGTTAGGTGACCCTTCAGTTATAAAAACGTGTGGCCCTTTTCAATGGTGTCACACATTTAATAGTAATTTCTTACTTTTACCCTATTGTGTTGGTTTTCTCTGTTTAGAAGATATATATTAACTCACCAAAATTATCTCAAATATCTCTAATTATAATTATTAAATTACAATTAATCCAATCATGTGGAACCTCCCAACCACATGGTCATTCCACGATAAGACTTCATGTACTTAGAAATCGTCTCCCCGGTTTTAGGATATGGCATTTTTTTAAGATAATATTCTCTCTTCCTTTTTCCTTCCCGTTTCTCTAAGTATGCATAAGACTTAATTGGGAGATGAATCATGCACTCATGGTGGAGTAGTTCCCACTCAGCCTTGAAGCCCTCAACTTTTCATTTCCTGCAAGTCATGAAACCTCGGTTCCTGATGTGAGGGAAAAAAACAAAGATCCTTGATCATCCATGTAGGGTTATTCATTATTCTCTCATTAATGTGCATCATGTGGGGTGGGTGTGATAGTGTTTCCCCATGGGACGTGGGAGAAAAAACCTTAATGAAGATAAAAAAATGGAAACATAATAATTAATGGGTGTTATTTCTGATAATTCTAATGTACTCTTTTACATTTTCTTATATGTTGTGAATGTTATGGGCTTATTCACACTGATAATAGTGGACGTTGGTGGCACATTATTTTCCACAAATGTACCTCTATTTTTATGATAAACTGGTGATTGAATGGATGTAACAGGGAACCATTTTAATCACATAATTTTTTTGACATAATGGATTAAAAATGAATATGAATCCTTGTGTGATCACCCTAGTTAACCAAATGGAAATAAAGAGCATAATGAATGTTGTTGACAAATAACAAAAAAATCTTTGATCTGTTCAAGTAATATATGTTGTTGATATTGCCAATGATTATGGGGTGATGCAGATGGGGATGTGATATTGATTTTTATATTTGTTGCTCTAGTTATCCATGCCATTTTGATAGGGCTTGGTTTGGCTTTTGTACTTAAAAGTATCTCACAGATCTCATTTGATGTTGTGAGATTACAAGAGAACCGAGTGTCAATGCTTAAATTGATGCTGGTTTGTTTTCCATTAGTTGATTTCTTGGCTAGCAGTTATTCACGTTTGTTACCTGATAGTTAAGGAAAATCTAAATTGAATTACTTGAATATTATGATAAGAATGGGAATAATTGTGGGTTGTTTTCCTGAAATTGGTTGTGATCTGGTTATTGTCATTTTGTGTTTGTGCATGTAGGGATAGTAATGATGGTTATTGTGTGTGGGTTGGTTTCCTATTTCAGAACCCTTAGGTTGGGATAAGTGTTTTTTACCTATATGTAAAATTTTTAGTTCCTGTGTTTCTTATAAGTAGACCACCCATGTTGAGTACATCGTACCGAACACCCCCATTTAATAGGGGAGGATGTTTTCCCCACATTCTTATATTTCTCGGGTTATTAGCTCATTTCTACTCCCACTCCCATATAGGCCAAGATTCTACAGGCAGGCTGTGATAGCATAAGGTTTGTTATGGCCCAAGACACTTTAGGCCAGGTGTGTTTAGGTTGTTGTCCTAGGTGTGTGTGGGAAGGTTTTTTTCCCAGTTGTCATTGGGATGAGGCTGAAGATTCTTTGGGTGTGGTAGTTCTTGTAATGGCCCAGGTGTTTGCGGGCACAATTTTGTGAGGTTGTGGCATCCCAGGTGTGTGTGGGTGGCATGCATGGTGATGTACCATAATGTTGTAGTTGGTGCGGTAGTGGGACTACATTGTGACTTGTGGGGGAGGTATGATGTGTAGGACTCCCTATATAACCAGTGGGAATGTGGATCAAGGTATCCAAATATTGATGTCCTATTACTATTTATTGACCCAACTTGAGTAATTTTGGGAGTGTGACTTGGTGAGACTTGGTTGATAGTTTCCTTTATAGGTGACTTGCTTATCTCAATTTTCTAACAGTTTAGTAGAATTCCTCTCCACTTGCGCATAAGAACTTTTGGTTTTCCTACTGAGTATATGTGTATACTGACCCAACATATATAAAACAGCTTTTATGTTTCCTGGAGGACCTTGAGGACTATGCCAGACCATAATAGCTCAGTCTTAAAAATTTATGGATGCTTCTCTTTTTTTTGTTACATTTCAGATTAGTTTTTTCTTGTATCAGTTTATTTTGAATATGCATATGGGAGTGGATTTTTGGATTTCCTTTTAGGTAATATTTTCGGAGAAGTTTGGGATTTACAATCTTATCTTCCAATCCAATTAAATAAAAGGAGCAATGCCTTAAATTTTTACGTGATATTTTATACCCTTGGTTATAGTCGCCAATCCAGGGCCTTTTGATGATGAGACTCAGGGGTCATTATATCTACTTCATCTTCATGAAGGAAGGGTCTTGTTGTTTTTTGTCCCCTTCCTCATCTTGGGGAAGGTGGTTCGTGACTTAATGGTGTAATAAAACACTTTAATGAGTATAATATTTATAAAATGTGTAAACTAGTTAATTTGAAAATGGGTAGTATAAAGAGGTACGATTCATGATGCTGGGTAGATATTACCATTTTCTATCTGTGGAGAAGGGTAGTTTTTGGAGTATCCATTATATTTTAATTAATTTATAGTTACTAATGAAGGATTAAAGACCAAAATGGGAAAATGTTTTGGAGATAGTTATTTTGGGTCTAACATCTCCCATACCCTTTTAAAAACATTGTTGAGTGTTTTAGATATTTTATTAACTTTTGAACATTAAACAAATTTTCTTTTACCAAAGTAATTAACATCTACGTTTAGTAATTGATATTAAAAACCAATATTAATATAGTATCTTTTAAGTAACTTGATACTTATGATTTCAAAAATTATTATAAATTTTTAAATAATATTTCTAATGGGTTGGTAATATATTTTATAAATAAACATATCTAACCATGTAAATAATGTTTTTAGAGAAATAATATTTTTTTGCATAAAATTCAGATATATGATAAAATTATATCATAAAATAATTTATGTAAATTTACTAATTTATTAGAAAAAATAAATGGAATGTAGGATTCTTGGAAATCCAAAATGGAATCATTATTGTAAATATTCGATTCAATAAAAAACTAAATCAATTTATTTTTTATATGTAACATATTAATTAGTTCTAAAAATGTTAAATATAGGATTTATAAGTTCATATAAAATTTTTACATTCTTATTTTATTCGATATATTCATATTTTAGCATGATAATGTTTTTCAATTTTAGTAGATTATTCTTATATAATTGAAAAATCTGAAAAAATCATTGTTCATGAAAAAAATAATTTTATTACAAAAACCCAATGTTTTTAGATAATATAAAAATTATTACTCAGAAAATTTTATTATGCGGAATTACAAAATGAGGTACCTATAAATAATATAAAACTAAAAATATTTAAATTGATTTATTGAATAAAATAAAAATTTATAATGGAATCATATTTTTATTAGAAAATGACATTTTCAATTTTTAGGTATTATTATAAATTTTTCATATTTGATATCATTTATTAATTAAATTATCATTATCATATAATATATAAGAAACCTAATTTATCTTTAATAAACTAATTTTTTTCTAAAATTAATGTATATCACATATTTATGTAATCATTTTTTAAAAAATCAAAAAAATAAATTGTTATATTTGTGAATATATCTATAATAATTTAGGATCATTAATATTGAATGTAAATCTTATTTCCTAATTACATTTAATTAATAAATATGTTACTCATATTAATTCCATATTAATTAATGGTTCTTTTAATGACCTAAATAAATATTCTTTTAATATTTTTTTATTGTTCCATGTAGAAAATTCTAGAATAAACATTTTCTTTTTCAGATCTACTGATATAATATAAATATTGGGTTTTACATCCCCAAAAATTAAATTTCATCATCTCAATTTAAATCTTATGATATGTGTAATTATAATATTGAAAATAAAATTAAACATAAACATATATATGATGATTGGTTTCTTTAAGATGTGATATTATATTGGTATATATAAAAAATCATTGTATGAAAATATCAAGATAAAAAACCCTTTCCAAATATTATATTTAATATTACCTGAGGTGTAGATTAATATGTATATCCAAAGATAATTTATACCATGAGAATGAAACTGTAATTTATATTATAATCATAACACTATAGGATTTTATTTAAAAATCAATATCTATTATTTTTTGATAACATTCTTGTCATAGAATACATGAAAATAATGGTTTAAAACTCAGTATTTGGTTGATTATTATTAGATTAATATGAATTTACATTATCACAATGTCATTGCTATCCAAATTCACAATTGGAAGATGGATTGGGAAATTGACTCGCATAATACAGTAATCCCTTACCATTAATGAAAATGATTTTCGATGATTCTCCATTTCCTTTACTCATCTGAATATGATACCCCTCTTCTCCACAAATATATAAATTATCAATTTTTTAGGGGTATTTACCCAATATTACTTAGACATTTTTTACATATATTAAATTTATTCTTTATTCCATCAAAATATTCATGCCTTTATCTTTTATTTGATTCCATCTTTCTTATCTCTGATGGGTTTGGGACTTCAACTGTGTTTACATAGAAAATCACATTTCAAGATAGTTATTCTTTCATAATCATAATATTTATCACTCTATATACTTCTTTAATGGGTTTTTCATCTCGGAAATATTCAACATTCTCCCTCACAACCATGACTCCTTCTATATCCATAAATTAAAATTTATTAAAATTTTATTTTTATTATATAAGTCAGTTATCATAAAACAAAAATGAAAATTTAACCTCATGATGCCTCAATACACAACACTATCACGATAGAATACATTTATTACAAATAGTATTATATTATACTTGGTTCATCCTATATCACACTTTGTTAGACATATATCTTTCTTAGTTCATCCTAGGTAACATTGTGTTGTGTTCCATCAAAAATATTAACCTAATCCATTATATAGTGATAGGTAATTACAATAAAAATTTATGAAATATTGTAATAAAAATGATAAAATTGATATTAATTCTCTCAAAATCCCACTAATATATTCCCGAATATGATTTTTCATTCCAATAGTGTTATATCCAAGTATATATATACACTAATTATATGGACATAATGAAATAAATTTCCCAAAAAATATTTTAACCTCTACGAAATTTAATTAAAATGAGATTATATATTAAATTTTAAAAATTAATGCATTACTAAAAATCAAAAAGTTATTTACAATTATTACATAAGTCCAAACATTAATCACTATGTATCAAAATTACAATGATGAAAAGAAATTCTCAATAATTATGTTTTAAAAAATTTCAATCCCATGGTTATGAATTATTATCTTGTATTCTTATTAAAAATAAAATAATTGTTTATTATATACAAGTCTTATGTATATTAAAATTCTTAAATATACACACCTTAATCTATTGGAAATTTTTTTTTTTCAAAAACAAAAAACCATTTTTCAAAATTAAATTTCATTTTTATAAGAAAAATTATATATATATATCCATAACATTAGAATAAAATTACTGATGAATGATCCTTATATTTTCAACATAATCCCTATAACATTTAGAATAATTTAGTTTATATTTGATAAATATATCCCATGAATGAGGATATATAAGAGTATCAATATTAATAAAATTTAAATCTCACTACATTCATTAATATTAATAATTTCAAATATTTCCTCATTTCTAGAAACTAATTAGGGTCTAAAATATTTAATTATGTTCCCATATTCTGCTATAAGAAGCAGTTGTTTCAATGAACATACCTTTCCCATATTTAATTACATGTTCTTATTTAATGAAAATGCTAAATCCAAAATGGTAAAGGTAGTATCCAAAATATTAATAGGAAAATTTCCATTTTAATATTTCATCACCTATGCGTAATTTTCATTAACATTTTATACTTTAAAAATGACTTGTGACTCTCCATGTTCATTCCATGGAACTCTATGGGAATTTTCCAATCAGGTTTTTAAATAAGAACATATTAGACACAATAGAATGTTTTATATTTATAATGTTTTTAACAAGAGAATATATTTTTTAATTTTTTTTCCAAGAGGAGTTGTAAGGCCCCCTTTTCAAGTACAACTTCACGATTTAGTTAATACACTACATTCCCTCGTACAGGTTTTATACCAAGGTACTTCTATGAAAACATCAAATGAAATTTCATGTAACTTCTTTCCCCTTATCATTGGATTGATGGGATGGAAGGGTGATACATGTCCTTAAGTGACATACCAAAGATATCAATGGCTGGGAATAAATTCCAAATAGTTTCAATACATGTGGAGGATGATTTTCCATTTAAAAATAATCCACTAACAAAAAAAACATATCCAAACAACTATTATATGATTCACGATAAGAATGAAAGGAAACACATCATTTCATTTCTCAAAATCATACTAAAATCAAGATCCACCATGGAAGAAAAAAATATCACAGTAAAAATTAGAATAAAAACAAATCAACGCTCCCTGATAACCACCAGTCTCAATGCTCTAGAAGCTCTATGCTCTGACATCACCAAATAGTCAAAGTATCTTGATGTGGTGATAAAGGTTTGTGATACATTAGCTTTTCCCATGTCCAGGTAAATGACATCAGAAAATGCACCAATATGCCAAAGTATCTATCAGCTCTAAAACACAGTAGGTTTTCCCAAATGACTTCCCAACTCACACCACTAATATAAAACAAGTTACTTAAAAATATATAAAAAATATTCATAAATAGTTTATATCAAAATATAATGTAAATCAATTTTAAATATTTTTTCCATTTAAACCAAAAAAAATATTCAAATAATTTAACATCCCATTTTGGCATATCCCCTTCCTTTCCAAAGAAGAATACATCCAACAATGCATAAAATCAAAGGACATCCCAATATTGGCTAGTGGTGTGTTATCATTCCAATAAGCCACCACATAGTGAACCACATTGATGTGGGTACTTCATGCCCATATACATACCATCATTTAGATGGGGTTATGTCACACCCTTATCTATCACAATGCATATTAACAAACATCACACTTCCTTGTAAAAATCATACCGAACCAATTTTGTTCAAGTAATTTCAATAAAAAATCATCCATGTTATTAAAAATAATTTTACAATACATAAAATCAATCAATTATTTTCAAATCATCCTATTAATATCATGTTTTAAAAAAAAATTCCAATGACACACCCATTTCACCTATCTCCATAAACCATCAATAAATAGGTTATCAATAATTATTTAACATCAAATAAAAAATAAATTTGAATTAAAATAATGATTTAGAAACTAATCCTTCAGATCTAAAATAGATGATTCAAGGTTGAATCCACCTACCTCGAGAGTTTTGTCGAAAATGATAAATGACTTGAAAACATAACCATACTAGTTGAAACTCCATGAATATACCTTATATATCTTACCCTATAATAAAAAAGAACAAATATAATGATATTCTGAGTCCAAAACCATATATCTACCATCAACATGTGTGAATATATGAATTCAAGAGGGATGACGATGTTGATCTAAGAAAACTAAGAAGAACGATCAGCAATGATGACTTACTGCAAGAATTGGGCATCAACACCCCAAGGGAAGGCTTTAAATTGATTTCACTTATCTAGGAAGAGGTTCTCAAAATATTAAGAGAACAAAATACAATGTTATGGAAGTTTTGGGTATAAATGAAGCACTTAGAGGTAAAAATTTGTTATCAACAAAATTTAATGATCTAACATTGACCCACATATGGTTTAGTCACACGGTTAGACAAACCATGCGATAATCGTGCTTTAGCCGCTTCCTTAATGATGAATCTCACATGTTCATATAACATCGTATTGAAAACAATCTCAAATCATACCAAATCCATTACCTAAATATTTCCTAATCCATTTTTCAATGTGAACAGTTTCTCGTTAGTTGATGAATGGTTTAGGTAATTCATAATCTACCAACGAGCCAACCCTTTTTCCCTTGTCTAATTGTGAATGGTTTCATTCATGTGTTGCGTGTCTTCCAAAAAATATACACCACCAATTCACCTATCGAAAATCCAAAAATACACATTAAAATAACTAAAAACTCTCCAAAAAGACACCCTTAAACTTTATCTACTTATTCAGCCTCTATAAAGGGTTACTTACTGGAAACCATGGGTGCTACATTCACCCCAACATTTTTATTTGTTTCCTTAGAATATATAAAACCATTAGTTTCTTGAATGAATTCATAACATTTCTATTTCATCAATTTCTTTCATTCCCATGTATCTTCCTAAACCGTAAAAGGATTCTACAAAACCTACACTAGACTGATGATTTTTTCCCAGAAGGATTTCTCATGCATATCCATAATATGCACATGTATATGTTCCAATGAAACATCTGAATCTAGATCAACAATATCTCATCTAAACACATGGTTAGGATCATATTGGTAGTATTACAATTGCCATACATAGAACACATTCTGATCAACTTTGAACTATGGTTGTAATTCAAAATGATATGAATCCTCACCAACCCATTCAAATATCTAAAAATTGATTTCCTATCGGGGAGATCTATTTACCATCTTTACAAAACATTCATGTATAGTCTTTGGAGAAAACCTCAATAACTCATGGTCATGCATTATAGGCAATAAAAGACCATTGAGAATGATCCACCTAAAATTTCTGAATACTTGGAGACATCTCTATTATTTTTTGGATTAATAGAATCTTATCCATTGTCTCCTTAACATGGCCTAAACTAGATTGTGAAGTCTCACTTGTTTCCATCCAAAAATGTGGTGAATGATAAGGATGCTCATATAATAATTAAAAAACATCCATATTTATCGAGACCAAATTGTATTTTTTATGAGAACTCCTCCAATGATATATGCTCTTCCCAAGATCCTCCAAAATCTATTAATGAAACCAACAACATGTCCTCAAACATTTTTTTCATCCTTTCAAATTGTTAATCTGTTTGAGGATGATACATCGTACTCATAGTCTAATGATTCCCAAGGAATTCTTTATGAATTTACAAAAATGATACATAATCCTCAGATATGTGACAGATATTATCGATACGGGTATGCTCGACCTCTGTGCCATATTTAAAGTATAGATCATGGATACATTCTTCATCGTACGAGCTTCGCAAATAGGGATGATGTGGCGTGACTTGGTGAGACAACCCATAACCACCCATGTAGAATTGTGTTTTTGAACCATTTTTTGGACACCTATAACAAAATCCATAGCTATATTATCCCATTTCCAAAATGGGATAGGTAATGAATATAAAATACATGATGGTATATGATGTTCTTCCTTAACATTATTATATGTTAATCATAAGGAAACCAACTCAAACACCCTTCTTTTCATGCAGACCCAAAAAAACCACACCTTCAATTACTTAAACATCTTAAATATTCCATGATGGATATCCCATCTCTAAATTTGGTTAGCATTATATAGTTTCTCTTGAAAATTCATAGGTACACAAATCTGATCTTGAAACAAAAAAACTAATATCACATCCAGCCTTCATCCCTCAATTTTCTGCCCAACATTGATTATTGACCTCATAGGAAGAAACTCCACATATGATTTTTGTGAATCCTTTATCATATTTATCAAATCCTGAAAAATAAAAATTGGAAATAAAACTACACCTTTACCTCAGTCTTCACATTATAAATTCATTTCGTGTAGGACCTTCATCAGCTACCAGTCATCTAATGCTTATTTTTCAATCTAAGAATATGAAATTCTACATAATGTATCAGCCACATAATTCCCATTAACATGTGTATAGATCATGTCAATGTAGAATATAGGGAGATATATTATCCACCTTCTTTTCATTAGATTAAAATCCCATTGTGAGAAAATATACCTCGTAGACTAATTATCCGTGAACATAAAACATTTCTCATTGAATAGATAATGAGGCGAAATTGTTAAGGCTTGCACGACTGTTGCTAACTCTATTTTTTTGGTTAGTTCTTCTCAAACTATATTAAATGAATTGATCCATAAAAAACAACATCATCTCATTTAATTAGAAAAAATGCCATCCAAAATCCTGAAGTATCAAAATAAACCACATAACCTAGTCTTAACATTGTAAAAAATCAATATCTATTCATATTTAATGTGAACCATTATCCCCTGACCGGATTTTTGTCATTACTCACTATATTTTAATGGAATATTATTCTTTTTAAAATCTATAATTGGTAAGGCTAGTCATGAATATTCAAAACCAATGTGACGATAATTACCATCTTGCCCAAGAAAACTATATATCTGAAAGATATTATTAAGAGGGTTCCAAGAGATGAAAGATTAATTCATTTATGGAACCACTAAAACACCCCTTTAAAAAATTAAATAGCCATGAATGTGTACTTCCTCTACCCAAAAATCATACTCTGACAATTTGGCATACATACGATGTCCTATCATGATTTCCAAAACTTTTTTCATGTAGAGATTATGATCATCCCTTATTCTTGAATACACCCAGATGTCATCTATAAACAAAATGAGAAAAGAATACATATATCCTTGAAATATTTTATACAAAATTTACATATGGATTGTTGGTGATTTCATAACACCATTAGTCTTTTTCATGTATTCATAATGGTCATATGTACATTTGAATGTTGTCTTCAAAATATCCTCCTTTCAAACATGAAATTGGTGATATAATGATACCAATTCAATCATAGAGAACCATTAGAATCCAATCAATTGATAAATCAAATAATCAATGCATGGAAGTGGATAACATTTCATAGTCATAACTTTGTTAAGCAAACTATAAACCACACAAGGAATTATCTTTCAATATTCATTCCTCACAAAAACATTGGTGCTTCTTATAGTGACATGCTTGGATGAATGAAACCTTTTCATTGTAGATCCTAAAACATAAAATTCAATTCCCTTAAATCAGTTGGTGCCAATCGATAATAAAAAATTGATATAGGTCTTGTCCCCTCAAGGAGAACAATAGTAAACTCAACTTCTCTCATGGTTGGAAACCCTGAGAATTAATAGGGAATAATAACCAAAAACTAATCATAAACATTTGGTCAAGAAAATCTCTCAAACTCTTCCACTGATTCTAAGGAAAATGCATCAAACTTATAAGACATTTTTCCCACATCTAGTGTCGACATTCCATTTTCACCTTTATTTTCATCCCTTTCTCTTATAAATAGATTCTTGACATTGTCCTCAATATAGTAACTATAATTTCTTCAATAATATTTAATGTGAAACTTGAATGATGCAAAAAAATCCATATGATTGATTACATTATATACACCCATATCTATCACCGAGATGTTACATTTCATCTCTACTTTATTAATTGTTATTGAACATGGTCATCATGAGAAGGTTCTACTTTCTCTATGTCAAAGAGGAGTTAGAATTTTTGATACATAGGGAATTATCACGGGTTTTAATGTAATAAAATAAATAGTATGTGATGTAATAATGTAATGAAATGAACCAGAATCAAAAAACAATAGAATACATCTAGAATTAAAATGAATTGTACCTCTCTCCATAGATGATCTGACCTAATCATCGACAATAACTGACTCAACTCCATATACTTTCATCATCACATCACTTTTTCATTATTCAACTATTGATTTTTCCATTCATGAGGATTCAATGTATTTCTTTAATCACAATAGATAGCACTATTCTTATGAGAATAATTTTTTCATGTCCTCATCCCATCGAAGAATATGATGTCTGCAACACCTGAGAAGTGTCCTCAGCACCTGAACTAGGATCACCACAAAAATAGAACTAAATATTCTCCATCGAGTTGTTGTTGTGGGATGATATTTTTTTTTGAACACTATCTATTTATGTTTTCATTCTAACCACATTCTAAAATACCTTTTTTCTCTTGGGTCATGTAGGAAGGGTCGTTGATCTAATCGTCTAATTCAGATTCACACTCCAACATTTGATGTAGGTTTCCCTCTTCTAATTGCTCCCAACATTAGAGTTCCCAAAATTTCTCAGGGGTATCAACATAATTCTTCCTCCCATATCTCCTTAGATGTCTATTTCATCCACTATAAAACTTTTAATGATCTCAATAAAGACATTAATACATATCACAACTATCTTTGAGAGAATATCATGCATTATCCCTAATTCAAAAATGTATGCCTTTAAGGGAACAATAGCGACACCCTCGGTGGAAGGGTATAGTAAATTCATGAATTTATCCGTATACCCGGCAATAGAGTGGTTTTCAAGCTTAATGGAAAAAATATTGTTGTTCCCTAAATTTTGAATGTGTGCAGATAGAATAGTTTATTGGAAAATTCTACAAAATACACCCAAATAAGGACATGATCTACTTTATCCTACACAACTATATACAAATAATGGTTGGAATAATCCTTGGGTACAATTGTCACTATTTTTAATTTATGCCCCACTAATATGCTGATCAAATTGAAGATATGATTTATCCTTTTACGCCACACCTATTCCAATTATGGTTCAAAGTCACCCAATAAGATGTGTGGATTCTGAATTTGGAACAGGTCGGAATGATGCACATGTATTGGATCATCTCATTGATTCCATGTTTCTATATCCTAAAATTATCAGATGATTAAATGAACTAGTTATTGGCTCAACATTGGATCAGGTGTAACAACATTCACAAATGTGTCCTGAAATTTTTTTTATGATGCCTACAATTTTACATTTTCTAAAAAATAACAAACTCTTTACATCTCACTCTCTATTAACTGATGTCATAACAATTTCAAATTCGACCACATTGACTATCACAAAATAGATTATAAAAATAAATCTATTCTGTGATAAATACTTTCATGAAAACCTTCAACATTGTTTTTGGAAAACATACTATTTCCAAAACACCATAAATATTCCATATTACAAATCATTCATTTGAAAAAGAATTCATTTTTTTAATAAAACACCCTAACAAAATATCAATATTCATTACTAAAAATGAAGTGTGAAATCCTATTGCTAATTCCTTACAGTAATTTAGGACACTGTCATCTCATTGAATAAACCCACGACAACTATATTTCAATATAGTATAACTTTCTCAAAAAGACATATGTACCCAACTCCTTCATAAAATTATGTTCAACATAAGAATAAAATATACATCTTATTATTCTATAAATAACCTAGGCCAACAATACTACGCCTTTCTATGATCCCATCTCCAGGAATAGACAATAATAAATTAAAATTCATGATTAACATCATAAATGACCACTTGTTCCACAATTTAAGGACCATGTTGATACAAATTTTCGCAATAGAAATTTAGATGGAACAAATCTAGTACCATTTGTAACATCATTGCCCTACTCATTTTCATGAGATGGTGGAAGGGTGAAACTTGGCCCTACGTGAATTTCCCATGACCCAAAATGTTAGCAATAAATTTTTATGTGATTCAATACATGCATTGGATGATTTAACCTTTACAATTAAACCACTAACCATACAATCCATATACTAACATCTACTATATTATTTATTTTAATAATGAAATAAAAATCAACATTTAATTGATAAAAACAATACCAAAATCATGTTGTATAATAGAGGGAAACAATATCAAATTAAATAGTGGAAGAAAAACTAATCAACACTCCATGATAACAACAATAGTCCATGATCCAAAATCTCCATGATCCATCATTCCCAAAAATCCCATGAATCAGAATGCACTACTAAATTAATGAAATACATTACCTTCTACCATATCCCGGTAATTGAAATTTGAAAAAGAACCAAAATTCCAAAGCTGTGGTGAGTACTAAAATTCCGCAGGTATTCCCCAATGAATTCCATACTCATTATACTAGGATAAAACCTGTTAGAAAAAATTATATAAAAGATTTTATAAACTAGTTTACATCAAAATATAAGTTAAATACATTATAAATAGGTTTTAAGGAATTTACATTAACTTGTCTCTAAATCGTTTCTCATTCCATTTTTTCATAACCAATAACATTCCATAAAAGAATAAATCTAAAAATGAATGACAATCATGGATCTCCCTACACATGTGAGTCATGATTTATCCTTTAACTATTACATCACTTAATGGACATCTTTGTTGTGGGTACATCCTGACCACATATGTTACATCTTTTTGATAGGGGTACATCATGCCCTTATCCATCCCAAAAGCATATAAACTATTTCAACACAACCATACCAAGCTAATGAAAAACCAATCGAGTTCAATCTTTTTTAGTAATACACAATCTTATTTATTGGAACTAATTTTTCCATGTAGAAAAAACCGACAATTATTTTATAATCAACAATATCAAATCATGTTATCAAAATAATTTCTAATAACACACATATTTATTTAATTACCACAAACCTTCAATCAAGAGGGTTTCCAAAATGAAATAACAGCCAATAAAAAATTACTTTAAAAAGATCAGTTTGAAACTATGTTAATATAATAAAAAAAGTGGAGTGAAGTGTGAATCAACCTACCTCGAGAGTTTTAGGGAAAATTATAAATGTCACAAAAAACATCACAAAAATGGGATAAAACTCAATGAATAAAAAATAGATCTCCTCCCATATCATAATAAGGACCTAATCTAAACATATATTTCATCCAAATCCATATATCTACCCTAAATGTTTATGTATCCATGAAAATAAGATTGAGTGAGAAGTGTTTCTAAGAAAACTAACTTGAACAATCAAGAATGATGACTTACCAAGATAATCAAGTGTCAAAACTCCTTGGAAATACCCAGGATTGATTCGAGTTTTCTTTGGAGAGGTTACCCCACATTTGAAATTCCAAAATCCATAGTTAGGTACATTTGGGGAAAACATGGCACATATCGGTAAAAATGATTTTGAAGCACATTTTAATTGTATAACATTGACCTCAACACAGTTTAGTCATATAGTTTTGAAAACCCTACTCTAACCATGCATTAGAAAAATCAATATGGTTGACCCTCACAATTTCATCTTACGTGTTCTTCAAAAAAAGGTCAAACCATTCCAAATATTTCACCGAAATAAAAAAAAACCATTTTCCAAATCACATAGCTTCTCCTTAGTTTACTCATGGTATAAGAAAATTGTGTACCACCTAGGTGCCATCCCTTTTCCCTTTCCTCACTATGAAGGGTTCCTCTAAGGGTTTAATTGTTTCCAAAATCCATATACCATAATGAACATGTATAAATTCCCCCAATCACATTAAATTTTTTTCAATATCTCCCAAACACCACCCTAATACATTATATTTTAAAATGAATATATACATGTTTATTTACTAAAAACTAGGGTGATACATTTCCAGTATCATGAAAAGGATGTAATTTATTAGAAAACCATATATTGAAGACATTACCCCAGCTTCAAGATATAACTATATTATTAGACTTAATCATATGATTCTCAATAATGTCATCTTCTCCTAATCAACAAATAAAACTTTCATTATTTATTTAGTACTAAATCAATAAATGAAATGTTTCTTATTAACAACACCATAGACTTTATGAGCATACATAACATCTCAAACCATCATTTAACCTCATTTATCATCATAATTCCAACTTCATTCCAATCCATTCTTTCAAAACCAAATGTGGTTCCCCCAAACCACACTTCGAGATGTGGGGTGAATAGTATATTCATTATATAGTATATTTTATTCCGGATATATTTTCTTGTATACAACCATCCTTATTTAAAAAATATAAAATAATTCTTATGTATATTAAATAATTTGGATCATCTCAAGTTTACCAATATAGTGAATATGGAAAAAAATGAATAAAACCACTGAATTATTTATAAAACATAAATCCATTATAAGAAACAACTTAATATATATTGGTTATTTAATATCTAAAATAAATTATTTAACACATGAGAGACATTTAATAATGTCACATATACTACTTTTCTTAATAACCTATTGAAATGAAAATATATGACAATGTGATATTAAATGATCAGTAAAGTAAAACATACAACTCATGCAGTCTTGGAAAAAACATGGAATAAATGTTATGGCTAGAATATATAAAAAATATGAATCCATAATAAAAATGAAACTGATATCATGATATATCCATGATTTTAAGTTAACACATGGACCTTAATAAAACTAATATTATACTAATGGAATTCATAATTTTATACCTTAAGAATATGTTTCTGTGGACTTATTACGTGAATCAATCAAAATATGTGGGTGCAATTCACTAAAACTCACAAATATATTTTTGATGACACCCTTCAATTCATTGAGTTTCATTATATTTATACTCCCCACTAGTAACACATAAATTCCAATTAATTCACTAAAACTGTAAAAAATAGTTTTCATACCATTCTTTAAGAATCTTATTACTATACAAAACATGAATATCACTATAATGAATTATACCAAATATCAGTACATAATAAACTATCCAAATCATTTAATAATAATTAATAATTTCAATAATATTACGCCATTAAACTAAAGTGATGGCATTGTAATTTCCCATATAGATAAATAATGTAGAAAATCATATAATACATAGTGATGTTTCCTAAAATCATTTATATTGTATTAATAATGTATAAAATTCCCATTCATTTCCCAATATCAAATGATCCACATTCAATGTATGTAAACATTATGCAATATTAATTTTATAAAAATAAAGTTTGAATGAAATACATAAATGAGAATATGACTAAATTAATGTGAGAATATCATGATCATCAATTAACTTGAGAAAGAAGGATGATTGTTTTAAAAAAATACAAGAAGTGAGAAATGTATATATATCATTGTTTTTATGTGATAAGAATTTATTTTCGCATAAAAATAATAGAATGACGTATAAAAGTCAAACATAAGAATGTTCAAAACATATATGTTCTAGATAATCATAATAACTCAATATAAGATGAGTTTTATTACTAAAACAGATTACTACTCATGAAACTAAAGAATATATATATAAATGAAATATATTTATAATTGATCTTTTAAATACATTGAAATAGAAACTGTACATTGGAAATTAATCCATGAGAAATAAATAATTTTTCAGTGAACATAAATGGACATAATATTTTATAAATCTAATAATTATAATTACGACCAAGTAAAAAATTGAATCATTTGAATCAAAACATCATTATAGAGAGATCATGATACTGTACATAAAATTCAATTATGAAAATATAAATATTCATATAATATCCCAAATAGGTTTTTTATACCCTATATAAATGAAATTAATTTCATTATTCAAAACATGTCGTAAAGAGAAGAAATTGAGTTGAATACCATCAAATAATTTATTTACATTAATTAATGTACATTAACCTCATTTATCAAATACATAAAAATATTAATAGCATAATTAATAAAATTTATCCTATAATTTTTTCTTTATACTCTTCCAAAATAGTCATTATCTTCATGAATTTTTCATAATTTCGACATCGTTTATTTATAGTTCGGTTTGTTTCTATCAGTTCGATTAATCTAGTGTTCATATTCATTATTCAATGAATATTCATTATTAATTTTTCCTTAAGGTTAGACATGGGTATTTTTTATAATTATTTATAATGTTTCAAATTCTGTTTCCTGACTATTTAATTCATTATCCCTATAGAGGAAATTAACGTTAAGCATGTTTTAGTGATAAAAAATAATAGAAGGTAATTTTTAAATTTAAAAATTGAAATATTAATATTAAATGATCATATTCAAAAAAACATATATATTTAAATAGTTTTATTAAATTAATCCATTCATAATGTCACCATAGTTATTCATGATATATATTTTCTATTTTTTCAACTATGCAGTTAAACCAACACAAACATGATCATACATAGATTTAATGAGTGGTTATAAGGTCCTTTTGTTTCTATATCATTATAATAGAAGTGTATTGAAATTATTAACTTTATATTTGTATTATATTTTATAATTGTAATTAATGTGAATATGAATAAATGTAAATGAAAATATTAAATTTATTTAATATTGGTGTACCCTCTTAATATGATGGTTTTGAATGTTTAAATAATCAATGATAATTTTTTGGTCATATAATTTAATGTTTCTATATTTTTTCATACCAAAACATTAAACATATAATATAAATAATATTTATCCTTTAATACTATCCTTATATCCATTATTGTAAATGGGTGATAAATACCGACACATGTTGGGTCAATGAAGAACTAATTTTCCCAACTCATGGACATCATTTTTCATCTTTTTAATACAAGTGTTTCATTAGTACAAAAATTTATCACCCTTAATATAGTATAATTAAAATTTATAAATGTCTCTAATATCATATTATTAGTTTCTAAAGAAAAAAATTGTATGATGACAATTATGAGTAATAGATAATTAGTTGATAACACTCACATCAAGGAGTGGAATTTTCCTTGGAAGTATCATGAAAAATAAAAGGAATATGCTCATAATTGGATTTAATAAGTCTTTTAATATGGGATAGGGAAAATGGATGATCACATATAATGATAATCATAAAGAAATTATAATTATATGTGACTCTTGATGTGGTAGATATGGAATCATTTTATAAGTTTCTATAATGTTAGTTTTGGGAGTAAACCTACATATTTAATAATTTATTGTAACCATTGATTTTTCAATATACTGAAAATGGGAAAAAAATATGGGTATTGTTTATTCAGTATAAATTAACTTGAAAAATTATTTTGAGAAAACATTTAGTTTTATAGGTATTTGTTTTAGTTTTAGCAATTACCCTTACATACATTTTCCTTGGTAATTAATTTCAAGAAATATTAATAATTTTTAATGATGAAGATGATGATTTACACATTTAAAAAATAATATACCTATTATCTAGTATTATATAATCATTTTATTTAATACTAATTATAATGGTGAAAAATTTTACTTTTAAAATTAAAATTCAGAATTAAAAAAAATTAATGATATATATATTTAAGAATAATATATATATATATATATATATATATATAAATTACCCAATATACTTTGTTCATTTAAATAAATTGGTTTATTATAATTGAAATAAATAGTATGTGTCATTTTTGGTAAGAAATATCCAAAGTTCCATTAAAAACACATGTTTTAATGACCAAATGAAATTGGTTTTTTAAAATTATAATTTTAATTAGCAATAAAAGTCATTGATGTAGGATTTATAAGTTCATAGTACATTTAAAATTGTTCTATTTTTTTAAATATATTAATATTTCACTACATAATTTTTTTAACAAACATATAATTCTTTTTTAATTGTAAATTCATAGAAAATTCATGTTTCTTGAGTACCATATCATTCAATCAAATAAATCCTTTTAAAAAAGGAAAAATAAAATTCTATTTGAAATATGATATGAATAATTTAAAAAATATTTCAATTTTTTCAATTTTAAAATAAACAATTTATAAATTTATTTTTTATATAAAATCATAAAATAAAATGAAAAACAGTTTACTAAAAATTGACATTAGCAAATATTAAATTTTAATTTTATTATTAAATATTTCCTATCATTTACATATGAAATTATTATTAACCATATATTATCATAAAAAATAATATATCTTTATTAATCAAATGTTTCATGAAAATTTACTATACCACATATATTTGTAATATTTAGAAAAAATAAATTTCTAGAAAATAAATTATCATATACGTCAGTGTAGATTAATTAATTTAATTTAATATTTAATTTAAATAGTCATTATTTTATATTTAAATAAATTTCCAAAATCATTTACTCCATTTCAATACTATTTTTTTAAATGACAATGTTTTATAATTCTTTAAACTTATCGAGATTTCATTTTATTTATTTAGTCTTTGTAGAGAATTATTTTGTACATATTTACATATTTAAAGATAAATATATATCATAATTACACGTTTTTTCACTAATTTATTACATCATTTATATTATTATTTAAAATTCCAGAAATATCATCTTTAATTTCTAAACACACATCATGGTTTCCTCATAACATTGTAACTCACCACTAAGAAAATAATTCTAAAAAAATGACTTTTACCATGAATAAACTAAATAAATATTACTATAAGGGCCACTAAATATATTGGGTTTATAAATGAAAAAATAGTAATTATTAATACATAATAAGAAACAGATTCTTCATCCATTTTATTTTACTACTAGAATATATTTTAAATTGAATGTCAATAAACATTATCGAAATACTTTTCAAGGATGATATCTACACATATCATATATTTTATATTGGTAGTTTATTAAATTTCATTAATATATATTAATCCAATACCACTATTCATTGGTTTATCCTTTGAAACCAAATATTGACAGGGTACCATTAAAATGTTATGAACCTCCTGAAAAAATAGATATCTTGTCTATTGAATTAATACATCCTTAATATTTATGTTCTTATAAAGATCCTCTAAAATATATAGGGTGTTGGTTCAAGATATTCTCTATTATATAAATCTTTCTCTCTAGATAATTTGGTTACTCCGTTTCATGGGTGTCATTGATAATGACCAGTTTCAGCTAATTTAGAACATCCTCATGATACTCTATTCAAAAAAAATATAGGATTCATGTTCTAAGTGACATTTTCTTCCATACTCATTTATGTTCACCTACCCTTTTTCCCTTATGGAAGACCACTCTAAACATATATTAATTAGATGAAGAAAAAATGAAATACATTAAGTCAATATCATAATAATGCAAAAAAATATATATTATCATAATAGTATCAATTATCATTCTAATATCCATAAAATGTTTCCAATCCTTTCCTTTAATAACAATTATAATTTGTTACACATTTTTCAATCCATGATTAAATTATTTATAAGTAGTATAGAACATTATTACATTTCTATGATACTTTTTGTATTTACATTTAAATTATTAAGAAAATCATCACATCCCATTGAAGAAATTTTAAAACATTGTAAAATATTACTACAAAAAAAGTTAATTATATGGAAAAAATTCATTCATTCAATTTTTCTGGTATATCATTAAATTTTTAATTATTAACATTTATACTGTTCCATAATCCATTTGTAGGATCATTTGAATATTTGGAATGGAAATAAAATCTAAACAATGGACATTAAATAATACAAAAATGATAAATCATTTGTAAACTAGAAAAATCATTATGAAAATATACATTTCTCACAATAGTCGTTTGATCACAATAATATTTTTAGTTTTCTATAAAAAAACTAAAATAACTAATAACACCAATAAAACATTCGACATGAAATTATAAATTAAAAATGGAAAATAAAAAGTGTTTCATTTATAACATGAATACGCATTAATAAAATCCATTAAAAATAATAATGTTCACCTTTATAATTTAAAAAAATGTCATTAACATTCAATAAAAAAATAATAAATTTTATATACCTTTAGAATTAAAAATAATCTCATTATAAAATAATTATAATCATACCATTTATGTAACATAGGGAATTATCCTTACATTATCCATTACAATTTAATAACCAAACTATATATTTACAATCTCTCCTAGGATTAACCTATCAGTAGTAAACTCTATCACATTAAAAAATGCATTGGAGAGAAATCTTTACCTATCCATTCATAATATGTATATCAGATCATATATCATTAATATAAATCTTCCATGAAATATTTTATTAATAGAACACATATATATTCAACATTAATCAAAAATCCATTTTAATTTTCATCCAAGCCCATAGAAATTAAATGATTAATTAATTTCATAAAGGAGGGGGAAATTATTTCTTTCATTTGAAAAATAGTTAAACCCAAAAAATTTAGGAATATTGATAGAAATATTTTCAATTAAACTAACTATATAAAAATATAAAAATAAAACAAATAACTAATATTTATTATTCTTTTAGGAAATTTTGGTAAAGGAATATTCAAAGAAATTATTATTTTTATACTATTCTAAAATGTTAATAATACAAAATTATAAATGCTGAAAAAAAATAAAATTTGTCATAATTTAAATAAATATTAAATATTACTATAAATGTCTATTATCAACATCTTAAACATAATAATAAGAATTATTTAAAAATTTAAAATATCAATTATATTTAAAAGAATAAATTAAAAGGAAAAATTTAAACCCCATTAAAAAATATAACATTAATTATATCATATCTAGTATAATATGATCTTAAAATGCTGAATAATAAATTTAATATAGTATATTACTTTATAAACAATATTTATCATTTTAATATAGTTATTATTATTGATTTTATTTAATTTATTACCTTGAATTAATTACATAATAAAATGATTATTTATACAGTGAATGTTTTGTGGTATTTCTGTTTATTAGCTCAACACAACACTAGTGCATTAACCACAAAGAATGTGTTATTGTTAAATTGAATAAAATTAATTTAAAATTAATATTTATCTAATTTAAGGATTACACAATACATTAAAAATTTCCATAATATAAATTCAGGAAAATTGAATCATGCAATGTCATGGAGGTGACAGTCTATATGAATGCATGAACACTGTATCAATTTTTTTAGGTAGGCAAAATAATAATATAGATAATATTTTAGATTTACATAATTATAAATATGATACAATCACACATATTCATATCATATTTATTAATTATTTACATCATTACAAACATCCATTAATGGTGGAGAAGAGAAAAAAATCACATCTTTTAATAGAGGTTTGATTTCACACGTGCACACAGACGATGATATCATTTTCAAATAGATGGTATCATGAAAGGGTAACAAATAAATTATCATAAAATATAACAATTATTTTATTGATATTATATATATATTCATTTTTTACATAATTTTAATCATCCTTATGATCCGGTGCTAAAAAATAAAACACATCATTTTTTGTAGGTGGTTGTCTGTACATACGCAAAAGCGATCTTTTAATTATAAATAAAATTGAAAATTGATATAAATAAGTGTTTTAAGATAATAATTACAATATTTTACTTTATAAAAAGAAATATTTTTTTAATTCCATCATTTTCATAGATTTTTTGAGGGACTAAAATAATTAAACCCAACTTTTTTTTATTTTTCCATATAGGTTCTCTATGGATATCTCCCTTTGGAATACATCTTAAGCCATCTAGGATTGGTATTTGGAATTTAAATGTCCTCTAAGAAATTTCGATTTAAATTTTAGAGTTATATTGGCTGGTATTTGTCGAACTAGAGATCTAAAAATGTGTGACTATGTTATAAGATGAAGTACTTGTTTAGAAGTGAGTGTATTGGTACACATCTTATTTTTCAGAAACATTTAATATAATATTATCATAATCCTAGGAATGATGAGATAAGTAAAAAAAATTAGTATATACTGTGATAATATTATAAATACCACATTCCAATAAGAATTAATTGAAAATTTTGTGCCCTTATCATAATGTTTTTACTATAATTATAATGGATTACACTTTACATTAAAGAAATATTTTAAAAATGATTATTATTCATAATGAAAAAATATGATGTTGAAATAATTAATAAAATAGAAACATCTAATTCCAAACATAAAATATATTTTTCATAAATCGATCTCTTAAATTTTCATAAATTACCTTTATTATTAGTGTAATAAATTCAATGAAATGTTTTTTAAATTGTTCATTTAAATATAAAAATGAAACTAAAAATATTAAAAAATAATATTTCTTAACTATGGAATTATTTTTTATATGTTCAATTAATTTGAGCATATGCATCCTTAAAAAATCACTAATATAATGGATCATTATATTTTTTTATTTAAAAAAATGCATTTTTGAAAAATCAGCATTTTTACTATTCACTAAAAAAATTAATATTTTGAGAAAAATATAATTATTTCCCCTTAATAAATAATTGATATGTTTATTACAAAAATTTTAAACTTTTATCATTTTAAAAATTTAAAAAAAGTTATCGTTAGAATAACACAATGAAATTCATGATAAAAATAATTCAATTAAACAACATTATTCCCTTTTCTACAGGAAAATTATATAATGTTATTTATAAAAAAATAATGAGTATTAATCCAAAAACTGATTACTTATAAATCATAAAGACTACATATTTACATAATTACATTAGTTTTTTCAGTAATATTGTAGAGAATTTGGGACGTTTTTATGACTAATGTCACACAAGTATTTGATTCATATTTTAGTTTTAGAGATTTTGGGAGAATAATGAAAATTTTTAAAAGATTTTATGGGAAAAAATTGGTGTATATTTATTCATGTAATGAAAAATGGAGTAACAATAACTAATTTTGTTGATATAAATTCATCAATTTTAATTGAAAAGTACAATCTCTTGTTTTTAGTTAATATAGATTTATTGATTTTGAATTGATTTTTTTTTAAAATAACATACAATAAACTATATTTTTCTAGTTGTTGCTTTTTTATTTTCATTTTTACATAGTTATGATTTACTACTTTTTTAATTAATTTTTCTGATATATTATTTCATTTTTTTTCTAATTTATAAATATTTTAATTTTATTTTAATTTTTTATATGATAATTCATGTTATAAAATTTCATTTATAAATAGTATACATATAAATTTTAGTAAATAAAGTACAATATTTATATAATTCTTATTTTTTTTTGATTTATTAAAATACATTAGAATAATTTATTTTTATCATATTTCATTAATAAAATTTGCATTTAATCACAGGTTCAATTTTTTCTCTTAAGGAAATTTATATCCGTCAAATAGATATACTTGAATCCCTTCATTGATTGAAATAAATTTGTAGAAACCCTAAATAAAACTATAGTTGGAATGATCTATAAAAAATTATTTATTATTTATTTATTTATTGTTTTTTCATTATTTGTTTGAGTGATTTAAATACTCAACATATATTCTTAATTTGATAGGTAAATGAGGAATTTAACATAACTCAATTTTTACAACTTTCATTATCATTAATTATAATAAAAATTATTTATATTTTTAAAAAATCAATACCACTACACCATCGATAAAAAAATGGTTCCAAGCTATGTTATATCAAATTTCTGCATCACCAATCTGTGTAAAAAATATTAGAATCCCTCTAATATAGAAATATAGGAAATATAACATAACATCAAAAAATATATATATTTAATTATATAAAAAATAAATGATATATATAAATTTAATGAATATACTTAATATCTATAATATTGGAAAACCAAAAAATTTAAATTAAATGTACACATGATGGACACATCAATCAAAAACATATATGTGTACTCTAACCCAGCATACATACAAATATCGAATCCTTAACAACCATTAATCACTATTAAAAAATCTAAATAAACTTATTTTTTATTAAAATTCCATTTTCATTGAATTTAATGTTTTATAATCAAGTTCATTGAATACCATATCATCTACATTTACAATGGAGGAGTATGAAAAGCTCCGTAGGATTCTTCGTTGTACTAAACTCATCTATGTGGGTATAACAGATGTATATACAAATACAATTATCTATAAGTGATATTTTTCTAATAAAAATAACATATAATATATTTAAATACTATGAACCATATGGATATAAAAAATCCATAATAATAAAAATCAATAATAACCAAAAAAACTCATACACATTAAAACACAACACGAGCGCTCTAGGATCTCAATCTAAGAAATTTAAAATTTAAAGTATTAAATCAATTTTCATTGGAATTACACAATAAATAAAAAATAATTATATAAATAATAATATAAGAAAATGGTATTAACATACACAAATATGAACCACAACCTCGATTAAAAATTCAATCTCGAAACATCCCAAAACCATGTGCTTACATAATTTTTTATATAACTTTCTTTTATACGATTATATATAAGGATAAAATAGGCCTTCCAGAGTATACATTTTTTATAGTATGTAAATATAATATTGGATCTATGTCACCCATATCAATCCTAGTTCCATCAATATTAATATAATTAATGTCATATAAACCTACCATATTTTTAACTGAGAATCACTCACTCAATGAAACAAATTCAACAAACCCTGGTAAATTTAAATTTACCCATCACATCCTTAAAAAGAATAAATATTATCAAATATAGTTATATTGTATGTCCTGTATCTTAATCATTTTTTATTAATCAGTAAGAGTGGAAAAATCAACTTACCCATGCATCATAATCATGTAGTAAACGAAACTCAAATAATAATTCAACGTATCCATTCTAACCTAAATATCCATCCAAAAAACCACATAGTTACCATAAGAATGGAATTTTAAAATTGAATTTAACATGATATACATATTCACACCATTTAATATAATAGATATATAACATCAAGAGTTATCATAATTTCACTGTTTATAAGACACACACCATCCTAGAATATCCATCACAGTCAGATGTCAAAAAGGATATAATATAATTTTTGACAAATTTTACATGCCTATATAGTCATTGATACTAAATATGTTTCAAAAAATAATCATTTCTATTCCTATGATCAGTATCTCATCATAGATCCTACAACCCATTCATACAGTAATTTAAATTATTATTCAATTCCATAACTATTCATCATGTTGTTATAAATAACTGGAATTCACATTAACACACAACAAAATAGTATTACATAGTTTTTAATGGTATAATTTTACAATTATGAATCCCCTTCCAAAAAGAAAAAACCCTGATGGTATTCGCAAAAAATATATTCTAATGATGCATGATCCTTTAAAATATTTCCAATAATGAAAAATTCACATACAATGAAAATTTTACAAATTATATTCTAAAAAAACTCAATTAAACCCTTAATACCAGGATTGAACTAAAATATGGGATTTTATGCCATTATAATGTGTCTAAATGTCATATTCATTATTTAAGATCATTATCTATTTTTATTCTATTAATTACCCACACCAATCTCGAAGATGATCAAACTAACAACAAACAATCACATAATCCAAAATTGATTCATTATACTATGAAATAAATAATCCTGATAATAAAATTATTCTCAGAAAAGTTATTTTTAGTATTTATATCATATCACACTAAATTTTCAATTATGAAGTGAATATAATTTAAAATATTGACATTTTATATTCTATTTCTAAAAAACTCTTTCACAACCACATTTTAGGAGATAAAAATTTTATTTTTCCATTAAACACCAAATCTATTGAAAATATCCATGAAACCAATTTCATTTAAAATTATAATTATATATATATCTCTCCAATATACTGGTGTATTTCTTTTATAAAACCCATTTAAAAATGGGTAAATTCAATTATAATGAAATCTATGGCATTGAGAAACATTATGAAAATTATTCAACATGACAAATGTTTTAAATCCATTTTCATTTAATAGATAACTATCTAATTGATTTAATAAATAATTTTTCAAATAAATTAGTCACAAAACAATTTTAGAACTCTATTTTAAAATTTATTTTTTGTAAAATTATTCTAATATCAATAACATAATTCCAAATATAAAACCATAAATGAGAACACTATATAGGTCAATCCAAAAAACATTTTAAATAATTCACAAAAAATAGATAAATACATATATAAATCATTTATTTCTCCTATAATAAAAATATCACTCATAAATATTTTAAAATAAATCATAATATACCATATCAATGTCAGAAGAACCTGAAAAAAATATTTCCTCGCTAGAATGAACTCTTTAAATATTGATAAGATACTTTATTTATTTCATATATATATATTTTGACACACCTTCACATAATTGGATGATAATATTTAAGTCATTTTTGATAACATATATAAATATAATATAATAACCAAACATTAATTTCATTTAACCTAATGTCACAACATAAACTAAGAAATACTGAGACCATTTTCCTTATAATACTTATTTAAATTCACTAAAAATAGATGTCATTTTGGATTGTGTCAATCCGAGACAATGATGATTAGAGAAGTTTAGGTGTAGTTAATATTTGAATGATTAATCATAGATGGTAAAGGTATAAAATAAATGACTAGATATTTTATTAATATGATATAGTTTTGGTTTATGTTGGTTTTTATTTTTTTATGTGAAGGAACATGGATTTTGGAAAATATTAGTCGGGTTAAGCCATGTTAAAAGGCTAAGAAGGATACTAAAAGATCAATAATAAAAGACACTCAAATATCATCGCTTCCCATTGATATACACTACCTCAAAAATCAATTATTTCAAACAAAATGCATAGGCCAAAACGAAACAGATCAGACACCAAACTAGATGATGCAGTGCTTGAAGCCACTTTTATCATCTATTGTGACACCTTTTTCTATCTCCACCTGATAAAATAGTGACACTGTACTCCTAGGGCCCACAATACCCCAAACCTATGCTAGATGGTTTTCTAAATAAAAACCAATGATGCATTTTCCTCCTCCCCACAACCCATTGACATACTGACAGAAGGGAGGTCCATATCTGGGGAGAAAAATGATCTGCAGAATAGAAGGACCCATAAACCACCATCAAATTCTTATGACCCCAAACCAGCATAGACGACGTTGTAAAAAAAACCATATATAAATCCTTGGAATTGAGACCACTAGAGAAGGTTATTCCACTATATAAATGATGAAGAGGCAAGATATGAATGAAATGGTAGATGAAGAGAACAAGATAGGAAAAACCAATATTATTTGGGAAATATTCCAAAATTGGAAGGTGGGGCTAAGGAATAATTGTAGATTCTATGGGTTCTCCGATGAATCGATACTAAAATGAGTGGCCCTATTTTACATGAGGTTAGGGAATGATAAATTTTATCAGATTATGTTAGTTCATGATGTTTTTTATCATAGCTACTAATATTAAAATCATGTGCAATATATGTTTATGATTAAAATGTAACAAAAATTTTATTATAGTTTTATTTAATTATTAATCATACCATTTTGAAAAAAATTATTCCAAATATCACAAAACAAATATCCCCCTCATACATAAATCCTGTAATATGTGATTTATTTTTGGATATTTTTTCCCATGAATATATTTTTTTGTAACATGATTGTTTTATATATCTAATTATGATAATCATGTAAACATTATTATATACAAATTCTAATAATATATCATTGATAATTTACATATTATTAAAAAAATTTAAGGGAACATGAAAACCATAAATAATAAAATAATGAACACACTAAAAAATAGGATTCATCTTGAGAAAAATTATGAATAAGTCTGAAATGCATTCATTAGTCAATTATTTTGTAAAGAAAATATTTAAATATAACTAACACAAATAAATTTTTGGAAACTAACATCAAGTACATAGATAATCACATCTAAGAAATAATATAAACTAATTTGTATAATAATTATGTTGATCAAACAACAAGACAGGGTGGATCTATGTTGGTCACTATTTACGATTTCAATAAAAAATTTATTGATAAAATATTAATTTAAAAAATGATATCAATTTCATTGTGATACTCCCCTTCAAATGTAAGTATAATAAAATATATGAAAAAAAATTACATTGGGATTTACAAGGATTATATCTAATATGGGATATTACACAATTATTTTGACTGATATATAATTTTAAAAAGTCTAAACAATTAATATAATAATGTAAATTGTTATGATAAATGGGATTATGTCATCAATAATCTACAATTATGTAATCATATTAATTAAACAAGATTAATCACATGTTATCATTAAATGATAAATATTTAAGTAAATAAAAACTTTTTTTATGAGTGGTTATTTGGTTATATCACTTACTATTACTCCAACTATGATTAATACCACAAGAGATCGGTGAATCCGGGTATAACAAATTGAAACAACTACCCCTTCGGATCTTGTTTCATTGTTAAACAAAACACTCTTATATCTATTTCTCGTATCTGTGTACAAACATAAATTAAATCATGGAGATGACACACTGATTTTGCATGGTTCTACATCACTGGGCTACATTCAAGAAGAATACAACAGTCATGTCCCAATTTTCCAAATACACGAAAAGAACAATGTTTTTTACCATATTTGGAATGGACTCATTGCCCCTTCTAGTTTTCAACCAAACACAATTTGAAAGATAATTGCTCTCTCAATGGAATTTAGGTCACTACTTCTTTTGAAGATCTAATAATAGTTTTTATACCCATAAGACCCTTCATTATCACTAATGAATGTATCATCCAGTGAATTTAGATACTCTTTTTCAGTCCCACTTTCATCCACTGATGAATAAAAATTTACCACAAAACATTGTTAAATCTCTTTTCAAACATTTTTTCAAAGAACACTACCTTCACGAAGTTCAATATATTGTGATGCTAATACTATAATTCACGAACTACACTTCTTCACAAAGCTCAACTGAACTTCGTGAAGCTATTGTATTTTCTAAAATATCATTTAGACTTTCTAAAAACCTTAATTCCATAAAGCTAAGATACTTCGGCTGGATTTTTTCTTAGCGCAATGTTCATTGAAGACTATATTCATGAACCACCCCTATTAACAAACTCTGTGGACCACCATCACAAATAAAATGACATAGAAATCTTGTTGAGTCTCGATAATTATTATGTAGGGGCCATATTACTATTTAAAATAATTTAAACTAATTTCAAAACCTTTTGGGACACATCGTCACCATTTAATGGTGCTCCCATTTTTCCTCTCCAAAGAAACATTTTTCTAGAAGCTCCATGGACATATCCCATTAATGATGCTCATCGTAATTGAAGGTACTTCCATAAAAAATTCTCGCCACCATAAGGATCCACTAATGATGCTCGTCACCTTTTCCATTTTTTGTCATTCTTTCCATACTCCCAAGTCTCACAATCAGAAACTTTTAATAATTCAATTAAAATTATACTTGAATCCCCTCATCATAAAACCCAATCTATTTCCATATTTTGATGAGATAATCAATGAAATACATAATTCTCAATGCTATCCAATGGTACAATTTTTGGCCCCAAAAAATAGGGAAAAAATGGGTAATTATGAATGTTTTTAAATCTTCTTCATCATATATTAACCGTCTTTATTCTTAGTCATCTAGTTTAGTCAACAAACACAATCACCCCAAAAAACACCGAGTGTAATCAATGGTAGAATTTTTCCCCACAATATCCTTTTTTGGGTTTATTTGAAAACTCAATCATAAGAAGAATACATCCGGATAGCTTCATCCATAATCGAATACCATTCTCTTCATGGAATAAAAATAGAGATCATTAATATACATAACAGAAACTGTAAGCCAATATGATCAATTATCGACATGTGAAACAAGGAAACAATGTATGACTCATCAATAAACCAATTAATTTTTAATATTAATCATCTAATCTCATCACCAATTCCTATTTTTGAGATATATTTTATTTTATATAAAAATTATGGCATCAGTAGGTTTATAAATCCCTCATTCTCGTAGCTCCCCTATCTCACTTCTTCACCTATCAACTTTCCACTATGTCATGAATAAGATATTTATTCATGTTTCACAATCACAATTCCACCCCCTTGGTCAATGAACCCAAATATCTATCCTTTTTTATTTGTAACAAGTTAAAGAAAAAAAGTCATCACGTTATATAAAAACACACCATACCTCGGTCAGAGGAGGTCGCACATCAACACCATTTCATGTTTCGGGAGTCATCTGAATTCCTAGATCCAGTCAATGCCTCTCAAATTATTTTTTGCATATTGATTTTTTTTAATGTATGCAACCTAATGTTTTATAGATTCATACTCCAACTTAAAAATCCCTTTATCTACCATAACCTTGATAAAATTATCTTAAATTTCAATATTGTCTTTTCTTTTTTTGATGGAGTGGATTTTATTTCTGATTGATGCGACGTAAATTATCAAAATAGATTTTGATCATAGTCATGTCACCAAATCTCATATCATAAATGTTTTTCATCCTTCATAATAAATAAGTGCATGCTTGAGTGGCTGTAATATAGTCAGAATATGCGGTTCTCAATGAATTACAATCTTGTTTCATGCTCATCTAACAAATACACATTCCACAATGATTGAAAGATCCTCTTGATGTTTATTTTATATCATCAGTTGATCTGTCCTAATCTTCATCTATATATCCAAATAACTCTAATTTATATTTTTAGTCTTAAAGAAAACCAATATCCATTTTTCCATTGATATAAAAATTATTTTTTTCACTGGAATCATGGAGATTTAAATGAAATTTATTTGAAATATCACTACTTGGAAGGTGGAAAAAAATATGATATTTTAAATATCATGTACCATAAAAACCTAATTATTCACCTATATTCTATGATATTGACATCCTTTCTATCTTCATCATTTGATAGTTTCATCTAGGTAGCAAATGATGATTTCAACTCCTTGGAATATTCAATTCTAAATCTTCTCAGAACCTCCTTGGAATATTTGGATTGTGAAATGAATGTACAATTCCAAACTCGTGTCACCCATAATCCTAGAAAAAATGTCATCTCACTAATCATTGACATTTCAAACTATATTTTAATAAATTTAAAAAATTATTATTGGCATGATGATCCACCATATATTGTGTTATCGACATAAAACGAAACTATTATACATTGATTAATATTATTATTGGCATGATGACTGTAAGAAACTCTATAATTCTAAAATTCATACATTTTCTAATATTGATGTTTTGTGGAATACACTCCCCATTGAGTTTTCTTCAACCGACATTGTAGATTCTATATGTGACAAAAATTTTTCACATCATCATTAATTGGAAAAAACAATTGGTTTCTAAATTTATTCTTCTTCCTCTATATCCCCATTCTAATATGCTAACTCAACATCCATAGGGAAGACCATGAACATCAGTTTCAATACAATGGATAATAATAATTTGTTTATCTCATTCCTTGAAATAATTTAAAATGTTTCATAAAAATCAATAGAATCTATCAAGGAGTCCCCTTTGCACAATAGTCATGTTTTTTTGACCCACAATGTCATACTCAATCTTCGTGTTCTGAAAGACCCATTTATTTTTGATGAAATTTTTATCATCTGGTCTCCAAAAAATCTCCCATGTATGATTCTTCTCAATTTTTACCTAACTCCTAATTCATGGATTGAACCCAGTTTTCATCTTTAGCTACATTGGTAAAAAAAATTAGTCTATACATAAGATAGGAATGATTCCTATTGTAATAACATAATTATTATTATTTGAACAAATGTTGTATGACCTCCAATTATATTTATCATATTAATTTCAACTCAAATATTTGTCTTCATTGTAGATATATACCTAACTTCCTCTCAATCATCACCATTATCTTATTCTAAATCATAATTTTCCCCTTCTTCTCCCCTAAATTGATTTCCTCTTCATAATTTTAATTAGGAAACTGTTAACCGTGATGTTAAATATTTACTTATTTTCGACAATTCACTTCATTGCTCTCAATTAATTTTCTAATTCTCTTATTCGATAACATATATACTTTTAACATTATCATGTACCCAAGGAATATCCCTTAATCACAACATGACTCAAATTTCTTATGTTTCACTTTGTTGAGAATAAATCACTTACTTACAAAGATTTTAAAGTATTACAATATTGGATTCATTGCATACCACATGTCATATGGAATTTTTCCTTCCTTTATACAGAACAGAGACCTATATGAAATATAAATCGATGTCAATTCACATCATTTGGATATTTAATTGGTAGTACTTTTTCAATAAGCATAGTTTTGGCCATATTTTTGGTGATTTTATTTATCCTCTCATCCACTCCATTATATTTTGGATTTCTCACTAAAAAAACATGATTCAATATCCCATGTTTCTAGAGGTAGTCTTAAAATTTAATGTTTTTCATTTCCATACAATTATCAGAATGAATATTACAAATATTCTTCTTAATAATCACTAATGATTTCTTCAGATATAATTATTTGCAGATGAATACCTCATAAATATGGGAAATAAAAATTAATCATGCCATTCGGCTATAATCATCACTAAAAATAATTTATTATCTATTCCTTTCAACAAATTTTGGTGAGATAGTGTCCCATACATCAGCATGAACTGACTAAAGAACTTTTGTTTACTTCGGTTATTTTTCAATTTTTGTTTTTTTTGAAGATCGTCGCTTTTTTACATGCATCACACATATGGGTATAATATAATGATAGCTTATGTATGTCTCTATCTTCATCACAAATTACCAGATCATCCATGTATGGTTGGAAAATATTTCCCTGTCATTTGTGCCAAAAAAAAATTCTTCCTCTTTGGATAAATACCACACATCTTCTTCACCAATTCCATGTTATAAGTTTCCATTTATCCTTTTGTACTTATTAGAAAAATACATCATCTATTCCTTTAATGTAACACATATTTCTGTTATATATTATTGAATTACATTATTCATATAATTGACTGACAATATGAAAGTTGTGACTGAGACCTTCTACTATAAGGACATCAGCATGTATCATTTATCTCCCCATGAAAGAAGACATTTATAAGACACTTATCTTCAGGACTTCATCTCTTCAAAATTTGAAAAATCCATATTTTTCATATTTTATTTCTCTAAAATGATCCTTTTTTGACAAATAGGATGTGAAACTATTTTCGTGGATCTATAAACCAGATCGATATGACACTTTAAGGGGAATTTCTGCAACCACTATCTTCTCATATCATTTCGTTTTTATCTTTTTTTTACTTTATACTTGGTATAGAGTAATGGACATGATGTGACATATAGTATATTGGACAATCTTCATCCTTTAAGGATTTAAATTTATTTTTCCTTTACATATCACAATTTGATTCTTTGATTTGTGGCTTGGAACTGAAATTATTCTTTTGTGGGACATTCCTATGTATAGTTGATGTACAATATCTACCCATGTTAAAAAATACTATACCAAATAAACAATTTTGGTAAAAATATATTCTATATTAGTGATCTCTGTTTGGATTCCACTTTTTTTCTTATTCCATTCATTATCTATTAAGTATGGAACATACATTTAATGAATGCACCATAATTCCACAAAAATAACACCTAATGCATGGTGCATTACTGTGCGTCACATCAATTCCCCTGGTTTTCCCCTGGGTTCTTTGAATATTCTGATTCTACGTCATTTCCAAATCAACCTACATACTCGTAGTGGGTTCTTGCGGTCTAACATTAACATTAACAGATTTTTGTTTTTCTGTCAGGCCTCAAATAAGCCATAATGTCTTAACATGAGTGTTTCTTCATTTCTGTTAGACCGATATTCTCCACTTCTAACGTTTTAGTCTGCTAAATGATAGGGTATCCAAATATATTATATGGAAGTATTATTTTTTCATGATCTGTTACTTTTTTTCATAGACCAAAAACTTCTTCATCATGTTCCTCAAAACATTTGAATTGATCCTTTCTATTGTAATTGAAACTATTGATTTCACACTTGTGTTCCAATATTTTGAGATTATACTCTTCAACCATTTCATATATCTCTAGTGTATATGAAATATATTTTCATTTTATTCCATAAGATCATATTTTCCCTTCTTCCTACTACAGTATGTAGTGTTTTTCATCATGAACCACTATTCTGGATGTCATCATTTTAGATATAAAAATGTTTATTACATAGATAGCTGCATATAATTTAGCATTCAAAATTTTATACCCTAAACATATTCTTCATCAATGTAATTTTATTCCTTTTCCTCAGCACTCCTGATGACTGCCACCATATAATTTTCTCCATGATCCATGTGGATATCCAATTCTTCTACCTCAGATTCTTCTGAAATGTCATCTTCTCTTGAAAGAATATCCTTTTTTGAATAAATTTATCATTTCATTCATTTTCAATGTAGAGTTATTTTTGTTATTTTTATCATAATACATTATGTCATCTTGATATGTCTTTAGGCACCGTTTTTAAAGATTTCCAATCATTCCACATCGAAATCATACAAGTTGGTGTTTCCTATAGAACATTTCATTTCCTTTTTGTTGATTTGTGGAATGAAATGACATCACATCATATATCCATTCTTATTAAAGGGAATAATAGATGGTGACCTTCTTCATGACCATTAATTCCACCTAATTACATTCATCATTTCCATATCATCATTATCATCATTTATCATTTCATAGGATGCATTGGTACTATGCATAATATCTAATGTCTTTATTTCCAGGTCATTATCTTTTACCCCTGAAACATTAGTATTGAACCTAGGTGGAAGTATCCTAAATATACATTTCAAAATCATTCTATCTTCAATAATATCTAAATTTCTACCCATTTCATCCACTTCAACATTTATCCTATCAAAGGATGCATCAATAAAATCATTTGTGTTCATTCTTAAATCTGTATAATTTTTTCCACAAAACCTTAGATCTTTTCCGCTCTGAACATTAGATAACCTACATGTATATTATAAATATTTTACCACATGCAATTTTGTTTCGTACATATCATCTCCATAATATATATTTCATTGGATAAGGATACTCCTAGTGTATCGATTCCTTTTGCGTCTATATCCAATTCCCTTGTTTTATCATCTAATATTGTGCCACTGTCAGTGCTAGATGAAATTCCATGAATTTCAACTATGAAGAGATCCCTTCAAAAATATTATAAATAGTATTTCATATGATTCATCCATAATTCAATGTTTTTTCAATTTATGATCAAAATTACTTCTTCATTTATAACCACGATTTATTTTACTTTGTGATAATGAGTAAATTTAAAACATTACCTTTAATAATAATTGTTTGTCCAACCTGGTTTAATACCATGAGAGTGGCATGAGTAATGTTAAGAAGTATTGAAAAAAATCCACTTAGGATCTAATTTCATTGTTAATAAAACAATATTATCTCTTGTTCAAATGGAAATGTACGAACATAAATGAATGAATGTGCATGACACCCAAATTTTACTTGGTTCACCCTCACGGGGATATGTCCAAGGAGAATACAATGACACTATGTTGTTGTACCAAATCAACTAAAAGTTCACTAATTTATATAGTGTTCATAAATGACCCATTTTACCTTCTATTTTAAAACCATGCACAATTTGAAAGCTCCATGATCTCTCTAATGATATGTTCCCAAAACTTCACTGAATACCCACTCATTGTTTGTAGACCTTTAGGTCAATACATTATAACTAATAGACGAATCCTCCAATAAATGTTGATTATATTTTGAAGTCCCACCTTAATAAATTTATGAATACCTCATTACCACAAAAAACAGGGTGATCCCTTTAAAAAATAATTTTCAAAGAACACTTCCTTTCTGGTGATTCATATATTGTGAATCTCATACTAGCGTTATTAAAGTACAACTCAATCTCAAAGCTCAAATATACTTTTAGATGATCCTTACTTTTCAAATATCTCACTTTTCCTTTTAAAATTTTATTACATTACAAATCATAGGTCATTCGGTACACTTTTATGACATTCAGGAACTTCTATTCAAACCACCTCTAAGAACCTCATCTAAGAACCACCTATGAAAATTCAGAGGCATATAAATCTCATTATGTTTTGATAAGGCTTCTGATGCAGGTGGAGGACTATTGATAAGAATTTACATTGATTACTAGACCTTCATGGAAATATTAAAATCATTTCACATACCTCTGATATTCCGCCACCAAGATACCTTTTTCACAAATCTCTATGAAAATTTCCAATTCACGATACTATTTATAATCACAGATCCTTCTGTCAAAACATCATGCTTCCAAAATTCCCCACCCGTGATGCTCCTCAGCTTTTCCATTTCTTAATGCTCTTTATACTCACATAGATTATATTCAAAATCCTTATATACTTCACGAAACACAATTCATGAATCCTATCTCTAGAATAACAAATTCCTTTTCTATATTTTGTTGAAAAAATCAAGGAAATCCATATTTCTAAATTATAGACAAACTCCAAATTTTGAACCACAAAAATTTGGTAGAAATAAGGTAAATACGCCACCATAGACATCTAATTTGGAAAACACCAAATATCCTAATTCCTAGTCATATAGCTCTGTAAAAAAACAGAGTCACACCCAAAAACCCTGAAAGGATGCCTTGATAGATTTTTTTTCCAACACTTACTTTGGAATGTGATATCTAAGGATCATGTATATCTACGATTTGGGATATCATAGGTTTCTAAATTATCATATGAATTAATATTATTACATGTATATAAATTATTATATGATTATTTTAATGAATAATGATTATATATATATATATTCAATAATAACTTGAAATAGATTAATAAAATGTTAAATATATTCTTATTATATTGATATGTGTTTTGGAGTGTTTGAGAATTTATTGAACCCATAATGAATTTTTTTTTAATGTTATATGACAATAAATAGACTCTATATTGTTTTTAAAAATACACTACTACATTATGACCATTTAAAATCTCTCTACAGCATATTTTTAAATATTCCGATAAGATACATCTTTCTATTGAAGTGTTAAAAAAATACTTATAAAGGAGTTTACGTGAACTAAATCTAATATATTTTCATTATTAGTAATAACCCATGGGTTTTTTTTATGTTTTTACCATTAAAAATATTAGAACATAAATTATAGGAAATGTTATGCTTCATTTATATATTTAGTTTAATTCTTTTTTATATCAAAAAATATTATCATATTTTGGTATTTTTTGGATTTATTATATTTTTATGTTGTTTTCATATGTGAAAACCTAAAATTTTAAATTGTCAAGATTTTAAAAAAATAATCATGATTCATTTCATTAAAAAATAATTTTATAAAAAATAATTGTTATGAATAACAATCTAATATATGTGTTCCTATGTTTTATATATTACTAATTGTGATATATCTGTAACCAATGACAACAAATTATCATTGTATATAGTGTTACATGGATCAATATTATTCATTCATTATAGTATCATTAGTATTTATATAAGACATCATAATAGAATTTCCTATATATTGTGAATGTTTTTTTACATCAATAGTGATGTTGAATGAAATTCAGGGTGTCATGATGATGAGTGATAGAGTGATTTCTGCACCAAAGGATCACGATGTAGTATTTATGTGAAAAAATAATTACACACATAAATTATAAAAATTATTATATGAATGTTCATTATATATCATTATGATCCCTTCTAGAATTTTATTATACTATATTTTCATCCATGAGTATATAAAAAACTATAATTTCAAATATCTACATCATATCAGACTGTGTTCTTCACAAAAAGTTCAAATTTTAATAATATCCTACATTAAATATTTTTTCATCTCCGAGGAAAAATATAACATTATAAAGCATTATATAAAGTGATCATAATGTATCAAGATTAGAGATGAAAATTATAAATTAATAATAAAATGAAATTAATGTTTTCACAACATGATATTATAATTTGTAAATCCATCATAGAATTTATAGATCATAATCATGAGTAAATGCATAAATCATATAATTCATATGACAGAAATCATGAATGATTCAAAGAAAATGATCCATTATAGAGTCATATTTGAATATGATCATTTCAAATAGTGATGAATTCATTTTTCCATAATATTATTCATATAATTTTTTTTTCATTTCTGACCACCATAGAATTGATCACTTGTTAAGACTGGGATAATGACCCATGTGTTTTTTTTCAGGCATGGGATAACCTCATATGATTCATAATTCAGATATGGGATAACTTCTAGTATAATATTTTAACAGGTATAACATTACTACTTCCATAATAAATTGGTTGGGAATAACAATCCCAACTGTCTTATAATCATTATTCATTCATATGTATTCAACAATAACATCAAAACATATGTCATTTCATCAAAGAATAACCCATGGTAGAACAAAAATAGATTCATCTATATTTAATAATAATTAAAATAATACAAAAAATATTTAATAAATGTGGTATCATAAATTCAGATCCCTAATGAATCATAAGTAACATCAAATAATTCTATCATAGATGAAAAATTCCCAAAAAATTTCACCGGAACATTTCTAGTGGAAAATTCCGTTTAAAAATATATTTCTTATATTTAATATATAAAAAATTCAGATATTTTAAATTAAAATATTTTCACTGAATATAAATATGGAAAATTGTAATCATATTATCAAATAAAATATTTGTTATGATAGTGTTAATATCTATTTTCACGTTATACGTTAAAAAATGATTTCGTTCATGATTTTTATTTAAAATTTCTTAATGTTCAAAACGACTATAAAAATCATATAAAATATATATATAGAAAAATATAAACGTTACTAAATTACTTTAATATATTTTTGGATAATATTAAAAAAATAAACATTTTTAAAGATAATATGGTATAGATTAATATGATTCTCATCTGATGAGAAAAATAAAAATAGTATTCATATAAACAATTCAATAATTATATGTAGTGTATAAATAAATGAAAATGAAGGGAAACCATGTAATATGGAAAAAAAAGTTGATGATAATAAAACTGGTTTTGTTTTTTAGGTATATATTATTACACTTAATCATAATTAATTTTATCATACATACCCCAGTAATATTATGATTATAACATAAATCCCTTTCCTGAAATATCATTTCTCTCATAAGCAATCTAAACAACATTACAATAAAATAAATATTTTAATTATTATATATATGAACAATAATAATAGTAATAATTCAATAAATTGATTAATTCTTACATTCTATTACACATTTTTTAAACCAATTCTTTATCAAAATCACTATTCTCAATGATAAATGTTTTGGTTTTCATGAGTGATTCGGTTCAATGATTTTTGTACATTTACATTGACCATGGTTCCATCATATAATAAATTATAATAACAATAAATTTATCATATTGATATAAAATAATTAAATTTATAATCATCCATAAAAATTAGGCATATGAAAATTAATTACACTATTCAAGGGGATAATAGTACGTACGTAAACATGAACATTGTTTTAATTTTCTATCAAAAAGAAGGAATAAAAGATAAATAATTTCATTAAATTATTGAATCATAATTTTATTCCAAATTATATATATATATATATATAATTCATCATTATGTCAATCAATGAGAGGCAATTATGAGAATTGGAAAATACCAAAATGTAGTGTTCGTAGTCTAGATGTATGAATGAGCAGGACATTAGCTTCAAATTTTATAGAAAAGAGATGGAACATGTTTATTACCCCAAATTTATAAACTTTTTTAAATTTTATTATATTTAATTCATGATTTTGGTGATGTATAAAAAAAATTATTTAAATTAAAAAAATATATAAAATTTAAATATTCCAGTTTAAATGTATACCTTTTCTTTGATAGAACTCTTTTAGATGACACTATATTCTATGAATGTTCTATTATTGTAGAAGATCATGAGATTTATATTTAATTTAATAAATATATAATTATATTTTGGTATAATTTGACAAATCATGAAGGTTTAATATTTGTTAATATAGGTGATTAAGGAATTCCGTTTTTATCTGATGGGGAGGACACACATGGAATTTCATGAATAATATTAACAATATATTTCCATTTTCTTATGAAATTAATCAAAATTGACATTAAATAAATGTTATATAATCATAGGTACAAAATATAATCATCAAATATTAAATAGATATTTTTTTATGGTAATATTACCATTATCTATTATTTTACCCCTAGTAATCCCTTTTTAAGCTGATCTTTGGTAACATAGTTTTATTATTATTACTATTCATATTGAAAAATAAATTGAAATACTAATTTTTAAAATTATATAAAATGTAATTATAAATATGGAATTAAAAAATTCTAATTAATATTTTAGGATTTAAAAAATTAATTTTTAATTATGTAAGAGAATCATAAACAGAAATAATATTTTGACAAATGAATAGTTAATTAGAAAATTAAATTTAATATTATTATATCAATTTTGAAAAACAAAAATTAAAATTTTAAAATATTTTATTGAATATATAATATATAAATATTAGTAAAATTATTAATTAATTAATATTAATATAATTTATTAATATTATTCTAAATTATGCATATAGAAACAGTTTTAATGTAAATTTGTTTTTATGAAAAAAAATTATCTTACAAAAAAAATAAAGTATAATATTGATAAAAACATTATTTAATGTGATTATTTTTATTGCTAATTAACTATATGGCATTAATATAATAATATAAAAAGTATTAGATGATTAATTAACTTGATTTGTGGATAATAATTCTCAATTTTATAAAAATGTATTATGTTATAATTATAGAAAAATATTAATTTTTTGAAAAATTCTATACATTCACCATAAAACAACGTGTATGTAATGTTTTTAAGACATTTATATTTTCACTCAACTAATATAAATAAAAATAGTATAATTTATTTAAAATTTTCATAGAAATTATTTTGTAAAATTTCTTATTGAATAAAAAACATTTTAGAAGGATAAAATGACCAAAAAAAATAGTGTGCTTAATTATTGTTAATTAATTTATAATTTTGGGTAATTTAAGAACATTATAAATATTTTCTATACTTTGGTTGTTATTAATCATACCTATCACTTTCACATCTATGTTATGAATACATTCTCTATATCTGTTAATTTAGACTCAGGGTTTTGTGAAAAAAATATATCATGTATTTTAATTTTAAATGAATGGAAATAAATATAAAATAATATGGTCTCACCTTTTACCATAATTAAAATAATTAATATCTAAATATTCTCTCAATACAATTTTAAAAAATGTGGATATCTAAACATTATCAAATCCTTGTGTCCCCACATTTCTTCCTCAAATTATTTATTCCAGGAGAGAAAATTATCCAGGTCTTAAGTCTTGTTTCATAGAAATTTAACTCTACATTCAAATATTTATATTGGTTGAACCTTATTGGAATGATAATGATACATTATATTTACCTATGTCTTTAGTACATGTAAATGATCATTGATCTACTTCCTCATGATAGATAAGATAAAAATATAATGAACATGAGAGAGGTTTTTAAGAAGCACCAAGATAAATATTACAGTCCCTAATAGATCAATAATCTTCACGTCAACAATATACATTGGGATATACATCCCATTATTTTTGAATATCATTACATTATTCAAAGATGAAATATTAGGGAATACATTCTAACCATCTTTGAATTCTAGTTCAAATTTATTCCGACTCAACATGACTCTTATATCTACTCTGAGCATCCATGACATATTTACTTGTGCCTTAAACACTAGTCATCAATTACTAAGCTTTATCTATTTCCAATTTCTTTTTTCGCCAACATTATCATTAAAAATTATAGTTTTTCAAATACTTTAATATAGTGTTTCATAACGGTCAATCATAATTGTTGAGTGGAAGATAATTTTTAACAAAATTTACTTAAATTGTTGTGATAATACCAATCATCATTGAAATCTATAGAAAAACATATTATCTTGTTCTCCATGGTTTTAAAGGTTCTCTAAAACAAAGAATCTATTCTTGGATGATTGGAGGAAATAAAATATTGATATGTATCATGATCATGTGGAAACATTCTTTAGATAATCTTGGTAATTATCAATTGAAATTAGATATAGTATAATTTTTTTACTATGGGAAAACTGAAAAATTTCTTAATTTAAATAATGGGAAACCGATTTAGATAAAAATCATCAAAAATAATTATGAATAGTGCTATATTAAAATTGAAGTTGACTAAAACCCAAACAATGTTTCATACAATAGATTTTTTGGGAGTTCAATGTTGACATATATTATGTTTTATTCCTATTTTTGTTTCAATATGAGTAATGGGTTTTACATAAACTAACACATATATCTCTCTACCATAACATTTTTTTATACCATGCACCTAGATTCAGGCTCTGTAATATACCTAAAAATTTTTTTACACAAAAAATATAATTTTGTACCTCTATAAATATTTTTTACTTCTATAATGAATAGAAAACTATAGTTTGTGATATTATTCTTATAGCTCCTACTTGATGTCATGTATTGTGTGGAATCATACTCAGTTACTAAAACATCTCAATCCATCACAAAAAATGTTGAACACTATAATAATTCCTACTTTTTATTATGCATCTGCATATTCCTTATGTGGCCTATTAATGTAATATCAAATTATTATAGTGGGGGTAATATTTTTAATAGTGTATAATAAATGCAACATTGATCATAAATAGACCATGAAATATTTTGTTTCTATAAGTGACCATTATAATCTAGTTGTTAGTTTATTAGTATGAATAGTAATAAACAGATTTTGAAATATATATTTAAATTATTTTTAATCCAAATACATTTTAAAATCAAAATAAACGTCAATAATTATTTATGTTCATACTTTTTATGCTTTAAAATCGTGATTTCAGGATAATTGTTTTTTATTTACTTATGAGTTAAAATTAAAAAATTAATTTTTGTAACTTCTAAAAGTTGAAAATGAAAATTGTATATTATTAATTAGTAACAATATCTAAATTTTCATAGGGTGATTTTTTTTAAGATTGTTAAAAATATTACATATTCTTTGAATAGTAAAAATATAATTATATATAAAAAATTCATTTATTTTAATAAAAATCACTATTATGATTTTATTTTATAATAATATAAGCCATATTTAATTAAATAGTATCTATTTAATTAGAATTTATTAATCATTGATCCGAGTTTTTTATTGTTTTATTTATTGAACTTAAATTTTTTTTAAAAAAATTATTATTATTCATTAAGTTAAACAGAATTAAATTGAAATCGGGTTATTCTAGATAATGATAATAAATCTAATAAAATGGAATATTTATTTTTAATCAACATATACCAATTTGTTAAATGTTTCCATTTTTTTCATCATTAAAAATAGAATACAATAGAAAATAATTTTCACCCATATAAGGGTAAATTTGATAATCGGGAAACAAAAAAAAATGAATAGGACAAGAAATGAAAATAAAAAGTTATATTATCATATTTGACGAGTATTATTATTTCATTTTCATCCTTTTCATTTCAATTTATAAATTTTCTTCAATAATTGTTTTGATTTTTATATTAATAAAAAATAATTAAAAGAAAATTCCAAAATTTAACATTCATGATATTAATTTCTGTAGTATATAATGATAGGGATAATGATAACATCAGTTTAGTTTTCATTGTTAATTTCAATAAAAAAAATTATCCTAGTAACATATTTATAATTTTTAGTGATGATTCAATTACCATAAATACTTCTGCAAAACAGAAAATTTATTAATGTAATTAATATAAAAATAAAGGAAATGAATATTGAAATATTAAATGTTTTATAATTTTTATGAATTTTTATGTTACAAGATTTATTTAAATAAATTTACAATTATAGGGATGTGTGAACTTATTATATTCAAATTCATGTGTTGTCTTGTTTTCTCGAAAGATAATTTAAATGAAAATTTCCAAATACGACATTAATGATATTTGGAAACATATTATATTTTATTATAAGATTAAAAACCCCTAAAAATTCGTTAATGCAAAGTTTAATTTGTATTTAGTGTATAATATCCTACATTGAATATTTATGTCCTAATTTTACTTTTATTTAATGATATTGATTCATAATGAGTAAAATAATTGTTAATGTGGTATTCTAAAAAATGGATAATGTGGGCTTAAAATATAGAGATAAGGATGAAAATGTAATATAGAGATTTTCGAAATTTATTGAAAAATATGATTCAATATAATCGAAATTAATCACAGAATCATATATTTGTATAAAATTGATCTGGAAAACTAATTTATATTAAGTTAATACCACAATAAATTCAATGATTTCCCTTCCCCTCATTATAAATGGGGAACTCTCTCATCTTTACTATATATATCCTGACCCATTTTGATGAGGAAATATATACGAAAATATTTTGTGTGAATCCCTTTATACAATATAGTGTTATTTGTTTTGGATGAATTCCATCCTAATAGGTCATACATATTCCTTGAAATGACGTTCTTTAGAGACGAATAATAACATTTTTTCCATTTTTTTTTGAATTATTTCTTCATCTACCTCCATCAAATCATCTTTAAACAGGACAAAATAATAGAAATAATATCCTTCATATAATTGGATATTGTTTTTTTGACAGAATAACCTATAAAGTATAATAACCAAAAATTATTATACAAAAATATTTCATCATAATACAGAAGTGTGCATTACATAACTTAACTATCCATGCTAAAGTCATTTGGGTAGTGTTCCTTTTCCAAAATGGAAATGTAAAAAATGATTCCATATGTGTTCTACATCATATAATATTGTGTTCTTAATTAATAGAAACCATATTAAACATATCATACATAATACCATTCATCATAACCTAGGGAACAAAAACACAAGAATGGGTGAGCTCATATGCTCATAAAGTGTCAACGTGGGTGATATCAACCAAATAAGAGAATAAGGGTATGTCAAGATGATAATACAATTCTACATTTCATTCTGTACATATTATAGATCAGAAACTAGAGTAATGGCATAAATCATGGATGTTCATTACACATGATTCATAATAAAATCAAATAACCTGTCCCATGATATCATTACACTGTTTTAAGGCATGTTTTGTTGAATAAACAAAACATAATATCATTTTGAACATTTATAAATGCATAAAGATTCAATAATTATGTTAAGTACATGATATTAGGACCTCGTATAATCTTATGGATATTAATCAAGATCCATTAATAACAATATATCATTCAGTTTTAGGTCCATGCATAACATTGTCAACAAGTAAAATGGTTCATAAAAAAAATTGTGAACATTTTTTCAGGTTTATGATTTAAATTTTGAAAATGTAATCATGTATACAGTAAAATTTTTTTTCCAAGAATCCTGAATACTATATTTATTTATTATTTATCTATATTTACTTAATAAATTGTATATAGATCTGGGTCCAAAAAATTATATAATCCATACATATGTTTTCCATATGATCATACAAAATTCATCATATTAAAATATATTAAAATGGGAAATAAATTCATAAACATTTCTTTATGCTATAACCAATTAAATGTAACAATTTTCATAAAATATTTTTTTTTCAAAATCATAATATACTTAGAGATATAATAATGATGTTTTCGTTAGATGATTTATACTCTAAAAATTAACTAAATTAAATGGATTTTATGTGGATAATAACAGTTTTAGGAAAAATTCCTTTTTTAGAAATAGATATATATAAAATACTATTTAAATAAATTTCACTAAAAATATCATTTAAAAAATATAAAGGATTATTCAAAAATACTTTAAACCATTTTTTTGGGAAAAAATAATTTCAAATTTTATTTTTATTAAACATAAACAAGATAAAAATCATTTTCATTGAATATAACCTTTGAAACATGTAAAAGTGGATTTAGTTCAAATTTTATAAATATCATGGTAAATAAAACCTTTCCTCTATGAAAAATATTTTTTAAAAATTTTATAACTTTTTTAAATATTTTTCATTGAAAATATTACTATAAAAATATGAATTAAACATTGAAAATGTTTATATATTTTATTATGGAAATATTGTTATCATATTCTATTTTTTCAGAAAAACATTAAGCATTTGTCAAATAATTTTCCTCGATTTTTTTTTTCAAAAAATGAAAAATGAATTAAAATCAAATAAAAAATTTCATGGGTAAAATATACTTTCCAAATTTAAAACAATTTCCTACAAAAAACTCTTTCAAAATACATTTATTGGAATATAACATTTAAATATCCTGAATGAATATTTAGAAATTATTCTCTAAATTTCATAGCTATAATATCCAATATAATTAAAAAATAATAAATACATAAATAAATTTCAAAATAACATACATTAATAATAGCCTATAAAAAAAGAACGAATCATTAAAAATTGAGTGGTATTGATATTGGTAAATGTTTTATGCTTAATATAATGATTCAATTGAAATTTTCAATAAATAGATAACATTCCAAATTTATAGAAAAACGTGTTTTTTTATAAATAAAATTTATATGAAATTAAATATGGGGAATTGTTTTAAAAGAATTTGGATATTTTTAGAAATATTTTTGAAATAATAATTATAATTTATGGATATGGAAGGAAAAAATATTATGTAAGAATAGATATGTAAACTCATTTTTCATTAAGACAATATAATTGGAATCATGAGTAAATAACGATACTATGTTTAATCTTAAATCTGTATTCTAAAAAAACTATTTTAGAAGAATATGCATAACATTCAATAAAAATAGATTGTAATATTTCATTATTATAATGCCCCAGACATAAACAATACATAATAATGAATTAAGATAATAATTCACATTGAGGATCTTTTCTATTTTAGTATTTTAGAGAATTAGGCCATAACTAGTAAATTATATCTGAAATATTACAAAGTAGACCCTTCGACTTAGTATCCATTTTTTTCATAAAATAAAAACTCCTAAAATAAATAAAATAATACTTTTATTGATATAAATCATATTTAAATTTTCCTTTCTCTTACCCTGCCTTATATCTTGGGAAAAACATTTCAAAAACATGGTGTGAGAATATAAAGCTCGGTAAGGGTTCTAAAACACGGAAAGAAAACATCAGTCCATCAAAAAATAGAATTAAATGAAATAATACTTTTAAATATTTAACATACCACACAAGGTCATATGAATTATGAATAAAACATGTAAATCATAAATAATAAGGTTATTTGTGGCATCCAAAACATACATATGTTATAGATTTCACAACAACATATGGTGTTACGTTTGGAATAACCATAAATGTTTATTCCCAAAATATTTTAGGAGAAATAATAACGTTTACCTCTATCACATTATCCAATTAATTGGAGATCTATCTCATGCTCACCTACCATTGGTTTATCACAAAACCAACCATATATTTAAACAATGGCCATTATCCATAACACAAAAATAGGCCTAAAGAAAACATAACAATTCCACATTGAAGTCAAAATATCTAATTTCAAGATATTGAAATAAAAATTGATTTCTCAAAACAATTTTCAATACAAAAATAAGTAAAAATGTTATATGTTATTTATTTTCCTTTAAAAATAAAACTACGACATATTATGGATGCCAAAGATTAAATAAAAATCATTTTGGCAGAATTGTCATTGTCTCCAATTATGTTAGAAAGATACATTACTTTTATTAATTTATTTAAACCATACATTTAAAAATATTCACATTTAATAAAATGGAATGTAAAATGTGTTTATACGTCTTATAAATGAATGTTGTGTATAAATCAAAATATGCCTCAATTAAAAGAGATTGAGAAGAAGTCCCTTACCTCGTGTCTGACTTGACTCGTTTGTTCATTAATCTCCTGAATAAAAAAATAAGGTTCATTTATACTTGATTTAGAACATTTTTCAAGTTTACTATTCCATTTATTTCAATTTTTACAATATTAATGACATTAGATAATCATTTGAGATAATAACGGTCATTTTGTTGAGATTTAGTACTTGAGTCCAATAATGATCTTCTTATAATTACATTTTTTTCATGCAGTAAAAATTTCAATATCTATATAATTATTTTAATGGGTAAGATATAATATATATAATATATATCCCTTATATATATTTATTTATAATTCTACATAACATTTGGAGACATGAAATGAAATTCACCATTTATGGAGATGGTAAGTCGTACGTACACATAAACGCTACATTCATTTATATTTTGTATTTTATGGAATGAAAAAATAATGATAAATTGTTATATAATAATTCAAGTATAATATCATAAATAATTTCACTAACTTCATCCTTTATACGTTTCGCATATGACCTGAATGAGTCATATCACTTTGAGGGGTGGTAGTCCGCACTTCATCAAATGAAATTATCGTGTCTAACCATTATAAAAACCATAATGGTTTGATATAAATTAAAAATATATAATTATAGAGATAATATGACTATAATATATATCCCATATAAATATATTGCCATCATAATGGCCTCCATGAGAAGAAATAATAGATAATTGAACAATCGTCATTTTGTGAGACAGTAGTTCACCGTCCACAGAAACAATATGTTTGTATCAATTTGATAGAGGTGTGCGGAAGTGTAGTTAGAATAATTCTAATAAAAAATCATTATATTTGTGATAGTGGATTTTTTATGTAAAAAAACAATAAGAAGAGAATATGTAGTGGAGAATTAAAATAAATTAATAGAACATGAGGGAATACATTTCCAATAAATCTAGTAACTACCATTAGTTTGAACAAAAAGGCTTTCTGGAAGTGTCTTCTGCCTAAGATAATGATTCTAGGTGGAATAGAGTGATGTTAGGATCTTATGTGGGAGTTTGTTGGACGATCCAAGGGGAATTGAGTGATGTGAGTAAGGGTTAGAGTTGATGGATTATTATAAGGGGAGGATGGTCTCTTTAAGAATGTTTGAAAGGATTATTTTATTATATATTTAGTTTCTGTTTCAAAAAGTCAGAAACATATTTAATTTGATGATAACGTCTATATAAGTCTAAATAAAATCATCTAATAAGAATTTTATAGGTTTCAGTCTTTTTTTAATCCTTAGGTTTTTTATTTTACCCTTTGTTATTTTATTTAAATTTTACGAGATCCTCTTAAATATTCATACAATGAGGTTATTATATTTACAATAAAATGCCATGTGACCCAAAATGGATCATTAATGTTATTTTTAATATCATATATTACATTTCTTAGAATCATATATTTATAATATTATTTTATCATTTAACAAATTTTTAATTGTTTTGAAAACACATTTATGTCAATTTATAAACAATTCATCTCTTGACTTTTAAAAAATCTATAAAAAAATATCATTTTGAAAAAACAACACTAATTAAATTAAAAAAAGTTATTATTATACATAATATTCGTGGATGACATAAAATGTTTCAAAATAAATTTTAATTTAATATTTATAATATAATTTATTTGAATCTTTTATTAATGATTAAATTACTAATCACCATTGTGTTATAATTAAATTTATTTATTTAATGTCAAAAATTTTAAAAAAAATCTCATGATGTCGGATATCCTTTTAGATTTTAAATGAATATTTATAGTCGAAAATACCACTGATATAAGACATTTACAGTTTTTTTACTAAAAATAAATGTTTATACTATTTTTGTCCGTAATTTAATTAATTAATATAAAATTTCACTATCACTCCCAAGTAGCTCATTGGGGTCCCAAAATTGACCCATGAATTTCAATGTTGAGACATGTATAATAAAATAGTATTAGGACATGTCTTTGGTTAATTTAATGTTATTAATGTATTATATATTATCATTATATTCCAGATTTTCTGTTTAACAATGGTAAATTTTTTTTACTGAAGTTACAATTGTCATTGTCTAAAAATAATAAATACCTATTTATAAAATTTGGACCTCATGATTCTAAATATGGAATCCATTTTCCAAATTCACAATATATATGATACCAAAAATAATTTAAAATTAATTCCCATCGTCAAAAAAAAACAAGTTTTTAAAAATAATAAATATAAAAATATTTCCACTTTTTTATATCCAATATTAATGTGAAAAAACATAAAATGACCAAAATTTGTTTAAATGGTAATTATATAACCTTAATATAGTTTAAAACCATTTAAAATTATAATGTAAACATATAAATAAATTAAATAAAATTGAAGTTTTGAATTAAAATGAAGTATTTTTTACTGTTCATTAAAAAAATGATCATTATCAAGAAAAATTCCAAAATATCCTCGAAAGAAAATTTTATTTCTTGAATATAAATATAAATATTATTTCGTCAAATAGAACATATAATAGTGAAAAAAAATTTAAATAGGAGTTTTCCGTCAAAAAGCGATAAATCGACCATTTAAAGAATATTAGAGTATTTATGCTTAAAATTGGATTCATCCACACTTTATGCCTCTAAAGTCTATGAGATAAATGTAAAAATATTTAACAAAAATGTGTAATAATATTGTAGTTAGTCCTATTTATTCCATCCAATAGAACAACTATGCGTTAACTACCATTTAAAATAATTATATTATTTTATTATTTTCATAATTACTCAGCGTTGTGTGCAAAGTAAGATTTAAATGCATCTTATTGTTGCGTATCGGGTACACATTCTTCAATTAAAAATAATATTAATTCACAAATATTAATAAATAATAATATATTATTTTCTTTATTTACCGAGGATGTTATATCATTCCCCACTTTTGGGAATTTCATCGTCAAAAATTTCATAACTTATAAAATATATTGGGGTATTTATCCCTCATATTATTTTTGAATTCCCTCGTTACCTCTTAAACCATAGAGTTTATATAAAAATAACTTTTACCTGATGGATAACTTATTCCGCAACACTTTCTCTATATAATCAAGAATCTGGACTGGTTGTTCCTCATAAAAATGATTCCCTTCCAACTAAACTACCTTTGACTCAAAACATGAGATGGATCCCGAATTTACTTTCTCAACATTGAAAAATGAAATACATTGTGTCCCTGAGATGAACAGGGAGTAAAACCCATTTTGTATGAAAGTGATCTAACATTATCCCAGATTTCATAAGGTCCAATGTACCTTGGACTTAGGTTTCCCTTCATACCAAACCACATTATATTTTTTCATGGATAATCATTGAGAAAGACATGATCACCATCCTCGAAGAAAATATCGTTCCTATGGTTATCCACCTAACGTTTCTACCTTCTCCAATCTATTATAATTTTATTTTGAATCAATTGAAATTTTTCTTCCATCTCTTATATGAATTTTGGTCCCATTAACTTCCTTTCACCTTCTTCGTCCCAAAAAGCTAGAGTTCGACATCTAATTCTATATAATTCCCCAAATATATCCATATGTTTACTGGAATGAAACACAGTATTATATTAAAATTCAACCAATGAAAGATATTGGTCCCAACATCCTAGTTAATCCAATGAGAAATCACGTAGCATATTTTCAAACGTCATAATTGTTTGTTCTCACTACCTAACTTATTGAGTATGAAAAGTTTTACTAAAATTTAATTCTGTACCAAATGACATCTGATGGCCTTTAAAAAATTTAGAAGTAAATCGGGGATCATGATAAAATAAAATGGATAAGGGAACTCCATAAAACCTGAATATTTCTTTTGTATACAACCATGAATGTTCATCTAAGGACAATATATATTTAATATGAAGGAAATTTAAAGATTTACTAAATCGATCAACAATAACCATGATTACATTATTAACCCAAAATGTCTTCTATAATCCCACAACTAATTCCATGGATATATTTTCTCATTTCCACTTTGGCACTATTAAGGGCTAAAAAATTCCATTTTGTAACTTCCACGTTGTTTTAACTTTTTGACAAGTCATACAATTCTCTGTAAAATAAGCAATATCTCTTTTCATTACATCCCACCAGTATTAGCCTAGTAGATATATCTATATCTTAGTACTTATTTGATGAACTGAAAATGAAGAACTATGAGCTTCACATAATAACTCCTTCTTCAACGATGAATCAAAAGACACCCATAATCTCTTCCAAGCCCTCAAAACACAATCATTATCAATGTTAAAATCATGAAACATAACCTTCTGATCCTACTCTACCTTTTTCTGCAACTCACATTATAACTTCTGAGATTGCATAATTCTGTCTGATAGAGATGACTTCCATGACACCTGAAAAAAAGAGGAATCTCTTGCACCAAAAAATTCTATTTCAATGTTTAGAAAATAGTTTAAAATAGTATCTTGTACCAAACACATCATGGTTATGGTATCATTAATTTTTCTAATAAAATATCATTCACTTTATTTGAATTACATGTATAGTAATAGATCAAGAAATTAAGATACTTGATTAATTCTACCCATATCATCTATATCTTGTTGAATAATTTCAGATTGAATATATACTTCAAAAAAAATTTATCAGTATATATTTCACACATTAAAACAAAAAAAAATTATGCCTCTATATTTTTAAAGATAATACGACAATAGATATTTCCAAATTATTTGTAGTGTAAATTATCTCAGGAGATTTCAACGAACGTGAAGAATATAAAATTACCTATTCATTCTATATAATGAAACATCCATATCCTTTCAACAATGCATCACTGTAGAAAAAAAACTGATCATTTCTTGAAGGTAGTGAAAAAACTAGATAATTCACCAATATTTTTTTCATTTCCAGAAAACAATCACCTCATTTTTTTTCCTAGATAAACATAACACCTTTTTGATTTAATTTAGTATGTGGGAAAGATCACCATGAAAAATTTTCAACAAACTTGATTTAATAACCTTCCAAACCATGAAAACTGTGGATCTCAGTTATATTTGTGGATTTTGGATATTCTTCAAAAACTTTTGTTTTATTAGGATCAATAGTTATGCGATTTTTTTAAATAATGTTACCAAGGAATAAAATTTGTTTTAACCAAAACTCAGACATTCTAAATTTCCCATAAAGTTAAATGTCATTTAATGTTTGGAAGGCAACCCTTAAACAAATTTCTGTTTCTCCTTTACTTTTGGAATAAACCAAAATCTCATTAATGAACACAACCGAAAAATTATTCAGTATCTCGTGAAAAATTAAATTCATAAGATCTAGGAATAAAGTAGCTATATTTGTTAAAACGAAAGGCATAACCACACATTTATAATGTCCATATGTAGTACAAAACATGGTATTCAGACTGTCTGCTTCCATTACTTTCAATTTATGGTATCCCATCCTCACGTGAATATTTGAAAAATATTGAGCTCCCTAGAGCTGATAAAAAAAGTCATTGATTTTAGTAAAATGAGAATTGATCTTAAATGTGATATTATTAAATTCTCTATAATAAATGTAGAGTCCCATTTAATCATCTTCCTTTTTAAGATACTAAATAGGAGAACCAGATTGTTATGTTCTTGGTCGAATGAAACCTTTATTTAATAACACATACAATTTCTTCTTTAACTCTTAAAGTTCAATTTGAGGCCCTCGATAAGGTGTTTTTGAAATTGGAATAGCATCAGGAACTATTTCAATAGTAAATTCAATTTTCTTGATCAGGTATTATAATATGAAACACATAATGAAAAATCATCAAGATACTCATTTACCATGGACACAACATTAATATGATCAGTTCCATTGTTTTCAACAATAAGTGCAAGGTAACATTAATTTCCATCTTTTACTAGTTTCTTATCTTCTTGATATGTTATCAAAAGTATTGGTTCATGTTTGTACACAAATTCAAATTCATTTGAATGTAAACCCCTTTATCTCTACATTCAATATTAGCATGATAAATGGAAATCCAATCCATACCCTAAATAACATCAAAATCTACTAGATGAATAACAATAAGGATTTTAGGTTGATTCTTTCCTAACACAAGGAGAGGATGGTTTTTAGAATTTATTTTTGTCTCAAAATTTCTTCCTGGTGTTATTAACATATGTTCAAGAATCATATATTAAGATGGAATTCCCAATTCACTGGAAAACATATCTGAAATGATTGATTGTGTAGTCCCTAAATCAAACATCACATTATCATAGTCTTAATAAACAAACAATGTACAAGATACTACTTCTTTCGATGGCCCAATATCTTATGAAGTAGTTTCAATGGATTTCACCACCCCTTTCTACATGTAATCCAATTGCTTTCCCTCTGTTGAGTTAATCATTGGGAACTAATTTGCAAAATGACCCATTTTATTTCACTTAATACATTTTACTAAATGTAAATCAGATTTTGACTTACCATTACCCTATTATTTTTCATGGAAATTATGAGCCTTATGTCCCATTTTACCACATCGGTAGCATGTACCAAAATTCATATGTCCTTCCCCGACATAATTTTCACCACAACTTTCACAAACTGCAATATGATGTTTCTTACTATAATTTTTTTTTGAAGAGTTCCTCCCTTTCGTCTTCCACCTCGATATCATGTTCTGTTTTTTTTTCAAAGAACACATGATCTCAGAAAACTCCATTCCACCTTCTCCACTCTCCGAACAAGTTTTTCATATATTTTTAATTCAATTGAAGCTAAATCCCTTCGATACATTGGATTTATCCTAAGTAAAAATTATATATTTTACTATCATCTTCTCATATGAAATATAGATCATACCTTGCAAGTTGAGTGAATTTTTCTTCTCAAGCATCTAGTGAGTCATCCTCTTGTCTCAATTTAAAAAATTGTTTTTTAATCTTAAGACTATCCACCTTTGGAAAATATTTCTCAGGAAATATACTTTTGAATTCATCCAAATCATAGAATCAATCCGCTCACTATCCTGGATATTTTTCACCATAGACCACCACTGATCAGCATCACCTTAAATTTGGTAGACAAAAAGACTCACATTTTGATTTTAAAAACATCCCATGATAGTGAAAATATTGTCCAGTTCTTTAATCAACCCTTCATCTAGAACATGGTTGGATGATCCTCTGAATTATGGGGGATGTTTCCTCATGAATTGATCCACTACTGTCATGATCCTCTATGGTTGATCTATATGATCTTGTGAATATATTCAACCACAATATAGAGCCTTAGTCTACTATTCCATCACTGCATCAAACTGTTTAGTTTTGATTTCGACCATCTCATGTTGCTGATTTGGAAGGTTTTCTTCCTCCTAATGTTGTGACATTTTAGTTCCCCTGTTTCCTCTATGGAAAAACAATCTGAACACAGAAATATCTTATGTGAAGTAACATGGTAATATGTAAATGCAATATCCTTTCATTCATACAATAAATTAAAAATAATTTATGGATATTAATTTAACTATATCCTGGATTCTAATGTTGGATAAACTAACCTTTGATACCAACTATAAATCCCCATCATTAAACAATACATAATCTTGAATTAAGTTAATAATTCACATTGCGTATCTTTTCAGGTTTATACTTTTCCAGAAATAGTCCATAACTATTACATTACGTATCAAATATTACAAATTAGACTCTTCGAACCAGTATCCTTTATTTCATAAAATTACAACTCGTAAAAGAAAACAAGAATTATTTTCTTGATATAAATCTTCTTTAATTCTTCCTTTCTCTTACCATGTCTCATATCCTATGAAATATATTTAAAAAACATGGGATAAGCCTAAAAATCTCATTAAGGGTTATAAAATAATGAAAGAAAACATTAGTATATCAATACATTCAATTCAATGAAATCATAAATTTCAATCTTAAACACAGTATGTATGATCATAATATTTATGAATAACACATGGAAATAATAAATCATTAAGGTAACTTGTGGCATTAATAACAAAAATACATTTTTGTTTTCACAGCTATGTATGTAGTTACGTTTGGAATACCCATCACATTATATTCCCTAAATCACATAGGATAAATATTAATGTTTACGTTAATCGCGTTACCCAATGAATTAGATAGCTATCTGGGACTAAACCACCCTAGGATAATCCTGGAACAATCTGTATTTATAAATAATGTCCAAGAACCACAACACATATAAAATCATAAATGAATTATAACATTTCCACATTGCTATCACAATATATCATTTAATGATTTTGAAATAATAATTGATGTCTAAAACACATTTTCAAAACCAAAATATATGAAAACGGTATATGTTATTTATCATCCTCAAAAAATCACTACGGTTTGTTAAGGAAACCAAAGATAAAATAATACATTATGTGGAAGAAAGGTCGTTTTCACCACATAGGATAAAATAAAACATTCATTTTTTCCATTTAGTAAATTTATTCATATAAAAACAATCCCTTTTAATTAAATTAAATTTTAATGATGTTTACACATCGTATAAAATAAATTCTTGTATAAATCAAAATAATCATCAATGAACAAATATTGAGACGAAGTCCTTTACCTCATGTCCGACATGACTTGTTCATTCATTAATCATTTGAATAATAAAATAAATATAATTTATAGTTTCCTCAATACCATTTCATGTTTATTATTCCCTTTATATCACTTTTTACCATGTTATAATCATAACATAATCATTTTAATTAATAACGGTTGTTTTGTCGATATTTAGAACTTGATTTAAATAATAACTTCTTATAATTACATTTTGTTCATGTGGTCCAAATTCCATTATCTCTAGAATGATATTCATGATTTATATATCATATATATCATATATACCCATTATATATATGTATTTATAATAGTTCATTACATTTGGAGATTATAATTGAAATGCATCATTCATGGAGACAATAAGCTGTACATACGCATGAAAGCTACTTTCATTTCTATTTTATATTTAATTGAATGAAAACTTATTGATAAATTGGAAAATAATAATTATAGTATAATATAATATATAATATCTATAACTCGATCTTTTATACATTCTACATATGTCATGAATGAGTCATATCACTTTGAGAGGGAAGTAGTCTTCACTTCCTCAAATGTAATTATCACGTTTACTCGTAATGGGAACCATAAAAGAATGATATAAATGAAAAATAAATAAGTATATATACAACATAAATATAATATATATTGTATATAAATATAGTGCAATCATAATGGCCTCTATGAGACTTGGTAGGAGCTAATTGAACATTCATCATTTCGTGAGGCAGTAATTCGCCATCCATACAAACAATATGATCGTATTCATTAGATGGATGTGTGTGGATGTGTAGTTAGAATCATTATCATAAAATCATACTAGTATATTTAGGATACCAGTGTTGTTATGTAAAAAATTAATAAGAATATAATATCGAGCATATAAGTAAGATAAAATAAATGATCTTGATGGAAGACGTTACCTTTAAATCAGCTCACTCATTGGGGTTTGATCCAAAAGGATTTCTTGGAATGCCTTATGCCTAAGGTAAGGAATTAAAGATGAAATTGTGATGTTGGGAGCTTTTTCGGGAATATTTTGGTTGAGGAAAGGGGGATTTGGAGGTGTGATTAATGTTTAGAGGTGATGGATTTTTATGAGGGGAGGATGGTTTTCGATATTTTTTAATCCTTATCAATTTTTTATTTACCCCATTGTTAATTTATTTAAATTTTTCCATGTACTCTTATATATTTATACTATATGGTTAATATATTTATAATAAAATCCCAAGTGGCCCAAAATGGATCATCAATGATATTTTTATCACCATATATTTTATTATTAGGAATCCATAATTTTTAGGTTTATATTATCATTTAATAAAAAATTAATTGTTTTAAAATATCAATTATTTATGTTTTTATACTATTCATATCAAGAGATTTAAAAAAATATATTAAATTGATTATTCTGAAAAACATTCATTAATTCAATGATAAAAAGTCATTATTATCCCTGAAATTTGTGTCTGGCATAAATAGTTTCAAAATAAATTTATTTTAATATTTATAATATCATTTATTTGAATCCTTTAATAATGAAGCAATTACATTATCATCATTGTGTCATAATTAATTTTATTTATTTAATGAAGAAAAATTATAAATAAAATACCATGATATAGGAAATAATTTTTGATATAAAATGAATATATATAGTCTAATATATCTCTTATATATACCCATATACATTTTTTTACTAAAATATATATGTTTCTCTTATTTTTTACTTTACTTTTAATTAATTAATATAAAATTTCAATATCACTCTCAAGTGCCTCTATGTGGTCCAAAAATAGACTCAAGGATTCCCATTTATGGAAATTTATCATCTAGTTGGATTAGGATACATATTAGGGTAATTTAATATTATTAAAATATTATTTTTTACCCTTATTTACAAAATTTACCCTTTAACCATGACAAATAAATTTTGTTCTGAATTTACTATTCATAGTGTATAAAAATAAAAAATAGCTATTTATATATTTTGGACCTCTTGATTCTAAATATAGAATCCATTTTTTGAAATTCAAAAAACAAGAGTCGATGAATTCAATTTTAAATTAATTCACATCGTTAAAACAAAAAGCGTGTTTTTAAGAAATAATAACTTTCAAAATATTGACAATTATTTATGTCCAATTTCAAATTTAAATTACATAAATTGACCAAAATTGGATTAAATTTTAAAATTATAATCTAGTTAATATTTAAAACAAATTAAAATGATAATCTAACCATATAAAAAATTAGATTAAAAGGATATTTTGAATTAAAATGCAGAATTTTTCACTATTCATTAAAGATGAACATTATCAGAAATATACGAAAATATAATCCAAATTTATTTTGATGTCCTCATTCTAAATAAAAATATTATTTTTTGAAATAGATCATTTAAAAGTGAAATAATAGATTTAAACAGGGTTTTCCATCAAAAGGTGGTAAATTGGCCTTTTAAAGAATGGTATTGTATTAAGGCATAAAATTGTATTCATTAACATTATAAGACTCTAACATTTATTGAATAGATGTAAAAACATTTTAAAAAATGTGTAATCAAATTGTAGTTATTTATTTTCATTCTATCAAAAAAATTATTATGCATTAACTACCATTTAAAATAATAATATTATATTATTATTTTTTAGTATAACTCAACATTGTGTGCAAGGTAACATTTGAAAAATTACCATTATTTTGTATCGAGTACGCCATCAAACATAACATCCCCTTCAAAGTAAAATTAATATTTAAATAAAAAATGTTTATAAAAATGAAAATTTCATTTTCTTTATTAACATTGGATGTTACAATTATCATATTCATAAACATAAAAAATCCTGATAAATTACGAGATCGTATCATAAAACTCTTACCACTTCGGTAACATTGCATTACAAGAACTATGAAAGAATAAAATTAAATGAAACATATAATTTATTTATAATAAATAAATTAATTATATTATATATCAAAGGGAATGTATATACAAATCATAAATGACTGTCGGTTCATAAAATTACTTATGTCCAAAATATGATAAATTTTGAAAAAATAAAAATCTTACTAAATTTTTATCATTTAAATGATAAACCCCATGAATAATAGATCATAGAATGTATTTATAAATAAAAATAATTTTCTAGATAATAAAAATAATCTGAATTCATGGGATGTATAAATAATATATAAAATAAACACATATTGAAAATTAAATTTATTTCACCAAAAATAAAACTGTGGAAAAAACCCCTTAACATAACACATGTCATCTTTCATACAAATTAAAAAGTCATATTCAATAAATATATGTTGATAAAAATACATCACAAAAAATTTCTTATATATATCATTCAATATATGATTTAAATTTAACCATTAATTACACTTTTATTAAAAATTATAGATTAAATTCACATTTCATATAATAACTACATCGTTCCTCATGTTATTATTGATTTTTTATTTTAATACATATTAAATTGATTATGTTTCAATTTTACCATGAATAATACCATTATTTAAATATCATATATATGTAGTTTGTCTTTATTTAGTGTAATATATAAAATATCGACCTACGAAGTGAAATAAACCATTCATGGAGACGGTTGATCATATATACGTATGAACTATATTTCTAATTTTTTTATGAAATGAATGAAATAAGGATTGAAAAAGATATTACCATTATAGAATGATTTTTATTCTATATATATATTACTAAAAATTGTATTTATTACCTTGAATGTAATGTGTTTATGGGAAATGAATCACATTTCTTCGTGAGGTGATAGTTAATTTTATAGATAATTGATGTTATCATATCCCCCATGGAATAGAATGTATAAATTGACATATGATATATTAGTTAAATAAGTATAATTATATTAAAAATATAACAGGTATTAATTTAATCCATCCTAATTATCATCCAACTAAAACAAGAGAAAATATCACATCAGTTCATGAGGTGGTTGTTCTATGTACTCCCAAACTAAGATTCGGTATCCCATTTTATGGACGTAATCCTGGATATATCATACTGTATTAAAATAAAAACATTTATTTATATATGATATACTGGTTTTTAATCATATATAGAATTTTTTTGAAAGAGTATAATTAATTATTAAAACAAAAATGTATAGCTAAATTTCATACATCTTCTATGGACAACCTATTTATGTTTAACATAAATAAATAATATATTTTAATTATGATATAACCATGTACTCCAATATTTGGAGAGGTAATTAATAAATAAATTTCATAATGTCTTGCATTATCTGAATTTTTGAAAAATATTAATGTGGAGGGGATTATGGGGTGGCATTTTATATGTGAGATGAGTGGAACACATTAATATTTTGTAAATAAAATAGTCTAACCACATTTTTTCGTATGAAAAAAGAGTCATAATTGTTCATTATAAAATAATTGAGGTTATAAGGATATAATATGGCTAGAAAAATGGTGTTGAAATAGTTTTCTATAGATTATTCCCTTATCATTTTATTTTTAAACCCTGGTAAAAAAATTTAACCATAAATTGAATAATTTGATTTTACGATGTTTTTAATTCACTATAAAATAAAATAAGTTGAAAATTTTAGATAATATAATTTTTTATTGAAAATATCTAATCCATTTTTTCAATATCATTTCACTAAATTTATTATTTTCAAATAAATTTTACCCTAGAGAAGAGATAAAAATCTATTATCCCAATTAAGAATGATTCAAAATATTAAAGAAAAATCATCAACATTAAACATTAAATTAATTAAATTTAATAAATTAGAATTATATATATATATATATATATTTGAACTTATATTTCATTTACAAACAAATTGAAATAAAAATATATATTTCCAATAGATTGAATGAAAATGCTATTTTTTTACAAAAAAACAGTCAATTTTTAGTCATCGTAACTAAATTACTATTTTCAATAAATGATCAAAACACAAATAGTATATAATTTTTAAATTACGATTTTAAAAATTTGTTTAATTTATACAATAAAATTTTGAAAAATATGAACAAATTTTTGTTAAATATAAGATGTAAAATAATTTTATTATTTTAATGTATTCCTAAACATCTATTTTTTTAATGATTTTGTTGGGATTCATTTCATGATGTTTTGGGTTAGAAATTTGTATATTTTTTATTTTATGAGCTAGTAAACGGTCGGTGCATGGTTTTCCCAAAATGAGCGCCATCTTAGTGGAAACCATTAAAACACGTACATTTGGGATTTGTACGGCTAGAGAACGGTTTGAAAAACAGTGCTCCACTAAAGAGAAAATGTGCACCTAACGAAAAATGTATCCACAACAAGTTTTCATGATATTTCTAAACAATTATTTTTTATCTAAATAACCGTATTTATGTGATTTTTATTCTGAAAAGTTAGTTTTAAAATTAATAACACACTATTTTTATTCACCCAAAAAACATATGTGACCCATGTGAATTTTATCAATCAATGAGAGCTCCCAAAAGAAGTTTTTGTCCCCATATAACCCTTATGGATGATTATTTAATCTTGGAGAATAGTGTTTGATCCTCCCGTAAAAGGATTCATCTTCTCATTCTATTTATTATACTCTAGCTTCTTTACTTCCTTGGATTTCATATATCTCCATTCTGATTTGATGATCTTGTAACATTTGTTTCGGGACTTGAATATGGGTGTGAATCATAGATTTCATCGATGGCATTCTTCATTGGTAATCGTGATTAGGGTTTGGTGTTTCTAGATCTAAAGATCACTATACAAGCGGTTCTTTTTTATTATCTAATTTAATACAGCCAAAATGTATTTATTTGATTAAATTTCCTTCAATTTCATATCTTGAATTTAATTTTGTTGGAATTTTATTTTTTAAACCCAATTCCATTTAATCATGGTATTTTGTTTCTCAAATTATATTTCGGCCTGAAATTGTGGGAAAACCCTATTTTCAATTGAATTGGCATGTATTTTCGAAATTGATGGAATTTGGGGGATTTTAAATTTTTTTATTTCAAATTTTAAAATTTATGGGAATTTCAGTCAATTAAAATTTTCCATTTTATTTTGGAATTATATTTTTTATATTGATTCTGGGGAATTGATTTAAAATTTGTATTTCTAAAAAATGGAAAAAATGGTTTTATTAAAAACATTATATTTTTATCACTCAAAAAAATAGTATTTATTAAAATAATGTTCTTTTGTTTTTTAAATAGAAAAAAGCATGATTCAAATGGATAATTTGATTAATTTTATTTCAACATGTCTTAAATTAAATTCCCCAAAATTGTTTTTTTATTTAATAAATAGTCAATTGTAAGTAGTTAGTGAGTAATTTTGAAATCACTCTATTATTTACAACATTTAAAACATAAATGCTTCATGTCACATCCCCGATAGGAGGATGATGAAGTTACTATTAAATATAACGAAAGGATGTGTGTTTATATACATATTTTCGTGTTACCTTGATAGTGTGGTGTCATATATCCTGGAACTATAATACCATTTAAACATATTAATATATTTCATGTTGTTTATAATTTAAATGAATATGATCCATTTTTGTAAACAATTTTACATGGAAAAAGAATTTAAACAATGAGTTTTATATAAATTGTTTATTTAGAAATTGGTTTAATGTTTTTCTATCTTTTGAAATGTAAATCATGGTTTGTTTAAATATGATATCAAAAATACAAAACTAGATTTTTAAAATTGAATCCTCTTTTTAGTTCATTAAATGGTGACTAAATCCTTGTCGTGACATTTTTGGGATTTTATATCACACTCTACTTGTACCATCGACTTTTTTGAGATTATCTTCTTCCAGGTTTGAGCAGGGGAAATACACCAACTGATGGTGGTTATAGATGATTATTTGGGGGATTGGATAGTTAATTTCATTATTAAATGTTATTTTATTCCTAATTTTTTTTGTAATTTTCTGTGGTATGTTTTTATTTTTAAACATATTAGAAATCTATTAAACTTCTCCCTATACACAAATTTTGTATGATTAATTATTTTTTATTCCTTAATGTTTGTAGCTAAATCGTTCCAAAATTCATTTTGTATTATTCCATGTGCTAGTCCCCAACCCATGGGGTTCTGGAACACATTTTGGGATATATAATTTTATAGTGGTTTATTGGGATACTATGGTACCCAGAATGGTTTTTGAATAAGTTGTATTATTTTTCAAGGATAACCTTCTTTTCATAATGTCCGTATATTTTATTTTATCTTTTCGAGACAAATGATGTAGTTGAGATTGTGTTCCTTTTTACATATTAACATAATGAACCTTCTGTAACTAGGAATGGTTAGGGAATGAAATATATAATATTATTACAAGTATTTTCCCTCCTTTTTGTGTTATATTTAAATTGTAATATGGTTTTCGTCTATTGAGATCAAATTACCCTTATTTCAATATTTTAGTGTTAATATAATTTACTCAACATTTTATGCTGATGTTTTCTTATCATACCTCCATGAATACATTTTAATCAGAGCCAAAGGAATATGAGGATTAACCAAATTGAGTGAATCCCCTCATGGACCCATGTATGGTTTAGTTTGTTTTGTGTACTTTCCCAACTCTTGGAGAGGAACCACCACCAGTTATTATTTGGCCTCCAGCTCTAGAACCTAAAAGGGATGTTTTATTGAACCGATCTCAATATATACTTCACCATGATCTAACAACGATCGAATTCTTAAATTATCCTCTTGTTTATTGGTAATGGATTATAATGATGAATGATTTTTTTAGTATCATGGGAAGACATGGCGAAATAAAGGTGAAGTGTTCCCCCATTTTGATTGAAGTACCTAGTAGGAGATGGTGGTACATGATGTAGATGGAAAATAACAATGAGGTATTATATTGAAAATAAATAAATATTCTTTTCATAGACTAGTTTTATCAAGAGTATATGATGTTGGCAATGGATATGGAGTTTATTAAACACGATCTGGAAGACAGGAGATTGACAGAATATGAAAACCATTTTGATATGCTCATGTAATAGGCACCTACAATGGTATCAAATGAGAAGGTAAAGGATTAATGGTTTGAGTTTGTATATTTATATAATATTATTTTTAGGTTTTATTTCTTATACTCCTTAATATGATAATGTTATTGAAAAATAACTAATAGTAAAAATGGACAGGGAAAGAAATTTAGGGTTTTTAGGAGTTTTTTTCTCTCATAATAGGGGTTCCAGATCATTCAATGAAAATCAGAAGTATGATGATTCATGTGGAGGTTATCTATAGTAGTTTTTCCTAAAAATTATGTAATTATATAATGAGGCCCATTGATTTTTTAATCATGTAGAAATATAGGTCCTTGAAATAGGTTTTTCACTTATTATTCAAAGGTATGTGGTTCATGTGTATTTCCAGGTGACCTACAGAAGCCCTCCAAATATTATTCGACACCACATAGTGGAAAAGGATCATAAACCCCTTCTAAAATTGTATGGTAGTTATATTATTCTACAATAAAAAGGATTTATCCATAGTCTTTTGGAATGATGCATCTTCAAATAGTGGATGAGTCTCTAGAGGGTGCATATATGGGTCCAATGTCTGTGAGAGGTACCATTACTACTACTACATCATTGGTAACAAATTTGTTTGATATTGGTGTATCTCATTCATTTATTTCAACCTTTATTTTTGATATACTAAATTTATGTTCAGATAATTTATCTTATGTAATGGATTTACTACACCCCTAGGAATGAAGAAATAGTAGAGTCTATGTATTTCCACTGGTATTTTCCCTATGTTAGATGATGAGCTTTCTTGGAGTTTTCTGAATCATTACATGAAACCAATTGAAATCATTTTTGACTGTGATTGGATAATTTCCAATAAATATTGGATTGATTATTATCAACGATGAGTCTCATAAAATACACTTGATGGTGTGTGTAATTTAGTTCATGGAGAATGGGATCTAAAGTTGAATATAGTTGAGCCTTCATATATAGAGTTGGAGAATGTTCTTTGGTTAGAGAATAATTTTTAAATGATACGGCCAAAATGATTCAGTTGAATAATCAAATAATATTTATGGTAATTAGAATATTTAATACTTATGATGATCATCCACACATGAAATTGGAGGTTTCTATTGGGGATAAGTTGTTCTAGAATTAATAACCCCATTTGGGTCATCGATGGATTGGAAGGCATGGTAATATTTTCCACAGTTTCTGGGTCCTCATGAAGTTGCTGAGAAGGAGGTAAAATTGGCTTACCATTAAAAAATTCCACTGTAGTTCATGTCGATGTAGAACATGTTCCATGTATATCACTTCCGAAAATATCAATCTTATTCATATCATTGTTTGACTTGGAGAAATAATGATGTTGAACATATTTTATCAATGACTAATCATCCTTCCAAGATAGTTGATTCAGAAACTAGGGAACATTCACGAAGGATAATACCATCAATTCGAATTCTTTGACTATAAAAATCCGATTTTGATGATATGTGGGAGAGGGAGGCACTGATGAGAGAGATTTGGCCTCATAATTATATCATTAAATCTTATATATATGATTTTTGGAGGAATAAAGATTCTATTATGTGGATGTTATAACAACCTTTTACAATTTTTGTTATTCCAAAACCCATCTTGCGATCATGCATTGGATGTCCTTTGATTGGGTTTTTAGTGTGGGATATTTTAAAGTTTTAATTGTTATAATCTACTTTATGAGTAGCATATAATATTGAAAAACCATGAACCATGAATATGGATACAATAAAACACAGAAAAATGGAATTTTCATGGCTAGAACACAGTTTGAACATGCTCTACCAAATAGAAACCATACACCTACAGAAAATTGAGTGTCTGGCTAGTGTGCATGGTTAGATAAAATCTTAGTGTTCAAAAAATCTAACAGTGCATATGGGGTTATAAATCCTAAAAAAATTAATCTAAAAATACCAAAACGAAGTTTTAATAACCCTTATTTACCCTTATAACCCATAAATGATTTCTCCAAAATATAAATCTCCCAATAGTATTTATTGGCCACCCGATATCCATCTAGAAGCGGATCGAATCTTGGTGAACAACATTGTATCATATATTAGTTAGTTTCCTATTACCATTAACTTTATCATAATATATCTTCTTTCCTACATGGGGAAGTCATATATATCCTTATTGATTCGAATATCTAGAAACCTCAGTTTTAAATATTGTATATTTTTTTTGATTCTAGGAATATGTTGTCTAGATTATTCACTATAGAATCATCATTATGGTTTAGAGTTTCGAGATCTAGAAATATCGATGATGGTGGTTCCATTTTTATTAGATAATTTAATTATGAAAAATTGATTGATTGGATTAAATTTATTTCTATAAAATGGTTTATAATTAATTCTTATCTAATTGATATTTTTTAAAACCCCAATTCACTGGATTGGGGTATTTGGATTAAGAAATTGGAATTTTTCATGAAATTTGGACCCCCCCCCCCATTCCATTTAATTAGGTTATATTTTTGAAAATGGTGAAATTTGGATGAATTTAAATTGTTGAATTTAAATATGTAAAAATAATGAAAATTTTCTAAAATTAATATTTTTCATTTATTCATGGAAATTGAATTGTGAAATGAATATGGTGAAATTGATTTCAGATTCGTATTTGTGGAAAATGGATTAAAATTGTTTTCGATAAAAGATTTTTGTTTTTATTAATGAAAAGTAATGTTTTTATTGGAAATTATTTTTGACTTTTAAATATAAAATTGGAATTCGTGAAATGGGCAATATAATGAAATTTTTGTTATGAATTCTTAAAACAAATTTCCCCTCATTATTTTTTATTAGTTAACACGAGAGCCTTAGTAAGAAAGTGAACTTTTTGGACATCAGTATATGTTTTAAAATGTTATAAAACATAAATTCATCATGTCACATCCATGACGGTATGTTGATGAAGTATCCTTTGGCCTTTCCAAAGTGGAATGTGTAGACACATATAGTCATGTCACATTGTGTGTGTAGTGTAATACGATATAGAACTATCAGACCATTGAGTCATATGACTGTGATGCTCGATTGTTTGTATTCAAAATGATTATATTCCATTTTGTAAACTCACAAACATACATTAAAATTTTATATTATCATTTTAGTAAAATTCTTTTATTTATATTTTTTTAAATAATTTCAATCATTTGAAATGTGAAGAATGATTTGTATAAATAATATTTTGAAACTCAAAACAAATTTTATAATAATTGAAAAAAAATTTGTTAAATTAAATGATGGAATCATTAATTGAATCATTGGTGAATTCAAAATAGGAATTTATCTCACACCCTGCTTAATCCTTGAGGTGTTTGTATATTTTCTCAATCTAGGACCGAGTAAGAGTAATGTACCACTTGGAGGTGGTTCAAGATATTGATATGTGGACGTGTGGCATAGCGTCCATTGGGACATGGGTATTATTCCTATATTTTGGTACATTATTTTAAAACATTGTGTTTTTTATACATGTATTACCTCTGGTACACATTTAAATGTGGTGTTATTTTTGTTTTCTTACTAATTTGTTTATATTTCTTTCAGAATGATTGGGAAAAAATATTAACCATATTCATTTATTATGATGCTAGGTGTTAGACATCAACAATTTTGGATTCGAAACACCCTTCACCCCATGTTATTCTTTTCTATGTTATTGGGTTATTGGGATACCCATACTAGTTCGTTACATATAAGAACTAAATGTGGTGAAATGTATTTTCAGAAAAATAATGTTTTAAACATATAATTGGATTTATTTTCTATCAAGGATAGAAAGACATGAAATTAATTTTAAATATTTTATGTAATATTTAATATATAAATTTCATTAATATCATCCACAAGGAGTTTCGATAACAATTTCATGGTGTAAAACACATTTTTGCAGAGAAAATATGTTTAAAAAAATGAAATTCCCTTAATTTTGAAATACGTGTTTTTATTATTTTTAATTAAATTTCATACTAATGATTTAATATTATAATCATTTTTAAATAGTATATTTTTATTATTTAGTCGAACCTATTCATACCAACAGTTTTAATGGCTATGCGATAATTAAAATATTAAATAATAAAAAATTAATAGTATGCCGTGTTTTAGTAAAACATGGGGTTATGTGTAACCTGACCTATCAATGAAATGTATTTTATTTGAAAAATATTCATAAAATACCATTTTTACAATATCTATCACCCATTCATTCTAATTGAAAATAAATCCATCAAATGTGTGTGTGGAGGACTGCCACCTAATTAGCTAATGTAAATCATTTTCCATCACCACATATACCATATAATTATAGTGATCTATTTGAAATAAAAATTTTATAATAACTATGTATTTATCATTGCATTAAATTAACATATATTATATTTTCTACCACTTTTATGCATTAGAAATGATAAGATCATACATGCGTAACTATAGATTATAATCTCCATTAAGTGATGTTATTCATTTTTCATCACCACATAATATTGAAGGTACATATTTGTTTATTTAATGAAATAATTTGGACTTTATGATATAATTATATTTATTTAATTATAAAATAATTCTTGTTTTCTATTCATACTGATCCTACAATATATAAATGTTACCCTGGAATAAGTATTCCTTGCTGTATACATGATTGTAATATAGTTAATTTTTCAAAAAAATAATTTTTAGATGGTTAGAAAAGTATAATTTATTTAAAAAAGTAATATATATTTCATGATGGTTATTTTAGATATGGTGAGATAACAATATCGTTATCCATAGCCTAGAAACTATATCCATTTTTGATATATGACCAAAATATCGTCAGAATGTGTTATGTGAAGTAAATTCATCAAGTAATCGATTAAAGCATGATAACAATTTGAAATTAACAAAAATAAACATGAAAAGGGATATTATGAAAATATATATTTAGAATATGTTTCTTATTCATTATGATAGAGAATGAAAAAGATGATTCTTACTAATGTTAAGGGACATGTAATTTTAAAAAAATATTTTTGGATGTTTCAGAAAAATTATAAATATTTCTCTTCAAGGTCCATCATCACAAATTATATTGTGGACATATTAATATGTTAATAAATGGATTAATGGAAATTATATGTCACTTTTGACATATTTTTATAGTTATAATGTTTTTTCATTTTTAATATTTTATAACGAACATTGTGAAAAAAATCAAATAGTTTTTTTATTTTAAGGACTATGGAATAATTGTTTTATTCCCAATTGTATCAAATATTTGATGAATTAATTACATTAGAAAAATTTAATTTTTAATTCAATTAAATATTATTTTTTTAATTTTTTTGAAAATTTTAAAAAAAATGGTTTTAAAATAAATGGATAGTTTAATATATGGAATAGTTTTCTGATGTGTGGAAATAATATTTTTATTATTATAGTGTTCAAAATTTAAAATATTTTAATTTTTTTTATGTTAATGTTCATTTCATTTTTATATGAGTATGATTGGTTTTATTATAATGTATGCATGGGTGGTTCCATTAAAAATAAATAATGGGTAGATTAATTATAAACCAACGACGGGTGGGTCCATAATAACCCTATAATGCATTAAATTCAATGGATAATTATAGTCCATGTTGATCGTGTTGGTTATTCCATTCTAAATTTTAATCTAAAAAATGATTTCAGAAGTTACGAAAATTATGGATTTATGATTTATATAATTTTTAATGAATGTGCAATGATATCAAAATGTAATATAATAAGATTATATGTATGTAACATATAAGGTAGTTCATAATGGTGAAATAAATAACTACTTTTGATAATATTTCATATGGTTTTAAGGATTGAAAAGGAACCATTATGAGTTCTATTATAGACATATGATGTATTTTGAAATGTTTTATGATGATCATTGGGTTGAAAATAGGATTTCATGGGTATGTAAATTTTAATTATTTCCCCAAAGATGATTTTTATAAAATTTGAGTTTTTCATAATTATTACTACACTAAAAAGTTTAAATCATTCATTTATAAGTACCATACTAATTTTTTTCTCATTCCACGTTAAAAAAAATATTAGAATTTTTAGGATTAATAGAAATTATTATGGAAATATAATAGGGGAAAATAAATTTTTGGAATAATAGGAATAATGAAAAATTTAAGGACCAGGTATTTTTTGGTATTATTTTTTCAAAATTATATATCAATCAAACCATAAAATATCCATTAGTATGTTTTTCATCCCATATATCGTTTTTATGATATATGGATTGGATGATCTAAAATGGGACACATTTATTTGTATCAATTACAGAAATTTAATGTTTATGATCTTGGAATAGGATATGAGGGTACACGTTTGGGGTAGTTATATTTTGTATCATATTATCATTTAATCAACATTGAAACTGGAATTATTTTATTAAAGGTTTTCTTAAGTGTTATGGATATGATCGCAAGGTAATGAGTTTAAGGATAATCATATGATCCGAGCTATAGAAAACCATTTTCATGTTTTAAGTGACATGATTGTATGGTGACTAAGAATATTTTTTGAAATGATTTATAGGGTTGTGGTATATGTGAACCGTATATTTAACATGAATTATTTTTATGGAAAAAAATATTACATTTTTTATGATATAATAAGAATGGTATGATATATCCTTTAAAATAAATTTATTATTTAATTTTTAAGATTTTAGTTTTTGTTTGGCGGATGTTCATCATATTATTGTGAATTCACAATAATATCATGAACATTCGCCAACTGAAATATAATTGTACCCTGTAAAGTCACATGACATTATCCCACAACCGAATGGTGTTAAGGGTGATATTCACACCATTGGCCTAGATGATGTCCTACTTAGTATGGGCTTTTGTTTATAACAGAAATTATTTTTCAAATAATGATTATTTTCATTATAGGAAGAATGTATTTTATCATATAGATATCTATGATATTGAAATTTTATTTTATGAATAATTTATTACTTGAATTTCATATGAATTCACTATTTTGTGAATATTATATTATTAATGTAAATGAAAATAATTATATAGAACATGGGATTTAATATGAGTACTAATGATAAAATTATCTTTAATAATAATAAGTTAAATTAAACTTGGTTTATGTTATTTTAGTGGAGATTATTATCATATCGTGGGGATTATATTATTAGGGAAATTTTTTTATGGATTTATATGTAACTAATGATGATTAGAGAAAAAGTTAAGTTAATAATTGATGACTTTTTAATCAAAGAATTAGGATCTTAAGGATAAACTTTTTACAAGGAATATTTTGAAAAAAATTATATATGTTTAAATATTAAATTATTTTTTATAAACATTGAGTAGTAATGTTGAATTTTTCTGATTATTTTTTTATTACTTAATGTGAGGGTTTATTAATTTTATGAACTATAATATGTTATGGAATCCAATTTTTCCTCATCTGTAATTATTTAAGAAATATGATTCTACCATTTAATGGATTTTTTGTTCTATTAAATGGGTTTTTAGTGCTTCAGGTGTGAAAATTATATCTTGAATTCTAGTTATTTGGATAAAAAATATAAGACTCTAATTCATATTTATTAAATAATGAAATTATTAATTCCATCTATGGATATGTGCTTATAATCCAATTATTGTTTGTAAAATAATTCTCAACTCTATAAAATGGATCATGAAATAAACAAATGGTATCATATTACATTCATATTCATTAAATCGATATCTATTTTTTCATAACACATTACTTTTTTATTTACTATTCATTAATTTTCATTTCCCTATTCAATTTCTTCTGATCAGTGATCTCTTTCACTCTCCGGCATTTATGATACATTATTTATTCATCAGTGACAATATTTTAACTTCGCAATAATTTTATCTTATTTGGAAACATCATTATGTGTTATTATTTACAACTTTCATTCCTCCCAGTACCTATATATAAGATGATGTTTTATTATCTCTCTTTACATTGTAGGATTTCAACAAATATATATTTCAATATAAATCATTTTATTACTATGATATCTTTCAAATTGTGACGATTATATTTCTTATGGTGGGTGGAGAATTTAATATCTAAATATTTTAAAATAAATAATACGTTTTATAGAATACATGATATTTATTTATTTATTAATTCATCATAAAGATGCAATAAATATTTATGTAATGTAATTTTATATATTTAAATTGAATTATCATTAATAATATTTTTTATATTTCTTGTAAAAATTATATTATTTATTTATTTAACTATCATAAATTTTATTTTATACAAATGATTTCAGTTTTGAAATCAGGATATAAAATATATCATAGGGTGGAATATAGTTATTCATAAAAAGTGTTTAATAATTGATATAATTGTGAAGAATATTTTTTTAAACAATATAACATAGGTATTTATTAAAAATTCCTAATATTATTTTATTTTATAATTAGATAAGTCATATTTAATTAGATTCAATATAATTAATTACATTTGAATCATCCTCACACATGATTTTGTGTAATGTTAATTTTTTCCTAAAAATCCTTTTCCAAAAAAAATTATTCGTTGTGTTTTATGATTATAATTAATATAAATTTCAACACCATATAAAAATTTAATCATGAAAAATAGATTCCATATTTGGAATCGGGTTGTAATCATTTTTTTAATAGAACCATTTTATTTTTCACTTGTTATGAATAGTAATCAAAGTAAATATTTTTCACATAAACCCAGGTAAAAAAGGTATCTATGGTTAAAAAATATGATAAGGTAAATATGTCTTTAATACATATATTTATTATATTTTATGAGTTGAGGTTGAACATTTCATCTGAAGTATTAACAATTTTTATTTTTATTGTATTTAAATAAAAGAACATAGAAAAACTCCCTATTCATTTTTTAATATCTACAATTAAATGATATACAGATAAAAAACTATTTTTCATCTATAAATTTTAATTTTAAAGATATACTAGATTTTAATAACTTGATAATAAATTTATAAAATTTCTATACGATATAATTAGTTAAAATAGTTATGAATTTTCAATAAAATATTAATTCATTTAATAAATAATTAAACTAATTGACCATATAACTATTTAAAGGAAAATAATTTTATTGAATTATTTTTCACCATGAATTTTTCATGAAAATATATAATTTTTGGGATTAGAAAAATGAATTCATTCTAGTTACTTTTCACGCATGTTATCTTGAATGTCAAATTAAATGAATAGATAAAAAATCACATTAATTACATTTATAATCAATAATATTATATTAAATTATTTAAGGTTCATAGAAATTAAAAATATTAAAGGGATTGGATATAATGGTAAATTACAAAACATGATGCATTTTTTGTCCAATTGACCATTTATATTATATATCATTACCCATGAATAATAAAAACCCTTGTTGCCATAGTAATCATCAAATGTATTAATAAAGAATTTAAAATAATATATATTTGTGAAATAAAAATCTAAACAAACCAAAATATTATTTTCTAAATGTATTTTTACTCATTCTATTCTTCTCTTTTCATTATTTATATTTCTATCCAATTTAACAAGAAAAATAATTTATATTAATTTAATAATTTATATAATTACAAAAATTCCCCTCCCATCCTTATAAAAAGGATCCTGCTCTAATCTTATCTACACAACTCAAGACTTATTTATCTCATTTGTTGTATTAAAATTTCACATCCTAAAAACACTACACACATTTTATATTTAGTTTATTCATTATTTTATTCATAGATTATCTTATTGTATCATGAAAGTGCATTTTTCTTAAGAATTTGTATATATTTTAACCAAAGATGTAGTTTTATTTCCTATTATTTATAATTTAAATATTCATAAATATGATTATATAATTAAAAGAGAATATTCCATATAATGAGAATGTTTATTTCAAATTCTTATCCTATATCAATCTATAATTCCAATAAATGGGTAACAAAACCACCAATTCTGTCTATGATGGAATATCTTCTCAGGAACTGAAGTAATTCATTATTCATAGTTACGTATCATGGTTATTTAAAATGAAATATTTAATGGAAATAAATTATATTAATGATATAATAATCATAATTTAAAATTATTATATTACATATTTAATATAATTTTCAGTAATTGAAAAATGATATTGTTATTTTTTTTGTTTGGGGTTTTTGTGTTTTTTGTGTTGTTTGCCACCGCCATGAACCAATGTCTATTATATTTCATCAATAAATCATATAGCAGGTATATATATGTTTATTTAAAAATATATTGTCGTATTTATGATATAAATTTTTTTAGGTAACGATAACATATTACATACATTCTTTCTATGATGATCACTAATAAGTGGAAATGTTACTCACATGCATATATGACCTACCAACTCTATTATTGTAACATTATTCATTTTTCCTACCCATCAATCAAGGAAGGTTTTCATTGTAAATATTAATTATAAAATTATTTTTATTTTATTTTTATTTTTATAATTTATATTATGAAATAATGATCTCACTTACTATATTCTTTATAATGAAGTCATTTCAAACATGTGAGTTAGAAATTGTCATAGTGTTATATATTACGTTATGTGGTTTATTAATTGACTGTAACATAGTAATAAGTTAAGTAAAAATAATTATAACATTATTATGGACTAAATATGTTAAATTTATTATATAATATAATTATCATGGATGATAAGTCTTTTACATGATGAGCCAAACTCAAAGTAAGGCACAATTTATTTAAAACCCTATTTCTAAATGTTTAAATGATTTATTTTATAAATCAGTTTCATCAATGTCCATATTCATAACATTATCTCATTTATTTCTTTATATAGACATAAATTAATTAATAAGGAAATTTTTTTTTAAATTTTAATTTATGTTAGGTCTTTTCCAGAAAAATCCTTTTATGTATTTTATATGGGATATTTTTTAATAATGGAAAAAGGGTTGTTTTTAATTTACCTACAAATCATCAAATTTCTTTTCCTTGATTTAAACTAATATTTAATGTTGTGATTTCTTTATAAACATTATTAATTTCATCTATGAAACCCATACATTAATTCTTTATTTTTATTTTAATATTTATTTTTAAATTAAATGGATGTTTCAAAATATATAAATTTCTTCTTATGGGTAACAATATTATTTTTATGAATTTCATGTTAAATAATTAAAATCACTAATGCTATATGATTATATTATAGTTCATGGTAAAAATATCTGATGATGGATGGTTTTGTAATATTCCATGAATAGGTAGTTACAATATAAGCCAAAGACATGTTGATTTGTTATAAAGCATGGGTAGGTGGGTATGTTATATCACCTTAATACACTAATATATCAAAACAATTATCATGTATATTTCCATATTAGTTATTAAATTTTTATGACTAATATTTATTAAACTTTCATTTATTACCTAAATTGTTTATATATCCCTTAAATGGTTTATTTTATGTAATTATGATTTCACAGGGTAAGATTTTGAGATTATGTTTAAATTAATGTATTTTATACATCAAATTATTGAGAAGTATAAATTATTTTTAAAATGTTTTCAAATGTAATTAGTGACTAAAATGGAACACTTACGAGGTTTTAAATTTAATATTTTTTATGAATTTTTAGGAAATTACATCGTCCAAAATGTTTAAATTTTGATTATTTAAATAATTATTTTGATAAAAAAATTTAATTTTTGAATGTTGAAATAATTTTATAAGGATTCATAATCTAATGGGTTTTTTCTATATGTTTATATCACTCAAAAAATATTATTTGATCATATCACATTTGAATATATTATTAATAGGGATTTGTGTTTTATTTGGAATGGTGAAGAAGAAATTATATATTTATAGAATAACTAGGTATTGTGGGAACAATGATTACATATAGGAATGAGTATTTATATGTTATAGTTACTCCATATTTAATAAATATTTTAACATAAATGATTCAATGTTATAAAAGTGAATTCATATATGGTACTAATGTTTAGTATTTTGAATGATTGATATTTTTTCAGATTTATCGGAATCAGAAACAGAAATATAATTTTAAAATTTTTGCATCGAATTTAAGAGTGTGGGTTTGTGGATATTATAGTTAATCATAATATTTATAGATGTTTGATAACTAATTTTATAAGGATGATATTTAACACCTTCCTTCATGATTTCTATTTCCATTAATTGAATGTCAAATGAGGTTAGAACATTTTAAATCATCACCCTATATAATCTAGTATGATCATTTCGATTCGAAGCATCATCCAACCTTTTAAAATTCCCATGGATTTAATGTATTAGAAATTCATAAAAATAAATAAACATCAACAATTATCTTTGATAAATATTCTACTATTAATATGGGACAATATTATTTTTTATATTTTTGTCAGTATATTGTTTATAGGTTTCCCCATAATGGAAATGAAAATAGATCATTAATTCGATGCTTACTACTACTAGATCTATATCATGATTTGGGAAATTTTTCTCATAAAGCATAAATTTTCAAGTGATAAAATATATTATCATATCATTCATCATCTAGACAAAACCATTCTCTATCATTGATACTTCATTATATATCTCAAACCCTTCACTACTTTTGGGTAGTGTTAGTACATGTGAACTAACAAACATTATATTTATCTCCATTACATTTTCTTCACATACGTATATCTATTAGAACTATTGTCCCTTTTGATGAAGCTTCATGAGTGGATTGGATATAAAATTAGATATTCTAAAAAAATCTTAAATAATATCAATTAAATCAATGAAATCTATATATCTCATTCACCATAGATGGTCTGAGTTATTGACTAATAACTTCTATTATTGATAAATATATTGATATCCCATCAGATGAGATTATATGGATAAAACATAATACCCTATTTAGCTTAAATTATTACTTGGATGTTTTTATTCAACATATCCTTGCATCAGTTCTTTAGAAATATCATCAATTCATCTTCACGGTCTTTCATTCCTTTTGAATGTACACGATTATCTTCCATATAGACTTCCTCAAAATTATTTTTGAATTATCTAAAGTCTTTATTAATTAAATTCATGATTATATGTGGTAATTAGTAAGAATAATTGGAATCAATCTAAATTTTCAATGTTCACACCATATATGGGTGGTTTTGTGGGTAGAAATTCACTTTGGAAAATGTATTGTTAGTAGCCTCCATGATGATCTTTTTTTTAGAAGAAATGAACTACTCATAATTGATAAAAATAAATCTTCAATATGGGGTGGAGGACAATTATTCATGATTATGAACTTGTTTTATTTCCAATAATCAATAAATATTCATGGTAGTTGATCTTTCTTCTTAGAAAATATTATGTATAACCCATTTGATGAACATGGTGGAATGAATACATTTTCCATATTCCACTAATATTTTTTCCTTTCATTTCTAAAACTCAAATAGGTCCATTCTATATTGATTCATTGAAATTGGTCTAGAAGAAGGTGTGATTTCATTTGAAAATGCTACTACCCAATTAAAACGAATGATATGCAACTCTTCCAAAAATAAATAAAAAAACTACAATAAAAATTAATATTTTGATGTTTAGTTTTCCATACCATTTGATATAAATACTGAATTTGATTAGATTGTTGACCTGTGAAATATATTTAATTCTCATTTGATGTTAATATTTACAAATAAAATGATTAATCATCATCAGTTATATTAGAATATGTAATGTAACATCACCTCATTGATAATTAATTTTTGGATTATATGATGAAACTATGCCAAGCCCCAAAATAATAGCAAATAAATTACATTAATGATATAGATATTTTAGGTATTAATATTCCCACAATCATCTTCGGAGATGAATAATTGAATTTATATACATTAATTATACCATTGTATATTTTTGTTGATAGTTGAATAACTAATAATTGATGAGTAAATGTGATACCCTTATCATATTATTCAGTTTTAAATGTGTTGGATGATCTATAATAAAATATAAAATTAACAATTCTAGGTTGGATGGTAAGAGTATATTTCAAAAAATCTTTATTGTACCCCACAACAGTTTTAATGATCACCGACAATTTTCTGATTCCAAACAACAATGTGATTAATAATACTGACCATCTTCATTAACCAATTTATAAGAGAATGAGTTAGTGTAATTAATATACTCCATTATTTCAGAACACTAGTGTGTGTAGATTATTTTGAGGATCATTTATTCCATTAATAACATTAGCGAAATTCTATATGTCCCATCAATATTAAATTTCTCAATCACATTCCTTTCCATAATTAATGTGTTTTCGAATCGCCTAAAGAAAATTTCTTCCATATATAGTTAACCATTTATGGAATTATCGAATACTCATCTTATTCATTTCTGGGTTTTTATTATTATAACCATTTTAATTTAAATTTTTTTTCGTTCCAAATAATTTTCATTGACAAGAGATTATAATATATGTTTCGACTTTAAGAGAATAGGGAATTATATATTCATATCTTATGAAGTCTCTTATAGAAAATTACCATTGGAAATAGTAAATTTAAAACAATCAATAATTATTTTTGGTTGTATAATAATAACATAAGAATACGTCATATGTCTTGTAAAATTAGCTTCATATGGATGAATAAATTAATCGCGCTTCTTATATGTATCAGGTAATTACATATCTATTTTTATATGAATAATATGATATTAATCCTTATAGAAAAACAACATTCTAAACTCCCTCAACTATATAGTTCAATGTACCCTTGTTTCATTTTATCCTTGATAATATTCAACCAGTTATCTTTTAAACATTCTAGATGATAGAAATATAAAATAACATTTTAATGGTTATAAAATTTTAAAATAGGATACTAATTTTCTGTTGCATTATTCCATTTATTAGAAATTAGTGTGTCAGAAAACCCAATAAATGATGTTTAATGATGTCTCATGAAGGAAAAAATAGAACATGTTTCCACCTTTTCTATCATGGTATCTCAACATGATTCATTTCATGAAATATTTATAGTCTTAGCAATGAGATCATGTATTCTATCTCATATATCACTCAGATTCTCAAGTGGAATGTAAATTCATTATAATTCTCATTTATTATTAACATTATTTATTATTTTTCTAGCCATTTACTATAAAAAGTTTCATAATTTGAGAAAAAATAATCATTTGAAAAATAATATAACCATGAAAATCATTTATACGATATCTAAATCATGAATTATTATTATTTTATCAATTTATGATACCATATGTTTAAATGTAGTCATTAATTATTGTAATATATTCCAATAAATAATAGTTATTATTATATAATATATTAATTAGCAGAATAATATCTCCGCTGAGTGTGGAACTAAATTTAATGTTTTATGCCTACTCATCATACACTAGAAATAATTGAGTTAATTTACATTCCTCTGAATTCTATGTTTTCATCCCAATGCGAACAAGTGAAACAACTGCATTATCATTCCATTATCTATATAAGGAATTATATTATTAAAAATCACAATCAATTTCTTTATTATATATAATATCTATCTTCTATATATTTTCTTATACAAAGGCTTATCACTAAAGATTCCCCTTCTAAATTTCTAAAAATAACTAACACTTTATCCAATACAAACTAAGGTGACCCAATATCATCAAATATAAATATTAAATACAATTATTTTAATATTTATTATAAATCATAATGATGAATTCTATCACTATAACATTTTTCATCCTTTTAATAATTATATACTTAAACATTTGGCATATAAAAGTAAAATATCTTATATCAATATGTTCGTGACTAGTAGAACTCTTCTTAGACATATCATATATAATACCATTATCATTATCATGTGGAAAATATAATATTATATATGGTAGAAATTTATTCAATATAACGTTACACAAGGCATATGTAAATTATCAGTTAAACTTCCATGAACATAATATATAATAAAATAGAATTAACATTTGAAAATCAAACATGTCAGTTATTAAAATCATAATCATGGGTCACGAATCAAAACATTAGAAATTAAAATACAGTAATCATGTATACATTATTGTAAAATATCAATGATATAACACTAATGATATATGATAATTTCAAAAACGTTTGACCATATGTGCATAATAATAATAATCATTAAAATATACTTAAAAGGAAACCCACTAAGACATTCATTACAACATAGGGATATTCTATCTAACCATGTATCATCATCTTGGTGGGGATAACCTCTTGTGTACCCACTATTGGGATGAGGATAACCTCCCATGAACCAATTGATCTAATAAAATAATAATTTATACCCATTTAATTGGGTGGATAAAACATGTCCACCATTGACATAGTTCTACACAATTTATATATATCATACAAGATTAAGAAGGCATTTACCATTTAATTATATATAAATATATAGATATAATATTTAAGTTGTTAAAAATAATCCATTATAGGAATAGTAAAACATCTAGATAAATAATAAGGAATGAATCATTTTATAATAATCATAGTTAATTATAAATAACAGTGAAAGATGATATCATAGATTAAATATTCTTGTAAATGTTCATTGAAAATTTAACTAGGAAAACAATCATATTATTTTGAATTGAATTATTTAAAATAAAAAAAATTATCAAATTGAATATAAAATTTTTCCATTGAAAATATGTGCATAAACATGAAAAATAAGCTTCAATTCAAATACTATTCTTTTGGTTGTAGTTATTTTCTCATTATATGTTAAAATAATTATTCCAACCAGACCATTCATAAAAGGTACATCATTGAGATGGTGAATTAATATTCATTATATTCCATTTTATAGAAAGAAATTAATTTTTATAAATTCATTCAATAATTTATTAAATAAAAATAAGGACAGTATTAGAAATAATTTTATGTTACGGAGATGTGTGAAAAAAAATTCCCATTCAAAAAGAGAAATAAATATTGTTTATATTTAAAAATATATTTTAGTATTCAGTATATTATGAAATAAAAATAATTGGAAAACATATAATAAAATAACATAGGATGATAAAATTATTGAATTATTTTAGTGATATATATTGGTATTTTATAATTATAAATGTATGCATAAACAAACCTGTTAAAAATGATATTGTATTATAAAACATTTTCATCAATTTTTACATTACACCGATGTTAAATTACATCTTCTAAAGTAAATTTAAAAATATTTTATTTATATAATGTAATCATATACATATGTATAATATCACCCATGGACTAATTGAAATATCTTATCCTTGGTTTATTAATAATTTTTTATTAATATCATCGTTCTATGTCATAAATATTTCATTATTCCTGTATATTTGTGATTGTTAAAAACATTCCAAATAAATTGATAAAGGATCCATCATCTCCATAATATTAATCAATATATAATAATCTTATATATTCATTATATTAATATTTATAAATATCGATAAATGTAATATATTCAAAAAATAATTATATCATTTATGGATATGTTCGTTTGTATGTAATAATGAAAACTACAATAATTTTCTAATGAATATATGGAAAAATGATAAATAATATATTATCATTAAATTATAGTAATTATGTTTATAATTTAATAAATTTTTATAAATTATTTATAATATCTGTAAAAGTGTTGTGGGGATGGAAAAATAATCTTATCACCACATACAGGAGGTAGTCTACAACCATTTGATCAAAATGAGTTTGAAAATATTCTTATATAATCATACTAATATATTAGAATATTTCTAATTTTTCATTCATAACTATGGTAGGAATACTATTATGTTATATAAGGAGGAATGATGAATAAAATTGAAAGAACACGATTAAGGGTTATACCTTTTTTTGAGATACCTCCCCTATCCCAAACCATCATCCATTAATGATTTGTCCTAGGAGAATAATAAGGTATAATTTTTCATTGGAAGGAATCTATAATTGTAATATTCTTTCGATTGGATGAGCTATATCGATCAATGAAAATTATTAATTGTGGGAATCACATTCCCTTTTATAAGTGTGTGGGAGGACAAAAATCTATTTACTAAAAAGATTTTAAAAATATGTTTTTATTTTCAAATGATAGAGGCTCCAGATAGAAAATAATTTTTAAATTATCAGGTTATATTTTTCCCTTATTTTGTAGGTTAACCCACCAATATACATGATTTATAATTTATTGCTGTAAAAATTTTTTAATATTTTTTATATTCATTAGGACATAAATATAAAGTGGACTAAAAACCAAATTTTGATATGTTGATTCATGATATGGAATTTAATTTTTCAAATTAATTTTTTATAAGTTTTCAAAATTTAATGAAAACCCAATTTTATAAATATATATTTTAAAACATAAATTGAAATTACTACTTGTACATTCCTTGAAAGAAAAAGTTAAACTAATATTTGGAAAAAATAATCTATAAATTTCATTAAAATAATTAAAAATTGAGCACAAAAATATTGTAATATAATAAAAACATTATTTACAAATAAATTATTATTATTAAAATATGATTTAAGCACAAAACTCTACATAAACCAAAATAAAATAAATTAATATTTAATATTTAATTAAATATAATATATATAAATATCAATGAATTTTGTTACATTAATAAGAATTTGAAAATTTTGATTTTTAAATTATAAGATTTAATTAAAAAATGAATTATTTATGAAAATTATATTTTAAATATCTGCTGAAAAATAAATTTTTTTACAATTTCAGAAAATTCACCCTATGATATTATTGATATGATTGTTTAAATTTTATATTAATTATGAAAATAAAAAATTATAATATGGCATAAATTAGTTATTATTTCCCCACACAGAATGCATCAAAACCCATTACTGAATAAGTCTTATTCTCAAATCATAATATGTATTTACAGAAAAATGGATAATTATTTTTTATATATGAATCTATAGATATGAATTATTTGAAACCATGATAAATATTTTTATTATATTTATACTAATAATCCTTTCATGAAATTGAAATACTAGATTATAATCGTATAATATTTCATGGTTTATTTAGTCTCTGGGTTGTGTGTGATAGATGTTATGATTTTTATCTTGTTTAATTAAAATGAAATTCAAATAAAATATTATGGGGTTACATGTATACACATACAGTTAAGACTAATTGATGAATAATGATAATTAATGATACACTTGAATAACTAGAAACATAGATTCTGGTCGGAATCCCTTTATATGTTTGATGATTGGAGTGAATGAATTCATGTCAAAGAATGAGTTGATGTTATAGATTCTCTATCTACCAAATTTGTACAAGGAATGAAGTAGATGATAATGGATATGTTTTTCTTCCATCATTGGACATCCAATAGATGTAAATATTATTCCCTAAAATCAGTTTGGTGTTTTGATTAGAATATGAATGATGTTGGAGAAAACAATCAAAGAAATACCTTGATTATTAACTTAAAAAATTTCTGTTCAATGTATCTTATATGATGTTTATAAATAGATCAAGTGAATTTTTTAATTTAAAGTTTATAAATATTATTGAAATACACTAGTATAATTTTTACGATTTTGAACAATTCTATGTAAAAAGTCCTAAAACATATGAATCTATCATGAGTATCAATGGATTTTTATTAAATATCTCTAACATTATATATAGATGTTGAAAATATCTATTGTTACGCCTATGATTCCCATTGATTTCTTAAGAATTATGGATTTTTAGATTAGGATGAAAAATGAAATATGTCATATATTTTTAGTGATTCTATTATATAATTTTTGGGTCATGTCCCAAACCACAATGGTTTGATGCTTGAAAATCCAATGTGTGCATCCGATATGCATGGATCTATAGACCATCATCATGTTAGAGTATACAACAAATTGGAGTCACTATCCTAAATTACATGTACATACACACATATTTACATGCCCATACAATGCTGGGTTTTTTTGGAAACAAACAATACATGTATACATCACTAATACCATAAGATGAGTATTCCATTAATTTAATAAATCTATATATTCATCTAAAAAAATTACTATCAAAATATAGTAATTCGTCCAACCTATTATAGGGGTATGGACTGCTATAAAATGAATACTCCTAGTAAACACCATGATATGTGATGATCAAGCTATGGTCCACTAACTTCACAACATCCTAGGGAATTTTCAAAGGGATGCCTTCAATATAAAACATGATACTTGTGAGTAAATCCCCTAAATGGGTGATAATAATAACACCGTATAATACACTCCAAAAACCCTGAACTAGATGAATAAAATATTATTAGCTCATTATAAGGAATTGAAAATCATTTTTTAATGTAAAATAACCATATATGCATTGTAAAGACACAACCCCACAAGGGACTTAGAAACAACAATCATATATATAATTCTTCTAGTAGTCTTGTTCATTATAGAAAAATCTACTCCAAGATCAATGTTATTAGCAATGAAAATCAAATAATAATTCACCATCTTTAAGCCTTGCCCATGAAAACATACAGCTATAAGAATTCCCTAATACTCCAATACTGGGTCATGCCCAGAACAACTAGGTGACACCAATAACCCAATATGGATCAACCTACAATGTGTGGGATAATATTGAAATGACACAATAAATAAAAAAGATACTACCTTCTATATGGTTGATTAATTTAAATCTCATGATGGTCATAATGATTCCAAAAGAAAAAAATATGACATATAGATGGTATAGGACCATATAATAATCTCACGAAGGGATCCCACAGACACTAACAAACACTAATTCTCTATAGTGTATCATAATCATGATATTTTTTTGTAATACTGCATTGTGTATTTTAGGGAATAGACTATGGGAAATACCATTCAAATGAATGTGGTCTAAACTAAAGGGACCAAGAACTCAAATTTGTCTCAAAGGGAGTACACAATGTGTATGTAGAGTACATTGCATTCCTTTATCTACATAAATCCACTCATTTGGTTCTTTATCACATGAAATTTAAACTTCAAATTAAAAATGGTGTGTTATTAAGAAAAAAAATTTGTATAGGTACTTTGATATCGTTTTGGTGTTTCCATGTATTGTTGATGTACCACTAAATCTGCATGTGTACCATCCTTTGAAAACCTAGCCATCCCGGTTTTCGTGTACACAACATTTCCATACCAGTGTACACATGGACATTTCCATGGATCATCTGTTGTATATACAAATGATATAATGGAGGGGACACATGTATTGTGACTATGTCACATGGTGTGTGATATTTTTATTAAATAGAAACCAATTAATCTCTCATAGGGGGTACCAGAATGTGTTTAATCAATAAAGAAATGGTGTTTGTTTTTGTACTTTAATAATCCATCACGATCTCATCTGTATTATCCAACTCATCGCCATTTCTATCTCCCTCACTAGAATACATATATTCTGGTCATATAATCCTTTAATCATATGAGTTCTGTATTATGAGCAACTGAATCTTCTCGTAACATGCCTGCCAACACAGTCAGAAGTTTACCTGTCAAAACCAGTTTGGTTTAATATTTTGAATCCATTCTAATTTTATATAGGTGAACCCAAATCTTCACCACACCACGATGATACCCTCAATCATAAACCAAGCTCATTGTATTGACACATTTCAATTAATAATGGTCACACAGTGATAAAATACTAGTTACTCATTGAACCATGGGCCTAATGGAAATACTAAAATAAATTTTTGTTGAAACATGGGAGAAAACCGCAAGATAATAAATGTGTGGAGTGAACCATGGCCTTATTCACATGATCTCATTTTATTGACAAATAAAAAATTTAATGAAGAGGAATAAACATAATGAAAATAAATATAATTCAATCAATATTAATATATTAATTATGTGTATAAAAATTATTTTTATGGAAATAATCCTCATTCGTATAGGATTAAATAATGTGATGGAAAATAAAAATAATTACTCCACATGGAGTTTCGATCAATCATTTAAAAATAACATTTTTGTGTTTCTATCATTGATGATATACTTGAAATTTCTTGTACCAATGATCTCTTATGTAGTCCTGATCTGTCATTTTTCATCTACAAATTATCTCCAATAGTCATCATGATCTCGAGGGTTTGAGTAGAAAACCCTTAGAAAAGTCTCATAAATATATATTTAATGGATTCCATCTTTCTATTCCAATAAAAATAAATTAAAACAATTTAGATAATTTATTTTATTAATTCTATTACCACAAGAAATTTTTTACAAACACCCTTTACAATTAAATATTATGTCACTCATAGTATAAAACACAATGTTTGAACACATAAGTTCCCTCAACTTTCATATTGGGGATCCTTTTGGATGTTATTCCTTCTTTTCACAAAAACTGCATTGATGTGTTATTTAATATTTTTAAATATTTCCAACATTTATTATCTACACACACGACCATATAATCTCACACTCTCTTACTACATGGTCTTAAAAATAATACTTATAATATAAAAATATATTTTATGGAAAATATATGTAATTACATTATCCATCCATTATTAATTATCATCCCCAATGTATAAAATATACAAAATAATCTTGGGTTTTTTTCACCGCATTTCATTCTTCAACCCCCAAGTGTTATACTTTTGATTCTTGTGCTTCCACAAGACAACCACTTGGGGAATCAATCACCTCTATGTACTATAAAATTTCAGTTCTATTATTAATGTTTATCTAACCCTAATCAAATACAAGTAATGTCTTCTGCAAAGTCATCCTCAATTGTGACATGTTGAAGACGTTGTCTCCCTGGTCTTACTATAGTGGAGGGACTAAGTGGTATGCCGCCATCCAAAAACTATATTGTGTCTAGAATGATCTATTGTAATTTGGAGATGACATTCATCCCACAAAAAATCCAATAAATTCATGTTGAGGTGAGCCCCCTGGGAACATGTGGTCTCCCACCTTGAACTACATAGTTCTTCATCATTGATCCACATAAGATATCTAATGTCTATGTGTATTCCTATTCAACTCCATGATTATATACACATTATAAGAATTAGCTTATAATATATACATGCCAATTAATGATGAATTTACTGTGTCATTATAATAATGTGCTGACATGTAGGGTCACCCATTAAAAGCCTCTAATAATATCAATCCAAATATGATATGGTATTTTTTGGAAATATCAAAAATCCACCAATGGTAGATTGTCTCCTCAATAAAACCGATGTCTGGCATGAAATCTTATGGCATACCTCCAAGACATAAATGTTTTTCTCTATCTAGCTTTCAATATCGAGGTGAAATTTTTTATCATGAATAACTGAGCCGTGGAGGCCTCCAACTATACTTTTCAAAATTATACCATTAATTGACTAACATGGTTTGATATTATTATAAAGGGAAATCCAGGGATATATATGATATTCTACAAGTAGAGGAATCAAAATATCTATAAAAACTATTCTCTTGATTATTAAGGAAGTGGGATGACATCGTATGTTGGTTTACAATCACCCATATGGAATCCTGTTCCTTGAAAGTTTGTGGTTTCCCCACAATAAATTCCATGGATATCAAAAACCGCATCTATATGGCACATTAAGGGTTGGAGAAAATCCTTTTGGAAACATGGTCTCACCATTCACCTGGAGAAAAATGTGGCACCATGTGATAATATCTACTACACAACTCTACAGGACTTATGACCAACACTGATTTTAGGGGAATTAGTTCCTCCCTTTCACACATGAATGTATCACTATTAGGGATGTTGAAATTTTGGCATCACGTCCTCCTATACTTTCAATGGTTGTATTATAATCCCTCTGAAAATTATAGAATTCTCCCCACCTTCATAATATCCATATGGAGCACATCCAGTCAATATCTGATCACCTATGGTGTCAACATGAATATCCACATGCTTATCATTCCTTACTAAATTTAAAAGTGGTGGGGTGACATATATTGATTGAATAAATGATGAACCATCCTTCTCTACAAGGTAAAACATCATTCTAGCTAACTTCAATGAAAACTCAGAAAGCAACTGATTACAATATCTCCTACAAAGTGAATCATCCACTATATTCCTCTTAATAGGTTTATATACAATATCCATGTAATTTTTTTATAGGTACACTATACATCACAATTGTATAATCATTGGACAACCTGTGATAGAATATATAAGTGACAATTATTGAAAGAGTAGACAATAAACTAGTCACACATCATATATTTTCTCAACATCATTAGTGAAAATACTACAGGTGTATCTCAAGATCATTGGTAGTGTAGTTATTCACATGTAGATTGAATTTATATGAATTATAGGAAATAATAACATTCATCTTCATGACTACATAACCAATATTGGACCCTAGTACTTTATAGAACACTACTTACTTGACACCACCTTTGGAAATCACTTTATGGGAGAACATGTCAACCTCTATCTAAACCACTGAAATATCTACTAGAACATTTTAATCTATAAAAATTTAATCCCCTACTAGGTAAAATATTTCATGGTTGATAAAACTGTGGATAAAATAATTATAATATTTTTAATATACCCTACCAGCCCAATGAAACTATGTTCCTCAGTAACACTCTTTGATGGATCAAAAGAAAGAACTACCTCAACCTTCACCTAGACCACTTCTACTATTAATTAAGAGATGATATTTACAAGGATGATGAACTATTGAATTGAAAAATAAAACATCTAAAGATTCCTATAAATCGTGTGATCTTGTAGTGTGTCCAATACAATCCTCATATGTCTCAGCTGCTCCTCCTTGGATTCCGAATACACAAGTATATAATTTACAAAGACAACTACGAACCTATCTAATAAAGTATGATAGATATAGTTCATGAGTCTAGTTAAAACTATTGCGGTGTCTGTAAAACTAAACTAAATCACCAAAAAACATAGTGACCATAACAATATATGAATATTGTCATTAGTATATCACTATCCTGAACTTATAGATGGTGATATCCTAGTTAGAGGTCAATCATTGAGAACCATATCTCTACTTTCAAATAATAAATGTGGGAATTAATCCTTGGAATTGGATACTTATTCCATAGGGTCTCCTAATTCATGTATTGGTTCTAAACACATAACCTAATCACCCGTCCATATTATTGGAAAAAAATAATAGGGATTCAAAGGGGGAAACACTATGTCTCACAAAGACCTTCTCCTGAATTTCCTTCAACTGAACACCCATATCCTAATTCTCTAAATGAACCATCTAATATTCAAGTGATGATATATGGGTCATTTTAGGGTGTAATTAAATGAAGAATTATATCTCTTTTCCTAGCGGTAAACCTTGAATAACATGAGGAAAGAGATTCTAATACTCCTCCACCATCGTAGGAAATTGGTAACCCATTGGATCCGCTTATCCAAGTGTTATGATAGAGAACCATTGATTAATTATATGTAATAACCAATTCCTACATCTGTCATACTCTTCCATGATTTCCATTTCAACCACAATGAATAAACCCATCTTCTTACTAGAGAAACATGTCATCTTCCACCACGAATAGACAATATATTCATGAATTAGGGATAATATTCCATACCTAAGAATAAAACTTTAAAAATCATCAATATTACATATAAATCCCATAAAAATACTCAAATACAATCATTTGTCCAAACTATTTACACAGGTGTGAAATTGTTTAGTATCCACCTATCAGAGTCTCCAACCATAAGCATCTAGCCAATGGCTCAACCATACACTCTATGTCTCGAACAACAAAAATGTAATTAATGGAATGAATCACACTTATTACATTAAAATGAATTTATATTATAAAAAACAATGATCATACAATTTATTGTCCCTGGAACCTTTTGTTCATTATCCACTATAGCCTATAGTTGGACTCATCCCATAAAACCATCTCTCGAAGCATAGTGGTGATCACATTGGGGTTGTGGTATTAATAGATCAAATATACAACCACATTATGATTCTCTAGTATCCCCACATCCACATCATCCACCATATGAACAACCCATACCCTACTTCTACATCGAACTTTTTGGTCCTTCAATTGATACTCAGATAGAGAATCATGAGCCATATTCCCCCAACTATTATTGCATTTAAACGACCACTATTTCATTTGTTTCAAGCCCTCATAATATCATGTTACCACTAAACCTGTGTTTGGGATCATCTCATGAAGCATCAATCATTCTTAAATCCCAGTGAAAATCATCAATTAACTCCTTATGATGGCTCATCTCATAGGTTCCTACTACCAACACCCACTATTTGTAGCTACTATAATAAGAATCTCGACACCACCATGGACTCCTTTTGAACCCCATCATAGGTGGTAATGAAATGTTTTACAAGTGAATCAGTGATGATATGGTTTAATTCCTAATAAATGGACCTCTCTATGAGGAATAGATCTCAACCAATATCCAAAAACTAATGTGAGAGATATGTAAACCACATATAGTACTCTTCCGTGATCAAACTACCCTTCTATAGATGTAGAAGATACAGGTTGTGATCAAATCATAGTCTAGCTAGATAGAACTCCTCCCTAATGATATGGTCCAACTATGACCTGGATTGAGCCATCTTGTCATGTGACTAGGTCACTACTCCCCCCATCTCCCAAAATATCTCAGAAGAAGAATCGTTGTGAGGTACACCATCTATTCTATGTGAATATTAAATTTAATGAAAACTGTATTAATTTCCTTTACCCTATCAATACCCACCTAGGTTAATATATTTCCTTGAAACAATCAAGTTCACTAGCTCTGAAACACATGCATCACACTTAGCACATATAATTCCTCTATTGTCATTGTTGTTGCTAAATGTCATTCAACGAATTAAGGTATATCTAGTAAAACACACGAGGGTTCTATCTATGTTAAATGACACTATACTAATTCATTTTCACATAGAGGAATATCCTCATTATGACATAGTTGAATCATGGATTTTTGTCATCAAGGAAGGATCATTAAATAAAAAATGATATACCATAGTCAAAAGAGTATATATGTTGAGATTAATTATGAATAACATTGAAAAAAACACATTTTTATATGTTTCATGTAATAATGTTTTCCATATAACCATTGTCTTCATGTACCAAGTGAAAGTTAGTTGTTCAGAGTACGGTTGTATTGATATGTATTCTTCAACATCAACACGGGGGTCCCTAACTTTAAATCAACACTCAAAAAACAAAACATTATTTCCCAAAACCAATATCGATGACTTTGGTACTATGGTATCACATAATTCTATGATAAATCTCATTAGAAATCCAACCCACAGTTGTTTGTCTTGTTAATTCCCCAATCCTGTATCCTATAAACTAGATGTTGGAAACGAGTATTGAGCAGGAATATACCACAAATGGGAAGAATTTTCCAAATTTACATATATAAAAGAACACAATCCATTCAACTAAAATGATGTAATGTAATAAAAATAAATCCAATGAATGCTTACATATATAATCCAACAACTAGAGTATGAAAATAGTATCTGATATTTTTAGCTTCCAATGTATATTACAATATAATCAGAGGTTTGTTGAAAACGTTTTATGACATTATAATCCACTAACCATATAATCTAGAAAATTTTCTGTGGTCATCATCACTAAGGAGTGTGATGAATTGTTCAATTAATTAAAGGTGAGATTTCTTAATACACTTGTGTCTAATCTTCCCTCTATTGGAAAAGGATTCAATATTTTTAGTGATGCGTCTTTGAAAGAGAAAGTGTACATCCTAATAAAAAATGAAAATTTTGATTGATTATTAATATTGACAATTAAGGCATCATGAGAGGAATTATTAAAAACCATGACATTGAAGTAGTTGTGGTAGCTTCTTCATTAAAAATATAGTGGTCCTATCCTAATTCTTTAAAATGCGATATATAAATATACCACCTAGGTTTTATGTATATATCCCGACAAAAGTAATTTGACATGTGACAAATTATATAGTAGAATCTCCTTAATTATTATCACTATTAAATTAATTATCACCCTATGTGGGATGACAAATATGCTTTTTTTATTCAGTAGGAACAACCCTATTGTGCTGAAAATAATGGGGACCAAAATAGATCATTTGTAAAATAGCTAGTAAAAATATACTTGGTAATCACAAGGGAAGGACATCAGAAACATTATCCAATTTTTTAGAACCTTTATTACTTGAAAACATCATGAATTCCTATGGAGTAGTCCCCATGTTTTAAAATAATATAGATACTGTGAAGAATGGAACATTTTTTTGTTCAATATTGATCAAAAATGTGTACTATAATTTCATAAAATACTATGCGTTCCATATATTCTTGATATAAAGAATGAAATTTAGGATTGATATCATAGATTTACATTCTCTAAAGATCATATATGTGCTAAAATGTGTAGGGAAAATTATGATCATTATTGGTAAGATAACATGAAATGGAAGATCGATGACTTCCTTGAAAGGTACATGGTGCCACAATTAGTGATGGTTAGGAGATATCATATTAATGGTTTATTACAACCACTCCCCATTCCAACATGTATGTTGAAAATATCACTATGGGAATTGCCACACGTCTCCCAAGAACATCCACAGGAAATAATGAGATATTCGTTATTATGGACCAACCCACTAAGAATTCCAATTTTATAGAAATTAAGGATGAATTGTCTCTATATCAACATTTGATGATTTAAATAATTGATTTGGTGAGTTTTACTGTTGTTCCACTTATTATTGTTTCAAATTTTGATCTATTGATCACATATAAATGACGGATAAGTTTTCAACATGATCTGAATACTGAATTGAATTTATTTACATCTTATCACTATAAAACTGATAAGAAATATGAATGAACGATTCAAAAACATGAAAAAAATTTAGAACATGATAAATAAAATTTAATGTTGAATGGGATCAACTCCTATCATTAGTTTTGTTCTCATACAACAACAACATCCACTCAAGTAATTAAATGGCCCAATACGAAGCTCTATATTGGAAGATAGGTAGAAATATTTATATTATGGATGATGTTTGTGAGATAAATACATAGCAGCCTAATATTATGAATTATATGATAGAAAATGTTCATTCCATCCCAGAAAACATAAATTCTCCTCAGATTCGGAATATCAGAAATGTGGGCAACCATTGAAGAGACAGGTAGTTTGATATTGGAGAAAAAAAATTCACTTTGAATATCACCATGGATGAGAGTGATGTAATTCGGTAAAAAAGGGAATCTTAACCATAGGTACATTTTCCCCGATGAAATACATGATCATAAAGGATAGTGGGCTACCATATTAAACATCTCCCATGTGTTGCTCAATTTCATGATATATTCTATGCATCTCTCTTGATGAAGAAGAAATTTGATCCCACACATGGACTAAATCTGAAGGAGTAACAGTTGTAACATGCCCTCCATTATGAGGTGTAGAAGGTGGATATCATGTACCTTAGAGAAAACATTATATATAAAAACTACCCACATATTCAATGTGTTATGAAGTGATCTTAAAATGAAAAAGCGGTGTGGGAACTAGAGGAGATAAATATAAATAAATACCCACATCTTTTTCTCAACTTAGAGATCATGATAAATTTTGGTGATGAAATTTAATAGTGGTTGAAGAATGTAACGACCCATAGTTTTTAAATAATACTTTTCACCAAAAATTAGTGTTATACACCATAAAACCATACCTATCTTTAATAATATTTTACATATATAGTATAAATGCCAATGTGACTATCAATATTTGACCATTATAAGATTTTTGGTCAAATGATAACATTAGTCAATATGGATGTTTGAAACTATACTCATGGTAGTAATTTTAAGGTTATAATTAGTGTTTATTATTAGAGATTGTTATGGAAAATTATTTAAAAAAAGGATATGTGAAATCTAAAATTAATTTAGTCAGGCCATATGAAGACCATTATTCATAACATGGGAGCGAGGTAATCTCTTTGGGATTCAACCCTTACCATGTTCAAGATGAGATTCAATAATAGAATGTCACATGAAATCATCTACATAAAATGTTCATGGATGTGGAATTCACCCCTCTAGTGATGTTATCTAATTCACACAATGAATCTATCACTATCACACGCATTAACATTATGTAATATGTTGGGGTTATAAGGGGATATATATCTAGGAATTAGTTACAAAAAGAATAATTCTATTTCATATGTAAAATATTTATTCCATCAACAAAATTTATGTTTATTTTATCTGATATATGATGAATTTGATATATTTATTTTTTTGAATCAAAATCAACTTTTCATAATTGATTTTAATTTTTCAAAATAAACTATGTTATTATGAATAATATATATTTTAATGAAATGTTATGATAAAACACTATAATTTAAATTTTAATTATAAAATAATTTTATTATTTCATTCATAATATTTAAGCGTTAGAAATTTTATGATTCATTTTAAACAAAATATTTTTAAAAAATAATTATTTTAATATTTAAAAGATATTATTTCCAAACATTTTGATTTATTATGATAAAATAAAATTCTATTTCGAAATCATCATGTCTAAATAAGTATATGACGACTTTAGATTAATTTTCAAAAATATTTTTTTCATTAATAATATTAACATTGTTTTGGAATTTCAATATATTTATTGAATTCAAAATTATGTAACAATCATGTAAAAATTAATTAACAATAATCCATGACATAAAATGTATTATTTTATTAATATGATATATTTATGTAAATTTTAATCAATTTCCATTCCTATAAGTAAATATCCAATCCCTATAATTGAAACCCTAACATTAAAATGTTGTTTTTTTCAAATCATTCATTTCCATGAAAAAAGAATTAATATAATATTACTATAATTTCATGTGGTCTAACATTAGATATTTCCCAAATATCAACAACCAAGGTATAAACCATCGATAATACCATTAATTATCAGTATCTATAGCCATTCGTTCCAAGGCCTGTATTTGGAAATTATTAAATGAATCTCATACTTTCTTCATAAATACCCACCCATTTATCCATTTATATTCAATCATAACACATAATAAAATAGTATATAAATGAATTTACTTCCATTTATTCAACTCAAGGTGTCTTAAATCCCCAAATGTTAAATTTCTCAAGATCAATTTGTAACTCTTCAGGGTAAAGGGAAATCCCCAATTCGATTTTCCACACAATATTTTTTTTATGTATTTTGTATTCCAATTCCAAAAATAAGTTATATATTAAACATAATTTAAAAAATAATAATATAATAAAAGTATTATATTAATTTTATACCCCCATCCCATCTCATTATATTTTTTTTACAATCATATTATCTATCTATTTTGCTGATGGATTTTCTACAAAAAAAATTTATAATTCTCCTCAAAATATTATATATTATATTCAACTTATGAAATACTAGTACTCTTTATTTAACAATGATATTTAAATAATTGAAAAAAATAGTTATTTGATTCTGGGATTAAAATACTAGATCGCTGTATTCCATTTCTATGGGTTCAAAATTACAAACAGATCATATTTTCAAGAAATTTTGAAATGCAATGATCTCGATATGAAACCCATTTTTTACACTCTCTAGGATCTATATGAAATTATTGATTATAATATATTTAGATTTAATTAATTAACAAATATGAAGGGTGTGACATAATAGTTCTCCAATGTGTTGGTTAACTAATTTAATCTATATAGATGACATGTTTTATGATACCTTAATTAATAACCATGGTAATTGTTACTTATGACACACCAATAACAATCATTGGTGATATTCATAAGATTGTATAAATTAAATGTTTCACCAAATATCCATGAAATGATTCATGATATTTTTATTTTAATATTCCATATTTTTCTTTTCACATGCATTAATGAAATTCCTCAAGGTCTTACTGATATTAGTAAAAATCACTTGTAAAATATTTAATTTATTTGGCCTCATTATCCACCCTTTACATTGAAATATCTTCCTTGGGTATGAGAGGTCATAAATGTAAATAATATAGACTAATTTGGGTATATTAATGTGTATTTATAATAATTTATTATATTTTTATTTATTATGTATCTTATTTCAATGTATATTAACATTAAATAACCTCTTTTTGTACCTAATAATTGATTTTTTTTATTTAATAAAAATGATAGAGGATATAATATATATTACACTATAAATGATTATTTAGACAATTAAACTATAATTTTTTTGTTAATACTTATGTCAAACAATTTTTAATCATCTAAATGATTATTTACTATTTTTATTAATCATTTTAGGTATATTTTAGTGTAATAGTATACATTAAATAATGATACTTTCATATAATGACCCGAAACAATTAATATTGACTTCATTTATTATATAAATATAATTAAGTTCATGAATCATGAATGAATGTTTTATAGATAATAATATTGAATCTAAGGATATGTTATAAATTCCTTTTGAGATGAAGACTGTGAAATTTTCCATCAATTCATTACTAAAATTTTATGGATGTGATTATTAGATAAAGTGATGTTTTTATACATATATTCACCAACATGAAATTTTATTGATTCTTAAATTTCCCAACAAAAAAATTGATTATTTGTTTATAATCCATGAATATAAATAAAAATTTATATCATAATTTAGAATTTTCTTTGATAATTAATATATTACTAGTAAAAGGTGATCCTGGTGAACGTAAATACCAACTAATATATATTGTTCCAAAAGTGAAATATGAGAATATTTCACTAGTATTTTGGAAAAATAATCCACCTCTATTATGAAAATAAACTCATAGATTTGGTTGGATTCATCAAGAGCCTTAATGAAAGAAATTTCATTTTAAAAGTGATAATGTGGTTAAAAAATATATGATTATCCAATAGCATATCAAGAAATAATAAATAGTTTTTATTCTTATAATTATGAAATTTTATATGTAAAATTAATTCCATATTTGGGATTCTTGTTTTCAAAATTTTATATCCAATTAATGGGGTCCTTAAAATTGGTTTTTTTTGTTTTCTAAATAAAATAGTCATTGATGGTATATTTTCTACTGATAAAATTTGCTTGCGAGTGATAGTTTATATGAAGATTTATTGTATTAGAAATGATAAAGAATTTTTTATCAGTTGATATGATAAAATTAATTATTATTTTTATATCTATATATGATTATTATTATAATAATATATTTCATATAAATATGTTAAATACTTTAATAAATATTAAAATATATGAGGTGTGAATACGATATAATTCCCTCATGTGTACGGTCAAAAAGTTAGTACATTACAAAGGTCTAATTTTTTATTGAAACATGTGTTTTAAATTTGATACATTTTTCTAATAATAAAATAAAATATGTTGTTTAGATAAAGAAAAAAAATCTCATATATATAAGTGTTCTACTGGGAGAACTATTTTTATATTGTTTTTCGTTGTTATACTAAATTTTATGAATATTATATTCTAGTTTTTTTAATGTTTACTAGGGAAATGTGACATAATTAAATAAATTCGTTAAACAACATGTATGTTTGGTTTGAATAACTATAGATAATATTTAAATGGGTTTATTCATATATGTTAGAGCACATATATTATAGATGCGCTAAATAAATTTTTCTTGGACACCTCCAAGAAATTATTTTTACCAGTTTTTTATTTTGTTAGTATTGTAAATGATTAATACACTTATATAGATATAAAAATGTCTCACATTTCAGATATTCATCATTCCTATCTGAAAATATCATTCAGGTATTCTATTTCATATAATGAGCCTGATTTCGCTAATGATTTGTCCATAACTGTTAAATATAAAAATATAATTACTAAGAGTCATTATATTGAGATAATAATTTCTTTATGTAATATCTAATAATATATTATGTGTCATTACATTCAATTATGACATTATTGTACATATATTCACAGAAAATATATTTTATATTCAAAAAATTTATTAAATATTTCAATATGGATTTATGTTCTTCAATAATGGTGATTCCAATAACTAGATCAATTTAAAGTTTACAATAATGTATGATTCTCCAGTAGAATATTAGTACGTCCATTGTAACACCCTAATATTATTAAATCATGAAATTTATTTATCATAGTTATAAGGACATGAAACAATATATTTATCATGTGTTACAGGCCACACTTAGTTTAGCTTTCATTACACACAACACATATATTTTTTAGTTTGATAGAGAATTGAAGATGAGACACCAAACACAAACGACCCATGATATTTATTACTATAATAAAAATTCCATTATAATGGTTTTTATTAATATTATTAATCATCATATGGATATATGGGTAACATATATACATTAGTTACCAATAAATTAGAAATTAAAATAAAACCCTTCTAAAAATAAAAGGAAATGTTTTTATGAAAAACTATTTTGATGAACATTATTTTGATTAATAATTATAAATTAATATAGTAAACCTTGTTTTATTATATTAATATAATTTATAAATTATGTTTTTGATGTAATTTTTGACACTCATCCAATGTTTTTTCTTTCTATGACATCAAAATAGCCCTAATTTTACGCTTAAAACTATACATTTTCTAAAAAAGATATTTTATTACCTTTTATGGAGAAATAATATTAAAAATAATTTATAAAAATTTTAAAAAAATATTTGTAAAAAATAATAGACATTTTTATGTTGAAAATTATAATTTTCTTTGGGTGAAATTATTGGATTTTTAGGAATTTATCGATTATTTAAATTAATAATGAAAAATGGTGATTTTAATAAAAATGAATTGTAAAATATATTGATTAATTTTAAAAACCCAATTATTTTTGAAATTTTTTAATTAACATATGTTACATTATTTCAAATTATTTACATTTTAATAATCATTATATTTATTTTTAGTAAAAAAAATTGGGTTTAAAAACGTTTTTTATATAAACATTATTAAAAAAAATAAATATTCTCTATTTTTATTAATTATAATTTTCTATAAAAATTATCAAATAAATAATGATTATCCCTTTTAATTTATTATAAAAATACCTTATTGTCATTTTTTAATTAAAATTTTTATATTATGTATTTTTAAATATTAATTGTGTTTCTTATATTATATATTATTTCTCATAGAGTTATTATAGTATAATCTCATTTCTAAAAAATAGTCATCTTAAAAACACATTGTCTCATATTCTCTAAAGAATTAATATTTAATTACAATTTTCTAATTATATGAATTTTATTGGAAAAAATGTATTACAAATTTTAAATAATCATAATATATAATTTCTAATAATTAAAAATATTTTTTAAGCAATTAGATTAGTCAAAATATTTCAAATTAATTACACTGATTAGGGTAACAAAAGATTACTTTGTAATTAAAACTATAATATTATTGGGGAAATAAAATAAAAATATCTATATTACCCATTTTTAGACCATATATAAACCTTATAACATGTATTATCTATATTTGGACATTACTAGTGCTATCTAAATTGGAAAAAAAGTGTGTGGAATTCACTCATTAAAATATTTGTATGTTTTCATATCACGGCACTTGTTAAAGGCCACCACCTCTCATCCTCTATTCACACCACTCAATAACATTTAAATCACCCTAGTCTAAAAAAATCACTTACCCAATTCCCACCTATAAATAAAGGAGCATTATTATAGTCATAAAACGATTTAATGAATTAATTTGGAGAAATCTAAATGGAGTTACCAAAAGATGATGTAACATTAAAAAACATGCATTTTTTTGTTATTTTCTATACTCACACTCTGAAATTGTTATTATACAAGGATTGTATAATAAACACATTATAATAAAATATAATTAGTTTTTATATGTTATGTTTATGAACTATGATCTCACATGATTCCATCATATGGGTTATAAAATCATAATTCATGTGTAGAACATAATAACACACTGTAAAAAGATGCCTTTTATTTTTAAATTACCACCATCATGGTTGGGAATAATATTCACATGCTATTTATATATTATATTTATTATATTTATAAAAAATAGAAATATTTAGTCATTATATATTATTTATCATTTTAACATTTCATAACATTGTGGATAGCAAAACGTCATTGATGTGTATAATAAAATCCCACCTCGTAAAGCGATGTGAAGCATTTTCAATTCCAACGTACATGTGTGGAAATAAGTGTAATTATAATAAATATATATTATATGGATGAAATAATTATTATATTAACTACTCAATTTTATTAATGGAAATAGTGTATATTAATTTATTCAATCCATTTCACACATTGAAGAATTGATAATGACGTTCAAGGAAATATGGACTACCGCCAACTTGAAGCGATGTGATTTTTCTTTTTTAATCACCACATATACAGAATGATATATATATATATAATTAAATATAACGGTATTCATGATATAATAATCATTATGCAAAGGTAAAATATTACATACATTCATTTCATAATTGTTATTGATAAAAATGGAAACGTAACTCATTTGTACGTATGGCCTAATTTCTCCAGGATTGCCGCAATATATCATTTATCATAAACATAATCCATTATTCTTTTTATAAAATAATTTATGCTTAAATATTATAATTATATAATGTTTTTTATTATTATTTTATTTAAATAATACCCATTGGACCATATAGGACATACATAAGTCATTTTTAACAAATAAAACGAATATATCAAAATTTCAAACATACAATAAATTTATTATATAATAGTATATAAATTGATAATAAGTGAAATAAAATAATTAAAAACCTTATAAATGACATTATAAATAATATAATTATCAAAAAAAATTCATTCAGGAATATAAATAAATATTTGATAGATCTGACTGAAGGAAACAGAATTCGTCTTAATTTCAATTAATTGATAATTTTTTGGATTCCATTATACATAATTCTTTTATAATGTTTACATTAAACCCCAATGAAATTTTATATCTCGAATCATTATATTCCCATTATATTTAATTTTATTTTAATCAAAATCATTCATGGGGATTATAATTGAATTATATCAAATTTGATAAGGGGATTTTCCTTTAAAATACCCTTTTAATGTTCTTCAATCAAAATCATCCACGCCCATGATATATATGAATGTTTATTTAATTTTATAATAAATAAGTAAAATATGTATAAATTAAATTTTAGGTTTATTTCCATTATTTAAATGGTTTTGAAAAAAGAATATTTATAAGTGGTTCATATGGAACTTTTAGAAAAATGAAAAATGAGATTTTCTATTTTTAATGTACACTTTGAAAATAAATTTTCCTCCACCATGACACTTTTTTAATTTCAATGATGCCTTTAATTTTTATTTTTTTATTGAAATTACTATTTTCATTTATTTTTATTTTAGTATTGGAAATAAATATTCAATGGAAATTTTGTTTCAGAATAGAAGATGGGACGTTAAAAGAAAAAGGTATTTATTCTATAAGTTTTTTCATATGGGTTTAAAGAGTATTTAAAAGTTTTTAATGATTAATATTTTTTATTCATTATATTTACATGAAATTTTTTTTAAATAGATTAGACCAATATATCTTATTAAAAGGGTTTGTCATAATTATTTCTCATGGGTGATCTGGATATAGCATATACGTATAGTTGATCCCCATTATAGATCATGATAAACAAGTGATCCCTATATTTCATATACGAAGCATTGAGACCAAATAATACTGATGAGTGTTCCCAATATATCTTATATGAAATCATATCACGATTATATATCATCAATTCATTAATTAATGATTATATTTTAATTCATATATTTGGTTATTCAAATTAAAAGGGATCCAAAAATGGGTTTTATGAATATGATGCCATATGCGACCAAAAAAGACTCTTAATTTAAAACTATAGTTACAATGTATTTAGTATGGAAAAAATTATTTGTTTTTATTGTGATTTTTTTAATTCAATCAAAGGAAATTTTTGTAATGTTAAATATTTTGGGGGTTTCTAGGTTATTACTACGCTAACATTTTTTTTATTTTATATCAGACATAATAATTTTTTTGCTCATTTCCTGTTATTAAAATGTTTTATTGGATTTTATGGATGGTTTAGTGAATGTAATATAAAATATTTAATGTCACATAGATTTTCCTTGATAATAAATCATCAATTATTTTAAAAAGTATATATTATTTGAAAAAATAGAAAATAATTAGAATCATCCGCATTTTATAATATATTTTTCTTATGTATGTGTTATGATCTTATTATCTAAAACACTCAACATGAAAAGATACTAAAATTAAATAGAATAAATTCCAGAATAAAAGGCAATAAAAATTAATGTTTAAGCTAATGTATTTATATTCATAAAGTCTAAAATATATATTACTTTGAATATCATGCATGATATAATGATTTTTTGTAAAAAAAATTCTGTATTATGTAGACTAATGAACTGTAGTCTCCCTAAATGACCAAAAATATAATTCATAAATACCATATCAATAGATAAATACTTTTATAGAAGGATGTTAATTATTTCATTCCCTACTATGGATAATCTTACAGAATATTTAAAATAAAAATTATATACTAGAAAAATTTTGAAAATGCTATGTACATTTTTAATAGATATATTATGGATTATTTTTAATTTATTTAGTTTTTTTATCAAAAAAAATATAGTTCATGTGATTCAAATAATTGGATTATAAAATGAATATTTTCATTATTATTAATAGAAACGTAAAATTTATTATTCATTCATGTGGGTTCTTTTTATAAAATTATTTTCAAGTTTTAATTAACTTTATAAGATATCATTTTCTTTGTTTTTTGAAATTGAAGAATTTCATGGGATGTCTTACATTAAGATAAAAAGTAAATATTTTCATTCTAAGGGGATAATATGGCTATATAGAGTTCAAACATGAGAAAAATTTATAATTTAATATATATATTATACTCTAATATATATTATATGTAATTTCACACATATAATCACTGATATAGTTTGGTAATATAATATATAAGATTCCTCAATTATATGTTAAGAAATTAATGATCAATTTTAACCTCCAAACATCGACATATTTTTTATATAACCATATGGGTTGTCTAATTAAGCTTTGAATGGGTATATTTTTTATTAGGGGCTTGATTCATATTAAACAAGATGACATATGTCCTTATCTATAAGAGGTATTAAATCCCAACCAAGGATTGAATTTGATTGAATATTATGATTTCCATTCTTATTTGAGTGACATTTAATGCAAGAATCAATATTTATTAATGATATTTGATACTTTCAACTTAAATTTCTAGTCTATTTTATGTGAATTGAGAATGTATGACATGACCTCTATGTGTCAAAAACAATTCATCTCTCTTATATTTTTTAAATTTTAAATCAAATTGAATTTATATGTTTATATGTGATATATCGAGATATATCTAGTAGGTACTATAATATAGATGTTTTTATATTTGAGGATGATCACACAAAATCACATTATATCTAAAATGGAATTAATAGTATTCCCGAGTAAAAATTTTAATAGTATTTTTTTATTAATATATAATAATATTTAATTCAACAATGGCATAAGGGTCTTATCTATTTCAATTGAATGATTATTTTTTATTATGTTTTTAAAAAAACTGTGTGATTTTATATTAGTTTATCAAAAAGTGTGGTTATATGAGTTTATATGTTGTTATTTAAAACAAATATAAACAACGAGGATTTAGTATAAGGTGTAAATTTAACAAGTAGTAAACATAATTCCATCATATCAAAAAAAGGTCATGCTATATAAATACCTATAATAATGGATATTGTAAGATGAGATGTGATAGTGATTTGGTGTATTCAAGGTCATTGCATCATCAACTATTCAATCATTATCATCAATTTGTTTATTATTAGAGGATGTATTAAATTTATTATTATATATATTTTCATTATTAAAAAAATTCAATTATTGAAAAACATTTAATGGAGTTTATATTCCAAAGAGACAACTTATAATATAAGAAATATAGAAACTGATAATCTCATATTCATTTAATTTTCAAAACTTATTTAAGTTATTCTATGATTATTTTTCATGATATTGTGAGAACATATGAAATTTTTTTGGTATATATTATTCTTCTTAACACATTAACATGTTATACTGTTGAAAATCTTTTAAAAATAAAACTAACCCTTACAATATTATTTAGATATTTTATAGACCATGGATTACAATTTGAGGTAAAAACCAATTGGTTTATTTTTATAATTTCTCATTATCAATATGAGGCAATGTAATAATAAAATGTTTTGATACAATTATATTATTAATTTATTTATCATGTATATATAATGATAATTGATTATTCGGATATGAATTTTGGGACTTTTTTTATGAATTTAATGCCTTATAAACACATTAAAATCATGGATAAAAAATGTTTTATATGTATTAATAATCGTTGTATGTAATGGGATTCAAGAATAAATAATGATATTATCATCATTAATATCCTAAATATAATGTTCACCATTGTAATACTATCTTTTTTTTTAAAATTAGATTCCATGTACACATGTTGTCAACGTTTTCTAGTAATAATTCTCCAAATCTATTCAATTTTTTAAATATTTTTAAATATAGTTTAATTAACAAGAATATCTATTGGATTTTTTTTCATTGACTAAATACTCCTTGTTTATCAATAAATCATATAAATAATATTAAACTCTAAAAAAATAATAGTTATAATGAGGTTATAACATAAAATATCATTACTTGAGTTTCCAATAATCATATATTTTATATGTCAATTCTTTCTTTTTGGGATCAAATAAAATATATTTTGAAGTTAGTAATTTCTTCATTTAAATATTTTTATTCTCTATAAATTCATCCTCAATATAGTGGATACTTTTACTCACATAATGCAAATTCAGACCACGAAAACGAGTAATACTGTAATAGTATTATGTTACATCATCATATGTCATTACATATGATTATTATATTATTCCTAGGAAAGTATTCAAATTTTATATTTCTAAAATCATTAATGATAATTTTTCTTAATTGTTTCCCTCACATCTCCAATAAGATGTAATGTAACTCCTCAACTATATAGTATATCCCACATATATCTCATGTATTTGTATTTTTTTCTCATGTAAATCTAGAAGTATATTATGATTATGTTTTTATATATTTGGAAAATTTTATCATAGGATATAATTTCTCTCTATATTTTATAAAAATTAATTCTTATCAAATTAATTGTCCATTATTTTTATATAATCCTAAAAATTACATATAATAATTTGAGAAAATATCATATGGATAAAAAACGTATTTCAAATTTAAATATTTTTTTGACTCTTAATTTCAAGAAAATGTATTAAATTATGAAATTGTCACCCCCTGTATAATGATTTTTTTATAAATAGTAGCTACTTATAAATATAATGAATATATAGATTATATATATAATTTATCTCAATTTCCCATTAAAACATTTGATTCATTATAATTTATCACACACAAACAATTCATTAGATACATCAGCATACTTGTTTTTTCCATTCTAATTTTTCAGGTGGTCTTCAAATAATTAATTGAAAACTCATTCAATATGAATTTGGACCGTATATATTGAAAACAAATACAAAAATTAATCCCTTAAAATTTTTCATCCATATTTTTAATTTTTTAATTTTTTTGTATATTATTGGTCATTTTATCTCTCGTTTGGATTTGTTATTAGTTCATTAAATTGTATTATTTTAATTTTTAATAACATTATTCATATAGATTCTTGTCACAATTTTACCCACTAATTCCTACCTTGATGAGGATTAGTGGAGTGTGTCAAATATAGGTGTTCCTCTTATTGACCATGTGATGTTCTGTAGTGTTGAGTTGTAATATCGAACCCATGGGATGTAACGACCCAAAGTTTTATTAATGGAAAATGCCTCTTGATCCAGTTAAATTTCTATTTATGAAAAACAAATTATAAGATGTCAACTTCTTTGGTTTTATGATAAGCGTTGTGACCGTTACTTTTATAGTCATTGAACAGTGATCACATGACTAGTATAAATATAAGGCTTTAAAGAACCCAATTTTACTCAGACAAAGGAAGCAATGGCCTCATCCAGTAGAATTTCCCCATATGAAGCCCATTTGTCGGAGTTCGTAAAAGAGGTGGCGTCTTTGGGCTTCGCCCTTGTCCAAGCCCAAGCTGAGCTTCATTGTGTCAAGCTCGAACGTGATTGTCTATGGGAAAAGTGGAAGTTGATAGACATTACCACTCGAGTGATGTTATCTGAGCCGCCCCAAGAGTCTGTCACCATCGCACACCTTACCCATAGGTCTTATCCGGCTATTTTAAGGGGCTATGTAACAAATAAGTAGTACTATGTTCATGTACGTTATTTTTGTATATAATAATGAATATAATTTCTAGTCATTTTTGATATATTTTAAATAGTTTTTAAAGTAATAATGGTGTTTTCAGTTAGTATTTAATTAAGAAATCTATTTTATTAAATTAAGGGATTTTTGAATTAAATAATATTTTAATAAAATAATAATATTTTTATTAAATTAATTAAATATAAATGATCTTATAAATTTATGAATGCAATTAAAATGTTATATTAAGGTTTGAAATCCATTTCTATCAAAACCCGTGACTTTTCGATAAACGTGGGTTTTATTTTAAAAGTGAAAATTCACATATTTAGAAAGTTTCATAGATAAAATAAATGTCATTTCTGGAATCATGATGTCAAAATTATCCAATGGTGAATTTTTCATAATTTTATGAGACAGTCAAATTTTTGGGTAAAAATTAAATACCATTTAAATATAAATTGTGTTTTATGACATCATAATGACCCAATAGTGATGTAATAAAATACTATAATCCTTATTTTAGGCCAATATATGTTTTACCATTAAAATAAAGTGATTTTGGGTTTGTTTGACTTACTTTTCAAAGCATTAATGAACCCCTCAAGACTTATTCAACACTTTGCCTTTTTAAATTAATTTCATGGGAGTGTGACTCACCTCCACATAAGCAACCTTCTTATTTGAATAATTTCGGACCATGGCCTTGTAAAATATTATTTTCCTCTTTCCTTTTCTAGAAAAAATTGGAAAAAACCATGGGATGGTTTGTTGTTTGGATTAGTTTAATATAAGGGGTCCCAAACCTAAATAATAAAGAATTATCTCACCTTTCCTATATAATCCCACCCAAGCACCCACTACCTTCTCAGTAAAATCATTTGGAGTTCTTCCAACCTCTGCCCTACTCTCTCAAGAATCCTCCCAAGGTTCCCCAAGCTCCCAAGAAGCCTCTCACAAGCCTCTCTCTAGCCTATGGAAGCACACTTCCAACTAAGGGTTTTTTCATCCTTTCTCATTTTTGTCAATTTTTATTAAGTTGTACTGCCCTTTTAATTTCAATTAATAATATTGGGGTATGGTTTCACAGCTCCCTCATACTTCCATCATTATGTTTGAATGATTGGAGACCCCTTTCTCTCTCATTTAATGCCTCCCATGTACACCTGTTACAATGCCGAAATTCTGAAAGGATCTTCTCTCTCTTCTTTTACATTCATGCAATACTTTTGTATCATGAATCTAAATTCCTTTTCAATTGCTGGGACATGTATCTATATGACCTCCTTACTGTCCATTACATGAAAATATGACGAGGAACCACTTTCTCTCTCATCAACCTTTTTTATGAATTCTTATGTCACGCCATTACGCTGTCGAAATCGCACCAATTTTCTAAGCCAATGTCATTTTGTAGTGAATACCATACCCATTTCTCCATCAAGGGTATTAACCTTTATGAACATTTACATATTGATTGTAAAGTTTCATGTATGAATTCCATATTCCATTATCGTGGAATAAATGATTATGTTTTATGAATCCATGTTTTATGATCCATGTGGCACACTTATGCAAAAAATGAAATTTTTAAGAAGGGTGTGCCCTTATAGTGCTCCAATGCATTGGGTAAAGTATAGTATCATAATACGTCATGTTCAATGATTGTTGACTCATGCTAATTCAATTGAAACGAGGGTTTACTCGTGCTTCATGTTCAATGAGGGTTTACTCATGCTCCATGTGCAATGAGCCTTGGCTCATGCTAATTCAATGTTAAGTGTTGTTTCCACATTTCCATGTTATGATTATCATGCTTTATCATGCCTTTATGTTCATGTTTATTTTATGGTCTATTGATATGCCTATTGTATAACATGCATTTCAATCCTCGTGTAATTCCATGTGTACTCCCTTACTGGGCTTTATAGCTCACCCTTTTCTTTATGCATGTCCTCAGGTTATCCCATGAAATGCTAAGTACGAGGGAATGTAGTGGTCATGTAAAGGAAGTTTTTAATAAAGATGTTGTATTTCATGTTTTCAGTTTTTATGTAATGATCCTAAGCCCCAAAGACACTAAACCTCTTGATCTTCTTTGTTGTATCAAGTGATGTTTTATGTAATGAATGCTGCTTAAGTTGTAATAAAAAAGCAGGGTTGTCATAGTTGGTATCAGAGGATAGGTTTAGCTATTTTTGGGATTAGGAAACCCTAGTAATGCCTTATATACAAGACCATGTATAATAAAAACATCCCTATGTTTTGTTAAATACTATTTAAGTGGTTTATCAAATAAATACATCCCTATATGGATACGAGCAGGTAGAGACGACTCTGGCACAGATGTATCCTAGGGGTAAAACCCGAAAACACTGCTTTGAGCTAGACTCGAACGGGAACTGGTGCACGACAACGGGCCTTGCTGCACTCTTGGTTACGACACTCCCAGGAGATATGTTTTGATAAATTCACTATCTTAGTATGAACCCTTATTAAGGGAAAAATTCCCCTAAGAATATATGTTAGAAAGTAGATCATGAAAAGTGTAGATTGAATCCTATAGACTCATGAGTTAATGAAATTAAAGTTTATTTATAAGTCATCAAATTTTTTCTTTGGATTACCCTTTATGTGTTTCCCCTAACATTCCTTTTATTCCATCCAATGGCTGGTAATAGGAGGAATCAGGCTATCAACCATTGTAAAGATCAGTGTGATGATTGTACTAATGATATGCCCAATCCAATGGGAGCGGGAATCACAAAATTTTTCACGCTTATCTCTCAGCTAACTCAAGTATTGAATAGGAAAACGGGTCAAGAGGAACGCTCAACCCCCCTACGAAAGAACAAGTTTCTATCGAGAGCTTCATGAGACAATGGCCTCCTAATTTTAGTGGATCATCAGATCCCACGATCGCTGAAAAATGGATGAACTCCATTGAAAAGATCTTCTCCATCCTTCAATGTTCTAAACAAGAGAAGGTTCTCCTGGAGGCTTATCGTATGGAGGGGAATCTAATCAATGGTGGACGTTGATCAAAAATACGAATCCTGAGGAGGAGATCGATGATTTGTAATGGAAGGAATTTCGGAAGATGTTTTTCGATAAATATTTTCTGTGCACCCTCTGTCTTCAGATGGAAAGGGAATTCCTTTCCCTCATGAAAAAAGATGAAGAATCTGTGGGAGCATACGAGGAAAACATCACAAGGCTTGCACGATAGGCTTCCGACTTTGTCGTTACCCCTGAATGAAAGGTTGACCGCTTCTTTGGCGAGATGAAGCCTAGCATGCGGAAAGTATTAGTGATCCGTGACTTCGACAGCTATGAGAAAATTGTCTGATGTGCCCTCAAGGATGAAATAAATATCAGGGAATCACAGGGGTATCATGGGGACAATAAGCGTAAGGTGGAATTCAATGCTGGTGGTCTGATGGATAAATCCAATGGTGCTAAGAATTTCCAGCACCCCACTTGCCAAAAGTGCGGAAAGAAGCCGCCTGGAAATTGCCTCAAGGGGACGAGAAAATGCATCAGGTGTGGATGAGAAGGGAACCTAGCTATTAACTGCTGGCAAGAAGGACTCGCAGCTGCGACAGAGGAGAGGATGCTCTGTACGAACCTCAACACGTTGTTCAATGCTACAAATGCAAAGAACCGGGTCATATTGCAAATCAATGCCCTAATCCAAGGGTTATCGGAGGCAACCAACAACCCCCAAGACAGCAAGGATGAGATTTTTCCCTCACTTCTGGAGAAGTGAACCCCAACAACGAAGTGGTGACATGTACGCTATTTATTCATTCAAGAATAGCGAATGTACTTTTTGATTCAAGTTCTACGCATTCTTTTATATCTCGAAAGTTTAGTAGAACAGTCCCAGCACCACCACAAATCATAGAAGTAAAGAAGTCGGTGAGTACGGAAAATGTGGCAATCATTTCATCCCATTAATATAAGTCCTCCCCTGTTATATTATGTGGATTGAATTTCCCGGCGAACCTCGTCATACTCCCTTTGGTGGAATTTTATGCAATTCTTGGCATGGATTGGCTTTCCTTATATAGAGCCAACATAAATTGTCAGGAGAGGGAAATCACACTCCATATAGAGAATCGACCCTCGATTATTTACAACTGTCAGGAGGAAGATGAATCTCATTTAGCTCCATCATCTCAAGCATGTATATTACTGCTCTATAAGCATGCGTATCTAGCTCAGATGATTTAGTCTAAAGAAGAAACCATCCTTGAAGAAATGCCTATTGTGAGGGAATTCAGGGAAGTGTTTCCCGAGGAACTGGCTGGCCTTCCTCCAAGAAGAGATGTTGAGTTCTCAATTAAACTTATACCAGGGGTGCTACCAATATCCAAGAACCCATATAGAATGGATGTTGTTGAGATTAAATAGATGAATAAACAACTACATGAGAATATGGATAAAGGGTTTATACGCCCAAGTGCTTCATCATGGGGTGCACCAGTCCTCTTTGTCAAGAAGATAGATGGGTCAATGCGGCTCTGCATCGATTTTCATGAACTTAACAAAATCACAATAAAGAACAAGTATACTCTCCCAAGAATCGATGACTTGTTTGATCAGTTGTGTGGAGCACAATACTTTTCCAAGTTGGACTTGCGGTCGGGATATTATCAAGTAAGGGTGAAGAAGGATGATATCCCCAAGACTGCTTTTCTTACAAGGTATGAGCACTATGAATTCATAGTAATGCCTTTCAGACTCACCAATTCTCCATAAATATTCATGGACATGATGAATAGAGTCTTTAGAGATGACCTTGACAAATTTGTGGTAGTCCTTATAGATGATATTCTAATATACTCCAAAACCAAGGAGGACTATGAGGAGAATTTAAAAATTGTACTAGAGACATTGCGCAAGGAGAAGCTCTATGCAAAGTACAGAAAGTGTGAGTTCTTGTTGAAGCAAGTCTCATTCATGGCACATATCATCTAAAGTAATGGGATATATGTGGATCCCTCCAAAACAGATTCAATTGAGGGATGGCTGAGGCCAACATCAGTAACAGAGAATCGTAGCTTCTTGGGGTTAGCTGGATATTATCGAAGGTTTGTGAGAAATTTCTCATGATTGTCCAACCCTCTTACCAAGCTAACTCAAAAGGGATTAAAGTTTTCTTGGAGTGATGAATGCGAAGAAATCTTCAAGGAGTTGAAAAGGAGTCTTATCACTGCACCCATCCTCACTTTATGCACAAGTGGGGACCTTTTTGTGGTATTCAGTGATGCTTCAATTTAGGGCTTAGGCTGTGTGCTGATGAAGAATGATAAAGTGATATCCTATGCCTCAAGGCTATTTAAAATCCATGAGCGAAACTATCCAGCACATGATCTAGAGTTGGCAGCTGTGATCTTTGCCTTGAAAATCTGGCAGCATTATCTCTATGGAGAGATATGTGAGATATATATTGACCACAAGAGTATTAAATATATATTCACACAGAAAGAGTGTAATATGTGCCAGAGAAGATGGATAGATCTCATTAAGGATTATGACTATTCAATAAATTACCACCCTGGGAAGGCGAACAAGGTGGCGGATGCCCTAAGTAGAAATGATCCAGCGAATCTATCAATGATGAGAATTGAGAAGGATCCAATCTTCTTAGACATGATGAAGATGTATGTTGGAATCATAAAAAAGGGAACATCATCAATCCTTTCACAAATGATTGCTCAACCATCTATTTTGGAAAGGTAAAAGGATTCTCAAAAGGATGATGTGGGAATTCAAGAAAAATTTGAAACTATCAAAAAGGGGAAATCGTCGGAGTTTAATGTTAATGAAGAAGAAATTGTGCGGTTTGGGAAAAGACTATGTGTTCCATCAAGTCCGGAGCTAAAGAAGAAAATTTTGGATGATGAACATAGTTCAAATTTATCTATTCACCCAGGGAGCACAAAGATGTATCGAGATCTCTGAGAAAACATTTGGTGGGATAATATGAAGAAGGAGATCGCTGAATATTCATCAAAGTGCCTGGTGTGTCAACAAGTGAAGGCAGAGAGGAACAAGTCTAAGGGGATGATGCAACAATTTCCCCTACCAGAATGGAAATGGTAGAACATCACCATGGTCTTTGTCACCGGACTTCCAAGGACATCCAAAGGAAAAAATGCAATCTCGGTTGTTGTGGGTCATCTTACAAAGACTGCACACTTCATTTCTATTCGGGAGGATTTCTCATTGGATCATCTGGCATGGATATATATCAGGGAAGTGGTAAGGTTGCATGGAGTACCACGATCTATTGTGTCTTATCGAGATCCAAGATTCACCTCTATGTTTTGGAAGATTCTTCATCATGCTCTGAATAATGAACTAAACTTCAGTATGGCCTATCATCCTTAAACTGATGGCCAATCTGAGCAGACTATCAAACACTTGAGGATATGTTGAGAGAGTTCTCAATGGACTTTAAAGGAGGATGGGATCAACATCTTCCTCTGGTTGAGTTCTCTTATAATAACAGTTTCCACTGGAGCATCCAAATGGCACCATATGAAGCCTTGTATGGGAAAAGGTGCAGAACAATAGCATGTTGGGATGCGGTCGGTGAATGAAAGCTGCTTGGACCAGAAATGGTCGAAGAAATGGTGGATAAGGTGAAAACCATTCAGCAGCATATCAAGGCAGTCCAGATTCGACAAAAGAGTTATTCATATAATCGTCAACGAGACCTTGAGTTTAAAGTTGGAGACATGTCATTTTTACGCATATCTCCATAGAAGAAGGTCATGAGGTTTGGAAAGAAATGGATGTTAAGACCAAGGTATATTGGCCCCTTTGAGATTCTTGATCGTGTTGGGGTTGTGGCCTATCGACTAGCACTTCCACCTACTATGGCCAAGGTGCATGATGTCTTTCATTTATCCCTCTTAAGGAAGTACATACCGGACCCTTCACATTACTCTCTTCTGAGGTGGTACAATTGGAAGATGATCTTTCTTATGAGTAAAAACCACTGAAGATCTTAGATTGTAGAGAAAAAGTTCTATGAAATAAGACAATGCCCCTTCGTCAAGGTATTGTGGAGAAACCAAAAGTTTGAATAACCGACATGGTATTCGGAGTATATGATGAAGTTGAGCTACCCACATTTATTTTAGTATGGGAAAAGGGAAATTTCGAGGGAAAAATTTCGTAAGGGGGGGATATTGTAACGACCCAAAGTTTTATTAATGGAAAATGCCTCTTGATCCAGTTAAATGTCTCTTTATGAAAAATGATTTTATAAGATGCCAACATCTTTGGTTTTATGATAAGATTTGTGACTGTTACTTTTATAGCCGTTGAGAAGTGATCACATGACTAGTATAAATATAAGGCTTTAACGAAGCCAATTTTACTCAGACAAAGGAAGAAAGTGCCTCATCCAGTAGAATTGCCCCATACGTGCCCATTTGTCGATGCTCAGAAAAGAGGTGGCGTCTTTGGGCTTCTCCCTTGACCAAACCCAAGCTGAGATTCATTATGTCAAGCTCGAACATGATTTTCTATGGGAAAAGTGGAAGTTGATAGAGATTTCCACTCGAGCGATGTTATCTGAGCCACCCCAAGAGTCTGTCACCATGGAACACCTTACCCTTAGGTCTTATGTGGCTATTTTAAGGTGTTATGTAACAAATAAGTAGTACTATGTTCATGTACATTATTTTTGTATATAATAATGAATATAATTTCTAGTCATTTTTGATACATTGTAAATAGTTTTTAAAGTACAAATGGTGTTTTTAGTTATTATTTAATTAAGAAATCTATTATATTAAATTAAGGTATTTTTGAATTAAATAATATTTTTATAAAATAATAATATTTTTTTAAAATTAATTAAATATAAATGATCTTATAAATTTATGAAAAATCAATTAAAATGTTATATTAAGGTTTGAAAGCCATTTCTGTCAAAACCCATGAATTTTCGATAAATGTCAGTTTTTATTTATAAAGTGAATATTCACATATTTAGAAAATATCTTAGATAAAATAAATTTCATTCCAGGAATCACGACATCAAAATTATCCAACGGTGAATTTTTCATAATTTTCTGAGATAGTAAAATTTTTGGGTAAAAATTAAATACCGTTTAAATATATAATGTGTTTTATGACATCATAATGACCCAATAGTGATGTAATAAAATTCAATAATCCTTATGTTAGGCCAATATATGTTTTACCATTAAAATAAAGTTATTTTGGGTTTGTTTGACTTACTTTTCAAAGCATTAATGAAGCCCTCAAGATTTAGTCAACATTTTTCCTTTTTAAATTAATTTCCATGGGAGTGTGACTCACCTCCACATAAGTAACCTTATTATTTTAATAAGTTCGGACCTTGGCCTTGTAAAATATTTTTTTCCTATTTCATTTTCCAGAACCAATGGGTAATAACCATGGGATGGTTTGTGGTTTGGATTAGTTTAATATAAGGGGTCCCAAACCTAAATAATAAAAAATTATCTCACCTTTCCAATATAAACCCACCCAATCTCCCACTTTCTCCTCACTAAAATACTTTGGAGTTCTTACAACCTATGCCCTACTCTCTCAAGAATCCTCCCAAGGTGCCCCAAGCTCCCAAGAAGCCTCTCACAAGCCTCTCTCATGGCTTTGGAAGCACACTTCCAAGTATGGGTTTTTTTCCTTTCTCATTTTTGTCAATTTTCTTTAAGTTGTATTTCCCATTTAATTTCAATTATGAATATTGGGGTATGGTTTCGCAGCTCCCTCATACTGCCCACTTTATGATTGAATTATGGTAGACCCCTCTATCTCTCATTTAATGCCTCCCATGTACACCCGTTACTATGCTGAAATTCTGAAAGGAACTTCTCTCTCTTCTTTTACATTAAAGCAACAATTTTGTATCATTAATCTAAATTCCATTTAAATTGTTGGGACATGTATCTATATGACCTCCTTACTTTCCATTACATGTAAATATGATGAGGAACCCCTTTCTCTCTCATAAACCTTTTTTATGAATTCTTATGTCACACCGTTAGGCTGTCGAAATCGCACCGATTTTCTAAGCCAATGTCATTGTGTAGTGAATACGATTCCCATTTCTCCATCAAGGGTATTCACCTTTATTCACATTTACATATTGATTGTAATGTTTAATGTAATAATTCCACATTCCATTATCGTGGAATAAAGGAATATGTTTTATAAATCCATGTTTTATGATACATGTGGAACACTTATGAATGAAATGAAATGTTTAAGAAGTGTGTGCCCATATAGCGCTCCAATGCATTGGGTAAAGTATAGTATCATGATATGTCATGTGTAATGAGTGTTGACTCATACTAATTCAAGTGAAAAAAGGGTTTACTCATGCTTCATGTGAAATGAGGGTTTACTCATGCTCCATGTGCAATGAGCCTTGGCTCATGCTAATTCAATGTTAAGTGTTGTTGCCACATTTCCATGTTATGATTATCATGCTTTATCATGCCTTTATGTTCATGTTTCTTTTTTGATCTATTGATCTGCCTATTGTCTAACATGTATTGTACTCCTCATGTTATTCCATGTGTACTCCCTTATTGGGATTTATAGCTCACCCTTTTCTTATGCATGTCCTCAGGTTATCCCATGCAATGCTATGTACGAGGGAATGTAAGGGTCATGTAAAGGAAGTTCTCAATAATGATATTGTATTTCATGTTTTATGTTTTTATGTAAATTATCCTAAGCCCCAAAGACACTTAACCTCTCAATGTTCTTTGTTGTATCATGTGATGTTTTATGTAATGAATCATGTTTAAGTTGTAATAAAAAGCAGGGTTGTCTTGTGGGAGGCCATGCTTAAAGGTAAATACTCATAGACACCCACATCACCATGACTCTATATAACTAAAGTTAATGTAAATACCATAAAATATTCATGAAAAAAATATCTCCAACTGTTTTAGTATGGAAATTTATTGTAATTGAGATAGGCCTGATACAAGACATCCAAAAATGAAAAAAAATATCCAACCTACTATAAAGGAGGTGAATAGTGTCAAATGATACACTAGTATGAACAAAAGTCTCTTTATCCTAAACCATTATCTTCCTACTCATGGTCCCCCAATGACTCCAATTAATTTTATTTAATTTACACAAGACACGAAATTTGTGGGAAGAACTGGTAAATATATGAGAATGAAAATACCAAGTAGGAAACCCTGAAAACACCAAACATAATGCATCAATTGTAGTCAGATATTCGATAAACTAATATTTCATTAAAAATATTATACATTAAAAGGTCAACCCATATATAATCATAATTGAATCTAATTCTCAAGAGGACTCAAACATTTTTTTTCTTGTCATTAGTTTTTTGTGAGGATTCAAGGTATTACTCTCCCTCTAGAAGTCACTCCACAATCCATGATTGACTAGTAGGTCTTGTTTGGGAGGTTGTAGTCATCATGAGTCACTCAAAAGTACTCAATGAAACTCAAAATATGTTAACATCAAGGTAGTGTATCAATCCTAGATCCATTGGGGGACACATAATTCCCTTCAAGATCAATCTTCTATATAGGGGATCGAAACCCAGTGCATGTTGATCACATAGATATCACGAACACTGCCTAGAATGAGGAAGTAATGATAGAGGATCCTACACCATTTACATAGAGTGATAAATCAAAATCAATACATGAAAATTCTCATATAAAAAAACACAATACTATTCTCAAAATGTAATACCACATTGTACCCTCACTGGTATAGACAATGGAATAATAAAAAACTTATTCGTATATATATATATAATTAAGGGCTCAAAACTACCTCAGAGGAAGTTCGTTATTTTTTAGGGTACCCGAAATATACTACTATATCCATTCCTACCAATTTATATGGCCATGTTAATAAATATTTCCCTTTGTACACATGAAATTATGATGTACCTATCCAGGTCAATTTATCTTATTGTGTCTATGAACATGATCATGTATGTCTACTCTATACATGCCCATGTGTCTGTCCATTTAAATGCTAATTTAAACTTCACAACACAAGTTGAACCTTACTGACGAGGTCACAAAGTATGTCATAGGTTTCAAATAGCATGTTAGATTTTAATATTTGGATAAACCACAGTACCGATGAAGATGTTGAACATAGCATGTGTTCATAACACTAAAACTATTACTACCCTATTCTTTATTACACATACAAACATGATTTATTACATAATCATCACTTGACCAAACATAGAAGATCGAGAGGTATAGTGTCTTTGGGGCATATGATAATTACATAACAACATAAAACATAAAACCTGAAACATATTTAATGAAAACATCATTTACATTAAAACTACATTCCCTCATACTTAGCATTTTGTGGGATAACTTGAGGGCATGCATAAGAAAAGGGTGAGCTACAAAGCACAGTAATGAAATAAACATGGAATAAAATGAGGAAGACAATAAAAGTTAGACAATAGTCATATCAATATATCACAAGAGAAACATGAACATAATGTCATGATAAAGCATTATAATCATAATATGAAAATGTGGGAACAACACTTAATAGAGAATTAGTATGACCCAAGGCTCATTGCACATGGAGCATGAGTAAACCCTTATTTCACATGAAGAATGAGTAAACCCCTATTTCACTTGAATTAAAATGATTAAACACTAATTTCACATGACGTATCATGATAATATAATTTACCAAATTCATTGGAGCGCTATCAGGGTGCACCATTCTTAATCATATCAATTCAGGCATAATTGGGCCACATGGATCATAAAACATGTATTTATAAAACAACATCATTTTTTCCGAAAAAAGGAATGTGTAATTAATACATTAAACATTAAAATAAATAATTAAATGTGAATAACGGTGAATACCCTTCATAGAGAAATGGAAAGGTATTCAGTACACAATGACAATAGCTTGGAAAATCAGTGCAATTTCGGCAGTGTAATAGTGTCACGTAAGAATTTATAAAAATGGTTGATAAGAGTGAAAGGGGTGTCTCACCATATTTCATTAAAATGAACAGTATTTGGGTCATATATATACATTTTCCAATAATTGTAATGAAATTTAGATTCATGATACAAAGGAATTTCTTGAATGTAAGTGAGGAGAGATAAATAACTTTTGGAATTTTGGTATAGTAATGGGTGTACATGGGAGGCATTTATTTAGAGATAAAGGGGTCTCTCATAATTCAAACATAAATATGGAATTATGTAGGAGGTGTGAAACCATACACCTACATTTATAATTTAAATTAAAAGGTAATAACAACATAAATAAAATTGGACAAAAATGAGAAAGGAAGAAAACCCTTACTTGGAAGTGTGCTTCCCAAGACATGAGAGAGGCTTGAGAGATGCTTTTTTGGAGCTTGTGGAGTGTTGGTAGGATTCTAGGGAATGGAGGGAAGTGGTTGGATGAACTCCAAAGGTGTTGAGTGAAGAGGAAGTGTGATCTTTGGTGGGTTTATATAGGAATAGAGAGGGAATTCATTATTATTTTTCCTTGGGTCACCATAAATTAAACTAATCAATAACACAATCCATCCAACAATTTTTTCCCACGGTTAATTCCAATGGGGAGTGGAATACAATAGTTTATAATTCCAATGTCTTAACTTCTTAAAATAATAATATTCCTTTTGTAGAAGTGAGTCACACTCTCAACGAAAATAAATTAAAAATTCAAAATGTTTTATAAGTCTTGGAGGGTCTATAAAAGTGTTGTAAAATAAATAAAACAATTCTAAAATCAATTTAATTTAATTATAAAACATATATTTTCCGAAAATAATGTTTATAGTATTTTATTAAATCACTATTGGTCATTATGATGTCATAAAGCACAATATATATTTAAATGGTATTTAATTTTTATCAAAAAAGTCGATTATCTCAGAAAATTAGGAAAATATCACAGTTGGAATATTTTGATGTCCTGATTCCCAAAATATTATTCATTTAAAGTAAATATTTTTCTAAATATGTGATTTTATTTAAAATAATAACTGATATTTTTTGAAAATTCATCGGTTTTGAAAAAAAGCATTCAAACCATTATAAAAATTACAATTACATTCATTAAATTATACGATCATTTATATATAAGAAAAATTAATTTAATAATAATAATAATATTTTAATAAAATATTATTTAATTAAAAAATACATTAATTCATCAATATAGATTTCTTAGTTGAATATTAGCTAAAAATACTAATAGTGAATTGAAAAAAATTTCCAAAGTAACAATAAATAAATAAATGGAAATAACTTATAAAAAAATAATTTACATAGTAATAGTGCTTGGGTGTTGTCACATAACCCATTATAACACCCACATAAGACTAAAGGGTAAGGTGTGTGATGGTGACAGACTCATGGGGTGGCTCAGATAACATCGCTCGAGTGGTAATCTCTATCAACATCCACTTATCCCGTAGTCGGTTCCACTCAAGCATAACGTGTTAAAGCTCGGCTTGGGATTGGTCAAAAGAGAAGCCCAATTATTCCACCTCCTTTCCGAGATTTGAAAAATGGGCTTCATATGGGGAAAGTATACTGGATGAGGCCATCACTTCCTTTGTCTGAGTAAATTGGATTTGTAAAAGCTATATATTTATACTAATCATGTGATCACTATTCAATGACTATATTAGCAAAGGTAAAAATTCAAAATGGTATTTTAAAATCCAAATAAATAAAAACAGTAATGTTCACATTTTATATAACCATAATAAGAAATTTAATTATATCATGAATAATTTTCATTAATGAAATTTTGGGTCGTTATAATAATCCCCTCTTAAGAAATTTCACCCTCGAAATTTCCTTTTTCAACAAAAAAAGATGAAGGTAACTCTGCTTCATCACTTCCTCTAATTCCCATGTCGCCTCTTCAAACTTGTGTTTTCTCCATAACACCTTGATGAGGGGTATTGTCTTATTTCGTATACCATTTTCACTATGATCAATGATCTTCACTGGTTTCACCTCGTACGAAATATCATCCTCTAGTTGTACTACAACTGAAGAGAATACATGTGAAGGGTATGGTATGTACTTCTTTAATAGGGATACATTAAAGACGTTATCTACTTTGGCCATGGTAGGTTGAAGGGCTAGTCGATAGGCCACTGCCTAAACATGATCATGAATCTCAAATGGGCCGATGTACCTTGGACTCAACATCCCTTCATTCAAAACCTCATGACCTTCTCCCCTGGAGATATGCGTAGAAATAACATGTCTCCAACATTAAACTCAATGTCTCATTGACAGTTATCTGCATAACTCTTCTGTAGACTCTGGGATGCCTTGATACGCTGCTGAATGGTTTTCACATTCTCCAGCATTTCTTCGGCCATTCATATTCCTGGTAGCTTACACTCACTGAAATCATACCAGCATGCTGGATTTCTGCACCTCTTCCCATACATGGCTATATAAGGTTCCATTTGGATGGTTAAGTGGGAACTATTATTGTAGAAGAATTCAACCAAAGTTTGATTCTGATCCCACCCTCCTTTTAATTTTATTGAGCATTCTCTCAACATGTCCTAAAGTGTTTGGATAGTCTGCTCAGATTGGCCATCAGTTTGTGGATGATAAGCCTTACTGAAGTTTAGCTCAGTATCCAGAGCATGTTGACGACTCTTCCAAAAATAAGAGGTGAATTTTGGATCTCAATTGGATAAAATGGATAATGGTAATCTATGCAGCCATACCACTTCCCTAATATATATTCATGTAAATTTATCTGATGAGAAATCCTCTCTAATTTCAGTGAAGTTTGAATACTTTGTAAGATGATCCCCAATAACCCAGATTTCATTGTAGGCTTTGGATGTCTTCTAATGTATGGTGACAAAGTCCATGGATAATTTCACCCATTTCCATGCTGGTATGTGAAAAGGTTGAATCATCCCATTAGACTTCTTCCTCTCTACCTTCACTTGCTGACACAGCATGAAATTTGATGTATACTCAGTGGTATCTTTATTCTTATTATCCCACCTATAATTATCTCGAAGATCTCGATAGATCATTATGTTTCCTTGGTGAATAGAGAAATTTGAACTATATGCATCATCCAAAATATCCTTCTTCTGCTCTGGACTTGATGGTACACATAGTCTATTCCCAACTCTCACTATTCATTCTCCATTAACATTGATCACCGAGGATTTTCCTCTTCTAACAGCTTCCACATTCTTCTGAATTCCCACATCATACTTTTGAGCATCCTTTATCTATTCTAAAAGAGGCTGTTGGAAAATCATTTGTGAATGGATTGATGTTGTTCCATTCATTATGATTCCCATATCCATCATCATCAATTCTAAGAATATTGGGTCCTTATAAATTCTCATCAATGATATAATTGATGGGCCCTTTCTACTTTAAGCATCTTCCACCTGGTTTACATTCCCAGGGTGGTAATGGATTGAACAGTCATAGTCTTTGATCATCTCTAACCATCATCGTGGGCTCATATTCAACTCTCTCTGTGTTAATATATACATGACGATTTGGTGGTCTGTATATATTTCACAGTTCTCCCCAAATAGATAATGCTGCCATGTTTTTAAAGAGAAGATCACCACAAACAAATCCAAATCATGTGTTGGATAATTCTACTCATGAACATTCAATCGCCTTGAAGAATAGTAAATGAAATTTTCACTTTATATCAACACACATACCATGCCCGTCTTCAATGCATCACTGAATACCACAAAAAAATCTCCACTTGTGTGTAAAGTGTGCATGGGCGCACTGATAAGTCTTCTTTTTAAATCCTTGAATCATTCTTTACATTCATCACTCCATGAAAACTTTATTCCCTTCCGTGTTAGCTTGGTTAGAGGGTTGGAAAATCGTGAGAAATTTCTCACAAATCGATAATAATATCCAACTAACCCCAAGAATATATGTATATCTATTAATGATGTTGGATACGACCATACCTCAATTGAATTTGTTTTTGATGGATGCATAGATATCCCAGAACACACACTTTCTATACTATTCATATTGAGTCTCCTTCCACTAGGTCTCTAGTACTGTTATTAGAAGCTTCTCATGATCCTCCTTGGTTTTGTAGTATATTATAATATCATCTATAATGACTACAACACATTTGTAAAGGTAATCCCTAAATACTCTATTCATCAAGTCCATTATGATTTCTGGAGCATTAGTGGGTCTGAAAGGCATTGTTATGAATTCATAGTACCCATATCTTGAACGAAAAGGATTCTTGGGGATATCTTCCTTATTCGTCCATACATGATAATATCTAGACCGAAAATCCACCTTGGAAAAGTATTGTGCTCTACGTAGCTTATTAAACTATTCATCAATTCATTATTGTTGATACTTGTTCTTTATCACCAATTTGTTAGGATCATGATAATCGATGAAAAGGAGCATTGAAACATCCTTCTTCTTGAAGAAAAGGACTGGTGAACCCCATGGTGAAGCACATGGGAATATAAACCCTTTACCCAGATTATCCTATAGTTGTTTCATCAACTCCTCATGCTCCACAACATCCATTCAATACATAGTCTTGGATATTAGAAACTCCCCAGGTATAAGATCAAATAAGAATTCAACATATCTTCTAGGAGGAAGACCAAGAAATTCCTCGGGAAACACTTCAGAAAATTTCCTCACAATAGGCATGTCTTCAAGGATGATTTCCTCCTTATAATAAATAATTTGAGGCATATATGATTTCTCATAGGGCAGTAATGTCCAATCTTGAGATGATGGAGCTAGAGAAGATTCATCTTCCTCCTTGCATTTGAAAAGAATTGGGTGTCGATTTTCCACATGGATAGGGATTTCCCTCTCATAGCATTCTATGTTGGATCTATATAAGGAAATCCAATACATGCCAATAATTGAATGAAATTCCACTATAGGGTGTATGAGTAGGTTCTCTAGAAAATTCATTCCATAGATTATGACATCGGAAGAGTTTAATTCATGGCATGCAATTATTTCCCCAATATCCATACTCCCTAACATCTTCACTTCAATTATTTGTGTTGGGTTTGGGAATGTTCAACTAAACTTTTGGGATACAAACGAATGTGTAGAACCATAATAAAAAATTACATTCACTATTATTGAATGAATAACTATTGTACCTGTCAACACTTCATTTTCGGTGTTCACATTGGTACTAGTGATGGAAAAATCTCACCCTTGCTGACTTTGAGGTTGATGGTTTCCGTAGAAAACCCTTGGCTTATGGAACTGATTTGTAAGATTCCCTGGTTCATTATATTTTTAGGAATGAATAACGTGTTTTGGTTTGAACATAACATTCCTCTCATCTGTTACAACCACATGTTTTTGTTTTCGGCAGTTAAAAGCTAGGTTCCCTTCCCATCTATACTTAATTAATATCCTTGTCCCCTTCAGGCAATTTTCATTGTGCTTATTTCCCCACCATTTGAAAGTGGGGTGTTGGATCTTCTTAGAACCGTTGGATTTATCCATCGGACCACCAGTATTGATTTCCACCTTACGCTTCGTATCCCCTTGAACCCCATAAGATTCTCTCATCTCCATTTCAACATTGAGGGGACTTCTGACAATTTCCCCATATCTGTCGAAATCACATATCACCAGGGATTTCAATAATCCAGGTTTTTTCCCACCAAATAATCAGTCAACCATACATTCGGGGGTAACGACAAATCCGGAAGGCATATCGTGCAAGCCTTGTGAAGTTTTCCTTGTACGCTCTGAAATATTTGTCAACTTTTTGCTTGAGGGAAATGAAGCCCATTTTCATCTTTAGTTGGAGGGTGCATAGAAAATATAAATAAAAAAAACATCTTCCATAAATCCTTCTATTCCAATACCTCAATATCTTCCTCAGGCTTGGTATTTTTACTCAACGCCCATCATTTATGGGATTCACCTTCCATACGATAAGCAGCCTGAAGAACCTTATATTGTTCGGAACATTGATAGATGGACACGATCTTTTCAATAGAGTTGATTTAATGTTTGATGATTGTGGGATCACAATATCCATTAAAAGTATGAGGCTTTTTACTCATGAAGCTCTCGATAGAAAATTTTTCTTTCTTGGGGGGGGGGGGTTAAACATTCCTCATGACCCATGTTTCTATTCAAATCATGTGTTAACTGATAGTTAAACGTGATAATGTTCATGATTCCTGCTCCCATCGTATTGGGCATCTCATTAGTACAGTCATCACATTAATATTCATATCGGTTGTTAGCACGATTCTTCCTATTACTGGCCATTGGCAGAAATAAAAGGAATGATTGGGGTTACACATAAAGGGTAATCCAATAAAAAACTGATGATTTGTATATAACATTAATTTCCATAACTTATTAATCCATAGACCTCAATCTTTTCTATCCATGATCTACTTATTAAAATATTTTCTTAGGGGAATTTATTTAATTCTCTTAGTAAGGGATCATAATAAGATTGTGAATATAACAAAGCATATCCCCCAAGAGTGTCAAAACTGAGTTTGCAGCAAAGCCTATTGTTGTGCACTAGTTCCATTCGAGTCTAGCTCAAAGCGGTGTTTTCGAGTTTTACCCCTAGGTTACATCATTGCCAGATCCACCTCTACATGATCATATCTCGACATGGATGTATTCTCTTGATAAATCACTTAGTCAATACTCAGCTATAATTAGAGAGGTTTTTATTATACTTATTCCTTTCACTATTTCTTCAATAGTGTTTTATATCCCTAATCCCAAAAATAAATAAACCTTAATTTGATACCATCTATAACAACCCTAATATTTATTACACACTTAAACATGATTTATTACATAAATATAACTTGATAAAACATTGAAGATCAAGAGGTATAGTGTCTATGGGGATTAGGATCATTACATAACAACTTTAACCATCAAACACAGAACATTTTTGTTGAAAAGTTCCTTTACATGACCACTACATTACCTCGTACTTAGCATTGTGTGGGATAACATGAGGACATACATAAGAAAAGGGTGAGCTATAAAGCCAAGTAAGATAATAAACATGGAATAACATGAGGAAGGAAATAAATATTAGTCAATAGGCTTATCAATAGTAAAGAATCGAAACATGAACATAAAGGCATGATAAAGCGTGACAATCATAACATGGAATTTTGGATACACCACTTAACATAGAATTAGCATGAGCCATTGCTCATTGCACATGGAGCATGAGTAAACCCTAATTGCACATGAAGTATGATAAATCCTCTTTTCACTTGAATTTTCAGGATTCAACACTCATTTCACATGACTCATCATGATACTATACTTTACCCAATGCATTGGAGTGCTATCACGGCGCACCATACATAAACATTTCATTTCATGCATAAGTGTGCCACATGGATCATAAAACATCGATTCATAAAGCATCATCATTTATTCCATGTTAATGGAAAATGGAATTCATACATGAAACTATATAATAAATATTTATATGTTCTTAAAGGTGAATACCATTGATTAATAATGGGCATGGTATTCACTACACAATGACACTGGCTTGGAAAATCGTTTGTAATTTCGGCAGCGTAATGGCATGACGAAAGAATTCATAAAAATGGTTTATGAGAGGGAAAGGGGTATATCATTATATGTACATAAAATTGAAATTAAGGGGGTCATATAGATACATGTCCCAAAAATTTTAATGTAATTTATAATCGTGATACAAAATAATATCATGAATGTTAGTGAGGAGAGATTAATTACTTTAGGAATTTCAGCATAGTAACAGGTGCACATGGGAGGCATTTATTGGGAGAGAAAGGGGTATCTCAGAATTAAAACATAAATATGGAAGTATGAGGGAGATTTGAAAACATAACACAACATTTATAATTTAATTTAAAAGGTCATAACAACGTAAAGAAAATTGGACTAAATTGAGAATGGAAGAAGACCCTTACTTGGATGTGAGCTTCCAAAATATAGAGAGAGGATTGAGGGAGGATTCTTAAAGATTGGGCTCTTTGGGAGGATACTAGAGAGAGTATGGAAGAGTTCGGATGAACTCCAAAGTCCTTGAGTCAAGAGAATGTTGGATATTAGGTTGGTTTATATAGGAAGGGAGAGAGAATTATTTATTATTTAGGTTTGGGTCACCGGACATTAAACTAATCAATACCACAAATAATCCTAGGGTTTTTCCACATGGTTTTTTCTAATGGGGAGTGGAAAACAATATTTTATATGGCCAATGTCTGTACTTATTAAAATTTTATGGTTGCCTATGTGGAGGTGAGTCACACTCTTAAGGAAGACAATTAAAAAACATAAAATGTTTTATAAGTCATGGAGGGTCCACAAAAGCATTGTAAAATAAATAAAACAAATCTTAAATCAGATTATATTAATTATAAAACATAAATTATCCTAAATAAATGTTAATAGTATTTTATTACATCACTATTGGGTCATTATGATTCCATAAATGACATTATATATATAAACGGTATATAATTTTTACCCAAAAATTTGACTGTCTTATAAAATAATTAAAAATTCACCATTGGATAATTTCGATGACCTAATTCCAAAAAGAGTATTCATTTTATGTAAATATTTTTCTATATAAATGAATTTTTATTTTTAAAATAAAATCTGACATTTATGGAAAAGTCACGGGTTTTGACAAAAACAACTTTCAAACATTAATAAAAATTACAATTGCCTTCATAAAATTATACGATCAATTATATTTAATAAAAATTAATATAATAATATTATTATTATTATAATAAAAAAACTAATTCAAAAATCCATTAATTAATCAAAATATATTTCTTTGTTGAATATTAGCTAAAAATACTATTTTTGCTTTAAAACTATTTACAAAGTAACAATAATAAAATGATTGCACAATCATTATAAAAAAATAATTTACATAGTCATAGTGTTAGGGTATTGTTTCATAACCCCTTATATCACCCTCATAAGATCGTAGGGTAAGGTGTACAATGGTGGCAGACTCAGGGGGTGGCTCGGATAACATCACTCATGTGTTAATCTCAATCAACATCAACTTCTCTCGTAGTCAGTTCCGCTCAAGTTTAACATGTTCAAGCTCATCTTGGGCATGGTCAAGAGAGAAGCCCAATGACGCCACCTCCTTTCCGAGCTCCGACGAATGGGATTAGTATGGGGAAAGTCTACTGGATGAGTCCATCACTTTCATTTTATGAGTAAATTGGATTTGTCAAAGCCCTATATTTAAATTAATCAAGTGATAGTTGTTCAACAACTATATTAGCAACAATCACAATTTATAACGGTATTTAAAAATCAAGAAACAAAAATCCATTGAAGTTCAAATTTTATATAACCATATTGTGACAGTTAAAGAGATCAAGAGTAATTTTCATTAATGAAAGTTTGGGTCTTTAAAAAAAGAAATATAGTCAACTATTTTCCAGATTGATCATAGAGCTTATACAATTCTATATATTCCACTACCACCACTAAATCCACTACGAAACATGCTGATATACTTATGTATCAATATTTATTATCTCAATCATCATCATCATCATGATTCTTTAAATTAAAATATTTTAAAACCCACCATTCTGTTATCATTCTAAATGAAAATTCCAAAGTGTGAAATGGGAAATGTTGATATGGTCATTATATACCACATATCATCTGGAATTGTATTTTAACCTTGATATCACTTTGGATCATGAAATAAAACATATAGTTTCAATATGTTTCACTTATTAAATTTCATGAAATTATTTAATTATAGGTATTTTTTAAACCTTTTGATGAAGGTTTTTTCTGACAATCATGTGAATAAATATGGAAGAATTAAACAAATAAAAAATTGAATAAAGATCCACGATCACTATTCAGTATTTCCTCGATTCATTATAGCTAGAATGATTATGAAGCGAAAAAACAGAGAACCATAATCTTCTCTCAAACCATTGAGGAATAAACTCATACCACCGAAATCATGATAAAAAAACTAATATATCTATTTGAAGAATTTATTTTCACTCATAATGGGAAAAAATAATGGATTAATTACCAACAAAAACCAAATGTACAACCTTAGGTTATTATTGATCACCGATGAATACTGAATCTACATTATCATTGGAAATATCATAATGCTCCATTTTCAAAAATGATATTCATTATAGAAATCATGATATCCAATCAATTTTCATTCATCAGTCTCTCCTATAATGGACCCTCTCCATCTCTTAATATCAGGGTTGTGTGGTAGACCCTATGAATTCAAAATAATGGGGTATTAATAGATGTTAATTATGTTAGTAATTTAAAATAATATATTTAGTTAGTTAATATTTTTCCCATTATGGTGCCAAAACCAAAAACACTATGTGTACAATGACTATGTCAGATATGTTATAAATACACATTAATGATTTAATGGAACTATGAGTTTTCATATTAGGGAATCTGTTAAGGTTTTATTCCATTATTTCTATAAAAATTCTCTCATATTATATAATATATTTGATATTATTATTATATCCACATTGAGGATAATGGAGATATATAATCATGTGTCATCTTAGGGGCTTTATCCAAAAATATTTTGTCATATATTTCTATTTATTAATAATGAAAAAATGGAAGATACATCCTACAAACCATTTGTATCTTCATCCTTGATTAAAAAAATACTACAATACAACATTAGGTATTTGAGCATGTATATAGGTCACCCATAATCGATTGTCACATATATATTATAGTGCTACCACAAGACTTGTTCAAACAAAATCTATCAACCACGAAGGGTATTCAAAAGAAAATACTCTATATCTAAAATAAAATATTTACTAGTATCCCCATACATGAAATATATCATTCCACTATAGTTAATTCATAATGGTACTTACACATAAAACATTTATTTTGAAACGTGGAAGATGTTGTGAATTTAATCAAATGGTGGTGGAGGGGCCAAGAAGTATTCAACTTCATTAGCCCTGTATTTTATCATCAAATAGATAATTATTATCAGAGACAAAATGCCACTCTTACTACATATCTACATTCCATGTCATGGTAATACATTCTGGAAGACATGGACTCTATCCTCAACCATGAAAGGCCTCTACTGTTGATATTCCCTGGACATCTGATAGATGTGGTTAGTCTTAAAGTAGTCATTATGAATCTATAACTTCTTTATCATAGCTCATATCATCTTGGGGTATCTTATTGTTGACTCATATGGGGTATTCAATTATAGTCGTGACATATAACATTTCCCATATCAGGTCCTAAATGGTTCTATACTGATAGTGGAATGATAGATTTTTCTTGAATGTATATTATAATAAGGAAATGTGAACATCCTAAATATGTAAAAGTCCAAAATTCAATCACGAATAATTTTATCTAAATAAATGAATGGCTTACTCATTCTATCAATCAGTTTTGGATTGTGATGTTTTTCTTAAATGAAACTAAGTCCCAATGACCTCTTGCAATAATTTCCATAATAATGATGTGAATTGAGACACATCATTTGAAATTTTTTTATGGGAAGATAGTGAATTATGAAAATCTATTTCAAATAAATACATCATAATCCATCATAAAAATACTACTCTCATACAACTATCGAGTGGGACATCATGGTGAGTATGATTATCGTCATCCATAGAGAATTTTGTCCTCATGATATTTTTGGTATCCCCATAATTATTTCTATTTATATAAAATATTAATACTATGTTGTAACATTATTTGGTTTATTTATACTCATTGGAACATGGTGTTTAACCTTCATCAGCTGACAAGTGATACATTATGATATAAACCATACAACACACATCTTCATCCCATGTTACTGGAACTGATGATGATTGTCCTCTTACATCATCACCACACCAAGATTTAAAACTATGTGAGGTGATTATTCACCCATATAACATTCTCATACAAAATAACTATTATATTCCCCTATCTTCTATAATATATATCATTCTCCCCTCCATCATAAAATCGATCAGGATCACATCATGTGGGTATATGAGTCGAAATGGCCTCATAGTGAGTGTTTCAATGAATATAATCCCTATCCTGATGTAGGAGTAGTGGTGTAAAAATAAATTACTATAGATGAGTTCTACCATTCATGTACACCATGAACAACTACAATGAGGAAAACTACTCTAATTCCATGATCAAATATTGGTACTAATATCTCGTACTAAGTGACTTTTCCACTATTTTCCCAATCAGGGGAGTATAGAATATTCAAAATAAAAATCATTTAAGAAATGTAACCATCAAACATAACTCAAATTATAATCATGTTGATATAAGACATACTAGATTCTATTATTGATATTATATACAATAATATGCTCACAGATAAGTTAGTGTAACCACATTATTATTGTAAAGGCCATCCTTTCTAACTATAGGTCATGGCTTTCATAGTTTTATCATATAGTCTCAACTATTGGACCCATATACAATCACTAACATCTACTACATCATAAAACAATAATGCATGGTCTTTGAGGAATCATGGATCACTTGGTACACGAAACCCATTTCAAGAAGTCTGAAGATGGGCGGTGTTAGAAGAAATATTACACAACTCATGAAAATACCCCTTTCCTTGTTCCATTTACACAAAAGGTTGTCCATCAGGTGTCAAATAAAACAATTTTGGAAATATTGAAGAATCATTAGGCACAAATATCATAGAGTTTATAGCTATCCAAAATAATCAATGTACCTCATCCACGCTCTTGAATGGATCCCAAAATAAAATTGTGTCCACCATTCCAAGGATGAATACTTCACCCTATTATAAGATGTCATGTCCCAAAAAGGATCACAAAAATTTGGAACGAACACTTTATGAACCTCACAAAAATATTGATCTCTTAAATTTTACATTGTTCTGACCTAATTTATATACCATACTCCACCTTGGATGCTGAGTATTCGATGATTTCATCGATGAAACACGAAAAAACTAGTTTATTAAAGGATATAAGATCTCATTATAGAGTCCCAAGAACATATCTAGGGAATAATTCATACAAATAGTTGACTCCTTGTACTCATAATTTCCATAGATACAACTAAATTTTATTTTTGGTATATTCATGTGTCCTACAATGAGCTATGTTAGTCTGATCTAAGTTATATCTTCAAAAACCATCTCACCAAATTAAAATAATTGAATTTGTACATAATCTACATCATTCTATACATATTCAACAATGGCATTGGATTCATGTGAGGGTAATCTTCAAAATACCTCAATCGCCATTTCACCTTCATATTGATGAAAACATAATCTACCAAAGGAGACGCACTCGATAAAACAAACCCCTTCCTCTACATGTCATATAACAACATTATCATCTCATAAAAGTTTGTGAGAGTCATTAGATACACTAAGGATGATATCATGTAGTAACATACATTAATTAAATATATATTTTAAATATATATTATAAGGTAATCCCAAAAAATCCTCTAAAATAAATCATCAAACTATTTCACCACTAGAGGAAGTAAGATGACTGTAGCATCGACAACTCTAATGATATTAAATTCCAAAAAGAATGTAATAAAATGGTACCACATATGCGTATTCTGATAATACTATTTATGGGTTTCTATCTCCCCAATTATGTAAAATATCATTCTATCATTATGGTCATATCACATCATCCTCCTCAAGGAGTCTATCTAGGCATACAAAATGGATAACGAATCCATTAATAAAATGTATTCATAATTCCCCATCACTAATATAAAGAGATACCATAATAATAACTCTAATCTATGATCTTTCAAATATATTCATCAAAACTGTTTGAACACTGAGTAAACTACAGTTGAACTCACAAAGATCAAGTGCTGAGGCATGGACTCAAACAAAATATCAAGATTCTGAACTACATAAGTGGGAAGAAAACATTAGCTAGTGACTATTTTAATTAGTATGAAGACAAAATAATATGTGATGTGGGTCATACAAATAATATACCATGCATCCACTAGTTCATAGACCTCCACTACCTATATCTATCATTATCTCTCTCCACATGCTCAATGAACCTAGAATGAACCACCTAGTGGTGGTGGTGGAAATATGTAAAACATTATACCAACTATAGAATCTCTACCAACTCTTCTAAAAAATTTACCACCATGTTTACCTCTTGTATATAGATATATTATTTTATTTTTTGTATATAATATATCTCTATATCTGCTACTTGATGGTCCAAATAGTCCTAAGAGTGATCTCTCCAGCCATCACAAGAGAAACTCGAAATCTCTTGTGAATGTCTAGAACTATCATTGGATCCTTGACTAACTTATGTCGAGGTCTGAGTATATGTATTCCCCCAACCTGAATGCATATTCAGATTCTTACATATCAAGTAATTTATCCACTACAAAAGATCACTCAAGAACTCTATAATAAGTGAGAATGAAAAGTGATATCACTCTCGGAATAATATTTATTTAGATCCAAGATAGATGGTTTATTCGTTGATAAAATCATGTCAAAAAATATGAAAATAGTATCTCCTGAGATCAGTGAACATCATTGAATAGTCGGCAACAACCATGATTCCATAATTTAACAACCAAAGATATTGGATTTGAACTATTCATAACATTTATGTATATAACACTTACCATACTATATTATTTAAATATGAAAGGTATTTCGTTGTGTCATCATGTGTTTATCTTACCAGACTCCACTATCACCCAATAGATCTCTAATGAAAAATATATAATAAGATAACCTTCTTATATAGAGGTGTCCTCAAAAGGGGAAAATTGTGGGTGACTGCCTTTATAAATTCCATGGCTTCCAAGGTGTCCAGTTCTAATATAATCCTAGGATGTCACTACCTATAAATTTCATATATTTTTCGCATCAATAAAAAATCCACAACATATAATTTCATTGTAAAATTCCTTTCAATAGGATCTTGAGAAACTGGTAGACCTCCCCTGTGTACTACCTCATTTTTAGATCCCTATAGTGATGAGTTAAAACTATGTTTATAATAAATATTATCATGATATGTAACAATGTCTGGCTATCATTGTTGTGGCTGCTTGAAATAAATCATCATCTATAACAGTACATAAGTATATCTAGGCACTTGATCTTGAAATATGTGGAAGCACACATCCCATTCCTTTATCATGATTGTAGCAATGTTTTCCATAAAAATAATATCTCTATGTATATAGTGAATATGTAGGTTCTTATAAACCTAGTTAATGTATTGATCATCTATAATAACAATAATGGAATTACATGTATAAAATATGAAGTCCATAAAATTTAAGATTACTACCATAGAAAAAACCCATCTTACATCAACAATTTCTAAAAAAATTTGTCCTGATATGAATCAACCAACCCTTATAACAACCTATCATGACATGAAAAAACATGGCCATCGTGGATGGTAATATAATGTTCATGACACTCATGCGCCAAACTCTAAATGGTTTCGGGATGGAGACCATTGCCGAGTAGCAATATCACACACATGGGACACCTAAAAATATTGTATATGTGTACAAAAAAACCTATTCATGTAAAATTAATATGGTAATTTATAACTGATAATAAATCCATTCATGCATCTCCATCCAACAATAAAAATGAGATTACTGTCTAGAATGTATTAGAGAATAATAAAATATATCCAAAATAGAAAAAAATCATTCTTTTTAAATAGAGGAGACTTCAATCCAATGATACACTGATAAGAATCATATATTATCTATCACATATTATGCTCCACCTACTATTATTCATCCTAAGACTTATTTGAATGGATTATCATCTGTATAAGACATTTCATGGGTGGGAATATCAGATGAGGGGGTTTCTATAGAGTATTTTATTATTACACCCCACATCAATAAACCTAAAAGAACATGTATTTTGATTAGAAATACATCTATATTTGAATAAATATATGATAAATATTCATTAAAACCCATGATATTCTATATATAGACTCTTATTTATATGTATCCTCAACCATAAATCCTTCTGTATGATTCATCTTGAGGATTTAATGTAATTATCTTCTACGAGAACATTGTAAAAAATCCATGTTGTCAGTGATCATTATCATTTCAGATGTCGTGATAATCATATATCACCTAATCAGTACACACCAGATCCACTAATTTATATAAATCCATTTATTGGATCAAACTATTGGACACTATGTGACACAAAAATACTACTATATTTATATTCTATATCGGGGATTAAGACCTTGTTAAAAGTGGTCATACTGATAACACAAACCCTACTATGAATGAGGAAGGAATGATAGAGGATCCAACACTAGTCACATATAGGGATACATTATACTCTGTCTAAGACAAAACCCATAGGGGGGGTCACAATTCAATGCTCACAATAAAATTACACTATATACCCTAACAAGGATGGACCAATAAAACATACTCAACTAAAATACATATATAAAAAATAATCAAAGGGATCCAAAATAACATACAAGAAGTACAAGGAACATATATAGGGTATATGGAATTTGATTCTAAACCCATATAGTCATGTTTACATGACCATATTCCACTAATTTTTAACATTTATGATTCCTTTCATCATTAACATTTACATTTCTATATACCAAGAAGTTTCTGATTACATGCATGTTCCAATGTACTCTAACCATACCCATGTTCCATAGATTCTGGGTGCTCGTGGACAGTCCAAGTAACATGATGTGCCGCTAGCATTGATTCAAAAGGCATGTGACATGTTGAACATGACTGGTGATATTTTTCCCTACACATATTCCATATAATAACAGTATAAGGACTATATGGATTTTGTTTATTGGACTGCATTTCATATAGTCATCAATTTTATAGATCCTTTAATGTGCTCATGCCTTTCTGTTTGTTCCACTACTACCACATCTACCACCAAAATCATCAATAAATTCATATATGGATACATTTTAATCTAGTAGTTAATATTATATGAATTTAAATCTTTAATTTGATTTGTAAAAAAACCAATTTCATATCACCCAATTTAATCACGGCCATACCTAAATCGAGAAATATCGATCTGAAACTGACATAACATTGATCATTGATCTTCATCATCACACCTCAATTATTCTATTACTCATTAACCTGGCCTTGTATAATTGATCCTCCTTTCAATATAATATTCATGAAATGATCAAATACCAATTATTTTGAAACCACTAGAGAAATTAATTTATTGTGACGATCATAAAATGAAATAGGGAAGAATGGAAAAAATTCATAAAATGTGGAATTAATCGTGAACATTATTTACCTTTTCCTCAATTAATTTTTATTAAAATTATTATATATTCTAAAAAAAATATATGAATAAAATAATTCATCATACTCTATATGAACTAATCGTCAACCACAATAACATGATTTTCAATTAATTAAAAATATTAAAAAAATGATTTCTATTTTTCGTGTGAAAAACAAATACTAAAATAAAACATGAAAAAATGACGGGCTACATAGTATTCTGATCATTAAATAATAATAATTACTTTTTTTAATCATCATTGGAATGATCCTTATGATATTTTTGTTTAACTAATCCTCTAGTAATTGATCTAGATTTTTGATCTATTATCATTCACTAATCCGTAATCTAGCTGTTACACTCTATCATCCGTAGGGTTAAGTAGATAACCCTATAAATTAGATATAATCATTTATATAATGTTAATAATTTGGTTAGGGTTTTTAATTATATAATTAAACAAAATTTTTAAATTTATATAATTATTTCAACCATGACGGTGACTAGGACAAACACTCATCACCTACAATGACCAAGGAACACTTTGGGTAAAAACCATCATCCAAATACATCTTCAGTATCATAATTCCACTCCAAGACTAGGTTCATGTTTTATTACATTATTATTAAAATATTATGCATGTGGGAAGTAATAAATTTAATATTTTCATTATATCCATAATGTGGATCAGTGGACCTTAAAATCTCATATAATCTCAGTTCATGGACATAAAACTATTACATTGTATGATTCAGAGTCGTAAATTATAAAAATATGGTATTTTCATTCATGATATAAATATTTTTCATTTGATAATTTTAATTTTATTCTATTATTTAAATTTTAATTGAAACTCAATAATATTAAAAAACTATATTTGAACTCACATAATGACCCATTATATATTTATTCATAATTAGATATAATATTTATTTCACTCAAAAATATAAATTTTACCAGTCTAAAAAATAATTGTCTTCAAATATAATACAAATGGTTCACAAGATTAAATAAATGAACAATAAAATTAAAATATTGGGGAAGTGAGCATGTTTTATAATGGATATTAAACATGTTCAGTGAACTCTTATTTGCGTCTACAAAATCTATAGCTCTGTTTTTATTTCTCCATGTTTGATGAAACACAACATCATGATCAATGATCCTCCTACAGTTCATGTTTTAACAGGGGAATAAAATTTATGTTTCATAAATAGATATTATGAAATTTGGTAGTTGTTTTGATTCTAATTGTCATTTCTAAATGTTCTTATTTGGTAGTCTACACATAATATGTCCCCTTAGAATCCCCCTTGATTTCTCTAGTAGAGATTTACCTATGCCGTTAATGGAATTAAATTCTATTATTATTTAACAACAATAATGTTTAAAAATTACTCCTTTTCCCTAAACATAATTTCCATAAGTTCAATTTATATAAAACATAAAACTAGTTATAAACATACACCAATCCACCAAATGTACATACCACCCAATTAAATACACTATATGAAATCTATAACCTAATTGGTTAATAACTTGAAAGAAGACAAAATAAATCTCCACCAGGGAGTGCATGCTCAAAAATCCAATCCAAATAATGATATTAAATTTTAATGGAACATAGTCCACCCTCATGAATATTTTTTTGGTGACATTATGGGATTCACATATAGTCTTAAAAGTAGTTATAATATCCACACATTATGAATTATCTTCTCAATAGTTATCCTCTACATTTTCAACCATATAGAGAATATTTAAATATCATTTAATACATTTAAATGAATCCCCACACAAATAGTTTGGATAGTCCATATAATGAAACACCTATTGCCTTTTAAAAATATGTGGTAAATTATTCTAATTTTTGGAAAATTATAGTAGAAAATTTTGGAAAATAAATGAATATATTTCCCTTTAATCCCCACATATTTAAGAATTACCCAATGTGTAATCATCACACTAAAAACTATGTTCAGGATAAATAGTGGAATGATGTAAGTATTTACTATATGGAACGTTTCATTTTGATACATGATTGAAATTATCAATGAAACATGTATCTATGGTTCCCATTTTTAAATTCATGGAATTGAGTTAATCATTCTCTTTAACATACCTTATAGATAAGTATAGTCTACTATACACATTATCTAGCATTGTATTTTGGAACCCAGGATGTTCCTTATCATCACAGTATTCCATTTCTAAGAATATATATCGAATATTGAAATTTGGTATATGTGATTATTTTTTGAACCCAAAAAATATAACCTAACATCTAATTATCTATATCAAGTAATTTTTATTAACATAATATCTCTTTTGATGGATTTTCCAAAAAGAGATTCTATTAATCTCATTTATCATATTACATCTAAATAAAATCGATAATTTTTTTTTAAAATTAACTCATAATGTATTCTCCTCCAGTGCATCCCATACTTTCATGTATTTCATATATTTTATAAATGCATCATGGGTTTTGAATTTTTCTTCATAGTTATTCAATTGGTTCCAAGTGATCAGTCTAAAATTACCAATTATGTATTTTTTGAACATGAATATACCTTATAATTATAAAAGATATATTTTCTCTTTGGTGATACACAAAATAATAATTCACACTAGACTGTAAAAATGTTAAAATCAATTCATTTATATATAAAAAGTATAATTACCCATATATTAATATATATCATGAGATAAAAATAATGAAAATCACATTTTAGATTGTATCATTCCTTAATAATGGATTATAATAACCAAATCCTTAATATTCCATGCAGATACAAATGGTTAGTATCATTAATAGGTTATGGGGGGTACAACACTCATCCAACCATATCAAAAAAGATCCAATAAATTTATGTTACCATTATGACCTTCCATGAATTCAGAATGAATAAAATAAACAAATAATGTTTAAATATTATTAAGTTATCACATGTATCCATGATTGCCAACATGATATTTATCAGAGACACTACTAATAATCCAATAAAATCATTCTTTTTATGGTATCCATGGGTTATATCATTCATTGAATTCTTAGGATCAATCTATTATTCTTATAGTATGATAGATAATTTTTTATGGAGATATAAATAGAAATAATTTTCTTCTTTTTAGAATTATGAAAATATTTTCATAAATAATTTATAAGAAACCGCACATATTATTATTAAATATATCTATATACAATTCCAAGGAAACATCATCGGATTGAAATTTATATACAATTATGATAAAATGTTTAATTTATGGTTCTATTATATTAAATACTGAAAATATAGTATTAATATTTAAACAACAAATAATGATGTTCAAAATAATTAATTGATCATCACATAATTATCAAAATAAAGATGATATATTAGGTGGAAGTATCAATTAATGTTTTTAATTATCTCGTAACACATTAAATGTTTTAAAATAACTAATTGATGGTGAACCTCACTAATACATGGATTATAAATAAAAAGATTATTTATTAATGATACTATTGGATATGATCCATTTTAATGATAGTGTCCGTATGGAGAGGATCCCATAAAACATAGTCTTAAGAAATAGGATTAGAAACCAATTACATTAATAAAAATATGAATCAATTATTTATGGGAACAATGGAACTAAGATATTATAAAATTCCTGATATTTCTTTCTTTAGGATAAATTCAAATGATATATGGTATAAATATGGTATGTGTGGTATGATAATAATGCATTCGATCGAATGATCGAATATTAGGGGTTAATATTTTAATTAACTTCCCTAGAATGTTATCCATGATGGAATAATTGCAGGATTCTTTAATCAATGGTGGATTCATATTCAATAATTCCCGGAATGAATTATCTATAGCATGAACTCATGATTCATAAATCATTAATAAATGATTGAATAAATATAGAGTGTCCTTGGGGATATATGACGAAAATTCACCTGTGGAAGATGGGATTTTTGTGGCTATTGGAATGATACTTTTCCATGAATCCAAAATGTCATCCATGTTCTCTTAACTCTATTATTCCCAATGCACTATCATGAAATGATGGATTGAAGGATACATATCATGAGATGATATATTCATATCAATGGAAGTATACATAAAAAAGAGGTTACGTCATTCAACCTCTCATTAGTTATTTTTTCAATACATTTTATGGTATTGAAATTTTGTATAAGCATGTTGGTGTTATGTATGGGTAGTAATGTAGATTTTCACCATTTTCAATATATTACAGTTTGAATTATCATGAAAAGTTATCTTGGAATTAATTTCTAATACCTTCAAAAATATGGTTAAATACTAATCAACCCATTTAAATATTTGTTGTGGTAGTGGAGTTGTATATGTTATCAAGATACCATAAATCTCATTTTGTATAACATAATAGCTGTTTAAATTACATTATCATCTATGTAATATCATATATTATCTTCTAAGACACATCATCTTATAAACATAATCTCAATAAATTTCCCCATGTTGTAATTATGTGATAATGCATCATGTTCTATCTCCTGATAGTATGCTATTCCAATAACATAATGTGATTGGATGAGCACAACCAACATCTTAAGGGTATAATATCATGTATCTAGTTAAATAATAAGTTTATTTTATACTATCTGACCTTATATTAGTACCCATATAATTTTTTATTCTCACCTTACATTGCAAGTTGAGTCAACATATTTTAGCAAATTCATCCTACTATATCATTGGGATAAAACAAAATATAAATAGTGATACTCAAAAAATTAAATTTTGGAACATTGAATTTTTATAATATACATTGAAAATAAAATAATAGTTAACATACTATAAATTGTCGGCTAGAATGCAAAATATATTTAAATAAACATTTTTATTGTTTTATTTAAATTTTTTTTAAAATAAAATTAATAAAATGTATTATTGGGTTATTACTAATTATACATGTTTTTCATATTTATTAATGTTCAAGTTTTTTATAATTATTTTTTATTATTATTTTATTAATAAATATATAAAAATTATTAACAAAATTATTATATACAATTGTTGTTATTTTTTGACGTTCCTTACGACTTATAAATGATAAAGTTATTTGGATATCATAATCAGTAATAACGAAATGGATTATAAATTAAATAAATATGAAAAAATGTATTATTTTTAATTGAAAAAATTAATGGTCTTATATTAAATGTTAATTTAAGAATATAATATGTGTTTTTAGGAATGATTTGAAAAAGAATTAAATAATTAAATGTTTGTGATAATATGAATATCTGATATTTTATATAATTAATGTTCAATTATATAATGTTTATATATAAGATAATACAATATTCTTAGGGTAAAATTTTGTATAATTCATTGTATATAATTCTAATGTAATAAATTAAATATATATTTTTTATACTTAAGATTTTGAAATGTTCATACCAATCAGATTAAAATGAAAAAATTTACATTCTTACATAATTTTTTAATTTATCAATAATACCAATCTCATTATAATTTTTTTATATTATCCATTTATATATTTATATTTTCAATATTATAAACTATTATACGTTTTTTTATTTGATTCGGTGTATGATATATTATTATTTTTTTATAAAAATGTTTATTTTCATACGTGAATCTATTTAGTTACATTAATGGTCTGCTAATAGGATTTTGTTTCCATTTGTAACATCCTTATCCAAACAAGTTAGTCCCAGATAGAGTGTCACATGACCTCATGCACTTATACAAATATTCAGAAGGATAAAGACTACCAAAATGCCAAAATTTCAACAAATTATTATACTATCCACTCAATATAATATCATATATCAAAATAATATACATGATTATTATAAATAATCAACTAACATAAAAAACTGAATGATTCCATTGCTGATATATTATTCCAGAAATAAACAAATATATGAGGTACACATATTCAAAGTAAGAATTTTGAATTATACATTCATCTCAAAGTCATTCATGTAATGGATACATACTGTAGCTTCACATGATCAACCTTTCACCACATGGGAAATTTATCTTCCACATATTCAAAATCATGAAATATAAAACATAAAAAAATGCCCGAGTAGGGTGTGAGTAAAAGACCTAGAATAAAACCAATAATATACCTTCAAATTTAAAAAAAAATATAAAAGTTCATTACATGATCATAAATAAGGTTAAATTATAATGATAAATATATTACATAACTATAAAATATATAGAAGGCCATATAGGGTTGGCACTACACAATTGATGCTATTCTGAAACAAAATCAACCTGCTTAAGCACCATGAAAAATAACAATTTTTATTATCATGAAACATCCACATAGATGGTATATTCTAATGAATGTGTGACATCTTGCTAGTTAGATTAGCCTTTGTACATACCAATCGATTTCCAGAACATCCCTCTCATATTGATAGCCCCAATCATGGAACACATCCCACATAATGGGATAGTCCATGTATATCCCCACACAATATTTTCTCATCCCTATTGAATGGGATTCCACTCATGTTACACACTCTACTAGTAATGATAAAACATATAACTTAAAATACATATTTGAAAAATCCATGAAATATAATATTTTAAATACGCCCAACCATCCTAAAAGACTATAATGTATATAATAGTAACATATATGATATGAAATTTTCATTGAAGATTGATAATCACATCAGTCAAAAATTATATCATTACCATCAAATTCAAAATACCAGAAATGAAATCACATGTTAGAGGCTATACACAGTCACCTCATGTGATCAGTAATGAGATATATATTTTTCTAGGCTACACCTACAACATAAAAAATCATTCCAACATCCACTATAAAAAATACATGATCATCATGGAATTAATATAGAATTTTTGTGCAGAATATATCTAGGGTTCATCTTTGTACACCACATGAATATCATTTACAAATTCATCAACTAAAAATGATTTATAAGGATTCCTAGAACCATAACCAACAATTTTATTTCCATTGAAAAAAAATTTATAATGAGATAACCAATTTACTCTCATGTATAATCTAGAATGTATATGAGAATTTATAACGTCCCTTTGTGATTATATTATAAAATTTCATATGGAATAATTTATAATTAAATATTTGATTATACATTCTCTCTCATAGATAATTATTTTATTTTTTATTAAATCAATAACAAGTGATTAAAAGAATATTCATTAAAATTAATTATAATTTTACACTCTATAATATTATCTCATACTGTAATATTCATTATTTTCTATTGTATATAATCTTTATCATTAAATATGAATTTTTGATTATGAGCACTTAATAAATGTTTATTTTAAACGACATGTATTTTTATGAAATAATATTTTTAAATTATAAAAGGAATGATTTATTATTAAACATTACCCCTTTTAAAGCCTTCACTATTAATATAATAGAGGGGATGTACATCCTATCATGTTAGAAAACTAGTAGGAGTGATGGGATTGTTTGTATAAGGCTTCTATAGTATTGAATAAGGTTATTTATATTTTTCTATGACATTGCAGGATCTCAAAAGGTAGAGGTAGTAATGATTGGGTAATTTTAAGAGAGAAACTATTACATAAATTCATCATTAAAAACCCTTAAATTCAATTTAGGATTTAATTATCATTTTACATGAAAATTGAAGATAAATTATTTAAAATTTTTCATAATGGAATTATAAGCATTAAAGTAGGTATAATTATAAATATTAATGATTTAATTCATTTAAAATTCTCAAAATCATGTTGTAGGTTTTCATTAGATAATGGGCAATGAAAACTAGGGTTTTTCAATGTGTTTAACCAAAAAAAATCATGTAATGGTAACACAGATTCGACCCATAGCTCATGGTTTTCAAATAAATTTATGGAGTCTTACCCTTAATAGTGTATGGATACCATTATGTGAGAAGTGTTTACCATTTTGTGGCATTTTAAATATTAATGTTATCCATCTGTATGACCTATTGACCCTTGTTCATGTATAAGAAAATATATATTGACATTACATAAATACAAATATACCCTTATTAAGTTTCTGATATAACCATACACAGCCTCTTTTACACTTATTAAGAAACTCTTATACAACAATGATATTTAATGCACCTTTATTGAGATATTTATGTACCATTATAGAGTATATTAATTTCTTCAACATCCAATAAACACATTTTCATACTAACACTCAGGTTTATGATACCCTTAAAAAGTGGTATATGACCTTACATAGTGAATAATACTCTTACACAGTTCATGGATAGCTTCACATAAATGTATGTAATTTTTTAAAATCTATCCATAGATTTTCATAATTTATAGATGAAGGCCTCAAATCTTAGACAACCGATGGAAAAGAAATTTCAACGTTATAACAATTCTATAAATCTTATTTAACCCTTATGTAACCTAATAAAACAAGTGTAGGAGTGTTTTTTGTAGTTAAAAAATAACATGAAAAGAATTATAAAATTAAAACAAAATAATTTTTAGAGATCTATTAATGATTGAGGATGTCACAATTCTCCCCCTCTAATGAATTATAATCCTAGAGAATTGTCACTATTTATATTACATGAATAATTCATCCCACTAATCTCATACATCATATATAAGATCGTAAGATAATTTACCTAGTAATTCTAAACTAGTAACCATATCATAATATATGAATGGTAAAGATACTAATTTGACACCCATGAAACAAATAGAGGAGAAAAAAATTAACAATATGGTTCCTTATACTATAGAATAGCCCTCTCCATTGTCTTCTTTGGATAGATAAATTACATAATCCATAAAATCCATTACTCTTTGATTCCCCATAAGATCATAAGTCATTTAGTTTACTGACATCTATTTTTTATTTACCTATTTTTATGTAATAAAATACACATGACATTACCTATCCAAGATTCCTGATCATAGAACCAAATTAGATTCGCTTTGATCCATAGTGGTTATTGGTGTTGACGTAAATTTTGTAATGGATTAGGAGGTTCCCTACCATATAATGATTTATAATCTACCAAATTCTTCTCTCTTAGAGTGAGTCATGGAACCCAATATCTTTTTAATCTATTTAAATCCACTATAACATACTTCCTATTACTATATCTTCTGGTTCCCTTAATAAAAATAATTTAATGTACTTTAGAATGAACATTTTTGTTGTAGTAAAAGTTTTATCAGTACCAATAGCTATGTCTTTTATGATCCCATTCAGTATAGTATGTGATATATGGTGAAATAAATCGTCGTTCATCAGAAAAAATCCTGAAATATTATCTCAATAATATTCATAGTCAAATATCTGTATTTACCATATATATATATATACCACCATTCACTTCATGTATAGTAGAAATGATAATAATTTTGGTGAAGAATTCTAAATAGATTGGCATTAGAATCATCCTCTCCTTGAGTTCCATGAACTCTTCAGAATGATCTTATATTAGTGAAATATGGAAAAACCTATAAAAATTATCCATTATGATAACCTATGACATCCGTTCCTATATTCTAGCCTATACCATGACATCCAACCATCATCCTACTACACCATGAAGAATAAATATTTTAGACTTGAACTCTCAATCCTATGAGGTCTCTAATTTATTGATGATCCTCCCAATGAATGACCCGAAATACTCACTATTGTAAGGGAATATTATTCCTATAAATGACATGAGATCCCTAAGATGGATGTCCTGATTTTAATTATCCTTAACTTGTTTAAACATGTGGGATCCTTCTTTATGTACATCCACTAGTCAAAATAGTATCTTATAAACTTCTTCTCATTGGAGTTGTAAATGTATAATGATAAGATATATAACCCGATATGAAAGGAAATACATCTAGATGAGAAAGAATTATTCACTGGGGTTATGTAAATTTATTGAAGTCCATATATAAAGATAACCACAAGAAAAATAACAAGGTAACTGAACACTACACAAGAACTCACAATGGTTCACAAAATGGTTCAAAACTAAGTGGATATCCACATGGACACTAAAGAACCCCATATGAGATACCCAATATCAATGTCAATCCTTATATAATTTCATATTATACACAACATCATATATAAAAATAATAATGGAATATAGAATTCCCAAATAAAAATTAAAAAGATTGATTTCTTAAGGAACATGTCATTATTTTTATAGGAATATATTTATTTTTATCTATATAATAAATATATATATATATATATATATTTGGCATATGAACCTGCTTGTGATACATGGTGCATATAGTTTCTCCAATTACCATAAATAAATGTAAATGTCATTCATATCACATGTGTTTTTTTGTCATATTATAACATATAAAACAAAAACATAAATTCCCCAATTTATGGAAACATGTATAGCCTCCAAATAGTTCTAATGAAATAGTAACATAGTCCCCCATCCCATGATCTAACCATGTTAACTCCATTCATACCTATCCCAAATTAAACAAAATTGAAAATAAAAAGTACGTTATCCTAGATATATAATAACATTTTTCATAATCATACCTTATTCATCCATGGAATAGACCATATGAAACCACTAGGATTATATAATACCTTATATTTCATCCCAACACACCACGAGCTATTACACATCAATGTCACATATCAGACAAATGAAAAAACAACATTCAGAAAAAAAATGCATTCATTTTGATTTCTTCCTGATCAAATACGCCCTTGGAAATATTATAGGAGCTCACCCATCCTGACACTACTACCAAAGAAACACATTTAGATATGCAGTTCTAATATCATAAGATTATAGAAATAAAAAAAACATTTTCAAAAAGGTTGATAACATTTATATAGTTTATTTCTCACATTTCCAGCAGAGTATAGATCTATATGTCCTGACCCAACCCCCCCCCCCAAGAAATAATCCATCTAACCACATGGGTCTCCAACATTGGATCGGTCCCCTTCCTAGAAAACCAAAGGTTATTACTCAGTAGGGAAATAAAAAAGACTAATAAATTTCCCCATATAAATAGATATTATCTATTACTGTTCTTTGTCATAACACTCAATGAAACCAATATAAACACTTGATGTGGTCATCCACCCAAAAAACAACTCATGCTTAAAGAAACATAACTATGTATTTCTAATTTGATGGGATACCTTAAAATTGTTAACCCTATTGACATGAGTCATAACATTTATATTATATGTTTCACCATTCTAGGAGATTTACCCCCCACCCTCCTATAAATCACAACATCCTCATTATGGAGACAAAAAAATATTCCATGGGAGAGGCACAGTATTTCAATCTTTTTATGTTCTATGAAACCATTCAATGACATCCATAATATAACCACCAGGTCTAAGATGAGGTTCCACATGACGACATTCACACCTCCCCAAATATAAGATTCTTCAAAATTGAATTGAATGTATAATTACATATATTTGGACATTATACCCTCACCATCATATCATACATTGAATAATAAATAAATAATATAATAAATAATCAAATTACATGTGTAATTATCACCATGAATGTAGAAGTACAACATGGGAAAACCCATGAAGATAACACCATGAAAGGTAGAAGTACAACACAGGTAACACCACGAGGACAGAAGTATCACATAGGTGACACCATGAATGTATACATACAACACAGGTAACACCATGATGTTAAGACCATGAAAGTAGAAGACTCATTTCATACCAGGTATAACTTATGTACAAAAGTAAAAATGATTAGTCATAAGATAGATCATATTATTTTTTTATGAGACACTACATCTGACCCACACAACATCAGTGGGTAATAACCCCCGCTGACATAAATAGGATCTGACCCACATAGAATCGTTGTGCACTATCCCACACTGGATCGCTATGCTCTGACCCACAAAGGATCTGATAGATATTGACCCACATAGGATCGATAAATAGTGACCCACATAGGATCGATGTTATTTCATCACGTTATAGCCATCCAAATGATTCCTTGCACCCAGTGTACTTGATTTTTGTAGAGTCTACACCTCAAGATATCAGTTGTACCTCGACCACCAACAAGCTATAAAAAGGAATAACCCAGAGGACCTCCATGTCGTAAGGGTTTCAACGTGACAGACAGCGCATTAATCGGATGCCCCGTAGGTGAGTCATATGTTTTTTAGTTCTGAGGGCCCGGTTAGAATCAGGTTTGATCCAACCCAGCTATACTCTAACTATCTCCAAAAAGGATGTTCACTATACCAAATGGACGGTCTCACTCCATCTGTCCCAGGGCTATAGACAGTTCATCAAATCGATCCCCAGATTTCATGATATAGCCTTTTAAGTATATCTTGTCCTGGTTGGGTCCGTGTCCGGTCCGACCCAACCTGACATGGGATGACATGACACATTTTGGGTCGACCTGATTGAGTCCAGGACTGACTCGGAGAGGTTTGGCCAAAGCGGGCGCATCCCGCTAGGCCGCCACCCAGCCCGGCCCATAGTGGGTGTGACCTTCTGGGCAGGTGTCCTGGCCGTGTGAGGCGTGGCCCATGGCTGGGAGTAGTGGATAGCTTTGGTGGTCCAACCCTAGACTCCACTTGAGGGAGGGACTGTCAGTTTTTCGGAATAGACGCGAGGTTCGTTTGGTTTCCTCCTCATTGCTGACACTACGGGGCTTTGCTAGGTGGCATTCAGGACCCGCTAGAGCGGGCCATCCATCCCGTCGTGGTTGGTCGCCATCTCCAGAGGTGCGCCACTCTGCCACCCGCGGTCGGCCGTTGTGTTGTCCACCTCCTTCGGTACACTGCGGCTGAAGATACACGCCTCGGGTCCACCGGTGGCCCGATGGTCGCACCGCCATCCACTTAAGCGGTTGGCCGGTGTGTCAACAACATCCGTTGACCGTCATGGCTAACGAGACGCATCCATTTCCTCCTACAACGCGGGTGTGCCGCCTCCTCCATTGCGGCTGGCAGATGTATTTTATAACTGTGGCCATCGCCGGCACTGGTCGCTGGTACCACCACACCGATGGTCTTCTGTGGATCACCTAGTGAGGTTCAGTGGCCCGTTTTTTCTTCCAAAGGTGTCATTGGACTTCCTGGGACATCACCGTCGCTTCTATCCCATCAAATTTGGGTTAAGTCCATACTGAAGAATCTACACCAAAGAACAGACTAATTAATCAAGATGGTAGAGGGTCCTTGTCTTGTTCGTTTGAAACACGCCCTCCATGTTATCTTGATAGGAATTGGTTGAAGAGATTGAATCATCCATACGTGAAATTAGACAAGTTCAAATCCCTACCTCGTAAATCCATTTAAGATCGTCTGTGTTTAATGGTGGGTCAGTGTTCATCTTTCACGCAACATGAATCCAATAACAACACTCGTATGTTTTCCATCAGTTCATGGTTCAATGTCACCCATCACCACCCACTGAAACTGGCTCCATCTTACAAAGGATTGGCATAACATCACTTTTTCAGCAATTTGTTTCCTGATGGGGCAGTGCCGATACCTCATCCCGAGATACATATAAATGGGAGTGGGGGAGTGTGTCTAATAATCATGGGATTTATGAGGGTTCATTTATTTTGAACCTTTATAATTACTAACGACGATGTTACATAGGATTAGAATGGTCAACCATTTAATATATTGACACACCATTGGTCTCATTCATCCTCTTGTCTATTGGAGGAAAGATAGAAATAAAATTAAATAACAGAGTTATTTTATTTATTAATTTAAAAATTATAAAACCTAGTTTTTTCTCCAGACCTTATTTGGTCGAAGTGAAGTCTACCTTAAGAGAATCCAAATTCTGCGGATTCAATAGTGACCTCTAATTTTTAATCAGATCATAGGTTCAAATGATAGAATACGCCACTCGCACGTTTACTGAACGTACCTTAAAAAAGTTAATAAATACATTTTTGGCAAACCGGGCCACGAAATTACACGCCATGAATTTTAACATACTCATAATAATTCCATATAATTAAAAAACAGTACACGAAAAATCTAGGTCTTTACATTCTCCCCAACTTAGGTATTTTCATCCCTGAAAGCCACAATATAGACTAAGAAAACCAATGGGGGTACTGAGAAAGAATCTGAGCCTCCCACTCCAAAATGCTCCCTTCTAGGTTCTCGTGCTTCCATCAAATGTGCACTAGAGGTATAGATATCCTATGAAGGAATCACTCTTGTCAATCCTCAATCTCTACTTGAACCACCATAAATGTAACCCCAACATCAATGTATAGAACGTCGTGGTCAATGATGTGAGATTGGTCATGCATGTTTCTTTTCAGCTAGGATATGTAGAAGACTTGGTGCACCCTCTCCAACCATAGTGGATGTGCAAAGTGGTATGCCACCTCTCCTATCCTCCGATGTATCCAAAATGGTCTAACAATCCTCGGTGAAAACATGCAGCCTCATCCAAATCTCTATAAACCTTGTCAAGGTGACACACATTTTAAGACATGGGGTCACTCCTCGAACACCAGTGGTCTCCGCCTCCTGTCATCATATGACTTTTGTCTGCTCTGTGAAGTATTTATCCACTCCTAGATGACCTTCACATTCTCAGTGGTATCCCTTACCATCTTTGGACCCGTAAGTGCAAACTCCCCTATGTCTGTCCAGCATAGAGGTGATCTGAACAGGTCGACTGTATAGAGCCTCAAATGGTGCCATACCGATGGTGGTGTGATATCTATTGTTGAATGAAAACTCCAACAAAGGAAAGTGATCCTTTAAACTATTTCCAAAATCTAGGACGCAAGCCCAAAGGATGTCCTACAATGTCTGTATGGTCCACTCTATCTAACCATTCGTTTGTGGATGAAAGGAAGTGCTCAAATGTTGCTGAGTCATGAATGCCTACTATAATTCCTTCCACCACCGGGATGTAAAACGTGAGTCATAGTCAAAGACGGTCGATGATGTAACCCCATAAATCCACACAGTCTCCTGTTTATAGTGGCTTCCCGACCCTCTACTGATACCTTGTCTCGGATATGTAGGAAGTGGGTCGACATGGTGATTCAGTCAATGATCACCCAGATGGAATGATGTTCCCTGGACATAAATGGAAGCCTTGTCACAATTTCTATTTAGATACCATCCCACATCCACTCTGGCACCTATAGTGGAAGAGTTAATCTTGCTGGAACCTGATGTTCGGTCTTCCCTTGCTGACGGATGGGGAATCAAGAAAAAAATATGTTTATGATTTCTTCATCACTGGCCACTAGTGGTGACGTCAGAGATCCCGGTACATATTCTCCACACCAGGATGTACCACTAGAGGGGATGTTTGGATCTCCCTCCACACCTCCTCTCATAGCGCCACTGGTACCATGGTACGACCTTTGATGTGGATGATGTGCTCCCCACATTTATAAAATAAATCAAGTGCTTTTCCTGTAGATATCTGAGCACATCGAGCCACAATGCCAATGTATCCAATATATGCTTCCCTGACCAGCTGATGGAGTCTGGGAGTAATAGTAATAGACTATAGGTAAGCTGCTCCACCTCTGTCCATGAAGTATATATGCAATGTGACTAGCAGCCCTATCACCTCACTCAGCAACTGTAGAACAGAACTCCTGCTGAGTGCATCATCTACTATGTTCCCATCCTATGATTATAGAATATCTCAAAGTCATATTCCTTGAAGAAATGCATCCATATCCATTGTCTGAGGCTCAGGTCCTTCTGAGATAATATATACTTGAGACTATTGTGATCAAATTATACTGAAAAACGTTCACCATTCATGTAATGTAGCCACATATACCAGGAGAAGACAATTGATGCTAACTCTAGTTCATGTGTAGCATAGTTCTTCTCATTCTCACTCAACTATTGAAAACCATAAAAAATAACTACTCTCTCCTGCATCAGGACACAACCATGTATGCTCCCTGGTGCGTCACAGTAGACTACATACCCAACACCCTCTTCTGGTAGCTTCATGATGGGGGTAGTCATCATTATATGCTTCAAGTCCTTAAAATTCTACTTCAATCTCTCCATTCATATGAAAGGATGCCCCTTCTTCATCAATTATGACATGGGTGCCACAACTGTGGAAATTTCATCCATGAATCTGCAAAAGTAACTAGCCAACCCTAGGAAACTCCGCACATAGGTCACACTCCTGAGTGGATCCCAAGAATGTACAAACTCTATCTTCACTGGATCCACTAAAAATCTATCCTCCAAGATAACGTGTCCTTGAAAGTGGACCTCTACTATCTAGAACTGTAACATCAAGAGATTACCATAAAGCTAGTGCTCTCGAAGTGTATACAGAACTATCTGCATATGATATGCATGCTCCTTCTCTGAAAATGAGTATATCATGATTTCGTTGAGGAATAACACCTCAAAGAGATCAAGTTATGGCTGAATGATAATGTTAATGAGTCTCATGAACACAATGGGGAATTGGGAATTCCAAATGGTATAACCAAGAACACATAGTGGCCATATCAACATCTAAAGGCTACATTTTTCACATCCTCATCTCGTACCATGAGCTGATGATAGCCTGATCTGAGGTCTATCTTTGAAAACCAACGATATCCCACAAAATGATTAAAAATATCATCAATCCATGGAAGTGGATACTTATTCTTCATGGTCACCTGGTTCAGGTGTCGATAGTTTACACAGTGTCTCGAACTCCCATATGCCATATTAGAGAAAAAAATAGGGGCTACCCATGGAGAAACATCATGCCTTATGAAACCCTTCTTCTATATGTCCTCCAACAGTACATGTATCTCATGATGCTACTCCAGAGCCACCCAATATGCTGGTGTAGATATCAGTGTCATCTCATGGTGCAAGTCAATGTAAAATTCTACCTCTCTGTGAGGACGTAGTCCTGAAACGTCATCATGATGACATCATCATACTGGTCCACCTCTACAGGTTAGTTGGGACTGTCAACATCAACTTCTCTGAGGGTACGTCTAGCCAACTAATGTGTTATCGGATGTACCCTATTATGGGAAATTCCATCAAATTATACAATGGTTCCCTTCTTTCCAGTGAATGAAAACATGACCCCATCCTTGTGGAAACACCGCACATTACGCCTAATACAATCAATCTAGTCATGAACTATGGATAAAAAGTCCATACACATGATGTCCTCTTAAGGCCTCTATGCCGCTACTAGATAATACTAGAAAAAGATATCACCTCCTGGTGCAAGCTCACACTACTGGCACAAATGTGTAATCATTGAATCTCCTCCCATGGGAGTCTATAGCAATAATGATGAAGCCAACAGATCCACAAGAATCCATGATAACCAAATGAGGGCAGTGAAAAAAAAGAGTGACTAACACCAGTGTCAATAATTACAACAGTTTAGGTGGAGTAGACACAGATCATGCATCTAATCATATACGGAGCACCATTTTCATTGGCCTCTACTTCCTAGAGCTGAGCTCCTCCCAGTCCACCTACTCCCAGTGGTCTGGGTGGAACACCTAGAGGTGTTTTCCATAAAACCTAAAATCTCCACCCACCACCTGCTACTCGGCCAACTCCCATGCCACAAATGCTTTCTGCCTGCGGACCTCCCCAATAAATCCTCTTTCTATGCCTTAGTGGTCCCTCGACTGTCTGTTGGTCTTCTATATGGTGGGTCGGGCAGTCGCGTGCCATGTGACCCTACCCGCCGAATGCGTAACACTTACTGCTCCTATTCTACCCTACTCTGTAATGTGAGCCCGAACCAAAACCAATATATCCTAAGGTAGTCCACTAGAAATTCTGGACTTCATGGTCCTCTGATTCATCTGTCTACTACCTTCTGCAAATGACTCTGCTACCTGAAATCCAGTGGTGGCTCTCATCGTCAATGCCTACTCAACCAGGAATCTCTCCACCAAGAATTATCTCTCTAACAATCCATCATGCGTCATAATGCTGAATTATATCATCAATTATATGATCTCCTATTGGAGACCTTGATAAATGGTCTCATACATAAGGAAAAGGTCTCGTACCATGTCGATGGATTAGCAAGAGAGATCAGTGAACCTCATTGAGTACTCGACCACAGTTATGCTGCCCTACTGTAAGTGCAGTATCTCCAGAATATGCACTGAGCTTATAGTCACTGGGATGAAATCTTTACTTAAAAGGCCCTTTATATCCACCGAGATGATGGTCACCTCATCATGTATATGGGGTGTCAGACTCCTCCTTCTCCCAGCTGCTCCCTCGAAGAGAATGATAGATAGGATCACCATCAGATCTGTAAGTGACCCCACTAAATGAAAAACTTTGGTCATAGCCTCCAACCAGTCCTCAGCAACCTACAGATCTGTCTCACCTCAGAACCTCCGAGGCATCTTCCGCTGAATCGCATACAAGGCGCTCAGTTGGCGTGAAACCTATTCTGGTGGGGCTAGTGGAAACAACTGGGCAATGGGTAGTGGTACTGCCGGTACAGCCCCAGAATTTTCTAACGTCGTAAGAGGGACCTACACCGAGTCCTCATCGCGCAGTGGGCGGTCATCATGTACTCTCTCAGGAATCCTAGATGTCTATCTACATGGTGTCATCTTGAAATAATACAGTACTTCCAAGGTCAATAATTTATACCTAGTGATATGAATCAAATATATCATAAGAAAAACATTTCATAAACAAACATAATCAGTGTCTCCATGAACATAGTTGGAAATCATAATTCAGGGTCCTCTTGTATGGATTCATTAGCCGCCACACCAACACTAGATTCCACAAACTAAAAACCACACTCATAAAACTCAACACAATTTCCACCTAGAAAATAAAAGAGCTATAGTACTTCGGTAGAACTGAATCCTCTGATGCCACTTTCTCATAACAATTCCCTTGGGGTCCATGCCATGACTACCCAATGCCCTCCATTCGTAGGCCAGGGGTGGCGACTAGCACCTGAAAGGTGTATTCCTAAAACATGATGGCATTTTCTTTTAACTTGTATAGACACACCGTCCAAGATCACAACAAGAAGCAACCAAGATGTAAACTGCTATAGTAAAAGTGTGATGAATGTAAAGGGGCCAAAATACAAGACCAAATGAAAATTAAAAGTATAACTGAAGAGTACAAATACAACTTTAAAGGTGAAAAACATCTCATGGATCATCAACAGAGGATCCAACCTAATGGTTAGGTACCTCTCACGGTCAGTAGTCACAACGTCACGTCACACAAAATGGTCCACCACCGAGCACCATCCAGTCCTTGCCCCCTCATCCTCGATCAATGATGTATGTTGTCTGCACAAGACACAACAATGTGTAGGCATAGCCCGTGTTGGGGAGAGTATAACAATACATAGTAGGGACCATGAGACCCCCATATGTATCCTAGGGTTACACAAAAGAATAACTATAATGAAAGACCCCAAAATCATAGCACGAAGATATAGACATCAACACTACTTAGGTATATACCCATTCATATACCTATTTTATCAAGATATATTAATCTCATACATGATGTAAAAATACCCCAATGGTAACACCATGAAGGTAGACATACCACACAGTTAACACCACAAAGATCAGTGTACCACATAGGTAACACCACAAAGATAAAACCACAAAGGTAGAAGTACCACATAGGTGAAACCATAATGAAAGAAGTAACACACATGAAACCCCATGGAGATATCACCACAATGGTAGAGGAACCACATTGGTAACACCATAATGATATAAGTACCACACAGGTAAAACCATAATGATAGAAGTACCACACATGTAACACTACGATGTTAACACAACAAAGGTAAAACACTCAGCTTACACTAGTTATAACTTATGTACACAAGTATAGATGATTAATGGAAAACAAGATCATCTTATTCACTTTAGAGGCACTAAATTGGGCACACATAGGATTTAGAGGTAATAACCACTACTGACACATGCAAGATCTGATACAAAAAGGATCAGTGTGTGTTAACCCGCACAGGATCACTGAGAACATACCCACATAGGATCTGATAGATGCTGACACACATAAGATCGATAAATGATGACCCACTTTGGATTAATATTCTTTTTTCTTCATGTTACAGCCAACAACATGATTCCTTGCACCCGGTGCAATCGTGTTCCATAGAATCTCCACCTCATGATATCGCTCATACCTCATCCATAACTACGTTCCATAAATAAGTAACCCAATGGACCGAAATGTCGTAAGGGTTCCAACACGACAGACGGTGCGTCAATCAGACGCCTGATCTGTGAGTTATATGTGTTTTAGTTCTGAGGGCCCGATTGGATTTTGGTTCGATCCAACCCCATCATTTTCCAACTAGCTATAAAACATAAGTGGAGTATTCCAAAACTACCATATATTTCCAAGGGTCCCAGCTCCGTAGATGGTTTTTCAAATGGATGCCTATATTTTATGTTATATACCATTATACAGAAGTCATCCTGGTGGGGTCTGGGTCCGGCCCGTCCTGATTGGACTCAACCGACCAGACCCAAATTGATTTTACCCGACGCGGTCTTAGTTGAACTGACCCAGTCTTGGTATAACCTGGCTGGGCGGGGTCGCAGTGTGTCGGCCCGCTACGCCGTTGGACGGAACGGCCCACATGGTGCACAACCCGGCCCGCAAAGGGTGAGTTGCCCGCTAGGCGTGCGACCCAGCTGTGTGAGGCAATGCCCTCAGCAGGGTGGATCATCCCGCTATGGTGGGTCTATCCCAAGATTCCATTAGGGGAAGGGACCCACATTTTTAATGAATGGTCGTGAGGACCATTTGGTTTCCTCCACAGTGGTGGTGCCACATGGCACCGTTAGGTGGCATTCAGGACCTGATGGAGCGTTTCATACCTCTCGTCACGACTGGCTGGTGTCAGCCACCATCTAAAGCGGCGCGTGAAGGTGGACCTCTCCACCACCTGCGACCGATCGGTGTGTCAGCTGCCTCCTTCGGTCCACATTGGTTGATGAGTCGCTGCCTGAGTCCTCTAGCGACACGCTGGTCGCGTCGCCCACGTCTACCGCAACCGGCCGATGTGTGCACCTCCTCCTCCCTCATGGTAGGCCGATTCATTCGGCCACCTTTCCCCCCCCCCCGGAACTGGTCACCAGTACCGCCACACCAGCGCCCTTCTGTGGGTCTCTCGGTGAGCCCTGGTGGCCCGTTTTTCATTCATAAGGCATCGTTGAACTTCCCATGACATAACTACCACGTCTACCCCATAAAAATTGTGTTACATTAATCCCAAATAACCTCCAGGGAAGAAAAAAAAATTAATCAAAGATAGTGGAGGGACTAGGCCTTGTTCGTTTGATCCGCACCCTCTATGTTAGGTTGATAGCTATAGGTTGAAGAGGTTGAATCATCAATAAATGAAATTAAACAAGTTAAAATCCCTACCATGTAAATCTATTTTAGAAATTCCGCGCTTGAAGGTGGGTCATTGTTCTTCCATCCCGCAACATGCTTCCAACTACGTTGCTCGTATGTCGACCATTAGTTCATGGAATGGTGTTTCCCGTCACTGCCCGCTGGAACCAGCTCCATCCTCCAAGGGTTTGGTGTCAGGAAACATTGTTACCACTTCGTTATTTGGTGAATATGTGCTGATAACTCTCACAATTATCCATATATATATAATAGGGGGATAGTTCCTAATGCTTGTGTGATTTATGAGGGTTCATTTTCGTGGAACCTTCTTAATTACTAATGACGATGTTACTTTGGATTCAACAGGTCAATCCATTTAATGTATTGAAATTCCATTGGTCCCATACTGTAGCATGCCCATTGGAGGAAAATAATGAAATAAAATAATATAATGATGTTATTTTATTTATTGTTTTAAAAATTCTAAAACCTAACTTTTTCTCCACACCTATTGTGGTCGAAGTGAAGTCTCCCTTAAGCGAATCCTAGTGCAATGGATTCAATGGTGTCCTAATATTTTTAATCCGAGCACCGGTTCAAAAGATAAAAAATCCCTCTCACACAATTAATGATCATACCTTATATATGATTAGAAATTCATTCAGGGAATATGGGGCCTCAGAATCACATGCCATCAATTTTCGTAGTCTCATAAAAATTCCATATAATTAAAAAAATTACATGGAAAATTCAGGTCATTAAAAATAATAATACATGGATTATGTAAAAAACATGTATCAAAATACCAAAATAAAAAATTTAAAATCTTTATATTTCAACATGAGCCTATGCATAGTCCATTGATACCCTTCACTAAACCTGGCATCGAGTCATCTAATGATCTATGGTAGCTTTTCCTGATTCGTACAGGTATCCAAATAGAATGTTTGGGTACCTAATTTTGGCTCGAACATGGCGTGAGATACAATCTTAGTAGGTCACTAACTAATTTTTATATAAAAATAATTTTTGTAAAATACAATCTAATGGACATGGAATAATATATCAGGGTTTACTATACTGAATGTAATGTTATGACATAAAATGTAAACTAATGTTTTATCTTGTGAAAAAATATAAGGATCCCTACAAAAGAAGTGTCAGGATCATACATAAATAAATATAATAATAAAAACAAGGTGAACAGTATGAACATTCCATGTACATGGTATATTTTATCAACCATACACTTTCCATGTAAGCTATATATCATATCAATCATGATCAAAATATATAACAAGAATTTAAAAAAACACCATAGATGATCCATATAATCATGGGTTTCACATTTACATTGTACATGCCATATAATATAAAATTTCATACCATGAATGACTGGATCAAATTAATATTAGACCAAGGAGTCATAATCATGTCTTATGAGCATATTGATGGAAACTAATTTATGGTACATGAAGAGTCCATGGATCATGAAATTGTATCATTTCCAAATAATTTCTATCAAGCTAGATCCATTGGGTAGAAATTTACTTGGTATTCTATGGAATCATTCTCCAAGAATCATACGGGACCAAGTTAACTTCTACTATTAATCAGTACCCATTGGTGAAATTTATAGGACATCATAATGGAATAATGATCAATGTCATACACACCCATGTCATCCACTCCCATTTCAATTCATATCCCAATCCATTGATCAATTCATAATCATTCATCTTCCATAAGTAAACGCACTCAAATAAACATCCATATAATAGTTCAAAATAAAATCATCAACATGAAAGAAATTAAAATATCAACCCCCTAAAAATAACATCCATTAAATCCAAATTATTATGGGATTCCCCAAACATGGAAAGCACAATACCCACCCCTAGGATGTATAACAATGGTAGAAAGTCAAAGGCACACAAAATTTCTGACAGAGGTCGTGAAAACGTTCAAAAAGTATAAGATAACTAGTGGAAACCCTAATAGGTTCAATTAAATTCAATTTAATTATTCAATTAATTTACAGGGACAGTCCCGAAGGTCTGGCATGTTGAAAAAAAAACTAGATATATAAATTATCAAAACACTCAGTAATTGTTTATACAACCTACATTCGGTCCATATCGGAGTGATCCTTCAGTATCAGCTCCTAATTCGAATTAGATTGTGATAATAATGGGGAATGGTTTAAGATCCTATAAAAAGGGAATATTATACTCAACCTTATAACTCATTTTATCCAATGTTAAATGAATAATGACACAAATTAATAGATTAGTCATAGATATAGATTCAATGAGATAGGAATCCCTGAATTTGGAGTTCTGAGAGAATATATTGGATGAACCCATGTTTTGGAAATAAGAGGAGCTCCCAAAACCCATTACTTTCTAGTACATGGAATGTGATTTGGGTATGTTTTTAACCATTTTTATAACATAAAAGGTATTTTAAAACAAAAAAATTGTTCGAGATAGTTTCTTCACATGGTTGTCCAAACCATGCACGCTATACTATTGTAATGGGGAAGTCACTTGGTCAATTAAAACAATATGACTATCCATGTGAAACCCATGCATTTTATATTTGAAAAAATTTAAAGGTGCCCGAAATTGGCATGCACCTACACCCACATGTTTTTCTCAAACCATGAAACCAATAGCACCTCACTATCCATCCTAACATGAAAATGGAGTATCTACCTGGCCTAACACACATAAGTTCTACAAAACATGTGTCATGTCCCATTTTTTCAAAACATTAGTCATCATGATATGAATAACCCCCAAACAAACCCTATAAACAAAGGACCTCAAACTAAATTAAAAATAGTTTATAATTAAGAATTTTCATAGTAAATAAAAATATCCACACCTCTTATGAAACCCTAATACCACATATTCTTCTCCTTATAATGATATTCATCCATTTATTTCCCTCTTATTGGTGGTTCATAATAGTAATAGAATAACATTAGCCACTAAGCATGTATGTCATCCTCCAAATAAAAACTATCATCTTGTAAATGGATGTGATGCCATAACATTTAAACTATATTTACTTATTATAATTGGATAAACTTCAGGAACATGTCAATAATATGAATAAGATGCTCCTTAAAGGATTTATCGACCTATATATCCACCTCTTCGGTGTGAATAATGTGAGATGGGTATGAGTGATAATGCCACATCTATGATACATGTAATACATCTTGAATTTCATGAAATCTCTGAGGCTACTACAAACACTAGCATAATTTACCATCTACTTGTCGAATATTTAATGAACCAAAATTTTATAGTGAATTTATACCATGTATCCTAATTTATCTAGGTCACAACCTAGGTGATGAATGTTAAAAGGCATGATCCCCACCCTCAAACTCAATTGTTCAGTGAAGGTGACTATAATAAGATATCTATCGAGGAATTGTAATATCCATCCACTTTCTTATCATCCTGACCTTCTCATAATTCTCATATACTATATGTGGTCCTAGAAAAGCATCCTCACCTAGCAATAACCAGCACATATTATATTGGAATAACATACCATACAAAGCCTTATGTGGTGTCATTTTTATATTTTCTTGTTTTTTAATGTTTATAAAAAACTAAACATGGAGAATATATCGCTCCCAAGATACCTATATATTTTGGATAGATTCCCAAATAATTTATTAATGTTCTTGAATCAGATTTTTTGAATGGATGTTAGTATGAGGGTGGTATGTTATGATTAGATAATCTATGTACCCATCACCCTCTAGAAGATATACTAGAAATGATTCGTAAACTAGGAAACCCGATCTAAAATTATTGTATGGGGGAAATCTTGAAGTTGAATTATCTCATTGGTATACAGCCACTCATGGTCATCAACACTAATGGTCTCTCTAAGTGACTAGAAAATAGAAACCTAAATGATACAGTTAACAACAACCGAAACAACATCACTATCTTGAGGTGACCCCGATAAACTAGTCACAAAATTGATTAGGACAACAACACATTTTAAGTGAAGAATATGTAAATACTATAAAAGTTCAACTGGATTATTATGTTCCATCTTCTCTTACTAATAGGTGTAACACCTCATGAAAAAACGCATTTACCTTATATTTGTTCCTTGGATACTAGTATTAATAATGTAAATCATGATAGATCTTGGTAACACAGGGATATACCTCACATAATATGGCATAAAACTCTTGAATCATATCCTCACGAATTTCTTCTAGAACCCATTAGTGAATATGAGAATGAATCATGTCATCCTCACCCACATTTTAACTAGGATTTGGGTCCTCACCTACAACACTCTCTCATCATACTAGACCCTCTAAATATGATAACTTCTTAATCCCCACTCAATATATTTTGTTAGAGGTCAAAGGTAATGATTAAGGATAAGTATTCTATGATTGTCATGAACCTCCATTTTCATCCAAAATAGCAATTTGATAAGATCCAACATGGTATTGGAATGTTGAACTACCTATATCCGTGTCCTTTTTCATAGTTTAACAACAATGGAATTGCCTTTTCCAGGCATATATGAATTATTAGAGTTAAAATATTGTAGTTACATGGCCCACCTTTTTTTCCTCATATTCATATCATGTAATGTAAGTGTGCACCTGAGGATTTTTTCTTCATTGTAAACCACAAATTTCACTCCGAGTAAAATATATTCCAAAAAATGAAACACATGAACCACTATAGCTAACATGAGATCATGCTTCTGGGTAAATTTGCACTTATAACATTACCTACCAATACATGTATTCCATGATTCTATATACATACATAAAATCTATTTATTTATTGATACCTTATGTGTCACAATACACATTGTATAGTCCTCTCCACTATGGATGAATTTGGACCGTCACTAAATGCAATCTATCATTCATAGTATAAAAGGATGGCTCATATTTATAATTCCACTCAAACATCACACCCTTATTAGTCAAGCCTATAAATGGCACTTCTATTTATTATAAGTTCAATATTAAATTCATGTAAAATCTAGTTATCCCAATGAAACTCTATGTATCAATTATGTTCTTGGGATTCTCCTAAAAAACAATAGTTATCACCTTCTCTGGGTCAACTAATAATCATGTCCCTGAGATAATATGGAAATAGGAAGTGAATCTGATCCATCCAAAAGTGAATTTTTTTATCAAAACATATAATTGAAACTCTCTTAGTTTATCTAAAATGTTCTCAATATGTCTGTAATGGTCATGTATATAGTGATAATACGTCTAGATATTATATATGAAAACCACAAAAAATGAATCCAGGTGAGGATACAAAACTAGTTTCATTAGTTCCATCAAAAATGGTGATGCATTAATGAGAAAGAACTATATAACCATACACTCATATATATGATACCATCCATGAATGGATCAATGAATTCCATTGGTTGTTCAAACATCCACATGATGATTTCCATATCTCAATTCAATTTTTGAGAATACCCATGCTCCTCGAAGCTAGAAAAAAATACCATGAATCCATGGAAATGGATAACAGTACGTAATCATTAAATGGTTCAGTATTCTATAATCCATGAGTATCCTAAGGGTATAATATATGTTTTTTAAAATGGATTGGAAATACCGTCAAGATGTTTTGGGTTTTATGAACTCCCTGACTCCAAATCCTATTGCTTCATGTTGATCTCTTGTATCATTTTCATATACATTATGTATTGAGGAATTTATATTAGTGTGTCTCCGGGAACTAGATTTGTGGAGAACTCAAAATCTATGTCATGAGGTATCCAAGAGATTATTTCTAGGAATAAATCGCTAAAATCACCAACCACTAGAAGGAAATCATCCAAATGTTATCCCAGATCATCTAGATACAAACAAGAAATCCCAGTTGTCACCCAACCTAGACCACAATGGTATGGTCCAATTTGTATCACCAATATATCCCATTGACTCTTGTGATAATAATCTAAATCCTATGGTGTTGTGATTTTTACCCACCTATGATTGAAATAAATATAGTATTAATATCATAGTAGCCAAACAATCTCAATTATGATGCCAAACCCAACCGTATTTGGGAAAAAGATCCTAGATGAAGTGAAGAAAAACATTATAAAGGAGGAATTTCCTTCACTTATATACATCCTTAATTATATTCCCAAAATATATTTTTATGCATCATAATGACATCTTGAAACTGAATCATGATTCCACATATCTTCATATTAGGAAAAAAATTAAACTATTCAATGAAACTATGTCAAAATGATTTTATACAATCTTATGGGCCACCATGATCATACCTCTCACTATAGATTGTTCTAGACTTTGATCATAGGGAGTGTGTTTTACTAAATTCATCTGGGAAAAACCATGTCCTTGTGACACAACCTCACTACATTGAGAAATCCAAATTTGTTGTCTTGGTGTAACTGTTTCATGGTTACCTCAGCCATGCCCAACACCTCATCCTCATAAACTAGTATTAATCAATCTCCCCACCGACCCTAGAGAATTGAAATCCACCCATGAACAATGTTTGAGATTTCCCACTAACAGACATTGTTAGAGGTATGTTCCTTCAAAACATTTTCATGTGAACCATCGTGCAGAAGGATCGACACTCAACTAGGTCACGATCACTATGATTTCTCATATGGTTTCTTCTTCCACACGAATGTAAGTCATTTCAGCTACTATTTCTATTATAATGGTTGATAATCATCTCAAAAGAATCCTAAAATGGAGTTTTCAACGAGATAATTCTAAAACAAATGGTTTAGAGTATGAACTTATCATCTCATAAGCCCCATATTCCCCCAAGTTCCACTATATAATTATTAAATGATTTAATATCATCGTAAAATTTTCCTACCATAAAATGTTGATCTATGATCCAAAATAATATTTTATAGCATTAGAAAAGAATTTATCCCTTGAAACCTCACCATCGTGTTATATTATCACAAAATAATGTATCTCTATAAATCATCCCAGATATTCTATTACCATCAAAGTGCCTAGATCTAGATTAATGAAATCACTATCCTGCTCTGTACTCAGAGTCTCAAGAAGAAATTAGTTACAAAATCTATTATATTCTCTACAACATCCTATTAAAAAACTTCCCCCATTTCATTGAACATCATTATAGCATGGATGTCCTATGCTTCAATCTCCATTCAAATGGGTTCTCAGTATTTTATAGGATCGGTCGAGTAGCTTTAATACATATATCAACAACTTAAGGACTACCATAAACTAAAAACCTAGGTGGATGATGTTGTTCAAACAGAAATATCAGCTAATCAATATATGATTCAAGTTGTTTCTCTCATTGAAAAGTCATCATTATGTACATAAAAATATTGTGAAACTATTCCCCAACACCTTTGTCAAGAATATTTTTTTGTTCCTCATCATTTAATATAGGAGGATCCACCAATATCACATGGCCCACCGCCTTTTTAGTATGGTCATCACAACCATCCTGGTGTACGAATGGAGTTCATTGTGGTGTCATGTCTTACACTACCAAATGCATGCCTTCAAATATATTGATGTCAAAGGTCATATGTAAAAAATTATTATAGTTAAAAACATTCATATAAACTTGATGTACTATATTTCATTCTCATAAATCTAGGACTGCTAAAAAGAAAATTCTATTATTTAAATATTTAAACTACCTACTACCCACTCAAAATGTATCTATATGACATGTTACCTATTTACATGAAAAATATTACATTTCATTTCATATTACTTTAACAATATAGTATTAAATGGTTTAAAAAAATGTTTTATAAATTATGATTCATAAGTTACCATAAATACCATTAATGAAAATATTGAATCCACCTAATCCATCCCCCAACATGTTTCATTCCTTTCTACTCATGGTCCATCAATCAACATGCCACAATTTCTACAATGGGTGTATTTTGTAGTATAAGAAGGAAGAAACATCTTAGGTTACAATTGGCTCCCTATGTACTAACCATGTTTCTCAATTCCCAATATAAAAAATTCTAACACAACTTCATTTATATCGATCTGAAATCATATTAAAAGATCATGAAAACAAGAAATATTTCCTATATGTCTGGGCATAAATAAGGGAATGTGATTCCTATAAAGTATCTATAATGATATATGATATTCAATACCCTCATCTCATCTGGATTAAAAGATATATAAACTAAAATCATATCAATGATAACATCACAATTCAATTGAATAAACCAATGGGGGAATCGTGTCCAGTGTAATAGGAAAAATCTTGAAAAAATAATATCCATTTTAGAAAATTTGAATTTTTCTTGTATGTTGGTTACCTACTTCAAGCCAAAAATCATTAGATAATTAAAATTATTCCAAGTCCCCATTTTATTTCCTTAAAATAGTAATTCTATAAAAAGATATCGCCTTAAAACACTTTGTAACATTTCAGACATGTATATCACTAAATGGTTCCATGAGACCTATTGAACACATGGCCTCATGTGTATCTCCTCGAACACTAGTTGATTCAGACTAGCATAAAGGGCCTAGGGTGTTTCCATGTGGGTATTATACCCCCATGTCATAGTGTAATAGAACAGAATAATAACAAAATTAAATAGTGAATCTATGTATTGTAATTTAATATCAGGAATAAAATAACATCGAAGACAAAAATATAAACAATTACAATTTATTCTTATATATAGAATGATTCTCATGAAATTTCTATACAATCCATCCAAAACATTAATACATGAAATTCATACATTTAATGTATTGAAATGACAAAAAGTACAACAATAATACTACAATATAGTTTCATGATCCCCAACTCAGTCAATTTATACCATAATCATATGCATGGCATAATGTTAACCATCAAACTGTGACTACATTCCTTGATCCCTACCTACATCCGGAGAGTCTTTCGGGGTACCCAATGGTGTCTCGAATATGGTTTTAGATATAATCCTTGTAAATCACCAGATCATGTGTCTATAGAAAACCCTAGTTTTATAATGCAAGATAAAGAAGAGTGCTTAATATATCAGATATGACAGTATTAAGAGTAATGTTTCCATGGAGAAAGTAAACTCAAATGTGATCATATACATGAAATCAAGGATCCTTGAAAAAATATTCAATATCCAACCATAATGAATCTAATTAGGTAAATGAATTAAAACTAAATAAAAAACATATGCACTTTATATCATATTACACATGGTCATGTTCTATATCAAATATATCAAATCTATATCATCCATGTCATATAATATGATGTTTCAAAAAATACCACCATCAATATATATAATAAAGCATTCCATAATAACCAAAATTTTTCTTTATAATTAGATATTTCAAACCCCTCAGGACTAGATCCGTTGTATTGAAGAACTAGGTGTCCTCATCGAGTCCCACGAGTATCTTGATGGAAACTCAGTAGTGTCCCTAGTGGATTCCATCAATCATTCCAACAGTGCATGACCAATGTGATTCCTCCAGTCCAAATAAATGTGGTATAAATGACCAAAAAATACTACAGAATCACTATCCACGAACAATACATGTACAAGATATATTATATGATTAATCAGGACCCATGGGTGAAACATCCATGTCATCAAAATAGAATCGTGATCTGTGGTATTCCTACCAAGGAAGCTACTACCATTTCATTGCACATCTCAATACATTCATAAATTACCTTTAATTCATGTTCTATGGGTATACCTAGTCATTTGCACATATATATAAACCATTCAATTAAAATCATGAATATGAATTAGTGGTAACATACAACCCCTAATAATCAATTTGATTCAATTCTTTACTAGATTCCCTAACTAGGAAAGCACAAAACTAACCAACTAGATGGTATAAAAATCGAAGAACTCAAACACACAAACTAGTGTGACCATGAATGGGGTAACAACCTCCATAAAGTATCATGGAACTACTGGGCATCCTGAACATGTTCCATTATATTCTATTTAATTATAAAATTAATTTTTGGGGCCATGCTGGAAGGTCCAATAGGAGAAAAAATGTGAAATACATATATAAAAACCAATACAATAAAGAATATTATTGACTACCTAATATATGTCTGTAGAAGATTTGTAATCCAGTATAATCTCCTCATTTTAATCAGATCAATACAAAAACGAATAATGAGTGAAGAACCTAAGAATAGGAAATACCATATTACACATAAATAGATTAATCAATCTAAATATCAATGAATAATGGAACAAAAATGATTCAATTCTCAATGACACATATCCATCATGACTAATGGCACTCAATTCTATGTTCACATGAAGAAACTATGTGAATTCATATGTTGTGGAATCATGATGAACTCCCAAAACCCAATACTGTAAATTATTTAACATATGAGATATAATTTAGGTTTTAATCATATTTTATATAAAAAACTTATTTCAACATCAATACACTAGGACACATTGTTTTTATGCATAGTTTTCAAGACCAAGCAGCAAACATTTTCCCTCAGTTACGCTAACGGGGAACCCACATGTTCATTTCACACATTTTGAATAATCATGTGAAATTTTTTTATTTTAGATCTCTAAAAAATATCAGGTTCCCCAAAATGTTGTGTAGCTATATCTGTACAGTTTCCTCAATAACTCCACCCTATATCACCGCACTATCCATCCTAGTGATATAATGTATATCTGTGATTTCTTCCCTACATTATTTTTACTAACCAAGCGACCTATATTATTTAAAAAAAAAACCGGGCTCCAGTCTCTGAACAGAATCCTAACACCATCAATACACCTATGACCTTGAACGATATTCATATTAAGAATTAATTATAAATTTAAAACAATAATATAAAGATTCATTCTAAAAATGAAATCCTTAAATATAACTCTAGTGTGACTATGATTCTAATATATAGATACAAAATAACATAATGAGGAAGAAAGTAAAGGATGAGATTCTTTGGGTGCATTTTATGACCTAATAAGTACATCACATGGAGTATCATACACTATATCATCATAATATTATTGTAGAATGAATGATATTCATTTCCCACTAATTATTTTTGTAAATAAACTTATCATAATATTCTTAACACTTTGATACTTTTTGTATAAAATATATTACTACATAACTAGTCATGTACTGTATGGTTATTGCATAGATAATATAATAGATTTGAGATAAATAATGAATGAATTAGACCTCCAATATACTGAGTATGACATTTTCACCCTTGATTAAGATAAACTAAGGTGTGTTTGGAAACACCTAGACAATAAAAATGATGTTTTTATCCATTCTAATAAGGGACATGTGAGTTTCTCATCAATAATGATTAATGAAACGTGATGCATTCATTTAATAGGTAAATATATTATTATAGAGCCATGAATATTTAGGTGAATATATCGTATAGACATACACAAGGCCTCACGATCACTCAATTTCATAGAAACAGGGAAATTTGAAGTGCATTGTATCATGTAACACGATTGGTGGCCATTGTTATAGTGATTGTTTGATGCAATGGAAATGATGTAAGATCATTTAATAACTTCTGTAGATAAAATTATATTCACTGTCTCACACATTACATACATTTATAGATCATGTTATTAGAATCTACATTTAATTATATCATGTCATATAGCATCATAATTATTGATTGATTTAATTGTGATCGAGTTTTACATTATGATCTACATTAATAGTGTATTAGAGTTTGACCCAAAAATTTATTATATGGATATTATAAAACATTAATATATTATATGAGTTTCATATTATATAAAAACGATTTTTTAAATATTTCTTCACATGCGACACTGAATGGAAATTAAAACTGTTTATTTTTTAAGAAAATAAAAGAAAATAAAAAATACCTGAATCTGTAGATTGTATTCTATGGTGGATCCCATAATTTAGAATTTAATGAATACAAATGATAAATGAATATAAATTAATAATAAAAATAAAAAGAATATATTTCTAATATCATATTATTTTTTTAGATCAATATTAGTAGAACGAAAAAATAATGATGTAAGAACACATAAATGGTGAAATAAATTTAAAAAATAAAAAAATTATTGTGAATTTTTAAATAATATAAACAGATAAAAGGAATTATTTTAGAAAATCTATATATACTAATGAAAACATAGGGTATAAATTATAGTAATTACAAATATGGTTGTTGATAATACGATAATTGGAGATATGGTCATTAGATATTCATATTTTTTATATGTATAATTATGTTGTCTATTATTATAAAACATAATTTAGAAACAATATATAATTAAATAAATATATAACATTTAATTCCTAATTTTATATAGAGAAATTATTTTCACACATTAAATCTAAATATTAATTAATGGTATTATAAAATTCAATAAATATTTTTAATTTAAATGGAATAATAATGTTAATTCATTCTAATATAAATAAATAATTATAATGTCATATTACTATTATCATTTAATATGAAATATTTTTTTCGATGAAAAATCTCTATAATGTGTCATGAATTTATAATTAATATTTAATAATGAAGGATTGTAATAAAATTTATTAATAATTCCTCAAAAATAAAAAAATTAACATCCATTCAGTATTTAATACATTTCTATTGTCAAAAAATTTAAGGAAATAGAAATAAATATCTTTTTTATTTTTAGAAATTTTTTTTATAAAATTGAATTTTATATGGTAGTATTTTTGGGACATTATTTTCATTTTGAAAAATTATGATAAAATATAATTTTGATAAAAAAAATTTATTAAACCTAATAAAAAATGTCATTATATGATAATATGAATTAGAATAGTTATTATTTTAAAACACTAATAAATTTCAAATATAAATATATTTTTTTATATTTTATGTTCCCATTTGAAATTTAAACATAAAAAATTATAAAATTATTTTTGTAAAATGAATCTTATTTTTTCAATCATCATTAAAATATTAAATAATGAAAACTTATTTATTATTTTCTTGTAATTTTGTTTTATTATGTGAATATTATAAAATAATGTTTTCACCGAAAACGAATATTTTGTGCCATTATTTTGTTATGTGAATAAATAAAAAATTATAAATCCTTTTTCATGAAAAAAAAGTCTTTAATAAGTAAAACAACACATTGAAAAATATTATACTATAATTATATGTAAATTATTGAGATTTTTTATCCTATATTATATTGTTTCAGAAACAATTTTTATATGTTATGAATTTAGTATATTAAAATAATTTTTAAAGAGTTTTCAATTTCAAATTTTTAAAATTTTATTAAAATTATAGATCATCACATTTATAGAAAATAATTTTTGTGTTAATAAAATAACTTATCATTGTCCAATTAAAATATTGAAAGAAGTGAAATTAATGATGAAAACGCCTAAAATGTTTCAATAATTATCCCTCATTTCTATGAATTAGATTTTTATTTACCAATCCTGACCCAATATAAATTATTTCCACTATTTATACCACATTATATTAACATTTACATTCAATTAGTAGAGAGTAATGAATATTTACAATAATGATATAACTTTTTCTTTTAAAAGGATACATTATCCAAAAAAAAATTCCTCTCCTAAAAGAACTTTTAGATTAAATAAAATATACTAAAATTTTTTTAGAACAATCTTCTAGATTTTATAGAGGATTGTCTCTCATGGAATCGCAATTTTAAAAATTATCATGGAGTTGTCTCTAAGAGTAAGGTAAAAAACATAATATCGCTACATTTTTATTTCAATTCATTCCTTTAATCAAATACCACCTCCGAATCTATTCTATTAATGGTAACTTAATTAGAACAGAATTATATGTACTTGAAATGTTTATTATGTATATGAAATAACATTTTTATTTTTTTCATTCCAACCATTGAAAAATGAAAACATTCCTTATGTTACATGTTGATTAACACATCCATGAATGAAATATTTTGTTTATTATCATTGGATGTCTTGTATGTTTCTGAAAAATAATTAATGAACATATGAATATATATTATTAATGATTAATATATATCATTAATATTATTCATAAATTATTTTAGAAAAACATAATGATCATTAAAATGAAAAATATTCATATTGATAAATTACGTTTAATAATCATTCCATGGTTCCAATTCTCACAATCCATTCCAATAGATCTATAAAATGATTATATAAATGATATAATATTTGAACAATAAATATTTAAAATTATCTTATAATATTTTAATGATGATCATGGTATCAAATAATATTTTCAGATGTCTCCATTACGAAGAGCGTGTGATGTAATCTAAACTAAAAACATATGATGATAAAAATAGACATTAACTAACTAATATATAGGTTAATAATAACTATAAATTATTTATATATGAGGTTATATTAGTGAATATAATTCAAAAGTATTTTATTAATAATTTTTTTTAATTTTTCATGTGCATAAATAACATTTGTGGAAATCTAGGGTAAAGGTATGGATTTTTGATAACTCAGATCTATATTAATTGAAAATTAAAATTCATTAAAAGTTTTATTTCTCATATTATTGTATTCATTGAAGATAAGATAAAATAATTTCTTGTATTTTTTTCTTCACCACATAATTATTTTATTTATTTCTATTCTAATTCTATTATTAATTTCATTCTCATAATAGTAAAACCCTATTAAGAATAATTCGTGTCCTATCCAATAAGATATTTCGACTCACATATATGTTCTTTCATCCTAGTATGTTCTCTATTTTTATATTTAATGAAAAATATTATAATATTCTATTGATCTTCATATTTTTCTTTACCACTACTCAAATTGATTCCTTATGACTCTTTTTATTCAATTTAAATAAATTTATTTAAAAATATTTAAAATTAATTCATTTTGAAAATTTTATATTTTATCATTTACTCCATATTTTTTGAATGAACTATTTATTCATATAATGTATTTTTTAGTAGTAGATATTTAAAATTTTCATTTTAATAAGGCTTTCATGAATAATATCATGAAAAAATTTTCCCTTTTAATGTCACTCATAACATAATTTTTTTCAAATGGTATGATATTTTTTCTAAGAACTCCTTATGTTTTTCATAATTATTTTTTATTATCTCCAAAATATCTAACATCCATGGTGTTATGTTTTAAGATATACCCTCTAAATTCAATTATAAAACTAGAATCCAGGGTTATTGTGGATTTCAATAATTTTATTGAATTTTCAATTTCCTTTTTTAAGTAATACAAATTGAAATTTTATGAAACACAATTTAATTCAATGGGATAACTGGGATATTATATATTGTTGATTTTTTATTTGACCTATTCATAATAACTATCCTTATATTATAGGTGGGATCCCATATTGAAATCATTTTCAATGGATAATTATTTATGTCACATATGATGTAATTATTTGTAAACATAATTGATGATTGTAATTTTCGACAAGAATTCTTGTGGATGTAATTACTGATAATATATGTTCAAGAGACTATATGTTGGTGTAATTGTTTTATGAAAAGTTTAAAAGGCTATGAGGGGGCATAATTATTGTAGTTATATGTTTATATGGTTATTATTTCCTATTCATATTCACAATCAACATTTATATATTTTATTGTTATATTATTATCTATGTTTATTGAATACTATTTCATTATTAGACACCTTTCTTCTATGATATATGTTTAATCATTAGATATTAGATTAATTTTTATAATTCTTTATAACAACATGATGTTTTTTCCTTACTAACAATTTGAACTCACCTAACATTATGGGTTATATTCCCTAGGCTATAATGATTACTATAATATATTATATGATTTGGTGGATGTATTGTAAAGATAAATTTATTGAGAAATTATCACAATTATGTGATAGAAGATAATAATATAAATAATCTTCAAATACATTAACCATTGAGATCAGAGATTATGTGATTATTTTGTGATGCCACATTTAAGTAATGTTAAACGCTACATGTTTTTTGTGTTACCTTAGTACGTTTAAAATCTTGAAAATAAATATTTTTTTTGGATTAAACATATGAGTGATGGTATATTTCATCTCGATTGGTATTTGATAATAGATTATAAAATTTTCTAAATTCACCCTAAGGAGCATATTTTAAAACATGGAAAAAAATAAATAATATTGTAAAATATTGAAAAATTAATTTAAAATATATATGATTTTGCTTCATAATGAATATATACATGTATGGATACAAACTAGTTCATATATTCTTGGGAACATCATCACCTAGAGGTAATAAACATGATGAACATTGGTTGATTACTAACTAAATCTCTACTCATTGAATTAATATTTTTTCAAACAATTTCATTATATGAAAATATTTTTGGATGAACATCAGTTGATAAACAAGAAATTTATAAAATAATATAATGTATTCAAATGGTATTTGATAATGTAATATAGAACTTCTTAGGTTATATAACCTAAATACATTATGATCATTTCTGACAAATATTAAATCCTAGAAAATCATAAGATATGTTTTCAAAATCAATTATGTGTTAGTTATAATTTATTTTTATTTCTTTTATACATTGGCCAGTTTCAGTAATCTTATTATTTAATGTTTCCATTTTTTTAATGTAATGGATTAATACTATAAGAAATAATTTAAAAGTGGGTTCCAAAAAATTTTAGGTGGTTATCTTAATAAAAAAATGAGTTATGAGATGGCCTGATATATATTGTGAATCATAACAGATTATCTCAAGTTGTTATTAACCATTATAACCTTGTTGAATTTATAAAAAAATAAAATAAATAACAATATCTTCAAAGGAAGCCATTGTTATTTTAAAGGGAATAATTTTTTTAAAATATTAAATGATTTCACATGAGCACCTCCATTTTGATAAAATTTAATATATATAATTAACAATGTATAGTATAAATAGCTATATAATTCTCTATCTACACATTAATGATTCACGTGAAGAGGGAATAATCTTTAAACAAATAAATTCCAAAACTGTAGTGCTACAAAATATAATAGGCATAGACATCCTTCTTCAAAAATAAAACATGAAAAAGATTATGAAATGAATAACAGTAATGTGGTTTTTGATAATAAAATATCTATTATCCTCTACAGTAAATTATTGGATTTATAATTGGATTTTGGTTATAACTTTAATATTATTTCTAGAAATTTTTATTAGTGTGTCAAATGACCACTCCAAATATTCTATATTGGACTATTGGAGAAAAATTAGTGTGATTTAATTTTTCAATGCAATGTTTATGTTTTTGGAAAAATTCATAAAGAATATATTATTATTCATATTTCCTATGAATTTGATGACATGTTGAATATTTAATGGCCATATCAACATAAGATTCTTATAAATTACTAAAATAAGGAAGTTGTGTTTCATATTCCGAATGATAAAATGATAGTCTATTATTCCTTGGAATACTATGAACTCTATATGATAAATTAGTTACATTATAGGTGTCATAATTCGTAATCTTGATGCGTATTTATCTAAGATGATTTTAAATTAAACAAATATTTGGTAATATACCCATTATAGGGGAATAATTGTTTTATACTTTAAATTTTTTTTGAGTGTTATATACCATTATAAACTCTATCTTTAGTATTCCATGTATTATAAATTCCATTCGGTATTTCATTAGTGGATGATAACAAAAATTGAGGGAATAATATTTATTTAATGGGGGAAAATTTAATGAAAACAGAGTTAATATAAACCTTCTATAAACAATACTATATTTAATATCATTCATTTCATACAACACTGATTTAAAACAAATTGTGATAAATCTACTATATCTACTAAACCTGGGCGTTTTTTAGGATTTTGTGTCCCTCCACCATTAAGCCACATCACCAGAAATTCATACAAATTTACAATTATACCTACTTCCATCATCCCAAACACCCAATGCACCCTTCGATAATTGACTACCACCGATGCGTTACAGCCAGATGACAATGAAAATAGGGATTATCTGCATGCTCCACCTCTGCGTGCTCCGCCTCTACGTGCTCTGACTCCTCATCCTCTGCATTCACATTCTCCATCTATGCATGCTCCAACTCCACGTCCTTTGTATCCTCCGCATTTTCCTGCTCCACATCCGCGTGCTCTGCCTCCACGTGATGTGACTTCATGTCCTTCACCTCCACATCCTCCGAAACTGGCGACTACACGTATGGATCTTCTAATTATCTTCGATTCCTTCACCATTTACCATGACATTATGCCTGTAACATAATCATTGTTCACCTCGCTGCAAATCAGCTACCTGAAACCCTACATCTTATAATTCTAGAATCAGCTACAGGAAACCCTAAAATACACCAACATAAACCCAAGATGGTCCTTATTTACATACCCCGACAAAATATTCCAATAATATTCCACTGTGTTCAGGTACAAATTACTGCTGCAGAATCTTCCCGTAGAGGTATCATCCCGGTAACTTTCATCATTTCTTTGCAACAAACAATATGAAACTATCTCTATACTCTCCATATCCCAGGAATAGTTCTATCATTGACACTTCATCAGGGAGAACATTTTTCTCTATCATATACACTAATATATGATTTCATACACAACTATTAATTCAAGGATACTACAACACAATTCAATTTCTGCATTGAGGAAGTCTACTTTTAAATCACCTATTCCAAATATATCTTCAAAATAATGTTTTCTTAATCACTGTCTATCTCATTTAAGATTCCACATATCTTCTAATATATTTGATGTGTGTGGAGTCTTACAGTAGCTTTGCACTTCAATAGGACAGCTCAATAAGTGGACCTCTACCAACAAATGGCATCACACATGGAGACACACACATTCCATTAACACCATTATTTATCAGTGGTATGTTCTATCTAATTTTCCTGTCTGAAGTTATATACTTCTTACTACATTACAAACTAACACTATTTGGTCATATGGATCATCTTCTATGTCGATAGTGCCTCCAAAATCGGTAGCCGATACAACAATCTCTACAGGATCAAACAAGAAAAAGAAAAGACAACATGCCTATAGAGAATCTCCACTTCCATTATGTATGTATGATGTCAGTGTTCTTCTAAATAACTTGTAGATTTTAGTTGAATTTTCTTTTTCTGAATAACATGTATATTTGAAGTTCATATTTTTGTTATCATTTGCACTCTCATATTGACTGCAGATTTCAATTGTTCTTTACTATTTTGTTTATGCATTTCATGTTTAAAATTTATGGGCAATTGAATATTATAAACACCAAGGATTCCTCATTTTTAATGAGTTTGTTATAGTGATGTTGGTTGGAATTCATGGTTCCTTCAATCCATTTTTCTTCTTTAATTTTATTTAATGGTTTAACGCATACCTATGTTGTATATTATATGGTTCAACCAACTGATTTATATTTCACAAGGAGAATATCAATTGATGCCAAATCTCCTTAGGATTGCATGCAAGAAAAAAAAATTCTCAAATTTTATCTATAATAAGAATTGTTGTCTTATCATTGATGAATATACGGTTATAATTATTTTCTATAAAAATAACAGTTAGACACTTAAAGAATTTTCTTAATTTTACATACCATTCAATTCATTGCTTCATGTTGCCTAAGAATCACATTCACTTATTTAATAACATAACCACATCATCAAATGAATATTAAATGTTGACTTGAGAGCTGATTTGTTCCCATCCCATGGGATGTGTCATAGAGACTTTGATGCCACCACTAATGGAAGGTGTTGATTCCCTCTCCACTGTTAAGGTAAACACTCTGATGAGCAATGATGAATCTCAAGTCAATGGTCATTTTCACATAACTCAATTATTAATTGGTTACATATGTTTGTTGAATGTAAAAAATTACTTTTCAGGGACTGTATGGTTGAAGAATTTAGCTTCCAAACAATTTTTTACTTCAAAATCTCCAATGCGGGTAAGGCATGAACTTTTAATTACAAATGGATGGAAAAGATTATTGTTTCTTATTTTGTATGTTTTTTAAGATACTTTTAGATGTTGTTTAATAAATAATTGATGGGTTAAAAATATTGTACAGTGAAAATCTCTAGCCATTGGAAGTTGCCTAATGTTTTAATGATTTCAGATCTCCCTTATCTGTAATAAGATTGAACACATTATGAATATCTTTCACTCCCCTTCTAAATTCAGTCTTTTTCATGTGGGATATATTGTTCCATGATTTCAAATTAAATGTAATTTCAATTTCTGGTTATAGACAAGGAGTGATTTTGATGAAAATCCTATGGTTAGGCTTCTTAGTCAGTAATCAACTGGAAAAACTACTTTTATAAATCACGTTCTTAAGTGTGACTACCCAGGTATGAAAACTCCTTTTCCACATTTTTTGGGATTCTTAATTTTTAAGTAATGAATAATAATATGTCATTGAGCATGTACCCAAGTGGTACAGGCTCCTGCTTGGAATCCAAAAGACACGAGTTCAAATCCGGGCAGGGATGAATTTCTGGGGCACTATAGCGGGGAACTGTAGCAGCGGTGGAACTGTAGCGGTGGAGGAACAATTGCATGGTAGTGTAGCGATGGCAGTTACTGCAGCATGTACTGTAGATGTGTAGGGTATTGTAGCCGTACTATTCACAGAGGGTATTTTGGGCAAAAAATGGGCTTTCAAGCCTTGTATTCAGGACACTTGGCCTTTGGCCTTCGGGCTATGTATTGGGTCTCCCTCTACCCTAAAAAGATGAATTTTCTTTAATAATAAATTGAGGATTCGACCCTAACATTTAATAAAATTAATGAATAATTATATTGGTAAAATTTTATATTTCATTCTATATTTTAATAGGAGCGCACATTGGACCGGAGCCTACCACCGATCAATTTGTTGATATGGTATCATGATCGGTTTTATTAATAATTATTTTATTTATTTATTTATAAAGATTCTTTTCTTTTTCTTTGTTCTACATACTGAATAAACTGGAGTTTGGTTTGAAGGAACAACTCCTTTGTTTTCCTGTTCGGGGAAAGCATGTGGTTTTAATCACTCTGCAAAATAATTTTCTCTTTTGACCGTAATCTAATGCAATATACCTTACATTACATATTTCATATTGTGTGGTTAATGGATCATTGTGTTCTTTTACCCATTCTAGACCCGATGAAAGGAGAATTCCTGGAATCACAGTTGTTGTTCATGCACACATTCCATTTACTAACCTGACAATATTTGGGGAATCTATCTTATCCAAATTCGATGGTTCTCAAATGCCACATCCAATGAGATACATACTAATAAGGGTCACATCTATAACAACCATTTCATATATTCCATCTATTGAATCCTTCTTTAATATTCCAGATATTGGATTGCATCACATTTGTGGACACCCTCAGGGTTTTATTATGAGATAAGAAATGAAAACAATGAATCTATGATTTCACTGGAATAATTTCATCGTTTATAGAGAAGTGTGATCTATTTCTTCTTTTATTCAATCCTCATAAACTCGACATCAGTGAAAATTCAAATGAGTGATCATTTCTATAAGTGTCCATGATGTCGAATTTACATGTTTCTTAGCAAAGCTGATCAGGTTGACACTCAGCAAGTATGTTTAATCGCAACCTATTTGACATTAATGGAACTATTTGATTTCATATTGTAGCTTATTATTGTATATATAGGGTTTATGTGGTCTCTCGGATTCAATTTCAGTTGTCTTGTTTGACAAAGATTTCATGAAATATATACATAAAACAAATTCAGAATGTATGTCACAATTTCATTGCAATGCCATGTTTGATTGGTAACTGTCTATTATATTGGCCAATGATGAAATATGTCACAATTTCATGCAATGATATGTCTCGAATATTGTACTCTACCAGAATTATATCATTTGTGTTGATAAATAAATTTACATTTTTCACATTATAATATTACAATTTCATGAGGTATATTGAACTTTTGTAGGAGACTACTCTGTAGTCAATCTACCGGGACAACTACTGGATCATTACAGAAAATATGCATGACACTTCTGTCATGATATTAATATAGGGCACATCACTTATTTTAACATGTCCAATCTTCAATCAGAATTTTATAATTTATGCTCTTACAGTTTTCACCCATGGTTTTGAAAAAAAATCATTCTCTGTAGACATGTTATTATGTGTCATTATATTTAAAAATAAATTGAAACATTTATTTTATTTATAGAATCTACTATATTAATATTCTTATCTATCTTATTGTTACAAAATTATAAATTTTTTTCTAGTAGTTCTTTCATTGCCTCTTTGGGATTCAAAATACCCATGGTGTATCCCTTGGTGAAGGTATTTATGTAGTGCTGGAATGTTGAGTTTGGTTTTTTTATAGAATCAATTTTTTGTCTATATGTTCTTTTATATTTAAATAAATATCTATTTTATTGTTACAAACGTATTAATGTATTTATAACCATGATTATATTCACTCTCTGGGCTCAAAACACCCAAGTTGCATCCCTTGGTGGAGGTGTCTAAGTGCTGCTAGAATGGTGAGTTTGGTTTTTTATATATTCAAATTTTTTATTTACAGCTCCTATTATATTTATATAATGATCTATTTTATTTTTACTAATGTGTGAATGTATTTCAAAACATACTTCGGTTTTCTATCTCTGATTCAAAACACCCGTGGGGTATCCCATGGTGGAGGTGTTTATGTTCTGTTGGAATGGAGAGTTTGGTTTTTTATATATTAAAATATTTTAGTAAGTTCATATTTTTTCACATTTTTTCATATATTTTTTCAATCAGGTCTATTTTTTCATACTTGTTCGTATTTGTTTGTACTTATTTTTAATTGTGTTTAAATTTTTCACAGTTCTGTTTTTTAATATTGATTCTAATTTAATATACAGGTTAATATTTTTCCCATTTTTTCTTATTTTTTTATCCCCTTTATGTATAAACAAACTTGATCTCATAGTTTGATTATTTATTAAAATACTTGCATATTTATTTATATTTTTTCACACCGCTTCCGGTTTAGTAAAAAACTAAAAAAATTCACTTAAATATCCCGAATTATATTTCTTATTTATTATATTGATTATGAAGTCACATAATTATCCATCCAATATTTTTTTGATGAATTAAAGATGTGTGGACCATCACAAAATGTTTTCACCTATAACATTATGATGAACTTTTATTATAAGTTTCCTTTATGGAAGTGTATAAGTTATCTTACACACGATTCTAATATTTTAATAGAATTGGAAATCTGTGGGATAAAACCTACTGTAGTAACATATAATATATATATCTAGGGGCTTTACAGTGTTTGACATACTGAGCTTTCTTTGGATATTATTATGGATACGAGGATTAGAGGGATTCATGTCAACTGTTATTATTATTATGCTATTATTTATGGTCTGTGTCTTGGTGGTGAACTATCCGATGGTTTTGTTGTTTTCAAAGAAATGAAATGATGTGGAATACCCCCAAATATTTATATTTAATCATTTTTATTGAAGTCATTATCCAAAATTGGTTATCTTGAGAAAAGTATGTGCTAAATTGCAGATATCATGGTTGGTGATATGGTATTGGATTCTCTACTAGTCATGTGTTTGGAAACATTAATGAAGGTGATGATGATGATGGAAAGTGGTGATTCATCGAGAATTAATTGGTTTCAAAGCCCTACATCATCTGTTAATTCCCCAAATGACGGGCCGTAGTAAGGCTTCCCATTGTGCATTCTCTACATCGTCGGTTAATTACCTTCATCTTGTGGTGGAAAAAATTCAGTGTTGCACCCACATGAGAATACTTTTTATTACCCATATCCAAAAAAATATGACCATGGTTATTAAATTGCTTCCACTCTAATTTCCACACCCATTGAACATTATTCATCCACCTATATGCTTTCAAGACACTCCATTGCAAGGATTTACACAGCGGTGCCTCAATTTTTTTTATTCAGAATAGGGGAATAGGATTTTGTAAAATCCAGATAAATGTAAATCATATATATATTTTTTTCAAATTTGAATTTTGGTCACACTGATTCATCCTGTAATAAGATTGATTCAATGGAATCAGATTTTAAACCTTTTATTGGGAATAAGGCATATTAGATTCAAAAATCTAAGAATGTTTCTCCTTTTTGAGTGTGTTATTCTAATGTGGCTGAGCATAAGGCCTCACATGGGATTGCCTCATATTAGGATGTTTCTATGGGTGTTATCCCTTCCATAAAAAATAAGGGTGGGAATTATAGTGATGATTTTACATGATTTTAGGAGGTTGTTTTTTATTATCAACATTTCTATAAGGAGGAGGAGAGGCCTAAAATCCATATTGCAAATATGTTCCCCTTGAAATTTCCATTTAAAAATTTTATCTGCACGTATTATAAGATGTCTCTTCATTGATTTAATGTTGTACTTGTGAACTTGATGTGATTTATACACCATTCTCTATTACTTTATTTTTCTTTGATGAAAAACCCTAATGTTTACAGTACTGTGAAATGTTTAATTGGTTTTCCAGTTTTCCTAATTAAATGATATTGAAATTCATGGTGTTTCACTTTGTTTCTTAATTGGGTGTTTATGTTGAAGTTTGGTTTTTTCTTATTAAAATGGAAGTCTAGAAATGTCATCCCACACCTACATCGTGCTACATCGTCAAATCATTTTTAGTTGAAATAGAAGTCTACAGTACTGCCATACCAAAACAATAACCTGTTGCATTATTAAAACCTATTGTGCTGGTGAATTCCATGTGCACTGTTGGATTCTATCATGGTCTCATGTTGACCTGGCCCATCCATTACTCTCTCCATTTTCACCCAACATACCTTTTAGGGATTGAATACTTAGAAATAAAATGTTTGGTTTCATCATCCAGATTCTATTGCAGCATATAAAATTCATAAAAAATACAATTATTTTTATGTTATCTTTTTTTCTGAAGATAGTTCCAGTAGTAGTTATTTTTTATTGCAGTTTCACTATATTGGTTTACATAACAATAATCCATAGTTATGGAATATTTTTCACTACTAATGAGTTGAATTACAATCTTTTAACAGTTTATGGTATATTAAAATTGATTAGTGGATATAATATCACTGTGTGAACACACAGGTGAGTACTAGTTTTATTAAGAAGAATAATTTTATGTAAAATATAAGAATCCAAATTTTACACACCATAGTGTATTATAACCATTAAAATTTCAATAATTAAAAAAATTAAATATATAAAAATGAAAAATATCTTCAAAAAAATGAGATAATCAATTAAATCTTCACCCTTTAGATTAAAAATTAATAGAAGGCATTATTTAATAAGAAATAAAATCATGACTCTAAATTAAAATATATAAAATCCTTGAGACAGAAAATAATGTCTGACTTAAGAAGTATAATTAAAATGAATTGTTCACGTAAGTCTATATATTAGAATTATATTTCATTATTTGGAATATGTTAACTTAAAATGAGTGATGTAATATCCCATATTTTTTAAAATATAATAAAAAATATGATGTTGATAATTTATATGGGTTATTAGGTAAAATTTTCAATTTTGAATAAAGGGAGAATAATATATGTTTTCATGTTTTTTAATGGAAAAAAATCGAGTTATATCCTTGGAATATTCTATCAACTATTTTTCCGGGTGAGATACCGATTATGTGAGTGATTTTGAGGCCCATAGAGGCTCAACGTAGATAGAATAAAAATAATAATAATATTATATTATAAAAAAATTATTTATCCAAAATAATTTAATATCTTCCAAACAGTGCTTTATATGATAAATCTGAGACCATATTTATGTATAAAACTTGGGCTTTCCCTGTGTGGCTTATAACATTTACGATCATTAGATGTTTGGCCAAGTCTCACACAAGGATATGCTAGTTATTATTTTTAATATATTGTTTTTTCAAAAATGAATTGATATCTCTCAAATAGAGCATCGTATCAGAAATCTGAGCACAATATAACATCTAATAGATAGTTTTTACCCTAAGAGGGACATATCCATTGTTCATGTTGTGATTTAAGTTATATTGCTTGTGAAAAACCACTTTTAATATTTATCTATGCATTTATTATGAATTTTATATTAATATAATTAATTACATTTGATTCCATTAATCTTATTATCCACTATTATATAGTGAACCACCATTTTTGGATGTGTATATATCTTGATGGTTTTGTATTCTTCATTGTTCAACCTGATTACATTTAAAACCCCTTCATGGGATGAAACTATGGACTTCGTACTAAATATTAATATGAATCAATCATTAAATGTACATTTTAATTGGTCTATTTAGATATTTATTGCTTTGGGATGTAGATAGATGATCTATTTAAGTATGGTTTTGGGTGGGTAAATTTGAATTCTATCATCATTGTGATTCATCTATGGTTTTTCGCTGAAGACCCCATAATTTTACAATCATCACAATTGATGTGGTGCATGGACATTTCTTCCATAGTTCCCACTCATGTGGATGGATGTTGGGAATTTACTTTATATAAATCCTTATTTTAATTTATTCGTTAAATAATCTTCAAAAATCTAAATAATATTGAAATAAATTTTTTAAAATTAAATGTACACTGACAAATAATTATCTATGGATCATTCCATGAATTTAAAAAGCATACTAACACTATATTTGGAAATGATAATTTATTATAATTTTCAAAGGGGTAATTATGCATTGTTTTTTAGGTATAATAAATTATTTAATTATCTAGATATTATCCTGATAGTATATACATAAAAAATATTTTATATTATCAAAATGTTTAATTGAAATTTTACCCAGGATAATTCCAAATAGATATAAAATGTTAATTACACTGAATTATTATAAGCGATCGAAAAAATTCATCAAACTATATTGGATAAATTATCAATGGATATGATATCGAATTAAAATTTTCTAATGATAAATGCATGGTTTTATTTTTGACTAATAAATTAAATTCATAGATGATATTTTTTTTTTGAAAAAAGATAATTATAAGAATTATCAAATGAAAATTGAAATATTATCCGATGATAATTTATGAAAATCATCCATTGGTAATTACCAGTTTATCAAAGGATAGATTATTGAAAATATTATCACCAAAATAAAATTATAATTTTTATAGGTTATAATAAATAATAAAAATATATTTACAAATTGATAATTAGTAAAAAAAAAATTATTAAATTATAATTTATGATAAATTATTAGAAGATAATTATAAAATTTTAATTTATGAATAATTATAAAGTGGAAATTGTTTTATAGGTGAATATTATGAATGAATTTCTTTTACTCAATAATTAATATAAAATTATCCATTGTAGATAAAATACTACTACATGTAATATTTTAAAAATATAATTTGATAACTTCCAAAGAGATATTAAATTTTATAACATTAATAATTTTAAAACGATGGTATTAAAATTATCTTGGGGAGATAAATTTTCAACACATGTGTATTTATATTTATTTGAAAATAAAATAGTTTGAGTTGGATTTATGGACACTTGTTGATACTCATGTGTTGATGTTTTCCAATAATAATGTCTTGTGAAGTTGTTTGTAACTGGTTTATTCAAACCTTTTTACACCGATGACTATCGATGTGGGAAGATACGAAACATTTTGGATTTTTTACAACTTTTCCTTAAGATTATTATGCATAGAAATATTTTCATGATTGTGATAGATTATGACCATATTTGTGTGTTTGTAGACCTATAAACCTTATGTTACACTTGTTTCCATGTGTACATTATTTCTTAATATTAATTTTCGATGTAGAGAACATGTATTGTGTTTTTTACCTTAATTATGATCAAATGATATTGTTTCCCATATCTCTTACAATACTACATCTTATTTTGTGGTATTATTCTTGGATCCCAATGAATTTGGACTATTGTGTCCTTTTTCTTGATGCATAGGGGGTGTTGAGAATCTCATGATGCCTTGGGGATTCTAATTGTATGAATTCATTTATTCAGAGTAATACTGAGTGGAAGTCTCACATGATGAAGAATATAATGAATCATTATACTAATGGGTAGTCATTGATTCATTTTACACATTTATTACCCTCCCCCATGGATCCAAATTAGTTACAAACGAGGTTTAATAAATGATTGGTTAGTGAATGATCGCTTGGTTTTGTATTTTTTGTTTATATTCTTGATTAAAATTTATTTTTATTATTGGAAAAATTGGTATACTTGAGAACATCTTGATATTGTTGCATTGGTGGGGTCATATAATGTTTTATACTCACACAATACATTGTAATTCCGATGTTCTTGTTTATCTCAAGAGCGATATGATGAATAAATGGTTCAATGGGATTTACAAATGAGGCTAGGAGAATTGAGTTTTTGGTTGGATAGAGTGGAAAATTATATAACTTGTAGTTCCATATTAATTTATTCATTCTTCTTATTACACTAGACATTCTTGCCACTTTTTTGAGTTTCTTTAACTTAAATTCCACGTATGTCATTCAATCCGTCTTCCTCATGTTATTCAGATTATTTATTATATACATTATTTTCTATTATTTATCAAATGACATGATAAATGTGGTATAATCTCCCAACTGATTGAACCATACCCATAATTCTTGGAAGAATCCTATTACATTTTGGTAGGTGCACATAAGGTCACGTGGAATTCTGGAACATACATGGTGGTTCACCTCAGGATGTTAAAAAATGGAATTTTGTATCAAGACTCAATAACTTGTTTTTATCCTTTCATAGTGTTGGAACAATTTATTCAAGACATATGATGGTTGGGATTCTGGTAGGGATCTATGATGGTCCCTGGATAACACTTCAAAGTGGACCTCTATGATTTTGTCAGCGGGGAATTAAGTATTTCTATTAATATTGAGTGATTTCACCATTGGTGATTCACAAAATATTTATAATTTATTTATGATTTTTTTGTGATTTAATGAATCATAAATAGTGACATAGGTTTTCATGTCATATATATTCTTCTTTTTTTAACTCATAATAGTACATTAAACAAATGCCTTTTTTGTGATATTTGATCACGATTTCTTGTCATCTCTAGTATTTATGTTTTCCCATTATTTTTGATATATTTTTATTGGAATTAATTATTTTAAGTAATAATTCAATTGTTTTAGTATATAAATGGTGATTGTAACTAATGTGTATGTATGGAAACAAGGTTTACTTCTAAGAGTGTTATTCATTCGTTAAAGGCTTAACTATGAGGAAAACCTTGTTTGATCCATTTTACTATTTTAGAATATCATTATATGATTACATAGACACATAATAAAATTCATTTGTGAAGCCATTAAAATTATAGGGTTTATCCTAATGAATATTTTTCAATTCTAATGTTTCATCCTACAAATTACATAAGATATCAGGTTGATGTAGTTTTACGCGAATAATTATGAAGAATGAAGGAAAACTTCCCCAAGGGAGTATGCCTCAACTGTACCATAGGATGTATAGGATAATGCAGTTTGGAATTTTCCAATGCCTTATCTATTATTTAGGAAACCATGAATCTTTAACTAGAAGTATTTCTATTAGTTCAAATATAAGTCATAGAAATTTTGATATATGCTAAAATATGCTTGGACATTTAATCCATCATTCTTCTTCCTTCCTGGGCATTAAATGATTGCACAGTTCTGAATAATGTGTTGAAATAATTAAGTGAATCATTGAATAGTTATAGTCTATAAAGGAAATGCACATTAAGATACGATTAATGTTATTCTAGGAGAATATCCAATTCTATTCACCATATCACATGGTTAAAAAAGAGATTATGTAGCTCATGGTACATCTAGATGACTTGGATGATAAGGGATTTAGCCGACATAGTAATTCTATAGAGAACATTTCATTACATACACTATCAATAAATATATTTTTTTAAAATATTTATAGCATTCCTAAAATAGATACCCAAGGATCAATTTATTTTAGTGTCTTTTTCAACAGGGATAAAAATATTCTACCTTAGTGAATGATATACAAGGGTTCTAAAAAATATCACCCCTAGTAACTCTACATAAAAACTATTCTTCCTAACATGTACAATGGCTTCATAAGAAAGGCATGAGATCATTTTGATAGTAAGGGTAAATTGAGGAAATATGTAAGCATTACATGAACATAAGGGTATGTGAGCATGAGTATGAAATTATAATATCATAGAATGTCTATCAAATATAATAATCATGAAACATGGGAGAAATATTGGATGTTCATAAGATATTAATCAAAATGTGAACAATATATATATTCTATGAAATAATATCATAGGTTTATATCATATAATTGATGCATAGAAAATATAATTTCGAAACTATTTTCATGCTTATGAAGTCAATGATTCGAAGGCCATGTTAGTAGTATGTTTTCACCCCTTATACCTAATGGTAGTTAGGGTTCCCTCCCATTACCATCTTGGTAGTCGTGGTTCACTACCATGACTGTCTTAGTTGTCATGAATCACTCCCAATACCATCTTAGAAATAATATTCCATTATATATATCTAATGAGATATAAATAATTACCCAATGCATTATTTGTATATATAGGTCCCATCATTAACATAATGAAATCATACATACATGTTCACCATGACAAAAAAAAATTCATAACTGATGAATTGATATGTGTATCATAAAAATGTATTCATATAATAACAAATGGAAAAGGGAAATGTTTCATAATCATTACATCAAAGAATATCCTATTAAATGAAGTGGGTTTCATCATTATATAACCCTTGAAAATGAAAAAAATTTCACAATCACATAATATGTAATGGAGAAATAAATTTCTTAAACATATAACATGTGAAAGAGAAATATATTTCATAAATTATTTTCATAAAATACAAACCACTAAATGATATAATATGAATGTATCATTTGGATCATTTAACATAAATACATTATTAACACCAATATATATCATATTACATGTGAAATAATTTTTAATATCATTTGAAAACCATTTCATTAGTTAAATATCATTTATTCATTAAGAACAACTTTTAAATCAAAATACTTTTGGAAAACCATTTTCACTGAAAATAATCATAAAAATCTAAAAATAATTATTAAAATTAATTAGAAATTCTTTTCCCTATAAAACTTATAAATTAATCATTAAAACATTTTAAAAAATATTTTAATTAAAAACATATAAAATTCTATTGAAAATATTTTGATTAAATTTTCTGCAAATAATTATAATTGAATATTGAAAAAATATTCAATAATCGTTTCCATGAAAACATTAAAAAAAAATTTTAATACATTTTGAAAAACTTTTACAAAACATGGTTTTCAATGAATAGAGATTTCTGGCTGAATAGATTTGTAAACGTAGACTATCTTAAAAACCGATTCATTATCTTATTTTGTACCAAGGAGTATAAAAAGTATACCATTATATTGATATAAAATAATAACCATATGTTGTGATAAATTATTATAGTTCTTGTGAGATAAGTTATGATATTTCATCAATGGGATCATAATCATAATGAATCTTGATAAATGGTGAGAATGTAGCTATAAAATATAATAAATTTAGAAATAATATAACATAAAATAAATAAAAATAGTGGATATAAATATACAAAAAAATGAAATTAAAATAAGGACACTCATGATATAACATTTAAATATTATTTTATACACCTCATGAAAAAATTTAGTTCTAGAACAAGGAATGTGTCTCAAAGAATGAAAATTGTGACAAAATCACTTAATTAATTTCAAAAGGTTTGAAACATAAAACACCATAAATGATATATAATAAAATATATACTTAATAAATATAATTTTTTTTATAAAAATCACATAATACATATATCTGTAGTATACACACCACATAAATGAAATGGGTGGTTAATATTGCATGTATCTTAAGGAAATAAAAAGTGAGGTGAAATTCCATTACCTTGTGTCTCGACATTCTTAAAACACATAAAATCCTCCAATATTATAATTATAAGTTTATTATAAAACAAAAAATGAACAATGAATATATATAATAAAATATATTATTTTCTAATGACCTTATACTAACAATTTATTAACAATTCCATGTTAATGTATCGTTTCGGTTAATAACTGTTTTGTTTATTGTACTAGTTTTGACTACTCATTCATGATCCTCTTATATAAATAATGATTTTCCTATTTATATAACTGAAATCATGAAATTGGTATGATGAATATATGTTATAATTTTTTTTTAAAAAATCTATTAAATATTGATATATGAAATTGACTACACCATTCATCGAGATGGTAGGTCATACGTATACAAGATCAATGTTTCCATTTTCATGGCGTATCAAAATATATAAATTAAATTTCATATATCCATATACGTATATATTATCATTAATGTATTATTATTTTGTCATAAATATATTTTAATTTTACTAAAACTATCCTTTATGCATTCCATGTAATTTTTGAACGAATAACATATCTTTGAGGAGGAAGTAGTCCATACCTCCACAAACAAAGATATCGTATGAATAAAAAATGGAATGCATGAAGATTGGATTAAAATAAAAAATAAAAAATTATAAATAAATCATAACTATCGTATATATAATATTGAAGTATAGTGTTAACCATAAGTGGTGGTAAATGTAAAATTAACAATATCATTTTGTGAATAGGTAGTTTTCTATGCACAAGAATGATTAATTAATTAACAATTAGATATATTTCTGTGTATGTGACGGTATAAAATGTACCATAAAAAATATAATTATAATAATGATACTAAGGATATTTTTTATTGAATAATATATATTAAGATTCTGTAGAATGAGAAAAAAGTATCTTGAGTAAGGATGTTACCCCTCTCTTGGGTAACTATTTTTTGTTTTCACAAATGGGATTACATTGATAAAAAATTTACAAACGTGGGGATTTAATGAGTAAGCAATGGATTTAGATAATTGGTTTAGGATAATCATTTAAAAACCTAACTATTTTTAAAGGTGTAAATTAGGGGGAGTGTTTTTGGACATATATAAGGGATTAAGGGAACAAACTGGTCATTATTGAAAACAAGTTAGTTGTAACCATGATTTTTCCTGTGAAATGTCTTCAAAACTAAATAAAAAGAATTAAAAGAATGTTTATGGACTGTATATGGCCATAAAAATAGTTTTTAAAAATTGGATATGTCATTTTGTCCCTAAGGTTTTAGGATTAGTCCCTTGTTAGTTATAATTTTAAATTAATAAGTATAATTAATTATATTCTCTTTCACTAATATAATTGGTTATAAACTTTATCCATCTTATTATAATATTAATATAAATTTATTAAATCCTTTTATTTGCATTTTTGAAAATTGACATACCTGAATCGGATAAATTAGGTTTAATGGTAATGTCCCAGATGTGGAAAGAATGTTGGTTTTTCAATTAGAATGTTCAAAAAATTTGTTATGAATATATATATAAATTGAACATATAAATGTTTATTATTCCCTAAATTATATTAATAGATTTATAATTTATCTATTAGGATTTTTAAAATAATAGTAATTTTAATTTTACTATATATATTAATTTAAATAAAATTTAGTCTTGAATTAAAATCCTGTATATTCAATATTCATCCACAAATGATGTTCTGAGAAAAATCCCAACAATTCAGCCTAATAAAATTTCAAAATAATGAATTAATTTTTTTTTCCAATTTAAGTAATTAAATTTCTAAAATTTCCTTAAGTTAATTTTTTAAATATTTATAGAAATACAAAAATTAGGTTCTTTTGGGAAAATAGTATTTTAACCCATAGAAGACATTAAAAATATTATATGTTTTAATATCATGATGACTAATTTATATAGAATAATTATAAAAAATATTATAAAAAATGATAATAATGATATTATTATTATTTTTAGCATCTACGTTATTACTATATCATTTCATTATTTAAAAAAATATTTTGTTTCGTAGAATCTCAGTTTTCTGTGTAACCAAAGATAATTATTATTGTGTATATCACATGCCATGTAACAGTTTCATGTAGTGAAAAGATTTATTAAGGTATCTTTTAAAAAATATTAGATTTTTGTAGCATAAAAATAAACAAAAACTTGGTGATTTCAAATATCACAAGCTATATTCAGTGGTGTGTGACATGAAAAATATAAAAAAATATTTAATTAATTCAAAAAAAATATTTCAAAAAAACTCATGTTGTTACATTATACCGCCTTAAAATTAATTTCTCCATCAAAATTAAACTGTATTATAAATGTTTACATATTTTTATTTTCATTTATTATAATACCAAATCATAAAAATTAACAATAAAACTTTTTTTAAGAAAAGAAATTTGGATCCAAATCTGTTACCCAATAAACACATAGTTAGCTTTCCACATAGGAGAACATAGATATATTTTCAAATCATGTATGTAGAAGGAAAATATAACATTCAAGTTATTATTTTGTGTGATACATAAAATGGAAATTAGAAATTCAACAATTTAAAATCAATAAATATACAATGATCTAAGGGGAATGTGATTAATTTGAAAAAGAGGTACATGTTTATCCTTTTTGGATTCATTGTCAATTTCATAAGGTTGAATAAAATTTAAAAGAAGATATATTGAATTTTTTCAGCATGGTATCACATTTATATTTTTCTCAACCAATTTATACCTCATCCCCTACTCAAAAAAAGAAGGATAAGTATCCATTTATAATGACTTAAAATTTCATGATATCTATAAATAAGTTCATAAATCTATATTTTTTTATTTTTATATAATGTTACCAATATAGTTAAAACATGATATCCAACATGCATAAACCCTCATATAGAGAGATATTACTTTAACCACTGAAACCCCTTCTAATGTTTAACATAATCCATACCATAATTTTTATACCTTATAACCCTTATAGAAAATGAAACTATAAGACACTAAAAAGTGATCACTATATTATATTAAAAATGTTCCTCTATATATAATTATTTTTCATTTGGTTTTCATATTCCATAAATATGAATAACATCATTTTATATTTTGGTGAAACTATGTAATAACATAAAATACCATAAATACGTATTGGAAACATGAATGCTTACTTGTTCATAAACTACAAGATATATTACATAAATAAAACAAGTTATAAAAATCATTCACTATAAAATAAACCACTGATTCATAAAATCATTAATCATTTTTAAAGTCATTGATATTATCCAATTTTCACTCAATCATCTTTTTATAAAAGCTAAACACAATTTCCTCTACATCTTGACACATTAAGGGTTACCTTACCTTAATCAAGATATAATTATCCCATTTCATCACATTTATATGTGTTAATATTCATTAAACATAACCTAGTTAATCCTTAATAAAAAATTTATATTGAAAATTCTTATATATTTCATGATTCGTATATCATATTCTTTGAATTCCCCAAAAAAATCATCATTCATACATTATTATTTATAAACCATTTATTAGGATTTATCATATTATTCCATAATAATCCTTGTCTTAAAAATTGAAATATGAATCATCTCTTATGGGTATTTAATCTCATTAAAATCAGTCTCCTTCTATTTATTGTAAAAAAATACTGGAAGAACATCACATACAATTCACATGTCTTTTGAAATCTATCTATATCAATAGTATAAGAAATACTAGAGGACCTTAATTATTCTATTAAAATTATTTCAAATTTTTTTTCATCGTTCCAATTCTTTCTACATATAGAACATACATTGTAATCCCATTTTCTTCATTTCCTGTAATTGATTAAAAATAGAAAGCATAGGGTGAGAAGCACTTATCAAAGAATAAATCCACATTATCATGATAAAAATTACTCTTAGGATGTCTATATAATAACCACAACATATTTAAACTATCAAAAATTAGTTTTTTATAGTTTTTTCATTGTTATCTTTTTTTTAAATCACTCATGATGGTTTGTTAAGAGTTTGTGAATTCACAAATCAAATCCCATGAGAGTGTCAAACCAGGTTCCTAATAAGGACATTTATCATGTACAAGGTCAATATCAAGTCCGACCTAAAACAACTAGTCTTAGTAATCAATCATAGACACATATATGCAATAACAAAATCCACTTGAATTATCCATACATGGATTTAATTCTAGGAAGCCACTCTCTATATCCATTACCAAAATTTGATGAAATTTTTCTATGGTTTTCCACATTTGTAAACATATCCTAATAGACATCCCTATACATATCCTTACAAATATTATTGGTGGTGTCACTAATGATTTCTCATACTATAATCCAATTTTTCAATAATCATACACTCTTAAACAAAATATATATACCCTTACTTTACATAAATTAAAAATATTTTAATTTTATTGAATACATAAAACAATAAAAAAATAGATCACCAATGACGATGATATTTTACTGCATATAGAAAATTGAAAAAAAAATTCATATTTAGTGAATGATATTAAATTTTTTCCAAAAATATCTCCCCCTTAGTAATTCTACATAAAAATATTTCATCATAACTTATGGAATAGTAACATTAGAATGGGATGATGTCGAAAGCTCTGTAATGTTAATTAATGGAAATATATAGGCATATAATGATCATAATTGTTATATATCATTATCATAAAATTAGAATACCATACCCATTATATCAAAAATCACAAACATGAATCATTTCATAAATACTTTTATTTGATATGACATGAATTATATGTTATAAAAGAGATTAATCCATTAAATCATAACATAAGGAAAATATATATAATAGTGGTAGACATTTAACTATATAAAAATAATTTTCATAATATTCAATTCATTGATACAAATGCAATAGTAGTAGTAGGTTTCTCTCCTCATACTGTCTTTGTAGTCATGTTTCAATCCCGTTTACATCTTCATATTCATGGAACACTCCCCTAAATGTATTAGTAGTTAATGATCACTCCCAAGACCATTTTAGTAAAAAAGGTCATTTATGTCTATATTAGGAGTTATAAATCATTATTTATTTCACTTGTGTGAGATATATGCACCTCATTTCATAGTGAAGTCTTAAAAAGACGTTCTACGGGAACATAATAAATCTTTTAATCACCATAGATTTCAAATGTGTATCCGAAACATTTAATCATATCATAACCTAGGAAAAAGATACAGGATTCATAATTATTTCACTAGAGCATAGGCCATGAAAACAATAGGTTCTCATAAGCATATATCCTCTGAATGAGATAAAAATTTCCAGAAAAATATTAATCATGAATGAGAAACATAATTCAAAAACATATAACTTGTGAAATGAAATAATATTTTATAAACATCATTCCATAAAACATAAAACATTCAAAGAAGGAATATAATTTTAAGTCATGAATCATTTCATAGAAAGATATGAGTGGCACTAACTTATTTCATCTTATATAGGAAATAGTTATAAAAGATCTTTTAAAAAAAATTCTTGTGGAAAATATCATTTTTTATTTAAATATGATATTTAAAACATGAATCTTTTGGAAAACCATTTTCATTGAAAATAAACTTGAAAACATATAAATTAATCCACAAATCATTTTTTAACCAATTTTCCTTGAAAAAAAATTAAAATAATCATGGAATCATTTTTGAAACATTTTTCCATGAAAACTTATAAAATACTATTGAAATTTTGTAAAATAAATTTCCCTTGAAAGATTATAATAGATTATTGAAAATATTTAAAAAAAATTACATTAAAACAATTATATATGATTGAAATATTTTGAAAACCATTTTCAAGGAAAATATATAAAATACTTTTGTAAATATTTAGAAAATAATTTGGAAAACATGGTTCTTAAGGAACATAGATTTCTCACCAATGAGATAGGTAAAGTATGACATTAATAAAAACCTATTTTTGATCATATTATATACCAATGAGGGAAGAAATTGTACCATTTATTAGATATATTTTGAATAAAAACAGGGATATAAATATCATGATATTTTATGAGATATGGAAATAAATATTTCATCAATTAGAGAATAATCATAAACTATATCGATAAATGGTGATAATTTAGCTACATATTGTTACCAATTTGGTTGAATTGGATAGAAATAAAATGGAATGAATAAAAATAAATTATTATATAAATATCATTAAAGGAATTATTTTCATGACATAACATGTAATATTAATTTCATACACCTCATTTAAAAACTTATGTTGAAAACACGGCTTGTGTCTCACAATAGGAAAATTGAGAAAAAATTTCTTAACTGATTTGGTAACATTTGAAACATAAATCCCCATGAATGAAATATTATAAAATGGATATTTAAATAGCCATTATTTAAATTATAATAATAACTGAATACATCCACATGAATTATACACACCACACAAAATAAATCAGTGGTTAATAAGTCATGTATCTTTATGGAAATTATAAGTGAGATAAAATTCCCTTACATTGTATCTCAACATTCAACATACTACTAAAATCCTACACTATTATTATTATATGTTTTTATTAAAACAATAATTGTACAAATTTTATATATATATATATATATATTACCATACATTATTTTCTTATTTCCTTCCATTTCCTGATTATTAATAATTTCATATTAAATTAATATTTAGATAATAACTATTTTTTTTATCGTGCCTGTACTGACACATCATTCTTAATTAACCTACTAAAAATTTTATATATTTATTTCTATAATTTAAAAAGTTAGTTATATATACGATATATTTAACATACAATAATTTATAATAATCCATAAAAGATATAAATATGAAATGGAAAAAATAGTTCATAGAGATGGAATGTCATATATTAGCATGAATTTTGTTTTCATTAACATTGTATATTAAAAAAACTATGTAAATGATATATATTTTTATATGTATATAAAATCATTAATGATGAATTATTATTTCATTTATATCATGTAATATTACAAATCCGACCCACAATACATTCAATGTAAAGTGTGAACGAATTACATCTCTTTGTGAAGTCCATTGTCCACACTTTAGATGGGAAGCTACTGTATTTACAAAAAGGGAAATTATGAAGTTAGGATTCATTAAATTAATAAATAAGTATAAATAACTCATTAATTTAATTTATATATATATAAATAGAGTTTATATCATTATTTTCATTCATAATAGTTGTAAACGTAAAATGAACAACATCGTTTCGTGAGTTGGTAGTTCGCCGGACATATGAATGTTAAGTATGTTACCCATTAGATGGAAGTGGGTTTACGTGATTTTAAAACCCCTAGAAATATTAATATATTGACTATAATGAGGACATAATTTTTTCATTGAATTAGATTAATTGACGTAGTGGAGAAATAAAATAAAGGAATGGAGCATGAGGTAGGATGTTACCTCTTCTTTGGGTAGCTCTTTTGGTTTTCAAAAAAGGGCTTCCTTGGAAGACCTTTTGTACAAAGGGAGGATTCTGAGATTAATGAAGGTATTTTGGGATGAGTATTGGATAGAGCTTGTCTTAACATAAGTGGTGTTAGATATGTGATGAAGGGGTAGAGGTGATATCCTTTTATAAGGGAGGGAGGGGACACACTTTGTATTTTTGAAAAATAATTATGTTTAACAAAAATTTTACACAATATAATAATAAAAAAACAACCAAAAACAAATAATGGAAGTTTAATGGCTGAAATATGAAATTAAAGTGGTTTTATAATAGTGTGTTGGTCATTTTGGAGCTTAAATTTATGGTTTAGTCCCTCTTACATATTAATTTTACATTAATATTCATAACTAATTTTAATCTCTCTAACTACAACTGTTCTTTTAAATTTTTATAAATTATATTTTGATGATAAAAAAAGATAAGTATAATATATTCTCATATGTGTGGAAATAAAGTGAGTTTTTTAAAGTCATAATCATCAAATTTGGATAATATTTTATATCTAAATTCAACAAAAAAATAATTCCAATGTATTAAATTGGATCGTTACAATAAAAATTTATCTATTTTGACTGAATACACAAAACTAATATATTTTATTTGTAGGAAAAAAATAAAATAAAAATAAATTATGAATCAATATTCAATATTTTGACTATTCACCCAAAAAAGAATATTATCATAAAAATCCCAATAATTACACTAATCTAATTTTAACATTATTAAATAATTATTTTGATAATTTAATCAAATTAAATTTATATGTGTTTCTAAAATTAATTTTATTATTTTTTATAAAAGATTTAAAATTTAGTTATTTTGACAAAATTGTATTTCAAAATATATAATGTCATTTTTAGCATTACTTGTTATATTATCAATACGAATTTTTTACATAAAAATAATATTTAAAAAAAATTATTACTGTTAATATTATTATGTTTAATAGTAATGTTATAAATATCTCATACAATTAATTATAAAAATGTTTAATTTCATAGGAACTTAGTGTTTCATGTAACACAAACCGTGTTGGTGTAGCCTATATATCAGGAAATGCCATTATTGCATGTAGTGAAGAGTTATCATGGGTATCACATAACAAATGATTTATATCATTCTGTATAGAAACTGTGAATAACTTCATGCTTTTATATAACACATGATATTTTCAGTGTTCTATGAAATAAAAAATATCAAAAAAAAATTAATTTTTTAAAGAAATAATTGAAAAATTTACATGATACTACAAATTAACAGGGGTGGAACTATATTCTTTACTCGAAGAAGAAAAAAATATTTATTTTCATATTTTTTGATTAGTGGATGTGAATCTCGATGATGGTAAAGAGCTAATATCTATTTCTCATTGTCGATGATCTTTTTGATCAGTTATGAGGAGCCAAATGTCTCTCCAAGATTCAATTTAGATCAGGCTATCACCCATTATGAGATATATAGTATGAAATTTCATTGTCGACATTTTAAAGTAGGTATGGAAAGTATGAGTACTCATTATTGTCTTTCAAGTAGATGAACACACCTATTTATGTTAATTTCTCTCATGAACAAGATCATCCATCCATACATGGACTTATTTGATCTGGTATTCATCAATGATATCCATATATATTCATCAAAACTAAAGAAAAATGATAACAACCTATATAATTTCTTGAGTACACTTTTAGTACAAATTCATTACACAATCTGGATAAACTGTGGCTTCTACATTAATAAGTTGAATTTCCAAGGACTTTTTTTGTCTAAAATAGGTTTATCTATCAAGCCATAAAGGGGTGTGACAATCATGTATTGGACATGTACATGGAATATGATTGATATTATGAGTATTCTGGGATTAATAAGATATTACCAAAGTTTTATCTTGTGCTTCTCCAAAATATCAACACCCATGCAAACAATGAAAAAATAAGGGAATTATGTTCCAACGATCAGACTACTGTGATGAGACCATCCTTGATATAAAGAGAATGGTGAAAACATGCCCAGTAATGACATTCCTTGAGCCAAAGATTGGTTATGTAGTGTAGTGTGATGCATCATGAGTTTTTCTACGAGTGGCATTGATGTAATGGTATCAAGTTGTATTCTATGTGATTTTATTGTCAAAAACATGATGTTAGGAGCTACCTTACACATTAAATAATGTTAGATGTCATTTTCCACACCTTTAAGTACTAGTGATGTTATCTCTTTGGTGGAATATTTTTTATTTAGATGGACCACAAGTTCCATTTCTATATCAAAAATCTATAAGACTGAAAATAAGAAAAATGAACTACGTTGAGAATCTACTGATGCTCTACCTTGTGGAGATCTATACAGTGGGAAAAGGTAACGTAATTTTGGATACTATTTTCTGCAAGATGCATACATAGTGCGATCATAGGGAGAGGCCATGAGTGGTATAGAGACCCATGGTGATATTTCATAATGACTATAGTATGGACACTACTGATGATCATAGAACTTATACATTGGACAATTTTTTATCAAAACTTCACTTTTTGATTATGGGAAAAAATGATATAGAGTGATACATAGAGTTTCATATGATGAGGGAACAAAAATATGGTGGTGAATTGATAACATGATTACATATGGTTGAGTATGATATAATAATGGTAATTGTAAGAGTATTTTTAATTTCATTCTCGGGATTAGAAATGTTGAGGGAATACCATAACTAATGATGTTTAGTACATACTGGTGTGACCAACATGTATCATTAATTTAGGTGGCCTTTTTGCTGGTTAGGAATGAAAAGATATATTTTTGGTTTTGACTGCCAATTACTTACCTGTCAAATGGTGAATGATGAGCACTAGTTCCCCATTTGGTTGTTGAAACCACTCTGGATACCTATGTGGATGATGGAGGAAGAGAGAATATACATTGTTCTAGGGAAATTGTAGACCCTGAGAAATTTTGAAGTAGTCTGGATGACTTTGAACTGATAATGATGTATACTCACTACTTATATATTAGGCATTCTCACTAAGTGTAGGATATAGGAATTCCCTATAATCGTGATAATGTGAATCTACATGTAGTTCCCTTGATAATTGATTTATATAGAGACACCAATATTATGTCACGATTATAGATTGGTTTATAGAAATCCTTAGGGACCCATATGAGATTGATCTTGGAATACCATCATAAGACCAATTTATAGACTGAACAATCTATATGAATATTGGATAATTTGACTGGAGCATGCATGCTAGGATTTGGTGGATCATGTGATGATCACCCAAAAAATATTGAGTTTGAATAAAATAATAGTTACCATGATTAATTATTGATTTCACATTATGTGGATCTTTATATATGGTTGGGTCACTCACCACTCTGTTGGCATGAGGAATGTGAGGTAGAGATTTTCATCCCCGTTATGGTTTAGGAGAACTATATGGGAGTTTAGATTATATGAAATGGGTTGATCATTTCCCAAATAAGAAATATATAATTTGGCCAACCGTTGGAGGATATCCTTTGTGTTTTTCAATGAGAGATAATTTTTTCATGTGAATGAAATCTAAAATAGGGAACTATCATATGCAATAATGGGTAATACAGTTCATCATTTTTGTGGTGCACTTTGAGATCAATATGAATATAGTGGTTTTGGCATATCTTATGTACCTCCATTATCACATTATATGTATACACGACATTTATTTTGGGGACATTGATATATATACTGACCCATATTATGTGGATTGTCTGATGTAGATCGTAAAATGATGGGAGAAATTGTTGTGAGGAAACATGGTACCCATATTCCATGTTCAATGGAATCATCCATGGATCCCAGAGAAATTGTGGGATCACGGTTTTGATGCTCCATATCAGTGGAATAAATTGTTGGAGAAAATCCAGTAGACACAATTCTCGAGGACAGTACGTATATAGAGTGGATTTGTTATAATATCATAAGTTTTTTAGATATAAATAAAATCATGTTTTGGATAATTTATATGTTTTATCTCTCAAAAAAATAAATAAAATAAACATAATAAAATTTTTAATGTGTTTGTGTAGGAATAAAATCTTTTTAAACACCTTGTAATACTATATCGATTATTTTTTGAGTCATACATTGATTATATGTGAGATTCTGAGTCCCGTAGAGGATCTGTATAAACAGAATAGAAGTAATTTATATATTAAATTACACACGAGTGATTTATCCATTATAATTGAGTATATCACAAGCAGTTCTTTGTTTTATAAATATGATACCAGAATTAGGTCTGGGATGCAAGTTTACCCTAAAAAGGGAAAAACATTTATGAGTTTTATGATTTTGGTCTGGATACACTGGATGATAAGTTACTTAACATTTTTATTATATTTTTCATAAAATATATTAATGTCCCTCAAATGGTGCATCATATGAGAAATATGATACCCCCATTATGTCTATAATGTGCATTTTATCCTATGTTGGATATAACATTTTAATGCGCTGCAATTTCTATCACATGAGACCTTTAAATACCATTTTAATATTTATCTATATATTCGTTATGAATTTTAAATAAAAATAATAATTAAATTCATGTTATTTTTTATTCTTCTCTAATTTTACATGGGGAACATCAGTTTTTGGATGTGTTATCAACTTTGAAGATATGATTTATATAAATTTTTACATAATTAATATTAAAAACTCTTAAAGGGATTAAATTAAGGCCAATATAGTTAATATTCATATGAATAGAACATTAAAAGGGTATTTGAATGGGGGATTTAATATTGGAATTTATTTGGGGATCTAAATATCCAATCCATTTCAATTTGATTTATTGTGGATGGGTTTGAGTTCTAGTAACCTTGGGATTCCTCTATTTTTGTCTTTAGAAGACCCCATCATTTTCCCTTTCATCCCGATCAAGGCGACACTTGACAGTTCCTTCCCTAGTACTTGCTAATGTGGTTCATGGTGGGTTATTCTCTTTTTAAAATTAATTATTTTATTAATTTTTTAATAATATCCAAAATTATAAAAATAAATATTAAATTTTCTCCTTAAAATAAAATGAATAAAACAATGAATTATTTGGGGACCATTCCCTCAATTTACACAATGATAATAACAAAAGACTATCGTAGGATAAGTAATTATAATTTTCAAATGGGATATTAGGAAAATTTATCTTAGAGTAATAATGAATTCAATTATTCATTGATTATAACATTATTCAATCAAGGAAAATTCAATATTCATTATCCAAATGGTTTTTAATGAAATTATAACAGATAATTGCAATGAAATTCCAAAAGTTTATGACATTCAATTATCATGGCTGATATATTAAAATTGTCAAAGGATTATTTCAATATTCGTCAATTATAATTTATATATTGAAAATTATCCATGTATTATAGCATGGTTTTATCATCTTATAAGTTGTGAAATTAATAGAAAAAAACAACATTGAATTTTAAAAAGATGAATATTAAAATTATCCAAACGTAATTAAGATATTAAAAAGGACAATTCATAAATATTATGAAATATTAATTTTCATTTTACTAAATTATAAATTAATGAAAAAAAATCAAAAATAAACTTATAAATTGGATAATTTAATATAAATTATAAATAAATCATTATTAAATGATAATTAGTGTTTACGTTTAAATAGATAATTATAAAATGTTAATTTAATAGAAATTAGCATAAGATAATTAAAAAATGATAATTTAGAACAAATTAAAAGGAGATAAATATCCTTGAGTATAATTTTACGAATGTTGGCATTGACCAAAAAATATTTTGTAAAATTTATCCAGGATAGATAAAATATAATCAATAGTAATATTTTAAAATGATAATTTGGAAATTATTCAGGATAGATAAAATATTATTTCATTTAATATTTTAAAAATATATTTTTCTAATTATCTTTGAATGGTAAATTCATATCTCATGTGATTTGTTTTTATTTTTTAAATAAATGAGTTTGTTTTAGATGTAGGGTCCTTTGGCAAATCTTCAGATTTGATTTTTTTGATTATATGTATATGTAGATTTTTTCTCGACTAGTTTGTCCTAAATTTTTTATCCCATGTGGGTGTCTGTGTAGCCCATGTAACCTTATGCTAGAATTTTTTAGATGATTACATTGTAGATTATTATACATGTTCGATGTTTATCTCATGTATTTTGTATTATACCTTAATTATGATTGTTTTCTATGCTTTATCATTTATCATACATTTCTATGTATGATTTTGTTGTATTGTTCTTGTGAAATAGTGTAGGTGGACTATCGTGAAATGGTTATCCCATAGAGGGGGTGAACATGATTTTATATGACAACAATGAGGGACCTATATGCTGAAAAGGGATAAAAAATATTCCTAAATGATGTCGTTTGATTCCCTCAATGACTAGAAGATGCCAATGGGTATGTTTTTAACTACCAAGGTGATGATAAATAACTCTCATTTCATAGGGGATGTTGATAAAATAAATTACATGATGTACAATTATGCCATGATTCATGATCACACAAGGATACATAGAATGATTTGTTATATACATGGCTAAAACAAGTTACTTTAGATGACATTATAATCCTCATTGAATGGGTATAATGTTGGTATTGATTGTATTTTTTGGTTGTATGGTTAACATATGAATGATCTATTTCAAATTGTGTGATTCTATGAAACTTATGAATTTATTATTATTATTAAATACCCATGTATACCTTAGAATATCATGTTATAGAAGAATAGGTGGTGTCCTACTAAGTCTTGTACACACACCTTAATCCGAAATTTAAATTCCCTTGTCGATTTAATGAGTGATCCGACAAAAGGAAAGGTCCATGTGATAGATTGAAATGTTGATCAGTGTCAAGCTAGTGTTTTGCTACGACAGACAACGGCAATAGATAATGTTTCTAATATATATATTTATTTGTATTATTAATCTATAAAGGCTTTAAACTTTTGGGAGTCACTTTTACAATATTTTCATGTATTCAATTGACAAACATTTCCTACATTTACTATTATTATTAGTTTAATTTATTATTGTTGATTGTTGACCATATGAAACGATAGTGAGGGTATAGTCGCACCACTGCCGGACTCATACCCTAAAATCTATTTGGAAGTCACTATTGTGTGTGGAGGTGCACATGAGATTATGTGGAATTCTAGCACAAAAATAGTTGTTCGAGTTGGGATGTTACATGATATTTGGAAATATGATAAATAAAAATATAGTAATTGGACATATTTTCTTTCGAAATAAATATATTTTTTTCAGATACAAATGGGTTTTTCCATTAAAAAATATATTTCATTTCTAAAAAATGGTAAGAAAATAAATATATTATATTATATTTTCAAAAATATATATATATTTAAAACATTACATATTATTAATAAAAATTATTAGGATTAAGTTGAATTTTTTTTAAAATTTCATAATTATTTAATTTTGAATACTTATAATAGACATAATGTTTTAATGGTATTGGGCTAAGATAAATTAAAATAAAAGTTTTCCTTGAATGAATTATTTTAAAAGTTATTTTGAATTTTTAATACTCATAAATAAAGAATTACTTTACATAATTATATATATATGTTATAAGAAATATATATTTCCAACCCTCTAATACATATTACTTTGAATGTAATAAGAATAAATTAATTTTGTGATTATAATTATATAATACTAAAAGTATTTATTTTAAGAATCGAGAATTATTTTGTGGAATATAAATATAAAATTACAAAATGATGCTAAAGTATATTATTAGTTTAAATAATATAGTAATACAAATTTAATTATAAAAATATTTAATATAAAAATATTATTAAAAAATATTTAATAAAATTATAATCCACATAAAAAAAATTTCATAAATTATTTATTTTTTATTTCAAATTTAATTTCCAAAATCATAGATTTAAAAATTTGAAAAATGTGTCACTTCATTCTACATGGAAATAAATTACTATATTAAGATGAACATTTAATATTTTTTTATAATATTTATTTTTATGTGAATAAAAAAATTTCTTTCAAATAATGTATATTTTATGAAATCATTGGGACATAAAATGAAATTAAAATTACTGAATCATTTTTAATCACAAATTATGAATTTAATATGTAATATTTTACAGTTTGAAATATTTAATTTAAATGGAAAACTATTATTTGATATTTTGGAATCTATATGTTTTCTAAAAATGTTTTTATGAATTATATATATTTTATTTTAAAATTTATTTTTTTATTAATTTTATAAATTTAATAATATAAATTGGATTTCATATTTGAAATCTTCATTTATAATTTTTAAAATTAGATCTATTTGTTTTTTCAATATACATAAGATTTTGAGGATAAAAATGATTTATCACATTAAAAGTAAATAAATGTATAAATTTCTATTAAGGGGGGATTCCTAAAATATATAAAACCATATACATTATTTTATCAATTATAAGAAAATATAATAATGCATACCCCTCCCGGTTATTTTAAACTATTAGATCCAATTTCCATTGAATGTTACATGTGTTCAATATATAATAATGAGTATTTACAAAACAGACACCCATTTCATTTAATGTTGGAGTGTTTTACTGCCCCATTCCCCAAACCAAAAAAACCACTTATCCGAAAACAATCAAACCAAATCCCTCCTAAAATTTATCTCCCATGACCAATTGGTTTTATTCTCAACAAAAAAAAACTATTTTAGGAATTCTTTAGTAGTTTCCTCGATGAGTATGGTAAGAACAAAAAACACTCATTTTCTATATTGTTCAGTAATTTTTTCTTATACAACCACAAAATATATTTTACCCAATTAGAAATTAGAAATAAATATCTTATAAATACAATAAGTATTATTTTTATGGAATAACCATTTAAAAAATTCCTCTAAACCATTTGAAAAATTAAAATGGAAATCATGTTTTGTGTAGAAAACAACCTCCTTGAATGAGACAAAAAAATTTGTCACCTCTATATATGGACATTTCAATAATATATTTTAAGAGTATATATATTTGAATGTAATTTAGTATAAATATATTTTGTGGACATGTTTCCTGAAATATGGGGAAAAATTAACAATCATTATAATGTAATCCATTTATATTAGTGAACTACAAAAAATAACCTCAAAATGGATATTATTCTCCTGAACCATTATCATAGATTACATTAAATTTAAATAGGGATTCATAAATCCTTGAATTAAAATTATTTAAATAAATTTTATAATCAATTAATTATGAATTCTGAATGGATTATTTTTTTGACATCTCCATTATTATATATATGAAAATTAATCTAAATTTGTAACATATAAGGATGTAAATTATCATTAACTAACATATATATATATATTAAATAACTATTAATTATGAAAAAAATTGTTGTTATATATGAATAATATTTTTTTAAACGTTAATAAGATTTATATGTTTTTTATATAGGATGTAAATGTGTATTTGTGAATTGAAAGAAGATAAGTAATTTATCATGTAAAATAAAATCATTATTTATTGAGTTATATTGTTTTATTATGTTGTTATCTTTTCAATTTTATTCATAATCCACCATAACGATTAATCATATTTTAATTTAAATTTCCCACTATGGAAAATGAAATTTCATTGCCAACATTCACTTTGGATGATTTTCATTAATATAATATTATAACATCATTTCCAATAATTATATTCCTCTATAATAATAAATTTATCTCCATAACCATAATATTGCTGCAAAAATTTACATTTATTATTTTTGTTTTAAAATAATATTTATTTCAAATTATTTTCATATTTATCATTAAAATTATTCATAAGGAGTGTTTATTTCACTATTAAAAAAATATTTTTCATTAATAAAATTATAAAATATTAATATCAAATTTTTTAATGATAATAAATTTATCATCGAGTCAAACAACTTTTAAAATAAATAAAATTTACATTCAAGGCTCTATTATTGGTATTTTTTAATGTTGTCTGGAATTTTGTTTCATAAATACCTTCTTGAAAATGGATATCTTTGAATATGACTTTTATCTTTCACTTATATGATAACAGTATGATGTATTTGATATGAAATATTATTTGTTTGCCTTTAACTTCCCTATTAATCCTAAAATTATCTATCTTCATTATAGTTGTGTTCCCTAAAATAGAATTTTCATTTCCTTCAAAAAGCTCCCATTTTGGTAGAATTATTTTTTATATTATTTTATCAAATATCACAGGTAATTATTTTGTGACATTAATTTAAATGTTAACATACATAATTTATTTCCAAGGCTTCTCCATGATATTATTGATGATTTGTTTTATCAGGAAAAATGAATATTAATTTTCAATATTTGATGTTTGAGGTCCTATATATCGATTCTACTATTGGATAAAAAATTATATCTAATGAGTTAATGCTTCTATATATAAACATAGTTGGGAATTATATATGTTAATATACTATTTTTGTATATAATTGAGGAAAATCTATCTGCAAAAGTAATTTTTATTCATTATTTCAATTAATATTTATTCACATGATTGTGTGTGTTGGAATAATTATTTTACTTCAATGCTCAAAATGATAAAATATTATATTCTATTTCTAATTACACATTTATATGTTATAGTATATGTTTCGTTCTGTGAATCATTAATTTTGTCCAATAATTTTGTACATTTTTTCTATTACATATATTTCATCATTTTAGATTTATTTGCATTTTATCTTTCTTTATGGGTCGCCAATATGTTCTTACCTTTCAGAGAATTTGATATCACCTCAACTTATTATTTCTATTCCCATGATATGAAGATTTTTATAAAAAATCGGATATTTTGATGGAGTTTTAGTAAGGTAAAATTTATAGGAAAATGTTCATAAATATATGAAATAAATTTTTTATTTAGAGAATTTCTGTTCACACTAAACCCTTTGCATCTGAGATTTTGCAATTAAATTTTTTTATTAGATTAAAATAACGTAATTGTTCTTGGATCTCATATGTTTTTAAAAAAACCAAATATTAAATTATGTGTTTTGTTTTAAAAAACACATGGGTGAGGGTAGGGGTGTCACAATAAATTATAAGGTGATACATATTATTTGAATTAAGTTGAATTTAGGAATAAATTCGTTCAGGGTTTTTTGATGTAATCCAAAATAGGTTTTTATATGATTTAATATGTTAATATATAACATAACATATATTTTATAGTTTGACAATGACATTTAGGATATATTTAAATTGAGAGATTAAGGAAAATATTCCCAATTTTTAATATTGACTATAATTAATTTCAATGATTTCATTATTGAGTTTATTTTAACATATAATATATTAATGATTTTATGAGATTTATTTATTAAGGAGACATTGGATTACAATATCCTATGATTACCAAATGCTTGGGTTAATTCTATAAACATTAATAGTATAATAAATCGTTATGGGTTGAAATTTTATTTATCCACCCATGTATGTTATCATTAATGAAGTTCTTAAAAGATTTGTAACAAGATGAAGGATTCACATTGATGAATTTGGTGCATTAACTAGAAACAATATGATAACATGAAATGTAATTCACGAGTTAATAAATGTGTAACCATTTTTTTTCCCTGAGTCTATATAAATACCACTTACCTATGATTGAATTAGTGTGTGTGTATTTTATGAAAATTCCTGTCCAAGAAACATTAATATTTATTATAATCTCAAAATACCTTAATATTAAATGAACATTACTTCCATAAAAGGTTGTGGGATATATATCATGTAATGAGATATTCATATAGGCACTTGGATATGTTATAGTGGGGATATTATTTCCAACCCATTATTTATCTTTATTAAACAATTAGACTGTTTAAGGAAGATTTAATATCTCAATAGTATAAGGTTCACATGGTTATATATTTTTTCAAATTTCATAGTTTTTATATATTTTCATCATTCAGTCATGTAGATCATATAATATGATTTTAAATACATCCAACATTATTATTTATTTATAATCAATCCATTTTAAAAAAAGATACACCAACATATCCAAATATGTCTTTCATACAACCACATAATGGTGTGATCAATATTCATTATGACTAAAAACATACCTATTATATGAAATCCTCGTTGACATTGTTAACATGAAGCTCATGTCACATCATATATAATTACTACTAAAACTATATAAAAATATCCTTTAGGATATACTCTGAAAAACATTATGGAATATTTATCATTAATTTCCATCTTATGTAAAATCATATGTAAGAACATGTGAAAATATATCAAAAGAAACATTCCCATATAATCAAAAACAGTTTAGGGGTAGCAATAATGGATTTGTGTAATCATTTCATAACATGTCATAATCCTTTTTCAATCAACTTAAACATAAAACCTTATAGTATTTTTTGTAATTATTAACAAATATAAATTTAAAAACATTAAATTTTTTAAAAAATGTGACCTTTAAAATAGTATCAATATTACCTATCATTTAGGGGGATAATGAATTATCATTATTAAACTCATTTATCTCAATAAATGTTTCCTGTAGTTATATTTTATATTTGGATTCATGATTATTTAACAACATTTTCCTTGAAAACTATTTAATATAGGACATATAGTATTATAATACCATATATAATGTTTATGAAATTCCCATTTTCTATGTATAGATTAACTATATATATAATCACATAACATACCGTTCTCCATAATTGATGGGAAACTACGATGATCCACACAAAAAAAGATAAGAAAATCACATGTACCTAGGCAGTCATTTTGTCAATTTATCTCAATTGAGGGTCCATATTTCATACATATCAAATGAGATGAAAAATCCCATATAGGTTAAACGTCAATCAGTTTCATAGTTAGAAATAGAGCATACCACCCATTTATTAGATCAACCTCAAGGATATGAAAATTAAGCTATTGATTTAGTAATCTACTCAAGGAAGGTACCATTTTAATCTTATTTATGTGGATGAATATGAATCATTAACATCATGTACATTGACAACCCAAGGGGAATATTACTTCTCTAGTGTAACCATGGTTGTTTTTTGTAATTTTATCCATCCAATATAATAACATAAATATATTAGCTAGATGTAATATATGGTCGAACCCATAGAATAAAATTCTTTGAATAAACATAATGAGAATTAGGATGAATGTAAATAATGGATAATATACATAGAATCATTAATCATGTGAGAAATTCCAATCATTATTTACACTATTTTTATAATAAATAATTTTAAAATGATATTTGATTAATTATGTTCAAATATTAATTGATTCTAAGTGAATAATTTTATTGGTAGTCACTCTATATCATAAAATTTAGTCTTTTGATATAATGAATATCATATGTTATTCCATAAAATATGTGTTTGAAAACAAAACATAAAAGTCTATTATATATAACTTAATGTTCATGAGGAATAACACATCCTAATAATTTTATAAAAATATCCCTCACACACTGAGAAAATGTATAACATGCATAATAGGAATGAAATATACAATAAATTAAAATGTATGTAAAAAATATTATATAAATAATAAATGAAAAAATCAATAGACAAAATCTACCATCATCTCACTAGATTAGAAATTAATGATTCACATTCACATTATAGTCTTTTTAGTTTGTAAAAATAGAAACAATAACTAAAAAATTATTAAAATCTAGGTAAGAAAGTATTATAGACTATTTTTGGGTATCCATGATTGAATAATGATTATAAATGTTGAATCCTATAGAATTATTTATTATGAAAAAAACCATCATCACATCACAATATATATAATATAAATATAATTTACCTATAACACAACTATAAGATCTAAATTTCATGTATCACTATTTCAATATCCTCATATGAAAATTCCATTATCTCCATGAAAAGGATATCTAAAAAATTCAATGGATATATTATAGATAACATGCATCTACTACATCTAAAAAATTCATGGAAATTCCTTATGGATAATTTCATGAGACACTATGCTATTGAAAATCATGTACATTATCTTGACTCTAAAATCATCCAAAGAGAAATCTCAGATCTAGTTCTCACAATATACACATTACATTTCCATCATTGAAACCAGTGGTTTTGACCCAAATTTCACAATCTAAAACATTAAAAATAAAATGGAAATGATGGATCACTTACATTCTCAAAGAACTCCTAGATTTTTTCTTTTCTATAAATATAAAAAACACTTTCATAAACAATATAGAACAAATTGAATGATCATTTGTCCCACATAAAATATCTTTTCCTAATACAAATTACGATATTATCATTATAAATATGAAAGAATTGTTTATATAAATAATTCAACCTTATTCTCCATAGCCTTGAGGAAATTAAACATAAAAATGATGAGATCAAATGCTCGGTAAGGTTAAACAAAATAATTAATAATTACGTTTCACCATTTTTTGTAAAAAGAGAAAAAATTTATGGTGACATAATCGGAGTACATTAGGATAATTTAACATAACTCACTCCCATAAATACATGGATAATAAAACATTAAACAAGGTATATGGAATCAACTATGGAATGAATAATCAAAGTAAATTATCATGATCCATGTGATATCAATATTTATCAATGGAAAAAAATTATAACCTATAGAATTAATAACCAATAAATGTTGGTATCTGTGAAACATTATCTTCATAAAAAAAATTTCCCATGTAAGAAATAATTAAAGTTTAGTTAAATCCATAGTAGAAACCTCCAGTGAATCGCGCATTATTATCTATAAAAAAGAATCATTACACAATGAATTGGAGTTCTATATGGATGTATCCATTGTATAATCCCTTACATTTTCTCACTTTTATCTCTAGGAGTACCCATAATTTTATATATAACAGAGTAACCTAATTTCAGCTATCCACACCTTTCATATAAGCTATTATAGGGTTTCTCTTCTCTATCAACTGACAAACATTGTACATGCTCTAACATAATCACCTAGAACTATATGGGAACACCCAATAACTTCAATATTTTATAGGTACCATACATGGACAATGTATATAGATAATTTATTTCATCCTAAACTCATATAAGCTACCGTTAAGGATTTTAGAATATGCTTTTCCCTTTGAAATGAAATGGGTTCTATGACAGTCTTTTTTGAAACATGATTAAACCATCAAAAATAAAATCATTTAAAAAAACTATCATTGAACAATAATTTAACCTTTGAAGAGAAATAGGTTCCATAATAGTCCCATTAAAACCATATTTACCCATGTAAATGAAAAATAATACATAAAAATATCTTTGAAAAATGATTAACCCATGGGATAGAAACATGTTACATAATCACTTTGAAAAACATATAATATATCAATATAATGATTGAAAATGGTATCATTATAAAATTTATCTATCCAATAATAAGTAAAAAGATTTTTTATGTTTATAAATTTAAATTCAATTAAAATATAATTTTTAAAATTCAAGTGGAAGGTAATTTTTTTATCTTGAATGTTTTTTTAAAACTAAAAATTTAAAAAAACTAATTGTTAAAAATAAATTAATATAAAATCTTCATTAGAAAATTATAAATGTAGTATCAAGAAAAATAATGTTCATACTATATGGAAATATTTTTAATTTTTTAAAAAATAAAAAAATTATTATTTTGATAACATTTTTGAAGAGGGAGTCAAATGAGACTCACTAGAGAATAATTAGAACGTTTTAAATCACAAAATTTTAAAAAATGACAAATAAAATATAATTATGTCTATGAAATTATTTATTTTATCAAATATAATTTATGAAATATTTAATAAAACAAGGATATAATAGTCATGGATACCTAATCTGGAAGAAACTGCATGATCAATATAACGTTCGAAGACATTATTGATGCTTCTTAAATTAATATGGATGTTAATTGAAATGAAACACATTAAAAAATGAAAGAAAGGAATGACTAAATAGATTTGGTCAAAGAAAATAACATCAAATGATTTACTCCAAATGAAATATGAATAGAAACTATCCCCATGTAAAAGATATTGTAACGTAAAGCCTTTGACATAATTGTAACTATTCAATCATAAGACTCATGAAATTAATTTATCTAATGATACATTAATTGTCAAAAAAACAATGTTTTTAATGATATAAAATATTCATGGTCAGAATATACACCTAAATAATTAATATTTTGTGAATCTCCTAATTGTATGTCTTTGAGAAACTGAATTTTATACTACTATCCCTTAAACGAATCATACAATTATATATAATAATTAATCAATGAATATTTTTTATTAATCGTAAAACATCATAAAATAAGGGAAAATAAAATAAAATATAATAATATGAAATTAAAAATATTATAATGAAAAAACAATGTCAACTAGGAGATAATATAACTCAATGAAAAAATATTAATGAAAATAATTATCAAAATGTAAATTTCATGTTAACCCCCCCCCCCCCCCCCCTTGAATGAAATAATTAATGTAAAGAGTATTCTATACATGTTACATATAATAGTGTTAATAAACTAGAATATACATTTCAGGATATTTTCTATATAATGTTGTATATAATTAGTTAAATCACTTCTAATATAAACCAATACATTGAAAACTGACACTTACACATAGTATACCTTTTTTCACAAAAAGAAACATTTTACAAATAAAACATGGCTTCTTTTCATGACATAGCCTCAATGATTGCATTATGACATCTTATTTTTCTTTATTAATATTTAGATCTAAGAAAAAAAATAAAACATGGGATGAGCACAAAAATCTCAATTAGGGATGCTAAATGAAGGAAAACTATTAGTCTTGTGATAAAATTGAAACCCATGGAAAAATTATTATAATGTAATAAATTACACCCTTAAGAAGTATTAAATAATTTATTTTAATATAATATCATTTCATAACATTTTTAAATTATAATTTTTCCATTGAACCATAAAAATAACATTTATCATATAATGGTGACATGGGACATAATCATATATAAATGGAATAATTATGTTTCCGACTTCCAAACATGTTACTCTTATAAATGGAATATCCATATAACAGACATCCATACCCAATGTATTTCAGGTTTTAATTTTACCATCCATCCTTGGATTCTCATAGATCCACTGATCAAATTCCCATGTTATATTATACAGTCATAACACATAAAAGAATGTAATTTTCAGCATTTCACTAAAAAAATTCATTTTCAATAACAAGATATAATTTCAAGATATATAAATAATAAATATATTTTAACAACCATTTTTTCTAGAAAAAACACCAAAAAAATGTACAATGGATTTATTTTTCATTTAAAATAAATTTACGATGGTAGAGGAATCCAAATGTCAAAAAACAATTATTGTAGAGATGAAGTAATTATCGTCATATACATTAAAACAAAACATTCAATTTATAATTTGTAAATAAAGTAAAATGTACATATAGAAAGATTCCTTTCAAAAACCATTTAATGAAATTAATAAAGGAAATAAAATATATTTTATAATACTTCTATATACATATAAATAAAATTTTAAATTAATATCTAGGAGAAAAATATTTGATAAATAAATATTTAATCATTCAAGGTGCCCCAAAACACTTTGAAATTTTAAATATTAATATACATGAATGAATACATTTACTAAAACATTAAATAACATTAATATAGATATATTAGTATAGAAAATATATGGATGTGAAATGTTGTACTTGGTGTATATACATGTTATAAGACAATAAATTTGCATATAATTAAGAAATTACTCATTTAATTATGATTGAGATGAAGTCCCTTACATTGGTTCTAATTCAACACATGGTTTTATTTTCACCCTCGATAATAAACATATGTATATTAATACATTCCCCAGAAATGATTGATGTTCATTATTCATTTCATATCATTAATAACAATGTTATAAAAATTAATTAATAATTTTGATTCATATCATATTATTTCACGATATTAAGTACATGAGTCAAAAATGACTTTGAGCAGATGTCAAAAGTCAATATGGTCTTATGCCCGTCATCTTAGAATAATATTTATTACATAGTAAAATAATTTAAATAATATTAATTCATTTTATATTCTAAATGGATAAAAATATTTTATTTATAACATATGATTATTTTGGGTCTAAAATCATTCATTCAATTACAATTATACTTGTTTTTATTATTTTTTAATCCTTATATTTATTTTATAACCTTTATTAATTCGTAACCTATGATTATGTAATATACACATTGGGATAAAATTTGATTTCAATAAAAATAGAATCTACGAAAAATGTGTCATTAATGATTTATTTATACTCACAAAAATAATTTGTCCTATGATTATATGTTTTTGTATTTTATATCATTCAATGTAATATTATTTATTTAAAAATATCTTAAATCTAATGTTTGACAAAATTTCATTATTAAAATTTAAAAAAAATCATATCAAATTAATTTCGTAAAAAAAATTCTTTAATTTATACCTAATATGTCAATTTCATCTATAAATTTTTTTTATTATAGAAAATTTTCAATTTTTTTATTATATTCCTAATATAATTTATTTGAATATTCCATTAATTAATCAATTTCTACATCATCATTATAACCCAATTAAATTAAAATTTTTAAAGTAAAAAAATTATAACTAAATTATCAAGAAGAAAATAAAAATTTTAGATTTCAAATTACTATTTATAGTCAAATTTATCTACTAAATAACCACACATTTATAGTGATTTACCTATTTAAAATATTAGTATGGCATTTTTAAGACATATTTGAATAATATAAAATAATTTTCATTTTTTTACCCAAGTGGTTTAAAAGTAATAATTTTTTATGATGGTTGATTTTGGTCGAATCCCACTCATCCAATGAAATAAGGACATGTGGTAGGGAAACATTATAATTTTATAATATTATTTTTACCATTATTTACCATATTTACATTTAATAACATTAAATAAAATAATAATGTTAATTTTCACCATAACATTAGTTGTTAAAACTATACCAAAAATAAATCTAATTAATATCGTTTATGTCCATTTTTCAAAAATAAATCTATAGATGAATCAAATTTATGTTTAATTATTATTCTCCAGATGGGGCGAAAAGGCGGGTAAAAAGAACGTTCAGAAGTTAAATAAGTTTTTATATAAAATTTCAATATAAAAATTAATCCAATGATGTATATTGGATTAATACAAGTAATATTTATCTATTGTGACTCTAAATTTTTTTTAAAGTTAATCAATTATTTAAAAACAAATTAAGAACAATTTAATATTTTTTCACTACTCAACAAAAAATTTAAAATTTTCAGAAAAATACCTGAAATTCACCCTAAGATAATTTTTACATGAAGAATTAAAAAATTAATTTAATTTGGTATAAGAAAATTTATAAATAAAATTAAAGACTATTTTTTAAACCACTATTCAATCAAAAGGTTGACAAATAGCATTTTGGAAAAGATATATAATTTTAATGAAAAGTAAATTTTATACAAATATTATGCATATAAAATCATTTTTGTTGAATGTAAAAAAATTAATAAACATGTGTAAACATAATTTATATAGTTATATTTATCCTTGACAAAACAATAACATGGTGATTATTTCCACTTATATTACTAATATTTACAAAATAATATTATTCAGTAAAACTCAGGGCAGCATTAAATTGAACATTTTATAAGAAAATCATTGTTTTATGTTATGTATACTATAGAAAATAGATTCCACATTAATGTAACTTTACTATCTAATTCCACAATATGAAAAATTATTCATATTTGTGGTGTATCATGTCCACTATTTGACATAGCATTTTTTTAAAAACACAGGATGTAATAATCTACCCTCCCATTAAAATATCATCCTCACATTTTCGATTTGAGTATTGGTATCTACTGTTTTAAATTTAAAAATACCTTTTCCAAAATACCACAATATCAAATTCACTAAAAAATCCCACATTAAAATAACAAAAGGGAAATAGGATGGTCAGTTGAGATGACACATAATAGGTTTCAATATAATATAACATGAACATGGATGATAACAACTAATTAGAATGACTAATAGAAAGTGATATATAACATAATAATAAAAGGATAACAATAAATAAATATGTAATAGGTCAAAATGAAATTGATAAAATTAAATGGAAAAATTTTTCGTCTCAGGATCATTTCAATAGAGTTGATGATTTGTTTTATTAAATTTACTACGAAAATAAGGAAATATACATACTTAGGAAATTGTGTTCCATCCTTTAATGAATTAACACCACAATCTCATCCTATTTCTCTAAGTGATGTGTATTTAAGATGAATTTTCCACTCCTAAATCACAATATTCATCTTATAGAGAATCGCATTTTTCATCAAATAATAACTATCTATTTTTAGTATCTATAAACGTTAAAAAATAAAATTGTTTAGTACTAGATAATATAATTTCAGAACAATAATTAACCTTATTTAATGATATTATACATCAAACTCCAAAATCCATTTGTAATACCCAAATCTTAACATAGACCATTCAAAAAACAATTTCCATATAATTCCTCAAAAATAATAAACTTCTATTTAAACCAATAATTCAGATGGATTTGATTAAATAATATTCCAAGATAAATTTTATTATTTTTCACCAAATGAAATCAATTACACATAACCTCTCACAAAAAAATTAATTACCCCGCTAAAATTATTGCAATGTATTCAATCCACATCCATAAATAACCTCAATCACCCTACGCCCATAATAAAATCATACTTTCTTCCACAATATAATTATATATTTATTTATTTAATAATATACCATAGTATTATAGTTACCTTGATCATATAGTATTCCATAAATAGTAAATGTCCTCCAAGATAACATTAATCATGTAATCATCAAATCATTTTCCATTCCAATTATTATCTGTTAAATAAAATCTATATTAAAAAATAAGCTTATTCATCAGTAATAAAATCATTTAACTGATTACAAAAATACATAATAATAAGAACATCATGTGTTTTAGATGAAATCGATGCTTTCTTGTCACCCTTTAGTTGTGGGTTATATTCGTTCAGCCTTACGAGACATAACATGTTGCCACACATCTTGCAGGTTCTAATTTGGATAAAAATCCATTGTTATAATCCTTATCAAATTATTGAAATCTAAGAATAAATCCCAAAATAACCTTAATTTGACATCACTTTAGTGGTTAACTCATAAATTTATTTTTTCATCCCAAAATTATATAAACCATAATAACATAAAAAATATATGTGTCAAAAAAGTATCGTTAGTCAATATGAAATTTCATAACATAACGTATCGTAATGGATTTAATAGATTCCAAATTTATGATCTACCCTAGGATTATAATCCAATTATCATATAAAAATATCTTAAGATAACATCTTAATTTCCAATGATTTCTAAACCCTCTATTCATACTATCTTTAAAGACATGTACTTAAAAGTTTCATATTATTTTGTTTTTGAACTAGAATTTACATTTTATGATCTTTTAATATTATATTATTAGATATTTAGGAAAATCTATTAAATTTTAAACCCATACATTAGAAGCTTACACATATTCACAATATCCCTTATTCACCGATGGAAACTCTTTTAATATATTAATGACTTATTTCATGAAATATAATTAATAATTATATCATGTGATCATCTGTTATCATTAACAATAGTAAAACCTATGAAAATCTATTTCAATCATTTGTTGATCAAAAAAAGCATTGAAAGTGATACACAATTTAGGAAACCTATTTGTCATGAGAAAACATGAAAACTCATTGATACTTCATCATAAAGTAATAATTTCCACCCTTACGAATTAGAATATACATTCCTTTAAAAATAATATCATTTCATACAAATTTTAATTGAAAATATTACAATAAAACCATAGAAATTAAATATATCATATAAAGGTAAAGTGGGACACAATCATATGTAAATGGAAAAACCTTTTTGTCTACATTCATATATACCACTCTTAAAAAAGGGATTTCCATACAACTGACTTCCACACAAAATTCATTGGAAGTTATAACATAAAAATCTATACTTTTTATCATGGATCCTCCCATATTTCATTTATAAAGTAACCTCATTTTAAATATGCATATACCATTATATAATCATAACTCATAAATGATTTCAATGTTTTTAATTTCACTCATAAAATATCATTTTTAATCCCATGAATTAATATGATGACATTCAAATAATAAATAAATTTTGAAATCCATTTTCAATAAAAAAAATACCCAAAATGGAGTAAAATTTTTTTCATTTAAAAAATATTAATTATTGAAGAGGAAACCAAATATCAAAAAACATTTACAGTAGCGAAGAATTAATTATCAATATATACATTAAAACATAACATTACTTTTATCCTTATAAAAAATTTAAAAGATCAATATAGAAATAATCTTCTTGGAAACCAATGAAATAAATTAAAAATATACATAATTTTCTTGTAATAGACTGGACCTCTCTAGTCCATTACATTGTAAAAATGTGAATCTGGAGGTGCTTAGGGAGGTCAAGGTGATTTTGAGGTGCGTTTGGGTGGACTTTTAAGGAAAGATAAAGGGCAATATATTTTACACAGTTTGCGAACAGTATTCCTAAACTGTATAGCCAAACCATGCAAGGTTGGTGTTGGAGGCAGTGGCTAATGCACAGTTTGCACACAGTTTATCTAACCATGCGAACTAACTGTGCGAGTAGTGTTTGGCGAGGTAGAGGCTAATGCACGATTAGCAGACAGTTTGTTAAACTGTGCGGACTAACCATGCGGGCACTTAAAGTTAGATCCTAAAATTGTGGATCTAAACTCTTTTGCATCTAAATGGTTTGTTTAAGGCTCTATGTAGCCATAACTCGGGATTAACCTTCCATGGAGGTAGAAGACCCTCTCCCAAGCATTTTGGAGGCGATCTGGTGGCTTTTCATAGCGAATCGAAGCCGATTTCTTAAGGTTTGTGATCGTTCTTTCTTGATTTCTTAGATGTACTTAGTTATACTCCTCATATTCTCTTGGTTTATTATATATATGCCTATTATCGGTAGATATAAGCATTTGGATGTCGAATATGATGATCTTTGTTCTTGGTTGTGTTAGTAGAGTATCTCTAAGGAGGATTCGTGGAGAATCATCTCGGTTTCTTGGGAATTCATTGATCGTTGTGGTTTTCCTCAAAAAACTTTGAGGTAGGGGATTCGTGGATTCTCTAGCTGTTTATGTGAAATCATAGAGTTAGCATGATTTATCCCATTGGATCAAAATGAAATTGGCCTAATTAAATAATTGAACCATACTAAAATAATAGGTTTGATCGCATGTTGTTTCTTTGTACCGTGATAACGGTTCGTATTTTGATTTCCTAGATAGTGTGATATCTATGACTTTCTTATTAGAATGATGTTCTTGATGAAATTGATAAGGAATGTAAAGACAGAATTCATTGATAATTAATTGCAAAAAGATAAAAAGTCATGTAAATGAATCCAGTTGTTATTGTTGTGGTCATTGATCCAAATTGATGTTAATCGAATTGATGTCAATGTATGTGATTAATTCAGTTCATTGGTAAACCTGAAATCTATTGGTGCTTGTTGGTTGAAGGATAGATTCCTTGTTAAAGGGAAAAGATCCCCAATTGATGAGATTTTTACCTTCCTTATACTTGTTCTGTGATGTGATCCTAGATGGTTGTTGTGATAAGTGGGTGCATGGAGGACTTGTGGTTGTGGCAGCAGATGATGCCTAGAGTGGCGAGATGCATTGGTTTATGAATGTGGGTGCCATTGAGGACAGTAGGGATGATGGAATGGGATGGTTGTGATTTTTGGATGCTTGGTGCTTTGTTTGGTTGTTTATCTGCTTTACATATCCCCACTGCACAAGGCAGCTGGTCTTGCTTACCCATATTCCGAAAGAGGCGAAGACACGCGGAGTATGCCATGTGATTTCCGTGTATAGCCTCCCAATGGAGAATGGGTCTGTGATCTTGCTATAGGTGACACAGACTCTACGGATAGTACATCTTCTCACGGTGTTGATCCCCTTGTGTTTAGTATCATAGGACGCTTTTCTAGAATTCCATGGAATATGAGAAAGTAATCATTTAATGAATGTTTCAATAAATGATGCTAAGACATGGGATTGGAGTTTTTTTAAACTTAATGATGAGGATGAGAACTTTTGAAGGGAAAATGGTATTTGGATGTTATGTTAAAGGAATTTAATGGGAAATCATTCATTTTCAATTAATGTTTGAATAATTAATTAATGAAAAGTGGAATTGATATAAAATGGAATGAAGTAATCTAATAAATCCCTTAAATGGTTGTGTCATTATAGGATACCTTGTCTTAGAAGTGGCAGCCCAGAGTCCGAGAGACGTTAGCTACAGTTGTCTCTAAGACTAGGCTATGCCCATTGTTTGGTTTTGGGTTATAGTATATTCTTCACTTTTTTTGTTTCTATATGTTACTCCACCCTGTCAGTAAGGGAAACTGTCACCCCGGGGATTCTGAGCCCTGGGGGTGTTTTCTACAACATTCTGGTGGGGGGATGAATAGCTGACAAACCACTTTGACCCTGCTCTCTTCCCATGGTAGTTACTAGTGCCATTAGGCACAATGGTTAATTTTCCCCATATATGTGTGTAGAGGGCTGTAATGGCTTGTGGTTATTCACACACATATATTCTGGATATAGTAACCTAAGGACTACTATAGGTGTAACGTGTGTGGGATGTGATAGCCTGAGGATCCATACTAGGTGTATGGGATGTAATGGCTTGAGGAATAATACTCAATGTATAATAGAACTTATGCGAGCTATGGTGGCTTCCGGAAACTTCCAGGTTACTTTTGGTTGTGAGGATGGTGTGGGGTTTCACCCAGGTGTCTGCGAGAATGCCTTTGTGGTGCATGTGGTACATATTTGGAGTGTAGCCCAGGTGTATATGAGCAAGCCTTTGGAGTGAGATGCACATGACGTATGTCGTTGGGGAAAAGCTGCAAACTAGTGGTGAAGTTGTAGTGGGGTACCCTTGATATTCTTTATAATATGATATATTCTTGTAAGCTTTTCATGGTGAGAGTAGCCATGGCGAGGTTGGAAAAATAGTATACATGTTTAGGTGATGAGTTAGATTCACTTGATTTTCACAATGTTTTAGGATTCTTTCATTAATTTTGCAACAGAGGCTTTAGGGAGGATCCTACTGAGTATACTATTATACTGACCCTCGGTATATATAAATTGTTTTTCAAGTCACATGGATTAGTATGGAGATCAGGATGGATTCTATTAGCTTGTAGTTGTAGGAGATGTTCACGCTTGTGGTCACTACTATTTTTACATTCTTTTGGGTACTTGCATTTTTCCATTTCAGTTGTAGTACATTTGCAAGACATTACATATGTGCACTTGAGTTTTCTTTTATACTTCAGTTCTAAGTTGGAGTTGGTTGGGTTATATCTTATCTCCCTCTTCTGCATGTGTTCTCTTAGAGGGTAATGCCTCTCATTTATGTGTTTACTATACCCTCGGTGCTATTCGCCAACCCGAGGCCTACTAGAGGTGGGAATCGGGGGTCATTATCTCCCTTCTCACATTGCCAGCCCAGAAGGGTACACTTTGTGGGGAGGGGGTCGTGACAGAGTGGAATTAGAGGTCTGGTTAAGGGATTGGATGAAGTTTGGAGTTAGGCATAGGTGATGTTGCATGGGTTGGTAGGGCAACAGTTTCATTCATGTTTAGAAAGAGAGGTAAAAACAGGAGACCAGTTGAGATATAGGATTTTAAGGCCCCCTATGGTATGATGTACATACCTTTTAGTTTAGAATGGCAACTAAACAAGGTGATACTAGTAGCAGGGAAGAGACCTAGGAAAAGATAATGCATCATTCATCAATGTGCCTATGTTTGAATGGGTCGACCTTGTGACATGTTGACCTAAAATGAATAAAACAAAACAATTAATTAATAAATGTTGAGTCTTCCATATTCCAAGCTTATGAGCTTTAAGTGTTTGTTATTTTACAGTTATGGCTCCAGGTCGATGTCCTCATCAGGTTTGCATAGAACTTGTCCAACAGGCTGTTCCAGCAGATTGACAGAGGGTAGAGGTTCAAGATGACAACACATGCTCGGAAGGAGCACTGGGTGTTCTTGGTTGTGATGATGATGTGTGGACCAGCAATGCAGTGGTGGTTGTTGTTCCTCGGGGATCGTGAGGAGTCAGCGATATCATGGGAGGAGTTCCGAGACGAGTTTAGAGTCGAGTTCATTTCTTCGACTGCGAAGGCCTCTAGTCGCCAAGATCTTCTTACCCTTCAACAGGGGAGCTATTCTGTTCGAGAGTTTGGAATCCGAATCATGATCCTTTTACAATATGCTTCGGACCAGTTACCAGATGAGGAGGCCAAGCGAGGCATTTCGAGGAGGCTTTGTGTCAAGAGATCTAGCGCCAGGTCACCCCATTTTTGTTAAATAAATATCTTGAGGGACTGGAGAGGGTAGAGGTTGTTGAGAAGTATTTGGCCAGGACTGGATCAACACAAGAAGGAGATCATCATGACCCCTGATAAAGAAAGGTTTTGGTCTGATATTCCTGGTTTTTAGGGCAGAAGAGATTCTATTTAGCCGTGGGTAGGTCCCAGCACTTCACATCTCGTTCCTCTAGAGGTATCAACTCTAAGGCATATGTGAAGGGATCAGGCGCTTGTTTTTCTGGTTGTGTTCATGGTTATCAGTAGTGGGAGTGTCCGACCATTCAGAGCGGTCATGATGCACCAGGTGTTATGCTTTAAGTTCCTCCATTGACGCAGTTCCAGCCGAGGCAGCAGCAGCCAGTTGAACCAGTTTTAGATCACCATAAGGTAGATGAGGCAGGAAGAGGACAACTCCATGATGCTCCCTGTCCTCAGAGAGTAAAGTGCAGTTGTGGTGTTGGTCGTCATTAGAGTCTGAGAGTTCATGGGGGAGATCGTGGTCATCTTCATGCTCTAGCGTTGCCATCACCAGATTAATCAGACTTCATTTGAGGAACCCTTTTCATGTTTTCTACTTTGGTGTATTCCTTGTTTGATTCATGAGTGACACACTCCTTCATATAACCTACCCTTTTACAGGCTTTGGGACTTGAGGAGAGAGGTTTCCAGTGCCCTTAGTGTTGGCGACACCAATTGGAGGTCGAGGTGACTTATTTGATGTATGTATAGATTGTGAGCTAATGTTGGGGCAACAACGTTCTTGGGGAGATTTTCTATGTTTACGAATAAAACCATATGATGTCATCCTCATCATGGATTTTTTTGTATTTGGTGCATGCTATCGTGGATTGTTTCAGGAAGAAGGTCGTTTTCATTGGTTTGGATGAAGAACAAGTGTTGTTTGTTGGTGAGTGAGATTCTCAGATGCGTCATAGGTGTGTTCCATTCTTATCATCCATGGCAGCTGAGATGATGTTGAGTTCATCAGTGGTTCGGTAGTTGGTGTTTCCTAGGGTCATAGAGTAGTACACTGATGTCTTCCCAGAGAAGGTTGTAGCATTACCCCTTCGACGAGATATCGAGTTTGGGATCGAGATACAGTAAGGGGAGTCTCCTATCTCTATGTCTCCGTTTAGGATGTACCCTTCTCAGTTAAGAGAGCTATGTATACAACCTGATGAACTATTCCGGTGCGGTTTTTTTACCATGTGTCTCACCATTCGGTGCACTAGTTCTGTTCATGAAGAAGGTCGAAGGCCATTTGCGGTTGTCTGTTGATTATCGTCTCTTGAACAAAGTGACAATAAATAATCGCTATCCTCTTCTACGGATTGATGATTTATTCGATCAACTGAAGGGTTCAAGTTCATTCTCAAAGATCGACTTGTGGTCTGGATATCATCAGATGCGTGTGAAGGATGAGGATATTCCGAAGACTCATTTCTGTTTTGTTCATGGGCATTATGAGTTCATTGTAATGTTGTTTGGTGTGAAGAATGGTCCACCTATATTCATTGTATTGATGAATTCTATGTTTTGTGATTTCCTAGAAAAGTTCGTCGTTGTTTTCATCGACAACATCCTTTTGTACTCCATATCTGAAGAGGATCATGCAAAGCATCTACGAGCTGCTTTGGGATTTCTTCGTCGACGTTAGCTGTTCGAAATGTTGTCGAAGTGTGAGTTTTGGGCTCGAGAAATCTATTTCTTGGGGAAAGTTGTGTCCCCATAGGGAGTGTATGTGGATCCATCGAAGATAGAAGCATTTGTGTCATGGGAAGCCCCCATGATAGTTTCAGAGGTTCGATGTTTTCTTGGTCTCGCAGGCTACTATAGGAGGTTCGTAGACAATTTCTCCCGAGTTGCAACACCTCTGACAGCTTTGACTAGGAATGATCAGGCTTTCATATGGACTGATTAGTGTCAGGTAGCTTTCGAGTATCTAAAAGGGAAGTTAGTTAGTTCTCTAGCTCTTTGTCTTCCAACTGACGGTGTTCAGTTTGATGTTTTCTACGATGCTTCTAATCTGGGGTTAGGATGTGTTCTCATGCAGCTGAGATCAGTTGTATCTTATGGGTCTCAGCAGTTACGTTCCCAATAATGCAACTATTCTACCCCTGATCTTGAGTTTTAATCCATGGTGTTTTCTCTGAAGTTGTTGAAACATTACTTTATTGGTGACTGCTTTATTGTTTTCATCAATCATAATAGATTTGATGTATGATTTCTCCCAACATGACATGCTCTTACGACAACGTCTGCTGATGGAGTTCTTACAAGAATATGACTTCGAAATATCAAATAAACCTGTAAAAGGGAATTTTTTAGCTTATGCACTTAGCCGAAAGTCGTGTAGTGATGTTGTGCCTGAATCCAGTTATTCCGGGAGAGTAATGGAAGAACTGTCAGCATTTCATCATGATATGGGAGAAGTTGAGGGTAGATTTTGTCTTTTCAGATGATGGTACTGTCATCCCTGATGCAGAATGTGGAAGATCCCTAGTTGGGGGATCTTGAGGTGGAGGTCTGGAGAGACCAAGTTGTTTGTGGTGAGGCCCCTGATGGTTGGTCGGAGGAAGAACAACACCAAGTGTTGTATCATGGAAGGATTATTGATCCCTTGGTAATGCGTGAGACGGTTCTCTGAGAGTTCCATAGTTCACCATTAGTAGAATATCCTGGATTAACAAAGATATACCGAATTTTGAGGAGTCAGTTTTCGTGGCCTGGGATGGAGCGTGCGGTTGCGGAGTTCGTGTCTCGATGTTTAGTCTACCAAAAGGCAATGGTCGAACATCGTGTTCCGGTTGGTCTTCATCATCCATTAGAGATTCCTTAGTGGAAGTGAGAGGACATCTCAATTGACTTTGTTAAAGGCTTACCTCATGCTCTGGGAGTAAATGATGATGTTTGGGTGGTAGTGGATCGTTTAACAAAGTCTTCCCTTATCATAGCAATCAATGAGTCAATCTTAGTGGAGGTTTTGTCGAGGCAGTATCTATATGAGGTGGTGAGACATCATGGAGTCCCAAGGACGATCATTTCAGATCGAGATACTAGTTTTTACCTCTATGGTGTGGAGAGTTCTCTAACATTCTTTTGGTTCTCAACTATGCCTTATAACTACATATCATCCACAAACAGATGGTCAGACATAGCGAACAATCCGGACTCATGAAGACATGTTATGCTCTTATGTTCTCGACTTTGGAGGTTAATTGATGAGGCACATACCCCTGTTGGATTTCGCTTACAATAATTGTTCTCCCTCCACCATCGGTATGGCACCGTTTGAAGCCTTGTATTGCCGGCCTTGCAGTTCTCCGTTGTGCTGGACTGGGGTATGAGAGTCAGCAATTCATGGACTGGAACTAGTACAGAATACAAAAGAGATGGTTTAGGTTATTCGTGATAGGATGAAGACAATGCAAGATCGTTAGAAATCATATGTTGTTCCATGAAGGAGACCCTTAGAGTTTAATTTTAGGGATCATGAGTTTATGAAGGTGACTCCATGTCGTGGGCAGCGAAGTATTGGTCGTGGAAGTAAGATTTCTCCCCGATTTTATTGGGCCTTTCGAGGATTTAGCTCATGTTGGAGTGGTGGCTTACCGAGTATCACTTCCCCCTTAGATGAGTCGGATACATGATGTTTTCCATGTATCACAGCTCTGTCGTTATCTTCATGATGACTCTCTCGTCATCAATTGGGGAGAGATCGATGTTTCCGATGATGGAACCTTTTAGGAGCGACCTGTGGAGATCCATGACTGCAAGGAGAAGGTGTTTCACGGGCGTTCTATCCATTTAGTTTGTGTCTTGTGGCGACATGGCGGATTGGAAGAGAGTACTTGCGAACGTGAGTAACAGATACGTGATCAGTACCCAGAGTTGATTGAAGTTTAACTTTTTTCATGTTATTATGTAACTTATATGGTTGTGGAACTTTCATGTTTATGATATGGAACCCTTTGTTTCTTTTGTGGATTACTCTCTTTGGAGAGGTATCTCGATGGGTGGTTGTTCAGACCCTGTTTTGTTTTCTCTTTAGATGGGTTTTGGATTCTCGAGGATGAGAATGTTTTGTGAGGTAATCGATGTAATGTCTGGGACCTCTCTGTCCATTCCACTGTGAAAATTTTGTGATGGAGTTGTTTCGAGAGGTCAAGGTGACTTGGAGGTGCGTTTGGGTGGACTTCTAAGGAATGATAAAGGGAAATAGCTTTCGCACAGTTGGTGCACATATTGCCTAAACCGTGTGTCCAAACCATGCAAGGTTGGTGTTGGAGGCAGTGGCTAACTCACGGTTAGTGCACAGATTGCCTAACCATTCAGACTAACCATGAGAGGAGTGTTTGACGAGGAAGATGCTAACACACGTTTAGCGCACGATTTGTTAAACCATGTGGACTAACCATGTGGGAACTTAATTTTAGATCCTAAAATTGTGGATCTGAACTCTATTGACTCTAAATGGTCCATTTAAGCTTCTAAGTTTCCATAACTCAGGATTACCCTTCCTTGGAGGTAGAATAACCTCTCCCAAGAATTTTGGAGGTGATATGGATTCTATTATTGGAGAATCAAAGCCGATTTCATGAGGTATGAGATCATTCATTTTTGATTTCTTAGATCTACATATATCTACTCCTCCTCTTATCTCGGTTTCTATGATCAACGCCCGTTATGGGTAGATCTAAGAGTGTGGATGTCGAATATGATGATCTTTGTTCTTGGTTGTGTTAGGAGATAATATATAAGGATGATTCATGGAGAATCGACCCGGTTTCTTAGGCGTTCATTGACCGTTGTGGTTTTCCTCAAAAACCATTGAGGTAGGGGATTCATGGATTATCTAATTGTTTATGTGTAATCGTAGAGTTAGCATGATTTAGCCCTTTGGATCACAATTAAATTGACCTAATTACATACTTGAACTGGATTAAAATAATTGGTTTGATCACATGTTGTTGTTTTGTACCATGATAACGGTTCACCTCTTGATTTTCTAGATAGTGTGATATATATTCCTTTCCTGTTAGAATTTTCTCCATGATGAAATTGATAAAGAACGTAATGATGGAATTAATTGATAATTACTTGTCTAAAGATAAAGAGGCATGTAAATGAATCTGGTTGTTGTTGTTGTGGTTGATGATCCAAATTGATGTTAATAAAATTGATTCTGATGTATGTGATTAATTCAGTTGGTTGGTAAACCTGATATATGTTGGTGCTTGTTGATTGAAGGATAGATGCCTTTTAAAGGGCCAATAGCCCAAATTGATGTGATGTTTAACTTCCTGCTGCTTCTGCTGTGATGTGATCCTGGATGGATGGTGTGATATGTGGGGCATGGAGGCCTTGTGGTTGTGGCAGCAGATGACGCCTAGAGTGGTGAGATGCATCAATTTATGCAAGTGGGTGTCAGGGAGGACACCGGGGATGATGGAATGGGATGTATGTGATTTTTTGATTCTTGGTGCTTTGTTTGGTTTTTTTCTACTTTACATTTCCCCACTGCTCAAGGCAGCTGGTCTTGCTTAACCATCTTCTGAAAGAGTCAATGACATGCGAGGTATTCCATGTTCTTTCCAGGTTTATCCACTCAAGGGATAATTGTTCTACACTCTTTCTATATGCTGAAAAGTCTCTACGGGTAGTACATATACTCACCGTGTTGAGCCCCTTGTGTTTAGTAGCATAGGATGCTTTTCTAGAATGCCTGGGAATATGGGAGAGTAATTTTGTAATGAATATTTGAATAAATGATGTTAAACCTTGGGGTTAGAGTTTGATGAAACGTAATGATGAGGTTTAGAACATTTGAAGGGACATTGGTTTTTTGGATGTGATGTTAATGGAATTAAATGTGAAATTGTTCATAGATAATTAATGTTTTATGAATTAAATAACATACAGTGGAATTTATAAAATAGGGAATGAAGTAATATGATAAATTCCTTAAACGGTTGTGTGCTTATAGGATTCCTAGTCTTAGAATTGGTAGCCTAGAGTTTGAGAGTCATTAGTTGTAGTTGTGTCTAATACTAGGTTATGCCCAAAGTGTGGTTGTGGATTATAGTATATTCTATACTTTTTTTGTTTTTATATGCTACTTCACCCTGCCAGTAAGGGAAACTTGCACCCCGGGGATTCTGAGGCCTGGGGGTGTTTTCCCCAATATTTCGGTGGGAGGATGAATGGCTAACTACCCCCTTTGACCCCACTCTCTTATCTTGGTAGATACTAGTGCCATTAGGTACAATGGTTAGTTTTTCCTATTTATGTGTGTAGAGGGTTTTAAGGTCTTGTTGTTATTCATGCACACATATTCTAGAAATAGTATCCTAAGGAAAACTATAGGTGTAACGTGTATTGGATGTGATGTCTTGAGGATCCTTACTCGATGTATGGGCTGTAATGGCTTGAGGTATAATAATTGGCGTATGCAACACATTATGTGAGATGTGGTGGCTCCCGGAAACTGCACGGTTACTTTTGGTTGTGAGGATGGTGCGTTGTTTCTCCCAGGTGTCTGCGGGCAAGCCTTTGTGATGCATGTGGTTAAGATTATGGAGCTTAGCCCAGGTGTATATGGTAAACCCATTGGAGAAAGATGCACAAGATTTATGTCATTGGGGAAAAGCGGAAAACCAGTGGGGGAGTAGTAGCGGGGTACCCTTGATATTCATTATTATATGATATATTATTGTATGATTTACTTGGTGAGAGTATCCATGGTGTGGTTGGGAACATAGTATACCTGTTCAGATGATGAGTTAGTTTCACTTGTTGTTCACTGTCCTTTAGCATGCTTTCATTACTTTTTCATGAGAGGCTTCCGGGAGGATCCTACTGAGTATAATGTTATACTCACCCTACATATATATAAACTATTTTTCAGGTCACTGGTATTACGTTGGAGATCAGGCTTGTTACTAATAGCTTGTGGTTTCTGGATTTTTACAGTCGTGTGGTCACTGCTATTTTTAAATTCTTTTGGGTACTTGCAGTTTTCCCTTTTAGTTTTAGTACTTTTGCATTACATTACATATGTGGACATCGGTTTTCTTTTATACTTCTGTTCTGAGTTGGAGTTGGTTGGTGTCTATCTTATTTCCCTCTTCCACATGTGTTCTCTTAAAGGGTAATGCCCCCCATTTATGTGTTTACTATACCCTCGGTGCTAGTCGCCAACTCGGGGCCTACTAGAGGTGGGACTTGGGGGGTCATTATATCTCTTCTCACATTGCCGGCCTAGGAGGGGTACACTTTGTGGGGAGGGGGTCATGAAATTTCTTTTATAATCATATTATATCCATAATAAGCAATATGTAAATTATGTTTAAGGAGAAAAAAATTTGATAATTAAATCATTAAACATTAATGATTTCCCTTAAAAATTTGAACAAGTAAATATTAATATCCATGTATCAATTATTTTACTAAAACATTAAATAACATTAGTAAAGAGACATTTTCATAGATATAATATGGATATATAATTTAATATTATTTTTATATACACGTTATAAAAAATAATGCATTATATTATCATGAAATGCCATAATAAAAGGATATTGAGACGAAGTCCATTACCTTGAGTCTAATTCCTCATCTATGTCCTTTTTATTCCATAATAATAATATTAGGTTAATTTTTAATTTCTTCAAATCATTTTTTTCATATTATTCCATTTATATAATTAATTAATATTTTATAAGAATTACATAATCATTTAAGTTCATGTCAGAAAATTTGATGATACTCGGTACTTGAGTCAAAATTGACATTGATATTATGTAAAAAGTTAATATTGTCTAGATTATGTCATATTGGGAATATTATTAATGATATACTATTTAATTTTGAAAAATAATTATACATGTAAATGAAATCATTCGTGTACGGTTAAGAAAAACAAACATTGTTATAACAATTGGGACGATAGGTCGTACATACGCACATGTAAATTTTACATTATTCATTGATCATTTTGGGAAGAAGGTAATTGTAATTTTATATTTCTAGAACTATAATATTTTCTTTTACATAATATATATAATTTTATTATATTTATATATAATATATGTAATGTGGCGATGAAATCAATTCACAATGCTTCGTGAAGGTGATTGACATACATACTCATGAATGGCGTTGCCATTTTTATTTGAATAAATGTTATGAAAATCAATGATATATTATTCTTAAAAAAATACATGTATGTCATTAATATCATATATACACATTAATTTTATCCTAATAACATGTTTTTGAGAGACTGTAATGGAAAAATAATTATATCGGTTCATGGAGGTGATTGTTCACATATATACGCTAGAATGATTATTTATATTCCCATTTAATGGAATCAGATATGTATTTATGTGATGATATTATTATAAAAACATCTCATTATATTTATGATATTGTAGTTATTATAAAATACTGATTGGAGAAGATTTAGAGTAAGTGAATGAAGAAATAGAATAGAAGAACTTGAATAAAAATGATACATTTCCTTTAGACAATCTCATTTGATTAACACCATTACACATCTATGGATGGTATAATTCCTAAATAAGGCCTCAAAAATGGATATATGTATTTTAGGATGTGTTATTGGAATATATTTTCACAAAAAATCATTTTTGAAGTGAATTTAATGGAGATCAATGGGATCCCTTTTAGTGGTGAGAGGATGTGTAGTCTTAGAATTTTAGAAAGTAATAATTTTATATTAATTTATTTTCCTTTAAAAATGGCCCTGATATAAATTCTTTATAATTTTTGATGTTATTTGGTCGAAATAAATTCATCTAATTAAAATATACATGTCTGGATTCTTTTTAAATCCTTATCATTTAAACCCTTGTTAATTCTTGCCACGATATTATTTAATTTACTCCTTGAGAGTAATGATAATTTCAATAGAATGTAAGATTTATAAAAATGATTCATTAAATTTCATATCTAACCCCAATCCTTAGGATTAGGATTATTTTTTATTATATTTTTATATCATTTTATAAAATATTATTTATTTTTAAATCTTATAAAATGACAATTTTAAAAATATTCAAGAATTTACTTATTAAAAATTGCATTAAAACGTGATTCCTTAAAAATCTATATAATCATTATCATGTTAAATTCCTCCACAAAATATTAAATGGAATGATATATTTGAAATTATATTTATTGTAATATTATTAATATCATTTATTTGATTATTCATCTAATAAATGCATTATTTCATTATCATATAGTCGTAATTAAATATAATTATATATTGTCTAAAAATTATAAATAAATTATCATCATGTATGAAAAACATTTAGTTTAAAAATGACTATTCATAGTGGAATATATCATTTATATAGAAATAAATCAAATATTATTTACTTATTAAAAATATGATTGTGATATTTTTATCTTATCCTTTAAAAAATATAATAAATTTCATGTTATAACCCATGTGTCTTAAAAACCTTATAATTTTGGAATAGGGTTTATTTTAGTATAATCCCACAAAATCGATTAAAATAGTACATGTGCAAGGGTAATTTTATAACATTATAATATTATTTTTACCATTAATTACAAGATATACCATTACACTTGGTAAATAAATTACTAATGATATTATTCACCCAAAACTAAGATGAAGCTATTAGACCAATAATTTCTATACAATTAAAACCATGTAACTAATTTTTTCAAAATTCAATTCATTGAAGCTTCAAAATTATGTTCAATGTTAATCACACAGATGTGGAGAGAAGGCGGGTAAAAAGGAAGTTCAAAATTCAATTTGTTCTCTTATATAATAAAAATATAAAAATAACTCCAATAAACTAAATTCGATAAATATATTTGTTTTTGATATATTATTACTTTAAAAATAAGTTCAAATTATAATTATGTTTTAACTGAAAATTAGTTTTTAACTATAATATAGTATTTTTCACTATTCTGAAAAAAATGAAACTTTTCAAAAAATAATTCAATAAATTCACACTATGATAATATTGATATTAAGTATTAAAAAACGATGTTAAAATTTTATAATATAATTGATAAAATTATCAAAAACTATATTTAAAAAAAATTCTTCGTCCAAAGGAGGTAAAACTACATTTTTTGGAAAAATACATTTTTTTAAAAAAATTTGATTTTTACTTATATTATGCCAATAAAATATATTCATATGAGTTTTAAAATAAATTAATATACATGTTTAAATAATATAGATATTAATATTCATAATCGACAAAACAATGGATATGCGATAATTTCCTATGAAATTAATAATATAAAAATATATTATTTTTCGTTATAACTCTATTTTGCATGAATTTTTTTTTGGGAGAAACATAGTGTTTCGTTTCATGTAGACTAAAAAACATAGTGTCCTTTTTATTTTAAATGTATAACTTAGTTCTTTAATATGACAAATTATTACTCGTTGTGGCTTATCATATATGCTATCAAACAAATAGTTGTCATTTTAAAAACATGTGATGTTACTATTAAAATATAAAATAATACCATGATTTATAAATGATTCAGTTTATTAAATTGTAAAAGGGTTTTATATTAATCATGTATAAAAAATGTTGAATGAGTAATATGTTTAAAAAAAATAAAAACCGAAATGGGAAACCCTTACATTTAGTCCATAAATTCATTTTATGTCCTTTAACACCTACATAATAAATATTCATCAATTGTTTGAATTATTTAGAACCATATATAGGTATAATTACTCATTATTAAGTAATTTATATTATAAATTTTCTGTTATATAATTAAATACATTGTTAGTTATGTCCACGTTGGTGCTTTGAGAATGTTTGATTCGTTCTTTTAAAATGGGATTTAGTGAGGTGACAATGGTCAAAGGATGTAATGTTCAACATGTCCATAATAAAAATCATGCAATACATATATTATTTATACAGAAAATATATCCATTAGAGTGGGGTTGAATTAGTTATACTTTTTATTTTATGTTTACTTGAAACAACTTTCACATCCTTTTAATTATTTTTATCCCTACTAAAAACTATTCATATACACATCCACTGGAACAGAAGAACTGACATGGTTCACTATTCAATTTGAATTTATAAATCCATAGAATGTTATGAAAATTATCAAATACCACACAATCCACTAAAATAAATCCTTGGAATATAATGACTAGGATATAAACATTCCCTTGTGTATCACATTTATGATAATCCAAAAGTGCATCTACACCCTTTTATCACAAATAGGATAAAATAATTTTTGTATAACAATTAATATTACTTATACTTCAATTAAATATCCACAAATGTATTCTTTGAAAAAAAATCATTTATGTTATAATTTGAAGATTGTATGATCATCAAGTAATTTGATAAAGATTTCAATCTGATAGCCTAGTATGTTCCCCCCACTCCTATTTTTCAAATAAAATTCATCAAATCCAAATTTCAAATCCGATTTCCCAATCAGATTTATATAACTTTTTCATATAATGATCAAGACAATTCATAACACTAACATACCCAATCTATAAAACCCAATATAGAAATCTTGAACCAATTATCCAGCCTGACATGATGACTAGCAGAATATGATAACAAGAATAATCTAATAGACATATGAATACAATGAGCCCTAAATCGGGGATAAACTGAATAACACATTTCTATCATGTATCTTCCCCTTTAAGTTTTCTCTGTTTAATATTATTTAAAAATCCCAGTATAGAAAACATATTTCTCCCCCTATATGTTCAAATCTTCTCTCTCTTATTTTGAATAGTAAATCAAAGCCAGTCCTCAATGAATGTATAAAGTACATCTCCCTATTATAGGTGACCCACGGTTGATATGTGCAGGAATCCTCAAAAAATTCAGGCTCAACCAAAGTCACCAAATTATTATTGATTCATAATATTTTAGTGTGTATATTAAACTCTTCAACTCTTATCAAAGCATCTATAACCATGTTGAATATTCTATCATATTCATCTCTTCCTTCGACATTATTTTGAAACAATTTTGTAGATCTGATTTCAGCTTCTAATTTCAAATTTCGACTCTGATTGGCTCTATTTTTATTCTTCATTAGTTTTCTATAAAAAATTTTAAAGTAACATTCTTGGAATTTCGAACTCCCCATGAACAACAGACCCATCTCTTTTAATTAGATCCTTTCTTTATCCACATGATTGATAAACACTGTATTTCAACACTTATTAATGGATCTATACACTGTTGGTCATCATATATTATTTTCTTATAATTCCTTAGTCTCAATAAATGTTACCCTATATTACAATGGTTATTAACCAAATTTATGAAATAACACATTTTTTCAAAATATTCACATTCTTTTTAAATTTGATGCTCTTGTTACTATGTCTCTCCAAATTTCATTTTTAAATCCCATGCCTCTAGAAACATTGAAAATCAGATGATATTGTCTTCTACCTAAAAATCAATGAATTCAAACATTAAAATTCTCTAGAAACCACATTTGTCACATTTCTACCTGAATATGATCTATCTGAATTAGATCTGGATGAAAACAATCATCAACACCCCTTTTCTCTGTCCATCCAGATCCGATCAATTTGAATCGGATTAGATGCATCCCATTCATATATTCATTATTCCATTAATCTATAATCATATATTTCATAGTATTGATATTGTTATCATATTTCAAGATCATAAAAGAATATTCATATTTGATTTATCATAGTCACGTATACTAGGATTCGCTGATTATGATAGACCCTTCCATACAAGAATCATTGTGAATCTAATTAACATTTACTTCTAGAATGATTATTAATTAATACAATCAACTTTCACATTCTGAACGTTGTGTGAATCTGATGAGTTATTTATTCCAGATAGAATATCTATAATATGATGGACCTAATCAACAAATTCTAAGTATGATATTTCTTATTACCATGTTCAAACCAAATTTATCCAAAATACAAAGCGAGGTGATTTTACTTTCTTCTTAATATTCCGTGAAAACAAATGAAAATACCTTGAATATGATTATCATGTAGCTAACAATATACCCCTTTTAGATTTTTTTTTCAACCACGTTTCATAAATCAATGTAATTTTTATCCTCATAAAATTGATTAACTATCAACAATTCTATTCCAACATATGCAAACCCATTTTAGGAAACAAGAATTCTTGACCCAAAAACCATGTTATCCCAAAGAAGTGATTGTGAAAACATCTTCAACTTCTAACATTATTTTTCTTCATTCCTAGATTATAAAACAATTCCATTCCTATAAAAAATCAAATAACATGTTAGAATATTTTACACACACATACATTGATTAAATGACAACATACCTTCATCTGTCCCTTTTTCAATACTAAGAAAGGATTGAATTATGACGCACTAAAATTTTTCAACATGACAACAACATCCAAAGATAAGTTGAGATATGGGATTGAAACAGATTCCTAAACCATGATGATAAAGATTTTAGATTACCATGGTAATGAACAATTTGGAAATTTATTCCTTTGTAAATGGATTTTTGAAAATGTCAGCAACATGTTTCGAGGTTGGAATATATACAATAATTAATTAATTGTTCTCTACATTCTCTTTGATGATATTATATTTGATATGAATAAGTTATAAATAATATTGTTTAAATGGATTACTAATGATATTGATTGTTCATTTTTTATCACAATCCAATGGAAATGGAAACATTATATCAAAAATATAGTATTCTAATTGAGTTTTCATCGACATATGGGGACTAGTGTGTTGAGTTGTCGCAACATACTCAACATAAGCTGTAATCAGAGTTATATAATTCTATTTCATTGAATTCAAAAAAAAATCATTCCTAGAAATAATATTCCTTAGGTTGGGCATCTTGTATCACAAACATTTCATACCCAATAATCACCTGAATAAGAAGAAAAATTAATACATTATATTCTATAATATCTAACTCCAAATTCTATTATGCCTTAAATGTATCTAAATATAATTTATCTAGAAAGAGAATATGATTCTTTTGGAGTACTCGAAAATCATGAAAATAATGTAAGAACCTATAAAATGTTGGGTCACAAGTAATTCAAAAACAAAAATCATCAAATCAACTTCTAGAATTGTTTCTTATAAACTTATTTTTCTTCTCCATATTTTTTCCACATTTTTTCAACAGAAATAACTGTGGATAATGGTTTTGATTTTTTCATACCGAACCTATTCAGATGTTCCATAGCGTAATTTTTTGGGCATGAATAATTTATTTTTTATTTTATTGAATTTTTAACCCTATAACATATTTAATTTCCCTTTTTAGAGACCTTTAAAAAAAATTTAATATTTTCATTAAATACGTCACAACTTCATTCATCATTCCAATCAATGATGATTTAATCAATAAAAAATTGTGATGAGGGAATACACATCACTTTCTTTTATATATGATTTGTGTCCACTCTTCCATTATTAAAACTCGTATTAGATAAGAATGTGTCCAATTTTTATTACTATTCTATCTGATATTGTTTTATCCCATACAATTCCATCATCATTCTGTACTCATATAATTCTAATTTCATAAAAATAAATCCACATGATTTTTCTATGTAAAAATCCCCATCACTATAACCCTTCAAGAATATGGATTTAAAATCTATTTTGAAGATCTTTTAATCACTTTATGAAACAACAGTAAGAATTATTATGATAGTTTCCAATCAGGCCATTGGAGACAAGGTTTCAAAAATTTCAATATCTCTAAAATGTAAATACCATTGTCCAACTAATCATGCTTTGTTTCTTATTACATAACCATTCCCATTAAAATAATCCCATGAAAACCCATATTGTACCCATAATGTTTTGGTTTTAAATATTGGTTTTGGGTTCCCTTGTATCATTCACATGAATTTGCTCATAATTTTGATTCATGTTCTAAACTCATTTCAAATAATGGAATGCTTATTTCACATCACTTAGCTACACATTTTTATATATAGAAGTATGTGTAATTGTATTTTTAGTTATTCTTGTTTGATCATTGTAATTTTGATAACAAATAATATTCTAAGAATCCACTTATTTCCTCATCGTATGGTTAGATTTTTTATTATCTTCCACATCACTAGAAATTGATGAGTTTTATTCTTCTTCTTGAATAGGATTTCAATAATCTGTATCCTTATGAAAATTGTCTTCAATACATTACTTATCATTATCATTATCCTTGTCTTCATGGATAAATTTTTCATTATCATAACATTAAACTAATTTTACATAATAATAATAGAAAATTAACCTTTTTCTTTTATGAGAAATTTATATATCATTATTTCTATATCATTACCTAAAAAAATTCCATCTTCTCATTTCTGCTCAATGTTTCTCATCGTTCCACCTTTTTTATTTATGATGAATGGACTCTTGAAAAACCTTTTGTTTTTTGAACATTGAATTTTTCCATAAATTATTTTTATGGAGTCATACAAAATTAGGGCCTATATATAAGATGGTTTTGAATATAAACATAACTTTTCCTGGCTTGCCAGCAATGGTAATGAGATAGATTTTTTTCAAGTAACATATTTCATCCCATTTCCAATATTCATATATTATTTCATCCCATAACCATGTTTTTTAGGGGGGAGATTATGAAGTACTATACTCAAGAAAAATTTAATTATTGTAAAGATAAATTTATATTTATTCATTTTTTTATTAACCAATATTGTATATTCTGATCTTCTTTACAAAATACTCACATTCTTTCTCATCATTCCATCTGAAACATTTGAAAATTTTCAAATCATCTAAATTATGATTCATATACATAACACATGTAATGTGATTATAATAATCAATGGAATTAATTAATTAATCATCTATTTTGGTTTATTTTTTCTCATTGTCCCATAAATATCGCAATTAATCAGCTCCAAGGGTTGTCTTGAACAAATCTCAACATTCTTATACACAATGTTTGTAATCATTCCATTCTAAAAAATAGTGAAACACCAATATATTATTAAAGGAAAATCAGGAAAGACTCATACACTATTTAACTTTGATAGCTTACGCATGATTCTTTGAAAAATGTATTCCAGTCAGTTATGCAACAATTTATTCTCTTCCACTATACTCATGTAACAAGACTTTTGAATGTTGCCAACCTGAAACAAATTTCCTTTCACATGTTGTCCTATATTAACAATATTTCCATCTTCATCACTTTTCAAAATAAAACTTATTAACTAAATATAATTTTTTACACTCATCATAAAAGTATGAAACACATTGAAAATTTTGTTTCATCCCACCAACATATAATGACATATTGGATTTCATATTTTCTTTTCTAATGGTGGAAGATCCAACACCTTTAATTATCAATTATTCTTCATTTCCAAATGTCACTATCAGTTTTGAAAAAAAATTCACATTAGAAAAAAAATTAAAGTCACCTATAATATTAGAAGAACACAGAATATTAAGAAACCAAGGACATTGTCCTTTTATAGCTTTCAGAGCGGTTTCAAATTTAAGAGCATTTTGTTTTTTATTTTAATTCATTACATTCGGATTATGATAATTTTTAATAATATTTTTTTTGATATTCATAATATAAGACATCCTTTTTCAACGTTTCCATGCTGTTCACATCTTTAACAAATAGATTCCAAACATTGGAGCCTATTTAAATTTATTACATCAACTTTAATAGGTTTCTTTGAAACGACCTTTTCAGACATCTTTCTTTGAGGAGATTGACTCCCCCACTAATCATTAAATTTTGAAATTGGGAAATAATATTAATTTTTTTGTTTAACAAACACATTTTTTACATATGTCTAAATCCTCTAGAATACCTGTATTAGACATATAATGATTATAATATTCTAAAACATCCAAACTGATTGAATTTTAATATCTGTTTTTTGGGAAAAATAATTGTCTTTCTTTTTCGAGACACCAACCATTCAGTTTTCAATGACAATATTTATTAAAACCATAAGCATTGGAATCTTTTATGGATTCATAATTTTTGGAATCAGAATTTTTATAAACTTCTGCATTCTCATCATTTTTGGTTTTTCCCACACACATAACATGCCCATCATTGTTATATTGAGAAATAAATCTATATTTAATCTCAGCTATTGAAGGTAAAATTTGTTGATCTTTATTATGATTCACAATATGACGATAGTCACCAACTTCCGTGATAGAGTTTTTCAAACATATCCCTTTTTATACATATTTAGAATTTTTTCCTAGACATGTTCCAACTCTTCTTTTTTTAGCATCACCATCATATAACCAATTACATTATTTTATTCCTTAATTAATTTATTCAATCATTAATTTCTTTTACGAGCTTCACCTTATCATCAGTAAAACATTATTGATTTCTGGGATAGGAAAATTTATCTCCCATATTATTTTTCCCTCACATGTATTAGGATCTTTTATAGACATTCTTTCAAATCTTCATTAAAATGAAATTGATGTTGAGTCTGTTCATCATCGGAACTATTTCTTCTGAATTAATCATTATTCCCTACGATACTAAATGTATTCTTCATTCCATTAGATTAATCTTAACTTATTTCTTATTATTCATCTTTACATAAAAATAATCTTCTTTCAGATTTGAATAGTTTTTTCAATTTCCCTTTTGAATTTGATTTTTCTTTATCTCGTTGAATCATTCCGGATCTTCCTGTACTTATTTATTGTTTATCACTATCATATTATTTTTTCCATTGATTGAAATTAAAAGTACAATTTCCAAGAACTCCACCTTACAAACGTTATAAGGGAAGTTTCACGTTTTATTTCTATGTATATCATTTAATATTTTTAGAAAAAAATGATAAAATAACATAATGAATTTTAAATAAATAATTTTTAGAATCAGATTCAGTAGCTTGTTCTTCAAATAGAATATTCATTGAATATTATTTCTTAGTATCATTGAAATACATTTCTCTATTAACCATTGTTATTCTATTTATATATTTCTCCCTTCTCATTTCATAATTGATGAGAGTTCTATGAAAGTCATCCAGACATAATGATTCGGGATCACTATGTTCTAACCATGAATCATTTGAATAAAAAAAATTTAGAAGAATTATAATGATATTTTCAACACTATATAATATTTTATCATTTCACCAATACATCTGATAGTGATAAAAAATTTCATTTACCTGTGAAATGAACTCCCCAACATATTCCTTTTCACCCATATTCAAATATCCATACAATAGCCTCTACATTTTCACAATTTCCATATTATCTTTTGTATTGCACTTTTTCAATTTATCCCATATACCATTGATGATGAATACACCATCAATCATTAAGAATTAACCTTCAAAAAGTGAAGATAATAATTAATTATTGGCCCTTCACTCATTCTCATTATTCTTATTATCAATATATGTAATATGGTATTTAAAAAAAATAGGAGCAAGAATAGATATTGATGCTTAAATAAAATAATATCTCATAGAAATTACATATGTCAACATTTTATATTTCCAGATATGATAATTATTTCCACCAAAAACATGAATACATTTACTATTCAAAAAATTCAAATTATAAATTAAAAATGAATATGTGATGGGAACAAAACATTTTATACCATTTGAACGTGCTTAATCATTCTATTTTTCCACATAGTGGGGGAGGGGTGAATTAGTGATTCGTTTACATTTATGTTTTCTCTAAAACAACCTTCACCTCTTATTAATTACTTTAATCCCTTATGAATACAATTCAAACCCATGTCTATAGGAACACCAAAAATTTAATTGTTATCTATTCAGTAAGTATAAATACATCTTTGTTCTTGTTTGGAAATGATCCAATACAACGCAATCAACTAGAATCTAATCCTTGGAATACAATAAATAGGATATTCCCTTTAAATAATGTATCAGTTTGATGTAAATCCAAAATTTCTTGTTTGTCCTCTTACCAAAACTAAGGGGAAAATGATTGTATAACAACTCTTCTAACCTGTGATTATTTTCAATTTCAACAATTGTATTCTTTGGCAAATAATTTATTGAATTCATTACCCATAGGATGTTATGAACATTATGAAATTTGATATGGAGTTCAATATGATAGCCAAGACAGATCTACGTACTAAGATATTGAAAATCAAATTCCTCAAATATCATTTTGAAATTAGATTCTTTAATCCCATAGATATAAATATATCATAATACGATCAAGAAAATTGAAAACACATCCTTCCTATGTTTGAAAATCCCAATATGGATATTCTATTATGATTATCCAACCTGATATGACGATTAGTCGAATATGATTTCCAGAAGAATCAACTTGACATTTGAATAAAATGATCACTGAATATGCTAATCAATTGAAGACAACATTATGATATTTTCAATTCTACTTTCAAATGTCTCCTTTGAAACTTCATCAAAAAAACATAATACAGAATACATATTTCTCATCCTTGAAATTTAGAACATCTCTCTCATCGTGTGAATAATATATATGTGTCAGTCCTTAGTGAATCTTAAAACTACTTCTCAATTTTATAGGTAACCCATGGATGATTTTTGCAGGAATCCCAAAAATATTTTCATTGAATGAAATTCACAATAAATTTCATTATTCATGAAATATAGATTGAAAATAAAACTCATCAAATCTTCTCAAATCACCTAGATCATTCTAGAATCTTGTATAAACATCATCTCATACATTGAATATTTTTTAAAACGTTGGTCTACATACAGTTTGTCAATAAGATTTCAATTTACAACTTTAATTGTTTCAATATGAATTCATTATTATGATGAACTATACCTATTGAAAATAAAAATACTTTGAATTTCATACTCTCGCTGATAAACAAATTTATTTATTTTATTCTATTATTTTCTTGATCCACTTGATCGATAAACAATGTACTTCAACCAGTTTTGAGTGATTGAATACATTTGTGATCATATTATTTTCTTTTCATTAATTTGTCAATCTCAATCAATTATTCCACTGATTACAATGGTTCTTGACCAAACTGAATAAAAAATACATTTTTCAAAAATGTTCTCAGCCTTTATGAATCTGATGAACATGTTAAGATAGATCTCCCACATTGTTCATTAAAGTGAATGCCTATGAATATATTGATGATCAACTGATATAATGTTCTTATTATAATTGATATAATTATATCATACCAATTCTCCAGCAACCTCATTTTCCCTATTCAGTTGGAATACGTTATACTTGAATTTTATCTTCAACACCAACTTTCTCTTGTGATCCATATATGCACAGTCTAAATACGATTGGAAAAATTTCTTTCACTTACTCATTGTTCCATTAAGCCACCATCCTTGGTTTCACAACATTCATATAATTTATGAGAATTATTCAATCATAAAATCATTATCATATTTGAATTATCATAATCATGTGGAGTTTTATACCCTGATTATGATCAGACCATTCGTACTGAATACTGGGTGAATCTGATGAAAATTTACATCCATCATGATTCTTCTAAAATACAATCGACCTTTACATTATTGAAATAGTGTGAATATGATTAGACTTTTCTTTCACCAATATTCTCTTGAATACGATGGAACTTTTCAAAAAATTTGATTTCGAGTATCCTGAATACAATAGTCAATAAAAATCACACCAAAATACAAAGTGTGCTGATTTTCCATTATTCATAATATTACATGTATATAAAATACAATACCTTTAATATGATCTGCATAGTCCCCACACATATAGTTAGTAGTATACAAAAATGCACCAATGACGTTATCAATTTTTAGTGTAAGAAATTTAATGATATATTTTGTTTTATGATTGAAAAAATTTTCATTAGTATCATAATTATTTCATGTATATCAAATATCATCATTTAAATTATTTTTATTACATTCCATGCAATTTTTTGTTGATAAATTAATCAAATCTCATTGAGAGGCAATAATTTGATGTACAAAGTACTAAATTTAAAATATCCCCCCCAGGACTGAAAAGTACTAAGTAATATGAGTTAAAATATTTTAATAATTATAAATATATTAAAATTTTCATATATATATATAAATATAATCCATCATTATATCATGTTTTGGAAGTTGATGATGGAAAATTAATGACATCAGTTCATGAGGAGTAAGTTCATTATACAAATGAATAATGATTTTGTAACCCATTTGATAGAATGAGAGATTTGTTTAGGGTAAATATTAATATAATAAAATATATGTACATTTTATTTATTGTTTTTTTATTTAATGAAATTATAATATTTAATTATGTAGGTGGAAAAATAAATCAATTATGATTGCTCGGTTAATCATGAAACCTCTTATCCAAACAACCTCATTAGGTTCACACCAAAAACCATTATTGTATTATTTTTTATAACAAAATGGGATATTTGTAAATTTTATGGAATATATGACAGAATTTGGGAAGGTATTGGTTGAAGGAAATGAATTTTATGGTGTTAATCAGATAACAGAGTGGGTAACCTTTTATAAGTGACGTGAGTGGCACTCAATCAATTTATTGACAATAAAAAAGTGTACACACAATTTTCAATGAAAAAAGGATCCAAATGAGCTATTATTGTGAATAAAACATGATTTGGTAGAAATATGTCCATAACATCAACAACATACAAGAATTTACTTGATTTTAATCCTTCTATTTTTAAATTTTCCCCTAGTAATGCAATTTATACCATATCATCATAAATTTATTTAAACTTTTTATATATATTCATTATGTTATGAAGTTATTTTAACATTAATATATAATATATGTTTTAATTAATAAAAATTATTAATATATTTCACCAAATTAAGTCCATAAGTGGAAAATTTTATTTTAAAATTAATCCAGTTGACATGATGAAAATAGGGTTATCCGCAAGTTTATTTATCAAGTATAGATGATTTTATATTAAATATATGAAAAATAATAATGACTGTATGAACCCAAATTAATATTTTTAAAAAATATAATATATAAATTTCATTTATATGATTTATTTTTTTATAATTTTTTAATTATTTAGAAGGTTAAATATTTTTCACATTAAAAATATTTCGAAAAAATTTAAATTTTAAACCCAAATAAGATAACTTATAAAAAAATTAAATATGAACATTATTGAAATGTAATTAAATATAAAAAATATATCTACATAATACTTATATCATATTAAGCCATATTCAAAACCTTATGTAGACATTAAATTTATCATATTTTTTAAAAAAATGTAATTTTTAGGAATATTGATATGTTTCATTATTACCAAATAACAATATTTTCAATAAATCCCAAAATATCACCCAACATAATTTTATTATGAAAATATAACATTAAAATATTATTTTATCAAATTAATTTTATAATATTATGGAAACTAATAGTGTCATTTTTAATGAAAATAAAGTAAAATCCTTTTGGAAGAAAACATAATTTTTTAAAAAATTACATTATATAAAATTGAATGATTTTTAATTAATAGTTATCAATAATTTTTATTGATGTTTTAATTATATATATATATATATATATATATATATAATATTATTTAATATGATCCATATCTATATATTTTCAAACTATTTTATATGAATTATAAATATAATTGGGTTTTTAAGATCAGTGTTGTTCTTCGATTACACTATCAATCATTCCTTTCATTTCTAAAATAATTAGGTGTTACATCCCCAACCACCCACCTTCATAAATTTAATTCAATCTATTATAAATTTATCTCAATAATAAAATCCTAAATTTCAAAAAAAATCATTCATCGTAAACCCACAAAATAAAAGGATTATAAAAACATTCTCTTAATAATATATAATACGAAGTACGTGGAACATTTTGAATAACAGATACTGAGTTTAAACATGTGATAAAATTTTATGTAAGTGAATATATATACATATATGGGGTGTATAATTTCAAAAAATTACATAGGTTCAAAATGATCATTGATCACAAGAATATGAATGATCATAAAAAAATCAACTACCAGAATACTCTGAAACAAATTGTTGTGAAAAAGGCCATTGACATCATTTTAAATAGTGGTAAAATGAAAACTGTATTCTTTAGGATCCATTTTATTGGGTGGAATAATTACATACTATCTAGACTTATAATAAGAGGAAATAAACTTACATGAAGATTATGTATTCACTATTTTATCAATTTCCATCAAAATATAATATTTTTCTCTAAATGATTAGTATTTATGTGTATTTTTTTGTATTTATGAAGGAAACAAACATAAATAAAAAAAATTAATCATAAAAAATTTAAAAAAATATATTACACCTCTATGTAGATATTTTTCAAAACAAAAGGATGAGAACATGTTATTGTAATTCCGAACATGAAAAAATATGTATATGATAAAAAATATTACTCTCAAAAAAGTAATAGATATACCCAATTGAAAAACTATCTCATTGAAAATATAAATGAAAATTTATGAAAAATGAATTTAACAAAATCAATGATAAATTTTTTTAATGAAATGTTTTGTATCATTCATTTCAATATATATTTCCAAATATAATAGTGATCTTATTTTGAAATAAAATTAATCACTTAGTCATCAATTAACTTTTCAATCACTTCATTATAATTATGCTAAAACATATTCTCTCTATATCCATGATCATATAAACCACAAAGGTTATAAATAAATTAAACAATATTTTCAATAACTGATAATGTATACATTATATTAAACTAAATTTTAATATATTCTTCAACCTAATAAAAAATATCCAAATATTTCATATACAACTTTAAGGTATCATTACATAAAACCTAAAAGGGGCATATAAGACAATGAACATATGATAATACATAAAATTATTATCAATGGTTGTATCTATAACTATTAATATATGTTCACACAAAAACATCCTAATCCCCAATTCTATTTAACACCTCATCTTAAACCAATTATAACAACCTCAGACCCATACTCTTATTACTGGTTCATAAAATACATCAGATTTACATTTTTGATACTAATTATGGTGGCCATATTTACTCAATAAAAACACTAAATGATGAAGAGGGAATACTTGATCACTTCAATTAAAAATGATATTATTGACTTGAGTTTTTAAAAAATTAGTAAAAAAAATATGATATGAATAATACCATTGTCATTAAATGAGAATATCTATATCATAAGACATGTTTTCCTAGAACACATTATTTCATCATCATCATCCATATGGCATACATATAGAAATAATTCATTCATCAACATTCTTGAAAAATAATGAAAAGGGGTAATGGGAAGGGTTAGCATAATTGAAAATTAATGGTAATCATATGTATTAAAAATATATTGTCATTAGTGATATTAATAATGACCTAATGGTTTGATGGGGTAATTAATGTAAAATATAAAAAAAATAAGATAACTCATACTGTTAAAACCATTATCATCAAACATGAAAACACTGCATAGTTCTTAAAAAATAGAACAATTCAGAAAAATCGATAATCCTGATCCACTTGATATCAATCATTATCATTGTAAATATTTAAAACCCATATATGTCATAAAAACATTATGGTATAATTGGAATATTAGCATCATAAAACATTCTAAAAAGATGGCTGAAATAAATAATTCCATTTAAAGTCAATTAGGGAATTCCTCCTATAACTACCTCCCTCTAGCATATAATGATAAGTCTCATTTCCCAATAAATTAGAGCAGTATTTGTGTTTAAAAATCTTATAACATATATCTGCATCACTATATCCTATTAGGGTTCACCCATAATATAATCTATATATTGTATGACATTGTGAAATCTAGGCACACCTTCTAAATATGCAATAATGGGATAACATGATGCTACTTGGTTTTCCCTATCATATAATATATAATCGGCTCACCTAGAACTATATTGGAACACCCATGATCATTAATACAACCCATTTACTATTTTTGAATTAATTACATAGAGAATTAATTTTAATGTAATCTCATTGAAACAACCATTATTATTTTTATAACTAGATTTACCTATGAAAAAGAAACATGTTCCTTGAAAATATTATTTCAACATTTTTATCCCTTGAAAAAAAAATTCCATAAAATTAACTTTGAAAAAAAAATTACCCTGGTAAAATAAGTATCTCCCATTAAAATATATTTAAGATATGAATAACCCCTGCAAAAGATATTGGAGTCGTAAAAATATCGTTGATACATGATTAACCCAATGGAAAGAAATGAGTTCTATAACAATGTCAATAATAAAATCATGAAACATAAAGAGCAATAATTTTTTATGGTATCATTATAAAATATCCCCATTGGAGAATATATAACAAAAATATTTTTTTGACATTGATGAATGTTAATACAATTAAATGATCCTTAAATAATTCATGATAAAAATAAAATTTTGATTACCCAAATCAATGTTAAAATAATAAATTCACAAAATATTGAGAAAATCTTATTTTATTAAAAACAAAATTTAAAACACTCAAATAATGGTTTAAATATAATAATGCTCAGGACTACAGGAAAATTTTTTCATATTAAAATATATTTTAAAAAATTATTTTTATTAAATTTTTTAAAATGGAGTCTTATGTCACTCGTAGGGAAACCATTAAGAAATATTCTTAGAAAAATAATTATGATAAAGATACAGAAAATTTAAAATATCATTACCAAATAATATATTTTTATAGATAATTGTTTGAAATGATTTTTCAAACCTTGTATATGGAAGAGAAATACAACTGATCAAAAGGAAATTATATGATCGATATCATTTACAGTTAATTTTTTTATGTTTCATTAATCATTATGAATGTAAATATGAATAAAAATTGTTATCTAAATTCATTAACATTGGAGTGTAATTATATTTATTTTCCATAAAAATTGGATAATATTGTTTATTTTAAAGAAACTATAACCAAATACAATCCTAAAACCAATGATAATATAATATAATGAATATCCCAGTTTCGGAACCCTTCATTCGGAATCATCATGAAGGAAAAAGATAAAATAATACATTAAATTTCATTAACTTAAGATGATATAATATATTAAATTTCCAAGGGTTCTATATACACCTAAAAAATTAATATAGGTCCATATCATAAATTTATTTCCAAATGAAAGAGAATTTAACATGTACAACCCATACAAAAATATACCATTGGATTTAGAAATTAGTTATACATTTTTTTAATTTAATTATGATCATAATATTTCAAATGACATATTATTTCATTAAATATACTTATATATTTATCAACCATTTCATTTTGTGATGAGTAAAAATAGTCATATCCCTTCGTGTAGAAGGTAGTCCACAAGTACATATGAATGAAATTATCATTTTTTAGTATAATAGGGAAAATGGTATATTAATTTTTAATATTGATAAATATATCCCAAATATCATATTATTTATTTTATATAACATATATTAATTAACATTATCCTCATTACCTTCCATGAAATGCCTAAGTGAAACAAAATCACATCACATTGTGAGTCAATAGTCCTCCTTACATAGGAGTGATATAATCAAATCCTCATGGAATGGAATGTAAGAATTTATTTTACACCCAACGTTTTAATGGAAAACCAAATATTAAATTTAATAATTTAGATACATTATGTGACATATAACAATCAAATTAAAAACCCATTAAATGTTATTATTATATTCTGATCATTAAAACCTAGATGCTGGAATGGAGGGAATGAGTGAGATTAAAAAAATTATGAAAATAAATTTTACTCATATATGAAAATTAATTTATTTGTTTCTGATTAATTATAAAAAACATTAAAAAATATTGAACATATTTTTATTTGTTGGTATAAAAACTATTCTTATACCCATAACGACATTTTATATTTATAAATTAAATTATTCACTATTACTGAAATATTTTAATGTAATTTATATGAAAAATATTCAATTAAATGTTTTTAAATTTATTCAATGCGATTGATATTCTTATTTAATAAATAAATCCAATTATAACCCTAAAAAGTTTTATTTTTTTTCAAATGTACGATTTTAATCCGTTTAGTGGTGCGCCTATTTTAAATATTATTTTTTAAATTTTATAATATATACTTCATATAATAAATTTTATATTTGATATTGGAAGATAAAAAATATATTAGGGTAAAAGTCTGGTATTTTTTCCGTGAATTATCAATTTTTATTGTATAGTGGAAAATATTGAAAAATAATTGAAAGGTTGTTTTGAAACTAATTTATTAATATAGTATAATTTTATTATAAATTATTTTGAAAGTATAAATAGTCAAATAATAAGATAATAAATACAATTTGAATCATTTTAATAATTTTGATTGTGAAATTTGATTTAAAAAATTTCAATGTTGTGAACATTTCACATTAAAGCCCCACATTTCATTATGACTATAGGATTTATATGAAATATAATTTTTTCATTTCTAGGAATTTAATTTATTAAAATAGATTCAATATTTTTAATCATAATTTATAAATTAGTTAATACGTTTAATTTCAATTTATTCATAATAATTTCACGATGGTAAAAAAAATATTTACAGTGGTATAGGTAAAAAAAGAAACGGGTTAAAGATAAAAGTGAAAAGACTTAAAATTGCTATAAGAAAATACATCTAATGGATATTTGATGTATTTATAAACACTAACAGCCTATAATATATTTATTTTTATGAAATGTTGAATAAAATAATTACACCACAATTTTTTTGGATTTAAAAATAATTAAATCATTATTTTAATCAATAAATCAACCTATACTCAAATAGGAACACCACTCCTCACCACCCCAATTAGACTCAATAACATTGATGATGCACTAATATCTAAAAAACATTCCTCCTTAATATCCCCAAATTTAATTTCTATGTGTATCACAATATAAACCAAATCCATGGTCCTCAAGGAGTCCATCAAGGTGGTGATGTTCGATATGAGGTTAAAGTACACACCCATAAAGGGATGTGGGAGGTTAGATTTTATCATCTCAATTTTTAATTATAGGATATATTTTTCATATTAACTAGTTAATACTTATGTGTGGGGTATATACAACAATTTAATATATCATATCCTAAATATGTGTTTCTTCATGGTACTAGAAGTATCTTTTTATAATTGTTACTTTTATGGGGCATACAATTCCATTGATTACAAAGTGTTATGGGATTTCAGAACTCAATTTACATTAATTTTTTTAAGCTAAATCATAATTTATTTTTAAATTAATTATTTTGTAATAAATGAATTTTCATTAACTTATATTTAATTTTCCCTCATTTTATGTGAATTTACAGTGAATACAGAAAATTGATTCATTTGATTCATGATATAATCATTGTAAAGGGCGTCATCTAAATCTCCATTCAATGAGGAGTATTTGGAAGTAATGAACCAAACATATTTTTTAGTTTTATGCACCAAATAAATTTTTTTGGTAATTTTCATAAGGCATGTTATGTTTGTGTGGAGAAAACCTATTTCCGGACAACACATACAACAAAAAGCGGAAACAAATTATATCGCTAAATAGAAAATTCAATATTTATTCATGATACAAAAAGATTCAAGGACTGAACATCATAACATAAATTACATAATCTATCATGGAAAATTCATCACTATTATGGTAGAATAATGGAGTACCATATTGAATTCAGGGTTTCTAACTAAAAACCCAAAACAAACCCATCATCACTGTCACTGAAAAAACACATGATCGAACACATACCAACAGTCATGAATATAACTACAATAATGAAAAATAAACATCAATGATCACTTAAAACTCATGGAATTTCATTTAATATTTTAACTCACCTCCTAAGGCACCTTGAATACCACCACTCAATTATTACTAGGTGGATAGTGGTGGAATACTGATGAATGTGAACAGTAGGATCAGAAACCATTATATTGTCGGTGTGTATGAAAATGTGAAAAATCCCAAAAATTATGACTCTAAAGCTTATTCTCACCCAAAAAAACACTAATATGATGTAAATAAAATGAGAGAATAGAAAGGAACAAATCTAAACTAATGAAAAATAGGTAAAACATATTGATAGAGAGAACCAACAAGAATCGTGGCTCTTGTAAGACTAATGAGCTCTCAAAAAACACATCCAAATCTTCCCATGAGAGGAACTATATTAGGCCGAAATGGTGTATTATGTAATATATCTTATATATATAGTAGATATTGAGATGAATAAGTCCACAAAATGATCCAAGATCCTGGAAAAAGCATCTTCATGGTAGGAGAATAAAACTAACCAAACTTTTCCATGATGACTCTGAGTGCCTCTCTAGACCATGTTGTCCAATGTATTTATAAAAGACTCAAATTTTCAAACACAATACAATTAGAACATCACAAATTCTTCTTAACCACAAAACAATCGGTTAAGGAGGGAGTAATTTCAAAATTCTATGAGAATAATGACAGGGAGTAATCCCTTCATGATGGAGAAAATGAGATAGTGAGAGGAGCTAACACCATATGAAAGAACCCCTACCCTATATGAGGGTGAATCACCAGTGGAGTAAAAACCTATACCGTATCCCAATGATTTAATTTACATAAATATCCAATAATTTATTTATTTATTCCCCTTTTATTTAATTTTTTGTTAAATTTCATTCCTTTATGGGGATAATAAATGAAATGTTACAATTTGGTCAGAGAATCATTGATATATACATTTAATTTTAAATTGATTTTATGAAATGTGAGGAATTATTTTAAAATGGAAGAAACTGGTTGGAAGACAATTAATGTAGTCCCCTCCATGTAATTTTAGTAACATTGGATGAATTTAGTTAGATAAAACACAATATGTCTTGTTTCAAAGATGTTATAAACTTTCCGTAGGAGATATATTGAATGTAGTTTCTAGTGAAAGCTATTCTAAAAATAAAACATGTTTATAATAAAAATACCTATACTAGAAAGATTATTGGTACTGATATTATCTATATAAATGAAATTTTATGATATTTTCTATTAGAACCAAGGCATTTTATTATTTTCATATTCAAAAAAAATCACATTTCTATTTGTTGTCAATCCACACTATGTTGATCAAGGATTTTTCAAATCAAGTATTATTGTGTTATTGATAGTATTTATATTTAAGGAGGATCTATTTCCCTGGGTTTTTGAAATTTTTGTGTCTAAAAATATCTGGATGAAGATATTAATTTTAGGTAACTGAATTATCATGAAATGATGAATGTGAATCCAATTCATTCATGCATGTGATGTTTCGATAACATCCCTTAAAAATAATGATATTTACTGAGCTATGAACCAAATTAAAAATAATAGGAATGATGGGTTTTCAAGGCACATGAAATATAAACTCTATGGATGGCGCTCAATAATCATACATTCTAAATATAACATAAAACTATATAAATAATTGGAGAATACAAGAAAGGAACATGCAGACCTTACCTTTCATGTCATTAAATATTTTTCCACAACTTTTATTTGAAGTAAACATTTCTAATTAATATCTGGTTCCACATTCATTTGAATGAGTTTCAAGAAAAAGTGTAATCAATAGTAAAAAATGTGCATGGAGTGTTATATGTTTCTCTCAAAGCCATGAAAAATCCCCTTCATAGTTTCATGAAGGATAATATTTTAGTGAAATATAACATGTGTGAAAAATAAAAAATGATCAAGAGATTATAGTGGTTGCATGAATGTGATTGAGTTGGTCGACAACCAGATCATGAATATACATTTTTTTCCTAGTGATTTCATGTGAATAATCATAGGACTATAGTGAAAAATTTTCTTTTGATAATCCATGGAATGGACTGAAATTCAAATATATTGATGTGACCTTCAAATTAATATACTATGTAATTCTTTACCCAAGAAGTGGTCTTCGGGGAGTTAATGAATGTTTTCGAAGGGAGGTAGTGTGTATCCCTAAAATCATGTAATTTCAATCTTCTTGGAATAGAGTAACAATTTTTGAACATATATATATTATAACTAGAGAAGAATAGTGGATTTTAGTATGATCACCACATTATCATCAGATGATCCTTGGGATATCTCTTAGTTGTGAATCATGTAAAACATATGTGTTGTACCACTTTATGTGAATGATAAATTAGTAAACAATTCAATCAGAATGTTTTATCATGTTCCTATTAATGTGATAACATGATTCATTTCATTAAAAGAAAACATTGACACCATGTTTCACCACTGCCCTGTCAAAGTGTCCTGAGGTCTTATAATTGGTATCATCGAGTATATGTTATTGGAGTAAAATCCATCCCCTATTTATTCCTGGGAGATTTTTTTATTTAATGAGAGTCCCTGCCATTGATTTAAGAAACATCCATATTTGGATGAATAGTATGATATATCATCTAAGGTCCCTTAGGTTGTATGTTTTTTTCACTCCTCAAGGTAATTAGTTCATTGATACGACAAAATAACCAAGGACTAAAAATGTCAGAAATATCCATGATACAAAAAAAATTCTCAAAATTCCATTAATTCAACTCTATATTGTCAAATTTATTTTAGGATGATTAGTTATAGATAATCTATGTATATATTGTATGAATTGGAATATATATAATATGGAGATAAGAAAATATGGGAATCTAAACTCCATGATTCCTATAATAGATTAGATGGTCGGAAAATGCATCTTGAAGAAGATACATATATATTTTTAATTGAATTACTGAAATTTAACGATTAATTCGAGGTAATAGTGAAAAAATTAATGATAGTGACATTGTGATTAAATTATTAATATGGATTACACCACTGTTTAATCCAAAAGTGTCATCTATTGATGAAAGGGATTTGATTAAACATTATTTTGATGGTATTCTATGTTTTATGATGGCTTGTGAAATGTGTGTCAAAATATAATATGCAACATCTTGAGTGAATAAGTAAATAGTATCCAAATACATAGAGAATCATTAGATTACTTCTGATGTTGGTGTTGATGATAATGTGGAAGGAAAACTAATTTCTATTTTATCATGTAATTAAAGAGAGAATAATGGAAAATTGATGGAAATATTCCTATGCCCAGTTTTTAATGTGGTGTATTTGGGAATTATACCTCTTAGTGATTAGGGAAGTTTAATGATAAATAAAGAGAATAATGAATGATGAATAATCATTATAAAATTTTCATCCATAACAGTGAAATAAAATAACGAAGTAAATAATAGTGAAGGTTATTGATATATAATGATGAACAAGATGAGATTTACATTTCAGAGGATAAATCACTATATATTTAATCAAAAACTCAACAATCTTATAACGATATTGTTGAAAATTTATATCCTTCAAAGGATAATTATAAATTTTGTTGGTATTTTTAATATCATGTTAGAATGTGATGGTGCACTTGATAATCATAACATTCACGAAAATAATAAATGAGATATCTGTTATAGATGAATTATCATAGTATATTGATTGACATGATGCAAAAATTGATCGACTGGAAGTAATGGAAGCTGAAAATTTTAGAATCCCGGAAAACTCAGAAGATTTTTTGGAATTGAAAATTAGTGTTGATGAAAAGGAAAATATCATCAATGATATTATGTTATGACTATAGGATAAGTATAACAAAGTAGACTGTAACTCCTAGACCCCAGTTACCCAAAGTTTGTGAATTTTTACATAACATTGGCATGATACAAAGAATCTTGTCCCGAAAGACATATCAGTTTAGTAGACTTAGAATTACTAGATATTCAAAGGTTTTACATTACATCATGAAATAAAAAAATAAAAAACATTTTCCCCCTTTTTAACACACATATATCCTTAGCCTATCCTTGAAGGTAAACCATAAAAAATTCTTCACATCCTGGGAAAATAAATCCTAGAATGGTGTCAGATCAGATTCTTAGTAAGGATAACAATATGGCAGTAACTTTCGTAATTAAGAATAATAATTAATGGTAATGTGTAAGACTAAAACAAAATTCGTTTAATCTTTAACTTCATCATAATATGTAAAAGAAAAAATAAAATAATTCCATTTACACATTCACATGGATATTCTAATAGTCGAATAATCACATGCAATGCCAATAGCCACTTTCATAACGATGGAATACAGAATGTTGGACTTCATAACGGCATAATCAAATCCTTGTGCCAATACTACAAATAAGATTTTGTCAAGGCCTTGTGACAAGACACTAGATTGTCTCATTACACCTACCCATGCATCGAGGAGCTATAGCGGGCTTCACTCGTCACTTAATAAGTCCAATTCATTCCTCCTATGAAAATTTTTAAACATAACATAAACATTTGAATTAAAACTAGCATACAAAATGTCAATAATTTATCCATAAACCATGAATGGTATAAAAATAACACATCTATAGTAAAACATATCACAAAACAATCAAAACAATATTGAAGTTTTGTGTCATAATAAATCAACTTCAAATAAGCTTAAAATTTATCAATGGATGATGACATATAAGAAATCAAAATTATTTTTTAAGAAATATCTCTTTATATATTGAAATCATTTAAAAGTAATATATTTATAAAAGAAAACAATTACTATGAGAATAATATTATAATCTTGTAAGGAAAGCATCAATGATGTTATAACGGCAGAATATAGCTTCACCCATTGTATAAGTTAAAAAAACATTCTTACCTTATTTTTTTCAAAAAGGTCATAAAGTACCTTGTTGGGATAATGATGGAATGATTCCTTTCAAAACATATAAGGTAATATAATGGTATAAATGACATTAAAACACTTTTTAGTAATTATAAAAAAAGTTATTTTGAAATACAATTTTTAAGAAAACACATATGTGTATGATAAAGAGGTCTCAGTATATACTAACGTAGAAACAATCATGGAAAATAAAGATATTGTGAAATTATCCATTACTTTGAACTTTTCCTTATTCGATGGTATTTTAAACTCTATTATAATAGTTAAAATAGTTTGATTAAATTATACAATAACTATATACTTAAATATGATATCATATATGATATTATAATATTGCATTGTTAATAATTTTTTTGTAGTATCATCATTTCGGTTGTCAACAGACTCGTTTTCCTTTATATACATGGTTATGTAAGACATGTTTGTTATTAATAGGATTTATTTTATTCATATACAGAATTTTATTATGATCATAAATATTATTTTTAATCATAAAATGAAAATTATTCTTGAATGATGATGATGGGGAATTAATCTCATCACGTTCGTGGAGACAGTAATCTGTAGTTATGCACGAGTGACAATATCATTATATTAATAGAGAAATCATATGTAATTGGATGGTATATAATATATTAAGATTAATTATCATGTTATATTTATTTTTATATCAGACATACTCATTATTAAACCCATACATATAATGAAGTGTTTGAATAACAAACTACACCACGACGTGGATATGGTAATCTGTACGTACACACTTATAGTGACTTTTTCATTTATAGGATGGATAGAATAATGAATATGGTTGTACAATTTTTATAATAAAGTCACAGTATATAGAAGATAGTGGAGTTATTGTTTTATAATGGAAAGGTCAAAGAAAGAGGAAGTGGAAGAAGAAATTAATTACAAAGAGGTGATTTAATATTTAACTCTTCTTCGGGTTCTTCCATTTGATTCATTCAAAAGGTGTCCTTAGGTGGGATTTATGACAAATTTAAGGCCACAAGGATGAAGGGAAGAATTTTGGGTGTATTTTTGGGAAGGTTTTGGCTTATCCAAATGGATTTGGAGGTGTTAAATTAAGATAAGGGAAAGCTACCTTTTATAAGAGAGTTGAGGGTCACTTTAAGAAAATCTTGAAATATTATTTTATAATAAATTAATTTTCGGATTCTAATGACAATAAAATAAATTATATAATTTACTAGTTGGGTATGAGTCTAAAAACTCTCAACCAATAGGTTTTAGACACATTTAGGTCATCATATTAACCTTATCTTTATGATTTAACTCTTAGTTAAATATTTTGACATTTACCATATCTCTTTATATTTTTATATTATATGGATAATAAACATAATAAAGGAAGAAAAGAGACCCCCATGTGGTTATTTTTTAACATATATAACCTTATCTATGCCCTTTGGCCGAACCATAGATTTTATGGAAGATTATATCAATTAATAATATAATATTTGTTTTAAAAACTCAATTATGTCAATTTTGACACTATTTAGTATTTGATTTTTTTAGAAGCCATAAAAACATTATCACTTAGAATAAAATTTATTTATCCAACCCTAAAATTTAATATTATCCTATAAAATTAGATAAATTCATCAAAGCTCTCAAATTACATTTATTTTGATATTTATAATATCAATTATTTTAATCATTCATTATTAAGGTAATTACTGCATCATCATTATGTCATAAATTAATTAAATTATATAATGTCTAAAAATTAAAAATAAGTTAACATTATGTAGGAATTTTTGTTATATTTAAAATGAATATTAATAGTATAATTTATGTTATGAATAACCATATATTAAAAAATGTTTATTTATTAAACATTATATTTAACTCTTTGAACTCTTTAAATAAAATAATAATAAACGTCCTAATCTAATCCATGTTGACCAAAATGGATCATATTTTATTCTTAAGGTTGTTTTTGGTCGAATTATACTTATCTAATATAATTATAATATTTTTTATGGTAATTATGATATCATTTTTATCCTTATTTAACCTATTTACTTTTAACTGTGATAAATAAAAGTCAGAATTTACTATTCACCAAAAAAATTCATCTTATTGAACCAAATTATACTTACTGATATTAAATGTCTCACTCATATTTTTGAAATTCAACTCACAGAAGAAGAAAAATTATGTTTTATACAAATTAACAAATGCTCCTAGGCGGTGTGTAAAAGATGGTAAAAAGTTCGATAAAATTTTATCTATCTAAACTTATTATAAAATAACTCCAATGAATTACAATGAACATATATAGGTATTATGAATCTATATTAACATAAAATAAATTAATATAAATTAATTATTTATTTAAATAAAAATTTGTTTTTAACCAAAAACACAATGTTATTTAATTATTCATCAAAAATTGAGTTTTTTCAGAAACATACCAAAAACTAACCCTAAGATACTTTCATTATTCCAAATCTAAAAATGAAGCCCATTTTGAAGAAAAAATTATAAAATTTAAAAATGTTGGTATTACTATTCATAACATCTAGTTTTATTGGTTGTGGTTTGTTTGAACTCAATGTTGCATACAACAAATGCTATTGTATTATTCAACGGGAAACATATCGTGGAAACATGGGGTGTTACATTATCTTGTGCCAAAAATATTTGTTCCCTCAAAATTTATAGAATATTACTGCATAAAAATATTTGGGTGGTTCTTCATCATATGTTCCTCAGGTTCCCATGCTTCCTCTTTCATCTATATAATTTCTCCATTGATCTTTTTCCAGATGAGTTTTCCTGTTTATCATCACGTGTTCTATGGTTTCAATAATTCGTATAGCCTCTTAACAATAAGACTGATCGGGTTCCATTTCTAATTGTTCAGAGGTGAGTACATGTGTTGGTTCATGCATGTATTTTCTCAATAGTGATACATGAAACACATTATGAACTTTGGAGAGACATGGAGGCATTTCCAAACGATAAACTACAACCCAAATTTGTTATAGAATTTTCAAAGGACTGATGTACCTGGGACTCAATTTACCCTTATTTCCGATACTTATAACACCCTTCCATATATATACCATCACGAAACATTGTCTCCTATATGAAATTCCAAATCCTTACTTCGGTTATTGGAATAGAACTTCTGTGTACATTGGGATGCTTTACTGTAGGTTTTGATAACAATTACCTTTTCCATTGTTTCCTCAACATGTTCTGGACATAGGAGTTTTCTTTCACCAACAACATCCCAACAAGTTGTTGTGCGGAATCTCATTCTATTTAACTTTTCATATGGTGCCATCTAAATACATAAATTTAAGCTATTGATAAAGTAAAAAATCTACCATTGGTAAATATTTATCCCACATACCATGAATGTCATGTTAGTAAGATCTTGACATGTCTTCTAAGGTGTGAATGATTTTTTATTATTGTCCTACAGTTTGAGGGCGGTAGGCAGTGCTCAAACGAAGTTCACTATCCATGTATTTCTAAATAATTTTCCAAAATATTAATGTAAAATGGGGATCACGATTAGGAAAAATCGGTAGTGGTACTCCATGAAGTCATACAACTTCAGTAATACACATTCGTGCTAAAAGATCAAGTGGTTAATCTTCTCATATAGCAAGAAAGTGTGATGAAATGGTATGGCATCAATAATGACCCAGATTTCATCATTCCATCTAGGATTATTTGGTATCCATAGGACAAAGTCCATATTTTTATTTTCCCATTTCCACTAAGGTATGGGAAGAGGTTGCATGACTACTTCAGTCTGTTGCCTTCCAGCATTCACATGTTGACAAACCATACATCCTGACACAAAATAACCATTATCTCACTTCATATTTTCCAACCAAAAATGTTCCTTGAAATCTATATACATCTTGGTGCTCCTAGGGTGTATTGAGAAATTGGAGCTATAAGCATCATCCAAAAATTCCTTTTATAGATCAGGTATGTCAGGAACACAATGCCTCATCCCAAATTTCAAAATTCAATCTTCATATAGGACGTCGATCAATCTCCCATCATTCATAGATTTAATCACCTTTTTAAATTCCTCATCATTAGTATGAGACCTTTTTATCCATTATAGTAATTATTGTTTGACAACCATTTGTAAAATCATTGATGTTTCACCTTTCATGGTTATTCACATATCCATCTTTACTAGATCCATGTAAATAGGATCATTTTCAACTCTCATATTGTTCAAAACACCATGATACTTTCTTCTCAAAGCATCATCCACATTATTTTCCTTCTCTGGTTCGTATTGTATATTGCAATCATAATCCTAGTGTACTTCAATCCCCCGCATGTGCCTCATGTTGAGTTCTTATTTTGTGAAAATGTACTTGAAACTCTTGTGATCAGTATTAGTATTAGATTTTTCACCATAGAGATAGTGTCTCCTTATTTTCAAACAAAATATTACAGCCGCTAACTCACAATCTTGAATGAGATACTTTTTCTCAAGAATTTTTAGCTGTCGTGATCCATAGGCAACAACTCTGTCATTCTGCATAAGGACACAACGTGGTCCTTTCTTTGAATAATTACAATAAATAACAAACCCATCGTTCCCTGATGGTGGAGTCAAGATATGAGAGTTAAATAATCTTCTCTTAAGTCCTTTCAAAATATTATTCACACTATTTTGTCCAAGAAAATTTATCCCCTTTATGTGTGATCTTGGTTAATTGATTAGCCAATCGGGCAATATTATTGTCAAAACACAGATAATAATCTGCTAAACCAATAAAACAATGTACCTCTGTAATACTCGTCAGTGTGGGAAATTATTGGATTTACTTGGTCATTGAATGATCAATATATATTCCATCCTTAGAGACAATATGGCGATGAAAATAAATCTCCAAAAGTCACAATTCGCAAATTCTAATTTTCCCATATAATGTATTTATTCTAAGAGTCCTTTAGATAATGTGTAATTTATTTTCATGATCTTCATAGAAATTTAATTATATTAAGATATCGTCAATAAATACCATAACAAAATCATCAAGATATTTGAAATCCCTATTCATTAGATCCATGAAAACAAATGGTTTATTAGTCATTCCAAAAGTCATTAATATAAACTTGAAATGCATGTACCTGGTTTGAAATTTTGTTTCCAAAATATCATCCTTCTTCAGACACAAATGATGATATCTATATCTAGGGTCAATCTTTAAAAAATATTCAGCTCCATGAAGTTGGTTTATTAAATCATCAATGGAATTTATGTGATACTTGTTCTTTATTGTTATAGCGTTGATCTCCATGTAGTCAATAAACACCCTCATAGATCCATCATTTTTATAACAAACAGGGTAGGGGCTCCCCATGGAGAAACACTAGGGTGAATAAATCCATTGTTACTCAATTCCTCTAGATGTTTCTTTAGTTCACTAATTCATCATTGGCCATTCTATAAGGGGTCTTCGATATGGGCTATGAACTTGGAATTAAATAAATAGAAAACATAGTTTCCCGTTCTGGAGGATATCTAGGTAAATCCAATGGAAGCACATTAATGTATTCTTGATCAATAGGTACTTACTCTTTTCGATCATTCTTTTCCTCGCCCATAGATATTTCATTCTATTCATCCCACATAATTTAATTTAGAAGAGATAATGGGGGTGGATCTAGATAAGAATCAGGTGGCGACATGTTTTCTCTAAAGATAAGGTACTCCATATCATCATCAAGAATTGTATCATCCTCCTTCTTACACTAAATTTACACATCATGGTCCAAAAGACAATCCAAACAAAGGATTATATCAAATTCATTCCTGGGAATGATGATGAGATCAGTAGATAAATAACATTTATATTCCCTAATGGGAACTGATTCACAAAACATTATTACACTGATAAATCCCATAGGTTTTTTAAATAACAACTCCCGTGTTACGTCAACATGAAAATATCTACTTTTATTAACAAAATGGGAATATATGAAACAATGCGATGATCCAGAGTCAAATAAATCATTGGATAAACTTGAAGAAACCATTAAATTACCTACCACCACATCTTTCGGAGTTTCAAACTCAGTAGTAGTGACCACATATTCATGTACTTACTCCCATGGACTATTCAAAGGAATGTTCCCTTGGTTCTTAGGAAATTCATTTGCAGAATTCTGATTTTCTCTACAATTTTTTCATTCAACATTTACAACCTCTTTCATTCCCTAGAAATCACGAGCCTGGTGGCCTTGTTAACCACACTTGTAAAAGAATCCCTTTCCCTTTAGAAATTTACCAGGGTGTTTCTTCCCACATATACTTCCGGATAGATATTAAACTTTTACCATATTCCCTTTATTTTAATTTCCATAGTGTTCAGAAGATCTCTTTTTTCTCTTTCCTTTCTTTAAAGTCATAAGACATAGATAATTTTTTTTCTGTCTAGATAGTGCATGGAACAATATCAGTGTACGATGAGAAGGATTGTGACACCAATGCTCGATGGAGAAGTGGTTTAACCCATTAAATAATCAATATATCTTAATTCTTGGGATGCATATATAGTCTGATGCATGCCTTGGTAACCTTGTAATGTTAGCCTCATATATTGCGACATTTTCATCCTCCTTTTTCCTCAGACTCCAAAATTGTCTTTACATATATACTAGATGGTCATGAGGAAAGTATTTATCAATGAAAATCTATTTAAACCTTGTATATTCCATATTTCATACTTCATTATATTCCGTTGTGTTTTGAATCAATGACCACCAATGATCTGTATCTACTGGTGTGGTGATAAAATGCCATGAAAACTATTTCACTTCGCTACTACCCAAAGCATGGAATATTTTCTCTAATGAATTTATTAATTTCTCAGCAACTAATGGATTTGTACTCCCATTGAATGTTGGTAGTTTTTGCCTCATTAAGCATTATAACATTGATCCTCCGCGTTGTGGATTAGGGTGCTCCATAAGGGTAAGGTTATTATTCATAACAAGAGTGAGTTGTCCCAGTATGGTGATATGTTTATCACCACAAGTTGTTTCACCTCCTCCATTATAATTTTCTTGAGTTTGAGGGAAATCCCAACATGCATTACGTGCATTGATACAGTTTCCATTCCTTCTAGTAGGCTCCTTTTCTAAACATTTGCATACACTAGATTAGATTATGAATCGCAATACATAATTCCAAACTCATAAAAAAGTTAACATAAATTGAGAAGTTTATGTATATAATCCATAATGATAAAAAAAATTCTTTAAGGATGAATATACACATAAACCCTTCAAAATTGTTTGTAATGAAAATGATAATTATCCTAAGCATATCCCGTGGTAGTGTTGTAACCAAGAGTGCAGCTAGGCTCATTGTCAGACACCAATTTGCATTCGAGTTTATCTCAAAGTTGTGTTTTCAGGTTTTACCCATTTTTTCATATGTTTTATTGCCGCCTATACATGCTTCTATCTACACAAGGATGTATTTATTGGAAGACTCACAAAATCTATACAGTAACAATATTATAGGATGTTATTCTATACTAACCCTCATATTCTATTTTAGGGTAATGTTATCTGATAAGTGTTTTTCTAAATAGAGCTTCCAATGTTTGTACCAAAAATCCTCTAATACCAACTGTAATTCCCTGACCCCAATTACCTAGATTCATTCCATTATTACATAACATTTCCATAACACAATGAATCATTTCCTGAAAAACCTATCAATTTTTTAGCCTTGGAAGTATTACATACATTCATAATAATTACATTAAATCATCAAAAAAAATCATCAAATATATTTTACCCTATTGAACACACTTATATCCTTAGCTTATCCCTAAAGGTCATCCATAGAAAACATCTTCACATACTAGAAAAATAAAACCTAGAAATTGGTGAGCTCAGATGCTCCATAAGTATAACAGTATAACAGAAACATTCGTAAATAAACAAAAACATTTAAGGAAATATATATGATTAAAAAAAGCATTTTAAACATGAAAGTCAGTATAATATGGCAGTAATAAAATCATATAATTCCATTTAAATTTTTACAAGGATATTATACTAGTCGAATAATCTTATCCAATATCAATAGCCAAATTTATAATGAAAGAATGCATAATTTCAGTCTTGATAACCACATAGTCAAGGCCTTGTGCCAAGACTACAAATAAGATTTGGTAAATTCCATTTTCCAATACACTAGTCAGTCACATGAGACATAACGATGCATCTAGGAGCTGTAGAAGGCTCCACCCGTCACTTACTATGTCCAATGAAATCCTCATAAGAAAAGGTTTAAACATAACCTAAACATTCATATTAAAACTGGAACACAAAATGTTATTACATTATACATAAACCATGAATGGTTTAAAAATAACACATCCAAGTTCAAACATATAAAATATCCTTAAATACAATATGGAAGTTTTATTTCATATTAAATCAACATCAATTAATCATAAAATCCATCAAAGGATGTTTATATAGATGAAATCAAAACTTTTTTTGAATAAATTTCTCGTTCTATATTGAAATCATTTAAAGTAATATAATTATAAAATAAAAAATTATTTTGAAAATATTATTATTAACTTGTAAGGGGAGCTTTGACGATGTTATAATGGCGGAAAATAGCTGCTCCCACAGTATAAGTTAAAAAACATTATTACATTAATTTTTTTGAAATGGTCATAAAGTACCTTGTTTGGAAAATGATGGAATGATTATTTTCATAAAATATAAGGTCAAATAAGGGTATAAATGACTTTAACCAATTTTCTTTTAAAAAAAATGGAAATACATTTTTAATAAAACATAGATGTGGATGATAAATAGGTCCCAGTATGTACTTTCATAAAAGCTACCTCGGATAACAAAGAGACTGTGAAATTAACCATTACCATGTAATTTTACTTAGTCGATGGTATGTTAACCTCCGGTATAATAGTTAAAACCTTTTTATTACATTATAAAAGAACTATAATCATAAATAGGATATCATATATGATCATATAATATTGATTTGTTAATAATATTTTAGTAGTATCATCATTTCATGTGTTAACTGATTCTTTTTACTTTATATGATTGGTTACGTAAGCCATGTTTGTTATGGATAGGATCTATATGATTCATATACAGAATGATATTATGTTCATAAACATTACTTTTAATCATAAAATAAAAATTATTCTTGAATGATTATGATGGGGAATGAATCTCATCAAATTTGTGATGACGGTAATCTGTAAGTACGCACGAACGACAATATCATTATATTGATGTAGAAGTCATACGTAATTGGATGGTATATAATATATACAAAATAATTAACATTTTATATTTATTATTTTCATCGTTTATACTCATTATTATGACCATCCAAATAATGAATTGTTGGAATAACAAACTACACCATTACGTGGAGTCGGTAATCCGTACATACTCAAATATGGTGACTTTGTCATTTATATGATGGATAGAATAATGAATATAGATGTACCATTTAATAACAATATCAAATTATATAGAGTATACTGGAGTTGTTATTTTATAATGGAAACAACAAAAAAGATTATGTTGAAGAAGAAAATAATGTGAAATAGGTGATGAAATATTTATCTCTTCTTCAGGTTCTTCTTTTTTATATAATCTCAATGGATCCATAGGTTGGCTTTCTGACCAAAGGATTCCCCATAAGAAAATGGTAAGAATGTTGGGAGGATACATGGGTAGTGGTTGTCTGAGCCAAATGGCTTTATAGGTGTTAAATTAAGATAATGGGAAGTTCCCTTTTACAAGAGAGGTGATGGTCACTTAAGAAAAAGCTGAAATATTATTTTATAATAAAATATTTTTTGGAATCTAATACCTACAAAATGAATTATTTAAAGGATATTATGGGGATGGGTCGAAATACTCTAAACCAATATGTTCTTGACACTTTTAGTTCATCATATTTACCTTATCATTTAGATTTAACTCTTTGTTAAATAGTTTGACATTTACATGTCTCTTTGAATTTATATATTATATGGTTAATAAACATAATATAACAATCCAAGAGAACCCAATGTGGTTAATTATTAATATATATAACCTTATCTATGTCCTTTGTCCAATCCATTTATTTTTAGGAATATTATATCAATTAATAATATAATATTTTTTTATTCAAAAACACAATTATGTCAATTTTGACACTATTTAGTAATTGACTTTTTTGAATGCCATAAAAACACTATCACTTAGAATAAATTTTTTTTAACCAACCCTGACATGTCATATTAACCTAGAAATTAGTGTAATTCATAAAAGGTCTCAAATTACATTTATTTGGATATTGATAATATCAATTATTTAATCATTAATTAATATTGTAATTACAACATCATCATTACGTCATAAATAATTTAAATTATTTAATGTCTATAAATTATAAATAAAATACCATTATATATGAAATTTTGTTAGATTTATAATGAATATTTATAGTCTAATTTATCTTATTTATAACCCTATATTATATATTGGTTAGTTATTAAACATTTTATTTAACTCTTTTAACTCTTCTTTAAATAAAATAATATTTAAATGTCCTAATATAATCCATGTTGACCAAATGGGATCATATTTTATTCCTATGGTTGTTTTTGGTCGAATTATACATATCCAATAGAATTAGGACATGTGTTAGTGTAATTATGATATCATTTTTACCCTTAATTTCTCATTTTACTTTTTACCATAGTAAATAAAATTCAAAAGTTACAATTCAACCAAAATTATTTTCATCTTATTGAACAACATTTTATAAACTTATATTAATCATGTCTCTTGGATTTTTGAAATTCAGCTCATAGAAGTGGTAGTATTTAGTTCTATACAAATTTGAAAATGCTCCTAGGTGGTGGGTAAATGACGAAACAAAGTTCGATAAAATTTTATATATATAAACTTATTATAAATTGACTCCAACTAATTATGTTGAACATATATAGGTTTTATGTATCTATTTTGACCTAAAATAAATAAAAATAAATTAACTAATTACTTAAATAGAACATTGGTTTTTATAAATAACGCATTGTTTTTTCACTATTCATCAATAATTGTATGTTTTCATAAAAATACAAAAAATTCACCCTATGATAATTTTGATATTCCGAATCCAAATCTAAATTCCACATTGAATGTTAAAATTTATAAAATTTCAATTCCGAGGTATTACTATTCATAACATCTAGCTTGATTGGTTGTGGTGTGTTTGAACACGATGGTTAGTATAACACAAGTTATTTTATTATTAAATGGGAAATGTAAAATGGAAGTATGTGGTGTTACATTGAGGGACATGAATAAGATGTTTTTAGTCAATGTGAAAAACTGGAAAATTAATAACGATCAATGGGAAAAAATATGAAATTACATTTTAGAATATCCTCATATGTAGAGCTTTATGAAAGTGAAAAATGGGGATTCTGAACGAGTACATAAGGACTTTAATTATCATAGATAAACATTTATTGGAAAAATTTTAATTTCATATGATTCATAAACATAAATGTATGTAAATGAGAAGTGTAAAAATAAAGGTATTTAGAAAGTTGTACATGTCACAAAGGTAGTTGATGTCTAAACAAAGAATGATTCAATATAAATAAAAATGAGAATAAATAATTATCATCATTTTCCCAGATATAACCACTATAGATATACATTTTAAAGATTAGGTTACATGTGGTGTAATGGAAGTGAGATGAAATTTCCTCCAATAAAATTTCAATTCAGTTTCATTATGGTCCAAACCATGTTGTATTGTGAAGAGCTAAGGAGCGATCTGAATGGGGAAGAAATTGTAATTAATTAAAAGAAATTAAACCCTTTTCATTCATCATATATAATAATTATTTTATTTGAATATTATATTAATATTAATTTATCTTCCACGGATCAATTCATTGGAGGTAGAGGAATAGTGGGTAAATTACATACAAAACTCAAATAAAAGTCAATATAATGCAACCAAATGAAGTTACCTATGATGGTAGGTATTCCACTATGGAAGAAATAAATGATCATGTTGATCCCATGTATATTGAATATATATTGTAAAATCTATCTGCAGCCTCCACCAAATCTTGTATTTAAAAAATGGAAAATAAGAAAATTTAGAAATCCAACCATGCAAAAATAGCACTCACTACTACATTGAATAATAGCACCATCATTTTTGATATGGGATGTAAATCCCATATGATAGGAAATTCATATTTGTTAATGATTTTATGAAAACGATTGATTTAATAATGAGGTTCAGCAATTATGGTTCTTTAATTATAAATTTAGTGGATGTACAGAACTATAAAATGAAGATCATAGGAAAAGAATGTTCTTTATGTGGACTGTTTGCATCACAATATCCTATGTGTAAGTAAAATATATTAAATCAGTACTGATAATTCCATTTAATCAGAAGGGGATCACTATAAAAGGATTGATATGAAATACCCTCATGAAAGGATGCAGAACAGATAGAAATCTGTAATAGGTTGATATTATAAAACAAAATCTTTACCTAACAGTTGAGAAAGAAAAAACATGCTTCAAAAAATGTTGAGTAACATTAATCAATAATGAATTTAAATAATATCAAACATGGTGATATTATTCTAAATACCCAATTTGAATAATTTATGATAAAATTCTTGTTATTCTTGAATGTGAGTAATGATGTTTGGAAGTTCATATATATCGAATAAAAATAGGGAATCAATCCATCTTGATATCATCCACACTAATGTATGTTGTACATTAAATGATGTTGGAATATATGGAGAGATGAAATTAATTATATTTATATATCAATATAGTATAATTTTATGTTTAATGAATATGTACAAGAAACATTAATACTTTGATTGCATGAATATTTTTCCTCAAATTGCTGACAATGAATCTGGGAAGATAATCAATGTCCAATGACCATAAAATTGAGGATAATACACATCCATTGAATTATAAAATTATGAGAAAAAACATGGAATAATGAATGAGGTGGTTTTAGTGAGAAACCTATATCAAACTTGTTATTTTTATCACATTAATCAACATGTAAACAATATGGAATGAACTATGATGATTGAGAGACATATTCATCTTCATTAGTAGAAAGACGATATTTATGTAGAAGGGAAAAACCAAAATCGAAAATTACTACAAAATGAAAAAACCAACACACCATATGATATATTTTATTAATGGATGACCTCTCAAAAGTATTTTATTGTTTTTTAATGTAAATAATTCATCCTGAATGACGAAGGGTATCATGTAATGTACGATGATGCTGTATACATGAGAATATTATTGGATATTTAGTAATGAGTGATCCCTACAATTGATACAATATTCCTCATGGAAGATTTTTAAAATTAATTTATTTCATGGTCATTGAATATGAACCCATAAATACCTTGAGTATATTATATAATGAAATGATTTAAGATGTTGAATAAATATTACAATGGACCGATTCAAATATAGGTATTTTAGAAATCATTCAAAACAGTTAGGGCTTACAAAATGATGATGATTGAGAAGAATAATCAGAAGTGGAAACCATCTCTATCGATTCATCATCAGAACGTCATAGAAGAAATTGAATAGATAAGATTGGTTAATATTACATCATTGTGGATTCGACGACACCAACACAGAAAATGATAATGATGAATGAATAAAAATGTATATTACTATTAATTGTGGAACAAACATCAACTGAAAAAGCAGTGAAGGATGAATATGTGGATAAGGCTATGAACAAAGAATTACGTGAAATTGAAAATAACCACATAGGGGATCTTGTTAAGAGATGAAAAAATCACAATTTGATTGAAAAAATTGATTTTGATTTTTTATATAGGAATAAAGATGTGGTACGAAATCTGGAAATAATGGTTTGTAAATAAAATCCATGGAATGAGTTCATTTGTGTTGAAGAAGCATTTTAATCATTGGTTAGAATGATGATTATCTGACTTTTTCATATCATGTATATTCATATAAGGTAAAAATTTTATCAAATAGATTTCAAAATAGAGGTGGCATATGGTTTTCTTGATGAATATGTCTACCTTTAAAAACAAGTAGGTTTTCTTATTGATAATGTTGAAAAAATGGTTTGTATATTAAAGAAGGAATTTTATGGTATAAACAAGGAAAATCAATCATGGTTTTATCAATTATATTTTTTTTAAATCAGGAATTTATTATAGGATTGGTGGAACATAATCTCTTTGTGATGAATTCTTATAAAGATCAATTTATGGTGCTTTTGAATGTGGAAGATATTATATTTTTCATAAGTAGGCAAGGATTAGTGGATGAATTTCCCAATCATATGATATAATAATTTGAAATGTTTATTATTTTTTATCTCACATATATCACTGGTAAACTTGTAATTAAAAAAAGTATTACACCTTCATTTATCTAGAAAATTATTTAAGAGATCTTCTAAATATATTCAATATGCATAACTCCCAACCGATTTTGACTCTAATTTTTTGGGACACAAATGGATTCAGTGTGAATGGTACATCTCTAGGTCCCACCATGTATTGTATAATTATTGTCATATTATTATAAATGTATCTAACAAGGACATATATCATCATTGTTTCATGATTATAGTCGTAATTTCAATTTAATACAAAGGAAGATCATTTGGATTTAGTTCAAGGAATCATGAGTTATATTAAAGGTACTATCAATTTTTTTATAATTTTTAGAAGGAATACACAATTAATTACCAGGACATTCTATTTCTGATTGTGCTGGATTTCTGGTGGATCGAATGTTAGTAAACTGTGGAACAGACATTATAGGAAAAAAATGTGTGGGATAGTTGAGAGAAAAATAGTAAAGTACTTATGTTAGTACAACTGTAGTAGAGTATATATATACAAAAGAGGTATTCATTCAGATATTTTTAATGAATAAATAACTAGTTTATATTTGATATGTTGTAAAAAATCCAATGGTGATTAAAGATAAAAAAATATTGTGATCTATCTTACAAGGAATATTTTTCATCACACTCATACAAACCATATTCTGGTTTGATATCACTCCATTGTGGAAAAATTTAAACAATGCATGATTAATATTGAGCCCGTTTGAATTGATGATCAAGTGTCTAACATAATTAGTAATAATTTAGAATCACTATTTATTGAGAAAAATATACAGAACCTGAGAGTTGAGCCACCTCCCATTGCATGAGGAGGTTATATATGGCCCCTTATCCAAATATGTGTTATTTCATTGAATGTGATTTTGAATGTGATACAGCTTTATAGTGTTGATATGATTCAGGTGGAGATTTTTTTTTGATTTAGAAGTATAAATACATTATTAGGTATTTTGAAATATATGTAGAATGTAGAAATTAAATTTTTAATTGGTTTTCTAGTATCTGGATTTTGAAAAATCATGAAATGATTCTGTGAAATGATGAGAATTATGTGTTAAGAGGAAATAGTTCATATTTCTACAAGCGTACCCGGAAAAGCATTAACTATTCCAAAACATGAGAACCCAAATACTTGATACTCTAAATTTTTATACTCCACGAATTTCTCATGTAGAGTATATGTGTTAGATGACATCATGTTTCAGTTTTTGGTTCATTGTTGGTGCTTTATTGAGTTTATCAAGCATATTCCCAATAATCTTAAAGGGGGTGTTTGTTATAAATAATGTCCATTAAATCAGGAAAATGGAGGAAAACACTATTTTTTGTTTTTTATCAATACACACTCAGTTAATCAAAGATTATTCAATGGATGATTTATTTTGGTGCATAAGGATTAATTCGTGAATGTGGTGTTGTGTTCTAGTGTTTTCCCAAATTTTGGGTCCAAAATTAAGAGGTTGAAGAAAGTTGTTTTTGAGTTGTAATTTTCTTGAATGGAAAATGGTGATTCAAAATAATCTATGCGTATTATTTTTCAGGAATAACATATAAAAATACTAAACCTAGATGATTTTCATGAAAAATATAAAATTTATTGAAAGGAGAGTTTGTTCACACAGACAAGATGTGCTTTGTGGAAGGTATGTAAGACTCTTATGTGAAACATATGACAATAAATTAATTTTTTTCTTATGGTGTATGGAACACAAGGAACATGTGCATATGATCAATCATTTCAATAAATAGGATGCCACAACATTCATTCAATGGAATATTTTCTTATGAAGACCAGGTTCGTCTACTACATGAAAGAGATGAGAGAAGTATAGTTTAGCATAGTAGAAAAGTCTCCCAAAGTGTTCCTTAGTAATATCATGGGTAAGATAAATTAATTATCTTGTTGAACAAAATATAATAGTTTCATGTATTTTTTCATTCATGGAAATCAGAATGTTTCAAGAAAGTACATGAGTTGTATATATGTTCTTGAGTTGTGTAATTAGATGTTTTTGAACATTCTATTTCATTGATAAGTTATTTCATGTTCATCAAATCATGACTAGTGTGAATGAGATTTACCATTATAATCAGGGAAAAAGATTTAAAATGCAATCTAATAATGTGACCTTCATGTCATTAATATTAGTATGAATTCCCAAAAATTATTGATCTAGGGCGAGATGACAAATGTTTTTTACGGTATATAGTGTGTTTTTTCCTAAAATATTATAATGCAAGTTTACTTATAATTGAGTGAATATGTGTAAAAATACATATTACATAACTAATTATGATTAATGGATTTTTGTATGATTGAGAAACTATCAGTGTATGCTCTATAGACTATCCAATAGTAGTGAACCAAGTAAAACTAATGTGTTGGCTTTATCAACATGAATGCTTTATTACTGAACAATTACATTAAATATGTTCAAAAAGTTCATACCATCATGGGAATAATAATCTACACATTAAATATTTATTTTGACACCCTGAATCACCCCTCTCCTTGCAAGGTGAGGTGAGGTCCAACATGAAGTATCAGATGGTATTTGTTGTTGGAGTTAATTTTATCATCTATTGTTTTTATGGAGAATTCAGTTAATGTCATGTGAGTCCCCTTATTTAATGGAATAAAAATATATATTTCATTTTAAAATATGAGATATAATATGAGATCCCTTTGGAAAGATGATTTATTTTCCATTGATTTGGGGATTCAAGTCACCTATGCAAGAGGAATGTATATGACAGAAACAAAGAGGATATTGATTTATGTATTTTCTATGGAACAAAATGACCTTATTAATTCTCTATACAATCAATTTTTTTAAGGTGAAGAGTTTCAATTCATCCATCTATAAATGGGTAAAACTATAAATTATATCCGAAGGTGATAACAATGTGAAGGAGGCCAAACTCAATAATTTAATAACATGATTGCTGATCAAAAAATGCATGTGTCTGAAAATAAATAGACATAATTAATATAATTAATGATGTTTTGGTCAATTTCATGTACTTTGTGAAGTAATTAATGATATTTAAAGTGTGATGAATATATTAAGATGGATTTCACCATTGTAAAATCCAAAAGTGTAAGCCCTTGACGAAAGGGATCTGTCTAAATTTCATCTTGATGATCTGCTATGTAGTATGGAGTCTTGTGAAATGAGAGTCATAACAGAAGATAAAACATCTTGGGTATGAAATGAAATGGAATTAAAATCATTGGAGAATCAGGATGTTTCCAGATATAGTGTTGATAAATATTATGAGGAAGATAAAATCCTTTATCTTTTTCCATGAAATTAAATAGAGGAAAAGGGGTATTAGAATGATATATTCTTCAGGCATATTTCATGGATCTAGACATCATCTCTATTCCTCGCGTTTCTCTAGGAAATTGGATGATGATGAAGCTGAAAATGATTAATGCAGAAGAATTTTAAAGGGTTACCGCAAATGGTTGACATAAAATTAGAAATGAAATGAAAATAAAAGAGTTTCATCTGTATAGATGAACAAGATGATAATTAATATTTCAATGATGATGAACATTAGTTTAAATATAAAACTCAATCATCCATTATGGATAAATTGAAAATTTAAAAACATAAAAATATAATGATAATAATTTAGTTAGTGTTGTTGATCTAAATTTTTAACTTGACGGTGTGATTGATGAACTTGAAAATAATATTAATATTAATATAATGATGATCCATTCTAGAAGATTTATCAATGTATTATGATCCATTGAAGTCGAAATTGATTGATGGGAATTAATGGATGAATAATATTTAAAAATTATTCAAAAAACATATAAGTATTTGAATTAAATATATGGATTGAAGAGATTTTAATAGTCATCAATAGACATACACACACACTAGGGGATAAGGGTAATAAAATTTAGGGGAGTTAAGAATTATTTTTTACAATATTGAGTAAACTAGATACTGAATAAAAATCAAGGAAAAGAATGAAAAAATTATATTTTAGAAGATTCTATTATGGAGATCTACTAAAAAGAGATAAAAACGGTTATGAAGTAGTAGATAATGTTATAAATGAACATATATCATGATCTATGGGAAAAAGTTGAGTTAGTGGTGTAGCTGAAACGTTAGTGGAGAAAAATGAGATGAGTCAAAATAAAGGGATGTAGAAAGTTAGACATATCATAAAAGAATATTTTTTTATTATACACCCACATTTTTTTGTGGTGTATAAAAACCACTTTGAAATATCATATCTTGAATTTATTTATCTTCATGTTATTTAATTTTTTTTAATGCTACCTTATTAGGGAATGTGATTCAAATGATTCAATGTGATATGAGACATGTTGTTTTAAAAGTAACTTTGTAAATCAGTTATTTAATATATGCGGAATGCTTTGGACCTTGACGACACAGGTTGGGGACCGGTTAATGCAAGCCCATCGATGCATCAGTAGTATCATTGGAAGAATTTTCTTGGTGGTAAACCATTTCATTTTGTTTCAAATTTGGTTTAAACAATCTTGAGGAAAGATCATGACAATAGTTGAATTTAAAAGGTCTTGACCCAAATAAGGACGGATTATACCCACTAACAATAACTGGATGATGATTGATCTTGAAAGTAACTTTATAGAGGTTATATCATGATAGTTTGGATGTATGAAAATATAAATTCCATATTTTTTGATATTCCATGTAATATAATCTATTAGTTATATTGTCCATAGTCATGTTCCATCTCCATGAGATTATTTATTGAGAAATATTTTAACATCTTATATTTATTTCATATAATGTTCATGTTATTAATTGGTTTGGGTTTCTTCCATGACCCCTACCTCCAATATTACCCCTCCTTGAATGGAAATGAAGAACGGGAGATAATAACAACTCGATTCCCACCTCCATTAGTACTAATGTTGGAGACTATCACCAAGGGTGTACAAATATTACAACATGGGAGGCATTAACCTTTTTAATGAAGTATGATTTTCATATATGATGTACAATAGAAAACCAATTCATGTCATATATATAAGGAATCCAAAAACCATCCCATATTTCATTATTAAATTGTACTCATACAATTAAAATTATTCAATGGAAGTATAAAAAATAAATAGTACAATAGGAACATAGAATCTATCCATAGGTATGATCTAGTAACAACCAACTCGGTCCATGTAATACTCATAGAAACCTGGAAATAGTTTTATATGAATAGTGTGATCCTACTTGTATACTCAATAGGAAAATCAATGTTTCTCAGGAAGAAGTCGAACAAGAATACTAATGAATCCACGATATAATAGAAAAACCAATCAACACCAAATAGGTAGACTAAGAATTACCCCAACCTCACCAATGCATGCTCTCCAAATAACACATCCATGTAATATTATATATTAATAATCACATTCCTTACAGGGTACCCCAAAACACTTTCCCACTAATTAGCTTCTCTCACACCCTAATGGAATATGTCATGGCACTCCCTCCTCTTCTAGATATACAGCATCACATCCCTCCGCTAACACCTAGGCCTCATTACACATCCCACATGCATACACCTAGGCCTCATAACACATCCCGCTCGCAGACACATGGTCATCACAACACATCCCTCCCACAAACAAATGGACCTCACAACACTTAAAATCTTATACAAAAGACACTTGTGAAAGAAAATCACAACTCATCATGAAGAATCCTAGGATACGACATCAAAACTCATCCTGATTAGTCTTTGGATACAACTTCTCATAACATCCTCCCAAAGATGCATCTGTCAACATTTCCTCGAAGGGGGAGTAGTTAAGAGTAGGTGTCCATCTATCAATCCTCCCATTATGATGTTGGGATAACAACACCCCCATGGGATTATGTGTGTTTTCATAACATAGTGCTAAATTTAGGTGGGTGTATATAGAAATAACTATAATATATAGTCTATTGATATATATTGATGATGAACACACGCCCAACATAGGGGTTCACAAGAAAATCACCAAACAACTCTCAAGGTCCCGCAAGTCCAATTTAATGAATAAATTCACAACCCATAAAAAGAAGAAAAATTCCATGTTATATAGTTCATTAATTAAACAATTTCTCAATTTTTCATTTCCAACAAATTCCATTAAACAAGTTGTTTAAATCATTCTCAGTTATTAATTATTTTTCATAATTATTTTTCATTTCATTATACATGAAAATAAGAAAAACATCAGAGCACAACAAAAATCAGGCAACATAGTAATAGAATAAACCCAACAACAAAAAGCAATTCCACATTCAACTATAGCTCCACTACATGACAACATCAAAACAACAACCATTAAATCCCTACATTATAAGGAATCTCATCCACTACCCCAACATATCACAAAATAGTCATATCTCATCCATCACATAATCAAAGCCACCCCACAGAACACAAGTGTGCCCACAAAAACGTTAAATAACATAGAATTTAAGAATAAATTTTTTGGTTTAGAATGTTATCCATTTTTTAATTTCATTTTATTTCATAAGGGGTTATTAGAATCCATAAAATCCTAGGACATCCATTTTATTAACCGAATGTTTTCGGTCAGAAAATTTCATAATTAGATACATCAATAGCCACAACACATTCATTCCATAGTTCAAATCATCAAAAGAATAATATAGTATCAAAAAAATTTCAATGTTTAATTTATCCCATTCAATATGTAAAATCAATATAGAAAGAAACCAAATCAAATAAAATTTTTAAGATCAAGTGTCACATTCTCCATCATCTGTATAGACATTAAACCAATTCGATTATCTTTATAAATCTTGAATCAGAACTATATACAAGGAAGACCATTTTTATAAAAATCCCACTTGATACACAATTACAAAAGAAAATGGAAATCCTCCATGGAAGAACGTTGATCGGCACTGCATTGTTTCCCCGAAATTTAGGTTCATATGCAATAGGAAGTGTTAAATGGAAACACAAACCGAATATAAGAGACCTATATAATGAAAAAGATTTTTGGGACATCGAGACTCTTGGGAAATCTGTACCCAAATTATGATGAAAAGGAAGTATGACTCGGATTTAGAAATATAATATCCCATGCAATAGAATTAGATTCAGCTTAAATTTACATTAAATGTGTATATATCTTGACATGAACACACATTTTGACCATTTAAAAGAATCTAAAAATGTACAAAAATATGTATAGGATTAATGTACTTTTAAACAGCTTCTAAAACACACATATATTGCCTTAAACTCATTTTATGTTAATGAAAGATGTTAAAAGGAAAAAAATAGAAAATTATGGTAAAATTATTCATGAGTAACCATTAGTCAGTTGTCGTTAGTTAAAAATGAGTCACCGCTAATGAGTCTCCATTCATTAATAATGAGTCACCATTGCTGAGTCACTGTTGATTAAAAATGAATCACCACTGGTGAGTCACTATCATATCAAAATGAGTTACCCTTGATGAGTCACCATTAGTGATTCACCGTTAGTTTAAAATGTATCACAGTTGTTGAGTCAGTTGTAGTTCCATATCAGTCACCATTCAAGAGTCCCCATTAGTTGAAAATTATTCATTTTTGTTTATTAAAAGTTAGATTAGAACGAGTCACCATTGGTGAGACACCATTAGTTCAAAATGTGTCACTATTTGTGTGAAATCGTTTTCTGAAATTGATTCACTACTGATGGGTAACGATTAATTAAAAATGATTCACTATTGGTGAGTCATCATTAGTTAAAAATGACTCATTATTAGAATGACTCACAAGTCCCAAAAGAACCGCGATCTACCCCTCAAAAACTCAGGCATTTGATTTTCAGAATGGTAATAGTCAGAACGGTCCAGTTCGTTACCTCAGATACCTATCAAACTATTATCACAATAAATATTTTGAAAGAATTATAGAATAAAAAAGTGGTAAGGGCTGAGAAAAATCACTGGATATACATGTCAAAGAACCTCGTTAAACATGAAACACCTCAACCAATCAAACACACTAACCAAAATTATCACAAAATACATTGCACAACCATATGATCCTCTATGCAGCCCAAACTAGAATGAGATTAAACAAACATAACATACCGTACCAAGAACATGAATTATGGAAATCCATATTCCTTGTCAAATGATCTCTACTATGGGGAATCACTGACTTTCCCAATATAGTTTAATTACATCATTGTTGATTCAAATTGATTAAGAATCATATCCCCGCCTTCTCAAATGCTAGGGAAATATTACACATCATAATATAGAGATCAAAATCCAAAGAAAATAGCTCATCTAATAAAACAAAAAATATCCAAGAATCACGTCACAATGAAAGAAAGAGAATGAAAAGGTAAGAACAATTTTTGGTACTAGGAGCACATATACATATCATTATCCCATTTTCTCTCCCCTAAATATCCATGCCCCCATAGAACCTGAACCAGAGGAAGGGTTCACCCTCGAAAGACCTTTTATCGATTATTGTGGATCTCTAATGGATGTTATATGAATTATTTGAAATACTCAATATATATCTCTCCCAAGTTAATGATAGGGGAATCATGGTAATGATATTGAAGGAGATGAGATACGCAGAAGACTTCTTGGATCCCCTCCAACATTGATGGATACACCAACCAGTACGACACTTTTCGAACTCTCCCCAACACCTCGAATGGACCAGTAAACTAGAGAGAAATCTTACTACCTCTTCCAAAACTCCAATGTCCTTTTTGAGGAGAAACCATCAAGAACACATGTTCTCTAACATCGAACTCCAGGGGCGTCTTCCTAAAACTGGCGTCATAATTCTATTGGTCATTCATTTCATTCATCATCTCACGAACAATATGATCTATATATGTTATTCTATTCCCCATATCGAGAACAATAATTATTGTCTCCAGAATATGTATCCATCACAATGGATATCGACATGTCCATCAATTAAAAGCCTCAAATAGTTCCATACGAATAGAATAGTAATAGATATTATTATAAGAAAACATACCCTAGGTAATGTGTCATTCCCTTGATCACTTGATGTCTAAGATAATTGCTCGTAGCATATCCTCCGACATCATGATTTTCTGATCCATTTCTCATCCTTCTAAAGGTGGATGGAAGTGATGCGGTGTAAAAGGGAACCAAATAAATGTTCCAATCCCCTATATAATCATGAGGTAAAAAATTTATTCATCTAAGGAAATGGACATCATAACTCAATGAAACCATAACACTTCATCCAAGTACCTCTTGTCCAAATAATCCACCATGCCCGACTCATTGAACTCTATGAAGAGTGATGATTTTTTCAACCATTCTATGATCAACCAGATAGCATCACAACCACCCTGAGATCTAGGAGACCTTATAATTAAATCCATATATATCTCATCCCATTTCCACTTTGGTACATCCAAGGGATACATCAAACCTCCCAGAACACAATTCTCAACCCTTAACAATTAGGATATAAGTCACCGCGCCATAAACTATACCATTATCTGTTTCATTCCGAGAAATCAAATATATTCCCTCAAGGAATATTACATTTGGGAAACTTCTTTATGATCTCCCAATGGGGACCTATAATACTCAGGAATAATTCCCATGTGTATTATCACTGGAACAAATAGACATACACAAAATAACATCCAGTTATAACTATCCTCCAAACACCACATTAGAGTATCACCATGGCCAAAATGATCATGCATCACCTCTACCTATGATTCTCACCACAATGAATCCTCTACCACCTATATCTGGTAATAATTATACATTATTTTTAAAATCATATACCACCATCAAACCTTATTTTCATGTGAAAGGATTTAGACTCTTTATCACACTACAAGCCTCTACAGACTACTGAACAACATCCTTCATTGAATTTATTCACAATTAATTGTCCATTACATTACCTTTCTAGAGGTATTTGAGATCTCAAAATCATATTTGTCAAAATAAAATCTATCCAACTCAACTGTCGTAGATTCGAGTCACACTGTGAAATGATTTACGACATACTATTTTGATCTATGAAGACCATAATGCACCCCGAGATGATTTAATGACTCCACAACAACATTATGAAGGGGAATTCCACTATCTTTAGATAATGGGAGGAATAATTGAGTTCATGTTGGAATAGATATTGAGAAACATAAGATATCTTCTGCTTCTTATACAACAAGATGAATTAAAATCCTAGATTGGATGTGCCACATAAAACCTCAAACATTACACCCTCCATCGAAAGCTAAAGAACTGGTGCATTGAAAAAAACCTCCTTTAGGAAACATATTGTTTCATTGAATTTATTCTTCCACATAAAATCATGTACTATCTGGGTAAATTTTATTAATGAGGATGCAACTCGAGATAAATCTAGCAAAAATTTCCAATAATAGCACGTGAGACCAAGGAAAAATTGAACATATACCACATTATTTGGTGATGACCAAGAAAATAATAGTTCAACCTACAAAAAGTATACATCCCAACCATACTGAGACACAAAATTCTCATTGAAATTGACCTCTGATGTCCAAAAAATACACTAGGATAACATTATCCTAGAGCCAGAGGCGATGAAGATCATGCAATAATGTTCCAAGATTCTCTATATTCTGCTCTTCTAACATAGAATAGATTATTATATTATCATTGAATATGATGGAGAACTGTTCAATAAACTATCAGAATGTGGAGTACATAAGACCCATGAACATAGTCGGTTATTTTGTAACATTGAACAACATGACTATGAACGCGATGTCCCAATACAAACATTTGAAGGAAGCCTTGTCTATATCTCCATACTTCACCCTTAATATGTGATACAGAAATCGCATGTCAATCATAGAAAACCACCCATCACATTATAGATTTTCAAAAATACCATAAATACAAGGATGTGGGAAACATAACCTAGGTAATGTGTCATTCCCTTGAATAGATAAGATTGGTTAATGTGTCATTCCCTTGATCAACTGATGTCTAAGATAATTGCTCGTAGCATATCCTCCAACATCAAGATTTTCTGATCCATTTCTCATCCTTCTAAAGGTGGATGGAAGTGATGCGGTGTAAAAGGGAACCAAATAAATGTTCCAATCCCCAATATAATCATGAGGAAAAAAATTTATTCATCTAAGGAAATGGACATCATAACTCAATGAAACCATAACACTTCATCCAAGTACCTCTTGTCCAAATAATCCACCATGCCCGACTCATTGAACTCTATGAAGAGTGATGATTTTTTCAACCATTCTATGATCAACCAGATAGCATCACAACCACCCTGAGATCTAGGAGACCTTATAATTAAATCCATATATATCTCATCCCATTTCCACTTTGGTACATCCAAGGGATACATCAAACCTCCCAGAACACAATTCTCAACCCTTAACAATTAGGATATAAGTCACCGCGCCATAAACTATACCATTATCTGTTTCATTCCGAGAAATCAAATATATTCCCTCAAGGAATATTACATTTGGGAAACTTCTTTATGATCTCCCAATGGGGACCTATAATACTCAGGAATAATTCCCATGTGTATTATCACGGGAACAAATAGACATACACAAAATAACATCCAGTTATAACTATCCTCCAACCACCACATTAGAGTATCACCATGGCCAAAATGATCATGCATCACCTCTACCTATGATTCTCACCACAATGAATCCTCTACCACCTATATCTGGTAATAATTATACATTATTTTTAAAATCATATACCACCATCAAACCTTATTTTCATGTGAAAGGATTTAGACTCTTTATCACACTACAAGCCTCTACAGACTACTGAACAACATCCTTCATTGAATTTCTTCACAATTAATTGTCCATTACATTACCTTTATAGAGGTATTTGAGATCTCAAAATCATATTTGTCAAAATAAAATCTATCCAACTCAACTGTCGTAGATAATAACACTAGAGAACCAAACGAAAACACACACGTCCTAATGAGCCCTTTATAAATCAGAACCTCAATCTGAATCTTGTAAACCCACATCACATAGTGTTATATATGATAAGGATAAAAAAAATTGGAGACCCATAATGCTATAACTCTATAAAAATCTAAACATCATGTTGGGGGCGTAGTGTCACAACCTATATAGGGAAAATATTTGACAACTCCCAAACAACCTGGGGAACGATTATCATCCCAGCTTCCACTAATATACTGAAATCTCAACCAACATGTAATGAAGGAGATCCACATGTCGACTACCAACATGATTACACTTCTCACAAAAAAAACACTATTTCCATATTAAAACAAAAACACAATTATCCTTTGAAAGAAAACAACAAAAAATTGAACAAAATATAACCATTCAATGCCATGGAGGAAATCCTTTGGCTGCATCTAAATCATGAAAATATCCCCATAGGACTAATGTGTCCCCATAATTAGGCCATATTCCCAGTACACATCAAAAAAGATGTCATGGCCTCCAACTAGGGTTGTCAAAAAAGGGGTACGAGAATCCACTCTACTTTTAGTCCCAAAGCGTGGGGTATAGGGGGTGAAATAGAGTGTGATGATCCTGAATAAAACATGTAACAATGAATGTTATATGATAAATTGGACATAACTCTAACGAAATATGTCCCATATGGTGTGATATGTCCTCTATATGAAATTTTCCATGCCCTGATCCCCTACCACTCTCCAAAAGACCACATGCACGACCACACAAGGGCCATCGTCATTGAACAGAAGGATCATTTTAAGGTCTAACTCTATATGATCCATATCCCCATGGATGATATTAAGCCTACTTCCCTTGCTTCTTAAATGGCCACACTGGTAATAGCTACAATGGTTGGGGTTGAACATGTCCATCTTGGCCAAAATAATCACAATCAGCCGCTAGGGTCTGGTCTTGAAGATAGATGTGAATCCCATATATTAAATACATAATACCCCATGACCTCAAGAAAGGCATGGAAACATGAGGGTTGAAAGGGAATCTTCTGAGGTCGACTCTTGGCTTGTTGAAACACTGGTGGGACCATCAACCATGGATTTCCACAAAAACTATTCTTCTCATAGAACTCTTTTGGTTACACTATCACTAAAAACCTCCTCGAGAGTCCATCCAGTCGATCGCCTCTACCTTTTATGATCCTCTAGGTACACTGGAACCATAAAAGTTGTAATTGCATAAGAAATCCAAGGATTTAGTGCCACTTCATTATGCATCGCTCAAGACTACCAATCCAGAAAAAATATTTATGGAATCTCACAAAAATACCTTGTACATAATCCTAGCTTCGACACATTGATTCTCTACCATGGAATGGAGAATTTATCCAGACTCATCTCAGCCGTCATTTTTGTTGAATGGAACTCCAAACAGAACACCTTCTGGAATTCGACCCATGAAATAATTTTTCCGCTCTACTTAACAAGGCACAATATACACAACATAAAAGAATCCCATCACATATGAATGAACATTAAAGGGACCCATTACTCTATTTGGGATCAGATCAAACTGAATAGATATATAGATAATCTCAAAATCTATCTGTTTCCATTGTTGAAATTATCCCCTCTTACTTTTCCAAAGCATATTTGCTAAAAAAAATGATACATACTATTCCACAGATCTTCATCCTCATTTGTATCAATCGTCATTCGATCATCCAGGTTAGACTGCTAAACCTCCACTTCCTGACACACAAACAGATGAATGTTAGGAGCCATAGATGAATGAGGAAAAACCATTTCCTAATCCCAGTAGTATAAATTTTAATTATGAAATATTTTAATTAAATTTACTCAATCTAATTCAGTTTAGCAATTTTTACTTTCCCCAAAATAAATTCAAATTAGAACACAAGTATTCATGATTTATGTACCTCTTCTGTGTAACTACACTGCATGAATACCCTTATCACATGTTCATCAAATAGTCATTTATTCAAAGCACTAGATCTTGGGGTCCTAAAATCTCAGGTCCATGCCGATCTATCTAGACTATATTTCATTACATGGTAAACTAGAATAGTTTCCATACAAACCCATACATTCCCCCTATTCCTTACTGTACACACCACCATAAATCTCAACTATCATTCTTCGATACAACTCTATCATGACCCCTCCCTCAAATGATACCCATATTTTGCTGGCAATGAATACTGGGAGATAATGACCACCGATTCCCTTCTCTAGTAGGCCCAAGATTAGAAACTAGCACCATGGGTGTACAAAACTCACAACATAATATGCATTTTTCATGATAAGGAAATTTTATTTAGAGATAGGATGTAAAATACAAAACCACCATTATGATATATATATATATATATGAAATCTAATAACCATATAACTTTTTATGTGTAAATAGAACAGATACCAATAAATTCCTCAAAATTTAGTACACAAAAACAAAACATGTGACTCAAGAGACCAACTATCCAAAGGACTGATCTAGTAATTCCCAGCACGGTCCGTGTAATTATCGTTGAAACATGGAAATATTCTTACATAGATTTTGTGAGCATACATGCATAGACAACAAGAAAACAAATCTATATTGGGGACACATGGAAGGATACTTCTAATATAATAATGAGAAAACCAAAAAAACCTTATAGGTCGACTAACCATTAACACAACCTCACCAAGGCTCTCTTACACAAAACCCATCCATGTAATATAATATTATATAAATAAAATTGATCATAGTGTTCCCCACACCACACTCCCACTGGTTATATTCTCTCACACCGTAACAATAGACTTCATGGATCTCTAACCACTTCCAAATATAACACATCACATCCAGCATGCACACACCTAGAGCTCACAAAACTTATCACATGCACACTACTAGGAATCACAACTCCTCCCACTGGCACACCAAACCTAGGCCTCAAAACACATCATTCCCACACACACTTGGGAGTCTCCACACTTCACATCTCATCCCTAAGAAACCTGGGAAAACTCATTGAAACTCATCTCGACGACACATGGGTCACCACATCACAACCAATCCCAAGTAAAACTGGGATACCATATCTCAAAAAATCAATCTCGAAAAAATTGGTTTTTTATCACTTAGAAGATGGGGATGGAAGATCAGGTGGAAGTCCATCCATCCTCCCATGGAGCAGACAAGAAACAAACCCCCTGCATCACTATGCTAGTGTTAGGCACACAGTGCTCAACATGTTTGGGGTGTATATAAAAATCACAAGAACATACAGTTTAAATGTATATATACATTAAAGAACACAAGAATGTCCAATGAGTTCAATATAAGATGACTAACTAACTCACACTTCCCCCCCAAAGTCTATTTCCATGACTAAATGCACAACCCCACAAGAGGATAAGGAAAGATAGAGTTATCATTTCATTAATTAAATCATTTCCCAATTTCCTATTACCAACACAATCTATTAAACATGTATTTTAAATCATTGTAATGAAATAATTATAGTTCATGATTATTGTTCATTTCTCCATCCATACCAACATGAAAACTATCACAACATAACACATATCAAGAGCCATAGTAAATGCAGAAAAATAATATCCCAATCCAATTCCACCTTCCATTATATCCCCACATCCAAACAACATCACACAACAACTATTTATGTATCCATGCGACCTAAAATGTCTCATCCACTACCCCAACATATCATAAAATAGTCATATCTCATCCATCACACCACTAAATCCACCCCACACAACGAAACCATGTCAAAAAACACATTACATCACAAACCATATCAAATTATATATTTTTTATTTATAAATTCATTACTTATTTAATTTCACATTATTGATTAAGGGTGTTATTACAGAATCCATATAATAAAAGGGAATCCATTTTATTAACCAAATTTTTGTGGTTAACCAATTTCACAAGAAGTAATGTTAACAGCTACACTACATACATTCCATTGTTCATATAATCAAAATAAGAATAAAGGGCCATAATGGACATAATTTAAAAGGATAATCTTTCCCATAAAATTCATATCATCAAAACAAAAAAATCAAATCAAATCAAAGCTATAATAACTTGCAAAAATTTCCCCACATCATTTATATTAATTTCATTGAAATTCAATTTTCATTACAAATCCTCAATAAACAATATCAACAAGGTTGGGAATTTATAATCCATATTACATGATACACAATTAATAATAAAACAAATTGAACCCAGTAGAAATATTATCATCACAATCCTGTTGCACCTGAACAATTGTGTTCATAATGTAGTAAACTCTCCCAGGAATGAAAATCCAACTACATGAAACCTCTCCAATGACGAAGGTTTTGGGGATGGAGCGTATCATGAGAAATATGGACCCACATAAAAAGGTAAGGAAGGATGTCATGGCTTTAGAAATATCATATCCAAGACATGGGGATTATGTATAGTTTGAATAGACGATAAAGGAAAAAATGGCAAAAACCATGCATATTCCCCATTTAAAATCCATTGGACTTATATGAAATTAATTATATGATTTATGGAATTCGAAAATTCTTCCAAAAATCATAAATATGGAATTACACTCATTTTACATAAACTAAAGATATAAAAATGGAAAACCAACAAATTTATAGGTACATTTTTCAAGATTCATAGTTGGTGAGTCATAGTTTGTCAAAATTGAATCATCGTTACTTAAAAATGAGTCTTCCTCAATTATTATCCGTTAGTTTAAATTGGGTCATCGTTTGTGAGCCACTATTAGTTCAAAATGTGTCCCCATTTGTGAGTTACCACTAGTTAAAATTTATTCACCATTGGTGAGTCACCATTAGTTCAAAATGGGTCACTGTTTTAGAGTCCAATATATTTAGAAATTAGTCATTACCAGTTCAAAATCAATCATCATTGGTGAGTCATCGTTAGTTCAAAACGAGTCAAAGATGGATAGTCACCATTATTTTAAATTTTTACACTATTGTTGAGTCATATTTACTTCAAAATGTGTCACCATTTCTGATTCCATGTTAGTTCAAAATTATTCACAATTTAATTTACTCAATTGTCCCAAAAAATCACAGACTACCCTAAAAAATTTCAAGCATCAAATTTTTTGCAATTTAACAGGCCACAATGTCCAGGTCGTTACCTTTTAAATAATCTACCTTTTCCATATGATTATCAATTATATATTTAATATATATTCTAATATATTTAAACATTAATGAGTATGTGATCCAATAGGTAATAAATGTATTATCATTTATCATTTTAAGCCAATCAATCAAAATGAACTAGTATCCCAAAAATTATCATCATAGGAAGATATTGTATAATGTGATAATTGAATAAAAAGTAAATAAATGTATATGTATTGTTACTTCGAAGGGAATCAGGGTAATAATATTTATACTAGAAAAACTATGGAAAAATTATAGAAGATAAAAAATATACTCCCACATGTGAAAATTGTGGGAGGAATCATCCTAGGAAATTGTTGAATGAATTGATATTTTATTATATGTTTATAGAAAATAGTCACAAATAAAAAGTTTTAAAATAGAGGAGATAATATTATGATATTCCGTTTTTAACTATAGTTAAATGGGGCACTAAGAAAATATATTCCGCAATAATCAATGGAATATACATTAGAAGAACCTAATATATATTTTTCAAGATTATAATTATACCACATTTGAATTTGAATGATTCATATGACCATGATTTGATTCAATAATTTTGTTATCTGATCAATTTACTATTGATAAATAATTTATTTGTATGAATAAATATATTAGGATTTTAGTGTCGTACTTTTTTTGACGATTTTAATGAATGTACCGAATGGTACCCAAAAAAATGATTCAATGGAAAGGTGAAATTTTAGGAAAATACATGATTGAGGAAAAGACAAAAAAAATATTTTTTTGATGCTGTAATAACTATGTTATGACAATGTGATTAATGATATGGATAATGTAAATTTTATAGTATTTAATATCATATAAATGATTATTGATTTGTTCAGAAAGTTGTTTATTTTATGACAATTAGATTTAAAAACACTTTTGAGATTGTCAAATACATCCAGTAAGCTGGGATATATTCAAATAATGTGAATAAATCCATGTATTAAATAAGGTTTTATTGTAATTCATGTTTGTATCATGTATTTTAAATATACATGGTTAAGGTATCCGAATATTTAAAATAAGTATATTTTTGAGGTACTTTAATTGTTTGAGAGATTAATGATAATTCTATTTTTAAATTTCAGGGACCTTCTTCCAAATGTAATGGATTTTAATATTTCTGAAGGATCTTAAGCATAACCATTTAGGAAATTCTTTGTGATGAAAATTGTATGAGGTTTAAATTTTACTCTTTTTATGATTATTGGATAATTATTTCCAATAATATTGGTTTAAATAAATAATTGAGACTGATGGAATGAATTTTTACACTTTAGTGTTCATATTATACAATAAAAGATAATTTCATTTCATCAGGAAGAAAATAATTTTTTGAAATTCATTTCTTAGAGTATGGGATGACATTACAATTAACATTATCACTGATTTACAAATGTTACCATGAAAGAATCATGAATTTTGGGAAGGAAACATAAAATAAATTCTATAACCACTGAGATTAATACCATCTTTATTGATTAATATAGTAAGATTATTTTTGGAATTTTCATTGTATTATATTAATATAGTTTTATAAAAAGGACAAATATAGGTGATATGACAACTTATCGCATCTAGTAAGGTCGTGAGACTTGAACCCTTAACTGAAGGGAGAAAATGTTGCATCACCTACCACTACCCGAAATGATATCCTCGCTAGTGTATCATATTATTTATATTTTAATTGTTATGATAGATATTGTATAAGTAATTTTTTGTATTCCAATATGATTAAGATAAATTTAATATATTGTAATTTTATTGAGGAATGAATGTTGAATAGTTATTTGGAGTAAAAGATGAATTTTTTGTGGACATTTTTTAAAGGATGAAACTCTTCATGTCATGTATGTATATTTACATATGTTTTTAAATTATAGAGTATAATTATTCCTCAAATATCATAAAGAATTCTAGTTTAAAAAAATGTGATGTCTACTTATAAGATTTTTTATGATATCATTGACCTTTTTCACAGCTCTGGTTTATCACATTATAGTCAATAACATTCTGCGGAAAATATTCTCTATCACACTCCATCAGAAAATTAATGTTAGACTAAACATCACTGTCCTAGTATTCCCATCCATATAAAATTATCCTATTTGATATCCTGATTATATTGTTAACTTAACATTTCACATTACCTCTTATTTAATTGATTTTTAATAACCCTATTTATGAAGTTTGTTTCCCACAAAGGAATTTTCATATATCCAGATTAGATTATCAATATTAAATTTTAAATTCCGAGGATGAAATTTTTTGAAGGAGGGGAGAATGTAACACCCCATTATTATTTTTTGACTCTTTTTATATTTAATCAATTAGATATATTGGGTAACACATAACAAATAGCTTTATAAAATGGATATATATTATTATTTAATTATAATAGTTATCAAGTAGTAGCTGGATACCATCATATCACCTGGAAATAGCTCAATGGAGAACTCCACCTCTCTGTCCGGAGGTAATGCAGGAATGTAGTCAAGAAAGAAGTCCCTAAAGTGGTCAACCACATGAGGAATTTCTGTCTGACCCACTCCCTGATCATCCAGAAACAAACTAGAAATATGGACTGCCATCCCACAAATTCCTAAATATTATGGTCCAACTATGCTTGCTTGGAAATCCAATTCACCCTTGTGACTAGATATAGCACCCGTTGATGATGTGAAAGTCACCCTTCGGTGATATCAGTCAAAGTACGCTGGAGAATCCACGAGCCAATCTATTTTGATAATGGAATAAAAGCCTATCATTTTGAGGACATATAAGCTCCAGAAGAAGTGGAACCCACCAAACTCAAGGGGAAACTCTATATACTGGGTTACCTCAACAATTATAACTCACAAAAGTGTTTCTAGAATCCAAATTCCATCAAAAACACAGTAAGCCCAGGGATTTTTACCATTAATGCGGTTATAAAACTGTGAGAGGCAGCTATATTGAAATGATCAGATGCAATTATAGAAGCTTCAAAGATCGTACATCTCACTATAGATGGTGTGGGAACATAGCCTTGTTGGTTTTATTTCATAGCATAATGAATGTAATGTGACATGGCCCTGTGACCCTGCATGGCTACCATGAGCTGATCAATCCAGTTGTCTCTGAGAACCCACTGTATGGGTACCCCGGCCACAACCACCACTTCTCTCTCTTGACCATCCTACATTGCTCCAGCTCCAAGCCTTATTCAGAAATGAAGGCCCTTCTCCTGAACATGATGATGGAGTGGACCCCCTACCACTCACAGTAGAAGGGAAGGTCCAACAAAACCATTACATGTTCCCCATCCTGTCGCACACTTGACAATCAACTAGGCCATGGTCACATTGATTTTTTATGTGACCCCCAGCATCCCTTAGGATCCTCTCTATAATCAATGTCTGATTCACAATATCAATGAAATAAGGAATCCTTATGAAATTGTCCTGAGAATTAATTGCATGTCAGAGACCATCCTTGAATCACCTAGACCTCCACGGCACATCAGTAAGCTACATCAGTGAAGAACATTGCAGCTCTGTAAAGCGTGCCTATTATTCCATAACTGTCATCCTACCCTACTCCAGATGTATAAACTCACTATCTTGACATTCACGTAGAGTCAGAGGGTAAATGTAGTCGTAGAAGTGTGTTTGGAATTTAGAACTAACTATATCATACTACCCATCATCTAGCTGCAACTCATCGAACCAATATATTTCATCTCCACCATGAATGTAGGTCGCGAGCATGAACCTCCACTCAAGAGGATTCTCCAGAATCCATAAATTCGCTAATGTGGTCACTCTCCCGTACAATGTATCTTGTGGTATGCCATCCCTTGAAAACGTAGGAGGATGATTCTTCTAGAACACTTGTGTAATCTAATCCATTTTAGGTCTTTCTGTAGTTCTCCCTATATAATTTTCATATTTTGAGAGATGCCCTGATGGAACTGTGGCTCATCACATAGGTCTAGAAAAATCTCAGGTTCTGTAACTGGCACTATAAATGAATCTAGTGGTAGTCTATGGCCCACCACCTCTAATGTATTTTCATTACATCCATCACGGCGTACCACTAGTGGTCATCGTGGTGGAATTTATATACCATTCCAAACTCAGTCCTCATAAAAGAACAACATAAAGGCACAATTCTAAAAAGCATAGGACAGGTCAAAACGCTACTCAAAACAAGTCTTCCAACACCCTGCTCCACAATCCAAGACAATATAATTAATAGCTAACAAACCAGTAGAAAAATTTCCTCTTTCCCACTCAAAATCTGGGTCTATTTCAAGTCTCTATTTACCACTCTATGTTTCAATTTCCATTTCAAATTCAGTTATTCATAAAATTCCACCAAGGGTTACCAATTCTGGATTCATGAGGGCCCATAAGACCTCATGAACCCAAAAGTTGGCTCCCATTCAAACCATACATATCAATTTCATTGAACATTTACATTTCATTGGTGTGTCATTTCAAAATTCATAAGGGCACATACTCCTTATGGATTGAAAGATGTCATCACACCATTATCTACTATACCCACTAAATAGAATAAAAGGAACAAATATAAAATCAACTATCAAAAAATCAAGTAATATCTAATGCATCCTAGACGTAATGGTATAATGAATGAAATTTGAATCTAACAAGTGTCTATATGAGGTATGAGAATATATACCCTCGTCTCATTAGGTTGAAACTGAAATAGAACCCACAATTTCTTCAATAATAATATCATAAATCATGTGCATCACCCATTGGTGAAATGAAATAAACTGTAGCAGTCAAAACCCAGAAATTTAGAACTCATTTTGAGGAAATATTGTTATTCCATGTATGAAGGGTAGCTAATCCGGGGAACAATTTATTAGAAAACTCAATTTTTTCATATCCATATATAATGTCACCAAACTATATGTCAACCTGGAAAAACTCTATTGATTAAACTTTTTAATGTCCTGGGTCTAGTTGACACCTGAAATGGTGCACCGAGCCTAGTTGGTCACAAGGCCACATGGACATCTACCCAAACACTAGAGTTTTACCGTCTAGATGTGAGAGCCTAGGTGAGTCAGTGGGGAGACTATTCACTCACTACTGGAGTATCAAAAAGGATGTCAAATATATACAATAGTATAATTGAGATAAATAGCAAACAACTAAATGTAAGACACGCTGAAATGTATATCAATAACCAGAAGTGTCTCATATAAAAAAAATGATATAGTTGTTATAGGTACCTAGAAAGTAGCTAGAGCAGTACATGAAAATACATTACAAGTGCTCCAAAAAGAACAAAAGAACAAAAGGTAGTCCATCATCGCAAGCCTCTACATGGTCCTATACTCCCCTAATCCAAATCCTGAATCAACCACCTTTACTTGGGAGCTTGAACCTATCATTACCTACAACAATATAATCTATATGGGTCCCCAAGGATGCCGAAACCGGGTATGAGATAAAAGTCCCAGTATGAAACCACCCAGGTCTATACAGTTCTAACAGAAATTCTACAAAAATGGTATCAAGTGTAATTAACTGTTATGAAAGTGAGTATGCCCAAGGAATAACTCTATTGTAATAATTGAAACCAAACAACACTCAAGGAATCCTACAAAATAGAGTCATCACCTATCAAGGTAGCTAAATATAGTAAAAAAAACAAGTCACACAGCAAAGTCATACATCCATCTGTATCAATAAATACACATCCATGCTATAAGGGTATTTCAAGTAATCCATAGCCATGCCATATAGAGAAATGTGAATCCCACGACCATGTCGTATAGTGATGTCGCAGACCATAACAATTATATCCAAGGTGTCAGTATACCAAGGAATCCATGGAATAATATCTAGACCATGGAGGGTGGAATCTGTGTATCATAAAAAGGGAAAATGATCTTATCACATGGGAATCCCATGTGGCAACATGGTGAGGCTTTGGTTGGTGTCTTAGGATCATGTCAATTGCATTTCCTACACAAGCCCATGCAATATGGATGATACGGGGTAGCAAGGCCTGAGGCATTCCATGGGACAAAGACCCATGGGGTAGGGTCAACCCAAGTAGTCTAGTACCATGTTCTAGATCGTAGAAGAGTAGTCTAAGGAATCTATCCAACCAATCATTCAATCAATCAATTTTTAAAATAAAAAATATCATATACATGTTAGTATACCAAATAACATCAACAAGAACAAGCCATGAGTATACCCACTCTTGTAAACTATTTATCATTTACCACAAATATTGGCCTACCCTCCCATATAATCCATTTTCCATGCCATTAGTAATTTAAATATTGGTATAATCTCCCATATAAACACATTCCATTTAAGCCAATATATCAAAAATAGATGATTAATAACATGATATTCAATATACGAGGAGGTATTACCTCTCTTAAACAAGCTAATCAAGCAATAAAATCATCTAAGCTATTACTATAACTTGATAATTATAAGAACACACCCCTTAGGTGGTTTAAACTGGTGTAAACAAGTTATTCTCTTATGGAACCCCCTCATGTGACCTTGAAACATGCAATCGGTGCCAACACACCTAAAAAGATCATATGGTCAACCTCACTAGGTCCAACTCCATCTACTAAAATCTACTCAATCAAAAATGAGACCTCGTTGAAAATAATTAATAATGGAATATCGTTGGAATGCCCAAAATACACCATGAAAAGTCTAAAGAATGTATTGACCACTGACCTCACCTCGCTAGTAAATAGTTCATCCAGTATCGTGTCCAAATTCATCCAAATTTGGAATAAATTTGATGATCTGATCAAGAATGGAATAATAGATTAAATGATCCTAAATCCAAATAGTGTAGTTGTTGCTCCGAAGAAACAAGAAAGATAAAAAATAATGTAGTCCTTACCAGTGTGTATCTATAGAGACGATCAACAATCAATACGGAAGTCAGATAGAGGATCATGGTTGAAGCCTATCCTAGGCGCCAAAGGAGTGCTCTGAAAAGGGATGTTATGCGTAGAGTAGAGAACCCACATTTTGTTTTAATAGAATAATTAAATATTATTTTAAAATTTTAAAAAATCACACAATAAGTGTCACACAGTTTTCCCACACGGTTTCCCAATCCTTGCGGAAACTATGCACACCTCTCGATCTATGAGGGGTGGTTCATATAGATGCCCATCACAGTTTAACTATCCTTGTGGTAACCATGTAGAACCAATCAATCCAAAACCTGTAGTTTTCATACATCATGAACGGTTTCACATAACAATGTGTAGATCGTGTGCAAGTCGTGTGCCACGCTATTTCATGCCCAAATCATTGTTCTGGATTCTGTGCAATCCTTGGACTCCTCTAAGACACCCGTGGTAAATAAAATCATCCACATAATGTCATAATAAGGTAGTTAAACCGAAATGAATGGGAACAATACCTAATATATAAACATGGTTCTTTGTGAACACCTATGGCTTCCTAGGGTTATCTTAAAATGAGATAAATAAGAAACAAAAGATGAAAATATTAAAGTATCTCCAAACATTATTTTTAAAAAAACATTTTTTTGATGTATTATAGAACATGTAATACCCTCCCATATCATATAATATTCCAGGTTTGGTTTTTGGAAAAAAAATGTGTTTCCTTATCATTTTAATATTTATTTTTAAACCCATAAATATTACAAATCATGAAAATCTCATTCAAGCCATTTAAAATTTGTACACATCGTGAAATCATTTAGACAAGGCATGAAACTGAATTTATCATCTCTTAATCCTCTTACACGACATGTAATCACAATATCTAAGGCCTTATGCATCTGAACATATCCATAATCCCTTCGAGCCACATCCAAACACCTCCAATAACCAAAAATATAAATGTAATAGACCAGGAAGGCATGGACCATTACATCATATACCTCTCAAACAGTTCTCATCCTTGATTATCCATAACAGAAAACAGAAAAAAGATTTCCACACAACTGTAACAAGATATACCTCTCTTATATCTCATAAATCATTAAACTCTACAACTAGTCGAACATGACAACCCAAATGTCCATAGACACACTACACAACCACATCATCAAAAACACAAGTTTTCTCCTCCCAAAAAACCACACTTCCACATAAGAACTACACAACTATATCATCCTCCACACTACAAAAACCAAAAACCACTACAACTTATAAAAATCACTATCTCGTACACATAAATCAGGGAAATATATCCCCCATGTCATGATACTATCAACCTTGGTTGGAACTTACTATCCCCCACAGTTTTAATCACATTATAGCTAATGCTTCTCGATTAAGAATTTGTTCCACCCCTTATTACATGTCAATACATTATTAAACATCACAATTCAAACATCATAAACCATGAAAAAAATTTATCTAATCAAAAAACGAGGTATCAAAATTATCATTAAAAAAACATCAATGGAAAACTCAAAACATCTATCGTTACAAGGAACCCATCTATGTCACTCACTCCAATGTAATCTCAACATGGACTCTAAGTCTCTACAACCCATGAGCCAATTAAGTGTTCCACCCATGAAATTATTTCTCTTGATGATCCTATATCTCTACTAGCCACTCCACCAACTTCACATCATCCCCAATATCCAAAACCCCCCAGTCAATAAAATGGGAGTTATTTTAGTGATACTAATGATAATGACAGATATGGAAGAATTCTGGGATCGTTTCTAATAGTAGTGGAACTCTGACCAATAAGAAACCTCACCATCTTTACACAATACATCAAATCTCCCGAAACACCTGGGAGAAATCTTATGTCCTCAGCCAATCCTCATCTACCAACGTTGAGGGGAAACCATGATAAACATGTCATCCAAAACCACAACTTTTTTGGCCTCCTCCTATGCTCATCATAATAATTCATTTGTTCCTATGCTGCTTTCACCTTCTCATGAACAAGATAATCATTCTATGCCTTCCCCTAAACCACATTATGACCATGACCTACTACCTCCCAAACCTCCTTCCTTCCCAATGGTGAATTTGATGGTTTCCCATAAACAGACTCAAATATAGTCATTCTAGAGTAAGAGTGATAACTATTATTGTATGAAAATATAGCAAAGGTAGGTGTTGTACCAAACATCCTATATAGTTAAATAGGCCCTCCTGATACATATCCTCCAAATGTATGGATTGACTATTCCGTCTTCCCATCATTCTGAGGGTGGAATGTTGTTTAGAGGCATAACTGAGTGCCAAAGTCATATAAAAATCCCCTCTAAAATTTTGACGTAAAATTTTCGTCCATCCAACCAAATATATATATATTGATTATTTAGAAAAAAACTTTTAGGGAAAATTGAGAAAAAAATCCAAACAATGAATGATAGTCTGACCACCGAAAGGCAATTAAACATCATGATACAAAATAACAGAATCCAAAAATTGCAATTTAATCATTTTAGAGATTTTACCTCTAAGTAGAGTCCATTGGAGACCATCATCCTTCTCATCCAAATCAGTGTTGCAGAGGTATTCATAGTTTTCAACCATCCTTTCCCATGTTTGGATGAGCTCTACTACAGTATGCTTCTGCTGATTGAATCAACATGCTATAAGTCCAAGTTGATTATTGTCCCATACACCCTTATGTTCAGAGAGGAAGGCCTGGAACAGCCTCCCTACGAGCCTGTCAAACTCCACCTGTGTGGTGATGACCACCATTCCCTTGTCCGAGAATTCTTCTTTGCAGTAGAGGATAGCTTCCCACTCATCACATTCAATCAAATCATTCCTTCTTTTGTGGGTATTTATTGTCACTGACTCCATAACCTCATTCACCAGATCAATGGTACATGGTTCTCGTACATGTTGTTCAAGCTCCAAGGAATTTATCCCTACCTTCTTCGAAACATCTAGAGGGATTTTCCATTTTCTGGAGGATCTATTGACAGACGGACTAGGAAAGAAAGAGCATCCATTTTTCTTCTACGACCTCCGAGTGTGTTTTATGAACCATTTCGAGTCTATGATGGTGTTTTTCCACTTCTTCGAGGAGAATCTGATAAATTCCTCTCCTAGTTTCATTTCCTTGGGCTCATCGGGGGAATCTGAGTCGGACTCCATAACCTCTCTAAGGGTAGCCTCCTCATCATCCCCTTCATCAACCACATATATATCTTCAACTTATAAAACTTCAAACCGATTAAGAGATCGGGAATCCATTCCTCCAAACATCATCGTATAATCATAGGATGAATTATCATGGAATACCTGCTCGGAAACCTCTGATACTCGAGGCTATTCATAACCTCTGCCCATGTATTGTAGAAGATTGCTAGAAACCTCCCATCTCCCATTATAGGGATACCCAATAACACCTAGGGTAGGGACTTCCAAACACGCAGTTGCACCACTGGCCGATCTGGAGGATTCCAACTGCATGGCTCGAACAACATCCTAATGGAGGCTCTTCTCCACCGACCTAGCCCCACTCAACTGAAATGATGATCCTGACCCACTTGATAAAGGGTTAATACCCTAATCCTATCTCATCCATTCAAATACTCTTGAATCCCGAGTCCCAGAATCTTTATGGAGAGCCCTCTTCACCGAGCCAGAATAACCCCCTCCCCAAAATTAGTGGGACTTGTAAAATGTGCATCCTAATTTGTGATAATGGGCCATATATTCCAAACCAATGTCACCACCACTTCCACAAACCTCTTATCCATATCATCCACCTTTCTTGACTCCTTGATCACTAAGAAGTATGAAAATTTTACCAAATGACTGACAACCATCCAGATAACATCACAACCTCCATGAAATCTGGTTAAACATGTGGAAAATTTTATCTATTTTTCATCCCATTTACACTTGTGAATATACAAGTGCTATAAAAACTCACAGGGAACATGATTCTGATCCCTTACTTGATGGAAGACAAATCAATTTTACCCAGACACTTCCATATACAATTTCCTCCAAGGAAACCAAAATAGGGTCATCATGAAATTGAACATTTCTGAAATTACTGAGTGTACTACCAAAGGAAATCAATGAAAATATTGATGGACTCCATCTTGTACTACAGAAGGAACATAAATCATCCCACGAAAAACATATGATTCGGACAATCCTCCAACCACACCTCCAGAGAATCATCGCGGCCAATAAGATCTAACATCACCTCTATATCTAACTCTACCAACATAGACTCATCTATCATCTTCATCAGGGATGTATACACCATCATGTGAAAAAATTACTAGAACTATATACCATTTCATTTAAGTAAAAGAAGGACAACTCCTCCATTTATCATCATGCATCCCAAGACTCTTGATCAACACTTTTGATTTACTTCTTCGTCAAAGCATCAACCACAACATTCCTATTTCCAGAGGGAAAAGTGATTTCAAAATTAATATCCTAAAGAAACCACAAATACCTCCATTTACAAAAGTTAAAATCACACTGGAAAAAGATATACATCTATTTATTGTGATCCATAAACATTATAAAGTTCTCTCTAATGAATTAATGCTACCACATCATCAGGGAAAACAGATCTGATGCTAGCTCTAGATCATGGGTGGCATAGTAACATACACGGGGTCATAACTTCCTAGACTCATACGAGATCACTATACATTTTTACATTATCATGTATCTCATTCCACGACAGGAAGAATCATAGATGTCCTCAAATAACACACCCTTGGCTTGTAGATGAAGCACTAGTGCATTGAGTAACTTCCTCTTTAGTAAACAGAATGATTCTTATCGCTGATCACTCCAAAAAAAATCATCGTCATTCCCAGTTGAATATATCAATTATGCAGACACATGATATAAATCAGTTAAAACCCTCCAATAATAGCCTATGAGGCCAAAGAAACTATGATCCTATACACAATTCTTGGGCTCTTCCCATTAAACAATTCCATGATCCATTAATGGGCCAAATTTCAAACATTTTGGAGACACCACATACCCAATGAAATTCACCAATCATATCCATAACATACACCTAGAAAAATTTTCACATAGCTAGTGGCATCAAATAACATGCAAGGCATCTCAAGGATGCATTACTTTATCCTATTATGAGTTAAATTAAATTAAGATATCATCGATGAATATGAAGACCAAATAATAAAGGAATACACAAAATACTGTGTTTGTAAGCCCCATGAACACAACTAGTGAGTTCCTTACACCAAATGGCTTGACTGTAAACTTGAAGAAACTATACACGCATCTGAAGGCATTATGTAGGATATTGACCTCTTTTACCATAAAATAGAGGTATGCAAACCACAAATCAATCATAAAAAACCATATTTACCTTCTTATATGGTCAAAATCATCCTTCATCCTTCGAAGAGGGTAATGGATCTTAACCGTCACTTGATTCATCCTCTAAAATTTTATACACAACCTCAGACCACAATCTTCAATATTTGATAACATCATTGAAGCATGTCATAGTGACAAAATTCATAGATAAAACCCAAGTACATCAAATAATTTATTTGAATCCACAAATCCCATAACTCAGAAGGTTCCATACTATAAGGATCCATTGAAAAATATGAATCATCATCCTACCTGTCTATCCTAAATATGATATAATGTCAAGGGGTAGCATAAAAACCTCGTCAAGGAAAACATCTAGGAACTCCCCAACATTTCTAGGAGTCTCTACCATCCTAGAATACACCGATTCCACTGATTACTAATAAAATAATGAATAAAGGAGCTCCACACGAAGACTTCCAACAAGATAACTCCACTAACCAATAAAAACTAAATGATAATGATATTCATCCAAAAACACAACTCTCATTTGATGAATGTTATTAAAGCATGTACATGATATGAATATTCGATGATGAGGATGGATTCATATAGTTTCATATATATAATGGAAAGGTACCAAAAAGTCTAATGCATCCCCATCATTAGTCTACACCCCCAAACCATATCAAACAATTCAATATTGCCTCTGATTGGCATATTAAAAATCAATGGTATGAGAAGACTCTATACATTTAGTCATAGAGGATGGACTATAGTTATTGAAAAAGAATATTTTGTAGCTCCTAAATAAATATTGGAAAAAAATGCATACTATACAAACTGATCATCAATAATATAGTCTATGGCCCTCTAGAACTATTTCCTCCCCTATATGAAATTAACCACACACAGATCCTTAGCATATCATCTGAATACCACCTCCATGGACATTATTGATTCGCATTCATAGAACATGAAAAATATCATGAGGTGGGCCCCTACCTTCCCAATATCCCCTTGGAATACCAATAACCTATTTCCCCTACTATTTTAATAGCCTAAATAGTCACTTCTGCTAATGTTGATGATAAACCTTTCCACCACCACCAATTTAATCTTGGGGAACCACTGGGAACCGGCTATGGCGATGGTCACGAACGTCAAAACCATTAAACACTAGAATAAAGAACCTAGTAAATGATAATAAATAACTAGTAAAAAAGGATACATATGAATCCACTAAGGTAGAATTGATGTTAGATGAATCATAAATGGTCCTAACACCTGAGACCTTCCACTGATAATTCATCCCTCCCAATAACCCTTATGGATCCCCTCTCATAGTGTACCCTCTCATGAGTGATATGATCAATCACGTCATAATTTTTTTGAATCTATATATACATGGGATACATAAAAGTAGAATCTACATATTGGATAGAAGGATGGAGTGCCTCCATAATATGCATGACACAAGACTCCCCATCTAATTGATGATTTGGGGAAAAATTAAAAAATCCCACGAACATGATTCCCATATCCCACACTAACATGACCAGCCACAAAAGATAAATAATCACATTACTATTTATATCATTCATGGTAGATTAAAGGAGATATTCCCAACACTCCTTCTAGATTTTGGCCAAAAACATAGTCTCCTTCGACTCTCCAATATACAATGTCTACTACTAACATGGAGCACCCCGCATCTAACTGACTACCAAAGGGTTCAAGTACTCCATCAGGGAAAGGACCAAACTACAATATAATATGAGATACTCTATCAAGCTCTATGTATCCACGTCTGAAACACTATTCTAATACATACCAAATGCATTCCTCAAGAAATCGTGCAACATAATTTTCCGTTGATCATTATCCACAACTAGATCAAAAATATGATGATCAACCAGGGTAGCTTGATGAAACAAAACCGCATGATCCTCCCATGAATGATGATAGGGATCGACAACTTAAATCCAAATAATGATTTACAAATATGATATAGGGATAATTTTAATTATAGTATTCATTTTAACATATTTAATTTATATTTTAATCATATAAACATTCCCAAAAACTCCAATTCAAACATGTACACAAGTTATTACGATACAAGTACCATTTGTAGGTCCCCACCCAATAAGTAAAAACATCTCACATATCCATTCAATAGACTCAATTTCTATGCATTGTATCATTGGGGTCCAAAATACCTCATATCCTAAATAGTCTTCCCATCTTAGGTCAAGAACTGTGGTCAAGTAGCACCGTTTCCAGAACACCCCATGGAAGCCCCATTATCCCTAACTCCGAACTCCATCATATCCCTTGAACGTCACTATTGATACCACTCTATCACGACTACAATCCTCTAAATAAACTACAAATATGGGATAGAGATAGTGACCCTGGTATGATACTATAGTAGGATCCATGTTGAAGACTAGCACCAAGGGTGTAAAAATATCACAAGATGGGTGGAATTACCCTTTTTAAGAAAAACATATCAGGAGATAATATTAATCATCCAATAAATACTCCATGAAACACACAATCACAAAATATATATATATATATATATATATATAAGGAAACTAGAAGACCATCTTTTGATTGTTACATAAATAGAATTAATATAAAAACAATAATGTTTCCAACGTAAATAATCATTGGTAAAGCTAATTTAGTGATACCCCAACTATCCCATGATCTGAGCTTGTAATACACAACACAGTCCATGGAATCTTTTTGGAAATGTGAAAACAATTTTAAAAATGTTGGGTGATGATAAAAATATACTCAGTAGGAAAAATAAATTTTCTTGTGCCCATGTGACTGATGCATACTAATTCCACTATGGGAAAATAGTAGAACCAAAAAAACACTATCATGGTATACTAACCATCACAATCTCACTAAGGAATGATGGCTCAGTAATGAATGGAAGGTAATATAATATAAAGTAAATCGTATATATGATAGGGTACCTCAAACCAATTTCCCAATTGTATTTCACTCTCACCCAACATCAAATGTATTGTCACTCACATACCATTATTATACCACATCACATTCTACCTACGAAATCATGGGCCTCAAAATACATCCAGCAATAAAAAACCTGGGGCTCACAACACATCCATCCTAGACACAACTGGACCTCAAAACACATCCCACCAGGACACACCTGGTCTTCACAAAACATACATCCTAGAAAATCATGTCCCACACAACATATAACATCATATCAGTTTTCATCACATCGTATCCACAAGACACATGGGACAACACATCAACACTCATCCCGAAGACATATATGAATGCACATCACATCTCATCCCAAAGAAACCTAGTAATGTACATCATAAATCACATAAAATACACCTAGGATACCAAAACTACTATATAATTCACTAGAAAACATTAGACAATCCTAGTATTGGAAACACATGCCTGACCTGAAAGAGAGTACAGAAAAGAACGGGTTCCCAACCATATGTACTCCTCACTTGATGTTGTGAAAAACACCCATGTGTGAATATGTAGGTGTTAATCCTATAGTTCCCAAAGTAGGTGGGGTGAATATAGAAATAAAAAAAATTAACATGTATACATATAAATTAAGAAAATAAAACAATCCCATTATATGGTTTTCCAACCAACAAACCATCTCAAATCACTATTACTCTTGATGCTACATCTAACTGCATTTATTATTATCATCAACAATACTTTCAGAATGTATTGTTACTTGAGAAGAATCTTAAAATTTAATTTTCGTTTAAAACCCATTAATTTCATTATTTATCATCTACCACCATTGATCACACAATTATTATTATATTCCATTGACCAATTTCATCTCATTAACCAACCATACCATGATATTTTAACATTAGTAAACAATAATTAATTTATTTTATCACTAGTTGATAATCTAAAATATAAAAACCAAATATAAACACCCTCAAAATATGTCATCGATATCCCAAAATCACTTCCAAATAAACCAACATCCCTCACCACCCAACATTCATAGGCAAAACCACATTACATCGATGACCCCAAAGAATGTCCAAAAAAATATCAGCCCCCAATGCCCCAAGAACACACATGAAAGCACCTCTTTATAATTTTTTAGATTATGAAAGATGATTTTATCATAATTCAATATAATTGTTAGGGTAATTGTCACAGAAAAAAATTCATCAGGCTTTCATTTTATTAGAAATGTATACGTAATTACGAATTTCCATTTATAGTGATATCACAAAAAATAACAACCAATAATGGTTCCACAAAAATTGAAAAAAAAACAAAAAAATTTACCAGCAACCACAATTTTCAAGAGGGAATTTATCCCATACAATCCATCACATGATAATAACAATAATGCATTAAAAAGTGCACACAACCCCCTTTACCATTAAATATAAACATACCCTCTTTCTGGATATTCAATTAATATTCAAAAACTATATCTTATATGTAATGTAATGCATACCCCTATATCATGATACAAAATAAATGGTAAAAATGGAAATCATAAATCAAATAAGATTTCCAATTTTTCGTGTATCGTAGAGCGATGAGTAAACTGCCCCAAAACCAAAAACGTACCATGAGTAACCAAAGATCCACCTACGAAACATCCCAATAAAATTAAAGTCAACCATACACACATTAAAAACCAAAACAAACGTCCATAGTGGATCCCTAGAAGAATAGTGGAAGAAAATGTGTGATAAGGAGAAAATAAGTCAACATATGTCAACCCCATATTTCTAATAATCATCCTATGGGATCAACATATCATAGAGGGGGGAATAGGGCTTGAAGAATGACTAGGGGTGTCTAGGGTTCCACCACAAAGAATCGAATTAGAAAACATGACAAAATGAATAAAATTAAATATGAATAGATTTTCTAAAAATACAATGTATTGGGGAAGTACATGAAGTGTAATACCCTTTCATTGCATGTAAAACCTAGGGTTCCATTTCACATAAATCAACTATCACCTTTTCATGTTATTATTTATTTTTGACCCCTAAAACATTGAAAATCATGAAACCCTATTTATTTTCATGTAAAATTTGTACATATCATGAAATCCTCTATACATGCCATGAAATAGATTCCCATGGTATGTAATTCACATACACGATGCGTAATCTCTCCACATTCAATCATTAGCAACTGAACATCTCCAGACTCCCTATGTGCCTCCATTAAACACCGCCATCAATAAAATATGGAAATAATACATACTAGAAAGGAATATAACATTATATATACTCCTCAAAATAAAAAAAATTGGTGAATGTGGAATATGTCTCACAAAAATTAAAGGTGAGATGATAAAAACCCTTACCTCAGGTTCATACATTCTATGAATGTCCCTTACCTATTATATAAAATGTTTACATAAATTTATAAATTCATTTATAGAAAAATATTTTTTTAATATGTTATATAATTTAATTTAATTCATTCTATTTAAAACATAAGTACATATTCAGTTTAATCGATGTTATCTTTTTTGCGGAAGTCTGATTCACTGATTGAAAATATATTTGTTGTGTTGACTATGGTTAAAGAGGAAATTATTTCATATACTAAATAATAATTATCAAGAAATAACTATCATACTAACACATAAAATATATTTTCTATAACAATCATTTAATATGTTTATGAAATATGCATTAAATTATGGTTATGGAAATGATAGGCCATACATACACATCTGTAATGTTTCCAATTTTCAATGATCATTATGGAATGATGGTATATATTATAATGTCTTTAAAAAATGATCATAATATCATAAATAAAAAATAATTTTATTAAATAAAATTATATACCTAATCCTTGTGACTTAGTGGTAAAATAGAGTCAAATTAGTTTTTGCAGATAGATGTTGACACATACGCACAAATGACATTGTCATTTATTATTTTAATGGAAAAAAATATATTTTCATGAAAAATGATAAATAATCCATTAATATATAAATTTATCCACATATATAACATATATTAATAAATTTTCTCCTTCTTAACTTCCCTGTAATGTGTTGTGGAAGAAAAATTCAAAACACTTCGTGAGGTGGTAATTTTCCATACATAAAATCTACGTTATTATATCCATCACAGAATTGAAGGTAAGAATGTATATGTGATATAATTACAGTACTATATAAATATGTAAAAAATATAATATATTTTCTTTAAATTTCAATCATAATAACCCAAAATATGTTATTATGAAAATTGAATTACACCGATTTTTGAGGGGTAGTCATCGAAACGCACGAATAATGATTTTTTCTCCTATTTGATGAATGTTGATTTGAATTTTTTTATTACTATAAAAAAATGTAAAATTTTATGGTATATAAAATTTTAAAATATAAGAAAATTTTATGTAGATTTCATGTATTTTTATGAAGATAGAATATATATATGAATTTTTAAGAAATATACCTCTTTTTTAGACAACCTTCTTAGGTTTACACTAAAATCACTCATAGAATGGAATTCAGATCAATATAAGTGATCATGATCAGAAGGAGGGAATTTGAGATGGAATTTTGGAATTTATTCTTAATAAATATTCCATTTTAATTATAATGAGGATTGGAGATGGATGGCCTTTTAAAAATGTGGATACGAACCCAACATGAAACAGTAAAGAAATTTCCCAAAATAAATAAAACTGATAATGTATTTCCCATGAGAGAATCCTGAAAATGAATATAGGACCAAAAATCATGTGAATAATATTTAAACATGTCTTGTAAATTATATTTTTACAATTATAAATTGAAATCATACCATTATATTTTTTTAACCCCCATTAAACCTATTTCTTCCTTTACTTCCAAAATTAATATTTTAAAATTATTAATAAAAATAATGTTAAAATATTATATTCAACATATAATATAATAAAAAAATTATTTATTAATAATAAATAATATGTTTTACAATATTAAATACACTTTAGTTGGATGATAAATTTTAAAATTATACCCCGACACGCAATTAAAAAGATAGTTTTCTAAAAGAGTAATTTTCAATAAAATATGATTTTATATTAAGTCTATGACAAAAATTAATCTTTATATTAATATAATTTAGTTTTAATTGATAATTAATTTATATATTTCATTAAAAATATCCATTTTTACTGGTTGTTTTCTAATATTAAAATGGAAGAACATTATTCACTTCAAAATTATATTTGAAAAAACATGTTTTTAACTAAAAATTTAACTTATAATGAAATGAAATATTAATATCATTTAAATTTAATTATGTGGTTTAAATATAAAAAAATAATACATATATCATTTCTAATACTATTCTATACATAATATTACATATTTTTAAGTTAATATTTTCAAAATAAATGACATATTTGCAAAAAACACAATTTTTTACCATTCGATGAATAATAAATATTTTTAAAATAATCCAATAATAACACCCAATGTAAATTGTCATATTTTTATTTATGTAATGTTGATAATTTTAAAAATATATTTTCTCAATATTCAAAAAAATTGTTATGACATTTTTTCATGGAGAACATTTGAAAATATATTTTTTATTTTCAAATTTACCTTACTAAAAATTTTATTTATTATTTACTAAATATTTATCAATTATTTATTAATAATTGTATATTTAGTGATATATATATCATATTTGAAAAATTAAATAGATAATTTATAATAGTTATACATATCATTTGTCATATAATCATGATGTTGTGTGTCATATACGCTCTTGAACATAAAAATGTTAGGGTTTCATTTACTAAAACCTATTGATGATATTATATTTATTTATAATTAAATATATCATACAATATTGGGTAGTTAACTTTTCATTTAAGCATGGTTTTTTGTGTAATATAAGTTATTAAACATGATTTTATTATTTTAAATCTCGAGCTGTTATATCATCGACTCAATAATATATTAGATAATCATAATTTTATATTTATCTTGATAATGAAATGTTGTATTTTTTTTATTTTAATTAAATTGTAAACCAACATGTTACACATGTATAATAAAACATTCTCTTATCATGTGGGAAAAGGAAGTACAATGTTAATCACAAAACTCAGTTTACATATAGGATAACATTGGTGAATGTTGGTGATTTGGACATGTATGAAAAATAGAAAAAATATATGGAGGGTGATAGAGATCATTGATCACATGAAATCCAATACTCAATAGAAAATTAAAGTACCCAAACCCACATATCACTATTGAATGAGAATTCCATTGGTTCATTATAAGTAAAATCATCAGGATAATAATAATATTTTATGATAGTTCATCTATACATGAGGAATTCATTTTTCATCTAGAAAATGATTATAATGAAATAAACATTATATATGGATTCAATTTCATTATTTTTTCAATTTTCTCCAAAATGTCATCATCATCTTTAAATAATGGAAAATCATGATTTTTGTTCCCTGTTGTAACAAAAATTTAATTTTAATTTTCAATATAAACATTAAATGGATAATAAAATTTTCCACCTCTCTATAGAAATTATATAAAATGGTTACCACATTTTCATATAATAAATATAATGATTAAACAATTATATTATGAAATAATTCATTCGTCTCCCAAATTTAATAGTAATATACCTCGTCAAAAAATCATTCCAGAATAATCATTCCATTATATAATATTTTATCTTCAAATTATTTTTTATACAATGAAACATTCAAGCCCCCAAATATAGATATATTCATTTGAAATATCATTTACAACTTATTCTTCATATCACTATTATATGAAATTTTTATATGTATGATAAAACATTCTATCACATAATTAACTCAATTTCCTAGATCATATAAACCCTAAATGTTATCAATAACCTAAAATTTTTTCCGAAAAAAATTAAATGTCATAAATTAAATTTATAAAAATTATTACATATATGTAATTATAATTAAATGTATCATAAATGATTATCAATCACACTAAAAACTCATTTCCTAAGAAATTATATTGATATATAAGACCTTTATCGTATTATAAAACATAAACTTATATAAAAACAACGGTATCCACATCTCTGAAGATAACCTCAAATGAAAAACTCATAATCTCTAATGTTAACTAATCCCACATTTGAAAAAAACCTTAACATCCTCGAACATGACCTCTCAGATATGGTTGTAAAAACATTAACATTACATTTTTAAATTTGATATCAATAAATGTGATCCAATTTTAGACATCCAGACCTAGTAAAATAATATGTAATTTTGGATCAATTGAATTATCCAGTACCAGTTACATTTTTTTATAAATTATGAAAAAAAATATGAGAAAAAATATGTCTAGGTTTAAATGAAAATTTCCACAAATTAAGCCAACACATAATATTTAAAAATATGTAATAATTAATATCCATATTAAATCCCCTAAAAGAATAATTCATTCATCCTCATTCATTATGAACTGGGAAAATGATAAATATGAAGGGTGAGATCAAGTGATCATGAAGGGAAAATAAAATTCATTAACAATTAAATATCATTAGTGATAATAAGAAGACAACACGGGTATTATGAAATATTCGAATTGGAGTAATATTAAAAACTAATATTAATACACATAAATTATAACATAATAAGAGATGAAAACATGGAAAAAGTATTTAATAAATGAAATATTTACTAAAAATAATAATCATGAGCCTGGAGATATCGATCATGATCATAAGAAACATTATAAACCCAAATCCAGACTACATAAAACATATGGGTAAATAAGAACATTATCATCATATCACTTAAACTAAAACCATAAAATTTTAAGGAACATATAGATGACTTATAATATAATTATGTAAAGAAAAAAAGATTAACCAATGCAATAGAATTTTATCTAGGTTCTCCCATTGTATAATCTATATTGGGCACACCTATCATCACTATAGGGGTGCACCCATAATATATGATATATACGGCTCACCTGATGCAATATAGAAATAACCATTGTATAAAATATATCTATCTCAACTACTAATACAGGGTTCCTCCCATCAGATCAGATAAATCAGTCTCAATCAATGTTATCTGGGTGAATCCATCATATAAAAAATTCCATGATTCATAAATAATGTACATATAAATAACATTTCATCTAAAAACTCAGAAAAATAATCTTTAGTCATTTTATAAATTTATACACTCTTTAAAAAATGGTTCTATAAGAATCCTTTTTAAAAATGATTAAACAATTAATAAAATAGCTTCTATAAATATCTCTTAGATTCACGATTAAGTTCTGTAATGAAACAAGTTCCATAACAATATCATTGAAATTTGAGTAACCAATGAAATTGATATGGTGTCAATAACTAAATTATTGAAAATATATTTTACTTTGGAAAAGATAGGGGTTCTATAATAATCTCTTAAAAACATAATTTTCAACTGGAAAATAAATGATTCCAATAATTATATCATTGGAACATGATTATCCCATGAATGTAAAATAGGTTCCATAAAAATCTTGTTGTAATATGAATAAGCTTTGATAAAAAAAATTATGTTTAACAAAAATAAATGTGAAACAATAACATTACTCGAGAAAAATAATTAAAAGTTATCGTTGTAGAATATCCCCACTATGGATAACATCACAAAAAGTGTTATTGATGTTAATGAATGAAAATTGCAGAAAAATGACCGTTAATATCTTTTTTGAAGAAAATAAAATTTTCATTTTGAAAATATCATTTATAAAATAAAATATAAAAAAAATAAAAATATTTTTTTCCATGTAGACAACCATGGAGGCCTATAGTAGGAAACTAGAAGGAAAAGCGTTGAAATTATTGTGCAAAATTCAATTCATTTAATAAATGTAAACAACAATCATTATTTTTAAAATATTTAGAAAAATATAGTCAAAACATCACCATTTGGAAAAATTTATGAAATTTACATTTAAAAACTTTTAAATGAAGGAAATTTTTTACATAATATGACTTTATAAATCATTAATTTTAATAAATGATCATTTCTGAAGACAATTTTTATAACATGTATATTTTAGAGAAAAATAGCCTATTGAAAAAAAGAAAGTTTGATAACCCACAAAAAATATTTTCTCATTGGGTTTTAATTAATAAGGTAAAAATTTATAAAAGTAATTTTATAAAATAAATTACTAATGGATAATAATGATGTGTGGTTAATTAAAATAGGAGTATTTTATTTCCTATAATGTTACCCTAAAAAATACCATATTTAAAGGAGATTGTTACATAAATCATTTTCCACATTTGAAACTCTTAGATCATAAACACCTTGTAATAATGGAATAAAATAATATATTCAACAAAATTAACATGGATGGATCTATGTTATAATGTTTTCAAAGTATATTACACATAACAAAAAAATGAGATTTGTGCATATTATAAACATGTTTTCTATAGAATGAAATTTGTGATGATTAACAATATAAAAAGAAAATTTTAGTAAATTGAGAGTTAATAAATGAATATATTATGTGTGAAAAATATAAATTCATAAAAACAATTAAAAAAACCAATAAAAAAATTTTATCGAAAAATGAACACGTTATATTATCATAACTAATTCAATGAATATGTTTTATAACTCGATGAATGGTAATTCAATTAAGATTATCTTTACTAAATAATGGCGTTCAAGTCAATCCCCGTTAATAAATTAGTTATAATTGAAAATAAAAATTCCATGTTATAAGAAGATATCATGATATTTCTTGAAATGGACTTTCAATAAACAATATAGTAAAAAATGGTTAATATAGAATATATCTCTTAGAATTAAAATGTTTTTTTGAAAATAACACTTACCAAAATTCAATAATTTACATGGATGTTCTTTAACTACAATATAGTAAGATTATTTGAATTATTTTTTTTATTAATACAATTTTAAAGGATTAATACCCTATATATAAATTATATAATTAATTAAATGTTTAAAATTTATTTTAATACTTAATTAGTTATGTATTTGTTTAGTGTTTTGAGGAAATTCAGTTCATTATTTAAAACAAGATTTGGCGTGTTGACCATGACTAGAAAGGATATTATTTAAACATCTCCAAAATAAAAATCATGTGATATTTTACATATTTAAACACCAAATATTTTTTGTAAACCTACAATGAAATATGTTTAATAAAAATCATCATATAAATGGTAGGCGCTACATATACATGATTAGCATTTAATGTTTTTTAACGTTCTTTATCCAAAGAATGTATTTGTTAATTTCATTCTATATAATGATAATAATATCATAAATACCAAATTAGTTAATTAATTATAATTATATACAAATTACATGTTATTTATTTATGAATATTTATCACATTTCTTCGTGGAGGTGGTAGTCCACACATATACACAAAGAGTTTTATCATTTTTAAATGTATAAATGAAAATGATACATTACAAGTAAAAAATGATGAATATTTCACTAATATCATAAATATTTAATTTATTTATAATATATTAATTATCATTATCATTATTACATTACATTTAATTCATTAGTGAATAACATATCAGATCACTTCGTGAGGCGGTAGGCCATCATACACATGAGGGACGTTGTTGTATCCATCACTGAATGGAAATAAAGAAGCTATATGTTATATAATAACCAGAAATTAAGAAATACGGTAAAAATATAATATATTCATAATTAAAAGAAACCATATAAAAATATGGTATTGGAAATGATGAAAAATTAATGACATCATTTCAGGAGATAATATACCATTGTACACCAAAATAATGATTATGTATCCCATTCTATGGAAGAGGATATGGATTTAGGATACTCCATTAACATAATAATATTACAATATATGGGAAATAATTTTTTATTTCATCATAATAATTCATTAAAATTTATTAGGATGAAGATGAAATTAATAAATACACACACTAAAGAATGATACCTCTACTTTATAAAACATTGTTGAGTTACCACAAAAATCCTTCATATGATGGATTTTATATATAAATAAGGGATCCCACACATGGTATTAAATCATAGGATTTGATATGGTAATAATTGGTCGATATAAAGGGATTTGATGGTGTTAAGTGGAGCGGATATGTGTGGATTTTTATTTGTCAGGAAAGTAACCATTATGGAAATAAGTATGAATATTACCTAATGAATACATAATGACTAAGTCATTCCCAATCCAAAAGAATCCAAATGAATATATAATATATAATAGAAATGATAAAATTAAAATATAGATAGAAAATATATTTTTACATGTTTAATTAGAAATCATATCCTTACCTTTTCATAATAACTTCCAAAAACCCACATTTTTTCTTAATCATGGAAAATAATTTTTTCTGTTTTCACTATTCATTGTTGTATAAAATTAAACTGACCAAATTTGATATTATAAATTATAAATATTATAAATATTTAATAATTTATGCAAAATAAAATTATTATAACTGAAAATATTTATTTTAAACTCATTCTCACAAAAGCGAAGAAATAATGGTTTATTCAAGATGTGTATTTTTCAAGAAAATAATTATTTTTATAAACTGGATAATTAATAAAAATATTTTCTTAATATTAATAAATATTTATTGATATGTTACCTGTAAATTCCATTTAAAATTTACCTCATTAATGGTTTATTTAAATAATTAAAAAGGAATAAATTTATTCTCTTGAAAATAGTTTTTGAAAAGACTATTTTTTAAACAAAAAATGTTAACAAATATTAAAAGGTAAGATAAAGAATATTAAAATTTATTTATGTTTGATAAATATAAATAAATAATATTGATTTATTCTAATCATATTTAAAATTATAATTCTATTAAAATTTATTAATTTATTTAAAATTAATGACATTCTTACAAAAATAATTATTTTTCACTCATTAATAAAAATAATAATTTATTATAAATAAAAAATTGGAAATAAATTAAATTTTGATTTTAATATTTAAAAAATTAATTTAATTTAACAATTAAATTTTTAAAATTCATAAAAATTAAATATAAAATTATTTCATGAAATGTATAAAAATTTATTTTTAAATGATACATATTTTTTATGCATAAAATTAATATAAAAGGAATTGATTTGTTAATTAATAAACCATTATATGTAATTTATAATGATTAAAAAAGGTATATATATATATATATATATATATATGTGTGTGTATTTAATAATTTTGTTAATACTATTCATACCTAAAATTTTCAAATTCTACTTATAAGGGTTGTATATTTCACGGGTCGTTTAAGATTTGAGTTGCATGTAATATATGATATCGAATAGAAATATCTACGGGTTTTGTGTGTTGAACTCTATAGAACATATTTTATTTATATAAGAATATGTATATTGAAATGTATCATGGTGATAATTTATCGTCTATACTCAGGGTGTCATGTCATATATTCCATCAAATATAGTTTCATAATTTATAATATTTTTGTTTTACAAAAGTTGTATCATCCCAATCGAAGATATATATATTACATTGTTATATATTCCGCAACCAACCAATGATGTAAGGGATAACCACTATATAATTATGAAACATGAAGTTTCCATAAATCATTGTTTATGGACTCTTAAAAAATTATCCCAATAACTGTGTATGTATATCACTCAATAGAATTTCTCAAAACACTTCTCATCACAAGAAATATGAAAAAGAACATTTTAGAACATTTTTAATAAATTAATGGATTATATTAAAAAAATCAATAATGAAATATAGTTATTCATGATATATTTGAAAATAAATCCTTCCAGTAATTTAAATTCCAATTGGCATACAAATTCAATTTTCCATGATAAAAAACATATGCATGAAAAATGAATATCCCATTACTAATTTGTGTAAATTGATCATTCACTAATTTATCAATAAATGATATTTTGTTATTCTATTCCAGTCAGCATTGAACACCATGTAACTTTCAATATGAACTTGTACAATACATTATGAAATCATTCCACCTTGTATGCTGAAACAATAACCGATATCAAATATTTTTTCATATAAATAATTTATTTTTGAAAACCAATCCATTGAGAATATCTATGTAAACTGTATCATGAACATAATTCAAAAATACCATTTTGAAATCATTTAAAAACATGATTCTTCCATATATAGAACATAAGTTTTTTCCAGTCAGGGAAAAGCAATATTTATCAATGTTCAAGACAACATGATATATTGTAGTAGATTTGGAGAGAATCTACCAACCACTATTATTAATTCAAAAAAAGATCATAAATGATTAGGTGGATCAACCTCTTCCGTTTGTTCATCTATCAAAATAAATGTAGATATAATGACCAAAAATACAAAACCATAGATTTTTTATCACACAATGATTTATAGTGGTGTTCAATCCAACACCACAATATCAAAAATGATATAGGAAAACCATACCCTGCCATTGGTTTCCAGAAGCAAAATTCTCAATGATTTGTTTCCAATAGATTCAAAAAATCATTAATATTTGGAAACTAAATTTCATAAGAATGAGATTTGATAGGAATAATATTTTAGTCTTTGAGAAAATTGACACTAATTTTCGGTATAATATTTTCTGGTTTCGAATGATTTACAATGTAAACATATAATTTATGTCATAAATCCACCCAAGGGTCACATACATCAGAAACATTTAGCCTTGTAGGGTTTCAAAAATAACCATAATTTTTGTTGTAAAACCATTTTATTATGTAAATTGATTTTAAACCCTAATCATTTTCCATGAATATTTTATTTCATAAACCAAAAATTTATTCTATAAATTAATCATAAAACATTTTTTATAAGGAAATTCATGGTCATTCTCTAATTACTACTAATTATGAATCAAAAATATTACCCAAAAAATCCAAATATAAGAAATTATTAAAAATAGTCTTACCTAAATATGGGGGGGCACTACATTCTCAAATACTTTGGGATTTCCATCTCTAGGAACCTTAAAATCAGCAATTTCCTTAAACATGGAAGAAAATTTTTACTACATAAACATTAAATCCCAAATCTCACACTCCTCGATAATGTAGTGAAAATATGAAATTTACCATTCCATCTATGATTCTAATCATTGTTACTGAAATTTTTTAAATCAAATACAAAAAAATCATAATGAAAACCATGATAAAATTCATTATTGAGGAAATTTATCTTATGTTTTTAAAATTTTTTTATAAATCCTGCATAAAAATTAACAAAGTCCTCAAAATAAAATTTGTCAATATTTTTTCAAACATTTTTAATATCAAATTATTTTATCATCATAATCCATGTTGAACCCATTCATGAAATAATATTTTAAATTTCATTTATTAAAAATTTGGATAAATGGAAAAATAATAAGTTTAAGATCAAATTCATAGTAAGGATAGAAATAATAATTACAAATTGAGTGTCATTGTTGAATAGAAGAATTGAATAAGTTTAGGATAATATAATTAGATATTACGAGAGAATAATAAAAGAGGTAATAAAATTAAATACCTGGATCATGAAATATGAAAAAAAATTAAAAAGGAAAGAGACATTAGAAATACTAATCATTATCCATGTGATATAATTATTTGTCATAAGTATATTTATAACCCTATAGAAGTTAATAAAATTAATTGGTATCTACAAACATCACCTCATATAATGTCTATAGAACCCTTATTGAGACCTTTAACTTGCAATAACCATGCCATCGACATCAAAAATAATTAGCTACAGATATAATCATGAACCAATTAATTGTATTTCAGTCTAACCAATCCTATCATTTAATCTATAATAGGATATCCTAACACTATATTGGAACAATTATAATATATAATTTCCAGGAATAAAATATGGAATGATGAACGTGGAGAAATAATTTCATCATATATAATTGAAAACAAAATTATTCTTTTTATAAATTGATTGCATTATGGAATGGTAATGGGTTACATAATAATGTATTTAAATCATGGAAACCCAATTGAAAAGAAACCAATTCCATAATAATCACTTTTAAAAAAATTTAACCTATGGAAAAGAATTCAATTCAGTAACAATATCATTGAATCAAAATCAACAAATGGAAGAATTTGTTTTTATAAAAATATCCTCAAAATAAGTTTAATCCATGGAATATAATTGGTGTTCATTAAAATACCATTAAAATAGGATTAACACATATAAAATCAATGGGTTTGGTAGGTGTATCTTTGAAGCAATATTATTCCCTAGATATTAATATTGAGGATGGAATCAATACCAAATATCCTAAAGAATAATTAAAAATAATTTTATTTGATTTCTATATATAAAAATTAAAATAAAATATTAGTAAAATCATTATGAAGAGAATATGTATTTCATTTTGAAAATTTGATTTTCAAAACATAATATATATTGAAAATAAATTTTGAGGAAAAACAATGAAATAATATAAATGATGTCTTGAAAACCAATTCAAAAAATTATTGACTGAAATATTTTTATTATTGTAAATAATGATTTTAAATAATTTTGAAATCCTTAATAGAAAATATGGCATCGAAAGAAAATTTATTTTCAACCGAAAATACTATTTTTCCAAAAATATTATTTCGAACTATTGAGTATATAAATGGAATAAAATTATTGAAAACATGAATATTAATGGATTCAATATCAGATAATAAATTTCATGAAAATTTATTATATGTATATTATAATAATTCAATGTAAGAGGATTAATCACAAACAATTCAGATAAATAATGAGATTGTAACAAGAAACTCTTACCGCATAAAAACATTAAATAGAAAGTATCAAAAAATATATCTTTGAGAATAGAAATAAAATAATTATATTCATGATAAAACAATTAAAATTTAAAAAATATAAACCACATAAATTGTGGTTTTTGTATAAAATAACTAACATCTCAAAGAAGGAATACTAAGATGAAAATCCCTTGACTCTTTGGTTACACCGAAAACATAAACCCCATTAATAAGATATCATAAAATGTATATGTATATTAATATAAATATAAGTCTAATATTAATTAAATAAATTTTTTAACAATAAATAAACAACTAAATAATAAAAATCTTACTGTGGCATACATATCACATAAAAAATGAGATGAGAAAAACTCTAACCTAGTTCTTTATTTGGATCGAACGGGTTTGAACCACAAAAATAGTGCATATAACCCTATTGTTAAATTATTATAGAATTATATTAATATTTTTAATATAATTTATTATTATCTTATTACAATTTTAAATTTTTTTTACAATTCTATGTTAATATTACGTTTTGGGTAATAAACGATTTGTTTTTAGTATATGTTTTTACTTGATAAATTTCATCAACATACATAAATTGTTGATTCATAATATGAATAATAAAAATATGATATTTATTTCATATATAATAATTATATATATATTTATATTAATCATAAAATTTCCGCGATTTGAAATGAAATACATCGTTCATAGAGGTGGTAACTCGTACATAAGCATGAACATTATTTCATTTTTATTATCGTTTTGATTTAATGAAATGTAAATGATATATATATATATAATTTATAGTTAAATTATAATATTTATATTATATATAACTCATATTTTTGTCACAATAAACATTAATACATTCCATGTAACTCTTGAATAAATCACATTGTTTTGTGATGCAGTATTCCTCTATACAAATGAATAATGTTATCATTTTCCCACAAACCGTAATGCATGGAGGTATGTGATATATATTAATGAATTAATAATGATAGAATAATAAATAATATATATATATATATATATTTCATTCTTACAATCCATTATTGGTGAAAATGAAAAAATTATCGTTATCAGTTCGTGTGGGAATAGTCTGTTTTACACAATAATGATGATTCTATAACCCATTTGGTAGATATGTGTGTTATTTTAGGTCATAAACATAACATAATTTTTTTATATTAATGTATCTGTATTAAGACATAAAATTATAATTCTTCTTAAAGAATATTACCTCTTCATCATGTATACTCTTTAAGATAGCACTATAACCATGAAATGTTTTATTTATCTCATATCATAGGAATGTTTAAAATGTTAAATAATTCATTTACATGGTTTGGATTGGAGTTTTATAAGAAAAAAAATGAGAGGTGTCATGATGTTAGGAGAACTAATTTCATTTTATAGTTCCAGAGGATTGGAATTCATATAAATACTAAAAAATATTTAATATTAGGAAGAATCTCATACAAAGTTATACTCCAAGATTAAAAAATAATTTATTATTGGGATTATTCTAATGATAAACACTTCCAATATAAAAAATTAATATATTTTTAATTATTAGTTTCCTTAACTCATACGTTTATTAATTTTTTTTCATTTTGGTTTTCAATTAAGATCAGTAGTATTATAAAATATGTAATTCATTGATTAAAACTATGTTGGACGATTAATTAGTTGAAAATTTAAATTCCCAGATTTTAAATATAAATTTAAAATTAAAAAATAATATTACCCTATATATTGAAAATTGATTTTAACATAAGGACTTTTATGTGAAAATACAATACTTTAGCAATAATCATCTGAACAAAATTTTTACTATTGAATGGTCAAAATTTTCATTACAAAAAATTTATTATTTAATTAATGGAAGATATATGATATTTATTAACATTTAAAATCACAGTATAGAAGATATTTATTTCTATATTTTTAAATCATTCAGTAATATATCATTCAATTAAAAAAATTAATGAAAATGTTTTAATAATATTTTTAAATTAAATTTAATAACCATCAGTAAAATAATGAAATTCTCATATATTAAGTACACAATTGGTTATCATGATATATTTATAAAAAATAATGAAATAGAAAAACTAATTCTATTTACATCAATTTTAATAAATTTAGTATCATTTATTTTATTTAATTATTAACTAAATAATCCATTTATTATAATTATATCATCTATAATAATTATTAAAATATAATTACGACTAAAATTCAATTATATTTAAAAAAATTATTAATGATTGAAGTTATGTATTTTTTCTCCATGCACACCGGTTTATATAATTAATTGGAAGCAATGCACATTTTATGTCTTTTTTTCTAAACTTAATATATCTTCAACCTTCCTAGAAATGTTTCACAACAGATAATAAATTTAGGTCCTAAGAGAATTAGCATATAAATATGTCCAAATAATGTGTTTTGTGAACATTTTGTGCCATTTTTAAACCTTATATTCTACGTTTTATATGTAAACAAATTTGTACCTTAATCAATGATTATGATTTTAACTATTTTCCAAAATAAATTTGTTTAAATTTTAATGTGAAATTATTAATAATTAAAATAATTATTATTCAAATTTTATAATCCATTTATTATGTTTTCAAATCCAAAAAACAAAAATAAAAATTTTAATTTAATTTTGGTATAGTAGATTTAAAGAGAACACATGTTTTAAAGTAAAAATTGTTCAATGTTTGAACTATTTTTCTATCAAAATTTAAGAGGAATTTATTAAAATTACATTAATATCATTAATAGAATAAAAAAATTTATTCTCTTAAATTTATACAAATTTGAAATATAATTTATAATTATAAATTATTTAGGAGAAAAGTCAGTTTTCAATTATAATTTAGAATTTTCCACTATTAATCAAAAAATGTATTTTACAAAAAAAAATTCACTTTAAGAAAATTCTAAAATTTTTATTTTGAAAAAAAAATTATATAAAGTATGTAAAACTTTCTAAATACTATTTTTTAAATTCGTTCCATTGAAGCCGTAAGAATTTCCCTATGAAAAAATACATATATTATGTGTAGAATATGATTTGATCTAATATTATTCTTATAAATTCTAATAGTCAATATTTAAAACATCTTATTTAAAATATAACATGTCAATTTCATTATGATCATTAAATAATATAAATTAATTTAATTTATTAGGATAAAATCCCATCATCATATAAAAATAGCTTTTTATAAATTGATTTACCTTATATTAAGTTGGTACTTATATAATGTTATAATTAATTGGTAATAATTTAGTTAAAAAATATATTTTAATAAGTTATTTAATCTTATTTTTAACATTTTATTTAATATTTTGTAGGAAATTATTGATTTAAACAATAATAATAGTATATTATTGTTCTGTAAAACTTGGTGTTGTATGTAACACATAATACTGTAGAAACTCATTGATGCATGTATCATAAGATCAGTTGTGTGTTCTCTTAAATGAAAGATAATGTATGTGTGTTATGTAAAATATGATTTCAAAATAATATTCTTATTTTAATATCATGAGGTGTTACATACACACCATTAATTAATTTCTGCATCGTAATTTGAACGTTATCTCGTTAATAAGAGGATGATCATTTGAACATTAATTTTTTTTTAAACCACATGATAAAGACGTTTGAAAAAATATCATCATAAAAAGATTGAATGTTATGTGCTAGGGTAATCTAGAATAACACAAAACATGGTTCTAAATATTGAACCATTGGTTTGAATTAAATATTTGGGAATGTAAGAAAAACATAATAAGAAAATAATTGATATAGTATAGAAAGGAAAAGCGATCACTAAAAATTTTAATCTCAAAAGGATGTTAACAATAAAGAAACAATAAGCCAAGGATTTATAATGGATGATATTGAAATCATTATAGATGTCAATAATTTTATAACCTTTTATTCCTTGATCCTTTTCATAGAGTTTAGGAATTCACCTACCATGTAGACTATAAAAACTTGGAAATATTCATACTTGATTAGTATGATATAATCCTTTAACTAATTTCCACGACATTATTATCTATTATAGAAACTATTAGTATAGATGATGAATTATATATTTCTGAAAAACATAAATGATTCTTCAATGAAAACTTAAACATAAAATGGGTAAATAGGTATTTCTTTTGTCATTGGACATTAAAATACAGTTATCAAATGTTATGTTAAATAACAAAATTAAAAAACATTAATATGATACATTAATCTTAAAAATTCAGTAGTTACTCCAAATTTTTAATCAATGTTATTCCATAAATAATTATACTTATGTTTTTTCAAAACATTCCTAACTAAGATTGATTCCTAATTGATAGAATTATTTTTGAATTTATTAAAATCATATAAATCCACTATAATTCCTTAAACAAAATCCCATATGTCTCATAAATTAACATGAGAATAACTTATAAACACGTTGTACTAATAACTATATCAGAAAGTTCATTGGTATGTGTGAAACCCTTATCATTCCCATGTCTTAGGTTCAAGCACCACCACCTACCCAAATGATACTCGTTGTCACCCAACATTCTCGTTAACCCCTTCTTCAATCAAACATGAAAAATAATTTTTCCTGATTACCACATTATGCTGATTCTAGGGTTCAAAAATACCCCACCTAAAAAAATATCCCAAAACATAATCAATCACATCATGAACTCGTCATATAAAACCAAAAGTGGTATCTGATACATTGAAATTATTATCATCCTTATTCTAATAAAACTCATTTTCTATGCATGACATTTTATATAACCATCTAAGATGTCATCCTATTCTCAAAATTTCTCTACGACATCATTTTATACCATTTGTAGCAGGTCATGTACCACACTATTTTATCTTATTATGAATTTATGAAAATTACATTTCATGATATATTGTTGATAATTTTGAACCAAAAATTTTATCCAAACCATACAAAATCAAAAGGAATACTTGGATAATTTACATTATCAACTACCTATTAGGTTTATAGTTTTATATATTTTGGAATCTCTAACAAAAATAATATCCATGTTATCAAATGTAAATTTATACAATTTAACCAATATATTTCTTATACAAATTAAATTCACCATCATCATACAGATGAAATCATTTCATGAAATAATTCATTGAATCTCATTCGTTACTACCTAGTGGAAAATGGACAATAATAAGGGTAAACGAAAATTCTCATAAAGGTTAAACATAATCACTATCAATTAAATTTCATAAATAATGATAAGAGGAACATTATGTTATGAAGACATAATATGACTCCTTGATGGAATCATTAAAGAACTCAGACCCATAATAAACATTATCATCAAAATTGGAAAAATGGAAAATCCATTAGTAATCATAATAATTAATAATTAGACATGTGATATAATTTATTATCCTAATAAATATATAAATAAAAATATGTAAAAGATAAAACATATTTGTATCTTGGATCATCTTCTTATATAACCCATACATAACCCATACATAACCCTTATAAAACCAATTAAATCAAAATAAATATATAATGAATTAAAATTTCATTAACTAAATTATATAATCATTTTCCATTGAATATGAGAGGTATTTTGGAACTCTTACAATTCATTATATAAATAAATGTATGTGTATAACATAGATTTCAAGAGAAATATGTAAAATTAAGACAAAAATCCCATAATGAATTGGTAAATATAAAACAATAAACCCTATGAAAGTGAAATACAAAAATGGATATGAAAATCACAAACAATTTTATGGATAATATTCATAAAATACATTCATGTGCAGTATATACAGCATATCAAGAAACATATGTTGAATAAGGCATACATCTCAATGAAATAAAAGATATATGAGAAAATCACATAACTCACACTTTTGGTTGAATGTTTTTTAAATTACAATATAGTTGTTCTAAACATGTAAGTAAACTATTATAAAACCATATTATCATTTTTTAGATCATATATGATTTTATTATGACATCTTATTACATATTTATAAATAATTTTAGATTACTATTATATTTTGAGTAATACCCACATAGTTTTTTGTTTATGTTATGAATGTTTATTTTTTGTATAACAACATAAATCATTGCTTATTAATCTCATAAATTTAATACATGATTTTATTATAACATATATTTACTATATATGTATTTATATGCATCCATAAAATTTATTGATAAGTAATTAAATACACAATTCATTGGGAATGCGTGTTATATGTACTTCTAAATGTATTTTAAATTTTCAATTAATTTTGAAAGAAAAAAAATATTAATTGATATTTTTTATAAATATTATCATTAAATTAGAAAATTAATTTTATATATATCCTATTTTTTAAAACGTGCCATTAAAATATTCCATGTAACGCATTATATAATCTCATCGCTTCATGACGTGGTATTCCATAGTAAATGTGAACGATGTTACTGTATTCCCAATAAATAGAATGCATGAATATATTTTTTATATAATATTTCCAAAATCATGAAAAAATCATATATATCATATATATATATAATATATAATTTCGATCATTATTACTAAACATTGTAGGTGGTAATGGAAAAACTAATAACATCATTTTGTGAGGTAGTGGACCGCTAAACAATTTGGAGGATTTCATAACCCAGTTGATGGAAGTGTGTGTGGTTTTTGGTTATTAAATTAAAATAAAAACATATAATTTTTATTTTTATGTTTATTCCATTATATAGTAATGTTATAAAATGAATATTTGGAGGTGGAGGAAGATATAACATAATAAATATTTTAGAAGTACATTACCCTTACAGAGGTATCCTCCATAGATTTTCACTAAAACCAAAAAATGTTTTATTTACTGATAACATAAGGATCCAAGGATTCAGTAATATATATTGGGAGGTTATTTGGGTAGTTTTTTGATGACCCAAATTCATTGAGATGAGTGACGATGTGGGGAGAGTGACTGCCTTTTATTAGTATAGTAGGAGTGGAAATCTTGAAAATACTCAAATGTGACTATTATTGGGAGGTCTTTATAAGTTAATGTGAATCCAAAATTGAATTATACAGTAGGGGAGGGATTATTTGGAAAATAAAAACCTCAACCATAGAACAAAAAATTAATTTTTAAAAAATTTACTTCCTTAACATAATTATATTTTCGTATTTTTTTCCATTTTGGTTTTTTATTATGATAACCAATTTTCAACCATTTTAATTTATTCATTGAAAATAAATTAAATTTAGGATTATTATAAAATCTATACCATTTTATTTTAAATATGAAATACAAATTTTAAACTAAAAATCCCATGTGTGTTGGAAATAATGATAAACATAAGCACATGTAACACTCAAAAAACACTACATTTACCATAACATTGCCCAAAATTATTTTACTATTTAGGGATCAATATGTTCTTTATAGAAGATAAATTTATCCATTAATGGAATATTTTCATTTTTATTACCATTTATAAATAAATTTATTTAAAATTTGATTTTCTTTAATTTTTAATCATTTAATGTAATATCATTTATTATAAAATAAAATCGATATAAATGATGAAATTATTTATTTAATTTGAATATAAAAAATATCAACATAATAATGGATCTAAAATACAATATATTGGAAACATTCTATTATGATTTATTCATCTACAAAAGTAATGGAAGATAGGAACTCCTTGTATTTACCTAAAATTTTATATTTTTAGTATCATTTATTTTATTTAGTTATTACACAAAAAAATCCATTTAATTCAATTATATATTTAGTAAATGTCGAAGACAAATTATAATGGTTAAAATAATTCATTTATCATTGAAAATAGTTCTTATAATCTAATATAGGTTGTTTTTTCCTTTCCCCAATGATTTATTTAAATTTAAAGGAATAAAATAAAATTTTGGGTGTTATTCTTTTCTCAACATAGTATGTGGTTTATATTAATGGTTATGTGTCCTAAAAATGATAACATTAAATTTTAAAGTCCTAATAGTTAAAAAATGTCTATAAATGTTCTGTATTACTTGTTTTGGGTCATTTTTACATCATATATTCTTTGTTTAATATATAAACTCATTTTACCTTAATCATTTTAATTAATTTTAAATGTTACCACTAATCTCCTTGGTCAAAAATTACGTTGGAATCATTAAAATTTAAAAATTATTATTATTCATAATTTGGAATAAATTTATAAAAATTTAACTCTCAAAATGCTATAATATAATTTAATACTATTCCAGTAGATGTGGCGTGAATCATAGTTTTTAATGTTAATACGATAAATATTTTGAATGTGTTTTTTTCAAAATTCAATATGTAACAGAATAAAATGACATAAATTTGATTAATTGAATTATTAAATATCTATTTTATTAATACAGATAAAAATATAATTTTAGATATTCCATATTTTAAATGATAATTAAAATAATAATTAAAATTCAGTTTTATTCACTATTCATAAAATATAAAACATCTAATAAAAATATTAAAAATTACCATATAATATAATTGATATTACAATTTCAAAATTGAAGTATATTTTGATTAAAAATTTATGCATGTCTAAATTTTTTTCACCCCATCTGTTCCTTTAGATGGAGCTAAAACATCATTTTGAAAAATAAAAAATTTCTACATAAAATATGATTTGTCCTTACATATTCATATAATATATATCCGATTAATAAAAAAAAAATTGATTAAAGATATAATATATAAATTTCAATAATTTCAGTCACTAATACGAATTAATTTAATTAATTATAATAAAAATCCTTTGGAAAATGAGAATACATTTTTATAAAAATATCATCATTTATATTCAATTTGTTTTCATATTAATTTATAATTAATTTTGAAACAATGAATTCATCAATATATTTTCATAAGTTAGTTATCATTATTTTTACCATACATTTTAATGGTTAGGATATAATTTTCATGTTATATAATAATTTTAAAAATAGTGTGGTGTTGCTCGGTAAAACATCGCCATCTGTGTAATGCTTGATATTGAAGAAACTCTTTGATAATTGTATTGTGAGATAAATAGAGTGTAGAATGAAATGAAAGATAAAATCAACATTTCTGGAAAGTTATGATATCTATTTTAATTTAATTATTTTGTTATCTCAAGATGTTAAATAAACTTTTCTGGTTCACATGTATCCTCTTGAACCTCACCATACTGACATAGTAATTGCACCAAGGAAATAAATATCAATTGAAAGGTCTTTTCCTATATACCTTGAACTTTTACCAGTTCATGGATAAAATTATAATCCATATCATGTGTGACATTATCCCACCTAATCACATTACCATAATTGAGTTTATTCTTCTTTTTTAGAGAAACAGAAAAGATGTCATCAATAAAACATAATCTTAGCGGCAAAGATAAATAGTAAGAAATAGTGGAAATAAATTATTTGCCTTTGAAATATCCCACAATCCATGGAGAAAAAATTTATTGTTTAATAATGATTCTATGATTTACTTGTAGACACATATATAGGAAACTATGCTCACTAAGATCAAAATATGTTCTAAAAATATAAATGTTTGAAACATTTATCTAAATACAACTTCAGAAATCACTGATATTGATCCATACTATTCTAGAACATTTAGACATTGTCTATAGCCTTTTCAAAAAGACTCAATCTAGTAAAATATTTATATCATGCTTCCATAAAAGATAAAATATGGAAAAAGGATGTCCCAACAAATCAATACATAGTATCATCTGTTTCTTCAGATGATAACTATTGTTATAGGATAATTCGACCAAAGTCATTTAATCCTTCTATGAACCACCAATTTCTATGACACACACTCTATGAATATATCATTATATTTTAATATTTCATTTTTGATTCCCTTCTATCTATAGATGATATGTTATCCTCGACGTCAATTTAATTCCAATAAATAGTAGTAATGATCGTAAAAATAACTATATAAAACATGGATCTATATCTGATAAAATTTTCTTTAAAGCTACAAATACCAGGACTAGTTCTCATATATATAATATTTAGACGACTTCTACCTTTTCAGACACTATGATTTTGGTATAATTTTCTGACTCAGTACGCTGATCAACTACTACAGAAATAACATTATGATTAGATAATTTTATTGAAATTATTATGATAAAATTGATATAATCATTCTCGCACATCAATAAATATATAGGTTGAGATTGAAACGTAATATCCAGTCATGTATTTTCAACCCTTAAATAATAAAATTATTCACATTTCCTCATACTTTCCATAATTTTACATTTCATACCTACCCATGAGAAATGAAATTTCATTTCCATCAATAAATTTTGAATGGCTGGATCAATATACCATTTTTAATGGTGATATAAAAAAAGTTGGTATTCCTGAAAATATTGAGGAACTAAAATTTTATTTTGAGAATAGTGAAAATAGTTATCATTTCCCTTCAATTCATCAAAATCCTTTCCTAAATTTAGATTTATCCTAGGGATGGTATAATTTATATTTGTTTTTTTTATATTCTATTGCTAAATTTATAATATTTTGAAAAATCTATACTAGATAGAAGACTACATGTTTAACCAATGAAACATATTTTAAATTTGTATTAGTAATTATGCTCATCAGATTCAATTATTCATAAGCTTCTCAAGAAACATTCCAGTACGTTTTATGGGAAAACACATCAGCTAAAAAATTCTCTTTACTAGTTCTATATGTGAAAATAAAATTTAACATATTGAGGTACTCCCTCAATCATCATTGAATCATGTTCATGAATAACTATAAAAACTTGTATTTAAAACTCTTATTGTCATTGAAAAGTGTTAAATATTATCTAAATAGGTTAGGTATCCATATATGTAAGGCATTGAAAACAACAAAAAATTCAATGTCCTGTGTCATATAATTATTCTCATTCATCGACACCTGTTTTAAACAATAGGCCACAACATGGTATTATTGAATTATAATAGAATGAAGACATAATCCCAATGAAAAAAAAATACAACATTTTTATTACCTAGTTCTAGATGTATTAGGACGTGTTCTATGGTGACACACAATTTTAATTCCAAAAAATTGTATGATTCATCATTCCATACAAATGGAAGACCAATTCATATAAAATAAATCTTGGGAGTGGTGTGTATTGAGAAATTCTGAATAAAATGGTGAAAATATATTTATAATCCATTAAAATAATATATATCAATAATATTATTTAGTGACTACCATGGGACTACATCTACTATAATTCATTTGTCAAATGATATTATTATTTTTGAAATGTCATGATGGAGGAACTAAAATTATTAGTTCCAGATGTAATAAAATGAAAACATAGAATACAAAGGATATTCACATAATTTACAAAGTACAATTGAAAAGTGCACTTCATCATCATTACTCGATTTAGAGTAAAGTAGAATATCATCAATAAAATAAGCAATAATGAGTAAATTTATATATGGATGAAATTTTTTAATATAAATTAGAAAATTTTATGTTTATTAATTAGACAAAAATCAATGATAAAAAATTTGTAATGGACCTATTATGATAATAAAACTATTTTATGGATATCATATTTTCTAAATCTAAAATGATGACATCCAAACAATAGCTGAATTTAATTAAACCACTTGTCTCCCATTAATTGATCAAAATTATTATCTAGTTTATGATGATGATATATATTTTTAATTTCTAATAGAAACAAAATACGATATTCAATACATAAAAAAAGTGTAACATTTTCTTTGTTTATGAATAAAATTGTTTATGAACAAGGTTATGTAATGTCTATAATGAATACATTATTTTCCAAAACATCTTGGGGAACATTTAATTCTCTCAAAATATTAAGACCAATTAAATATGATGGTATTAAACTATGACTTTTCCCTAAGAGTAGGTTGTTCATAAAATCAATTTCGAATTAGGGTGGTAATCTAGATTAATCATTCCAAAAATTTATCATGAAACATCCCATGTAAATAAAAGATATGATGTTTTCATATTTATAAATATTTTTGAATTAAATATTAATTTTAATTTAAAGAGGAATTTATTTTTGATAGCATACCTGATACTCAACAATGGGTTTCTCCGAAATCTCATATTGCACACAATGCTGAGTCTTACAGAAAAATAATAATATAATATTATTTTAAATGCTAGTTTACGCCTAGACGTTGTATTAGTGGGAATAAAAATAACTAACTATAATTTTATTATACATGTTATTAAATGTTTTTACAATTATCGAATAAAATTTAAGGGCATAAAATGAGAATGAATCGAATTTTAAGAAAAAATAATAAATTTTTTTTAAAGGTAGTTTTACCACATTTTGATGGAAAAGCATTTTTAAATATATTTTTTTTCACATTTATATGTTGAATTTGAAAAAATAACCATTTTCTTTTTAATCGGGTTATCAAAATTCACTTTTGATAAATTTTTTGGTGTTTTTTTGATAAAGTTCATTTTCATTGAGTAGTGAATAATAATGCATTATAAGTCAAATCTATCTTTTCATTTAATTTATTTATATGTTTAGATTATTTATTTAAATTTTTTGTAAGTTTAATTGGATTGTATTATTACCATTTAATCCAATTATGGTTATTGGATGAAATTTTTACATAGATATTGGATTCAAACATATGTCAATATTTTTGTAATTTTTCCTTCTTAAGATCATGATTTCTATATTTTGACAATGAAAATTAATTTTAAATAAATTAATGACAGATTTATGTTTGGAATTTTGTATAATATAAATCTATTATTAATTCAAAAAATCAAAATTATATTGAGGATAATTTATGGTATTTTTCTGAAAATGTTCATATATTTATGAATAGTGTAAACACTGCATAATAGTTAAAAACCAACGTTTTCATTTAAATGAATTTTTACTGCTTCTGTAAATTAAATTTCATAAATATGACAAACATGGTTGTCAAAAGTATTTAAAATGTGGTTCAATATGATGATATTTTTTTTGAATAGTAACGTTTGATTTATATTTACCATGGTTAAAGGGAAATATGGAAATTCATGAAAAAAGATTATATTATTGTAATATAAAAGTACATTAAAATGTGTCCTAAACTTATTGGATGTGTCGTGTACGACCAATTAAATCCATGGGTCAAACATTTGGCCTTTGGAAGCCACTTGGGTAAGATAATAACCTTAATAATTTTTTGTAAAGTAAAAAATAAAAATATAATAAAAATGGTATTTACTTTTTAATTTTTATACATCAAATAAATAAATTTATTAATGAAACAATCATTATGTATTGATTACCAAAATAATTAATTTTTTAAATAAATGACATTCTAAATATTAAAATGAATTTATTTTCAAACATTTTCTGTTATAGACAAATTTTATGAATTATTATGACTTATTTTATTTGTATTAATATTTTTTTTCAAATTGACCACTTTGTTGGGGAGTTTTACAAATTCATGATATGAATAGTAGAAAACATGACATAAATTAGTTTTGAAATCAATATATATTATATTTAATTATAAAATATTCTTAAAAATCTATGATTTCTTCCAAATGACATATGTCATGTTACAAATGTCATCAATGATCCATTTTAGGTCACTTGGAATTTTATTGTAAATATAATAACCATATTTTATGAATATACATGAAGACATCGTTAAAGATAAATAAGATAACAAAGTGTTAAATAAAAAATATATCAAATAAAAAATATCATAAACCTATTCAATTATTATTGGATTATTTTATTTCGACTAGTATTAATCTTATATTTGATTTTAATGAGTTGTGGACCTTTTCGAACCAACAATAATTTTATAATAAAACAATACTTTCAAACTATCCTAAAGAGACCATCCTCCCTCTTATAAAAGGAAACCACCTATAACTCATTACTCACTTCTCTCAAGCCCCATGGATTGTCCAAAATCTACCCAGATAATCTCCCATCATCCATCGCTTCTTCCAAGAAGTCTTCTCCAAGGCATAATTCAATTCAAGAGATCCCTTTCGCTCAAAACAATAGAAGTTGCCCATTTGAGGTAAAATCTTCTCTCATTTTTCATTCCATTATTATTCATTCTCCACTCCCAATGATCTTTGTATTCATTTTTTATATAAAAACAAAAGTATCATCAATATAATATTATTTTTTTATAATTATTATAACTACACATATTCCCAACACCATCTAATTAATACGAACATACTGTTTCTGTGTATGGTGAATTGTTGCCTCCCCAAAAGATGACTGTTTGATTATCCCCTACAACCTCTCATAGTGGTGATTACTATGATACTGTAATTATATATGATATACATGATATTTATTTTATCTCTATACTTATGTAATTATAATTTATAACATAACATTATTCCTTTCATGTTATATAAATATGCATATTTCATTTCGGGAGGTGCAGACTACCACCCATAAAATTTATATGAATCATTCATACAATAAATGAAACATATAAAGGATATTTTCAGTGAACTTATGTATCATATATATTATCTAATATTATATGGGAATATAAATATAACAATGTATCATTTGGTTTTTATTCCTTCAAAATTGTAAAATATGAAATTAAAGTAGTGTTCATTCGTACGTACGACTTACCGTTTACATGAACGGTTCATTTCATATCCGTATATCAAAATTATATGGAATATTGTAAATACAGATATATTAGATATATATTATATATATAATATCTAAATAATTAATATAATTATGAAGATAATAGGCTTTTGACCACATGGACAAGTTGAAAATATAACAAGTTCATTTGGGACTCAAGTTCCGAACATCGACATAATGTACGATATGAACTCAAATAACTAACTAACTATTATAGAAATGTAATAATTAATATTAAAATAATTATAAACATGAAAATGTTATATAATACTATAAAAATTAACATAATTTTATTATTTGTTATGAATAAGGAACATACAAGACAAGTCTGACTTGAGGTAAGGGGTTTTCATCTCACATTTTATTCCCGTGAGATTCATGCTATATTTACCACTATTTCATTATTTGTGGTGTATGTTCGGCCCTAATTTTTTTCATTGTGTACTATAATATAATTTATGGGTATTTAAATCTTCATTTTATGATCCTTCTTTCATATGTTGTATGTTTCTTAGGTTACTAAATCAGTAAGGAATCATTTCACTGTACTCTTTTAGTCAAAGACTTCTTCTTTCCTATGAATTTTAATTTACATTTTCCTATTTTGGGATATGTTCTTCTATATCCTTATATCTCTATTGTTTATGTCCATGTGATTAGAGACCATTTTCTCTCTCATTAACTCATTTTTAAAATTTTAATGTGACATTATTAGGCTGCGGAATTTCTGTAAGGGAATATGTCTCAATCTCGTTTCATTAAGGAATATAATGATATTGTACACATTTATTATCCAATATAGTATATATAAAACCCTTTTAAATTTTATATCATGAATCTTGTTATTCGTATTATATTATATGTTTTGATTAATGTTACTATTTAGTTTTTTTTATTCAATTATTTTCTCATGTGTTAAGGAACTCTTTAACTAAAATATTTTTTTAAATGTTTTAAAGATATAATTTTTATAAATATTTCTCATTAATGAAAATGTTTTCCAAATTTTATAAAAGAACCAATTTATATTTATGTTAATTTTTTTAATTATAATTCCTATAAAAGTTTTTAATTGGTATGAGAATCTTTGATTCAAATATATTCTTCTTATATGTTTTAAATGGGATTTTTTAAAATGAATTAATTATGTCAATATCTTAAACTGATATCTTATTATTGAAATGTAAAAATGTTATATTTTATTATTTTTTTATGAATTACTATTACATTAGTGCTCATGGAATTTTATTATGTATACGGGCGGTTGCTTGATAATCGTTGGGCGGGTGATCCTGAGATAGCTCTCTAATGCACTGGCTAACGTGAAAGAGGTTAACTTTACTATTATCCTAAGAGATTTAGGGAATATATTTTGATGGGTATTCCAACATAACTACCAATGTAGCTGTGAAAACTACATTATATTTATGATATATATCCATAAGATACGTTTTTAAATTATATATGTTATTCATAAATCTTATGATTTCACGAGGTATGTTAAAGAGCATATGTTTTGTATGTATTGATGGGATAATTATTTCTTTAATTATTTGATAACCCTTACTGAGATTTTTATGTTCATCAAAAAAATTTGAAATTATTTTCCTAGGCTATAAGGAAGGGTATGTGAAAGGAAGAATTCAAGAAGAATTATATCATGAAAATAGTTCTTGTGTTCTATTTAGTGTTTTTAATTTATAGTAAGAACACTTTCTAAGTAGAAGCGTCTAATTTGTAATATTTGGGATGTAGTGTGATAATTATGTCATAATTATCTAAAACTGTAAACCTAATAATATCCTTAGTATGAATTATTAACATATTTCAAGATTATATAATGTCTAACGATGGGACCTTATAATTGGTATCAGAGGTAGGTTTAGACATATTTAGGGATTAAGAGTTTTTGTTATAAACATGGTTAGTATATATGTATACACTTATAGTTAAATCCTTATTTTATAACTTTCTAATATCATGAAATGTTTGTTTTGGATGGAGGTAGTAGGATCTAATACTACATTATTATCTCTTCATGATGACTTGGTTGAAATAATTATTGTAGAGTCTTGTCAAGATTATTCTGAAACATTTTCAAACATACAACTCACATTCATGAAATTGATTGAGATTTCAAAAACCTCCGATATAACTAGACACCATCGTACATCATTGGTTGTATTTAATCAAATCCTATCTTCTTAATATTTTAATATTTTCAACAAAGGTAAATATTATCAATTCATTTTCACATGGTTTTGAAGCATATTATGATTTCGAAAAAGATGTTGAATAAGGAGACCATTGCACATCCTATTTATATTTTCCATTAAATTATAGTCTTTCAGCCCATACATATGGAATTTTAAAAAAACCGTTGATTGAATGTTTCAACACAAACATATTCCAACTATTTTATAGAATTCACGTCTTATAAGTAGTTTTGAAACTATACATCATACATGATTATTTACTGAAACTATTTTTCTGTGAACGCTGATATGACCCATGTTATACAAGGTGTATTTGGATAAAGTAAATAAGTTATTTTAAGGATCTATAAATAATTGTTTCAATCCATTGACCATCTATATACGTGGTAAAAATGATGGTAAAACTAGGTGGACACCATGATCAAGGTATCATGTTCTTTCGTTAGGAATAGTGTTATTTTATAGAGGTAAAAAATGTCAACATATATAAGACTTCATAAATTATGATATTGAGGTCATTATGAGTTGTGATGAAAGTGATAGGTATTAGACAACCATTGAGGTTAAATCATGTAATGGTTTTTTTTAGAGTTTTATAAAAAGGGACAACATGCAATATGGGTGACTACCCTTCACATCCAGTATGTCCAGGCGAATCAAACACACAACCGAAATATGCGAAGGGCACATCGCCTGCCATTGGCCTACAGGAATTCCCTGCTCAGTATGACTTATTCTTTATAGTTAAATGATTTTATTGATCAAGAATAAGTTGATTTAATATCTTATGTTTCATCAAATGTATATCCAAAGTAAAAGAAAATATTTTGGTGATTAATTGATAAAGGTTATTTTGGAAGATGTTTGCTCTTTTGTGAACACTATATGCCAAAGGAAAATTGAATACACTGGGATTTCAATTGTGGAGTAATGATGGAATTTTATTATGAAAGAATATATTTTTTATGGTGTACATTTAATAATTCAGGTTATTAATGGATATGATTAACCTATCTTGGAGAATATGTGATAGGTTATTACATTTCAGTATGAGACTTTAAGAGTAGCTGATCTTATTTAGAGATAAAGGCTATGAGTTGTATGGAATACTATGTGATCAAATTATTTTGATTTTTGGGTTTCAAATATAGTTTAGATTTTTTGAATAATTTTAAGGACAATTGTGTATTATATGATCTTTATTGAACATTGGTTATTGTTTGATGAATTTTTTATATTAAAAGAGATATTTCTTTTTATAATGGATTAACCTTTTTGGGGATTATCTAATCTTGTACTGACCATTTTGGTTTTCGTTAATGTATATAGATTGCGGAAATATGCAGTTCATCTTTAATGGATAATGTGATTCCCAAGATGTTGATTCTAGCACTTCAGGTGTGACCGAGCCTGCTTGAATACACATCATTTGGAGAAAATAGGATCTTTTGTAACGAACTTATAAAAGGATAAAACTCTACATGAAAAGTAATTATATTTCCTTTTTTCCTTTTACAATCTCATAAATAAATTATCCAACTTTAGGAAAGGGAACATAAAAAAATGTCATATATTTACTTTTCCTATAGGATAATCAACGAACGTTTATCCTATAATATGTTTTTGTTTTTTTATTGGTAAAATTTCTACTGATCATGTTTTTTATCACTCTATCTCAGAACATGACATTTAGTTTCTCCTCTATATCCATTTTTTCATGGAATTCTATTATGGGTTATCTCGGTTGACCTTTTTACTTTTAAATCATTATTTTAAAGTGATAGTTTTATTGACTATTTTTCTAATGTGGGACATTCAATGATGTTTCCAAGCCCAATTTTAAAATGGCGAGGACCCAATTATCAAAAGGGGGAAGGATATAACATCCTTGGTTAATAAAGTATCTGATATTTTCATATTTATAATAATTTGTGAATTAAATATTAATTTTAATTTAATGGGATTTCTATTTTAGATTACATACTCGACACACAACAATTGGTTTCTCAAAAATATATAGTTGCATAAAAGGATGAGTAATACTGAAAAATAGTAATATAATATTATTTTAAATTATAGTTAATGCCTAGCCATTGTATTTTTGAGAATGAATAGAACTATCTAAAATAATGTTATACATTTTTCTTAATTGTTTTTACATTTATCCAATAATATTTAGAGGCATAAAATGAGAATGAATCATATTTTATGAATAAATACTCTAATAATTTTAAAAGGATGTTTTACCACCTTTTCATCGAGAACATCTTATAAATATTGTATTGGTAAATTTTTATGCGTTTAATTTAAAATAATAAACTTCTTATTTAGAAGTGGGATATAAAAAATTACATTGGGTAATTTTTTCTTATTTTTCATATAATGTTAATTTTTTAATGAATAGTGAAGAATACAAGAATTAAGTCAATACTGTCATTTCATCTTATTTATTTAAATTGTTATATTATCTTTTTAAATGGGTTTAAAGTGTAATTAGATTATATTTTAACAATTGAATCCAAATTCAGTCATTGTAAGTAATTTCACTTTGAAATTGTACATAAACATATATCAATCTTTTTGTAGTTTTTACTTCTTAAAAACACGGTTTGTGGTTTTCAAAATGGAAAATAATTTTATATTAATTAATGAAACTTCTATGTTTTTAATTTGGTAAAATAGTAATCATTTTTCAATTCAGAATATCAAAATTATATTTGGGTGATTTTTTTTTTTCTAAAATAATTCAATTTTTAATGAATAGTGAAAAACAATGCATAGTTGTTTAAAAAATGACTTTTTCATTTAAATAAAATTTTACCGTTTTTATGAATTGAATTTAAAAAACCAGAAATACATGGTTTTCAATAGTATGTAATATATTGTTCAATAGGATGAAAAAAAATTTATTGAATAGTAACTTTTGATTTTTATTTACCACAGTTAAAGGTAAATAGCATAATTAATTGTAAAAATAATATTATAATATAATAAAATTACCTTAACACATGTCATACCCTTATTGGATGATTCATAGATGATAATTAAAAATCTTGGGTACAAATTTTGTACTTTTGAAGCCACTTGGGTATGATAATTACATAAAATAAAATTTTATTTAATGTAAAAATAAAAATATCATAGACTTTTATTATTTTTCATATTAAATTTAAATGTGTGCTAATATAATTGATATATTTGAGAATAAATAGTAATTAAAAATCTAAAAATACTTCTTACATAAAGGTATTTTATTTAGAAATTTTACAAATAATATATATTAATTTATTTACGACACGATGATGATGTAATGATTATCTCATTAATGAATGTTTTAAATCAATGAGATTATAAATTTTAAAATAAATTTATTTTGAAACATTTTATGCCATACATGAATATAATTTATTAATATGACCTTTTATATTTTAATGAATGATTTTTTTATAATTTATAAGGTTTTTATGGATTTTTAAAATGTCATGACATTTATAGTTTAAAAATAGAGACCAATGGGTTTTTAAATCAATTAATATTATATTAAATGATAATATAGTCCTCAAAATCAATGATTTGTCCAAATGACATATATTATGTTAAAAATGTCATTAATGATCTATTTTGGTTCTCTTGGAATTTTATAGTAAATATATTAACCATATAGTCTAAATATACAAGAAAACATCGTAAAAGATAAATAAGTTTAAAATGGGTTAAATAAAAAATATAAGGATTAAAGAAAATCAATAACATATAAAATTATTATTGAATGATTTTATTTAGAATTATATTCATCTTATATTCTAATTTATGGACTTTTGGACATTTTTATACTGATAATAATTTTATAATAAAATAAAATATTCAATCTTTCTTAATGCGACCATCCTCCCTCTAATAAAAGGACACCACCTCTAACCCATTACTCGCACCTCTAAATCGACTTTTCTCATCAAAAAATTCACAAATAACCTCCAAAAATCCCTATATTCCTCCTATATGAATTTTCCTAGGAAAAATAAAATTCAATAGAACCCTTTGGGTCTAACCAAATATGTTACCTGATCTGAGATAACGTCTTCTCTCAAGTTTCTTTCCATTATTTTTCCTTCTCCATCCCTATGATCTTATTATTATATGATTATATAAAAAACTGTATCCAAAATATACTAGGTTTTTGTTATTAGAAAGATTCGAACTACGCTTACATAAACCTCCATCTAATGGATACGAACATATTGTTTCTGTGTTGGAGAACTACTGCCTCATGAAACAATGATTGTTCGATTTTCCCCAACCAACTCTCATGGTTTCCATTATGATGAAACTATAATTATATATGATATTTATGATACTTATTTTATCTCTATTATTATGTAATTCTCAATTATAAAATACATTTATGCATTTTATGTTGTAAAAATATGATAATTTCATTTGATGAAGTTCGAACTACCACCCCCTCAATGTGATATGACTCATTCATACCATACATGGAATGTATAAGAGGTGGTGTTAATTAACATATGTAACGTATGTAAAATATAAAATTATACAAGAATAGTCATATTCCTTTTTATCATTTGGTTTCCATTCCTTTAAAAATGAAAAAAATAAATAAAAGTAGCGTTAATGCATTCGAACGACTTACCGTCTCCATGAATGGTGCATTTCATTTTCATATATACAAATGATATGGACTATTATAAATACATATATACTAGATATATATTATATATATGATATATATGATATAGAAATCAGAATATCATTCTGTAGATAATGTATGTTCGTCCCCATGGACAATTGGAAATTATAACAAGTACATTTTTAACTCAAGTTCCGAACATTGACCAAATGTCCGATATGATCTAAAATAATTATCTAACTACTATATCAAGGTGATAAGTGATATAAAAAAAATATTAAACATAAAAAAATTTCTTAATCAAGTATAAATTAACATAATTTTACAATTAAGGAAGAACAAGGACCATTCCATACAAGTCAGACTTGAGGTATGGGGTTTTCATCTCCATTTTTATTCCAATGAGATTAAAGATATATTTGCCACTATTTCATTTTTGGGTTGTGTATGTACTGCCCATGATTGTATTTATTGAGTAATATAGATTAATTTATGGGTATTTAAATCTTTATTGTATGATTCCTCTTTCATGCGGTTTATGTTTTGTAAGATACCAAATCGGTAAGGGAAACATTCTCCATACTATTTTAGTCAAAGACTTATTCTTTTTATGAAATTTAATTTATATTTTCTAATTTTGGTAAATATTATTATATATCCTTATTTCTATACATTTTATATCCATGTGATGTGATGTCCTTTTTTCTCTCATCAACTCATTTTCTGAATTTAATTTGTTGTCGTTAGTCTAACGAATTTTTGAAAGGGAATACGTCTCAATCTCCTTTAATTTAGGCATATCGTGATATTGTGCACCTTTATTATCCTATAATGTGTATATACTTCCCTTTGACATGTTATATCATGAATATCGTTATTCTCATGATAATATATGTTTTGTTTCCTTTTATTATTTAATTATATTTATTCAATTATTTTCTCATTTTGTAACAGATTCTTTAACAAAAACATTGATTTAAATGTTTTAATGATTTAATTTTTCAAAATATATTTCAATAATTTCCATTGATTCAATAAAATTTAAGGATTTATTTATATAGACATGAATTTTTTTAAATGTTATTTCCAATTAAAGTTTTGAACGAGAATGGGACAATTTAAATCAAAAACATTCTTTTTAAATGTTTTAAATATATTATATAAAATGAATTGATTATGTCAATATCATGAAATAATATCTTGTTAATGAAATGTGGAAATGATATAATTCCATTATGCTTATTTTATGTGTTATAAATATGTTATGGTTCTTGGTAATTTTTTATGTATATGGGTGGTTCCCTGATAAACCTATGGTGGGTGATCCCGAGATATCTTCCAATGCAATGGCTAATGTGACGGAGGTAAACATTAATGCTTCTCCTAAGAGATTTAGGAAATATATTGTGATGGTTATTCCAATGTAACTCCATTTTTACCTGTTAATGCTACAATGTAAGTGTGATTTAGATTCCACAAGTTACCTATATTATTTCTATATGTTATTCACAAATCGTAAGATTTATTGAGGTATGATAAAGAGCTTATGTGTTGTATGTATTGATGGGTTAATGCTTTCTTTTTTTTTTTCTATAATAGTTAGTGAGATTTTTATTCTCATCCACAATTTTTTAAATGTTTTTCATTATTTATAAGCAAGGTTTATAAAAAGAAATAATAAAAGAAGATTTATTTCAGGAAAATAATTATTTTTTTATGAGTGATTATTTTATAAAAAAAATGGATACATAGTAGAAGCGTATAAATTGTAATATTAGAGATGTAATGTATTATTTATGGACTAATTATATAAAAAACAATACCATAAAATATCCTCAATGTTAATTATTAACCTAATTCAAGATTATGAAAATTTTAATGTGTGGACTTGTAATTTGGGTCCCAATCCACTATTATAGGAATATTATCATTCCATGTTTCATCTGATGTGTCCAATGTCATTACTAGTAACTAGCTAAATACGTTTATATGATCAATCACTAAAGATTATTCTATGCCGATATTTATATCCCAAAAAACTCTGGAATAATTATGGAATCCATCTGAATATATAAATTTTATGTTCCTAGAATAAAAATAGATATGATCCTTAAATCCACTTCTACAATCCATAAAAATTACTAAATCAAAATAATCCATCTCTTGGAATGTAAAATCCTATACAAACCAAACTACCTGAATGGTAAGAAAACATGTTATGCATTTGAAACCAGTTCATTAAAAATATATGAAGTTGTGTCTAAATTATCATTTAATGAGTATTTATTTCCATGTGTAGTTCCAATTGGATAACTATAGAATAATAATGAAATGATTTTGAGGAACTAACCTAAGAAAATACATGCATAATTATGGATTTATGATGAATGTTACATCAAACCAAAGAGAAGCATGTTTTCAAACTACAAATATCTTATTCGTCTACATATGACTAGCACTCAACTATCATGATATTTATATTTCTTCTATAATGATGTTTCAACTAAAAAAGGGTTCTGGGAAACAACGCCATTCAACTTTTTCAGTGTACATGAACTACATTGATTGTATTGGTTCATTTATGTACATTAAATCTATGGATGAGTCAAGAATTTTAAAAATACTAAAATATAATTATTAAGATGAAATATCATGATATGGACTCTATTATCATAGTGCTGGAAATTACATTTTCATACATTATATTCATCCATCTAATGAATTAAAAATACATGTGAAAAAAACATGCTTTGGTATTGGTTAATTTTGGAAAAAATAAATAATAATTTAATCTATGCCTAAGGTGAACTACCTCAATGTGAGTAGACATTCCTTATTTATTATTTCTCTCATTTAATTTAAATATTATACTAAAGGTAATAGACAGAATAACTCCATCTTTATTCCCAAAACGATACATTCCAACCCCTATTTCTCAGATATCTATCTCTATATGATCTATAATATTTATAAGATATATCATGGCTCAAATATAGGACCCCAATCATGAAAGAATTATATAAAACGTCAATATTTAACTAGAAACTACTTCAGGGTAAAAACAAACTATCTTCACAAACATATCTTCAAACTCTATCACATATTCACTTTCACTCTTTATGATAAATAAAATTTTAGTTCTCATAATATTTTATGTGTGGTGATATATATTTTATTTAGTAATTCCTCAAAATATTTTAACAAAATTCAATGATCATAATTATCTTGGAAAAATAAATACCATTAATAAAATACAAGACCCTAAAATATATAGTTCTCCAACTCAATCCTCATATATGTCTATGTATTATTACAACCAAAGATTATATTTATTTTTTTATCCACAAATCTTCATTTTTTGTTTATGATTCTTGTAGAAATAGAGGTGGATCCTACTTCAGAAACCAAACCAATTTATCTACATTCATTAGATAATAGTTTTTTTCTCCTCCCTCAATTTCATGAAATGCTTGAAAAGTATGCTTCATAAGATATTGGATCATATTAGTCACATGTAAAAACACATTTTCAATATATTCTTCCTACTAATTTCTACGATGCCTTTCTTATTCCTTTTTTTATATGAATAAAAATAAACTATTTAGACCATTTCTCTATTAAAATATAATTTTTTAATAAATTTGAAAATATTATAAACAATTTCTCATAACCATATATAAAAAATAGTTGAACCCCCATTCTAATAAATAATCCATTAAAAAAATTTCAAAAAATACATGATCAAATGTTTTATAATTCAGTATAATTTAGAACAATATATAATAGAATCCATGCTTTCACTTGTAATACATTTGAAAAAATCTTTAAATATATTTGGAGTCATTCGTTGAGACGGTTTTTGATTCCAAGGCACGATGTTCCCATAAATTAATTTTATTAAAATATTAAATATATTTATATATCATGAAAGAATAAATTCATAATTAAATTGTGATAACTCTAAAAACAATATTGTAGAATAAAAATATAAGACCATTGATGAATCCAGAACCCGACGATTACCCTTTTATTGGTGTAAAATGGGTTATTGTAGGACATTTGGATAAATGTATAAGTTGGTTAGTCTTTATTGTTGAAAGAAAAATTAAATTATGTATTTGAATTAAATGAAATACCAATAGAATCAATATTTAAATATTGCATTATTGTGGATATCCAGTGCACACACACAACCCAGGGACCATTGATGGGATATTTTTCCACATTTACTAGAAAATCAAGAATCAAACCACAAAGAACCACTGGATCTAGGAAAACCAAGGCATAAAAAAAAGAAAAAAATACTCTCATTAATTGGTGAACACATTATTCATTGATGAATTACATAAATTGAATTACAAATAATCCATTATTTTTATTCTTCCCCAACTAATTAAATTATTTATCATGGTCATTTTTCTATTTGAACTTCATTATTGTTATGATTTTGTGTGATCGTGTGAACATGTTTGGAAATGATTATGCAGTTTTCTCACCAAAATGTATCCCGAATTTAATTAATTAGACGCGTATTTTTGGAAAACTATTGTTACAATATTTTCTACTATATTTATCATAATATTTCGTCATGTTATTCACATATTTTGATGTGGGGTCTCAGTTTGAAATTATCATGTGTGACAAACCCAAGTAGGCCCTCAATATTCAGGGAGGAATCTTTTGTGATAAACGGATTGAAAATTTTGGGATTTATTTGGTGGAATTTTCGAGCTATGATTGATTTTTTAGGGATCATAGAACCAATGTTTATATGGTGTTATATGTGAGATGTATGAGGTAAATATAGTTTTGAAAGGGGGAATTAGAATTTTGATTTCATGATATAGGACAACTAGAAATAACATTTGATGGATTCCCCTTCGGTATTGGGACACCCAAAATGTGAGACACGGTGTGGAGGAAATATATATCTAAATTGAAACTATATATCTGAGTTTATTAGTAAAAATAGACTACATGCCATGTTGTTCGGATTAACACACAACTTGTTATATTGAAATCCACAACACTAGGGTTTCAAGAGATTTTATGTATCACACATTATGTGTGACCCCCTTACGCCTTATTTCAAAATACTGGAGACTAGGAAAATATTCTTATATTACACATTCATTGTCATGTATATCAATATTACATGGACGGGAACATCATTATAGTTGATAGAAACGTCTCTAAGGACATGAGATGAACCTCGTGTGGGAGGACACACCATGTAATAGAGTACAAAGGCATGGGTTGTATTAAATGGACACTACCAGATGCAAGGAGAAGACCTTGATTGGCTGAGCCAATCCATGTATTAATTTACACACCATGTAGGGATAGATGTTATGTTATATATGCACTGAAAATGAAACATACAATAAGTAGAGCGGGACCACAAACCATGTGGGTCCACTTACGTGTGGTGTTCCCATAAATTCTTTTTGAGAAACATTGTACCTCTCATAACACCTTTATTTGGACTCCTATTTTTGAACATGAGTATCCTATCTTGAGATTTTATCTACATATAACATTATTTAAGAATCCATGTTGTATTTTTATATATGTTATGTGGTTTTGGAAGTATATTTCTTCGTTATGAAATGCTCAACGATGAAAATTGTATGGTATTATTGTTATAGGGGTACACCCCTATGATATTAGGGTGGGTCCCATATCTTTAGAGTGGTACCCCATATGGTGCTAGGGCATGGGACCCCTATCTACTGAGTGGTACCCCAATGGTATTTTGTTTTCGGTTCACTCTATTCTAAGTTGTACCCAATGTGGAATGATCGAACAGTTCCTCTATTTATGCAGGGGTAACGCCTATTGAATTGTGAATGGGTTCTCAATCTATGGATTTTTACCCCCCATGGAATTATGGTGTATATCCACAAGACACTGGGTGTGTTATGACCCAACCAAATGGGGATTTGGAAAAAACAACCCCATGCTTTCCTCTATAGTCCATGGGTTGGTGATAAGTCGAAAATGTTTTATCTAATGTGGTAGGACATTACCTAATTTACTTCAATTCGAACAGCCATCCATATATATGTATAAGATCATATGAATATAAATAAATAAGAAAAATATTTAAAATGATACCAAGAATAAGAAAATAATTTTTTTTATAAAAGTGTCTATTAATTAAATCTTAATTTAAAGGAGGAAAATACATGTCCAAATAAAAAAATGGGCCAACATGAAAAAATATTGGGTAAAATTACTGAGATATTCCATCTCCTAACATCGATCTTCTCACTACCACAAGAAGTACAATGCAAAAAATATCCCTAAGCACAGATTTAGTCACCACCAACCTATATATCACCAAAATAAGAAATGAAACATGTGGGAAATTCACATGCACTTGTGAGTATATATATACCACAATAGAACACCTCGAAATCTAATGGAAGATTAGTAAGAGAAAATACCAAAATAGATATATAGTAATCATATTTTCCAAATATTGATATTAAACTGAATCCAAAAACATATATACACATATAAATATATATATGCTAAAACCTAAGAAACCCCAAAAAGAGGGAAGGGGGTCTCTGTCTTAGAGGCCATCTTAGGAAAGAGTGACACCCATTCCAAAAGACGATCAATTATTCCAAACGTCTCATGTTTCTACCCAACCAAAATATCCATGTCAAGAAACATCTTTCCATTGTTCAACATGTTTGTGGGGAATAATCTAATAGTTGAGGACTCATTCAATAGTACAACAAGTGGGATCCACTATATAGATGATAGAGTACACATTCCCTACCTACTAGAGGGTTACACCTAATGGTTGAGTAACAACGTACTGAATCTGTAGGAGTGTTCTACCCATGTAATCAGTATATGACCCATGGAAAGCCTATCTAGAGGATTCCATTATATTGGTTGTGACTTGACCAATGTGCAGCCCAACTAGAGGATTCCACTAAAATAGTTGGTATAAGAAACATTCCCATCCCAACTGAAGGGTTCCACAAAAGGATTGGATTACACATACACTAATAGCATTGGAGGGTTCCACTCAGATAGAAAATAGAGGGCACATTCCCTACCCAACAGGAGGGTTCCACTCTCATATTCGATGTATGATACCTGAACACTACATAATGGTTCCCATAGGTCGTTGGGTAGAGTACCCATGCCATCTTCCACAAGGATAGTTCCAATATAAAAGTAGATATATTTCCCATGATCTAGCCCTCGGGATAATGACACATTATATAGATGTATAGGACAAATTCCCATCCCAACCGGAGGGTTCTTCTATATAGGTCCTGGTAATCCTTACAGAACACTTTTTTCATCAAGCGTCATCTATATAATCATCACCTAATAAAATCTCACATTATATCACAATATATAATATGGAATTCGGCCTCATTTTTTGATAACAACACTAAGGATATGATACATAAAAGAAAAGAACTGAGTACAAAAATAGAATATTAAACGAGGTTATAGTTTCCTAAACTGGAATTTTGGGGTACATGGCATGGAGGGGAACCAAAATATTTGTGTGTTCCCACTCTTAAAAATATATATACCCTCACTACATCATGAAATGTTTCACATGTAGAATAATATGATGTGCAGGTGGACTACACAACATGTCCAAGATAATCGAATTCATGATTTGTTCTCATAGAAATGTCTCTAAGTATGTGTCTATGTACCTCGGTCATGTGCTTAGACATTCGCATTCCCATATACAATTAGAGATCAATTCAGATATCTAGTATTGTACCACATTCTATGTAGATTTCTTATACGGTGTTTTATTCCTAACTCATCCGAAACCCTACCCACTGTAGCTAGGGTCCTACACGATGTGTGTTTCTTGGACTACATGTATTGTAGTCCTGTTTTAATTTCAACACAAGATCTAATTTTCAGTTGTAACATCCCGACCCGATATACCATCAAAATGGTAGATACACTAGTGGGTCACATGGCCTCAAGCGTCTCTCCACAGAAGCCAAAATATGTTGACTATCAGACAGGGTCTCTGGGGTGATAGTGGGGAGACTAAATCCTATAATAATATTTACACAGTCATATAATCAGAAACTGAATTATTATAAAAATTGGAAGTAGTATATAAAAAAGATGATATGAGAAGAAGAAGAATATATACAATTTAATAAAGGAGGAATATTCTAGATTTTACAATGCATGCATGGATTTCATAGTGATGTGTCATAACTGGAAGTATTAGAGAAAGAAACATCATTTTTTCACAATAGTAAAAAATATAGGAATAAAGATGATAAAAGAACTGGTATTCCCAAATAAGATATCCACAAGAATCATGATCTTCAGCTCAAACCTTTTCTCCAAATATCCAGGTATAGGAAACACAACATAAACTTCTTAGATCCTATAAATAAAATGGGCTACTTGAGTACCAATGGAACAAAAGTAGGTTGTGACAAATAAATATCAGTAGGTCGGCCCCACCGTTTTAATCCCTGTCTAGTTTGATTTAAATTATGCAGTGTGAAGGAAAAGATTTATTTAATAAATTGAACTGCATAAACAACTAAAGACCCATCCGGGTACCTAAGGGACACTTGAAAGCTATACCAGCTTTGACTGATTTCTGAAATGATATTATAACTAATAACTACATATATATATATATAGAATCCTCCTATAAGAACAAGATTATTACTAATACCAAATAGTAATATTCCTAGAAGATACTTCTGGATAGACCGGGAAATAACAAACTGTCATCCATTATAACAAGAAGAAATCATGGTCTAAGCCTCGGTCCAAACTCTATTATCTATTTATGTATCATGGGAAACAATATTGAAGCTCACATGGTCTTCCTACTCAAAGATATCCCAATACATTTTAAATTAGATTTTTTGGATTGTGATGTAACACGCAGACATCCATCCCCAATGGAAGGACTCACAATCAATCATGTTGGGTCAACTTCATGATCTATCATGGTCTCAAAACAATCATCATATAAACAAACATAATCATTCACCTCAAATGGCTCTCATGGTCTTTTGTATTCCATTACTATGTAAGGCATAATTATACAAAACATATAATTCATGATTAAATAACCTTCCATGGTTCTATTTTTATCATTTATGTTTTAACCATTATCATAATATAATTCATTAGGTAGTACCTTTTATGAATTTCACATATCCATTCCATATTCATAATTCATTCACAAGTCAATTCCTCTAAAATGTACACATAATGCATAACCTCTTATGCATTCAAAATTAACACACTTTGTCCCATTTAATCCAATCATGGAAAACATTTCATTAGACGAGCCATCATCAAAAAGGTTAACACACACAATAATCTAACCATGGAAATTTGGTTTACATGATTCAATTGTCTCATAATTGTGACATGGTCATTTATTTTAAATGATACCAATATTTTATTTATTGCTTCATAATAAAAGTCATTCACCTCAACCATGTCATCATATATATGAAAACAAGGAAATTCACCTTATAGGAGGAAACATGTTCACATAGATGTGACATGGTCAGTACACTGCCATCATACTAGGTAAATTCATCTTTAATGACTAAGCCACATAGAGGGTGCTTTGGTTGAATATGTGGTTTTAATAAAAGAAGAAAATGTTTTTTCATAAACATGTTATGAGTGCTTATGTAAACATCAATGTAACACTAATATAGATAATTTTATGAATACATTTTTATAATGATGGTTTTGAAACTATATTGGAGAGGTTATATTATAAAAGCATTTCATTATTTTAAAAAATCATATATTAGATTTAATCATTTCATCCATTTCACTAAAATATATAATTTATGTAAAACATCGAAAAATGTCAATGAATTAATAAGAGTGAAACAATGGGAAACTAATTAATTAATTCTTGTATAAATTACATTATAATGGAAAGGATCCTACCTTAGGGAGAAACCAAACCAAACTTTCAGATCATAGAACATTATAATTAAATGTTGTTGCTCCCCCTGAGCATATGCACCTTCACATTCATATAAGGACACATAGACCCTATGAACGTATCCACATTGATCATGTACATGTGAAAGGGGACCCTAACACCTATTCATGTAGTATATACCCATATCCAGTCACAAACATGTGAATTTTATATATATACATAGGTAAATGTATCCCATTACATGTATATCCAATCTCATGGATGAATATATAGAAAACATGGGATCCATCATATCTATACATATACCAACCTATAGACACGTATGAGAGTTTCCTTATACCTTACGACATGAAACAATAATGGTGGGTACAATTCATTACATAATAATTACCAAGGACCTTAAAATACCAAAAGTATGTAATAAAAATTGAGTAAAAACCTGCAGTAGGTGAAAAACCAAACCTTAGATAGCAGCAGAGTCCCAAATAAAAATGAACCACTTCCGCTACAATGGATGTTGACGAATCATGAACCCTAAGTTCCCAAGAGACAAATCACACATCCCTTGAACAAGAGAAACAAGATATAGGATTTTCAAAAATACATAGGGTTCGGTCGAAATTTGTTGGGTGAAAGGGAGACGAAATGAAGTTGAGAATATAGAGTAAAAGTGAGGATAGTTATTACCATGTTGGATCGTGTGAAAATCAGAAAGAAAACAAGACAGATCTATGTTTTGAGAGGGATATTTTGAAGGGGGTGTCATGTGACCCACATGGGAGGGGTGGATGAGCTACATCATGATTTGGAGGATAAGGGAGATGAGGTTATGTATTTGTTTTTATTCTTTATTAATCCAATTTAATTACATTGATTATTAAAATTTGGTGAACTATACTGTTTGACTAACACAGTTTTTAAAACTATGCATAAACTGTTTGGTCCATAGTGTGAGGCTATTTCCTCTAGAGGACATTGTGGGACTAGGTGAACAGTTTGGAAAACAAAGCACAACCCTTGTGCGCCCTTGGAAACATTAATTATCCTAGTCTAGGGATCCCGAAACATCATGAGCCACTAGAAAAACATAATGGGGATTCTATCAAGTACATTACAATCACATTACATCTTTATAACTCTTGAAAATCAATTACAAATGTTCTATTTAAAAACCAACCCATTGAGTAATAGAAAAAAGATCAAAAACTATTTCATTTTCTTCCAGTTCAATTTGTGGATCATTAAAAACTTCTCACATTATAACATATCATCACACTAATGAATTTAAGAACAATATGAAACAACACCTGACCTACAGGGGTTGTGACGCTTCGATTAATCAGTCATGTTGCATTTCCAGATGCCCAACACACATTCTAGTATTCAATAAACAGAAGGAACACAAACAATTTAAACCCGATACCACACTCATTTTCCAACCGAAACATCAATACAGCAATCACCTGAGACTATCAACCTAGAGACACGATATTGTCATCGTCTTATTAAGAAATAGATAAATTGACGTCCCACCTAAGGATTTAACGTTAAGTGGAAAATTCGAAACTATGGTTCAAACAACAATTGGAATGTCCTTACAATAAATTCTCCATGTGTTACAATGAATCTTCGAGTGTGATTTTGCAATAATCAGACGATTGGTACGTCAATTGAAATAAATGTGAAAGTCGAGCCTGATTTTCATGAAATACCACAATGCAACACAAACATCACTTGTCTCCACATGACAATGTGCTAAATATTTTCCCTTCACTGACCATAAAAATTGAACTAAAAGAACCCCATGTTGATCCATACTCATTTGACTGTTTTAAATAAAATCTAGCTTAGATGAACATTGTATTTCAAATTGAACCCCAAATAATTCTTCCAAGGGACCTTTCATTTAGAACAAACACATTCACTGAATCCTCAAAATGTACTGTACTGATGTTTATAAGATAAAGACACCATGTAAACCACACATCCATTATGAAACACAAACTGTGACTCACCCGACCAAGCCCAATGTATTGAAAAGTATTAGAGTGGAGTAAGAATGATAACCTCTTAGCGAATCAAGGATGGAATTATGTTATGGAAAATGCTCATCTCATAGGGGAATACACTAATGATGTAACCAAGTTAGTTCATTGATGTAAATGGAGTATGGTTTGTGTTTTTTTAATCATAACATGGAATATCAGTTAGTTGTTACAGAATGTCATCTTACAGTTCATGCTAATAATATATTTGAAGGTGGTGTCGTTTTCTAGTGTTTTACAAATTGTTAGGACCAAAAATTGTTAAATGGAGAAAGGTATTTTTGGAAAAAATTATTTTACCACATGAGTGATGGAAATTTGATATGTTTAAAGAATCCATGTTTTGGGATCATCACATCACAATATGGAAAAGTTAAAAATGACAAGAAAGATTTATATGTGGACAAAAGATGGGGTTGAATACGAAGATTCTTATGAACCCAATGCAATGTCAAAATAGTGATTGTGCATATAGAGAGAATATAACATGAAAGGCCATTTAGGACAATAAATATGTGGCTATCCCCTCGCAAGAACTATAAATTTTCGAATAACGATCTGGTTTCTCTTCTGCAGGAAAATATTTCCGCCTGAAATATTCACAGGAAGTTAAACTTGCCCACAAAGTGTTACTTTAATCTAAAGATACCATGCAATCATTTTGGTGTTTTTTCATGAATGATTTTTTTTTGAAAGCAGTGTTTGTGTGAATGTAATATTGCGAGACAAGACCTTTTATTTTATGAAAGATTATGTGTTGCATGCAATTGTTTTTTTGATCTTGTTTGATGTTTTGATTATCTGTCTTGTTTGATAAGTGACTTTAAATGAATCATTTCATGATATTGATTCATGAAGAGTCTCATGTTGGACAGAGACAAAGTATTCATTGAAAATATATTTAATCTCCCTTCATGTCGATAAACTATGAGAGACTTCACCCACAGAGGTGAGTTGGAGGGGGCAATGGAAGTACTCTGAGGGATGTAATGTTATATCCCTAATATATTTCAAAGGAAGTGTTCCTATAATAGAGTGAGTATTTGTATTATTTTTTACTCTAAAACTATTGAATATTAGATTATTTTTGTATGAAAAAAACACTTCCAGAATAATCTCCTTGGACTATAACTTAGTGGGGAACCAATTAAAATTGTCATTTAATCTCTCTGTATATGATTGTTTATTTTCTAAACATTCTATTTTGGATCATTTAATAGGATCCAACAATTATGGGACCAAGATATATCATTTTTTAAGAATTGATGGAAAAATAATTCACACATCCACTATCAAGATGGTCCATGGAACTTAATTTAAGAGGATTGAAACGACTTGCAGTAGTTCATAACAAAAAAACTGGAAAGAACTGTCATATCACTACTAGATGACTATAAAGGAATGCATCATCTTTACCTACTGACTCATAATCAGAATCAATCACTAGCCATTACATTCTATGTCATTCCAATATCTCTCAAGAAAAAAAACTAGAGTCCATCTAATCCATAATCATTTTTATCAATGGTTTCAAACACAACGAATAATCTCATCATCATGTTTCTGAGAAAGAACCAACATGATTCTAACTAACTTGCCTCAAGACTTTTGATCTGAACGACACATTTTACAAAGATATTATTCAGTTAACCATTCAACATGGAATGATAGATTTATCGAAACCATCGTCATGCTCCTCCACATCATGACCACATGTCAAATAAATAGGCATGGAATAAAAAATTAAACTGATTGACATGTCTAACCAAACGATTCTTTCAAAATCCATCCCAAGCATTGGGATGAAATTTATTCATTAATTTGGGGCCACTCAACTATGGAGTTGACCCATGACCATACTCAACAACTCAAGGCTCAAATGTTCAAATGATCTCATTTGGTTTGTCAGAACATTTAACACCCTATGGTACCATATACATCAACACATACTGACTGAGGAAAATAAAATTGTTCTAATAACCAAAGAAGCAATCGACCATGCCTGATGAATTTCTCACGAAATGAAAATGAGCAGCACGTGAAACTCATGCCCATAAATAGGTCAAGGAAATAGTAATCCCGACATGAAAAAGGGTTTCATTGGAATCCAAAAGTCATACAAGGGTTATGGGAACCTGAATGACACCTAACGTTATAAATCTCATTGTACAGGAAAGGAAATGAAGATATAAGAGTGATACCTACCACATGATATCCTATTAAGAAGAACAAGAATCGACCCAATCATTTTTTTCACAAAAAAAAATTAACTAGACTACAAACGAATAATCAGACCACTATTAATGAAATAACGCATACACAAGACACTATCATTTTTTTACCAAGGAATCTCAAGAGAAATTCATCTACCCAAATATGTGGGGTTTTTTAATCAGAACACACCACTTATGTTTCAATTTCCATTTCCTTTATATTTATTGAAATATACTCATTTAACATTAAATGATTTAATTAAACATAATGTACCATTTTTCAAAACATAACTCAAGTTATTTGATTTAATTACGCCCAAATGGTAAAATAGGAATGTTTTATCAAATGTCATTTTAAAAATAATTACAATGTTTAACATTATGTTATTTCCAAGGATGTTATAAAAAATTTATTATTAATAGGTAAGGAATCCTAGAATGGTTCAATTGAGATAAACTAGGTTTCTTAGAAAAAATCCAATAATATTTCGTCCATTGATTTAATTTCAAAATAAAATAACTATTATACTTACAAACATCTCATAAATTTTATTACCTTTATATTTAATAATGTTTTATATTTCCCATTCCTTGAATCACAGATATATATTAGGGTTTGAAAATTATCTCCCATTAATCAAAGTAAAAAAGAAATTGAATATTCAACATGATCACATACAATGGTCTAGTGATATGAGTGGCCACATTAAAAATTGTAATGTTCCCATACACTTTAAGGTTTTTCATTTGGCTCCCTTTAAACATAATCAAATTACTTTAACTTCTAAACATCAGGGACTATGCATTTTAAACAAATTCAAATGATGGTTCAAGTATATGGGTCACATATTCCAAATTATTAGCCACCAATATGCCTTATAATGGAAAACTAGATCTCATTTAATTGAAACCCATATATTTATCCCATGAAACCATTTACATATATTTTCACATTACTAGAATGATATCACAAACAATATCTATAGAATCACATACTATTAATCACCGAAGATGTTTGTATAGGAAAACATGATAAATAAGTAGGAATAATGAAATATAAACAAGTGTGGCGTGCTAAAAAAAGTACAAAATAGGCATGAAACATAATCAGATTAGCAGGAAAACCATAAATAGAACGACAAGGAATATCACTATTCACGGAATGTGAATTTCTTTGTTCCTAGTATGATTTATTCAATACAACATAATTTCAATAGCCAGAAAAGGTTAAAAATACAATAACTCCTATATTAATAAGTTGTATAAAGTATAATAATCACATGATCTGAAATAAAATTTAACTATAATATCAAAAATATTGAACATCAATTCCCAACACTGTCCATATGAAAATTTCCCATCAGTGGGTTGATCAGTAGGAATAATGGCTATTATCCTTGCGCTATAAAATTCATAGTCTCATATCTTCCAAACATAAATGGAATGATAAATGAAAAATTACCTCTGACACCACTTTGTAACATCCTGGCCCATATTACCATCAAACTGGTAGCAGGATGGGGGGGTCACATGGCCTCATGCACATTTCCCATATGCTAGAGGAAACTGAATAGAAGTGTGGTTATAATAGCTTATAATTTGGAGAATATACCCTCTTATCATAGTTACACAATGGTATTATTAGAGAATAAATTTTCGGAAATAGTAGAATCATTATATAATTGATAACAAAAAAATTGGGAGATTAATCCATTAATTTCAATTGACATAGAAAATGCCAGTTTATACAATGCATGCATGGATTTCATGGGGATGTTATATAACTAGATGCAATAGATAAATCATCATGATTTTTAGAATAGTGAATATTACATGACTCAAGAACAGAATAGTCCTAAAAATAACTAAGAGGATATCCAAAATCATCTTGTGGTTCAACTCAGTCCTTTGCTCCTAATTCTCAGGTTCAAAATGCACTACATATGGGACCTAGATCCCGCTATTACAAAGGGATACTCACATACCATGGGATTCCAAATAGGTTGTACGATAGAGGAAACATTATCAATTAAAATTAAATTGAATTTAACTTTTTATTCCCATTAATTTGTTAAATTGAGATGAATTTCTGCATTTTTATTATATTGGTGTTAATTTGAGCTGAATAGTAAAAATGGCCCATTTTAGATTTTTAACTATTTTAATTTATTTCTGTATTTTTCCCATAATATATTATACACAAATCAAAATATCTTAATTCTTTCACTTCCATATTCCAAACATCTAGGGATAAATTTCATTTTGTTGGACCAAAAGCTGAGTAGACCATATGGAATTTGAAAACAATCTCAAAGGTTCGACCATGTAAACTGTTTGCAAATATGCTATTTTTTGGTGTGGGATTAATAAGTTGATCATGGTGGAACCACATCTATTTACATTCGGTGGGAGGATGAACAATATGTTTCTGAACAATTTTAATGAAGGAGAGGATTCATGAATTTGCTGTTTAAGGGGCCCTTAAATCATCCTAATCAGGATTCTTGTGATTTCGAGGGTTTGACTAGAAAAAATAAATGGTCAGATTAAAACATGAATAACTCTCGAAATACTTGTCCAAAGCCTTTGATATTTTGAGGTGATAAGCCCAAAATACTTATAAATAACATTAAAGAAGGGTTAAATCCGTGAACATGTCATTTAATAGGGATACAAGGCATCAACTTTTGGGAGAAAATTTTTTTCTTATATATGGAGGAGAGCTCCTCCTTCTAAAATAATCTCTCATTCTATCCCATTTCATTTCAGACACAAAGGATGAGAACTTTTCAGATTTTTTCCCTTTAATTTCATCTATTTTATATTGTTTTTAAGTCAATTATTCTTCCTCATTCCTTTCGATTACCCTTATCATAGTGGGGTAAACATTTGAGTGATTGGGGAAGGGTTGGTTTTCTATTTTGTAATTCTTGATTTCTTGAACGTAATTGAAGGAAATTTCATTCTTCTTCAATGTTGTTTTCAATTTCATATTGAGGATTTTATCATTAAGTGTGATATTTCTTGAATTTAAATTCTATTATTGATTTATTGTTGGTAAAATAATCATTATCTCCCTCCATTAATTTATTTTTTATATACAATGGAATAGACCAGGGATTAGTGGTGAATTAATCAATGATCGTCAGTACGTGTATAGGGGTAGTTAATGTTCGAAATGTTTGGGGATAAAAAATACACAATCTGGTTGTGCCCATGTAAATTTATAATATTCAATAAAACAATTTTTCATATGGAAGGAGAGTTGAAAAAATTGAGATCATGGTAAGGTTTTCTCTAAACATCATAATTTCACCAAGGAAGAGAGAGGAAACGACTGTGGGAACTCACTTTAATCATCAAAGAAGAAGAGGTTTGAATTAAATTGAACAATGATAGAATTACAATTGTGAAACTGACACTCATCTAATCACCATTTTTAATATCATAGTTTTTCAAATAATTTGATTTTTAATTTCCATTCAATAATTTTCTTATCGAACACATCATTCGTACGCTCAATTAAAAGTAATAAACTATTTTATTGTGCAATCCTCTATTGGATACATCTTAAGTCAACAACATTATATTATTTTAACATAGGAAATAATTATTTTTCTAGGCCCTATGACAGGTGTTCCTCAAAGATGGTTTTGTTGCCGAGGAGGTAGTTCCACAATATAATTATAAATTTAGAACACTTTTTTTAAAATAATAATAATAATAAATTCTTTTTTCCATGATATATCCCAACTGCTATTACTCTTCACAGAATGAATACACACATGTATATCAACAATAAGAAAACGATTTTTCTGAGTATAAAAAAGCTCAAGTAAATGAACTCAAAGAAGCCATAGAAGGACTAAAGGGTAAAATATGAAGGCTAACTGAATATTACCGTTCTACCCAAGAGAAATCAAAGCCTAAAATACATGGTGGGGATCATCATGATTTGAATGAATTTTTGAACGGGTGTGAAGAAAATCATGTCCTCCTAAAAGAATAATATTTGGAAACATTAAAGGGAGAAAACACTAACATGGTCGAATTTGAAGAGCAAATATTGTATCCTGACTACATTCCTTTATATTCTTCTACTCTACTCTAAGAGGTGATTTCAAATGAATAATAGATTGATGTTGAACAATCTCAGGGATATAATCATTTCATTAACTAATTATATTATGAACCAGTTAACACTGAGTTGATTATTACCTCACCTTGTTTTAATTTTTTTAGATTCATGCTACAGTTGTATTTCATTGGAGAAAGATGATGAAAATTAATATTCATCTAAAGAGGAACATCTGGAGCTCACTAATTATGTTGAAAATTTATTAGAGGGTGTTCAAGAGGATATCAGAGTAGATCTTCTTATGTAAATAGAGACACAGTAAATAGACATTGAAAGGGAAAATTTTGATATTGACACTTCATGCTTTAATTTTGTTCAAATAGATTTACATTCTAACATTCCCTTTAATTTTTCTATTTATATAGAAAACCTTCAACTACTCCTAGAGCATAAATAATCTGTGGTGCATGTGAAAACCATGAAGGAATAGGACTCATTCATTATCCTACCCACACCATTCTAGTATTATGTAGTTGTCATGCGGGTGGTTTTCTTGTGATATATAACTAGAGTGATCAACAAAAAGAAAGAGGCGTATGCTAGAATGATAAATTTTTATTGGTTCATGACAAAGAAAATAAACCCACCATCAGATTGGGGATAACAGATTTAAACTGCCCATCTAAAGGTAGTCAAATCCCAAAGCCCACATGGGGGATTAAACCATGATATATCATTATATTCTCATCATATTTCAATTTTGGTTTCATTCAATAAATATTTAATGTTTTATTTTTTACTTTTGATTGGATGATTTTAGAGTGAAATAATTAGGGGCTAAACTCAATGTTGCACTTCGAATAAGTCAGGTTGTACCTCTCCTTTATACTTACTTGTTTGTTTTGAATAAATTAAAAATATTATTACATTTTAAATCAATTTGAATCAACTGAGTAAACTGCATCATTTAAGTGTGGGGGAGGGAACCTTTGTAGTTTATAATTTTTATTTTATATTTGGTTTATATTTTTTATAAAAAAACTATATTTTGTTTGTTTTTCAGATTTTTTTTTCGTTTCATCATGTTTTTTAAACTGTTGAACTGAAATGATAATCATTACCATTTTTAAACCCTTTTAAATGATTGAACCAATTTATTTCATGAAAATGAGCTAAAATGAATACTAAAAAGACATTTTTTAATGTTCAAATCTTTTTTATTTTTATTAAAAGTACTCTTATATTTTAAATCTCATGCAACATCTCACTATCATTATTTCTCTAATAACATTCATGTTAGACTTGTTTACCATTTTTTCATATAATATAAATTAACTTCATTTCATGAGAGAACTAGAAAATGCTTGTTTTAACTAGAATTTGATTTATTTATGTCAAAACATGAGGGTTTGAGGTAATTTTGTTTTAAATGATTGATAATTCTATTTGGTTTTAAACCCCCATTTAAAAGTAATCCTTATCATTTTGGCATACCGTATATATTAATAACTGTCACCCTTAAAAGCCAAGAACAATCTGTTAGGTTAGCCACATTACAAGCCAATTTTCCTTATCTTATCTCCTCTTAATGTAAAATTAATGATCTAGTTGAACATAAGTGAGGGGGAAGATTTGTAGCGATGTACTACCTCATTTAGTTATTCATTGGGTGGAAAATAAAATGATGAAGAGATGAATTTTCTATTGAAGAGTTCAATTTTTCAATAGATGTGCCTTTCTGGAGCATTCATGATAAAAGAAGTTGGGCCATTCTGAAGCATCCAGTTTAAAAAGAAAGATGTTCTTATCTAGAGGTTTCAATAAAAACAAAGTTTGAGGAGAAACTTTTGCTGGTAAAATGCTAAATGGAATGAACATTCCTTGATTTCTTATAATGATTAAGCTGATATTCTACAAAGGGGAAGAGAAGGAGATCATTCCTGAGTGAAAACTAAAATCATTCAATTTTACTTCAAAAAGTTCCAACCCCTCCTTTTTCGGCCTCAGAATTTTTGACTTCAAATTCTTACCAACCGAAAGCCAGAGAAAAACCCTGAAAAGTACTCATTAGAAATACATCTCCATGACTCACATCAGGTGGAGAATTTGGAATTTATCATGCCTATGTTGACTCTTGTGTGAGTTTGGATGATAAAATCATTGTTGAACATTTATATTTTTGAGATGAGAGATAATTCATATGATGAAGGTGTTTTGTGAGAATGTGATAAGAAATTAAATGAAAATATATTATATAATCTAAAATGAGGAACTTGAAATAATTTTTTTTGATGAGTCATGATATCATTTTGTTTCTTAGTATGGATTTCATAGATCTCATTGGTATGTGTTTTGGATTGGATTTTGTTTGATTTCTATGTTTACATGTCTAGGAGTCCAAGTGCTAAGTGTGGGGGAATCGATAGATGAAATATATTCAATTAAATTTACATTGAATTTATATGTTATTAACCCAAAAAAGTTTTAGTTTGAGGTAATTTTATGCAATTTTATGATATTGGTGTTATTTTGAGATGAATAGTAAATTTGGACCATTGAGTATTTTTAACTATTTTAAATTATTTATTTATTTTGGCCATAATATATTCTACACTTGACCAAAATTCTAAATTATTTTCTTTACATATTATATATAGGAAGGGATTCATTTAATTATTCCGGAGAAAAAGCATAATCGACCATATAGAAGTTCAAAAGAATCTCACATGTTTGACTAAGAAAACTGTTTACAAATCTGCCGTGTTTTGGTGTGGGCTCCATAAGTCGTACATAGTGGGCCCCAAGGAACTGAAATTAGGTTGGTGGATGAACAAGATATTTTTGTATCAACAATAATGAAGGCAGGGACGCGTGAATTGGCTGTTTATGGGGTCATTAAATCATCCTAATCAAAGAGGTTTGTGATTTTTAGTGATACAATCATGTATAAAATTAAATCACTAAATTTTTAGCTTGAAGCTAAGGTACCACCATTGGAGGGGGTTTATTATAAAATCATGACATTATTTAACAGGAAAACATTTACCTCATTTAATATTTTCTTTAATTTCACCAAATGAAATCATTTATATAAAAATACTCTTAATGGAAATTCATTAATTATGGTGAAAGAAAGGGAAACTAATTAATTAATGATTTCATAAATTAAAACGGAGTTGAAAATAGATCCTACCTCAGGGTGTAGCCAAACCAGAAAATCATCTCTTAGAAAATTCTAACTAAATTAGTCTACTCCCCTAATGAGCATATTTACCTTCACATGTAAATAAGACACCTATACCCTATTCAAATATTCACATGTCCCATGAACATCTTCAAGGGTATCATTACACATATGTGTACATGTATATACTCGTCTCTAGTATCGTACTTGTGATATATATATATATATATGAACACCTAGACCCATACATGTATATTAAAGTACATGGATGGATACATACATAATGGGGGAACCTACATATATAGTTACTTACCTATGCACATACAGACGGGTCGCCTTACACCCAAAATCTCAAAACCACAAAGAAGTATCTGACACACTACACCATAATTACATGGGACACTAAAACACTAAAAAATGAATTATTAATAGAGATAAAACTTAAAGAAGATGAAAACTCATACATAAAATAGAAGTGGACGACCAAATCAAATAAAACCATGTTTCCTATGATGACAGGTACCGAGACACGAAACCAAAATTCTTGAGAGACCATTCACAGATCCGTGGAAAAAGAGAAACATGAAAATAAGATTAACCAAAAGAAATAGGTATCATTTGAACCCTATGGTGTGACAAAGATACCAAAAAGAAACCCTGAATAGTGATGGGAAGGGATGATAGGGATTTACCTAATGGTTCATCTGGGAAATCGGATGAAAAGTAGACAGATCGATGGTCGGAGAGTGAGTCGTTGTAGGGGGATTCATGTGACCCACAAGAGAGAGGAGGGGGAGATGCATCATGATTATTGGGATAATTAAGATAGGGTTATGTTTTTATTATTATTTAATTTTAATTTAATTTTAAATATTTTATTTTTAAAAACTGGGTAAACTACAATGTTTGACAAGCATGGTATTCAAACTATGCATTAAATTAATGGTGCATAGTGTTAGGATACTTCCTCCAAATAACATCATGTGGGGCAGGTTCATGGTTAGGAAAATAGTAAGAACTCTATGTAAAATGACACTACCATCCATTTTCTAGAATACATAGTTTCCACTCAAAATGGAAAATCATGGGAAGCCCATTTTTAACCTTCAAAACCTTACTTCTCCATGTATGGTGCAACAAAAACCTCACGAGACATCCATGAAACATAACGGGGATTCTATAAAGGAAAATAAAATAACATTGAAGAATTATAATTCTATGAATTCAATCCTAAATCTATTTTTTAAAAACAAACTATTTATTAATTGAAAATATTCAAAAACCTTACCATTATAGTTGTGTAAAAAAATGACGATCATTGGAGTAGTATCTATATTTTCTTACTGCATGTAAAAACATTCCTCCAATCATTCCAAAGTCAATGTTAAATCCTCTTTTCATAGTTTTTATCCTTTTTTTGGCCTCAAATCGGATATAGAATCATAATGATGGTCCCCATATGCACAATGTGCCTCATATTATTCCTCTGTTATACTAGATCTCATATCCATGAATCGAACAATTGTTATACCATGATTCACCTCAAATTTGATGCTTGCACGATGATTCTCTGATATAAAAAAATCAGGAATTATGTGTCCTATCAGGATTGGTCCCTATCAATTATGTTAAATTTTGAACCCATCCTAATATGATAAATAACTTGAAGCATTTATTTGATAATGGTACATGAACAAGGGTTTACCCATCCTTGTATTGTATTTAATATCCTATTGATACAATTCAGTTGATCTACGTTGTGAAGAAACTGAATTCTCAAATAAATACAAAAAATTATTAATCTAACAGCTTACAATTATTGTAGAACAATGAATGGTATGATCTTGATCAACCAATTCCATCCATAAGGGAGTAATCCAAGAATTGATGAGTTTTAACTCGATGTGGATCATTCTTCATTGAATAATGAACCCAATAATGAAGTGGGTGAATTGTTGTGTTTGGAGCATAACAATCTATTTCAATCAGGATCTTCATATTTGTCATATATTGATTTTCAAACAGAGGAGGATGAAGAAACATATCAACTTCCACCAGGTTATGTGGATAAACCTGGTAAAATCATAAAAAGTATTATTTTAAGAGAATCTATAATTAGGCTAAATAATAAATTAAAAAAATTAATTATTTTTCTAACGAAATGAACGCACTACCCAATGTAATGATATATAAATGTCCAATGATGACTCGTTTTACTTGGATCCAAGGGTAAACATCCCTTTCAAGACACACTTGTGATATCAAATTATAGATATCATATTCTATTTATGATTTATCCAAATTTACTTTAGAAACTGTGTCTGCATAATATAAAATAAAACTAATATTTTTGTAAAATTATTTTCATTCATTATTGACCTCATAATCACATGATGTCAAATTTTATGTATGTATAAATATGTATAGAAACATTCCAAATTGTTTCAGCGAAAAAATATAGGTTGTATTTATTTAATTAACCCACTTAATATGTCTCTTGGTCACAATATCTAGATTCTATATGATGAATAGTATTCAAGAGTTCCTATAATAAACATCACATTCGAGACTCAACCATGTCTTTAAATTTGTAATTTGAGATTCCTTTTAAGAGTTATCCCATATTCATTGTGAATCTACAAGAAAAAATATATATAATATAAATTATATTTATAAAATTATATTCAGGAACACAGCCACGTAGAATCAAATTCCTTCAAATCGGATGGCTATGAAAATATATATGGAAATATTACAACGTATTACAAGGATAAAATAGGTTATATATATCATTGAACCCTATGGTGCTCTACAGAATGACTCCTCTACTCAGATATTGTTCCCCCCCCCCGACTGTGCAGCAAAATGGTGAGGCGGGGCCCTCTGCACAGTTACTCCAAATGAATTTCACTTGACATGCAAGGGATCGATGGTGGACCTTTGTAACTATATAAACTATTCTTGTTTGATTCAATATTATATGGTGACCCCAATTCTCTATAGTTTAGTATTTTATTATTGAGAAAATATATATCTTCGTTTTTTTAACTCCCTTACTATCGGTTGATGTACCCATTTCTATCCTGTAACATACTGCCTCGTGATATCATTAGGGAAATCCTAATGGGTATGTATATACTCTATCAAAAAGTGGAATTTCCCACAAATGGCATGTCTTTTGCAGAATACAGATAGATTAGTGGTGATTATAGAGGACATAAGGATACAAAGTGAATTTGAACATTTATGGGTGTCAGGACATGGTGATATGTAGCCAGACACTGTATGAATTTTACATTTCATGGTTTCTTATGTTGGGACATCGTTATATTTGGGGCTTTATTTTTTATCATTACATATCAATTTAATCATTTAGGGTTTTCTTATACATCAGAGGATTCTCATTATAGATTATTACTACAGATATTTCATCCTATTCTTTTATATCTCTGCACTTCTTCATTATTATGTCCAGGTGTGTTAATACAGGTGCATTTGAAAAATGACTCATATACTAGTTATTCTATTCAGTGTTATTCTACATCATATGGCCTATGGAGGATGGATAGGGGTAGTTATGGCTCAATACCCATTAGGTTAGGTCATGAATAAATTGATTAATAGGTGTTTAGTTCCTTAAGATGGATTTTTTGTCCCCCATAAGGTGATTTGGTAGCGGTATAAGGGAACTATGTCAATGGGTATCAAGTGTGGATTTTGTACTAGTGATTCTATTGTTGACGTGGTAGCTAACATATCCATACAACAAGAAGCTAACTACTTTATTATCTGGTCTTTTTAATAAGAAACTAGTTAAAAGGAAATTTGGTATATACAACATATATGATTGAGACATTTGACCGTATTTCTTTAGTTATCTCTGGGTCTTTATATATGATCATCTGACCATGGTATTTCATGATTAATTTTTTTGGATTCCACTGTGATGATATAAAACCAGACTATTAATTCTAGTTCATAATGACGATCCAATATGTTATGAAGAATTAGTTTAGGGGGCATTGGGTGAGATTATTCATCCATGTGGACATGTATCATGACCCTCACATGATGGAAAAATATTATACCAGAAGAGTTGGTTAAGAATGTGCACATTCTTAGTGCACTCTATAAGTTCCATCACTAGAGGCTGCTAAGGATCCATAGAGAGATAGATCCTCAGTTAATGGGAATTGTCTAGTATTTATGATATGTGTATTTAGACATCTAATCATAGACATACCATGTTGTAGTTTAAAAATATATCCTTTCCATAGAGAAACAATGTATTAATAGAGTCATGTGGCACATATGCATGATGAGTTGACACTCTCACGACCCATCTTCTTGTAGTTGTTATGTGAGGAGTATTAACCCTCATTTATATTCTTCATTCTAGAAACATGATATTTTGAAGATAAAAAATAGTTGAAAGATAGTGTTTTATTATTCATGGAGGTTCATATACCTTACATGGTACTCCCTCAACATGATCCGGAATTGCTACATCTTAGAGTGGATTTTTGAGAGGGGTCTCTTCAAGGATATTCGTTCCACTATAGTACCCTTCTGCATTAACACAAATTACAGGGTGTTGATGTGCACATTGGTGATTAATATATTATTATTATATGAATGATTGATATCATGAGATCGAAATGATCACTATATTTCTATGTCATTTGTTGCAACTAGAAAATGACAGTCATCAAGAACATGACACAGGAGATCTCCCCACTACCAGACTCAGGAACACAGTTTTGCAGAATAGGGGCCACAAATAGGACCAATATATCTAGGAGAGTGTAAATTTAATTCATTTTATGGGTGAGTTATCATGGAGAATGGTTTCCCAAACAGACGTGTTGATGAGAGTAGGTAGATGGAGGATAAATTTAACTTCCACAATACATGTGGTGTTGTGATGACAGATATCCTAGGTTATGGAAGGGTAACCGCCATGGAGGAATACCTCACTGAGTAGAAGTTGGAGCTCCTATAGGATGAGTTTTGAATTTTATAATATTTTCAATGATCTTTCCACCACAACCACTCATCGGCCCATGATAGCCTTAGAGAGCTCGCAGTTGGGTCTACCAACAGCACATGGCCATGGATGGATATGAACAAGCTACACAAGAGATGATTTGAAATATTATATGTGTTTATTATACTCATTATTTTTTTTATTATATTCATGACAATGTTATTCATTCATATATATACTCCTACTGTGATTGATGGAACTCCATGTTAAGGATTTATATCAATAGGTATTCTTGTGGTTCGTATGGGGAACAATAATTCTAAATCATTTATCTACCAGCAATGTGAGATATCAGTTGTTAGAGAGAGGTTCTCATGGGACCCTTTGGTCCTCATGATGGAACTTTTTGACACAATCATGGATAGGGATTGGTTTTCCAGGGTCTGAGCCCATATTTATATTCATAAAAGACATTTCAGATGCTTTCACACCGATGGAATGATATTTTTCTTTATGAGAGAGAAATATCTCAATGATGGATGAGTGGGTTTTTTCTATAGGAGTTTGCATACCATTAAACATAAATTGTATATTATATTCCTCACTGTAGTAGGATCATCATGAATATGGATACCATTAATATTTGATGATATTATCAACTTCATCCTTAATGAAATTCTAAGACCACCATTAAGGTGGAAGATAGAGATTTTCATTGACATTCATTCTGGGACTATTCTGATATCCTCATAGTCATTTCATATTGTCCCTATCGAGATTTAGGAGATGCGGTTGCAGTTAGAGGTCCCATGAGTGGGGGATTTTATTAGAACCATTGTGTCCCCCAGGGAAACACTAGGGTTATTTATGAATAATTAAAATTGAAGAATACATATTTTTGTGGATTAGGGTCAAATAAACCATGCCAGGATAAATAAAACATCACCCCATAAAATGATTAAAAATATATTCTATCATTTTAGAGGTGTGAGATGGTTCTGGATGATAAATCTCAGGTTTTACTACCTCATGTTGAAAAATCATCAATCTAATATTATGAAAGTGGGATTTCTCAATTTCTACAGACACTATGAGTTTCTGGTGATGGAAATTAGGTGAAAAACTTACCCAAATATTTTTATGGCTATGATTAACAATATTATCTAGCCATATTGGGACCAGTTTTCAGTTTTCATTATTTTCAGCACACACATTTTCACTACATTATAATAGGAGAACAAATAGATCTGGAGGATGATCCTATATTTATTTTTGGAGAACCATATTTATGGAATTCTATTGATTTCCAATTATATGACCTTGATATTGAAATTTTTTTGTAGCCCATTTCAATAAATTAGTTTTCCATGTACATGGGAATTTACGGTGTAATTATTTCATTGGGGATACCCAAGAGTGTGTCATGGGATTTCAGTTTTCTATATTAGTGGTGTTATACAGAATTTTTTTGGTAGAATAATATTGGATTGAAGAACCATTGAGTGACCAGATAAAGTTTGGGTAGCTGTTTACCTAGATTAAGAATACTAGAGGTCCTTCTAGTAGTTGATATTGAGGATGGTGAGTGGTACTATTTTGAAAATACAGAAGGAATGCATATAGTACTATGTGTATTGTAATTCCTTTGGAGATGCAATCATTTGTGTGTTGACGTAGCGAAAGGATGTTTTCACATCAGGGTCAGGGAAGATATGAGACCACATCATTAACTACATGATATATGACCTAATTATTAGATTGTGAAGGCACAATATTCATAGAGAGTACATTATGGTTTACTCAAACAATTAATGTCTCTGTTATGTGTTAACATAGAGATACATGAACCTATGATAAAGGTATTAGTTCTAATTCCTATAGGACTAGGAGTATGAGATATTCTATACTCTAGTGAAGGAAAATGTGGATTACGATGACCTTAACTATATGTCTCAGGCTCATTTGGTGCATGAGGCATTAGTGTATTTGAATTCCTTGTAGATAAACCAGTTTAGGAAAGTGGGTTGAGTTTTTCATCATTCAATGTGTTGAATCCTAGTCTCCTCTAGCATGCCAGACAATCCCAGTTAGGAGATGTTTATAGTGAGGTATTTTTTACTAGATATCCTTAAAATATTAACTATATGGATTTCATTAAGGATTTATTCATTTAATCTTTTTATATGGATGAACGGTGGTACCATTCATAATGTAATAGGATGTTATGAGAGAATTCCAAAAACATTGTGTGTATAAACCTATGCGGGGGAGATGAATAGATAAAATTATTGTAAATTTTAAAGGTCTAACATGAGATGGTGTGTTGCTGATTTCATTTCTCAGTGCCTTACCTATTAGCAGGTGAAGGATTTAACCAGGTTCTGAAATGTTTGTTTTATCCCATTATTATTTATTTGTAGAAATGGGACTAAAAATCTTTTGAAATTTTCATAAGGATTCTCTGGATACATAGGGCCCATGACGCCATCTGGGTGAAATTTGATTATCTCAAGAATTCTGGGAACTTATTTCCTAACATGGAATAGAGTTTAGTTCTGATTTTGTCAGAGTTTTACATATGGGATGTCGTTTAACTTCATGTGGTTCCATATTCTATTGTCTCCAACTGTAATCCATGGTTCACATAAAAATTATGTAGAGGTCTATTGGAGGCATTCAAGACCCAAATGGTGATTATTATAAGTATTCATCCAATGAAATAATGGTATACTAAGCACATTATCCAATTTTTGGATGATATATTCACATATGGGGTGTTAGACATTGGCCAGAGCTAGGAGGATTACATTCAATTCATATGGTATTTGTAAAATAATATCTACCAGTCTACTATTATAACAAAAACATTTGTAGCCCTTTATGGGAGACACTATATGTCAACCATATTGTGTAACGATATTGGAGAGGCATCTCTTTTTGGTTTAGAGATAGGGCGGTGATGATGTAGAAGGTCTCAGTCTTCTTTGGGAATATGAGGAAAGCAAATTATATGAATTAATATTTTATAGGTCAGCATCATATGCCCTTGGAGTTCATGTAGGGAGGCCATAATTTCCTAAGAATATCCCCATGATGAGGTTTCAAGAGGTTCTTCTGAAGATGTATCCAATTCTTATGGGTCATCAAGATATTTGTGATCATCAAGAGGGTTGGTGTGGTTTCTTACCGCCTCTCCAAACCCCCACTATTTGAGCATGTGAATGAAATATTCTATGTGTTGTAGATAAGGAGATGCATCCATGTCCGGACACACATTACTGACTTGGGTGTGCTATAATTTAAGATGGATCATCTTTTGGGAATCACCGTGGGGGGATATAGGATCTGTAGGAGAGGACCATTTTTGAAGGGATCATTCCCATGGTTCGTGTGTCATGGAATGACATGTAATATCCCAGAAATTTTAAAATGAGATTAATTATTTATTTAATGGAATTCTTTATTATTTAAATAAAATAATTTATTAAAATATTAAATGAAATTAAATGTTCTAATAAATCAGAAAAATATATTATTTGTAATTTTATTATAATATTAAATATACTATAACCAATATTACATTAAATTGTTATAAATATTAATATATCATTAATTATTATTTGATTAAATATTTATAGTTTACAAACCATATATTATTGTATTTTCATAAATAATACTTCTTGTTAAATTAGTATTTTAAATTTTAAATACTGCTTCTATGAACATTGTTTGATTTTATATAAAACTATTTTTTTAAAAGAAATTTATTTATTTTATATATGATTTATATTAAAATTAAAATTATATAATATAAATAATCATATTAATTTTTATCTAAATATATGGTTACAAATTATATTTGTATAAAAATTAAAAAAAATTAAGAATAAATATATTATTAAAATAGAAGGAAATATTATATGAAATTATAAAATTAATGAAATAATGAAACAATGGAAATTATAATAAATAATATTTGAGAATTATTTTTTGAATATTATCGTTATTTTAAAATATATATTATTTTTAAATAATTAATTCGAATAAAATTTCATAAAAATTTTAAATAACTTATTTTTCATTTAAAATTAATTTATATTTAATAATTATTAAAAAAATTATTATATATATATATATATGAAATATATTTATCATTATATGAAATTAAATTCGAATTAATGAAATTAAATAAAAATGATAATAATACAGATAAATGAATTAAATGAAATTAATATGAATAAAATAATGAAAAAATTAGGATAAGGGGGTTTTGGTTCGGGAGAAAAAAGCATGGAATTTCATGGCTTCATCTTGCAAGATCTATGAGGCTGCATGATGAGTACAATCTGAGAGAGAATCATATTCATATGTGAACAAGACCATGGATATACGGTTCGTGTGATTGATCAATCACCGAAGGGATTTAGACATGGAGATTGGGTTTCAATTGCAGATTTCATCTTCTATTACAGAAAGGGGTTCTTTATATAGTTTGGGGAAATAGTGTTTTGTAATCCTATTATATAAATCACTATTTAGAGATCTTTTTTGTAAAGACCCGGAAATTTAAAGGAAAATTTTTTCTTAATTTTCTTTGTAATTTTACAAGAACGTATTTTCTGACGGCGCCTCATTCCGAGGCCCGGTGTGCCCGGAATTAATTTCCGATGTTTGGCTCGGGTACGTTCAGTGAATGAGCGAGTGGGAATTTCTATCTTTTGAACCGGTGCCCGGAATCGAATTCCGAGGGCACCGATGGAACCGCAGCACCGGTAATTGCTTAGGAACTTCTGTTCCGGAGTTGCGTTTACACGAGTGTTGATAATAAAAATTGTGGAAGTTTATTTTATAACTACACTACAATTTTTATTAACTTACTCTAAGTGTTAGCTCATGGTGGAAGTTGGGTTACCACCCAACCTCCCTTGGGAGGTTATGAGGGTTGTGGGGCCCACACGAACCCCACCTCTTCATATCCTCTAAAACCCCTCAACTCCCACTTAAATGATTTTAACTTACTTATAACTTATGACTTAAATGAGTTGATTTTGATGTGGTGAGTTGTGTGAGTCTTTTGAATTTCAAAAACTTGAATTTCAAAAGCCATGTGAAGTTAATTAAATAAGTGGAGAACTTTTTTTCATTTGGTTGGGTTGTGTTGTTTGAGAGCTTTTGAAAATAAGGCTTAGAAGTCTTGAAGTTTCTTCATCCTCTTGACAAAGAACGCGAAAAACAATCGGACATCGACGAAGAACTCCACGTTCTCGGGAACCGTCTTCCACGACGCCATACCCGCAATACCGACGACGTCTTCTTTCGCGACATCTCTTTTCGCGACGCCGAATCTCGTCACGTCTTAAATCAAGGTAGGGGTTTTAACATTTTAATGTTATGTGGATCTCTCCTTCGAACTTGAAGGTTTATATTTGTCGGTCCTTGATTCCAAATCTTTTTATTTAATTTAAAAGATTGTGAAAGTTTATCATTCATTAAAGGCCGATAGTTAGCAAATAACGCGAGGGGGTCGGACCGCACGAACACGGCCGACCCTCCTCCTTCCATGTTGATTTTGTTGTGGATTGAAACGGGTGTGGCGCGGTGCCATCGCACTGCGCAGGATCATGCGGCAAGAAACGTGCGGCGCCGTCGCGCCGCATCGTTAAATAATGCAAGCACGCGACACCGTCGCGCCGCGTCGAAGAATGTTGAAGGGGCCGTGACCGGAGCGGGGCCACGGTGGAGGGGCGCGGTGCTGTCGCACCGCACCGGACAACGAAGGCTGCGGCCGGTTCCGGGCCGCGGCGGAACGAGAAGACCGGCGGCCAGCCGGGCCGCCGGTGTCGGAAGCCGGAAGGGGGACCGGCCCTGCCGGTCCCGTTGGTGAAGAACCGGCCGGCCAGGTCGGGCTGGTCTGAAGGGAGAAAACTGGGGGAAATAATTTCCCCCGGCCAGCCTTAATGCCCCCCATTATGAGGGGGGGCGGTTTCACAAAGGGGGGGCAGGCGGCCCCCCGTTTTCACGAAGGCAGGCCCCCACGTGAAGGGGCCGTTTTTCGTTAGGCGCGGTAGGTTGCCGCGCCGCCAGCTGAGGAAAGGCGGGGGCTTTGCCCCATGCGCGCGGCACACGACCGGCGCCCAGGCCGCGCCGCCGTGCCGGCCCGCGCCGCCGTGCCGGCCCGCGCCGCCGTGTCGGGCCGGGTTTTCCGAGCCGGGCCGGGTCGTCGGGCCGGGTCGCCACCCGAGGCGGGTCGACCCAGTTCGACTGACCTAGGGGGGGGGGGGGGGGGTTGGGCGGGGTCGGCCCGGGCCTAGACCCCCAGTTTCGGACCACTTTTGGTCAAATGCCCATATCTTGGGCTACAGGCCTCCAAACGACTCGCCGTCAGCGGCAACACGATCCATTGATCGAGACGGTCGTTTCGGTATACTATACTCAAGGTGCACCTTCCTTTTCGGGAGTCTACGTGGTTAAAACTCCATAGTTAAGCGTGCTTGGCCAAGAGTAGTGATCAGGAAGGGTGACCTCCTGGGAAGTTTCCCAGGGTGGGTGTGAGACGGAAAGACCAATAACTAACAGATCGGGCGTCCAATTTATGTGCCGTCTATTTCGTTGAATTCCTCTTGATGGGACGGATCTTTTGGCATACTCCGCCTGACGTTTGGATGCAGGTGGAGTACGGTCGGGTTGGTTTTTCCTTAAAAACCAATCGGGTCCCTGGAACGAAAAAGCCAATAACTCGCAGACCGGGCGTCCGATTGACGCGCCGTCTGTTGCATTGAGTTCATGTTGACGATACGGAACTTTTGGCGTTCTCCGCCCGAGATTTAGATGCAGAAGGATAGTGGCCGGGTTGGATCGCACAGAAATCGAACCAGGCCCCTGGAACAGAAAAGCTGATACCTTTCTGACAGAACGTCCGTTTGACGAACCGTCAGCGGCATTGGTGATCTCGTTGAGAAACGGCCCCTATGAGTATACCCTATGAGAGTTCGGGGTACAGTTGAGATACGGCCGGGTTTGGTTCGCTCACGAAACCAAACGGGCCCCTAGGATGACAAGGCTAATAACTCACAGACCGGGCATCCGATTGACGCGCCGTCTGTTGTGTTGAGACCCCTATGACGAGGCGGTACTTTGAGATACTTCTTCGTGGGACTTTGAGATACTTGGAGTATCAAACTGTAGCTCGTGGAGCGGACCCTCCTAGTGACGAGCGTGCGGAGTACGAAGACAGTTTAACTGGCTGAGACCTGACGACTGCTTGACCGACTCGACATGGAGTGAGTTGACTAGCCCAGTGGACGGAGCACTACTTTCTGAGGTGCAGACCCATGGCGGACGGAGCACTACATGTGTGACAGTGCAGACCCGCTGTACTTGTCCGGAGAGTACCTCAGTAGGCTACTAGGGGGTGTGCACTACTGTGTTTGGGTGACATACCTCGACGGGAAGCACTACTGTGTCTGGGTGGCTGACCCGCGGTACTCGACGGGAGGAGTACTTCTGCAGTCTTAGGTTAGTGAGTAGTACCTCGGAGTCGTGACAGGACCACTGTACACTCTAGAGACGGAGCTCTTCAGCAGTTACGGTTTCGATAATGAAAATTCTGGTTTGAGCTGATACTTTTTACCTTTATGTTTACCTCATGATTGAGATGGGTCACTTGATAACTTAGGTATATGTATGGGCATATACCTGGGTAGTATTTATCCGTTGATTTCAAAATCCTTGTGTTTCCTCATGATTGAGATGGGATACTTGATGACTTAGGTATATGTATGGGAATATACCTAAGTAGAAGTTATCTGTTGAGATCTTCTATGTGGTTATCCTTGTTGGTTTTAGTGAGACCTTGAGGGTCTCGGGCCCCTACTGAGTATCGTTATACTCACCTCTGCACGGGTTATGCCCACACCTCGTTGTGTTGGTTGTAGACGACGTGCAGTGCTGACAGAGGCCGAGTGTTCGAGGACTGGACGGTACCTGGAGGTGGACTATATGACGAGACGGTACCTGGAGGAGGACCTCACGACGAGACGGTACCAGAGGTGGACATGACGACGAGGCGGTACCCGGAGGTGGACCACTGGGCGGGACATACTCGGAGCGGACGACGAGACCCGAGGAGTAGAGGAGCTATCTGTACCCACCCTTCAGGTGGGATTTCCAGTGGACAGCATGGCGTAGCAGCTTTACTTTTCAGTTGTTGTTTTCCCATTCGAGTTGTACTTTACAGTTGGGCTTGTATTTCCGGACCCTTTTTACTTTCCTCACTTACTGTTGTACTCAGTTTTTAATTAGTGTTTACTTCTTCCGCTTGTACTGTATGTGATTGTTTACTTTACAAAGGCAATGCCTTCCCTTTTTACCGAGATTTACGCCTTGGTGCTAGTCCCCAGCCCCTGGCCTATGGAAGGCAGGCTTGGGGTAGTCACGGCACGGGCCCCGAGGACGGGTCGTGACAAATTGGTATCTGAGGAGTTCGGTTCTACCGCAGAACTTATAACTCTGATGTTTCTTTCTATGAATCAATAGTGTCGAGAGTACCGAGTGTGGTTTTCAGTTCAGGGAGTCCAGTGTTGGTGCGGGCGGCCGACGTATCCATAAACCAGGACCCTGACAACTGATTTCCGACTTTGTGCACGAAACATTGATTGCGTGTGTGTTTTCAAAGGTTTTCCCTTAAAACTGCTCAAACCAGGTCAGCTCACCAGGTATAAACGTTTGACTGTGTCACAATGTTTCATTCAGGATGCCTTTTCACGGAAGAACAGCTAGAGCCCAGAGGGATGTGCGTGCTGATAGCCTATCGAGCGACGAGGCTTCGGTATAGGGCCCTCTTGCAGTGGAGGAACCAGCGGTACTACTATCCGTTGGGCCACCGATGTCACTAGCCCCAGCAGTAGAAGATGCACGACGCTTGAGCGCGCTGCACGAGTTCTTGCGCCAGAGGCCACCCAGGTTCCAGGGAGAGACGGACCCGCAGGCGGCTGAGGTTAGGCTCGAGGCTGTGGTGAGAGTCTTCAGGATAGTGGGGACACCGGCAGACTTCATGGTGATCTTTTCTACCAGCCTCCTTCAGGCAGCAGCAGGTAGGTGGTGCAACCACTTGTTCCAGTTTTGCGATGAGATGAAATTAGCATGGGAAGACTTCGAGACCTTCTTCAGGGTAGAGTTTGTGCCAGTAGCTCTACACCCCGGGCGTGTACATGAGCTTCTGCCTTTGCCGCGTACTTTTCGATCAGTAGCCGAGTCATCTGTGGGAAGTAGAAAAATGATGCAGAGGTCCAGGATGACCAGACTAGAAGTTAGACGATCTTGGGTTTTAGGACCGGTGGTGTGGGGCACCTGAGGTGGGGTCAGAGCCAGGCGTGCCAGAAACAGACAATGTTACTCCTGCGGCGGGAAGGGTCACCTGGCACATGACTGTCTGAATCCTCATACGGTTGAACAACGGGTGTTGGAGGAGCCACCGAGCCAGAAGCAGCAACGAGTGCTTGAGCAACAGCCGAGCAGTGGAAAAGGATGTAGAGCTCCGAGATCAGGTGGGCAGGAGATGAACTAGTGGATACGTCCTTTGTACTTCTAGTTCCATGTTGCTTTTGTATTCGTGTATTTTTATTATGAGCTGCAATAATAAAAAGACAATTATCTTTGTTTTCTTTCCTGTCCTTTTGTTTGGTTGATACTGAGTGGTCCCGGTTAAACTGTTGACTTGACCATCACTTTCGAGATTTCTACTGGAGGAGACCCAGTGATCTCACACTGATGCCGATAGTGTGACTCGACCCTTGGAGGCGAGAGTGACAGTTGGATCTCTTGGTAGTTACGTCGAGGCCTTACGATGTCATCCATGACATGAATGAATCATTCATGTTGGGATTGACTGTATTTGGCAACAAATGTGGTTCATCCAGGGGATGAGACCGGGTTTCTCTTGTCGGCAAAGAAAAAATCATAGCAGCTCTTGTGAGACTAAAGAAGGTCCAGGTCATCCAAAAGCGGATGAAGACTGCACAGTGCAGTAAGAAAAAAGAAACCGATGCCAGTCTTAGAGACTCGGTCGTGTTAATTGTTAAAGAATAAGTATCTTAAAGGAGAGATGAGTCTACGAAGCAGCAGACGTGGAGGCAGAGCTAGGAGAGCAGCATGAGGTGGTGTACATCCTAACATTGTACAACCACCCGCCTTAGTTATTCCTGCCAGGCTCAGGGAGCTGGAGGGCTGAGGAAGAGTGCGGCTGCATGCGGTCAAGGAGTGTGACCCAATGGCTCTAGAAATGATTCAAGGGACAGTCTGTGTCCACTACTAGTGTTTGTAGTAACGGACGTCGATGTGAATCATTTCTTGCTTTCACAAATCTTCTTCCAGACCTAGAGTTTCCGATAAGCCGTGGAATTGACCCTCACGCCTGGAGATACCTTGGGAGGAGACTCGATAATCACACTTATGCCGACGGTGTGGTCAGACCCTCGAGGCGAGAGTTTCGGTTGGAATCTCTTGGTGACAACGTCGAGGCCTTATGACGTTAGTTTGAGTATGGAATGGGAAATAACTGTTCATACTCAAATTGACGGTTTTAGGCAAACGTCGGGATGGGTTTTCCTTGGTCGGTGGAAAAGGAAACCCCAGGCAGCATAGGGTAACTCTTGCACAGGAGGGTGCGACCGATCACTCTTGAGTCGGTCAACCTTACCCTCGTGGCAGCAGCCTTTCGAGTTCCAGTTCTAACAAAAAATGGAGACCTCTGGAGTTCGAGGATGAGGATCACGTCCTAATACGGGCCTCACCTCGACGAGGTTTACAGAGATGTGGCCAAGGCGGAAAGTTATCTCCGGGGTTCAACGGACCTTCTTAGGTCCCCAGTTGGGTAGGCGGAGTGGTTTACCGCTTGACCGATTCACCGCAGTTGCACCAGGTGCACGACGACTTCCACGTATCTCAACTGAGGAGATACGTGCTCGACCCTTCGCATACCATCGACCATGAGGAGATGGACGATGGCGATGGGGTGTATTTCACGGAGATTCCAGTGGGGATCGAGTATCGATAGGAGCAGATCCTACGAGGACGATCGATTCCTCGGGTGCACTTTCTTTGGCAGTACAGAAACCTCCAGGTGAGCACATAGGAGCGGAAGGCTCAGATGCGTGCTCTGTACCGCTTTTGTGACCCTAGTTTGTGTTGAAGATTTACGGGGACGTAAAGCCCTGAGGTGAGAGTAATGTAAAGACCCTGAAATTTCAAGGAAATTTTTTTCTTAATTTTCTTTGGAATTTTACAAGAACGCAGTTTCTGATGGCGCCTGATTCCGAGGCCCGGTGTGCCCGGAATTAATTTCTGAAGTTTGGCTCGGGTACATTCAGTGAACGAGCGAGCGGGAATTTCTATCTTTTGAACCGGTGCCCGGAATCGAATTCCGAGGGCACCGATGGAACCGCATCGCCGGTAATTGCTTAGGAACTCCTGTTCCGGAGTTGCGTTCACACGAGTGTTGATAATAAAAATTGTGGAAGTTTATTTTATAACTACACTACAATTTTTATTAACTTACTCTAAGTGTTAGCTCATGGTGGAAGTTGGGTAACCACCCAACCTCCCTTGGGTGGTTATGAGGGTGGTGGGGCCCACACGAACCCCACCTCTTCATATCATCTAAAACCCCTCAACTCCCACTTAAATGATTTTAACTTACTTATAACTTATGTCTTAAATGAGTTGATTTTAATGTGGTGAGTTGTGTGTGTCTTTTGAATTTCAAACACTTGAATTTCAAAAGCCATGTGAAGTTAATTAAATAAGTGGAGAACTTTTTTTCATTTGATTGGGTTGTGTTGTTTGAGAGATTTTGGAAAGAATGCTTAGAAGTCTTGAAGTTTCTTCATCCTCTTGAAAAAGAACGCGAAGAACAATCGGACATCGACGAAGAACGCCACGTTCTCGGGAACCGTCTTCCGCGACGCCATACCCGCAATACCGACGACGTCTTCTTCCGCGACATCTCTTTTCGCGATGCCGAATCTCGTCACCTCTTAAATCAAGGTAGGGGTTTTAAATTTTTAAAGTTATATGGATCTCTCCTTCGAACATGAAGGTTTATATTTGTCGGGCCTTGATTCCAAATCTTTTTATTTAATTTAAAAGATTGTGAAAGTTTATCATTCATTAAAGGCCGATTGTTAGCAAATAAGGCGAGGGGGCCGGACCGCACGAACACGGCCGACCCTCCTCCTTTCATGTTGATTTTGTTGTGGATTGAAACGGGTGTGGCGCGGTGTCGTCGCACTGCTCAGGATCATGCGGCAAGAAACGTACGGCGCCGTCGCGCCGCATCGTTAAATAATGCAAGGACGCGACGCCGTCGCGCCGCGTCGAAGAAAGTTGAAGGCGCCGCGACCAGAGCGGGACCGCGGTGGATGGGTGCGGTTCCGTCCACCGTGCCGGACAACGAAGGCCGCGGCCGGTTCCGGGACGCGGCGAAACGAGAAGTCCGGCGGCCAGCCGGGCTGTCGGTGTCGGAAGCCGGAAGGGGGACCGGCCCTGCCGGTCCCGTTGGGGAAGAACCGGCCGGCCAGGTCGGGCCGGCCGGAAGGGAGAAAACCGGGGGAAATAATTTCCCCCGGCCATCCTTAATTCCCCCCCCCATTATGAGGGGGGCCGGTTTCACAAAGGGGGCGCAGGCGGCCCCCCGTTTTCTCGAAGGCAGGCCCCCACGTGAGGGGGGCCGTTTTTCTTTAGGCGCGGAAGGTTTCCGCGCCGCCAGCTGAGGAAAGGCGGGGGCTTTGCCCCACCCGCGCGGCACACGACCGGCGCCCAGGCTGCGCCGCCGTGCCGGCCCGCGCCGCTCTGCCGGCCCGCGCCGCCGCGCCGGACCACCCCGCCGCACCGGGCCGGGTTTTCCGAGCCGAGCCGGGTCGTCGGGCCGGGTCGCCGCCCGACGCGGGTCGACCCGGTTCGGCTGACCTAGGCGGGGGGGGGGGGGGGGGGGAGGTCGGGCCGGGTTGGCCCGGGCCCAGACCCCCAGTTTCCGACCACTTTTGGTCAAATGCCTGTATCTTGGGCTACGGGCCTCCAAACGACTCGCCGTCAGCGGCAACGTGATCCTTGGATCGAGACGGTCGTTTCGGTATACTATACTCAAGGTGCACCTTCTTTTTAGGGAGCCTACGTGGTTAAAACTCCATAGTTACGCGTGCCTGGCCAAGAGTAGTGATCAGGATGGGTGACCTCCTGGGAAGTTTCACAGGGTGGGTGTGAGACGAAAAGACCAATAACTAACAGATCAGGCTTCCGATTTACGCTCCGGCTGTTTCGTTGAATTCCTCTTGATGAGACGAATCTTTTGGCATACTCCGCCCGAGGTTTGGATGCAGGTGGAGTACGGTCGGGTTGGTTTTGCCTTAAAAACCAACCGGGCCCCTGGAACGAAAAAGCCAATAACTGTCAGACCGGGCATCCGATTGACGCACCGTCTGTTGTGCTGAGTTCCTGTTGACGATACAGAACTTTTGGCATTCTCCGCCCGAGATTTGGATGCAGATGGATAGTGGCCGGGTTGGATCGCACAGAAATCTAACCAAGCCCCTGGAACGGAAAAGCTGATACCTTTCTGACAGAACGTCCGTTTGACGAACCGTCAGCGGCGTTGGTGATCTCGTTGAGAAACGGTCCCTATGAGTATACCCTATGAGAGTTAGGGGTATAGTTGAGAAAGGGCCGGGTTTGGTTCGCTCAAGAAACCAACCGGGCCCCTGGGATGAAAAGGCTAATAACTCACAGACCGGGCGTCCGTTTGACGCGCCATCTGTTGTGTTGAGACCCCTATGACGAGGAGGTACTTTGAGATACTTCTTCGTGGGACTATGAGATACTTGGAGTATCAAACTGTAGCTCGTGGTGCGGACCCTCCCAGTGACGAGCGTGCGGAGTAAGGAGACTGTGTAACTGGCTGAGACCCGACGAATGCTTGACCGACTCGACTTGGAGTGAGTCGACTAGCCCAGTGGATGGAGCACTACTTTCTAAGGTGCAGACCCATGGCGGACGGAGCACTACCTGTGTGACAGTGCAGACCCGCGGTACTCGTTCCGAGAGTACCTCAGTAGGCTACTAGGGGGTCTGCACTACTGTGTTTGGGTGACATACCTCGGCGAGAAGCACTACTGTGTCTGGGTGGCTGACCCGTGGTACTCGACAGGAGAAGTACTTCAGCAGTCTTAGGTTAGTGAGCAGTACCTCAGAGTCGTGACAGGACCACTGTACACTCTAGAGACGGAGCTCTTCAGCAGTTACGGTTTCGATAATGAAAATCCTGGTTTGAGCTGAGACTTTTTACCTTTGTGTTTACCTCATGATTGAGATGGGATACTTGATAAATTAGGTATATGTATGGGAATATACCTAAGTAGAGGTTATCTGTTGAGATCTTATATGTGGTTATTCTTGTTGGTTTTAGTGAGACCTTGAGGGTCTCAGGGTCCCTACTGAGTATCGTTATACTCACCCCTGCACGGGATATGCCCGCACCTCGTTGTGTTGGTTGTAGACGACAGGCAGTGCTGACAGAGGCCGAGTGTTCGAGGACTGGACGGTACCTGGAGGTGGACTATACGACGAGATGGTACCTGGAGGAGGAGCTCACGATGATATGTTACCAGAGGTGGAAGTGACGACGAGGTGGTACCCGGAGGTGGACCACTGGGCGGGACATACTCGGAGAGGACGGTGAGACCCGAAGAGCAGATGAGATATCTGTACCCACCCTTCAGGTGGGATTTCCAGTGGACAGCTCGGCGTAGCAGCTTTACTTTTCAGTTGTTGTTTTCCCTTTTGAGATGTACTTTACAGTTGGGCTTGTATTTCCGGCCCCTTTTTATTTTCTGCACTTACTGTTGTGCTCAGTTTTTACTTAGTGTTTACTTCTTCCTCTTGTACTATGTGTGATTGTTTACTTTACAAAGGCAATGCCTTCCCTTTTTACCGGGATTTACGCCTTGGTGCTAGTCGCCAGCCCCTGGCCAATGGAAGGCGGGCTTGGGGTAGTCATGGCATGGGCCTCGAGGACGGGTCGTGTCATTTTTCTTGTATGTTTACATATTTAATTTCTAAATCATTCCAATTGAAATCCTTTTAACGTGTTTTTTTAATTTTTCATCTCCAATCATTATAATTTATTCCGACTCACCAATTTTCTTTTGTTTTTTATGGATCCTTTGATGTATATACCTGATTTCTATTCAAATATCAATTAGTGAGATATCAAAATTTGAAATCTATATATGCTTCTTATATTGGATTTTTTATCACTGATCAACATCAGCCATTGCTGTTCATGAAATTTATTCTTTAAATTAATGTAATACATGTCTTTAGCCTGCGATGTTTAAAATATTGGATGGGATAATCACTTCCTTTGGTATTTTAATTTAAATTTTGATGATGTTTTAGATATGTTCCCTATCAATAATAAGTCACATTCCTTGAAATGTTTTTTTATTAACTCATATAGAATATTTGGATTTATATCATTTTCCCGAGGCTTTGGTGATCGACTACAGTTTAAAATTAATATAATTATATTATATAATGAACATATCATGATGGAAAAACTCATTCACATGATTAAATTTTATTTATAAATTTTTTGGTTTGATTTCAACATTTATACATAGAAATATTATATATGAATTTAAATAATAGTAGAGTTTGGAAATTGTTTATAAATAAGGGATTTATTTCCATGAGGCCAACTGAAAGTAAGAGAAGTAACCATGGTTTTCATTATTTATTTTTATTTTTTTGAGTGTTATTTAATGAAGCACATCCTTATCTATTCTAAAAAACTGCATCTACACATTAAATTGAGGGAATGTATTGCAGAAGAAAATTAGGTAAGGGGGTTTATTTTAGTATATTAAATATTGTTTATACGAATTTAAATTTCAAAATTATATTTCATTTGAATTATAAAAATTATTTTAGAGTAATTATTTATTCAAATTACATTACATATAGTCATTATTTTTGAACTATAAAAATATTCATAATAATTTTTAAAAAAAATTCTTTATTACTTAAATTTATGTAAGAATTTAATTCAGTATGATAAATTATTTATACGAACGTCTATTTTTTTATTTAATTTTTTTAGATTTAAATTTTATCTTTTGAAGATTATATTTATGTATGACTGTTTATTAATATAATTATATGATATAATGTTATATATATATATATTATTATAAGGAATTAGTTATTTATATTTTGTTTTTATTTTTAATTGATTATTATTAATTTCATTTTATGTTTAATTTATTTGTATGGGAAACGTAAAATATTAAAACCATTTTTATGTAATGAAATATTATTGTAATGAATATTATTTTAAAAATTTATGGTCTAAATTCATTAGATTTATAATTTTGTAAGGGAATATTTATTTTTCAAATATTTATTTATTCCAAATTATATGATCACATATTGATTTAATTTTGTAAGAAATATGAATATGAGTTTATCGTTTTATTGATAAGATGAAATTATTTTCAAATTTCACTTTATTAAAATTTTATTATTTCAATTGATTTATTTTCTAATTAACATATCTTTAAAATATTTAAGGGATATTTTATAGTTTCTTTGTTCAATAAAAAAATGTTCTAAATCAATATTATTTAATTTTATATTTATTATGTAAAGATTATATTTATAATAGTTTATTTTATTTTAATCTTGTAGTTAATTATTATTTCGAATTATGATTTTTTAGTATATGTGAAAATAATATTTTATCAAGATCATTTATCTATGTATTTTTTATGGAATCTCGTCGTCTGAATTTATAAATTTACATCCAAGTCATTCATAATAATATTTCATTCTATATTTATTGATTTCCATGACAAGTGATACCAATACATATATGTGTGTGTGTGTGTGTGTGAATATGAATATCTGTATATATTTAAACATGAATAATGACTAAATAATTACATTAAAGGAATTTATTAAAAATGGTTATAAGGTATTTATTTAATCATTAACTATATGAAACTTTTAGTGTCATGATATTCAGTTATTACAAATCTATCATATTGTGAATATATATATATATATATATATAAACACACAAACACACACACAGATTATTTAATGTTTTTATATAAAAAATTCAGCTGAATTTGTATACATATGTAAGAAATCATTAAAATATTTTTTATAAATTTCACACATGAACATTATAAATATGGGTGTGAATTAGAAAGTGAACCCATCCCTCAGAAAGTGGGTTGAACTATAGACAACCACATTATTTAATGTGTCAACTTATTTTTCTTTTTAAAATCATTTATATTGTTTTCAGAACAATTATATGAATATTTTTAAAATAGTTTTTTGAATTTCTGTATTTTCAATGTGTTTTAATATTTTCACAAAGTTACTACTTTCAATAAAAACTATAAAGGATATTCAAAAATTCTTTTCGAATGAATTATCTAAATAATTTTTGAATTTATTTCTAAAACATTATTTTCAGAGGATATTTCAAAAAATGTATTTCAATAATTTTAAAACCCCTTATTGGGAAATATAATGGACATCCAACATTTTAAAATTATTTTCAATAGGGTCATAGAATTGTTATGATGGACATCGTCTCATACTATGTTATAGAAAATTAAGAAAATTATAATATTTCATAAAAAATATGATATTTTTAATGATGTTGTGGAAGTATTCATATCCAAGACCAGAAAAGGAACTCGATTTTATTTAGCATTGTGTATTTTTTAGTTCTATTAAATGAGAAAATACACAACATTTTTATGCACTAAATCCATATACACAGGTTGGGGTCCTAAAATTTAGTATTATAGGAACTATCCAGTCAACTTTTGAGATTATATGTTTCTTTTTGAGGAAAAAAAATTTACATGATATGATTTTATTTCAAACTTATATGTATGTAAGTCAATTTAGAAATTATAGATTTTCGTAATTTTGATGATGAAAAATTCAGAATTTTTTTAGTATAATGAAAAAATTGTGAAGGAAATTTTTTTTTAATAGGGCTGAATGTCACATCCATGAAATTTGAAATTTTAATAATTATTTATTAAATGGGTTGATTTATATTTTCAATAAAATAAGTTATGAAAATAATAATTGAAATTAATTTTATACATAAATCAAAAATAATTTTTTATCATTATTTAGATAAAATATTTAATGATATATATACAATATGAAATTGAATTATTATACATATTTATATTGAATCAATAATGATTTTAGGAGAAATAAATAGCTTTCAATCCTACTATTATAAAATTTATAGAAAATTGATTAAATATCTTAAATTATAAATATTTCTTCCATGGATGTGGTTTTATTTTATATAAAATAATATTTTTCTATAAAAATTGATTTATTTGATATATGTATTTTATAAAAATAAATTGTTATAATAAAAATATTCAGATTAATTTATAAAAAAACTATAATTAAATAATATATTTTTTTAGTAAAATAATTTTGTATAAAAAAAATTCATAAAAATGGAATGATATATTATATGAAATTGTAAAATTAATGAAAATATATTATTATAGAAATGTTATTAAATAATATTTTTGAATTATTTTTTGAAAATATTAAAGAATATTGAAAATATATATTATTTTCAGTGAATGATTATTAATAATATTTCCTAGAAAAGAGGAATATATTATAATACATATAAAATTACATTACATTTTAATCGTTTAATTAATATATATATATATACCAAATATGTTAATATTTATATATAAATAAAATTTTATTAATGAAACTAAAATAACATTAAATATTATAATAATGATAAATGATTTTTTTAATATAATAAAAATATTATTAATATAAAAATGGGGGTAAGGGGGTCTCTCTTCGGGCTGCCAAATAGTGGAAGTTGAGGGCCTTGTCGTATGGGAGCAGCGAGGCTGTAGGAGGAGTCAATGCCGAGGGATAATTAAATTAGATGTGTAATTAACCAATGATCTATGGTTCATGTGTGTGATCAATATCCTAAGGGTATCAAACATATAGAAAGTGTTTTGACTAAATATTTCATCTTTGATCGCTGAAGGGGGTTTTATATTCAGTTATGGGAAATCAAGTTTCATTGTCATTCTGTTGATCATGATATGATGTTATTTTATACATAGGTTTAATTTTTCAATCATCTAAATAAAACACCTTGAAATCATATTGTTGTATTTCAGTTATTTTTCTTTTTCAATCATCATCGAATTTTCCATTACCCTCATTTTCATGTGTGTCTTTGCAGATTATACATTTTATTTTCCTATTTTTTCATATTTTATTTATATAGATATCAATATTTGAAATCTATATATGCTTCTCATTTTGGATTTTTCATCACTGATAAAAATAATATGTTTCCATTGTTTAATTTTATTCATTATATTAATGTAAAACTTGTATTCTTCCTCCTTTGTACTAGTAGATGTGATCAGATAATCATTATCTAGAGGACCTTTATATAATTTTTGAGATGTTTGAGATAGGTGATTGATCTTAAATGAATCACATTCATTGAAATGTATTTTTTTTATCCTTATATACCTGGTTTGGAATTTTGTCATTTTTTATAGTCTTCTATTATAGTATCTAGCGACAGATTAATGTACTTATATTACATAATTAACATAACAAATATGAAAATACAAATTCAAATTATTAAATATGAGTTTATGAATTCTTTTAATTTCAGAGAAACTTGTATACATAGAAATATTATATGTAAATATATATATATATATATGTATATATATATATTATATTATTAGAGATATTATATTGGTTATAAATAGGGGATTTGTTTGTACGGGGCATACTAAAAGGGTAAGAAATAGAATAATTCCCCATTATTGGTTTATATTTTTTTGAGTTTGAGTTTAAGAATGATATCCTCTATTATACAAGGTAATTTATCTTCATGTGAAAAAGAGAGAAAGTACAGGGATTAAAATCACATAAGGGATATTATTTTCAAATAGGGAATTTTTATTATATGAATTTTACATTGGAAATTAAATTTCATAGGATTTACAATAATATTCTTCTAATAATTATTTATTCAAATTTCAGTATAGAGTGTAATTATTTATTAACTATTTAAATACTAGTATTTTTTTAAAAAAAATTAAACTATTATGTATATATATGTTTCAATTTATTTTTTTAAGAGAAATTATATTAGGAAACTAACGTTTGTTTGATTATTTCCATATCAGACATGTTTCAAATTTTATATTTTATCTTCTCAGGATTATATTTATGTATTACTGTCATTATATGATCTGAAGTATTTTCGAAAAATAATAAGGGATTATTAAATTATAATTTATTTAAATTTGTAAGGGATTATTATTTCTTTTATTTTCAGTTAAAAATTATTTATATGTAAAAATTAATTTTTCAAACATTTTTTATTTGAAAATTTATATTATTCTATTATTTATTATTTTCAAAATATGTGGTTTTATATAATCAGATTTATAATCCTGTAAGTGATTGTTTATTTTTCAAATACTATTTTTTAACAAATTATATGATAAAAAATTTATTCAATTTTGAACAAAATTATATTGTTTGAGTGTATGGCATTATTTATGTGAGGTAATTATTTTCATATATTAGATTTATTAAAAATTTATTATTGTATGATATTTAATTTTTGTTCATACTTCTTCAAATTATTTAATTAATAATTTTTTATTTCTTAAATCAGAGAATATATTTTCATAATCAATTATGTTTTAAATTTTAATTTTTATAATGTTAATATTATATTTATCGGAGTTTACATGATTTTAAACATTTAGTTTATTATTTATTCAAATTATTTTTTTATTGTATATGTACAGATCGTAATATTTTCTAAATATTTTATATATGAATTATTTTAATGGAATCATATCATATAAATTACCTAATTTATATAAATGTTCACTATAATATTAATTATGTCCGTATTTATTTATTTACATCGCTTCCCATACATACATACAAATTTATATTCATATATGTGTATTTTTATATATGTTAAAATGATTAATGAGTAAATTATTCTTTTGTATAAATTTATAAAAGAACTTATTATATGGATGTTATTTAATGTTAAACTAAATGAATAGTTTAGTGTTAGGAAATTTTGTTGTTCCAAATCTGTTTGATTATGAATCTATATATATACATACATATATATATAAGTTAATATATTTTCACGTCTATAATGTAAAAACTCATGTTAATGTGTATACATATGTACGGAAAGATGATTTTTTATAAGATTATGTATTTGAACATTTTATATATGGTATGAATTTGGGGAGTAATCACTTCCCTTGACAAGCGGGTAGGGCCATGTCAGCCATCAATGTTTCATGTTGACCTATTTTTTATTTTCAAGAGAAATCATATTGTTTTCTAAAAAATAACATGCATATTAGTAATAGAAATTTTTTAATGTAAATATTATAAAAGTGTTCTACTTTTTCTTGGTGTAAATATTTTGAATAATAAACAAAAAATGTATATATAAAATTATTTTCCAAAATATTATCTAAAGAGTGTTCCAATTTTTTACAAAATGTTATTTTCAAAGGATATATCATAAAATGTATTTCACTAATTTTAAAACCCATTACATGAAAATTTAATGCTCATACAATATTTTCATAATATTTCCTTTGTATCATAGATGTTTTATGAATGAAATATTTGTTTATTGAAATTGTGTACAAGAAGAATTTTTTTTTATTTTACAACAACTAAAAATATTTGAATAATATTATTTAATTATTAAAAACCCAGACATTGAAATTACCTTGATTTAATTAATCACAATATAATTTTTTGTTTACATTTTAATAAAAAAATACAAAAAACTTTTTATGTATTGAATCCAAAATCATGATTTTGGGGCAACAGAATATGGGTGCATGTAGAACAGCTCATGGGCGTGTGTGACTGAAATGCTGGTTCAGTACCACGATCATTTTAATTAGTTTTTTTCAATTTATTGATTAAAATAAAAAAGAGGAGAATAATATATAAAGTTTTTTATTTCCTTATAATATAGTGGAAATGTTTTATAAATATTTTCAAATTTAGGTGTTGAATAGGTGTGCGATTTTAATGCATGGGATTCATATAATAAATTTCATAAAAATATATAAAAATCTTCATATCATATTTGCATGATTTCATATAGAAAATGTGATAAAACATAAAAAGAGACTTGGATCTAAAATCATAGACCACTCTTGATCTAGAAAATGCGGTTTACTAGGGGCACGAACTAAAATTTTCCACCATGGGTCATTTGGATAAAATCATCTATCAATAGGCGTATTTTGGAAATTAAGTAATTAAATAATTTATTTCAAATAAATTTTAAAAAATTTGTTTAATTAATTGAATTGAATGTAATGTATGTTCTCCATGGTTATATTTATAAACATTGTTGTTTTTAGAGGGGTCCTTTTCCACATTCATTATAAAATATGGAATCACAGCTCAACGATCCTCTGGATCTAGTCAAATTGAGGTGAAACAAACATAATGACAACCCATATTCATTAGTGAGTGAATTATTCATAGATGAATAATCCATATTCAGTTTTTACATAGAAATGTTTTGATTCTACAACATTTTATTGAATGAGATAGCATGATCATACTTTTTGTTTGATTTACGATCAATTTGATGCTTTGTAGGAGCCAATGAAATAGTTTAAAATTATTTAATCAATTTTCTCACCCATGGGCATTAAAATTTTTATTATTATTATATTAAATCATATAAAATGACATTTATTACACTTTTCTCAGTTAATTATCAAAATAATTCATTATTCATAACAAATATGGGACAGTGGATTCTTAGTTCGACTTTGTCGGGAGGGACAGAGCCCGATCAATCCCCTTATTTCAAGACAGAATATCTTGAAATGAATAGATGTAATAATTAGGGATAGGATATGATGATTTGAGGGATTTTTATTATTTCTATGTGTATCCATTATCTGAATCAGAGATGTTATGTAATGAGAGATGTATGGAGAAAGCATTATGTTGAATAGAGGAATTAGAAATCTCATTTCTGACAAAACAGACAACCAGAAAGGATGAACAAAGGATTCATCGTCTATTTATGGTGGCCCGATGGAAATATTCAGCTTGATGGAGGATGATGTCGAACACGTAGGTACATATATTTGATTTATAGTAAATATTTGACTACCCTCCATGCAGTTTTAAAGAACACATATAGTTTTCCTCAGAAATCTACATTTCTAGGGTTTCATAAAATTATATGTATAACATGTTGTGTGAGACCACCACATGAAATGTTGAGTATATATATATATATATATATATATATCTTTGTGTGTGTGTGTGTGGGTTTGTGGGTGTTTATCCTCATTTTGGGAATTTGTTTCGCTCTTACTATGGGATTAGCATTCTTTTATTACCGCAACTCTTACTTGTTCCGATCACATTAGATGGTGTAATACTTCATATTTATATACTCATCCATGAATGGGAATTGCCTATACATTTCATGTATTATACTGATGAAGGATAGGTTGGTGGTGATTATAGATGATCAGAGTGATACCTAGTGAATTTGACCACGTATAGTGGGAGAGGCATGATGTTATAGATTTAGATTCTCTTGGAATTTTACTTTTCCAGTTATATCATGTTTTGAAATCCACTTAGTTGGTTATGTATTATTCCCCTTCACTTTTTAGTTTACACATTAGTTCTCTTCGTTTCCCCCATTGGAATCGAATGAATTCTTATTAGTCTAGAAATTGTATCTTTTTATTTTATTTCTATGTTATTATTAATTTATATGGTTTGGTTAGTGTATACATGTAAATTTTTGAAAGGCCTCCGATATAAGTTATGCCTCACAGTGAAATTTCCCAGCCCCCAGCCCATTAAGGTAGGCTTCGATTTTTTTTCTTGAACAATATTCGATTGAGTTCTTCCATCTGTATAAATTAATTACATGGAAAACTCATCAAATAAACCCATGATGATGTGTTATAATTTCTTCAACGAGAGTATTATAACACATATATACCTAAAATCCCCTATAAAATTATTTTTTATATAAAATGGATATCTAAATAATTTTAATCTATCATTTATAATTTTCATTTCCTAATCTCATTCATATAATATCAACTCAAGGACCAAAAAAACTATTACCATTTTTAATAGAAATACAAATGGACCGACTAAGAGTTACACCATTTGAAACAACCCACCCCTCACACTTTGACTTGAGAAGATGCATAATGCTACTAACCATAATTGAAATCTCCTAATTACCAAATTGTTATACTAATCTCCAAGGGACTATGATACACTAGGGGTGACTTTCCAGTTAAGAATAAAAAATTACAACGTAGACCAACAAACATCCAATCACATAAATTATTCACGAATAAACAATCACATAACTCAATAAAATAAAAATTTATATAATATCATAGTAATAGGGGAAAATTAATAAAATTTAAAGTATAGGATTAAGATTAGAAAAACATTTTCACTAATATTGAACCATCATAGACCATGATCTATACAATCCCCACCTCCATCATTAAAAACCATACCATGAAGTCATGTATTAGTACTAGAGATGTATGAAAGAAGTCCCTTTAATGTCTATCAAAAGACAACATTAGTAAATGATAAAAATTTCCCAAGAAGGGGGTTATTATATAACTCAATAGAATTTCCCCCATATAAATCGCATCCGACAAAACCATGAAAAGAACATGTTTGAACATTTTATATGAAACTGAGGGTGGGAATATCAAAATAGGTTATCAAAGAATATTATTTATAAATATATTTATTCAAATACATCCATTGACATTATCATTCACTTTCTCCTTAGTTACCCATTCCATGTTCCCATACTCATACATCGATGGAATATAAGTGAAAATACCAGATCATGTGAGATGATATCTAAATATCACCAACTCATTACTATGTAAAACATCATTGTGAATTTCCATTCATCACTAAGAACAATTTCTATTTCAAAAATGCCTTATATTATAAAAGATGAACTAACACCACCATAAATTCTAATACCTTAATCAATATAAGATTATTTTTGAATCAAAATTTTTAACTTTAAAACAACATACTTTGAGATCATTTAGTTAAAATGTCTAACAAGAATATTTAAAAATGAACATTTTTATCATAATAATATAATTTATTCAACAAAAAGTACTCCGGATATTTCCAAAAAAATAAGAAGGATAAATAATCCTGATTTAAGACAATAAATATTATAATTGTATAGATGGAGTCAAGTCCCCTAACTGGATTGGTATTCCTCAAAGAATCATAAAAAATTCATCAAATAAACCACTTTCTTATTTGATATTCCATAGGCCCTAATGATTTATGACTTAAACTATGAAATTACATCAGAAATCTATCAATATTCACATGCAATATAAAACAAATTTCCTCAGTTTTTTTTCGTGAAGACATCATTAATTGTTTTATTTTTTTAAAATTTAAATGTTTTTATTTCCTTTAATATAACCAAAATAATTTATTCAATAAAATATTAATTTATTGCATAAATTGTTATTGTATATTTTTATTGTAGATAATTATATGATCTTCCATTATTACACCTCCAAACACCTCTATAAGCAAACCCAACGACTCCAAAGGTAAAACAATAAGCATAAAAATATGGCATATATGATAATTTTATGTTTTCAATGTATGACTAAAACATATGATTTTACCACATAAAATTTTATATGGCACTAGCCTTATAAGACAGAACACTATCTCTATTATCTATAATTTCCAATGGTTGTTCATCATACTAGAGTTAATTTTAATTTTAATCATCTTTTGAGTTCAATTAATATTAAAAAGATACATTATACTTCATTAAATGTGATACATGGATCACTTTATGTACATAATTGATGTTTCATGATGTCTCTATGTGATAATCCATATTCCCAATGCAATAAAGTATCTCGAAGATGCAGAAAAATTTAGGCATCATCTTCCCTTTCCTAAAAATATCAAATCCCTCTTTCATAGTTATATTTTCTCACAATTCACAATATTATGATATCATAGATAACTATTAGCATAAGTTTATATTAATGTTTCACTGCATTGATATGTGAAAGACTAATATAAGCTTTTTGTGTCATTTCATGAGCTAGATCAAGTCCCAACAACTTCGTCTAATTAAAATTTTCTATATATAAAGTAGTTCAATATTTTTCGAATATAGAGCCTTATATTGTTCAACGTAGATTCTAGAGTGGATTATATTGTTATATGAGAACTCAATTTGAGGAATATTTTAATCCAAACCCCCTTTCCAAATCTATTGAGAAGGATATCATCATATTTTACATATTTTTAATTACCTAAAATTATTGACAATTATTTTGAGGATGTTATGGTGTACTGAAGCATAACTATGTATCTATATATATTTTTATATCTTCTACAGAACATTTATTTTAAACTTGGATGTCTATAGAAATCATTATCCTATTAAACTAGAGCCCTTCATTACATTATTACATTGTAAATAGAAATAAACAATCACATTATAAAGGATTTATTAGTTTAGAATTATTTTAATTCAATAAAAAATTTCATTCTGGAATTAAATTTTATAAAATAAAATATTGTATATTATTGCCATTGAAGGCATAATTATATAATCTTGAATATAAATTAATATCTACCATAGTTAAGTTCATGGAACACTAGGGATAGGGAACATAATAGAGTGGTGAGTTAAGATCAAGACTAAGAGAATGTGTATAATAAAACTAATCATATAATAAATATTTAATCAAAAATATGGATGGAAAAATGGTGTTGAAATAATTACATATTAATAGTCACATGACGTCTAAATTTGTCCATGGAAATCATAACGTCTCTAACAATTACATGAACACTGATTAATGATTTAATATTGATGAAATCTGTAATAAAAAAATCTTAATCATATAGTCGAGTAATCCTACCAAGACAAAACACAGAAATATGTAACGCCTATTCCATATACACGACCTAATTTTTTCATTAGACCCATTGATTCGTAAAGGTTCTATATTATTCTGAGCCACATGCATTACAAATTAATCCCAATGAAACATTCTATAAACAAGAATGTGTACTTAATCAATATGATTTAACAATTAAGTACCTCACTATATTGGAATAACTATCTTAGGATGCATCACTACATTACCTGGTAATAATATCTTAAATCCTAATAAGGTAAATGGTGGATGGTGTCAATTGATTATATCCTAATCAAAGCATGATATTCTTCAATGGATGACGATATAATAATGATATTTATAAAATAAATCCAAAACATTTTTTATTTAAAATACCATTTTAATTTTGAAATTTATTTTTAAAAATATTAAAGTATCCCAAATATTAGGAATGAAATTTGATATTCAATTAACCATGAAATATTTCAAAATAATATTCAAAGAATTGTGTATATATTGAAGTCACCCATTTTGGAATCAAGTATGACTAAGCGGTGGAGGGGAGAATCAATGATACCATTTTTCATTATGTTTATTTTTTTATGAAAAAACCTTCTCCTCTTATTAAGGATTTCATTTCATTATAAACAATGTATAATAAAACACCCATAGGAACACAAGAATTTAAAAGGTTTACTATTTATAAATAGAAGCTACATTATTGGTATGGTTTGGATACAATATAATACGACAAAATCCATAGGATAAAAAATCCTCTGACATGGAATAAAATGGGTAGGACGCTCCTTAAACTCATGTTGCACAATGAAAACAATATAATAGTGTGTGTTATTATTCATTCACAAAATTATGCAATACAATTTAGCAGTGCTTTTGGATCCATATCCATAAATTTGATCTTTCAAAATAATTAATCTATTTCTAACAAAGAATATGGTATGAAATTCCTGGAATTGTAATGATATATAGTCTGACACTCTAGTCTTATTTCAATTTCTCTTGGACTTGAGTTGGTTCACTTTAAATGATCTGTTCACTGAAACTGTGTATTGAAACACAGGTTTTGTAAAGCTACCATGTCATACTCCCTTCAGGAAGTTCACAACCATACTGAAGCAAACTACCTTTATATGACAAACTACATACGTGAATCTCACCGAGTCAATGTGGAATATCCTATCATCAATAATCACCCATAACATAAAATTATTGTCATCAGTCAATACATTAATTTTTTTTTTCAGGTTGATCATCCTCACATAGAAATCCTTCTTTTTGGAGCTCTTTTTCAATCATGAAAGAAGAGATCATTAATATTTTCATTAAATATTTCTAATAAAATGATGTCGGGATCACATTATATTTTTATGAATCCATTTTCGCGATACTCCACTAATGAAAGAGTATTCTTTTGATCAGTCCAAAATATATCCATAATGCACCTCCATTCAACATTATCCATTGATATTTTTTGTTGTCACAAAGTTTCCCATCAAACTATCATGCACTAATCATTATCCATTTATCATATTCATGTATATTACCATCAATATTGGCCATGATTCATATGTTCACAACATTCATGATTCTTGTTGTAATCATGAATATTTTTGTAAAAGCATTCACGCACCACGATGCTCTATTTTTTTTGCAATCATGGAGATCACCATCAGAATCATCATGGATTCTTCAAACACCATTCACAAAGCCCAGCTTCATGAGACTCATTAATTTACCAGATATTCAAAATGACATCAAAAATATCTATTATTAATGAATCCCACCGTCTTTGTAATTTGGTTCCACGAAAATTTAGTAAACACTTGGAAACTATGCCACATTATGAATTTTCAATACAAAAACCAACCTTGATGTTTCACAGTAATCTAGCATCATCTTTCTTTACAATCAAACATAAAAATGATTGGTAAAACATTTTCAACCACTTTTCATTATAATGATGGAATCAAAAGATCATAAAATAACATATTATATTTGTCAAATATACACCAACAGAGCATTATCATATTTATCAAGGAATATATTGTAACTTCCCTATCATTCAACTACATCTATCATTATAATAAAATGAAATTTCATAAGATTTTTGAATATGATATCCTAGGAATGAAGATTTATCTGATCATCCTATTATACAACGAGAGGTGATTTCATTTCTTCTCAAACATCATTGAGAATAAAAGAAATTACGTGGAAATGATATTCTATGTTATCATCCCGGTCCTAAAAATATCCCTCTTTGTATTTTGTTTTCAAACAAGATTCATAAATCACTGAACATTGTAACCTCATTTAATGGATTACCAATCAATAATTCTAATCCTGTGCGAGCTAACACTTTAAAGGAAAAATAATCATTGATAGTAAAAAACTTTTTTTCCAAAAGAACTGACTAATTTCATCCTCAACATTCATGCACTTATTAAACTATCATCTATTTCAACTTCTTTAAATTTCATAGAAGAAATTTTTTTTCCTACAACCACTCTAAAATATAGTTAGAATTGTTCACACACATACATGTTGAATTCCCAACATACCCAAAACTCCCCATTTATTCATGCTTCCATTAATATTGATTTATAAAATAATTCTCCCCCTTAACAGAAATATCAATAGATAATATATAATTGTGGATAAAATTATACCCAATCCTTGATGAGAATGAGGATGGACTACCAAACTCAATGTCAATATAAAAATTGTTCCTTTAATAAAGGTTTCGTGAATATTTTAGAAACATGTTTCAATTTAGGAACATACTAAAGCTTAAATTCATTATTCTTAACATGATATTGGATGATGTTGAACATTATTTCATTATGTTTTTAATGATAAAGTCTTGCCATATTCTTTTTAAGATTTATTGCACGTTTATTTTCACATTCTATGATCAAGGGTAAGTTTACAAAAACATATATGTCTTCTAACTGAGCTATCATCAACAAAATTAGGGTAACAACATGTGTTGAAGCAACATACTCACCTTGAGCCATGTTAAGAATTACTTATTCATAATTCATTTTGTAACGCCCCGACCCCAGCTACCCAGAGTCGGTGCATTAATTACATAACATTGGCATGATCATGAGAAAGATCAAGTCTCGAAAGACCGATTAGTTTAGTAGCCTTGGAATAACTAGATACATCCATAAATTTTTACATTACATCATAAAAAAAACATCTTGTCTTCATATCCCCTCATACTATCCCTGCAGGTCATTCATAAATTACTTCTTCATAATCCTGGGAAAAAAAAATAAAACATTGAAAGGGGTGAGCTCGGATGCTCAGTAAGGATAACATTATAGCAGAAGCTTTCATAAATGAGCATAAACACTTAAGGCAATTTATAACTAAAACAAAAGCCTTTTAAACTTGAACTTCAGCATAAAATGGCAAAGGTAAAATGAAATAATGCCATTTACTTACTCACATGGATATTCTACTAGTCGAATGATCACATGCAATATCAATAACCACTTTCATAATGATGGAATGCATAATGCCAGACTATCATAACCACATAGCCAAGGCCTCGTGCCAAGACTACAAATAAGATTTTGCCAAGGCCTTGTTCCAAGACACTAGTTTGTCTCATGAGACCTACCGATGCATCGAGGAGCTATAGCGGGCTCCACCCGTCACTTATTAAGTCCAATGCATTCCCATATGAAAAGGTTTAAACATAATGTAAACATTCGTATTAAACTAGCATACGAAATGTCAATACTTTCACCACAAACCATGAATGGTATAAAAATAGCACATCCACAGTAAAACATAATTCATTCGATACAATATGGAAGATTGTATTGTATCACATTAACCTCAATCAATAATAATGAAGGATGTTGACATAGATGAAAATAATCATCAAAACTATTTGAGAGAAATATCCCCCTTTTCTTGAAAACATTTAAAAGTCACACTATTTGTCAAGAAGCCATTTAAAAGTATATTTTTGAATCAAAGTGTCCCATACCACTTTGAAACTTTTAAAAGGAGTTTTAATTTTAAAACTTTAATGTCCATATAAATAAATCCTTAAAACCATTTTTAAAATATGGACATTAATGAGCATGATTTAGAAGAATAATTCTTTAAAACATTTTAAAATGGTATTTTGGTTAGAGTTTCTAACCAAAAGAGAGACACTTGAATACAAATAATTGAGGTAATAAAAACATTTTAATATCATGAGAATAAAGGAATTCATGATATACTATGTCAAAGTACATTATATACACCACATAGAAGTGATTTGGTGTATATCATCAAAGAAGTCTCAATGGAATGTAAATTGAGATGAAATCTCTCATAAAGGTTGTATCCTTTTGTTAAGGATAAATCAACGACATAATTATGTGTGACAAATATAAATACACTAAATATGATTGGATATTCAGTGTAAATCAATCAAAGTATATTCACACATATTCTTGTAAAAACAATACCAACGAATCGGATGTTTAACTCAATAAATGGAGAATGAGTTAAAATTACTCTTATCAAATTCATATCAATGACTTGAGAATTATCAATGGAGTGATTATGTGTATCAAACTTATATCCACAGGAATGGGAGTGGAAATTATGACATAATCAAATGAATAGTGATTCCACACATAATCTTGGGGTAATATAATCAATGAAATATGCGTAAAGCCAAATGAGTGGAAGTTGAAATCTCAAATTCCCTTATTGATTAGGTAACTTAAGAAACATACACCCATGAAAGAATTATCATACCATGATGATGTAAATACCCATAAATAAAAGTATATAACACAATGAATACAATCATGGGCAGTACACATACACCACATGCAATAATTAAGTGGTGATCAATGGAATTCTCACGGAATTAAAAGTGAGATAAGAAAATCCCTTACATTGTACTTTTTCCTTGGTCGATGGTAGGTTTACCTCCTGTATAATGGTGAAATAATTGTTATTGAATAATAAAAGAATCATTTACTTTAATATGACATCATATATGATCTTTTATCATTAATTTGTTAATAATATTTTAGAATTATCGTCATTTCGGGTGTTAACGGGTTCATTTTACTTTATATTCATTGTTATGTGAGACATATTTGTTATTAATGGGATGTATAATATTCATATCCAGAATGGTATCAAGTTCTTAAACATCATTTTTAATTCATCAAATTATACGATGGAGAATAAATCTCATCGCGTTCGTGGAGACGGTAGTCCGTACGTACGCACGAACGCTACTTCCATTTAATTTTTATTTTAAAAGAATCGAATCCAAATTATACATAGGTATATTACTATTCCAGTATAATATAATATTTTATATATGTTACTTAAGTTCATTTACACCATCCTTTATACGTTCCATGTGTGGTATGAACGAGTCATATCATTTTAAGGGGGCGGTAGTCCGCACTTCCTCAAATTAAATTATCGTATGTATATACAACATGAAACGAATAATGGTATGAAATAAAATGGAATTAAAGAAGCTTATATATATAATATATATCATTAATATCATATTTAATTACAGTGCCATCCTAATGGCCACCATTAGAGGCGGTAAGATGTATTTGAACAATCATCGTTTCGTGAGGCGTTAGTTTGCCATCCACAGAAACATTATGTTCATCATCCATTAGATGGAGTTGTGTGAATGTGTAGTTTGAATCCTTCTTATAACAACATCCTAGTATATTGAGGATACTGGTGTTGTTATAAAATAAAGGAAATAAAAATATTTTGGGGGTTGGAGAAGCAAAATAAATGAAAATACTTTAAGAGAAATTGTTACCTTTAATTTAGGTAACTCACTTTGGTTGGAACCAAAGGACTTCTTGAAATGCTTTATGCCTAAGGGGAAGCTTCAAGGAGGAGGAGAGGGATGTGGGGAGCTTAGTTGGGCAGAGTTTGGACGAGCCAAGTGGCTTGAGAGGTGTGAGGAAATGAGAAGGAGGAGTGCCCTTTTATAAGAGGGGTGAGGGGCACCTTTGGAAAAGCTAGAAATATTAATTTATAATAAATTCATATTCGGTTTCCAAAGGCTCCAAAGTTGACTATTAAAAGGTTGAGGTGGGGATAGGTCGAAAACAACTCATCCAATAGAATTTAGACAGGTTTGGGTACTTATATTAACCTTATCTTTAAGTATTAACTCTAAGTTAATTAGTTTCACTTTTACAATGTCTCTTTGTATTTTTATATAATATGGTTAATAAACTTACTATATACATCCAAGAGACCCCCAAGTGGTCCATTAATGATTAACATATCATAATATAAGTCTCTTGGCCGAACCTTAGATTTTTAGGAATTTAATATCAATTAATAATATAATATTTGTTTTAAGAACTCTTTTATGTCAATTTTGACACTATTCAATAGTTGATTTTTGTGAAACTCATAACAGATTGATTACTTCGAACAAAGTCAATTAAATCAATCCTAATATATCATATTATCCTAGAAAATTAGTTTAATTCATTAAAAGTTTCATATTATATTTATTTGGGTGTTTATAATATCAATTATTTTAATTTTTCACTATTATAGTAATTACTTCATCATCATTGTGTCATAAATAAAATAAATTATTTAATGTCTAAAAATTATAAATAAAATATCATTATGTAGGAAATCTTTTTAGCTTTCTAATGAATATTTATAATCTAAAATCCAACATATATAACCCTATGTAACAATTGTTGTTCTAAAAGATATATGCTTGTGTCATTTTTGTATTAATTTTAACTAAATTAAAATAAAGTGTCATTATCACTTACAAGTGGATCCATGGGGTCCCAAAATAGACCCAAAGATTCCCATGGTCGACCATGTATCAACCAATAGGGTTAAGACACGTTTTAGGGTAATTTAGTATTATTATAATATTATTTTTTTTAACCCTTATTTACCGGATTTACCCTTAACCATGGTAAATAAAATATTTACCGCAGTAATTATTCAAAATGTCTAAAAATAAAAGTTACCTATTTACACAATTTTAACATCCTGATTCCAAATATGGAATCCATTTTCCTAAATTCAAAACACAGAAGTGGCATATATTAATTTAAAATTAAATCCCGCTGTCAAAACAAAAAGCGTGTTTTTAAGAGATAATAACTATCAAAAGATTGACACTCGTTTATGTTCGGTTTAATTGTAAAATTATGTCCAATGACCAACATTATATTAAATGGTAAAAATATATTCTAAATATACTTTAAAACCACTCAAATTCATAATTTATCACTATTAATTATTTTGATTAAAAAAGTTGTTTTTAATTAAAATTTAGTAATTTTCACTATTCATCAAAATATAAAAGTTATCCGAAAAGTACCAAAATTTCACCCTAGGATAATTTCGATATTCCGAATACAAAAATGAAGTCCATTTTTAAATATAAAATATATATAATTTCAAAAATTAGGTATTACTATTCATAACGGCTAGTTTGATTGGTTGTGGTGTGTGTTAAAACTCAAGGTTGCGTACAACACACGCTACTGTTTTATTCAAAGAAAGCGTACCGTGGAAGCTTGGGATGTTTCATTTTAAATTTTTGATGTCCCCATTTAGTCAAAAAGTTTAAAATATAGTATTTATAAAGGGTTCACTATTAAAGTTGATAAAAGTGCAATACTGAAAATGAATTTGTTCTTGCATTATATCTAAGAAACTCATAATATGGATTCTAAAATTATAAGGATTATATAAACATTAAAATTTATCTAATACTATTCATAACCTCTTTTGAACGGCTTGTTTGGTAAGTCATGGTGTGCTTGAACATGGTGTTGCATGTAGTGAAAGTTATTGAATTATTTTGAAGAAATAACACACTATGAAATCTTGGGGTGTTACATTCTCCCCTCCTTCAATAAATTGCGTCCTCGCAATTTGAAATTGTTCTTCAAAAAAAAGGTTGAAAATAGATAATATATTTGTGGGAAAACCCACATCGGAATTTGGGTTACTAAAATTTAGTCTTAATATGAGAAAAAGAGAAATCAAAGGGTCACCACCAAATTATGATCTCGATTAGGAGAACATTGGTGGCAACTAGAGACATATAATTGGAGGAAAAACGTAAATATTTATAGGTGGTGATTGAGGTCATAAATCACAAACAAGTGTAAAATTGAGGTCCTTATAATCATCAATCTATGATGATTTGAAATACCATCGGTTCAACAAAACATAGGGTATTAGGATAACACATTTTTGACGTTTCAAAATATCTTAATTGAAATCCCACATCGAAAAATGAATTAATGAGGCCTCTATTTAAAATAAAGAGTCGAAAGTATGAAGATTACCGAAAATAACACATACTAGGGTTCCATGAAGGAAAATATGGATATGGAGGAGAAATCTAACCATCAATTATCTGATGGAGAGTGGTAGAGAACATGGCTATGAAAAGGCCAAAAATCCCAAAGCCATAAATTTGTGATGATTTAAGGTACCATCTAGGACAACATTTTTGTTCTATGTTTCTTTTATTAATGTTGGGGATTTTATTTATGATATTGGCTAAGAACATTATGAGATATACTTAAATTTTAAGTAGATTTTCATTCTTTAATAAATTTCCACCACTAACACAATTTTTTTATAAATGATGAGTATTCAAGAAGACTTGGTCACACTGGAAGAGCTAGAATAAACTTCTATAGAATCACATGATCCATGCAGGATAAACCATATATTAATCAAAACCAAAATGGTTATTGAATGATCTAATGATCCACCAAAAGGATATTCATTGAGATAAATATGCACTAATCTTAATTTCTAAAATTAAACCAACAATACCCCAAAGTTAAATAGATACCATTCAATAACCAATTGTCCTTAAAATCCTTTAATATAATCCAAACTAATATTGAAACCCAAAACATAGAAGAATTTGATTATGTAGTCTCCCATGTTACATTGTATCTCCAAATTACATCAAATACTCTTAAAGTCACATACTTAAAAGTAATCATCACATATTCTCTGTTATAGGTTAATCATTTCCATAAATAACCCGAATCACTATAAATCAACAATAAAAATGTTGATAAAAATCCACCATTACTCTACAAATGAAACCTCATTGTATTCTATTTTCCTTGGGTATATAGTGTTCCTAACAAAACGAACATCTTCCAAAATAACATTTATCACTTAATCACCAAATCATTTTCCTATACCAAGGGTATTAATTTGATAAGACATAAGAACCCAAATCATCTTATTATTGATCAATAAAATCATTTAAAAAAAATAGTCACACTAACCAGGGACTTCACGTAGTCCAGTGGTAGGCGATAAATCCCAATCGCACTTTGGTTGTGGGTTCGATTCCCATGGCTTTGTCCGACGCGATGGGTTGTCACACGGTCTATGTGTTGTCCTTTTTCAAAAACTATATTTTATAATATTACCAAAATGAGATAAATTCCTCAAAATAACATAATTTAACCACAAATGTTATATCATACTTTGCATTTTCATCCCAAATTATAATAACTTATCATTTTCTCAAACCCCAATGATCATATAAAACCAAATGGTTATTTATACCTATATCCACAAGAGAAGAGATAATTCTTCCTCAAATATCATTCTCACATGGCAAACTGCGGGGTTACAAATACAACAGAAAATTATTCAAAAGAAAACCCATCAACAAGGAGTGCTAATACTTTTTAATTTTTCTCCAGCCATTTATTTCCACATAGCTTCTTCTTTGACCAAGAAAATATCTTATAAAATAGGACATTCACTCGGGTAATGGCCAGGTCCCCTACATTTACGACAAATGACTGTAAATGGACTCTTGGGACCATTTTTATCTTCTTCCATAGTACTCTTCATTTTTCTTCGGCAATTCTTCACTTTATGTCCTTCCTTCCCGCACGTAAAACATTTCGTTGTCCCATTGAGACACTTTCCTAGGTGTCTCTTTCCACAATTCCTGCATGATGAAAATTGAGGTTTCTTTTCTCCATGGTCTCCATTGCTGGAGATCTTATCATTTATCACCTTTCTCTTCCTTGTTGAGTCTGGGAGTTGGTTAATATATATGTTGTTGATCATATTTTTGGAAAACTGATTTGGCATAAAGACGATATCTTTCACGCCTATCAACATTCCATTTTGTTTCTCATTGCCACCACTGTTCCCAACTTGTACATCATTCTCAAAGTCACTATGACTTCCTTGGAATCCAGCCATTGACTAAAACCAGAAGGCATTGTGTGAGTAATAGTAGTCGTAAAATCATTTAGAGATTAAAATGTCACCATATTCTCAATTTGAAACATATTAGGATTAACCAAGGTCATTTTCTCTCATCTTATGTATATATTACTTAAATTAGTTTGTAAAGAAAATGTAAATTATCCTAAGCATATCCCCCGGGAGTGTCGTAACCAAGAGTGCAGCAAGGCCCGTTGTCGTGCACCAGTTCCCGTTCGAGTCTAGCTCAAAGCGGTGTTTTTGGGTTTTATCCCTAGGTACATCTGTGCCAGAGCCGCCTCTACCTGCTCGTATCCAGACAGGGATGTATTGCTCGGAAAACTCACAAAATCTTTACAATACCAAAATTCTAGGAAGTTTTTTTTTATACTAATCCTCAAATTTCATCTTAGGTCTACGTGCTCTAATCAGAGTTTATCTAAATCTAGCTACCAAGGTTTGTACTAAACTTCCTCTGATACCAACTGTAACGCCCCGACCCCAGCTACCCAGAGTCGGTGCATTAATTACATAACATTGGCATGATCACGAGAAAGATCAAGTCTCGAAAGACCGATTAGTTTAGTAGCCTTGGAATAACTAGATACATCCATAAATTTTTACATTACATCATAAAAAAAAAATCTTGTCTTCATATCCCCTCATACTATCCCTGCAGGTCATTCATAAATTACTTCTTCATAATCCTGGGAAAAAAAATAAAACATTGAAAGGGGTGAGCTCGGATGCTCAGTAAGGATAACATTATAGCAGAAGCTTTCATAAATGAGCATAAACACTTAAGGCAATTTATAACTAAAACAAAAGCCTTTTAAACTTGAACTTCAGCATAAAATGGCAAAGGTAAAATGAAATAATGCCATTTACTTACTCACATGGATATTCTACTAGTCGAATGATCACATGAAATATCAATAACCACTTTCATAATGATGGAATGCATAATGCCAGACTATCATAACCACATAGCCAAGGCCTCGTGCCCAGACTACAAATAAGATTTTGCCAAGGCCTTGTGCCAAGACACTAGTTTGTCTCATGAGACCTACCGATGCATCGAGGAGCTATAGCGGGCTCCACCCGTCACTTATTAAGTCCAATGCATTCCCATATGAAAAGGTTTAAACATAATGTAAACATTCGTATTAAACTAGCATACGAAATGTCAATACTTTCACCACAAACCATGAATGGTATAAAAATAGCACATCCACAGTAAAACATAATTCATTCGATACAATATGGAAGATTGTATTGTATCACATTAACCTCAATCAATAATAATGAAGGATGTTGACATAGATGAAAATAATCATCAAAACTATTTGAGAGAAATATCCCCCTTTTCTTGAAAACATTTAAAAGTCACACTATTTGTCAAGAAGCCATTTAAAAGTATATTTTTGAATCAAAGTGTCCCATACCACTTTGAAACTTTTAAAAGGAGTTTTAATTTTAAAACTTAAATGTCCATATAAATAAATCCTTAAAACCATTTTTAAAATATGGACATTAATGAGCATGATTTAGAAGAATAATTCTTTAAAACATTTTAAAATGGTATTTTGGTTAGAGTTTCTAACCAAAAGAGAGACACTTGAATACAAATAATTGAGGTAATTAAAACATTGTAATATCATGAGAATAAAGGAATTCATGATATACTATGTCAAAGTACATTATATACACCACATAGAAGTGATTTGGTGTATATCATCAAAGAAGTCTCAATGGAATGTAAATTGAGATGAAATCTCTCATAAAGGTTGTATCCTTTTGTTAAGGATAAATCAACGACATAATTATGTGTGACAAATATAAATACATTAAATATGATTGGATATTCAGTGTAAATCAATCAAAGTATATTCACACATATTCTTGTAAAAACAATACCAACGAATCGGATGTTTAACTCAATAAATGGAGAATGAGTTAAAATTACTCTTATCAAATTCATATCAATGACTTGAGAATTATCAATGGAGTGATTATGTGTATCAAACTTATATCCACAGGAATGGGAGTGGAAATTATGACATAATCAAATGAATAGTGATTCCACACATAATCTTGGGGTAATATAATCAATGAAATATGCGTAAAGCCAAATGAGTGGAAGTTGAAATCTCAAATTCCCTTATTGATTAGGTAACTTAAGAAACATACACCCATGAAAGAATTATCATACCATGATGATTTAAATACCCATAAATAAAAGTATATAACACAATGAATACAATCATGGGCAGTACACATACACCAGATGCAATAATTAAGTGGTGATCAATGGAATTCTCACGGAATTAAAAGTGAGATAAGAAAATCCCTTACATTGTACTTTTTCCTTGGTCGATGGTAGGTTTACCTCCTGTATAATGGTGAAATAATTGTTATTGAATAATAAAAGAATCATTTACTTTAATATGACATCATATATGATCTTTTATCATTAATTTGTTAATAATATTTTAGAATTATCGTCATTTCGGGTGTTAACGGGTTCATTTTACTTTATATTCTTTGTTATGTGAGACATATTTGTTATTAATGGGATGTATATTATTCATATCCATAATGGTATCGAGTTCTTAAACATCATTTTTAATTCATCAAATTATACGATGGAGAATGAATCTCATCGCGTTCGTGGAGACGGTAGTCCGTACGTACGCACGAATGCTACTTCCATTTAATTTTTATTTTAAAAGAATAGAATCCAAATTATACATAGGTATATTACTATTCCAGTATAATATAATATTTTATATATGTTACTTAAGTTCATTTACACCATCCTTTATGCGTTCCATGTGTGGTATGAACGAGTCATATCATTTTAAGGGGGCGGTAGTCCGCACTTCCTCAAATGAAATTATCGTATGTATATACAACATGAAACGAATAATGGTATGAAATAAAATGGAATTACAGAAGCTTATATATATAATATATATCATTAATATCTTATTTAATTACAGTGCCATCCTAATGGCCACCATGAGAGGCGGTAAGATGTATTTGAACAATCATCGTTTCGTGAGGCGTTAGTTTGCCATCCACAGAAACATTATGTTCATCATCCATTAGATGGAGTTGTGTGAATGTGTAGTTTGAATCCTTCTTATAACAACATCCTAGTATATTGAGGATACTGGTGTTGTTATAAAATAAAGGAAATAAAAATATTTTGGGGGTTGGAGAAGCAAAATAAATGAAAATACTTTAAGAGAAATTGTTACCTTTAATTTAGGTAACTCACTTTGGTTGGAACCAAAGGACTTCTTGAAATGCTTTATGCCTAAGGGGAAGCTTCAAGGAGGAGTAGAGGGATGTGGGGAGCTTAGTTGGGCAGAGTTTGGACGAGCCAAGTGGCTTGAGAGGTGTGAGGAAATGAGAAGGAGGAGTGCCCTTTTATAAGAGGGGTGAGGGGCACCTTTGGAAAAGCTAGAAATATTAATTTATAATAAATTAATATTCGGTTTCCAAAGGCTCCAAAGTTGACTATTAAAAGGTTGAGGTGGGGATAGGTCGAAAACAACTCATCCAATAGAATTTAGACAGGTTTGGGTACTTATATTAACCTTATCTTTAAGTATTAACTCTAAGTTAATTAGTTTCACTTTTACAATGTCTCTTTGTATTTTTATATAATATGGTTAATAAACTTACTATATATATCCAAGCGACCCCCAAGTGGTCCATTAATGATTAAAATATCATAATATAAGTCTCTTGGCCGAACCTTAGATTTTTAGGAATTTAATATCAATTAATAATATAATATTTGTTTTAAGAACTCTTTTATGTCAATTTTGACACTATTCAATAGTTGATTTTTGTGAAACTCATAACAGATTGATTACTTCGAACAAAGTCAATTAAATCAATCCTAATATATCATATTATCCAAGAAAATTAGTTTAATTCATTAAAAGTTTCATATTATATTTATTTGGGTGTTTATAATATCAATTATTTTAATTTTTCACTATTATAGTAATTACTTCATCATCATTGTGTCATAAATAAAATAAATTATTTAATGTCTAAAAATTGTAACTAAAATATCATTATGTAGAAAATCGTTTTAGATTTCTAATGAATATTTATAATCTAAAATCCAACATATATAACCCTATGTAACAATTGTTGTTCTAAAAGATATATGCTTGTGTCATTTTTGTATTAATTTTAACTAAATTAAAATAAAGTGTCATTATCACTTACAAGTGGATCCATGGGGTCCCAAAATAGACCCAAAGATTCCCATGGTCGACCATGTATCAACCAATAGGGTTAAGACACGTTTTAGGGTAATTTAGTATTATTATAATATTTTTTTTAACCCTTATTTACCGGATTTACCCTTAACCATGGTAAATAAAATATTTACCGCAGTAATTATTCAAAATGTCTAAAAATAAAAGTTACCTATTTACACAATTTTAACATCCTGATTCCAAATATGGAATCCATTTTCCTAAATTCAAAACACAGAAGTGGCAGAAATTAATTTAATATTAAATCCCGCTGTCAAAACAAAAAGCGTGTTTTTAAGAGATAATAACTATCAAAAGATTGACACTCGTTTATGTTCGGTTTAATTGTAAAATTATGTCCAATGACCAACATTATATTAAATGGTAAAAATATATTCTAAATATACTTTAAAACCACTCAAATTCATAATTTCTCACTATTAATTATTTTGATTAAAAAAGTTGGTTTTAATTAAAATTTAGTAATTTTCACTATTCATCAAAATATAAAAGTTATCCGAAAAGTACCAAAATTTCACCCTAGGATAATTTCGATATTCCGAATCCAAAAATGAAGTCCATTTTTAAATATAAAATATATATAATTTCAAAAATTAGGTATTACTATTCATAACGGCTAGTTTGATTGGTTGTGGTGTGTGTTAAAACTCAAGGTTGCGTACAACACACGCTACTGTTTTATTCAAAGAAAGCGTACCGTGGAAGCTTGGGATGTTTCATTTTAAATTTTTGATGTCCCCATTTAGTCAAAAAGTTTAAAATATAGTATTTAAAAAGGGTTCACTATTAAAGTTGATAAAAGTGCAATACTGAAAATGAATTTGTTCTTGCATTATATCTAAGAAACTCATAATATGGATTCTAAAATTATAAGGATTATATAAACATTAAAATTTATCTAATACTATTCATAACCTCTTTTGAACGGCTTGTTTGGTAAGTCATGGTGTGCTTGAACATGGTGTTGCATGTAGTGAAAGTTATTGAATTATTTTGAAGAAATAACACACTATGAAATCTTGGGGTGTTACACATTTTATTCCAAAATACACAACGTTTCCTTAGAATAATAACTCCCCTGGATTGGGAACATTTATCATAAACATTTCCTACCAAATAAGCATATGATCATCCAAAAAATCAATACTTTCTAAGCTATCATACATGATTCCATTACTATCACCATATTTAGAAAACTTGGATCCCAAGGAGATATGTGTGTAAAATGTTATAGAATTTTCAATTCAAAACATCTTAATATGTTCCATGGAATAATTTTTTTGAAATATAAATATGTTTTTATTCTCTTGTAAATTGTGTTACCCTATAAGGAATTTCATTTATCCATACATGGAAATCATTAAAAAATCATCTCTTCAAAAAATCATTCACATGATGATTCATCATTTCCAGAAAAAATATAATTTCATCAATATAAACTATTAAGATGGAAGAAAACAGAAAACATTATTTTATTTAATGGTTTCTATCAATTCATCTTTTAAAAAAACTTAATTTTTAAAGCATGTATCCAACATGGAGTATCATTCCCTGAGAACATTTTTTAACACATATCTGGATTTATTCAACATACACAAATGAATTTCATCTTTCCCAATATTAAATCCACATGGTTATTCAATGTAAACATCCTCAATGAGATCCCCATTAAATAATGTACATTTTAATTCCATTTGAAAAAATATTAACTTCATTGCGTAACCATTGAATGATATATTTTGAATATTTCAATCCTTTTACCAGAGAAAATGTATCATCAAAATCAAAAACATCGATACGTGAGTAACATTTTCAAACTAATATTTCCTTATTCCTTATTAATTATAATTTTTTATTCATCTTGTCATAAAAACACCATTTCATACTAATAAACTACTTGTTATATGTCATAGGTATGAGTAACCAATTATAATTATTCTCTATCTAATCATGTTCTTAGATCATAGATTGAACCAATTCTAGATGAACAAAATATTAAATGATGCCGTCTTAATTTATGAATACAATGTTGTGTTTGTAAAAAAAATCGATGTTCTTCTTGTTTGAACCTTCTGATGATGATTACCTATAATGTTCTGAACCTCCATATTCATCCTCTAACTATGATGATCTATTTGAACTTATTCTTCATCACTTGAAATAGTTGAGTCATATTCTTATTTTTTAGTAGGATTTTCACTATCAGAAGAATTATCATAATTTTTAAGAAAACATTCCTTATCCTACTAGATTTTCATTTCAACATAATTCTTCTTTTCCCTCTCACCATTTTAAACAACTTTCACCTCAATAGAATAAAAAACTCTTATTTTTTCTTTGTTGAAACATATATATCCTCTTTCTTTGGAATCATTTCAATAGAAAATTACATCATCACATGGTTCCTCAAACATTATAAGGTTTCTATATTTCTTCTTGATGATGGATGGACTCCCAAGAACTCTTAAGTGTTTCAAACATGTAGTTTTTCAATAAAACATTTCATATTGTTTCATAAATGAACTTATTCAGTAGATACATTGGAAATGAAAATACACAGGAGTACTCATATATTTCCTCAAATAATAATGAGAAATACCATCTTTATCTAACATATTTATATACATTTCCACCAAACTTATATTCCTTATTTCAGAAACCTCATTTATTGATGTGTGTCTAGTAAAATTATCCCAGGATAAATTCCATGATTCTGAAGTTAATTTTAAAATTAATCCGTATTATACTAGCCAACATTATTATTTCTCAACATCTTCACTGAAAACTATCATTTATTCCCTAATTTATTCCAAAATTCTCTTAAAAATTATCATATCATCTGACATATGTATCATGTACATAAAACAAATAATGCAAGTAATGAATTTAATTAATTTGATGAAGTACATATATGAATTTTTTTTATTTTCATCTCATTGAAACACGTATTTCAAAATGAATATGTATCAATGGTATTTTAAAAAAATCATCTTTCTTATGAACATAATTTAAAATCTTCAATTTTTTAAAAATAAAACTACACCAATCTATTCTTCCTGATTTATCAATAATATCTCTCAAAATGTCTCACATTGATAACTTTCTCATGTTTGAATGACACGTGTGTCCCAGCCTTTTATGCCAGAACTGATTTTCTTCCACCATACCCATGTAAGAAGTGTTTTTTATTTCCCCATCTTGGATCAAGTATCCTTATTTACATTGGATTCATGTAACTATCATACCATATTCTTCAATTTTCACTAAATGATCTATATTTTGTAAAGATAAAATAGTTTCCCCTATTAAGAATTTGAGAAACACTATGTTGGTTGTGTTTCTACCCATCAAATGATATTGTTTTCATGGATTTCATTTTCTAAATATCAATTATTTTTTATCCTTACTCTTTGATTCATAGTGATTCAACATTTCCAAATTGCACTGTTCATTCTCTGAATTATCTCAAATTATACAATAACATTAATTATCCTATCATATATTAATAAAAATCACTATTATGAATCTATGGTCACTTTTTTAGAGATTTTAATGATGTTATAACATAAATAGTATTTATATTTTTTATTACCTATTCACGTATACTTTCATAGAATTGTTAGGAAAATTTCGCTGGGATGGGGAAAAAACAGGACAAAAATTAACCCAATGACTAGGGTGTTCATCACTATCACAAAATATTTCCATTGGTTGGAACCTATTCTCAACCATCACAACATTTATATGAGACTTATTTAAAATATAATTCATTGACTTCGTCATATGAGAGGATTTACTACACATAAAACCATACCTTCTGTATCCTATGGAATTAAACTAAGTTTTTTGGTTGAAACAAAACATTTTTCCCATATGTCTGAATACACAAGAAGACAATAAATATCTATAGAATGACTATTTTACACTGAAATTTTAGGATTGAATGGTGTCGTGAATATGTTTTTCAACAACATTCTTAACATAACATTGTAGACCATCACCAATTATGTTTTCAAATTAAATATTCTTCGTCTTCTCATACTTATTTCTAGAAGAATCAGAACTAGAAGTAATAGAAATGTTTCTAAAATCATGATTTTTGAATCTTATAAATTTTTATATTGTTAACATTGACCACATACAACACTTTAGAAAAATTCATCTTATCAGAACAAATTCTAACTTTTTGACAGTGTTCTATCATTTTCATATCCTTTTATGGTTCATCATTACTAGAACTATCTCAATATTTTGAGATAGTTCTTTTATAATTTGTACCACTCTTTTTGTCTATACAATATTTTTGATAGACATGTTCTATCTATTATTCTTTTTCCTTCATCATAACTTCTAAATGTTCATTATGATTCATTTCATTCTCAATATATTTCATTAAATCGTCAATTAATTTTACCTGGTTGACTATCTGATCAGGAAAACCATATTGTTTGTTCAATGAGTAATTTTCATTCTTCTACTTCATGTTTTCCTTCTCAATAATTTTAAAATTTCGCACACTATATTTCAACTCTCCTTTCATAAAGAATTTATGTTGAGTATGTTCTTCATCAGAACTACTGGTCCCAAAATATTCATTATTCACTACTGTAAATAAACTATTCTATCTAGATATCTTAGAAATTGATTATTTTTATTACTATTCAAAATCCACTTTTCTTCATCTTTAGACAAAAATAATATTTTTTTTATTTGAATATCATTTTATCCTTCTCTCTTTATAAATAATTATATTTATCACCTTGTTTCTTCCATGGCCTTCTTGGTCTTATTTTATCTTCAACATTGTCATATTAATTCATTGATGAGAGAAATTACACATAATGTGGCTAGATAATCCTCATTCAAAATATTTAAATGGAATTTTACCATTGTATTTACCATTTCCTTTTCCAACTTTTTAGAAAATAAGGATAAAATTTCATCAATATTTGTATATTACTCATTTCCTGAATCGGATTCCCCAATATAATATTCCTCAAGATCCTGATAATAGTTTTCTTTATTGGAAGCATTGAATGATATTTCTCTATCAACTTTTATTATACTCATATTCACCTATATTCTCCTTTCATAAGTGATGGTATAGCTATAAAAATTATCAAGAGATATTGTGTCTTGGTCCTTGCCTTCTGGTGAAGAAACATTACCAACACACATTTTTGTAAGAATTATTAAGATATTTTCAATAACATTAGATTCATCTAACATTTCACCATGTAATCTAATAGTTCTAACAATTTCATTTAACCCAGTAATGATGTTCCCAACTGAATCACACTCTCCAATTTTCAAGTCATTATATTTCAGCTTCCAAATTATCAGTCATTATTTCATCACTTTTTTATTTAATTCATAGATGATTCTTAGTTTTTAACCAATACCTCTAGTTGTGCAATCAAATTTATAATTAAAAACACATTTTCAAAAAATGATGTATGTGAATAATTTTTTGGTCCTATATAATTCTCAATATTTATCTATTTGAAAGGTGTAATAGGAACCTTATAATAAATATGAGTATATACATCCATTACAGCTGCAATAAATTCATAACCAATAGATATAAGTTAAGGAATCATTATATCATTCAAGATATGGTAATTATTTCTATCTAATATCAAAATCCTTTTAGTATTAATGATATTAAAATTCCCCATCACATTCTCTCTTTAAAAAATAATAAATTAATAAATTGAATGTTACCTCCCTCATATACCAATTGATGTTACCCAGTCAGGATTCAAGTAACACTGAGAGGGGGAGGTGGTGAATTAGTGATATCATATTTATTTATGTTTAAATTTTTATGAATAAACCATCACCTCATGTAAATTATTTATTTACCTACAGAACACAATTCAATAACCAACCCATATAAATAGAAGAATTTACAATGTTCACTATCCGACAAGAGTGGCTACATCCTTGGTAAGGTTTTGAAAGAATCATGTACCAGACAATCAATAATAATAGAATAATTTTATGTGATATAAAATGAGTATTATGATCTATTACATTCTTATAGAACTATGAAAATAATATATTTGTATGTGTACTTATTCTTGATGAAATTTATGGAATACAATTTATGGTTCTTCAAGATCAACTTACACGAATTTGATGATTCAAAATAATTCTACTATTCACTTCTGAGAAGCTGGTATGAAATTCTTGGACATTGTTATGATACTTATCAGGATACACTATTTTTATTTTCCAGTTTTCTTATACATGAATTGATTTTATTTTACGGATGTGATCACATAAATTGGGCTTTCAAAACATGTTTTTTAAATTCGCCTTCGTGGTTCTCCCATTGTGATGTTCACAACCTACATGAAGGAAAATGTTTTCATAGAACAAACTGGCTTAAAAAGATTCTTTGAACCAATGTCAAATATACCGTCATCATAACGAAATAATAAAATAAAATAATTCGAATCATTTAGGACATTATAAGACTTTTCACGATGCTCAAGATTGTATAGAATTCTTGCTTCACGGAGCTCATATACCTTCAGGAAATCAGAGAGATTCAATATTTTCATTGATTATTTCCATGTAATTGAAGTTGTGTTTACTTATATTTATAGCCCCCCCCCCCATTCATGATTCTCCACCACCTCCAGCATATTTTTTGGATCACTAAAAATGTCATCACAATGTTCCTCCATTAGGGATGCTATTTTGATATCAATCATTGTCGTGAAGATCAGAATCAAACCACTGCATAATCATGATTCTCCACTTATCATATTATAATTTAATTTCCTCATTGTTAAAAATGATTCATATCTTCACATAATTTCTAATACTGTTAATAATCATATTGTGTTTTGTCAAAACTATCATGCATTATGATACTCTTATTTTTCCTAATCATAGATATCACCCTCAGAATTCTCATGCCTTTGAGAAACACCATTCACGAAGCCCAAATACTAGAAACTCTTCCTCCTTACAATTTTTCTATTTTACTACAATAATATAAATATTTCATTATGCTTTCAATCTTCCATATTTTGGAAAAAAAATTGTGATCACTCGAAAACTGCACAACATTAATATTCATCTTCAGCAAAACCAACGATGATGATTTGTAGTCGCAAAACAACATATTTTATTCCAATCATACCAGAAACTAATTGGAAGCTCTTTTTCTCCCCCTTTACATATTAAGGATTTCATTAACTATTCTCCAATTAACATATGATATTTTTGAAATAGAGACAAGAAAAACATCATCAGATTTATCAAATAATGTATTGTAACTTCTCTATATTCATGGAAAATCATTCCTTCCAAATCCAAATGTACATTATTATGAATTGTAAATCTATTTTCATGTGTATGAATATATTTTCGATCCAAAAACTATACAAAGTGATGTGATTTATTATATTCTGAAAAATAATTGGAAAAAAATTACAATACATGAATATTATATTATTCCATATCCATTTTGTCATAACAAATACAGCAACTAGAATATCTATTCAGGTGGTATGCACTAAAATATATATTTTCTGAAAAAATAAATAAAAATTTTCTTTTCATAAAATTACAAAAGGATCCATTTTAAACATTTTTATGAAAAGTAAAATATGTTGAAAATGAAATTAATAATAAAATTAAAATATTTAAATGTTCATTAATTCATTTGAATGAATAAATGGACACCAAAATCAAAAAATCGATAATAAATTGAAAAATAATGTCAGTTTTCCATTTATATTTTTTATATAATTCTTAGAACATAATGAGATAAGAATGAAAGGAAAAATTATAATATATTGGAATAATTGGAATAAAAGAAAACATTTTGGATTTGAAATAGGAAAAAAAATTCCCCCTAATGAAAACATAATCATAAATCCTTGAATAATGATGGCCATCTAAAACATGCCCCTACTATAGGTCTGACATTTATTTTATGTTATTAAAACAATCTATATATTAAGAATAAATTTAATAATAACACAATAAAAAACCATATACATACTTATGAAATCATATATATTCCATATACCATATTTCAACACCAATTTATTAATAATTCATTATTAAAACCATTATTTCTCATTATTAGCTGTGTTTTTTTCATGTATGTTTCGGTTCAGAAGAATCAATAATATCCTCTTTATAATTGATATATCATATAAAAAATTTATTTATAAAATAAATTTCATTTATTTTAATTGAATAAATTTTTTAAATAATATATGAAAGGTGGATATAGAAAACAAGTCACATTAGTTTGTTCACATGGTAGTCATTAGATACACATGACAGCCATTATCACTTTTTAAAAAGACAATGGGTAAAAAGATAAATTATGTATAATATTACAAAAACAATATTTATGCCATAAATTCCATATATGAAGTCTGTTTCAACTTTATATCCATATACATAAAATGGGGATGAAGTAAAAAAGTACACCACAATGTGGTGATTATATATTGTATGTATGTGTGAGAAATGTTTTCAATTTATATAGGATGGAAAAGTGGTAAAAAATACTTATCTTATAATCCTAATAAAACACTATATTTAATGTTTTAGTATTTCTATATAGTAGTTAGAGGATGTGGAAGAATAAATAATCATTAAATATTTGTTAAAGCTGACATCTTCTTCTTTGAGATACCTCGTTTGGCTTACAACTTGTGGCTTTAACAATTTTTCATTAAATAATATTAGAGCATTTGGGATTAATAGAACGAATATAATAATGTATAGGGGTATTGATTGGTTAATAAATTAAGCCCAAACTTTTTTTTATTATAGAGAGGAGTAGGTTTCCATTTATAAGTAAATGTTGGGCATCCTTTAGAATTACCTAAATTAAAAAATTTATATAAATTATTTTCAACTTCATGTAGAAGAAGTAGATTAATTTAAACAATATGATGATTATTTTTCTAAATACCCCCAACCAAAAATATTTAGAAATTTTAAATGATTATATAACCAATATAAATTAGTTTTAAGCCCCTCCATATTATTCCATTTTGAGGATTTATGATATATAATGTTTTTTACTCATTAGGGGTCATAAAAGTTAATAAAAAGAATATAGGGACCATGTATGGATTAATTCAATATTAACAAACTTATAACATTTATTGTTCCAAATATATTATTTTTGTAAATTTTATTGTTCTTAAGAGAAATTCATTTATCCCATGATACCATTAATTTATTTTTCATGAAAATTCACATTGGATGACATTATATAAAAAAGATAACAATTGAATTAGAATATATAGATTTAAAGTATCAGTATTATATAAAATTAATCTATAATTATTTTGGTACACGTGCATTTTAAAACATAAAATCATGTTGTAATCGTCTATTTTATTTTTCTATTATATGAACATGAATAAGCTCATTGTTGCATATGAATTTGTGATAATTAATCTATAAATATGAATAATAAATGATTTACTATAATAAGATAAATCAATCATCAATAGTACAACCACGTTGATCTTTATATAACCACTTCTGACCCAATTGAAAACAAATATAACCTATTAGATCAAAGAGATAGATGTTTTGTATTAATTCATTTCATAATATAATATTACTGTAATTATCTAAGAAAATTAGATAGAAACATCAAAATAATATATTCTATGACAAATAGGTTTGAAAATAACCAGTAAAATGAAAAAAGTCATGTGTTTTGAACATTTTTAATCCTTATTACTATATTTTAAACCATGTTTTAACCATTTTACCATTTTCAATGTGACATGTATTTTCATTTCGTATTATTCATAATGATAGAAAAATACATTCAAATTACCAAATTTGAATCTCAGAATTCCAAATATTGAAATATTTTTTCAATATTATGTTTCTAAATATGGATGAAATATATTCTAAAATAAACATGAAAAACACAATAGAAACTATTTTTAGAAGAAAAAAATTAATTTTACCCGTAAAATTATATATATATTATTATTATACATATTAAAAACCATATATGAATATTATAACTATTGATTTATTTTTAATCTATAATTTTCAAAATCATTCATTAATATTATTATTTTAATTTTTTTAGGTAAAAAATATTATTCTTATAAATATTTTTTTTCCTAATAATATTTTTTATGAAGATGATTTTATTTATAAAAAACCATTGAATTGATTATATAAATATATATAAAATAATATTCAAAATCTTGTTAGTTATATTAATACCTGCTAATGTAATATCTAAATTATCACTATCATATATAAATTAATCAGTACATCATGTTTTATTTAAACAGCATGTTTCATTTAACTAATTCTGTCAATGAGATAAAAATTAGTTTAAACACAATATATCATAAAATATCATGGTGTTACATTATAAACAAATATATGATAATTATTGAAACAATTATTAAACTCTAATTGAAAAAACTAAGAATACAACTACCACATCACATACACTAGAACCCACATAGCTTCCTATAATGCATAGTTTCACCAAAAATAATATCAAGGATAATAATTTTATTCTACAACATATTCTCTCCTAGATTCAAAACAGTCACTATTTTTTCACCATATAATAAATCCTACTCTAGTTCTATGATATTTAATAGTAGAATATAAGAGGCACAAGTATATACAACCTCAATAAGGATACATAGAACACATTGTAAATATTAGTGAGATTTGATGGAAGTTCTTAGTGATAACCAAGGGTCCTAATATGATAAAGAATTTAAATGTGACCATTATATATGGTTTTCTACATTTCATTACATAACAATATCATATCCATTTTCCATGATGGAATTCATAAGAATATATGATCCCTATATATTCACTATATATCATGTTTATCCTTGTGAGAATTACATTTCAATCCACATTGAAAAGCGTTGATGTGTTGGGAAATATATCTAACATTACATGTCATATTATAAGTGAAATCTATCCTAAAAATCATTCACTATCCTTCATTATCCCAACATGTTTGATTTCATAAATTTATTCTATGGAGGGATTCATAAAGATCAACATAAATTCTTGAGTAAAAGAAATTATTGTAAGAATATTCCACCAAATGAAGGGGATAAACCCAAACACCTTTGATTTTGTTAGGTAAATCTCAAAAAATGACTTTTTGAGTTTTAATGGTCTGGATAGAATAAAAATTTATACTAGGAAAATAAATAGTGTTGAAACTCATCTATATATAATTATTTTAAAGAGGAATTCTCTATAACGTCGTAGTAAACATCAGATAACAATCAAATAAAATTAAGGAAGGAAATACATGAAATCTTACCAGTTACATAATTTATATTAGATAAGTGGATTGATTGATAAATCATATATACTTGAAATAAATTATGTTGATTTCATAAGGTCTTTGACTACATCCCACAGATAATTATGATCTTTTGAGTATTTGATGAGTTAAATGGTTAAATCCATCGTGATCGGTTTTAATTTCCGTTAAATTATTTAAAAATATTCTAACAATCCCTTATTTATTTATATTAAATTTTTACCATTCAAGAAAACTACAAATCATGATACATTCCTTAAAAATTCCATTTTCGTTTTATACAATGAAATTTTTTTTCTCAAAACCCCATATGTATTATTACTTATAATTTTAATAGATAATAAATATTTATGACCTTCATCCAATATCAGTTTCTCCAATACTGGTACTCATGGAACACATACTCATTTCTTGAACATCTACATTCAATCATGATAATGCTTTAACTCAATAACATTCCTCACCTTCTTCTATTATTCTATGTTATCCATTTAGGACTTCCTATTCCACATATGAATAGATAATTGAACATTTTTATGAGAAAGATAATATTTTTTTACCTGCCGAAAGATTTAAATATCCATCATATATAAATCCATTAAAAATATCTCTTTCAATCCATGTTAGGGATAAAATCGAATGGTATTTTTAACATAGTTCATTATCCAGGTTGTTCTCGATCATAGGGTGGTAATATATTAATCAGTTATAAATTATGAACAACTCCCAATGTTTTATCTAGAAAATATTAGTGTATTTTTATTATAATATATATTTAAATCATTTTTATTAATATATATCACATAAATCACTATATATTTATATTTATATTATATTTTGAAATTCAAAAAATAACATTCACTAGGTCCAAATCATGATTAAACTAATTATTATCATGAATTGACATTAATGAAGAGGTATACAAAATAACTATTAAATTTTTTATGTATATTCATCCCTATCCCTTATTTGACTGATCACACTATATCACAAACCCTTATCCACTATAGGGTAGTTTAATAAACTAAAGGATACCCAACCTTCTATTTAGTACATTCAAATATTGATCACGTTCATCTATCCAGTAAAACATAGACCTGTTTAGAGTAAGGTTGGTTATTATATTTTTTCCACCTTTATAAATATCTAAAAAAACATATTTATTATCTTGCAAACCTTGGAAAGATACATATCATGATCACATATTCGTTCTAGGGCATTGTTTAGAAAATTCATTATTTTATGGATCTATTAATATACCCTCTAAAAAAATACACCACTAATGAATGATACATCATATAGAAAATTTTAAATTTTGTTAAATTTTTCATAAATGAAGTCATTCTTTAGGGTCTTCTGTACAATACTCAAATATTCATCACATTCCTTCATATACAAGGAATATATTAGCATTTTATCAATAAATACCACTAGAAAATAATAATGGTAATCTCAAAACATTCTATTCGTTAAATATATTTGGATCACATGATCACTTGTACATGCAAGGGCATTATTATAATTTCACAATGGTCATAACTTGTACTAAAGGTTTTTTGGGTATATACTCTTTCATGTATATTAGCTGATGATATGTAGATCATAGACCATTCATGGAAAATTATTTATATCCTCCTCAATGATCAAAAGAATAATTGATATGATATAAAAGAAAATTGATCATAATAGTGAACTTATTATGTTCCAGATAATCAATATAATGACTCATTTAATAATATTTAATTCCAATAAATTTCATAAGTGTTCTCTATAGAGGTACACTATGAAAACTGAATTTATTCTCATTATTCTCTATGACATTGTTATTCAATTCTTGTAACATAATATGTATTATTCTATATGTTGTATTTAATAAAAGATTAACAATTCGGTTTGAGTTATATTGGAAACTCACCTTAATGGTTAAAGTAATAGTAGGAAATTCATTGGGAAATACATCATAATATTCCTCAACAATAGTATATTTTTTAATATTTATTTTCTTCTAATCCATTTGAGATAAATATCCCTCATTAATATGTTTAGAAACACATTTCATGAAGGTAGTTTCCATTAGGCTTTTAGGTTCATACTCACAGCGACATATCTGCATAGCTTCAGTCATAATATTTTATTTATCTTCACTTCCTAAATAATTCTTATGGAATCAATAGATAGATAGACACTACCTAAAAAAAATTATAAAAAATTCAAATGGGGGTGGAATAATGTTTTTTATAGAAGAATATTCAGAAAATACTTTTTCATAAAGCATATATAGAAATTTCATCCAATATCCTTACAAATCTGGATTTTCACTTCCATCCAGACATATAATCATTGAGATGGTGATGTGGTGCAATTATAGAATTCATAAGATTTAATGAATCTATTGAACCTGAATTAAATAAAACATAGGCAATCCTATAATGAATCATTAATTTACCATTAAAAATATCTTTAATAACATTAACATGGGATGTAGTAATATCATAAGAATTTATTCTCCACTTATTCTCTTATATTTTATCTTCCCTTGATATTTATAGAATTTATTGTAATAGTTAATGTTATTATTAGAGTTAATCCATTCTATTTTTTTTGTATTTATCAGTACCCTATCATTATTCATCACATTTTCATTTATCTTCAACTATGATAAAAATTATTTTTCCCCCAAGAATATACTATAACATTTCCATACTCATTTAAAACATTTGGGATATTAATCATTTAAAATATTGAAAATTTACATGTTTTAATTCATCAGGTGCTTAGCTTCTCTCTCATTCCTTTCCATGAAATCAAATTCCTACTAGTTTAAGAATACATCTTCTTCATTGATCACATATGATATCATATCCTCATATGATTACGAATCAGGGATTACATGATACCATAAAATTATTGTAATTATACCCTCAAAGAAACAATAAGTCAGAAAATTTATATTTCTTAAATACTCTATAGCATGTGATGTAATGGAAATTATCATCATCGTTTTTCTAATAATTAAGAGTTATCACTCTATATATGCCCATTACACATGAAGAAAATATTTTCCCAAAAAAGAACACTAATATCCTTCCAACAGATGTTCTATATTACCTCTTCATTCATAGTTTTTTGAATCAATAACCACCATTGAGTAACATCACCATGGAGATAATAAACCGTCATGATGACCATCACTCTATCAATAAATACAAATGTGAGAACTGTATTTTCTATAGAACTTATAATTTATTCATCTTTAAATGGATTTCTTGATACATTGAATGATATAGGGTTTTATCACACTAAATCATATAACATTCTTACACTATTTTGTTGATTTGTTTAATTTTATATACGGTCCTGATTTTTTTATCATAGTCTATCATAGAATCTCTAATAAAGTTATAATTTATTCAACTCCAACTCATGCTTGTACTTCACAATAATGATATTGTTGTAAATACCTAAAAAAATTGATGCATTTATATTGTTTAATTCCTTAATCTAGAATCCATTTTTAAATTATAGAATGAACAAGATTAGAACATATCATTATAAATAATAATTCATTATTTCAAAACTGGGGAAACAGATAACATAAAATAAGAAAAATTAATATCAAATCCATTAATCATATTGTTAGTATCATTTTTAATGTCATAAAATCATAAAATAAAATTTTAAATTTTTAATAATTGTATAGAAACAGTGTGTGAATAAATAAAATCAAATCCCCCAAGAGCATCATGTTGGTTGAGTGCTCATAGGACAAGTCATCTTTATCCAGAAATGATTTGGTAAATATCTAATCCACTACATTCTTGAGTACTACCCCAAGGTGTATTTGGGCCACAAATGCAACCAATTTCCAATATATATATATATATAGTGATTTATTTTTTATGAAACCACATATTCTCTAATTTAATAAATATATTTCATATTAATGTATCATTATACTTTTACATAGATTTTATATGGTTGTGTTATTTTTTATAGGTTTCTATGAATATTGTTTCCTTGGTTTATACGAAACCTCTATTGATGTCATCTATAAAATCTATGATACTTATATTGATGAAAAAGTCGATACATTATTACATTGGTACTATATACATATGACATCACCACGAATGATAGATTAGTATTTTATTTTCATAAAAATAAATTTATGAATATGCCATTATATTTGAATACAATAAACACAACATAATATTTTCTTTTAGAAGATGATTATCCCCTATTATATATCCTTATATATCGATCAAATTACATTTCATAGAGTCATGGGTAATGAAAATATAAGAATGTGTAGAGATCATATGCATGTTAATGCAACTTTTATAGTGTAATCTATCATAAAAAATTATTAAATGAAAAATATTGTACTAATAAAATCCTATAAAATTATTTAATATAAATTATCTCATGAGATTGAAATTAATTCATAGATATCATTAAAATTTGAATTTTCCCATGGACATTAATAGATGAGTTCATAATGATAGATTACATTTTTCATGAAAACATAATCTTATCATTAAGTCATCATGATATGAAATTTTGTATAAATGGGTAGGGCCTATGAAAATACTAAAAAAATCTCTCATGATACATACCATTTAATTGTGGGGACATGTATCCAAATACTAACCAATTACTGATGAAATATAATGAATTAAACATGTGAATGAACATTAATATTAATGATACATTATTTAATAATAAATAACAAAATATATTTGAAAAACTAGCTAACAAAATATCAATTAATTCCAAATATATTGTATTATATAATAGATTATCTCCTTAGTTGGGTGTAAGATTCATAAAAATATATTTATAAATATGAAAATTAATTTTATATTTTTTTGGAACATTTAATTTATAATATATCATTTTCTTTTTGGAAAAATATATTCAAAAATAAAAAATATCCAAAATATTAGTAAAAATAATTTAATTGTGATTAAATATAGATTCCTATAAGGGATAATTAATTTAAATGAATATACATTATGGTGGTAAAATCATTTCATTTGTAATACGTTAACATTTTTAGTTGATGAATGAATACGATAAAAAAGTGTCACATTTAGAAAATTAAAATAATATGGATTTTTTTGTTAATTTTTCAGAAATAAAATATAGATAAGATAATAGAGTAAATATTTTATGAACAGTGATAGTTTATTGAATTTTTTTATTGCAAATATAGACATGGACCATAATGATTCCAAGAATAATAAGAAACAATGTTATATTTCCATTATAATCTTCAATCAGACTACTGATTATATTTAAAGAATAAAATAAAATGAAAATTTTTGATTTATAATAATGAACATAGATGAAAAATATACCTGGGGTTGAAAATATAATTGACATCTCAGAAGAAATTTATTCATATGAAATCTCGAATAATATTGAGATTTTGAAATAAACCGTGCATCATGTGAATCATTCATCTTAAGTGATTCAATCCTCATTTATAATATATTTATATTTATTATAGTACTATAAATAGGAAATATATAATCTTTTAATATCATATAAAACAACTTATATAATTTTGAAACATGTTTATTAATAATTTATTATTAAAGTCATAATTTATATGTGGTAACAGTTCCATTTTTCATATACGGTTTGGTTTATTAGTTTCATTACATGAATCTTTATCAAGTTTCTTTATATAAAAAATTATTTCCAATATATATATATCATTTATATTCATTATATACATATTATGAATCAACCACGATTTTCGGCCATGAAAAATGGCTACCAACATTTCATAAAGGTGGTATTCATGTGTACTCATGAGTTATGATATAATTTTTAAATGGGTGTAAGGGTAAAATGAAAATTAGGTATTTCATTTATAGAACCCTAATTATGTAATAAATATCATATAGTTTCATTATTTCCATTATTGTTACCATCCATATGAAATGGTGATAAAAACATACCGCAATATAGAGATAGTAGGCCATAATTTCACAAAATTGATGGTATCAATTTTTATTGGATTAAAATGTGGTGGATATTTTTATACTATAATAAAAATAACATATTATCTTATTCATTTTAGAATTTGTGAACTATTTTTATTGTGAGTATAAAAATAAATAAATAGTAATGTGTCTATTAAGATAAGTAACTCTTCATTGAGAGACCTACATTGAATTATAATATAAGCCTTGAATGTTTGGTATAAGCAGAAGTAAAAATGATATAGAAATATGATAAAGATGATATGATGTTATTAGGTATTGGATTTTCAGAGATATAAGGCAGTGAATTTTTTAATTTTGGAGAAGTTTCCCTATTAAATTTGTGTAGAGGGGATCCCTTGTAATAACAAAATTATTGCATTTTTATAGGATAATCTCCATGTTTAGGTGGTAACTATTTAATATATTTCATATATATTTTTTATATGAGTAAAAATTTCCCCAAAAATAAAAAATTCATATTTATTTATGTGAATTTTTTACCCTTATAAATTACTTTTAACCCCCATTAAACATGCTGATGATTACGATAAGATATGGTTTTTACTATTTATAGGATTTGAATGTTACTAAAAAATTATAAATGACATATAATTGTATAGTGATGGATATTCTTGAACATATTTTATTAACATTTCAAATAATTATTTTTAATGAATAAATATTTAAAAGAAAACAATTTAACATAAGATACATTTAAAGTCATTTTTATAAAAATTTCACATATATTTACATAAAAGAAAACATAATATGTAAGAAATTCATAAAAATATTAACTCATCACTAATAGGTTTTATTTATATAGTGAAATTTCTTAGGAAACTATTCAACATATGTTTTCACAGTTATTATAATTAAAATCATATATACAATTTTTCAATCACATGAAAAACCATTATATAATAATTTTTTAAGAATTTAATTTAAATATTAAACCAATAAATATTGTGTCTAATTTTCTATGATGAAAAAATTTATGAATTTTTCAAATAAAATTTATTACATAAAATAGCCTAAAAATATACCACTGATAAACTAATAGTTATATTAAATCAAAGACAGATACATTTTGAATTTATTCATTACATAAAATAATATTATGTACATTGTCATTGGAAAATGGTAGATTATTTCCAAAACATTGATGGTAATATTATTACAGTCAAAATGACCCTATGAAATGAAATATAGGCAGGTTGTTTATGGGATTCTAGTTATTTCCTCAAATGTTTCTACCATTTTTTACTTAGTTTACTCATACCAGGGTGAAAAATATATAACATGGATACCAATTATAATAACAAAAAATAAAAGGGACCTATCATTAAATTTGACGATACTGATTAAAAATATTAAAGAAAATTATTAAATATTAATATATTCAATAATTCAATTATAAAATAAGTCTTTAAACCACAATGATTTTTTTTGAAAAATTATTTTTTCATCATACAACTGGATTTATTTTTATATATTTACTTGTAATAAATTTTGATTTATTAGAAAATCTAATTAAATATATTATATAAATATATAAATAAAAAATTTAGCAAATAATGTTTAATTTCATTTATTAAGTTAAAAATTCATTGCATGCATATAAATCATTTTCAAAAAAAATACTTTTCATAATTTCAAATGAATTTATCAATTTATTACCAATCAATTCATTCAACACATGTGTAAACATGAATTTCATAATATAGTCATTCCCATTCATACACAGTAATCCAGTAGTGGTGTAATATATGTCATATAATAATATACTAATATATCATAGTTCCTTTTAACATAGTTTTTTATTTATACCATTCAAAAAAGGAAATTAAATGTATTTAAATGGAAATAATTCATAAAATATAATTGTGTAATGTTATCAGTAAAATAATGATAGAATTTGACATAAATAATTAATTGAAAAACCCTTTATACATATCTTAGAATGTTTTTTAGGTGAGATGTAATCTTAAATTGAAATAAGATGTGATAACCATTTATGGAGATCAATATTAATTAAAATACAAGGGAATCATTTATATAAATTAAAATTTAATATGTTGAAATCCATGGTAATATACATACATTTTATAATTTTTAAGGGTAACTTAAACATCCAACCCTTACACATGTAATAGATGTATTTAAAATTCTAGTAAAGTAATCCTGGAGATATATAATCCATAATCTACCACATCATATATATAAAATAATTGTATTAATTAGGATATATATACATCATTGGGAAATTTTGATTAATAGATAATGATGATCTTTGTGAATTATAGAAAAAATTGTTATCACTCTCTCTAGAATATTGAATTCTTATGTGGTTTAAAAATAATATAAAACATTCTTTTTCAATGGTAAACTGTGGAAAATATCAGAAATTATTTTATTGCTACATTTCAACCATCTATTCCAAAATATTCATCACTTTGAGTGTTTTCCGTTGAAGGAATAGTCAGCATACTATTTCTCAACCTGTAATTTGATTAATAGGTGTTTGATATTAAAATTAATTTGTATTGTTTATCTCTTATTCGTCATCATAAACAATGAATAATGACCTTACTAATTAGAGAATATCCCATTTTATTTACCTTTCATGGTTGGTAATACATTAAAAAATCATAGTATGTTTCCAAAATGAACCATTTCCATGGGAACATGTTAAAACTAATATATATGAATATAAAAATTAATATTTTCTAATCATTTTTTATCAAATATATTCACCAATGATATAATGCTACAATATTATTTTTTAAAATTTTACAACCACTACTCCTTTTAATTTATCATGTAATATTTTTCATTTACCTTTACATAATATGATTAAAAGTCTATCAAAATTGTAATTTATTATAATGATTGATCTCATGAAATTATTTAATGTAACATTATATACAACATACAATTATCTATTATAGGGTAGTGTTTATATTGGGATAGTATGTAACCATTTTTTATGATCCATAAATGATTAATTAAATTTTGATATCCATAGGAACATTAATCCCTTTCATGCAAACTTTTTTATTGAATTTGAAAACTGTGAGAATTTTCTAAAAAATCATAGGTTGTATGAAAACAATCTAAGAAAACTATATATATATAACAATTGTAGATATTGGTCATGTCCTTTATTCATCACTCTTTTTTAAGGATATATATTTATATAACTTATGGTTAAATTAACCAATTAAAATATTTTTGAAAATAATATTTCATATTTGTTTTGAAATTTTAATGTAATCTATATTGTCATAGTTTCTTTAAAATAAACATAATTTATTGTTCATGTTATTTTCTAAAATTTAAATTTAATATGATTTTGTGAATAACTATAACTTACCTGGGATGATCTCTAAATACCATTCAGTTAATACACAATGAAAATAGGGGAATATGTATTTCTGGATAAAATACAGATAAATTTTATGGGACCATATAATATGTGTATCATTGTTTTTGTAACATTATATCTCTTCACACATAGTTAGTTATATCCCTATCAAATATACCCATTGATAAATATTTATCCAAATTCATTAATATTTTGTATAAGATACATTAAATTCGTTATTTTCCTATTATGTTCAACATAATAAAAAAAACATGGCTTGAACTATATTTTATATTAATAAATATCGGTGGATAACCCTATTTAAATTCATATTGTATAATAAAAATCATATACAAATTCTTATGAAGTTTATTAATCCATTATTTCATTAATATTTTTGTCATTATAAAAGGTCTATTTGATATGATGATAGATAAATATATGAGTTCAATTGAAATTTCAACCAAATATTAAATGGTAGGAAAAGATAAAATTTCATAAAGTCAATAGACATATTCAAATTTAGTTGACATTTATTTTATTTTAGGTACCACTCAAAACAATATTAGATAGGAATCCATTACTAATTGTTATCCTGAACAATATTACAGAACTAAATGGTGATGTATTATCACAAACACCATGTCATTGATACATTATTATGTGATTTTTTGGGGGATGAATAAACATTTCCTAGTATGATTATTTTATATGAGTTCTATAAATGAAGAACCAATCCATTCTCAATTTAACATAAAATTATACCAAGGGAATAATTACTATATTTTCATCAAGTATATTGCCAAAAAACATACTCAAAATGGATTTGTATATCCATGAAGTAATCATCACACCCTAATTGTTTCAATTGATAATAAAATATCCAGTGATTTTTATAGTGAATCAAAGTACAAAAAATTTGAAGGATGTGAATTTTTTTCAAGAATAATAAATATATAATTTCATAGTGCATAATTAGTTTGAAATTTTCCATTTGATTCTAAAACAAGTTATTTAATAAAATTAAAATGTTGTATTATGTAATAAAAATTATTTTCATGGAAAAAATAATACAAAATTCATAATGAAAATTAATAATAAATTTATGATGAATTTTTAATAATCCCTTGATGTCAACCAATGTTTAATTGGGTTTCACTATGCTTACAGTAAGTTGGATTCACATATATGTGTTTACATTGTCGAATAATTTTTTTGAACCCCCATCTGGAGAAAAAAAATAAGACTCATGCATAACGTATAATTATCATAAATTATTTTATTCATTAGAGAATACATCTAACACATAAAGAGAATAATCCTTAAAATCACTGGTTTAGTGACTTTACATGTTAGTGGCATAATTTTCTTATAAATATTATTTATTTAACATAAACTATTGAATTATCTACAAATATATTTCTGTGAGATATATTCCAATTGGTGATTTTATATAGAAATGGGAAATATATTATAATGTGATTTCAAATTCATAGTAATTGGAATGATAACCAGATATTAATAAATTATTTCATCATAAATATGTTAAAAATATCAACATTAATATATATATATATATATATATTTAAATAATATGGAAACATAAGAGCTCTCTATGAGGCATTATAAATAAAAATTTAAATCGGAATAAAAACATGTAACTTCAAGAGGATCATCAAGAAAAGGTGAAAATTTATAACAGAATAAGAATATGTGAACATGATATAATAATCATGATCCATATATTAAAAGAAAATCATTCTATAGAAAACAGTAAATTAGAGAACCATAAAATATTTAAAGGATAACCACAAGTACATTCATAACCTAAAAGACTACGTTAACCACCTGAACATAACATAGTGGACTTGGCACAACAACTTTTACTCCCTATTGATCTCATGATATACCTAAATTTACCATTTGGAATATATGGAAATATAAAACAAACCCCTAATAAATGGATAATTCATCTACATTTAAACTATATGTATTTAATCAAACACCATATATTTAAATGATACTTATTAAAAAAATTTGGTAACATTAAATATTTATATGCAATCATATAAGAATATTTCAATGGTTGGATCAAAAGTTACCAAAAACTAAATAACCAAAAATAATCATGGAAAAATTTTAATCAAGAGGGAGATACATGAAACATAATCCCATTAATAACAAACCACTTGGATAAAGGGAGAATAATAGATTCTAAATTTCTAATGAGTATTCTTGAGGTTTTATTTTCCAAATAAAATATATAAAACACTATTTAAATAATTTTTTTACATTGAAATGAATGATTTTAATTGTGTTAAATTGTTTATAATAATATGTAAACATTGAAACCCAATATTTTTTAAATACTATAATATGTGGTTTGGAAGATACAAGTGGGTTTGAATTAGTAGAAAATAAAATTTTTTGTCATTGTTACCATTTCAATCAAACCCACATCGATAATAAAATTATAAAATTAACTTTTGAAAAACGGAATAAAATTGATATTTAAAATTTGGAAAAGAATAAATAGACATATTATAAAAAATTAAAAAAAAATATTTTTCATAATATATAATATAAACTTGGTGGAAAAATATCCAAAATGGGGAATGTAAATTATTCATGGAAACCATTAATTTTAATCAAGTGTGTATTAAATAAAATAATATGTATTTATATGAAAATATAATCTCCCTAAAATGAAAGATATAATATAATACGAGATAGAGTTTTTATAGAATATATCAAATGTTTAGTAAAACTATCAAAAAGGGAGAAGGTTAACATTATGAAATTAATATTGAGTCAAAAAAACACATACAATTTTGGTAATTAATTAATTTGAGGAATGAAAAGGAAAGACAATTAAATATGGTTTCGAATCCTATGAATAAGATTTAATAATGGTAAGATATGTAAATGGGGTTGTATTTATTAAATATAATGTAAATATTTCGGAATAATCTATAAATTTCATTAGTACCTTGAACTATTGATGACATTCCTTAACATTGATACCAAGTTAGTATGACACTCTCTAACTCCATAAAAAAATTAATCTACCATTATTAGAAAAACAAATAATAAATATATTTAAATATATATTCGAAAATATTGTTCATTTATAATTTCAAATTAACTATTTATGTATAATTTATTGAAAAATGTAATCCACATATATTAATATTTTCATTTAATCATTTCATAATTTTGTATGGTGGTGTTGGTTCATGATTCTTGATCTTGTGTTCATCACCTATAAAAATTTAATGGAATGTATATATTTTCCTTTTGAACCATTCTTGAGTTACTTTATTATTATACTATATATGGGGTAATAAATGTTTTATTAATCAGAAATGGCTGAATTACTATATAATTATTCATATAGGTGGTAATACTCACCTAAACAAGAACATTTTGTAACTATTGAGTGAGCGTGAGTATGAATTTATATATATATATTTAATATATTTTTTATATAAATATAATTATATTTATAATATATAGTTACATATTTCATAATATTTTTAATTGATGACAAGAAATGTAAAATTAATATTAAATAATAACACATTATATAATGCGATGGAATCACCCGTAAATACAGTATATTCCATTATAATAAATGGATTAAGTCTCATAACTTCTACCAATGGATACTATAAATTATAGATGAATTTAAGAGACACAAATATATTAGGTATTCAAGAGACACCGGAATTATATAAGTGGTTTAGAGGGATTATTAGAGAGATCCTTTTATATGATAAAATGAGGGATATTTCAATTGAAACATGAGTATGGTGATGGGTAAAAAATGAGTCACCATATGGTTAGGTGATTTAGGTAAGGAAATATCTCTAGAAATTATATTATTGATTCCCACCCATAAAACATTATCTTCCAGTGATTATTTAAATAAAAAATTTTAATAAAAATATGATCAATTTTCTTTTAATCGGGTTACATCTTTTTTTTATTTTTTTACATATTTACCAAGATATGTATTTTTTTATAATATATTTATATAATAACCCATATTAACATTTTTTTTTTGATGGTATACTTTTTTGGTAATTTAATCTAATTACAAATCTAAATATGTTTATATTATTTTTTTAAATGGAAAGAAAAATTCTATTAGAATCATTAATTTAGAGTAACTATATTGTTAAATATATATCCATTAAATACTATTATAAAAATACATTACTTATAAAATATTAAAATTAATTTAAAAATATATTCATCACCATTAAAATTTTTTATTTTATATATATTCGTATCATATTAATTGTAGCCTCAAAAAACATTTAATTTAAATAATAATTTATTTACTATATAACATGTTGACAGTATACATATGAACACTATTTAGAGAACAATATATATTATTAAGGGATATGAATTCAAAATTATGTAATTATGATATTAATTTAATTTTATTTATACACTTATAATTATATAATTATTTTAATTAAAAAATTTATTATAATACAGTGTCATCATAAATTCTACATATAAAATATCCCAAGCAATTTGTATAATATATATTGGGAGAGGTAAAAAATATTATTAGTTATGGGAATAATTTACCTATAATTGATGTTGTAGTTGATTCTATTAGATTTATTGTTTCTCATTAATCATTATTCTGGATCCATACTTGTTTGATTTTATCCTATGATTGTTCAAGGGAAACCAATATTTGTCCAAAACTTTTCCATGCTTATATAGATGAGACTCATAAGTACGACTTGCAATTTGGGATTACATTTTTATCAATTCATAATACAATGTTATCGCGTGATTATTCTTTTATATACTTACCATTTCAATTACAATATTACAATGGTAACATTATCATTAAAAAATTATATATAGAATCCATATGAATTATTCCTTCTTATATACAATGACAGTATATACCCAATGGATAAAATTTCCCAACAAACATATAATAACAAAAACAAATATATCCAGCAACTATATAAACTGAGGTGAACAAAACATTTCATATATATAAATATATATATATATCATATTATTAAATGTTCATTCCAAAATATCATTAAAATATTTTCCATAACTATAACATTTTAAAATTTTAAAAAGCATTTATACAAAAATAAATAAAACATAAAATATCTATATTTTCTCCTACAATGTCATTTATATTTATCAAACATATTAGACATATCAAATATATAATATTACTCTATATCCCAATGAAAATAAATAAAAGGAAAGAGTTATTGGATGCTCACTGAGGGTAAAAAAGGGAAATATCAATGATGCATTAAGAATAATAAGGTAATAAGGGTATGAAAACTATATAATGAAATTTAAAAAACATAAATAATAATTAATAGATCATAATCATGAGTCATGGGATAAATCCTTGTTGTTTATAAGGAATGAATCATAATAGAATCAAATAAAATGGTTTATGTGGGCATTAAATTGGCATAAGATTATATATTAAAAATATATATTAATGTATGGAATAATCATAATCATTGAAAAATTATATCAATGATTTCCATCACTAAACGTATCACATGTTATTATCTATATGAACACCCATGTACTGACATCATTCTGGTTAGATACTCCTATGTTTACTCTTTGGTAATGGGATAACCTCTCTTATTCCCCAATTTAGGCTTGGTATGACCTATTTTGTACCCACTTTTGTGCTTATGAGAACATCATATGTACCATTTCAGGGCATAAAACATTAATCATTAACCAATTCATTTGAGGGAAATAACTTACCAGCCTATCACAATATTTTAGTACCTCCATGTTTTCTCCACAATATTTTGATAAGAAATTCCATTCCATCATAATATTTATGTATCATTCTATTTTAACATTTAGTTACATATTTTTTCATGTTTTGTTTCCGCATCTGTGGGCTTCTCGACACATTCAGATACCGTACGGGGTACTTCAGTTATTTTCATGAAAAAATAATGTTTTTTGTTATCATATTGATGAATACATTCTATGTATTATTTTTACTTGATGTGTATTTTTCTCCAAGAACATGCCATTAAGATTTAAAAGGAATGAAATGTTACTTTTCATAGCAATGTAATTCATAATATATAACCTAAAAATGTATTTTAATAAAAAGGTGAAATTTGTTTCATATTTTTTCAACTGTAGTGGATTATATTGAAAATAATAGGATTATGTTACTAGTAATTGTCGCATGTTATTGTGTTTATGATGTCTAATGTGTTATTTTAATTTCATTACATTATACAAATTTCTACTCACTATAGATCCCTATGTGTTTTTTGAGATATTTGTTCCATCCAGATCATTTGATTTGTGATTGATCATCATTGTTATTTCAGTTCATCTTTTCGATTAAGTAAATCCCATATCATTTATTTTATCATATACTCTCTTTCTCACTTCCATATATTTATATGTTTCCTCATTTAAGGGATGGATCTAAACATATTTTCATTGGATCTCGCCTCTATGTTGTATTCCTAGGTCCTTCACACATTGAATACTTATTGGTGAGTCATGTTGTGGGTGTTGTTTTTTGGATCGTTAGTTCACAGGTAGGTGGTTACATGATATTTTCCCAATAATTGATATATTAAATTGGATGATTGAATTGAAATGAGTATTAAATTTTTTTTAAAAGATGGATTTTCTTTTTACTTTTATATGCTACTGAGATTAGGTAAAACCCCAAATTCCATTAGATATATAATTGAAAGATGGATTTTTGAAAAATAATTTCTAGATATGTAAATCGTTTGATGAAATAATTTGTTTATTGATCATCAGAAAAAAGAATTAAATAAAAAGTGTTTTGAGAAGGTATTAAATGATGAAAACCTTTGATTTGGGTTTTAAAAGAGAATTATTGTTTAAAAATATAATAGGTATAATATATTTTTGTATTTTTTATATAGATTTATTGAAAATATGATTTATTGAGTGTATAAAAGGCATATTTTCCTGGTTAGTGGAAAATGGAAAAAACTTCTAGGACCTTCACGGCCTAGTAATATATTTATGATGAAATGTGTTACTAAAACAACTACATCCATCCTACCCATTATAGATTATCCAATTGGGGTGTAGATTTAACTTTATGGGAAACCATATTGGGGTTTATTTTTTTCCCACACATGCCTAGAACTGAGATCACTATGAGAGGAGTGAGGATTCAATTACCTGATAAACTAATTTACTATAGGTATTTTGTACATGGATATTTTTCATTTTTTTGATATAACTATACATGTCAATTAATGTTGAATTATTCTATTCATGCCACCTGATTTATATAAAATGTTTAATATTTTTTATTTAATCCTAATTGAAATTAGTTTTGGTATATCATCTATCTTATTGAATTATGTCCTTTTTTTTGATAAAAATATTCAAATGTGATTCCATAAATTTTTTAACATAAAATTATATAGAAAATGGTAAAATGTAATCATGTCGATTATGAAACACATAGTGAGACCCTAATAGGATTTATAGATCACAAACTATATATTAATTCTGGAATTTGAGGACATTTAAATGATAGGACCAATCATAGGGAAACTAATATATGGTGGTGGTGAATTTTGTTTATCCTTAAGATCATGTATTGATGATGGTGACTATAAGAGTTATTGTCAACTCACTAAAATGGGTTATTCATACTTTTTATCTAGTTGATGCGGTCATCATGGTATGTTTATCTTTAAAATAATTACATTTTTTATGTACTACATTTGTTTTTATATGCATTTTTTTGTTGTATTCTCCCTTTGGAGTTTTGAACATATTGAATTCTACCATTTATCTTCAACATTTGTTATTGAAAATTCATTACCTATTTGATCTTTTATGATTCCATGGTCTAGAATCCAACCTATGGGTAATAGTTGCTCCATTTTCGATATGTTAGATCTAGTTAGTGTAATAAGATATCCTGGAATCCACAGTAGTTTGTTAAAATGAGTTATAAAAGGTTTTTTGTTAATCATTTTCCATGATATAAGTATTTAAATGGGGTTGTCCTAGTATTTATTAATTTGCATTTTCATTAAAAATGAGGTATTTATTGGAGTGTTCAGAGGTTTATCTCATTATATTAAGAATCAAGTCACTATTGGTCTTTGGGGAAATGCATATTGGGGAATAATTTGATCTAATCTGTATATTTCCCGATTTTTTTTTAATTTTTTTAAACCCAAATATAGATATCATATCCAATGGTATTGATAATCCCAAATGATTTTATTTGATTTGTTTATCTATGTAATCATCTGACTTCTTAAATGGTTTTTTCATATTTTTTATTATCATTTATCTGATAAAAACATTGATGTTTCTCTAGGAGGATGATTGTGGTGAACCATAGTTATCAAATCCTCCCATGGATTCAAATCTTGTTGAGATTGTTGTGACTGAAATTCATTGTCTAGGACAAGCACTTATCCCATATCCTAGTGAGGATCTAGTTTTGGAACATCGATGGGATGAAACATAGATTCATTCTTTAGAGTTTCATCACCTGAATCAACTTTAAATATAATTATCAATTGATCCTAATGAGTTCTACTATATGTTGAATAATATAAACAATATACATTTTTCCTAGTAAAACCAGAAACTATTAAGGTAAAATTTTCTAACATTATGCTAGAAGGGTATAGAAGAAGGTGGTAGGATTCATTGGTAACATTGAATATACATTAGGGTTTTTGTTAAAGGAATTTAGTGTCCATTTCATAGGTATGTTATTTCCAGAATCAAGGTAACTAGATAATTATATTTCCTTTTTTATCCTCAACTAGGATGACAGGTCAGTGATGTAGTATGTCAACTGAATTATAAATATTATAAATTTTCAAAATTATATTGTATAAAATAAGAATTTGAAGGATTGCGGGTTCACAATAGGCCATCGACCATATTCTAATGAACACGATTTCTTAATAAATATCACTTTGTATTCTAATGTACTGGATAGACAATTGATTGTTGTGATTGAACTAGCTCGTATGTCATGGTTGGATGGAGTTACGTTATATCCTATGGGAAATTTTCATAGATCCTTTGAATTAAATAGGAATAATGATGAGTCTTTTGATGGTCCTAAAAAGTAGTAAACATCTATATGTCCTATAGTGAATGGAATATTAAAACTTACTTTCATCCAATAATTAGTTATTAGGAATTTGTGATTTGTTTGTATTGTAGAAAACAAGATTTATAGTTCTTGTGGTTTCTTTCGACATCGATATATATTAGGATATTTCTTCTCTTCTTCAAACTATGTCTTTGGATCATCAAAACCTAAAAATACTATTGTGAAATTAGATGCTTTATGTACAATGGGTTTCCAACTATAGGAACACAGAACAAAGCATCTTCATGCAATGGAAGAGTCTGCATTTGAATATGATATGAGTCCAGTGACTATGATGTGTACCATGACTATAACATTATCTATACTGAAATCATTATTTTAATCTATGTAATCTCACTAATTTATTTCACCATGTGTTATGTACTTGAAAAATATTAATGTGGTTCATTTTGACTTAAGTAATGGATATTAGCAGGCCACTTAGAATGAAAAGAGGTAATTTTCTCTATTTTCCTACTTTTTTTTCTCATTACTAGATAATGATGATGAGTAGGAATTTATTTGTTCTTAAATGAGACCACATGATATAAAATTTTTTATGTATAGGGTCATTTTTGATATAGACCAAATTTGATATTATCTTTAATGGGTCTCCTTTAATATGTTTAATGTTCTGTGAAATGTTTTTATAAAGAATGGTACCTAAGTGGTGTAGAGTATAATACTCTTATCCAGAGCATGGAAATGCATTTTTAGTGTCCTATTTTTATCTATTATAGGTATATTTGGGTGATTAAACCCCTCTAGTTGTTTTTATTTTTCCCAACGTGTTTCATTTGGATTTCTATTGTTTCCCACCAATATGAGAGGTAGTTTTGTCAATAGATTTAGTGTATGGTAATCAACATGTATCTAATAAAACATTCCATGTAACACAAGATATGCATAAATAGATTAATAAATAGTGGTATATTCTATTTTATAAAGTATTTATATTCATGAATGTGTAACCTTGGGTCGCACCTATTCTCTTTGTGAAGACAAAATATGGAAAAATTCACCTTAATGTTTTTACTAGAAACTAATCCATGTTATGGTGAATAAATAGTATCTATTAGGACATATTTATGATATTTTTTACTAAATGAAAATGGATAAGTGGTTCTCAGTGATTTATCAAATGCTATAAATATTTCAGAATAAAACAATATGACATTCAGAAGACTACTTTCTATGTTAGGTATGATCACTTTGACTGTCTTGTTATAACCTTTTTCAACACTAATGTTATTATGGTAATTATGTATTTGATGAAGTATATTTTTCATGAGTACATTTAAATGTTCATGGTGGTTTTGTGGATGAAATATATATTTCACAAGACTAAGTTGGAACATGTGCTTCATCTTAGACCTATTCTATAAATATTGACAGATCTAATACTCTACACAAAACATTAAAATTCTAATTTACGGATTCAGAATGTAAAATTTTATGGACATATGTTTTTGTAACATTGTATCACAAATTATCTTGACAATGTGAAAGAATATATGACATGGGAGAAACCACAACTTTTTTTATGATATTTAACTTATTAGGTTTTTTGGGTTACTACCATAGGTATTTTAATGATTTCTAGAATATGGCTTCTCCAATTACTAAACTAACTCAGAATATAGTAAATTATTCATTAGAAAATAAATTATAGAGTAATTTTGTTGTGATAAAATACAAATTTAATTTTCAATTTGTTTTGACTCTTCCAGAGTCCTAATGGAGAAATGTTTCATTTTGAGAGGAATCATGTTTGAGTTTGGGTTCTTTTAATATATATAGTGGTAAAGTGGTCACCTATGAAACTATATATTTTAGTTCAAATTGGTATAATTACTTGAAATATAACCATGATCTTTTATCTAAAATTCATATTAAAAATATTTGGTGGAATTATATTTTTAGTGAATGGTTTACAATATAATTTTACTAAAAAATAATGATTTATATCTTCCCTAAAAAAGTATTGAATCAATGTTAGATGCATTGGGTAGATTACCTAAAATCGTTTTATATTAAAATTTCATACACATCGTGGATGTGGAATATAATTTCCCATGCACAAATAAGGACACTTTCTACCCAGTACATGAAATAATCCACAGAATATTGGAGCATGATTTCTATTTTCACACAGTTTTATTTTGTAGTCTAATATGAAGTGGACATTTTTCTCTTGAGTGTTTTTAGTTAAAATATTAACATCCTGATATGATTCATTTGGTGAAGATTCTTAATGATTAATTTGGTGGAATTAGTGACACTATTTTTTGTGGAGATATCATTGAGGAGTCGAAATTCTATTCTATTTTTATCCTATGCATCTAGAACTAATAATTTATATATTTTCTAGTGATGTAATCATTGATGGGGGATTTCCATAATTTGTATTAGGAGTTGGAACGAGGTACCAAAATGATTTTCTATGACATACAATTGTGATTTAGGTGGATAGGTGTGAGATGGAAAATTAATTATTTTATTTATAGTTATTATACCTCCCAGAAGGTCAACACCTAACACCATATTCCTTCTAAATTGCATTATCAACATCCATTACAGACTTGGAAGTGGGTGATATCTCTATGGAAATTGTAATTTTGTTTCCATGTACCACTCAAAAGAAGAATGTGATATGGGATTTGATAGATCAAATGATGAAATCTACTAACTTCATGCCAATTTGAGATGCAACTAATGTTAAGGAGGTTGGAAATCAGTTTGTGAAAGAGGATTTTTATTTTCATATAGTATAATAAATTTTTGTATTTTTTTTTATAACCTCATATTCCTTAGAATTATTTTAAGGACATTACAAGATTATGGGATATTAGCTTCCATTTATAATATTATACCATCCGCATATGGATAGCCTGATAGAGAGGGATATAAATATTTTTGGGAACATGATCTCTTCATGTGTCACCGATTTCTACAGAACTTCTGACATCTGTTTTTGAATTGTTGAGTTTTCTTATAAAAAAAGTTAAAATACATTTGTTATTATGGATCCCTTGAAGGCCTTATATGACTACCATTAGTAATCTATATTGATATGGATATAGATTGGATAATGTTATTTCATTGGATCGATCTTATTTTAATAAAAGAGATCAAATATTCAATTGATTCATGAAATAGTGTTGATAGAAAATAGATATTACAAATAGTATGGTATAATTTATATACTAAAAATAGAGATTATTTGGAAACATAGTGTTTCTGATATAATCACCCTATCTTCATTAATGTCATCTTGGGAGGCAATGGAACAATACCCTCATTTTTTTAGGTCATTTTAGCATATTCATCAGTTTTCTAGGTTTATTTCCATTTAGTAATTCCCAAATGGAGGACATTGAGAAATAATGTGTTCCCCGTATCATAGATTTAGATGTATCTTTCTAACCCATCCCATGTTCTGTGTTGGGAGGAACTTAATGTTTAACCCGATTTATCAATGACTGGGAATCCTGTTAGTATATTTGATTCTGATACAATGTTACTTCATGGGATGATGATACATGTAGTCTATGTTCGTTGTTAGGATGGTTACGATTATCATTAGACATGGGAGCGTGAGTCACTAATATGATTGGATTGGACTCATCTCTTTGATATAGATACTTCTTGATTAGATCTATAGTTAAAAAATGATTATGGTGTAGAGGTTGTAACATTCTACTCTTCATTTTAGGTACTCCATTTTTCATGTTAATTTTCATCCACATATATTGGCTACTCCCTAATCTCTGTAAAATTATGATGTTCTTTGGTTCATTTATTTTAAAAAATTGGGTTCATATGCTATCTCATGGGTTAATACATTCCATTTATTTTGTTTACAAGACATGATGTTTTTCACTAGGAACATGTTGTGATGATTTATAGGGTGTCAAATTTACATGTCGTTTACTTGTAATTCAAAAAAAAACGAGGGATAAAAAATGTTTTTCTGAATAAGTTGATGTATTTTTATTTTCATCTATACTTCATGGATCACATGATGTGCAATGGCCTTACATGCAATGTAATTCTATAGATTTTATGTTTTTTTGGATACATCAGAGTATATTTATTTTTATTCAATCATATACATCTCTTGACCCAGAGCATTCCATGATTTATTGTTTATACCTCTCATCCTTAACGATCTTTTTTTTTGATTGATCGTTGTCATAATTATGGTTCACCTATCCATGTATCTAGACCCCCTAGATGTACTTTCTACCGATATCTCTTTATATCATTGTTAAATTTTATGGAGCATCATGTAATTGATGGATCTATATTCATTTCCATTTTATCTTGATTCATGGTTGTATTCCATGGTCATTCATACCTACATTAACCATTGAGTTGTCTCATTGCTGGTTTTATTCTTTGTATCATTAATTCAAAGGTAGTTGGTTACATAATAATTTTCCTTATAATTGATACCATTAATTTATTTAATATATTGAAATTATATTTTAAACGGGGTAAAAACATGGATTTGGTATTTTATAAGGAATAGTGTTCATATTTTTTATAAAAATTATTTCTAATATAATTGGAATTATGTCATGTATTTAAAAAAAATAGGGCTTGATATGGAAATAATTGCATTGAAATGATTTGATTAATAATCATAATAATATTTAATAAGTTTAATAGTTTAATGGAATTTAATGAAATAATGAAAACAAAAATAATGTTTTTGGAACGAGGGAGCATGTTGAAAACTTAAAATGTGAAATTTTATTTTTTTTAATGATTTAAAATGTTTTATTTACAATTTTATTGGATTATTTTTTTATCAACATTTCATCATGGGTTGTCATTGGTTACTATGAAAATCACTATTTGATAATAACTACATATAAGTGTATTGATAAATATAACTATTACTAAAATAACTCTTGACTAACTTCACATTATGGGTTCCCCTATTGTGGAATAGACTTCCCATAATTTTTTCCCTTTTGGGGTTTATTTTTTTAACACCTTACTATAACTGATATCATAATGAGATGTGTGAGGAACCTAAAACATGATAAAATAATTTACGATGGGTCTGTTGTAAATGGTTATGATTTCTAAGGAACATGTCCTCTTCTTAGTAATAACTACTTCTAGATAGCTTCTATTGGATTTATTTATGAAACAAGAAACTACGAACAACACTGTATTCAAAGGGACCTACTTTCTAAAGGCAGGTGATCATTAGTATTGTTGACCTATGATACTTAAGAACTCACATTGGTTGACAAGATGGGAGTTTCAGCACATCACATCATTTTTAGGGGGAATTATTGATTACTCATGAAGTATATTATATATTTAAGATGTTTTCCTGAATCCTTATTGATTTACAAAGAATAATGTATGTTTCTCTTAAAATTTTAAATCAATTATTAGAATGTGTGGAATTAAAAAATTTCCATATTTATTCAAGGTTCATCATCAATAGAGATATACATATGTATTATAGGTTCTCCATCAATGGTTTCCTATCATATACTACATAGATATTCATTATGAATTTTTACAATAATGATGTTTTTTATACACTTACTGGGGAACTCCAGATTTTATCATCGCTAAGGGAGACAACTGTTTTTTTTGATATTAGGATCACAACCATAAATGAGAATAAAATGTTTCCTTGTGAGATTAATCATAACCCTCATAGTTTAATGACACATAATGGTACACATCATACCATTTTATGGTTATGTGATACATACATAACCACACCATTTTATATAATGTGGTAAGGAAATATGGGAAGAAGTTTCCTAGTCAATGCATGGATTGGGACATATGCCTAAGAATCCCAATAAACATGGAAAGGATATAAGTTTCCAATTCTGATTAGACACTACAAGGAATTTCATCCATATGGAATAAGTATGATTTGGAGTTTTGGGTCTAAACATCATGAAGGGTTCTTATATATCACATTTACATAAAATTCAATTCCAATGTAGTTCGGTATGTCTTGTAGCGATGTATAGATATTTTAGAGAAATAGCGTTGGGCATAATCCAAAATAGTATTTCTTTATAACTGTGTAGGAAAAAAAATGTCTTAACTCATAGATATTAAAGTGGGTAAAAATTTGGGTCATATTCATAAATAGAATTATGTAATTAAGGGAATTATTGTTGGACTCCTGAGGAAGATTTCCATTGAGCTTGGGCCATTTGTGAAGACTTCATGTGAATCGCAATTTTGGTAGGAATTAGATTTTTGGTATTTCATGATATGATTTGGATTGTGTGGAAGTTTTCATCATCAAAAAAATCTCAAACCTCATCATTCATGCTCGGTGAGAGAAACAAAAGGATGGGAATGATTCAAAATCCCAAGCACTATCTCCTCTGCTGATGGAAGGTGTCGAGCCTACGGTGAAAGTAGACAAGGATGCAGTGGAGGAGGGTACATAGTAATGAACATTTCAATGTGAAGTGAAGGTGAAGGTCATTGGGTCTAGCCTAGAAGACTAGGGGATTACCCCAGGAGGGATAACCTAAACTAGATCATATAGTGGATGGAGTATATCATACTCTATGGAAGGAAAATGTTAATGTGATCCTCAACCATCTTATTTGGGACTAAAAAATCCAATATTAGATACAAGGAGGGGAGGATATAGTACTATACATGAGATATTATATTGGGAACTCCCCAACACTATCCTTAGGATAAGTGTCTATGTTACCCTGGATATCCTGATCCATAGACACATTGTGGATTCCAACCCATTAGTAAGATGAGTGTCATAATCCCATGACCAATGATATCTAAATCCTAATTAAATACATGCTAACATTCCATTACCAAAGTTTTGATTAATCATGTTTCTTTCTGGAGGATTTATCTTGGTCCTATTTAGATAAGGGGGACAAGGATGTAGTATATCATTCTCCATGGAAGGATAATGTCAGTGTAATCATTGCTCTTCCTATTTGGGACAAGAGGATCCATGTATAATATATGAGGAGGGTGGGATAGATTCATATCCCAAAAATACGATATTGGGGACTCCCCAATATTTTCTATAGGATAAGGGTCCATGTGATCATTGATATCCTGATCCATAGAAACGTTGAGGATTCCTACCCATAGGTACGATGAGTATGGATAACCCCCAACCATAGATATCCATATGCAAATGGGATACACGATAATTTTCCTTTACCAAATGGTTGATTAATATGGATATCTCTATAGATGATTCAACTTGTTCCCATTCAGATAAAGGGAAATGGAATGAGAGGACCTTCCATGGGTGGATTAGAAGAGGCCATCAAATATGGCTCACGTAGGTGGTTTGTGCTGGTCTTCTTCATTGGTATTCCAAGTTGGTGTATAATATAGGTTTACTTCATAGGTCCTAGGATAAACTTAAAAATGCATAAAATGGGAAGGATAATCTTGTGAAATATTTATATTTTTTGGAAAATGGACAATAGAAAACAACACATGTGTGGGGGTTTAACATCAACACCCTGGGTGTCCCGTAATGTCTCCATAAGAATCCTAAAAATGTTTTTGTTTAATTAAAGGAAATTTTTATATATATTTTACTAATTAAATTAGATTCTTTAATCCTATGTATTTTTATAAAAAAATAATAAATGACCATGATCGACCTTCTCCCATTTAATTCTCCCTTATATCGTGTTTCAGAGAGCTACCTAAGAATATTTGGGGGACATTTGAAAATGATCTAGACAATGGGAGCCTCTATAGTTCTTCAAAATATTTCTTTTATCTATATAGGGAGAACAATGGTCCTATTTACAGTCAAGGTGGTGGCTGATCAAAAAGAGGTTGTCTTGATAGTACATCATCGTAGCTTCCTAGAATAGCTCTACCATGTAGGGGTGCATAAATTAGGCGGTCATATAGGATTGTGGCGTATTTCCTCAGTGTAGGTCCTAGTCAAAGGGGTCTGTGCATTGGGCTACAAAGGTAAAACCTACAATGGTTTCTTGATGTGTAGATCATTCACATGGGTCCTTTGGACTTTATACTGAAAGAGAAAAAGTGGTCATTCCCTTCTTATATAAAGGTATGCTGCGTAGATCCCATGAACTATATTTCTTTACTTCTTTTAAATTTATTTTATACATTAGGATATCCAAATTTCTTCTGAATCATAGTTATTCATTCCATTATTAAAAAAGGTGTTTCAAAAAAATCCCCCAATAGGATGGGATCCAACTCGAAAAGGGCCCTTTCATGAGGCATTATTATTGGCAAATGATTATTGAGAGTTATTTTTGGACTGCCAATGTCTTATTTGTAGATATGTAATGTATGTCAATGGTGTGGGTCATTGGTGCCTATAAACAACCATGTTCCTTTTTTATTTTCTTCATCAGTATTCTCAGATTTTTTCTCCGCATGAATAGATCATTCATTCAACTCTCTCACATTCTGATTACGCATAGGCACCTAGAAAATTTATCAATCTATACCCATAAGAGTGATGGAGCTATGTGGAGTTACATTATCCAAAGAGATCTAAATAAGGACATTTTCTTAGCACCTTCATTGTGTACCATTTTGAAGGACCTACGTGGGTGACCCCATAAAATGTGATGTCTTGAACATTTCCTTGGACAAATTATCAAACTCCTTTTTGTTGAAATTTAATATTTATTAATTCAATATTCCAATTTATTGAGGAATATTTTGTAATTATATTTCATGTAATGGATCAATTGATGTCTTCAATTGAGGAAGCTTGAGTTCTCCAAACCAAAATGTTGAAAATTGTTGGACTAGACAGTTATGAATTTTTTGAGAGTTCCATTCGTCAGTTGGGGAAAGGCCTCATTGCATACAAACATGAATATCCATGATTCCGAAATCCACCTCAATACGGTCATGATCTTTTTTAATATTCCCACATTCCATCCTATAAGAAATATTTTTCAAAGAATTACTATCATTGTATAAATATTACTACAAAGGGTATACCTTTTCATGACAGAGCAATCCCTATTGGATGAATCCTACATCACATTGGTTGTAATACTGATATGGAAAATCATATTGTAGATCCTAGGCTGTATTACTATGATTCAACCATTCAACTTGAAAAATAGTTTAATCTAATAGCTAAATGGAGGAATATGACCTTGTTTCTAGATGAGGAGTCACGCCTGAATGGATGTGGGTGTTTTGGGTACGCCTTACATAGGTAGAGTTCTAGAAATAGCTTATGGATGATCAAATTTATTATGTTCTATAGTTATAAAAAATATACGGTTACAAAAATGACTTCATTCCTGAATTAGATAGCCAATGTTGTCTGTAAAAAAAATTCCTTCCACTTGACACACATTGATGTTGGAATAAGTTTATGGGATATCTATAAAATATCTAGAGCTCAAATTGTAGTGGATATTTATGATCAATTCATTCCACCAATAAAAACATATGGTGATTCTGGGAGGATTTAACCATTGGCACAAAAACTGGTCAAAATGTCAATGAAATTGTTCAATGAAATGAAATATCATCACACTAGGGATGATATTCATGCAAGAGTTTGGGTGAAATCTTTTTAGAGACAACAAAAGAGAGGGGTTATAATTGCAGATGTCCAACCATTTTCCCAACTGTGGATAATGGAGGAGCTTCGGGCATGTACTATCCCACAGTAGAGGAAGGAGTTCCAAAGCATTGGGTTTAAAAGGATATGTCCGAGATTGATGAAACAATATGCTCAGTCAGATTCCATGACATGTGGATAAGAATTTAGTCTCATATAGACCGTTATTCCTATGGAAATGTAAGACAAGGTACTTTTGTTATTACATCCAAGTTGGTAGAGGGGAAATATAATAGATTTTACACCCCCTATATTAGCAAGAATATATCAAGTAATCTTGCATTTATGCAATGAGAATGATCTATTTAGAATCGTATGACCATTTCAGGTATTGCAGGGATGGATTTCAAAAAATGTTTTTCACATATATTATTGAATATTGATAGAGACCCAGTGGGATTATTTACTGCATTTTCTGAAGTATGTTTCAAAGAATCATCCATTGAACATGAATCCAGAGGTAGTACTAAGGGAACTGAATGCATCATGAGAATTAATCTTCCTTCCATTTGGTAACCCTCTAACTAGAACATTTTTTGATAATAATAAGGAAGAAAATATGAGATGAGGGCTTATATGATGGAATTCAGGGATAGTGTAATATTAACTATTATTTATGATGAAATCATATGTGAGGCAAAAATCCATTATAGTTTTTCTCTCTACCACAAATGTATTCATCAATAGAAAACTTTTCCCCTTACAAATGTTAGTAATGAGAAGAAACCACCGTTAGATCGAAAATTTTGGATTCTCATGTCATTTGAGATATCCAAAATCTCAATTATGATCCCACCATAAGATTCATCAATTTGATTAGGGAATGTATAAGCTAAATAATGGGTTTCTCCATACCCTCAGTGGTCTTTAACAAAATGACTATATTTGTTAGAGGCCAGGACAACTCTTTGTCTTTAGTAATCATGGTAAAATATATAACGATAAAGATGATAGAGAATAATTAGAAGAATCATAACATTTAAAACATTCTCATAAAAACCACTAAGAATACCATGTATAAGGAAAAAACATCTCCAGCACCGAGGATATCTTGTCACCATCATGAAAAAGAGGTTACAATATCATCTTGTTTTTCTTTTGAATAAAAAGGGAGGTTCTAAGAGCCATATAATTAGAGGGTGGTGATTTTTCTCCATGTCCAGTGGTATGAAATCTAAATTTTATTTTTCCCTTTGCAATCAAGTACTGTGAAAACATGACTCGTGAACATAGGGACTCATGGGTGCTTCTCCAATATGGCCTTTGAGTACCTGATTTGGAAGATATTAGAGAACATTATTATTTTCATCAAGAAAATAATTTGGATGAAATACAAACGCATATCATGTAGGTGGAATCCTTCATATATGGAACTGATGACCATGTCCCCACCTCAAAATGAGTATCCGAAAAGATAGATCATGGGATACATGAAGGGGTAATGTATTACCCTAAAGAATATTGGGAAATTAATTTTAATAGTGATAATGTATTTATCTTTTCTTTTTTCAACTCTAATATATCATCCACCAACATTAATCATTATGAAATTTCATTTTGTATATTTTAATTTTAAAAGGATCGTCAGGAAAGGTTCTTAAGTCACCAAAATATGCACCTTAGGGAACTCCCATTAACACATTGGATGTATCACTAGGGTATCTGGAACATTCTCTAGGAGGGAGAACCATGGTTGTGGTAGGGGTGATTGATAATCGACAGCATTTACCTCAGGTCTTTATAACTAAGAGGAGTAGAATAATCACTATGTTGACTAATGAAAAGTAATGCAAGAAATAATTAAGACTGATCTGAAGATTACATCAAAATATGATTATTTTTTTTCCTATAATATTATGACTATCTTGATATAACATGATAACCATGTTCATCTTTACACATGTTCTTCACTATATTCTTTTATAAAGTGATAAAAAATTGATCCTTCAAGGGCTAAGAAAGAAATTTCTGGATAAGTAAAACAAATTTATAATGAATCTGTTATAATTACAGATAATGTGTCAATGGATGTGGCTACATCTTCTAATGTTTCTGTAAAATGATTAATGTATCATAGTAATATCAGGTACATTTCCTCTGGGTATCACATGTTTTTTCTAGCGTTCTTTTCCCTATACAATTTCAGTTCTTTTTCCTATATCAAAGGATCATGTGACAATCAACATTGACATTATTGTTGTTCAAGAAGGAAGGATAATGGATAATTGGAAATATGAGGTAGGTAATGGTGCTTATCCTGATTCAGTAAGTGCCAATGGCATTGCACCTTTGGATGTGATGATGGAAGAAAATGTGATCGGAGCCAATTTCTACATTGATCAACATTTTTTTGGATTCCATAAATTGTGATGATGTTATAAAATACAAATTCGTATACCCTGAAATGATGGATGATATTAATATAAATTTTGAAATTCATGGTTTCATCAATGCGTTTGGGGATTTCAATGAGTAACTTTAATTATATAAGTTCTCATTCTTAATATTTCCATTCATATTTGTACTTATTTCTGAAATTTCATATCAAATGCCAATTTATGCAGCTTTTTCTATAGATAATGTTACTAAGACTCTTTAGGAATGGTGAATTATACTCTATCGTACTTACACTGATGTTTAAGAGATACCAACTAAAAATAAAACATTGAGAGATGCTTCAGAGCATATGGTTATGGTGACTATGAATGAATAGAAGAATTCCCATACCAAGGAAGTACACACTCAAACTACTGAACCCAAGAATACATGGGAGGATTCTACTCAAGAAACTAAATTATTACAAGGAAATTTCCATTTATTGTCTTGATCATAATTTGGTTTTTTATAAAAACTTAGAACTAAAAATAAAATTAAATTTCCATTTAGTAAAATCATCTCTCATGATTAGGTCAAATTATAATTCCCATGCATTGGATCGACCATAAAAGGAAGATAAAGCATATTCATCATCAAAATGAGCACATCCAAGCACCTCCTTCAGTGATATGATTCAATAATTTGATCCTCCTCATGGTAGTGGATACGATTTGAACATAAAGATATAGATTTCTATCAGTATTACATGGAATAAAACATAGCGAAACTTTTGGGATATAAACTATAAAAATCCTTTATAAGATAATCCTTCAAATATTTGTTCACTTCAATCACATTTTAGTATACTGGGATTTTGAGGTTTTTATTATCACCTATTTTACAATGTTGTGAAAGATATTGTTATTCAGTTGAAGAATAAATAATAACTAAGACAAGATCCTGTAATGGCCAAACATCCCACCAATGTTGAGGGATTTTGACCTATAGTACACGAAGAAGAATCTATTCATAGAAAGATGTTGATGGAATTCGATCATCAAATTAAGTTGATAATTATGGAAATGGTCCAATTTCAACTAAAATTGGGTACTATTCAAAATAATTTTGATAAACTGGACCAATAATTGGTAGAAGTTTAAATAGAAGGGTTATCATCCATTTCAACTACCAAAGACAAACCTCGCCAGGCCAATGAGGCTGAAGCTACTCAACTGACCGAGAATCAACAAGCGATTGATAGCTCTCGGGAGGCTATTCAACAATTAAGGAGTCTTGTTGAATAATGTTTGTATTATATGTTATTGTGACACCATTTTTAGGATGTTCATCAAATTTTATCATATAAATAAATATTATTTTGTATCCAATCACATATATTTATGCATCACTGCATTCTTTAGGTAATTTCAATACTATATTTAATTTTCCATTCATAGAATCATAATGTCAGTTAATCATAATTACACTACTCGGGATTAATTTGATTTAACATTTACATAAGTCAAGGGTCCTGGTGATAATATAATGAATTTTTCTAGGGTTATATGGAAAATTGCAGAAACAATTTATCTATGTTGTCATTACCTTTATTTTTTACTAGACATCATATAGAGAGGTCATAGTATATATGATTTTGATTTTTATTAGTTGTAATTTTCATGTTTTCAACCTCAAAATATTTTTTCTTTTTATCTTTTAATATCTTGATATTTTCAAGACCACATGGAGTGTACATATATCGAGATGAAACATGACTTGTATTCATAATTCCCATTGTAGTATTTCAAATCAGTGAGTATCATGTATATGTTTAGGGGATGTTTATATTCTTACAAAATAGACTAAGAATTATAGAATTTATTGTTGTGTATCTTGGACCATTAATTATGTAATTAGAACCTAAACAATGATTCATGTCAAGGAAGTCGTGATATTCCAAAGATATTACCACAGGGATTCTTGATTCATGATTTTTATGGTCAACTAATATAAAACATGATCTATGAGAATAGATGAGGTCTCTACCAGGGATTTAGTTACCACTATTTGAAAAACCTGTTATTGGGGTTGTATTATGAAGGGCCAACAATGGAATATGTTGTATAGACAAATAGTGACATGCTTTGGATGATTGGATCACTGTGTGAGAAATCGAGGCACAGACAATTGGGTCATCCAAGGAATAGTTAGGTATATGTGATATTAGGATTTCTAATAATTATACTTCTTATTGGAAAAATAGGATTATGATTTGGATGCCTTAATAAAAATGTGTACGGATTTACCAAGGAAATATGTCAATGAATAACAGGGGAAATTTGTGCCGACAAAGGACATGAATGACAAACCACTCCCATAAGAATTTGATGTTTGAAGGAGGGTAAAATTTTCAAAACGTTACATTCTGATATGATTCTATGTAGTTTAATGTCATGCATTGTGTACATTATTTTGTGTAGATTCAAATTTTGAAAAATGGAAAGTATGTTTTGACGTTTCAATTCATAGATCAATGAAATTATGACTTTCCATTTCAAATCATGCAGCAAGGACATTAAGGGATTTGTTATAAGGTATTTATCATTGATTGATGATTTATGAATCTCCCATTTCATGGTAATTTTTCTTGGAATCATACGGCCATTTTTAGGAATGGAAAGAATGAATTGTAAAATGTGATTTGTGAATTTCTGGACCCCATGAATGACATGTTAAATGGGACAAAGGCATCAAAAGATATATTTTTTTGAGAAAGCAGTTACCATAATTTTATGAACCCATTATGGGTGCCACATTATGTAGGGCCAATTGGGGCATGTGATTCATATCCAAACTATGATATATTTTTACAGACATGCCCATTATGTTTGATGATTATGAATGGCCAACTAGCTACACATACCACATTGTAAATAAAAAGAGATATTAAGTATCAAACACTATATTTCTAAAATCAATAAAAATTTTATGGAGAATTATATTTTTGAAATTATTTAGTTTGGTTTATGTGGAAAACTACATGAACATGGAAAAAGTTTTTGCAGTCAAGATTTCCAATGAAAAAGAATAATAGACTTTCTATGTTGGTATGATCTAAATGTAGATAATATGTTGGCTCTAGTTTTTAGTTCATACAATTAGGACCAAAGTAGTATTGATGAAATGGGTGAAATTTGGCCAAATTATATTAGGTTATTTTAGTATTCTTGGAAGAATTTAAGGGGAAAAACTGTAAACTATAGTTTGGTGACTTTCAGATTGGGAGGAAGGATATGGGACAAATATACATTGGATGTCCATTTTAATATATAGGTTCCAACAAAAAATTATATATGATTTATCGGGAGAGAAGAGTATTCTCCCAAGAATGATGTTACCAATGATTGGAAACCAAAATATGGGGGCAATATTAAATAGGTCCAGCTAGAGAATATGTTGAATAGCCAAATAGTGGCATATTTTTGCTAACATGCCCATTATTTGTGAAAAATATTCATATAACCCTAAGGGAACATACTATATAGTTAGGAGAAATATCTCTCAGGTAATAGACATTCTTCCACCAGAAATAGAAGAAATATTCGGAAAATCTAAATGTATCAAAGATTAGGACTATGAAATTAGATATTGGAAATGTCCAATGCTCGAGGGATGTATTTGGAATGGTATTGGCCATTTTTTATAATCCCCTTAGAAAGATATGAATGGTATATATAATCAGGAAAACTTTTGATTATTTAGTTTTCTCTATAAGGAGATAAACTAAAATAAAGTGTCTAAAATAGATTTTTAATTGTATGTGCATTTGGAGATTTATCTTTTATATTGTAGTTTTACCTGGGATATGAGATATGTACATCACTACGTATCTCATAGGGATGATAATAAATCAATATGTATCTCTATGTATCCTACATTTTAATGTTTCACAGTAAGGACATTATGATGTGTAGTTTAGAATCATGCATCATGGACAATAGGGAATTTGATATGATGGCCAATTGAATGTTGTAGTTGGACTAGGGTATATGGCCCAAGTGTCCTTATGTATCACTTCAAAGCATCAATCAATCCACACATAGTTCTCATCTGATACAAGTTCATGTATAAGGTCAGGGCTTGTATTGGATCTCGTCATTTAGATCTGTCTCATACATGGGATAATAGAGGTGTTTTCAGATCATGTTTCATCTAGACCTAGGATTGAAAATCGATACATCACTATGTATCTCATAGAGATGAGAATCAAGCCACAAATTGTTCTTGTTGGACCATATAGCTAATCATCACATAGTGAGTACATGATGTGATTTCAACATGAAAAAGGAATATTGTGGCTAGACTAGGGGATAAGACCCATGTTTCAATACAGATCATGCTGGGGGATGAATCAAGACATTCATAATTCTTAAACAAATTACTCTACTATAATTGAATTGTCATGTGGGAAAAAATGGGTGTTTCTTGAATACGGGTTCATACATACAATGAGAACTTGTATTGATACCCTCATGCATATCTAACTCATACATAAAATAAAATAGGCATTAATTTGATGATGTTGTGATTGGGTCTGAAATTGATAATTTGGGTTTCACTATGTATCTCATATGGATGAGAATCACGCCATAAATAATTCTTTAAGGGGTTTCCCATACATGTAGCATATATAAAAAGGGAGTGGAGGAATTTTTTTTAATTGCCTCTGGACCTAAGATAAGAGAATTGGTTTTCAATATGTTTCTCAGAAGAATGAGAGTCAATACACATGTAGTTCACTGAAATTCATTTTTAACATCTTATGGTATAGAAAATGTTGAAAAGACATGAAAAGATAGAGATATTGTTGCTGAGCATTGGTTAAAACCTAAGTGTCATTACATATCCTGGTGATGCATGAATCAATACACACATAGTTCTTGAAACCTTCCCTATATAGGTTTGATTCATAAAAATAGTGAATTAAAGGGGGGTCTTCATGTTTGGGCCCAATATTAGAGATCTTGGCATCATTACATAACTCATTGGAATGAGAATGAAGCCACATGCTGTTGTTGAAGATGGTATTGCATATGCATGATATAACTCATAATCATAAGGAATTGGGATTTTTTTGTAGTTGGGACCAAAATTGGTGATCTTAGTGTCTCTACATATACCATTGAAATGAGAATCAACCCATACATAGTTCTAGAAGTAATATTAAATTTAACATCTTGTGTAAGGGACATAAGTCACCAGATGTGATTGGAACATTATGTATGGAACAAGGTATAACAGTCATGTGTCACTATGTATCATTATAGTTGGAAGAATCTTGCCACTGGTAGTTCATGACAATGGATCCATATAATGATCTAATTCAAACATAGGGAGAAATTGGGCTTATGTTCCACTATGGTGAAGTAATCATGTGAGTAATTCATGCACATGAAAGATCCACATTTTTTTAAATAACCTCCTTGAATGCCAATTTATGGTATCGTGGAGGAATTCTTTAATGTCAAATGAATGATAAATTAACTGTATTATTTAATGTCATGTAGAGTGGATAAAAAATGTCATGATGTTTTGTGTCATGCAACAAGGATAAGAAGCTAAAAATTCTATAATCACGTAACATGGATGTATATTGTTTCTATGAACAATAATTTCATTCAACAAATATGTAATGTGATGTGATTACACATAGTTCATCTTCAAGAATCTTGTAATGGTTTGAGTGCTAATATGTTCTCAATCCACTATGATTATAGAATATTATCCTTTATAGTTGAAATTATGAATGGAAAAAGGTCCTTCCCACTTTGTCACAATATTTTGAGGATTCTTTCCATGTATCATAGAAGTCCTACAGAACAATACCAATTATCCTTGAAGATATGAACATATGAGAACTTTCTTCTAAAATGCAAATGCTATTCTATTCTAATACAATTCCAACTAATGCATTGTATGAAATCTCTTTTCTTATAATCGTTATATCTCATCTAATCACATTTATAACTATTCTTCAATAGATTACTAGTCACAGATGGAAAATGAGAGTTAATGTAGTTGAATTTCAATAGGTAGAACTATTTATATCCATTACACCAACGAATACGAGATTTTCTATGATGTAGTATGAGTACTAGTCCGATAAGACCCCAGAGTGTGCAAGATCTTATTAGTCCAATAATTTTTATATTTATCAATAATATTTTGGATAATATTAATAGGGTCTTAGTGAAATCCTTTATCAATCTGTTGGCCCCATCATGGTTGATAGATGAATGGCTGGATTTGTTATTGAGCTCATAATACAGCTTCATTAACTCAGCATAATTGAAATTGGATTTATTGTCCCTCAATATGGATGATGAACACCAAATATGGTAATGCTATTATCTTTTAAAAATATAAAAATTATTTGTCACTGATTTCCTTGAGGGGTATTTCCTCAACACATTTTTAGAAGAAATCGATAGCATTAATAATATTATTGAATAACATTGCTATAGATGGAGGATATTTTCCTACTACATCCATTACCCTTGTAGAAAATATCTAGTAGTATTTAGATATATGTAAAAAATTTGGGTGTTGAGGAATAATATTTTAATGCATCTAGAATGAAAGAAAATTCTTACTGAAATATGTGAAATCATATATAATCAATGATCATAAGTATCCAATCCTTTGTATTTGATCCGAAATCCTATGCCCAAATTGGTGAGCACCATAGGCACATAGATGTACATCATTAAGGGAAACCATATTGTTCCCCCATCCGTGCATCCAATAAGAATTATATCAAAGCATCATCTAAAAAGCATCATCTGGTTATCTGTGCCATCATAAAGAGTGAAATTAAATACTGGTCACTGAATCTTTTATCTTTTAATTCAATCTAGTGGAAGTACCCCATTTTATAGATATTATAGGATAGATTTCATACATCCCTTGGTATTACATCTTGGATCCGAAATGTAAGTGATTTCAATAATTTTCTATGTTCTAATTTGGATAAAAGTTAAAACCACTTGACAATGAATAATAATAATCATTGTTTCATCCTGAAATTGAGCTTCCAATGCTGTTGTAGTATTTTCCAATGCATCAGCATGGAAATCGTTTTGACTATGGGAAAATAGATTGTGTTGGATTTGAGGGAAATGTTTCCATTAAACCACAAACATCATCAAAATGTGGAATTAGTTCTTATTTTCAAATAGCTTAATCCATGTGGATCTGATTGATTACCAATTCTAAATCACCTTTCACCTCCAGGTAATCCACTGGTTCTTGGAGTGAAACATCTAGCCCTGTAATGAGACCTTGATATTCTATGTCATTGTTAGTACCACCTTTTGAGAACAGAACGAAATATGTAAACACTACCTTCTTAGGGGATATAGGAACTCTTCCAATACCAATATTGTTGAATATAGGGTCACTCATTCTCTTCCACATTAGAAATCAAGAAGAACCATCATTATAAATATCTCATATTCTGTGACTTTACTGAATAGAGAAGAATTATTAATTAGGAAATTCCGTTTTCAATGATTTTTCTTCTGTTGATTTCTTCTCATCATAGATTCATACTGAATTTTTCCATTTTACTACTTTCTGAGGTAGAAACTGTATATCAAATATTTTTTGAATAACCACCCACCATGGAAAATGTCTTGTATTAATTGGATTTATGAGGATAAACTTTAGTGGGTTAACGAAAGACACTATCTGGTACTCCTAATGATTATAATAGTTTATCAATTTATTATCTTTAATTATTAATTTTAGTATGATTTTCAAAATATATCTATATCGACTCTCTGTGTAGAGCATGGTTCACCTGAGATGGTGAAGTTTATTTTCATTCAATGAATTATTTTATTATTAAAGGAAGTTTCCATGTGAATACTCAAAGTTTGTACCATTAATAATGAGAATATTTACCTCAAACGGTGGCATAAATACTAGTGGGATCAAGAGGTATTTCTTGAGGGTGTCAAATTCTTCTTCTTAGTCTTTGGTCATTGATATATGAACCCCTTCATCATAAATTTGGATAATGGAAAAAACCTTAAAGAAATTTGAATATAACGTTATAGATATAGACTAGGTGTCCATTAGTTCGTCTCAATTAAATCATGGTCCATGGATTTCAAATTCCATAAATAACCTTAGTATTATCAAGATCAACTTTGATGCTATGATGGCTTATAAGAAAAATGAGAATGTTTCTTGAGGTTGCACCGAAATAACATTTCATGGGGTTCATCTCCAAATCATGTTCATGAAGAATGATATATATGGCCTTTATATTAGTCAAATGATCAGAATGTTTTTTGTATTTAACCACTAGATCATCTACATAGCAATCAAATAATTTCTCGAATAATGTTTTTAAAATATAGTGTATTTCACGTCAATATGTCTCACCAATGTTCTTCAAGGAAAATGGCATTAAATGATAGTAAATTATTCCATCAGGGGATCTCAAATTTGTATATTTTACATATTTGATGGCTATATAATAGTTTTTATACCTAGAGTAGCAATCCATAAAGGAGAGAGTTTCGTTTCTAACTGTCCCGTCAATCAAAGGTTATGTGATTGGAAATAAAAAGACATATTTCATAAAAATTTGGGTGAGGTCTCTAAAATCAATTAAATCTATGATTTTACCATTCATCATTTTCATTAGGACAATATTAGCAATTAATTTGAGATATTTCACCTCCCAGATAAATTCATCTATGATAATATTTTTGACATCAACCTAATTCTCAAGGCATGAGTTGGGTAAATTCTTCATGTTTCCTGATTAAATCCCCAATTTTCACCTCGAAAACCAAAATTATGGGTATTGAAATTGTTGTTATGTCCTATAATTTTTATATAGTTACAAGAAAAAACACCTCAGTGCTGCTTCAGAAATGATATATACACCTCTTTCTTTTCGGTAGTCTTAGTCTCACTAATCAGTGTGTGGTGTGGATCTTCTTTTGTACCAAGATTTATTTCTCAGAGTACATCCGTAGAGGATAAGAAACCTTCAAAAAATGATGGAGGGGAATACCAGAGATCATATTCATTTTCTTCCTATTGTTTTAACTCTTCTATCCCTTCTTTATGGGTATGTGATGAAGCCAGACATTTAGATTTTGGGGAGGAGTTAGTATTTGGACATCCGGAAGAGGAGACAATCATTTCTAAACCTACTAATGATGAAGGTTATTCCTATAGAATGGAAGTGAAAATGATGTATTGGGAATCATAATCCATGTCTTTCACTATTAACAAATCAAATTCTTTTACCATGGATGATAAAGTAGTGACTTGGTAAAGTATAGTTGATGGAATGAATATATCTACATTTAGGAATCTATAACAGTTTGTTAAATAAATAATTTCTCTTGTGTTGTCAGGATAAATTACCACAACTGACATTATGGAATCCACTGAATAAGTTCTTGGATTTGGTTCTACGATTTCAAAATGATTTATATTAAGCACATAATTTTCACTATGATGCTTGAATGAGTTATCTAGGATCCTTTAAACACTGTTCAAAGCATTGATTCTTGTTATATCTTATCTCACAACCCATTTTAACATTGTGTGATAAAAATATGCATCAATATAGTTTTATTCACAGTTTTTTAATGGGACATTTTCACCATTAAATGTCCCATATTGACCATTGAAAAAATATTTGAGACATTGGAGGTATGATGACAAAATTATTGCATGTTGATTTATCCATGGACTTCCAAAAATAATATTTAATGTTTCATCCTTTCCATCAACCATTGAATATGAATAAGATACAATATATCAAAAATTATTTCTGAGTGTAATCCCACAATGATTTTCTTGTTCATTTTTTCGTAACCTTGAAACATCAATGTAGAGGGAGATAAATCAAATTCAATAAGACCCAACTGACGTCGTGTATAGATCAGAATGAGGTTGAATCCGAATACATTATAAATTCAGACTTGTTTTAGGTCGTAATCATTATCATTTCAAGATAAATATATTGGATTGCTGTGTCCATGTGCAAAATCATCCCCATATTGTCATGTAAATGATATAACTACATGAAATTCGGATGGGTCATTCTCTATACGGTCATCCTCAACAGTAGTAACCTCAGTTTAAAAATATTAAAGATTTTAAATAACCTAAATATGTGCTTCCCAAATATCTTTTAATAGATTCAAATCATCCAGGATTGATAATGTGGCTAGTACATCAGGGAGTTTCTTCAAAACACAAAACATCAGTCCAAAGGACTAAATTATCTTGCATGAGGATACAGTTTTTCAGGTAATGTTGGTTTAATGCTCCTGATTTTATGGACCATTTATTAGGAAAAATATGTAAATACATCCGTACATAAGGGATTAGGATGACTAGCTCTGTCAATATGATTATAATGTGATGGTATAGCCTTTAATAGATCTACCAATATGATCATGTTGGGGACGAACCTATCATTTGATGGAGATTTCCCATGTTCTTTCTGAGCCCACATATGGGCTCTCCAGTGATATTCATCTACATAAATGGTTCAATAAGGGGTGTAATTGAAATAGTAGCTTGTAGAAAACCCACATCTACCCCCATATACTCACCCATGAAAACTTCTTCACCTTGTTCCCAAATCATGTATGAGGAATTATGGTTCATAATCAGAATCATCATTTTTGTAGTGATATTTTGTGATGATAATGTAAACGGATCTGAAGATCAACTAGTCTACTGTTGAAGACTATTTCTATCAGGTTGGTTCTTGTTGTGACATTTGGTAGGGATGTGCCTCTTATTTTGAATCGGATATCATGAAAATATCCAATGTCAATGACTACATTTTCTAAAATATGGTATCATATTCTTCTGAAATCTCTTTATCCATATTACCATGTATCTTCATTGAATATTTTCCGTTGGAGTACTAATTTTCTGGTGAATATTTCATGGTTAAAGTTGATGTGATAGAAGGAATTGTCGGTTTTTTCAACTGTGTTTATAGAACGGCGTGATTTCGATTTATCATTTTCACAACCATCCAATCATCAATCTTCCACATATTATTTTTTTACCTTATTTCATTCACCAACATCTTATGGATCGGTAACAATAACTCATGATGCCTAGGATGATGAAATATTTTGTGTCACTTTTCAAGAGTACACCATCATTTGTAAGATATCATTGAAAACAAAACACTCTTCAGTGGGGTTCCATAAAATTTCATAGTGTGGACCATAGTTTTTGAGGTATTTATAGCAATCATTATTAGGTTTCTTCTCCCATGTTAATTGAACTATTTTTTTCCAATATTGAGATTATGTGGTTTGGGACATACTCATTTTGAAAATAATCAACCATGTTTTTCAGCTCCATGAACTATCATCAGATTTGATTATTTAGATCATATTTATTAGGAGGTCATTACTGCTGACACTCAGGATGTGGATACTTATGGTTCGATGAGGTATTTTTATATGAATAAGGTATAGGTCCTTCCTTGAGTATTATAATAGAAGACTCTTTTTTTTCCATTTTATCCTTCCCGAAGTTGATGGGATTACTTGAGATTTGACAATAGTAACTGTTATGGAGTTTTCTACATATTAAGAAATCGATGACATATCTCTAATCCCTCTTGTGTATTATACATGGATTAATGGTTTGCACAATTCATCGTGATGGTTTGAAAAATAAATGGGAAAAAATTATTTTGGAGGGAGTGATATGTTCAATAAGTATGTTAATCATTTCCACCGAGCAATGAAATCAGAAACCCATCCATTTTCTCTTTGATTGGAATTCATATGATTGAACAATTTTGATTTCAAGATCATTTGGATAAATAGGAATACGAATTTCTAAATATGGTCTTCCAATCCAATAATCGATCTGCACTATAATATTTTGTTCCAGACACAAGTCGATCCATAAAGTGATTTCTTAAAACATATGAGTTATACTGCTCCTTATTGTTGATAGGTCCCCATCGTGGGATCACAGAATGAAAAGAAACATGTAATGTGATACTCTAGATCTCAAAACCTGTTAAATATTAGAAATGGGGAAATAACAATATTTGTTGGGGGTGGAATCAGATCATCCCATTCAGGGTAAGCCTTCATTTTGGGTATTATTGGTTTGTGTAATCCTTCCATAGCTTCAAATATATTTAATAATGACACAATGGTATTCATAAGAATTATATGAATATTTGGATGAACTGGGACCTATACAGGTACATTTGAATGAATATTAACTAGTGTAGAAACTAGTAGGACCATCGGTGGTGCAGTTCTAGATGTTTTTATATAATAAACGATAGGGACATGCATATAATAATGTTATTGACCCTATTCTGGTTATATAATCGATGTAGGGAATTTATTATTCTCATCAATAGTTGTAATAATGACTATTTTATAATTCACTCAAATAGGATGTGCATGCTGAGGGTCTACTTATGGAGTATGTATTTCAGGAATACTGCTTCGAAGTAACATTGCATTGACTCTTTCCATTTCTTTTATCTCCTCCTCCTTCTGGGAAAATAGTTACCCAAGAAAAAGGTATTTACCTTCTCTAGGGTGAAGTTGAGACATGGATTATCGATTACCTTTCTCCCAGTTAGGTGAAATTAGAAAATGTGGATGTGGATTAATTCTGGAAACACCACGATTCTAGGAAATCCATTGATTTCTAGTACACACACCTCTTTCATTTTCTTCATTGTGGACTATATCAAGAATGTAAACTTCCTATTGTGATTATCGTGAAAATGATTAATATAGTATATCATCTTCGATGATGGTATTAATGATATTCACTATTGCATAATGTATTGATAGAGTTCTTCCAATATCATTGGGAAATCAATTTCTTTTTTCCCCCATGAGATATTTTTCTCATATTTTTTGTTCCCCTAAGAACATTATGAAGAACACTAATCTGAAGGGAATCCATGGATAGTTCAGTTGTTTATTCAATTTGTTGATTCCTCTCTAATTCTGAGAAAATGTACTTCCACTACGGGGGGGATTTTGGATTTGAAAAAATACCCCATCTATGCCAAATGGGGATGCTTATGTTATTCAAGAACCCTTCAGTCATATTTTTTTTACTCTAATGGATGAGTTAAAATAGACCCCAACCCTAAAACATGGGGTGGTTATTTAACTGTAATTGGAGATATTATCACAACATCTCATTTGATTTTACTAATTACAGTCCAAACATTGTTTGGGTGAATTATTTAAGAACCACATAAATTGCCTATTTTGGAGGACTGTTGATCAATTTCGTAGATTTGTGTGATCTGGTGGATGACATCCTCTAATAGATAATCTGAAATTGATGTTTTTTTATGCTTTTTGATAAATTATATCAATACATTTCATTCTCTAGGGATGAATTTTTTGAAACTGAATGAGGTATTTTCTTGATGATCATCTCTTCGGTCACAGGAAGAATTTGTTTTTTGTAGTTGATCTCGTGAAAAAACATTTCATGAGACAAATTTCGACGAGGTTTTTTTTATTTTGGAGTGTATTGAAATGATATGATCCATGTTAACCCCTCCCTCTAATATGAAATCCATATGTGGTTGTTGTGATCAATTGTAAAAACCTCTCTGTTGCATTGAGGAATGCATGGTAATGGGATCATATGACATATTGAATCTAGGATTCCGAGATACCATGAGAGATGCCAAATCAATTTTCTGTTGCAACCCTTCTATTACCATAACATGAATATGATATTTTTAAAATGGTAATAATTTATCATTATGATGATAATGAGTCTTCTATATGATAAAAAAATATCATTAAAATAATATTCAGACGACATCGCTAGAAGGTTGTATTTAGAGGTTTTAAAAGGCCAGAACATGACTAGTATTTCAACCATAGCTTTCTTCTTCTCGTATTCAATATATCATCTTAATATCTTTCTAGAGTTTTCTTATCTTCATCTGAAAAAATTGGACACTTCATTATATATTTATCACAAGTAATGGGATGAACTGGTGTTTCCTCTTATAAATTTCAAAGAAAATCACCGACGGGAGGACTGTAGGATGAATGTCACCTCAGGCTATCTTATTTTTGAAAAATAATTTCACCTTCAACAAACATGGCATAATACCTGAATGACCTTATGATTGCATGTAACTCATGATTAGATGGATTTATGCTCACTACATTTTCCGTTGGATTATTTTTATGAAAATGTGAAACACTATTGCAGAGAGAACTTTCGTAGCAAGTGCCTTTATGCGGAGGACCACCATGGTGAATTAAAACAATGGATAAATCCTATTACTAAATTTTTGTCTAGAAAAATTGAGTGTTTCTATAGCTCTCATATAGGGATATGTTCCAAATATTGACTGAATTTTCATCATTAGATCCATCATGATGATGTTTCCAATGAGGAACATAAAAATTACAACTATTAATCCAATAATTTGGTAATGGGAGACTAGGATCTTGAGCTGAAATAGATAAATTTCTAAGGGATTCAAGAAATCTATCATTAATAGGATCATGATCATAGGTATACTACTGATTCTCCAACTATTCCTAGTGAGACTTATTCATAGAAACACTATTATATGTTGTTAGGGCCACTTGATGTGGAATGTGGATATCATGAGCAGGTGTCTGTGCATGCATTATAGTAGATATCAGAATACACCAATTATCACCAATTAGAATGATTTTATGTTCCTGGTCGCTTTGTCCAATAATATGGAGGATTTTTCCCAATAAAACACATGGAATGGGAATTTGGTTTGTATCCTATCTAGGATGGAATAATAATGGGTCATCTAAGTTATGGGGACAATATTATGTGTATACCCCCCGGTATTGCTGTAGATTCCATTATGATATTCTGGAAGACTTACAGGTTATGGGAATTAATATTTTTCAACATTTTTACCATTTCCAAAAGTGTTTGTTGACATAAGTGGTTGGAATGGAAATATACATCCATTTTTTATTCAGAGTATGTGTATGTAACTACTCCAATACCCCCATTCCTGTTAGTGGGTACTAAAAATATTCTTTTTTTGGGAGTAGAGGTGGGTTTTCCGTAGGTTTTTCATCAGAGCTATCATGTGCAATTGTCGAGGTCTTTCCAAATGATACTGTAGGAAATATGAATTGATTCAGTTAGGTGTATTTCCCTATTTACACATTTTCACCAAATTTGGTTGGTGAGATTCATTGAATTCTAGTAGAATATTCTACTTACAAGTTAATAGATTTTAATAAGGGTATACACCTACCCACTATACTCCAACCAATTTGAACTGTGTGATTTGTTGGGTGTTGCTAGACTTTTCTTCCATCAGATGGATATAAGGCAGACTACTGTATGTACAAGTCCATAATTTTCCACCCAGCCAAGTTCATGCACTTCTTCGAAGTAGTAAAATGTAGGAAACTACTCTATGTAAATTGGATATTGTATCGAGTGTTTCATCTTGTAGACATGGGCTGAGGGAACTAGGACAGAGATCCAGAGATAACACCCTTATCATGTTCTAGGTTTTCATCTATGCGACGTTGGTGGTAGTGATTGTTGGCATGATACATTGGGTTGGACCTTTGTTTATTCGAGATGAGGCCATTTGGGGAGTCTTGGTCAAATTACATGGAATTGTGGAGGTATTTTTTACTATATTATTGGGATAAAATCCAAAAATAGTTGAAATTCATTGGTTGGAACCATCAACTTCTAGACTATTGGTCACCTTTGAATGGTTGATAAAGGGTTAATCATGATTTAGAAGGATTTTCGGTTAAACTCCATGGTAGAAATTTAATGGTTTTGACGGTACACTCTGATCAAATAATTGGAGACACAATGTTTATGAGGATGATTTTTTGATGATGTCTTTCGAGTGGATAAGGATCCATCTTGAGTAAAAACTAGAGTATTAACAGGTGAAATCATGAAGATTTACATTTGGAAATAAGGCAGTTCTTAGAAGTGTATGTATATATGACAAATAAATACAATGTACTCTGGTAAATAATAATCATTTAGATGAACATATTCACCATTGATTCTTTATCTGGACCTCTTTTATCAATTTATAGGGGCCCAAAATTTTAGTAACACTAACATCTTGGTTAACGATTCATATCAGGTTCACCATTATTTATTTTCATTTGGATGCAAACATAATGGCATCATGGAGAATCCATCATTAAATTTTATATTGTGTTTTTCATCATGTAACCTATCACCTTTTTTAATGATTCACCTCGGTTTAACCATTTTTTCCCTCGGACAACGTGTTCTTATTAGGAATCGCTACTTACAAACGGTTTCCATCCAGATTATCTATGGAACTAGAAACATCTGAAAAATCTACATATAAAGGGACCTAAATTCAAAAAGCAGATATTCATTTGGTTTTTGGACCTATGATACTTATGAAATCACATTGGTCAAGAGGATGGGAGTTCGTGCTCATCACATTATTTTTTGGGGAAATTATTTCCTACTATTGGAATGTATTGTAGATTTAAGATATGTTCATGAATCCTAATTAATTTACCAAGAATAATATAGGTTTCCCTTTAAATTTTCAATCAATTATTTGAATGTGTTGAATTTAGAATCATTCGTATGTATCTTAGGTTCTTCATCAATAGAGATATTTGTATGTTTTAAAGGTTTAACATCGACGGTATCATCTCATATACTAATTATTGTTTCTTTATCCATTGTTACGGTGATGCTGACTTTTAACCCACTCAGAGGGGAACTCGAGACTTTATCATCAGCTAGGGATATTGATGTATTTTTTTATGTAGGTATCATAACAATAAATGGGATACCTACTTATCCTCTTGAAATGAATCATAACACTCATATGTTGGTGATTCTTAATGAGACACATCGTAACTTTTAAGGTCATGTGATAAGGACCAAACTGTATAGATTAATTTCATTCGGTAAGGAAATATAGGAAGACAAATCCTAATTAACGCATGTTGTGGGACTTATGCCTATGAAGCCCAAAAACCTAGAACAGATATGATTTTCCATGTCATATTAGACCATGTTTGGAATGTGGACCATATGGAATAGGGTTGATTTATATTATTGGGTTTCTACCATAGTGAGGATTCCTACATATCTCATTTGGATACGAATCAAACCCTATTTATTTTGGTATGTCTCACTGGGGAGTATATAACGTTGAGATAAATTGGTTGTGTCTTACTTTTAAAGTGGAATCACTTATAATATGGTCCATGAGATATATAATAACTGATAAAGATTCAAGGATGAGAAAATTCAGGGAATATTCCTTTATAGGATTCATGAATTAAGGGAATTAAGGTTAGAATCCTTAGGAGTGTTTCCATTGAGCTTAGTCATTGTGTGATGGTTTACTATGTTTCCCAATTATGGTGGGAATAATAGTTCACATTGTTCACGATATGAGGTTGATTGTGTAGATGTGGTGATCATAAAAAATATCTAATACCACTCAATTCAGGATCGATGTGATAAACAAGAGGATGTGAAATATTTAACAAATGACAATCTTTCTCCTACATTGATGGAAGAGGTCCGCCCTTCGATGAATAAAGGCAGGGTGAAGAAGGATAAGGGAATGGATCTATGAACCGTTCAATATGAAATGAATTCTATGTTCATTGGATCTTTCCTAAAAGACTAGGGGCATACTCTGGGAGGTAAAACCTAGAATGGGTACTCTAGTGGAAATCAGAAATCATTCCCTATGGAAGGGAATAATATGTGTGATCCTCACTCTTCCTATTGGGGATTAAAGGATCTCAGTCTCAAAGAAAAGGAAGTAAATACAAAGTCGTATCACTAAAAACTAAGGCTTGGAACTCCTCAACATTGTCCTTAGGTTAAGTGTACATGTGACCATGGATACCCAAATCCATAAACACTTCATGGATTATTACCTATTTGAAGGAATATTGTGTGATACTCTTTACCATAGAAATTCAAATCCAAATGGGAGGCAAGTTGATGTTACCTTCCCAATGGTTTTATAATCAGGAGTTCTCTGTGGAGGTTTCAACATGGTCCCTCTCAGATAATGGGGAATAGAAAGTATATTCCATTCCAAGGGTGGATTAGAATAGCATTTCAATTATGGCTTATGTAGGTGGTCTGCCCATGTATTCCATACAGGTTTGTCGCATAGGTGTACCATGAAGGTACTATAATGAACTAAAACATGATTATCAAAGGAAGCAAAACAATATGAAATCATAATATTCCTTTGGAAATGGACTAGGGAAAACCAAAAGTTGTTGAGGTTTTATCTATATCACCATGGGTGTCCCTTGATGTCTTTGGAAGCATCATGTGAAGATATATTTCTTAATGAAAGCACATTACATTGGTGACTTTTTCTTATGAAAGTAGGATCCATGATGATATGATTTTTAAAATAACATTGAACAAAACTTGATATTTCTTATCCTATCAAGTTCCGTTTTATCTATTGTTTTAGAGAGCTACATCATATAATTTTTGGAAATTTGGAAAATGGGATATGAAATGGGTGCATCGGAAGTCTATCCAACTTTTTCAGTTATCTATATGGAGAGATAAAATGTCCTATTTATAGGAAAATATGTTGAATATCGAAAAGTGATTTTCCATGTATTGCAATGGAATTGCCCCACATCATATATCTTCCGCATAAGGATGTCCAAATTATGAAATCCCCGTTGGTCTGCAGTATATGTTCTCAGCATAGGTTGTCACAATTGGGATCTGTGAATTGGGTTGCACGGTTAGGACTTTCGCTGATATCTTGATGTATAGAATTGTCTCGTATGTCCATATTCCTTTATTCTGAATGCAAATTAGCTGTGATAGACTTATTATTTTTAGATATTATGCATAGATCCCTTGATGTATATTTCTTTACTTCCGTTAAATTTAATTGATTCTTTAAGATGTCGAATGAGCATCATTATAATCATTTTTCCTTCATTATTAAAAAAATGAGTTTCAACAGGTGCTCTAATGTGAATTGTGACTTTATTATTCATTTCCTTTATTTTTGGATTATTTTATTCATAGAAATTGAGTTATATATACAATTTTATTTAAAATTTTAATTTAATTCTAATTGAATGTTTTCATTATGTATCAACTTTCTTTTTTATTGAAATAAATTTTTTTGTTTAAAATATACAAATTTATTTCAATGTATTATTTTTTAAAATTATAGTATAAATTTTAAATTGTAATGGTATTGATTATGTATCACATGGTCATACCCTACATGGATTTATAGCTTTCACCCAACCATTTCCATTCGGAATTTTTAGACAATATTACTCTAATTTCATGAAAGGTGAATGCAACACATAGAGGTGGTTGGTGTTATTGATCCTCATAACTATGGTGTGATGATGATGACTAGTGGATATATTGACCATTAATTTATTTGATTCTTAAACAATTTTTCCTGGTTGGGGTCTTTTATATTTTCTGTTTATCATTATTTTGAGTACATTGATGATGTAAAAAATTTGGTTTTGTTATACCTATTGTTTCTTGTACTATCTACCATTGGATTGTTGAAAATATTGAATTTTATCTGTAATATTATTCAATTTTTTGGAAATTAATTCCATTTTTAGTCATTTTAGAATGTAGATGATATTTTCCTAACCATTGGGAATCGGAATACCTTTTGGTCTATGTTATAGTTGTATCAATTATCAGTGAACCATTGTATCTATGATGGAATGTGAAATATCCCTTATAAAATAAAATGGTTTTTTTTAATATTTCTTCATAATTATCATAAAATACCCAAATAATTAATAATAAGTGTATGTTAGAATCATATCTAGAGTAATGCATAAGTAATATCCAATAGAGTTATAATAGATGAAAATTCAATTTAATGTTCATTCTAACATTTCATGAGGAATGTGGCCTTTTAATTTTGAAATCACATATTTAAAATCAATAAATTTCAAAATCATTAGGGAAATAATTTTCAAAATAAAACATAGTAACATGAAAGTGAATATTCAACGAATTTCATGGTTATTATAGTTGAAATTATATTTTTTTTTCTGTATGATAAAAAATATTTTATACAAATTTTCATTAAAAAATATGAATTACCTCTTTCATAAATTGACTATATTATTTCTTTTAATCCTTTTTGACCATGTTAAAAATGGATTAAATTTTATTTAACCATTAAAATTGGAATAGTAAAATTTTAGTCAAAACCTTTTAATGAATATTTTGATATGGGAGAAAAATATTAATTACTTAATAGTAAAAAATCATATTCTCCTTGAGAACATTATTTTCTCTCTCTTGAATACATTTATAATTAAAATTGAAAGGGAAAAAATAAAATCAATATAAATATAAAGAGGTGAAAATAAAATATATGGGGTTCTAGTGAAAACATACTTAAATTTTCAATCAGGAAAAATATTGCATATAAAATAAAAAAACGAAATGAGAATGTATCATAAACCATTAAGATATTGGAAAAATTCAAATCATAACTCCCATTAATTAAATATCATAAAAAGAAACAATTAATACGATTAATATAAATATATTATTGATATATCATATCAAAGGGGAATTATATACAACAAAAATAAAAACTGGTGAATTCATAATATCCCTCATGAAATAAAAAGTTATATGAGAAAACCTAAACTCAATTCATGTATCTTATCATACACATTGAAATCAGTTCATGTAACACCCCAAGCTTCTACGGTACGTTTCCCTTTGAATAATGCGATAGCGTGTGTTGTACGCAACCTCGAGTTCTAACACACACCACAACTAATTAAACTAGCCGTTGTGAATAGTAATACCTACTTTTTGAAATCATATATATTCTATATATCAAAATGGACTTCATTTTTGGATTCGGAATATCAAAATTAGCCTAGGGTGAAATTTTGGTACATTTCGGATAACTTTCATATTTTGATGAATAGTGAAAATTTCTAAATTTTAATTAAAAACAACTTTTTTAATCAAAATAATTAATAGTGATAAATTATGAATTTGAGTGGTTTTAAAGTATATTTAGAATATATTTTTACCATTCAATTTAATTTTTATCATTGGACATAATTTTACAATTAAACCGAACATAAACAAGTGTCAATCTTTTGATAGTTATTATCTCTTAAAAACACGCTTTTTGTTTTGACAGCGGGAATTATTTTTAAATTAATTTCTGCCACTTCTGTGTTTTGAATTTAGGAAAATGGATTCCATATTTTGAATCAGGATGTTCAAATTGTGTAAATAGGTAACTTTTATTTTTAGACATTTTGAATAGTTACTGTGGTAAATATTTTATTTACCATGGTTAAAGGGTAAATCCGGTAAATAAGGGTTAAAAAAATAATATTATAATAATAAAAAATTACCCTAAAACGTGTCCTAACCTTATTGGTGGACACATACCCGACCATGGGCATCCTTTGGTCAATTTGGGGACCCCTTGGAGCCACTTGTATGTGGTAGGGACACTTTATATTAATAAAGTTAAAATAAAAATAAAAATGGCATAAGCTTACATCTTTTAGAAGAACAATTTTTACATAGGGTTATACATGTTGGATTTTCGATTATAAATATTCATTAGAAATCTAAAAAGATTTCCTACATAATGATATTTTATTTATAATTTTTATACATTATATAATTTATTTTATTTATGACACAATGATGATGCAGTAATTACTAAAATAGTGAAAAATAAAAATAATTGATCTTATAAATACCCAAATAATTATAATATGAAACTTTTAATGAATTAAACTAATTTTATATGATAATATGATATATTAGGATTGATTTAATTGACTTTGTTCGAAGTAATCAATCTGTTAGGAGTTTCACAAAAATCAACTATTGAATAGTGTCAAAATTGACATAAAAGAGTTCTTAAAACAAATATTATATTATTAATTGATATTAAATTCCTAAAAATCTGAGGTTCGGCCAAGAGACTTATATTATGATAGGTTCCTCATTAATGGACCACTTTGGGGTCTCTTGGATGTATATAGTAAGTTTATTAACCATAATATATAAAAATACAAAGAGACATTGTAAAAGTGAAACTAATTAACTTAGAGTTAATACTTAAAGATAAGGTTAATATAAGTACCCAAACCTGTCTAAATTCTATTGGATGAGTTGTTTTCGACCTATCCCCACCTCATCCTTTGAATAGTCAACTTTGGAGCCTTTAGAAACCGAATATGAATTTATTATAAATTAATATTTCTAGCTTTTCCAAAGGTGCCCCTCACCCCTCTTATAAAAGGGCACTCCTCCTTCTCATTTCCTCACACCTTCAAAGCCTTTTGGTTCGGCCAAACTCTGCCCAAATAATCTCCCAACATCCCTCACTACAACCTAGAGGCCTTAGTTTGATCAGAAAGCCAACCTAAGGAGCCCTTTTGATCAAATCAAAAGGAAGAACCCGAAGAAGAGGTAATGATTTCACCACCCTTTTCTAAGTTCATTTCTTCTTCCACTTCTTCTTCCTTTGTTCTTACCATTCTAAAATAATAACTCCAGTATATCACATATACTGTGATGTTATTATAAGTATGGTACAACCATATTCAGTATTCTATCCACCCTTTGAATAACATGTCACCATACGTGCGTACGTACGGCTTACCGTCTCCACGTCGTGGTGTAATTGTTATTCAATATAATATTATTTGGATGGGTATAATAATGATGTGTAACTCATGTAAATAATAAATATAACATGTTAATGATTCTGTATATATGATATACCATCCATTTATATATTATTTTAATATCAAAAGAATGATATTGTCGCTCGTGCGTACGTACGGACTACCGTCTCCACGAACGCGATGAGATTCATTCTCCATCGTATCCATTCAAGTATAATTATCATTTGATGATTTAAAAATGATGTTTAAGGACTGTATATCATTCTGGATATGAATAAGATACAACAACCATGGCTTATGTAACAAAACATATAAAAGAAAATGAGTAAGTTAACTCCCGAAACGACGATAATTCTAAGATATTATTAACAAATCAATGTTAAAAGATCATATATGATATCATATTAATATATATGATTATTGTATAATTTAATAACAATTATTTCACCATTATACAGGAGGTTAACCTACCACAACCAAGGAAAAGTACAAGGTAAGGGTTATTTCACAATCTCTTCATTATCCGAGGTTGTATTATACGTAATAATCTACTGGGATCTCTTTATCATCCACATCCATGTTTCTTCGAAATGTATTTCAAAACATTTTTACTATTTATAAGAATATGGGTTAAAGTCATTTATACCCTTGTTTGACATTTTTATAAGAGGTTTATAAAGGAATCTTTCCGTCGTTTTCAAAACAAGGTCCTTTTTAACCTTTTCGACAGAATTGAGGTAAGAATGTTTTTTTTAACTTATACGGCGGGTGCGGTTATTTTACGCCGTTATAAAATCTTCAAAGATTTCCTTACAAGCTTATAAGAATATTTTCAAAGAAAATGTTTTATTTTATATGGATCTTAAATGGTTTCAAAATGAAAGGAGATATTTCTTTAAAAAGAATTTTGATTTCATCTATGTCAACATCCTTTGATGGATTTTAAGATTATTTGAAGTTGATTTATTATGATACAAAACTTCTATATTGTATTGAAGGTTTTGTGATATGTTTGACTATGGATGTGCTATTTTTATACCATTCATAGTTTATGGTGAAATTATTGACATTTCGTATGCTAGTTTTAATACGAATGTTTATGTTATGTTTAAACCTTTTCATATGGGAATGCATTGGACTTAATAAGTGACGGGTGGAGCCCGCTATAGCTCCTCGATGCATCGGTAGGTCTCATGAGACAAACTAGTGTCTTGGCACAAGGCCTTGACAAAATCTTATTTGTAGCCTTGGCACGAGGCCTTGGCTATGTGGTTATGATAGTCTGGCATTATGCATTCCAACATTATGAAAGTGGTTATTGATTTTTGCATGTGATTATTCGATTAGTAGAATATCCATGTGAATAAGTAAATGGCATTATTTCATTTTACTTTTGCCATACCATGTTGAAGTTCAATTTTAAAAGGCTTTTGTTTTAGTAATGCATTGCCTTAAATGTTTATTCTTATTTATGAAAGTTTCCGCTATATTGTTATCCTTACTGGGCATTTGAGCTCACCCCTTTTCTATGTTTTATTTTTCCCCAGGATGTGAAGAAGTAAATTATGAATGACCTTCAGGGATATTATGAGGGGATAGTAGTGTGGATTATGGAGACATTATGTTGTTGTAGTAGTTTTTCATTTTATGATGTAATGTAAAACTTATGAATATATCTAGTGTTTCCAAGGCTACTAAACCAATCGGTCTTTCGAGATTTGATCTTTCTTGTGATCATGACAATGTTACGAAGTAATGCACCGACTCTGGGTAGCTGGGGTCGGGGCGTTACAGTTGGTATCAGAGGAAGTTTAGTACAAACCTTGGAAACTAGATTTAGATAAACTCTGATTAGAGCACGTAGACCTAAGATGAACTTTGAGGATTAGTATATAAGAACTTCCTAGAATTTTGGTATCGTAGAGATTTTGTGAGTTTTCCGAGCAATACATCCCTGTCTGGATACGAGCAGGTAGAGGCGGCTCTGGCACAGATGTACCTAGGGGTAAAACCTAAAAACACCGCTTTGAGCTAGACTCGAACGGGAACTGGTGCACGACAACGGGCCTTGCTGCACTCTTGGTTACGACACTCCCGGGGGATATGCTTAGGATAACTCTCACTTTCTTTACAAATCATTATGAAGGGTTTATGAGTATATACTTCCTCAAAGAAAACATATTTATGATTATGGATTATATCCATAGATAGTTCAATTTATGTTAAGTGTTTTATAAGTATGGGATTATGTATTTTGATTCATAAACTGATCTAGTTTATGCCATTGTTTAGAAATGGCGCCTAGTGGAAGAAATGGAAACCGTATCAATGCACACACTCCATGTAGGGATTGCCCTCCGGCTCAAGATAATTATAGTGGGGCTGGTGATGCAACTGGTGCTGATCAGCTAATCACCGTACTGGGACAACTTACTCAGGTTATGAATAATAACCTTACCCGTATGGAGCACCCTGATCCGCAGCGTGGAGGATCAATGTTAGATCGATTCATGAGACAACAACCACCAACGTTCAATGGAAGTACAAATCCCTTAGTAGCTGAGCAATGGATATTTTCCCTAGAGAAAATATTTCAGGCTTTGGGGAGTAGTGAAAGGGAAAAAGTTACCATGGCAGTTTACCGCCTCACTGGAGATGCTGATCAATGGTGGTCATTGATTCAAAACATGAAGGAAGATGATGAAGTATCAAACATGGAATGGAGGGAGTTCAAAGATCTGTTTTTAGAAAAATACTTTCCTCGCGACCATCGAGCAGATATGGAAAGGCAATTTCTGAGTCTGAGACAAAAGGAGGATGAGAATGTCACAAAGTATGAGGCTAACTTTACAAGGTTAGCGAGGTATGTTGGAGATTATATTCGCAACCCAAGAAGTAAGATTGATCGTTTCTTTGATGGGTTAAAACCATTTCTCCGTCGAGCATTAGTCTCACAATCCTTTTCATCGTACGAAGACATTGTCTCATGTGCTATCAAGACCGAAAAGGAATTCTCTAAGTCTTATGACTTTAAAGCAAAGCAAGAGAAGAAGAGACCTTCTGATCAATCTGGGAATGGAAATAAGGGGAAGAAGGGAAAGGTTGAATATCCATCTTGTGGTAAGTGCGGGAAGAAACACCCCGGTGCTTGCCTGAAGGGAATGGGAGTCTGTTACAAGTGTGGTGAAAAAGGCCACCAAGCTCATGATTGCAAGGGGAAGAAGGAAGCTACCAACGTTCAGTGCTACAATTGCAGGGAGATGGGGCATTATGCAAATGCATGTCCTAAGCGTCAGGAGAACTTACCTCAGAAAAGGCCAAGGGATCAAGGCCAGGCTTATGCTATCACTACTGCTGAGGTAGAAACTCCGAAAGACGTGGTGGCAGGTAATTTAATGGTTTCCTCAAGTTTAGCAAATGCATTATTTGATTCTGGATCATCGCATTGTTTCATATCTTCCCAGTTTGCTAAGAAAATTAGATATTTCCAATTTGATTTAATAAGGGAGTTGTCAGTTAAAACTCCTAAGGGAAGTATCGTTGCAACAAAGTTTTGTGAATCAGTCCCCATTAGAGAACATAAATTTTCTTTATCTGCTGATTTCATCGTCATACCTATGATTGAGTTTGATATAATCCTCGGTATGGACTGGCTTTCGGACTATGATGCGAAGATTTATTGTAAGAAGAAAGAGGTTACGATTCTTGATGATAATGATAAGGAACACCTTATTTTTAGAGCAGAATCGTCACCACCTAATTCTTATTTAGACCCACCCCCAGTAGCTCAACTTAATTCAATTATTGGGGAGGAAGAGAATGAAATAACTGTCGGTGAGGAAAGGAATGTTCAAATAGAGGATGTACCTGTTGTGAAAGAATTTGTAGATGTATTTCCGGAAGATTTACCTGGACATCCTCCTGAACGAGAAGTTGAGTTTTCTATTGATTTGATTCCTGGATCAAAGCCTATATCGAAGACCCCTTATAGAATGGCCACTGTAGAGTTAGTCGAACTAAAGAAACAACTAGAGGAATTGAGTAATAAGGGATTTATTCGCCCTAGTGTTTCTCCATGGGGAGCCCCTGTTCTTTTTGTTAAAAAGAAAGATGGATCTATGAGGTTATGTATCGACTACAGGGAGATCAATGCTATAACGATAAAGAACAAGTATCCCCTACCTCGTATTGATGATTTATTTGACCAACTGCATGGAGCTCAATACTTTTCAAAGATTGACCTTCGATCTGGATACCATCAGTTGTGTGTAAAGAAGGAAGACATTCCGAAGACAGCATTTCGAACCAGGTACGGGCATTACGAGTTTACTGTAATGCCGTTTGGATTGAATAATGCACCCTCTGTATTCATGGATCTGATGAATAGAGTTTTCAAGGAGTATCTCGATGAATTTGTGGTGGTATTTATTGATGATATCTTGGTATACTCCAAAACCTACGAAGATCATGAAAATCACTTGCGCATTATCTTGAAGACTCTGAGGAGGCATGAATTATATGGAAAGTTTAGCAAGTGTGAATTCTGGCTTCAGGAGATTTCTTTTCTTGGCCATATTGTCTCTAAAGATGGAATCTCTGTTGATCCTTCTAAGACCAAGGCAATCCAAGAATGGCCAGCTCCTACGAGTATAACTGAGGTACGTAGTTTTATTGGCTTGGCAGGTTATTATCGACGTTTCGTCCAGAATTTTGCCCGATTGGCTAACCCATTAACGAAGCTCACACGTAAAGGGGTTAAATTTGTTTGGACAAAAGAGTGTGAAGAATGTTTCGAAGAACTGAAGAGAAGATTAGTCAATGCTCCTATATTGACTCTACCATCGGGGAATGATGGGTTCGTTATTTATAGTGATGCATCAAAGAAAGGACTTGGCTGTGTCCTTATGCAGAATGATAGAGTTATTGCCTATGCATCACGACAGTTGAAAATTCATGAACAAAACTATCCTACTCATGATCTTGAGTTAGCAGCTGTGATCTTTGCTTTGAAGATATGGAGGCACTACCTCTATGGTGAAAAATGTGAGATTTATACTGATCACAAGAGTTTGAAGTATATTTTCTCACAAAAAGAACTCAACATGAGGCAAAGGAGATGGCTTGAATTAATCAAGGATTATGATTGTACGATACACTACCACCCGGGGAAGGCAAACAAGGTGGAAGATGCTTTGAGTAGAAAAGACCATGGAGTTTTGAACAATATGAGAATTGAAAGGGATCCAATTTTCATGGATCTAGTGAAAATGGACATGGGAATAACCAGGGAAGGTGAAACATCAATGCTTTTTCAAATGGTTGCCAAACCATCTTTACTAGAAAGGATTAAGAGTTCTCAGACCGATGATGACGAATTCCAAAAGAAGATTAAAGCTGTGAATGATGGGAGATTGAGAGACTTTGTGTATGAAGATGGAATTTTGAAATTCGGGAAGAGACTTTGTGTTCCCAATATACCTGATCTAAAAAGGGAATTGCTGGATGATGCTCATAGTTCCAATTTCTCTATACACCCTGGGAGCACCAAAATGTATAGAGATTTGAAGGAACATTTTTGGTGGGACAACATGAAGAGGGAGATTGCTGATTTTGTGTCAAGGTGTATGGTTTGTCAACAAGTGAAAGCTGGAAGGCAACAGCCTGGAGGAGTCATGCAACCTCTTCCCATACCGGAGTGGAAATGGGACAATATTACGATGGACTTTGTCATGGGGCTACCAAAGACTCCTAGAAGGAACGATGCAATATGGGTTATTGTTGATCGTCTTACCAAGTCAGCACATTTTCTTGCTATAAGAGAAGATCTACCCCTAGAACGTCTAGCAGGACTATACATTAATGAAGTTGTGAGACTTCATGGAGTTCCCCTATCGATTGTTTCTGATCGTGATCCCCGTTTTACTTCAAGATTTTGGAAAAGTCTTCAGAAATCCCTGGATACTGAACTTCATTTGAGCACTGCTTACCACCCTCAGACAGACGGACAATCAGAACGGACTATTCAGACCTTAGAAGACATGTTGAGATCTTGCTCACTAGATTTTCAGGGTATGTGGGATCAATATTTACCTCTGGTAGAATTTTCTTATAACAATAGCTTCCATTCGAGTATACAAATGGCACCATATGAAGCGTTATACGGAAAGAGATGTCGTACACCAACCTGTTGGGATGACGTTGGTGAAAGAAAACTTGTAGGCCCAGAACTGGTGGAGGAAACGGTGGAAAAGGTGAAGGTAATCCAAAATCACATCAAAGCAGCTCAAAGTAGGCAGAAGAGCTATGCCGATAATCGAAGGAAGGATTTGGAATTTCAAGTCGGTGATCATGTTTTCCTAAAGGTATCTCCGTGGAAGGGAGTCATACGTTTTGGTAAGAAAGGTAAATTGAGTCCCAGGTACATCGGACCTTTCGAAATTCTAGAACGAATTGGGGCTGTAGCTTACCGATTGGCAATGCCGCCAAGTCTCTCCAAAGTTCACGATGTGTTCCACGTATCTCTGTTGAGAAAATACATGCCTGACCCAACGCATGTACTCACCTATGAGGAATTAGAACTGGAACCCGATCTGTCTTATTGCGAAGAGCCCGTCAGGATTCTTGATACAAGAGAACAAGTACTGAGAAACCGGACGACGCGTCTGGTAAAAGTTTTGTGGAGGAATCATAAGATGGAAGAGGCAACGTGGGAACCCGAGGAACTTATGATGAAGAACCACCCGAGTCTTTTTATGCAGTAATACCCTAGAAATTGCGAGGACGCAATTATTTGAAGGAGGGGAGAATGTAACACACCAAGCTTCTACGGTACGTTTCCCTTTGAATAATGCGATAGCGTGTGTTGTACGCAACCTCGAGTTCTAACACACACCACAACTAATTAAACTAGCCGTTGTGAATAGTAATACCTACTTTTTGAAATCATATATATTCTATATTTCAAAATGGACTTCATTTTTGGATTCGGAATATCAAAATTAGCCTAGGGTGAAATTTTGGTACATTTCGGATAACTTTCATATTTTGATGAATAGTGAAAATTTCTAAATTTTAATTAAAAACAACTTTTTTAATCAAAATAATTAATAGTGATAAATTATGAATTTGAGTGGTTTTAAAGTATATTTAGAATATATTTTTACCATTCAATTTAATGTTTATCATTGGACATAATTTTACAATTAAACCGAACATAAACAAATGTCAATCTTTTGATAGTTATTATCTCTTAAAAACACGCTTTTTGTTTTGACAGCGGGAATTAATTTTAAATTAATTTCTGCCACTTCTGTGTTTTGAATTTAGGAAAATGGATTCCATATTTGGAATCAGGATGTTAAAATTGTGTAAATAGGTAAGTTTTATTTTTAGACATTTTGAATAGTTACTGTGGTAAATATTTTATTTACCATGGTTAAAGGGTAAATCCGGTAAATAAGGGTTAAAAAAATAATATTATAATAATAAAAAATTACCCTAAAACGTGTCCTAACCTTATTGGTGGACACATAACCGACCATGGGCATCCTTTGGTCAATTTGGGGACCCCTTGGAGCCACTTGTATGTGGTAGGGACACTTTATATTAATAAAGTTAAAATAAAAATAAAAATGGCATAAGCTGACATCTTTTAGAAAACCAATTTTTACATAGGGTTATACATGTTGGATTTTCGATTATAAATATTCATTATAAAGCTAAAAAGATTTACTAAATAATGATATTTTATTTATAATTTTTAGACATTATATAATTTATTTTATTTATGACACAATGATGATGCAGTAATTACTAAAATAGTGAAAAATAAAAATAATTGATCTTATAAATACCCAAATAATTATAATATGAAACTTTTAATGAATTAAACTAATTTTCTATGATAATATGATATATTAGGATTGATTTAATTGACTTTGTTCGAAGTAATCAATCTGTTAAGAGTTTCACAAAAATCAACTATTGAATAGTGTCAAAATTGACATAAAAGAGTTCTTAAAACAAATATTATATTATTAATTGATATTAAATTCCTAAAAATCTAAGGTTCGGCCAAGAGACTTATATTATGATAGGTTCCTCATTAATGGACCACTTGGGGGTCGCTTGGATGTATATAGTAAGTTTATTAACCATAATATATAAAAATACAAAGAGACATTGTAAAAGTGAAACTAATTAACTTAGAGTTAATACTTAAAGATAAGGTTAATATAAGTACCCAAACCTGTCTAAATTCTATTGGATGAGTTGTTTTCGACCTATCCCCACCTCATCCTTTGAATAGTCAACTTTTGAGCCTTTAGAAACCGAATATGAATTTATTATAAATTAATATTTCTAGCTTTTCCAAAGGTACCCCTCACCCCTCTTATAAAAGGTCACTCCTCCTTCTCATTTATTCACACCTTCAAAGCCTTTTGGTTCGGCCAAACTCTGCCCAAATAATCTCCCAACATCCCTCACTACAACCTAGAGTCATTAGTTTGATCAGAAAGCCAACCTAAGGAGCCCTTTTGATCAAATCAAAAGGAAGAACCCGAACAAGAGGTAATGATTTCACCACCCTTTTCTAAGTTCATTTCTTCTTCCACTTCTTCTTCCTTTGTTCTTACCATTCTAAAATAATAACTCCAGTATCTCACATATACTGTGATGTTATTATAAGTATGGTACAACCATATTCAGTATTCTATCCACCCTTTGAATAACATGTCACCATACGTGCGTACGTACGGCTTACCGTCTCCACGTCGTGGTGTAATTGTTATTCAATATAATATTATTTGGATGGGTATAATAATGATGTGTAACTCATGTAAATAATAAATATAACATGTTAATGATTCTGTATATATGATATACCATCCATTTATATATTATTTTAATATCAAAAGAATGATATTGTCGCTCGTGCGTACGTACGGACTACCGTCTCCACGAACGCGATGAGATTCATTCTCCATCGTATCCATTCAAGTATAATTATCATTTGATGATTTAAAAATGATTTTTAAGGACTGTATATCATTCTGGATATGAATAAGATACAACAACCATGGCTTATGTAACAAAACATATAAAAGAAAATGAGTAAGTTAACTCCCGAAACGACGATAATTCTAAGATATTATTAACAAATCAATGTTAAAAGATCATATATGATATCATATTAATATATATGATTCTTGTATAATTTAATAACAATTATTTCACCATTATACAGGAGGTTAACCTACCACAACCAAGGAAAAGTACAAGGTAAGGGTTATTTCACAATCTCTTCATTATCCGAGGTTGTATTATACGTAATAATCTACTGGGATCTCTTTATCATCCACATCCATGTTTCTTCGAAATGTATTTCAAAACATTTTTACTATTTATAAGAATATGGGTTAAAGTCATTTATACCCTTGTTTGACTTTTTTATAAGAGGTTTATAAAGGAATCTTTCCGTCGTTTTCAAAACAAGGTCCTTTTTAACCTTTTCGACAGAATTGAGGTAAGAATGTTTTTTTTAACTTATACGGCGGGTGCGGTTATTTTACGCCGTTATAAAATCTTCAAAGATTTCCTTACAAGCTTATAAGAATATTTTCAAAGAAAATGTTTTATTTTATATGGATCTTAAATGGTTTCAAAATGAAAGGAGATATTTCTTTAAAAAGAATTTTGATTTCATCTATGTCAACATCCTTTGATGGATTTTAAGATTATTTGAAGTTGATTTATTATGATACAAAACTTCTATATTGTATTGAAGGTTTTGTGATATGTTTGACTATGGATGTGCTATTTTTATACCATTCATAGTTTATGGTGAAATTATTGACATTTCGTATGCTAGTTTTAATACGAATGTTTATGTTATGTTTAAACCTTTTCATATGGGAATGCATTGGACTTAATAAGTGACGGGTGGAGCCCGCTATAGCTCCTCGATGCATCGGTAGGTCTCATGAGACAAACTAGTGTTTTGGCACAAGGCCTTGACAAAATCTTATTTGTAGCCTTGGCACGAGGCCTTGGCTATGTGGTTATGATAGTCTGGCATTATGCATTCCAACATTATGAAAGTGGTTATTGATTTTTGCATGTGATTATTCGATTAGTAGAATATCCATGTGAATAAGTAAATGGCATTATTTCATTTTACTTTTGCCATACCATGTTGAAGTTCAATTTTAAAAGGCTTTTGTTTTAGTAATGCATTGCCTTAAATGTTTATTCTTATTTATGAAAGTTTCCGCTATATTGTTATCCTTACTGGGCATTTGAGCTCACCCCTTTTCTATGTTTTATTTTTCCCCAGGATGTGAAGAAGTAAATTATGAATGACCTGCAGGGATATTATGAGGGGATAGTAGTGTGGATTATGGAGACATTATGTTGTTGTAGTAGTTTTTCATTTTATGATGTAATGTAAAACTTATGAATATATCTAGTGTTTCCAAGGCTACTAAACCAATCGGTCTTTCGAGATTTGATCTTTCTTGTGATCATGACAATGTTACGAAGTAATGCACCGACTCTGGGTAGCTGGGGTCGGGGCGTTACAGTTCATATACAAGAAACCAAATTTTCATTTCATCTAGAAAACCATAGGGAAGATAATTTTTAGTTAAAAACACATAAAATACTTGGATAAGGATTTTGAGAATATTTATTGATAGGTATTGGTCATCCTAAGATTCTCATTTATGTGTGATGAATTTAAGAGATATGGTTTCTATTAGTAGTTAAAGAAAGGATACACATGGAATTCGTTAATATTTTTAAATACAAAAAAAATTCTTTTTCAGGTGAAATTTGAACTAATATTCCAAATGATATATGATATGATGGTGTAATGTTGGAATCCCTTCATCCAATAATATTTTTTTTGACTTATGTTGCATTTAGTAACATATATTTTGATATAACAACATCATTACCCTAATATCTCCAAAATTTTGGTCACAACATTATTAATAATAAAAGTTTGTAAATTTACATATAATTTAACAATTATATCATAAATGGTAGTGGAACTAAATTTATGACTGTCTAAAATCGCCCTTGTCCTATTGATATTTTCTGATGATATTTAATCATTTGATAATATATTATTTAAAATAAAATACTGTTAATCATTATTTCGATATAGATCACAATGTTTCACATTAATGGAAAAAATATGTAAATAGATTTCAAAACAAAACCATTATAATATCTCAACTATGTTATATGTATTGACATAATTAATGGATAAAAATAATTCATCAAAATTGTTTTAATTTAAATATTTTAAAATATTTTATTTGATATCTATATATCCGGGTTATATACCATGTTTTCGTTGCGTGCATATTTAATGTAAATATTACATCACTAAAAATTCAAAAATTACCAACACGTTAAAAAATATTTCCCATTGAAAATAAATATTTGTAATGAAACATAATATCCTTTTATCCCAATAAAAAATCTGATTGTAATTAAAACAAACATAGTGAAATTTTAGATTTATTCTTTATAGAATATTATCGAATGGACATTATCAAAATCAAATAGAACATAGTATCCTTATAATCAAATATTAGTTGATGATTTTAATAATTTAATTATAAAATATAAATAAGTTTTTTATTTTTTAAATATTTAAATCATTATCACCTTATTTTTAACTATAATTTTCTCATTTACCCTTATCAAGATAAAAAATAACTACCATGGTTGTTATACATAATTTCCAAAAATAAATTTGACATATATTAAAAAAATTCACTATGATTAAATATATTAAATCTATTTAAACACTTTTATTCCATATAATTTGTAGAAATTACATTTAAAATAAACATGAAAAATGTGATGCAAATTAATTTTGTAAAAAATAAATATTTAAGTATAAAAATGATTTTATACTAATACTGAGAATAATATTTACTATAATGAATATTATTTTATCAAAATTAATCAATTTGAACTTTATCAATTTTTAAACCAAATAAAAAATGGGACACTATAAATATATGAAATGAAAGTGTTGTTTTTATTAATTATCACAATCCCCTTAATAATTCAATAATTTTTGATAAATAAAAAATTTGACCATAAGATAGTTTTCATATTCTTATTTCAAAAATGTTTTTTCAAATAAAATTTATAAAAAATTTAATAATTTATTTATAATATGCACTCAGAAATATTAATAAAAGTCATATTTATTAATAATTTATTATTAAATAATAAAATCACTTTACAAAAATTTTAGTGCTCATTTAAAAATAATTAATCAATAAATTCTATATGGAAAGAGATATTATAAGTATATATTTTATAATTATTATACACATAATCGTATCCACCAATTTTACATCTCGTTTATAATATTTATATATAATTTAATTAATTTATTGTACATTATAATACAAATGATGCTCATTGTTTCATATTATACATGTTATTGGTGTGATTACTATTTCAAACTAATTTTTTGGTGTCAAATTACCAACACCTAAAACGATTATATCCAAAAAAAATTATATCAATAATGAAAAATCATGTATATCCAAATTTCATTATTGAATAACCTTATCGTACAAAAGATAATAAAAATTCTGTTGAAATGGATATAAGGTAAAATAAAGGATACCTAATCAAATATATAATCAGTTTCCCAGATAAGGAGAACATTAGGAAGAAGTGAAAATATGAACATGGAGGAGAGAGGTAACATCCTTGGAATATAAGAATGTGGTTGAGAATGTTACTGATCAAAAAACTATATATCATTAAGATAAAAATAATACATTCAATTATTCAGAAATAGATATAATGGTATAAAATTTTAATTTCAAGATCATTTTCCTAGAGTTGAGCAACTCTTTTACCACCATGAAATAGTATGAATGAAGTTATCCAAGCCTTATATTTTCAGTTTCATAATAATAATTCAATCAAATATGTTTTCATTGATGAAATCCCTCTTATATGTTATCACTTACTCCATGAATATAATATTCAAGTTGAATTTTATTCATATATAAAGCACAGGAAATTACATTACATTTATCATAATATAAAAAAGAATAAATTTTCATTAAAAATATATTTAGATATATTTCAAATCAAAAAAAGTTAGCATAAGTTTTCCAAAATGCATAAATCCTCATATGATGAAATAATAAAATAATATGTACATATATAAAACACAAAGTACAATATAAACCATTACATAAATAGTTATCCTTAAGATTCATACAAAATGTTACTAACTAAATTCAAAACCCAATAATCTAGAGTATTTTAAATCATATTTGTATCCTTTATTAATATAAATTTTTATCCTCAAAGGTGTGTGTAATATATTCATATAAAAAAATTATAATCCTTTATAAAAATAGCCTAAATTACCATAAAAAATAAAGGAAAACATATATTTTTCTAAAAAATAACTATATGATTATTCATAAAAATTCATAGACTATAAAATATATTATATAAATGAAATAATAATTATAAAAGAACATTTTATATAAAAGCTCCAATAAATTTCATGGTCACTCATAAAATCCAATTTACATCACGAATATAAAACCATTATTTATAACAGCTAAACATCATTACCTCAATATTAACCACATATGAATTCATATATATCAATAAATCATGTTTCCCCCCAAAATTTTCCATTAACACAATATAAATTTAATATTTTATTAGTACCAATCATGTTATGATTTGAAAAACTTATTTAAAAACTACTTTAGGACATTCCTTATATAATTAATTATTTTTATGATAATAATATTATTGGCAATGAATATCCATTATGTAATTCTCCAATTTAAATATATAAAAACTCCAATTTTTCAAATTCAATTATTTGAATAGAATTTTAACTTCTTATAATATTATTTATCCCATTTATTTGGGTATTGACATGAATAATTCATTAGTTAAAAAACGTAAATATTTTAACTATAAATAGTACCATTGTATGTACTTTATTAAACTCCGTTGAACTTGTCATTTTTTGACATTCATTGCTTTCTCTATTTTCCACTTAACCATGCATAAAACATGTTCTTAATCTTTTAATACATTCTCCATTGTTCTTTTCTTGGTATACATGACAACATTTTAGTAGAATCATCTACCCTCTATAGCCTTCATCCAAAAAAGTCCCATGAAAATATATTTTCATATTATTATGTTGGATGAGAAACTGCCCAATGATTAGGTTGTTAATGATATAATGTGATAGACGATTATGAATGTATCACCCTATGATTTTGTAAAATATTTTTTTTCAATTAATTTATCTTTTTTAAATTTTTCATATAACATGACATTGGAAACATTTATATGTGTATATATATATTTGATCAAAAAGTTAAGTGGATCCGACTAGGAAAACATTTCACAACCCAAAATCGGCATACGATACACAAAACATCAACTCGTAGTGTGTTACATGCGACTTGGGCATGGATTGTGTTACACAAAACATCAACTTAGCACATGTTACATGCAACACAAATGCTTCTAGCAAATATCATTTTACAATTATGAGATAATTAAATCATAGACATTAAAAATATTAATATTCATATTAATAACGTCGTTCAATTAAAACTTTATAATGTATTATATAAATATATCATGTTTACAATGAATGAATTTTTTTTTATAACGACCTATTTTGTTTAAAAATTATACTTTCTCAAATGAACTAGAATTCATGACCTTCTATGAAAAACAATTAAACATATTTTAGAAGAATATAGAAATTTTATTGGATAAAATAATCATCATTTTTTAATTATAATTTTTTGTATTTTCTTAGGGTGAAATAATGATTTTTTTCTGAGAAACCTCATTTTTTATTATTAGATAAAAATAATACAATTTAGTTAATAATAGCCTTTTCATTGAAGAAAACGTTTATGATAAATTTAAATTGAAATGAGTCTTCAGGTCTAATTTTTTATTTTATAATTATATTAATTCAATTTAAGAACTTATAATCAATTTCACATTGGAATTTAATATAATAACCAAACATGCATTAGATCACTGTTCTACTTTAAAACTCGTGATTTCGTCATCTCTACACAATTAGTAATAATAATAATTTTTCCTGTTCGTTGAATTTAATATTAGAAAATTTAAATAAAAAATATTAACCATTATAATATTTTGATTCTAATTAGGTAATGTTGTTTTTAACACAAATGACATGTGAAACTGAAAAAAAAAAATCAGAGTGATTAAGGATAAAATTAGATTAATTATGGAGTAAACCTTATTATTAAGGGACCAAATGACCAAAAAACTTGTCAAAAAACCAATTTTAAGGAAATATTTAAGCCATAAATATTCCATTATTTATTGATGTTTTGTTTTTATGACTATATTTAGGAAAGAACTTTTGTAAACCTAACTAGTCTTAAAAAATTCCAAGTGAGTCATTTTTCATCCCTATAAAAGGCCACCAACTCTCCCACTTCTTCAAACCTCTAAAACATAAAATTTTGAAAAATATATTACAAAAAACATTCCAATATACCTTCTTTATTAATAGTAACATTCAAATTGGTTGAAATATATCCTAGTAATCCTTTTTTTCCCAAACCAAAAAGAGTTACCTGATTAAGATGAAACATTATCTCTCAAGATCCACTCATTTATTTTCATTATAAACACCCTAAATTAACTATATTCAAAATATGTATATCCGAAATAGTATAAAAAATATACTAGGATACATTTATTCTAATTTTATAAGCTAGACATAAACACACAACCATCAAACGGGTAACAAAAATACTTTTTATGTGTACCATGAACTAACGCCACAATAAACGATATTTGTTTATTTTTCCTTTACCTCTTTACCTGGTGGCCATTATGATGGAAACTATGTTTATATAATTAATATATTATATTTATTATTTATTTATTATACTTTTATAGAACAATTATCTTTTATACTATCTATTTTTTGTCATTACAAAAATTTCTTTTGAGGATGTGTGGACTACCTCCCCCTCAAAGTGATATGATTCATTCACACACTAAATGAATTATATTAAGGATGATTTTAGTAAAAATTTTATATCATAAATAAAATTTAATGATGATACTTATAAACATATATATATATATATATATTAATATTACTTTCTTTCTATTAACATGATAGTTAAATAGAAATAATGATCATGTGTACATACGACTATAACATCCATTAATATTGTATTTTGTTATTTACTTATATATTATATATATATTTTTAATAAAAATAAAAAATTTTATATATGATATATATATATATATATAATTTTTTACATTCATTAAAACAAGATTTATATATAAGGATTAATGATATAAAAATATAGACATATTCAAAAAGAATTGAATTTCACCAAAAGCGTAACCCTAACATGAAACTAATAACAAGTGGATAATAAAGAGTTATAATGAATAATTACATGGAATTATATATATTAATATGGTTATTTGAAATATTTTTTAGAAATTTATATTTATTTTACCGTTGGCTTGAATGAATATGACGAGAGTAAGTACCCATGGTAAAAGAATTTCATTGTAGTTTTTATTTCTATGAGATACATGGTTTCTTCACCACTCATTAATTTTTCATGGTGTCTATAATTCCTAGGGATGTATTATTTGAATCATATAGTTAAATATATGTTTATTTAAATATACATTTTATTATATTTCTTTCCATGTTTTTACATTTCAAAAGTTACCAAATTGGTAAAATAGGTTTGTAATAATTAACATTCATTTCGACCCTTGTTTTGTTATGCACCATTATTATTTATCAAGGTTTATATAAAACAATTTTACTTGTCATGTCATGAAAATATTAATATTTATCATATTTTAGGCTTCATTTAGTTTCCTTTCCGAACATGAAGAATATGGACCCCTGATACCAAGTTATTAGAGTTTATTGAGACAATATCATCTCTTTTAGATTTTGACTCTTTGATGAAATGTTTTTATCCATATCTCAAGAAAACTCATGAGTTTACTTTCAGTATAATTATTGAATATATATTAATATATTATTATCATTTTCAACAATTTGTTACATAATATAGTTCATATAGTGTTTTTAAGAATGCCTACCATTACCGTCTCTTCAATCAGAAATATGTGTTTATTTAAAATTGTGATTTCTAAAATAGTTTTCCATGAATATTATGCTAATATCATATTATATTTAAAATAAATTTTTACTCTTTATATATTCATCTAATTTTTTCTAAGGAATCTTCATATCACATTCCATTTTAGGCATTTTTCTATCCTTTTTTAATTGTGATGGGAATGTTCTCTTTACTCGTACGACATGTATGGATTTGTCAAATGTGAATCCTTGGATGCTATATTTTAATGTTTAAATATTAATTTTTAAGAATTATTTGTAAAAAATATTTTTAAATGAATATTTTACAAATGAATTTCTATATTTTTTATATGTCTTATTGGAAAAAAATTCAAATGGTTTTATGTTATGAAGATCATTTTTCAAATATAAAGTTATATTTACATCATTAAATGTTTTCAATATATACTTCCATGCTAATTTGTAACTAAGATAACATTTTTTATGTTTCTAATTACATTCTAGGAAATTATCCAAAGTTTGCATTATTTTTTTTCCATTAATGGTTTATTTATTAATGGAACTAATATTAAGAAAAAGACATCACAAACATGGGTTTTAGGATTTGGAATCCCAGTTCTTTTCATGGGTTATTCGTTCCTTAATGATTATAAAAACCCATATTTTTAATAGGTCATTATCTGATGAAATTTTAATGATATCCCTTTTATTTAATGGGTTATTATTTTATAATTAATACTCCTATATATTTATTAGGTCATGACATTATGAATGTTTTATTATCATGTGAAACATGTATGTATGTTTTCATTATCACATGGGTGAGACCTATATCACCCTCCAATGAATTGGGAAATGATAAGTTTTATATGAGTTCAAAGGGAGCAGAAGTTGAATCCCAATCCCAAAAACAAGATGGCACAAGGGTTGTAGCCCAACCATCAATGAAATAATGTACACTGGTTGTAGCCCAAGCTTGAAAACAAGAAGGTCAATGGGATGTATCCCAATCCTAAAATGAATACGTTATATGGTTTATCTTCCAATACTAAAAACAAGATGGTACATGGGTTGTATCACATTCCTCAAATAAAGAGGGTACGTGTGTTGTAGGACATGAAAGAAAACTATATTGTACATTGTTTATAGTTTAATCATCAAATTAATATGGAATTCGAGTTATTATCCCTAACCTTTGTAGGTACACAGGTCAAATCACAAGCCTAACATGTTATAAACGTCTTGGTAGGCACCCTTGACATAAAACATTCTCTAATAATATGTATTCCATAAATATTATGTCTTATTCCACCATTATGATTTAATAGATCCTGATATTCATTTCCTTATGATTCATGTCTTATGAACATCCATGATTTTTCCCACAAAACATGTTTATGATCATTGATATACAGGGTATGCTCCCCTAATTTTCTTATCACATTCTCGTACCAATATTTTCGTGGTTATGAATTTTTGTCTCTATTGATCACCCTTACTGAGAATTTGACATCACCCCATCTTATGTTTCTTTTCCCCATGTATTGTAGATTATTTTTAGGTATATGTACTATAGGAGGAGATCATTATAGAATATATTGAAGATATTTCACCATGATATATGATTTTTTCTTTGTTTCCAAAGACAATAAACTGTTATAGTCCTCGAGTTTGTATTTTTATAATGTACAAAATATTCATTTGAAATGTTTTCATATCCATGTATGTTAATATTTAGTGTATATTGTTTATATAAAAGAATTGTTTTAGTGAACCATTTTAAAATAGGATGATATACATTATTGATATACCTAGGTATATTTATAAATACATATCTAGGGATGTATATAAGGATATGTATAAGGATGAGTTAATGTTATAGAAAATATCCTCTAATTTTCGTAATAGATGTATTGACTGGTTTACTATAAATACAACTTTTTTTGTATACTACAAGTTGATTCGGCACTAAAATAAATATATCTAGGTGTAAAAACTCCAGAAAGATGTTGTAGGCCTAACTCATGGTAATATCGTACAAGAAAATGGGCCTTGCTGTAAACCTAGTATGACACTCTTATGGGATATTATTTTGAAATGCAAAAAACACTTCATGAAACATCATTAAGTACTTAAATATAAGTTGGACATGAATAACCAAGGACAAACCTCAGGTTTCAAATATTTTGTAAGGAGTAATTATTTAATCGTCCAATGTGTAATTCCTTTCATGGAAATGTTGTTTTCTTCCATAATAAGAAGCAATCAGACTATGCTTTCTAGTTTAGTTAATGATGAGAAAATAAAGGAACATGGTTAAATTTTTTTTCCCATATGTTGAAATTATGAGCACTGTATGAATTTACTTCCTATATAGAAATCTTAGATTTATAATCAAGATGGTGGTATAAATATTAATTATATTTTGTAATTTAATGAGATCGAAAATGACATGTAAAAGGCATGAGAAGTCATTATAGTTTTGTTCACATTAAAATTAAGAAGCATGATTAGATTCAGGTTGTGGAAAACCTAAGAATGATTATTTTTTCATATTCTCATAATAATTTATTAATGAATATGTTGATGAAACATGCGTAATGGTTTAAGAAAACTTTTGGATTAATGATGTAATTATTTTTTGGAGTTCAATGATTATATTATATGAATCGTGAAATATATAATTATTTCATGGATAATTATTCATTATGGATTGAATTAGACATGTAGAATAGTGATGAATAAATTGAAAAGTTATTTCATGGAGTGGTGTTATTTTGATTAAGGGAAGGTAACCCACAATTACTGCCTACAATTGAGATAATAATGTTTGGATAATGAACTTTTTGATATGAATTAGTAATTGGATAGTAAAAATTACCCTATAATTTATTATTAATATAGTTTTCTATGTCATCAAGGATGATGCTTAAAATTTTTTGGATACATGGAATATATCTTCTAATAAATGGAATAATGATCAATGTATGATTTCAAAAATTATTTACAGTAATTTAGTTTTTTTATGTTTTAAGGGATTATACTATGAGGGTATTCATATGTTTGGAATGTGACAACCAAGAAACAATTTGTGATATATGCAGGGTCATGATTAATATTATTTCATGTCATTATTTCTAATGTTTTGTATTTTCATCTTTCATAGGGGATATAAGGTTAATCATTTATGGAATTTTTATGTTAAACATCAGATGAAGATGGTGAGATTAAATATTTGTCTCTCCATATGATGATTTATGAACCACCTATGCTAACCATTTCATGAAAATGATAATTCAAGGTTGATGGATATAATTATGATTATATTTTTGAATCTGAAGACATGTTGGTTCTTCTAGAATAAAAATATTCAATATCATTCCCTCAAATTTATGATAAAGTGGTATATTATCAAGGAAAAACCAAAAGATGATATTTTACATATGAAAATGAACACAATCATGTATGTTAACATATATTACTAGATAGTAGAATAATTCCTAGAATCTTGGAGAAGAATATAGAAAAAAATTAGGCTTGAAAATTTATATTTGATAAATTTGATGGTCCCCTAGATCATCACACGTTTATGGTGTTGCGATCACCAACATCTTTTGATCCTTGTAATCTATAAATCTCCAACAAAACTTGATTGTTCGATTTTCAGTCCATTTCCATTTTTTCACTTCCCACCTATGTTCTCATTAGTTTAAACCATGTTATAATTTTCATTGGGTAACTACTTTTTTCCAACTTTTCTTTTTTAAATTAAGTTTTAGTATTCATTTTTATGATGCATGTTTCAATGAAATTAGCATTCTATTATTAAACCTTTGATAATCTTCAAGAATTTTGGGGGAGAATTTCATTTTATGGGGGTAGAATGTAACACCAAGATATTTTGTGGAATTTAATTAAAATTAATTTTTCTTACTAATATTTTTAATTTTGTGTGAAACTGGAAATAGTTATATATATATATTAAATCACATAGTCAAACATTAATTTAATAAGGCATCAATCATGCGTATTTTACACAACACCAACTTAGAATATGATACATATAACATCGACTTGTAGTATGATACAAACTACCATGACATGGAATTTATTACATGCAACACTGACTTGGAGTACATTACACGCAACACTGATATTTCTACAAAACATAATTTTATTCTTATAAAGTTTTAATTGTGATAATTATAATATAGATGATAAAAAAATTAATATTATTCGTATTTTATACTTTTCCAATATTTTTTATAATTATTTAATAAAAATATAAAATATTAATAATGACATATATATTTTTTGTTATAGACCTTATATGATTAAAAATACAAATTTCTAAAATGAACTACATTTCACATCTTCCAATGAAAAACAATAAAAAAAAATTTAGAAAAAAATAGATATATAATATGGTAAAATAAACATCATTTTTAATTTATAATTCCAAATTTATATTATGGTGAATTATTAATATCATTCTGAGAAACATTTTTTTTTTGATGAATACTTAAAAATACTTCAATTTAGTTATTAACTTAAATATCATTTAAATAATTATTAATGTTAAATTTTAAATTAAATTATTTACAAGGTAAAAATATATAAATAATGAATATTATAAAAAACATTAGTTCCTTATATTCTATTTCATGTTAAAATTGCATATAAAAAGAAAACATGATTTTGAACATTTGTCTACATTTAAAGCTATTATTTCATCCCATATACAAGATTTAATTTCCTCATAAGTTTTCCATTAATGTGAATTGAAATTTGTAAAATTTAAATAAACAATTTTAATTATTATAATACTTATTTCCTAATTATATCATGTTTATTATAGACCTAAATGATTAGTGAATGTGATTAAAATTAATCATAGAAAATAAGGTCAAATTATGCTCAATTGGGGATTAAATATTATTATTATGGGACCAAAATAACTTTACCTTTGTCCAAAGAAACACATTATTTCCTTATTTCGACAATAAAACTTCAATTATTGATTTATGTTCATTCCTGTCTTATTTGTTTAGTAATAAAATTTATTCACCTAACTTGTTTTCAAAAAGGCCAAGTGAGTCCTTTTCCTTCCCTATAAAAAGCCACAACCTTTCACAATTAACGACAGCTATAAAATCTATTAATATCGATAAATATCTTGGAAATACACATCCCAACATCCCTCCATTCCTCCTAGAAGCCTAACATTGTGAATAAATCTATCCAATGTAGTCATTTGGTACAATTCAAAAGTAGTTACCAGATTAAGAGGTATCATCTTCTCTAAAGCTCCATTATATTATTTTAATCCTCCAACCTATACAAAATATTTATTAAATGATTTTATAATAACAATAATATCTTAAATATTATAGTATGTTTTCAAACTACACATACACATAAATATATCTATTGTGTAATAAACATACTGTTCATTTTTATGATGAACTACGACCTCACTATATAATGAATCTACGTTTTTATTTTACAGACTCTAATGGTGGAAATTACGATGGAAAATTATTTTATATATGTAATATATTATATTTACTAAGTATTTATCAATTTTAATTCATTTGTACAACACATAATTTTTTTACATTCAATTTTGTGTTAATAAGATAATTTTGTTCGAGGAAGTGTAGACTAATGTCCCCTCAATGCATTCTGATTTATGCATACACTATATAGATTTTATTACAGATATAATTTGTGAACATATTAAATAAATATGATTTAATAAATCCACTTTAATAATTATATTTATCATTATATATTAAAATATATGTATTTTACTATCATTCTTTCAACGCGATAATTAAATAGAATTGACAGTCATGCGTACATATGGACTACCACCTCCATGAACCGTGTATTTCATTTCATACATTTATAAATATAAATAACTACAATAAACATATAATTTTTATAAATTATATTGATATCATGGTATACGTTCTTCAAATCATGATGTAATTATAAGGACCAAATATATATGAAATAAAGTCACATGTTAAAAAAGAGAATATTTCCCAAAGCATAAACCTAACATTATTTGGATTACAAGAAGGTATTATAATTTTAAATTAAACAAAAATAATGTATAAAAAATATAAACATGGTTTTATAAAATATTTACAATAATTTTTATATTTATTATACAACAGTTCTGAATAAGAATGATGAGAGATGGACATAAGCAGAGGGAATTTCATCTCCCTTTTTATTTTTATGAGATACAAGCTCTATTAACCATATATTCATTTTTTGTGATGTATATAATTCGAAAAGAATTATAATATTTATCTTATAAATAAAATTTCGGGTGTTAAAAATCGATTTTATTGTCTTTTTTTCAATGTGGTTTTTTTCAAAAGATATCATATCTATAAAAAAGATTTGTCTCAATTTTCCTTCTTCTAGACTCCTATTTTGTTATACACCTGAAATTTTTTTCAAAGTGTATAAAATTATATTGTAAATTTTATATAATGAATTTACATATTTTTATGATATTTTAATCTTCCTTTAATTTCATTTTCATACATGGATAGTATGATCCAAAGTTACAAAGTTATAAGATTATATCATGACAATCTCATCTATTTTCAAGATTGTTAATGACTGTTCTTATTTGATGAAATATTATGTTAAATATCTCATGAAAACTCATTATTTTTTGTATCCCATATTTAATCAAGATATATCCATGTTTTAGTATCATTTATTCACACTTTTTAAAATAATATTGATAATAATGTGTTTTTATGAATGCTTGACTTTACAATCTCTCCGTTCTGAAATCTGTATTCATTTAAAACCATGTTTCCAAAAAAACATATTCCTTGAATATAATGATAATATATTATTATAATTAAAATAAATTTTTACCCATTTAGTTGTTTACATTTTTCTATAGTAATATTCTTGTTTATCTCTAAAGGTTTGATTTTTCTAAACTTTTTCCTATATCAATGGATTTTTTTTACCATGCATGAAATGAATGGATTTATCCAATTTCAATCCTTTGATGATTTATTTCCATGTCTAAAGGTATATTTTAATGAAATTTTGTTTAAAATATATTTTTTATGTAATGGTTTTCAAATGTTTTAAAATCCACTTTTCTATTTTTTTTAATAAAGATATTTTTCAAATGGTTTTATATTTTAAAAAGATTATTTCAAATAAGAATTGATATTTACATCATGAAATAATTTAAAAATATCATTCCATTATATTTATCGTCTAAGATAAAATCTTTTGTTGTTACTCATTAGATTCTGGTAATTGATCCACATATTCCTTTAATATTCCCTACTGAATGGTTTATGTTTTTGTGTAATGATTTTTAAGACACTTGCTTTAGATGCATGGGTTTTATTATTTTGAAACCTGCATCTTTTCATAGGTTATGCATTCCAGAAGTTATTATGAAACCAATATATTTTCATTGGCTATAATATGTTGAAATTTTAATAACACCGCTTTGATTTCAAGGGTTACAATGTGGCGTTTATAAAACCTATCTATTTTTGCAGGTCATGATATAATCAATGTTTTATTATCTTAGGGAAAACATATGTATCATTTCATAATGATATAGGAGATAGACATATCTACATCCAATGCATTGGGTAATTATAAGTGATATATGAGATCAAAGGGTAAATGGTTTGTAGCTTAAGTGAAAAAACAAGAAGGTACATGGGTTGCAGCCCAAGCCTAAAAAGAAAGAGGGTACATGTGTTATAGTCTACATCCCAAAAAAAGATGGTACCTAGGTTGTATCACAAGCCTAAAAAAATATGGAACAATGTTTATGTCCCAATCCAAAAAACAATAAAGTACATGTGTAGTAGCCCTAGATAATAAAAAATAGAATACACATGTTATAAACCATGTCAGAAAACAAAAAGTAACTTGGGTTGTAGCCCAAGACTAAAATTAAGATTATTAACATGTTTTTATCCCAAACTCGTGGCAGGTACATGGGTCATATCATAATAATAAAATGTTATTATGGTCGTAAGAGTTATCCATGACAGAATGTTTTCTATTCTTATATGTATTTCACAAATTATATGTCTTAATACACCCTTATGATTTCATATCTCATGATTTTTATATGATAATGATTCATGACTTGTCAACATCCATGATTTATCCCATAACTCGTGTTTATGATATTTAATATGTAGGGTATTATATCTTAATGTTATGATCAAGTTATTATAACCCAATTATCATGTTTATTCTTACATGGATCCCTTTTCTACCATTACTGAGCATTTGATCTCACGCTATTTTTTTTCCTTTCCCAAGGTCATGAATAATGATTTAAGGTCGATGTACTAAAGGAATAGATAATTATGTGAGATGTTCAAGATAGTTCACCAGGATATTATATTTTGTTTCCATATTTCCAAACACACTAAATAATTATGGCCTTCGGACTTGTATTTTTTAAATGTATTGATTATTCATCTAAAATGATGTATTATCCTTGTGTGTTAATATTGGGTAACTATTATTAATTATCACCACTTACAATTTCTAGATCTTGTATAATTAATTTTCTCATTATGAAAATCATTACATTTTTCATCATAATTATTATTATCATGATTAATTCTATACCCATCCATTAACTAAAACTAAATATCATTATTTGGAGAAGAATTTTCATAGTGAAAAATCATATTATGATGAAAATTAATTTGTAGGATGTATAAATAATGATACTTTCCTTTCATTCTATGACATATGAGGTTTATCCTAGGGTACCCATAGGCATTATCTCTTAAAATCCACCTGAGTGTACTATAGGGAAAATATGTATTATCCAACAAATACCCCCAAAATTCTATAGATAACTCAACAGTGTTAGTACCAATAATCATGAAATAATGGAGATCAAGTTAATATTGAACCCACCCCAATCAGAGTTATTACACATTTTGTAATGCTCGACCCGAGTTACCCAGAGTCGGTGCATTATTGCATAATATTAGCATGATCACAAGAGATCATGTCCCAAATGAATAATTAATTTAGTAGCCATGGATAAAATCGATTCATACAAAAGTTTTACATTACATTATGAAAATGAAAAACAAAAACATCATTTACCCTTTTAATATATTTATATCCCTTAGCATATCCCTATAGGTCAATCATAATATACTTCTTCAAATCATCGGAAAAAACACAAGAAATGGGTGAGATCATATTCTCAGTAAGGATAACAATATAGAAGAAAAATTCATAAACAAAAATAAACATTTTTGGCAATGTATAAGACTAAAACACAATCCTTTGAAACATATACATCAAAATAATATGGAAAAGATAAGTCAAATAATGTCATTTACTTATTAATTTGTATATTTTACTAGTTGACTAATCACATGTAATATAAATAGCTAATTATATAATGATGTAATGCATAATGTCAGATATCATAACCTCATACTCAAGGAATTATGCCAAGACTAAAAATTATAATTTTTTCAATGCCTTATTCCAAGACCCATGTTTTTCTCAATAAAACTATTGATGCATAGAGGGGCTATATTAGGCCCCTCCCATCACTTAATACATCCAATGCATTCCTCATAAGAAAATGTTTAAAGGTAATATAATCATTTTAAGTAAAGATGCATATGAAATGTTAATATGTTAAGCATTAAAAATGAATGACAATAAAAATACCGCATCCAAAATCAAAAATATCACAAAATCATCAATACAATATGGATGATTGTATCATAACAAATAAACTAAAAACAAGAATAAAATCCAAAAAAGGATGTTTACATAGAGGAAATCAATCCAAAAACATTTTGATTAAAATATCTCATTCTAATTTGAAATCATTTAAAATAATGAAAATATTTATTATGAAAATATTCTTATAATATTGTAAGGGAAGCATATAACGTGTTAAAATGGAGGAAAATTCATGTACCTACTGTATAATTTAAAAAAACAATTTCCTCATTTTTTCGTAAACGTTATAAAGTACCTTTTTTGGAAAACAACTAAAAGATTATTTTAAATGAATTTTCTTAAAATTAAAACAAGGGTATAAATGAATTTGTAAAATAGTATAGGAAATAGTAAAAATAATTTTCAATACATTTTTTAGAAAAAAGGATGTGGATTATAAGGACTTCCTAGTAGATACTAATGTATAAACAATCTCGGATAATAAATAGATTGTTAAATTAACCCTTACCTTTTACTTTCCCTTTGTCTAGGGTATGTTAACCTCCTATGTTATGGTGAAATAATTGTAATTAAATAAAACAATGACCACATACATAAATATTAAATAATAAATGTCTTCTAATATTGATTTGTTAATAATATTTCAATAGTATCCTTATTTCAATTGTGAGCTGATTCATTTTCCATTATATGTTTTGTTACGTAAGTCATGTTTGTTAAAGATATGATATATTTGATTCAAATCCTTAATTATATTTAGTTATTAAATTATTATTTATAATCATCAAATGCAAAATATTATAGAATAGTTAAGATGGGGAATGAAATCTCATCGTGTCGTGGTGACGGAATGCCTCATGTATGCGCGAGCGATAATATCATTCTATTAATGGTGAAATATAATATAATAGGAATGGTATACTATATTCAAATAATCATAAAAAGTTTTAGTTATTATTTAAATAAATTAATCTCATTATTTTACAATCCAAATGACAAATTGTTTAATAACAAACTACACCATGACATGGAGACTGTAAGCCGTACAGTCGCACGCATGGTGAATTTGTCATTCAGAGGATGAATAGAATAATGAATATGGTTGTAACATATTTATAATAACATATCAGTACGTATATGGAACTAGAGTTATTTTTTAATAAGTAAACAACAAATAAATAGGAATTAGAATAATAAACAAACTTCGAAAGAGGTGATGAAATAATTTCATCTACTTCGAGTTCTTCCGTTTAATTTGAACAAAAGGGATCCTTAGGTTGTCATTATAAAAAAAATTAAGTCCTCTATATTGATTTTAGGGTAGTTGGGAGGACATATTAGAATGTTTTTTCCAAGAAAAATTGATATAGGGGTGTGAAATTAAGAGAAGGGCGAGAACACTTTTATAAAAGAGGTGGTGGTCACTTTAGGAAAAGCTTTATATATTATTTTATTATAAAATAATTTTCGATGTCAAGTGGATACAAATGGATTTATTTCAAGGATATGGTGGTTATGGGTTGAAATAATCACAAATAATAAGTTTTATATGTGTTTTGGTCACCATACTAACCATATCTATTAGATTTAACTCTTAGTTAAATGGTTTATCTTTTACCAATTCTTCATGTATTTTTATATTACATGGTTAATAAACTTACTATATAATTAAATGTTACCCTAAAGTGGTTCACTGAGGATATATATGTCATTATATATGTAATTTAGCCTATCCATTGATTTTTAGGAATATTATATCATTTTATAAAATAATATTTGTTTTAAAAACTTATTTATGTAAATTTTGACAGAATTTTCTATTTGGTTTTTTGAGAATGTCATAAAAAAATATACAATTCAAAAAAAATCATATAATCAACTATAAATTAAATATTAAGCTAGAAAATTCGTGGAATACATTAAAAGTCTCAATTTACATTTATTTTAATATTTTTAATATCATTTATTTTAATCATTCGTTAATAAGTTATTTACTGCATCATCATAGTGTCATAATTAAGTATATTTAATTTCTATTTAAGAATTATAAATAAAATAACATGATGTAGGAAGAATTTTTATATTTATAATTAATATTTATATTCTAAAATATCTCAAATATTTACCCATATAAAAATTTTTTTACTAAAAGTTATATGTTTTTGTTACATTTTCCTTAACATTAATAAATTTTTATAAAGTCTTATTTTCACTTACATGTGGCTCCATGGGATCTCAAAATAGACACAAGGATGGCCATGGTTAGACATTTATCAGCCAATAGTGTTAGGACATGTGTTATGGTAATTTAATATTAATATAATATTATTTTTTCCCTTATTTACCGGATTTACCCTAAAACCATAGTAAATATTTTATTTACTGAACTTACTATTAATAATGTCTAAAAATAAATTTTACCTATTTAAAAAATATATACCTCATTATTCCTAATATGGAATCTATTTTTCGAAATACAAAACATAGTAGTTTCAAAAATTAATTTAAAATTAATTCATGTTGTCATAACCAAAAAGAGGGTTTTTAAAAAGTAAAATCTATCAAAATATTGAAATGTGTTTATGTACAATATTAAGGTAAAAATACATAAAATGAACTTAATTATATTAAATGATAAAAATATAATCTAATTATACTTTTAAATCACTAAAATTTAAAATTTACCACTATAAATTATTTTGAGTAAAATATTTTTTAAATTAAAATTTAGTATTTTTTAATATTCATCAATATATAAAAGTTATCAGAAAATTTATAAAATCACCCTATGCTAATTCTGATATTCTGAAATCAAAAATAATGTCTATTTTACGCAATGAAATTTTATAGAGTTTCTAAAATTAATATAATTAGTTTTCAAAAAAGGATATAAATAGTAGATCGTTTAAGTAAATACTTTTTCTAAAAATATATCTATTTTAACAAAACATATAAATTTCATTGTAAATATGTTATCATTATCTGAAAACATTATAAATTACATTTAAATTTTATTTTTTACTATTCATATTACAATATTTAATTGATAAATAAATATACAATTTAAATAATTATAATACTGATGTGTTGTTTTGAAGAAACTCAATATTGTGTATAACACAAGCCAAGTTGGTACAACATGAAATATAAGCTAATAAATTACATTAATGAGATATAATACTATGAAATAATGGGGAGTAACATTCTATCCTCCTTCAATAAATTGTTTCCTCAAAAATTGAAATTGTTTTTTGAATATAAAATGATAAAAATAGAAAATACATTTGTGGAAAACCCACATCGGATATAGGTTTAATAACATCTAGACTTAATATGAGGGAAATGGAATTAAAAAATTCACCACCAAATTATAATTTTGAATAGTATAACACATCTGAAAATTAGAGCAAAATAATTATAGGAGAAACATAAATATTTATAGGGAGTGATTGAGGTCATCAATTGCAACACCCCAGGTAAATAAAGAATAGGACATTTTCATATTTATCCATATTTGTGAATAAAATATTGATATGACTTTAAAGGGGACTCTATGCTCGATGGCGTACCCAACACGCAACAATGAGTTTCTTGGGAATCTTACGTTTCACTCTAATGATAAAATAATATTATTTTAAATGGTAGTTAACATGTAGCCGTTGTAATGGCGGGAATGGATAGAAATAACTAAAATATGATTATATATGTTTTTAAATGTTTTTACATTTATACAATCAAATATAAAGGCTTAAAATACGGAAAGAATTCAATTTTAGGCGTATATGCCCTAGTTTTCCCTAAAGGTTCACTTGTCGCCTTTTGATGGCGAACCGTCATTAAATATAGTTTTGATAACTCTTATACATTATTTTGGACCAAATAAAACTTTTATTAATAATTGGGACATCAAATTTTACTTTGTGTAATTTTTTGGTATTTTTCCGATAAAGTTCATTTTTTAATGAATAGTGTAAAATGTTGTGTTTTAATTCAAAACCTCTTTTTAATCTAATTTATTTATATTATTAGATAATATTTTGAATTGGTTTTAAAGTGAAATTAGAAAATATTTTTACCATTAAATCCAATAGTGGTCGTTGGAATTAATTTCACTTTGAAATCGGACATAAACTAGTGTCAATCTTTTGATACTTAATGTTTCATAAAAACACGCTATTTGTCATGACAGCGGGAATTAATTATTAAATTAATTAATGTGACTTATATGTTTTGAATTTTGTAAAACGGACTTCATTTTTGAATTCAGAATATCAAATATAGCTTAGGGTGAATTTTTGGGATTTTTCTAAAAAACTTCAATTTTTGATGAATAGTGAAACCACTAAGTGGTACTTATAAAAACTGATTTTTTCCGTTTAAATGGAATTTTTCCATCATTGTGTTTTGAATTTAAAAAAATTCGACATACATGGTTGTCATTAAGAAGTAAAATGTGGTTCAATGGGATAAAAATAATTTTTTGGTGAATAGTAACTTATTATGTTTTTATTCGCGATTAGTGGTAATTAGTGTAGTTTAAGGTAAAAATGATATTATAAGAATGTGAAAACACCATGACACTTGTCCTACACCTATTGGGTGAGTCATGGCCGACCAAGACAAGACATGGGCCAGCTTGGGGACCCCATGGAGCCACTTTAGTAGGAAAATGACAATAATATATTTTTATTTAATGTTAAAATTAAATTGACAGAAACATGAGTTGTTTTACTAAAACAGTTTTTAAGTAGGGTTACACAAGTCCAAATTTTGATTATAAATATTAATTGTAAAGATAAAAATATTTCCTACATCATAGTATTTTTTTTTTAATTTTTAGACATTAAATAAATTAAATTATTTATGACATAATAATGATGCAGTGATGACATCATTATTTGACGATTTAAATAAAATGGAATGATAATGTAAAATCTATGAACTACACATGTCCAAAACTTATTGGATGGGTGGATTTCGAAATCTTATCACCTTATACACAAATTATATCAATGTGGGACCTTTTAAATCCGAAACACATTTTCAAATAAAGTAATATTTCTTACTTTCCAAAAGTGCCCCTCCCCTCCTCTTATAAAAGGCCCCCACCTCTACCTCATTTCACACACTCCTCAAGCCTTTGTCTCGGCCAAACCCTGACCATTTACTCTCTCCACATCCCTCTACTCATCCTAGACGATTACCTTTGGGCAGAATCCTTTCAAAGAAAGCCTTTAGGCTCAAATCAAAAGGAGTTACACTTTTAAAGGTAATTCATTCTCTCATGTTCATTTGTTTTATTTTGCTTCTCCAAACCCCTAAACTCTTTTTATTTATTTATTTTGTAACAACACCAGTATCTTCAATATACTAGGATTTTGTTATAATATTTATTTGAGCTACACTCTCACACAACTACATCAAATGGTTAAAGAACATACGGTTTCCGTGGATGGGGAAATTCTGCCTCCTGAAACGATGATTGTTCAATACTCATCTAACACCTTAAAAGGTAGCCATTATGATGTAAATATTTTTATATATGATATATAATATGTTTATGTTTTCCTTAAGCTTCTGTTTTTTTCATTTTGGTCATACCTTTATGGTTTCCATTATGGGTAAACGTGATATCTTCATTTAAGGAACTGCGGACTACCGCCCCCTCAAAGTTATTTGATTCGTTAAATTCAATATGTGGGATGTATAAAGGATGGAACTATGATATTATATATGATATTATACTGTAATTATAATATACCTTTATATCATTATTATTCCATTCTATAAAATAGGAAATAGAAATGAAAGTAGCGTTCATGCGTACGCACGGCTTACTGTCTCCATTAACGGTGCATTTCATTTCTTACCTCTAAATGATTATGTAATGTTATAAATGCATGCATGTACTGGATATATATGACATATATTATATCTAAATCATGAATACAATACTGGATATAATAAACATTTGGCCACACGAAAAACATGTAATTGTAAGAAGTCCACTTTCGAATTAAGAACCAAATATCGACAAAACAATCATTATTAACTTAATGATTACATATTGTTTATAACATGGTAATAAGTGATATAAAAGGAATAATGAACTTGAAAAAGGTTCTTAAGGAAGTAGAAATTAACTCAAGTTTATTATTCAGGATATTAAAGAACGATCGAGTCAAGTCAGACCCGAGGTAAGGGATCCTACTCCTCTCTTTCTTTTTAAGTACACACTTTTATGTCATTCCTTTTAAAGCTCATCTTTATTGTTATTGGGATGATATTTTATATTAAACATACTGTAATTTTTATTTTCATGTGATGAGAGACCCTATTCTCTCTCATAAATCCATTTTGGAAGTTTTGAGTGGCGCCGTTAGGCTGCCGAACTTTCGTAAGAGATCTAACCACTCTCTTTCTTTTTAAGTACTCTCCTTTATGGCACTTCTTTTAAGCTCCTCTTTGTAATTTTGGGGGATGTTCTTTTATATTCCTATTTCTGTAAATTTTATTTTAATGTGATGATATACCCTATTTGATCTCATCAATCCATATTCGGAAGTTTTATGTGGCGTCATTAGGCTCCCGAGTTTTCGTAAGGGATTTTTCATCTCACTTTTATTCCCGTGAGATTTATGCTACATTTTCCACAAATTCCATTGAGTGGTGTATGTACTGCCCATTATTATACTCTTTGTGTAATATAATTTCGTTTATGAGTATTTAAATCAATGATCTATTGTCCTTCTTTCATCGGGTGTATGTTTTGAAAGATACCCAAGTCGGTAAGGGAACCTTTCACCCTCCTCTTTTTTTAAAAAGACTTCTTTTGATGGGTCTTTTAATTTACATATTATTATGTTGGGATATGTTCTCATATATCCTTATTGATGTAAATTTTATGTCCAAGTGATGAGATAAACTTTTTATCTCTCATCAACTCATTTTGATGTGATGCCGTTAGGCTGTCAAGGGAACTTTTTAACCCAATTTCGATTTCTTTGGGTTCAACATGTAGTCATTGAATATGTCATCCATTGAATATGTGTGAATGACCTTTTATTGTTTTACACTTAATATCCACTTATATTGGGTGTATTTATATTTGTCACACATATTTTTGAGATTGATTTGTCCTTAATTTAAGGATACCTTCTTTATAAGGGATTTCATCACATTTGACATTTCTATTGAGGGTTCATTGTTGTTATGCACCAATTCACTATTCTATGGTGTATATACTGTCCTTTGGAGTATTATATAATGAATCCATTTATTCTCATGATATTATACAGTTCTGACTAAATGTTACTCCTCAATTATTGTATTCAAGTGTCTCTAATTTTGTTAAAACCCCTTTAACCAAAATATCGTTTTACATGTTTTAATTATTTTCTCTTATTAATATCCATGTTTTCAAAATTGTTTTAAGGATTTATTTATATGGATATTAATGGTTTAAAATTTTAAGCTTCAAGTTGGTATGGTACATCGTCTCAATCTCCTTTCATTGGGGCATATTTTATTTTATACACAACTTTCTTTTATACGGTGTATAAACCCCTTTGAATTTAACATTTATTCAAAAGGAATCTTTTTTATATGAAGCGTTTAATAAACGACAAAAGGGAATGTTTTTGTCATACGTATGCGGCGAAAACGACTTATCCGTCATCGTGGCCGTTATTTGAGTTTCGGCTTCCTCTACAAGCCATACCTTCTTTTTAAAAGAAAAATAAATACCATGTTTTACTTTTCTTTTATTTTGGTATTGAAAATGGTTTTCACAATGTTTTTTCTGTTGTATTAATATCATGTGATTGAAATGTGGAAATGTTATTCTTCCCTTATGCATGTTTTATGTGATATGATTATGTTATGGTTCTTGGGCATTTTTATGAAAAACGGGTGGTTATGTGATAAACTAAGGGCGGGTGAGCCCGATATAGCTCTCCAATGCATTGGGTAACGCGAAGGAGTGAAACGTTAAGGTTTCTCCGAAGAGATTTAGGGAATATACTGTGATGGGTATTCCAAAACATAACCAAGAGGGTTACTCCCTACGTAAGAATGTTATGAATGCCTCAAGTTACCTTTATGTATTATGTTTTCTATTATTTATTCATGGTTTTATGAGGTATTTTAAAGTGCCTATGTTTTATGGGTAAAGTATGATTTCATTATTATGTATATATGAACTCATGTTTCCTTTCCATATTTTTATAACCCTTACTGAGCTTTTTATGCTCATCGCAAGTTTTTGAAATGTTTTTCACAGGTCACGGGAATGGTACATGATAGGATGATAGAGCCAAGGATGTGTCAAGAAAGAATCCAAGTTTTATTTTAAATATGTTTCCGTTGTTGGGAAGAATGAATCCTGTATTTTATGTAACCACTTTGTTTAAAGGTGGAATGTAATGCAAGTTTCAAGATCTAATTCTCTAAAACTATAAACCTGAAAAGATCCTCAATGTGTAATCTTGTAATAACTCAAGATTAAGTATGTTTTAAGGCTGGGGCCTTATAGTTGGTATCAAAGGTCGGTTTAGATAACTTTAGAGGTTAGGGTATTCTTTAAGCATAAGTGACATTACTATAATGGCTAGGATTTCAGAAAGATTCCTAGTTTTAGATAAAGTGAATGAGTATGTATATCTTAGTGTTTACCTTCCTCATTAGTACATGATGGTTTTGTTGATATACTCACACTGACATTTTTGGTTTTAGTAAATGGCTGGATCTTGCAGGCACCAAAGTGACAATGGGTTTGAAGGAAACTGTGGTGGTTCTCTGATTAAGATACTGGATGTGATGGGGGATTCAATGAGGAATCTCATAGTTGTTCTAAACCAACTATCAGGGAGTCATGATCAACCACTTCAACCTTGGTGAGTTCTCTAATGCATCATGTATGAGATGGCCAACTCGATGTGGAAATTCAAGTAATAATTATTAAGGTAACCCTTAGGGTTTATATGATCCTTACTTTTGAGGTAATTATGGGTTATTATATGATATGATGGAAAATGAAGGGCATGAGATAAAATTGAGGTTCAAATATGTTATGATCATTTTTGATGATTTTATCTCTTTTGGGGAATGTTTTAAGAATTATATAGTTTTGGAAAAAGTACAACACGCAGACCGTGTGACCACCCGTCGCGTCGGACAAAGCCGCGGGAATCGAACCCACAACCAAAGTGCGACTGGTATTTATCACCTACCACTGGATTACGTGAATTTCCTGGTTAGTTTGACAGATTCTTTTTAGTTATATGATTTTATTAATTAAGAGTAAATTGATTTTGGGTTATTTAAGAAAATGATTAACCTATCATGGGGGATATGTGATTAGGTTAATTACTTTTCAATAAGAGACTTTAGGAGCAACTGATGTTGTTTGGAGATAAATGTTACGATTTTACTTGGAAGACTATGTGACTAAATCCTTCAAATATTTGGGTTTCAATCTTAGTTTGGTTTACTTTGAAGAATTTTATGGACAAGTTGATTATTGAATGGTCCTCCTTGAACTTTGGGTTTTGTTGGACAAATTTTGGAGATTAAGCATAGATTTTATTTTTAATGGGTTATCCTTTTCTGGATTATCTGACCTTGTACTAACCTTTTTGGTTTTGGTTTTGGTTAAAGTCTAAAGACATGGGAAGTATATAGTTATCTTTTTTGGATTAGGTGATTCTATAGAAGTTGATTATAGTACTCTTAATGCGAACAAGTCTTCCTAAATACTCGTCTTTTGGAGAAAATATGAGTTTGTGTAAGGAATCTAATAAAAGATGATAGTCAACATGATAAGTGATTATGCTTCCTTATGAATAAATTCCTCAATAAAAAGTAACTTAAAACAAAAATGTTGTCTATTAACTTTTCCTACTGGGGAACCCAACACCGTTTAACCCATCACAAGTTTGGGATTTTCTCATTGTTAACTTTCTCCTAAACATGTTTTCTATCACTCTCCATCAGAACTTGACCCTATGTTTTCTCCTCCATGTCCATTTTTTCCTACATGGAGTCCTAGTATGGGTTAACTAGGGTGACTTTTGTACTTATCTTCCATTATTTTAAAGTGGTTGTTTTACCGACTCTTGTTCCGATGTGGGACTTTCAAAGATGTTTCCAAGCGCAATTTTAGAATTGCGAGGACGTAATTCCCAAAAAGGGGGAAGGATGTAACACCCCAGGTAAATAAAGAATATGACATTTTCATATTATTCCATATTTGTGAATAAAATATTGATATGACTTTAAAGGGTACTCTATGCTCGATGGCGTACCCAACACGCAACAACGAGTTTCTTGGGAATCTTACGTTGCACTCTAATGATAAAATAATATTATTTTAAATGGTAGTTAACATGTAGCCGTTGTAATGGTGGGAATGGATAGAAATAACTAAAATATGATTATATATGTTTTTAAATGTTTTTACGTTTATACAATAAAATATAAAGTCTTAAAATACAGAAAGAATTCAATTTTAGGAGTATATGCCCTAGTTTTCCCTAAAGGTTCACTTGTCGCCTTTTGATGGAGAACCGTCATTAAATATAGTTTTGATAACTCTTATACATTATTTTGGACCAAATAAAACTCTTATTAATAATTGGGACATCAAATTTTACTTTGTGTAATTTCTTGGTATTTTTCCGATAAAGTTCATTTTTTAATGAATAGTGTAAAATGTTGTGTTTTAATTCAAAACCTCTTTTTAATCTAATTTATTTATATGATTAGATAATATTTTGAATTGGTTTTAAAGTGAAATTAGAAAATATTTTTACCATTAAATCCAATAGTGGTCGTTGGAATTAATTTCACTATGAAATCTGACTTAAACTAGTGTCAATCTTTTGATACTTATTGTTTCATAAAAACACGCTATTTGTCATGACAGCGGGAATTAATTATTAAATTAATTAATGTGACTTATATGTTTTGAATTTTGTAAAACGGAATTCATTTTTGAATTCAGAATATCAAATATAGCTTAGGGTGAATTATTGGGATTTTTCTAAAAAACTTCAATTTTTGATGAATAGTGAAATCACTAAGTGGTACTTATAAAAACTGATTTTTTCCGTTTAAATGGAATTTTGCCATCTTTGTGTTTTGAATTTAAAAAATACGACATACATGGTTGTCATTAAGAAGTAAAATGTGGTTCAATGGGATAAAAATAATTTTTTGGTGAATAGTAACTTATTAAGTTTTTAATCGCGATTAGTGGTAATTAGTGTAGTTTAAGGTAAAATTGATATTATAAGAATGAGAAAACACCATGACACTTGTCCTACACCTATTGGGTGAGTCATGGACTACCAAGAAAAGCCATGGGCTAACTTGGGGACCCCATGGAGCCACTTTAGTTGGAAAATGACAATAATATATTTTTATTTAATGTTAAAATTAAATTTACACAAACATGAGTTGTTTTACTAAAACAGTTTTTAAGTAGGTTTACACAAGTCCAAATTTTGATTATAAATAATAATTGTAAAGATAAAAATATTTCCTACATCATAGTAGTTTTTTTATAATTTTTAGACATTAAATAAATTAAATTATTTATGACATAATAATGATGCAGTGATGACATCATTATTTGACGATTTAAATAAAATGGAATGATAATGTACAATATATGAACTACACATGTGAAAAACATATTGGATGGGTGGATTTCGAACCCTTATCACCTTATCCACGAATTATATCAATGTGGGACCTTTTAAAACTGAAACACATTTTCAAATAAAGTAATATTTCTTACTTTCCAAAAGTGCCCCTCCCCTCCTCTTATAAAAGGCCCCCACCTCTACCTCATTTCACACACTCCTCAAGCCTTTGTCTCGGCAAAACCCTGCACATTTACTCTCTCCACATCCCTATACTCATCCTAGAGGATTCCCTTTGGGCAGAATCCTTTCAAAGTAAGCCTTTAGGCTCAAATCAAAAGGAGTTACACTTTTAACGGTAATTCATTCTCTCATGTTCATTTGTTTTATTTTGCTTCTCCAACCCCCTAAACTCTTTTTATTTATTTATTTTGTAACAAAACCAGTATCTTCAATATACTATGATGTTTTCATAATATTTATTCGAGCTACACTCTCACACAACTACATCAAATGGTTAAAGAACATACGGTTTCCGTGGATGGCGAAATTCTGCCTCCCGAAATGATGATTGTTCAATACTCATCTAACACCTTCAAAGGTGGCCATTATGATGTAAATATTTTTATATATGATATGTAATATGTTTAAGTTTTCCTTAAGCTTCTGTTTTTTTCATTTTGGGCATACCTTTATGGATTCCATTATGGGTAAAGGCGATATCTTCATTTACGGAAGTGCGGACTACCGCCCCCTCAAAGTGATTTGATTCGTTAAATACCATATGTGGGACGTATAAAGGATGGAACTATGATATTATATATGATATTATACTGGAATTATAATATACCTTTATATCATTATTATTCCATTCTATAAAATATGAAATAGAAATGAAAGTACCGTTCATGCGTACGTACGGCTTACCGTCTCCATGAACGGTGCATTTCATTTCTTACCTCTAAATGATTATGTAATGTTATAAATGCGTGCATGTACTGGATATATATGACATATATTATATCTAAATCATGAATACAATAATGGATATAATAAACATTTGGCCACACGAACAACATGTAATTGTAAGAAGTCCACTTTCGACTTAAGAACCAAATATCGACAAAACAATCATTATTAACTTAATGATTAAATATTGTTTATAACATGGTAATAAGTGATATAAAAGGAATAATGAACTTGAAAAAGGTTCTTAAGGAAGTAGAAATTAACTCAAGTTTATTATTCAGGAGATTATAGAACGATCGAGTCAAGTCGGACCCAAGGTAAGGGATCCTACTCCTCTCTTTCTTTTTAAGTACACACTTTTATGTCATTCCTTTTAAAGCTCATCTTTCTTGTTATTGGGATGATATTTTATATTAAACATACTGTAATTTTTATGTTCATGTGATGAGAGAACCTATTCTTTCTCATCAATCCATTTTGGAAGTTTTGAGTGGCGCCGTTAGGCTGCCGAACTTTCGTAAGAGATCTAACCTCTCTCTTTCTTTTTAAGTACTATCTTTTATGGCACTTCTTTTAAGATCCTCTTTGTAATGTTGGGGGATGTTCTTTTATATTCCTCTTTCTGTACATTTTATTTTAATGTTATGATATACCCTATTTTATCTCATCAATCCATATTCGGAAGTTTTATGTGGCGCCGTTAGGCTGCCGAGTTTTCGTTAGGGATTTTTCATCTCACTTTTATTCCCGTGAGATTTATGCTACATTTGCCACAAATTCCATTGAGTGGTGTATTTACTGCCCATTATTATACTCTTTGTGTAATATAATTTCGTTTATGAGTATTTAAATCAATGATCTATTGTCCATCTTTCATGGGGTGTATGTTTTGAAAGATACCCAAGTCGGTAAGGGAACCTTTCACCCTCCTCTTTTTTTAAAAAGACTTCTTTTGTTGGGTCTTTTAATTTACATATTATTATGTTGGGATATGTTCTCATATATCCTTATTGATGTAAATTTTATGTCCAAGTGATGAGATACACTTTTTATCTCTCATCAACTCATTTTGATGTGATGCCGTTAGGCTGTCAAGGGAAATTTTTAACCCAAATTCGATTTCTTTGGGTTCAACAAGTAGTCATTGAATATGTCATCCATTGAATGTAACACCCCAGGTAAATAAAGAATATGACATTTTCATATTTATCCCTATTTGTGAATAAAATATTAATATGACTTTAAAGGGGACTCTATGCTCGATGGTGTACCCAACACGCAACAACGAGTTTCTTGGGAATCTTAAGTTGCACTCTAGTAATATTATTTTAAATGGTAGTTAACATGTAGCCGTTGTATTGGCAGGAATGGATTTAAATAAATAAAATATGATTATATATGTTTTTAAATGTTTTTATATTTATCCAATAAAGGATAGATGCTTAAAATACGGAAAGAATTCAATTTTAGGCATATATGCCCTAGTTTTCACTAAAGGTTCACTTATCGCCTTTTGATGGCGAACCATCATTAAATATACTTTTGTTCACTCTTATACATTCTATTGGACCAAATAAAACTCTTCTTAAGAATCGGGACATCAAAATTTACTTTGTGTAAATTTTTGGTATCTTTCCGATAATGTTCATTTGTTTAATGAATAGTGTAAAATGTTGTATTTCAATTCAAAACCTCTTTTTAATCTAATTTATTTATATGATTAGATTATATTTTGAATTGGTTTTATAGTGAAATTATAAAATATTTTTACCATTAAATCCAATATTGGTCGTTGGAATTAATTTCACTTTGAAATCAGACTTAAACTAGTGTCAATCTTTTGATACTTATTGTTTTATAAAAACACGCTATTTGCTCTGACAGCGGGAATTAATTATTAAATTAATTAATGTGACTAATATGTTTTGAATTATGTAAAACGGACTTCATTTTTGAATTCGGAATATCAAATATAGCTTAGGGTGAAGGTTTGGTATTTTTCTGAAAAACTCGAATTTTTGATGAATAGTGAAACCACTAAGTGGTAATCAAGCAAACTGATTTTTCAGTTAAATGAAAGTTTACCACTAATGTGTATTGAATTTTGAAAATCCCACATACATGGTTGTCATTATTATGTAAAATGTGGTTCAATGGGATGAAAATAATTTTTTGGTGAATAGTAACTTATTAAATTTTTAATAGCGATTAGCGGTAATTAGTGTAATTTAAGGTAAAAATGATATTATAAGAATGTGAAAACACCATGACACATGTCCTACACCTATAGGGTGAGTCATGGCCGACCAAGACAAGCTATGGGCCAACTTGAGGACCCCATGGATCCACTTTGGTTGGGAAATGACATAAATAACTTTTATTTAATGTAAAAGTAAAATTGACACAAACATGATATGTTTTACTAAAACAATTTTTAAGTAGGATTATACAAGTCTTATTTTTTTATTATAAATAGTAATTGGAAAGATAAAAAGATTTCCTACATCATAGTAATTTTTTTATAATTTTTAGACATTAAATAAATTAAATTACTTATGACATCATAATGATGCAATGATGACATCATTATTTAACGATTAAAATAAAATGGAAATATAATGTAATATCTATGAACTACACATGTCCAAAACATATTGGATGGGTGTATTTCGAACCCTTATAACCTTATCCACGAATTATATCAATGTGGGACCTTTTAACACCGAAACACATTTTCAAATAAAGTAATATTTCCTTACATTCCAAAAGTGCCCCTCCTCTCCTCTTATAAAAGGCCCCCACCTCTACCTCTTTTAACACACTCATTAAGCCTTTGGCTCGCCCAACCCCTGCCCATTTACTCTCTATCCATCCCTCTCCTCATTCTAGAGGATTCCCTTTGGGCAGAATCCTTTCAAAGGAAGCCTTTAGGCTCAAATCAAAAGGAGTTACACTTTTAAAGGTAATTCTTTCTCTAATGTTCATTTGTTTTATTTTGCTTCTCCAACCCCCTAAACTCTTTTTATTTATTTTTTTTGTAACAACACCAGTATATTCAATATACTAGGATTTTGTTATAAGATTTATTCGAGCTACACTCTCACACAACTACATCACATGGTTAAAGAACATACGGTTTCCGTGGATCGTGAAATTCTTCCTCCCGAAACGATGATTGTTCAATACTCATTTAACACCTTCAAAGGTGGACATTATGATGTCACTATTTTTATATATGATATATAATATGTTTATGTTATCCTTATTCTTCTGTGTTTTTCATTTTTGTCTTACCTTTATGGATTCCATTATGGGTATACACGATATCTTCATTTAAGGAAGTGCGAACTACCGCCCCCTCAATGTGATTTGATTCGTTAAATACCATATGTGGGATGTATAAAGGATGGAAATATGATATTATATATGATATTATACTGGAATTATAATATACCTTTATATCATTATTATTCCATTCTATAAAATACGAAATAGAAATGAAAGTAGCGTTCATGCGTACGTACGGCTTACCGTCTCCATGAACGGTGCATTTCATTTCATACCTATAAATGCTTATGTAATGTTATAAATGCATGAATGTACTGGATATATATGACATATATGATATCTACATCATGAATACAATTCTGGATATAATAAACATTTGGCCACACGAACAACATGTAATTGTAAGAAGTCCACTTTCGACTTAAGAACCAAATATCGGCAAAACAAATATTATTAACTTAAATGATTACATAATGTTTATGACATGGTAATAAGTGGTATAAAAGGAATAATGAACTTGAAAAAGGTTCTTAAGGAAGTAAAAATTAACTCAAGTTTATTATTCAGGAGATTAAAGAACGATCGAGTAAAGTCGGACCCGAGGTAAGGGATCCTACTCCTCTCTTTCTTTTTAAGTACGCACTTTTATGTCATTCCTTTTAAAGATCATCTTTCTTGTTATTGAGATGATATTTTATATTAATACTACTGTAATTTCTATGTTCATGTGATGATAGACACTATTCTCTCTCATCAATCCATTTTGGAAGTTTTGAGTGGCGCCGTTAGGCTGCCGAACATTCGTAAGAGATCTAACCTCTCTCTTTCTTTTTAAGTACTCTCCTTTGTGTCACTTATTTTAAGCTCCTCTTTGTTATGTTGGGGATTTTCTTTTATATTCCAATTGCTGTAAATTCTATTGTAATATGATGGGATACTCTATTTGATCTCATCAATCCATATTCGGATGTTTTATGTGGCGCCGTTAGGCTGCCTAGTTTTCGTAAGGGATTTTTCATCACACTTTTATTCCCGTGAGATTTATGCTACATTTGCCACAAATTCCATTGAGTGGTGTATGTACTTCCCATTATTCTACTCTTTGTGTAATATAATTGTGTTTATGATTATTTACATCAATTACCTATTGTCTTTCTTTCATGGGGTGTATGTTTTGAAAGATACCCAAGTCGGTAAGGGAACCTTTCATCCTCCTCTTTTTTTAAAGACTTATTTTATTGGGTCTTTTAATTTACATATTTTTATGTTGGGATATGTTCTCATACATCCTTATTGATGTAAATTTTATGTCCAAGTGATGGGATACACTTTTTATCTCTCATCAACTCATTTTGATGTGATGTCGTTAGGCTGTCAAGGGAACTTTTTAACCCAATTTCGATTTCTTTGGGTTCAGCTTGTAGTCATTGAATATGTCATCCATTGAATATGTGTGAATGACCTTTTATTGTTTTACACTTAATATCCACTTATATTGGGTGTATATATATTTTTCACACATATTTTTGAGATTTATTTGTCCCTAATTTAAGGATACCTTTTTTATAAGGGATTTCATCACATTTGACATTTCTATTGAGGGTTCATTGTTGTTATGCACCAATTCACTCTTATATGGTGTATATACTATACTTTGGAGTATTATATCATGAATCATTTTATTCTCATGATATTATAAAGTTCTGACTAAAAGTTATTCCTCGATTATTGTATCCAAGTGTCTCTAATTTTGGTAAAACCCCTTTAACCAAAATATCGTTTTAAATGTTTTAATTATTTGTTCTTATTAATATCCATGTTTTCAAAATGGTTTTAAGGATTTATTTATATGGATATTAATGGTTTAAAATGTTAAAAGCTTCAAGGTGGTGTGGGACACTTTGATTCAAAAATGTCTTTATTAAATGTTTTAAATGGTTTTGGAAGTGGTTTCTTTTTGAATGGATTCATTATTTAAATATACTAAGATGTTATATTGTGATTGAAATGTGGAAATGTTATGTTTCCTTTATGCATGTTTTATGTGATACATTTATGTTATGGTTCTTGGGCATTGTTATGAAAATGGGTGGTTCTGTGATAAACTAAGGGCGGGTGAGCCCGATATAGCTCTCCAATGCATTGGGTAACGCGAAGGAGTGAAACATTAAGGTTTCTCCGAAAAGATTTAGGGAATATACTGTGATGGGTATTCCAAACGTAACCAAGAGGGTTACTCCCTACGTAAGAATGTTATGAATGCCTCAAGTTACCTTTTTGTCTTATGATTTCTATGATTTATTCATGGTTTGATGAGGTATGAAAGTGCCTTTGTTTTATGGGTAAAGTATGATTTCATTCTTATGTATATATGAACTCATGTTTCCTTTCCATATTTTTATAACTCTTACTGAGCTTTTTATGCTCATCCCAAGTTTTTGAAATGTTTTCCACAGGTCAAGGGAAAGGTACATGATGTGATGATAATGTCAAGGATATGTCAAGAATGAATCTGTGTTTAATTTTAAATAGGATTCCGTTGATGGGAAGAATGAATGTTGTCTTTTATGTAACCACTTTGTTTAAATGTGGAATGTAATGAATGTTTCATGATCTAATTCTCTAAAACTCTAAACCTGAAAAGATCCTCAATGTTTAATCTTGTAATAACTCAAGATTACGTAAGGTTTAAGGCTGGGGCCTTATAGTTGGTATCAAAGGTCGGTTTAGATAACTTTAGAGGTTAGGGTATTCTTTAAGCATAAGTGCCATTACCATAATGGTTAGGATTTCAGAAAGAGTCCTAGTTTTATATAAAGTGAATGAGTATGTGTATCTTATTGTTTACCTTCCTCATTAGTACATGATGGTTTTGTTGATATACTCACACCGACCTTTTTGGTTTTAGTAAATGGCTGGATCTAGAAGGCACCAAAGTGACAATGCGTTTCAAGGAAACTGTGGTGGTTCTCTGATTAAGATACTGGATGAGATGGGGGATTCAATGAGGAATCTCATAGTTGTTCTAAACAAACTATCAAGGAGTCATGATCAACCACTTCAACCTTGGTGAGTTCTCTAATGAATCATGTAAGAGATGGCCAACTCGATGTGGAAATTCAGGTAATAATTATTAAGGTAACCATTAGGGTTTATATGATCCTTAATTTTTAGGTAATTGTGGGTTACTCTATGATATGATGGAAAATGAAAGGAATGAGATAAACTTGAGGTTAAAATATATTATGATTATTCTTGAAGATTTTATCTCATTTTGGGGAATGTTTTAAGAATTATATAGTTTTGGAAAAAGGACAACACGAAGACCGTGTGACATCCCGTCGCATCGGACAAAGCTGCGGGAATCGGACCCACAACCAAAGTGCGACTAGTATTTATCGCCTACCACTGGACTACGTGAAGTCCCTGGTTAGTTTTAATGATTCTTTCTAGTTATATGATTTTATGAATTAGTAGTAAGATGATTTTGGGTTATTTATGAAAATGATTAACCTATCATGGAGGATATGTGATTAGGTTAATTACTTTTCAATACGGGACTTTAGGAGCAACTGATGTTGTTTGGAGATAAATGTTACGATTTAACTTGGAAGACTATGTGACTAAATCCTTAAAATGTTTGGGTTTCAATCTTAGATTGGTTTACTTTGAGGAATTTTTAAGGACAAATTTGTTTATCGGATGGTCCTCGTTGAACTTTGGATTTTGTTGGACAAATTTTGGAGATTAAGAATAGATTTTCTTTTTATAAAGGGTTATCCTTTTCTGGATTATCTGTCCTTGTACTAACCTTTTTGGTTTTGGTTATGGTTAAGGTCTAATGATATGGGATGTATATAGTTCTCTTTTGTGTATTAGGTGATTCTCTAGAAGTTGATTATAGTACTCTTAATGTGAACAAGTCTTCCTAAATACTCGTCTTTTGGAGAAAATATGAGTTTGTGTAAGGAATCTAATAAAAGTTGAAAGTCAATATGATAAGTGATTATGTTTCCTTATGAATAAATTCCTCAATAAAATGTAACATAAAACAAAAATTTTGTCTATTAACTTTTCCTATTGGGGAATCGAATACCGTTTAACACATCACAATTTTGTGATTATCTCATGGTTAACTTTCTCCTAAACATGTTTTCTATCACTCTCCATCAGAACATGACCCTTTTTTTTCCTCCATGTCCATATTTTCATACTTGGAATCCTAGTATGGGTTAACTCGGGTGACCTTTATACTTATATCTCTTTATTTTAAAGTGTTTTTTTTACCAACTCTTATTCCGATGTGGGACTTTCAAGGATGTTTCCAAGCGCAATTTTAAAATTGCGAGGACGCAATTCCCAAAAGGGGGGAAGGATGTAACACCCCAGGTAAATAAAGAATATGACATTTTCATATTTATCCCTATTTGTGAATAAAATATTAATATGACTTTAAAGGGGACGCTATGCTCGATGGCGTACCCAACACGCAACAACGAGTTTCTTGGGAATCTAAAGTTGCACTCTAATAATATTATTTTAAATGGTAGTTAACATGTAGCCGTTGTATTGGCGGGAATGGATAGAAATAAATAAAATATGATTATATATGTTTTTAAATGTTTTTACATTTATCCAATAAAGGATAGAGGCTTAAAATACGGAAAGAATTAAATTTTAGGCATATATGCCCTAGTTTTCACTAAAGGTTCACTTATCGCCTTTTGATGGCGAACCATCATTAAATATACTTTTGTTCACTCTTATACATTCTATTGGACCAAATAAAACTATTCTTATGAATCGGGACATCAAAATTTACTTTGTGTAAATTTTTGGTATCTTTCCGATAATGTTCATTTTTTTAATGAATAGTGTAAAATGTTTTATTTTAATTCAAAACCTCTTTTTAATCAAATTTATTTATATGATTAGATTGTATTTTGAATTGGTTTTAAAGTGAAATTATAAAATATTTTTACCATTAAATCCAATATTGGTCGTTGGAATTAATTTCACTTTGAAATCAGACTTAAACTAGTGTCAATCTTTTGATACTTATTGTTTTATAAAAACACGCTATTTGCTCTGACAGCGGGAATTAATTATTAAATTAATTAATGTGACTAATATGTTTTGAATTATGTAAAACGGACTTCATTTTTGAATTCGGAATATCAAATATAGCTTAGGGTGAAGGTTTGGTATTTTTCTGAAAACTCCAATTTTTGATGAATAGTGAAACCACTAAGTGGTAATCAAGCAAACTGATTTTTCAGTTAAATGAAAGTTTACCACTAATGTGTATTGAATTTTGAAAATACGACATACATGGTTGTCATTATTATGTAAAATTTGGTTCAATGGGATGAAAATAATTTTTTGGTGAATAGTAACTTATTAAATTTTTAATAGCGATTAGTGGTGATTAGTGTAATTTAAGGTAAAAATGATATTATAAGAATGTGAAAACACCATGACACTTTTCCTACACCTATAGGGAGAGTCATGGCCGACCATGACAAGCCATGGGCCAACTTGGGGACCCCATGGATCCACTTTGGTTGGGAAATGACATAAATAACTTTTATTTAATGTAAAAGTAAAATTGACACAAACATGATATGTTTTACTAAAACAATTTTTAAGTAGGATTATGAAAGTATTATTTTTTATTATAAATATTCATTGGAAATCTAAAAAGATTTCCTACATCATAGTAATTTTTTTATAATTTTTAGACATTAAATAAATTAAATTATTTTTGACATCATAATGATGCAGTGATGACATCATTATTTAACGATTAAAATAAAATGGAAATATAATGTAATATCTATGAACTACACATGTCCAAAACTTATTGGATGGGTGGATTTCGAACCCTTATAACCTTATCCACGAATTATATCAATGTGGGACCTTTTAAAACCGAAACACATTTTCATATAAAGTAATATTTCCTTACTTTCCAAAAGTGCCCCTCCTCTCCTCTTATAAAAGGCCCCCACCTCTACCTCTTTTCACACACTCATCAAGCCTTTGGCTCGGCCAACCCCTGCCCATTTACTCTCTCTCCATCCCTCTCTTCATCCTAGAGGATTCCCTTTGGGAATAATCCTTTCAAAGGAATCCTTTAGGCTGAAATCAAAAGGAGTTACACTTTTAAAGGTAATTCTTTCTCTCATGTTCATTTGTTTTATTTTGCTTCTCCAACCCCCTAAACTCTTTTTATTTATTTTTTTTTGTAACAACACCAGTATCTTCAATATACTAGGATGTTGTTATAATATTTATTCAATCTACAATCTCACACAACTACATCAAATGTTTACAGAACATACGGTTTCCGTGGATCGTGAAGTTCTGCCTCCCGAAACGATGATTGTTCAATACTCATTTAACACCTTCAAAGGTGGACATTATGATGTAACTATTTTTATATATGATATATAATATGTTTATGTTATCCTTATGCTTCTGTATTTTTCATTTTTGTCTTACCACCTTTATGGCTTCCATTATGGGTATATGCGATATCTTCATTTAAGGAAGTGCGGACTACCGCCCCCTCAAAGTGATTTGATTCGTTAAATACCATATGTGGGATGTATAAAGGATGGAAATATGATATTATATATGATATTATACTGGAATTATAATATACCTTTATATCATTATTATTCCATTCTATAAAATACGAAATAGAAATGAAAGTAGCGTTCATGCGTACGTACGGCTTACCGTCTCCATGAACGGTGCATTTCATTTCTTACCTCTAAATGCTTATGTAAAGTTATAAATGAATGAATGTACTGGACATATATGAAATATATGATATCTACATCATGAATACAATTCTGGATATAATAAACATTTGGCCACACGAACAACATGTAATTGTAATAAGTCCACTTTCGACTTAAGAACCAAATATCGGCAAAACAAATATTATTAACTTAAATGATTACATAATGTTTATGACATGGTAATAAGTGGTATAAAAGGAATAATGAACTTGAAAAAGGTTCTTAAGGAAGTAGAAATTAACTCAAGTTTATTATTCAGGAGATTAAATAATGATCAAGTCAAGTCGGACCCGAGGTAAGGGATCCTACTCCTCTCTTTCTTTTTAAGTACGCACTTTTATGTCATTCCTTTTAAAGCTCATCTTTCTTGTTATTGAGATGATATTTTATATTAATCCTACTGTAATTTCTATGTTCATGTGATGAGAGACCCTATTCTCTCTCATCAATCCATTTTGGATGTTTTGAGTGGCGTCGTTAGGCTGCCGAACATTCGTAAGAGATCTAACCTCTCTCTTTCTTTTTAAGTACTCTCCTTTGTGTCACTTATTTTAAGCTCCTCTTTGTTATGTTGGGGATTTTATTTTATATTCCACTTGCTGTAAATTCTATTGTAATATGATGGGATACTCTATTTGATCTCATCAATCCATATTCGGAAGTTTTATGTGGCGCCGTTAGGCTGCCTAGTTTTCGTAAGGGATTTTTCATCACACTTTTATTCCCGTGAGATTTATGCTACATTTGCCACAAATTCCATTGAGTGGTGTATGTACTGCCCATTATTCTACTCTTTGTGTAATATACTTGCGTTTATGAGTATTTACATCAATGACCTATTTTCTTTCTTTCATGGGGTGTATGTTTTGAAAGATACCCAAGTCGGTAAGGGAACCTTTCATCCTCCTCTTTTTTAAAAGACTTATTTTATTGGGTCTTTTAATTTACATATTTTTATGTTGGGATATGTTCTCATACATCCTTATTGATGTAAATTTTATGTCCAAGTGATGGGATACACTTTTTATCTCTCATCAACTCATTTTGATGTGATGCCGTTAGGCTGTCAAGGGAACTTTTTAACCCATTTTCGATTTCTTTGGGTTCAGCTTGTAGTCATTGAATATGTCATCCATTGAATATGTGTGAATGAAATTTTATTGTTTTACACTTAATATCCACTTATATTGGGTGTATATATATTTATCACACATATTTTTGAGATTTATTTGTCCTTAATTTAAGGATACCTTTTTTATAAGGGATTTCATCACATTTGACATTTCTATTGAGGGTTCATTGTTGTTATGCACCAATTCACTCTTATATGGTGTATATACTATACTTTGGAGTATTATATCATGAATCATTTTATTCTCATGATATTATAGAGTTCTGACTAAATGTTATTCCTCGATTATTGTATTCAAGTGTCTCTAATTTTGGTAAAACCCCTTTAACCAAAATATCGTTTTAAATGTTTTAATTATTTGTTCTTATTAATATCCATGTTTTCAAAATGGTTTTAAGGATTTATTTATATGGATATTAATGGTTTAAAATTTTAAAAGCTTCAAGGTGGTGTGGGACACTTTGATTCAAAAATGTCTTTATTAAATGTTTTAAATGGTTTTGGAAGTGGTTTCTTTTTGAATGGATTCATTATTTAAATATACTACAATGTTATATTGTGATTGAAATGTGGAAATGTTATGTTTCCTTTATGCATGTTTTATGTGATACATTTATGTTATGGTTCTGGGTCATTGTTATGAAAACGGGTGGTTCCGTGATAAACTAAGGGCGAGTGAGCCCGATATAGCTCTCCCATGCATTGGGTAACGCGAAGGAGTGAAACATTAAGGTTTCTCCGAAGAGATTTAGGGAATATACTGTGATGGGTATTCCAAACGTAACCAAGAGGGTTACTCCCTACGTAAGAATGTTATGAATGCCTCAAGTTACCTTTTTGTCTTATGATTTCTATGATTTATTCATGGTTTAATGAGGTATAAAAGTGCCTTTGTTTTATGGGTAAAGTATGATTTCATTCTTATGTATATATGAACTCATGTTTCCTTTCCATATTTTTATAACCCTTACTGAGCTTTTTATGCTCATCCCAAGTTTTTGAAATGTTTTTCACAGGTCAAGGGAAAGGTACATGATGTGATGATAATGTCAAGGATGTGTCAAGAATGAATCTGTGTTTAATTTTAAATAGGATTCCGTTGATGGGAAGAATGAATATTGTCTTTTATCTAACCACTTTGTTTAAATGTGGAATGTAATGAATGTTTCATGATCTAATTCTCTAAAACTCTAAACCTGAAAAGATCCTCAATGTGTAATCTTGTAAAAACTCAAGATTACGTAAGGTTTAAGGCTGGGGCCTTATATTGAATATGTGTGAATGACCTTTTATTGTTTTTCACTTAATATCCACTTATATTGGGTGTATTTATATTTGTGACACATATTTTTGAGATTGATTTGTCCTTAATTTAAGGATACCTTCTTTATAAGGGATTTCATCACATTTGACATTTCTATTGAGGGTTCATTGTTGTTATGCACCAATTCACTCTTCTATGGTGTATATACTGTCCTTTGGAATATAATATCATGAATCCATTTATTCTCATGATATTATAAAGTTCTGACTATATTTTTTTCCTCAATTATTGTATTCAAGTGTCTCTAATTTTGTTAAAACCCCTTTAACCAAAATATCGTTTTAAATGTTTTAATTATTTGTTCTTATTAATTTACATGTTTTAAAAATAGTTTTAAGGATTTATTTATATGGATATTAATGGTTTAAAATTTTAAGCTTCAAGGTGGTATGGGACTTCGTCTCAATCTCCTTTCATTGAGGCATATTTTATTTTATACACAACTTTCTTTTATATGGTGTATAAACCCCATTGACTTTTACGTTTATTCAAAAGGAATCATTATTATACGAAGCGTTTACTAAACAACAAAAGGGAATGTTTTTTTCATACGTATGCGGAGACAACGACTTCTCCGCCGTCGTGACCGTTATTTGAGTTTTGGCTTACTTTACAAGCCATAGCTTCTTTTTAAAAGATAAATAAATACCATGTTTTACTTTTCTTTTATTTTGGTATTGAAAATGGTTTTCACAATGTTTTTTGTGTTGTATTGATATCTTGTGATTGAAATGTGGAAATGTTATGCTTCCTTTATGCATGTTTTATGTGATACGATTATGTTATGGTTCTTGGGCATTGTTATGAAAAACGGGTGGTTCCGTGATAAATTAAGGGCGGGTGAGCCCGATATAGCTCTCCAATGCATTGGGTAACGCGAAGGAGTGAAACTTTAAGGATTCTCCGAAGAGATTTAGGGAATATACTGTGATGGGTATTCCAAAATGTAACCAAGAGGGTTACTCCCTATGTAAGAATGTTATGAATGCCTCAAGTTACCTTTATGTCTTATGTTTTCTATGATTTATTCATGGTTTGATGAGGTATGTTAAAGTGCCTATGTTTTATGGGTAATGTATTATTTCATTCTTATGTATATATGAACTCATGTTTCCTTTCCATATTTTTATAACCCTTACTGAGCTTTTTATGCTCATCCCAAGTTTTTGAAATGTTTTTCACAGGACACGGGAAAGGTACATGATAGGATGATAGAGTCAAGGATGTGTCAAGAAAGAATCCAAGTTTTATTTTAAATATGTTTCCATTGTTGGGACGAATGAATCCTATATTTTATGTAACCACTTTGTTTAAAGGTTGAATGTAATGCAAGTTTCAAGATCTAATTCTCTAAAACTCTAAACCTGAAAAGATCCTCAATGTGTAATCTTGTAATAACTCAAGATTAAGTAAGGTTTAAGGCTGGGGCCTTATATCAATCCAAAATAAAATATCAATAAAAGGAAAAACAAGGGCCTCAAATCCATAAATCTATGATGATTTAAAATATCATTGGTTCAATGAAACATTGTGAATTATGAAAACAATGTTTTGGTTTTAATATCCTATCCCTATCGTTTAATAATTAATTTCAACATAGAATAAAAAAAATTTGACATGTAGAGATCCATCCATTAACTAATTTCTAACACATACTAATTTTTCACTCCAAAAGATAATATAACTCAAAAATAATATATTTACCATAATTGTATTGGGATCCATAACAAATTAATTTATAATTTATCTGTTAGCCCATTTTTAAAAAATAGTACATTATACAGATCAGGATATCACATAAGATAGTGGTAGGTGATGCACCCTTGTCACCCTTCAGTTGTGGGTTCATGTCTCTCAGCCTTACCAGACGTGACAGCTTGTCACTCAACCTCTCAGTTGTCCTTTTTATAGAAATCCAAAATAATTTTAAATTTATTTTTATCCTTAAACAATAGTGTCCAATTTCCAGCTTAATTAATTCCAACCTTTAGATTTATACAATATTAGTTTTCCAAATCAGTCATTTCTTATTCCAAAATCATTATCTCAGTTTCAGAAACATATTAAGGGTTATATTTCCCCCAAACATATATTTTCCATAATTTTTAACATGAAATTGTGTCTTATTACTTGGAACCATAAATTATTAATTCCTTAATGAAAACATACAGAAGTAAAATACTTATATACATTATAATTCATATAACATTAACATCATTAATAATGTACATAAATGACACAATTCTTTAATAACAACATTAGATCACTAATCAGTCCTCTTCATCTGCGGTAGTATCATAACATGATTATTATCCAACATCATTATTTGAGGTATAATATGATGATAGGTAAATTGATTCGCATTGTTTCCCAACTCCTTGGAGATGACACATTTTATATTTGAATCCTTTTTCTTACCACTGAAATTAAGATCTTGGTTTACTTTTTCTCCACACTTATAATAATATCACATTTCTTCCATGAACCTCCCATGGTGATTCATTCCACAGTTATCAAATATTGGAAAATCTTTCTTTACATTCTTCCCTTTATCCATCTTTCTCTCTACCAACCTCTTTTTCTCTCGCCTCCCTTCAAATCCATACAACTCAGATAATTATTGACTTATATTATTTACACATGATACTATTTATTCATATGATGATAATATGTGGGAGATAATTTACCTTCTAAATGTTAGATTATGACCCTGAAAAATATGATCCTTCATTTCCTTTGGATCATGTGTATTGGTGGAGTTCTCATTCCTTCTACTGGGTTCCAGTTCTAAATGACAAAACACGATAGGTTTGATCATATGATAATGTATAATCCAAAAAGTAAAACAATTCTCAACATTAATTTATTAATTTAGACATCTAGTCTCATAATCATAAAAAAATTTCTTTTCTGACATTTTTACTCATCAATCTATCATAATGGATTTTATATAAAATGTTAATTATCCTATGCATATCTCCGGTTGGTGTCAAACCAGGTGTGTAGTAATTCCCATTGTCATGTAATAGGATACCCTAGGTCACGCCTGAACCTCCTTGTCCTAGTTTTCACTCCTAGGTATATTTGTTCCAGAACCTTGTCCACTTGTAGTATCCAGACAGAGATGTATTTCTTCAAAAACTCAAAAATTCTATACATTAATTAAATTATACTAAGTACTTCTATACAAATCCAGAATATATATAATATTGTAATGTTATGTAATCATAGTTTTTCTAAATCTAGTTTCAAGAATTGAAAAAACATTTCTCGGATGCAAATTGAAATTTCATGTACCCAGTTATGCAGAGTCAGTTCATTATTACATTGCATTAGTATGATCATAAGAGATCAAGTGCCGAAATGAAGATTAGTTTAGTAGCATTGGATATAATAGATTCATACATAAGTTTTGTATTACAATATGAAACGGAAAACCACAACATTGTGTCCCCCTTGAATACACTCATATCCCTTATAATATCCCTAAATATTAGTCAAAATCTACTTCTTCACATCCTCGGAAAAGTAAAACACAAGAAATGGGTGAGCTCCGATGATCATTAATGAAAACAATATAGAGGAAGTTTTCATAAATAATCTTAAACATTTAAAGAAAGGTATAAGACCAAAACAAATGCCTTTTAAAAATAAACATTAGCATAATATGGAAATGATAAATCAAATCATTCCATTTACATATTCACTTAGATATTATACTAGTCAAATAATCACATGTAATATCAATAGCTAATTTCATTACGATGGAATGAATAATTGTGGATATCATAACCACATAGTCAATTCCTTTTTCCAAGACGAAAAATGTTAATTTTCTCAAGGTCTTGTGAAAATATACTACTTTGTATCATGAGAACTATGGATGAATTGAGGGTCTATAGTGGGCCCCACCCATCACTTAATATATCCAATGAATTCCTCATTTGAAAAGTTTGAAACATAACATAAACATTCATATTAAACTAGCATACGAACTGTTAATACATTAACAATAAATGATGAATGTCATAAAAATTGCACATTCATAGTCAAATATATTACAAAACCATCAATACAACATGGAAGATTTTATTCAAATAAATCAACTTCAAATAAGGATAAAATCCAACAATGGATGCTGATATAGTTGAAATCAATCAAAAAACTATTTGAATGTTATATCTCATTCTAATTTGAAATCATTTAAATGGAAAGAAAAAATTTATTTTTAAAATATTCTTATAAGCTTGTATGCGGAGCTTAGAAGGTGTTATAATGGGAAAAAATGTTCTCACCCATCGTTAATGTTTAAAAACATTCTTTCATTAATTTTTCGTAAACTTCATAAAGTACATTGTTTGGAAAATGACCGAAAGATTTATTTAAAATAATTTTATAAAATTTAAAACAAGGTAATAAATGAATTTAAACCATAGTATAAGAAATTGTAAAAATGTTTTTAAATACATTTTTTAGAAACACAGATGTGGATGTTAAATAGGTCCTAGTATATAGTTATATATAAACAACCTTGGATAATAAAGAAATTGTAAAAATAAACCTTGTTGTCTACTTTTCCATAGTTGAGGGTATGTTAACCTCCTGTTTAATGTTAAAATCATAGTTATGAAATTATAAAATTACCAAATACTTAAATATGATATCATATATGTCTTCTAATATTGCATTGTTAAAAATATTTTAGTAGTATCATTATTTCGGGTGTTAACTTAATCATTTTCCGTCATATGTTTTGATATTTAAGACATGTTTGCTAGGGATATGATATATTTGATTCATATCCTGATTGATATTTAGATATTTAAAAATTATTTTTAATCCTCAAATGAAAATTATTTTTGAATGGTTACGATGGGGAATTAAAACTCATCATGTCGTGGTGATGGTACGCCACATGTATGCCTGAGCGATTATATCATTCTATTAATGGTGAAATCGTATGTATTTTGGATGGTATATTATATTTAATTAATATTTAAAAGATTATATTTATTATTTAAATATAATTTTTTCATTATTATACCCATCCAAATAATGAAGTGTTGAATAACAAACTACAGCACGATGTGGAGACGGTAAGCTGTACAAACGCACGCATGGTGACTTTGTCATTCATAGGAAGCATAGAATAATTAATATGGTTGTAACATATTTATAATAACATATTAGTATGTATATGGTACTGGAGTTAATATTTTAGTATGTAACGAACAAATAAAGTGGAGGTAGAAGAAGACAAGAACATTGAAAGAGGTGATGAAATAATTACCTCCTCTCCGGGTTCTCCATTTTGATTTGAACAAAATGGATACAATAGGTTCATTTTATGTTAAAATTATAGCCTCTAGGTTGAAGTCAGGTGAGTTGGGAGGATATTTGAGAAATTTTTGGAAAATCCATATGGATTTGGAGGTGTGAAATTAAGAGAACGAGAATTACCCTTTTATAATAGAGGTGAGGCTCAGTTGAGGAAAATGATGAAATATTATTTTATTAAAAATAAGATTCAGTTTCCAATGGATCAAATGGATTTATTTCGAGGATAAGGTGGGTATGGGTATAAATATTCTCAACTAATATGTTTTAGACAAATTTAGGTCACAATATTCAACTTATCTTATTGATTTAATAGTTTGTTAAATAGTTTAACTTTTTACCATGTCTTCATGTATTTTTCTATTACATGGTAAATAAACATACAATAAATTTAATGAGAACCAAAAGTAGTTTATTAATTATATATATATATATATATCGTTATATAAGTCTTCTAGCCATACCATATTGTTTTAGGAATATTATTTCATTTAATAATATAGTATTTTTTTAAAAAAACTCATTTATGTCAATTTTGACACTATTTAGTATTTGTTTTTTGAGAAATTCATAACAACATTATTAATTTGAAAAACATTTATTGAATAAAGCCTAACTTGTCATGTTAACCATTAATATTTGTGCAATAAATCAAAAGTCTAAATTTACATTTATTTTAATATTTATAATATCAATTATTTTAATCCTTCCTTAATAAGGTAATTACCGCATCATCATTGTGTCATAAATATGTATATATATTTTTTTTCAAAAATTTATAAATAAAATATCATGATGTAGGAAGTATTTTTAAATTTATAATTAAAATTTATAGTCAATACTATCACTTATATAACCCCATATAAATACTTTTTTATAAAAAATATGTGGTTATGTTACATTTTCATTAACATTAAATTAATTTTTATAATGTGTAATTTTTAGTTACAAGTGGCTCCATGGTGTCCCAAAATCGACCCAAGGATGACCATGGTTGGAATTGTATCAGCAAATATGGTTAGGACACATGTTAGTGTAATTTAATATTATTATAATATTATTTTTTACCCTTGTTTATCAGGTAATGTGTGAATGTATCACGTCAATTTGAGGTGGTAGTTGTCAACACATCCACAAATGATGTTATCGTATTCCCACAAATTATAAATAATAAAGGTGTGAGTTATAGAAAAACTATATACGTATTAAGACATAATTAATAAAATATATATCATATAAAAAAATATACATCATTATTACCAGCAATGATATGTGGTAATGGATGAACGATCAACATTGGTTCATGAGGGGGTAGTCCACCGTACACACGAGCGATGATTGTGTATCACAAATTTTTAAAGTGTCTGTATGTGTAATTTGAAATCATAAAATAAAAAATTCTGAATATATTGATTATAATGTAGTAATTATTAATCATTGTATAATAATAATTTAATTTTTTGAAAAATAATGAAAACAAAAGTGTTCATTTAAGAATATATCATCTTCGTCGGGAAATACATTTTTGTTTCGCCAAAGGGATTCGTTTGTTTTATTTCATCCCAATGTGTGGCTTATATGATTTAAAAAAAATGAGCTTATTTTTGTTGGTTTTGGATGATTCAAAATGGCATGGTATGTGTGATGAAGTGTGGATAGTGAGTGATTTTTTATAGTGGAGGGGGAGTAACATTTTTGTAATTTGAAAAAGGTAAACACTATTGGGAGGTATTCCATACATTATTTGACTCAAATTAGGATCCCAATTATATAATATATAGGATATGTCCAATAAATTACCATAAAAATTGTTTTTATAGGTTTCTAGGTTATTTGGACTCTTTAGATTAACGTTTAACCACTAAAAAAACAAATTTTTACAAAAATAACTATAACTATTTTTTATTTATCTAACTAATATTTTTGGTCAAAAAATGAGTTGGATGTACTATAAATTATAAATTTTTGTTATTAAAAATATTAAATCCATTTTAAAAAATTCCATTAATATATGTGGGAATTATTAATTTATAATTATTTCTGTAGAAGGGACGAAAGAGCTGGTTATTAAAGGAAAACGTTTATAATATTGAAATGTTTTTATAGACAATTTCAATTTGAAATTCATTAAAATGACAAAAATTGGTTTACCTGATATAACATTGTGATAATTTAACACTAAAACCTATTACAAATATTATTTATATATATAAATTATAAATTAAATAATCATTTGCAGATAAAAATAAATCTTATCTAGGATTCATAAAAAAAATAGACTTCCCCAAAAAATACAAAAAAACTCAACCAATGTGAATTGTTATAATCCTCGTAATAAAATGTTGTGTGTTTTATCGTATAAAAATTTAAAAAAACTCAAAATTTAGTTTTAAGTAAATAATTCCATTAAATGTTAGATAAACTGCCATAATAAGTAAAAATATTAATATTATATTTTTTTCTTGTATGACTCGGGCTTCTTTGTAACATAATTCATTAGAAGAACTCAATGTTTAGTTCAATGAAAGAGAAAACTAGTGATTTACGTAATAAAATATAATCTATGTAATTTTTTAATAAAACATATTAAATACTTTAAACTAATTTTAAATAATATATTTTATAAAATTCATTGAGGTTACATCCAACCACCTGTAAAATGAATTTCTCCCTCAAAATTAATCTTGGTTATAAAATGAATAAAATCAATAGAATTTCAGTATTTAAGAAAATATAATAAAAAGGATTAATAATTAATTCTATTAAAAATTTATAGTGGGAAACGTTATGGTTACCAGAATTTATGTGTATCTAGGATTCCACATAGTGATATCATTGGTGGTAAACTAGATGATGAATTTGGAAGAGAAAATTAATTATCATATAATAATTGAGAGTGAAATATAATATGGTATACAATAAGTAAAGATTAAAAGAAATCCAAACATTTGTAGAAATGTTAATTTATGTCATTATATAAATGGTACTAGGATATAATTTTTTAAAAGATTCATTTCCTAGAGTTAAAAGATTCCATTGCGATCTATATTAAGTGACAAAGTTCATATACTTACATGATGACTACAGATTCCTCTTTAATTCAATTTCTACCACAAACTCATCTATTTATCTAAAAAATTACTATCCAATAAGTTATTTCATGCCCGAAGAACTATAATTATCTTCTCAAGGGTCAAATATTCATACAAATTACAACATGGTATTCCTCCTATTATTATATATTAACTAAATAAATTAGGATAGTATACAGTAAGATAACTAAAAAATTCATCTTATGAGATAATAAATTAACATATAATTTTCAATAGTAATACCCATTGTTACGTATAAATCATTTCATATATTTTTAACCCCAACGTTCATTAATTATATTATTCATACAACTAAATAAGTAGTAGTATTATTCATCAAAAAAAATTCAATCATATACATATGAACTCTATTGAAACTCATTAAATTTCTATCATGGTATTTCCATTATTTAAAACATAAGTAAGGATTATAAATACATTGGGATTATGACCATCATTTGAAAAATATAGATCTTCCTATATCTATAATAACTTCACTATATGGACCAACATGAATTGAAGAAGTATAAAGTGATTTCACCATCCCCTTTGGAACTTAATCCTCATGATATCTGTACAGATTAAGTTTATTTGGACACACATTCGCATAATGTCTCAAAATTTTTTAGCTAAATAATCTTACTATTGACTATCTATATTTTATCAAATTTTTTATAGTTAGTACCCTATTCCTTGATTTCACGAAACATGCATCTTCTTACAACACTATTAACACTTTCAAAATTTTGAAATAAATTTCTAAAAATTTATTCTACCACACTTATAATATGTTTTGTCCTTACCCCTATAATTCATAGTTCGAAGCATCTCAATAACATACAACCATGACTATTTCTTTTTATTTTCGTCTAATGGCACATTAGTCTAAGAAAACTCCTTCTCAACATTCATAGTGCAACAAATAAATATATCATAAATTTTATATTCTAAAGATGAAAAAATAAATTAATGATTTCGTTTCAATTCTAAGTATAATTTATTAATTTTACCTAAAATTAGATGAATAATGTCTAGAATAGAACTGAAAAATAATGTGAAATTTTCATCATACAATAACACTGAATCAAAATTTTTTTCATTACATTATTTTTTTCTCCCTCAATATATGAAAAAATTGAGAAATATTTCTCATGGAAGTGATCCTTGAAGGATTTCCATTCCAAAAAATAATTATAATAATTTTCTCTATTATTATTATAAAAAATAATCCATCAATAAGATTAACCTTCAAATTGATACATGGAAAGATAAAACTGTTTATGTTTTGAATATCCCAATACATGTAATATATTCTCCAAGGTATTGATCAATCCTTAACCTTCTACTAGGGTTGGTGATCCATTGAATGATGGGTTTATTGCCTCAAGAAATGTTCCACTATAGAAACATTCCATCATTGTAGATCAAGTTCCTATCTAGAATGTGTTCCACCCCCACTAACATCTTATTTAAAATGATCCCACACTACAAAAAACATTTCTATTCCAATTCCAATAGTCTCATGATGATGATTTTATTGCAAATTAATCTCTCTATTCCTTCCGACAAAATCAGTCATCATTACTCTATGGAATACCACTATAAACAAACATACATTAGATGAAGAAACAAGGAAATCATAAAATTATTTATCATTTCAACTTAATCATAAAGTTAAATCATTTATGTTCAAGCTATTAACACTATACGAAACTATTGAGTTTTCTAAATAATTCCTTTGATTCAAAGTATAAGTAAACGACCCTTAACAATAAATAATCTTAAATTTCAGTTCAGAATTTTCTTTTTACCACATTGAGGGTCATTTTAGGTATCCAAATTTTGGTAGTTAACCCATAACTCATATAATATTAAAACATAAAATAAAAAGTGAAAAAATCATGTTAGTATCCTTTTTTATGATAACATAAAACATTTAAAATAATTCATTGATTTTTTTCATAGAAAATTAATATGAATTTATAAATTAATTATGCATTTATCTTACCCATACGTAATCCTTGATGAAACATTTTAAATACATGGGATGAGAAAGAAAACCATATTATGGGTTGTAAAAATAATGGTTTTCATTATTAAAGGAGAAACATGAAAACCTATATAACATTTTCGTTTATCTAAAATGTCCATTTATAATATTAATCACAACATTTTGACAGGAAAAAATTACACATTTTTCTAAATGTAAATCATTGTATTGAGGGAAAATACATTACCGAAGAAACCCCTTTTGAGGTAGTCTTAGTTGGTCCAGATGGTTGATTATATGAGGTTCATCCATTTTCACAGTCATTAACATCGTATTAATGATGATCTTAATGAAAAATACAAATAGTTACCTCATCTATAACTTTTTACGGACCTACTTTCCAAAGGGAGGTTGTTAGTTGGGGTTTCAGAACTAACACCTCTTATAGGCATGCAATGGTCGAGATTATGGGAGGATGAGGTCATCACACCCTTATAAGGGTAATTTTTTCCTACATATGGACACTCATGTAGATTTATCATATGTAATTAAAATATCATCCAAATAAAGATATCGATTTTTCACCCTAAAAAATTCACCATTGGCTAATTCGACTTATACGAGAAAAAAAAACGCAAACCTCATTGATGAACATAGTAAGGGAGTATCATTTGTGTTTCTATCTGTATATATCATAAGTTTTCCATCCATTTTTATGAAATGGATATTAGTTTTATATGATGATGTCATTTAACCATGTAATTTGTACTATTTAATCATGTCGGGAGGTAATTAATATTTCGATGTGTTAATAGAGCCATTATGATCCATCCTACATATTATGGTTTCTGAATGAATAAAAACCAACATAGTTCATTGAAATTGTTCAATTTAACTTCTTTTGGAAAGGAATTGTATAGGTTCTCTTGGAAACTTTGTTTTCATGTACATAACCAAGAGGTATGTCATACATATACTGATTTTGTGGAGAATCAGAGTTCTTGTAGTTCATTCACACACATGGGTCTGTCCCCAAAGTAGATACCTTTATATTGAGGAAAATATATCATGAAACTCGTCAGGGATTAATCAATGGAATTCCCCTTGAGGTTGGAGATTCATGAAACAAATGGTATGACTACTGTAAAACCTATGATCATGTGGGCTATGTTGGGTGTGAGAAACAAGGGATAATAATAAATTAGTATCACTACACACAGTGCGAGGATTATGCATTGGGATATCCATAAAATGATTTCTTATTGTTCATATTCCACAGGGATGCATCATATGTATCCTAGTTATAGAAGGAATAAGTTTCATCATAGTTCAGTCAATTGGGTCTTCAACACTGTTGGTTCGCTTAATTTTCGAAAATATCATATTTTGTTATCGGTCTTGGCTTATAGTCAGAGGTTCTTCTTTTATCTGAGGCTTACCCACTAAGGATGAGATTTTAAAATACTAAGATTCCCTTGACAATTGAGGAATAATGGATTAAGGGATGGATCAGATCTTACAATCTATGGTTTCCCTATTGATCATGGATTACACATCGAGGAAGTACAATATTATCACTTTCTATGATTCCATATTGATTCTACCTTCATTCATTCCTTTCATACTTTGATTGTACCTTCATCATGTTTAAATTGTTTTCGTTATATGTTGATGAGTTTCTTCCTGGCCTATACAAGAAAAATCAAATGATCCATTTGAATTTTATGGATGACATTGCATAACGTGGATTGAAGGTCCAATGATTATCACATGATCAAGGGAAATTGTCCAAAGGACAACACATGATACAGATAATTTTTTTAGGAAGTCATCTTATGGCCTGAATAGCTTTTCTCTATAATGTGATATCATCTACTAGACATTCCCTGGATATCGTCACAAGAAATGTCTTGTACATATCATTTCTTTCATTATAGTCATTTTGACATGTCTTTGAGGTTTTGACAAGTTTTCACAAAAAAATCTAGAGGGAATAAAGATTCTTTTCTAACAATCCTGGGGGTTGTCACAAGAACTAAATGATATCCCAAAATGCTACCTTGATTCTTGGATGACATGAGTGGGTGCTATCATATGATTTAGCTGATGAATATGAAGTACATCTAATGGCTTGGGAGACGACTCGTGAGGGCTTTGCAAGACTGAAGTGGCTTGCATAGGAGAACCATGTTTCCAGCTCTAACATGTATAGAGGAAATCACATGACCTAAATAGCATGATTAATGAGTATCACAATATTTGGGTGACATGACCTAGTGATTTTTTGAGTCTTATATGGTTCATGAAATTCATATTTCGGCTATCGATCATGAATTTGGTTTTCATATTCATACATTAGTCATTAACATATCAAATATATTGTGAATTCGTTATATTTATTTTGTTTCTGTTTATTTTATGTCCCTTGCAATCAACCAATGATGTAAGGTGTTCTTCATGTATCTTATATAAATTTCTTATTGTGGTCAATAAATTATCATTCAATGTTATTTATGCATTGATCATGATCACTATCACTGATTTCTTGAATATTACTATACTTAAGACATTCTATTATTGAGATTAGCAACATAGATAACCATGGTCTAGAACTATTGATAAAATTATAGAGTTATTAAAGTTGGTCGTGGTAGGAAATAAGGCACTTCCCATGATGTTCTGAAAAATTTTAAGGCCTCTCCATCCCAGTTTTTCATAGGTTTGTGTTCTGTATATCTGAGACGTCTTGGAAAGAGTCAAGAAATTGTTCTAGCACCATGCATCTTAGCAGGCCTCTATAGTGAATCCCTTTTAGGGAGTCACCATTTTTTCAATGACATAAATTCCCTCCAATAAATTATTCTTTTATTGGATAATTCACATTTAATGTGTACTTGGTTCATCCTATGAAAGTGTTGATGGATTTAGTTGTTGTCATATTGTCATGTGCAAGGATCATTGTGAGATCAGAGCATCTATCCAGCTATAATGTGAGATCAAGATGTGGACTTCCTCAATGATTCACATTCAGTTTAGGATATCAAGAGGCTCCCACCAACTCCCCTTTTATACTTCCTTTTATTTATTTTACAAATTATAGGTAAATTTTTACGGTATTTTGGAGTTTTCGAAGATAATTACCCATCCATTTGGAAATGTTCATGTTATCCAAAAAGGTCATATGGTGGTGTAATATAATTTCTCAGAAAACCCCATATATTTTTCTTCATAGATCCAATTTTGAGAGAAAGGTTTCCTAGACATACCTGTGGATATTCAAGTGATGAGGATGAAAATCCAGAACTAAATTGTGAAGTTATATGGGTACATCATTGGGGTATGACCATGTCTTGGGGTCCTCCAAGGGTGTGGCATGTTTCTTTTATGAGCTCATGTGGATTCCTCCACTTGGATATTTTTATCCTTATTTAATAATAATTTTTGATATCTCAGGCATCTGTGGTAGTGTTTTTTAAGACAATGAATCTCCTTATATGTGATTCACCATGTGTTCAATAATGACTATCATGATGGTGTGTAATTATTTCCACATATAACCATTACTCATTTATTTAGTGTGTTGTATGATCTTTAATGAATAACAGGATGGTGTGAATATATTTTTAGAGTGTTTCATTATTTCCAACCTTTTACACTTCACATATTCATGGTTGTATAATGTCATTGAGTGACTAACAGTTTCTTCATGTCAAGGAATCTTGCCTAATGGTTAAAGAAAAGTGTTTCAATATGACACATGATTTTTTCACAAACTGGGACATGTGATTATGTGTCACAAAAACCATTCTCTCATGTTCAATAAATATTTATATTATTCACATGTTGTTATCAAGTGTATCAAGGATTTTTCAAAGACACATTAATATTTCACGTGTGTGGTGTGTAACTTAATCTTATTGACATGGTGTATCGTGTCTTTAATAATATTTCATAATCCCATTTTGGAGTGTGTGATATATATTCTATAGGAATTGATCATAGCCTAACTCAGAGTTTTTGTTCACAGTTCATCACAAAACATTTTTTTCCTAAATTTAATATTGTTTTAGGTTTATTTAGGACTATGATATTTTATTTGTATCAATATATAATGATATATTACATATACTTGGTGTATCACCACTCTACATGATAACATATGGTGTTCCACAATCTTCCCAAAATTCTGTTATATGATGTCTTGGCTTCATTGCCTGAAAGAGGGCATGTAGTCTTTTTCACATGAGAAATTATTTGTGTATCCATTATGTGAGGTCATGGAAATATTTTCGTGTAAACCTTATGTGGTATCTTGATGGAATATATTTTATCAAAAATCATATAACATTTCTCCCAACTAGTTGCATCCCCAAATTCATTATCTCCATTTATTTATAGGTGATGTATCATATGAAACATGATCACCCAATAAAGGTGGATTTATCTATAAAAATTTCCCTTTATCCATCACACCAACATGATCCACCTGTGATCTAAAACAATTACATTTGACGATATGTTTTTAAGGAATCAAAACATATTATATTATTCAAGTGACAAGAATTTCGATTTTTTCATCGCATAACTAGGCTGAGACTTTCTCTAGTTGAGTGATCCATACATGGTATTTCATTCATTCTCTATAGATCATCCTCATATATTGGTTATTACTGAAACATAGTATTTTCATGGTGCCTCCTATTTTTGGTGGTGTTCTTTTTCATTTACTTTTAGGGAATGGTTTGTTTTCAATAAGTAATGCATATCTTAATCCTATAGAGACTATACCTGATTTTCAACTACACAATTGTCTACGTGGGTGTGGTACTTATTTGTTTCTCGTACTATAGACACACACATGAGCATGCCTACCAAGATGGATTTTGCAGACAATTTTCATCATAATATAATACCATCAACATATCATCATCATGACCTCAAAAGTCTTTATGATATGCATGGGGGATCCATAAAATACGGAAAGATTAATTTTATCATGTTTGTGTGATCATAATCACATGAAATATACTCGAATTTCCTCAATATGAAACCCAAATTTTTGGTGAGAGGAGTCTTGTGTGGTTGTTCCATGATATCGGTTCATGACACAATCCAATGAAACCACCTTCAAGACTGATACAATTGGTGTATATTGTCTAACATATGGCTTGATCATCATATGATAAAATGTTTCATATAATAGTCTGGTATTGAGGAGTTATACACCATGAATGTTCTTACACATGGACCATCTATTTCATCTAATCATTGTATGAATTTTATCATCCCCTTGACTCCATCTAAAATCCATCCTTGATCTGTATAGAGGCTTTCTAATGTAATAGTTTTAGCATTATCATGCACTCAATGTCCGGATAGTATATAATTTCCACTCTATGTGAAAGATCCAAGATGAAAATACAATGCTATATGGTTGATTAATATGATGCATGATCTCATTTATTTGTCATGTTTTATGTTCCTACTTGAATAAAATGGTATTTTCCAATTTCATTTCATTTTATAAATTTCCATTATTATTTTTTGAAAAGACAAAGTAATAATAATAATAAAACTCATCCAACATTCAAAAAAAATGTCACCAGACCAAACAAAATTAGCATATTTTATAATGCATCATGATTATCCAATCAATCATGACATTTTCCCATCGATGAAAAAATGTGTGACAAAAAAATGTGTTTATCAAATAATCCCACCTATGATTAGATTATTTTCGCGTTATAAGAATAATATTATAATGAAAATTGAGGTCAAATTTCTACATATCCAAACATCTGGTGGGACTTCATATTGAACATGTGAGAGGATTGGGATAAAGTGTGTCAAATGAATAATTTTTTGAATTATTTAGAGGATACTCCTGAATAAGAGTGTTTTGATTTTAATTAATTTTTAATAGATCATTAATGGTTTCCATACTTTCTATAACATAAAATAAACTAAAATTCTATGATCTGAATGTATAAATTCAAACAGACTCTCAGAGAAATTTCCATGAAATCCCACCAACAAGAGATTCCATAATAATATATATACTCCAGCTATCCTAAATTTTCTTATTTATTAGAAGGATAATTTTGTCAAATTCAAATCCTAGAGGGAGAGTTCCTTATTTTTTACCAATATTAATTGGAATGATGATAAAAGATTTATTTTTCATGGTCTATATGGTGGTCCTTACAAGATTATTTATTATTACAGACTAAATCAATATTATGATATTGTGTATGGTATTTTAAAATGGGCCTTGTATTTATATGGTTTAGACTAGATATTTCATTACATCATGGTATTTTAGCTGGGAAATTATATTGATTCATTTTAGGGTCTTTTTGATCGTACATGATATTACATTAGTTTATGGTCTTTTAGTTGTGACCTTCTTGTGATTTAGTTTAGGATATTTTATATAAGACCTTATATCACATTCTTTTAATAAATTTTATCTCATAACATATATTCCATTAATTTAAGTTCTTTATCTCGGAGCTTATATCGCTTTAGTTTATGGTTTTAGCTCAAAACGTCTATTACTTTATATTATGTTCTTTTAGATTGTAATTAATATTTACTTACACTAGAGACAATTTTCACAAACCTGATCATTGATAATTAGTTTTGGGGAATACATTCGACAAATTACCCAAAAAGATTCTAAGGTGGTGTATTCTTTTGTGGTGTTCCAATCCCTCACAATTATATAAAATTCCTTTTGAAGAGTGATGCATTTTGTTCACAACCATATGAATATATGCATGATCTATTGGAATTTGTTCATAGTCAAGCATAGGTTCCCTGAAGCCAGTTATATTTTCCATGGGTTATGGATGATTTATGGAGGTCATATCAATTAGACTGACAAATACAAGTGATGATATATCTACATGGATAATTGGAATATGGGTGACATAAATCATAAACGAAATGTTTGAGTATTTGAAAATGATATGTAAAGGACACATTAGGTATTTGACACAACATTTTGATTTTCCAGGTTCTACCATAATGTTTCAAGAGATCAAAAGGATTGAATATTATTCCTAAAAATTAGGATATTCCAATATTCTGAAGATCATGGACGTTATGTGATAATGAAATTTATGAAAAAATACGATCTCAACAACTCTCCAAGGTCCATCAATGATTTCTGAAGACTCAAAAAAAGAGAACATGATTTTGGGTATGGGAGGAAGTTTATCTAGATGGATTCTAGAACACATGGGTATTTTATCTAATGATTGTGACTCTTCATCAATAATCCATGTGGCTTCTAATAGTGAGGTGCATTACATAAAAGGATTAGGATTGAAGCATTGCAGTCGGTTCATGAGAAAGGGTACACCACATGTTTTTAAATGTTGATTATGTCTAATCAAAAAGGATATATAGGTGTGGGGATTGTAAATGATGTACCAAATATCGTCAGTTAGGTGAATATTATGGGATATTCATACTAGTAGATGTTCAAAGAACACTAGGTTGTTGAGTTCTAATACAGTGTTTTTAGGGCTCCCAAAGATTGGAAATCCCTTTTTGAAGAGTGAGAGAATTGTTTGACAATCATATGCACATATACAGGACCCGTGTGAATATATTCATATCTAATCAAGGGGTCCTTGATGTCAAGTAACATTTCCAGGGGGCATGGATTGTTTTTTATATCCTTGGAACCCAAATCATGAATTGTGATTTCTGGAAGGTGTATGATCCAAGAAGGTTCGAGTAACCCCCAAAGTAGTTCCCCCTCCTAGTGAACATTTTTTCATGGAGAGGGGATGTAAGAAATTCATTAATTTAATATTTTTCATGATCCTAGGAGTCTAGTGAGAAAAGGGTGTCTTTTATTAGGTATAATACTTAGTCCAAATAAAATTTATAACTTATTTATTTGCGTCATAATTTTTTCCTAAACATTCGTGATCAAGAGTTAACAAAAAAATACATGACTTTTTATTTGGAAAACCATTGGATGGTTTCAAGATGAAATGTTTTCTATCTATTTAATAATAATTAAATGATATTTTTATATGGACCATCATAGGATACTATTTAAGGTCCAAAAACATTAACTATGTTGATGGGAGTTTATGACCATGTCACAATTATATAAAATATGGAGGGTGATATATAAGAGGCCAATTAGGATTCCCAGGTTCAAGAGTACACCAAAATTATTGAAATAATAAGATAAATATATTTTTAATAATTGATCGAGGTTCTCAATTAATGAGGTATTATATGGGATAGTCATACTGATAGCGGTTCAAATCACTATGGGGAGTTGAGTTCATCTATAGTGGTGTCAAGGCTCATAGGGATTAGAAATCCATTTTTTAGGGTGATGCAATTGTTTGAAGGCCATTATAGAATATGTATGATCCATGGGAATGTATTGATGGTCATGAAAATTGTATCTTGATGCCATGTATCATTTCCAGTGGCCATGGATGGTTGTAACGTCTTATGGTGCTCAAGGAAAGAATTATGGTTTATGGATAAAGGTTCTTTAAATGATAATGGGTGCACCACTTACACTATTTTACTTGGCTAAGGTTATTGTATACCTTTAATAAGGATTAAATCATGGGTGATGGTCTACACATTTAATTTTCATGTACTAGTCTATTGTTTTTCACTTTGAAATTTAAAATATTGTGATATGGATGTGTTCCATGTTGTTTTTTATAATGTAGTGGGGAAACAATCCAAGTATTTTAACATCACATGGTAAGTAATTTATTATTGTAATGTTTAATATCAAGTGATAAGGAAATTCTTAACACATTGTACTTCTTCCATGCATCTCAGATGATTTCTTTTATGTTTAAAATAATGATGTAAGGATGCGGGAACAAGAATAAAATTTTATTTCATGATATATTGAATACACAATAATCCTCCATCATTCATTGATTTATATTGGTATATCTGTATTTAAGGATTTGTTCATCAATACGTATCATGTGATGGAAGGAATCAAAGAATTCATAGTTATAAAGGGTTCATGGAGTTTAATATCATGTGGTGAGGGTGAATATTAACTGATGTTAAAGAATTGAAATGTAGTGGTTGGAAAAAATGTTGAAATCCTAGGCGTCGGTAAATAAATCATGAAATTGTTAATCAATGCACATTTAGTTCATGAATATGAAATACTCCATAGAGGCCTAACCCATATACATAGGTGGATATTTTATATATTGATTGTTTTAGCTGGGAATATGATTATTGATCCATGTGTCATTATTTATCAGGGGATGACTGGATTCCATAAATCCATAGATCTTAAGGAACCATGCAGTTTAATATAATGTGGTGAGGACGAAAGAGGACTGATATGAAAAAATAGAGATGTTGCGTCTAGGACCATGATAAATTATAAGTCTGGAAGTAACTAAATTCCTCAGTAAAATTAGAATCAAGATAGATTTAGTTTGTTGGGATTGAGTTGTTATGGAAGACCAAAACCGATGGTAGTGCTTTTCTCAGCTGAGGTCCACATGAGTGGTGTGTATTATGTATTGCCAGGGATGCTAACCCTGTATATTAGATATACATGAAGAGGGATCAAGGTATTCCATTTGAGGTAATCCATTTAGGACTATGATGAGCCTAGAATACACTGATGCACCTTATTCATGTTGGATATCACATTCCAAAATTCTTAATTCCACGTAATCTATTCTCGGTGTGAATATGAAGGAATGTAAATGGCTCCTCTTACATTCCATAGGCTTTCAAAAGAATGTTAGATGAATTTTTCAACATTTTAGGGATATAAAAAGATAAAATATCACATATTCCATACATATCTCATTGGAATGAGAATCAATCCATAAGTAGTTTTAGCAATCCTTCTCATTTTAATTTCATATTGTTTGCAATATTTTTATATAGTTTAACATTTTGTGGTTAAGAAGTTATTGTCATGAAATTACACATCAAAAATATATAATTTATTGTTATATAAATTTAATTTAATGTGAAGAGGATGTTTTACTTTTAGTTTAATTTCATGTAATAATGATATGGGAACCGACGTAGAGGATTTGTACATGATATATTGTGCTCACAGTTGTCCTCTTTTTTCATTGTTTCTTATTGGTGGACCCAAAATTAGGGATTCATGCATCACTATGTATCATGTGATTATAGGAATAAATCCACACATAGTTATTGAGGGTTCATTAATTTTATATTCATGTAGTGATGATGAAAATAAACCGATGTGAAAGAATAGATATTTTTCAGATAGACCCAGTGGTGGAATCCTGGGCGTCGCTACGTACCTCATGAAACTGACAATCAAGACACAGAGAGTTCATTAATAGAAAATGATCAACATAGTTATAACAAATTTATAGATGTGGTAATTTAATACATTGATTACTTTATTTGAGACTAGTATTGAAGATCCATCCTTCAATACATATCATGTTGTGGAAAGAATAATACCGCAAGTAGTTCTTATGTAATTGTGCAGTTTAGGGCCATACTTTAAGGATGAAGATGGACTGACTTAAAAAAATTAAGAATATGTGTCTAGTCCAATGAGTGGATTTCTGCACATCACTATGTAAATTATGTAATTGACAATCAAGACACACCCAGTTCTATATAATGACCATCCCACACAAGTAGAGCATATACAATGAGATGATGATTTTTTAGAGTTTTCATGTATGGACCTGATACTGAAGTTATGTGTGCAGCTACATATCCTCTTTTGTCTTGTATCATGTCTCACATAGTTCATGGGTATGGTTTTGTGGTGAAAGACCAACACCAACCCTATTATTTTTCATGGGAGAGGTTTATATGATTGTGTATTTTTAGGTCATGAAAGGGAAATTAGCTATACATTTTATTTTTTTGTGGATAAGAAAAATTGAATTCCTTTTAACGACTTTCATTACATAAAAATATGACCATGTTGAATGTTAGTATTCGTTATTTGTGTTGGAAATCCCTTGATGGAAATCCTTATCTTTCATGAGATGTGGTCAGTGTGAAAACTAAAAAATATAAATTTATCCTTTCACCACACATAGAATCTTAACTTTATGAAAGGGGATTTTGTTTCATCGAGTAGTGGTTGGATAATGATACAGGGCCTGAGAATCCCCACATATCTCATTGGAATGATAATCGTGAGATACGTAGTTCTAGAAAACTATTTCTATTTAATGTAATTCAAAATGGATATATGTTGTGTCATTTCACATCATGCAGTAAGGATGTGGATCACCTGATGTTAAAGGAAATGAATATTTTCGATCCTTGTAGTTTAATTTCATGAGGAAAGTTTGTTTTCATACTCTATAATGTTAGGTGGTCAAGATGAGCTATTAGAGTTTAACATCATGTAACTAGGATGAATGGTAGGACCTAAATTTATTTGGATGACCATTGTATGACAACTATATGAAGTATTTCATGTGAAACCTCGCATTAGTGGTTGGTGTGACAAACTCTCCTTCCATTGTGGCCAATGAAAAAATCCAATTCTGATAAAACATATATATGATATAAGGTACACCACACATTGGTTCCATATTTTGTGTATTTTTTCCTGGTATCAATGGTGCCGAGAGATCCAACACCCACCAACTGTGAAGAAACAAATGGAGGAAGAAATATTAATTGACTACCATGAAACATGATTATGTTAGACATCAATGGATTGTAGTTTCCACAACCTTCTTTCATCGAGCTTCTCCAATTTTTCCTACCACATTATCGATTTCTCATCATATGAGAATTGTCTGTAAATAGCTATTCATTGTGAGTGTAGATAGACTTTTATGTGTAAAACTAACATGGTCCCATTTACAAATGAGTATGGGCTTTCTTGTGTGGTAGTATGCATGGTATTACGTTATTCACATAGATCTTATAGGATTTTGTATTTCTAAGACGTATTATCCTTATTCAACATATTTTATAGTATATTTGATAGAGTCATATTTATTGCCTCTATTTGTCAATATTCTACCACCTGATAATGAGATGAGTTATTATAATCGATATTGAACTCTTGGTACTGTTTCCTTAACTCTATAATATAGAAGTTAGTTATATTGTCAATCAATATTGTGTGAGGGGCCTCAATCCTGGTGATGGTATGGGACATTATGATGTTGATCTATTATTTTGTCCTGACTTCCTTATGGGTTATTTCTTCAAATTATTTTAGAAAAAATTCGACATCATTTGAGGTATACTTGAATATAGTAGTTGTGGCTTGATGATATGATCCAACAACATCCAATCCCTGAATGGAAAATTGATAAGATTATTTATTTTTATGTGTTAAATTTAAAGGATGGTGGATGAATTTTTCATGGATCTGGTATGCATGAAATTTCTTTTTGAATTCCACATAGCCATCTATCATTGTTTTCTTATAGTAACCCAACCTCCAAAATTGGTGGGTGAACCTGGTCATAGATTTATGGGAACCATATGGGCCTATAAATAACTCCTCCATGATGGGAAAAAAATTATTTTTAATAGCATTTGAGAAGGATTCATTCAAATACGGTAATATAGAAGAATTTAAACTCAATTGGTCTATCCTGTAGAGTGGTTCTTGTTTCATAGCAACAAACCAGTTCCTTTTCTGATCGATATGTTTATAGAGTCCCATTTTGAAGATAGACGATTATGGTCTCCTTCCATCAAAGGGTGGCCATTGTTTCATCATCATTTAGTGGTGTTGAATTATTTTATTTCTCATATATCTCATATTATGATTGATCATACTATTCTTTTATGCACGATATTTAATATTGCATCATCTTGACCTGGTTCGGCCATGATGGTGGATGAATTGGCTAATGTGTTGGTGAGAGCATTCTTAGATTGTGGAATATGATGCCATGTGGGATAAAAAGGTACGTATCCCATCATAACCCAAATATTTCTTGTTAGAGGGGTTGATCATCAATATTATAGTATATTTGTCCTTGATATTTTTTATCACCATCTCTGAGTCCACTATTATATTTAGGTAGGCAAATTGCAACTCTAAGGAAACATATAAAATAGTGATGAGGGATTGGATTTCTGCTTCATTATTTTTGTAGCCTTTTGATATTGGGAAATAGTATGAAAAAACATTTGTGTTTGTAGAGACAAATACAACCCCTATGCCAACCTGGGTGAGCATCGGGTTTTCCAACCATTTGCTGGTATGATTTTGTGAGGCTCCATCAAAATACATCTACCTTTTACGAGGAGTGCCATGGTCATATAATACCTCATCATCTAGAAACATGGTGTTATACATTTTATATTAAAGTTCAACATTTTCTATAAGTAAACAATCTTGGGATTTCCCTTTCACTGACATTGGTGAAACCAAGTGAATAACATATTGATGTAGAATGACTTCCCATCAGGCAAGGTACCTAGTTAACATAGGATTTCCACGTATATATATGTGAGAATTTATAATAGAGACTAGAGTGGCTTCATTATTTTCATGTAATTCCTTATCTTATTTACTATGAAGATGAGTGCATGGAAGCTCTACTTGACATAATAATATATAGTCTCAGTACCTAACATCATTCTACAGAGGATGTCGATAGTATTCTCACTCCCCGAAGAATTATAATGTTTGAGAAGGGATCCCAATAAGAGATCCATTTTTACCACATATATGATGAGTGGCCTCCCTTGCACTATAGGCATTATGACAATTGGATACATTAATAACTACTTCAGATAATCAAATCATTCATGGAATTCATATTCCCACTAATAGATATTCCATTCTTCCTTAGCCTCATGAAGGGGATATATTTTCTGTCTATGTTGGCTATGAATTGATGAATTTAAAATAGGTTCTTGTGGATTTCACATAGTTCATACAGATTTTTGTGTGGTGATGTTGGTAAAATAGAACAAGTCTTCTCTATGACATCCTCGATGTTGTGGTGGAACCCCAAAAAAAATTAACATCCTTGATGTTATCCCGAAAGAATATTTCAGCTGATTTGTCTTCATAATATGTTGTCGTAGCTTAGAAAACTAGATTTGATGTTATGTGATGTTATCACATCATTTCTGGGATTTTTCTTCTAGGTCATCGACAAAACATTTGGTTATCATTACCAATAATGGATTAATGATATGATTCATAGTAGATTGATAAGTAGAATCTACCCTCTTCTATAAAATGTGAATGATATGGTTAAAGATAACCACCTATGTTCCCCTTAAGATAGTCGATTCTTCATATTTTATGTCCAAAATTATTTTATTATACCCCAGATAACAGTCCATGAAGATACGTCATGGAATCTAGTAGTATCATAAATCAATGCCTTTTTATTTGTAAGAGGAAATCATTCTTTTTCTATTGCTTATTATGGTATATAAAATCAATAAATACTATAATATTCATGTTATTATTTTTTATGGGGACATTGCTGGAAATCCCTTATTGGTATTCTACTTATTGGAAAATGTTGTCTTTGAGATATTTTCCATCTTCCTCATCTGTATTGGTGGTATGAGATGGGATCATCCTCTTGGATGACTGCATGGAGCCTTGTTCACCCATAGTTATTCTTAGATGGTGTGTTTCCACATATAGATTCACTATTATGATTTATATGTAGTTAAAATATAACAAGAATTGATTCTATTTAGAAATGAAATTGAAATATCTTCCTCCTTGAGGGTCATGGAGGAACTAATTAGAGTATTCCACGAGTCTTCTTATATTCCATGATTTATCTACCTGATTTCAGTGATTTTGGTGGAGGAAACATCCTAGAATGATGAAGTGGAGTTATTTAAGAAATACTCATCTTCTTCAATCTCTAAATCAGAGTAGATCTTAGCAGGTGATGATGGAAATGTTGGTGATTCTCCATCACTATCGTGGTGAAGAAGGCCATGAGAAGAGAAATAATGATCCCTTTCTACCTATGTCCTTATATAGAGGTGATTAAAATGATTTTTTATGATGTTACTAGTTAATGTTGGGGCTCAGACCTCTCAGGTCATGTTTATCACATCATCAATATTTTTGTGGAGAACATAGTTGATGTCACGAAAACTACATGGAATCACAGGGGTGGCCCAATTACATTATGTGTTGAATCCTATATATCATAATCTATAATTGGTATCTTTCTTCACACATTATAGAAATATTCATCATCACATGTCAATTTATATGACATGGAGGGTTGTTATCACCTTTATGTATGACAAAATACAAAACAATATGGTACTTCAAATATTGATGGAATGTTGATGGGATTACCATGTGGCTGTGGAACCAATTCATACAAATAAGTACATTATATGTGGATTCATGTTGTATAACCATAATTTATCTTTCATATGTGAGTTCCAAATACTGATCCTTGACCTTGATATTCCCAATAGGTCTTTACTCATGCATATCATACCCTGGAATGGTAATGATTTTGGATAAAAAAAATTTCTACATATCCCAAACATCGTAGGGATCTAACAGGGATGGGGTTAATCTGAATACTTTTTTCAATTAGAGCAAATTTGACATTGGAATTACTGAGTCTTCCATATACATATAGGGGGCTGTTGTTCCCTTTTATGACCACATTATGATCTTGTTTAGTTAATGATATAGATACATGGTTTATATATGACATGGTCTCTAATTAAAATACATCGTCTATAGAGACTTCTGTCACGAACTCTTATGAGCTCTAGAGGGAATCAAAGAGATCCTATAAGACTTATTTTGAAAGATGGAGTGAATCAATGATGAAGAGGTTGTGTGGGGATACCAAAAACTATTTTACAATGTAATATTATTAAATTAGAGTTTATTGCATATATAATTGGGGTATAAACATGACATAAATATCATGAATGGTGATTTTTGAGGTATATGGGCTTTGTGATTTTGCATAGGTCATGAGAGTATCATATTCTATAAGTGTTAGTCATTCTCACCTTCGTAGTTGTCTAGGTTGAATAGATAATGTATCCCATACCATGTGCTCATGGAGTCAATTGGTTGTGGATGATTATTGGAGGGTTCTGAGACACCATTGTTCCATTAATGGATTAACTAGAGTGTCTACCCATGAGTCTCATGTCAATAAATGTCCTTTGATGGGACTACATCAAAATATTGGGTCGGAGCTCACCCATTTTGTCCACTATATCTTATGTTCAAATGAAAATGGACTCTCGTTTAGTAGTCATATCCAGGGAACCCATATCCTGAGGCATGTTAAATATTTGATAAGGGTACTTCCAAGTGTATCACATTGACAAAACCAAATATTGTCTCTTAATTTTATGAGGATCCCTTTGGTGGGGTAGTTCCTAGGAACTATATGATGCATGGAAGAAATACACAAGATATAGGGCTTGTTATAGAGAATAATATGACTCCTCATCTTCTATTTCATCCTACTTTTGTTTATCAAAAACACTTTTGGGATGCATAGTTGATGGTTCCTCCATGGGTGTTGAAGATATTGTGGGACGTTGCAGCTATGTTCTCAAGGATTAATGAGATTGAACAACTATTTTTCAAGTCATCCAGTTTCAAACATTCATTCACATCTGTTAGGGATATTATTCCAATATATATTTTATTCTAACTATGATTCATTTATGAAATCCACCTTATACGGGGAGTAATGTTTCACAACATTTGTAGAATCCAACATTCCCTGACGGGTGTATTAAAAGATTACTTAATCTGAGATATAATGTCCCTTCCTCCAATGAAAAGGGAATTAGTTGGGAGAGTTGACAAGGATTACCTACATGGGCCTCCTAGGACATGTAAACATGACCATGTTGTTTTCCATGTCTTCCAATAAATAATTGTGAAATTATAATTTTTTTAAGGAGTATTCTGTATTCATTTGTTCCTTAAATCCTAGGAATCACTAATTTTTCAATGCACTTGGACGAGGTAGAATTTGTGTTTATTTCCGGTCAATGAGAGGTGATTGGGGGTTCATGACATACTAGGTTACATAGATATATATTACTCTCAACATGGGAGTTACATCCATAACTTATGCCCTTCCTAGCCTTTTACCCCATCCGGATTGCATGACTCATGGTTTGAATCATGTTCCCTGAATTGATTCAATAAGGCGTTGTGTCATTTTTGTGAACTCACAGAACCTGCTAGGATATTCCATTAGGATTTCATGTGTTTGTAACTCATCCCAGAAATTTTCAGTACATATTTCCAACAGTTTCACTTTTGAGAGATGGATGCTGAGTGAATAGGTTAAACCATTGAATCATGATATGATGTTAGACAACATCTTATTATTGTTTTTCTTGTATTTAATTATTTCAATGATCATTGTTTTCCACAAAATTGAACTAAATTTATTAAGGATCTGATGATAACAGACTTCCCATCCTATAACGGATCTTTTTTGGCAGACTACGTGACCAGAAAAAGGCCATTCCTATTAGATTTTGTACAAAACTCCAAATAATTGATTCCTCCAGTTGATATTTAGGGGACATCATCAGCCCAAAGTGTGATTTGATGTCTGTGAGAAGTTTTTTACGGTTTACTACACCATCGATGAGGTGGAACCACATTTATCTCATATTGATTCGTGATTCTTCCGACGACATAATGAATACATTGATGATGGAGAGGTTAGCATCCTAACAGAGGGAATTAGAGATCATTTTCGACATTATCATCTATGTAGATTGCATTCCATGATCTAGATCAATAATTATTCATGCATTCTAATTTTTCTAGAAAATTAGATCTTACTAGAGGAGGAATATTTTTCTCATCTGAAAGATGATACCAAAGTAGATATTTCCCAAGAGTAGCTCTTTATTGAGATGTTAGATAGTTTTAATTTCTATCTCATATTATGAAAATTGTTCCTATCTAATAGGAACATAATCTATTCATGGTGGTAACCAAGATATAGCTACACCTTTCCTTTCTCATATAAGGGTTCATTCAGAGAGGTGGTATCTCATTATTCATAGGTTCCAGATTTTGGAGCCTCCTCTAGTTTTGAATGTGTCCATGCTCGGTTAGTGTATCCAAATCACCGTACTATCATCATATATTGTATATGTTTAAATCCTAGGAATTTGATACTTGATCCAAATTATCTATCAAATTGATGGTGAAATCATTTAGAGTGGCCTAATGGGAAATGGTGGTGGTTTCATTGAAATTTTTGCAAGAGGATGATTCTTCACTACCTTAATCAGGGTCGTTATTCCATCTATGGTCCATTTATGTCCATTTTGGGTTCATTCCCATGTGGGGTCAAAATGATTTTCCATACATTCCTCCTATATTTTTATAACAATAGTTAGTTTGAGGGATTTTATATTCATGATTTTCGAAAGGTCCCCAACTAGTAGAAGATTTTCTTCTGGTAGGAGGAACGGGTGGGATGTAGGGAATTTATTTTTCAATCCCATCCTAGAGAAGAATTATTCTCTCAATGGGGATGATGATATTTAAAATTCCCTAGCTCTATGGGATGGAGGTTATCTAGGTATGCATTAGCTTTGGATGGTCCTATAATTGATGTTAGAATGGCTCTAGTAGGGTATTTGATTAATATTGGGATGAGAATAAAATTATACTTTCCCACTGTCTAGTTGGATGGGGTTGAGCTAGAATCACCAATGATGTCTTAGTGTTATATCATGGGATGATATACCTAGTGATGGAGACTCAGATATAATTTACCCACATCCCATGGTGATGGGGTATTTTCACAACTACTGCTGATGTATCCCAAATCATCTCATGAATTTATAATCTGTGAGGGGGAGGTGGTTATATATATTCTGTTGGCTCGATGATATAGAACCACACATGGATAGAAGACATGGATGCTTCTATTGTGGACGATTATATGTGTATCCATTGTTCATTTTAATGAATTGAATGTTGTAATAGGCCATGATGAGATCAATTACCTGTGGAATGTTTCTAGGTGATCAAAAATTCAGTCTCCGTGTTTGATATGAAATCTCATTGGTTTGATGGGAATAGTTGACAATCATGTTGGTTATCATCATTATGATTTCATGATTTATGAAAACCTTAAAAGAAGGAGAGGTCCATTTTTGTGACCAAATGGATCAAGTGTTACCCAGTCTTATGATTTCTCCACAGGCTATAACATTATAGGATGGTGAATCTGAAGGGTTTTATAATTCCAATTCTCACGAACCAGCCCGAGTCGTGCCGGAACTGGTCAGCTAGGCCATCCCATGAAAAGTCATGAGAGGCGTTCCCGATCCACCTGGGATGGAGACAACCATCGATGGAATCAATAGAGTACACAAGGTAATGATTTCTCCTAAATATAAACAATCAAAAATACCGTGGAAAGAAATTGACGTCCAAAAATACATTTACATTAATATTGAACTGAACATTATTTGTACAAGAAACTGAAAGTACAACAAAACCAACAACCCAATTGACCAAAACTAATAACCAACTAAATCGATGTGGCCCCACTAGTCACTCTCCCACAGAATTATCACATGTTGTCCACAATGATCAAACACAAGATGAAACCTTCACAAAGGGATAAAAACAAAGGAAGACTATATGTGTGAGTATTAAAACTCAGTAGGTTCTCCTGATATCCTATTTCCAATGCACATCCTTTAAAATAAAAGAAACATAAATTTAAAGTTTTAAATACAAATATAATGGTATTTTTTCCAAATGAAGTCCCATGTAATAAAAAAAATTACCTGACTAAATGATGCATGTATTATAAACAATAATGCTAGAAAAATATTTCAATGAGCTGAAACTTCAAAATAAAAATAGTTATCAAGATGGATGCATTAATGAATTTACAATTTTAAATAAATCACACACACTTATGAATTTATCAACTAAACACACCACATGCCAATGGTGAGTACAAAATATCCAATGAGCACAAGTCATGGGAACACACCGAGGAACTTGTTAGTTGTGAGCCCCAAGTACCTTGTATCTCAGAGAATGTAACCATAATAAATATACATTTTCATCCACACGAGCCACTAGTAGGGAGTACAACCATAACCTATTATTCTCACAACATCACTATCACCATATTTCTATTAGTGTTGTCTTCGTCAAACATGATATGTGAAACAGGGGACAAACCCCACGGGATTAGAAGCATACTAGTACACATCCTTCCACCTAGAAAAATGGTATTCCCATCAATGCTCAATCGTGTTAGAAATATTATCAAATACACATTTCACATAAAAATTAAATTCCCACCCATTAAAAAAACCAAAATACAAAAATGTTTCTTCATATTTTTTTCACGAATCAATAAACCACTAAAAAGTTTCGTAGACCAATTTCAAGGAGTGTATTGAGGATTTTCACATAAAACTCATTCAAAAAAATATTATGAGTATAAATAGACAACTAAACTATACCAAACCATTATTTTAAGCCCTATAATAATTTAATAAAAATCATTTAATGGTCCATAAAATGATCCCAATTGACACAACATGGTATATACTTGTAAAACACTCATTCTTTATTTTTATGAAAGGCCAAATAGGCCTTTTAAAATTTTCTAAAAACTATCATTTGAAAAAGTTATGCATTCCAGTTTTATCAAAGAGGTGTATAAACACCATTTATAGTGGAAAACCACATTAAAAATCCCTTTGAAACACTCAGGATAAATATTCAAAACACATCAATTTTAATATGGATGTGAAACGGGACATTTTCCGGCTACTCGGGCCAAAACATGTTGTAACACAAATCCCATTTGTTTGTAAAACCAAATCAAAATTGTAAAGAAATAATTGTGTCCTTAAATAATTTTTCATGATTCCAATGTATTTATAAATCCAATCAAGTCATTTTAAATTACACTAGACACATAAAATCCAACTGGGCAATTTACCGAACACATTTCATGCACTCTTTAACAAAACAACTTATTTTAAGCACTTAAAAAGGGATAAAATAACATTTTCATGCCATAAATATATTTAATCTACTGAAAAATGTGCATAATACTATAATCCTAGTGTTTTATCTCATGGAATAATTTATCAAACAAGATGAGGACACATTTATACCAAAATAACTATATTTTTAACAAAATATGGAAAAAACATAATTTGAACACAATAAAATTAAAACCAAGGTTTCCTGGTAGAACATATCAAAATAATAAGGTTAGAAAAGCATGAGAATTATGAAACATAAATGATAAAGTCTGGTGAAAGGGACATCCTACCTCAAATCCTTGGCATAATGCAAAGGCACACCCAATATCACCATTTGGGGGTTTATAAACCATAAACCTAAGACGTTCATCCCCAAACGAACAAAAAAACCCATAAAATCATGAGATAGAATAAATCTAGGTCTAACATGACAATGGGAGAATATAAATCCCAGAAATAATGAAATGAGGAGGAAGAGGAAGGAGAAATGAAAATAAATCTCACCATGCCACCTAGAAAACTCTTTGTATTCCACTAGATCTGCACCCTTACAGGAAAGGGAATGGCATGGAAATTCTTGGAATGTCACATATAGTCTGGGAGAACCAAGGAAATATTATCTGTGGGAAAAATATTACGAATTGAATGATTTATGAATGAAAAAATTTTCCTTCTGAATTCTAGTGGTTTTGACGAAACATGAGAACTTTCTCCCTAATATGCAATGAAAATGAGCTCCAAAGAGGTAAAATTGACAATGGGGTGAGTCTATGTTTTTTTTATTCAAATGGGAGGTTGAATCACTGAAAAATATTAAAAATGGAAAAATAAATAAAATAAACAATTATATTTTTAAAATTAGAAATGGGACCACGGTCTTTCACAATACCTAAATTAGTAACCCAAATTCACAATGATTATGAATTTATAAGGGTTCCCAAAGTTTATGGTAGATTTACTATGTCTATGGAGGCCAGGAGGGATGTGTAATTAATTAGAAATGTTGAAAAATGAATATGTTATAAAAGAATAAAATTTGGTTTTTAAATCTGGAAATGTGCTCGTTGTTGGACCAAATCATGAAATAACCACCCTTTCTCCAAAAACATCTAAACGGGAAATGGGGAAAAAATTAGGGTGATTAGACCAAGATGAAACATAGAAACATAATAATCATCTCAACCAAGTCCCATGTAAACGATAATGATTTATAGTGAACCAGATCAAAACAAAGACATGAAAAACTGGGTGTGACAAATCTCCCCTTCATTAATGTTTTCCGCCCCCAGAAATCCACACCAGAATCTAGCTGACTATTCAAAAATTAAGGATTCATTATCAATATGCTCAAGAATATTAATACAATGAAACACCATCAAGAATTAGTGTAACTTATTCCTCTTATCTCAACCAACACACCAATTCCCACCCACATCTTGAGACTCAACTGAATGATCGAGTCACAATATTCACAACCAAACCAAGAACCTGGTTGTTTGGCCTTCTACCAATGAACCCAATATTCACCCAAAACAAAGATAACTCAGGAAAACCAATGATACCAATGGATTACATAATTTAATCCACACCATTATGAAAAAACTAGTACTAGATATGTTATTAGGAGGAAAAATCAACGAGACCCTTGGTGGGTTTCCCCACCATTAGAATCCTGCTTGCAACGAAAAAACATGATATCAACATTAACTAGAATTGGGAATCACTTATACAAGACCACAAAAACTCTCCAAAAAATCCTACAAACCCAGGTTTATAGGGTTACAACATGAAAATCTAAACCACCCACTCTCAAACAGAGGGGACAAGAAGTCGGCCAACACATTCAGCACTGATCCTGACCCCCACCACTCGGTGAGTGGGGGGAAGGGGACCCAATAATTAATCCACTGAAACCAGAAAAGAAAAAATGGAACTACCCAACAATCTCCACCTATGAATAGGTAACACCAAGAATGCACCTTATTTTCACAGGCGGTCAACACCGGTACATTGATCTAAAATCCACATCCATGAAGGCATAACCATAGACATTATGTTAGGGGTAAGTCCACCACGATTGTTGAGACAAAGGGAAATTCACCTAAATGAGGAACATGAATAGAAACATAGAAAATAACATAGCACAATAGTGGAGGTAGGATCTTGGTCATGCTCCCCACACCTCTGGAAATTTCCTGACAGTGTGAAAAGATTTACTCTGAGGCCTATTGCAAGAGCCCGGATTCTTGAAGCATCTGTTGCAATACAGTATCGGCACAAAGGATCTCACAACTCAAAAAAGAAACTCACATTCTCAACACAACACCTTAATCAAAATATAAACTCATATATACATTTAAAAATTATTTCTCACTCCAAACGAGGGGCATAATGGACAACAAATACAGCGAAAGACATCATCAACACTCAAACACAACTAATATGTCCAAACTAATTTTCACGACCGAGAAGCTCTTTAAATAGATCCCCAACAGCTCTATATTCCAAAAATTAGGATGTGCCATCATACGAAGAGGATTATTTAACATTTTTTATGAATCATTAGGTTGACCAACAAGAAATATTTCCAACGTTGAATTATCCATGCTCACATCACAACATCAAACACATCTTTAGAAATCCATTGAACATTACTCCAAAACCGATCCACCAACAAGATCTCAACTCACGATACAACAAGATAATGAATTCTAGATCATAAATAATCATAGTGAATAACTAACTCGTCTAATACATAGAAAAAACTAGCCACATAACCATTGGTTTTTAAATAATGGAAATAATTTTTCAGCTCAAAACACTTTTGAAAAACAAATTAACATGGAGGTTTTCAACATTCCCCAATGTTTTTTAATCATGTATCTACCACATTTAAATTTTCATGCCACCCTAGGCAACCATTCCCAATGAAATATAGGCCATCCTTCTGGATATAAATAAAACCATTCATGTGAGCACCCATGAAAACACCAAATGAAAAAAAACAAAACAACCTCATTATAAGAATCCTACTCCATAAAAAGGAACACCAACAACCAAGTCAAAATACCCTTTTCATATTTCACAAATCAAACCACACTTCATCAGGAACCATTTTCTTAAAACCTACCCCTTTTCTTTTTTATCATCATTTAAAACATCCAAGCTACTCCTAACAACCCATTCCCATTTTGTAAAATTCGTCAAGTTATATTTTCATAATATGATGGCCATTTAGACTAATACCCTTTAAAAGAAAACACTAACCACTCAAAACAAATTTCCAAAACAAATTCATTAGATTCAAACACTTTTCAACATCCCAAAACACCCCATTTAAAACAAATATTCAAAAACACCTTAAAATGATACACACTTTCAAAAAAATTATTTCATCAAACCACATGATTTGATATGGGAAAATCCTATCACGTTAAATGATTTCAAATTCCTCCCAAAACATTGTTTCTCAAAAAGAACAACCATACAAAACCATTATTTTATATTATTTTTGAAAACCCCTTTTCCAAATTTCAAAAACCAGACACTCCGTTAAAACTAATTTTTACAATTCTCAACCATGGATTTTCAAAACAAAAATTCAGAATTCAGGAAAGGTCCATGAGACCCAAAAAAATGATATTTTGTTGGTGGGTGGCTTGACCATATGGTTCGTGGCCATATGTAAAACATTACACAAACACAAAGACACTTTTTAGGACCATTCCCTTGCTCCACATGGCTTTCCAGGACTTGCGAGATCATAGAGGCCATTAGTCTGACTCCCCTTGTCATATCCCAACACTTAAAAATCAACAAGAAAAAAATACACTAATAAAACTGGACTTCCCAGGGAAACCCGGGGATCAGAATGAGAAAGAGTTCATGAAACTCTTCCCACTTTTATCCATTTAAGACCCTAATATCCTACCCTCTCTACCTTAACATCCCCCATATAACATGGACGCTTTAAAAAGAAATGTATGCTAAGAGAAACCCCCATTTGATACCATTTTGTCAAGAATATGCCCGAGTTGACCCTGAACAGGTCACCTAGGCCGGCCGATGACAAGTCCCAAGAGGCCTTCCCAATCCATCCTGGATGGAGAAAATCACTAAGGTAATCAATCTAGTACACAAGGGATATATTTTGCCCAAATTTTATAAGTCAACCAAACAGCGGAAAGAAATGGACAGCCCAAGATACATTTACCTAAAAATTGAACTAAACATTATTTGTACAAGAAACAGAAAGTATAACAAAACCAACAACTCAACTGACCAACCTGATAAAAAAATAACTCCATGTGACCCCTCTTTTCACTCTCCAACACACTAATCACACATCATCCAAGGTGATCAAACACAAACTAAAATATGTACAGGGGCTACAATAGAAGAAGACTATATACATGAGTATTAAAACTCAGTAGGTTTTCCCGATATTCAATTCCTAATGCACATAATTTATAATAATTGAATCATAAATTTATATTTTTAAATAAAAATATAAAAGTATGTCTTCCAAATGAGGTCACATGCTATAAAAAAATCCGAGAAAAAATCTAGCATGTTTAATAAAAAAATGCTAGTAACAATTTTCAAAGTGGTGCAACTTCAAAATGAAAATAGTTTTCAAGATGGATGCTTTAAGGAATTTACACTATTAAATATATCATAAACACTACTGAATTTACAAACCAAAAACATTTTATGCTGAAAATGAGTAGAAAATAGCCAATGAGCACAAGTTATGGGAACACCCCTTGACTCTAGGTAGTGGTGTGCCCCAAGTACCTCGTTTCTCGGTGACGGTAACCAAAAAAAATATATGTTATCATGCAATCGAGACACTAGTAGGGAGAATAGAAATAACCTAGTGGCACCCCACATCATCATCATCATCATATTACAGTTATTGTTTTCATTTTCAAACTTCCTATGTGAAACAGGGGCTAAACCCCACAAATCACTAGTATAATAGTACACGTCCATCCACCTGGAAACATGGGATTCCCTTTACTGATCAATCAAATCACACATATTATCAAATACACAAATCACATAAAAATTAAATTCCTACACCATAAAAACAAAAACACCCACAAAATTCTTCAATTTTTTTCACGAATCAATAAACCACTACAATTTTTCGAAGAACAATTTCTAGGATTGTATTAAGGCTATGCGCATAAAACTCATTCAAAAAAACTATTTTAAGTATAAAAACACAATAAAACCATACCCAAACATAATTTTTATACCCAATATTAATTAATAAAATCATTTTTTTGTCCATAAAACGATCTGAATTATCACAAAAAGAAATATATATGTAAAACACTCATTCGTCATTTTTAGGAAAGGCCAAACGATCCATTGAATATTTTCTCAAATATAGCATTTGAAAAAGTTATGAATTTCAATTATATTAATGAGGAGTATACAAAATATTTATAGAAGTAATACAAATTGATAAATCCCTTAAAACACTCAGGTTACATATTCAAAACAGAACCATTTTCAAAAGGATGTGAAACGGGCCATTTTCCGGCATGTCGGGCAAAATCATGTTGTAAACCAATATCCATTTTGTTGTAAAACCAAATACTAATTTTAAAGAAATAAAATGGTCACAAAATAAATTATTCATGCTTCCAATGTATCTATAAATTCAATAAAATCATTTAAATTGCACTAGACACATAAAATCCAACTGGGCAATTTTCTGAACACATTGCATGCACTATTTAACAAACCAACTTATTTTAAGAACTTTAAAAGGTATAAAATACCATTTTCATGGTATAAATTTATTCATTCTACTTAAAAATATTCAAAATACCATAAAACAAATTTTTGAGCTCATGGAGTAAATTATCAAACAATAGGAGCGCACATTTATACCAAAACCACTATATTTTTTACAAAATAGGCATAAAACATCATTTGATCACAAAACAATTAGAAAAATGGTTTAAAAGAAGAAGATATCATTTAAATAAGGTTATAAAAGAAATATAATGATTAAAAAAATTATAATGGCTTTTTTATAGGATATCCTACATCAAATCCTTGGCGTAATGGAAAGCCACACCCAATATCACCATCCAAGGGTTTATAAACCCCAATCCTATGAATACCAGCACAAAAAGAAAAAAAAATACCATAAGAAATCAAGGTATAATATAACCCAAGGATTAACATGACTAGGGGAGAATATAAAATCAAGAAATAATGAAAGTAGGAGGAAGGGAAAGGAGAATGGAGAAGGAATCTCACCTTGCCACCTAGAATACTCTTTGTCTTCCACTAGATCTGCACCCATAGAGAAAAGGGAATGGATTAGGATTTATCAAAAAGGCTCCTATGGTTTGGAAGAACCAGCAAAAAGCGATTTTTGGTAATACAGTACGAATTGAATGATTTATGGAAGAAAAAATTTACCTTCTCTATTATGGACGTTTTGAGGAAACCTAATAAATTTCTCCATAATATGCGATGCAAATGAAAACTAAGGAGGTAATATATATAATGGGGTTGATTCTAGGTATTTTTTCTTCGAATGGATGGTGGGATAACTGAAAAATATTAAAATATGAGTATCTTATAAAAGAACCAAATTATATTGTTAAAACTGGAAAAGGGCCCACGATCTCGCCCAAGACCTAAATTAATAACCCAAATTCACCATGCTTATTAAATTAAAAGGGTACAAAAAGGATATGGTAGATTAAATATTTTACTGTATCCCACATGGAAAGTGTAATGAATAAAAAAAATTTAAAATTGAATATTTTTTAAAATAATCAAATTTGGTTTTTAAATCTGGAAATGGGCTCACGGTTGGCCCAAATTAGGAAATAACCACCATTTATCAAAAAACACCTAAAAAGGAATGGGGAACAGAAATTAGGGAGATTATACATAGTTGCGACTTTGAAACCCAAAATTAATCTCACCTAAGACCCATGAAAAGGATTGGTATTTCCAATTAATGATATCAAAACAAAGACATAAATAACCGGATGTGACACCATTGGTGCCTAAAAATATAATTCTCCAAACATTACATATTATCTAATATGGGTTCCTAATGTGGCTTCATAAAATAGATTCTGAATGTTCATTAGGAAATTTCTAATATAGTGTTTTGTATTTTCATTTTTATTTCCATGATTTGGATTCCAGGTCCTGCAGATAGAATCTAGGACTAGAAGACAACAGAGTATCATGATAGAATGAAGGTGATCCATTTATCCTAAATAAGGGAGTTTCCTAAACATCATCCATTAATGATTAGAGAAACAATCTGTATTTATATAATACACAGACACCAACACAGACATTTTCATGTTCATATGGGATCTCACAGTCCGAAGTAAAAAGTGGAATGAACATGATGTAGAGGTTGATTCTTGAAAACTCACTCTATATAGAAATGTCAATGTCATCTTCATCAGACTCACAAAAATCCATCTTGTCAGATAATAGAGGATTATTCTGAAGGATTTCTACTGAAGATAGGGTAATTCTATTGGTAGTTGATGGGGAACTGTATACCGTTGACCATGATAATTCGAGCACCTCTCTATATGACGGTTTCAGAGTCTAAGACACCTCTCAATACGAAGGTGTATGGGAAGGGTGAGTAATTTCTCTATACATAAGATAATTAATCATGGAGAGGTTGACCATGTAGTTATTATTATTATATCCCTTGTGATCCATCTCCACACTACCCTGTGGAGGTGTATAATGGTAATGAACATATTCATCTTCAGGGGAAAATTTGATGGACCCTTGTGGTGATGGGAATGTGTCTCTAACTACATGAAGGAAAATATCATTGAAGTTATTTTGAGTATATTCCATTTTCTATGTTGTATTTTGAATATATTGATGTATCATTGGGATATTTTTATGGATATGAGTTTACTATATAATGGTTCTCCAAACATGATTTTAACCACATGATGTTGTAGGGATACGAGCCTCTAGCTAAAAAGATGAAAAAATATATTGATGTGATGTATCATTATTGACATGATTGTGAGCCTATACGAAGGCATGTTTCATTCTCACATGGTGAGCCTCTTTCAGGACAGAATGTATGATCCCGAACATGAGCCATTGACATATGCCGTTGGTGTTTTTTAGAAGGGATATGAGCCAAAACTACGGAATGTTCAACTATCACATTTTGATCACTAGTTGGAGTAGTATTATGATAATGGAGTTAATATTCATCCCACATAGTAATATAATGATGAAAATTTGGAATGGGAGTAGCAATATAAGCATCATCTTTCATTACCTAGTAGTGATGCTAGTAAATTCATTCATCACAAGAAGTAGGAATACGATCCTGACATCTATAATCTATATGGATATGATAGATTGATTAATTGAATGGAATTTGATCTTGTATAGAGGTTTTTTACATTCTCATGTGGTCATCCATTTCAAAAATGTGGATGTATTCCCAATCTAGTCCATTAGTGGTTGCTGCGGGACATTGACACCAACAATTATGAGTTTATCCCAAGTCTTATGACCCTCACACATGGTGCTCCTCATATATAATGGGTATATGATCCAAATACTAGGTCTTTGGAATATGCTTCCAGAATTTTTTGACTAGAATGTTCCCTTGTCTGGTGGAATGTGTCACTCAGACATATTGAAAATTAGTTGGAATAGGAGTATGATCATTATTTGACAACGCATACATTATTAGAATATGTTGAAAATTCAACTATATAGGTGAATGATTGTGTTTTTCCTCCAGTTAAACCAATTGATCAAAGTGAAGAGTTTTCATCGATTTAGGGATAACAATATTCACATTTCCCTTTATCTGATATAGGGTGAGAATATACTAGATGAGTACTTAAGTTGTTGGTAAAATGTATAGGCATTATAGAAATGTGTGTGTAGGGATTTAAGCCTGAGCATTTTCTGTCTGTATTATAAAAATGAATATATCTTTTATTGAATTTGGAATATGTGTCCACTTTTTTTCCTTGTTCCAAAGATATATTTTGATGGGATTCATGCATGGGTTTTGGGATATGCCCCTCCCCCATTCCAGTTGTGGTAATATTCCCACAAAATGTTTTCGGGGGATCAGGGATATAATGCCTATCACTTTTTAATACTAGAACTTGGAATTATGCCTCATATACATATGTGTGGAAATAATCCCTCACCTAGATATCCATTGTATTCATTTCCCAATGATACATCCTCTTTTACTATGCATGAGAGGTTGAGGTGGTAGTGTTCTAGGGGGAACCACAACAGGTGTCTTGTGGGTACTAGTAGGATGATTTAGGTGAAATCAGATGATAAATTTAATACTTAGTGGAACATAAAAGCCATGGGATAAACATTTATATTAATATTATACCATTATAAGTCATTGAAGGTGACACTTGTCCCACCCTTGGGATAATCTTTTAAAGTGATTGGTTAGAGAGACAATGTCTACTAGATTAGAATCAGAATTCCTTGGGTGATACAGACATTCAAGTTTCCATGATTTGAGTCCCTCATAAGTAATTTCCATTTTTAGTATTGTAACATGTTGGTGTAATTATAAGAAAATTGTGTTATCTACATACCATCGAATATGTCGAGAGAGTGAGAAAGTTTTGTTACCCCATGGGGTTTGCAGGAACAAATTATTTACTAGAGAAATCAACAAATAATGATGTCATAATCTAAAATTGTGATGTTGAATGTAGTATCTGTAGTTTTTCAAATGAAAAGGAAAAGGGATACCAATTCGTGGGATATTGAAGGAATAATATTATCAATCAAGTAAGTTTGGTTAACAAAATTGTTATTTTATTACAGATTCATCCATTCTTCTAAATTGGACTTATCAAATTGATGACATACTTATTCAGTGACAACACCTTTTATAGAAAATCATATTTAGTAGAATGATATTATTACTATTATCATTGCATAGTGTATGAAAAAAAAGTTTCCTAACATAATATTATCCAATCGTTTTGAAGATTCACATTAGGTTCTCCATTCCTATTTTCATATGGTGTGAAAAAGAAATGGATTGATGTATAATAACCAATTTTTAGTTATTTCATAGATTCATATCGGGTTAACCATTTTTTTCATATTGTGAACATATTAAATGTCTTGATATATAATAACCAATCATTTTTTATTAAATATATTCACATAAGGTTCACCATTTATATTTTCTAATGGGGTGAAAATTAATTTTCTATTTGGATAATAAATAATCATTTATTATTTCAAAAATTCATGTAAGGCTCACCATTTCTATTTTAATAGAAAAGAGACAACTAATGACACCCACATTGAGGTGATCATGGATGGGGTAGATGGTTATTTTAGAGGGTTTGACCACTTTCACAATCATTAACATCAGATCATTCTCATTCATAATGATTAAATCCAATGATTCCCACATCGAAAACGAGGAATAAAATTTTATCTAATGGAAGGTGGTCATTTGGGGTTTCATAGCCAATGACACATAGTGAGTCACACTGGTCGAGAGGTTGGGAGTTAAGTCTTATTGCACCATTATATGATGAATTGTATACAAATTTGGGACTCTCTTATATTATTATGATATGTTCATGAATCTCTTCATAATCCCAATACCATGACAGTTACCCTGAAAATTATAATTGGTATATTATCCTTATATGAAAAATAAATGCAATCTCATTGATGAATAAAGGAAAGGTGGTCCCATTATTGAACCCATTTGTTTGTATCTGATTTATCCATCCATTTCAAAGTAATGGGTAGACCTTTTATATGCAGATGTTTTATAACCAATTACCATAAATTTTCCACAATGTAGGGAGGAAATTAATTTTCTAGGGTGGGAAATGTGCCATTCAGAAGCATCCTACATACCCTGGTTAATACTAGAATCAACACCGATGATATTATTTTTACCTGTGTAGTTTATTTTCATGTGGAATAGACTTGTATAGTTACAATGGGACACCAGCTGTTCAAGATTAAGTCCAATAGGACAATATATATATGACAATTATGGATATAATTTGAGTTTTCGTAGTTCATTCACACCCTTGGGATTGTCCATAAGGCTTATACCTTTGTGCTGAGGAAAATTTATCATGAAATACATTAGGGATTTCATGCTATAATTTCCCAAGATCATGGAAATTCGTGATGTGAAATGTATGACTATTACATGTACCTATCCTCAGAAGATATATTATAGGTGTGATAAATAAAGGATGATAAGTAATAATTCTCACTACACATAGTAAAAATTATTATCCACTAGGATATCCTTAATAGGATTTATTATAGTCCTTGGGTCATAGGGATGGGCCCAGTATATCCTACCTATTGCGAAATATGAGTCCTGATATTTTAGTTGATCATGGATTACACATTATAGATTACCTTATAATTAGACATATAATTTTTTTCTCTGTTTTGGTCTTATAGTGTGAGGATAACCTTATATCTACAGACTACACATGATGGATGTGATTAAAAATACCAGGATTCCCCTAATGACTGGGGAATATCGTATTATGATGCATAATAGGGATTGAAATATGAGGATTCAATATTGATTAGGGTTTACACCCAATGAAAATATAATGTTATCAATTGTTATGATTCCCTATCGATCTAACCTATTTTTCATTAATTTAGGAATTAATTGTTCATTCGTCATGGTTTTATTGTTTTCATAATATGTCCTAGAGTATCATCCCCTCATTTCCTGAAATAGTCAAATGAGAATATTGAATTATCTATAGGAGTTCACATAAATTAAATTGAATGTCCAAATTTTATCAGCGTATCAATGTCAACTAGTCTAGAGTATATGAAAATACCCATATTGTTTTTCCTCGTAGACATCACATGAACTACCAAGAATTTCTAGAGGGTGTTTCCTGATCTAACTGACATATCCCATGTGGAATCACATGAACTGGATGACACATGTAAAGGGTGCGAGGTGTTTAAGTGGAAATGACTTGTATGGTATTGTAGTTCTTGAAGAAATTTCTAGATGGTAGTGCATGTGCCATCTAACATTCCTGGTGGTGTAATGATATATGGTTGAAAAAACCAGAAGCTACATCGAGGATTCAGTAACCTATCTGGGCACCCATATATGAGTCTATTGATGTATCATAACTATATCACAATGATTAGGATACGATCCAAGTGGTATTTGTGAAACTATAGTGGAATTCCCTGGATAACCATGTGGCCTTCTCTGACATGTCCCGAGGACATCACATGACCAAAATTTCATACCAAATGAGCATCGCAATATCTTGGTTACAGATTATAGGGTTTTCATGTGTCTGGTATGGTTCACATGAACCATATGTGGGTCACCAAACAAGTATTTTTTTTGTCTTCCATATATAATCTATATTCTAGACCTTATATATTTAATTCCTAATATTTATTCTTTTTCAAATAATATTATGCCTAACTTGATTTAGAAAACATGCATGTTTTTCTTTTTGTGAACTTTCATAATACCTTCCAGTGGAATATAGATCAACACGTGGTGTTCTTTCTGCACGGACCATGATCATTATTGATTTTTTGTTCTATTACCAAATATATGAATTATTTTTTTCAATTTCATCCACTCCAAGAATCTTGGTCTAGTTCTCGTGCCAAATTCCTATAGCATTCCATCTTGTGCGTGATAAGTAGAAGTGAATTTTTCATTCTGATGTAGGTAATATATAGTCAATTCCACCTTTTTTTCACTAGTTTTGGTGGAATATATCATGTGACTCCATTAAGTAACTATTGAAGGGGTTTGGAACCCCCTGTCTTTGTGGTCCTTTATTGTGGATCATTCACACAGTTTCATCGGTTATTTTGTGAATGTGGGACCTCCAACCAAATATTACGTTAATGAATTAAATCTTATTAATGGGGTCTTGTTTGATCATTCAAGAACATCAAAGGAAATCCTTTTTTTCATATTGACATATCCAAGGGCCAATGTGAGATTAGATCATATGTCCAAGTGTATCGCAAGACCGTGTCTCAGACTTATTCAAAATGTCGCATGTGTTTTATAAGAGTTAGAAGCTCCCTCCTCCCCCCATTTTATATTTACTTTCTTTTTTTACAAATTGTTGGGTTCTTGTTAGGTTCCCTAAGTACTATCTACTATAATTACCGAACCTTTTGGAGATACGTCGTGTGGTCACAAAAGGTCCAAATAAGTGTGTGTTCTTTTTTCGTCAAATCCACCTATTTGTATTCATAGAGATAAAAGGGAGAACATGGTTTCTTGGAAATACATTATTCTCTACATGTGATTTTGAATAGAAGTTTTATGGACTTCATGTGGTGATTTTGGAACATTGTTGGGGTCTCATAGTGTCTTGATAACCATCAAGGATGTGTCACTAGTCTTTTAGGAATGTGAGTGGTTTCCAGATCTTGGATATTTTCTACTTATTTTATAATTATTTTTGAAAAAATTTGAAGAAACCAATTTTTTTTGGAGAAAATCACTCTCCATATATGTGATTCATCACAAAATAAATAATGAATCATGAGCTGATGGGACATCATTAACAAAGATAAAACTTCTTCTTGGATGTGGTCTATCGCATGACCAGTCATTAATCTCATGATGGCATATAGAAATATTTAGAAATACTTTCTATTTATACCTTTGACAGATCAAATATTCATGACATTATGATTTCATCAATTTATTGAAGTTGTCTTCATGACAAGGATGGATGGAAAAGTGTTTTATCCATAATGATTGAATCCCTCAGTGGAATGGTACGTAACCCAAGAAACTTGAAAATGTTGTGTGGCCAAAGGTTTGCACGAGGAAATCACATGATGCCCAAATCCTCATCAGATTATGTAAAGGGGTAAAACTCATGGTTTCTCACAAAAATATTTCTCATATGTTTTTGAATTTTTTTTCCAAACTTGTTAGTATCAAGTGCATCAGGTTGCTTCTCATGAAAACATGAATATTTTATGTGTTTTATGTGGACCTTCATTATCTCAACATGGTGAATTGAGTCTTTAATTTTATTTAATGATCATCTTTTTTATGGAATCAATAATATTAATTACGACATGTTCACATCCAAATTTCATGTTGATCTTCATAATTCATCTCATAATTGGGTATTTATAAATTTATACTTATTTTAGGTGGAGGATGGACCGTGATATGTTCATGGTATATGATCACTAGAATAAGTATATATATGCGGTGTAGTAGATCTTCACAAGATAGATTATGGGGTTCCACATCCTACCCCAAATTTTTTTATGTGATGCCTTTATCTACTTCTCCTGAAAGTGATAACGATGTGTTGCATTCAAGTGAGCTACATCGCATAACCCATAAGAAGGTTAAAAAAATATCATTTGCATAACCATTATATGGGATCACATTTTTTTCTTAGAAAACAAGAACATTTTTTTATAACATTCCATGAACACAAACACATGAGTTCCCTATATTAATAGGCATAGTATCACATGATATTAAGTCAACTATGAATTTTGGAGTGTCATGTATAATTTCTCTTCCATCCATCAAACTTTCATGCTCTACATGAGATCCGAGAATGATGCCACATCAATATGTGTTTTTAATGAAGTGAAATATCTTGTATTCTTCATGTGGTGCACATTTATATATTCCATCATTATAAGGTAACTCTAACTTCATGTAGCCATATGATATACACATGGAGTTTCATTGATACATTGTAGATATTCCTCATATATAGGCTATCCCTAAAACATAGTATTTGCATGCTAGATACAAATCATGGTGGTTACCTCCCACATTTTATTTAAGAACAATATATTTTTTCAATAAAAAATACATATTTTACTCATATAGATACTATCCCATATGTTTGACTACAATTATGGCCAAGAACTTATGGTTCTTATATTGTTCTCATGTTACATACACACTTATGAGTAGGCCTAATACGTTCGTTATTTAAGAGAACATGCATCACATAGTAACCCATTCCACGGATCACCTTGACATACTTGTGCTTCATTATGATACATGTGGGGTCGTTGAAAAATCTCATCAGTTTCATATTCCCAGGTTTTACTGATTATAATGAAATTAAATTTTCATTATATTATTCCATATGAAACCTGTATTTTTAGTGAATGGAGGCTCGTGCAGCTGGTCTATGGTATCAGTTCTGATGTAATCTACTGAAACCCCTTTCAAGACAGATCATTCCCATGTATATGGTCTGATATGTGGATCAATATATTTATAATGGCACATTTCATAAAAAAATTTTGGTGTGAAGAGTTATAGTTTATGAATGGTCATACATAGGGACCACCTTTCTAAATTGGTCACTATAAAAATGTCTTCCACACTATGAATTCTTCGAGAATTCATCATTTATCTTCATGGTGGATTTGGGAAGTTATAGTGTGAGAAGGATCATGCACATGAGATCCTACCAGTATGCGCTATCCACTATAAGCATAATAAGTAAGCTGAAAATCCTATTCCATGAGGTTGGAAAATGTTACACATGATCTAATTTATTTATCATGTGATATGAAACTTCTCTAATTAAATGGAATGTTCCATTTATATATCATTTTATTGATTACCAATATAATTTATTGAAAACGCATAATATTAATAATAATAACACTCATATAAGAGTCACAAATAATAAAACCATCCCAGACATCAGCAGAATATTTCATTATGCATCATGATCATCAAATCACTCGTGAGATGACTCTTTCATTAAAAAAATGCGTGATATGCTGTTGCGAGCATTTAAAATCATTAAGATATATAACAACCAACTAAAAATTCTTTAGGTGACTTAGAGAATCATATATATATAATCATTCAAACCCTTTCAATTGGAATGACCATATGGATAACATCCTATATTATCATTAACCAAAGCATTAGATTTCTATAATTGGGTTCACCTTTAGTATAAGATATATTGAGTACACCCATGATATATAATGGGGCTCAACCCTTATTATATGCTATATTAGGCTCACCCATTTCTCATGAGATAAAATGGGGCAAACCCTTCATATAAGCTATATCAGGCTCACTCATTAGCAATAACAGTGATCAACCCTTCAAATAAGTTGTATCGACATCACTCATTTCATGTAATTCCAAATATAATATAAATAGTAATACACTATCATCATAAATCCCTTTAATTACACTTTTTATACAAATATGAGAACACATCTAGATAAAAATACCATTTTCTTTGGGGAACATATATTAAATACCAAAACACCCATTTATTTCAAAATACATTTTCAATACCAAAATAACAAAAAATATAATTATAGTTTTTCATTTATGGACACATGATATAATTCAATGGATGTAAAAATTAATTTAATGGAAATGATTGCAGAGAAGTCTATATTGTTGTGTATGTAAATAATTGAAAATTCATTTTTTTCATTATTCAATAACTACCATATAAAATAAAATACAATTTTACTTTTTGTAATACATTAAATGAAATTCTAAATTCATATACAACTAACTTTATTATCCTTTTATATAACTTTAAATATAATATAATATGAATAATATGCTGGAATATATTTTTAAATTTAATCATAAAACAACTAAAAATATTTTCCTAAATAAAAGTTCCCCATACTACTTTTAAATATTTTAAAAATAAACTCCTTAACTTACAGGATTATAAATAAATTAACTATCATGAGAATAATTAAAATTCATGATATATAATGTCAATGGTGATGTATATAAAACATATTAAATGATAATTGTGTATAAAATATAGTTTTTCTATAATGATAGGAGGTTGAGGCCAAGTACCTTCAATTGAGTCCAATATAAAAAAATTTTATTTATCATTATCAATAGTAAATTGATGTTAATTATTTAAATTATTTAGAAATATTTTCATTTTTATCATTTCTTTTATGTCATGTATTGTTATTTTTTGAAAAACTATGTAATTAATTAAATTTTTGTTGGATGTTTTTACCATAATCTTCTTCTGTGTCCTAATGATTATGATTGGTTGTCTAAGGTCGAACGAGACATTATTAAAAAATTCCAAGAATAATAAATATGAAATAATTATCATATTTACACTTCATTTATAAATTTAAAACCAATCATGAAATATGGTTCTGTAAAACAGAAAAATGTTACAATCATGGGGACGGCAGGTTGTACCTTTGCATGAGGTACATTCCCATTTTTTATGATCCTTACTGAAAGATGGAAAGTCATGTTTATATTTAAATAATTATATTTATTCCATAAGTACAATACTAATTAATTTTATATTGTTATATAAGGAATTATTTTTATCTAAAAGGATTCGCATCACATTGAGCATCTAGTAGTCCACAAGTCTATGAATGACATTATCATATTTTCATTTTAGTGAAAATGTAATAAGGAAAATGATATATTATATTTCATGAAATTTAATTATGTAATTAATATTATATATATTTCATTTATTTTAAATTTTTCATTTATACTCATCCTAAATAAATTACATGTAATATGTGAACATATCAAATTACTTTACAGAGGTGGTAGTCTACACATATACAAATATTGTTACCGTATTCCTTAAAAATAGAATGCATTAAGGGTTGTTTTATATAACAATTTTAAATTAATTTAATCATAATAAATACTATATATTTAATTTAAAATAGTATTTCAATCACTATTAATGACCATTACTGAAGGTGATGGTAGAACATACATCATTAGTTTGCGTTGCTGGAGTCTTATGTACACAAAAATGATGAATGTGTATCCCATTTTATTGATGCATGTGTAGGTGTATGATTAACCATTAACATAACGAAAAAAAATTACATTTAGGATAAGTTGGTTATTATATAATCATGTATTAAAAACTATTTAATTGGTGGATAAAAAAATAATACAAAATATATTTTTTAAGAATTTTACATCATCTTCTGTTAACTCCTTTTGGTCTTCAACAAACAGATTTCATGGTTTTACTTTTGTCCAATGTTAAGCTTCCAAGATGATAGTAGGAATTTTGGAAGATTGTTATTATTTTTTATTAATGATCCAAATGGATTCATATGTGTGAATAAGTAGGGAGGGTGAGGTTATTTTTATAGTAGAAGGGGATTATCTTTCTTGTAAACATAAAAATTTAAACACAATTGGAAGGTCTCTCTTACAACATCTGACTCAAATATTGATCCCAATTAGATAAAATAGAGGATATGTAAGAATGTTTTCCATAAAATGGGTTTATTATTAGTGTATATGTCATTAGGATTCTCAATGTTTATGTTTAGCCAATAATTGAACACATTTTTTCTATAATAGTTGTAGATAATTTAAATTTCATTCTATATTTTTTTGTCAAAAATGATTTAGACCATATTATAAATTTTAAAATTTTCATATTAATATTTTGGAATCCATTATTCCAAATATATATCACATGAGTTGAATAAATTATTTTATAATTATTCCTATATAGAGGACAACAAAGTGGTTTTCTAATGTAAAAAAGTTCGAATGTGTAAATGTCTTCATATCCAATTTCAATGTGAAATTGATTTCAATAAAATAATTTTGTTTTAATTGCAAAAAATATCTAATTATACATAAAAATAAATTGAAATTAATATATATATATATATATATAATATGAAAAAAATGTTGTTTTCAATTAAAATTTCATATTTTTGCACAATTCATCCAAAAATGTATGATCTCAGAAAAATACCAAAATTAACAAAATGTAATTTTATATATTAACGCCCAAAAAAATTAGAATAATTTTTTATATAAATATTATAAAATCATCCAAATATATATTTAACGCAATTATACTATTAAAAGGTGGAAAACTAGCCATATTAATTGACATATAATCGTATTATATTATTGTCTGGTGAGACTCAGTATTGTGTGTAACTTACATCCTAAAATGAATAAAATGTTTCTTGTATCACATGATATTTCATATTTTTCATGTGATACATGATAAAATATGTATTTAATTTAATTAAATCTATTAAATATTCTAAATTAATTTCAAAGAAGATATATTATAAAATATTTGGATGTTGCAATTTTGGTATGGGTAAATATTAAAGGGATAAATAGAATCACATGTGAATTAATTATTTGGATTAACACTCATATTCATATATATAATGATACTCTCACTATTGAGTAAATTAAAAATTCCTATATACTTCTTCACATGGAATTTTTTATTTTGATATAGTGTATGAGAGGCCCATTATCACTTTTGGGCGTATTACATGGTTTAGTCAGACATAATTGGAATTACAATAATTTTTATAGTGAGAGTTATATGTATAAATTTATGTTTTATGAATGAGATGGATATTTATCTCACATATGATTAGGAACACTCCACCCCAATTATAGTAGGTAGTGGTTTGGGTGTTTGTATGACTGTGATATATAGTACACGGATAGGTGTAGTTTGATGAGGAAGATTTACTCTATGTGGTTTCTTATAATGTTATTATATTGGATTGTGGGATTCAATCATATTAAGGATAATGGGATTTCAGTTCTCATGGTATCGAAATGTGCTACCAAGAGACCTTTAGTGTGTTTTTAATTGACCATAAATATTGGCACTAAGATGCTGATTTGGAAATATTTTTGGATATTATAATAAAATATTAAAGATTATTATTGTTAGATTCTAGATATTATGAAATTAATATGGGAAGAATTATTTCAATTGGAATTTTGGGGAGAGACTCAGAAGGTGTTTGTGGAACCATATGGTAGCCACTTTGATTGTAATAGGTATTTTGATGGCGGCATGATATCATGTCATGTGAGTTTGTTCACGGAAAAGATGATATATCATATTTGGATATAAAACCATTGAGTTATTCCAAGTGTTAGGGGGATGATTCATGTATTAATAGTTCTACAGTTATGTGTGTTGTGACACATGATGAGATAGATATGTGGGATACTAGTTTGTAATTCAGTAATGGGTAATGTTTTCCATTTTTATTATCATAATATAAATATTTTTATTTAGATTATATGTTTATGGTTACATGGGGAACTATTATGAAAGTTGTTGAGTTACACATCCCATGTTTTTTTCATCTTAAATGAGCTTAATATGGAATCAATGGTCATATCATCAAACATCCCAGGATAAAAATATCGAATTCCCCTCCAATAGTTAGAGTTTTCGAGTACATGGGATTTTATCTAAAATTATAATCATTTTTAATACCACTATAATGTCCAATATATATTATTTTAAATATATTATTACATTTGGGTGTTCCTAATATTATATATAGAACATATAATCTATGGAAAAGCTAGTAGAAGGTCTAGTATTACATTTGAACTTTTCCATCTATGGATAGAGAGAATACGATCTCAAGATTATATTTATCATTAAGAATATATGTTTAAAATAGAATAGATTATATGAAATAATATCATATTTATCACGTCTATTAATATGGATTCCAAAATACGGATAACATTTGGAAATTATAAACTATGTTAAGGTAAATTATGATTCAGGGTTTTTATATAACATTTTATTTATGGTGGTGGATTTGAAATTACTCCCCTATGTTTTTAAACATCCTCATATTACTAATATTTTGATGGAAAAATTTTACATGAGGTGATTATAACATGTTTGATTTTATGTCATGGGGGTCTGGATAGCACATTATATCTGGAAATGAATTATTTTTTTACATTTCATTCTATAATTTAATTTCTATACACGGAAACTTGAATATGATAAAATATATTATGTGTGATTGGTGGGACACTATAATGATGAATTTCCCAAAACCAAAATAGAAAATTAGTTTCCATGTTTACCATATTTGTAATATGAAATTCACGGAAAACATTGAACATGAGATCATAATTGAGTAGCTTGATAGTGGTTATAGATGGGTTGAGGTTGAAGCATAGGGTTAGTATTGGATCCTTGTGTATATTTTATTCATTTATTTAATTTTTATATTTTGTTGTCTTGATCAATGATTAGTTATGGTGTATTAAAACAAAACCAACATTATTCACATATTACACATTGGGGTATGTTTATTTTAATATGGGATTATTCATATTTTTGATTCCATAAACATGATCAGATATGTAAAAATGGGTTATGGTTGGTTAGTTATTTTCCATAAACTACTATTATATAGAGAGTATATTCTCTCAAAAATGATTATAGGCTTCCGGAACTAATTGATAGTTAAGGGAATACAGGGAGGTATGAATGAAATCATGTGGTTCATAGGTATGTTATCTATATAAAAAATTTTATTTCAGGAATTCAAAAATTATTTTATATAATTTTTCTTTTGTTAAAAAATTTTAGGTGTTTTTAGTACATGTTATGAAGGTGAAATTACTTGGGATCATCCACATGTATGTTTGTTAAGAATAATTGTTCAGTGATTTTTCCATGTTACCTGGATTATGACATTATTGTTCTATATTTTTTTGTTTATAGTTGTGATGCTTATTCACATATAATGTGTTAATTTTTTTTGATATTTTTTTCATCATATTCTACAAATTATATATGAGTGTGTAAATTTATCAAAATAAATATTTATGATTCACATGAAAGTTTGGCATATATTTTTATTGATAATTGTTTATAATATATGTATAATTTTATTAATGTCTCAAAAAATTTATAGACTGATTTATAATATCACTTATTATTATAAATTTACTTATATAGACTAAAATAATTCTAATGATTTTTTACAAAAATCTATTCACTGTTAAATTTGAATATTTTTATTACATTTTCCCTATGTGTTTTTGTGTTATGTATATTATTGATCAGTAGAATTTTTATTTGGATACCCTGTGGTGGATTTATTTTGGAATGTTATGGCTAAGATATTTTTCTAAAATAGATCACGTTTCTTTGATTTGTTTGGTTAATTTTAAAGGATAGATAAATTCATATAAAAACCATTACATTTTTTTAAATAATTATCCTAGAGTTATTTTAGTATCATTATCTCGTTTGTAATGTGGGATAATATTTGATGCTAGAATCATTTGTTTAGATTTTAGTCTTCGATTGAGTAATGATTTGTGACACAAGATATTGTGTTCTTAGATAAGAAGACCATATATAAATTCATTAGTGTTTGAAACAGTGTCGGGGTGATTGGTGATAATATGATTAAAAATGGAATTGGTGATATTGCATGTTTTTATAGTATATAATCAATTGAGAGTTATTCTAGAATAAGAGATATGAATTTCTTAGTAAACATAGATATTTTTTAAAAATTATGACCTACAATTGGAGACATATTGGTTTTTTGGTTATGTTCTTTGGTGAGTTATATGGGTATATAAATTAGTATTCCTATAAATGTTTTGAAAATTGTTATTGATTATATGGTGATGATAATTAATTAATGGTTTATGTTGAAAAGATTTATGTGATCATTGGTTGATGCATTCCAATTATGTAGTGAGGCTTCAGTTTCAGGTATTAATGGATAAAAACTATGTTATGATTCAGAATGGATTGCGATGAAAAAATATACTTCTGAGATGATAGTATGGCTGGTGGATTTACAAAATGATAATAGAAAAAATATTTATATATATGGTTCATGGGTACATCTATATCTTAGGGAATATTGAGAGAATAGTTGATGTTCTCTATTGAGGAATCATGATAATTTTTTATGGTGATAGAATCCATTTTTTTGGGTCCTGTTTACCAAGGGTTCAAATATTTGTAATCAATTTTCAATATGGTTCTATGAATTAGGTTTATATCAATTTGATTTATTATTTTTTTAAATATTGTATGAAGGGAATAGATTATTATGTGATGTGAATGGCTTAGGTGGAGGATCCACATGTGATGTTGGAAAAAATCTGATCTTCTAATAAAGTAAATATATGAGGAATATAATATTATAGGGAATGAACCATTAGTTATTGGATTGTTTGACCCTATTTAATTTGTATTTTATTTTTAATCTAAGAGTGATATTTTTGGGTTTCATAAATATGGGGGAAATTGGTCGATGTCCATGGAAGTTAGGTATGTGTCGTCTAGTCATGATCAAACCTCACATTTGATAATGGATGCAGAGTAGCACTCAATGAGTGTGTGTATTGGTTTTATGAGACTATTATATTTATATTCCTATATTGGGGAATATAATATTTTTAATTAGGGCCTGAAAAATTACTGAATTGGGTTTTGGGATTTGTAAAACCATTTAGGGGTGGTTGAAAAATCATCAGGATGTTAGTGTGTGGGAAAAAATTACTTCTTCATTTTTTGAAAGTATTATACTTCATATTAAATTTTGGAGATCCATTATACTCAGTTCTCAGGTAGTATATCTTTTTTAAAATTTAAATTTATATTTTTATAATCATATTTAGAGTGTATCAATTATCTTTGTTGGAGTACAATAATGGATTGTTTGTTTCAAAGATACAATTTTTAAATTTCACAATGTTCCAATATTAATATTTGTTATAGTTATTTATAATAATTTTTGCGTCTAATGGGGTTTAATAAGTCATTGTTGTGTTAGGGTGATGATGTGTCGAAGTGGGTGGCCTAGTTTTTTGGTAGAATGTAAGACATAAGTGTATTAGATGTAATTTTCCTAATGAATTTAATTTTGTTATGTGGAAATAAAATTGAATGAATATTAATGATTTTTTTTGATGATCAAAGGATATAAAAAATATTTTCCATAAAAAAATATATTTCCAACAATTTTCAAGCTATGTTTTCCAAATTTAGTTCAGGATTGTTAATAAGAAATTCTTTATGGTCCAATAAATGGATATCAAGGAAGATGAAATTTCCTCATGCTTAACATGGATGATAAATTTTTTATTGGGGATTTGTTAATGACCTATATCATTATAGGTATGTGGTTATTTGGAATCTAATTTTTTTCCTTAGAGTAATTTAATTTTTATAAATTGGGAACCGATTGGGATTTGTTTTCTTGAGGAAGCACTAGAAGGTGTTTTTATTGGTTTTGGGGCTTTCTATTGAGTGTGGGTATATCAAGAATATACAAACTCATATAGGGGGTGTTTTTAATTTACGTTTTGATGTTTTCAATGGATGATTTATTCATATAGTTGAGATAATTTTTTTTACAATTGATGGACCACACCACATCCTAGTCAATAGGTTTGAACATGAGAGGATCGTGAGTCAGCATAGGAACTACATGATGGGTTTTTATAGAGGGGAGTGTGAATTTCTATAAAAAAATAATTAAACACTGTGAAGGGAGTTTAGGGGGGAATTTTAATAAAGTATACCTGATAATAACTCACCTTCAGGCACCCTATTTTGTTTTTTAGTTCATCCATTGAGGAAGGTGTTGATGTAATGACCGGAACATTAAGAAATGCAATGACCCTTTTAATGAATAAATTATTTTATCGTAATTTTTTTAGTAAACTAAAGAACTACATTGGTAATTTAATGATGTTGTTTAATATACATGGCCAGATTAAAAAGGCCATTAAGAATATTATAAATTAATAATATTTAAATTCTACACTGATGGCTAAGATTAGGATATATTTTGATTTTGAAAAATGACTAATTGACAGAGATGGAAGAATCAATATCTTAAACCAATGGGATTGTACCATATGAAACCCAATTTTTTAAAAGTATGAGAGACCTTGAATAACTGGTATTTTCCCTTGACCAATCCCTAGTATGTATTGAACAACTGGAAAAAGAACAAAACCAATGATGGTATATGATCAAGCTTTTTGAGATCGCAACAAAAAACCATGTTTGTTCAATCACACCAGGAATGTACCAACATCACACACCTTCCCCTTAGAGAATATAATATTATACTTAGGGTTTATGCATTATGGCTCTAGTAGTTTTAATTTGTAGGTTTTCATTGTAATAAAATAAATATTATGGTTACCGATTTTAATTATTACATTATGTACTCATTTATATATGAGTTAATTAGTATTTCAGTTTATATGATAAACCCAAAAATGAAATTCTGGAAAATAATTTTTTTACACACATTTTTATAAATAAAATACTTTTAAGAAAAATTTTACAATCATATTATAATGTTTTCAAATAATATTAATTTTTTAATATTGATTGTTTAATATAATTAACTCTAATATAATAATTATATGTGTTAAAAAATTTGAATTGTTTAAAAATAAATTTTTTCCTAATATATATGGATGTTTATTTAAAAGTGTATATTAACAAATTTACATAAATATTTTTAAAAAAATTGATATAATTTTTGAATTTATAATATCAAAATCATCCCAAGGATATTTTTTCATTTTTTTATTACAAATTATTTGGTAAAAAATAAATAAGGAATAAATATAGTATTTGTTTTATGAGATCATAAAGAAAAAAATATATTTAATATGCGCATTAAATGGAATACATACAAAAATATATATTTACCTTAATTTAATTTGTTTGTTATGTTATATGATTAATTTTATAAATTTTTAATGAATCCTCAAAAAACATATATTATATTTTACCATTTTAAAATCAATTCATTATGAATATTTCTCAATTCCCCAACACCAAATTATATTTTTAACATGTTAGTTTCATGGATATATAAAATATTGAAACCCAATAATCCTTATTTGGAATAATGCTTGAAAAAATCTTAAGGAATATTGTTTTTGTAATTCTATTTATATGATACAAAACATAAGTTTCAAAATTAATAATGAATTCCCCAAGGTTATTCTACCAATATCGACTCTACATATCACTACTAATCACCTATACACAAATTAAATTGAATTTACTCAGTATATACCTCATAAAAACACTCCCATGTTGTTTAAAAGTTCTTTGGAAAACCGACCAATTATATTAAAAATATCCTATTAGGGTAGGGAATTCTCTCCTCCTCCCCTTTAGTCATAAACATTAATTGCATTATTCATTTATATTTCCTATAGTTCATGAGTTTATATATTCACAATCAACAATTTAGTGCAGATATATTTCCCATAAAATGATATTCCACATTTAAATCTAATTAAAATATCCCCTGAAACATTAAATGAACTTGTTATGCTGCAGAATTCATCCCATGAATTTTACAAGACAAAATTATGTGTAGCGAATAACCATTCCATTTCATCTCAAATGAATTAACTTATAGATATATATCCTTAATTTATTTGTTAAATCTATTTATGTATCCATCACATATTAATAATGGGATTAAATGTTCTTAATGGTATCCTTATTTTTTGGAATCTCAGTAGAACTCAAATGAATTTACATGTTATTGATGTCATCAATGATCCCAGAATTCTATTCCTATATAATTCATAATGAAATGTTTTTACCTAATAATAATCCATCTATGTTGTTTGGTATATTATCCATGGAACTATTTTGTTTACTTTTTCATTGTGGTTATCATTTAATTATTTTTATTTTATAATGTTTTACATTTTTCCAAATTCGTATGTTATGCTGATGTTATCAACATAAATCATTATTAGATATGAGATTTTATGATTATCACCCATTTTTTCTCCTTTATATCCCAATTTACAAACATTTAATACTTTTATCATGGTATGATTTGATTATTATGTAACAATTCATTGTATTGCACCCCTTTTATATGTACATCCCTAGGAAATCTCATGATGTTTTAGAATATGTGTGCAATTTTAAATGAATTTTAAAGAGTTTTAAAAAAGGATGTTTAATCATTATTTAATGAAATTATTTAACATATATAATTACTTAATGAAAATATGAAATTATTTCATTTAGGAAAATATTAAGTGTATATTTATGTAACAAATCATAAATATGTTTTACAAAACATATGGATTTTCTTAATTACTACTAAGAAGGGTAAAATTATATTTGGGTATTGTGATAAAAAAATTCATTTAAATCCCTTGGGATTAGACTAAACATATGAAAAAATCCTTTAATTTTGGTAACATATAGTTTTTGTCTATTCAGTGAAACAAAATCGCTTTCTAGATACTATGAATGGATATGGATTTGGCATAGTTGTACATTTGGGTAATAAACATGAAAATGGTGTATGGCGAATTTACATAATAAAATCATCAAGTATAAAATAGTGGAATTGTTTCACTCATATTTGAAGAAACTCATGGGGTATTTTTGGGTTAATTTACTAGTTCATTACAAACCACAATGAAGGGAATACAAATTCCATTCATATTTATTTAAGGAAATAGATCATTGATATTTTTGGTTTAAACCAAGAAATTCACAGGTTAACAAATGTATGTAATTTGAATGTTATAACATGAATATTCATATATTACCTTTAATTTTCATAATTTTATTGAAATTAACATCCCCAAATTTCCAATTACGTTATCCAAGAAAAGGTAATAATATGAACTCATTCAACAATAAATGTGAAGGGAAATTTCCATATATGATTCCCAACCCAATGGGATTAGTATTCAAGAAATTAATGACAAAACATTGACAATTACCAAATGTTCTAAATTGGAACATGGATCATGTTTAAAAATAACATAAACCTTTTAAAAATTATGAAATTGATATCATTATCTTCAAAGTACTATGAAATTGTGTTGATATTTCAACACATTAATAAATAAACAACAGATCAAATCCATTGAAAATATCTTATACCACCATAAATTCATGGAGAAATTATATATTTTTATCATATAGAAGGACATTATGATTAACGATGGATTTATATTAAAAATATTAGGAGTGAGAAAGTGATCTATGTAATGGAGTGGAAATAAATTATTAAAAATATTTTCAATAAATGTTTTCCTCTAATTATCTGATTTAAATGGAGAATTATTTTCTGAGCCATCACAATAAAGAAAATGATTCCATTAGGGAATATGATGATAAACTCGAAATACATACATGATATTCCTATAGAATTTTAATTGACCACAACAGTAATGCTGATAACTTATTTGGTAGGATAAATTTGAGTCTACATAAATATATAATGATTTTAGACGTTGAATTATATGGGGGAAATTTTCTAATATTCAATGAATGTTGAAAAGGATATCAAAAAACATGAAGGGAATTATTGTTATTTATATATGAATTATAGAATAGAGTTTAAATTTATATGAGTGATTGAGAAATGTAATTGTGGAAAATTCCAAATATCCCACTTTTCAAAATTATTGGGAGAATTAACCATTAAATTTACTAAAGGGGAAAATGAAATTATATAGTTTTGGGAAGGAAGGTAACCTAGATAGATAATGTTGATGGGAGATACCAAGGATGTGATAAATGAACTGAATTCTCTATTACACCCTCATCATATGGCCTAATTCAAAATTTACAGAGAAAAATGGAACTATGTGTATCAATGAACAATGATAAGAGTTTATTATGATAACTGGTGACAAAAACAACAAAAACATAGAGAGTATGAGAGATCCTATTACATTATATCAACTAAGGTAGATCCAAGAAATAATGTGCTGATATTTATATTATTCATTCATTTTAAAATAGAGAATGTACTGTGTGATTTTTTTTCGACAAATTCATTCATATAATTAATTTTTATTATATCCATTTAAACACATACTCCAAACATTGAATTTGGTTATTAGTGGAAACTGAAAATGGGGAACTGATTTTATCCCACGTATATTACTTATCCCTTATACATATTTTTCATTTGACCATTCCAATGAACCTTTTCAAACTCCATGTAAAGTAATTTTATTAAGTTCTATTAATGGATTGTCATTAATTATGTATGGAAAAAATAAATTTTTGATAGAATTTAATTGTATTATTAATTGAAATTTCCCACTATTTCAATAAAAATTCACATAAGATGATAAATAAATTTTGGTATTTTCATAAATTAAATTTATATTCATTATTTATGGAAAACCATATATTGATAAAATGATTAATACTGAGGAAAATATCATCCCTGAGAGAATTATTACTGAGAGGGAATATGATGAGGTGTTTATTGATTAATTTTATTACCTTCATCATATATGATAGATTCATATCATAATCAAAAATATATCTTGAGCTTTTCTAAAATCAATGACACCAAATAAAATAGAAACTATAGAACTTTAAGAGATGAAGAAGCGTCATTAAGAGAATTTTGAAAAATAATTTATATACTCATCTGATTCATCATGTGGTGTACTAGTCCTCATCCTTGTGAAAAATGGTGGATCATTTCACCTCTGAATGGATAACAGTTATCTAAAAAAGAACATGATAATTAAAATGTTTCATATTAAATGGATTAATGAATTTTTTTGATCAGTTACATGGATCTATGTACTTCTCTATGTGGGATATTTAGTAGGTATACAATCGAGTAATTTTTGAGGTGGATACACCCTTGATATACTTTTTACATGGTACTTGTATAATAATTTTATAGTGATTCTATTTGGACTCACTAATTCTCCTTTTATATTTATGGATTTAATGAGTATATTATTTATGGATTACATTGATGAATTTGAAGGTGTATTCAAAAAAAGATATTTTTATGTACACTAAAACAAAGGAGGAATATGAAAATTTTGTGAAATATATACTAATGACTTTGATAAAGATGATATTATTTTAATCTAACATCAAATGAGAGATTATTATATTCTATCTAACATTCAGAGCGATTGTAATCATCATGGATAAGATAAATATGGATCCATAAAAAATATAGTCTAGTGGAGAATGACCAAGACCCATATTTATGATGGATATCTACAGATTATTTAGGCTAATTGGGTAATATATTATATTTATGAGGATCTTATTATGATTTCTAATTACACTAACAAAAATAACATATAATGGAGTGAAATTTTAATTTAATAATGAATGTGTGAAGATATGGAAATTCTAAAATTCAAGTTTAATCATTATACATGTGCTCACATTACCCAATAATATGAATGTATTTTTGATTAAAAGTGACGTGACCAAAAAAATATCGGGTGTCATAGTCAGGCATGAGGGAAAATAAGTGTCCCATGCCTCACACCAATTATTTTTTCTATGTATAAATACTAAATGCATGATCCAAAATCAGATACATTGATCGTTTAACTCTATATTGGGTGGTGTTTTTTCTATAATAATAGTTCTAAAATATATAGAGATCATATCATCATTATGTACACATTCACATAAATGGATATCTATATGAAATTAGTGACTAAGTGGGAGTTGTTATGGAATATGATTTTGCAATATATTATAATCCTATGTAGGTGAATAATGGTATGATTCTCTGAGTAGAAAGGATCCTAAAACCCTATCCATGATAATTATTAAAAGGGATCCAATATTCATTAACATTAAAATGATAGACATGGGAATAATAAGGCAATTTTCCTATATTATTTTCGAATTACTGATAAACCATCCATTCCTTAGAGGATCAAGGAGATTCCAAAGAAAATTGACGTTCCATGGAAATATTTAATGAATTTTTTTGATTTTAGCACTTCTAAAGTTGGTCTTTTAGGGACTAAAACTTAAATATGTATCTCATAAAAAACATGGAGAAAACATTAGGATGATTATAATTTTACCTCCTTCTTTATTCAATAAATAAAAAATATGATTCATTTATACGTGAAGAAAAAATTATGGTTGGACAGCACGAAGAGTGAGATTATAGGAATTTTCTGTGATTATTAGTATGCCACAACATCAGATATGAGAGATATCGGTATAAGGGTGTCATGGAATCATTTCCTATACCATTATTGAAATTGTATTACATAGCACTATATTTCTTCATTAGACTGCCCAAGGGAATAAGAGATAATGACAGCATATGGTTGTTTTTTTGTGTTATACAATGCTATCATGAAATACTTTTTTCATGGACAACATTTGATGATATATATTAGGTATGTGGAAATATTTCATGGTCTGCCACTATAAACTATATATAACAAAGATCTAATACATACTATGAGGTTCTTGAGAAGAGTTCTTAATATTTTGAAACAAATATTTGTTTCTATATTACATATCACACTATGAAAATTGGTATCTATGAGAGAACCATTCAAATATTAGATGGTATTATGAGACCTTGTTTAATGGATTTCAAGTGATACTATAACCAAAAAAATCACCAAGTGGATTTATTATTTTATAATTATTACAATTCTATATTTGAAATAGAATCTTATGTGGATGTGTATTGAAAGAAGTGACTGACACCCACAGTCTATGATGATGTTAGAGAGATGAAGCTTATGTGACCTGATATAATGAAGGATATGATATAGTGGGTGACAACTGCTTTCATTATATGAAATACACAAAATATTCATACAATATATATATATATATATGAAATTATTTATGAGACTTGGAATTTGAAGTTAGAAATATGTTTTTCCATCGCATATCATCATGGAAGAAATTCACATGGTTTGGGAGGAAGGGAAATATTATTCTTAGATACATCATCCCATTTGAGATCCCTAATGACAATGGTGTTTTGTAATATCTACAAGAACTCCCACCAAACCTATCTCTTGTACATGATGTGTTCTGTTATCTTTCATGATGAAGTACATACTAGCGATCTCATATGTAATGACACAAAAAAAAATGCCATGGAATTTCCCTTAATATTATTGTGTTGTATAGTATAAATCACATAATATAACATATAGATCCAAATAAAACTTTATAAATGATGAATGCATTAAGTAAGCAGTATTTATTGAAATTAAGGAACATATATGATTGAAATAGTATCTTTACCAATGGATTAATAATATGACAATTAGGAATAGTATTTTTTCTAATAAAATAGTAACCTCAAATATAAATGTGTTATTAAAATATAGGTATCTTATGAATGAAAATAACTATTTTTATATCATGGAATAAAAAAATAAAAATTTAAAAATTGATAAAATATAATTTCGTATTTTTAATATGCTTTAATTGTTTATTTAATATTTTATAACAAATTTATGAATTAAACTAAATTAGTTTTTATAAAAATATAATAATAAATTTTTTACTTTGTTTTTATATTATTATAATATAATTTTATAGGACTTTAATAAAATTTTCAAACTCTCATAAAATCAGTTGTAAATTTAAAATCAATTTATTTTAATAAATGATATTTTTGATTAAAAATTTCGTTCCTAGAATATAGAAATATATTTTCATTAAATTTATTAAATTTTTTTATTATACATGTCAAAAAATGTGTTGGGATAATTTTTTGTATTTTTCTGAAATACATTAATTTTTGGTGAATAGTGAAATATGACAATTTATTAAATAAGCTAAATACATGAATTTTGGTCTCATTAGTGATTTTTGGATGATATAACACTATAATCTAGAACATTATTTCTCTATATTGTTTATTCAGTCATGTTAATAATCACTATTTATATTCTTGATCCAATATAATAAACAAATGACTAAAATAATAAAAAAACTAACCTCTCCTCCCACTATAATTACCACCCCTCACCGCATCTTATCCTAAGACATTCTATGCCATATAGATTGTCCAATTTATTCCCAAAAATGTTCCTAACACTCTCCCACACATCCAAGAGTATTGTTTATCCACAAAATACCATCCGAATTTCCCTAAGAAGGTTTTGAAAGATAAAACATTTAACAGCTAAAATCCTCGTTCATTTTCTACTAATTTCATTCTGTTTATTTTATATTCTTATCATATACTCACTCCCATTATCTAAGTTACATGATAAATACTATATCAAATATATACTAATTAATTAATGTGTTGATTTAAAATCCATCATCAAACCTAATCTCCTCTCCCATTAAAGTAAACATTATTCGCGAGGTGTTGATTCACCACCTTCACGGATGTTAATTGTTTATTTTATAATATGTACTTCATGGATGGTAATTAAATAATTATAATGGATAAAAATATTTTAAAAAGATATTCAGACTTATTAACTATTATGGGGCCTTAATAATAATATAATATTAATGAATAAAAAAACTAGTGTTTGATGATCAAAAATTGAAAAAATAATCAAAACAGATATCCTTAAAATTTCATCTAATGAATAATCCTAATATATGGAAACAAGAAGCTAAATGAGAAAATTTAATCATCTTGAATATAATAAGAAAGAAATAATTTCTATTTAGGATATATATTTCTGTTTTACATGATATTTCATAAATCTATATAAGTTAACCAACAATAAAAACCAAAAATATGAACACTCACAAATGACAAAATTGAATCTTATAACTAAATAAATGGTATATAAATTAATTTAATAAAATTATAGAAAATAGAATACATGTTTATGTCGTTATGAAGAAAATTATTAATTATTCTAATTTCATTATCTAGGAGATTAATTGAATGTTTAGAAAACATTCAGAAATTCGGTAAGGGATTCTTCCTGAACGTGCATTTTTTTACTTCGGGTTATGCTATAACTATATTTTCCCCAATATAAATCTTAATAATTCTTATATACTCCTCAAAAATTCCTTGTTTATGATCCAAATATATTTACCTATATTAAATATTGTTTTATTTATGGGTAAATACATTTTTTTATATTGTTTCTTTTCAATTCCTTCCAATAATCATGGTCGATTAATGGAAAATTCCAATTTTCATACCCATTTTATGTACACATTGTAATATTTTTTAAGCAAAAAATATTCTTCAAAAAACATTATTTTTATAATGAAAACTATATTAGTTCATTTCTGGTTTTATGCAAAAAGTTATGACTTTTCCAATTTAAAAACTCATTTATAGTTTCTCTTAAGCCATACTTAAGTTAAACATTAATGGTATTGGTAGAAACATTTTTTACATTTTTTCAAATTAGTTTCAAAATTATAGTATGAATATTAATATAATATTCCTTAAATATAATTTCATTCCATTTTATTTTCAGTGATATACATGTCTACAATATATTTTTTTGTGAAAAATATAAATGATTTTCCAAAATAACTCGTCCTTCCAATGTAAAAGGGTTTTTCTCATAAGAATTTATCAATGATTTTATTTGGGTATTTTCAAAAATTTCAATACCCAAAATTGTATATTATGCATAAATTGTTATCTATTATGTTTTAATATACCATATTTTATTGAATGGTTTATGATTATTTTTATTATGGACATATGGTCTTGACACCATTATTTATATTACTCTAGATAGTTTATGATTATTTATTCTTATGGGGGTATTATTTACACTTCTTAAACTAGTTTTAATAGTAATGAATATTATTATTAGGTTTCACCACATCCATATAATGAATTAATTTACATAGTATGTGTTGGGTGGGGCACACTATAGGCCCTCATTGCATCAGAAGCTCTCATGAGGCTTACTAGTTTGGGTATTGGCTAATTCATACCAAATTATATCTGGTCTCATGGATTAATTAATTATATAATTTTATTTATGTAACAAATTATGCTTTCCCCCATTATTAAATTAATTATTGGATATCCATGTCTTTATTCTATTAGTTTAATATCCATTGTTATGTTTCATTCACATTTGATAATTTATGTGGAATTATTTGGACTGCTTTCATTCCTACCAAATTATGTTTATGTTTACGTTTTAATATACTTTTTTTTATTCACCTTACCTTATTGACTATTTCAATTTATGATATCTTTTGATGTATTTATTAACCTTATTGGTCATCAGATCTCACCCCTTTCTTGTTTTTTGCCTATGATTCCATGACGTATATTACTATTGTCATGCAGGGATAATATTTTATTTATGGGATGTTTTAATATGAGTTTTAATGTTTTATTTATACTAAATATATAATGTAAAACTTCTATTTTTATCTGGATTTCCAATGCTACTAAAATATATTGTCTTTCGTGATTTGACTTCATTTTTTATTATAGAATTATTATAATGTAAGGGAAAACCATTATGATTCTCATGTTGGGGTATAGAATTTTTTTATAAGACAATGTTTATTAGGAACCTTAAAAACTCAGTTTATGAAAACATATATTTGAGAACGAAACACTATTTATTTTTTATAAAATATTCACAATGAATCCATTCTTATGGTTTATATAGTAGTTATACCAAAATATTCAATTTAGGATTACGTGGTTAACTAGTCTAATAATTATAAATTATGTTTCATAATAATATTATCTAATATGATATATAATTTATTTTTTTGTATGGATGTTATTGGACGGAATGGAATCAGTATCAATGAATGTATTTCATGTATTGATTTCTATCCCATGCAAGGTAATGATGCTAGAGGTGGAGATGGAGCTAGAGGTAAAAAAATAAAAAAAATGTTGGGAAATATGTCTTGGTTATGAGAAATAACCTTACCTATATAGAGAATCTTGAACCTAAACATGGCACTAATGGAAAACTAACCTTTACCAACGGTTTTGAACCGTTAGTATAGACCTCCAAACCATTAGTATAGCCTATACCAATGGTTTGGAGAACCGTAGCCAAGTAAGCCGTTGGGATAGGTCTATACCAACGGTTATGGAAACCGTTGGTATAGGTAATATGAAATCTATACCAACGGTAATGGAACCGTTGGTATATAAATTCCGAAAATAAATCATCTGCTGGTATTTGATCTGAGGACTCCTCGTTTATAATCGAACGACTTAACCAATAATCTAATATCACTTTTGTAAACATAATATCATAAATATATATATGTATTATCATAATTATTTAAAATTTTGATTTATATAATGTTCTCGGTTAGTATACCTGGAAAAAAATAAAAGAACCTAACACAATGGTTTTCAAAACTGTTGGGATAGCCCTATCCCAACGGTTTTCAAAACTGTTGGGATAGGTTAAGGTTGGGCTGAATTGTTTTGGCCGAATGTTGAATTTGTGGGTGGTTTTTCCCAACGGTTTTAGTGAACCGTTGGGAAAGAGGCTCAAAAGACACCGTTTCCCAACGGTTTTGGTGAACCGTTGGGAAAGGTCACTCTTTCCCAACAGTTTTGGTGAACTGTTGGGAAAGAGTCTCAAAACACACCCTTTCCCAACGGTTTGGCATAAACCGTTGGGAAAGTGTCACGCTTTCCCAACGGTTTGCCAAACCGTTGGTAAAGGGTTACACTTTCCCAACGGTTTGCCAAACCCTTGGGAAAGGTGGGGAAATATATGGATTTCCCAACGGTTTTGGTGAACTATTGGGAAATGGTAGCTATACCAACGGTTTTTACAAACCGTTGGTATAGAAGTGTTGGGTGTAACGCCCCGACCCTATTTACCCAGAGTCGGTGCCTTATTACATAACATTGGCATGATCACAAGAAAGATCAAATCTCGAATGACCGATTGGTTTAGTAGCCTTGGAAACACTAGATATATTCATAAGTTTTACATTACATCATAAAATGAAAAACTACTACAACAACATAATGTCTCCATAATCCACAATCATATCCCCACATAATATCCATGTAGGTCATTCATAATTTACTTCTTCACTTCCTGGGAAAAATAAAACATAGAAAAGGGGTGAGCTCAAATTCCCAGTACGGATAACAATATAGCGAAACCTTTCATAAATGAGAATAAACATTTAGGGAAATGTATAACTAGACAACAACCTTTCAAACTTGAACATTCAACATTGTATGGAAGAAAATAAAATAAAATAATTCCATTTACTCATTAACATGGATATTCTACTAATCGAATAATCTCATGAAAAATCACTAACCACTTTCATAATGTTGGAATTCATAATGCCAGACTATCATAACCACATAGTCAAGGCCTCATGCCAAGACTACAAATAAGATTTTGTCAAGGACTTGTGCCAACACACTAGTTTGTCTCATGAGACCTATCGATGCATCGAGGAGCTATAGCGGGCTCCACCCGTCACATATTAAGTCCAATGCATTCCCATATGAAAAGGTTTAAACATAACATAAACATTCGTATTAAAACTAGCATACGAAATTTTAATACTTTCACCATAAACCATGAATGGTATAAAAATAGAACATCCATAGTCAAACAAATCACAAAACCTTGAATATAATACATAAGTTTTGTATCATAACAAATCAACTTTAAATAAGCGTAAAATCCATCAAAGGATGTTGACATAGATGAAATCAAAATTCTTTTTAAAGAAATATCTATTTTTATTTTGAAATCAATTAAGATCCATATAAAATAAAACATTTTCTGTGAAAATATTATTATAAGCTTTTAAGGGAAACATTGAAGATTTTATAACGGCGGAAAATAGCTGCTCCCGCCGTATAAGTTAAAAAAACAATCTTACCTTAATTCTGTCGAAAAGGTTAAAAAGGACCTTGTTTTGAAAACGACAGAAAGATTACTCTTATAAAAAGTCAAACAAGGGTATAAATGACTTTAACCCATATTCTTGTAAATAATAAAAATGTGTTGAAATAAATTACTAAGAAACATGGATGTGGATGATAAAGAGATCCTAGTAGATTATTACGTATAAACAACCTCGGATAATGAAGAGATTATGAAATAAACCTTACCTTGTACTTTTCCTTGTTTGGGGTAGGTTAACCTCCTTTATAATGGTGAAATAATTGTTATTAAATTATACAAGAATCATATATATTAATATGATATCATATATGATCTTTTAACATTGATTTGTTAATAATATCTTAGAATTATCGTCGTTTTGGGTGTTAACTTACTCATTTTATTTTATATGTTTTGTTACATAAGACATGTTTGTTGTATCTTATTCATATCCAGAATGATATCAAGTCCTTAAAAATCATTTTTAAATCATCAAATGATAATTATACATGAATGGATATGATGGAGAATGAATCTCATCGCGTTCGTGGAGACGGTAGTCCGTACGTACGCATGAGCGACAATATCATTCTTTTGATATTAAAATAATATATAAATGGATGGTATATCATATATAAAGAATCATTAACATGTTATATTTATTATTTACATGAGTTACACATCATTATTATACCCATCCAAAATAATAATATATTGAATAACAATTACACCACGACGTGGAGACGGTAAGCCGTACGTACGCACATATGGTGACATGTTATTCAAAGGGTGGATAGAATACTGAATATGGTTGTACCATATTTATAATAACATCACAGTATATGTGAGATACTGGATTTATTATTTTATAATGGTAAGAACAAAGAAAGAAGAAGTGGAAGAAGAAAGGAACTTGAAAAGGGGTGGTGAAAACATTACCTCTTCTTCCGGTTCTTCCTTTTGATTCGATCAAAAGGGCTCCTTAGGTTGGCTTTCTGATCAAACTAAGGCCTCTAGGTTGTAGGGAGGGATGTTGGGAGAGTATTTGGGCAGAGTTTGGCCGAACCAAAAGGCTTTGAAGGTGTGAAGAAATGAGAAGGAGGAGTTCCCTTTTACAAGAGGGGTGAGGGGCACCTTTGGAAAAGCTAGAGATATTAGTTTATTATAAATTCATATTCGGTTTCCAATGGCTCATAAGTTGACTATTCAAAGTTTAAGGTGGTGATGGGTCGAAAACAACTCAACCAATAGAATTTAGACAGGTTTGGGTACTTATATTAACCTTATCTTTAAGTATTAACTCTAAGTTAATTAGTTTCACTTTTACAATGTCTCTTTGTATTTTTATATAATATGGTTAATAAACATACTATATACATCCAAGCGACCCCCAAGTGGTCCATTAATGATGAAACTATCATGATATAAGTCTCTTGGCCGAACCTTAGATTTTTAGGAATTTAATATTAATTAATAATATAATATTTGTTTTAAGAACTCTTTTATGTCAATTTTGACACTATTCAATAGTTGATTTTTGTGAAACTCATAACAGATTGATTACTTCGAACAAAGTCAATTAAATCAATCCTAATATATCATATTATCCTAGAAAATTAGTTTAATTCATTAAAAGTTTCATATTATATTTATTTGGGTATTTATAATATCAATTATTTTAATTTTTTAATAGTATAGTAATTACTGCATCATCATTGTTTCATAAATAAAATAAATTATTTAATGCCTAAAAATTATAAATAAAATATCATTATGTAGGAAATTGTTTTATATTTCTAATGAATATTTATAATCTAAAATCCCACATATATAACCCTATGTAACAATTGTTTTTTTAAAATATATATGCTTGGGTCATTTTTGTATTCATTTTAACATAATTAAAATAAAGTGTCATTATCACTTACAAGTGGATCCATGGGGTCCCAAAATCGACCCAAAGATGTCCATGGTCGACCATGTATCAACCAATAGGTTTAAGACACGTTTTAGGGTAATTTACTATTATTATAATATTATTTTTTAACCCTTATTTACCGGATTTACCCTTAACCATGGTAAATAAAATATTTACCGTAGTAATTATTCAAAATGTATAAAAATAAAAGTTACCTATTTACACAATTTGAACATCCTGATTCCAAATATGGAATCAATTTTCCTAAATTCAAAACACAGAAGTGGCAGAAATTAATTTAAAATTAATTCCCGCTGTCAAAACAAAAAGCGTGTTTTTAAGAGATAATAACTATCAAAAGATTGACACTTGTTTATGTTCGGTTTAATTGTAAAATTATGTCCAATGACAAACATTATATTAAATGGTAAAAATATATTCTAAATATAATTTAAAACTACTGAAATTTATAATTTATCACTATTAATTATTTTGATTAAAAAAGTTGTTTTTAATTAAAATTTAGTAATTTTCACTTTTCATCAAAATATGAAAGTTATCCGAAAAGTACCAAAATTTCACCTTAGGCTAAATTAGATATTCCGAATCCAAAAATGAAGTCCATTTTGAAATATAAAATATATATAATTTTAGAAAGTAGTTATTACTATTCATAACGGCTAGTTTGATTGGTTGTTAGAACTTGGTGTTGCGTACAACACACGCTATCACATTATTCAAAGAGAAGCGTACTGTAGAAGCTTGGGGTGTTACATTCTCCCCTCCTTCAAATAATTTCGTCCTCGAAATTTCTAGAATACTATTGCATGAAAAGACTCGGGTGGTTCTTCATCATAATTTCCTTGGGTTCCCACGTTGCCTCTTCCATCTTATGGTTTCTCCACAAAACATTTACCAGACGTGTCGTCCGGTTTCTCAGTACTTGTTCTCTCGTATCAAGAATCCTGACAGGCTCTTCACAATAGGAAAGATCGGGTTCCAGTTCTAATTCCTCATAGGTGAGTACATGCGTTGGATCAGGCATGTATTTCCTCAATAGAGATACGTGGAACACATCGTGAACTTTGGAGAGACTTGGCGGCATTTCCAATCGGTAAGCTACAACCCCAATTCGTTCTAGAATTTCGAAAGGTCTGATGTACCTGGGACTCAATTTACCTTTCTTACCAAAACGTATGAATCCCTTCCACAGAGATACCTTCAGGAAAACATGATCACCGACTTGAAATTCAAAATCCTTCCTTCGATTATCGGCATAGCTCTTCTGCCTACTTTGAGCTACTTTGATGTGATTTTGGATTACTTTTACATTTTCCACCGTTTCCTCCACTAGTTCTAGGCCAACAAGTTTTCTCTCACCAACGTCATCTCAATAGGTTGGTGTACGAAATCACTTTCCGTATAACACATCATATGGTGCTATCTGAATACTCGAATGGAAGCTATTGTTATAGGAAAATTATACCAGTGGTAAATATTGATCCCACATACCCTGAAAGTCAAGTTAGCAGGATCTCAACATGTTTTCTAAGGTTTGAATAGTCCGTTCTGATTGTCTGTCTGTCTGAGGGTGGTAAGCAGTGCTCAAATGAAGTTCAGTATCCAGGGATTTCTGAAGACTTTTCCAAAATCTTGAAGTAAAACGGGGATCATGATCAGAATCTATTGATAGGGGTACTCCATGAAGTCTCACAACTTCATTAATATATAGTCTTGCTAGACGTTCCAGGGGTAGATCTTCTCTTATAGCAAGAAAATGTGCTGACTTGGTAAGGCGATCAACAATAACCCATATTGCATCATTCCTTCTAGGAGTCTTTGGTAGCCCCATGACAAAGTCCATCATAATATTGTCCCATTTCCACTCCGTTATGGGAAGAGGTTGCATGACTCCTCCAGGCTGTTGCCTTCCAGCTTTCACTTGTTGACAAACCATACATCTTGACACAAAATCAGCAATCTCCCTCTTCATGTTGTGCCACCAAAAATGTTCCTTCAAATCTCTATACATTTTTGTGCTCCCAGGGTGTATAGAGAAATTAGAACTATGAGCATCATCTAGCAATTCCATTTTTAGATCAGGTAAATCGGGAAAACAATGTCTCTTCCTGAATTTCAAAATTCCATCTTCATACACAAAGTCTCTCAATCTCCCATCATTCACAGATTTAATCATCTTTTGGAATTCTTCATCATCGGTCTGAGAACTCTTAATCCTTTCTAGTAAAGATGGTTTGGCAACCATTTGAAAAAGCATTGATGTTTCACCTTCCCTGGTTATTCCCATGTCCATCTTCACTAGATCCATGAAAATTGGATCCCTTTCAATTCTCATATTGTTCAAAACTCCATGGTCTTTTCTACTCAAAGCATCTGCCACCTTGTTTTCCTTCCCCGGGTGGTAGTGTATCGTACAATCATAATCCTTGAGTAATTAAAGCCATCTCCATTGCCTCATGTTGAGTTCTTTTTGTGAGAAAATATACTTCAAACTCTTGTTATCAGTATAAATCTCACATTTTTCACCATAGAGGTAGTGCCTCTATATCTTCAAAGCAAAGATCACAGCTGCTAACTCGAGATCATGAGTAGGATAGTTTTGTTCAGGAATTTTCAACTGTCGTGATGCATAGGCAATAACTCTATCATTCTGAATAAGGACACAGCCAAGTCCTTTCTTTAATGCATCACTATAAATAACGAACCCATCATTCCCCGATGGTAGAGTCAATATAGGAGCATTGACTAATCTTTTCTTCAGTTCTTCAAAATATTCTTCACACTCTTTTGTCCAAACAAATTTAACCCCTTTACGTGTGAGCTTCGTTAACAGGTTAGCCAATCGGGCAAAATTCTGGACGAAACGTCGATAATAACCTGCCAAACCGATAAAACTGCGTACCTTAGTTATACTCGTAGGTGCTGGCCATTCTTGGATTGCCTTGGTCTTAGAAGGATCAACAGAGATTCCATCTTTAGAGACAATATGACCATGAAAAGAAATCTCATGAAGCCAGAATTCACACTTGCTAAACTTCCCATATAATTCATGCCTCCTCAGAGTCTTCAAGATAATGCGCAAGTGATTTTCATGATCTTCGTAGGTTTTGGAGTATACCAAGATATCATCAATAAATACCACCACAAATTCATCGAGATACTCCTTGAAAACTCTATTCTTCAGATCCATGAATACAGAGGGTGCATTAGTCAATCCAAACGGCATTACAGTAAACTCGTAATGCCCGTACCTGGTTCGAAATGCTGTCTTCGGAATGTCTTCCTTATTCACACACAACTAATGGTATCCAGATCGAAGGTCAATCTTTGAAAAGTATTGATCTCCATGTAGTTGGTCAAATAAATAATCAATACGAGGTAGGGGATACTTGTTCTTTATCATTATAGCATTGATCTCCCTGTAGTCGATACATAACCTCATAGATCCATCTTTATTTTTAACAAAAAGAACAGGGGCTCCCCATGGAGAAACACTAGGGAGAATAAATCCCTTATTACTCAATTCCTCTAGTTGTTTCTTTAGTTCGACTAACTCTACAGTGGCCATTCTATAATGGGTCTTCGATATAGGCCTTGATCCAGGAATCAAATCAATAGAAAACCCAATTCTCGTTCTGGAGGATGTCTAGGTAAATCTTCCGGAAATACATCTACAAATTCTTTCACAACAGGTACATCCTCTATTTGAACATTCCTTTCCTCACCGACAGTTATTTCATTCTCTTCCTCCCCAATAATTGAATTATGTTGAGCTACTGGGGGTGGATCTAAATAAGAATTAGGTGGTGATGATTCTGCTCTAAAGATAAGGTGTTCCTTATCATTATCATCAAGAATCGTAACCTCTTTCTTCTTACAATAAATCTTCGCATCATAGTCCGAAAGCCAGTCCATACTGAGGATTATATCAAACTCAATCATAGGTATGACGATGAGATCAGAAGATAAAGAAAATTTATGTGCTCTAATGGGGACTGATTCACAAAACATTGTTGCAATGATACTTCCCTTAGGAGATTTAACTGACAACTCCCTTATTAAATCAAATTGGAAATATTTAATTTTCTTAGAAAACTGGGAAGATATGAAACAATGCGACGATCCAGAGTCAAATAATGCATTTGCTAAAATTGAGGAACCCATTAAATTACCTACCACCACGTCTTTTGGAGCTTCTACCTCTACAGTAGTGATAGCATAAGCTTGGCCTTTATCCCTTTGCCTTTTCTGAGGTAAGTTCTCCTGACGCTTAGGACATTCATTCGCATAATGTCCCATCTCCCTGCAATTTTAGCGCTGAACGTTGGTGGCTTCCTTCTTCCCTTTGCAATCACGATCTTGGTGACCTTTTTCACCACACTTGTAACAGACTCCCATTCCCTTCAAGCAAGCACCGGGGTGTTTCTTCCCACATTTTCCACATGATGGATATTCAACCTTTCTTTTCTTCCCCTTATTTCCATTCCCAGATTGATCAGCAAGACTCTTCTTCTCTTACTTTGCTTTAAAGTCATAAGAATTAGAGAATTTCTTTTTCGGTCTCGATAGCACATGAGACAATGTCTTCGTACGATGAAAAGGATTGTGAGAATAACGCTCGACGGAGAAATGGTTTTAACCCATCAACGAAACGATCAATCTTACTTCTTGGGTTGCGAATATAATCTCCAGCATACCTCGCTAACCTTGTAAAGTTAGCCTCATACTTTGTGACATTCTCATCCTCCTTTTGTCTCAGACTCAGAAATTGCCTTTCCATATCTGCTCGATGGTCGCGAGGAATGTATTTTTCTAAAAACAGATCTTTGAACTCCCTCCAATCCATATTTGATACTTCATCATCTTACTTCATGTTTTGAATCAATGACCACCATTGATCAGCATCTCCAGTGAGGCGGTAAACTGCCATGATAACTTTTTCCCGTTCACTGCTCCCCAAAGCCTGAAATATATTCTCTAGGGAATTTATCCACTGCTCGGTTACTAAGGGATTTGTATTCCCATTGAACGTTGGTGGTTGTTTCCTCATGAATCGATCTAACATTGATCCTCCACGCTGCGGATCAGGGTTCTCCATACGGGTAAGGTTATTATTCATAACCTGAGTAAGTTGTCCCAGTATGGTGATTAGCTGATCGGCTCCAGTTGCATCACCAGCTCCACTATAATTATCTTGAGCAGGAGGGCAATCCCTACATGGAGTGCGTGCATTGATACGGTTTCCATTTCTTCCACTAGGTGCCATTTCTAAACAATGGCATAAACTAGATCAGTTTATGAATCAAAATACATAATCCCATACTTATAAAACACTTAACATAAATTGAACTATTTATGGATATAATCCATAATCATAAAAATTTCTCCTTTGAGGATGTATATACTCATAAACCATTCATAATGGTTTGTAAAGAAAATTAGAATTATCCTAAGCAAATCCCCCGGGAGTGTCGTAACCAAGAGTGTAGCAAGGCTCGTTGTCGTGCACCAGTTCCCGTTCGAGTCTAGCTCAAAGCGGTGTTTTCGGGTTTTACCCCTAGGTACATCTGTGCCAAAGCCGCCTCTACCTGCTCGTATCCAGACAGGGATGTATTGCTCGGAAAACTCACAAAATCCCTACAATACCAAAATTCTAGGAAGTTCTTCTACACTAATCCTCAAAGTTCATCTTAGGTCTAGTGCTCTAATCAGAGTTTATCTAAATCTAGCTTCCAAGGTTTTTACTAAACCTCCCTTTGATACCAACTATAATGCCCCGACCCTAGTTACCCAGAGTCGGTGCATTATTAAATAACATTGGCATGATTACAAGAAAGATCAAATCTCGAAAGACCGATTGGTTTAGTAGCCTTGGAAACACTAGATATATTCATAAGTTTTACATTACATCATAAAATGAAAAACTACTACAACAACATAATGTATCCATAATCCACACTCATATCCCCACATAATATCCCTGCAGGTCATTCATAATTTACTTCTTCACTTCCTGGGAAAAATAAAACATAGAAAAGGGGTGATCTCAAATGCCCAGTAAGGATAACAATATAGCAGAAACTTTCATAATTGAGAATAAACATTTAGGGAAATGTATAACTAAACAACAGCCTTTCAAACAGGAACATTCAACATTGTATTTCATAAATAAAATAAAATAATGCCATTTACTCATTCACATGGATATTCTACTAATCGAATAATCACATGAAAAATCACTAACCACTTTCATAATGTTGGAATGCATAATGCCAGACTATCATAACCACATAGTCAAGGCCTCGTGCCAAGACTACAAATAATATTTTGTCAAGGACTTGTGCCAAGACACTAGTTTGTCTCATGAGACCTACCGATGCATCGAGGAGCTATAGCGGGCTCCACCCGTCACATATTAAGTCCAATTCATTCCCATATGAAAAGGTTTAAACATAACATAAACATTCGTATTAAAACTAGCATACGAAATGTTAATACTTTCACCATAAACCATGAATGGTATAAAAATAGAACATCCATATTCAAACAAATAACAGAACCTTCAATATAATATAGAAGTTTTTTATCATAACAAATCAACTTTAAATAAGCGTAAAATCCATCAAAGGATGTTGACATAGATGAAATCAAAATTCTTTTTAAAGAAATATCTATTTTTATTTTGAAATCATTTAAGATCCATATAAAATAAAACATTTTCTTTGAAAATATTCTTATAAGTTTGTAAGGGAAACTTTGAATATTTTATAACGGCGTAAAATAGCCGCTCCCGCCGTATAAGTTAAAAAAAATTCTTACCTTAATTCTGTCGAAAAGGTTAAAAAGGACCTTGTTTTGAAAACGACGGAATGATTCCTCTTATAAAAAGTCAAACAAGGGTATAAATGACTTTAACCCATATTCTTGTAAATAATAAAAATGTGTTGAAATACATTACTAAGAAACATGGATGTGGATGATAAAGAGATCCCAGTAGATTATTACGTATAAAAAAACTCGGATAATGAAGAGATTGTTAAATAACCCTTACCTTGTACTTTTCCTTTGTTGGGGTAGGTTAAGCTCCTGTATAATGGTGAAATAATTGTTATTAAATTATACAAGAATCATATATATTAATATGATATCATATATGATCTTTTATCATTGATTTGTTAATAATATCTTAGAATTATCGTCGTTTCGGGTGTTAACTTTCTCATTTTCTTTTATATGTTTTGTTACATAAGCCATGTTTTTTGTATCATATTCATATCAATAATGATATCAAGTCCTTAAACATCATTTTTAAATCATCAAATGATAATTATACTTGAATGGATACGATGGAGAATGAATCTCATCGCGTTCGTGGAGACGGTAGTCCGTACGTACGCACGAGGGACAATATCATTCTTTTGATATTAAAACAATGTATAAATGGATGGTATATCATATATACAGAATCATTAACATGTTATATTTATTATTTACATGAGTTACACATAATTATTATACCCATCCAAAATAATAATATATTGAATAACAATTACACCACGACGTGGAGATGGTAAGCCGTACATACGCACATATGGTGACATGTTATTCAAAGGGTGGATAGAATACTGAATATGGTTGTACCATATTTATAATAACATCATAGTATATGTGAGATACTGGAGTTATTATTTTATAATGGTAAGAACAAAGAAAGAATAAGTGGTAGAAGAAAGGAACTTGAAAAGGGGTGGTGAAAACATTACCTCTTCTTCCGGTTCTTCCTTTTGATTTGATCAAAAGGGCTCCTTAGGTTGGATTTATGATCAAACTAAGGCCTATAGGTTGTAGTGAGGGATGTTGGGAGAGTATTTGGGCAGAGTTTGGCCGAACCAAAAGGCTTTGAAGGTGTGAAGAAATGAGAAGGAGGAGTTCTCTTTTATAAGAGGGGTGAGGGGCACCTATGGAAAAGCTAAAGATATTAGTTTATAATAAATTCATATTCGGTTTCCAGTGGCTCATAAGTTGACTATTCAAAGTTTATGCTGGGAAGGGGTAAAAAACAACTCAACCAATTGAATTTAGACAGGTTTGGGTACTTATATTATTCTTATCTTTAAGTATTAACTCTAAGTTAATTAGTTTCACTTTTACAATGTCTCTTTGTATTTTTATATAATATGGTTAATAAACATACTATATACATCCAAGCGACCCCCCAAGTGGTCCATTAATGATGAACCTATCATGATATAAGTCTCTTGGCCTATCCTTAGATTTTTAGGAATTTAATATTAATTAATAATATAATATTTGTTTTAAGAACTCTTTTATGTCAATTTTGACACTATTCAATAGTTGATTTTTGTGAAACGCATAACAGATTGATTACTTCGAACAAAGTCAATTAAATAAATACTAATATATCATATTATCCTAGAAAATTAGTTTAATTCATTAAAAGTTTCATATTATATTTATTTGGGTATTTATAATATCAAGTATTTTAATTTTTTACTATTATAGTAATTACTGCATCATCATTGTGTCATAAATAAATTAACTTATATAATGTCTAAAATTTATAAATAAAATATCATTTTGTAGGAAATCGTTTTATCTTTCTAATTAATATTTATAATCTAAAATCAAACATATATAACCCTATTTAAAAATTGTTGTTCTAAAAGATATATGCTTGTGTCATTTTTGTATACATTTTAACATAATTAAAATAAATTGTCATTATCACTTACAAGTGGATCCATGGGGTCCCAAAATCGACCCAAAGATGTCCATGGACGACCATGTATCAACCAATAGGGTTAAGATACGTTTTAGGGTAATTTAGTATTATTATAATATTATTGTTTAACCCTTATTTACCGGATTTACCCTTAACCATGGTAAATAAAATATTTACCGTAGTAATTATTCAAAATATCTAAAAATAAATGTTACCTATTTACACAATTTGAACATCCTGATTCCAAATATGGAATCAATTTTCCTAAATTCAAAACACAGAAGTGGCAGAAATTAATTTAAAATTAATTCCCGCTGTCAAAACAAAAAGCATGTTTTTAAGAGATAATAACTATCAAAAGATTGACACTTGTTTATGTTCGGTTTAATTGTAAAATTATATCCAATGACCAACATTATATTAAATGGTAAAAATATATTCTAAATATACTTTAAAACTACTAAAATTTATAATTTATCACTATTAATTATTTTGATTAAAAAAGTTGTTTTTAATTAAAATTTAGTAATTTTCACTATTCATCAAAATATGAATGTTATCTGAAAAGTACCAAAATTTCACCATAGGCTAAATTATATATTAAGAATCCAAAAATGAAGTCCATTTTGAAATATAAAATATATATAATTTTAAAAAGTAGGTATTACTATTCATAATAGCTAGTTTGATTTGTTGTTAGAACTCGGTGTTGCGTACAACACACGCTATCACATTATTCAAAGAGAAGCGTACCGTAGAAGCTTGGGATGTTACATTGGGAAAGATAATCTTTCCATTAGTGTGGATTGACAATATTTGACCACTTCCTATGACAACAACCTTTATTATTCCATGGGAATAAAACTCGTTTTTAGTAGACAAATGGATCTATTCACTAGATAATATATATCTAACATTGGGATGTACTGAATTAGAGAACGTTATCATAAAATTTTATCAAATCTCAGAATATTTAGATCAATTGTGGTCATCGATTCAAATCTATTATGATAAATAGGGTATATAAACCATGGAATTGATGGATATTAAGGAATTTTTATTGGAAAAATAATTTCATACATGACAAAGAGTGGATATGGGGAGATAATTCATGAGTTTTAGATAGAAAGAGGTTGAAAACATTTTGTGTAAGAACATTACTTCATAATATTTTAAAAACATTCCATAAACTATATACATAATCAAAAAAAAATTAATTATTTCATTAATGATATGAAACCAATCTGTTGAAGTGTACTAGTCAACCAAACATTCTTATTATATGAGGATATAACAACTTGTTGTATTAATACTATGAAATAATTATACATGACATATCAGTCAGAATGAAAACAATAGAATATGTTGACTGAAGATGAACAAATGGTTAGAAGAAGAAATGAATGATGGATTTTTCACCTGTGATAATTTTTGGATGAAACAACTAGGTAAATGATTGATGGGAATGGTATTTTACTTAAAATGTAGAGAGAAATGTCACCATGATCATGATTAGAAGGGAAATAATGTTGCTTCCTATATCCAATGATTCAACTGTATGGAAATGGGTCACTACACAAATGAATATCCCAGACATCCAAGTAATATATATCAGAATTAGAAAAGTAATCAAGGATATTATTTTGTTGTTACTATAGTAGAAGTGAAATAATTAATGTATTTTAATCAAAAATAATCTTATGTTATTCTGGATATATGAATCTATAAGTATTTAAGGATAATACTGTAGTACAACTTCTCTACATAATTATAAGCATGTCATGAGTAGGACTAGTGATCAAGAGAAATGATTCTATTTTTCGGTGAAATTTTGGAATAAAAATTAATTGGGAAATATAAATCAATATATCTTTTTGATTTTAAAATATTAACAAATATATGTTTATAGGATATTATTATTGACCATGAAGGTGGTCAGTGACATCATGGTTTACTACATGTTTGGTTTTAAGGAATATATTTGAGAACCTGAGATTATATAATGGTTTTAATTTTATTAAGGTATTTATATATTTGGTATGTGGGATCAAGAGCTACATTATGTATAGATAAACTGATATAATATTCATTTAGTATAATTTAGTCACATGGATTTTTTTTCATTGAATGTGTCCGGATACGTTTAATATGATTCAAAATATTAACTATTAGTGGGATGGATTATGTTAATCATATTTAATTATTATTATTTTTATAGAATGTGCAAATACTTTTGGATATAGTAAAAATTTATCATTATATGGAATGAATTATGGTTGGTTTGATAAATGTTATTTAGGAATAGAAATTCATATTGAATATCCATCTTTTTGTTTATTAAATAATCTATTGATGGGTTGAAGAACAACAAGAATTTGTGATTATCCATATGACAAGGAATGAAATCAAGTAAGTATATTTTTTAAAGTGATTCCCCAGAGAGTTAAATAAACCGTCAACACATGGAAGACGATTTTGTGAAAAAAATCATCTGATAAATCAATGGTATTTTATCTAATAATAAATTTATGTGGTTTTATGGTTAAGTTTATAATGAACTTGTTCCCTATCACACACCATTAGAAAATGATAGTATGATTTTTATTTAATGCCCATATTTACACTTTCCTCATATGTTATCAAATTTGAAAGCCTAATATTATGTGACCATCACATTTCCCTTTATCCATTTTTATTATGATACTATATTAACCATCTTTCCGAAGTGGTATTCCCACAAATGAATTTTCAAGTATCAACCAATGATGTTTTACTATAATTTCAAATTATGTGAATATAATTTATTATTATAGGGTAGAATGTAACAAAAAACATTAATGGGATTTCATTTATTATAAAAATGTTATATAGTATAAATATCCTAAATTCAAATAGAGAACATAATAAAAACTATATGAATGAATAATTAATGAAATAAACATAAGTTTTTGATATTAAGGAACCTATACAAAAGGAAATGTAACATAACCATTTGAATAGTAAAATGATTATTAGGAAATGAAATCCGTCCAATAGAAAATTAATTTCCAATATAAATGTGCATATAATATATAGGTATGTTACGAATGAAAGTATAATAAATTTATTTCTAGTAATGGATAAATAAATTTATTAATTTGAATAATTAACTATTGGTATTTTTGGGAAGTGTAAATCATTATTTATGATTTTAAAATTAATATACCGATTTAAAATTAAATTTATTTTTTATAAACTAGAATTAAAAACTAAATATATTTTTATTATGATTATAAAATAATTTTATGACATTTTAGTTATTTTTTAATGGGTCATAAAATCTGTAATAATTTTATTATATTTATTTTTTAATGACTGATGATTTTTTATTAAAATATAAATTTCTCATATTTTGAAAATAATTTTAATTATATAGAGTCCATTTTTTAATTCTACATGTCAAAAAATACTTAGGATAATTTATCTTTATTTTTTTTAAAAATAGTTGTATTTTTTGTGAAATGTGAAATATGATATTTTACTAGATAAGCTAAATACAAGAATTTTTTAGTCAATGCTGAAATATGGATTACATAAGAGATTAATATAGATATATTCTATATTTATTATATTATGTTATGGTAATCATCAATAATGATTTTATTGATAAAAAATAACTACCAAATGAGTAAAATAATAAAAAACAACCCTCTCCACCAACTACAAATTGAACCAATCACTAACCCATATCCTCACATATTTCAAGAAATTAAGATTATACAATTTATACCAAATATTTTTTCCAAGCCTCATCCACACATTCATGATCAATTTTTCTCATCAAATTTCCAAACCCAATTTCCCTATGTAGGTTCTCAAGGAGAATTTTTTCAAGTGGTAAAATCCACTTTTTTCCTTTAACTTATTTTATATTAATTTAGTTTTTTATCCTAATGTCACATAAACTTGATCAAGTTAAATAATAACTCTATTATCATATATATACTTTGACATTATTATATTAAATTAATATCTCTCATGAAACCCCTTCTATAATACCTTTTGATCTTAAAAAATAAAACCTTGTTTGTGAGGTCTCTATTCACCACCTTTCTGGATTACGATTGTTTGTTTTATAATACTTCATTCATGGATTTTCATTAAAAAATTATAATTTTAAATGATAACTTTTAAAGTTTATATTAAAATTCATTTACTATTTTCGGTGTTGTATAAATATTTAATATCAATTAATAAAATAGAACTACTCTGTGATGATCAAATAATGATAGAATAATCTAAGCATATCATTATCTTTTTATAAAAATAATAATCATAAATTATAAATATATAATTTTAAATAAAAAAATAAAATAATTTTCATGTTCATTTATAACATATAATATCAATTTGGGATAATTATTCCCATTTTATATGATCTTTCATTCTTGATCAAAAGTGGATTAATCAAGGAAACCAATGAAATGAACACTCTCGACCTACAAAATTGAATATTATAACTCATCAAAAAAGGTCATAAAGAATAATAAAAATATAAAAAATCAAATAATTTTTTTGAGGTTCATAATTAAAGTATTACTTAATCTATTTTCATTATCTAGGAAATTTATTTAATGTATAGAACTCATTCAATCATAATGTTATTAGTTCTTTTGAAACATAATTTTTCCTTCTAGTAATGTTATGTCTCTCTTTAGCCAAATTTAATTATTAAATTACATATATAATACATATATTTATATTTTAATGTCCCTAAAATATTTACATATTTCAATTTTTCATTCTTTTATGTGGGAATATATTTTTTAAAAGGATCCTTGTTTAATTTCCCCTAAACTACAATGAAGTGACTTATTTTAAAAGATTCCTAGACACACTTTTTACATTTTTTCACATCAATTTAAAAATTAATGTTCAAATATTATTATAATATTATTTATATATAATTTAATTACCTTTTCATTTATGGTATATACGTGTTTACAATCTTATTTTTATGATAAATACAATTTATTTTCCAAAATAACCATTCCATCCAAAGTAAAAGTGTATTTTTATCATGAATATCAAGAATATTTTGTTAGAGTATTTTCATATATTTCAACTCCCTCAATTGTATATTATTCTGAATTGTGATTGATCTACTTTTTTAAAATATACATTATTTTATTGAATCTATTATGAATATTTTGACTAAGGAAGTATTGTGTTGATACCATTCAAAACATTACTTAGATATTTTATGATTACGTTTACTAATTGGTGGTATCATTTTCATTTCACATTCTAGTTTGAATATTAATCTATATGTTGATTATGTTTCAAAAAATTCATATGATTAATGTACTAGAATTTTTATGTGTTGGGTGGGACCACTATAGCCCCTCTAGGCATTGGTATGACTCATTTGACCAACTAGATTTGGTATTTAATGATGTATTAACTAATTATGTATGTTCCCCTAGGATAATCCTTGACGGTATGTTTGTGATTTACCTCATAATATTTTCCTTCATTATGAAATTATTTATTTATAATCCATGTTATTATTGAACTATTTTAATATCATTGGTTATGTTTCATTTTCACTTTATTATATTTGAAATATAATTCCTTATGAAAATGAATTTGTTCAAAAAATGTAATGGTATTGTATTAATATATTTGTTTCGTACATATATAAAATATTAAAAAACATACTTTTCTTCAATAGAATGAATGATAATTAAACATGGTAATCATTTTTGTTATAAAAATTTTATCAGATAATTTACAAAACCTATGATTAATAATTAATTTTGAATTCCCCTATCATTTCATGCAAATACCTACCCATCCTCCAAATTCAATTCACTCAAAATCAATTGATCAAGAATTTAATATCCATATCTATTTTAATATACATCTAATGGTGTTCCCATTATCGTAATAAGATCCTCCCAATCTATTAGTAGAGCTATCTCAAGGTAATGGATTCTCTCCTCCTCCTCATTTTTCAAGTACATTATTTTTATTATCCATTTTTTGAAAAATAATTCATGCTAGAAATTTATTTACACATCACTTTTTTATCCTTATAATTATTATGTAATGGTAGGCCACTATTAACTCTCATAAAACCCTCCTTTAACCCCTTATGTTCCCCTTTTATGCTTCAAAATTTATCAAGTAATTTTCCCATGACAGCTATTTGTATGGTGAATACCAATACCCATTTCCACTCAAGTTTTTTCCACAAGAAGTACATATATATCATTCATAATTTACTTCAATGAATATACCCCACACTCCATAATATTTTATTTAAATTTATGAGTTTTTTTGTCTTGATCTATAATCTTTGTTGCACAGAAATGAATCTAAATGATATGAATGTTATGGGTGGATCTGAAATTATATATCCCTCAAATGAATTGGGTAATATGTTAATCTCTTCAGATGTAATATATGTTACTTTTAAGGTTATCATAATCCTAATATTTTATTATATCATTCTGTTTACACATAAATTATTCTTATAATTTTTTCATTATATTGTTTCCACATTCATAAATTATCATTACATTATCAAGAGAAATCATGTATTGATATCTAGGTTTATTCTTATCACCCATACATATCAACAATATAATCCTCATAAATAAAAAACTAATTCTTTTGTTGTTTTATTATTTTCTTATTCATTTATTGAGATATGTGAATAACTTAATTCTTTAGAACATCTAGCGGTTATCCTGTGTAGTTTTAGAAGAGTGATGAAATTTTATAATAATGTTATGGGTTTTTATATAGTGTGGTAATATTTATGTATCTAATATTATGTTTTATATATAATTATGAATCTACTATAAGGACCCGACCTTAAAAAATTACATAATGTTGAATTAAATGAATAATTCACATTGAGGATCCTTTCATCATTAGAGTTTTAGAGAATTAGGCCATAACTAATACATAAAAACATGAATATGACATGTAGACAATACTACTCAGTATCAATTTTATCATAAAATAAAAATTGTTGAAAGGAAACACGTCTAGTTCCATGTTTTAGACAACATGACTTTTCCTTGATCCATTCCTTGACCCTATTCATCTTTAAGTCCTATGAAAAATATTTCAAAAACATGGGATGAGAAGAAAAAGAACAGTAATGGTTATAAAATAAGGAGAGAAAACATTATACCATCAATAATTACAAATCAATGAAACCAATACTTTTCAATCATAACATACCTTAAAAAATCATAAGAATTATGAATAACACATAGAAATTGTAAATCATAATGGTAACTTATAGAATTCATAACATACATACATTGTAGCTATCACAACTACATAGGGAGTCACATTTGAAATACCCATCATAGTATATTCCCTAAATCACTTTGGAGAAATATTCACATTTACCTCCGTGACGTTACCCAATGCATTGGAGAGCTATCTCGGGATCAACCGCCCTAGGTTTATCACGAAACCACCCATATATGTAAACAATTCCCAATAACCATAACATAACAAATAAAACAAGAATAAAGGAAAGATAACATTTCCACATTCCAATAACAATATATTATATCAAGATATTGAAATAAAAAATGATTTTTCAAACCATTTTCATAATCATTTAAAACATTTAATACATAGATTTTTGAATCAAAGTGTCTCATACCACTTTGATGATTTTAAAGAAATTAATATTATAAAACATTAATGTACAAATAAATAAATCCCAAAAACATTTTGAAAACATGGTCATTTATGATAAATATTTATAAGAATAAATGTTTAAAACATTTAAAATGATATTTTTGTTAAAGAATTTTTAACAAAATGAGAGATGCTAGAATACACATAATTGAGGAATAACATTTAATCATAACTTTATATTATCATGCAAAAAAAGGATTCATGATATAATATGTCAAAGGATAGTATATACACCATATAAGAGTGAATTGGTGCATAAAAATAATTAATTCTCAATTGAATGTAAATTGATACGCAATATCTTATAAAGACAGTATCTGTAGATTAAGGATAAATCAATGACATAATTTATGTGTGACAAATATAAATACATCCAATATAAGTAGATATTAATTGTAAAACAATCAGAAATCATTCACACATATTTATAGCACGAAATAATCAACAGGTATAAGTTTAACCCAAAGAATTGAAATTGGGTTAAGAAGTCCCTTTACAAAAATTCTACAGCCAAACAGCGTCACTTTAAAATTCCGAAAACGAGTTGATGAGATAAAAAGGGTATTTCATCACATGGACATAAAATTTACATCAATAAAAGTATATAATAACATATATGAATATAAGAAGATGTAAATTAAAAGACATAACAAAAAGAAGTCTTTTAAAAAGAGGAGGGTAAACGGTTCCCTTAACAATTTGGTAACTTACAAAACATATGCCACATGAAAGAAGAATCATCAATGAAAATGTAAATACCCATAAATTAAAGTATCTTAAACATATAATAAAATCATGGGCAGTAAATACAACACACAAAAGGATGTAGTTGAAAATATAGGATGATTCTCAGGGGGATAAAAGTGAGATAATAACCCATTACCACATTGTAATCAATCGATTCGTACGACCCAAAGTTAATAACCCAAAAATAAATCATAGAATAAAATGAATATAATGATAATCATGAGAATATATATCAAAAGGTAGTACACAACACACCACAATCAATAAATAAGTGGTGAAGAATGGAAATATCACAGAATTAAATGTGAGATATGAAAATCCCTTACAAAAATTCGGCAGCCTAATGATGACCCTTAAAATTTCATAAAATGAATTTGTGAGAGTAAGAGGGGGCCTATCATCATATGAAAATAAAAATTACAGTATTTTGAATATAAAAAAAACATACTCCAACATAATAACACGGATCATAAAAGAAATGACATGAAATAGAGTACTTAAAAATAAAGAGAGAGGTTGGATCCCTTACCTCATGTGTGACTTTACTCGATCGTTCTTTAATATCCTGAATAATAAACTAAAGTTAATTTATACTTTCTTAAGATCATATTTCACGTCTATTATTCCTTTTATATCACTTATTACCATGTTATAAACATTTTGTAATCATTTATGTTAATAATGTTCGTTTTGTCGATATTTGGTACTTGAGTCAAAAATGGACTTCTTATAATTACATGTTGTTCATGTGGTCAAAGGTTCATTATATAAAAAATTATAATCATGATTTATATATCATATATATCATATATATATATTATATACATGTATTTATAATAGTACATAACATTTTGAGGTAAGAAATGAAATGCTCCGTTCATGGAGACGGTAAGTCGTACGTACGCATGAACGCTACTTTTATTTCTATGTCTTATTTTAATGGAAGTAATACATAATGATAAATAGTTATATTATAATTCCAGTATAATATCATTTATAATATCATTAACTCCATCCTTTATATATCCCACATAAGGCATTAATGAATCAAATCACATTGAGGGGGTGGTAGTCCACACTTCCTCAAATGAGATTATCGTATTTACCCACTATGGTAACCATAAAGTAATAATATAAATGGGAAGTATAGAAGCATAAGGAAATAATAAAAATAATATATATCATATATAAATAAATCTCCATCATAATTTCCACCATGAGAGGCGGTAATATATAATTGAACAATCTTCGTTTCGTGAGGCGTTAGTTTGCCATCCACAGAAAAATTATGTTTTTCATCCATTAGATGGAGGTGTGTGTAAGTGTAGTTATAATACTTCTCCTGAAAACATCCTAGTATATTGAGGATACTGTTTTTGTTACAATGAAAAGGAAATAAAAATAGATTAAACGTTGGAGAAGTAAAATAAAAGAAAACAATTTAAGAGAAACCAGTTCCTTTAATTTGGGTAACTCTCTTTGGTTTGAACCAAAAGACTTCTTGAAATGCCTTCTGCCTAAGTTAAGGATTCTAGGAGGAGGAGAGGTAAGTTGGGAGATTAATTGTGCATAGTTTAGAAGATCCAATGGAATGAGAGGTGTGAGGAATTGGATAGAAATGGTCTCCTTTTATAAGGGAGAGGAGGGTCTCTTTAGGAAAGTGTGAAAACATTATTTTATTATATAATGATATTCAGTTTTTAATGGTCAAAAAATCATTATGGTCTAAGATAAGATGACTCATATTATAAATAAAATCATCCAATCAGAATTGGACATGTTTTGGATAATATTTTAATCATTATAATCTTATTTATTTTAATCATTTATTATTGAGGTAAAAACTACATCATTATTATGTCATAAATAATTTATTTTATTCGATGTCTAAAAATTATAAAAAATATTATATAGTATGAAATATTTTTATCTTTCCAATGAATATTTATAGATGAAAATAGGACTTATATAACACCATATAAAAATTAATTACTAAAAGATTTTTGTTAATGTCAATTTTGACTTTACATAAAATTAATTAATCTATATTGTCATTATCACTCCCATGTGGATAAATGGGGTCCCAAAATCGACCCAAAGATGAAAATGGTCTTTAATGACTCAACCAATATGGTTATGACAATTTTTAAGATAATTTTGATTTATTATAATATTCTTTTAAACTTGAATTACCTTATTTACCTTTAACCGTGGTAAAAAAAAGTCAAAAGTTACTATTCACCAAAAATTATTTTCATCTTAATGATCCAAATTTTACTTCTTGATAACAACCATGTAAGTATGATTTTTTAAATTCAATTCACAGAAGTGGTAAAATTCCATTTAAATGAAAAAGTTAATTTTTTAAATACCACTAAGTGGTGTCACTTTTCATCAAAAATGAATGTTTTTCAAAAAAATACCAAAAATTAATCCTAATCTATAGTTGATATTTCAAATTAAAAAATTATGCCTATTTTTACAAATAAAAAACATTGAAGTGGAATTAATTAATTTAAAAATTAATTCCCTCTGTTAAAACAAATATCATGTTTTTATGAAACAATAACTTTCAAAAGATTGATACTTTTTTATGTCCAATTTCAAAGGGAAATTAATTCCAATGACCAACATTGGATTAAATGGTAAAAATATAATTTAATTTCACTTTAAAAAAATAATAATTTAATCTAAACATATAAATAAATTAGATTAAAAATCACTTTTGAATTAAAATACAATATTTTTTACTATTCATTAAAAAATGAACTTTATCGGAAAAATTCCAAAAAATTTGACAAAGTAAATTATGATGTCACCATTATAAAGAAGGATTTTATTTGGTCATTTAGAATGTATTAATGTGACCAAAACTAGATTTAAAAAAGGTTTCTCTATTAAAAGGCGATAAATCATCCTTTTAATGTAAATTATGCTTAAAATTAGATTCATTCACATTTTAAGACTCTAAATTTTATTGGATAAATATAAATACAGTTAACAAACATGTATAATAATATTGTAGTTAGTTTTTTTCATTCCCTAGAATACAAAAACTATGAGTTAACTACCATTTAAAATAATAATATTATATAATTAGTGTGCAACGTATGATTCAAAAGAAACTTGTTATTGCGTATCTGATATGCTATCAAACATAGAAACCCTTTTAAAGTAAAATTTATATTTAATTAAAAAATATTAATAAATATAAAATATGTCTTATTCTTTATTTACCTAGGATGTCAAATCATTCCCCCCTTATAGGAATTGCATCCTCGCAATTTAAAAAAAGGGCTCGGAAACATCGTTGAAAGTCCCACATCGGAAAAAGAGTCATTAAAACTATCACATTAAAAGAAAGAAAGAAAAGAAAAATGGTCACCCGAGTTAACCAATTCTAAGATTCCATGAAAACATGGATATGGAGGAGAAATCAAAGGTTCATATTCTAAGGGAGAGTGTTTGGAAACATGTTTAGGAGAATGTTAACCACTAGAAAATCACAAACTTGTGATCGATTAAACAGTCTTTGATTCCCCAGTAAGAAAATTTAACAGACAAGGTTTTTGTTTAAAGATACTTTTTGTTGAGGAATATATTAATGATCCTAACCAAAAACATATGGAAATATACTTATTTGACATTTAGACATTCATCTTTTACAAGATTTCTAACACAAACTCAAATTTTCTCCAAATGATTAATATTCAGGACGACTCTTTTTTCACATTAAGAGCGCTATAACCAACATCGAGAGAATCACATAATCCAAAAAAGATAAATTATATATTTCCCAAGTCTATAGATATTAACTAAAACCAAAACTATTAGTATAATATTAGATAATCCCCCAAAAAGATAAACTTTTACATAAATAAAAACTACTCTTAATCTCCAAAATTTTTCTAACCAAAACCCAAAGTTCAAAAAAGACCATTCAATAAACAATTTTCCCTAAAATTATTCAAAATCAATCCATACTTTTATTTTACCCCAAATCTCATAAGGATTTAATTAAAAATACTTCCATGATAAATCTTAACATTTATCTCCAAGTAACACTAGTTACTCATAAAGCCTCATATTGAAAAGTAATTAACATAATCACATATTCCTCTTGATGTGTTAATCATTTTCATAAATAAATAAAATCATAATGTGTCCATAATAAATACATAGATTCATCCAAACAATAACATTAACCTTTATTCCACTATTTAAATCCCATAGTATTCTATCTTCCTTAGGCATATAATGTTTCCTCAAAAGAGAGAACGTCTTCCACAACAACCTTTTATCACTTAATCACTAAATCAATTTTCAATACTATGTATATCCATTTGATAAAAGATAAGTTCCAAAAATCAAGTTATTATCGTTCCATAAAAACATTTTTCTAAAAATAATAAGTCATACTAACCAGGGACTTTAAGTAGGCTAGTGGTATGTGAAGCACCCTTGTCGCCCTTTGGATGTGGGTTCTATTCCTGATGCCTTGCCAGATGAAACGGGTTGTCACCAATCCTACGGGTTGTCCTTTTTATAAAACTCAAAAATAACCCTAACATTTTTTAACCTCAATGGTTTCCTTATACCATTAATTTTCATCAAAATTCATTATGATCTCAACATCTTAAATCTTGAAGTCTTATTTCACCACCAAATGATAAAATAAAACAATCACCAAAATGGACAACATCATACCATTATCATGGTGTCCATTTGGATTCATCGCCATCTTTTTCACGTAGGTAGAAGTTCCGTGCATGGAAACAATGATTTAGTGATCCTTAAAAATCACTTACTTCCTCCATCCAAATACACCTTGTACAACATGGGTCATATGGGTGTTCACAGAAAAACAGTTTTGGAAAATAATCTTGTATGACATATAATTTCAAAAATCTGATAAAACATGATTTCTATGAAACAGTCGAACCGAATTTTAGTTGAAACTTTCAATTAACGGACCTTTTAAAATACCATAAGTATGTCCTAAGAGACAATATTTTAAAATAAAATATAATTAGGTTGTGCAAGGGTCTCCTTCTTCAGAAACTTTTTTAAAATCATAATATGCTTCAAAATCTTGTGATAATGTAAACTATTTGAAAATGTCTTGATAATATTTAACTTTCTTGAAAATATTAGAATATTGTGAAAATATGATTTTTCTAAGTACAACCCATGATCCACGATGATAACGAGGTATAGTGGAGGTGTTTGATATCTCAAACAACTACTCGCAAGTGAGTGGTATTCTATAAAAAGTTTCACATGTAACTGAACATGACTTTGCAATAATTATTGCAAGCATGCCATCAGGAAGAGATAGAAATATCATTTGAGATCCTCCTCCTTCCATTTGTAACTAACTTTCCATGATCTGAAAAAGTTATAAAAGAAGGATTTAACTGAAATAATAGACAAAGGAACTAACCATATGTCTAATAAAAACTCTTAATCCCTATCTAAACCGTCTTCTAATACCAAATATAAGGACCTGACCTTAAAACATTACATAATATTGAATTAAACGAATAATTCACATTGATGATCATTCTAGGTTTAGATTTTTACAGAATTATGCCATAACTTATACATAAAAACATGAATATTACATGTAGACAATACTACTCAGTATCCATTTAATCATAAAATCAAAACTATTGAAAAGAAACACATCTAGTTCCATGTTTTAGACAGCTTGACTTTACTCTGATCGATTCCTTGACCATATTCATCTTTAAGTCCTGTAAAAAACATTTAAAAAACATGGGATAAGCATAAAAAACTCAGTAAGGGTTATAAAATAAGGAGAGAAAACATTATCCCATCAATAATTACAAATCAATGAAACCAATACTTTTCAATCATAACATACCTTTGAAAATCATAATATTTATGAATAACACATAGAAATAATGAATCATAAAGGTAGATTATATAATTCATAACATACATACATTATAGCTATCATATCTACATAGGGAGTCAAATTTGGAATACCCATCATAGTATATTTCGTAAATATCTTGGGAGAAACATTCACGTTTACCTCTGTCACGTTACCCAATGCATTGGAGAGCTATCTCGGGATCACCCACCCTAGGTTTATCACGAAACAACCCATATACGTAAACAATTCCCAATAAAAATAACATAACACATAAAAAAAGCCTAAAGGAAAGATAACATTTCAACATTCCTATCACAATATATCATATCACGATATTGAAATTAACAATTCTTTATCAAACCATTTTCATAACCATTTAAATCATTTAATACATAGATTTTTCAATCAAATTGTCCAATACCACATTGAAGATTTTAAAGAAATTAACATTTTAAAACATTAATTTCCATATAAATAAATCCCAAAACCATTTTGAAACCATGGACATTGATGATAAATATTTAGAAGAATAAATCTTTAAAACATTTAAAACGATATTTTAGTTAAAGATTTTTTAACAAAACGAGGGACGCTTGAATAAAAATAATTATGGAATAACATTTAATCATAACTTTATAATATCAAGAGAATAAAAGGATTCATGATATTATATGTCAAAGGGCAGTATATACACCATATAAGGGTGAATTGGTGCATAAAAATAATGAAGTCTCAAAGGAATGTAAATTGATACACAATCTCTTATAAAGACGGTATCCATAGATTAAGGATAAATCAATGACAAAATTTATGTGTGAAAAATATAAATACACCCAATATAAGTGGATATTAATTGTAAAACAATCAGATGTCATTCACACATTTTTATATCATGACATAATCAACAAGTAGAAGTTTAACCCAAATAATTGAAATTGCGTTAAGAAGTCCCTTTAAAAAGATTCAACATCCTAACGACGTCACTTTAAAATTCAGAAAACGAGTTGATGGGATAAAAAATGTATCTCATCACATGGAAATAAAATTTAAATCAATAAGGATATATAATAACGTATCCCAACATAAGAATATGTAAATTAAAAGACATACCAAAAAGAAGTCTTTTAAAAATAGGAGGGTGAAAGGTTCCCTTAACAATTTGGTCACTTACAAAACATATGCCACATGAAAGAAGAATCATTCAATGAAGATGTCAATACCCATAAATTAATTTATCTTACACAAAGAATAAAATCATGGGCAGTACATACACCACACAAAAAGAAGTAGTGGAAAATATATCCTGAATCTCACGGGGATAAAAGTGAGATAAAAAACCATTACCATGTTGTAATCAAACGAGTCATATGACCCAATGTTAATAACCACCAAATGAATCACTGAATAGAATGAATGTAATTATAATCATGATAATATATATCAAAAGTCAGTACACAATACACACATTCAATAAATAAGTGTCGAAGAATGGAAATCTCGCGGAATTAAAAGTCAGATAAGAAAATCCATTACAAAAATTTGGCAGCCTAACGACTCCCCTTAAAATTTCTTAAAATGAATTGATGAGAGTAAGAGGGGGTCTCTCAGCATATGAAAATAAAAATTACAGTATGTTGAATATAAATGAACATCCTCCAACATAATATCAGGGAGCATAAAATAAATGACATAAAAAAGAGTACTTAAAAATAATGAGGGAGGTCAGATCCCTTACCTCGTGTCCGACTTGACTCAATCGTTCTTTAATATCCTAAATAATAAACTAAAGATAATTTATACTTGCTTAAGAATATTTTTCAAGTTTATTATTCTTTTTATATAACTTATTACCATGTTATAAACATTATGTAATCATTTATGTTAATAATGTTCGTTTTGTCGATATTCGGTACTTGAGTAAAAAATGGATTTCTTATAATTACATGTTGTTCATGTGGTCAAAGGTTCATTATATCCAGAATGATATTCATGATTTATATATCATATATATCATATATATCCAGTATATTCATGTATTTATAATAGTACATAACATTTAGAGGTATGAAATGGAATGCACCGTTCATGGAGACGATAAGCCATACGTACGCATGAACGATACTTTTATTTCTATTTCTTATTTTAATGGAAATAAAACATAATGATACATAGGTATATTATAATTCCAGTATAATATCATATATTATATCGTTAACTCCATCCTTTATATATCCCACATAAGGCATTAACGAATCAAATCACTTTGAAGGGGCGGTAGTCCGCACTTCCTCAAATGAGATTTTCGTAATTAAACACCATGGAAACCATAAAGGAATAAAATAATGGGAAGTACAGAAGCATAATAAAATCATAAACATAATATATATCATATATAAATACAGTGCCATCATAATGGCCCCCATTAAAGGTGGTAAGAAGTAATTAAACAATCATCGTTTCACGTGGCGTTAGTTTTCCATCCAAAAAAACATTATGTTCTCCATCAATTAGATGGAGGTGTGTGTATGTGTAGTTAGAATAATTCTCATAAAAACATCCTAGTATTTTGAGGATACTGGTTTTGTTACAAAATAAAGGAAATAAAATGATATTAAGGGTTGGAGAAGTAAAATAAAAGACAACAATTTAAGAGAAACTGTTACCTTTAATTTGGTTAACTCTCTTTGGTTTGAACCAAAAGACTCCTTGAAATGCCTTCTGCCTAAGTTAAGGATTCTAGGAGGATGAGATTGATGTAGGGAGCTTAATTGGGCAGAGTGTGGATGAGCCAAATGGCTTTAGAGGTGTGGGAAATTGGATAGAAATGGTCTCCTTTTATAAGGGAGAGGAGGGGCTCTTTAGGAAAGTGTGAAAACATTATTTTATTATATAGTAATATTTGGTTTATAAGAGCCCAAAAATCATTATCGTCGAAGATATGATGACTTATATTAGAAATAAATTCATCCAATCAGAATTGGAAATGTTTCGGATAATATTTTAACCCTTATAATCTTATTTTGTTTAATCATTTATTATTGAGGTAAATACTGCATCATTATTATGTCATAAATAATTTAATTTATTAGATGTCTAAAAATTATAAAAAAAATACTATACTGTAGGAAATATTTTTAGCTTTCCAATTAATATTTAGAGACAAAAATAAGACTTATATATCACCATATAATAATTAATTACTAAAATATTTTTGTCCATGTCAATTTTGTCTTTACATTAAATTAATTAATCTAAATTGTCATTTTCACTCCCATGTGGATAAATGTGGTCCCAAAATCGACAAAAATATTCCAATGGTTGTTAATGACTCAAAAAATAAGGTTAGGACAAGTGTTAGGGTAATTTTGAATTATTAAAATATTCTTTTAACCTTCAATTACCTTATTTACATTTAACTGTGGTATATAAAAGTCAAAAGTTACTATTTACCAAAAATTATTTTCATCTTAATGAACCAACTTTTACTTCTTGATGACAACCATGTATGTAGGATTTTTTAAACTCAATTCACAGAAGTGTTAAAATTCCATTTAAATGAAAAAGGAAGTTTTTTTAACTACCACTAATTGGTGTCAGTATTCATAAAAAATTGATGTTTTTCAGAAAAATACCAAAAATTCATCCTAAGATATATTTGATATTCTGATTCCAAAAAGGATGTATATTTTTCTAAATTCAATACAAAGAAGTGGAATTAATTAATTTAAATATTAATTCCCACTGTTAAAACAAATATCGTGTTTTTAAGAAACAATAACTATCAAAAGATTGATACTTGTTTATGTCCAATTTCAAAGTGAAATTAATTCCAATGACCAAAATTGAATTAAATGGTAAAAATATATATTAAATTCACTTTAAAACCAATTAAAAAGATAATATATCCATATAAATAAAATATATTAAAAAGAATTTTTGAATTAAAATACAATATTATTCACTATTCCTTAAAAAATGACTTAATCAGAATAATTTCAAAAAATTGCCCCAAGTAAATTTTGATGTCCCCATTCTAAATAAGGTTTTTATTTAGTCAATAATAATGTATTAAATTGACCAATACTCTATTTAAAAAAGGTTCTCCATTAAAAGGATACAAATCGGCCTTTTAATGTAAATTATGCTTAAAATTAGATTTATTCACATTTTAAGCCTCAAACTTTTATTGGATAAATGTAAATACATTTAACAAACATGTATAATCATATTGTAGTTAGTTTTGTCCATTCCCGCCAATACAACGGATAGGATTTCACTAACATTTAAAAAAATAATATTATATTATTAGTGTGAAACGTAAGATTCCAAAGAACCCCGTTGTTGCGTATGGGGTATGCTATCAAACATAACAACCCTTTTAAAGTAAAATTAATATTTAATTAAAAAATATTAATAAATATGAAATACGTCTTATTATTTATTCACCTAGGATGCTACATCTACAATAATAAAGAAGATCCTTTGGTATTTTATTATGTGTATCTTTTTGAAATAAATCCTGAATTAAGGATTGTTGATAATACTGGTTGTCATTATTGAACCGTGGATCCTTTGTCCACTACATTGTGGGTGTCTGTGGAATTTAGGTGTAATTTTGTGTTGTAGTAATTTTCTTCTGACCAAAGTGGGACATTACATAACGAAACCCTAGTAGAGGGAAATTTTTCAACAACTCCCTGATACACACATCCATATACCACAGTTCATTTTTTTTAAATAATGGGTATAAATGTATTTTAGAAGTTATACTATTGGTTTTATGATGAATGCAAAAACCATGTGGATTATTTAGCCATGTCCTCACACTCCCCCATACTCTACTATAATCCATTGTTGAGTTATTTTGATAGTTCATATTTATATAGTGATTTGAGTTTTAATCTCCCCAGACCCACATATTATTCATTTTAGATCCCTATGATTCATTGTGAATTATTAATAGGGTTTTGATAATGATTTGATTAGAAATTTTTTGTATCATTCCAAAAAAATTTTGATTTTTGTATGATTTATTTGGAAAGATAATCTTCTTTCATTATTATAAATTTTAAATGAGTTACTCCATTCAACTTATTTAATTTTGTTTTGGATTAAATGTGATGAACTTTATCAATGAAATATTTTGATTTGATTTGTATTTTTCCATTGGAGGTTCCAAGTGTGTTCAATGCACAATACATATAATAGTGATCATGGTTTTCTTGTTTCATGATGGGAATTTTTTTAATGATAAATATATATATTTACAATAATTTTTTAAATTAATTATATTTTTTTTATATTTAGTTTCTCTAAACAATTATTGAGATAGGAGTCATGTAATGGATTGATTTGTCTCAGGCTTAGTCAAATCATGGAGAGAATAACTTTTGGATGCATGTTATTGTGGATGTGAGTGGTATATAAAATAGGAAACCATATTCATTATTATTAATTTAAATGATTTTTAACTTCAGGATTTATGATTGGGTAAATATTTTTTAGACTATAAGATCCACAATTGGTCAAATTGGATGGATTAGTGCCCCTTGGATTAGTGGGAATAATATAATATGTGTTGATAGAATGGGAACCTCACAGAAACCATATCACCATGAAGATAGGATAATGGATTCACAAATGAACATATTGAAATAATTATTTTGTGTGTGGTGTGGTTTTTAAACCTAATATTTGTTTTATATAGTTATTGTAATGGGAATTGTTGTATTAAAATATTGGTTACCGAATGAGATGTATATTTTTTTCATGTATCATTGGGAACACCCTCACCCATTGAGGGTAGTTATTAGTGATAATGTATTTTTTGATCATGATATGTCCTATTGGACATTTTATAGATTGATGAAGATGATTTACTCAAGATGTCTTTATTCAAATCTTCAATATAAGAGATATAGGTTTGGAAAATAGTTCTTGTCATTAAACATGTGTTCTTATGGTTTGTAAATGAATATAAAATGGGATATATGTGGGTTTGTCTTGCAATCTTACTTCATTATAAAATCCATGGTGAAAATATGATAATTTTAGTATAACAAAAATCAATATATTGATTCCTAGGTAAGGCCGAGCCTATGGTGTATGAGATCACCATTGGTCTAATAATTTATGTTGGAATATCATGTAGAAAATTTTTGTAGTCTAAAGAACTAAGTGGATGAATATTTGAGTTATTTATAAATAGTAATCAACACAATATATTATACTATATGATTTAGGTCTCCATATGGTGGAATTAGTTGACGCCGAGACATAATTGAGTTAGGCCAACTACTGTCTGGATGAGTCACAGATGACTGTTACCCATGATGTGAGTCATGATTAGAGATAATCAATACATTTGTTTGCAAAGATAGGAGCTATGTTAGGGGGCATGATTTTAATTTTAATTTTTATCATTTAGTAATAATGATTTATCCATTGATTTGATAGTGATGTGGTATCTGAGGAAGTGTGGTGTTTTGTTACAACACCTATGTGATATTTCTCATAGATTAGTTTCAATTTGTGTTATTCCTCAAGATGTTATATATGGGTTTAATATCTATAGTAATTCATGTATTGAGTCCATGGTTACAAATGAAATTACTCTTATTTTTCAAGAATAAATAATATCAATGGATACCAGGTGGAATTATTCCTATATACAAAAATAGGTAAAAGGTCTTGGATATCATATTACATTTTACACCTATATTGAGACTAATTCAGAACCCATAATTCCATATGGAATTTAGATTATATGATTATATAAATAGATATTCTAGGAATCAAAATAAAATTTACTACCTAGGGTCGGACCATCCTAGAACCGGAGACACCATATGGAATTTGTCATACACAATCAGATAACTAGAAATTATATGATTCAGTGAAACATTTTCATTTTATGAATAAGAATTTTTTTTATCAGAATCTATATATTAACCTCCTATTATAGGGACCACATGAACTAGATTCAGCAGATATTTTCAAATACTATGTAATCAGTCATTATGGAGTCCTAGTTAGTACAAGATGTCAAAAAATGTATTCATGTATATAATATATTTATGTTATATATTTTCATCACACGTATAATTTAATATAATCTTGTATATTTAGGGAACATATAATGAAACTTCTATGTTATATTTATCCCAACCAATATAGGTACCCAATAAAAAATAGTATCCTTATGTTTTTTTTAGATCTGAGAAAAACATGCATAGTGGATCAAGATATATTAGCTCGATTGTGGATACAGATGGGGTTGAGATGAGGTCCACGGTTAGTAGTAAAACCACTATTAATATTTTCATGTTTTATTTATTTATTATATGTGATTATCTCTATAGGTCCTCTCTTGGGACATATGGATACCTGAACAAAATTACTAATTGTTAGTAACAATGTTATATTTATTTTCCATTGGGAAACATTTAAAATATGCTTTTCTACATATGATCTGATTTGTGGTGGATTAAATTTTTTTTAATTTATATATAATTGATTTATGTGATATTGATTATATAATCTAAAAAATATTAATCAAATACTCTACTTGTAATGAAGAATCCATTTTCATAAAGGGAGGAGAGATTTATGTCATGTGGAAATCCATTCTATGTATTTTTTGAAAATTTAGTATGGAATTACACTTGGTGGCATGAATATCAACCAATGTAATTACATCAATGTTATTAACCTAAATAGTGTATAACCATAGGGTATATTTTTTATAAAATTAATAGAAAAAAAATAAATTCAATTAAAATTAGAAGAAAATGGAAGATATTAGAATATAAAATAAAATAGGATATGAAAAGTTTGTCAGATAATAGGCATCATAAACATGCAAACCACTATTATCCAGACTATAAAGGAATTATAAAGGGATAATTGTGGGATAATTTTGTAATTTTAATGGAAAAAAATTAAGAAACATTTTATTAATATTGTTATTTTAAAATATTTAATAAATATAACCACATAATTAAATTTTATTATGTAAACAGTTTCAAATAAGTGAATTATGGATATTATGGGTATAATACCACTTATTAGAGACACATGAGATATGATTTTGGGTATTCAATCAGTGAATTGATATTGTTTGGTTACTATTTCAACTCATACTAACATTAGTAATTATGTGTTTTAAAATTAATTCTTTGAATTTTGTGTGTGATTGAATATTAGGTTGAACACAATATAAAAAACCCAACTATTATATAAGATAAATTCAACATATATTTATCTTAATTTGGGTATAAAATAATGAAATATATTTTAAATTTATCTAAATATATTTTCATAAATTAAATAAAATTTTTTATATATATATTATAATTTTTATGTAAATGAATAAAAAATAGCCCATATTTATGGAATGAAATATTTTCAAAAAGGAGGGTCCATAATTGATTATCAACAAGAGTAATTATTTTTAAGATATGGTGATGTTAAATATTAATTTTTTGATTGAAAAAATTGATGATGACGATAATGATATGTGTGAGGAATAATGTCAAAAGATGATGATTTTTTTTCTTATGATAAAATGTATGAATTATTTCTATGAGGAAGAAAATGGTAAATTGATTTAAATAATTAATTAACAGGTTTGATTTAGAGAATTGATGGTGCGTATAATATATTGAGAAAAAATAGCAAATAGAAGGATGATATGTTTGGATAATTAATAAAAATGGTTTGATGTTTTAGGAGTATCAAAATTTGGTTTTATTTTTTCCATATAAGTGTATAAATGCCTTCCTCAGTGAATAGAGAATCGTATTTTAGGAAAAGGAGGATCTTCCATATATGTGGAAGAATCTCAAAAAAAATTCTTCATTTATCATCATCAAGTAACCTTATTAAATTCTTATATTAAATGACATAGTGAGGTCATGTCTATATTAAACTATTTATATAATTTTTTTAAGGGAGGAATAATAATTTTTTATTTTTTGAAAATTATTTTCTTGGATATATTTTATGCTTAATTATGGAAAAAAATTATACACCCTATATATATAATGATGTTAATTAAATTAATTTTTCAATTTTGAATGTGTATTTATTATATGTCCAATTTTATGATGGAGGAAGGAATAAGTGAATAAATAGAATATGGAGCGTTTAATTTAATATGGAGGTTTTATTAAATTTATTCTATCTTTATATTCCCTTTGAAGAAATTTAAATTTTTTGTATTCTAGAATATGAATCAAAAATTATTTTTATTTATTTATATATTTATGTATGACTAGAGAGTATATTAGGAATAAAATAATACCATTATTAGAATGTGGGTTTCTATAAATAAGAATGAGTAATTTCATTAGTGGGTGAGTTAATATAATAATGGTCATATTTATTTTAAGAGTCATTATTTGGGGATATTAGTTAAATTGTAGAAATAAAATTTCAGAACAAATTTTATACTATAATAAATTGAATCATTTAGTAATTTAGTGATTATTCTTATTCATGAAATAAAATGTTAGACTATATTAATATATCATATTAAAAATTATTTATAATGAAATTAGATATAATATTTTTAATACCATATTTATCGAGTGACCCAAATTGAATTTATTTTACTATAAAAGTTTTATTCTATTTTTGAAAAAAATAATATTAAAATAAAAACAAAATTATTGATGTTATTTTATTTTAAATTTTACCCTTATAACTTTGATACTTAAATTATATTTGATCATTAATTAATTCCATAGAGAAAATAGATATCAGTATTATGATAACCACATTAAAAACCTAATTGTCTTTCATATCGTACTCCTGGTATTTATCAATATTTATAACCATATAGGTGTTTGTAATGACATATTTCATTACATTGATTGATGATTATAAATATGAAAATGAATAATATGTAAATTGTGATATTGGGTATGGGAGAAATTATTTAAAAATTAATTTTTCATTTTATTATCATTGAAATTTTCTAAATGATCTGAACAATGAAAATATGAAGATATAATAGATAATTCAACGTTGGTTTCATTAAAATTATTTTTCAGTATTTTAGATAATGATGAATAGTTATTTGGTGGGTTACATCACGTTGAAAAAATCTGAGAAGTTTATCAGTGAGTAGTTAAATATATATCATGAATAAAACTTATGAATTTAACCCTTTATTGAGCCTTTTGAATTATCACATCCCTACCTACCAACCCTTTATCCATTGAAAACCGTATAGATATCCCAAAATAATATTTCCTATATTTTTAATACATATATTTATTTGGGTAAAAATTTTATGGTTTAATTGAATTTCGTTGATGATATATCAAAATTTAAGTTAATTTTCCCTTGATTAATATAGAACTAATTTTTAGTCATGTACATCACAGGTGTGCGTGAATACCTATGAAATGTAGAATGATCCGAATGGAAGGGAAGATAAATATTATTAATTTAAAATGAAAAAAATACTAGTTTCTATCCTTCAGTAGTTAGTAGTAAAAAATATTTTCATTCCATTTATCAATGTTTATTCTTCATTGATATTTATTTGTGAGTTAGGGAATTCTATTGATAAATTATTATACATCCTATTCAAAGAAAATTGTTATTAAAAAATGAGTCTACATATTCTTCATTTAGAGTGTTATTAATTATTATTAGAATAATTAAACATAAAAAATAAATTGGATAACATAACATTAATAATAATAATAATAATATATAAAATTAAAATATTGAGATTCCAAAACCCTTTCATTGATTTTTATAATAATTCAAAACAAGTATAAATAATGAAAAATTTATCTTGAAAAAAATAGTTTTTGACATAGATTGATTTCGAGAAGAACTATAAAGACACTACATTGTGGTTTATAATTCAAGGTTGATTATTTTTGTTTTAGAAGAAAATGAATATGTAATAAAACTAGAGTACCATGTTGGACTATATTTATAGATCATCGATAAAACCACTAACATTTTATATAAACTCTATATATTTTCCTATGATATAATAAAACATAAGATAAAAATATATTCCTAAAAATATATTAAACCACTATAGTTCAGGAAGGTTTAAATCATGACTTAGAGATATGGATATAATATTCCTTAATGATTCTTAACAAATCCATTTTTCTTAAAAAAACTATGAAATTTTAATGAAATTTGAGAAAAACATTTTTCATTATTTGATCATTTAAAAGGGTTCATTCTGTATATATTTTGTAGTGTATGATGTAGTGTGACCTTTTTTATCTATTTAAGTTGAATAGAAAGAATTTTCTAATGATTCTGAATAATTATAAAATTTTTCAGGAATAAACATGTCATGGTTTGTCGATATTGCCATGCCTAAATATTTTTTCATCATAAGAGGAGTATCACTGCCTTTATCATCCATGGAAATGGGGCCAATATAATGACATATAATTTAATCTATGAACATTTCATTATAAATATTTACAAGATTCTTATATAGTTATTTTGTATTATATAAATCACATGTACTGCATCATAGAACCAATGGAAATTTGTTATATTAATGTGGACATTACATAATGATTACAAATATACTCAACAAAATGGTGAATATTTTAATGGGACAAAAAATAGAATATGAGATACATATAATAAAAAAAAATTGGATCTTCTAAATCCCCTATAATTATCATAGTAATGAAATGAAATATAGAAATGTTTAAAAATAATAAAACTAAAATACCTTTTTTAATAATGAAAATATATATCCCTTTTATGAAGAATATGTGAATCCAGATTGAATAAATTATAAGGTATTTAGAGAATTTCTAAAACCCATATGTCCCTTGAAAATTGGAAAGTTGGAATAGTAATAGATTGGTTAGAATTACTAATTAAAACAATAAAATAATAACCTCACCTATGGGATATTAAAATAATATATAGTATTTTATTTTAATTAAAACAAATAAAATATATATCATTATAAAAATAAATAAATGTATTAAAAAATAAAATTAATGTTTTTATTTTTTTAATAACACATAAGTTTTATTCACATTATTATGATAAATATAAAATTTTAAATAAAGGGTTATATTAATAAAATAAGTTAATAAAATAATATTAAGTTTCATTAAAATGAAAATGTAATTTCATTAGACCCTAATTAATTATTAAAGGGATAAAAAATTGATAATAATATTAAAATAATAATTATGCACAAAATTATGTATTCTAATTATGAATAGATTTTTCACATATTTAGAAATTCATTTTTTAAAAAATTGATTCCATTTTTGAAATGTACATAATAAATTTTGGGGGAATTTTTTTGTAATTTAGTTTAATTTTTAGGGAATTCATAAATACAAAAAAAATATGGTATTTTAAATTAAAAGTATAATATATAAATTAGTATTCCATAGATAATGTGTGGAAAACGTATCATGTTCTAAAATAAACTGGTAATATTATTTAGGTACATAATTTATAACATCTGGTATTCTTGAACAAAAAAATAAATAATATGACAAAAAATATTCCCCACTCCTCCCCTTTAAAATACCATCACTTCTCCCCCACACTTTATAGGATTTTTTTATTTCCAATATTTTTCTCAAATATCTTTATAGTCCTTTCCCCACATCCTTGGTGTTATATTACTACAATGTTAAAAAACAATGGTTTGTTATGGTGTCATACAATGAAAGAAATCCAGTGAAGAATTTAGGTGATCAAACAATGTGAATGAAACACCCAAGGTAATGTCACATATTGAACCACCATCATTTATTTATATTGTTCTTTTTCCCTCTACATTTCATTTTCTATATATTTAATTTTATATTAGGTTTCTAAAAATTCATATATATATATATATACCATAATATATACCATTATGATTCTCCCTTTATTTGATGGGTTATATATACCCTATGTTTATTTTTCAATACCTACTTCAAAAAAACTAGTAAATTAGAACATTTATTTTTTTATTAATCCATTCATGAAACCCTCAATATAAGTCTTTTTATTATTCATGAATACACAAAATAAGAAATATTTACAAGTTAACCATTTTCATTTACCTCTTTTTTTATATAAAATTTCTTATTAATTCATTCTTTTAATATTTTTTTCTGATTCCATTAAAAATCATTTTTGAAAGACTCCACAAAAAACCATGTATCTAACCTTCATCATTAAATTTTATGCAAATGAATAGTATATTTGAGTCTAATTCATGATGATTCAAATAATAATGTACAAAATATTTAATTCAATCCACTCTTTGGAATCCTTATGAAATATATTGTGTATATTATTTTACGAAATATTTTCAAACCCATTACATTTAGTGGGTATATCATATATGTGTTCATTATGTTTTATTAACTTATGTGTAATTCATATGAATGTACATATAATGAGGGTTATGCCTATACAAGACACCAATGCATTGGGTAATGATTATACATTAAGATATCATATGTATTAGATTAGGGAGTAAACGTAATCTATTATGGGCTTATTAACACCATGTTAGGTTCAATTTTCTATGACCCTTTACTTATTCTTATATCATTTTTTATATTACTGAGACATTCCATTTATTCCAAGATCTTATTTTTCCAACATCACTATATCAGTATTACTTATTATTATTTTTGAATAATTTCTTTTATGATTACATATTATTTCATTTATCTCATATTGTAAACTTCATTTTCATTCTTATTCCCTTACTATGCTAGATATTTTACATCTTTCATGTAAGTATTCTCATTTTTATCTTATGCATTGTAAAATATCATTGAGATATAGGATCACATCATAGTGTTTAAAAAGTATATTTTTAATTTTAGATTCCTTTTTATGTTTATGAACTGTGTCTTCCAATGACACATAACCTTTGAATTAATGGTTTATATTTATATGATATTAATGTTAAGAATCATGTACACGTTTTTGTTAATTTTTTGAGTCTTTATAGCCACAGTGTGGTGATATTTCGTAGGCCACTTTCCTATATGTTTTATCCCATTTTGAAGGATTTGTATCTCCGTAGGCTTTTGAAACATTTTTGTAATTTTTGCAAGATATTTTTCATATCATAATTGAATTTTAAGAACAATTATAATGGTATTAGGATACTATTGAAAGAAAATTTGTTATAAATATAGATATATAAGGAAATTTTGTTTATTAAACATGTTATATAATTTTTATCACTTCCGATAAATAAAAAATATGTTAGTTTATGTGTGATATGGGAAAATTGATGGCATGGATTTTGAACCCCACTATAAATGATTATAAATTATAAGTTAAGATGGATTAATTGTCAGTCTTGGCTGTTAAAATAATTGATGTTGATATCATTGATATAATGGTTTTGAAAAAATAAAAGAGGGAAGCTGTTCTTGAAGTAGTGAAATTTAAAGAAGTAGATATTCTTTAAAAATCTGAAAACATAATAATTTTAAATATTTTGACGTCTTAGGGTAACATTATATGTTTTTTGTTTATTCCTCCTGAAGAAAAAATGTTATGAATCATTTACCTTCGAATGACTTATTAAACTAGTGGGGTCATTAAAAAAACTAGAGGAGTTATATAACTATTTTTAAATAACTTGGGTTATGGATATTGCCATCAAACACTTCCTAGAGTATTATATAATATTAGTGGAAAATATATGCCTATAACTTAATCCAAAGGTATCTAAAGTATAGTAATATCCATTTAAGTTGAACATTGTTAAAATATTTTTGTTGATGTATTAAATTTATTTTTAATATATACAGAAGAAGGTAAGATATAATGAATGTGGTAATCCAAACACTAAAATACCAAATATTTTAATTACATGGATTATAAATTAGAAAATAATGTAACATTGAATGAAACCAACTCTCATTGATTCATTATTTTTCTAGGAACATTAATTCATATCAAATAAAATACTTTATTCATCAAGGTTTTAATTTAATGGTTGTATGTAAATATGTAGAATACGAATTATTTTATTAGTATAGGTATACATATATTCAATGAAAATAACTATAACCAAATAATGGATAGGATGAATCCATATAATCTATGTTTTATCAATCAATTATATAATTGAACTATAGTGTGTTTCACACCACTTGAGATAGATTATTCAATAAAATTTATCAACAACATGACTAATTAGGTTTATGAACTAGTAATTAATTTTGATTATATAATGTTATGTGAAGAAGTTTTTAAAAACTTTATTAAACAAAAAACTGCTAATTAAATGTTAGATAATTTGTATAAAAATATTTTATTGGAATACTAAAGTGAAATAAGATAATATTTATTTCTTTAAAAAATTCTGGATACATATGAATCGATAATTATGAGGCTATTTATAAATTTACCAAGGGTAATGTAAAATATTAGTAATAAAAACTTTTTTGAACAAAAATTGGATGATGAAAATATTTTCAAGAATTTAGAGTGAAATTTAACTAATAGATTTTATGAAAATGTCTCCCCTTTAGAAGAGGTAAATTATTCATCTCATGATAAACCATATAAATTTATGATTTCCTATAAATTGAGAACTGATTTTATTTTTTATAATAATATCATATAGTAATGGAAAATTCATTTAAACTCTATGATAATCCTCAATCATAATTAAATGGAAATTGATTCATCCTTATAATCTATCATGGGTGAATAATATTATAGAATAATGTTTACCATATCATATAAAATTTGAATGTGGTATGAAATTTAAAAGTAAATATTTCCAAGAAAATGATTCCAATGTTTCTGAATTTGATAATTTTAAATATATTTTTAATATTGGAGGTGTTGTGAGTACGAATATGAATAGTAGTGAGATGTAACTGAAAATAAGTAACAATGCATGAGTTAAATAATGTTGAAGATGAAAACTGAGAGAAAAAATAAGTTTAAAAGAAGTAATCAATAATAATGTCAATCCAAGAAGATGAAATTAAACAATACACAATCATGGTGTCTTGGAGAAAAAGAGATTCTAAACAAGATGATAGATAACTATAAAATAACATCATATGTATATGCTGAGCCATCACAAACATCATTGAATTTCTTCAGAGAATATCAATTAAAATCTAAAAATATAAACCAAAATAGTGCTCAATATGTTGGAACCAATAATTTTGGATCTAAAAAAAATAAATGAATTATTTTAGTGATAAATATTACAATAAGCTCACTTATATACAATTACATGTTTAATTTATATTTAGAAGTTAAATTTACTAAAGGAAGAAAAGTAAATGGAAAAATAGAATATTTTTGGACAACAATAAAATGTTCATTGAATATTTTATTGATTTAGTGTAGCATAATAAATTTGAGGTAATTTGTATCATTTTTATGTTCACAGAAATAAATTTTATGTTTACTCTTATAATCATTCATTTCATCATTTTCAAATATGTAATGATATAATGTGGAGTAGCTTAAAAAATACAAAGAATAATTTGAGAAGAATTATGCTTTGAGGAGAAATATAACATCAATTACTAATCACGAATGATTTTACTTGAAGGATGAAATAATTGGATTGTGTGACCTTTATGTTTAGTATGATGTAGAATTTTTTAAAAAACTTATAACAAAAAATCTTGGTTATTTTAGAAATGTTAAGGATAAAAATAGAAAATGTTTTCAAATCACTTATTATTGATGTGGATCTTAAATCCATAAATAGAATCAAGGAATGTATACTTGATAATTTTAATTCATAACATATTTTATAATACAAAAAATGGTAAATAGAATTATATAGAATGATAGAGGTGGTGCTTATTTTAGAATTTATAATACATTATAGATATTTGGAATAGGAATTTGTAAGACTGAAGATTCAAAACATATATCCTATGAAAATAAATTAATTGAAAAACTCAAATATAATTTTTTTATTATCATTATAGTATTTCCTAATGTTAACATATTCATTTTTAGAATACATTTTTTCATAAAAATCACATAAATGATGGTTGAGTTATAAAAAATGGATAAAGAGGCAGTGGTATCATTTTCTAAATAGGAAATTCAGGTTGTACTTTTTATATGAGCTCGATAGAAGTGAATATCTTATTTAATAAATTTCATGGGAAAATAATCCAAATTATTTTAATCATAATTTCAATGGGTGACATTGTATAATATATTCCCCATATTAATAGTGATATATAATATATTATTTAAAAATTTTATAAAAGGAAAATGAAATAACGAAGTCATAAGAGAGTGCTTATTTTTTCCGTAATGCCATTCGAATCAATTAAATAATATTTTATGATGCCAATTAATACATCCATATTTTAAGGTTTATTTTATTATACTCAAAATATTTTATAGTTTAATATGAAATGAAATTTTTTTTAAAGAAAAATCATAGTTTTGGAGATGTTAATGAACATTAAAGTGTATATTTAGTAAGAGATGGTAGTTTATATTAAGAGTATAAGATAAAAAAATATAATGGAGTTTAATATATTTTTTATTTTAATCCTATATTTAATGAATATTATTTATTATTTTTATGTAGATCCATATACACCTGAAAAAATCTATTACAAATAGTAAAGATATATGTTCTCTCAAAATGGGAAATGTGATGCTATAATAATGTTTTCTCTTAATGTATATATATATGAAATATGTGACTACAGATGTGAAAAATAAAAATATATAATCAATATTTCATGAAAAAAACATGAAACCATATAATATTGGGATATAAAATAGTATAGTTAATAATTTCAATATATAAAATATCCAATGTTTTATTGAGATAAAAACATCAGATCTATGAAATTTTTATCAGACTGACATGGAGGTAGACTTCATGATATATTTATCTAATGGAAGAGGATCCATGTGATAGATAATAGAGGCTAAATATGTTGGTGGAGTATTCCATTATGGATATTATTCTATATAATCCAACATTGTTTTATAAAAATGATGTTAATTTTCAAACTAATTAAGCAGATGGAATATAAATTTTTATAAAGGAGAATAAAGGACAACCTCTAAATGGGCCATAATGTATTGAAATTAATTAGAATCAAAATATAGAAGCTTGAGAAAATATTTCATTCTATAATAAAAACCCATAAAATATAATTGGAAATCAAAATTTATTAGTTCAACCTAATAGAAAATTGAGGCTCCATAGTCAAAGGATCATCATATCAAAAATTGACCCAAGAAGGATCTTTTTCCAAAACTAGAAGGGAGAAATATTATTGAAAAAAGTGTGAGTTATAAAATAAAATCAATTAAAAATGATAAAAATCTATGAATAGATAAATTTTATTATACAATGGACACTCTATGGAAGTATGAGTTTGGTTTTTAGTGTAATTAATTATTATCCCATGGCATGATTGTAAATTGATGTTTAGAGATATTATAGATTATATTCATTAAAAATTATTTTTATTAGATGTGTAGTCATCATTAATGGAGTACATAAAGTAGTATATATTTAATAAACTCGTTTTTTAGTTCTTTAATTATATTGTCCTTTGGTCTGTAGATATAAAATACTCTATATGGGATAAAACATGCATTTAGTGTTTAGTATTCAAAATCTGACAACTTTCTAAGAGACATTAAATTTGGTAATGGGAATGTTGATAGATATTTTCATATTAATCATATCCTAAAATGAACTGTTTTATTAATTAATTATATTTATTATTTCATTTTATGGAATATAATGCGTATACTTATGACCAATTTTCTTGAAAAATTAAATTACACTTTTAAATGTTTATACATGGAGAGATGAGTTTCACCCAATGATGAAATATCCACTACATATTATATTTTATATTTTCATCCCATTATAAAAATGCCAATGCATTTTCAAAATTGATTATAATAGAATATTCTAAAGTGGTTTCCATATGCATAAAATTTGGGATGAATCAAATACATGATGATTCAGGGAACTAGGAATCAGATGGTGTTCATGAAGTTTATTTGATGTTTTATTTATCCCAATGTATCTATGTTTATTTTTTATTACAATGTGACCTTGTTTGATACATTTCAATATGATCACTATGAATTCCATATTTTGACAACCAAGAGTGTATTTAGATACATAAATGTAACTTAAAATACTTGGACATTCTATGAAGAGGAGAGAGGTTTAACCTAATTTGGTTAAAGGATGTTGAATTGTCTAGAGATTATAAATAATGAAAATCAACATCATGTGGTAAATTTATTTAGAATAAATGTGTCATATTAGAAATTTATAGATGAAAAATTATTTACCTTCATGAAATATTAGGGATATGTATCTGGAATCTATACATGATTTCACATAAATCATTAGTATGAGTGAATAATTGGAATATTTATAGATACAATTGAAAAGGAAATCAAAATAAAATGTGATGATAAACATGAAGTATAACTATAAAATAGTCATATGTATTAGTATATATCAAAATAATGTCACATAAAAATTCATTTTATTAAATTAAATGTTCTATATTGTAATTTTCCATATTTTATATGTACCCTAAATTAGACTAGTAACATGCTTAATTTTTTTTTGAGTTTTTTATGTAATCTATTAAGTATATTATAGTGGATATTTACTGGTTTTCAGTGGGCCTTATAGTGGTGAATAATTACTTCGCAATTAAGGAAAATCATTTGGTTCTCCTTATGAGACTATATGTCTTATTTTGAAGGATACAACTTGTTGAGCATGGTAGGTGCACATTTGTAGAAGACAAGTAAATATTCCACAAAACCATTGTCCCATAGGATAGAGGTAAAAATAATGTTTGGAATATGGATTACAAAAACATGCATCCAAATCATATGGATTGCCCTAATAGTCATAAATCATCACTTAGTTTTGTCACAGTTTGGTAAATAATGCAACTAAACCGTGTTCCATATTTAAATTAACCTAAAGGATATATTTTAAATGTATAAAATCTCTTAAAACCCTAATTATTCCTTTATTCATTGTTATCTCTATTCCTTGGTCTCCATAGTATTTTTACGGAATTTACTCTCCCTCTCTACTTCGAATCTAACAGGTCTAGAATGTTGACTCAAGTGTATTTATGTTCAGAGAATAAATCATAATAAATTTATTTCAATAATAGATATATTCAATCAATGTTGATATGAATCATACAGATAGGATTTTATGGTACGATATGTCGAATATATAATTATTTAATATACAATTCATTTTTATAGAAATGTGATCTATAGAATTATTGTCTCTTCCCTGTGAAGATATAGAAAAACTTTGGTTGATTGATATCTTTGAATAATTTTACATGGATTTAATATCTTATCATGATCCCATCATTTATTTGTAGTTGAGAGACTCATTATCATTTCTTGGAATATTCTCTAGTGATCTTATTTGATAGTTCATGATTAATTTTCTATCCCTCTATGGGTCCTAGAAAGTAGCATGTAATAACCCAAGTTTTTGTTTGAGGTAATGGTTGTTTTATTTTGGGTTTAAATTCCTTTTGATGGACTTATGTGGGTGATTAAAGGGATAACTAGTGTTTTGGAGGATACCTCGGCTTGTTCAGATGATGTAACCATGTTTTGGGATTTAAATAGCCTGGCATATAGCTTGTTCATGACCTTCACATGGTTATATGATACCGTTTGAGAGGAATTAAAACTGTATGTTTTAAGATAGAGTTGTTTTTCATAGTTACAGTATGGTTAGTCAAACCGTACAGGGTAAATGTGCGATGTTCCCCTCTTAAGACGAGAGGCGTGCATAGTTTTCACATTGTATGTGAAGCCATGTGGGTAAAATATGCTACCCATGCTCTGTGTATTTTTTTAAAAAATTAAATTTAAAATAGAATTTTCATTTAAAACCCAAGTTTTTTTTATTCATCTGATGCACAGAGGTTTCCCACAGCTCCCCCTTTTGGCACCTTAAGTAGGCTTTGTCCATACTCTCTGACTGACTTCCATTTTGATCGTCAATCATCTCTACGGATCGACACCCATAAGGCCAACTTTCCTTTTTGTCATTATTGTTTCATACAAACAAATATACCACTATTTGAATTTAAGCTCATATGACCAAATATTCAATAATTTTTTCCAACTTCGTATATCATCCAAACCGGGATGAATTAGGACATAATACTGGATGCGCTATCAACTATTGAGGTGATATAGGTGGTCTATACATTATTTATGATTTTCATGGTGTTTTTGGGCATTCATATGATATGTCATTAATCGGAATTTCCCCGAGATCTAATTTTTTAGCTAGTATATTTTATTACTGGAATTTGGACCTAGTGAGGTTGACCACATGTTATTTTTTAGGTGTGTTGGCACCTGTTTCTCGTTTTGAGGTCACCCGAGTGGTACACCTTTAGAGAAATATCTTATTTATGGCTATTTAAACATCCTAGGGTATGTTTTCTTATGCATACCTATTTAGATGAATCCCATATATGACATAATATATTTAGTATCTAGTTTAGGATTTGGGTTTCCTCCTTGAATATTTAATATAATGTTATGCCTTGTCTATTTTGATAGCATTTCTTAAATGGAATGTGTTTATATGGGTGGGTATACCAACTTGTAAACGATTAATGGATAACTAAATGGATTATATGGGATAGTAGGACCATATGCTTGGTAAATTATATATGGTTTTCATAAGTTTGTATACTCCTGGATTGTACTTGTTGATGTGATTGGGTATACTCACATTTTTATGAATGTTTAACTTGAATGCTTGAATTCAAGAATGATTGGTATAATATATTCTTTTGACATCCTTCCTTCGATCTGGAATGCGGTAGTGGACACCTTGGGTTGACCCTGCCCCTTGGGACTTGATTCTGTTGGATTCCTCGAGCCTTGCTACCCCATAGTAACTGGCTTTCTTGGGCTCATGTAGGACATGCTATTGTCGTCTTCCTAGGACCCCAAATAGTGCATGATCGAGTTTCCACCAAGGATGCCCATGGGACTTAGTGGTATTTCTTGGACATACTCCTTGGATTTGGACCTCCATGTTAAAGATATTATTACATGGATTCCTAGGTCTTATGAAACCCAGGATCCGGCCTTCGAGGTGTTGTACTTCACTATATAGTGTGGTCATGGGATGATACTTTCCCTATACCATGTGGCCATGTATTAGTTGACTTCTCTATTCATCATGGTTATGGATTTCATGATACAGATGGAAGTACGGTGTGACTGTGTGAGTTGTTTTTTTCATTATATAGCTACCCTGTTAAGAGATAACTTTTTTTTATGGTTCCCATGAGTGCTATTTGGTTTCACTTGTTATATTATACTTATTCCTTGGGGATATGAACCTTCTTACATGTTATTTACACTTTCTAGAACTTTTCTAGAATTTCTGTGAGAACTGTATAGACCTTGGTATTTTCCTACTGGGTTGTTTATCTCACACCTTGTTTGGGCCTCTTTGGTGACCCAAAGAGATTATATGGTTGGAGGAGATGTTAGGGGAAAGCGCCCTAGTACAGGTTTTTGATAGTGGATTTGGAGTAGGGGATCATTGGACCAAGCTGGGGGTTACGGTGATGGGATACCTTTTTAGTCGTTTGTTCTTTTTGACTAAATTGTCTTGTATTTACTTGCACTATTTTGGATACTTTCTAGATACTTTGACCATATGTATCATTTGTTTATATGAAACGCTTCTGGTTATTGATATACATTTCTTCTTGTCTTACATTCAGTTTCCTACTGTTTATTTCCCTTCCACTATTGTATATATTTGACTTCGGATATGATTCTCTCGTTAAGAAGGGCATAGTCTCCCCACTAACTCACACAATCCCTCTCTAATTTTTGGTATCCTCATGAATTTTGGAAGATTTTCTTGAGGCCTAGTGACCAACCAGTCTTGGGGAACCATTTCTTGGAGCATCTCGGCCAATGATGTTACAATATAGAATCCTAGGTTTTTTTCTTTTATGGGTTGACTTACTTTTCAGAGACATTATACAGGGATTGGAAGGAAATGGATCATGGTAATAAACTCTTCCTTGGACTAGTGACCCTACATAGTATAAAAAGGTAAATTTCATCGAATTGAGTTCTTATTTTCATGATTTTGACAATTATAGTTTATTAGATTTCACCATTGGTTGAAACAATTTATTTCTTTTATTACTATTGATTGAATTTTTTGTTTTATTTATATTGCAACCCGATTAGGTGAGGGTTTTCCATCTAATGAATCATATAGACACTTGTTCGAATCACATGCCATACATTATTCCATGACATCTATGGTGCATTAGATATTTCATGCGGTTGTGATAGTGATGTGATAGTTGTGCATGTTGTTGTGTTATTTGGGCGCATTAGATAAAGGTGTGACATCATATTTAAATCCATAAGGAGTATGGGAGATTATTAATTGAAAAAGAAAACAGTAGTAAATAGTAAATGTTAAATGAACTTGATATGTATGGTTTCAATGGTAGCCATGTTTTAGGTTCATGAGGTGTTATGTGCCCTCATGGATTTATAATTGGTAACCCTTGGGGAATATCACCAATTAATGGATGTAAAATACAAATGGATGTGTAAAGTAGTAAATAGAAACTTGACCTAGACCCAGATTTGTACTTGGAAAGAGGCATAGTTTATTGTGGGTCATTGGATTTTCATTATATATTCATGTATTTTGGAACATGCATTTAGTTGACTTGGTTTTTAGGAGGGTTTTGACCTATCCTACGATTTTGGGATTTGTGCCCTGATGTTGTTATTTTATGATCCATGTGTTTAGAATTATACATACATGCTACCACAATGACATCCAGTGGTATTCCTTGGTGGAGGTGATGACCATACCTCGAAGATAGTGGGCCACGAGCTACCACTTGATCCTCATATAGTGATAGTTGAGGGAACTGAGGCTATTTTTGACACAATTTTTAAGGTACAATTCTATGAGGGCTTATTTCGATATATGCTGACGATACATGGAGCACCGTAGCCATCCTTGACTTTGGCTGAGCTTACACAGGTGTTCCAGAACCAACATCCTACTATGGTTTTTGGGGATGGAAGACGATAGGCTGCAAAGCTATGGCTAGAGACCAAGTTCTAGATTTTGGAGCTTGCGGAGATGACTCCATATTGGATTTTCAAACTAACAATATACATGATACATGGAGTGGAAAAGCGTTGGTACGACATTTTGAACTTGGATGATGGGCTGTGTATTATGGGTTGGGCTAAATTCCAAATCTCATTCTACGACTACTAGTACCCCACAACTCTATCAGTAGAGTAGGAAAGTGACTTTATATATCTGGAGCAGGGCGTGATGACTGTTATGGAATAATCATAACTCCTTATAGATCATAAACATTTTGTTTCGATGTATCAAACAGATAAGTTTTCAAGTGTGAGGAACAATGATGATGGTATCATCCATGATGTCAGATATCAGATCAATTTTTTAGGTTTCCTTACATAACTGAGATTGAGAATTAGTCGCTGATTACATAGTGAAACATGAGGGAAACTACAGGAACAGAATAGGGGAGTGATGTTTCTCGAACCAGTGGATCTACGACATCTAGCAGGAAGGGTTGTTCCAAGGCTTCCCGTTACAGGAGTGTAAGTCAGACTGTGGGTTCCAGAAGCTTGGTATTTTTTCATTAGTGTGTAGGTAAGGCCATATGAAAAATCTTTTTGTCTGTAACCCAGTCGAGTGTCGATATTTTGGAAAGATGGGGCACATGTGTTGATTTTATAGGACCTTGCCTCATGCTACGAGTGTTAAGGGGTCACCTCCGACATCAGGTTTAGGGGATTGGTTTTTATCTCCACGTCAGGATGGGAATTGTAGTAGTATATAATGGTCAGGAAAGGGCAGTGGTGGTCATGGCTGGGGTATCCATACATCGGGTTCTCGAATACTGATGGGTGTATTAGTTTAGGGGAGTTAGGTAGGGTAACATGGTCATGGTACATGCCAGTCTTAGGCAGTGGAAAAGGCCCAATAAGAGTAGGATCTCTGACTTTCTATAGTGATAGGTTCAATTAGAGAAGCTTCAATAATTGTGATGGCTATTTTTTATAAAGGTGTATATCACAGTTTTATCTATACATGAGTTGTTAAAAGCGATGGGAATATGGTTTATCTTACTGATGGAGTTTTGATTCTATAAACACCATTGGGATTTAGAACATGTGAAGTACACTAGATAATGGAGTTTCCCATAGAGGTTGGTGGGTTCCTCTTCCGATGTAGATTACATGTCCTTGAACTGACATGGTTTGATGTCATTCGTGGAATGGACGTTCATGTGGATTATCTAGTGGTTTTTGACATATATAATTGGAGAGTGACATTCATATCACCACAGGATGTAGTCTCTATTCACATGGGTGGATCAGATGTCAAGGCAAGCAGAGCTGGACCAGATTATTATGGGATTGGTGGGATGACAACCCATATTGTTAGTTTTTTTTGGATGATCAGGGATTGGATAAGGAGAACATTCCTCTAGTGGATGAGCTCTTTAGGGTTGTATTTCCAGAAAACATTTCTAGTTCACCTCCTGAGATAGAGGTGGATTTCTCCATCAAGCTAGTTCCAGGAGCTGTGTTAGTATCCATTCTTCCTTATATGATGGCTACGATAGAGTTTGAGGAACTTAAGAGGAATCTAGAGGATTTGGAGGAAAAGGTTCTTATCAGAACCATTACTTCTCTGTGGGGATCACTCATCCTTCATGAGAAAAATGCACATGTAACTCTTAGGCTATGTGTGGATTATCAGAAAGTGAACTAGTTGATGGTTAAAAACTGATATCCCTTTCCACAGATTGATGATTTTTTTTTCAGCTTCTATGAGCTCGAATGTTTTCGAAGATCGAATTGAGGTTATGATATCACCAGGTGTGGGTTTGACGTACATACATTCCTTGTACAATCATTCATTGTAGGTATCGGTTATGAGAGTATATGGTTATTTTTTCGGTCTATCAAATGCGAAAGCGGTTTTCATGGATTTGATGAACTGATTGTTCTATCCTTAATTGGATTTTTTGGTGGATTTCATGGATGATATCTTTTTGTATTATCACAATATACATGACCATTCCATCCACCTTGAGATTGTTTTTAATATACTTATATAGCATAATTTATATGCTATACTCATAAAGTGCCACTTTTGGATGGATGAGATTCACTTCCTAGGTCACATCATCTCAGAGATATGAGTTTCATTGGATGTAGAGAAGGTTAGAGCTATAGTTTCCTTGGAATAGCCCAAGAACATTTTTGAAATACGGAGTTTATTGGGGATATCTTGTTACTACAAAAATTTAACATAGGGATTCTCTTGCATAGTAGTTCCATTTATGGGCTTGACGAAGAAGGGTGTGATGTTTGTGTGGTTAGAATCTTATGAGATATCCTATCAAGAGATGAAAGGGAGACAGCAATCAGCAGCAGGGCTAATACTGCTAGAGTAGGGAAAGTGTTACATAGTGTACTACGACACATTAGGTATTGATATGGGGTAAATTATGATGCTAGGCAATCAAGTCGTTGCATATGGGTCTCAATAGTTGTGGCCTCATCAAATGAATTATCAAACACACGATCTCGAGTTAGCTATAGTTGTTCATGTGTTGTGCTGTTGAAGGAACTATTTAATGGGTGTGCATTTTGTGGTGTACACGGAACAAAAAAAGGCTCAATTATATCATTACATAAAATGATCTAAATTTGAGGCAGTGAAGGTGGGTTGAGTGCCTGCAGTACTTGGATTTTGATATTTCCTACATGCCGGATAAGGGAAATATAGTAACCGATGCACTGAGCAGGGGGACTAAGATATAGGTATTTCAGTTGGCTAGTATTGATTGGATGCTTATGGAGTAGTTCTATGATATGAATCTAGAGGTTCATGACACATAGGGGATGACTTTTCATTCACACTTAGCTATTAACTCTACCCTACTGGATATATTTAGGATGAGGCTACTTTAATATTCTAAAGGCTTGGTTCAATAGGAAGATGTGGAGGTGGGGACTCTCCTCCTGGTTGGATGGTAGGTGATGATGAGATCTTTCATATCCATGGACTTATCGGGGTTCTATTAGACATATGTGAGGTGTTGATGTTGGATTTTCATCCTTAAGCTTGGGAAGTGCATCCCGGGGTCACAAAGATGTATCATGTCTTGTGAAGACAGTAATGGTTGCTATGAATGAAGAGAGATGTGGATGGTTTAATTACTAGGTCTTCTACCCATCAGCAGGTTATGGTGGGACATCAGCGGCCAGCTGGGATTTTATAGTAGTTACTAATCCTAGAGTGGAAATGGGATGAAGTCATGATAGATTTTGTGTCTTGTCTTCCAATGTCACCTCGATGTAATGATGTTGTTTCGGTTGTTATTGATAGGCTTACAAAGGTTGAAAATTTCTTTCCAATCAAGGAGACCATAAATATTGATGATCATGGAAAGTTGTAAAATATGATAGGTGTTACAACTTCATGGGGTCCCACACACTATCATTTCAGATAGGGATTCCAACATTACATCTTGTTTCTAGAATAGTATTCAGAGGGAACTAGGTACACAAGTTCTTCTGAGCACATCACACCACCCTCAGACTGATGGTTAGTTAGATCATACGATATACATTCTAGGGGACAAGTTTCAAGAATGAGTCCTAGAGTTTGGGGGCTCCGGGGAGAGGCACAATCCCCTAGTTGAGTTTTCCTACACAAAAATCTCTCAGACGATGATATATATTATAGCGACCCATACTTTACATACATTTTTAATACTTCAATAATTGATTCACACTTTTTACAACATATGATAAAACCACAAAGGACCGTATAGGTATAGTGTCTTTAGAAACTGGGAAACATAAACAACTGGTTCATAAATCTTCTACAGTGTCTCCCATTTATTTCATCATATATAGGGTCCCTTTTAGCATATTCTACTTAATATCCATCTTCCTGACCTGGGGAAAAGAAAACATAAAAGGGTGAGCTCAAATGCTCAGCAAGGGCAAATAAAGGAAATAGAAATCATATCATATCTTTATGAAAATCAAAACCTGCAAAAGAGATCATAATATCTTAACATGGAATAAATCATAGAAGTGAAAATGAGATCCCCTTAATCATAACATAAAACTTGAAACTTTGTGGCATGCACACAAAATCATGGAAAATCATTTCTTGTTAGTCATGACTCATTGCCAAGACTATCTTAGTGGACAAAGTCCCTTTCTGAACCGAGTTCACTCCTCGTTTCAGTCCTGTATCACTGAACCGATATAACCTTCCATTCCAGCCATGTCTATCTCATGAGATATAAAATCTTTACCCAATTCATTGGAGGGAGATATAGGTCCCACCCATCTTATAATTAATCCTTTCTTATGTGTGCCACATAATCATAAAACATACATCATCGCATAACACATGTAACAAAAATGGGATTCTTGAAACATCATGACATCATAAATCAATTCATATAAGATAAAGGAATTCATAAAAATAATTCCATCACAACATGAACAAATCAATTTAATAATAGGGATAAAAACAGAACCCTTTTTTATCTTAGATGGAAAATAATTTTGATAAAACACTTGAACTCCATTCTTGAGGAAAATATCCTTTCTTCTTCAAAAACATTTTTCCTTTCATAACATGTCATACAACTTTAAAATAAAAGAAGTTTATTAAAAATAAACTTGAAAACTTGTAAAGGAAGCTTCTTGGAAACAATATTTTAAAAATCCATTCATGCCTTATAAGTTAAAAAAAACATTCTTCGTACTTTTGTCGGAAAAGTCAAAAAGTACTTCGTACGACAAAAGATTCCTTTCATACATATTTCTAAAAACTCACCGAAGGGTAAAAATGGATTTAAACAATTGTAGGTGGATGGAAATAATATTACATATTGACGAAACATGGATGTGGATGATAAAATACACCCCAGTAAATACTTACGAATAAACAATCTCGGATAAAAATGAGATTGTGATATTTCCCTTACCTTAGGTCCGACTTGCTTTGTAAGTGTCCGAACCTCCTGTAAAATCGTTTCATTTATCGTAGGTGTTTTGACTTGTTGTTCTTGACATCATTATTACTTATATCATGATTTACTTACTTCCAGAATATAAAATATGATTTATATATCATATATATTCAGTATATATATATATATAATAGGTAGATAAATAAAATGAAAAACACCGTTCATGGAGACGGTAGTCCGTACGTACGCATGAATGTTGTTTTCCTTTCCTTATTGTCTTGAAATGGAAGTAAGTAGATGACATACATATGTATATATATACATAAATCCAGTAGCTTTATAATGTCATATATTTCATTATTATTTCTTATATATACTTTATAATCATTCTTAAATGGTTAACATGGAGAATGAATCTCATCGCGTCGTGGAGACGGTAGTCCGTACGTACGCACGAGCGATGATATCATTTCTATAAATATTGAATTGAATTGGAGTGGATTATACAATATATCAGAATCAATATGATGTTGTAATAACTATGTATAGTTATTCTTTACACCATTATACCCATCCATGTAAGGTGGTGGTGGAAAATAGATTACACCACGGCGTGGAGACGGTATTCCGTACGTACGCACGCGCGGTGATTTATTTTTCCGTAGGATGGATAGATGGTGAAATAGGGTTGTTTCATACTTATAATAACATATCAGTATATGAGTGATACTGATGTTATTACTTCATAATGAAACAACCTAATAAGAAGAAGTGGAAGAAGAAATAAAGATGAAAGAATTGGTAACGGTAATTACCTCTTCTTTGAAGTGCCTCTTTGAGACCTCCTCTTAGGGCACTAGAATTGGTCTTTGAGGAAGCCCAAAACCTCTAGGATGTTGCTAGGGAAGTGGAGAAGAGATTTTGGCAGGGGTTGGCCGAGCTTGAGAGCTCAAATTGGTGTGAGGAGGAGGGGGAGGAGGTTCCCTTTTATAAGGTAGGAGAGGGGCACCTTAGGAATATCTCAAAATATTATTTTATATTAAAGTCAAAATCGGTTTATAATGGCTCCAAAGGGTCTTATTTCGAAGATAAAATGGGTATGGGCCGAAATAATATCAACCAATAGGATTTAGAAAAGTTTAGGGTATTATTTTAACCTTATCAATTAGATTTAACTCTAAGTTAAATAATTTAACTTTTACCATGTCTTTTTGTTTTCTTTCACTATATGGTTAATAAACTTACTATAACATGCCAAAAAAACCCCAAATTGTTTATTATTAATATATATATCCTTATCTAAGTCATTTGGACGAACCTTAGATTTTTAGGAATAAAATAACAATTAATAATATAATATTTGATTTAAAAACTATTTTGTGTCAATTTTGACACTATTTGAAATATGACTTTTGTGAAAGTCATAACAGAATTATATGTTCGAACCAAGTTGATTAAATCAACATTAATATATCATATTAACCTAAAAAATTAGTGGAATTCATAAAAAGTCTTAAATTACATTTATTTTGGTATTTATATTATCAATTATGTCAATATTTCATTAATAAGATAATTACTGCATCATCTTTGTGTCATAAATAAATTAAATTATTTGATGTCTAAAAATTACAAATAAAATACCATCATGTAGGAAATATTTTTAGCTTTCTAATGAATATTTACAATCGAATTTATCTCATGTATAACCCCATATTATAAATGATTTACTTATTAAACTTTGATTTTAACTATTTTAACCCTTCTTTAAATAAATTAATAATAAATGTCCTAATCTAATCCAAGTGGGTCTAAATGGTCATATTTTATTCCTAAGTTTGTTTTTGGTCGAATTACACTTGTCCAATAGAATTAGGACATGTGTTAGGGTAATAGTAATATCATATTTACCCTTAGTTAACCTATTTACTATTAACCGCGGTAAAAAAAGTAAAAAGTTACTATTCACCAAAAAATTATTTTCATCTCATTGAACCACATTTTAGTCCTTGATATTAACCGTATCTCTCGGATTTTCGAAATTCCATTCACAGAAGCGGTAAAATTATGTTTTATGCAAAATTCAGTTTTTAACCTACCACTTAGTGGTTTCACTATTCATAAAAAATTGAAAGTTTTCAGAAAAATACCAAAATTTCACCCTAGGCTAATTTCGATATCTGAGTCCAAAAATGAAGTCCATTTTGAAAAATAAAATTTATAAAATTTCAAAAAGTGATTATTACTATTCATAACGGCTAGTTTTAATAGCATATTATTGTTTAGTGAAACACGGTATTGCGTACGACGCAAGCTATCGAGGAAGGTCGCGATTGCGTGTAAAGCAAGCCAAGCAAGTGTTGTGTAGAAAAAGATTGCTTTGATGGTTTATATAACATAAAAGTCTCGGGTGTTACATATATGGAACCTTACAATTCTTTATATTGTAGGCCATGTTATTCTCCCCTATGCTAGTTAGATAAAGGAGAGAAAAATTTACTAGGACCACGTTTCATATTGGAGACTTCAGAGAAGGCCCAATTGATTCATAAGAAGATGGATACAACAAAGCCTCGTCATAAATAGTACATGGATTATTGTAGACAACCTATAGAGTTTGAGGTCAGCGTTCAGGGTTTGTTATGTAATTCCCCAACCCCAGAATCCTAGAGTCGGGTCATTATTACGTATCATTGGCATGATCATAAATGATCAAATATCGAAATACCAATTAGTTTAGTAGTCTTGGAATTACTTGATACATTCATAAGGTTTACATTACATCATAAAATAGAAAACTACAACAACATTGTTTCCATAGATAACACTAAGACCCCATAGACTATCCCTGCAGGTCAGTCATAATATACTTGTTTTCAACCTGGGAAAAATAAAACATGGAATGGGGTGAGCTAAGATGCTCAGTAAGGATAACATTATAGAGGAAAAATTCATAAATACTTCTAAACATTTAAGGCAGTGTATAAGACTAAAAAAAGCCTTTTAAAATGGACCATCAGCATAATATGAAAAAGATGCAATCAAATACAGCCATTTTATTATTCACATGGATATTCTAATAGTCTAATAATAACATGAAATATCAATAGACACTTTCATAATGATGGAATGCATAATGCCTGACTTTCATAACCACATAGTCAACGCTTTGGGAGAAGACTACAAATAAGATTTTTTCAAGGCTATGTGCGAAGACACTAGTTTGTCTCATTAGACCTACCGATGCATTAAGAATCTATAGCGGGATCCACCCGTCACTTACTAAGTCCAATGAATTCCTCATATGAAAATGTTGAAGCATAATATGAACATTCATTTTAAAACTAGCATATGAAATGTCAATATTTTAACCACAAACCAGGAATGGTATAAAAATAGCACATCATTAGTCTAACATAACTCCTTAAATATAATATGTTGGATTGTATTATAATAGTAAAACCTCAATATATAATAATTATCGATATTGACATAAACGAAATTTATCATCAGAACTGTTTAAGATAAATATCCACCCTTTTCTTGAAAACATTTAAAAGTCTCACTATTTATCAAGAAGCTGTTTAAAAAAGATTTTTGAATCAAAGTGTCCCATACCACTATAAAAATTTTATAAGGAATATTAATTTTAAAATTTAAATGCCCCTATAAATAAATCCTTAAAACCAGTTTTAAAACATGGACATTAATGGGAATGATTTTGAATGATAAATATATAAACAATTTTTTAAAATGCTATTTTTTTAGAGTTCCTAACCAAAATAGAGACACATGAATACAAATAATTGAGGTAATAAAAATATTGTAATATAATGAGAATAAAGGTATTCCGGATATACTATGTCAAATTACATTATATACACCATATAAAAGTGATTTGGTGTATAACAACAAAGAAGTATTAATGGAATGTAAATTTAGATAAAATATCTTATAAAGAGGGTATCCTTTTGTTAGGGATAAATCAACGACATAATTATGTGTAACAAATATAAATACCCTATATATGATTGTATATTCAGTTTAAATCAATCAGAGGATAGTCACACATATTCTTTTAAAAACAACACAAATTAATTGGATATTTAACTCAACAAATGGATATTGAAATAAAATTACTCTTATCAAGTTTATATTGATGACTTAAGAATTTATCAATGGAGCGATCATGTTTATCAAATGTATATCCAAATAAAGGGGAGCTTAAATTATGACATAAGAAAATGAATAGTGATTCCACACATAATCTTGGAGTAAAATAATCAATGATGTATGTGTAAAGCCGATTGAGTGGAAATTGAAATTTCAAATTCCATTATCGATTTGGTTACATACGAAACATACACCCATGAAAGAAGGATCATAAAATTTGGATTTAATTATCCATAAATTAACGTATATTACACAATGAATAAAGTCATGGTCAGCATGCACACCAAATGCAATAAATAAGTGGTGAATAATGGAAATCTCACGGAATTAAAAGTGAGATAAGAAACCCATTACATTGTAAATTTTTCTTGGTTGAGGGTATTTTAACCTCCTTTATAATGGTAAAATAATTTTTATTAATTTATCTAAGAATAATATACATTAATATGATATCATATTTGATCGTTTAACATTTCTCTTTTAATAATATCTAAGTATGTTCATCATTTTGGGTGATAACGGATTCATTTTCCTTTATATTCTTTGTTATGTGAGACATATTCCTTATGAATTGGATGTATCTTATTTATGTAAAGAATTAAATCATGTCTCTAAACATTATTTTTAATATATAATTTGATGGTATATCATATATGAAAAATCCTTATCGTGTTATATTTTTTATTTACATCAATTACACATCATTATTATTTCCATACAAATAATTATGTATTGAATAACTATTGCACCATGACATGGAGATGGTAAGCCGTACGTACACATGTTTGGTAAAATTTCATTAAAAGGATGGATAGAATAATGAATATGTTTTTAAAATATTCATAATAACATCACATTATATATAATATAATTGAGTTATTATGTAATAATTGAAAAAACACAGAAAGAGGAAGTGGAAGAAGAAAGGAACCTGAAAGAGTTGATGAGATATTTACCTTTTCCTCGGGTATATCCATTTGATTTGATCAAAAGGGCTCCCTAGGATGGATTTTTTACTAATGTAGGGACTCTAGGATAAAGTTATGACAATGGAGAGGGTATTTTGGTAGATTTTGGCCAAGAAAAAAGGCTTTGATGGTGTGAATTTGTGGGAAGGGGAAGTGCCCTTTTATAAGAGGGGTGAGGGGAATCTTAGGAAAAACTTGAAATAATATTTTATAATAAAATCAATTTCGGTTTCTAATGGATCCAAAATAGATTATTTAAAGTCTAAGTTTGTAATGGGTATAAAAACACTCTACCAATAGGCTTTAGTCTTGTTTGGGTTACTGTATTAACTTTATCTTTTGAATTTAACTCTTAGTTAAATAATTTGACATTAACCGTATCTCTTTATATTTTCACAATATATGGCTAATTAACATACTATATACATCCAAGAGAACCTGAAGTTGTTCATTTATGTGACACCTATCATTATATAAGTCTTCTGGATGATCCTTAGATTTTTTGGGATAGAATATCAATTAATAATATCACATTTGTTTTAAAAACTTTTTTATGTCAGTTTTGACACTATTTGGAATTTTTTTCCAAATTCATCAAAGCATTATTACTTTGATAAAATCACATAAGCAACCCTAGAATGTCATATTAATATATAATATTACTTTAATTCATAAAAAGTTTTAAATTACATTTATTTGGTCATCAATCGTATCAATTAGTATAATATTTCATTAATTAGGTAATTAATGAATCATCATTGTGTCATTAATAAATTAAATTATTTAATGTCTAAAAATTATGAATAAAATACTATTATGTTGGAAATATTTTTATCTATCTGATTATTATTTATAGTTGAATTTATCTTATGTTTATCCTTATTTTAAAAATTATTTTGTTATTAAACATTGATTTTAACTCTTTTAACTCTTATGTGAATTAAATAATAATAAATGTCCTAATCTAATACAAGTGGACCAAAGAGGTTTTTATTTTTTTCCTAAGGTTGTTTTTCGTAGAATTATACTTATCAAATAGAATGATGACATGTTTTAGGGTAATAATATAATTTTTACCCTTAATTACACTTTTTACTTTTAACTATTGTAAATAAAAGTACAAAGATACTATTAACCAAAAATTATTTTTATCTTATTAAACAACATTTAACTTACTAATATAAACCGTTTATCATGGATTTTTTAAATTCAATTCATAGAAGTTATAAAATTATGTTTTATTCAAATTTGTGAATGCTCATAGGAGATTAGTAAAAGACAGTAAAAAAGTTCAATAAATTGTTTATATATCTAAACTTATTATAAACCGAATCCAATGAATTATGTTGAACATATATAGGTATTAAATATCTATTTTGACATAAAATAAATTTAAATAAAATAAATAATAATTTAAATAAAAATTTGGTTTTAAACTATAACTCAGTGTTTTTCACTATTTATCAAAAATTGAATGTTTTCAGAAAAATACCAAAAAATTTTCCAAAGATAATTTCGATATTCCGAATCCAAAAATGATGTCCATTTTGAATGATAAAATTTATAAAATTTCAAAAATATGTATTACTATTCATAACAGGTAGTTTGATTGGTCACGGTGTGTTAGATACTGGGAATTGCATACAATGATCACTATTACATTATTCAATGGGAAAGGTACCATGGAATCTTGGGGTGTTACATTCATCCCCCCTTTTGGATATTTCATCCTCACAATTTTTTTAAAATTGGGCTTGTGAACATAATTGAATGTCCTACATCAGAAGAAGAGTCAATAAAACAATCAATTTAAAAGAAAAAAAGATGTACAAAGGTCCCCCAAGATAACCCATACTAGGATTCCATGTAGGAAAACATGGATATGGAAGATAAACTAAGTTTCATGTTTTGATGGAGAGAGACAGATAACATGATCAGGAGAAAGTTAATGACAATAAAACCAAAAACATCTGATGGGACAAATGATCATTAGACTCCGAGAAGGAAAAGTAAACGGACAACATTTTTTATGTTTTAAGTTACATTTCATAAATATAAGGAATTTAATTATGAGATTGACTAAGAACATAAAGAGATATTATTAATATTTAAGTAGAGTTTCATTCTTTAATAACCTTCTACCACTAACTCATTTTTTTCAAACAATGTGTATTCTAGAAGACTTGGTCACACCTGAAGAGATAGAATAAACATTAAGAGAGTCACATGATCCACAAAGTATAAACAGTATATTTACCTTCTCTTTAGAGATTAATCAAAACCAAAATGGTTAGTATAATATCTGATGATCCCCCAAAAGGATATTCCTTTTCAGAATGAATCAAAAATCTTAATTTATAAAATTAAACCAACAATAACCAAAAGTTAAATAAATACCATTCAATAAACAATTGTCCATAAAATACTTCAATATAATCAAAACTAATATTCAAACCCAAAACATAGAATAATTTTGTTATATAGTCTTCATGTTAAATTGTATCTCCAAATGTCATCAACTACTCTTAATGTCCCATACATAAATGTAATTATCCTAATCACATATTCTCTTTTATAGGTTAATCATTTCCATAAATAACCCAAATCACTATAAATCCACAATAGAAAAAATCCACCATTACTCCTAAAATGAAATCCTATAGTATTATATTTTTCTTGGGTATATATTGTTCCCCATAATGTGAACGTCTTCAAAATAACATTTATCACATAATCACCAAATCAGTTTTTTATAATAAGGGTATTCATTTGATAAGACATAAGATCCCAAATAAACATATTATTGATCATAAAATCATTTAACAAAAAATATTTAGTAACACTAACTAGGGACTTCACGTAGATGAGTGGTATGTGATAAATCCCAATCGCACTCTGGTTGTTGGTTTGATTCCCACAACTTTTTCTGATGCGACGGGTTGTCACACTGTCTACGTGTCGTCCTTTTTTAAATACTATATTTTATAACTTTACCAAAATGAGATAAATTCCTCAAAATAACCATAACATAATTTTACTACAATTTTCATCACATACCTTGCATTTTCATCCCAAAATATAATAACATGTAATTGCCTCAAACCAAATGATCATATAAAACCAAATGGTTATTTATAACTATATCCACAAGAGAAAAGATAAGTCTTCCTCAAATATCATTTTCACAAGACAAACTACAAGGTTAAAAATACAAGAAAAAAATATTCCAAAGTAATCCCATAATCAATAATCCCTAGTACTTTTAAACATTTCTCCAACCATTTTTTCCACATAGCTTCTTCTTTGACCAAGAAAATATCCTATAGAATAGGGCATTCACTCGGGTAATGGCCAAGTCCCCAAAATTTAAAAAAATGACTATAAATGGATTCGTGTGACCATTTTTATTTTCTTCTATAGAACTATTCAATTTTCCATGGAAATTCATTAATTTATGTCCTTCTTCCCCACACATAAAGCACTTCTTTGTTCCATTTAGACACTTTACAGGGTGTCTCCTTCCACATTTCCTACATGATGGAAATTGTGGATTCTTTTCTCCATGGTCTCCACTGCTGGAGCTCATAACATTCATCACCATTCTCTTCTTTGTTGAGTCCAAGAGAAGGTTAGTATATATTTTGTTGATCATATTTTGGGAAAAATGATTTCGCATGAACACGATATCTTTTACGCCTATCAACATTCCATTTTGTTGCTCATTTCCACACCGTTACCACCTTGTAAATCATTCTCAAAGCTACAATGAATTCCTTGGAATCAAGCCATTGACTAAAAGCAGATAGCATTGTCTGAGTAACAGTAGTCATAAAATCATTAAGATAATATAATGAAACCATATTTTTAATTTGAAACACCTTAGGATTAACCATGGTCATTTATTGTCATCTTATATTAAGAAAACAAATTTGTTTGTAATGAAAATTTAATTATCCTAAGAATATCCCCTGGATTATCATATCCAAGAGTGCAGCAAGGCCTGTTTTCGTGCACCATTTCCCGTTCGATTCTAACTCAAAGTGTTGTTTCCAGGTTTTAAAACTAGGTACATATGTTCCAGAGCCTCCTCTACCTGCTCATATCCATACAAGAATGTATTTTTTGGGAATCTCCTAAAATCTCTACAATACCAATATTTTAGGATGTTCTTATATACTAATCCTCAAAGTCTATCTTAGGTATATATGCTCCAATAAAATTTTATCTAAATTTAGTTTCCAAAGTGTGTAATAAACATCATATGATACCAACTGTAATTCCCTGACCCCAGAAGCCCAGAGTCAGTACATTATTACATTTCATTGGAATGATCATAAACGATCAAGTCTCGAAGGACCAATTAGTTGAGTATCCTTGGAAGTACAAGATACATTCATAAGGATTAAATTACATGAAAAAATGGTAAAATAGAACAAAATTGTTTCCATATACAACATGAAGATCCCATAGACTATCCATGTAGGTTAGTCATATTATACATCTTTGCATCATGGGATAAATAAAACATGGATTGGGGTGAGCTCAGATGCTCAGTAAGGATAACATTATAGCAGAAACATTCATAAATAAACAAAAACAGTTAATGTAGTGTATAAGACTATAATTAAAGCCTTTTAAACATGAACATGAGCATAATATGGAAATGATAAAATCAAATAATTCCATTTACTTATTCACATTGATTTTATACTAGTAGAATAATCACATGCAATATCAATAGACACTTTCATAATGATGTAATGCATAATGCTAGACTTTCATAACCACATAGTCAAGGCCTTGTGCCAAGACTAAAAATAAGATTTTGTCAAGGCCATGTTCCAAGATACTAGTTTGTATCATGAGGCCTACCGATGCATCGAGGATCCACAGAGGGCTCCACCTTTCACTTACTATGTCCAATGCATTCCTCATAATAAAATCATGAAGAATAATCTGAACATTCGTTTTAAAACTAGCATATTAAATGTCAATATTTTAACAACTAACCATGAATGGTATTAAAATAGTACATCCACAGTCAAACATAACTCATTCAATACAATATGGAGGATTGTATTATAATAGATCAAACTCAATAGAGAATAATGAATGATATTGAAATAGATGAAAATAATCATCAAAACTATTTAAGATAAATATCCCCCTTTTTCTTGAAAACATTTAAAAGTCTCACTATTTATCATGAAGCTGTTTAAAATAGTTTTTTCAATCAAAGTGTCCCATATCACATTAAAACTTTTAAAAATAATTTTAATTTTAAAACATTAATGTCCATATAAATAAATCCTTCAAACCATTTTTAAAACATGGACATTAATGAGAAATATTTAGAATAATAAATATATAAAACATTTTAAATTGATATTTTAGTTAGTGTTCCTAACCAAAAGAGAGAAACATGAATAAAAATAATTGAGGTAATAAAAATACTGTAATATCATGAGAATAAAGGTATTCGTGATATAATTTTTTAAAAGAACATTATATTGACCATATAAAAGTGATTTGGTGTATATCAACAAATAAGTCCCAATGGAATGTAAATTGAGATGAAATCTCTAATGAAGCCCGTATCCAAAGGTTAAGGATAAATCAATGAAATAATTATGTGTAAAAAATATTAATACACTAAATATGATTGGATATTCAGTGTAAATAAATCAGAGGACATTCACACTAATTCTTGTAAAAACAACACCAATGAATTGGATATTTAACTCAACAAATGGAGATTGAGATAAAATTACTCTTATCAAGTTACTATCGATGACTATCAAATTTTTCAATGGAGTGATTATGTTAATCAAAATTATATCCACAGAATGGGGAGTGGAAATTTTGACATAAGCATATGAATAGTGATTCCACACATAATCTTGGAGTAAAATAATCAATCAAGTATGCGTAAAGTAGAATGAGTGGTAATTGAAATTTCAAATTCCATTATCAATTTGGTAACATACAAAACATACACCCATGAAATAAATATCGTACAATGATAATGTAAATATCCATAAATTAAAGTATATTACACAATGGATACAATCATTGTCAGTACACACACTACATGCAATAAGTAAGTGGTGAACAATTGAAATCTCACAGAATTAAAAGTGAGATAAGAAAACCCTTACTTTCTAATTCTAACTTAGTTGAGGGTAGGTTAACCTCCAGTATAATGGTGAAATAAATTTTATTAAATTATACAAGAAATCATATACATTAATATGATATCATATATAATCTTTTAACATCACATTGATAATAATATCTAAGTATTTTTGTCATTTCAGGTGATAACGAATTCGTTATCCTTTATATTCTTTGTGATGTGAGACATATTACATATGAATTGGATGTATCTTATTTATGTATAGAATTATATCATGTCTCTAAACATTATTTTTAATCAAAAATTGGAATTTAGTCCTGAATGGATACGATGGGGAATGAATCTCATCGCGTTCATGGAGATGGTAATCCGTACGTAAGCATGAGCGACAATATCATTCTCTTGATATTAAATTAATATATATTTCGATGTTATATCATATATTTAGAAGCCTTATCATGTTATATTTATTATTTACATCTATTATACATCATTATTATACCCATCTAAATAATAATTTATTGAATAACAATTACACCACGACGTGGAGACGGTTAGCCGTACGTAAGCACGTATGGTGAAATATCATTCAAAGGATAGATTGAATAAATAATATGGTTGTACCATATTCATAATAACATCACAGTATATTGAAGATTCTGGATTTATTATTTTATAATGGAAACAACAAAGAAAGAGGAAGTGGAAGAAGAATGTAACTTGAAAGAGGTGATGAGATATTTACTTTTTCATCGGGTTCTTCCTTTTTATTTGAAAAAAATGGCATCTTAGGTTGGATTTATGAGTAAATGAGGGCCACTAGGATGAAGTGAGGAAAATTGAGAGGGTATTTTTGCAGAGTTTGGCCGAGATGAAGGTCTTTGAAGGTGTGATTATGAGGGAAGGGGGAGTTCCCTTTTATAAGAGGGGTGAGGGAAAACTTAGGAAAACAAGAAATATTATTTTATAATTGTCACGACCCCCTCCCACCAATGATGCCCCTCCTATGCTGGAAATGGTGAAAGGGAGATAATGACCCTCGAGTCTCGCCTCCAGTAGGCCCTGGGGTGGTGACTATCACCAAGGATATGAGTTTTTACAAATATGGTAGGCATTACCCTTTTTATTATTTAAGATCGGTAGATAGGAAATGTCAACCACTAAAAAGTAAAAGAACAAGTGTAATGAAATAAACCCAGACCAATTCCACATGCATGTTTAAATAGTTCTGAAACAAGGTACAAGTACAAGAAAGCTCAAAAAGCACAATACCAAAAGAAAAAAGAGTATAACAAACTACAACAACTCTAACTGTCCCGACTAGTAGGGTCCCACACGGCCCTGGTAGTCCTCATAGAGACCTGAAAGTAAATTTCTTGTGAGAATACAAGTATACTAAGTAGGGATCCCTAAATCTCTTGTGCGTTAGTGGGGAGACACCCTAATGTCCCATGAGAACAACAGAAGAAACCAAAACCTATTAAGGAATTCTATCTACCCAACCTCACCAGTCACACTCACCAAGTAACACAAGTCAATAGAGTATAGTAGTAATGGTATCAAAGTATAGGAACCCTACACCACCTTCCCACAGGTTGATGAAGATATCCTACACATCGTACCAATCCCACCATTCTCACCGTAGTACCACTACATCATCCCACCTACACACACCTAGGACACATCCTCACGTAGTCGCACTGCTAAACCCCGCCCGCAAACACCTGGTCTACAACTGTCACACGTAACCACGCCTGAAAACACCTAGGCCAAAACAACCACCGCCACGCCCGAAGACACCTAGGCTAGAAGATCCACTACAATTCCCGAAAACACCTCGGCCTCATCCCAAAGACACTTGGGAAACCACCGGCCTGCACACACCTGGTCCATAACAACCACAATACCTTTCCCAAAGGTTCTTGGGATAATAATGGACTTCTGGACATCACATCCTACCTGAGGATACTTGGGCTAGTTGGGAAAGGGATCAGAAATGAGATATTAACCAGCCACTAAGGGATGTGTTTGGAAAAACACCCTCCCCCATGAAATGGGGGTGTTCGACACTAAATTCTCAAGATGGGTGGGGTGCCTAAAGAAACATAAAACATACAGATTTATATAATTTTAACAACCACTCAACCCATCCTAAGGTTTCTAAACAAAGATCTGAGCACGTGCCTTTGCACTGCTACTTCAGGAGTATGAACACAACAAACAATCCCAAAACCCCATTTAATGTTTTCATGTTTCAATGGCTTTAGTTATCAGTTTCTTAACTACTGGGGAACTATCAACAACCAAATTGGATCAAGCATTATAAAACATATCCATGAAATCCACAAATCAAGTTAGGAAAACAAAATCAACACAAACAAGTCCCTTATTATCAAACAACCAACCCCATTGATTATTATTCTTGTTCCTTTACCAAGCCCCACCATTCATTAACTCTTCAAAATTTTATTTATTATTCACAACCCATAGTTCGTTTACATTCAAACCCATCCCTACAGCCCTGGTGCCAACCACCATAATCGCAATCACACTGAAACCAGTACATCATCATCCCTTTGATAACATTAATCGCAGCCCCACCGCCCATCACCAATATAGCATCCAAACCAACCCACAACCAAGCCAACCGCAGACCCGCTGCTCACCCAATCAAGAACAACTCACAAAACACCCCATTCACATAAATAAACCCTAACCAGCACCCACATGTTTTTTATTTCAGTTTGTTCAACCGGGGTGATCACACAAGGGTTCCAGGTATTAAATTAGCCAATATTATGTGATTAACCAATTTCCACATTCAATAAAATTTTCATCTATAATAAAATCTAGAATGAGAGGGAAACATTTATTTGTGTTAGAAAAGGCCCCAAACGACCATGATTATCAGTAGGCAGAAGCTCATTCAATTCAAAACGTGATATCACATGATATAAATAATGTAACTTCATTCACAAACTTCCCATCCCCGTTATATAAGACATTTATTATCTTTATTAAACTGGTTCAAATGTGTTTCACGTAAACAAGAGGACACCCACCCCGCATGATGCACAATCTAGAGAGATGAAGGTATGATCCCTACTTCAATAGGTTATGATGTCCTTCTACGAACACGACCACCATGATCACAAGGATTCTCCCAGAATGATTTCACCCACCAAGGACGTCACGACACCACTGAATCAACAACAGAAGAAACTCCCTCAACACGGAGATCAGATTCCATTGCATGTAAAGAAAATGAGAGAAGTAGGTTTGGATGGAGAATACAAGAACATAGGTTTATCATACCTTTTTAGAGTCATTCGTCAAAGACCGTCATTCCCGTCAATTACTAGCAGTCTCATCGGTTTGAAACTACAGAGGGGAGTTCTAAGAAGAGGGAACTAAATAGGGTGTATGATGTTCTCCTCATTGAACAGATCCTGCAGTCACTAACGGATCGATGATCAGAGTCCGGATTAAGAAGTTAGAGGAGGAAGACTTTTTGATCGTCCAAGAGCGTCATCATACAAATAAGAATCGAATGGTCTAGAAATAATCAGTGACCCATTCTTATATAGGAAACGAATAGGTAAAACAGTATTCAGTGTGTATTACTGAATATACGGTGTGACCGTACACCCGTTACGCGTTTTGACTGGTCAAAACACGACACGTCACGCAATTTCTATGAATTTAATGATAAAAATAATTCTATTAATATTTGGTGTTTCATTGATTCGACACATGATTCATGAAAATGTATTCATCATTGGTCAAAAAATGACTGTCTTAATTTCTGGATTATACTGCCGTTGACGGTTGGTCATTCAGACACCATATGAAGAAGTTACTGTCAAATTAAGATTATATAACCCAAAACAAAAACATGATTATTATGTTATTTAATTTAATTTAACACTTTTTTTCTTTCCGCCTCAAATAAGAACCCACACTCAACCCCTATTAAAGTGGAGAGCATAAGCCCCGATGGTTGACTCCTCTTTTATATTATCATTATTATAATTTAATGATTATTATATTTTAAATTTTCTCTCTCCAATCAAAATTTTATTTATGCCCCTTTATTTCCCCTCTCACACCCAGCACATCATAACATTTTACCTTTGTTTTATTTGGCCTTATTTTGAAAATTATTATCATAATAATAATTAATACTAAACCAAAATTGGCACCTCCCTTCCTCATTCCATGCCCAACATGCCCCAACATTCATTCCTTTATGGTTTTTATTATTTTTATTATTATTCCATCACATTGTATTCTCTCTCCAATCTCACTTCAATGTCATTATTAATAAAATTAATATTAATAATACCCATCATTAATGTTCTAATTTAATCCCATTAAATTATATTACCATTATTATTCTCATATTAAACTAAAACCATTCCATGCGACTCAAAACCATTTCATTTAATTGAATTAAATGACAAAACAAAATTAATATAACTTACATATTCAATTCATTTTTAATAAATTTAATTTCATTAAGCACTCGCACATAGTTTTATGCCATCATTGTTATTTATTGTTTTTAAATAACAATAACAATTCATAAACTTATTTTATTAACTCATCGCCGTTATTATTTTTAATAATGATAATATTTACGATCATCGCATTGACCATGTTAAACCACCACGTTGGATATCTGAACTGGACCATGCCACGTCAATGTCGTATAACATCTATCAATTTAATTATTTAATTCTATTTATTTTTATTTCACACTGGTTAAATTGATACCACTTTTATTAAATTAAAACCATTCAATTTAATAAACCCAAGATATTTTTACACCACCATTATTATTATTATTTAACATAATAATAATAACGAACTCATGTTTAAATTTATTAACGCACCACCATGCTTCCACTATGAATCATCATTTATTTGTTTTCAATAAATACCATGACTCATTTCATTAATTTATCATTATTATTAATATTATGAATAATATTAATAACACAACACCCATTATTATTATTCAAATTTATTTCAACAATTACTCAATTAATAATAAATCGAATGTTTCATTTATCAATGTCTAATGGGTCACACAATTTATTTCAACAATCACCCATTATTATCATGATTATTCTCTTTTTGTTTAATTAATCACGCAATTTATGTCATCATTATTATTCTTTAACATATTTTTACATTATCATCAGTATTAAAAATTAACATTATAATATGCGCCATGTTTACCACATAGATTTCAACAAAGGAATGGACCAGAGGGGTCCGAGCCATTACATCAGATACCTCTAAAAACATTATCGTCCTCGAGAATTAAAATCCAACCCAGAATAAGAATGGATCCAAACAACCACCCCGCATGATACCTCTCAGGGCTCTTATCATAACAGGAAACAACCGATAACCCAAATTATATGAGTTAGGAATTCTTTCTCCCATAACGAGATATTATTCGCTTTAGGAGGCACTGACTCGCCTGCACGGGTTTAATCAAATCTACATTAATGCAACTCAATTAGGAATTATGTCTTCCAACATCCCTATATTAGGATTTTCCAAACTTACACTACCCCCAACACCTTATAAAATAACAATAAATTTCCCGAACATATGGATTGAGGAATTCCTTCTCCCATGTCGAGATATTATCCGCTTTAGGCGACACTGACTCACCTGCATGGGTTTCATCACATCCACATTAATGCGTCACGATTAGGGATCAGGTCCTCCTCTCCCCACATTTTCGGACTCTTCACACACATTTAAAGGAATGAGGGAAACAACTTAGCATTATAGACTAATGAAAAACAAGGCCCAGGCCCAAAGAAATGGAAAGAATGAGTTTCAACAAGGGAGTGTGATGCTCCTAAATTTAAACATAACATAAATAAGAGAATTTTAGTAAAACTGAAAACATCTATCTCAATCTCTAGCCTGGCTAGGGTTACCGCTTCTGTTGAATTAAATTGTCTGCGTCCCACTCCTCTGCCTCTCTGTTGATGTCTAGGTGCCATAGTTGTTCGGTAAACAAGAAACGCCTAAGTCCATGTAGTAAAGAAAGTTTCTCAGGTTTTCATTTTATCATTTTTATTTCACTTTCTTTCCCAGAACACCCAAATCAAGTAAAACACAATCATGATGATGCATGTACCTTCCCTTGGGTCTCTACCCTGTAATAAAGGTAGTATCACTTGGTCATTCGGTAGGCTCAGAGTCCTTGCGTCAGATCTCAGGGGGACCTAAAATCCCATGTCCTAGCCAGTCTTCCCTGACTTATGTTACGCACCATGATTAACCAACACTTTCCCCCTCCCATACCATGCAATCCTCACTGTTCCTAACTCCATAATTCATCCTATTCCTCAACCATCATCCTCTGATACCATTCTATCATAACCCCCCCCCCCACCAATGATGATCCTCCTAAGATGACAATGGTGAAAGGGAGATAATGACCCCCGAGTACCACCTCCAGTAGGCCCCAGGGTGGAAACTATCTCCAAGGATATGATTTTTTACAAATATGGGAGGCATTACCCTTTTTATTATTTAAGATTGGGAAATAGGACAAGTCAACCACCAAAAAGGAAAATAACAAGTGTATAGAAATAAACCCAAACCAATTCCACATGCATTTTTAAATTGTTCTAAAACAAGGTACAAGTACAAGAATGCTCAAAAAGTACAATACCAAAAGAAAAAAGAGTACAACAAACTGGAACAACTCCAACTGTCCCAACTAGTAGGGTCCTTCACATCCATGGTTGGTAGTCCTCCTGGAAACATGAAAGTAAATGTAGGGTGATCATACAAGTATAATCAGTAGGGAAACCTAAAGCTCTCGTGCACAAGTCGGGAGACATCCTAATGTCCCGTGAGAACAATAGAAGAAACCAAAACCTATCATGTAATTCTATCCACCCAACCTCACTAGTCACACTCACCAAGTAACACAAGTCAATAGAGTATAGTAGTAATGTTATCAATGTATGGGTACCCTACACCACCTTCCCATTGGTTTTTGAAGACATCCTACACATCAAACCAATCCCGCCATTCTCACCGCAGTCCCACTGCATCATCCCGCCCACACACACCTGGGCCATATCCTTACGCAGTCCCACTTCCAAACCCTGTCTGCAAACACCTGGTCCACAACTATCACATGTAACCATGCCTGCAAATAACTAGGCCAGAACAACCACCGCCATGCCCGAAGACACCTGGGCTAGAAGATCCACTTCCACGCCCGAAAACACCTGGACATCATCCCGAAGACACTTGGGAAAACACCGACCTGCACAAACCTGGGCCGTAACCACAACACTACGTCGCCCAAAGGTTCATGGGCTAACAATGGACTTCTGGACATCACAGTCTTACCAAGGATACTTGGGCTATTCGAGAAAGGGAGTTGAAAGGAGATAATAACCAGGCACTAATAGAAGTGTTGGAAAAAACACCATCCCCCATGAAATTGGGGTTTTCAGCACTAAGTGCTCAACATGTGTGGGGTGCGTAAATAAACATAGAACATACATATTTATATTAGTATATAAACCACTTAACCCATCCTATGGATTCAACACAAAGATCTGAGCACGTGCCTTGGCACAGCTACTTCCATAGTATGCACACAACAAACAATCCAAAAACTCCATTTAATGTTTTCATGTTTCAACAGCTTTAGTTATCTGTTTCTTAACTACCAGGAAATTATCAACAACCAAATTGGATCAATAGTTCATATAACATATCCCTTCCACCCACGAATCATGTTAGGAAAACACAGGCAACACAAACAAGACCCTTCTTATTAACCAACCAATCATATTGATTATTATTCATGTTCTGTTACCAAGCCCCACCATTCATTAAATCATCCACATTATATTTATTATTCACATCCCATAGTTCGTTCACATTCAATCCCATCCCTGCAGCCCCTCTTCCAACCACCATAACCACAATCACACCGAAACCCGTTCATCATCATCCCTTTGATACCATTTATCGCAGCCCCGCCGCCCATCACCGACATAGAATTCACACAAACCCATAACCAAGCCAACTGCAGCCCCGCTGCTCACCTGATCCACAACAACCCAAAAAACACCCCATTCACATAAATAAACCCTAACCAGCACCCACATATATATTATTTCATTTGGTTCAACCGGGGTGATCACACAAGGGTTCCAGGTATTTAATCATCCAACTTTATGTGATTAACCAATTTCCGCATTCAATAAAATTTTCATCCATAAGAAAATCCAGAAGGAGAAGGAAACATTTAATTTTGTAAGAAAATGCCGCCAATGACCATTATATTCAGTAGGCAGAAGATCATTCAATTCAAAACATAATATCACAGGATAAAAATAATGTAACTGCATTCACAAACATCCCATCCCTGTGATAGAAGCCAGTTATTATCTTTATTAAATCTGTTCAAATGTTTTTCACGTAAAAAAGAGGACACCCACCCCACATGATGCACAATCTAGAGATACGAAGGTAAGATCCCTACTTCAATAGGTTCTGGTGTCCTTCTACGAACATGACCACCACGATCACAAGGATTTTCCCAGAACGACTGCATCTATCAAGGACATCGCAGTACCACCGAATCAACAACACAAGAAACTCCCTCAAAACGGAGATCAAATGCCATATCATGGACTGAAAATGAGAGAAGTAGGATCAGAAATAGAATAAATGAATATAGGTTTAATGTACCTTTTTACAGTCATTCGTCAAAGACAGTCGTTCCCGTCAATTACTAGCAGTCTCCTCGGTTGGAATCTTCGGAGGGGAGTTCGAAGAAGAGGGAATGGAACATGGTGTACTATGTTCTCCTCGCTGACTCGATCCCGCATTCAATGATGGATCGACGATTTGATTCTGGATGAAGAAGTTTGAGGAGGAAGACTTTTCGATCGTCCAAGAGCGTTGTCGTGCGAAGAAGAAGAGATAGATATAAAAATAATCTGTGACCCTTTATTATATATAAAACGAATAGGTAAAATGGCATGCATCGTGTATTAATGAATACACGGTGTGACCGTACACCCGTTACGCGTTTTGACTAGTCAACACATGACACGTCACGCAGTTTCCATGCATTTAAGGGTAATAATAATTCTATTAATATTTGGTGTTTCGTTGACCCGAGGCATGAGTTATGAAAATGTATTCATCATTGGTCATGAAATTACAGTCTTATTTTCATGATTATACTCCCACTGAGGGTTCATCATCCTGACACCATATGAAGAAGTTATGGTCAAATTAAGATTATATAACCCAAAACAAAAACTTGATTATTATATTATTTAAATTAATTTAACACTTATTTTCTTTCCACCTCAAATAAGAACCCACGCTCAAACTCTCATAAAGTGGAGCACATAAGCCCCCATGATTGACTCCTCTTGTATATTATCATTATTATCATTTAATCATTATTATATTTTAAATTTTATCTTTCCAATCAAAATTCTATTTATGCCCCTTTATTTCCCCTCTCATGCCAAGAACATCATAAGATTTTACCGTTGTTTTATTTGACCTTATTTTGAAAAATTATTATCATAATAATAATTAATACTACACCAAAAGTGGAGCCTCCCTTCCTCATTCCATGCCCAACACGCCCCAACCATCATTCCTTTATGGTTTTTATTATTTCCTTTATTATTCCATCACGTTGTATTATCTCTCCAAGCTCACTTCAATGTCATTATTAATAAAATTAATATTAATAACACATATCAGTAATGTTCTAATTTAATCACATTAAATTAGATTACCACAATTATTCTCATATTAAACTAAAACCATTCCATGTGAGTCAAACGCATTTCATTTAATTGAATTAAATGACAAAACAAAATTAATATAACTTACATATTCAAACCATTTTTAATATATTTAATTTCATTAACCTCTCGCACATTGTTTTATGCCATCATTGTTATTTATTGTTGTTCAATAATAAAAACAATTCATCAACTTTTTTTATTAACTCATCACTGTTATTATTTTTTATAATGATAATATTCACACTCATCGCATTGACCACTTTAAACCACCTCGTTAGATATCTGAATCTGAACATGCCACGTCAATGTTTCATAACATCCATCAATTTAATTATTTAATTCTATTTGTTTTTATTTCACACTGATTAAATTGAAACCACATTTATTAAATTAAAATCATTCAATTTAATAAACCCAACATATTTTTACGCCACCATTATTATTATTATTTAACATAATAATAATAATGAACTCACCTTTAAATTTATTAACGCACCACCATGCTTCCACAGTGAATATTAATTTATTTGTTTGCAATAAATACAATGACACATTTTATTAATTTCTCATTATTATTAATATTATGAATAATATTAAAAACACAACACCAATTATTATTATTCAATTTTAATTTCAACAATTACTCAATTTATAATAAAACCAATGTTTCATTTATCAATGTCTAATGGGTCACACACATTGGCATTTCTCATCATTAATAATAATAACACCCATTAAATCATTTTATCATGATTATTCACTTTTTAGTTTAATTAATCACACAATTTATGTCATCATAATTATTATTTAACATATTTTTACATTATCATCTGTATTAAAAATTAACATTATAACTCGCGTCATTTTGAATACATCGATTTCAACAAAGGAATGGACTGGAGGGGTCCGGTCCATTACAATAATAAAATAACTTTCGGTTTCTGATGGCTCAAAAATGTATTATTTAATGTCGAAGGTGGGGATGGGTTTAAAAATACACATCCAATAGGTTTTAGAGAGGTTTGGGTTACTATATTAACCTTATATATTATATTTAACTCTTATTTATATAGTTTGACATTTACCATGTCTCTTTATATTTTTATATTATATGGCTAATAATCATACGATATACTTCCATTCGAACCCTAAGTGGTTCATTAATGATACATATATCATTATATAAGTCTTTTGTTCGATCCTTAGATTTTTAGAAATAGAATATAAATTAATAATAAAATATTTGTTTTAAAAGCGCTTTTATGTCAATCTTGACACTATTTGTAAATTTGTTGTTTCTAAATTCATAATAGCATTATTACTTCAAAAAAATTCATTCAATGAACCCTAATATGTCATATTAACCTAAAAAATTATTGTAATTTATATAAACTCTCAAATTATATTTATTAAGATATATATAGAATCAATTAGTTTAATATTTCATTAATTAGGTAATTACTGCATCATCATTGTGTCGTAAATAAATTAAATTATTTAATGTATAAAAAATATAAATAAAATACCATTGTGTAGGAAATATTATTATATTTCTAATGAATATTTATAGTCTAATTTATCTTAGGTTTATCCCTATATTAAAAGTGTTTTAGTTATTAAACATTGATTTTACATCTTTTAACTCTTCTTTAAATCAAATAATAATAAATGTCCTAATCAAATCCAAGTGGACCAAAGATGTTCATATTTTATTTATAAGGATGTTTTTTGTCAAATTATACTTATCTAATCGAATTAGGACATGTGTTACGGTAATAATAATATCATTTTTTCTTTAATTACCATATTTACTTTTAACTCTGGTAACTAAAAGTAAAAAGTTACTATTCACCAAAATATATTTTTAACTTATTGAAACACATTTTCCTTACTGATATCAATTTTGCCTCTCAAATTTCTGAAATTTAATTCACAAAAGCAGTTAAATTATTTTTTATTCAAATTTCTGAAAGCTCCTAGGTTGTGGGTAAAAGTCATTTAAAAAGTTCAATAAATTTTATATACATCTATAGTTATTATAAACTACATCCAATTAATTTCATTGAACATATATAGGTATTATGTATCTATTTTGACCTAAAATTAATTTAAATAAAATAAATAATTATTTCAATAAAAATTCAGTTTTAAACTATAACTCAGTGTTTTTCTCTATTCATCAAAAATTAAAAGTTTTCAGAAAAATACCAAAATTTCACCCTAAGCTAATTTCTATATTCCAAATCCAAAAATGATGTCCATTTTGATAGATAGAATTTATAAAAGGTCACAATGTGGGTATTTCTATTCATAACGGCTAGTTTGATTGGTCGTAGTGTGTTAGAATCTCAAAGTTGCATACAATAAAAAATATTTCATTATTCAAATGGAAACATACATTATAAACTTTGAGTGTTACATATTACAGGTTTAACCATGTTCAGGACACTTTTATATCATGAGATAGGGTAAATGGTAATCGATATATGATAAGTTATTTGAGATTTTGGAGAGAGTCGGGTAGGTTGCATATCATTTGCAGTTACCTAAGAGGTACTGAGACATGCATGAAATCTTCCATGTATCTCATATGTGCCACTATCACTCAGAACCATCTCATGTTTTTCAGCCTTAGATGGTTGAGCTTCATCTGGATGCATCCTTTGAGGGGAATTTGATCCATATCATTGATAGGAGCGGGAAGGCTCTTCAAGGACATTTTGTTCCTTTAGTACGAGTGATATGGTAGCATGTCCATTTACAGCATGAGACTTGGGGGAGGGAGGTCGACAAACGTGATTAGTGGCCGGAGTTTTTCATAGATGAATCTTGGCCGCCCTTCAGAGAGATATTCATGGATGAATTGTTATATGGAGGGAAGATTTTAAAAAATTGGGTTTTGTATGAGGTATTTTTCATTTTTATTTTGGTTTGAATACCTTAATTTGGATTTATGTGGATTATTATCAGGATAACATGTGTTTTGGAGAGTCCGAGGACTGTCCGGAGGCCATGATGATGTTTTGGGCTGGAAATGGCCTACTGCACAGCTTGAAAACGGCTTGTGCATGGTTATGAAACATTGTGCGAGACATCCAAAAACTAAATGTTTTTGGAAATACATGTATCACACATTTACATCATGGTTAGTCAAACCATGTGGTGTAACCGTACAAAGCACCCCTCTTAGGTACCAGGGGTGCATGGTTTCCACACGTTTTGCGAATCCATGTGGGTATAACGTAAGACCCATGATGTGTGTTTTATTATAATTTAAAATTAAAATCTAATTTTCCTTTAAATACCAAATTGGGTTTTCTTCCTCCCATGTATAGATTATTCCCATAGCTCCCCATTTGTGTCCCTAATGTTGGATTTGAGCCATATTCTCAGTCCAAATTCAATTTTGATCTCTAATCGTCTCTATGGGTCTGCATCGGTAAGTCCTTGTTAATTATTGATCATTATTTTTTCCTTGGAACATCGACTATGCTATTTGGATTTAGGCTCATATGCCCTAATTTTTAAATCCTCATATGTTCTTCAGATTTCATCAAAACCATGAAAAATCAGGAACTTATATTTAATGAGTTGTCTACTACTGATGAAAGGTAGGTTGTCTATACTTTCTTTTGGATTTTCATATTATTCTTCCGACGTTCAGCCGATATTATATTTTTTAGACTTTCTATCGAGGTCTTGTTTATTTAGAGAGTATATTTTATTAACTGGAGTTGGACATAATGAGGATGAACATTTGTTCAAGTTAGGTGTGTTTTTACCTGTTTCTCATTTCAAGGTCACCTGAGGGGTGCACCTTAAGGGAATATCTTGTTTACACCTGTTTGAACCACCCAAGCGATGTGTGTGTGTGCATACTGAGTTAGAGTAATCCCATTAATGCCTTGATAGATTTAGTGTCTAGTTTTTGAGAGGTACTACCTCCTTGCATACTGAATATCGTGTTATAAAATGACTATATTTATAGCATGGCATAGATGGAATTTGTTTATATGGGTTGGTATACCAATATGTATATGACTAATGTCATGATAAATGGATTATATAGGAGGGTATTCCTATATTCATGGTAAATGATAAATGGTTTTCATGAGTGGGTATACTCATGTATTTTGATTGTTGATGTGAGGGGGTGTAATCACATGTTTATTAATGTTAAATTTCAATTCTTTAATGTTTGAAGGATTGGTTTGATAAGTTCATTATACTGTACTCCTTGGATCAGGAATGCAGTAATGGACGCCTTGGGTTGACCCTGCCACTTGGGACGTGATTCCATGGGATTCCTCAGTCCTTCCTACCCCGTAGGATCCGATATTCGTGGGCTCACGCAGGACATCCGATTGAATTTCTCCTTGGACCCAAACCAATGCCTAACCGAGTTTCCACTAGGGATGTGAATGGGACACATTGGGATTCCTTGGACAAGCTCCTCGGATCCTGACCTCAATGTTCTAGATATTATTACATGGATTCTATTTTCTTTAACAACATGGATCCAACCATTGAGGTATGGTACTTCTCTATATAGCATGGTTGGGGTTGCTACATTCACTATACATTGTGGGCATGGATTACATGACTTCTCTATACAGGGTGCCTATGGATTTCTTGATACATATGGTTGTAGGTTGTGGTCGCATGAATTTTTTACATTATATAAGTTACTTTTTAGGAGATGAATCTCATTTTTACATTTCCTTTAGGGATGTTAGGTTTCACTTGTTACAAGAGATATAGGTCATGGGCACACAAACCTTCTTACAAGTTATTTACACTAGCTATCACTTTTATAGAATTGATGTTAGAACTATATAGACCTGGGTGGTTTCCTACTAGAATGTATTCCTAACACCATGGTTGGGCCTCCTTGGGGACCCGAACAAATTATATGGTTTTTGGTGATGATAGGGGAAAGCTCCCTTGTATAGGTTTTCGAATGTGACTTTGGAGATGGGGAGCATAAGACCATGTAGAGCCCTGCGATTCTAGGATACATTTTTGATATTTTGTAATTTTGGGTTACTTGTATTGCATTGAAATGTACTGTTCTGACTACATTCTAAATACATGTACCATAAACTTCACTTTAGTATATGAGACACTTTTGGTAGTTGATATACATTTCTGTTTGTCTTACATTCAGTTGTTTGTTGTTTATTTCAATTCTTCTGTTTTATATATTTGACTTCTTCTATGATACTCTGGTAATGAAGGAATAGTCCCCCTACTAACCCATCTAGGTTCTCAGATCTATTTTGTAGCCTCTGACATTTGGGAACATACACTTGAGGCCTTATGACCAGCCGAGCTTGGGGCACCGTTTCGGGAGGCATCCGGGTCTGGGACATTACAGATCATCAATTAGCAAATGTTGGGATGTCATTACAATCTTGTCCCTTTGAATGGTTTTTTTTGATATATATCTTTTATGTCGTTTTTCCTAGAGTAAATACGCTTGAATTTTATGGTATTTTTCAATTATTGGGAATTTAATTAATCAATTTTATTTTAGGTCTTTTATGTTACATTCTATGATTCATGGTAAGTGTGTTTATCATTTAAATGTGACGTAATTAATATTTTTTACTTCATCCTTTCTACATTTTACATTGAATGACAACATTTTTATAATATATAGGATATTTTTTAAAAAAAATTCATGATATGAATGTTTTTTAATATGTTTTTTTAAATTTTTTGAAGAACAACTATTTTAGTGTTCAGATTGATAAGTCTCCCTATTGAAATTAGATTGTCCCATATAGGGGGATCCTTGAAGACATGAATCATAGATTGTGGTTCTAGATATAGAATTGATAGGGATAGAACATGTACTACGTGTAGATGATGATGGGAAAACACTATACTCTATTATAAAATGGTTCATATGCTAGAATAATTTTTTAATGTGGAAAACATGTTTTTATATGTAGATTATCATTGATTCAGGCTAGCCAATCATGTGTTCTATAGGTAGAAACTAGGTTTCAATGACCCATGGATTTGACATCCACAAAATGGAAGGCATAGAGTTTTTCATTAATGGTGGAAACTGTGTTATTTTTAAAGGTATGCTAATTCATATATACATAACTATGCAATTTTCTATACACATGTGACCCTCTTGAAACATGAAAATGATGTATGAATAGTTAGGTATCATGAAATCATAGTTAGAACACGATCTATAATTATTTTATATGTTGAATTCATATATATTTTATTACCATTCAATCATTAAATATACCTCCACATACATCTTATATTTTTTTTAAAATTAATTGGTGTGTTCCTACTAGTTTTATACTGACACCATGTGTCAGTATAAATGAAAAATTTATGATTTGGTATCTAGGGAAGTTGATGGAACTCTATGTAGGTTATCTTAGAGCATGGATTTATGAGATGAATTTATTACTCGTCTAAACATTAGATAGAGATAATAAAAACAATATTTATTTACATACAATTTCATTGCTCATTTTTGATAACCTATCATGTCGCTGGTAAATATATGTGACAATACATGAAATCTATTATAGAAACTCGTTTATGTTAGTTTAAACTATATTATTTTATTGTTTTGTGTATATTATGATATATTTTTCATTATGAATTTTATAAATGAAGGATTAGTATCACTATAACATCACTAGAGCCTCACTCATACTCAGATGCCTCTTGCATACGGGGGGTCTCACATGAGGACATGAAACATGTCGGCTCAAACATGGTTATTCGGGTCGAGGTGTTACGAAATATTCATAGATATAGTGTTTTTTCTTCCTTCATCCCTATTATAGTACATTGTAGAATGTATATTTGTTGTGTGGAACAATAGTATGGTGATTTCATTATTCCTCACATGCTCATGCTTAATAGATATTTCAATTAATATGATGGGATCGAAGTTAAATTTTATAATGTATTGGGTGCATTATTTCATCATGAATGGGAATGTATGATCATATGTCATATATAAACATGTTAACTGATTAATAACATTTTAGTAGTTAAATTTCGTGATTTTATAACATTTGATGATATAATTGTTTTCAAATAATGTTTTCATATATCTATTATGGAATTATGTAGTTGTACATATGAATTATATTATGACTTATAATCTTTTTTGGGACTAATTTATATGTGCAAGATTCTATGATTATGACTTGGGGAAAATTGAGAGTGATAAACATTTCCAATATGTGTCTCCTAATATGGGATGTCTTATTCAAATAACATCATTTTTCATTAGAACATGTTATGTTATACTCATAAAAATATTTTTATAGGAACTAAAATTGTTTTAGGAGGTAACACCAATCCATATCAAAGTCCTACAAATAGTTTATACCCTAGTAATTAGGGAAATAATTATGATGAATTTTTAAGTCTTAGAATTCATAGTCCATCATCTACCAACCATCAAAGGATATCATGGTCCTCGAGATGTTGTCGAATATAAGGATATTTTTAGGGGTATATTTTATCTCATACAGATTCATGTGGAATTGTTTTTTAACCTTACATAATTTTCCATTAGGGATCCTTCTAGAGATGGTGGGTGTTATGGGATGGGAAATTAAGAGTTTGTGTGTTACATTGGTGGTCTAAAAATATATTTTCATCAAGTATTTAATTCCAAAACAATAATATAAAGACCCAAAATAAGGTTATATATATCCATTATGGGGTGAAGTTTATTCTATATAATATTAAATTTTTATGGAGTTCAATTATTTTCCCATTTTTTTGGATGAAAATAAGTTATATATTGCTATGAGTATTGTTATTTCCCTTCCTCCGGATATTATTTATCAATCTTGGTTATTTCACTTGATGATATATTGATAGGTACATTTCAAGGCCATGAATTAAAAGAATTATCATTAGAAGGATTCACATAAAGGTATTCATCTAACTTTTTCTTCATTAATGACTTAACATCCCAGTTTTTTAGTGAGTGCATCTTCTAGACATATGATGTGGATGGGAAAGGAGGTATTATATGGTTATTGATAAGTATAATATAATAGGTAATATTTTACTACCTTTAGAGGAATATGTTATAGCATGTGATATGACTATATACATTAGGTCTAATTTATAATCGTGTATCTGAACTGAATAAGTAAATACCGCTATTGGGGAAAAATATGGAACCACTAGTAAATCTACATTAAGGGGCCACATCATGATTCAATGAGGATAGGTCAGGGTTTAGGTATTGGAACAATTTATAAGAGCATAGTATAGATATCCAAGGTGATACATGCGATTTTTATTCCATAGATGAATGGTCATTATCCTAAGGTTGGTATGATGTATGTGATTGAGGAGGTACTATCCATCAGTTGAGGGGGGTAATTTTACCATAATATGTATGGGTTTGAATTCATTTATGGTATATACATATTTATATGATATCAGTGCTTTATATTAATTTATACTTACTAAAGATGTTGTTGTAAAATATTATCAGGAATGGTTATCTTTTATGTTACTCTCTCTTGACATTCTTTTTGGAATGTACATTGATTAACTCTTGTGATTCCCTATATTCCTTTTAACTGTGGTTGGGTATTGACATATATGTGACATCATTATTATATAAATCCTTATTTTTATATAATATTTGAAATTGTATGTTTGGCCATTTAGATAATGAATCAGCCATAATCATTAAAAACTGTTGAGTTATAACTCAATAAATCATTCTCTTATTTTTTAAGATCTATTTTGGTTAATAGAATTAGAAAATTATGTCATTACTCATCAATAAAAAATTGATAAATTAAAATGTGTAACCTTCAACTTAATACTCATTTTTTCCATAATATAAAGTATTAAAAATAAATCATGATTTATTTTCATGGATAATCATCACGACTTTCATATTTACATATTCCATTCCCATATCTATCCATAAACCCCATTAAAAATTATTTAAAACATGGTATGAGCACAATAATCATAAAAGGGGACATAATGAAAGAAAAAAATTTAGTCTAGTGAAAAATATGAAAATCCATGAAATTTCTTACCTTTCTATTAAAATTCTTTGAGAGAAATAATTAATTCACTTTCACATGAAAATTTTAATTTTTTTTCTAAAATTAAAATTTTAAAATGCATATAAATAAAACAAAAATAATTTCATTGAAACATAGAGCACCATATTTTTTAAAAAAATTAAACCCATTTCTAAATTAATTAGATCGTTTTTAAATCCATTGAATAAACCCTTTCTCAACTCCATCCTCCATTCCCATTAAGACAAGAAACATTACTAAAATAAATGTGGCACTCTCTGGGTACACCCATTATATAAGCTATATAGGCCTCATCAATTTCTATCTTGGTGAACCCATTATATATGTTTTATTGATCTCAGTCACTTTTATCTTGGCACACACATTCCTCATATGATTCATATATATCAAATAATCAATTGCAATGTTTTCTATTTCATTTTTCCATCAATAGGAATTTTCTAGACACATTTATACCTGAATTAAAATAAATTTTGGGTATTAAAATACACAATTATTTTAAAAAATTACAATTAAATAATAACCAACAAATGAAAATTTGTGGTTTTTTTAACAAAAATTGAAATATTGTAATGGAATAAAAACATAATGTAATGGTTATGATGGGCTAAAAAATTAGTTGTTTCATATGATAAAATAGAACCATTCATTTGTCCTATTTAAAGAAAATAACTAATGAAATTTTAAATATTCATTTATTTGATAAATATTAAAATCTAGTGATAATAAATTAATAAAACTCTAATTTCGATAATAAAATCATTTTAAAATCTAAAACAACGAATGAAATAGTGATATAAGGAAAACATTAGAATATAATTTTTTAATATATAATCCTTGATCAATATTGGTATATTTTATTCCTAAGACCCATGAATGAATAATAATAAATAAAACATTAAATACTATTGAAATAGGGAAATAATAGATATAAAATTTAAAAGGGTATTTATATACACTATATAATGTAATACATGTTCATTACATAACAATATGTTTCACCGAAATGAAATTGAGATGATGTCCAATACCAATAGTTTAGTTTTTCATGCTCCATATTTATCCTCGTAGAAAATAATTTTTTAAAATTATTTACATTTTAGAAAAAAAATTAATGTTTGTTTTTTTATATCTCTTGTTATAATATAATATATAATTAATAAACTATTTGATTTTAAGTAGGATATTACAGTGATATTTGGATATGTGTCAAAATGACTTTGATAGGTTGATTGTAGGTATAATAGGTCATTATATAAACCACTAAAAATTGTAATAATTACTTATTTTACATATTTATAAATAATGTTAACTTTTATAACCAATCAGGAATGATGGTTAATAATAATGAACTATGATATGTTCGTATATACGATGGTTCGTACAAACACTTTAGTGACATTTCCATTTTCAGTGAAAATTATGGAATAGGGTTTGGTAATATTTTTTCATTATATAATGACCATAAAAACATAAATAACATATTATTTATTTAAATATACATATATATATATATATCAGTTATTTATGTTGTGATCGAAATAGAATAACATTGCTTTATGGAGGTGGAATTCATGGCGAACATTCTAACGCCCCGACCCTAGTTACCGAGAGTTGGCGCATTATTACATAACATTGGAATGATCACAAGCAATCAAATCCCAAAAGACCGATTAGTTTAGTTGCATTGTCGGTAAAAGATACATTCATAAGTTTTGCCTTAATTATAAAATGAAAAACAACAACAAAATTTTCACTTTTAACCACATTCATATCCCTTAGACTATACTTGAATGTCAGTCATAATATACTTTTTTCCATCCTAGGAGAAATAAAACATAGAAAGGGGTGAGCTCAGATGCTCAGTAAGAATAACAGTATAGTGGAAACATTCATAAATATACATAATCATTTAAGGAAGTGTATTAGAAATAAATGTAATACTTTTAAACATAAACATCAGTATAATATAGAAAAATATAATTCAAATAATTTCATTTACTTATTCACATGGATATTCTACTAGTTGAATAACCACATGAAATATCAATAGCCAATTTCATAGTGATTATATGCATAATGCCCGACATCATAACCACTTAGTCAAGGCCTCATTCCAGGACTAAAAATATGATTTTTTAAAGGCATTTTTCCAAGACACTAGTTTTTCTCATGATACCTACTGATGCATCGTGGAGCTATAGCAGGCTCCACCCATCACTTACTAAGTCCAATGCATTCCTCATATCAAAAGGTTTAAACATAACATAAACATTCATATAAAAACTAGCATACTAAATTTCAATACATTATCCATAAACCATGAATGGTATAAAAATAAAACATTCATAGTAAAACATATCACAAAACCTTCAATAAAATATGGAATATTTTTATCAAAATAAATCAACTTCAAACAAGTGTAAAATCCATCAAAGGACGTTGAAATATATGAAATCAAAACTATTTGAGAAAAATATATCTTTTTTTAAATCATTTAAAAGTCTCATAATTATAATCTAAAACATTTATTTTGAAAATATTCTTATAATCGTGTAAGGGAAGATTCAAAGGAGTTATAATTGCAGAGAATAACCTCACCCTCCGTATAAGTTAAAAACAATTATTAAATTAATTTTTCGAAAAGGTCATAAAGTAACATATTTGAAAAATATAGAATTATTCCTTTAAAATAATTTTACTAAAAGTCAAGTAATGGTATAAATGACATTAACCCATAATCTAGTAAATATTTAATATGTTTTTAAATAAATTTTTAAGAAACACAGATGTGGATGATAAAGAGGTCCTAGTGGATACTCACGTATAAAGAACTTCATGTAATGAAGATATTGTAGAATTAACCCTTACATTGTACTTTTCCTTGATTGATGTTACATTAACCCTTTGTATAGTAATTAAGTCATTATTATTAAATTATAAAAGAACAATATACATTAATATGGTAGCATATATTATCTTCTAATATTTATTTGTTAATATTATTTTGGTAGTATCATTGTTTCGGGTGTTAACTAATTCGTTTTCCAATATATGCTTGGTAACGTAAGCCATGTTTGTTATGGATGTGATCTATTTGATTAATATCCATAATGATATTAAGTTCTTAAAATTTATTTTTAATCATAAAATTAAAAGTATTCTTAAATGATTACAATGGGGAATGAATCGCATCACGTGCGTGGAGACGGCAATCTATACGTATGCATGAGCAACAATATAATTATATTGATTGTAAAATTGTATGAAATTGGATGGTATATCATATATACATAATAATAAACATGATATATTTATTATTTAATTCATTTATACTCATTATTATATCCCTCCAAATAATTAAGTATTCGAATAACAAACTACACCGTGAAGTGAAGACGGTAAGCCGTACGTATGCACGTATAGTGAATTTGTAATTTATAGGATGGATAGAATAATGAATATGGTTGTACCATAGTTAAAATAAAATAAAATAATGTTAAAGGTAATGGAGTTATTATTGTGGTATGGAAACAAAAAATAAAGAAGAAGTGGAAGTAGACATGAACATGAAAGATAGTGGTGAAATTATTACATCTTCTCCGGTAGTTTCCTTTTGATTTTATCAAAAGGGATCATTTTGGTTGGATTTTAGATTAATTTATGTCTTCTAGGTAGAATTTAGGGAAGTTGGGAGGATATTTGGGAATGGTTTGGCTGAGTCAGATGTCTTTTGAGGTGTTAAATTAAGAGAAGTGAAGTACCCTTTTATAAAAGAGGTGAGGGTCACTTTAGGAAAAGCTTGAAATATTATTTTATAAGAAAATAAATTTCGATTTTTAATGGCTCAAAAATGATTTATTTATATGATATGGTGGTTATGGGTAGAAAACCACACAACTAATAGGTTTTATATAGGTTTTGGTCACCATATTAACCATATAATTTATATTTAACCCTTAGTTAAATATTTTAACTTTTACCATGTATTCTAGTATAATTATAATAAATGGTTAATAAACATACCATAAAAATATAATTGAACCTCAAGTGATTATTTAATGACATACCTATCATTATATAAGTTCATTGGTAGAGCATTGGGTTTTTATGTCTATTATATAATTTATTAATATAATATTTTTTAAAAAAACTCATTTATTTAAATTTTGAAACTATTTAGTATTTGGTTTTTGTGAAAGTAATCACAACATGATTACTTCAATACATATACATTTAATCCGGAAAAAATGTAATATTCACATATAAAATTCTTGGTTGGAATAAAAACTTTCAAATTCTATTTATTTTAATATTTATAATATCAATTATTTTAATATTTCATTAAAAAGTTAATTACCACATCATCATTGAATCATAAATAAATTTATTTATTTAATTTATAAAAATAATAAATAAAATACCATTTTGTCAGAAATATTTTTTTGTTTTTAATAAATATTTATCATGGAATTTAACTTATCAAAACCATATATTAAAATTGGTTTAGTTATTAAACTTTGAAATTAACACTTTTAACTTTTCTTTAAATAAAATAATAATAAATGTTAAAATCTAATAAAAGTAGACATAAAGGATAATATTTTATTCCTAAGGTTACTTTGGACGAAATAAAGTAATCCAATAGAATTAGGACATGTTTTAGGATAATTATAATATCATTTCAACCTTTAATTGCCCTATTTACATTTAACAGTTGTAATTAAAATTCAAAATTTACAATTCACCAAACATTATTGTCATATCATTGAACCACATTATAGCTTACTGATTTCAACATTTTCTCATTGATTTTTGAAATTCAATTCACAGAAGCGATACAATTATGTTTTATACATATTTACAAATGTCCCAAGAAGGTGGATACAAGATGTTAAAAAGTTCAATAAAATTATATATATATAATTTTATTATAAAATGACTCCAATGAATTATATTGAAACTATATAGGTATTATATACTTATTTTGACTTAATATAAATTTATATAAAATAAATAATTATTTAAATAAAAAGTCATTTTTAAATAATAACCCATTTTTTAACTAATCAATAAAAATTGAATGTTTTTTGAAAAATACCAAGAATTACACCTATGATAATTTAGATATTCATAATCCAAAAATAATTTTTAATTTTCCAAATTCAAAACCTATAGGTTTCATTAATTAATTTAAAATTAATTTCAGCTGTCAAAACCAAAAAAATGATTTTTAAAAAATAAAAACTATCAAAAGATTGACATCTGTTTATATCAAATTTAAATTTGAAATTATTTATAATGACCTAAATTAATTTAAATGATAAAAATATAATCAAATTATACATCAAAACTATTAAAACACAAAATTGAGCACTATAAATTATTTCGATTAAAAAGTTGGTTTCAATTAATATTTCGTATTTTCCATTATGTCACATAATATAAAAGTTAACAGAAAAGTTCCAAAAAATTTCCAAACTAATTTTTATATCCCACTTCTAAAGAAAAATATATTTCCATTAAATTTAATATATTAATGTGTCATATATTGGTTTTAAAAAATGTTCTCCATTAAAAGGTGGTAAAATTGAATTTTTATTAAAAATACATCTTTTATCTGAAAAAATTTATTTCTTCTTATATTATATCTAAGAAACACATAATATGGATTATAAAATAATATTGAGTAAATAAAATTCAAAATTCAGTTATTATTATTCATAACCACTTTTTGAACGACTCCTTTCATAAGTCGTGGTTCTCCCGAACTCAATGTTGCGTGTAACAAAAGTTTTTTAATATATTTGAAGAGAAAACGTTCTATGAAATCTTGGGGTCTTACATTATCCACTCCATTAATAAATTTCATCCACAAAATTTGAAAATTTTCATTGAAAATAAAATGATAAAAATTGAAAAATACCTTTGTGGAAACCCCACATTAGAAATTGGGTTAATGAAATTTATTTTTAATAAGAGAGAAATCTAAATGAAAAATCCACAACCAAATATTTATCTCATTTAGGATAACACTGTAGGAAATTAGATACACATAATTGGAAGAAACATGTAAATTTATATAGGGATTTATTGAGTTCATTAAACACGAACAATTGTAAAATTTGGGGCTTCAAAGCCATCAATATATGATGATTTAATATATCATAGAATCAACAAAACATAAGGTATTATGATAATACATTTTTGGTTTTAAGATCACTACCCTAATGTTAAAGAATTAATTTATTCATAAAAAAGTGGAAAAAATTATACTTGACTAGTAGAGTTTCATCTTTTAACTAATTCTGGCCATAAACTCATCTCTCACTCTAAAAGATAATAGAATTAAAATATATGCTATTTATCATAATCATATATGGTTCCAAAAATAATTATTTTATAATTCATTTGTCAAAATATTTTAAAAAATCATTATAGAAACATGGAGATCACAGAGACCAGTGGTAGGTGATGCACACATTTCACCCTTCGGTTGCAGGTTTAACTCTCACGGCCTTACCGAACGTGATGGGTTGTTGCCCGACCCCCGGGTTGTCCTCTTTATAAAAATCCAAAAAATAATATTCAGAAGTTGTTTTCAACCTTTAACAATAGTATCCAATGTTTAACTCGTTTTATTCAAACCATTAGACTAATCCAAAATACGTATTTCCAATCTCACCATAGAAAATGTATAAGGTAAACAAAATGAAGATCTTTTTTCCACATTATTACTTGTGTATAGCTTCATCATGTATTATTTTGAAACATTGTAACACCCTACATTACAATAAATCCTTATTGAAAACATTCATGCTCCCTTATTTCATATAGAATACTGGATATAGCCCTTATATCCAAAAATGTAGTAATCTAAAAAAATGATGGAATAAACATGTAATTAATTATTTCCATGGTAGTCAATAATATAGAATATACTTTATAAAACTCAATTATATCTTATTCTGAAATCATTATCTAAGTTTCATAATCATAATAATGGTAATTTTCTCCCAACCATATATATTCCATAATGTTTAACAAGAAAATATGTCACATTAAATGGTACCATAAAATCTCAAATTCTTAATTAAACATTACTATAGTTACATCATTATAAAAATTGTAATTATTATAACTTGAACATAATTATTAAAATATTCAATTGTCACAATTATTTAATAAAAACATAAGAACACTAATCATTCCTCTTCATCTTTGGTAGTATCATAACATGATTATTATCTAATAGTATCATTTGAGGTATACTCTGATGATTTGGGCATTGATTCTCATAGAGTCCCAACTCCTTGCAGATGAAGCATTGTATATTTGAAACCTTTTTCTTATCCTGGAAATCATGTACATGGTGTCCTTTTTCTCCACACTTATAAAAATCTCCCATTCCATTCAATCATTTACCAAGGTGTTTCATTCCATGATTATCACATATGGGAGAATCCTACTTTCCCTTATTCCCATTATACATTTTTATCTCTACCATATTTTTATTTCCTGAATTCCCTTAAATTCTATATGACTTAGAGAATTATTTACTTATTTTATTAACACATGAGACTATTTCTTCATATGATGATAATATGTGGGAGACTATTTCCATTATAATTGACGACTAAATTAAATTAATGATATGATTCTTCTTACTCTTTGTATCATGTCAATTTCTTGAGTTCTCATTCTATCTACTGGGTGCCATTTCTAAACAATGTCATTCACAAGGTTAGTTTATAAATTACAATTGATAATTTCAAACAATTAAAATATCTAACATAAATTGAAATTATTATATATATAATATATAATCATAAAAAATTGTTTTCATAGAGGAAACATTTACTCTAAAATCCTTTATAAGGGTTTCTAAAGAAAATTTTAATTATCCATTAAATATCAACAACGATTATCGTAACCATGAGTGCAGCTAGGCCCATTGTCATGTACAAGGGTACCTCGTGTCAAGCTCGAAACTCCATGTCAGAGTTTTCACTACTATGTACATCTGTGCCAAAGCCTCCACTACCTGCTTATATCCAAAAATGGATGTATTTCTTGGAAAATACACAAAATTTCTACATTACCAAAATTCTAGGACGTTCTTCATAATAATCCTCAATTTCTATCTTAGGATAATGTGATCTAATAGTATTTTTTAATATTTCCAGACTCCAAGGATTGTACTAAACACCCTCTGATACCAACTGTAACGCCCTGACCCCAGTTACCCCGAGTCGATCCATTATTATATAACATAGGTATGATCATAATGGATCAAATCCCAAAAAACTGATAATTTTAGAAGCCTTGGAAGTACTACAAACATTCATAAGGTTTACATTACTTTATAAAATGAAAAATACCAAAAAAAAAATTCCATTGACCATATTAATATCATTTATAATATCCCTTTAAATAATTCATAATAAATATCATCACACCCTGGGAAAAATAAAACATAGAATGGGGTGAGCTCAGATGCTCTGTAAGGATAACCATAGATCAGAAACATTCATAAATAAGCATAAACATTAAAGTCAATGTATAAGACTAAGAAATAATACTTTTAAACATAAACTGCAGCATAATATTGAAAATATAAATCAAATAATGCCATTTTATTATTCACATTGATATTCTACTAATTTAATAATCACATGATATATCTATAGTCAATTTCATAATGATGGAATGCATTAATCTAGACATCACAACCACATAGTCAAGGCATCATTCTAAGACTACAAATAAGATTTTTTAATGTCTTTGTGCCAAGACAGTAGTTTGCCTCACGATACCTACTGATGCATCGAGAAGCTATAGTGGGTTCCACCCGTCACTTACTAAATCCAATGCATTCCTCATATGAAATGGATTAAACATAACATTAACATTCGTATTAAAAATAGCATACGAAATGTCAATACATTATCCATAAACAATGAATGTTATAAAAATAACACATCCACAGTTAAACATATCACAAATCCTTCAATATAATATGGAAGATTTGTACCATAATAAATCAACATCAAACAAGTGTAAAATCTATTAAAGGACATTGACATAGATTAAATCAGAACTATTTGAGATAAATATCTCCTTTTTAAATCATTAAAAAGTCACAATATTAAAATAGAGAACATATATTTTGAAAATATTTGTATAAGCTTGTAAGAGAGTCGTTGGATTTGTTATAACGGTGGAGAATAACTGCACCTGCTGTATAATTTTAAAAAAACATTCTTACCTTAATTTGTTTTAATATTTCATAAAGTACATTATTTGGAAAACGACGGAAATATTTATTTAAAATTATTTTATAAAAAGTCAAATAAGGGTATAAATTAATTTACCCTATATTATATTAAATAGTAATTTTTTTTTGAAATATGTTATTAAGATTCACATATATGGATGATAAAGAGGTCTCATTAGATACTCACGTATAAACAACCTTGGATAATGATGAAATTGTAGAATTAACCCTTAAATTGTACTTTTCCTTGATTGAGGGTATGTTAAACCCCTATGTAATTGTTAAATAATTGTTTTTAAATTATACATGAACCAGATACATAAATATGATAACATATATGATCTTGTAATATTGCTTTGTTAGTAATATTTTGACAGTATCATTGTTTGGGGTGTTAATTAATTCATTTTACTTTATATCCTTGATTTCGTAAGACATGTTTGTTATGGATAGGATGTATTTTATTTGTATCAATAATGTTTTAATGTTCTTAAATAATATTTTGAATCATAAAATGAAAATTATTCTAGAATGATTATGATGGGGAATGAATTTAATCACGTTCGTGGAGAAGGTAATCCCTACGTATGCAAGGGCGCCAATATCATTATATTGATAATGATATAATATATATTTGGATGATATATAATAAATAAAAATTCATTAACATTTTAAATTTTTTATTTACATCATTTGTACTCATTTTATACCCATCCAAATAATGAAGTGTTTGAATAATAAACTACACTATGACGTGGAGATGGTAAGCCGTACATACGCACGTATGGTGACATTGTAATTTATAGGATGGATAGAAATATGAAAATGTTGTACCATATTTAAAATAACATAAAATTATTTAAAATGTACTGGAGTTATTATTTTGATATCGAAACAAAAAATAATGTGGAAGTGGAAGAAGAAATGAAATTGGAAGAGTGTGGTGAACTTGTTACATATTCATCAGGTGTTTCCTTTTTATTTGATCAAAAGGGCTCATTGGCTTGGCTTTAGTATCAATGTAATTCCACTGGGTTGAAGGGATGGAAGTTGAGAGGTGATTTGGGCAGGGTTTGGCAGAACCAAATAGATTTGGAGTTGTGAAATTATGAGAATGAGATGTACCCTTTTATAAGAGAGGTGAGGGTTACTTTAGGAAAAGTATGAAATATTATTTTATAATTAAATAATTTACTGTTTCTATTAGCTCAAAAATTATTTATTTCTAGGATAAATTGGGTATGGGTTGAAAAACACACAAAAAATAGGTTTTAGATAGGTTTAGGTTACCGTATTAACCTTATATTTTAAATTTAACCCATTGTTGAATAGTTTAACTTTTACCATGTATTTTTTTATTAATACAATAAATGTTTAATAAAAATAATATAAAAAGCCAAAGGAACCTAAAGTGGTTTATTAATGAAATAATTTTCATTATATTAGTTCTTTAGCAGAACCTTATATTTTTAGCACTATTATATAATTTAATAATATAATATTTTTTTAAAAAAAGATTTATGTCAATTTTAACACTATTTCGTATTTGTTTTTTGTGAATGTACACACAACATGATTACTTCGAACCAAATACCTATAATCAACCCTAACAGGTAATATTCACCTAGAAAATTCGTGTATGGCCTAAAAACATTAAAATTCTCTTTATTTTAAAATTTATAATATCAATTATTTTAATATTTCATTAAGAAGGTCATTATTGCATCATCATTGTGCCATAAATTAATTTAATTATTTAATGTCTAAAAATTATAAATAAAATACCATTATGTAGAAAATTGTTTTAGATTTTTAATGAAAATTTATAGTCAAATTTATCTTATATATAACACTATATTAAATTTTTTTAGTTATTATACTTTGAATTTAACAGTTTTTACTCTTTTTTAAATATAATAATAATAAATGACCTCATCTTATCCAAGTGGACCAAAAGGATCATATTTTATTTATAAGGTTTTTTTGGTCTAACTAAACTTATCCAATAGAATTAGGACATGTGATAGGGTAATTATAATATAAATGTTACCTTTAATTAACCTATTTACTTTTTAATCTGGTATATAAAAGTCAAAAGTTACTATTCACCAATAATTATTTTCATCTTATTGAACCACATTTTACATATTGATGTCAATGATGTATCATGGATTTTTGAAATCCAATTCATAAAATTGGTAAAAATATGTTTTATGCAAATTTGAAAATGTGCCTAGAAGGTGGGTAAAAGACATTTAAAAGTTCAATAAAATTTTATACATCTAATTTTATTATAACATGATTCCAATTAATTATATTGAACTAATATAGGTATTATATATATATATATTGAATTAAAATAAAATTAAATTAAATAAATAATTATTTAAATAAAATGTTAGTTTTAAACAATAACGTAGTGTTTTTTCACTAATCATAAAAAATTGAATGTTTTCAGAAAAAAACAAAAAATTCACCCTAACCTAATTTTGATATTATGAATTTTAAAATAATATTTATTTTAAAAAATTAAAAAACAAAAAGTTTCATTAATAAATTTTAAATTAATTATAGTTCTCAAATAAAAACTGGTTTTTAAGAAGTAAAAACTATCAAAAGATTAACATGTGTTTATGTCAAATTTAAATATGAAATTACTTATAATAACATAAATAGTATTAAATGATAAAAATACAATATAAATATAATTAAAATCCATTAAAACATATTATTTATCACCCTAAATTATTCTGATTAAAAACATTTTTTGAAATTAAAATTTAGTATTTTTCAATATTCATCACAATTGGAATGTTATCCGAAAAGTACAAAAAAATTTCCAATCAACATTTTTAATGTTCCACTTCAAATGAATAATTTAATTTCATTAAATAAAATATATAAAAGCGTCAAATATAGGTTTTAAAATATGATCTCTATTAAAAGGTGGTAAAATATTATTTATTGACAAATCATTCTTTTGTCAGAAAAAATGAATTTGACTATATATTATGTCGAAAAAACACATAATATGTATTCTAAAATTATATGGTGTATATAAAATTCAAAATTTAGTTATTAATATTCAAAACCACTTTTTGAACAGCTCATTTGATAGCTCGTGGTGCGCTCGAACTCGGTGTAGCGTGTCCCGCATGTTATTTAATTTCATTGGAGAGATACCATATTATGAAATCGGGGGGTGTTACGAACCTGAAAGTAATTATCATTTTTAAATATAATAATGAAATAGATATATTATATTTTCATAATTATAAATATTTCTTTAATATAATAAATTATGAATTTTATTTTTCATATATTATTTTACTACATCGTTATGACCTTCCATGTGATGTGTTACTAAAAAATTAATCACATCACATCACAAAGATATAGTCCACCACACACACTTGTGAAATTATCATATCAACCAAGGTATTTAATACAAAAAGTTATATGTGATATAAAATCAAAATAATTATAATGTTGTTAACAATATAATATATATAATTTATATCTATCATTAAAATAGTCCATGAGAGTAGATGATTTAAAATTAATGACATCGGTTCATGAGGTGGTATTCTACCTTTCACACGAAATATAATTTCTTATTCCATATGATGGAAGTGGAGATGAATTTTAGTTATTAAATAAACAAAATAACACTTAATTATATTTTAAATAAATTTTATTCCACCATCATCATTTAAGGATACAAGAATGATATGTAATAAGAAATAAAATAATCATGCTTGTTTTAGAACAATACACCTTCCTAGATCAAAATCATTTGATAATCCCAATAATCTTTCATTTGGATGGAATTATGATCAAAATAAATGATCAAGAATTTGGCTTGGTAATTTTTTAAAGTATTTCGGTTGATCGTGAATGATTAAAATGGAATTGAATTTGAAAATATGAGATGATAATGATGTCCATTTATAATTGAGATGAGTGTAAAACATGTAATTTTTTAATATAAAAATGGGTACCGATGGTTTTTACATTCTATAAGTGTTGAAAATGTATAATAGTAGAGCCTTAGAAATTATAATATTTATAAATGTTTATAAAATATATTCTATTCATGTTTTAGTACAATTTAACACTAAAGATTTGGTTTTAACCCTGAGTAATTCCATTTTCACCTTAACCACGGTAAAAAAATTTATTTAATAAAATTTATAACAATAGATTGCATTAAATAAATTTTATAGAGAGACATTATGCCTTTTAAAACATTTTTAGAAATAACCCTTTCTAAACCCAAAATAACTTGTCCTAAAATCCAATTTGAAGATTATTTAAAAGTAATTATGTGGATTAAATATAACAAAAAAAATATTTAAGAAACACTAAATCATATTCAAAACATAATTTTACTTCTAAATTACTTGATTTATTGAAAAAACATCACTTCATTTTAAAAATTGTACTTTTCAATATTCATTTGAATATCAATATTTTCATAAAATACTATAAAATATATTAGATGATAAATTTTCATATTATTAAATAAAAATTGATATACGTTTTCTCAAATTAATTTTATAAAATTTAGAAATTATACCTTTAATTCATAAATTACTATAAAATATTTAAATTAAAACAATTTATTTTTTGATTAAATCAAGTTCCAAAAAATCATTATAATGAATACAACTATATTAATAAACATGAAAAACAATATATTCCATTATTCCATTATTTATTAAATTCTTATACCCTTTGGTAAATTTCCCCCTTTTGATTTTATTCACTTATTTAAACTGTGGTGATATCTATCCTACATGGTAATTTTACATTCCCATGTTCCATCTTAATCCAAATGGTATTTCCATTAAATCAGAACTTAATGACTCACTATATTCTAAAACACATTATCTCTATGTTCATTAACATAAATTACATTTTCCATATATGAAAGTCTATATTTCAACACAACTAGTCTATTGATTAAAATATGAGATCCATCTGACACAAATATTCATAACATTGAGACATGAATGATGTTCTATAATAAGGATAAACATGGGTTGAAATGAACTATGTAGTAAAATAATATGAGGTTGTCAAGTATTTCATATGATATAATTAATTATCGAATTATATTCCCATTTTATCCAAAATGATAAACACAATTCTATATATATTATTGGAGAGAGACATTATCATCTTCCCTAAAAGAATTATCTTTCCTTAATTTATCTGTATGAAATTTCTTCTTACTCTGAGCTATCATAATATGATTCAAAATAAAATTCTCCTTCAAAACCATTTCAATTACTAAATCTAGTATGATAGTATTTATTTATTCTAATTATTACCAAATATATGTCATTTGACCCACCGTTCAATATAATACCTCAAAATATGTCATATGTGTACATGAATAAAAAATACTGTTTTAAGAATACTCACTAAATAATGATGTTTATTCAAATATCCATTTTAATTTATTGAACAAGGAGCAAGAATATATTCCATGAAATAAAAAATCCAATCAATCTAGAAATCCATTTTAGAAGGAAAACATATACTGGAAATTAATCTTGTAAACAATAATTTATGGATTCCATTAGAAAAAAATAAATGTGAACCTGATATCGTTGTTTGATACAATTGATAGTGAATATCTATGTAACCAGACTATCTCCTTTTGATATAGTCAAGAATGATGATATGAAGATATACTATATTGAATGTGGAGTAATGAGATGATTTACTTAATTAACCAATGATAACCCCAATCTCATTTTTCTGTAAGAATTATTTGGTAATCCAAAATTTAAATAAATTTACAGGATTTTAATTTTCTATTACACCACTAGAAAAGGATGAATCATTATTTTCATTAATTTTTTTTCTTTATTTATCCTAATTTCATGTAAACCATTTATGGGTAATGTCTTTAATATCTATTTCGATTCAATCCCACTAGTAATACAACTAATGGTCCCTATACATCTTAGAGCCACCTTGATGAATGGAAAATGACGAACTATGTGAATCACTCAATAACTCGCTCAAACACCTGGAATAAAGGGGAAGAAATAAAAAATTATAAATTCTAAAATACCGCCATCGTTATTAAAATTTGGAAACCCTCCCTTATTAATGGATTCTACTATTTCCTACAGAGATAGATCATTCCTCTGACCATGCTTAATTCAATGATAGAGTCATTTTCATTGATAATTGAATCCAAACAATTTATGTACCTACATACACATATTTTAGTCCAAATTTACTCAAATATTTATCCAAAGGATCATGATCCAAATGTTGCATCATTAACATGGGGCTATTTTTCAAACAAAAAAATTAACTAATTTTTTATCTTTTCCTATATGGAAATGAATAAAATAATAAAAATCCATTATCATTTCAAACCATATTCTCTATATCATTTTCAATTATTTCTGAGTTAATATTTACTTCAAAATATTGGAGTCATTATATTTTTATTGTTTACTCCATATAAATGAATCCATGAAATTTTTAAGGAAAAAAATCTAATTCCAAATCATATGTAGGTTTATTTAACTCATGAGGCTTCAATTTATGTGATTAATACGTAATTACCTGATCATTATTAAAGAGGAAAAAACAATGTCCCTTCAATGAAGCATCACTTTAGATAAAGAAAATTCCATTTCTATAATGAATGACAAACTGGTGAATTCACAAATCTTATATTTTATTATAGAAAAATATAATCATATTATTTTACCCAAATAATTTAACATCTTTTCATGTTAAATTTGTAAGTTGGATAGACATTGGATAAATGTTTTCAAAAAACACAAATTGTTACATGTTAATCCATTAAAACTATGTATCTATATGATATTTTTTGGTCTTTGATAAAATTTTCCAACTTTTGTTTTTCACGGAATAACCATTATGACTTGATTAGAAATAATATGTTTAGTGAATTAATATATTGAAATAAATATAAAAACATACTACAATTTCCAATATTTTTTTTCTTTTAATATATGTAGAACAGTCCCTATATGATTTTTATGTTCCTCCTAACTTTTAGAATATAAAAAATGTATATCAGTAAGTACATCCAGAATCTAATAAAAAGACTCATGTAAATCTATATACATAAGGTCCATAAATACATCCTTTGAATTATAAAACCCAAATTGAAAAACTAAAAACTCTTAGAGACCATATATGTTATGAAATTCATTGTCCTAAATTTCATCCCCCATCACCATTAGCTGATTGTACGAGGACAATAGATTTCCCTTTGAAAAAATATTAATTAAATTACTTTATCCAATAAATTTTCAAAATTTAGAGTTTTTTTAAATATTACTTATATTTAAATATATCAAAAAAATTTGACATTAAACTCTTTTATCATTCTAATTCATGTGTATATTAAAAGGAAATTTTCAAAAAAAATTGAAATTTTTATGGAACATTTTTTTACATTAGACTATTTAAATTAATATTTTAAAAGAGTAATATTATTTAATTACATTTTAATAATTCCTATATAAAATTAAATATATTTTTCCAAAACCTAAATTTCTCAAATTTAATGGTTTATTATTAAATCATTAATTATTTAGTTTAAGATACACATGTTATGAGAGAAACTATATTTTTACTATTCACATAAAAATTAAATCATCTCATAAAATGAACAAAAAATAACACTTGGATTATTTAAAAATGTTGGTTTGAAAAATTATTTTTATTTTAACAATATAAATTTATATCATATGTAATTTTTATTTTTTGTATCAAAATTAAATTTTTTAAAAAATACATTAAAATTTAGTTTATAAATAATATGCATATATTATCATTGGGTATTTGTAATCTTCATAATTATTTTTTGTAATTATAATGTTTATAATAAGTTAAATTTATAATGAAAATGTTATTATATTACAATTTATTATTTCGATCTTAATTAACAATTCCAATGGTCAGGTTACTCTCCCCAGTCATCGAGTTAATATTCCCAGCAATGTGGTTACTATTATAATGGTCACATTTTTATAAGAATGGTCAACTTATATCCTATAATTAAATATAAGTTAATTCATTTATTTTTCAAATCAATTCTTCTCATGGTTATATATTTCCATATTTTATAATTCTTATTATTTTAATAATATTTTTTTCTTCTCTACAGGGTTATTTTTTGTATGAATATCTCAAACAGATTGGGGCGATCCATATTTTTTCCTTAGGTTTTTCATTTATTTTACATTGTAATGATTGTAATTTTAATTGATATAAAATTTTTGTAATGTAATTATTTTCATTAATTATATAATTTGTTGTATTTTCCCTCTATGATGATAGAATAGAATATTTTATATTATAATATAAACACCATTTATTCTAATAAATAAATATCATTTATAAATTATGGGGTTTTTCATTATTCAATATGGTCAAAATTTCATCACTAAATATTCAAATCATATTCCTAATATAGAATAAGTGAGTGTACATTTGTTTGATTTGTTTCCTCCGGTTCCCATGTCACTTATCCAAACATTAATCTTCACTACAAGACATTGAAAATTTCATTTGTCAAACTACAATGAACATTATCAATATAGACCAAGATCTTCACCATAAACTCTTCATCTAAGAGGTTATTCTCCAGTTTTTCCACCTCAATATTCAGTACATGTTAGGTATCGAGTAATAACATCCTTAGAATAGATACATGGAACACATCATTGAACTTGAACCATGTTTGGTATAATTTTAATTAGATTGGCCACCTTTAGTATAGGATCATAGATATCAATGGGTCTAATTTTCCTTGGGTTATGATTCCCCATCATTAAAATCTACATGAATGTCTTCTATAGTGATATTTTAATAAATATGTTACCTTTAATATCAAACTACAGGTCCCATCATTGGTTTTCATCATAGTTATTTTACCAAATCTGATTAGAATTTATATGTTGTTAGATGGATTAAATCATCTCTATAATCTACTACACATTATCAAGACCTAGTTTCTTTCATTCACCAGCATTATCGTAACATGATGGAGTTCTATAATTCTTCCCATATAAAGCATCATATGGATCAATTTATTACTTTAGTGGAAGCTACTGTTATATGAAAAATTTAACAATGGGGGATATTGATCCCATACTCCTTTAAATTATATTTAGAAGGCTCTTAGGATATCCTAATGATTATGAATATTACTTTATGATTGGACATATATTTGGATTTAATATTTATTACTAAAATTAAATTTTATACACCAAACATGTTGTAAATATCAAAATAATATAGATGTGAAACATGGATCATGATCAATGATGATTGATAATGGTGCCCCATATAGCCTCACTACATATTTTACATAATTCATGGAATGTTGTTCAATTGAGAAATATTTTGAAATAACGATGAAGTGGGATTTCATGATTAGGGGATCACCCACTACACATATCACATTGTTAAAATTATATCACATTGATAAATCCGTGAAAATTTTCATAATGATATTATCCCATTGGAACCTGGGTTTAGGAAGTGGTTGGATTATGCCATTGGATTTCTACTACTCTACATTAAATTTTTGAATATATTAATAACTTTTAGGTGTACTTAGTGATATCCTTCTTCATTTTGTCCCATCATATGTTCTTTTGAATATCCCAATACATAATGATAATAACATTATGTTCAGTGAAATATATCCAATTTGAATTATCTAATATGAACTTCTTCATATTTGGCGATGTTGGAACACACATTCATATTTCCAATCAAATGAAAGAATCATTTTCAATGTGTAACTAATGTAACTTTCCTTCCATTAACTATTTAAATATCTATTGAATCTTCATATCATCTATATTCTCCCCAATTATCTTTTAATTGATAGATGTTTGGGAAATAATATAGAAAATTCAGGATGTTTTCCCCAATGATATGATTTTTAAATCCATCCTTTTCATATCCATGATGATATAATATTTTGTAGTCTGAATAGTACAGAGAATAACATTTATTTTTCTATTAAGATCATCAAATAACTTGTTTTCATTCCAAAAATTATAGTTAATAGATTATTCATTGTACATGATTATCTCTAACCATGTTCTATAATGAATTTTTATCACCTTATGTGTGGAAATGTAATTCATACTCACATGATCCATATATTTGCAATAATTCTCATGATGGAGATTGTTCCACAAAATATTAATGGTGTATATCACATATGATAACTTCTAATAATGAATTAGGTAGATTTAAATTGGGATGTTAAACTTTCATGAGTGATAGGCTATACCATTTTTCATATTCACGAGTACATAAGACAATCCAGAAAATAAATCATATACGTATATCAAACTATGTTACCCACTTATCAGTAATGTGGGTACTGGTTTTGTGACCAACCTCTGGTTTATCTCTTTAATGACTTCCTCAAATACTTCAGTCCAGATAAACATTACCAATTTTCATGTTGTATTATTTGGAAGGGTATAAAATCATGATAAATTTATCAAAACACTTACACAATACCCTTATGACTAATCCAGATAATGTATTTACATGAAACAAGTTTGTCTTGGAAATTCCCAAATTACATTGGCCATTGAAGGATCGACAAAAATTCCCCAACTTTTGATTATAGTCCCAAATAATGTGATAATTTTCATCCAAAAGTCACACATTCTGACCATGAAAACATTTTCTCCTTTCCTAATCTCATTATAATAATCCCTAGATTCACATCATGATTCATATTTTCTACTAAAATATATGAAAATATATTCAATAAACACTAACAAAAAATTTATTAGGTAGTCTCTAACAACGTTACTACTCAAATCTATAAATATTTCATGGGGATTAATTTATCAGAAGGTTGTCAATATGAACTCATAATTTCAATACCTTTTATATTAAGTGGAATTATAAATATATACCTTTTTAACCTTTATCTAATGATATCTATGATGAAGATCCACCTCTCACAAGTACTATTATCCTAGGTGTTTATCAAATATGACATCAATTTATTATAGAGGATACTTGTTCTTTATTATGATCTTGTTGATCTACAGTTAGTCAATAAAAAACCATACTGATCCTTCCATATTCATGGAAATGTTCCCCAGTCCTCCCCATAGTGATGCACAGGGTTGTATGAATTAATCATATAAATTATTTTTTAGAAAAATCATTTACTCCTCTAGTTCTATTTAGGGCGTATTTTAGAAGAAATTATAAAATAGGCTAGGACTGAGGTATAACAAATATTTTTAACTCTACCTCATGATTTGGACGTAGTTTGGGTAACATTATAAGAAATACATCAGTGTGTTCCAATAAAATATACATTTTTTCTAATCTAATACATTCATTTTCCTCAACTACATGGGAATGTTATACTTATTAATAAGTTATCAACAAAAATCCCATTTAGTTATTTTATAAAGGATATTCACATTTCTTATTTTGGTTTTATTTCAACATTGGATGGTTTGGAATATGAAAAGAGATTTCATTTTCCTAACAGTTGATGTCTTCTCTATATAATAATAATCAATACATGCCTCTTATATCATCAATTTCCCGTATTTGGGGAATTATGAGATTGAATAGACTAATATTAACAAAAATTATAATAGAATAATTGTTGAAAATATAATTTTCAATGTTCATAAAAATTTTCACTTTTACATATATCAATTCAAAAAAAAATTGAGTTTGGATTCAATAGTTCTATAATTCATTTATGACATAAATGAATGTGTATAACTAGACTAAAAAATCACTTTTCAGAGTGAATTATAATTATACCTTTTATGACTTCATTTTCATGATATACATCAGTAGTAGTGATTGAATTCGCATCCCATTACTAATTTAGATTTTCTGTTAGATGACGCTGATTACTCTCAATGAATCATTTAGTTCACTAGATTCCATAATCTCTATTCACACTACACATGATGTATTGAACCATAGATGTTGTATTAGGAGGATCATTCCATCCATCCACCATTTTGTTCCGCTTCATTTTGTCTCTTAGACATTCATATGTATAGTGGTCCTTTCTCCCACAGAGGATGTATATCAAAATCCCTCTCATATAATTCCATTGGTTTTTCATTAGAGATTTATAAAAAGTGGGTAATTGGATCCTCTGTCGTCCTTTCTCATCAAAACAACCATCTAGAAACTCCCTAATTTACTTTTTATATCCATAACCAAGGGACCACTCCCCAATATTCATCTCTAATATGAGGTTACATCAGACAACTTCATGGTAAATCCACATTTTTGTATAGCTAGAGTCTTTCAATATTTTGTTCTTCATTTAAAAAATATTCTATATATTCTTATATAATTTTTTGACAACAAAAAATGAGGCATAAAAATTATTAAGTGTGAATTTTTTCTCATAAGATTGTACATATTCATCTTAATTTTAAATCAACACTAATAATTAACTCTCAATCTTCATTCAAAGTGTTTGAGGGAAATACTATTTAATAATTATATTATTAAATTAGTTCCAATACATCAATTTTATTTTATAATTAATCTTTTTGTTCATAATAAACACCCAAAGATGATTGGGTTCACAATATAAATGATATATATCTAGAGTTACCATTTTCTTCTTCTTAGAAAAGTGGTTCACAAAATAATTCTTCACAATTTTGTTATCTCTCTATTTTTTGGCATATATATAGGATGTTCCACTAAATGTCAGTGGTATTTTCATCATATGGGACTCAATATAAAAAACTTCATTCTTTGGTTTTGGTAGACATTCAACCTATTTTTGATAGCCTTAGATAGCTAGGTAACCATCACTGTCATGTTTTTTACTCCACCTCCAATGTCATTTGGGGATGTCATTTGGATATTTTTTCCCTTATATCTCATATGGATTCTTATAAAAGTTTCTATTATGTCCAAAAATTTTATAAAATTGAAATGGGATAATAATATTTTTTCCATAAATCATTACTAAATTATTTTTCCATTTTACAATTTACTCGAAAAGATTTTGTTATGTGATCTATTTTCTAAGCTTCCCTAAACAATGACTCTTCAATGATGTTATACATATACATAGACTTATTATTATAGTTTTAACTACCATCCTAAAAATCATAATTCTATAATTGACTAATCCTCTTTAATGAAAACAATAGGGGCCCTAGTTTCTTATACATTATTATATCATTATTTTACTAAAAAACAACTAAATAGTTATAAATTAAATGATGGAATTGATTAGTTTCATGGTAAAATAAGGATAAAATAATATATTATAAAAATTTAATCATAAACATTATTAAAATCCAACATCTTTATCTACATAATTTCATTCACATTCTCTGTAGTACATGTATTCACATTAAGATATACACCTTGTAAGGGGAGAGATAAAATATCATTACATGGATAAATAAGGGACCTAACTAAATAATACATGGGTGACCAAAGTCAACATAATTATATCATAATCATATGATCATCATCAAAATTTTTATGGAATAATATTGTCAATGTAAATGAATATGACATTCTATAACAATGAAACATTATGTCATAGGGGTTAAATTTCACATATTATATTCAACATTGAGAGAATCATGTTCACACATAAAATATGTTCGTAAATCATAAAATCATCATTGTGCAAAAATAAATAATCATGTGCATTCATTATACACATGATATCATGACATACATCAGATAAAAAATGAATTGTATGGATATATAAATCTATTCTCACATATCATATCATAATATTTCCATAATCCTTCATGAAACCTAGAATTTATAACAATCATAGTCTTGAAATAACTCCAATAATGGATTTGGTATCATAAGGATTTCATAAAGCATGATTTCATAGATAAAATGATGGGTTCCCAAATGATAAAGAAAAACATAGTTGGCATAAAAATCATCATTCTTTATTGGAGAATAAATAAATCATGTGGAGTAAAATATTCTTTATAGAATGAAAATTATTTTTTGACAATATTTGTATTTTATATATAAATAAATTTGGACACAAGAATATGCCAAGACTAATTGTAAAAAGTGATGGAAGCATTTTCAATGAATATTATGTAATATCCATAAATAAATTAATGGGATAGAGGTACATCCCATGGAAGGGGAGTTGGGTTTGAGAATCCCCGTACCATAAATTACAGTTTATTTCATCTCATTTACACCTTCTGAATAATAAATATATATTTAATAAAGAATTTAAAAATATAATAATTTCAATTTATATAAATATTTGTAATTAAAAATTATTTTATTTTATTTTTTATGTTTTATTATTGATGTTTAATCATTTTGATATTACTGTATCCTTAAAATATATCACATTTAACAATATTTTAAAAATTTTGTTCAAGGGAAGTTATAAATAAGTATAATAAATTCCAGAAGAATTAAATAAATATATTTATAGATTTAAATATCGTAAATAATTTATTTTAATTATCCATATGGTTAGTGACTTTGTAAGATGTTGTAAATGTCCTCATTAGCGGTTAACAACCCGTTAACAGGATCATTGTCCAAAAAAATAGATATATAGAATATAAATACATAAAATATATAATTTTTATTACAGATTAGAATCATTTATAGATTTTTTACATACGTATTAATTAATCATTTAATATTTTTTGTTTATAGTGATAGATAATAACTGTTAGGAAAGAGGAAAACTAAATAGAAGAGTTGAAGAAATCATACCTCATCATTGTGTTGCTACCCTTGTATGTTTCTAAAACCCATAATTAATTTGAGTTTGATTAATCCCAATTTACAATATTGATTATAACTAGATTAATAGATTTTATTTCAATATATATTTTGATTTTTAAATGTTAGTCGGATTAGTTTACCATGGGAAGGGAGAGGGATTATTTAAACATGTTGAGATGGGTATTTTATGAATGGAATATTTAATAAAATAATATATCCACGGGGAACCATGTAAAAGAGTATTTTTTAATATATAAATAATATAAAAATATAATATATTAGTTTTATTACTCTATAATTATTTATAATTCTATTTCATTAGTGATTTATTAAAAGCTATATTCTAAAAAGTATTATTATTTTAAGTAATTATTTTTTTTGCTTCACTTATTTGAAAATGATTTTAGAATTTAAAATTTAGTTTATATTCTGTTAATGAATAATTTATGTAGATAAATATATGTTTTCTCATCTTAATGTGCTAAAAAATATTTGGAAATTAATACAATATGAATGATTCAATTTTTGATACATTGGTCATAAGAAAAAATATACCTTAACTGTTCACCAGAAATATGATGTATTTCATAAATTTACCAATAAAACTCACATTATATTAATTAAGCATTATTACTTTTTAAAAAATATGAATTTTATTAAAATAAATTTATATCATAGTTAACCTTATTTTTTAATATAGTAATTATGGTCTTAAATAATTATTTTATAACATTGTTTATTAAAAAAATTATTTTATTTGATTATTTTAGTAAATATATTCATTTTTTGAATTATAATATTTATATTTACTCAAATTAATAATGAAAAATATTATTTATATCCCAAATTATTATTTTGAGGTAAAATTAATATTCTCCATTTTATGTTTTTATTTTGAACGGACATGTTTCTCTTCCCAAGGATCAGGTTATTGTTCCATGAGTAATATTACTATAAAAATGTGTATATTATATTATCTATACACATATCCATATCTTAATAAATTATTGAACTCAATTAATCTGATCGATCTATATTTCCATTATATATATATTTGATTAATTTAATATTTTTTTTCCTTTTTTATAGTGTTGATTTTGGGAGAGATGATCCTATAAGATTAAGGATAACCATTTATTATCATTATTTGTTTTTTCTCCAATTTTGACCCCTTTTAATATTTTAAATTTTATTTTTCATATTCTTTGACTAATATAACAATTACCCTTAATTTAATATTGTTATTTTGGTTTCCCTATGTGTTCTATGTTAATAATATTATATAATATAGTACTATACCCATTTTATTCAAGAATAAAATATCAATTATAAAATATATTTTGTTACATGATTCATTCCATGAATCTGAGTACTAGATAATATTTTTTGATGGATAGGGTCTTATTCTTTTGAATGATGGTGAATGAGTGTGATTCGGGTTTCATCCCATAACTGATAATTGAAATTGGAATTATTATGCTCCATGTAGATGTATTGACCATTTTGGACCTTTGGATGGAGTCTGTTATCATGCTTGGATTTAATGTATGGGCCAACAATGGAGGTAATTTCATGATATCTTATGATGGAATGGATGGGTAGCTCATGAGACCATTTCATTATAGAAATTATGTGTTTATTGATGTGTTGCATCTTATGTTTGGTTATTTCATAGTAATGGAGTGTTTGATATATGATTCTTGTTCCCTTATATATTTTAACTTTCTTATTTTAAATTTTCATGTATTTTGAATATTTATTATGATAAGTTTTCCTTATTATATCATTCCATAAATATCAATTTGTACATAGTCGGTGGAATCTAGGATTTAGAAATTAGGATGACAGGTCACCCTGATGGATTTAGATGGACTCGTAATGGGTAATATTTTATAAAATGAGTAATATATTATGCATTAAAATATAGGATGGATAAAAAATAATGGAATGCATTAAAACATGAGGTGAGAATTCCATACACACTTGGGAGATGATCCATAAGTTGACATGAGGTGCTAATGGGAACATGTAAGCTTATGTGTAAAGTTCGATTAATTTGGGAGTGTTATTTAGGTCTGGAATTAGAGAAATTAATAAATCTCTAAGTAATGGGTGTGATATAACCAAAAAGTAGGGGGTGGATTTTTTACTTGACAGTGGAATTTATGTTCTCCTTAATGGTGAATATAGTAAAATATCATGAATTCTATCATGTGATGAAAAATTATATAACTCTTCTGGAATGGAACTGATTTAGGTACAATTGATGTTTAAGGTATCTTATTTATCACTCAATCACCCAATATATTAATTTTTATATGCTTGAATTTTCACTTACCATTCTGTTAGGAATTACACCTCATTATAATTATGTACTTGTGTTATGGAAGCATTATTGTTGTCCTACATGGTTTATAATCACACCATGAATAGTTATATCAGTGTGTGTGAAATATTAATGTTCTAGGATCGGGATAACAGATTGGTCCCAATTTTTGGTTATTAAGGATCAGGGAGTTAGAAGTTGTGTTTTTCTACTAGACAGACATCAGATAAATACTGAAAAATAATTTTTTATTTACTTTATATTATATATCAAATTTTATTGACCTACCACATTAGGGGTTCATTGGTTTTATAATATATAAAATAATATGAAATATGTTATAACATATTGTGTATTTTATTTTCCTATGTGTTGTTATATTTTTTTGTATATGTATCTATATTATAGTACATGGCTATAATTACCAACGGTATAGTTTCCCAACATCATCTTTAGACCCACACTTCTAGTCAGAAGCCTCTTTCTTAGAGAGAGTCATGCATGAGGACATGTGGAATTGTATATCAAACCTAATGATTCAATTTGGTTTTTTATTTAAATGGATATGTGTGGTGAAAAATTGTTTCTACATGCGATGATGTTACTAATGTATTCCCAAATTTCATGCCTCATATAGATTGATTTAATGTCTCTGGGTTGAACATTAATGATCATAAAATCACTCAATCATGAGGCGTTTGGGGTTTCCCCACATTGGATTAGATTTTATTTCTAATAGAGCACACAATTACACATCAGTTATTAATTTAATTATTTTAATCTATCAATGGGGGTTTAATAATTACAGGAAAGTGAGTATTATTATTATGGGGGGAGCATCAATATAAATTTACTGAATATTCACCGTGGAATACATTATTATATAATCATATAAGATGAATCCTCTTACAATATTCCATCATTATGATTCCAATTTGGGACTCCTTTTTATCTAATAAATTTATTATAAATAATAAAATAATCAGTTAAAATATAAAATAAGAGATAAAAATAATAGTTTTTTTTGTAGAAAATTTCCCATTTATATATTAATAGTTATTATTCTTATATAAAATTTTTTACATATTAAATTAAAGTTAATATATTTTATATATATTTAATCATCATATTGTATTCATTAAAAGATTCAAATTTGTTTAGGTAAAAATAAAAAACAATTAAAATAATACTACATTATAAATAATCCTTTTTTAATAAACCCAAATTATTATCCATATACATGTTTCATTATTCTCCATCCAAAAATTACTTAGATTTTATAATTGAAAAATATAATGTTTATATTTACTTATTAAAAAGAAGTCAATATATTTTACTTTTATTATTTAATAATTTAATGAATATTTTCTAATTGTTTTAGGGATGCATTTTAAATCTTTTATAGAGGAACCTCAGGACGTATATTCTCCCCACCTGACATAATATCAAACAAAAAATATATGGAATATTTTTTCTCAAACAAAATTGTGTAAATTCATTCCGCATTACCTTTTTTGTTCCACCATTTATTCATTCATCATGAGATACCTCTAGAGTATATTCACCATATATGGTTTCTGATTCAAAAATAATTTCTATCGATTGTCAAAAAATCAAGAGAGATCTATATTATAATTCATTTTGTTATTATAAACTCTTTCCATGACGGTCAATACATGTGTATGATTTGGAATATAATTCACTAAAATTTAGTATTTTTACTCTACATTAACATTATATAGGTGGATTGGAAAATTCAAATGATAAAATTTGGAACCAACTGTATCTAAAATCTCAAAAGGCTCAATATTCCTCAAACAAAGCTTCCTCTTTTCCCAATTATTATGAATCTAGTCCATGGTTATGCTTTCATGAATACATTGTCACAAAATTTTAATTACATGTACATCCATTGATTATCATTATATGATTTATACCTTCTCTATGAAAGAATGATATGATTCTATATAGATTACATCTTCTCAGATGTCTCCTTAATGATTTATGGACTAACTACAATAAGTTCCACAATTTTATTCCAATATGTTAGAGTGTGAAACATTTTAAAATAAAATTACATCTATGTTTCGATTTGTTTACATGAATTGAAGATATACTATCAGAAAATTTAACCAAAGGTATGTAATGGTCCCATTATCCTTGGATGTCTTAAGATAATAAAGACAATATATCTTTTAATGTTTGGATAATCCTCTATGTCTTACATTATTGAGGATAGTAAGTGGTGATCAAGTGCCTATTTTTTTCAAGGAATTTTTAAGAGTGTCCAAAAAATTATATGTCAAATTAGGGTTGTAATTAAATATAATTATATGAATTGAAATATAAATCCTCACAAAATTCAATAATATAGTTTCATTCAAGAAGTTTTTAGGGTAGATACTTCTTAATTTCTAACATGTCGGTAAATATAGAGAGTTGATCCAAAATGAACCATGTGGAACAATTATTCATAGATTTATCATGAAATCACGTAACAGTTTCCATTGTGATATTTTCCAATTTTAAAAATAACAATACGGATGGGTTTCATTATTATCGCACACCATCCCGAATCAGTGGGTCCATGCTACAGTTCCAATTGACCTCACGTGCGCGTTATGGTAAGAAAGAGATTAATGACTCTAGGTGAGGGACTAATAGGAACTATGGGAAGAATAATCAATTGGTAACTGTTAACAAATAACAGTATGAAATCGTAGAAAATAATAATGTAGGATTATAATATAAATTTATTTTATGAAATAATAACAATAACATCATCCCATGCTATAAAAATATGGAATACATTATGCAACACAACTGGTCATGATTGAATTATAACTTTTGATAAATTTAAATGTAATTAATAGGGTAGAAATAAAATAGAATCCTTGAAAGGGAACCCATTGTTTTTACTGGCATCTACCTAATAAAAATTTTCCTTGAGTACAACTACCCTATGTCGGTCCACTACCCTCATGAAAAACTGATTCCAAAGAGTCTTCTCATACGTTGAGTTTCGATGAAAGGTGTTGGTATAATACTCTAAAAGACAACACCAATAGATCCATAATGTAAGAAATATAGTTATATATATAAATATATATGATTATCTGAATTTAAATTCAAGAGAAAATTGTAACATCCAAACCTAGGATTCAGTTAACTTGTTCCCTGAGATAATGGGTGACATGTCCTCTGGTGCGCATCACCATATTCAATAGGATGCTGACTAGTAGTGAGGGTAAAATGTGTAATATATGGGGGAATATACCATCATATCATAGTTAAAAATAATGGATATAATAGATAAATTTCCATTAGTGGAATCATAATAAAGAAAATGGAACAATTGAAATAAATAATAGTTGATCGTGGAAGAATAAATAATAATGAAGCATTTTTAATAACCAAAAGTCCAATTTCTGAGTCATTTAAATTAATATATCGAAGCATATTGATTTAGAAAAAGAAAATGGGATATAGATGACATAAATATACAACATTCTATAAATAAATAAAAAATGTCCAAAATATTACTCTTATAGAATCATGATCATACGACCATTCATATACATCCATTATCCAATCAATACATAAACAAATAAATCATCTATTTGAAGGGATATTTCGTAACCCACACATGAAGTTAGTAAGTATACATGTGTTCCAATGGAATCCAATGTAGGGTGTTATAGAAATGTAGTAGTGCACCACCATTGGTGTCTTGAAATAATCAATCAAATGTACATTGAATATAGGGATTATGTGAAATGAATAATCAATAATAATGAATAATAAATATAAGTTTGTTTATGTTCTATTAGGATAGGTCCAAGACTCTAACTTATTTTGAATAGGTCAAATTATGTTTGATCTGAGTACCATTTATAATTCAGTAATATATATATATATATATATATATCTATATTGTATGAATATATATGAACTAATTTCTTGGGGGAATATGTAGGAATATACATGGATACAAGGTTCTAGCTAGACCATAGTTGTATGTTAGGTGTGAATAACTATCCTAAAAACATATGGGTTACAACAATGTGTACAATCCATGAATCAAATATGAATTAAAGGAACCATGGTTCTCACTTGAGATGGTGGGATGATTCATCATTCCCAACAACCGGTATGGTTGAATAAGGATTGTCATGGATATATCCATAATAGAAGTATAGAGGTGTGATTCATAATGCATAACACCTAATTTAATTGTTCATGAATCCTCAATACCATCATTTCATGTTTCCATCATTGACCAGCAGTAGAAATGAATAATGAAAAATGATAACAATAATCAAGAATAATGGTATCTAATGATTCCATCATTATAGCACAAATTTACAGTGCTTAGAAATCTATATAACTCTTTTTCATAACGATAATACATTATGGGTGGTGTTTCCACCAATATAATATAATTTAAAACTGGACATATAATTAATCAAGGTAATTCAAAATAATTGTATGGTTGATCCAAAAACTATTAAGGTGCAGTGGTCATCTAGAAATATATATAATAGACTGAAATTAGTATTTTAGTAGAAGTCAAACATATAGTTATTGTTTATTCATTCAAAAATTATATTGTAGTGGTAAATTAAATTATCAGAACCAAAGGGGTGGTGAAGATTATTTTCAATAACATTAGATCTCTTCTAAAGTGTCCATGACATTATATTAACATGGTTTGTTATATTTACTAATGGAGAGTAATTTTAATGAAAATGTGTGGTAAAGGTCCACATGAGGAACAATAGAAATGATATGAAAATATCATGAATTACTGGTACAAAAAATTGACCTCTTACTTAGGGTGGTAAAATATGCCACATCCAATATCTATATTTGTTTTGAATTAGAGTGGATGAAATCAGAATAATGCACCAATGCCCTAAAAAAGGGTGACTGATCTAAAACTAAAATAGAACAATGGGTTGGAATAGAAATTATGAAAAAAATAAATGGAATTGGGGAGAGTAATTCCATATATACAATGATTCTTCTAAGGATTTGTTTAGAGTATGGGTGAAGTAGTTACCTTGATCCCTATTTAAGGATGTGGAGAGCTCATATGAGTCTGGGGGGTAGTGTTGTGCACTTGAAATGGGAAGAAAGAATAATTATGGGTTTAAAAACATATTATTCATAAATTTTAAAATCACCATTTACAATGGGGTCACACGACTGGACAAAATATGTGAAATTAATGCACCACCCATTGTTGTAATGCAACATCTATATGGGCTAGGTGCATGGTTTTCATAAATTTTCATAAGCTGTATTATAGGACTCTATCCCAATGGTCTGAAATATTACATGGGAATTTACCTCATCTTCAATGGTTGTACACTCACTATTCTTCGTTAATTGTTCAATGGTTATCTTCCATGGTTGATTCCCATGGTTATCACTAATAATATACTAACCATGAGACCCATTATGTTTCATCAACTCTTAGATATCTAGTATCCTAAAAATCATCAAAAGATCCTAAAACCATCTATATGCTATATGGAAAGTTTAGTAATTTTAAAAAAATTTATTCAAATGAATAAAATTGGTATATACCTTTGATAAAATATGATTCACTACAAACACCCCTCCCTAATGAAACCCATCCTCAAATTGGAAATGGGAGGGTAAATAGGTATTTCCTTAAAAACATTCTAGCCACTGGGATTTTATATAAAATTAAAACTCCAAGGTATCATCTTATACTCATACATTCTTCCATATAACTGTTACTAAAGAAACTGACCTTCCATATGGTGTCTTTGATCTCCCATTCACAATACGCACTGGAGACTCCATTATGGAAGAATACACATCCAACTCAACATCATCTCGTTGTAAAACATGACACATTTCTAGTTAATATTCGAAAAAATGATATACATGAATGAAATAATGAATAGTCTGGTATCTATGAGGAATATCTATCTAGTAATCCTCTGGGATGATGTATTTCAAAACATTGAATGGTCTATTGAATCCTGGAGAAATATTACCATGCCTCTAAATGCATATGTCTTCCAACTGGGGTGAAAAACATAAGAAAACATGATCCACGGTTTCAATACCAAGAGGTCATTACAATTGATTGTAATATGACTGTTTTATAGACTAAACATTCAAAATGTGATTTATAATAAATTAGAGCAAATATTATGTCCCTTGGACAAGAGACATTCCAAACAATGCTTCCCCATAATTCAATCAAGTATAGAGTTGATCGAAAAGCACTACTATATAAGGATTCATAGGAATCCATCTGATTCGTACCATGAATGAAATTATTATTAGTGAACTCAAAATGCGGTAAGTTTTTCTCACAAGAAACCATATAATTTAGTAAACATACATAGAGCATGTCGTATAATAGTTTTATTGTGAAAATTTTCTATCTATCTGTATAAGTGTGATGGTTCATTCTCATAATCACCTTTGTACCCATGTACATTCGAAAAAACATCTAGAACTAAGACACGATGTGAGAAACCATATATGATATGATATATCATGGAACTAAAGGAATACCCACAGCCTCCCTAACATATAGACCCCTATGTAGTCTACCAAAAATATTAATTGTTCATTTATGAAGTTTGATACCTTAATCTATAAATCAATGACTACCCAAACCTTCAATTTTCTCCAGGAGTTCAAGGAAAACATTAATGTATTCCACGGAATCATCATAGCATTTCTTCTTGGGAATGGATAACATCTTTAAAAGTCCATCATGTCATTATTGTGATGCCTTCACCAATTGATAAGTATAACACCTATTGATAATGTCATATATCTCTAATTTATACCAAGACACTAATACTTGATATGTAACTCTTGATACATCTTGGTGACACCTCGATGTACATCACAATATGATACATGAAATTTACACATTAGCTCCTCTTTAATGTCTTCTAGGTCCCAGAAATTCTAATAAAAGCACAGGATCTCATCCTTATTAATTTTCTAAGAAAATGATAGATCATCATACGAGGTACATTGACTTTGGAAAATTCCATTTGGATATGATAGTTTCATCTTTCTCACTCGTTAAAAAAGTTAAGAGCTAGCTGCTAATGTTTAGAGGATAATTAGTCTGTGATCACCTAGAAATTCAACATGAATCTCTAAAAAATAATTGAAATTCCACTAACCACTAGCCTCCTAAACCACATATATCTTATCCTTTCATCCCATAGAATCAGATATACCATTTAATTTTCCATGCATATTGGCATGCTCAAAATCAATTTATTTTAGGTAATTAACCCATCTTTGCTTCCTAAGGATGAGATCATTCCATGTGAAGATATACATGACGATTTTGTGATGAGTTAGAACAATAAAATTTTCTGCTTGTAAACAATGTCTCCAAAAGTGTAATCTATTAACAATATAAGCTAACTCAAGGCCATGCATCCGTTAATTATTCTCATGATGCATCAATTAATGATACCCATATGTGATAACATTATCATCCTATATATGAATAGATCACAAGAGAACCATATATGCGTTATTGTAAATGGTATAACATCATCATGGACCCTGAATAATTATGATCGACACTGAATTAAAACAACCCTAGAACTCACAAAAGGCATCTTTATAAGATTATAACCATTTAAATTTCACACCCATATTTTTAGAGCACATAAGATGAACTTATTGGCATTATAAATATTGGATGAAGAATATTTAATACCCCTATAGTCCCAAAAAGCTCCATATATCAAATATTTTTATTAGATAATCCAAAAAACAATATCTCTCGCCTTCTCTGATACTATAGATACACCTAACTCCAAGATAATATGTCCCATGATGTGAACTTGGTCGATGCAAAATTTCCCTTTTCAATGAATAGAATAATGCTAGTGCTATATCTCTGTATTCATAAAGATCTCTATATGATGTTCATGGTCATGTGGATAAAAAAACAATACAATAATAACTCATCACAAGGATGACAATGAATGACTACAAATACATGTCAAATAACTGATTTATCAAATCTATGACAATAATTGGTGTGTCATGGGATTGAATAACATTACCAGATAATCATATATACCACACCAACTGTGGAATGTAGTAAAAGGATTTTATGATCATTCGACTCAACCCTGATGATAAACTGAACTCAAATAAATCATTGAGAACACCCTATTTCCTCAAAAATATCAAATAGATCATCAATTGTTTTATAGTATATGAGTTCTTATCTGTAATCCGGTTCAACAGCTGAAAATCCTTGGAAATCCTAAGGGTTGGATTTTTATTTGTAGATAAAATAGGTCATTGAACTACATGGTTAATTACAAGGGAATATAAAGACCATATCTTCCATTTATTTGGACTATTTCATGAGCATCAAAATCTCAAAAGGATCCATCTAGTAAGGAGGAGTGTAAAATAGTGATTATTTGTTCACTAACTCAATATTGAATTCCACCAATCTCAATATATATACCCCAAAAATACATTTACAAAGTACATACATTAATTAGTTGACTAATAGGGGAAAATTGTGGGTCCTAACCATTAATAATCCATGAAGAGACTAATTATTTGAGATGTGACCCCTCCTAGATCCTAATGATAATGTATATCATGAAATGCATGGACTTACAATTCTCCCTTGTGCACATGTCTACTAACATATGTTGATGTAATCATCATCATTCAAAGGTAACAGTCAAAAGGAGATCAATGGGGAACAAAAAATATATCCTGATAATTACATTGAACCCTATCATGTTGAGAATTAAAAAAATCCATATGAATAGATTTCATCCAATCTCAATGTGAAAATCCTTATAAAAAATAATACTCACTGATATGATAGTAAAATAGGTATCAATATTCATAATTCCATAATAAAACATTATCTAGAGGCCTAGAATCTCCATAATTTACATAGAAAAAAAATTGCGGTGTGACACTTTCAAAAAAAAGTTGAAACTAAATTTTAAGCCACTCTAATATTACATAAAATAGTGGATGGTTCATCTATCTACAATTATTGAATAGGTTGAAATATAAGTATCAGGCATATACCACAACCTAGAGTCACACCTAGTCTACTAAGAGTTGGCATGTTGTACTGGCACTAAGATTATTAAGTCTTACTATATCTGCCTTGACCACAACCTCAGCCTATATGGATAGTGGTACTCTAGATTCCTTCATTCTGATATACTAGTGGCCCCACTTAGAAATTTTGAGTATATGTAGATCTTCACTGACTAGGAACTGATAGAATAGTCTAGAAGATGGACTGGATATGTCCAATCCTACTAAATCATTGGATCAAAATTTTGAAACAAATACCCTGAGTTTTGGTGTGTCCCGACATCCCACATTGTGGAAATATTAGGAAGTGTACAATGTTATCTATCTGACTACCACTACCCCATGAGAATCCTCAATGAATCGGTTTCTCCCACTACAACAAACATTATGAGGTCTAGGTGATGAACCACCCATGTTCCCACCACCGGCTTCCCGGATTTTCCATTTAGTAATGGGGGCCTAATTTATGATCTCATTAATATAAATTAGATAAAATCCATTGAACTATAATCTGATGATATATAACATCTTATTATTTAATCTCATAATTTTCATAAGATCATCACCCTCTAGAGTCTTGATGAATAACAATAGTTCAGTAAAATGACTATTATATTCTACTGTAGATATGAATCCCTACTACAAGTTCCCAAATTATATATTCCTGTTATCCATCAATATCTGTGGAAATAATTTATATTAGAAGATATTTTGGATGTGCACCTATATCTTATCTCGATGTCAGTCTTCCATGTTAATAACACCAGTCTATCACTTGGAATAATTCCATTGCAAATTAGTTGTGAAAATTTCACTCTTCTCTAGAATAATCTCCAAATGATTAAAAAATAGAATTTATGGAAACTATGAAAGTCTCTAGACCATTTTTTCTTCCATTCATTGAAAGGGTGTGGGGATGAAACTGCTGGTACTCCGAATTAAATTCATCCATATCCGATTAGGTCTAGCAAAAAAATTCATATTTATCATCTTATTGAAAACTCCCTCCTACAACTGGGTGTCGATGCACACATTAGGCATATCATGTGGTGCCATTGGTGGTATTTTAGGAGATATACCTATCGGATAAGGGCCTGCTACCTCTAATGGAATGTCATCACTTCCTTCCTGGTTTAAGAATCGAAGCTATCATGGTTCCATGAGATTGAGATTCCACACACATGCCACAAAATATAATCAAATATCAGATAAGAATTATAGATAGATAACTAAATAGGTACATATCCTTCCTATAGAAAAGGTCAAATCTTTATGCCTACTCTAATATCTTGATAGTGTTGGTAAATAAAAACCATAACTGGTTTTATGTAACAAGAGAGACAATCCCAACTATCCATTAATAAGGCTAAAATTAGGTCTATGACTCCTTTAACATGATAGGGGTTATGATATATGCATTTTAAATTACACGTTATATAGGAAAACACCGTGTACTTTATAATTAGCAATCCAATTAGTTGTAAACATTCATATATAATGATTTAAATATTTATTGAGTTAGTTATTCATTTACATAAATATTAATATATAAATGGTCCAATTAATAGTATTTTACTTTCGAACTTATAATATTCATAATAATTATAAATTGAAATAGGAATTTTCATTTTCTATAACTTTTCCTTTATAAGTATTATATGGATGAATTAGGTTATAAGAAATTATTTGATTATATGAAACGCCAATAAGGATTTATAGATGTATATTCTCCTTAAATCTCAATTTTCATTCAGTTAACCAAATCCCCTAATGTTGCCTCAATCTATTCATCCCAATGGTCCTTATCCCAAAAAATGATATACTTCAATAGCTATGTTGTTATCACAAATATATGTATAAAAACACCATTTTGAATTATTATAGAACATTAATTAATAAAATTATATTTTCCTTTGAAGAATGTCAATAAAATTAAAATATATAATAATCAAGCACTTAATATATCAAATAGGGAGATGCATCTAAAAATTAGGATTGTATTGGATAAATGCATTCCATAGTAGTTTTAATGAACCTTTAATGATGCATTAGATACTAACCCCTTCACCTAACATTTCATGTAAAGGGAATACACAACAAAAATAGTACAGTTGATTAGCCACTAAATGAGGCTAATATTCATTGTTAATATACATAATTTTCATGTTCTTTGTTATTCATAAACACCATTTTAGTTCATTTTACACTTTGAACATCATTTCACATTATGATTGTAATACCTTCTTAAAATGCACAATTATGTGGTACATTTTTGAACATCATTTAAAGTACCCAATGATTCATCTGATATTAAGGAATTGAATTTTACATATTTTAATTTGATATTTTTTGAAATTTATCTACACTTAAATATGAACATGTTTGATTCAGGGATCAGTGGAGAATTCATGGAGGATGATGGAGATATTTGGCAATTAAAGGAAGCAATTCTGGAGAAGGCAGATTGGACACCAGCCCACTGATGAAACTGTGGGGCCCAACATACAGGCCCAATTAATCCCAAATTTTATGGGATTCTAGAATACATGTATAGGAACAAATAACTTTTGAGGAGTTAATGCTAACTCGGCGTCCATGTTGGTCATTTAGTCAGCCCAAGTTAGAGATAAAAAAATGGGCCAAATTCTGCGGCCCAGAAAAAAAGAGTCCACTATATTGATCATATCTCGGAATCCACAACTCCAAATGGGCCCCAAATTTACAGGCGGTTATAAGACAACCGGAGATCCATTTGCTTCTTCTATGGCCCACACTTATTCGGCCGTCCACAAGGTCTTCCAGACGTGTCTGTTCGGTGAAGTAAAGCTGGATTCCACCTCGGGTAAAACGTGGAAAAGTCCAAATTCCACAAGCTTTCCACCACCTATAGCCTAGCAAAATTAATTAAAATGCTTTTTACTGTTAGTGGATCGACCCAAGGCTCCCAAAATGCCTATTTAAGGCAGTGGTGGTGAATTAGTTGAGGATCATGGATGCTTTGTTTAATTGTAATGTTATGCTGCATTTTTGTTGCCTCAATTTTGTCTTTCACATGTAAGTTGTTCAATTCACTTTAGTTTCTTAAAAAAAGTTCTTCTTGTACTCTTATTATGTTGTTCTTAATATCACCTTGATACCGCTAGATCAAGGTGTGAATTTATTCGCACCAACCCTTGTGAAATTATTCACACAACGGTGGAGTGATCATTTTATTTTTGTTGTTTTCTTTACTTCTCCATTTCCTCCCTTATGAGTCTATATTCCGCTTCCATTGAAACCATGGGATCAATGGAGGGCTAACCCACTTATGGTTTGATCCAAGGGAGTATAAAGGGGCTGTATTGGATGTTATTTATCACCTAATTAATGTATAATCACTTCTTTAATTGGGATTTTTATTTGATGATTTTTAAACTCCATCGTCCTTGTTGAATTTAAGGCCACACACTTCAAGTAGTAATACGATCCTTTACCTTGAAGTGCTCAAAACTATGATCCTTCAAGTGTATAGGTGATTATTATTAGAGGGTGTAGGCATTAAACCAGTAAGTGATGATTTTGTTTTATCTCCTTAAATGAACCCATCTCAAATTCAAGAAATTGAAATCATTAAAACGAAAATACGTCCAATCCACCCCGAGTGATAACCTAGGATCAACTCATTCTTTTAAATTGAATCCACATAAATCTTTCAGATATCTTTAAAACCCATCCAAAATCAATCCAATTTGGCCACTTCATAGCCAAAAATCCATCCCTTAGGTTGTGTATCTTAGGTATCTTCTTAGGTCTCTGTGGAATTGACAACCCAAGCTACACTACAAGGACCGTTCTACCCTTCTTCTCTTGGGTAAATTTGGGCGTGAACCAAATTTTGGCAACGTTGCCGGGGACCAAGTAAGTACCTTAGATCCAAAAAAAACCTTCTTTCCTCACCTCCATTCTTCTACTCTCACCCAAGATCTCTTATCTTGTACCTTTCTCTCTTTTTTGGCGCATGTCCGCCTACACTCGCGATTTCTCAAACAGACTAGTTCGGGTGGAAAGTCCTAGGATAGGGGATTCAAGTGCACCTAAGGGATTGTTTAAATCAGATTCAAATATTCTTGAAACCCCAAAGTCAGAACTTAAAACAAGTCCATTGGAGGTTCATCCACAAAATCAAATTGTAAACCCTGGGGGGAATCAAATGGGAAACCAAAACCAAGAATCTCCATACTTAGGGAATGTAGTTGATCAAACCATGAACGACTACCTCACTCCAGCTTGGACCAATGCCCCCTCATGCATTAGACACAATTCCATAGGAGACACCAACTACATATTCAAACACCATGTCCTAAACCACCTTCCAACCTTTTATGGGATGGAGTCAGAAATTCCATACCTTCATGTCAAAGAGTTCAACGACATTGTTGAAACCATGTGTCCCCCACATCAACTAGAATCCGCTAAGATGAGGCTACATCCTTTTTCATTAAAGGATCGAGCTAAAAATTGGCTAAACAACTTGAGACCTGCATCAATCCACTCTTGGGACCAACTGCAAAGAGAATTATACAAAAAATACTTCCCTCATCACAAAACAATTGCACTTAAAAAGAGCATCCAAAACTTTTTTGAAAAAGAGGGAGAGTCATTCTATGAAACATGGGATAGGTTCAAAGACACCCTAAACATGGTTCCACACCATGGGTTTTCCATACTTGAACAAGTGAGAATTTTCTATGAAGGGTTGGGTCCGGGTAATAAACAATTCATTGACATGATGTGTAATGGAACCTTTAAAAACAAGGCCCCAAATGATGCTTAAGAGTATCTCGAAAGTCTGGCTGAACAAAACCAAACTTGGGTAACATCACCTTATTCTGAAAAGCCACAAAGAACCACTGGAATTCATACACTTAGAGAAGAGGAAATCCTTAGGGCTAAACTCACAGCACTCTCTAGGAAGGTTGAAGAGATAGACCTTAGGAAAGTCCACGAAATCCAAAATGTAGACCTTGTTTGCAAAATTTGTGACAAACATGAACATAAAACAGACAACTGCCCAACCATTCCATCCATCAAGGATGTTCTTCTAGGAGGACCCCCAGCGGAAGTCAATGCCCTAAACTTTCAAAAGCCCCAATACCAAAACACCTTCAATCCAAGGTACAATGACCACCCAGGCTTCCGCTGGAAAGATAACCAACAACCTAGCCAACCACAGGGACAAAATCCTTACCCCCATCAGAACTACCAAAACCATAACCAGTTCCAAACCCAACCAATCAAATACCAACAACCACCGGTCCATTTTCAACAAACCATCCCACCTCCAAAATATCCCCCTGGGATAAACCAACCTACTCAAGCACCAACCCAAACTGTTCCACAAAGCCTACTAGAACAACTGTGCAAACAAATGGAGAGGATGAACTCGGAGGTATCTTCCCTAAAACAAGAACTTCAAACCATCAAAACAGGAAAGGCACCCATGCCTACTCAGGCGGTGTCGTCCTCAACTTCAAGGGGAGAGTCAAGTTGTGCTCAAACAACTCATGAACAACTAAAGGCTGTGACTGTTTTAAGAAGTGGGAAATCAATTGAGAAACCTGAACAACTAATTCAGAACCCACCTGAAGATTCAAACTTGGATGAAAATTTAAATGAACCACAAGATCAAACTGAAGAAACTGATAACAATGTGAAAGAAACAACTCTTCAACAAACAACCCCACAACCTGCACCATTTCCTCAACGCATGAGGGGGAAAACCAAACCTGAACTGAGTGAAATGTTGAGGGAAATATTTTCACAAGTCAATTTGAACGTACCCCTTCTCGATGCAATCCAAACCATACCTGCCTACTCAAAGTACCTTAAGGACTTGTGCACTTTTAAAAGAAAATTTTCACATAAAAACCAAGTCCTTTTTGCTGCTAATGTGAGTACCACCATTCAAGGTACAATTCCTCCTAAGTTGAAAGACCCAGGTTTCCCTTACATCAATGTTGAACTAGGAGATAACAAAGTTGTCAAAGCCTTGTGTGACCTAGGTGCTAGTGCCAATCTCATCCCATATGCTGTGTACTGCCAGTTAGGCCTAGAAGAACTCCAACCCACATCTGTCACACTTCAACTTGCTGATCGTAGCATTAGGGTTCCAAAGGGGATTTTAAAGGATGTTCTGGTAAAGGTTGAAAACTTCATCTACCCTACAGATTTCATTGTCCTTGACAACCATCAAAACTTAGGAAATAAGGAACAAACCCTAATCATCCTTGGTCATCCTTTCCTTGCAACAATCAACTCTGTTATTCGAGTCCGAAATGGGAACATGACCATCACCTTTGGGAACATGAGTCTAGACCTGAACATCTATAATTCAAGCTCACAAATAGGGGATGACGAGGATATTCATGAAGTAAACATGATAGGAAGCATTGATAATGAATCCATGGAACATCAAGGAATATTTGATGAATGTTTAAGTCAGAATGAGATTGATTTCCTTTGTTCATATGAAGGAAGTTTATCTCCTTGGATTGAATCATTTTCAAATTGCTCTTATGATGAAGTCTCAGGTCCAACAATCAGTGAAACCTTTCAAGAAACCAATTTCATAGAGACCCCTCTAAATTCATTCCCTAAATCTGATCAAGCCAATCTAGTAGATGAAACCTATACATGTGGGGAATCAATCCTATCTGAACCTCTAAAAAAAGAAATTGATCTTGATCCAATGTCCCAATCTTCTGCTGAAATTTTGAACCAACCTGATCTTGAATTGAAGGAACTTCCTGTTGCACTAAATTATGCCTTCCTAGGGGAAAATCAAACACATCCTATTGGCATTTCTTCTTCTCTTGAAGCCAATCATGAGAGGATGCTTCTAGATGTCCTTAGGAATCATAAGAAAGCCATTGGTTGGACCCTTTATGATATTCCTGGGATTAGCCCACTTATCGGGACTCATAGTATTGTTCTGGAATCTGATTCAAAGCCATGTCGTCAACCTCAACGGCGACTCAATCCTAATCTCATGGAGGTAGTAAGGAAGGAACTTCTGAAATTGTTGAAAGATGGTGTCATATATCCCATAGCTAAGAGTGAATGGGTGAGCCCAATACAAGTGGTTCCAAAAAAGGCTGGAATCATAGTGACAACCAATGAGGATGGAGAGATTTTTCCAACAAGGGTGAGTAGTGGATGGAGGGCCTGCATTGACTATAGGAAACTAAACTCATTCACCAAGAAGGACCATTTCCCCTTACCATTCATTGACCAAGTCCTTGAGAGAGTGCCAGGACATGCCTTCTACTGTTTCTTAGATGGGTACTCGGGGTACAATCAAATTGAGTCTCCCTAGAGGATCAAGGGAAGACTACATTCACATGTCATTTCGGTACCTTTGCCTTCAAAAGCATGCCCTTCGGGTTATGCAATGCCCCGGGAACCTTCCAGCGGTGCATGATGGGAATCTTCTCAGACATGGTAGGGGATTTTCTTGAGGTCTTCATGGATGACTTCTCTGTGTTTGGGGATACTTTTGAGGGATGTCTGCAGAATGTGGAGAGTGTCTTGTCAAGATGTGAAGAAACAAATCTGGTCCTAAACTGGGAAAAATGCCATTTCATGGTTAAAGAGGGACTTGTTCTAGGCCATCTGGTCTCGAGTTGGGGGATTGAAGTTGATAAAGCAAAGGTTGACATCAGTCGTCACCTTCCATCACCCAAAACTGTCAAGGAAGTGAGGTCTTTCTTAGGAAATGCTGGTTTCTATAGAAGATTCATCAAGGACTTTAGTTCAATATCTCGTCCCCTTTGTGTTCTCTTAGTAAAGGATGCTCAATTTGTTTGGACAGAAAGCTGTGAGGGTTCATTCTCAACCCTCAAATCCTCTCTCACCTCTCCTCCCATTATGAAATATCCAAATTGGAACCTTCCTTTTGAACTTATGTGTGATGCCAGTGACTTTGCTGTTGGAGTTGTGTTAGGACAACGTTGTGATAAAACTCCTTATGTCATTGCTTATGCAAGCAAATCCTTAAATGATGCCCAAATCAACTACACCACCACTGAAAAGGAGTTACTTGCTATTGTGTTTGCCTTAGAGAAGTTTAGGTCCTACCTCTTAGGATCACCCATCACTGTGTTCATTGACCATTATGCACTAAAATACCTCTTCCAAAAACAAGATGCTAAGGCTAGACTGATTAGGTGGGTCCTTCTCTTACAAGAATTTGACAACACAATCAAGGATAAAAAGAGGGTTGAAAATGTTGTAGCTGATCACCTCTCTAGGATGGAATTCAAAGACAACTCAAATCACCTCTATGTGTCTGATTCGTTTCCTGATGAACACCTATACTCTGTGAGTGACTTCCCTTGGTATGATGACATAGCAAATTTCTTAGTGACAGGAGTCATTCCAAAATTCTTAGGGAATCAATCTCGAAGGAAATTTCTTTCTGATGTTAGACACTATGTGTTTGATTATCCTTGCCTCTATAAGTTCTTCCCTGACCAAGTCATTAGGAGGTGTGTTCCAGAATCTGAACAAGAGTCCATCCTTAAATTCTGTCACAGTGAGGCATGTGGAGGTCACTTTTCCTCTAAGAAAACATCTGCTAAGATTCTTCAATGTGGTCTTTTCTGGCCCACCCTTTCAATGGACTCCTACACATATTGTCAAAGCTGTCCCAGGTGTTAACAAGTAGGGTCCATCACAAAAAGGAATCAAATGCCACTCACTCCCATCTTAGTGGTTTAAATCTTTGACTATTGGGGAATTGATTTCATGGGTCCCTTCCCAAACCCTCGGGGATACCTCTACGTACTCATAGCTGTTGATTATGTCTCAAAATGGGTTGAGGCCATTCCCACAAAATCCAATGATCATCAAACTGTGATTATATTCCTAAAAGAAAACATATTCTCTAGATTTGGAATTCCTAGGGCTATCATAAGTGATCGTGGAGATCATTTTTGCAATCGTCCATTCTCATCACTCATGGAAAAATATGGAATTTCTCACAAAGTGTCCACTACTTACCACCCACAGACCAATGGTCAATCTGAGTTAGCCAATCGTGAAATTAAGAAAATTCTTGAAAAAACTGTCAACCCCTCTAGGAAATATTGGTCTGAGAAACTCTTATATGCTCTTTGGGCCTATAGAACTGCATATAAAACCATTTTAGGAATGTCCCCATATAGGTTGGTTTATGGAAAAGCATGCCATTTGCCAGTGGAGATTGAACAGAAGGCCTTTTGGGCAATTAAGAAAATGGATTATGACCTCTCATTGGCCAGAACAAAAAGGAAATTAGATCTCAATGAACTGGAGGAACTAAGGATGGAGGCTTATGAAAATTCAAGGATCAATACTGCTAGAGTTCAAGCCTACCAATCTAGGAATATCAAGGTCAAACATTTTGAACCGGGAAAACTTGTGCTCCTGTATAGTTCAAAACTTCATTTACATCCGGGAAAGTTAAGGTCTAGATGGTCAGGACCTTTCATAGTGCATCATGTATTCCCCCATGGGGCAGTATAGATTCAAGATCCCACAAGTGGTCACATTTTCAAGGTCAATGGTCAAAGGTTAAAAACATTCATTGAATCATTCAATAAACAGAAAATAGATGTTGAGTTAATTGATCCAATCTATGAACCAGGAAAAAAATTGATAAATTTGGGATCTATGTCGGGCAAACGACGTTAAACAAAGCGCTGCACGGCAGGCAACCCGTGGTTTTTATGTTTCTAATATTTCTGAATCATCTTTATTTTTCAAATAAGATTAATTAATCATTTTTATATTTAAAAATAACAAAATATACTTTTGACCTGTTCTTCTATTATGAGTATGGATGGGTACGAAAGAGGAGCACCATATTCATCTGTATCACGTGGTGTGATCCTTGAGTAATACCTTACACAGAAATTTAAAAAGAAGACAATGTATCATCGGTTTATTTTGTTTTTATTATTCAATAGGTTAAGAAAAAAAATAAAAATACAATAATACAAAAAAAAAAGTACACGCCATAGGCCATGGGGAAAACCCCATCACAACCGGTGAAGCCGTGGGGACTCGAACCCGGGACCGAAGGGAGACAAGGGCGCGCGCTTACCACTGACCTGCGGCTTCTTGTGCTACCTTATTCTATACTTTTTATATATATTCTTATATTTTACTTCCTTTATTATATAAATAAATATATATATATTGTTTGTTTTTTTTCTTTTTTTTCTTTTTCCACTAGGGAACTTTGCAAGCGACATGGATATCAAAGGAATAAATTCGAGCGGCAAGAACATCAAACTTCAACCACCAGGTGACTTCATTCCATAATCCTCATTTTCAATTTCCTTTTTAAATTTTTATTCCCTGCCTCTACTCCTAATTTTTCATTTCTTCAAAAACTGGGGATGGTGTTGTTTTATGTTGGGGGGGAGATAAAATAAAAAAAATGCTTTTGTGTCAAAAACAAAAATTGAATGATTTGAAAAAAAAGTAAATGGAAGGAAAAATTCCTTTAACTTTGAACATGGTAATACACATTGCACACTTTGAAACTGAATATCAAATAATTTAGCATGCCCTGATTCTGATTTTAATCCTTGTATAATTTCATGAGCATAGATTTTGGAAAGTGTGGCTGTCCAATGTGATATTTCATCGTTTATATTTTCATCCAAATAAAAAAATGCCACAATGCACGTCCTCTAGACTGTGGGGTACTAATTTGAATTTTTGGGGTCCCGTAATAAATATAATAGGATGGTTTTATTTTTATGAATAATATGAGTATTCAAAACAAAATTAAAAAAATAAAAAATAAAAAATAAAAAATAAAAAATAAAAATAAAAATTTGCGTGTAGAGCAATGGATTGATAAAATGCGAGGCTTTCGGCACTTGGGGATCGTGACTCCAGAGTTGTCTAGCCCTGAGTTTTTCAATCTATCTATATTTATGGTAATATGACTTTGTTTTTGATTAAGTTAACTCGAGACGATGCCCGAGTATGTGGGTTTCACTTGATGCCTTAAGGCCTTTGAGTCTGGGAGTCATCGGCAAAGTCTTGCTACATGGGTTAATTTGATTAATTGCAATCTCAATTACTATAACAATATTGAAAAAAAAATCAAAAAAAAGAGGGAAGAAGAATACTCATATTAGGATTAAATGTGATTCCACCTAGCACTTCCATGATTTTCCCCTTGAATGAATATGAACCCCCGTATCTATTGTGATTCACAACACATCATTACACCTAATTGAGTTGGATGAAGAATGATGATGGATTTGATCAAAGGAATGGGCTTGGGATTGGGAGCTGCTTATGAAATTATCTCGTATTAAAATATTTTTATGGGTTTCATGATTGTTTGGTATATGGTTTTTTGGTGATCATTGTGTATTAAAATGTTTTTGGAAAAGGGAATTCGAATTTCATTTTTGATGAGATATATTTTGCTCGGGACTAGCAAAACTCAAGTTGGGGGGTGTGATTAGCCACTAAATGAGGCTAATATTCATTGTTAATATACATAATTTTCATGTTCTTTGTTATTCATAAACACCATTTTAGTGCATTTTACACTTTGAAAATCATTTCACATTATTATTGTAATACCTTCTTAAAATGCACTATTATGTGGTACATTTTTGAACATCATTTAAAGTTCCCAATGATTCATCTGATTTTAAGAAATTGAATTTTACATATTTTAATTTGATATTTTTGGAAATTGATCTACACTTAAATATGAACATGTTTGATTTAGGGATCAGTAATATTTCATGGAGGATGATGGAGATATTTGGCAATGAAAGGAAGCAATTATGGAGAAGGTAGATTGGACATCAGCCCACTGATGATACTGTGGGGCCCAACATACAGGCCCAATTAATCCCAAATTTCATGGAATGCTAGAAGAAATGTATAGGAACAAATACCTCTTCAGGAGTTAATGCTAATTCTGCATCCATGTTGGTCATTTAGTCGGCCCAACTTAGAGATAAAATTCTGGGCCAGATTCTGCGGCCCAGAAAAAAACAGTCCACTACTTCGATCATATATCCGCATCCACAACTCCAAATGGGCCCAATATTTACAGGAGGTTAGAAGACATCCGGATCTCCATTTTCGTCTTCTATGGCCCACCCTGATTCGGCCGTCTAGAAGGCCTTCCAGATGCGTCTATTCGGTGAAGTAAAGCTGGCTGCCACCTCGGGTAAAACGTGGAAAAGTCCAAATTCCACAAGCTTTCCACCACCTATAGCCTAGCAAAATTAATTAAGATGCTTTGTACTGTTGGTGGTTCGACCCAAGGCTCCCAAAATGCCTATTTAAGGATGTTGTGGTGAAGGAGTTTAGGATCTTGGATGCTTTGTTTAATTGTAATGTTATGCTGCATTTTTGTTGCCTCAATTTTGTCTTTCACATGTAAGTTGTTCAATTCACTTTAGTTTCATAATAAAAGTTCTTCTTCTACTCTTATTCTATTGTTCTTAATATCACATTGATACCGTTGGATCAAGGTGTGAATTTATTCACACCAACCCTTGTAAAATTATTCACACAACGGTGGAGTGATCATTTTATTTTTGTTGTTTTCTTTACTTCTCCATTTCATCCCTTATGAGTCTACTTTCCGCTTCCATTGAAACCATGTTATCAATGGAGGGCTAACCCACTTATGGGTTGATCCAAGGGAGTAGAAAGGGGCTTGATTAGATGTTATTTATCACCTAATTAATGTATAATCACTTTTTTAATTGGGATTTTTATTTGATGATTTTTAAACTCCATCGTCCTTGTTGAATTTAAGGCCACACACTTCAAGTACTAATACGATCCTTTCCCTTGAAGTGCTCAAAACTTTGATCCTTAAAGTGTATAGGTGATTAGTATTAGAGGGTGTAGGCATTAAACCAGTATGTGATGATGTTGTTTTATCTCCTTAAATGAACCCATCTCAAATTCAAGAAATTGAAATCATTAAAAAGAAAATACGTCCAATCCACCCCGAGTGATTACCTAGGATCAACTAATTCTTTTAAATTGAATACATTTAAATCTTTTAGATATCATTAAAACCCATCCAAAATCAATCCAAGTTGGCCACTTCATAGCCAAAAATCCACCCCTTAGGTTTTGTATCTTAGGTATCTTCTTAGGTCTCTGTGGAATCGACAACCCAAGATACACTACAAGGACCGTTCTACCCTTCTTCTCTTGGGTAAATTTGGGTGTGAACCAACAGTTATGAATAATGATAACAATAATTTGTTTCACCAATGGTGATGTCGTATCAACTATAAAAATATACAATTTAGAAGATCAATAATCTATCCATGTTAATTTGTGTTTCCCCAATTTGTGGATACTATACTCCAACATGCAAGCTCACTGTAAAATTTAATTCCATCCTCATCTCTAGTATAATACCTGATTCATATGACAAAATAAAATTATCCACTATAATACAAAAGATTTTCTTCACAACTTGGGATCCACTTAATGGTTCCCCATGATTGTGGGTCACATTCCCTAAATTGAACCTCTATTTATTACACAGGATACTGACAAGTAGTGAGGGTCTAAGGGGTTATAGTGAGGAGACTATAAACTCACATAAGAGTGGAACAATAGATATAATAAATAAATAACCAACATCGATACAATCATAAAGAATATGGTTTCATTGAAATAAATAATAATAGAATAAGAAATAATAAATATGAAAAAATACTTAATTATAATCAAAATACCATAGGCTGAGTTGTATACGTGATGATCTCCTCACTTGATAATTTACAAAAGGAAATACGGGATACATGGTATGAGTATATACAACATACTCAAAAAAATAAAAATATTCTAATAGACATCTCCTATAGAATCATGAGAATATATTTGGTCCTATGATCCCATGATCCAAGCTCTAAGTGAAACAAATTAAGTAACTTTAGCAAATATCTTTCCCTTATCCATACTCAATGATATGAAATCTACCCAGGTACTAATGATAGCTTGAGGTGTGTGGGAGATAAACTACGTAGGAATCCACAAATAGTTTTTAGAAATAATTAGTATTGTGTAAATATTGTAGTAGTGTCCATGTAAAATTAATAATAAAAAAATGTGAATAGTAAACACTAACTAGATCTAGTTCGATCGGGAGACTTGGATGAATTTAACTATATAGTCCTATGATGGAATATGAGTTTTTATAGTAACATATAATATATATTTATATATTTATATATTTATATATATAGTATACATGTATATGAGCTATGTATGTGGGGTTACAAGTATGAATAAACATGGATAGGAGGTTCTATCTAGACACGGGGCGTAACACATGTGTACATAACTTGTCTAATGAGCTATAGTCTTCAACAATGGGTACACTCCACGATTCTCATATGAATTTGAAACATCATGACCATAATTTGAGATAATGGGGTGACTCATTATTCCCAAAACCGAATATTGAGAAACCTAAAATGTTATACCCATCACCCAAAGAAAATTATAACAAGGTTAGACAACATTCTCAACCCTTGATGTTATTGGGTGTGAAGCATCATGCCCCAAAGGTCCCTTAAACATCGTTCACCTGCTAATAGAAATGGTGTAATCATAATGAAAAATATAAATTAAGAACCATATATAATTAATTTATATCTGTATATCACAAATATATAAGGATTCACACTTTAGATAACTCATGTTCACAACGATAAAACATGAGGCATGGCCTTTACAACCATTCCATTTTATTTAAAACAATACATTTTGTTAATTTTGATGAGGAAAAATAATTACATGGTCAGTCCAAGAACATAGATGGTTCATACTCTCATATAAATATATATATAAGAGGGAGATTTCAATTCTTGTTCAATATGAAAACGTTGGAGGTGATTAGATCATTAAAAAATTATAAAAATTGGGTAAATAAATTTAGCACATACAAAGTGGTGGAAATACCATAGATAAAAAATATATGATCACATAGAAATGGTCGGGAGGTGTATATTGACATACATGGAATTATTTAGGCTGTAATAACACATTTAATGGAAATTCATGATATTGGATAGTGTTTGGAACAATAGGTAATCTATAAAATCATCACAGTGTTAAAGAAAAAACATGAAAACCTTTTTTATGGATGTATATGAATCCTCATATAATATCAACATTAGGGTTGAAGTATAAAGGATTAAATATAAAGAAGAAACCAATGCCTTGAAAACTTGTGAATGATCTTGCACCATAGTAGTGGGAGATAATGGAAGACGAAAGGAGAACAAAAGTAAATGATTTAGGGTCTTAACAATATATATCAAATAGTTCTGATGGTGATCTGTTTGGAGTCCGGATAACTGATTTCCCTTGAAACCTATGATAAGAGGAGGGATATGACACATGAGGGGGATAACTGATGCACAATAGAAATGATATTGATAAAAAGAACTGAGTTTTAAAAACAATAGTGGTAATATAGAAAAATCATCCTTTGATAGGATGTCGAATAGTTTAGTCACACAGTTAGCTAAAACGTACACCACCCACTACCTTTGAGAATCCCCCACATGTGGTATGTGTAAGGTGTTCCAAACACTGTGTTTGTTGTGTGTTATTCCACTATCACCAATGACTAAAATCTCACATCAGCATACCCTTCCGCTCACAATGCTGCAAATTTACCATGCGGTCTCCCTTCTATACTGGGGGAGTCATTTGGTTGAGTTTCATTGTTAGAATTAGTCATGCACTAACTGTGTTTCCCATTACATTTCAAATATCTTATTGATCATAGATCAGAACATTATTAGGATGCTCATGAAACCATCCATATAACGTAGGTCAAAATTATACTGATAAAAATATGATTTAAAAATAATAATAAATGATCCATAGCTTTGACAAAACCATATATGTTACAGAAATTATCATATTCATTTAATTGAGCACAAAAAATGATTCTATGAATGCCAACATACTTGTCTAGAGTCTATGTCAGATGAGATGTTATAACATGTTTCCAGAAATATAATGAAAAGAAAAAATTCTAATATTTTTTAAAATGAATCTATCTGGATATCTTGCCTTGGATCATATCACAAGGATTTTGTAACCCACGATTGATACTTGTATAGTCCACAAGAATGAAATTCCCCAATACTAGTCATAGGTGAGGATTTTAGTCCATCAAGCATGTTTATCTATAATTCAAGACCCCACTATAGGAATCATGTGTTATATCACAAATGTTCCCCATTTATCTGATTAACAGATCCATGAAGTTTCCACCTGGTTTCATTGATTACAAATAGATGAAGACTATGATACGTACACACATATATATAATTAATTCAAAACAAATAAATCATTTAATTCTACAGACATAAATGAATTTCATATCATGATATGTCTCATGGAAAAAAACACAATTGCATAACGTTTTCTTAAAAAGAGAGGTATAAAAGTCCACACACAAATGAAAAATAATTTAACATTATGAGTTTCCTCAAGGGACACATACATATGTAGAACATGTAACAAAAAAGAGGTATAATGGAATACACAAACATGACATAACAATAGATTTATGGTGGATCACACAGTAACATAAACATGAATGTCATACCAATATAGTTCTCAGAATCCACATTCACATGAATATGAATTTCACATCAATTTTGGTCTCTAGATATAGACACACACACACATGGACAAGCATTTTAAAACAAATAATTTTATATAAATGAATCCATATAGAAATCACTTCCTACCATATTTCTAAAAAAAATTATAGGGATACCCAACGAAATCTTGTTTTCAGAATAATAATCCCTAAAACCAACACTAAAACAACATTTAATGATTTAATAGCGAATATTGAAGAAGAATAAAATTTAAATCTATAAGATAAGTTTAGATATACACATATATATCCAACATCATTAATGTATCTAAATGTATTTGAGAATTATGGAGACAAGTGTTCCATTCCACCATCCTTCTACATATTAATCTAGAAGGAATCATAATAGATCATATTAAACCATATTATAATTACATGATATGGATATTATATTATTGATATAGGAACATTGATATAGTAAAGAGAAAATAACATAAATGAATAAGAATAATACAAGAAAAAGGATCACATACTAGGAAACCCCAAGGACAGATGTATATAGTTCAATTGGAATCAATATTAAAATGGATGTAGTTTTCCAGTAATAACATATGGATTTTAGTTCCAAGAACCATTTGTGTGGGATGATGAATTAATGGTTTTAGAAAGAATTCATGTAAATGTAATAATTTTTAGATTATTTAATACCACTCTCTTGGTTTGGTCACCATGTTTTTTAAACAATATGTCAAACATTTGTGGAATAATAATTTTGTAGTGAACCACCATGGTTTTGTTTCATGGGTTGGTAAATTGAGAACCAACCATGTTATTTGTTTCTTTTTCATGTTAAATGTTATCCTAGGTAATGTTTAATGGTTACCATTATTCATATTCCAACTCCACTCCACCAAATACTCCTCCGTAAATTGTCACAACGTTCAATGGGAATCAACGTGTCCCCAATATGCCACACGAATCATGGAGAAAAGAAATAGTTTATTCAAATTTTTTCCAATATGTTCTTCCCCTAAAAGAATCTAAAATTCCTTAAATCCACTAAGACTCTTTGAAAATATTTCCCGTAAAATATAAATCAAAATATTACTATTTAAGGGTTTAAAAGAAGTAAGAAAGCACATCGAATGTACGATTCAACTAAAATATCCCTATTTAGTGATTTATCATAATTGAGAAGTTTATACAAATTTATCTCCTAAAAATTATATTCTCATGGACTAGATAAACATTTACTTTTTTGGATTTCACATTAAATTATGTTCTTGAAAATAGTGTCATGTTTGATAAGGGATTCTTTATTGTTTATCCCTTTCATCATTTTGATAAAAAAATGTGACGGAAATTCCATAGATAATATAAATACCATTATCCAGTCTCTTCCACTAAAAACCCACACATTTACCATAATCCATAGTAAAAACATTTATTAAATTCCCTGGTGTCAATGTAAAAAATCATTGTTTCTTAGGAATTTTCACACGAATCATCCCATGATTTCCTACAAAAAAAAATAATATATCCCAACATAATGCTTTCCTAATGATAAAATAATTTCCACATATGTTGGATTCACCAGTTAAATTTTCATCGCTTCAAACTAATAATATACATATACAAACTTATTGACCATGATAAAGTAAAATTAAGTATTTCTAACTATATAGTAAAACTTTTTTAGTGGTAAATATTTGTATATCCAATGCAATTGACTTCTAGTTTTTTTGTGATACAATGAATGAACATATAAAAACACAAATGAGATGTACTAAAAAACAAATATAGTAGTAAAAAATAAAATGTTCATTAAGGTGATGTATTTTAAACACAATCATATCAGATGACCAAAGAATGACAGTGAAATCCAACAACAATAATTAAGTAACATTGAAGAGATAATATATAAGAATTTTATTGGTTAGTATCACAATTAATTTCCATCATTTTTGATCTACATGAATGTCACAATAGATGAGTTTAGAGAGTGTGGATTATTCTATCGAATGGTCATCCTATGACTGAATTAATTATACAACTTTTAATTAGCAACACCCAATCATCCCTTAAATAATGAAATAATCCCTACAACATGATATAATTTTTAATTGATCTTGATGGGCTACCCCCATTGAATAGATACCTTTATGAAAAGATTATCATATGGTCATATAGTTAAAATTTATGTTCTAATGATATTAGTATTTAATATTTTGTGGTGTTTTATAAATGTTATTGCATAATAAATGATGTTATGGTTTTGTATAAATTATAAATAGAAAATTATTGAAGTAAAATAGGTTACCAACACATTCTCTGTCATGAACCGTCCCCCAAGGCCCATGAAATGACTACCAAATGATCACCTTTTTAATGAAAGGCGTTGTAGACAAGTGCGGAAGGCATCAACCTACTTGTTGGAGACATTTTCCATTGTATATGTACAAATGTACCCAAATCCACTTCCCATGAAAATTGGGGAATATAAAATGTATCCTACAATCAACCACTAAGTGTAAACATAAAAATTAATGTCAAAATGACAGAATACAATCCCAATAAAAGAAAAATTGCAAAAATAGTATTTCGGAGATCGATGGATAGTCATCTGGTGAAAACCCCACCTATTGGGTACGTACAGAGGAGCTGCCTGAAGCTGTAGAAGCACGTCATGGCTGCCTGATCTCACTAGGAACCACATGCTCATGGGCCACCGTGTCCTACCCTATGACATCGGTCATTTGTGTTAGACACAACACATGCTTATGAAGACTCTTCATGGGTGAGTAATGAAATAATCATTAGGGAGCCCAATCCATTATGGAATGACCACAAAGAAATCCACAAGAAATCATGAAGCAAGATCACAATGCAAGAAAACTCACGTAGGTATAATCTAATCTACGAAATGTAATACTATCAGTCATAACACTGAACACATTAGACTATTGAGGTACTATTCCCAGATGATTGTGGTGGGTCTTTTGGTTTGTGTAGATCCACTATAAGCTAATGCACATAGGGTATATTGGATCTTATCCACACGGGGTTTCTATGAACTGATCCACATCGGGTCTCTAGGAGACGATCCCCATAGGGTTTCTTGGAGATAATCAAACCAAGGTCACTAGTAGCTGATCTAAAAAGGGGTCACTTTAAGATGATCCAAAAATATTCTTTAAGAGATAATCCATGTAGGATTCCTAGATGCTGATCTACACATGGTTTCTAGTCTTCGTGTCTCATCCAGCAGTACAATTCTCTCACATAACACGCTTGATTTATGGAGAATCTACTCCTCAAGCAAATAGTGGTATATTAACTATAAAAACATCTTACATAATGAATTCCAAAATAGAAGCCTCATTGCGGGGATTTCATCTCTAACAATGGATCCTCAATCAAACACCTGGTTTGAATGTTATAGTTGATTTTCCAAAAATGGGTTGGTTGGACACAGTAGGAAGCCGCATCATCCATCCCATCCAATGGGTTGCCTACGGTTCCACCGCATCTACCGCGATCCATTAACAACGGACTTTCCGCGTACAACGTGTCATGGTGTTGCATCTCCAGTGTCTCAAACATGGTCGGTTGGTTGTGATGTTCCTTCCATCACACCATCATGGCATGCCACCACATTCCCACAGCAGTCATTATGGGCCACCACCAGTAGGATCATTCGTGGACCACTTGGTCTACTCCTGTGGTCTGTTCATCACACTGTCTGTGCCTCTAACCTCCATGGGTTACAACAATACCTCCTACAACCTTGAAACCCTTTATCTTTCATCTTGATTGTCCATCCATGGATAAATCATAGGGTAGAGGGGCTATATCATTTTTAATTTTGGACCACGCCCTCCGTATTAATGTTTTAAATGCTGGTGTCGTTTTGGATTAAAATTCAAATAGATAATATCCAATCCCCAAGAAAACCCCATGATAAATACCCTCCTATAAGAATTCCTAATCTACAGATCTTCTTTTTCATTGGATGATCTCTTTTCATTGTTTTAGAATGATGAGCGGGGAAAATTCAAGCTCAATTAAAACCCCTACCTAAGTGACTAGTTTGATGGCATGACCCATTTGAATTGTGAAATAAGAATGCATCATCCATTAATCTCTCCATGATCTGTTGTTTGGAGATCATTGGAATTCATTATTTTAACCCACCAGAGCATCAGATTTACACCAGGATTGTGCCACAAATCATGTGGTGGTTTTGTGAATATTAAAGAAAAATACATAAAATATTCTTTCAGTTATGTTCTATTACCATGTCATTACATTTTTTTGTTTATGAAACAACATTTTCAGTTTCATTATATTATATGTTTTTTCTGCATTGTTATGAAAATTTAGTAAAATAAAATAAAAGAAGTTTATTTTATTTTTAACTTTTTCATTAATATTTTTGAAAAATTACCTTTTCCCTCATCCCATTCATGTCAATGTTAGGTCCATTCTAGGGGAATCCCTCCATTGTGAGTTCAATAGTTCCATAATATTTTTGATCGGGGCACCAATTGATATGTTATAAAACCCCACTCACATGTTTATTTAATTGAAGTAAAAAATGTGAAAAATTCAATTTCGGACTCACTGAGCCTCGTAATTAGTTTTCTTCATAGAATCTAGTCTCAAAATAATTCTATATAATTTTAAAAAAATACATGGGATTTTTAGGACATCACATTAACCCCAAATTTAGTGATACATGTCCCCATTAGACCAAACCTTGATAAAGAAACAAATGGGAGTATTGATCATGAATATGTGACTCCCACTCTGATGTGTTCTCTTATAGATTCAAGTTCTACCACCGAATGAGAACCATAGGAATTGACCATCCTCGAAGGACCCACCCATGTTAATCATCTATCTCCATTAGGAACTCTACAAACATCACCCCATCATCAATGTACAACTCACCCCAGTCGATGAGGTATGATGGATCGAGCTTCTACCTCCTCACCAATGACATGTGAAAAACACCGCACACAATGTGAGTTTGTGGGGAATGATATAGGTAGTACGCCACTGCCCAAAAACTTCTTTTGAATCTGAAAACGACGGATAAACATCAAAGATAACATTCCACCATGGTCAAATCTTCATAATCCCCGTCGGGGTGAGAACTGAAAGAACACATGGTCCCTCTCCTCAAACTCCAAGGGCCTCCATCTCCTGTCTGTATAAGATTATTTCCTACCCCTTGAAATACTCATCCACACGTAGATGATCCGCACCTTCTGAGTGGTATCCCATAAACTCTCGACCAAGGAGTGTTGCATCTCCTTGGTCTGTCCAGCATAGAGTAGATCTACAAGGCTTCCCATAAATTTCATATAATGGTACAATGCCAAGGGTGGAGTGATATCTTTTGTTGTATGAAAACTCAACTTAAAGTAGGTGGTACTCTCAAATGTGACCAAAATCATGGACACAAGCACGAAGAATATCATAAAAGGATTGTATGGTCTACTCTGTATGACCATCAGTCTGTATATGAAAATTTGTGCTAAAGAAAAATTGAGTCCTGAGCAGCTTTTGTAATCCCTTCCATAGTCGGGATGTGATGAAAGCATCATGGTCTGAGAAAATCATTGAAGGAAACCCGTAAACCGTCACTATCTCATAGATGTAGAGGTGACCAATGCCCTCTATTGATCAATAATCGTGGATGAGTAGGAAGAGAACAGACTTGGTGAGTCAATCAACGATCAGCTAGACAGAACTCTGTCCCTTGGACAAGCCTAGTAATACCATAATGAAGTCCATCGAGATACCATACCATTTTCATTCTGGTACCTCAAGTGGATAGGTCAAGCCTTCTAGAACTAGAAGGTCATCGTTCAGTTGTGGACATGTGAGGCACTGTGAAACGAACATGGGCACCACATTCTTCATTCCTAGCCACCAATTCCAATGTCATAGATCCTGGTACATCTTCTCTACTCCATGATGTACATCCAAGGGGGAGTTAAGGAACTCTATCATATTTACTCTTGTAACTCCACTTCTACTACTGTGATCTCTATAAAAATGATAACATTCTCCACACCTATGGAATATATTTTTGGATCATGTCTTGATGATAACTGAGCACATCAGTCCTCACAGTCAACATGCATGGGTTGGGCCTCCCTAACACATTGTATTAGAGTGAGAGTAATAGTCATCGAATGAATGTATGTTACTCCATCACCATCTATGAAGGATATGTACTTCATAGCTAGCTTCTCTTTCACCTCACTCAGCAACCAAAAACTGGATATCATTAGATTGTGTCTGCCACGTCGTTCCCCATCCCATGATTATATTCTATCATGAAGTCATAGTCATGTTGGAACTGTAGCCATGGTTGATGTGTCATGTGCAATCCCTTCTAGATGAAGATATACCTAATACCCTTATGGATATAGTAGACAGTATATCTTTTACCCATCAATTAGCGCCGCAACAACGTTATAGAAAATACCACTGGAGCTAACTTCTGGTACTCGGTCTCATTGTTCTGTTCATTTTGCATCAACTTCTATGAACAATAGGAGATGACTTCCCCCAACATCATCAGGATACAACCATATTTCGTTCTTGATGCATTGAAGAAAATTGCTTAACCAGTACCCTCCTCGGGTAGTCTCATGATGGGGTAACTTGCCAATCACTACCTTAGCTCCTAGAAACACTACATGCACTTCCTTGTCCACACAAAGGGATGTCCTATAGTGGTCAAAGCTGATAAGGGTTATTCAAATCTATAAAATATTGGCACGAAACTCCTATAATATCCACACAACCCCAAGATGCTTTGCACCTCTATCACGCTCCAAGGTGGCACCCAAGCTAACACTACATCTATCATTTCCATATTTACTACAACTCCATCCTATTAGAGGATGTCTCCCATTGGACCTCTAAAATCCTTAAATTTCACTTTGAGATATTGCCATATTGGTTGTTATCTGGGAATGTATCGAGGACTATCCACAAGTGTGTGGTATGCTCCTCCTATGATGTTGTGTACACAAATATTTCATCAATTAAGAACACCATGAAACAATCAAGGTAAGGCTTAAAGATCTTGTTCATGAGTCCCATGAACACTGTTGGGGGTTTGGTCATGCCGAACGACATCACTAGGAACTCATAGTGTCCATGACGACATCTAAAGTCTATCTTCGTTACATCCTTATCCTGTACCCAAAGATGATGATCTCCAAACATGAGGACTATATCCATGAACTAACTCGCTCCCTTCAGCTGATTGAAAAGGTCATAAATTATGAGTAGTTTAATATTGTTCTTCATGGTTACCTGATTCAGGATCCGGAAGTCTAAACATTGTCTTCAGCTCCTATGTTACTACATGGCGAACAAAACTATAACTTCCCTTGTTGAAACGCGGGCCCTCATGAGGCCCTTTCCCTGCAAGTCCTCCACATGTACCCTCAATTAATGAAACTCTATGGGATCCATGTTCTTTTCTGGTGTGGATACCGGTGTCGACTTTGTGTACAGATCGATGCCAATGTTTACCTCTCTACAAGGAGGTAGTACTGGATCATCTCTAGGAAAGACATCCTTGTAGTCATCTACCACTTTAATAAAACTCCTTTCGTCCACCACCTTGAGTGTGAGGATAGCCAACTGATGAGTGGTCTGTTGTACCATCCATTGAGAATTTCAATCATATAATGCCAAAGTTCCCTTCTCACTGATGAGGTAATCCCAGTAACATCCTCAAGGACACACCACATTTTTTACCTAACACATTACATTTGAGCATGAACTATAGATAACTAGTCCATACCCAAGATGACATGGTAAGTCCTCAATGCTGATACTAGGAGATACCTATAGAATCATTCCCCTCCTAGAGTATGATCACTCTACCTGTACCAGTGTGTAATCATCAAAACTCATCTTATAAGTTTCCTTGATGGTAATGATTGATCCAACGGCTCTATAAAAATATCTTATCTCCGAACAAGGTTTGTGGAAGGGAATGAGTGATTGGATCATATGTTTATAAGAACTACATCCAAGGAGGAGAAGACACATATCCTACTATAATCATATTTGAGGTGCCATATTCATAGGACTCTATCACTTAGAGTATGCCTCTCCCCTATCCATCATCTCCCAGAGACCATGGTGTGCCACCTGTGTGTGGTTATTGTAGCACCTCTAATCGTTTTCCATTTCGTGCTGCTCATCATGCTCCCCTTCCACCTCTACCTCCATGAATACAATCCTACTCAATCCTCTCCTACATCCTCAGATTCCCATTGATTTCTTGCTGATTGTCTGTGTGGTGAGTTGGGTAGTCACGAGCCACGTTTCCCTACCCACTGCACGAATAGCATTCCCTACTCTTGTATTGAACCCCACCACCTTGGTTGCCTCATACCACTAATACAGTGTCTTGGGGTCTCCCTACAGATGGTTTGGCCCTCTCAAACTTCTGTATCATCATTATGATGCCCTCTATGGATGACTTGACAACCTATCTCACTGTGGTAGCCCCCACCATCAGTTATTTCGTTGCTTGGAATTCCTCTACCATTATGGAACACTTTAGCACTCCTGCTTGAGTGGGATGATGAGAGAAATCATCAACGCCCTGATCTACTATTGGATTCCATGTTCAATGGTTCGAGCCCTGAATAAAGGGTCCCGTAACATAGTAGTAGAGTAGCATGAGAGGTCTGTAAACAAGGAAGAGTATTGTTCTGATGTCATGTTGCGCTATTTTATATGAAGAACTCTTATATACAAACTGATATTAAGGTTGAGGGGATGAACTCATCCTAGTAAAGTTTCACAATGTTAGGCTAGGAGACGGTTTCCTTATAATGAGTCTGAACTGTCAAACTCCACCACATCCCAACAGATCCCCATGGAAGGATCATATCTAGAACTGCAATTTGGTCAGGTGATGTCCACACTATGCAGAAGAATTGAATCACTTCCCTCATCCAATCCTCATCAATTTGAGGATCTATCACACCCCTAAACATGGGTGGTCTCTATCTCTGAAACTCATGAAGGGAACATAACCTTCATGCGTCCTCATCTTGTAATGATGATAGTAGATGCTAACCAACTGATGGTGGAAACTCCGATGTACCACCAGGTCTGGCCAACTCTAGCACTGGTACCTGAACCGATGCATCATTTCTAGGTGGGATAACCTCAGGACCACATATTGGAATCATATTTGGCTATCTCCCTGGAGGCTTCCTGAAACAGATCATGATGTTCCATAGTCAATAGATTATACTTGGGTAACATACTCTAATTCATGGAGAACATGTTTGGAACACTCGATTCCTATATGATTCATGAAATCTACGTTTTTATGTATATGGAAGAAATGTAGAATTTAGTGTCCTAGTGTATGGATATATCGGCCATCACACCTACACTAGACACCAGAAATATGAATTTGATGTTGAAACATTTAAAATTTCTTCCCAAAAAAATGAAACAACATACTCCCAATCTTGGAAGTATAACTGACCACCTTTGTTACAAATTTTTCTTGACCCGTCCCCTGGGGCCCATGTTGTGGCTCCCCCAAGACCTCCTCCTAAAGGACATGGGATGGAGACTAGCACTGTAGTTGGTGAAATGCATGTTGGTGGAATTTTTCAGAGTACCTAAACACATGTACTCAAAACCACAGCCCATGAAAATTGAGGAAAAGAAAATTCTTAAAACAAACAACAACTATGTTTAAAAGTTCAAATGGAAGTAAATGGGCCAGAATAAAAACCCAACAAAAAGAAAACTGCAACAAGAGTAAGTATGATATTGATGGAAAGCCATCCTTTGAAAACCCCACCAGAAGGATAAGTATATAGTAGATTCCAAAAGCCATAGAAGCATGTCCTACCTTCCAGATCTCACTAGGAACCACTTGGTCCTAGGCCACCATGTCCTCTACCGTGTTGTCAGTCACTTACACAAGACACAACAAGTGCAGGTGAAGCCTATGCATGGGAGAGTAACAAAATTCTCAATAGGGACCCCAAACTAATAAGTAATGACCACAAATAAATCCAAAAGCATACCACAAGGCATGATCATGATGAATGATAGATGACACAAGTGTAATATAAAGTACAAAAAGAAAGACTATCAGTAGTAACACTGAAGTCCATGGAATATTGAGGTACTCATCCAAGAAGTGTATTGTGGGTTTGTTGGGTCATAGAGAGTCACTAGTATCTGATCCCCACAGGGTCATTGGAGATGATCCACACAAGGTTTCTAGGAGATGATCCACATTGGGTCACTAAGATATGATCGACATAGGGTCACTAGGAGAAGATCTTCATAGTGTACCTAGGAATCATCCACACTAGGTAGTATGAGCTGTTCCATTTATGGCCTCTAGGATCTTATCGACAATAGGTTTCTAGGAGATGATCCATACTGTGTCTCTAGTCTTTGAGTCTTAGCTGGACACATGATTCTCACACATAACATGATTGATTCCGAGAGAATACACTCCTCAATCCATTAGTCATATCTTGACTACCAAGAATGCTCACATAGAGCACTCCAAAAGAACCTCCTCATCCCAATGATTCCAATTCCACAAACTTCTTATCAATCTGACTCCCGGTTTGAATATATTTCCATTTTTTCAAAAAGGGTCTAGTCAGGTACAAGATCAGTATGACGCGACCCAAGTCCACCATCCCGACCTGGTTCCAGCCGGACCAGACCCACTGGGGTGGCCTGCATGCTTCTCAGACTGCCAAAGATGTCTAGGATCTTACATGGTTAGGATTCGGCTTGAAACTGCATCCTCCGTCCCTCCCCATGGGTCGCCAATGGTTCCACCTCTCCCACCATGGTCTGTTGACAGCGACGTTCCCATGTGTGATGTAGCACGTTGTCGCATATGTGGTTTCTTCAACGTATCATGGACATCGTGTCTGCTCATCGCCAGCAACACCACCATGGACCCTGTCGGCTATAACGTTCCTCCCGGCAAGTTGTCATGCTACCCCCCCCCCCTCCACATATGTCGTTGTGATGGTGGATTCTTCTGTGGACCACTGGTTATGCTCAGTTGGCCCGACCAATATGTTGTATATGCCACCAGCCTCCAAGGGGTACTGCCTTCCATTGAAAGGCCTTGAAACCTCTTCTCTATCAACATCCACGAAGAATGCATGAGGCGTAGGGGCTTGAGCTTTGTCTTTGTCATCCCATGTACTCCGCATTATATTTTTTAATCATGGATTGGTTTGGGATTACAATTAAATCAAATAATTACTAATCATGTGGAAGCCCCCAAAAAACACCCTCCTATAAGAACACCCAATCTGTGGATCAAACTGTTCATGGGTAGATCCGGGTACATTATCTAGAATAATGAAGGGGGAAAATAAATCAAAAAATAACCCTACCTAAGTAACTCATTAATTTGGGATGATCAGTTCGAAGGGTGGAAGAAGAACATGTATTCCATTCATTGAACCATGTTATGTTGTTTGGAAGTAGTTTGTATTTTTCATTGTCACCCACAGGATCTTTAGAGATGAAATAGGATTTTTCCATCAATCTTGTGTCATTTTCTCAACCATTAAAGGATGAAACGTAAAATAGTTTTTCAGTTACTTTTTTTTACAGATTCATTAACCTATTTCATTTATGAAATAGTGTTTTCAGTTTCATTCTGTTATACCTTGTTTTGATGAAATGGTTTGAAAATATAGAAAAACAAAATAAAACAAGTTTGTTTTTTGATATTTTTCATTAAAAATTAAAAAAAATAACTTCTTCCCTCGACCCATTCTGGTCAAGTAAAAGTTATTCTAAGAGAGTCCAGATGTTCTATGTTCAACGGTTCCCTCTAATTTTTGATCTGAGAACCAATGTAAAATTTAGAAAAACATTCTCTCATATTTATTTTAATGTACTAAAAATGTAAAAAAATTTATTCCTACCTCATCGGGCCTCGAAATTAGGAGCCTTCGATGCGTCTGGTCTACAAAAAATACATTTATTTATAAAAAATTACATGGTATTTCCGGGACATTAAAATCCAATTCCCCAATATTATATTTCCAAATGATCATGTTTCAAATGAAAAAAAATCTATAAATACATTAAAATAATTAATAATAAATGGAAAAATAAGGGAGAGATATATGTTCATTGCTTAAGATCTCCTATGCACTATTTAGACTCCAAAGCTGATTTACATCCTACTCCCCATGCATGCTTTCTCCATTTAGTTGTGATCCTCTAGCCTCTAGTATATCTCCTAACCATGTTATACTTTTTTATCCTCTATGAATGTCTCCAATTTATATCCCTAACATACAAATTCCCAACCATGATATCATATTCATATATTGGGTATTTTATATTTCTCCTCCACATGGAACATTCACTCTATATCTTCCTTCTCCCTAGATGAATCAATAATTCACCTCATAATCGAATAAGCATCACCTAAAATTTTTGTTCTCATAAGTGGAAAAAATAATATTTCTTATGTTCATACATTCCAATTATTAAAGACTAATATAAAACATTCATTAATGGAATTAGGATTAGTTAATCGAATTTGGTAAATATTTCATCACTCCTCGTGGGAATCCTATGATTTTGATTTTATTTTTTGATATGATTCTCTTGGGTATTAATTATTATAACTTTTGATTATTGAGTTCATTGGAATATGTGAAGCACACATGGGGATGAGATATTAGATTTTAGAATTTTGTGTTGAATGAATTGAATGGATTTTTACGTTTTCACATAGAAGAGTGAGTCCTAACTAGAATTACAATGTGATTTTCTTGAAAAATTCCTTCAATATCCATTTTTCGAAAAGGTATAATGATGTAATATGAATCAATATCATAATATCTTCCTTTTATAAATTTTTTATTATACAAAAATAAAATTTTAACCAACTCATGGATATGTCTTAAACTTAAGGGTGAATACATAGAATGGAAATCTATTTCAAAGATGGAATAAACTCAATCCTTGTAAAGATATTTAATTTCGTACACTCAGGGATGAAAAATTTTAGTGATTTTGGGAAATAATTATGCTCAAACTACCATTGTAATTATTCTTTGATAACATTCCATATTACTCATTTCAATTTTCCATTATATTAATTAAGAATAAAATGAAATGAAAATAATAAAAAATCAGTTAGAAATTGTAAAGACACGAAGATTGATGTACATGGACCTTACATTACTTTTGAGAAATACTTAGTACATAACAAAAACAGACACACTAGGACCGTAATAGTTTAGTGTCTTTGGAAACTCAGAATATAATCTTCTAATCGTGGTGAAATATCTTCAACATCTCCCATAAAGATCATCCACTTTTTTTCTTACCTAAAACCTTACTTTATATCCTGGGGAAAAGAAAACATAAAAGGGGTGAGCTCAAATTACAAGTAAGGTTAAACATAGAGAACATAAATCATTCCATAATCATTTGTATGCAAAAACTTGAACATAAAATATAAACATCAAAATCTTGAGCAAAGACTTGAATCTTGGAAGTATGTAAGTAATATATCATAAGGGAACATCAATCATGATAAAATAGCATAGGAATAAAACATGTAATTGTGGAAACCGTTAAGCACATGTTTTGATTTCCATAGTAGCCAAGGCATTGCTGCCAAGACCATCTTAGTGGACAAAGCCCATTTTTGAACCGAGTTCACTCCTCGTTTCAGTCCTGTTTCATTGAACCGGTTTAACCTGCCATTCTAGCCATGTCTATCTCATGAGATATAAATCTTTACCCAATGCATTGGAGGGATATATAGATCCCACCCATCTTATAATGAAACCATTCTTATGTGTGCCACAAAATCATAAATCATACATCATAGCATAACCCATGTAATAAAAATGGGAATCTTAAACATCATGCCATCATAACATAATACATATAAGATAAAAGGACATCATAAAAATAATTCCACCATAACATAATCAAATCAATGTTAAAATAGGGATAGAAACAGAACCCTATATTATCATAGATGGAAAATAATTTTGAAAAAACACTTGAACTCCATTCTTGAGGAAAATATCCTTTCTACTTCAAAAACATTTTTATTTTCTTAACATGTCATACAATTTTAAACTAACAGAAGTTCATTAAAAATAAACTTGAAAACTTGTAAAGGAAGGTTCATGGAAATAATGTTCTATGAATCCATTCATGCCATATATGTTAAAAAACATTCTTCTCGTACTTTGGTCGGAAATGTCAAAAAGTACCTCATACGAAAAACGACAAAATATTCCTTTCATATCATTAATAAAAACTCACAAATGGGTAAAATTGGATTTAAAAAAATATAGTTGGATGGAAATAATATTATATATTGAGGAAACATGGATGTGGATGAAAAAATATTACCCAATAAATTCTGAAGTATAAACAATCTCGGATAGAAATGAGATTGTGAGATTTTCCCTTACCTTAGGTCTGATATGCTTCGTATGTATCTGAACCTCATGTATAATGATTTAAATAATTTCATTGACTTATTATAGAATATTATTCATTTTTATGATATCATATATGGTTCACTTATGAATTTATATTACCTGTTTTTTTATAAGTTCAATGTTAAAGCAACGTTCCGGGTTAAATCGTTTTATTTATCGTACGTGTTTGGACTTGTTGTTCTTGATATAGTTACTTATATCCAGATTTACTTAATTTATGAATGTAAAACATGATTTATATATAATATATATTCATTATATACATATATATATATATGATATTTCGATTAAATTGAATGAAATACACCGTTCATGGAGACGGTAGGTCGTACGTACGCATGAACGCTGTTTTCGTTTCCTTATTGAATTGAATGAAATTAATTAGATGACATACATATATATATACATAAATCCAGTATCATTATTATGTCATATATTTCATGATTAATTATTATATATACATTATAATCATTCATGAATGGTTAACATGGGGAATTAATCCTATCACGTCGTGGAGACGGTAGTCCGTACGTACGCACGAGCGATGATATCATTCTCATGATCGTGGAATTGCATTGAAGTGTATGTATAATATTTCATAATCAATATCACTTTTAAATAATCATATATAGTTATTTATTTACACCATTTTACCCATCCATGTAAGGTGGTGGTCGAAAACAGATTACTCCACGACGTGGAGATGGTATTCCGTACATATGCACGTGCGTTGATTTTGTTTTCCTTAGGATGGATTGAAGGTGAAATAGGGGGTTTTCATAAATATAATAACATATACTTATATGAGCGATTATGATGTTTTTACTTCATTATGAAACAACTAAATAAGAGGAGGTAGAAGAAGAAATAAAGTTGAATGAATCGGTAACAGATATTACCTCTTCTTTCAACATGCCTTTTTGAGACCTCCACATAGGGCACAAAGACTGGTCTTTGAAGAAGAACAGAACCTCTAGGATGTCTTTAGGGAAGTTTAGAAGAGAAATTGTCAGGGTTTGGCCGAGCTTGAAGGCTAAAAGTGGTGTGAGGAAGAGAGGGAGGAGGTGCCCTTTTATAATGGAGGATAGGGGCACCTTTGGAATAACTAAAAATATTATTTTATTATAAAGTCATATTCGTTTTTTAATAGCTCCAAATTGAGTAATATAGAATCTATGGTGGGTATGGGTAGAAATAATCTCATCCAATAGAATTTAGACAAGTTTAGGTTTCTATTTTAACCTTATCATTTAATTTTAAATTTAAGTTAAATAATTTTTCTTTTACCGTGTTTTCTTGTTTTCTTGCACTATAAGGTAAATAAACTTACTATAAAAATCCAAAAGAACCCCAAGTTGTTTATTATTAATATATATATAACCTTATCTATGTCATTTTACTGAGACTTAGATTTTTAGTAATAAAATAACAATTAACAATTTTATATGTGTTTTAAAAACTATTTTATGTCAATTTTGACACTATTTTGTAATTGATTTTTGTGAAAATCATAAAAGAATCATTAGATCGAACAAAGATAACTAAATCAATAATAACATGTCATATTAACCTAATAAAGTATTGGAATTCATAAAAAGTCTCAAATGACATTTATTTGGGTATTTATAACATCAATTATGTCAATATTTCATTAATAAGATAATTACTGCATCATCATTGTGTCATAAATAAAATACATTATATAATATTTAAAAATTATAAATAAAATACCATGATGTAGGAAATATTTTTATATTTCTATTAAATTTTTATAGTCGAATTTATCTTCTGTATAACCCTATATTAAAAATTATTTAGTTATTAAACATTGATTTTAACTATTTTAACCATTCTTTAAATAAATTAATAATAAATGTCCTAATCTAATCCATGTGGGCCTAAATGGTCATATTTTATTAATAAGGTTGTTTTTGGTCGAATTACACTTATCCAATAGAATTAGGACATGTGTTAGGGTAATAATAATATCATTTTAACCCTTAATTACCCTATTTACTTTTAAACGTGGTAAAAAAGAGTAAAAAATTACTATTCATGAAAAATTATTTTCATCTCATTGAACCACATTTTAGTCCATGATATTAACCATGTCTCTCGGATTTTCAAAATTTCACACATAGATGCTGTAAAATTATGTTTTATGTGAATTTGCAAATTCTCCTAAGAGGTGGGTAAAAGACGGTGAAAAGTTCAATAAAATTTTTATATATCTAAAATTATTATAAAATGACTCCAATGAATTAATTTGAACATATATAGCTATTACGTATAAATTTTGAACTAAGCTAAATTTAAATAAAATAAAAAATTATTTAAATAAGAAGTCGGTTTTTAAATAGTAACCCAGTGTTTTGACTATTCATAAAAAATTGAAAGTTTTTAGAAAAATAACAAAATTTCACCCTAGGAAAATTTCGATATTACAAATCCAAAAATGAAGTTATTTTCGAAATATAAAATTTATAAAATTTCAAAAAGTGGGTATTACTATTCATAACTGCTAGTTTATATAACATACCGTTGTTTAGCGAAACTCGGTATTGCGTACAACACACGCTATCGTGGAAGGTCGCGATTACGTGTAAGCCAAGTCAGGGATGCGTGATGTGCAAGCTCATTTTGGTGTAGAATACAACACAATAATTTAATGAAACTAAATAGAATATTTTTCATAAAATCTTGGGGTGTTATATTCTACTCCCCTTAAAATGAATTTCGCCCTCGAAATTCGTTGGGGTTATAAACGGTTTAATACTCGAAAGTTTCTTTAATAGAAACCCACATTGTAAAAAGGAATACCAAAACATGGATTTCAAAACTAAAGTATGAAACATAACGGTTACCCAAAGTATCTAATCACTGGTTCTCCACATAGGAGAACATAGGTGAAAATATGGATATGGAAGAGAAATCTAACTGTCATGTTCTGACAGAGAGTGGTAGAGAACATGGATATGAAAAATAAAACAATCATAAATCCACATATTTGTGATGATCTAGGGTACCATCTGATTCATCGGATATAAGGTCACCAGAACAACATTTTTGGTTTTCAAGATCATTTCCCTAATGTTGAAGAATTGAAATTAGAATAAATACTTACTTTATTTTGGTATAATCTCACTGTTGTTCATGCCTTGAACAATTTCCACTTCTTATCTTTAAGAAATGAATTTGAATTTGTCTTTCATGAATTTTTAGCAGATCATGTGAATGAATGATAGGTCATTCCATCTGTCTCAAACATAAGTTAGCAAAGGTTATATACATAATTCCATCTATGGTGAGATTAATCATATATGGTTCCAAAATTGACTTATAATTCGTCCATCATCCTGTAGAATAAAATAAAACTAGTTTCTACTAACCAGGGACTTCTTGTAAGATAGTGGTAAGAAATAAAGGTGTGTCGCACTTTGGTTGTGGGTTCGATTACCACAGCTTTGTCCGATGTGATGGGTTGCCGCTCGTTCTACAGGTTGTCCTTTTTTTTCTAAAAATACAATACTAACTTATTTCCAACATAATCCATTCCAATCATTAGTCTTATCCATAATATTTCAATCCATTCTCATATTATAGTGAAAATTATTACCAAATATTTCATATAACAAGCATGTTAATACCATCTTTGATCCCCATATATCATAAGATATGTCTTTTTGGTCACATTCCAAACATTCGAATGCCTTAATCATGTATTATCATGAAAAATTAATACCCATTGAATCATAGTGAAAACATGAGTGCTGTCAAAAGATAACTCTTTCCACATACCAAAACCCCAAAATTATATACACTCAACCCATGATATAACTATTTCCTTATATCAGTCATGAGCTCATGAATACTGACAAACATTTCATTTTCTCATTATCCCTTCATTATGTGTATATCATCTTCTTTCCAAAAATATCTCAATCACTTTCCATGGTTACTGGTACCATAAAATTATAAAAAACCACAATAGACCAATACATAAATATTCCAATATTCCACGATACTATATTCAACATTATTTTCGAATCCCATTACATAAACACTTAATCATTCCACCACATCGTTTTCATATTCAACATCACCAATAGTGATCGCATGTGACGTCCCTTTGTCCTTTTCCATAAGTGGATTCTCATGTTGAGCATCATTAACCCTTGGATTAGGGAATTGATTATCATAATTCCCCATTCCATTGCACATGAAGCATTGAAGTGTCGGTGGTGCGTTCTCTGCAGTCTTTTCTTTATTCACATCATTAAAAACCCTTTTTTCATTTCTTTGAAACTCAGCTACACGATTACCTTCTTTTCCACACTTTGAACAATTTCTATTTCCTTTAATACAATCTCCACCATGCTTATTTACACACTTTGAGCATAAGGAAAAATTCATCTTTTTTTCACCATTATTCTAAGATTTCTCCATGAACTCCATCTTTTGTTTCTTGTCAAAACCATGAGATGGATATGTAACCCCAACTTCCATTTCTACCTTGATAGCACAACGAACAATTTCTTCATAGCTACTGAATACTATTATAGCTAATACCCTTCGAATATTTGGTTTTAAGCCATTGAAGAGTCGATCAACTTTACTTTCAGGTTGGATGATAATGTCAGATGCATACCTTGCAAGAATTGTAAAATTCACTTCATATATACCAACAGATTCAGCATCAGTTTGCTTTAGTTCAAGAAACTCCTTTTCCATCTTTGTTCGAAGAATACGAGGGATGTACTTATTGAAAAATAAGTTCTCGAACTCGTCCCATTCCATGGACTCAATTTCATCTCTTGGCCTCGTATTCTTGATAAGATTCTACCATTGATCAGCTTCACCTTCCAAATGATATATTACGAAGATGACTTTATCATGTTCAGATCATTGAAGAACTGAAAATATCTTTACAGTGGTACTCATCCATTGTTCAGCAACAAATGGATCAGAAGACCCACTGAATGAAGGAGGGTGTTGCCTCATGAAGGACTCAATAGAATATTGTTCCCTTCTCTGCTCATTTGGATGTCCAGAATGATTCATAGCTTTTGTAAGTATAGAAATAAGATTTTGCACTCCATCACCCATAACATTTTTTTTCTGGAGGAAAATCATTGCATTGTCCATTACATTGATCAACATGGTTCCTTCGGGTTCCAGCCATTGTCTAAAACCCAAAAAAATCGTGTCAGAGGAAAAAATCATGCTAGGGAAAACAACATAATAAATAGGGAGTACCTTCAATTTATATCATCTTAGGTTTAATTCTGAGACTGTTACCATAATTCTAGGACTATAACCTATACATATAATTAACCTTTGGTACATCCCTAGACATAACTTAGACATATCTCTAGGGATCTCACTAAAGTTCTCACACCCTAGTTTCCAAAGTTTGACTAAACCTTTCCTCTGATACGAATTGTAGAGACCCGAAGCTTGACGTACATGGACATTGCATTACTTTTGTGGAATACTTAGTAAATAACAAAAACAGACACACAAGGACCGTAATAGTTTAGTGTCTTTGGAAACTCAGAATATAATCTTCTAATCATGGTGAAAGATCTTCAACATCTCCCATAAATATCTTCCCCTTTTTTCTTACCTAAAACCATTGTTTATATCCTGGGGAAAAGAAAACATAAAAGGGGTGAACTCAAATGCACAGTAAGGGTAAACATAGAGAACATAAAAAAATCCATAAACATTTGAATGTAAAAACATGAACATTAAATCTAAACATCAAAATCTTGGGCAAATACATGAATCCTGGAAGTACGTAAGGAATATATCATAAGGGAACATCAATCGTGATAAAATATCATGGGAATAAAACATGTAAATTTAGAAACCATTAAGCACATGTTATGATTTCCATAGTAGCCAATGCATTGCTGTGAAGACCATCTTACTGGACAAAGTCCATTTCTGAACCGAGTTCACTCCTCGTTTCAGTCCTGTTTCACTGAACCGGTTTAACCTGTCGTTCCATCCATGTCTATCTTATGAGATATAAATCTTTACCCAATGAATTGGAGGGAGATATAGGTCCCACCCATCTCATAATGAAACTATTCTTATGTGTTCCACAAAATCATAAATCATACATCATAGCATAAACCATGTAATAAAAATGAGAATCTGAAACATCATTCCATCATAACATAATACATATAAGATAAAAGGACATCATAAAAATAATTCCATCATAAAATAATCAAATAAATGTAAAAATTGGGATAGAAACAGAACCCTATATTATCTTATATGGAAAATAATTTTGATAAAACACTTGAACTCCATTGTTGAGGAAAATATCCTTTCTACTTCAAAAGCATTTTTCCTTTCTTAACAAGTCATAAAATTTTAAAATAAAATAAGTTGATTAAAAATAAACATGAAAACGTGTAAAGGAAGCTTCATGAAATTAATTTTCTATGAATCCATTCATGCCGTATAAGTTAAAAAACATTCTTCTCGTACTTTGGTCAGAAAAGTCAAAAAGTACCTCGTATGAAAAATGACAAAAGATTCCTTTCATATATTTTACTAGAAACTGAAAAATTGGTAAAATTGGATTTAAACAATTGTAGGTGGATGGAAATAATATTATATATTGAGGAAACATGGATGTGGATGATAAATATTCCCCATTAAATTCTGATGTATAAACAATCTCGGATTGAAATGAGATAGTGAGAATTTCCCTTACCTTAGGTCTGATATGCTTCGTACGTATCCGAACCTCCTGTATAATGATTTAAATAATTTAATTCACTTATTACAGTAGAATATTAATTTTTATGATATCATATATGGTTCACTTATGAATTTATATTACCCATTCTTTTTTAAGTTCCATGTTAAAGCAGTGTTTCATGTTAAATCATTTTATTTATCATACGTGTTTGGACTTGTTGTTCTTGATATTATTACTTATATCCTGATTTACATAATTCCATAAAGTAAATCATGATTTATAAATAATATATATTCAGTATATACATATATATATATGATATATCGATTAAATGAAATTAAATACACTATTTATGGAGATGGTAGGCTGTACGTACAGATGAACGCAGTTTTCGTTTCCTTATTGAATTGAATGAAATTAAGTAGATGACACACATATATATACACATAAATATAGTATAATTATTATGTAATATATTTAATGACTACTTATTATATATACATTATAATCATTCATGAATTGTTAACATGGAGAATGAATCTCGTCGCGTCGTGGAGACGATAGTCCGTACGTACACACGAGCGATGATATCATTATCATGATTGTGGAATTGCATTGAAGTGTATGTATAATATTTTAGAATCAATATAACTTTTATATAATCATATATAATTTTTAATTTACACCATTACACCCATCCAAGTAAGGCGGTGGTCGAAAACAGATTACACCACTTTGTGGAGATGGTATTCCGTATTTACGCACGCACGGTGATTTCGTTTTTTGTAGGATGGATAGATTTTAAAATAGGGTTGTTTCATACTTATAATAAAATATCATTATATGAGTGATACTGATGTTATTAATTCATAATGAAACAACTAATTAAGAATAATTGAAGAAGGAATAATGTTGAAAGAATCGGTAACAGATATTACCTCTTCTTTCGACACGCATTTTTGAAACCTCCTCTTAGGGCACTAAGATTGGACTTTGAAGAAGACAAGAACCTCTAGGCTGTTTCTAGGGAAGTGTAGAAGAGAAATTTGGAGGGGTTGGCCGAGGATTAAGGCTCATATTGGTGTGAGGAAGAGAGGGAGGATGTGCCCTTTTATAAGGGAGGAGAGGGGCACCTTTGGAATATCAAAAAATATTATATTATTATAAAGTCATATTCGGTTTTTAATAGTTCCAAATTGTGTTATTTAGAAGATAAGGTGTGTATGGGTCGAAATCCTCTAATACAATAGAATTTAGACAATTTTAGGTTTCTATTCTAACCATATCATTTAGATTTTACTTTAAGTTAAATAATTTTTCTTTTACTGTGTCTTCTTGTTTTCTTGCACTATAAGGTTAATAAACGTACTATAACAAGCCAAAAAACCCCAAGTTGTTTATTATTAATATATATAACCTTATCTATGTTATGTGGCCAAACTTTAGATTTTTAGGAATAAAATAACAATTAATAATATAATATTTGTTTTAAAAACTATTTTATGTCAATTTTGACACTATTTTGTAATTGATTTTTGTTAAAATCATAACATAATGATTAGTTCGAACAAAGATATCTAAATCAATAATAACATAAAATATTAACCTATAAATTAGTGGAAATCATAAAAAGTCTCAAATTACATTCATTTGGGTATTTATAACATCAATTATGTCAATATTTCATTAATAAGATAATTACTCCATCATCATTGTGTCATAAATAAATTAAATTATTTAATGTCTAAAAATTATAAATAAAATAAAATTATGTAGAAAATATTTTTATATTTCTAATGAATATTTATAGTCTAATTTATCTTATGTATACCCATATATTAAAAATGATTTAGTAATTAAACATTGATTTTAACTATTTTAACCCTTCTTTAAATAAATTAATAATAAATGTCTTAATATTATCCAAGTGTGACTAAATGGTAATATATTATTCCTAAGGTTGTTTTTGGTCAAATTACACTTATCCAATAGAATTAGGACATGTGTAAGGGTAATAATAATATCATTTTTCTCCTTAATTACTCTATTTACTTTTAATCGTGGTAAAAAAGAGTAAAAAGTTACTATTCCCCCAAAATTATTTTCATCTCATTGAACCACATTTTAGTCCTTGATAATAACCTGTCTCTTGGATTTTCAAAATTCCACTCACATAAGCGGTAAAATTGTGTTTTATGTGTATTTTAAAATTCTCCTTGGAGGTGGGTAATAGACGGTGACAAGTTCAATAAAATTTTTATAAATCTAAAATTATTATAAAATGACTCCAATGAATTACTTTTAACTTATATAGGTATTATGTATCAATTTTTACCTGAAATAAATTTAAATTAAATAAATAATTATGTAAATAAAAAGTCAGTTTTTAAATAGTAACCTAGTGTTTTCACTATTCATCAAAAATTGAACGTTTTCAGAAAAATACCAAAATTTCACCCTAGGATAATTTTGATATCCGAATCCAAAAATGAAGTTCATTTTAAAAAATAAAATTTATAAAATTTCAAAAAGTGGGTATTACTAATCATAATGTCTATATTTATTCACAAGAAGAATATGGGACAAACCTTTCATATTTATTCACATAGAATATTACTAGCTTCAAATAAACAAACTATAAATCCATTAATGAAAAACAAATGCTCAATTGAAAGATTTATGAAATGTATATAAATATCTCTCACTATTATCATTAAATTAATATTAATATTCTTGTTCAGAATATTTACAAAGATAGGATTTATGTGTATTTACAACTATTATTTGAAGCACATCCTGTTATCACTAGTCCCTACATTCCATAAACTGTAGATTCATTTTTCATTTCATGGATATAACTCAAATTATTCTATTATAGTTAAATCTCATATATTATTATTTTATTTAAATATTTCATCCACCCTAAGGAATAGTTTTTTGACAACTAGGAACTTGAAATGAATTTTTTCTATGCATGATTTGAACGTATGACTTAATAAATCTTCATATGTATATTATTTAATCACACAAATAGTGCATAATGATGGATTTCATTTGTTATTTAATTCCAACTTCTCATTTCAAAACATCATAAAACTAAATATAAGACTATTTTTTGAGTTCTATACTTAGTGTTTATTACATCACACTATCTATGTTACTATGTTAAATTTCAAACTTCTAAATTCCCCATATTTTAACCCAATTCCATAAAGATTTATATTATCAAACCCCATTTCCTAGTTCTATGATAGATTTTCTATTAAATAGATGTGAATAATAAGTCCATAATCATGAAAAAATTTCACCTTATTACTCAATGTAATAAATAGTTACTTTAATATTGGCCTATGGAAGAATTGGAGGGTTCCTGATGTGTGGTTCAAATAAAATGTAGCTGGATCATGTATGGAAATGGTAGATTGAGTAGGTTGTCTGGTGCATGAAAACAATAGCTTAGTGATGTTGTATTTTAGTTAATTTATGGGGAATGTGACTCCATTAAATAATTGGTCACAGAATTATATTTGGGTGTCCTACTATGTAGTCTATATGGAATTTTGATCTTGGATATTGAATTTGACACAGATATGTTTGTTGGATTTCCTAATGGAAAGTTCTATTATTCATGGGAACATGATTACCATAAAAAAATTGTTAAATTCTGGACAATCTGGATATTTGGGTGAGGAATACATTGGATAAGGGAATGATGTGGTAGATTAGCTTTCAAGTAATGGAACGTCTGCAGAATGTCTCATTTTAAACTTTGGGTTGGTGTCTCTTTTAGATTATTGTAAAATTATTTTAGGGGGTGATTTTCTATATCTTCAATATTCAATTCTCTATGAGTGGAGTGTGTGGTTGGTTTTTTTATTTTAATGTAAAAAAATATACATTAAAATCAAAGTATAATATAATTATTCAATTAAAAAGATAATATTTTAAAGAAACATAAATCCCAAAGTCCATTAAATTTTTCAATATTAGGATATTTTTTATACAAACCATAATTGAATCATATCCTAGTAAAGTAAAAGAACACTACCACACATATAAAACCTGAAATTGTCCTCAATATTGAAAATTATGATAGAGGAGGATATTTAAGATAGTTTTATTTTATTGATATATAAATTCAACAGTTACGAGTAATCTTGAAGGGGAAATATAATTTTTATTGATTATTTTCATTCAAGAATATAATATCCAAAATATATTAAAAATAAAAAGTTTATTTATTACTTTAAAATTATACTAAATAAAATTTCATAAAATCACATTGAAATTGAATGTTTATCACTATGAAAGACATCAAACAAAATTTAAGTACAAAATCGATTTAAATTTTGGAATCATCGTTTGAAAATTCATTGAATTTTTATTTCAATTTAAGAATATTTATAATGTTAATAAAAATACAGAGTAAAAATAAAATATATAATAATAGTTAACAAATTAGGAAATCACCAAAATTTTAATCTCATAATCATATTGAATAAATAATTGAATCAACATAATTGAATAATACACCATTGAATTTGAATATTTTGTAATTGTCATTGATCCAAAAGAACCCCATAATAATATTTTATTATTATACATAGTTACATAGTTGAATTAATATAGAATAACATATATTACCATACATATCTAGTGGTTGATTATTCAATGGAAAATTTAGTGGGAGTAGATTTTAGGGGAGCTATTATCCTATTAGTTGCAATACAAAGATCCTCTTTTTCAAAAAGAATGGAATTTGAAATTATTTTGATGATTGAATCATAAAAAATTTTGTCTCAGTTATGTCTTAGAGTAACTAACCATATTATTTAATGATATAACCGCAATCCACTAAACATGGAATTTTTGGTTATAAGAACGAACACCTGAATATAGGAGTTCAAGTGACCATATGATGAAACCAAATTACTACACCCTAAAAACTGAAAAAGGTTTCAACTATCCACAAAAAGTAATGGGTATCCATAAGAAGAAAAAGAATGAACATAGAAAAAATACAAAATTAATTATTCAATTAACGAATTAAAAATTAGAGTTCCATTATTTGGACCTCATGATGAACTAATTTAAAAGTCTACATTAAGACTATGTAATTGATCAGTTTTTAAAAAAATTGATGGCATACAAGAACCTTGGATGTCAATAAACGGGGTTATTTATTATCCTACCACAAACCAAAAAATAACTATTCTATTATCCCATTCTTCTAAAATGTTATTTACCAAAACTCTACATCTGATGAACGGTTTAGCTGAAATGGTCAAAAATTCCTCTATAAAAATGTTTATAAGGGATAAATATACAAAAAACCTTTTCCAAAATATGAAATCATTATTTTAAAGGATAGAAACGTGAATGTTTTTTATCTTTGTATACTACATCATTCTCATGGTATTCAATTTTAGTTTCCTCAATATTACTCAAATTCAATAACCTTCTTTCATCAAGGTATCTGAAATACTAATTCATATCCTTTACTTTCAAAAATGACATTTTATTTTTCTTTATTGGCAGATATAACATCATTTCAATGATATTTATAAGAAAATGTATCTCAATGGGGTCATGAATGTAGTAGTATAAGTACACAATATTATACCCAATTTTACATTCAATTCTTTTCTACTTATATAAAATGTTTCTGAGGATTTTTTTAACTCGATCTTAGAAACTGCATCTTGACAACTGGACTATTGGTTGAATTTGGTTCCATTTATATGAGTACAATATTATTTTAACATTTTTTCCATGAACATGTAATTATTTAAAATTGGGCTATTACCATTGATGAATTTGGTTCCACTTGGACACATAGTTAAAAGCCATAATAATGTACTCATTCCAATAATAATATAGAAAATTTCCCCTAAAATACATTCCTTATGCATAATATATTCCAACTGATACATTCTACTTTCGGGGTATCTCTTATTTTCAACCAAAATTTTCTATAATATGACACTTTTCACATAGAAATAAAAAATATTGGAAATCATATAATAGTGTTCTCCAAAAAACACCACCTACAACACTTTACAACCAGTTCTCTCTCCCTATAGAGAATAGTGAAAACTCTCTAGTATTCAAGGAATTTTTTTCTCTACTACACATCTTTCTAACATTATGTAAATCATTTAAAACTATCTTAAAATTAATTTTATCTCAAAACGGTCTATGATAATGATCATTCCATGTGGGTAAATTAATATTCCAATAATAAATACAAACTATCTACCTTTTCTGTCTAAATTTAAAAATGTTAATTCCACTCATTCAAAAAAAACTGAGTCCAAACATTTCAGTTAAAACTGAATCTTGACTATACCATAGGCTATCAAATACAGTTCAAAAGATCATATAAATATTACATAAAGGTGTGGCCTCCCTGACTACAAATTTCATGTTTTTTGGTTAATTCTTATTTTCCCTTAAACTCTACTATTGTGGTTAGGTTCCACGGTTGTTTTGGAAATTCCATAAGAATGATATATTTCCTTAATGATAGTTATAGACAACCCAATCATATAATAAAATTTCAATGACACATCAACCAATCAACCTTTTTAAATTCTTTAATGGTTTGATTAGAAGATAAAAGTTAATAAATAACAATAACCTAGAAAATTATATTTCAATTGAGATTTCCAGGGATTGGGATCTAGTGTAGATTCTTGATTTTAATATAGTAGAATAATGGTATTATGAGGACCATGATACTCAATATTACTTTTTAGGAAGACATTCTATAAACCCTCTATTGTGTATACAAGAAAAATAATTCCCATGATTAGAATATATAAATTGTTTTAGAAGGTAAAATATTATAATTTTTCAATGAATTCACGGAAATTCTCATAAAAATATTGATACGTGTTTCATGCTAGAAATATATCATCATGATCATTGATGTGGGTCATAATCTCAATGTTAAAAATATTATCATAAAAAATATCATCTTCGCAAAAAAATTACTATTGTTATTCTTTGGAATGAAATCTATATTCTAATTTTCTTCATTCTCAATATTATTTGGACACTTATTTTCAAATTTAAAAGGGAATATTTTTAATAAAGAATTTATTTTCCAGTTCACCATCAAAATAGTCAATTATTTTATTAAATGTAAGAATCTCAACTCTAAAATAGTTCTCTTTAAAATAGAGTTCATTATAATTTTAAAAGACATTATATTCATCTATTTATTTATATATAAATAAAAATGAAATTTCCTTTAGAAACATTGATAGGATCCCTCCCTTGTGGATCATAATGTCCTAAAAAAATATAATCCAATATTAAAATCATTAACTATAATGATAAATTAAATGAATGAAACAACTTCCATAAACCCACTATTAAGTAATTAAATGCCACAATTGGGTCACTAATGGAATGATAAAATCACTATAAGAAAACATTGGTGTGTTTTGGTTATACTAATCTCCACTATTGGAATGATGAAAATGTAATTTGATTGATAATATTATAAAGGATAAAAAATAGTGGTGCATTCCACTATACCGTAATGTGAATTTATGAAAGAACATCATTTATTTTTGAGTTTTTGAGGAATCTTATTTAGGATTATGACATTAAACTCCTGTATGAGATTATATGTTGTAAATCATCTAAGATTTAATTCATGAATAAATTTTCGATTGTGATTATAAATAATATGTTTTTGAATTATGACTTCCATGAAATGTATAGTAGTATTGTATTTATTCAAGTTCAAACTATTTTAGTCGTTTTTTTTCATGATTCGTGTTTTTCTTTCTCCCAAGGAAATGATTATTTGGAGAATGATTCGTCAAAATTGTTTTACACAACCTCAATTTAGTCATAAATATTTTCATTCACTTTATTATATTTTTTTTTCATTTAAGGTTTTTATTTTTTTCCAATGGAATAATTTTTTTGAATTGGTGTTCAGTTTTTATTTGTATATTTATTATTTTATAGATTTATTTGTTGTGGTTCTATATATCTTCAATATTTTTATTTTTAGCTTGTTTATAATATTTTAAATATTACCGGTGAGATAAAATTCCACTCTATGTTATTAAATCCATTATATTTTCTATAGTAATATTCACAATGGTTTTTGGTAACCTCACATTCTCTCTCCCTCAAATTTATCTAGAAAATAAATTAAAATTTGATTATAAAATTTAATTTTCATTTTTAGAAGAATCATTTTATTAATATATTCTAGCCTTGTGCTGTGAAACAAAAGAATAAATTATAAAAATCATACAATGAAAAATTCCATCTAAATTTTCTATCGATTTAAATGAAATATACTTAAGTTTTGTAATTAATTTCAACTAAGTATGTTATTCAAATATATATGAAGTATCAAGTCTATGAAATATCTAATCTCTTATCGAACTGTTCAGATGTTTACTATAGTCCTGATTATATGTATTTGAAAATATATTATCATTTGGTTCCATCCTATTACAATATGTATATATTATTTTCTAAAGCTTGGTTTGATATATCAAAATTATGTTATCACGAGTTTTAATGATTGACCATTAATGTATGGTTACATTGTTCTCTAATATTATTTTGATTTATTTTATTGAAGAAACCAATATATTGGACCTCATCTTATTGAGATAAATTATTTTCCATTAAAATAATTTTTCTTATCATTTAAACTATATTATGTGAGTTTTTTTCTCAAGTTTGGTAATGATCAGATTCAATTACCCAATATATATTTCAATAAAATCCCCTAAATGAAGTTTTATGAACCAATGTTATTTAATATAATGTGATATTATTGTAAAATGATTCAATGATATGTTTTTTGGGAATTTTTGATCAATAAATTTCATATATAACCACTTAAATCAATCGTAACCCTAACATAATTTTTAACCTTCATCTTAAACTAATATAGTTATTTTATTCCTTATTATATAGTCATTTTCCAATGAAAAAACACTGAAATGAATATATTTTATCATTGGTCCAATGAAAACATGATTTCTGTTCCCTTTTTTTAGAACCAAGTTTTTTCATTTCACTTCAAACAAAATAAAAAAACATACATTTTCAATTACTCATAACACAACCCTATCAATTGTATTTGTTAGACCACATAATAAATTTCCTTATTGATAAATAGGGAATCATTATTGTTAATTATATTAAATGATAAAAATATGAACAAGTGAGATTGTTTGATATAATTATAGTAAGACCTATTTTTTCTCTTAATCTGTAACGATTTTATTTAATATATAAAAATATATAGTTGCCAATATTTTAAAATATCTATTAGTGTTTTTTTAGACGGATTGAAAATTACTGTTTTTTCATTATCCTATGTGTCAGTGAGATATTCATTATGGATTTATTTTTCAAATATTTGTGATTTTTTTTGAAATTAAAATATAAGGGAAAAAATAATTCCACTAGATGACCTATTTTGTATTCCGCAATATTTTTTTCATTCATTCACTGCATCATTTTTAAATTTTTTTAAATTGAATTATATTTTTATAAATAATAGAAAATAATATTTAAGTTTATAAAATCTAGAAGCTCTTTTTTTATGATATTTTATTTAACATTATATTTCATGGGCATACATTCCATCCCTGTAAATAATTCAAAAAAATAATATTTTACACTTAAATTGACTATTAAATGGATAAATGATTTATTTATAATCTTATTTTGAAATAATTTTGTTATTAAAATGGCTCACTCTATAGGGATGTACTTATATTTTATGTGTGATTCCAGGTATCAACATAAAAATAATATACAATTATATAAAAAATAGAAAAAATTGAATAAAATAACTTTTAATTATATAGAGTTAAATGAAATAAGAAAATGTTATAGGAAAAAAATCAAGATAGAGAATACCAATCCAAAGAATCCATAAAAAAACTAGGAGATGAGATAATGTAGTTCAATTAGCTTGTTTCAAATAGAAATTCCATAATTTATTAATGAAATAAAAAAAACATGATATGAGATGATATAGGGTTGAATATTATGTAGAAAGGAATAACTATCATAAAATCCCACAACTGTATCACCAAATATATCAATAATAAAATTGGACCCACATATATATCAAAATCTAAGTTTACCATGATGTGATACCCTAAATGAGTATATCACTTTTCAAATAGAATCATATTTGTTTAACTATATAGATATTATTTTCTTTCGATATCCCTTTTCATTGGATCATGATCTTTTATAAATTTTATTATATATGAAATTATGTTGAGTATAGAATGTAGAATGAACTCCAACAAGAATGACTTAAAATAATTTTTGAAGACAATCTCATTGCCCGAAAATTGATTATACTAAGATTTTGTTCATAAAAATAGAATATTTCAATAAATTAGTTAAAAATATCAAAACATTGAGATATTGATGGAGATATAGAATTTATTCATATAAGAGTTCCAAAACTCACCCATGCTCAATAAATAGTCTATAGTTGGCTCCCCATCAAATCATACTCCAAAAAATTATGTTCAAATATCCTTTAATATATGTCCAAACATGATTCCCCGTCATTTTCCCTAATGAATGATTCTATAATTAATAACACTACCAGATAAATTCCCATACATGATATCAGTATCAATTCTCTGAGATATTCATCCTAGACTCCATGTTTCACTATAACTATAAATATTTCACATAATCAATGAAATAATTAGATCTAATAAATAATTATTGTGCTTCCCAACAAGTTTCTTTTCCTAACAGTGTCCATGCCCTCAATTATTGATGGTCCTAAAAAATATTGTTCAATGGTCATGGTTTAAAATATTATATATTCCATGAAGAATTCCTATACTACATTAATCTTTTCTCCATAACTATGATCATTCATACTAATATAATAAATCCAAAAAAATGTAACATTGAAATGAAGTTGATTTTCATTATTTGGGTATTGTTTCATCACTCACTATGATCACCAATGCATTTTATTTTATATTCTAGGATGAAACATAGTGTTTTTTGTATTGTTTCTATGGGATTATTTGGTTCTTGGGACTATGCGGAACTGATTGGGGTCTAAGGTAAAATAATTTATAATTTTTCCTAGAATCCTATGAATGGATTCATATGTGTTGATGTGGAATCCTAAGGATTTGCACGATGTAATTTGGGTATTTTCTAAACCCTTCCATTAATATTATTTTCACCATAGAGGAAAAAATCCTTATGATGTGGATATGTCTGATGATCCTCCTCCCTAGAAGATTATTGTGACCCAATAAATCATTTTGACCCTCTATTTTGGATATTTTTACACTCAAGGGTAAAGTTGTATAATTTGAAACTCCTCCAAAATGGAAAACACTCATATCCCAATGACAATTGGTAAATCCTTATGATCGGTGCCACTTTATTATTTTGAGATTGTGAAATCTATAAAATTGGATAATCTTTTATTTTCATTGGAAAATTATAGAAATGACCTATATAAATGTTTGAATTTTTTGTAGAAAAACATAATAATAAATGAATATTTTAAAACACAATTTGAAAAGCCTATAGTCAATAAAATTAATGAATCTACTAGTGAATGTATTATCATTATGATCTACGAGATGTATAAAAAACATAATAATACTTAATTTCAACCGATTATTCATAAATACAATAAATAAAGATTGTTTGTAGTATAAAATTAATTTACTACATCAACAAGATGTGGAAAATTTTAATCAATCCAATGACACATCATATACCCTCACATGGTGTATATCCCCTAACAAAGTAACTTTTATACTAATAGCCCTGAAAAAATAAATCTCCTTTATCCATGGTTCAGGTACAACTATATTCCACTCCTGAAATTTAGTAATAAATTGCTTCACTATTAAAACAATAGAATTAACAAATATCACGTTTGAATAATCACTAAAACCCAGAAGAATTTCCAATAAATCTCAGATAGGTTCACATCACATAACCAATTGAAACACTCTAGGAACCTATACACTCACCTAGACACACATATTACACTCTGACATATAATATCATCACAAGGTCTATTTAGTGTGAAACAAAATTATAGGATTTTAATGAAGTAGAGATAAGCATTCCTCAAATTTAAATAACCTATCATTGGTATCATAACCTATAATGGATTCCAAAAATCATATTTCACCACAAAATAATGAATCCAGAGAGTGGTCAAATCTCATTCTCAAATCAACTTATCATCCCTCACACCACATTGGGGACTCAATTCAAAAATCAGTCATACCCAGATGTCATGTATTGTTAGTCATGAATGACCAACATGAACAATGGTTTCAATTCAAATGGTTCTATAATTTTCCCTCTACCCATAAACAACTAGACTCATCATTCATCCCTATAGACATTTCTAGATCATTAACTAAATTTTTTCTCTAGAACTAAAAACTCAACATTTAGCGTTTCAACTAATGTAAAATAATATCCTTCTCGAAAAAAATTTCATAATAATGTTTCAAACATCAACCCTTTTCCATATATGGTATCCATTATTGAGTTTTTAATAATATATTTATCCTACAATACATATTGTATTAAAGCTTTCCACATGGGCTTATAATTTTATGTGGGTTCACCTCACAAAATCTTTGTCTTGAATCCTATACAATTCATCCCAAAGCACATAACTATAATTATCACAGTGATAATTGATCAAAAACCCGTATTTAAAAAATAAACAACTCCACCCATTGAGGAAAGATGTTTGGGAATTTTCATCTAAAACTACTTATCTAACAATTTTAAGGATTTATCTCACTAAACCATCAACAAACATAGGCACCAACGTGACTTATCAACAAATGTTTATACCTTCATTAATATCTACACATTCATCAAAAATTAAACAAGGAAAATAAACCACACAAAGGTCCAATTTCATCTACTAATGCTCCTTATAAACTGATTGCTTTTTACTAATCAAAACAGCAAGATCACAAATTTACCAAAAACAACAATTTTCTCCCACACTTTTTCATAAACCAAACTCCGATTCAATTCAAACCAAATGGGGTGATAAAACATTTATTTTCAAAAACAAACAATAAAATATCATTATATACTCACAATAAATTTTCACTTATGGTAGTTTTGATGAAATGGATCATTTATGAAACTACCAACCATACATAACACTCTCAAACAAACTACCAAATATTATTTCTAGACAACATCAACTATCCCATGATGTAGTCATTATCCTTTTATCCTTCCAAAAAATGTTCCATTCACTATGTAAACATAATAAATATGGCTGTCTTTTCCAGATCATATTTTAAGACACGTCATATCACAATCCCAGAGAACAATGTATTAAATGGTTTATACAACACCAAAGAGAAAATAAAGGACTTTCCACAATCCAGGGACTAAATTTGGATTTATATCCAAAAGGAAAAGCTAGAACATCCACCGTAACCCATAAAAATATTTTTTAAAATCTACCATTGATTAAATTTCATATACATAACACATATTTCACATCTTAAACCACTAAAATTAGATAAAATCTTGTTACTATCTCATCTGATTATTTTTAAACTCAACTCAATCATCTTTTCAATGTCTCAATAATCTCACTCATAATGATTTATTTCCACGTAATTAACAAAAAAATCCATATGATCAATCCCATACAATCAAGAATCATCACATAAGATATCAGTGACCGGGTCCATGAACCACTATTTTTTTAATCCTCACAATGATCCACTCACATTCAACTTAACAATTGTGAGAAATCCACTAGCACACCACACAAGTCTTATGAAACTGATCATCCCACTACCTGGTGTAGATCCAATGATTATTTAGTTAAACTATAATACATACCCAATTATTATCCAAAAAATCAATCCTTGATCCTCCTCATAATAATCTGGAGTGACAAATCACATCATCCCATCTGAACCATGTGACTCTACCTAAAATAGATCCACAATAACATATCCATTGATGGTGTTTTCATATTACTCAAGGCTCACAAATAAAACTATGTACCATAAAAAAAACTATACTCACTTTATATAGAGACATAGTGTATTCACATTGACAAATCACAATCTAATCATCCATTCATGAGGGTCTAAAACAAGTAACAAAACTCTTTTTAACACATCCCAAGAAGGGATTCCATTCACCAAACCACACATATAGATCAATATAAGTATGTGAATCATAATGAAATGAATCATCCCATTCATCCAAATTTCACAACAATAAAAAAGGTGATTAATTCAAGAGAATATAATATTTATATAATAAAAATAAATATTAAGAGTTCCAAACATGCCTATCTGAAGCATGGACCATTAAACCAAACCATTTATATCACTTAAAAATTACATATCAACCCACTAATTCAATAAATTAATTTTAGAAAACTCATTAAAAATTTATCATTACTCTCAGAAAAATTACCTTTTCATTATAATAAATTTCTGAAAAAAAAATCATTTTATGTTTTTTGAATCCATTTGTGAAAAAATAACCCAATTCATGACAAAAAATGGAAACATTACTTTTAAATTTAAAAATTTAATTTAAAGAAATACATTGTAAAATTCATGGCATTCATAAATTTATTTCACATATCATGTCTTTAATATTTCCTTTTAAAAAACAAATTCATCTGGAATACCATTAAAATTCCTTTATAAAATAGAATTTCCTTAATGTATAAAGTTAAAAATATCAATTAACTAATGAAATAAAATGGAAGGTATCAAAAAATTTAATAATCACTTACCTACTCTACTCATTGGCCCATTCCATTAACACATATTCATCAATCAAATCCATTCATAACGAAATATATCATACACACTCTAAATTTGTTCAATTTCCTAAGATTTTTTTTAAAAAATTCACCAACCATATTAATGTTAAAATTATATAAATTAAAATCCATTTCAATTATAGCAGATGATTAACATGACATGTGAACCTTTTAGTATATTCATGATACATGAACTCACCCACTATTTCAAATTACCAAGATAAAATCCCATAAATCATAACATAAAAATCATGTCATTCAATCAAGGAAAATTATATCAATAGTAAAAGTACAACAAAAATAGAAATCCCACACCTAGAAACATGAAAATCCATTATATTTTTGTTGGATAATCCTGACCATGACTTCCATACCATCTCCCAACAACCTTTTATCACATGTATACATTCCAAAAATATTAAATGAAACTAAAATAATGCTCTAGTACTATAGGAACACAAACTTTTCACACATAAATATTATTCATTATAAAATTAAGAATTCCTACATAATTTTATGATCTACTCTAGAAATGTAAATTTTTATATTGTTTTGAATCATGGATACATATTCAATTTATACCCAAAAGTTCTAAATCATTTTCCAAATAGTTCATCACAACTATAACATTTATGTTGGTAAATTATTATTTAAACCATTATTAAAATTCCTGGAAAAGGTATCATAGTGTTGGTTGAGAAAATGATTATTTTTAGAGGTAAAAAAGTTTGATATAAATAATCATATAAACATTACATAATCATATGTGTATTACAATATGAGATTACCATTTTAAAAACATACCTATCATATCATTGAAATTACTAATTTTTCATGGAATAATGATTTCTAATTCATAATACATGATTCATAAAAGTTTCATGGAACATGATCCATTAGAGAATAATATTGGCATAAGGCCTATGTTTTTATAATACACATAAGTATAGAAATTAATTTAAATAGTAATGTACCATTTACAATACCATAATGTTAGATTTGGTTCACATCTCACTACATCATATATATAGACAATGTTCACACCAAAGACTATCATTTTAGAAAAAGTATATAATTTAACTATTTTGAGTAAACATTTTATTTCAAATTACTTCATGATATTTACATTATTTTATAAAGTATTTGTGGGATATATATTTCTTTTCCCACTCATATCTTAATTAAATACATACATATGTGTGACATAAGATGAAAAAAACATTCATCATATAATCATACAATAACATATGGAAAGGTGTCAGGGTTTACAAATATTTTATCATTTGATCATAGCATAACCAATTTAAATTAAAATTTTATAAGAAACATATCATACTCATAATAATAAAACATATATGTACAAAATAATGATGATATCATTGAATCATATCCCTATAATAAAATAATTATCATCAGATGAATTTATTGTAAATTAAAATCATTTTTTAAATCTTAAATGAATATGTTAGGATTAAAATACACTTTTCATTTTGAAATCAATTATTTAAAATCATAATATTCTTGTAACCGTATGTCAAAATTTTCATTGAAAATAACAATTATAACCATTTTTTTAATTATAAAAAACTCATTTCTCTGAGGATATTAATTTAATTTATTCTTTATTATAGCATTTTATAATATAATATTGATTGTCAAAATACTGGCTATCTATTGGAAAGACCCACCAAAATGCATGACTAATCATTGATGATGAATCTGAACAAGAAATGTCACCTTCAGGATGAAAATTTGGTTTAGTGTGGTAAAAACCCACAATCATATACAAGTCACCATCATGATGAAATTTTTGTTATGTATTGAAAATACCCTCTATCATAAGATGACTCACCATCAATACATATACTCCTTCATAATTGGAAATGTGTTGAGATGACCCATGACTAAGTAATACTCACCATTGAGATGAGTAATCTTTGAGCATTACCTATAGTCATATTGACTCACCATTGGCTTGAATCACCTCCAGCATAAGTCTCTATCCGAATTATATCACTTTTTAGAAGAGTCGCTATAACAATTTCTATTTATTTTTAATAAAATATCTTCGACATATATATTATAGAATTTAATTATAGGAGTTATTATATTTATTGTTATTATAGTATTGTCGTAATAGATTGTTGTTTGTGTCAGTTGATCAGTATGAGATGTAGAGGATCTAGATGATTCTAATTTCATGTTGTTGATATAATAGGGAGATAACTCTACCATGCATGATAATATGTTATAGATTGTTATAAACACCACATACTAGAGAGATGGAATTTTAATAGAACTGGAGATTTTTGTGAAGACTAGTAATTTATAAAGATATTTAATCAAATAATCCTTACCTATGATCAACTATCTAAGTTTAAATCACAAAACATCTAGTTCCCTTATAGATATCATAGTGAAGATATATTATGACACTCTATTTTTCTGAAATTTCTTAAAATCATGACTCTCATATCACATCAAGTTATATCAATGGGGTCTCATGATTTATAGTAGATCATATTGATCATCAAAACATTATCTATATATTTACATTCTATTTATATTTATTAACATCATATATCATGCAATGTGTGATTTTAGTTTCATATCAATGATACAAAATATCTCATTTACTTTTTTGGAAGATCATAGAGCTCTTCTTTATCACCCATTTCAGTTTTTCATCTATGTGCTTTAGAAGATTTCCTTAGGTGACAGGATTTTATTCACTTCCCATTGTTATTGGGGAAGATTTCCATGCATGACCATGATATCTAGTTAGCTGTTATGTAAACTTGATCCATGATGTGGATCAATATTATTTTATATAATCTTCTTGGTATAATGATATTAACAAGATGATAGGATTAGGTGTCATCTTCATACTGAACCTGTTGTATTTATTACAATATTTATTTTTTTATTTACAATATTATATGAAAAATTAATTTTTTAAACTATAAACAAACCCACTACATTGATATTTAATATTAAATAGTGTATATATGTTTTAATAAATTAAATTGTTTTAAAATGTTAAAATTGTTTTCAAATATTTTTTAAACTGGTAAATTATAACTATTTTAGAAACCTATTAAATGATCATAACTTATATCAACTTGTTCTTTTGATTAACTGGTTATTTTTAATTATTAGAGTATTTTATTTAATCATATTTTCCACTGAATTTTTACTGGGTATTCAATTAACCCCCCCCCCCCTCTTGATATACTAACTCCAACAGATTTTTTTTTATCAATGGTCCTTTTAAAAAAATAAATTATTATTTTATTTTGGGTTTAATGATATTAAATTTATTTCAATTATATATTTAGTTCATTAATTGGATATTATAGAAGAAGTTTATTCTTCTAACATACCTTCATTTTAAATTGAACATAACTGAAATGCCTGGATCGATTGTGATCACTGAGAGGGGAGGAGTGAATCAGTGATAACTTTTTCTTTTTATGAATTGTTCCCTTTGAATTATCAATTCAACCTCTATAGCTGGTTAAGGCCTAGATCTACTCTTTTAGTGGTGCAGTGATAAAGAAAGCACATAACACAGAGATTTACAAGGTTCGGTACAAAGACCTACTCCTTGTCATGTTGGTTACACCCCCCAACACGGATTCATCACTATGACAAAAGATGTTTACACAGTAATTGTTTATACCCCCCAATTACAAGTTGGTTAAACCCCCCAACTCCACAACATCATCTTCATCATGTCTTCTCTTCACTTCTTCAAAGGTGTTGTTCGAAACTCCAAGTAGCTTCAAGAGTCTTTAAAAGATCTCGTTGGTCTTGCTCACCTAAAAACCAATCACTTAGAATGATCAGTTCTTTTTCATTCACACACTTATGTGTGTACTCCTCTTCTTCTCAAGGTTGGTCTTCTTCACTTGTGCGCACATGCACAACTCATTTGTGTTTCTTTGCACAAACTCAACCAAGCTTCGACCTCCTCATCTCTTTTCACACAAAGGAACTAAGCCTTGGCCTTCTTCATCAAGTATGCACATAAAAATATGGTATGGCCTCGGGTCTTCTTTGGTGCACACCCACTGCCCACAAAAGAGGCGCGCAAGTGCAAGGGTGCACTTGGCCGCGCAAGACTTGGTGTAAAGCACCTCAACCGCGGGCGCACAGATCTTCTTCTTTTCGCGCAAAGGTTGCGCGCAAGGAACTCCAGTCGCGCAAGGTACTTGCGTGGGGCGTCTACTTCGCGAGGAAGAGAATGGCTCTCACGGGACTCTCGAGTTCTCAAAGGATCAGCAGCATTCCAAGGGTGCTGGACTTCTCATTTTATAGACGAGGAGTGCGAATAGAGTCCGTGGGATCCAAAACTCGAATGCCCGAGATCTGCGGCGTTTTGAAAACATCAAACACGTTAAATATTTTCCGCATCTCTCGTTATTCTTATCGGTTTTAATGAGGGTTTTCTCTTTTTCGGTTTCCTTCACGTGCATGCGTTTTCGAACGCAGGCAAGCCTTCTGTTTAGGCCCATCCTTGCAAAGCACGAATCTGCGTGGTCTCGACAGCTTTGTTTGCCTCGGCCTCGACCGAATTCATCATCTCATTGCGTGCATGCATATTTTAATGCATGAATATGTTTGTTATGGCCATACGATCAACTTTGACACTTTACTTTCAGCAATGGTGGCCCATAACTCGAAATCCAGTGCTCGGAGGCGTCACTGGTTCAGCGGGGACGTCGCGGGTGCCTCGGGTTATGCGGGAATGCGCGGGGAGCTTCGGCTGAGCTCAAGGAAGGAGACATGATTGCAAGCCGTCAGATCGGGAGTTCAATGAACTTCGAAGGCCAAGATTAGATCGCGGCTCCACAGATGCGATCAGTGGTCGAGATCATATGTGTGATGGCTCGGATGGCCATGATTAGATCCTGACCAAATTTTTTGATCCCACATCGAATCGGCGGCCGGTTTCCATGCGGTTTATCAAACTTGCACTCCTCGCCTCTTCTCAATTGTATCTTCTCCCTCCACGGTGCCGCCCCGCACCGTGTTCTCTGTGGGCGCGCTCTTGCGCCCAACCCTGCCACTCCGGCGCACCACTGGCGCCCACTATGCACACATAGGCGCGATATGCGCCCACCATGCGCTCCTCCAGGCGTGCCCCTGGCGCCTACGCTGCATCCTGCGGGTGCGCCCCTGCCTCAGGGCTGCTGCCTTGGCCTTGAGGGTTCCCCATGGGTGTGGTGACCTTGAGTCCCACAAGAGCCTTGGGTGTTAACCCTCGGCTGGCCTCCTTGGTGGCCCATATTTTTGCTAAGGGGAAATCTCAGGACTTTTTATAAAACAAAGTAACCAAGTTTCCAATTCCAAATGCCACTTTATCCTCTAATCCATTTCTTCTTCTATATTTCTTGTCTTCTTCTTCATTAGAATTTGTCATTCTTCTTCAACATATAAGAATGGAATTCCCGAAGGTTCTTCATCTTCAACCGAGCTCCTTAATCACATAATTTCTTCCATGTGCTCTGTTGTTCTAATCAGAGATCAAATTGGTGCTTCTTCTAATTCACATGCACTAATTGAAAGTGCATGGACTTCTTTAGCTCACTTCATCCACTTAGAAGTTGTGGATGGATCTCTTCATCTCCGCATGCATTTTCAGTACAATGCATGGTCTTCAAACAATGTTGTGACATTATATCTACTTGATACAAGTTCTTGGAACTCAAAGAGCAGCTCAACAATCGTCTGATGTAATGATGCATCTCCAACCATTAGTCTTCAAGCTCTACTTCATCAGTTGACACATAGTGACATGTTATTGACAACAAATGCAATCACTTGGGCACAACAATCTCCCCCTTTGTATTTGGTTGTCAATACTCTGAAGCACAATTTGAAGAATGTCACAATGTGTATGTGCTGATTATTTCTCCCCCTTATTGGCCAACAATGCAAAGGGATGAATAGAAAGTCATTCCCAAAATGCATAACTGCTTGACTCAGCAACTAATGCTACCCCTCAAGGGATGCACTAATCTCCTTCAATTCCCTGCATGTCCGTACAAAAACATATAAATTTATGGAATAAGGAGGGACCTTTATCTTCCTCAGGTGAGAGGAGAATGCTGAACATGAAGTTTCAGCCTTATCTCAACAAATCTTTCTGTAGGCATAGCATTGGTGAAAATATCTGCCACCTGATCTTGATTTGAAATGTAGTCAAGATTGATGTCTCCACTGGCGGCCCTTTCATTGATGAAATGATATTTTATATCAATATTCTTTGATCAGGAGTGTTGTATAGGATTCTTAGAAAATCCAATTGCACTTTGATTATCACATAAGATCCTCAAAGGTTTTTCAACCTTAATTCTCATATCTGCTAGCTGCACCTGCATCCAAATCATTTGTGTACATGCATGTGTAGCTGCCACATACTCTGCTTCAGCTGTGCTCAATGTTACAGAATTTTGTTTCTTGCTATACCAACTAACACATCCTTCTCCCAGAAAGAAGGCTTCACCAGATGTGGATCTTCTATTAGTGAAATCACCGGCACAATCAGCATCAGTGAATCCCAACAACTTTATGCTTGTCCTGTGTTTGTATAAGAGTCCATAGTTGAGGGTTCCTTTCACATATCTCAAGATTCTTTTAGCTGTTGATAAGTGAGATTATTTTGGGTCACATTTAAATCTTGCACACAAAGTCACTGCATATGTTTTATCAGGACTTGAGGCCGTGAGATAAAGGAGACTGCCAATAATTCTCCTGAACTCTTTCTGATCAACATTGTTGCCTTCTTCATCCTTGCATAGTTTGGTTCCAAGAGAAATGGGTGTTGAGACTTCCTTTGCATTCTCCATTCCGAACCTTTTCACTAAGTCCCTTGCATACTTTTCTTGTGAAAGAAATATAGAGTTTTTCCTTTGTTCAACCTGAAATCCTAGAAAATATGTCATTTGACCAAGAATGGACATTTCAAAGGTTTTCTTCATCTGCTCAGCAAATTCTTCACATAGTCCTTCCTTGTCACCAGCAAAAATAATATCATCCACATAGATAATGACTATGAGAGTACCAGTGGCCATTTCTCTGACATAGAGATTACTGTCAACTGTTCCTTTGACAAACTTCATGCTCTTAAGACAACCATCCAACTTGGAGTACCAGGCTCTGGGAGCATGCTTTAACCCATGCAATGCTTTCTTCAATCTGCATACCATGCTACCATATTTGTCTAGCACAAATCCCTCTGGTTGTTCTATATACACTTCTTCTTCAAGATCTCCATTTAGGAATGCAGATTTGACATCCATCTGATTAACCTTGTACTGATTGTGTGCTGCAACTTGTAAGAACATTCTGATAGTCTCCAGTCTTGCAACTGGTGAAAACGTTTCTTCAAAGTCAATTCCTTCCATTTGTGAATACCCTTTGCATACAAGTCTAGACTTATTTCCTGAAACTTCCCCTTTCTCACTGAGTTTGTTTATGAAAACCCACTTTGTCCCAATTACATTTTTATTTTTGGGCCTTAACACAAGATCCCCAGTGGAGTTCTTTTCTATTTGATTGAGTTCCTCATGCATAGCTTGTATCCATTCCTCATGTTCAACTGCTTCAGCCACTGTGTGAGGTTCCACTTGAGAAACCAATGCAGTGTGATCTTCCAATCTCAATCTTCTCCTAGTTTTTACTGAGGACTCTGGGTTACCAAGGACATTTTCTGTGTCAACATGTTTCTTCAATTTATTGTATCTCCTTCTCTCCATCTTCATTACCTTCCTCTTCATCACTGGTGTGTTCAGAGATGATCTCACCAGCAGTTTGTGTTGGCTCAGTTAATTCTTCATTCTTTTGTTCCAAGGTTGTGTCATTCATTGAGTGATCATTATCCACAGTGTATGGTTTCGTGTTGTTTTCAATTATTCTGGCATACCTGCAGTCAATCATTTTGTTCAACCTCTTATTCCAACATCTGTAGCCTTTTCCATCAGGTAGGTAGCACATGAAGATTCCTTCTTCTGATTTTCCTCAAACTTTCCCAGATTAATGTTTTTAATCTTGATGATGCACGGACTGCCAAAGACTCTGAAGTACTTAACAGTTGGTTTTCTGTTAAACCACATTTCATAGGCTGTCATTTGTGTTTCTGGTCTTAGGAGACATCTATTTTGTATGTGTGTAGCTCTACATACTGCTTCTCTCCAGAAAAACTTAGAGATATTGTGCTCAGCAAACATAGTCTTCCCCATTTCAACTATGCTTCGATTCATCCTTTTAGCCACTCCATTTTGTTGTGGAATATATGGTGTAATGTATTGATGCTTGATTCCATGCTTGACCAACTAGCTTTCAAAATTATCACAAGTGTATTCTTTTCCATTATCTGATCTCTCTTTCTTGATACAGATTCCATGTTCTTTCTCAGCCTGCCTCCTGATGTTTTTGAACATCATGAATGCTTCTGACTTGTGTTTCATGAACATGACGTTGGTCATCCGAGTGTAATCATCAATGAAGGTTATAAAATATAGATCTCCTCTTAAAGACTTTTGTCTCATCGGTCCACATATGTCTGTGTGAATGAGTTCAAGAGGCCCAGTAAACATGATATCTACTCCTTTGTGTGAACTATGGGTCAGTTTACCCTTGTGACATGTGTCACAAATTTCATCTCTTTCTCTCTTTAATTTGGGTAGATCTCGTACAATATTGTACATCAGAATTTTACTCATACTTCTTTGACCTAGATGGCCTAGACTTCTGTGCCAAAGATTGTTTTCATCTTTAGAACTAAGATAACAAGAATTGATGGACTCACCAATTTGAAATAGGTTTCCAGTGGTTCTTCTTCCTTGAGTGATGATTTTTCCATCCTTTGATCTCTTGATGATGCATGAATCCTTCTAGAACAACACCTCATGTCCATAATCACATTATTGGCTTACACTCAGTAGGTTGTGCTTTAATCCTTCAACAAAAAACACATCATTGGATTTTAGATTTGTTGTTTCAATCATAGCCTTTCCAACTCCCTTTATTTTCAGAGAACGATCATTTCGAAACACCACGGTTCCTCCCTCATGACTTTCAATGTTGCTTAGAATTTTTGTATCACCAGTCATGTGGGATGAGAACCCACTATCAAGAATCCATTACTTGGTTTTACTGCTGGCTTTTAGAGCCACTTCAGCAAAGCATGTGATTTCATCATTGGTTTCTTGAATGCCTTTCCCTTTCATGTCTATGAATTTTTGTTCAGGAAGAGTTGTCATACATTTATCAGCTCTATGACCTTGTTGGTCACATCTTCCACAAGCTTCACTCAGGCAATCAAATGTGTTCTGAATTGGAGGTTTTGATGCTTTCTGCAAAACACTCTGGGTTTCAGGATGTCTCCCCCTTGACTCATGCCTCATGATTGGAAGAGACATGTTATACCAGCATGCATAGGCCTTATGTCCAAACACACCACAACACCAGAAGTAGCCTCTGAACCATGACCTTCTTTGTTGATAAGAGTCATGTTGTAATTTTCTATCCAAGATTTGAGTAGTCCTTCCTGAGGATTTCCTTTATTCCATTGAAGATGATTTTACACAGGCTTGTTCATGCCATGTTTGTCTCAATTTTCTCTTTGAACCTGCATTGTTAGAAATAATAGATGTATTTAGAGATTTACTTAGTGCTAAATTGACTTGCCTCTGAGCACCAGCATGAGATGATTCTTCCTTGACCTCAACAGCCTTGTTGAAGTCTTCTCTCATCTTTTTCAAGCTATTCTGTGCTTCAATCCACTTGGAATGTGTCACTGATTTCTCTTCTTCTTTGAGGTGAAGTTTCTCCTCAAGATCTTTTGCTATCTTGTCCAGCTCAGCTACCATCAGTTTGTGTCTCTTGATTTCATCAATGTACATTGTATCATTCTTCATACATTCGTCGAACTCCTCAGTTATCCTTTTGGTTTCCTTTTGTAACAATCTCTTATCTTCCTTGAGTTCAGTGTTTTGTTCAAGGAAATCCACTAGTTCAACTTTCAATATGTGTTCGAGCTCTGTTCGTTCACTTTCATCATCTTCACCGCTGCAGGTGTCAAACCCTTTTTCCACATGAGCCATAAAATTCATTTCTTCTTCTGATTGACTGGATGAAGTGAAGTCTGATTCTTCCTCTTTGCTTACATAGCTTCTTCCTTCACCAAGAACGATCCTTTTATTTCTTGCACCAGATATGTTTCCTTCTCTTGGGTATCTACTCCATTTCTTCTTTTGTGACTTATCATATTCAATATCTGGAGCACTAGATCTTTTCTTAGGAAAGTTAACAGAAAAGTATCTGATGTTATTACAATTGAAACATCTCGATGGTGATTTCCCTTTTCCCCTGAATTTAGTTTTTCCAAACCTTTTAGATAAAAGAGAAATAATCGTGTTGAGATCTTCATCCTTTTCTTCATTGTCAGAATCACTTGATTCTAGGACTTCGTCATATTTTATCTTGAGTTGTCTCATGGCCTCAAAAGCCATGTCTTCCTTGATATTCTTCTTGAATACTAGGATATTCCCCATTTCATATGCAATGAGAATGTTGTGTAGTTCATCAAGAGAGAGATCATCTCTGACTTCTAATGCTAAGACTTTGGGGTCAAACCTGTCAGGAAAATTTCTCATTAGTTTTTTAACAATAGTGGAGTCCTCCAACTTTTCTCCAAAGCCCCGAATGTTTCTGACAATTTCATTGAATCTTGTGAAATAATCATCAATATTTTCTTCTTCTCCCATCTTGACATATTCAAACTTGCTTCTCCAAATTTGTAATTTGGCTTCCTTGACTTTCATGTTGCCTTGATAACTACTTTCCAATTTGTCCCAAATTTCTTTAGCATTCTTGAGTCCCATGACTCTTGTGTATACCTTTTCTGAGAGTGACATAAGAATGGAATTTTGAGCTTTACCATCAACTTCCATATTTCTTTTCTCATCCAGTGTCATAGCAGCTTCATTAGCAAGACGAGGGAATCCAAATAAGGCTGCATCTCTAACATCAAGGCCGAGAGATAGAAGGTAGGGCAACATCCGATTTTTTCAGCTGTGATAATTCTTTCCATCGAATGTAGGGACACCCCTACTATTAACATAATTTAGATTGTCCATTTTCTCAGAAGTAGATCCTAACAGAGGAAACCTCCCTCTAATACCACTTGAAATGCCTGGATCGATTGTGATCACTGAGAGGGGAGGGGTGAATCCGTGATAACTTTTTCTTTTTAAGAATTGTTCCCTTTGATTTATCAATTCAACCTCTGCAGCTGGTTAAGGCCTTGATCTACTCTTTTAGTGGTGCAGTGATAATGAAAGCACAGAACACAGATATTTACATGGTTCGGTACAAAGACCTACTCCTTGCCGTGTTGGTTACACCCCCCAACACGGATTCTTAACTATGCCAAAAGATGTTTACACAGTAATTGGTTATACCCCCCAATTATAAGTTGGTTAAACCCCCCAACTCCACAACATCATCTTCATCATGGATTCTCTTCACTTCTTCAATGGTGTTGTTCGAAACTCCAAGTAGCTTCAAGAGTCTTTAAAAGATCTCGTTGGTCTTTCTCACTTAAAAACCAATCACTTAGAATGATCAGTTCTTTTGCATTCACACACTTAAGTGTGTACTCCTCTTCTTCTCAAGGTTGGTCTTCTTCACTTGTGCGCACATGCCCAACTCATTTGTGTTTCTTTGCACAAACTCAATCAAGCTTCGACCTCCTCATCTCTTTTCACACAAAGGAACTAAGCCTTGGCCCTCTTCATCAAGTATGCACAAAAAAATATGGTATGGCCTCGGGTCTTATTTGGTGCACACCCACTGCCCACAAAAGAGGCGCGCAAGTGCAAGGGTGCACTTGGCCGCGCAAGCCTTGGTGCAAAGCACCTCAACCGTGGGCGCACAGATCTTCTTCTTGTCACGCAAAGGTTGTGTGCAAGGAACTCCAGTCGCGAAAGGTACTTGCGCGAGGCTTCAACTTCGCGAGGCAGAGAATGGCTCTCACTGGACTCTCGAGTTCTCAAAGGATCAGTAGCATTCCAAGGGCGCTGGACTTCTAATTTTATAGATGAGGAGTGTGAATAGAGTCTGTGGGATCCAAAACTCGATCGCCCGAGATCTGCGGCATTTTGAAAACTTCAAACGCGTTAAATATCTTTCGCATATCTCGTTCTTATTCTCGGTTTTAATGCGGGTTTTCTCTTTTTCGGTTTCCTTCACGTGCATGTGTTTTCGAACACAGGCAAGCCTTCTGTTTAGGCCCATCCATGCAAAGCATGAATCTTTGTGGCCTCGGCAGCTTCGTTTGCCTCGGCCTCGACCGAATTCATCATCTCATTGCATGAATGTATATTTTAATGAATTAATATGTTTGTTATGGCCATAATATCACCTTTGACACTTTACTTTCATCAATGGTGGCCGGGAACTCGAAATCCATTGCTCGGAGGCGTCATTGGTTTAGCGGGGACGTCGCGGGGGCCTCGGGTTATGCGGGAATGCGCGGGGAGCTTCGGCTGAGCTCAAGGAAAGAGACAAGCTTGCAAGCCGTCGGATTTGGAGTTTAATGAACTTCGATGGACGAGATTAGATCGCGACACCGCAGATGCGATCAACGGTCGAGATCATATGCGCGATGGCTCGGACGGCCAGGATTAAATCCTGACAGAATTTTTTGATCCCACATCGAATCGGCGACCGGTTTCCACGTGGTTTATCAATCATGCGCTCCCCGCCTCTCCTCAATTGTATCTTCTCCCTCCAAGGTGCCGCCCCGCACCGTGTTCTCTGCGGGCGCGCTCTTGCGCCCACCCCTGCCACTCGGGCGCGCCACTGGTGCCCACTATGCACACACGGGCGCGATATGCGCCCACCATGCATTCCTCCGGGCGTGCCCCTAGCGCCTACGCTGCGTCTTGCTGGAGCGCCCCTGCCTCAGGGCTGCTTCCTTGGCCTTGAGGGTTCCCCACGGGCGTGGTGACCTTGAGTCCCACAAGAGCCTTGGGTGTTAACCCTCGGCTGGCCTTCTTGGTGGCCCATATTTTTGCTAATGGGAAATCTCAGGACTTTGTATAAAACAAAGTAACAATGTTTCCAATGCCAAATTCCACTTCAACCTCTAAGACATTTCTTCTTCTATATTTCTTGTCTTCTTCTTCATTATAATTCATCATTCTTCTTCAACATATAAGAATGGAATTCCCGAAGGTTCTTCATCTTCAACCGAGCTCCTTAATCACATAATTTCTTCCATGTGCTTTGTTGATCTAATCAGAGATCAAATTGGTGCTTCTTCTAATTCACATGCATTAACTGATAGTGCATGGACTTATTTAGCTCACTTCATCCACTTAGAAGTTGTGGATGGCTCTCTTCATCTCCTCATGCATTGTCAGTACAATTCATGGTCTTCAAACAATGTTGTGACATTGTATCTACATGATATAAGTTCTTGGAACTCAAAGAGAAGCTCAACAATCGTCTGATGTAATGATGCATCTCCAACCATTAGTCTTCAAGCTCTACTTCATCAGTTGACACATAGTGACATGTTATTGACAACAAATGAAATCACTTGGGCACAACAATAACACTGCTCAGTTGAAGAAAAAAATAATATTGAATGAATGGGTTTTGATATTTTGGTTTCTATAGATGATAAATATGAATTACATGTAGCTTTATGAGATACATGGGTAAATGGAACTGAAAATTCTTATAATAATTATTTCAACAATACACATTCTATATATGGTACATAAAGAGATGAATAATTTAGTAGGACATCTTCTTGAACATCTTATTTTGAAATATGGGATAAAGTATCTAATTTAGATGAAGTAACTACTAATCTTTATGAAATGAGACTGACAACGTATAAAGTTAGATATGATACATTTAAATTGAAACATGATGAGATGATTGGTGATATGTGTGTTAGGTTCAATGAGATAGAAAGAAAATGGGTTCTTTGGTGAATCTAGTTTTATAAAATGATCAAATCATGTGGCCCCAGAGATGTATTCAAGTGATATATACAGGGAATCCTATTTCAATATGGTAATCATTCGACATCAGTAAGCAACCCATCAAGGATTTTTTTTGGATTTTGATTAATTTTGAGAAAACATTTAATGTAATCCATGAAAATTATGATGAACATAAGATGAAAAATGTTTCCCTTAAGAAAATTGCATAAAAAAAGAAAAAAACTAGCTGAAAACTCTAGTGATGAGGAATCACCTCCAATCTCTAATAAAGAAATGGTCTTCTTTCCTAAAAGTATAATGAAATTATACCTGATGAATACATTTTGAGAAAAATATCAGTATAATGTAATGTATTATAATTGATATAATTTTAATAAGTATAATAAATGATATTACAATTCAAATGATATTACTAGTAATGAGTGTAAGAGAAAATGACATGTTATGGATGATTGTCCAATGTTGAAGTACAAGAATAAGTATGATGATAAGGAAAAAAACTATAAGAAATCTGTAAATGCCAAATGGAGTGCCTATGAGGAATTATCCAGGGACTCAAATTCGACACATGATGAAAATCCTAATAGGGAAAATATATTCTTCATGACAAATATATTTGAGGTTCCAAAAATATATCCTATACGGAATTCTGATCAATATAAAAATGAACAAAGTTATTATGATAAGTAAAAAAGAGAATTTTTTTAGTAATTTAATATGTTACAACGTAATTTTCATGAACTCAAATAAAAATAAAAAGTTCAAACTAAACAAAAAAAACGAGTATAAAAAAATTGAAATCTCGTTTTTAGAAATAAAATACAGATCATAATTTTTAATATGAGAAAATAAAAAAAATACAAAGAGATATCTACAAATAGAATATAAACTCACACTCAGATATTAATAAATAAATTCTCCAAAATATATTATTTGCCTATGTTACCAACATGGACAAAGAAGAATTTTTTAGGGAACTTTTGTTCCCAAATACATATTTGGAAATTCTAATACAGCTTTTTATTCAATTTGAACTAAGAAATATTTTATTTCAATGAGTTTAAAATATGTTTATATGAACCCCAATAGAAAAATATGGGAATCTAAGTCCTTATTCCCTAATATATATATACATATATATATATCCAAGAAAATATGGGTACAAAAATCATTCGTACTGTAATATTCTTTTTCATGGAAAAAAATCTCTAAAATCATCAGTAAAAATATGTGGTACATGGACATGGTATTTTTTATTGATATAAAATGATATTAATTTATCTTCAATAACAAGGTAATTTTATAAAGGTGTATATGATACCTTTGGAGAAAATGAAAAATTAATGACCATTGATCATTAGTAAATCTATAATAATAACTTAGTTTTATTTTTTGTTAATTTTTCTTGATGGTCTAAAATATAATATTTCTATCATAACATAATTATGTGATGATGGATTTCATGATATTTTTGAGAAAATTATTATAATGTTTCTGATTCTAATATTTATTTAGTATTAACAATTTTGAGAAATTAGAATGTGTATTTTTTTAATCATGATTAGTTAATTTGTAAAACAATTCCTTTATCAATTTCCATTCACAGTACATCTTGGAATTGGAATAAAAGACTATTCCACTATAACAATAACTCGAAGAGATAGCTTTTTGGGAAATGGTTAGTTAAAGATCTACCCAATCATGCATTTCCAAATGATAAATCTTTTATACCCTTCTAAAAGAACATACAACAATAAATATGTTTAAAATTATAAAAAAATGAGTTCCAACATTTCATCTTATTGGTTTGGAACCCATGGAATTTCTTTGAACAACAATAGTTTCTATTTTAAATGATAATCAGAACATCAATATACATGTAGATGAATTTTTTTAGGTTTACATGTGTATTATATTTATCAATCAATATTGAATATTTTTCTTATTTTACATAGTGTAAAAAATATGTAGAAGAAATGTGTGGACAAAGTGTTAGGGCCTCACAAATTGGCCACCGATAATATTTTAGAAATCTTGTAATAGAATCCTTTCCTTAATAAATTCCTATAATTATAACTTCACTATTCCTAGCACCCATTAGAAAAAATGAAACTGTATAAAAATTAAAAAAAATTATTGATATGGTCGAGTGAATTATTAATGAATATGTTTTACCAATCTACTTTGGGGTAGAGACAGTGAAACCGACCAACAATATAAATAATTGGTTTTTAGTAATTCATATTTTAAAAGAAACCCCTTAATGGATAATAGAATAATAGAAATGAAAACTTTTATTACATTCTAATATTTTTTAAAATGTCTTAATTTTTAACACTATGTATAATATGGAAAAATTGTCCTCCAAATATGATGATGGAATTTCCATATGTTATTCCACTTCTAGTATATCTTATTGATTTCTCATCAAAAGGACCAAGACTATGGAAGAGTATGTCCATGAAAAGATTTAATTGAAAAAATTCAAATGAACTAAATTCTATTTTAGTAATCCTTGAGGTTTATTTATCCACAGAGAACATAAATTTAAAAAAATTATATTTTTTTTCTGTCAACATGCTGAAAAATTAGCCATTTCTAAAGAACTTCTAGAACCAACACTTAGACATATAGAATACCCTCAGGTGACCAGAACTTTTTTTCTATTATTTTTTTGACTCTTAAATACCATCGTTTATGTTTTGTTGTTGGAAAATTATATAGAGGTACACAAACTATAATTTATCAAAGAAACTAGTTTTAATTTCAATCTATCATATGAAGTATTAGAATAATGAACATCCCTGATGTAATAAATTATGAATTTTTTGTAAGGGAAATTATATAATAACAAAATAAATTTGAGATAAATTAATTTTGGAAGCCTTTTTGTAAAATGAAATTGAAATTTACTATATGATCTAAATGGTTATTTTAAAACAATTTTTATGAACATGTAACAATTGTAAGGAACAAGGATAGGGTAATTTCACAAGGGTATATTCAAGAAGAGGGTTTAGGAAATGTTGAGAAAAATTAACTTGTAGCTAAACATTAATATATATCTAAACTACTATATTATGTAGCACATCAATATTATGAACTATATCAATTGGATGTAAAAACTACATTCATGAAATTTTATATAGTTTTGGAAGATTTTACTGAAGAACCCCATGTATTTTAAAACGATATGTTTCCAAATATTTTTTTCTTGTTAAAAACAGTTTATGTGGATTAAATCAAGCTCATAGATATTTTTATAATGGGATCATTTATTTTATATTTTCAACAATATTTTCAAATGTTATTGTTGATCCTAATAAATATATACAATGGATTACAAAATATTTTTTAGATGATCAAATCAATATATATGATATTTGTTTTGGATCTTCTAAAAATAAATTATGCAATAATTTTACAACTATGCTAAAAATTTAATTTCAAATGATTAATTTGGGAGGCATAAAATTCATTTAGGGTTTTCAAAATTTTCTAATTAAATATGAAATAATATTAATTCAAATTAAAATAATAATTTCAATTTAAAATGACTTAGTTTTTATAGTAGTAAGAGTAGTGACACTTATATTAGTACCAATTGTAAATTGGATATTGATAATGCAGGAAAATTAGTGGATCTAACCAGTTATATTTTTATGATTGGATGTATTCTCAAAAAAATGTTATCTGACCATAAATTTTGTTTAGTGTGTATATGTGTGTTCATTTTTTAGATAAACCAAAAGTTTCAAACTTACATGTAGTAAAAATAATTATTAACATAACTCATGTACAAAACCAATTTAAGGAATTTTTATCTGAGATGACAAGAAATTGACTTGGTTCCTTTTTGAGATAATGATTTTGGTGGTTTCATGTCATATATAAAAACTACCTTTGGAAAATGTCTTCTTTTTAGAATGTCTCTATTTTTGTGGTGTATAATGAAACACTATTTTATCTCAATGCCTACTACTAATGTTGAATTCCTAGGAGTATGTACATGTTGTCTTCAGATTTTAACGATGAAACACACTTTAATAGAAATTGGATATCAAATCCCATATGTACATATAAATTATGGATACAAAGGGGCTCTAAATATTCCTAATAACACTATATCACCATATAGAAATAATTTTATGTAAGATATAACTTTTTGAGATTCCATTTTAAAAGTGTAATATAACTCTTCAATACATTCTAACTGAACATCATCTTGTATATATTTTAAAAAAAGACTTTAAATTATAATATTTTGAACTAAATCAAACATGTTTTCAACATTTTTAATTTTGGATAAATTAAATTTTTTGGGACCCAGTAATGGATTTTTACCCATCATTTGAGTTTTACCCACTTTTGGAGTTCAACCCATTGTTGGTGTTTATCCACCATTCAAGTTTGAAGCCCCATTGGAGTTTTACCAACCATTGAACATATGCCCACAATTGGAATTTTAAACACCTTTTGAGTTTTACACACTACAGGTGTTTACCCACCATTATAGTTTTACACACTATTGGATTTTGATCCTCTAAAGTATTTTTTTCCCAACATTGTTGTTTACCCACCATTGGAATTTTACACATTATTGGTGTTTTTAAACCATTAATGATTTATCCACTATTTTAGTTTTACACACAGTTGATTTTTACCCACCATGGATATTCACCCACTGTTGGACACAACACACCATTTTCGAATGACCCACTATTAGTTTTTAAGACGCTTCTCTCATTTTAATTTATGGAAAATTTATTAAATTTAAATAAGATTTAAATTTTATTGTTATATTATATTTTGAAATCCTCAAATACATAATTTATATAAATTAGAAACTTGTATAATTTCAATTCTCTCACTCCCTCACACCTTACTCTTCAATCTTGGCATTGACCATTTTCTCTCAGTTGTTAGACTTCGGTTGACAGAGTATATAACTAAGAATCGATCACCATTGATAGAGTTAAGAGATACAATAATTCTTATTTTGGTGATTAGATTTCATTATAGATTAATAATGGAGAGTTGATATGTCCAGCTTCTATTGATCTAGTACACACAATGATTATGTAGTGAGTTGCAGTATGAAAGTTAAAAGTTCATATAGATTGATTGATTCTAAGAATGTATTTATTGATTAATGTATTTCAAGACCATGTTTTGGAAGAGTGGTTGTATAATAATGAGATAACATTATAAACTAGGTTGGTTCACAAGTTCTAGGTTTATGTATTGTTTAGATTTGTGGAAGAGTAATACTTTGTTAGAAGAAGAATAAATGGGTGCAGGGTTGTTTTCTTTTGAAGAAAATGGGAATGTTGTTTGAATGTTCCTCATAAATGTTTTTCAAATGACTTTCAAGAAATAAATCCACATGATAGTTCTACCTATTTATATTAGGATTCCTTGGAATAATTTAATAGATATTTGATTGTTATAAGACTATCATATACAAAACATAATGGTGAATGTCATTTTATCTTCAGTTTTATTCAACATATAGAATACCCAATGAAAGAGAATTTCACAATAATGTAGTATCGAGATATTTCTATATATTATATATTATGAGATGAATATGTGTAGATTCGTGATTATTTACATGATGGAGATGTTCAAGACATATTCCATATCAAACACCCTTTTTATCCAATGTTCAACTCAGCCATGCTAGTGGAATAAGTATTGGTTAATAAGGAAGAAAAATACACCATTGTAAAATGCGAGGGATTTTTAATTATAGGGTTTATTTTTAAAAAATGTTGATTATTTGGATCCCTAGGAACAGATATTGTTGTGATTATTGTGAAAGGAACTGTGAGTATTTAATCCTATAGATCATCAAACTAGACCAAAGAATCTTTTTGATCATGGATTGGAATTAGATGAGGAAGTTGAATAACCAAGTAAAGAATGGGGCGACGTTAGCTCTAGTAATGAAGAGATTTATTTTGAAATGGACTATGTTAGTGACCTAGATATTCCCAAGAGATCTCTAGATATTTGTTACGGTGCCCCTATCCTTCCAAAATCACTCTCAATTCAAGAGGCTAATTTTATAGAAGGAAGTGAAGAGTATGAAATTAATTATTTTACTGAATAATAATTCAATGGTACTTATAAATATTATAATAAAAATGAAGATAATGGTGATTATGATGAAGGAGAAGAGGTAATATATGATGATGTAAAAGGAGAAGAATAGAATGAATGAAATGGAGATGGAGATGATAATGATGGTGGTGTTATCCATGATGGTCCTTGTGGCTGTATTAGTGATAAAGATTTTGATATTCCCCATGAACTTATTTATTTTCCTAGTTCATCATTTTTTTCATAATCTATATAGATACCAAACATAGGTAAAGATATATATATTGTTGTTATTGATGAAAAGGAACCACTTTTCAGGGGAGGTATCCCCAATCCCAAATAGTCACATTTTTTATCCCATTAATGGAGACTATTATTTACCTACAACTTATTTGAAGAGCAATGACAAGAAGGTTTGTTATCTTTCTATAGTGGTTGAGCATATAATTGTTATGATATATGTCATTTCTTTTGTTAGTTTGGGGGAACCATCTCTTCAGGAATATGATAAGTACCCTAGATATCTGTGACTAGTACCTGAATACACTAATTTAGATGATGATTGAATCCCACCAAAGCATTGTGGAAAATATATTAGAGAAGATATGGATTGTAAGGGGTCATTGGTAAAACAGATATATACTATAATGGAATTTTTGATATTTTCTTCTAATGTTCATGAACCGTGCATTAACTTTACACCTTTGCATGAACCTATTATTTCAACAGTGCTAATTCATAAAATATATAGAGATAACATAGATTCCTTTAGAGAAAGGATGATATCTGGTTTTGATTTTTTATTGAACAAATAATTATCCTCATGTGACTTTTTTAGTGATAGATATGTAAGTTACCTAATTGACCTTGTGAAAAAACACATCTTGAAAAATATGATTTATCTTATTTAAGATGTTTAGATAGATAATAGGATGTTGGAAAATGAAACCCAGAATTTAAGATCTATACTTAATGAGATGAGATATTCCGTTGAAATGTTTATTGATTATTTTTCTCGAGAGGGAGGATAATATTTCTTTTATGACTTCTACTATTAGTTATCTAACTCCTCCTTTTTTTGAATTCATTAGGTCACTATATATAAAAGAGATTTTTAGTGTTTCTATTGATGTACCTGACAACCCTTATGAAATTTGGAGACATATATGACATAATAATGATCATGTGCTTATGAAGTATAAAGAATATATAAATGATATAAAACCTGATAGAGATAAAATTACAATGTCTATAATGTATCACCTTTTGAGGATTTTGAATAAGAAATAACTTAAATCTCATTTTAATTTTCAAACTAAGAACTTCATAATACATTTGGTCAATAAATCCTTCAAAGAAAAAGTTAATATATTTAATGTGATGACCAAAGTGCTCGAGTTGTTCATGGAAGAGAAAAAAGTATAATTTCTTGTCTAAGGAAGTGGGATAATGTATAACTATGGAATTAATAAATCTCATTTATAAAATTAAAATCATTTTGAAATTGTTGTGCTGGCTCAATATTCCATTCTAGTCACTGCTCATGTAACAACTCTTAATTCTACTATAGTGTTTTCTCGAACCAGGTATTACAAGAGAACCAAATGAACCATTACCTATCTGTTTCCATCATCTAAGTATGACTCATTTATTATTTTTCTAGTATTTGAGGCCTACCATTATCTAAGAGACTCAGTCTTTACTAGGTTTCCCAATATCCATCCCGAAAGATACCTCATCATTCACTGATGTGACATATTCATCATAAAAGGTGAATAGAAAATCACCTTTTGATAAGAATTGATATTATTAATTCTTATTATGATATGGATTTTTATAAATTTTTTATTTAACTCCAGTTGTGAGTACTTCAATTTCCTTTTTCAATTACAAATATATTCTTATTCCACGTCTATTTCATTCCATTTACTTTTTTATTTTCACATTTTGATAATTGAAAAATGGGGATAATGGATTTATGTAATTTATTTATTCACATATTAGTGATGTTTCTTTTATTTCATCCTTTATAGTGTTCTCATTGCTTTTTTGATACCATCCTTTATAGTGTTCTTAAATTCTTCTTGGATACCAGTGAATATAGTACAATAAAAATAATACTACAAATTAATACCATAATTAATGATATTTATTTTGATACTATATGTGTTTTATTTATACCCTTGAAACCATATTTTAATTTCATTTTTAACTACAAATGATATGGCTCATTATTAAAAAACCATCGATACAAATGTGATCAAACTCACACTATATATTTATAATGTGCTAATATATTTTATTTTTAAATTATCAGTTTATTCTATACATGTTTTATAAAAATATCATTGTTTGTGATCAAAAAAATGTGGAGACGGTTGGAACCCTTTTTATAATGATCCAAAAATAATGTACCTTATGATATTAATGAGTTTTATGATTTATTATTATAATTTATAATATAATGTTGTTTTGGGAAATTTTGGCTAGCTGTTGGTAAGACCCTCCTCCATAAAAGACTCGCCATTCATGGTGAGTCACCACAAAACATGTCAATGTCATGAAGAAAAGTTTTATATATATTGGGGAACCCACCATCAATGAAAAATCAATGTAAGCATGCATTTTTGGAAAAGAATAGAAAATTTGTACCATCAATGGATGACTAACCATCAGAACCTAGTATTCTAAAAAATTTGAAATGTGTTGAAATTAACCACCACTATAGAAGACACACCATTGAGGTGATTTACCATAGATTATGACCTACCATAATCCTAACACTCTATTGGACTAACTTACCACCATCATAAGTCACTATAATAATTTTCAAACCATTCAAATGATTCATCATCACTATTTTTTCATTTGGAATTAAATATATCTAACAACAATATTATCGAATTAACGATGATAGATATTTTAATTATTGTCGTTATAATATTTTATAAATTTATTAATGTTTGTGTTAGTCAACCAGTACATGGAACATATGATTCAGATAATTAGTAATGCATGTTGTTAGTATATTAAGAAGTAGACACCCTTGTAGGTGATACAATGATATGGATAGATATAGAGAGAGCATATAAGAGTGGTATAATATTTAATTTACTAGACAGGGTTGTGATGTTTTTGACTTTTTGATGATCTTTAAACAAATAATCCATAAATATGATCAACTACAAAAAATTGAATCACATTGATCATTTAGTTCTATTATTCTAGTCACAAAAAATAGGGCTTCTGTTTCTCTGTTTTACTATAAATCATAAAGTCATGACTCAATATTCACATAAATATACATCTATACAATCCCATGTTTCATCGAACATAAGAATGAGAATCACATTGTTTTATATATTTTCACCTGAACTTTCAATTTTTAACCATTAAATTTTGAGCAGTGTGTAATTTACTAATTATATTAAATACATACACACTATATCATGTATATTAACTAGATGTTTCTATATAACATTTTTAACACCCTCTTCAATTGTTTACTACTATGTTGTGGAGTAGCTGATTTTGGAATATGATTTTATTCTTTTTCAACTGTTGTTATTAAAGAGATCCATGTGTGTCAGGGATATTTTTTCATCTATTTGGTTTACCAAATCTATGTTGTGGATCATTATTATTTTATATAATATTCTTGTAATTGGGAGATTTAATAGTGGAGTGGATTTAGTCCCATATTTAGACTAATCGTCTTTTTTTATTCCACTATTTGTATTTTGTTTCATTAAAATTCTTTAAAATGGAGATCATTTAAACTATAATCAAGACGACTACATTGATTATTAATCATAACTACTGTTTATATATGTGTTTTATTATGAAAATGAATTGGAAATTTAAATTAATTTTCAAATTGTTTTGACTAAGACTTAATCAATATTTTAAAAAAATACTACAAGATCAAAACATATATAGATATGCTATTTTGATTAATTGGGATTATCTAAATATATGGGGGATTTTATTTATACATTTCTTCAAATAATATTCTATTGGGTACTCATTAAACCCCTCCTCTTGAAATACTCACTCAAAACAACTATAACCATGGAAAATTTCAATAAAGGCATAAAACCATTGAGTATTAAAGGTTAATTTTCCTATGAATTAATGCAACCCAATGAAAACTATTTTATGAGAAAAATTAATATTAATGATTATTTTATATCAAATCATGAAAATTACTAATTAAAATGTAAATAATAATATTACTGAAATTTACATGGATAATATTAACATTTATGAAAAAAATTAAATATAATGTGAATTTAAAATTTTATTATTTATTGAAAAGATATCTATCTGTTTGAAATAAGTACGTATTTCAAATTCACTAAACAATCCATCATTTTTAATGAACCAACGTTTTCACCAAATATTAATTTTACTATGATGATAAAAAATTAATTTTAATTTTATAAAATTAAACATCTAATCCTGGAAGAACATAATTACAATTTCAACAAAAAAATTTAATAAAATTTCCATTGATGAAAATTTAATTTTGAACCATAAAATTGACTTTACTATTATTTGAATGATTATTTATTAAATAAATTTAAATATTTTATTATATTATTAATAACAGTATGAATTTATTTAATAATTCGTCTAATTATATTCATTCCTACAAATTCAGTTTCACGGTTGTAATTGTCACAGTTTAATAATTTTTTTAATAGATCCCCACTTTTAAAAATCTCGGTGTTATGTGTTAAGAAAGCTACCCGGCTTATTATTCATTTTATATTAAATTTTAGTGTAGTTAGATATTCTATTTTATAAATCCCCATACTGAATCACATATTCTAGTATAGAGTTTCATATCACCCCATTCATTCCTCCATGTAAACAAGAGTGTAATGGATAGTAGTGAGGGCATAAGTGGTACCGTAGGGAGACTATGCCATTGGAAACATGTAACTGACCAAAATATATAATAGAGTGAAAACTAATCAAGATGAGAAACATATTAAAATATATTTGAATCAATAATTAAAAATGTACACATTCTATAATAATATGTTTTAAATTACCGAATAATATTGGTTACAATGGAATTAACACATCCATCAGATGCATATATAATAAATGATGAAAAAATAAATAAATATGAATATCTAAAAAGTATCCTAGAGCCTATCCTAACATCACCTATACCAATATAATATGCTAAAAAAATCCCTATATAGGGCCACATCGCAATTCATAAATCCAAGTCAAAGGATTCTTCATTTACACTGAGATTCATATGCAGCGCATGAGTATACATCCAAGTAGGACACCACCAATGAAACTTTTACATAAGTTCATAACACAGCACATGTGATTACAATAAATTAAATTCCTATTTAAACCATCACATTTCTATACATGAATCAGTAATATTACATTCTCAATGGTTGTCCCTACAAACATTAGAAATATGCAAGAGGACATGTTATATTTGTTTTCCATGAATCTAAGAACAAGTCAAAAATCCAAAACCATTCTCAGATCAAGAAAAAAGGAGATCATTATGACTATATAGAACAAAGAATCAAGTAATTATATTACATTGGAAAAATATTTCATTACAATTTATTCCCAATAGCAATTAGTATTACTAATTTTTAGAATTTGGGAAAACTGTCCATATATAAACTTATTCCCTTTAACAAATGGAAATTGATCACTTAAGAGAGAAACATATTAATCCATAACATGGATTTTACAGTACCAAAAATTCCCTTTATATGAAACTACTCAGGATATTACATAATTTTAATATCATGATAATAATGGGAATTGAATTATGTTAATGGGATGATATCAGATTCTAACATGGGTATATAAGAATTAAAAATTAAATATCAAAATAAAGCATAACATAGTCATATATGTTTAATCAATAATTTTATATGCAAGATAATATACCATAAATAACCGAAAAATGATCATACAATCATAATCAATGATTCCGATGTGTGTAGAAACATTATTCAATAAAAATGATTGTTATGATCATAGAATATCTATATGAATAAGTATAAGGTAATAAAATCATTTAAATTCGGTAAAATCATAAGAATATAGAATCTTATGAAAAAATATTACCAAATCATATTTACAAAATAACTTGTGGAAAGTATTTTTAAATATCATTCGCAAGTTATCTGAAGAATGAAAAGTGATTCTCATTCACACAAAATACATGTTAAAAAAGAATTATGTATCTCATTTAGGCAATATGTCATCATCTTATGTGATATGAAACTATAAAAAATTATTTTTAGGGTAATATAAGACCCCTATCATCAATCATATATGCATATTTTTTCTACATGATAACATGTATTCATAAAATATTAAAAATAGTTGGAAAAAAATAATGGGTTTATTAAAACATTAAGTAAAATTACCTTACATAAAATTAACAAAATAAATTGATATCCTAAATATAAATTTTGAAAAGTAATCTGATAATAGTAAAACTATTATGGTGACAAAAACATCACATCATGCATGATAAACCATAGAGGATGAATAAATTTTATGCTATTTTGTTTCAAAAAACACTTTAAAACATTGAAAATATGATTTATTTCTAAAACATTAGTATCAATGGAAAAAGTTGAATATCGAGAAACATTTTTTAATGAGTAAAAAATATAATAAAAAATATGATATTTATCAAAATGATATTTACTAGAAGATAAAATAAAATATTTTTTAGAGGATGGAAAACCCCTTTAAAATTTTCAAATTCCATTTTTTAAAACACACTTTTTAACTGTTGTTGTAAAACAACAATTTTAAAATAGAACAATGGTATTATTTATTTGTCCTGTGTAAACACATGTTTTCATTAAAAATAAATAATGGGGAAATTATTTTGGGAATAATGTTCAAGGATATAGTGGAATCCCCTTTATTAAAGGATATGCAAATTTTTTCCCAAAAATATCACAATTTTATACAAAATATATTCATCAATAAAAAAATTTACAAAAAATAATTTTAAATATAAATAATTTAATAAATATAATATTTAATAGGAAATAATATAATTTATTAAATAGTTAGAAATGACACTCAAGGAATAACTATTTATCTCAAAAATGAAATTTGAGTTAGAAATACATTATGAATCTCATAATTCAAGAATTAATTATCATTATGAAAGGGGTTACATGATTGAATGCTAACTCCTAAGAAAATGTTTCAACATAAAAATATCATATGGAATAATTTAGTTATTTAATATTTAATATGTTCATGAAAAACAATCAGAAATCAATGGAGAATTGAATTTCCAAAGACACATAGGGAAATTATTACTTATGTATAAGAGGGTTACAATAATTTTTATTATCATATATCACAATGTGAGAGATAATATTAATACATGAATTAATTTGGAGTTAAATACACTATATAAAAGAAATTATGATTCATAATACCAAATATTTCTCATGGATTGGAAAATGAGACAAATTAAACCATTCTATTTGTGGAGAATTCAACAGAAAACCTATTTTTAGAATAATGGTAGACTTCAATAGAACATAAATTACCTTCAATAAAAGTTATTATATGATATTAAATCTCAATTAGTAATAATATTAAAAAATAAAATAAAATAGGTGCATCATTCAACATATTTCTCTAATAGAGGAATTTTATATTAAAAAACTTTCAATACGTTTCATCTAAATCATCCTTGTTCTAACCTCCCATGTGATGAAAAGAAAAAAAAATTGATAATTAATTAATAAAATTAGTCCTATTAATTAACATTTATAATTATTCTCTATAATCCTTCATTATAAATATATTTCTTATTTATAATTATTCTCACTAGTGAATGATTGGAATTTTGTTTGTTTGTCTCCATTAAATATAAAGATAATTGAGTCATGTCATAATATATTTATTCATTTTCATAATTCACATATTTTAAATGGTATACTAATAATTTTTTTACATTAAATATTTAAATATTATTTTAATTAAGTTATGGAAATGAATACAGTTTGTGAAAATACAAAAAGTGATATACTTATTCTGGCATTTTAAATATTCGAAAATAGATATATTAATAAATATGAAAAAAATAAAACGTATTTAAATAATAATTAATATATATTTAATTATTTTTTATAATATGATATTATAATTAATTAAAAATATTTAATCCTTCACAAAAATTATTATAACATCATTCATATAGGTTGTAAAACCAACCCAAATGGTATTGTTTTTTAATTTAACAATGAGTAAGGGAATGTATTTAGATAATAAAAATATAACATATTAATAAGACTAGAAATATAATAACTATTATACATTATCAGTATATACATTCATAGAACAATCCATGATGAGTAGTAATGATAAATGAAAGTCTTCATTTATGGATGTTATACTTTGTTTCATGAAAAATTAATAATTCCATTTATAAATGAATGAAAGGAATGAACTTATATTAAAACCATAATTTAATAATTCTATATGTGTAATATATAAAATATTTCATCATAAAATAAATCCTTTATACCAACCATAATAGGTTCTACAGAAAAATGTACAATATCACATTGTGTATGTTGTTACAACCACCTACACATGATTGATTTAATATGGTTTTCTTAGAGGATGTAAATGATTGAATATTTATATTAAAATTAATATGAGGAATATAATTCATAATACATATAATGATTTCAATATATTAATATTATTATTAAAGGATAGTAGTAAAAAGAAGATGAAAAAACTAAAAATAGGTGGATACTCACACCGGGGATATTAATTTTTTAATGAAATAATCTAGGTAAATGAAAGCCTTATGATTGATAATAATGAATACATGATTTTATAAATTCTATATGGACTTGTGAGTAGACAAATGGAATATTTTGAAGTTGAAATTCAAAAATAAGGGGAATCTTGAGGTGTTCAATGTGTTATATTTTATAAATGACATGAATGATGCTTTTTGATGTAACCCATAAATTTATAATAATGTATTGTCAATATTCATTTTTAAATGGAAAAAATGAAGAAAAAAATTGTATGGAAATGTTGTATTTGGTCTAAATTGACCTCTAAAACTCATTTAAAATCATTGTTATATCATTTTTTTCCTTTGCCCATTAGTAATGACATTTTACCACTTTTACTGGTTTTCAGGGAGACAATTTTTTATTTATTGTAATTAATTTTAAAGGTTATTGTAAAAAATGCTCATTTTATACACTTTCAAAATTATTTTTAAATATTATAACAACTATTGTTCATTTAATGATTTTTAAATTTTTAATAACTAATTGTTAAATAAACACACATTATCATGTGAAATTATTTTCTTAATAATAGTGTTTTCATCATTAGATTTTATACAAGAAAAATTATATTTATAAATTGATAAAATGAAACAAAATGATTCATTATAAATTAAATAAATGGTATGATTATTTGAACGTAATAAAAAACGAAATCTCATATTGAATACACTTCATTAAATAAAATGACTAAAAAAAGTTTTTATAAAATGATTATTTTAATTTTGTTATAAAAATTGAAGATATATTATTGATAATCTCAAATAATATATTAATATATTAAATTTTATTTAATAAAAACATACATTAGTATATTAAAATTGTAATTAGGCTTCTAGGTGAAGATAATATAATGATAAAACGACTAAAAATATACTTTTAACAAAAAGGTATCTCAGCAATAATAAATCATTTCATAAAAAATAAAAAATTCATAAAAAGTAAATTTTATATGGGGAAATAAAATTTGAAGCTTATTTCATCATAACTAAATTTGGAGATTATGAAATTTTTCATTTAATTGAATACTCATTCTATAATGATAACAAATATTAATGAAAACATCCCTTTACAATATTAACCAGTATTAAAAAAATTTCTTCCAAAAGTAATAACAATTATGTATTTTCAATATTGGTGGTTATTAAAGAGTAATTAAATACTTTCATAGAATATTCTGTTGTTTGTAAATTCTTTTTCTATAATTTAACTAAAGTATTAAAACATAGAATTTGTTTTTATATGGTCTATAATTTTATGTCATTATATTCTGCCCATCCCCCATTAAAAAAATTATCTGTTTACAGTTCTAATTATTAATTACTAATGAGGATATATAGGGAAATTATCAATGAAAATATTTCTTCTAATGATATGTCAACCATACATTCATAAATAACATATTGATACTAATTTTTCTTCAAAAAAAAATTATAAAATCCATTTCTCATTTATATATATGTCCTAATTATGTATTATAAATAACATTCCATTCCCAGAGAAACTACATTTATAAGGCATAAAACCTAATAAGAAATAATATTTTCATCTTCAAATTAATTATTTAATAAATTCATAAAATATATTAACCACTATTTCATAAAACGACATAATAAACTATTAGTATCATAATCCTAAATAATTATTAACCATACAATATCATTAATCAAGTATCAATCACATGCTTTTAAAAAAATATTACATCTTGCAAAATAACTCAACAATTTGTTACGTCTAATTCTGGAATTTATTAAACATATTATTTATCAATCAATAATAATGTCTTTTTCTATAATTATTACCAAAAATCTTACCATGAAAGTAGAAAAATCATTAGGTAAGAAATAAAATTTAACAAATGTTTTCAACCCATCAATGTAAAATTACTGATGAAAATACATATATGCTTTAATTAATCCTCAATAATATTATTAATACACTAATATATCACTCTCTAATTAAAATATCTAAATTAATAATTAATTAATTTTTACAATGATATTTTTCTCAACACCTTAGGTAAGACTAGGAAACATGGTATTCAATATTTTACTAATACATAATCATTTAGAAACTATCCCTTGTTTTTTTAATAGTCAAAACTAGTTTTAGATATATACCTTCATCGAATTCAATTTTTTGATCTTATTTCAAAGATATAAAATAATGCACAATGGATATGAATATATAAAAAATATATAAATATTTAAACCAGAATTAAATGATGCCTTCTCCATTAAATAATTTGTTTAACATAAGATACTTTTTGTTTATCCCGTGACATTCAATATTCAGTCCATGGTGTTACATCATAATTTTCCTATTAGGTTATGTTAATAAAATTTCATTATATTATGTCCAAATATGTCCTAATTGTTCATAAATGACATGGGAATTGAACAAAAATAATCCATTTATAGTTTATTTCAGGTTTTTTACTAATACAAGTTTTTCATTCATCAGGTCAATGTTTAGTTAATACCCAACAACCCCCCTTTATGGTTATTAGCCCTATGTAAAACTACACTATAATAATATCCACATTATAATGTCTAATACGTGGTTTCATTTCCAAAAAATCTAATTAATCTCTATTTAACCATAAATTTTTTTTCATACCGAATCATATGATAATATCTATATTTTTGACTAAGGTTCACTTATCCAAATCAATAAAATATTACCTCAATTTAACTAATGGTTTTTATATGACGTTGACACTGTATCCAATCAAATATAACAACCACTAAGGAAATTTCTAACTTCAAAATTATACTGAAATGATATAATCCAAATCTCAAAAGATATATAAATATTTCTCTAATACCAAACATGACACCCTAAACTGAACAGTCTAGTGACTACATGTATTTATGAAAATATACCCCCATAATACATTCCCAAGGAAAATTCATTTTAGGGTTTTACAGAATTAGGAAAAAACATTAACTAATAAAACTCATTCCATTTTAAATATGTAACTTACAAATTATAAACATAATAAACTCATCTCTGTAATTTATAATTTTCTATCATTCATAACCAGGGGATTGAATAAAAATTTAAGGAGTGATATAAAATTCCTAGTAAGGGTATACATATGTTTTAGCAATCATATATAATATGTGATAATAACATTATAATATAACTATAATAAATAATTTTATTCTAAACAAAACATATATCATAATAATGGAATAAGGAATATAATAACATTATAAATTTCTAAATATAGTGTTGAGCCATGATTCAATAAAAATACGCTATAAGAGATAACATTATTCAATGGATAAGAATTAAAGAGTGGAATACTTTTAATATAGAAGAACCAAAATCATAGATAATATTTTGAAAAAATATTCCCATACTACATTCTCAATAAAAATTCAACAACTCTTTCACATAAAAAATTTTTTAACAAATATTCCCATATATCATTCACAAAAAATGTTATAATCAATGATTCTTGCGTCTCATTAATACAGCAATTGAAAATTTCATATGATATCAAACCTTAAATAATTTTTTTAAAGGAGATATAGGACCCCACCAATTAATCATCAATATATATCTATGGAAATTGAAATAAAACATTCATCATATTAGAATGATTCCATAAAAAAATAATGGAATAATTAAATCCCTTGAAATCCTTACAAAACCAAAAATTTAAAAAATTATATTTTAGAAATTAAATTATTTGGATGTAATCACATCATAATATCTTATAGATGATGAAATATAAATCAATTCATGAATGATAAATAATTATGTGTAAATATAATTGAATGTACTAATGCTTTAACAAAACATTTTAAAACATTCAAGTAAAAATTACATCTAATAATATTTCTATGAAGGTAGAGAGAAGAATTTACAAAATCATATTATCAAGAATTCAAAATAAAATATTCCTGAAATTAATTATGGTTTATCCCAAAAATATTGATTGTATGATAAATTTTTTGTTTTGGAACAAGTGGAATCCCATTTGAATTTTTTTAAATTCATTAATTCAACACATACGTTGGAAAAGTGGTGGTATTATTTCCCTTTTAAAAGTTGGAGAAGTGAAATTTTAATGTAAAATTAATAGATTGGTATTTTCATTTCAAAATAAGGATATAATGATATTTATTTGGAATAATTATCAAGGAATTTTAGGAAACCATATTTTCAAAGGGAATTATATTTTTTCCATAAAATACCTCAAAATGTTATTGCAAAATAATTTCATTTGCTAAATCATTTTTTGTGAATTTTGTTAGCCAGGTAAAAAAGTGGAAATAACATATTAAATAGTAAATATTTTTATTTTATCAAAATTAAAATAAAACTTTTTAATTACTAATATTTTAAATCAATGAATGTGAACATAAATTAACAAAATAACATACATATGTTATAATTCCAAATGTAAGGGACATTTAGAAGGTGGTTTTCTAGAAATATTTTTATGTATTCATAAATAAATGAAAATTTTCAAAATAATAAAATCATTTTCAGAATATACATTCCATATTTAAAATAATTTCAACATGAAAAAACTAAACTCAATTAATGCAATTTTTTTTTCCAAATAGACTCACAGTAATAGTAACAAAAGAATAATATGGTTACCATGAAATTGAAAATAATGTTTCATTAAATAAGGGATATTAATTATACACGAAGGAAATTATTTACTACATACAATATATAAAATATATAATACTGTTCAATTTCAAACTTTTTTAATGAATTGGAATATAAGACAACGAAACTCTTATGATTTTAGAAACATATAACACAAAACATTTTCAATGTGGGAGATTTGTACTAGAATAGAACATTGAATAAAATGTTTTATATTTATCTAATGATATAACATCTCAATTATGTATCATATAAACAACAAAAAATTAATTATGTGCATAATAATAAGAAGGTCATAAAGAGAATAATTGAACATGAAGAACCCTTACTATGATTTTCTACAAACTCAGTCCTTCTCTGAACTCTTATATAATGAACACAACAAACATATGTACATCCATAAGCATCTCATTAAATATTTTAACCCTTTATGGACAATATTTATATTACCTAATTAAAAATATATATAATATTTATTTTTTCACTAATAACGGTTAATAGAAATACTTTTTTGTCTCCTTCAAGTATAATAACAAAGTATTCTATTTTTTATTATGTGGTTTCAAGTTAAAATTTCTTCAATGGTTTAAGAATGAATAATCATTAATTTATTATTGTTAAATCAGTATAATTTTCATTAAGTGATGGATATTAATATGGTATGTGAAAATGGAAAATGTGATAAAGTAGTTTCGGTGTTTTTAATGATCAGAAAGTGATAAATTAATAAATATGACAAATATGAAAAAATTTAAAAAGTAATCATTAATAAATCATAAGTGAATTATTATTAAATTTAATTATAATTATATAAAAATCCTTAATCATTAATAACATAATAATTATCAAATAATTCGTGTATTTGGTAATCCCAACAGAAATTTTAATGTTTTAGAATGTTTTCAAGCATATGGGAATGTATTTATTTATTTATAGTAAGTTACATAAGGATGTATAAAATTTTAATAATAATCATATATAATTATAGAATATATTATAAATTTGTTCATATGTGGTGGTGGTAGAAAACAATTTCTTTTTGTAGAGGACGTAGTCCACCATATGAATTATTAACAATCCCATTTATCAATGAATTTAGGGAGTTATAGTTTATGATAAATGGAAATTATCAATTATATTAATTAAATTGAAAAAATATTTATTGACTAGAACGATCCTTGATACCATCATTGAGAGATAATGATGAATAAGAAACAATTTCTCTTTATGAAGGTGTTTAACAATACAAACACGTGATTGATGTTATTTTATTTTTTCTATGAACGGAAATGATTAATTATTTTCAATCCAAAAAATATAAAAAAATTTATATAAACTAATGTTAATAATTTAAATAAATCAATTCTGTTATATAATTTTAGGATTATTAAAAAAATATAAAAAATACTATGAAGAAGTGAATACTCATTATTGGGAGTTCAATTACTTATAGGAATTTTCATTTTATAATAATTATTTTTTCTTAATAATAGTGAATATAGTATTAGAGAAATGGGAGAGGGTTATAGTAGTATATATTTGACATATTTTCTTATAAAATTTTTAATTTAATGTTATTCTTGAATGGGTGTTTGTGATAGATCTTATAAGTGATGAGAAGAGTAGTTTTCGATGAATCAATTACATTTTCAATAATGTAAAGATACTATTGATGGTTAAATGGACATAAAATAGAAAAAATTGTAGAGAAATTCAATGTGGTTCAAAAATAATAGAAAATAATCATTTTAGATATTTTTTATCATCTTTTTCCCATTTCCCCTTTGTAAATCACTTTTTCCATATATATTTTTTTTGGGGTAACTAGTTTTAACATTTACAATTAATTTAAATTGGAAAAAATTAAATTGAAATTATTACATAGTTTTATCCTTATTGGAAAAATTTTAAAATAATTTTATCATATGTAAGCTATAAAATTTTCATCATTATTTATAAAATAAATACATTTAATATTCTAAAAATATTTTTTTGAAAAAGAATATATTTATGCTATAAATTTATATATAAAACAATGATATAATTATTAAAATATTTAATGAAATAAAATAATTTTCTATAAAAAATTAAATGGTATACAACATTCATGGTATTCCAAAATTGAATCTCTCCATGAAATTAAATCATTCACATAAAATAGTGAAGATTGTTTTTTGATAAACATCTATTTTAATTTAATAATAAAATTATAAAACATAGGATTTATAATCACAAATAAAATTTTATGATGAATAATTTTAATCCTCAAAATAAATAATTAATTAATTAAATGGTGTTTTACACTTATATTATATTCATACGTAATGTTAAAAATAAAAATAATATGATTTTTTAAAAGAATGTAGTTTTCATATAAAAATTAATCTGCTTTGAAAAAAATTTCAATCATTGACCCCCATTAAATTTTGATATGACGAATTAAAAATGAATATTATTTTATCAAATATAAATTATAAAAACTATAATTTATTATTTTATAATAAATTATGTAATATAAAAATAATAATTACTGAAAATAATCAATTCCATTATTAATACATATATTTTTATCATCCACATTTAATAAATGTTAATGATTTACCATATTATTGTTTATTATAGCTCTAATAATAATGATATTCAAATATATTTTAGTTTGATTTCATTTGGTGTAATGAGTAATATATGGTATTGAAAAAAAGCATTGTCTTGTACAGGGTTTAAAATTTCAATTCATTATAACCATGCCTCGAGTCAATACACAATGCAGTCTTACCCGAAAAAATATCTCATGTCAGACCACAAGGTTATCATTCACTACTTCACGAATCATATCACGAATCAATGTCGCTATTTCTGGATATTTATCATTCAAGACACCACCATCATTATCACGTTCCATGTCACTTTTTCTCATTTTTTTAGGGGATTATATAATCCATGATGTGTCTGCCTGTCACTTTGATACATGATATCTGATTTCTATATTTCATACCCAAACACACACACATACATATATACACAATACATAGAAATGAATTTATTAATATATACACATGTATGATCATTTCATAACAATATTTTATAAATATCCCACACACACACACACCAAATCATGTAAAACTAAGAGACATATCATTGGTCTCACATACACTCACTTGCATATCATATCAATATATGTCACATGGACATCACACACATGCATAGTAATGTCCGAAAAATAATTGTCACAAGGTCCACACACACAAATATTTGTGTGTCATTCTGATATTCATTTTATATTCCACACAAACACACAAAAATTCCATATCAGGAGTGGCCTAATAAGTCATACACACAAAATAATGTCATATAATATACCTTTATATAATGAGAATCAATTGGTAAAAACTTCCTAACTTAAGAAAATCTAATCAAAACTTCATGGTTCATCCACTCATTCAATCAAACATGTTGATTATCATAGTAAAAAATCCCAAGACACCATAAATGATTGAACATAGAAAATTTAAAATAATAACATGACATGGGATTAAATTCATTTATACACACCAAATTCGATCCAATGTAATGAATGGATTTATTTGAATCCATTAATGATAATGATTAAATCAGAATTCTAATTTTCTTTTTCATTGATATTAAAGAAACCAAATTACATATCGTTTGATTATTTTATTATATATCCATGATAGTCTACTTATAGAATGTTCCCTAAGGATAATTGAATATCTAGAAAGTAAAATAATATCAAAGGATAAATGATCACTATTGATGAAATTATTAACACTAAAATCTCTATATCTAATTTTATTCCACAATAGAGGTTTTGGTTTAACGAAAAATATCCACTATAACCTATATGTTTCTGAAACATTAGTTAAATTTAAATAATGAAGGGTTTTTTGTTGACTTCATGTAAAGATTATAATTTATGTTTCATTTAATACTATTTTCATAATCTGGTCTCATGGTTTTCATATAGGTTAACCAACTATACAAGGATCACTCCCTTTTAAGGAAATCTGCATTGTTGGTCTACACAATTTGGGAAACCTTGTGAACTATGTTTTTAATTATATATAAAATTTCATAGTAATATATGTAATATTGAATGACTGTGTCTAATCGTGAACCAACTATGAACCACCAACCTCTCTACTCAAACATGTTTTATAATTCCCTATAGGTAACTTCATGATTTTTCATATCTATTCAAAATTGAAACTCCCCATTAATGGCTTCTAAATCACTCGATGCCCACCAATAAACTTCTAGAGATATTATAAAAATAAAAAATAACCGAAATAATATTTTAATGAAATTATTAAAATTATGAATAATTCATCGAGGAAGTATGAGGATATTAAAATTATACACTTTTATGGTTTTCTATATTCCTTTAATTTTTGGAATACCAAACGTCTTTTCACATTGATAACAATTTTCTATTTCATGTAAAACACCAATATTGAAGCATTAGATCCCTATTCATCTCATGTACTTCTAGGGTATATCAATAAATTTGATATATGAGTGTAATATTATCATTAAATGTCCCATAGGGCCTGTGTCGTGAATAGACCAAGCCTACCTTCCATAGTCCAGGGGATGGCGACTAACACCGGACATGCATATCCTAAAAAAGGAAGGTGTTGTCTTTAAACCTACACACAGAAAAACTAGGAACACGACTAAAGAATACCATAATGATGGCTTGCTAATATCAAAATTGTGAAGCGAAAGTAAAAGCGGTCAGTATACAATCCTAATAAAAAAAATAAAGTATTGAAAAAGGGGAAAACATTACCAATAGGTCCTCCACCATGGGTCCTACTTAATGGGTAGGTATATCTTTTTATCCATCATCCCTGCCACTCACTACGTCTGTCAATCACCTACGAGCACCCACTAGCCCTGGCTCCTTGAGTCTCATCTATGTTGCATGTTGTCTGAAAAATACACAACATGGTGTGGGTGAAGCTGGTGTATGCATGAGTATTGAAATACTATGTAGAGACCTCAATACCCCCAAAGTCACTCAGAATTCCACGAAGGAAAATTCACAAAAAAATGATCTCAATCACAATAAAAAAATTTAAAGACAGCTCAAACAAGGTATAAAACATAGGTAATAGAAATAAAGATAATTAATCCTCTAATAGATCATTTTATTCTACTGAGGGGTTCTACTAATGATAAAATATGGGTCACTGAACTACTGATCCACAAAGGGTCAATCTACTGTCGATCCACAGTGGTTCGCTGTACTGTCGATCAACACAGTGTCGCTCTACTGTTGATCCACACAGGGTACCTCTATTCTAGATTCACACAGGGTCTCACTACACTAGATCCAAAAATGGTCTCTATACTATTGATCCACATAGGGTACCTCTAGTTCTCATCCACACAAGGTCACTCTTCTTCCAATCTATGAAGGGTATATCTCAAACCGATACACATAGGGTCTCTCTTCACATGATAGTCGACCACAAGATTCCCGCACATGGTGTGATTGAGTTCATGAGAAACTAATACTCAATCCACTGGTTTTATTTCTACCAAAATGAAGTCTCATTATGATGAAACCAAAATGACCACCTTTTCATAAGGTTTCCAACGTGACATATGGTGTGTAAATCAGACGCCCGATCTGTATGATATTTGCAAAAAGGTAAATAGAGACATGGAGAATTTGAGTCAGATCCAACATGTCCAAAATCCAAAATGTTCCAAAACACCATTAAAGTAACTCAAAATGTCACACATCATCACGGGGGTCTTCATGCCACTTACGACTCATCATTCAGATGATTTTTTGTGAGATACACCCATTTTAGTGAAACGGGACAGGTCAGGTCTAGGACTACTAGGGGTCCGGCACGGCTGGCCCGTTGGTCTAGTGGGTCCGTCCAGCCTGGAAAACATGGCCATGAGGATGCGGGCTGGTTGCAGGATGCACTGACTAAATGTGGTGCATCCGATTTGGCCATCTGGCAGTGCCATCGAGGCACCACCCTTCCTTCCAAAACGGTCAGTTGGAGCTACCCATTGGTCCAGCAGAGAGGCCGATGTGGGCCACACCTCTCCCCGTACGGAGCGTCGATGTCGTACCATTCCAAATCTATGGCCAAAATGGTCATGGAACCTACCACCGCATAACCTTCATGTGTCGTTCCTCTAGGAGTCAGGCTTGGCCAGCTGCTACCACCTCACCAGTGGTGTCGCACAGATAGTTGCTTCCACGGGCCACCAAGGATTCTATAGTTGTTCGTTTTCTTTCTCATTTGCACCAATGAACGTCTGGGGTTTCTGCCTTCATTTAATGTCTCTTAGATTTATCTTTACTCCATGTTTCGCTATCGTGCTAAATTAATGCACATATACCAATAACGAAATAGGGTTTTTTCTTTGTTCTGATTGGGCCATGCCCTCCGTGTTAGCATCTAAGGAAGGGAAAGAATAATAATTAGTAAAACCCAAAAGTGAAAAAATGTAAAAAACCACTGAAATAAAGAGTGAATCATGGATCAAACCATTGGTCTGGTGATCAACATTTTTCATATTACTTGTGATTAGGAATATTGAAATATAAGCCACATAAAACCCCCACCTGGAAACAGTGGAATCCGTTGTGGACGACGAAAGGAATCTGTGTTCGATGATGTTCATTGATCTATGGATAAATTTAACCCAATGGTCATTTTTCATCCAACATTATTCATTAGAGATGAAATTCATTACTGATTTTTTTGAGGTTCCTCCCAAGGGTTCTCAATTCCCATGACAAAGATTTGATTAAATAAAATAAATTGCATGACGTTTCAGTCATTAATATGGTTTATTAATGAACAGTAATTAATGAACCATTAATTCACGAACATTGGGGTTACACATCCAAAGGGGCGTGTAATTCAATTTCTCTTTTTTAATGTCTGTCATTACACTACGGTCCCACCATTTTTCACTCAACGGTTACAAAAATAATATAATAACATAATTACATATCTTATAACTTTTTTCTGAAAGTCGAAAACTTAACATTTTCGTCCGACACATGCTGGTCAAAGATATTATTTCCCAAATAAAATCATGGTTCCGAAAAATCAATGGTGCCTTCAGATATTTTATTTGAGAACTGGTTCACAATATTTAAACCATCGCTTGAATGATTACTAAATGTACCGCAAAAAAGATCAAAATTCCATTCTGGGATATCTTGGCCTTGGAATCACATACCATCAATTTTTATAGTCTTGTAATAATTACCTAATAATTTTAAAAAACATAAAACATAATTTCCAGTTCATTATATTCTTCACACCGTATGGCCTTATTTCCCAGAAATCCATAACAATGCAAATAATATAAAATGGGGTTCTGAGCACGAATATGAGCCACCCACTCCAATTTTCTTTCCTATATGTTCTCGTGTTACTACTGAACTAGCACCTATGGAATTGACCATCCACGAGGAACCTACTCTTTTCGATCCTCTATCTCCACTTGGAACTCCACAAAATTCATCCCACCATCAATGTCCATCTCACCGCAGTCGATGATGTGAGAGGGATCATGCACATATATCCTCGGCTGCGACATGTAGAAAACATCGTGCACCCAATGCATCTATGGGGGAATAGAAAGGTGGTACACCACCTCGCCTACTCTAATGTGAATTAGGAATGCTCTGATAAACCCTAGATATAGCTTCTAACCCCAACCAAATCTTTGTCGTCCTCATCGCGGTGAGACCCATTAGAAGACATGGCCTCCCTCCTCAAACTTCACGGGTCAATGTCTCTAATCGGCCAAAGACTTCTTCCATCTCTATGTAGTCTTCATCCCTTCAGGGATGATTTCTATTTTATTAGTAGCAGTTTGTACCATCTCTAAACCAATAATGGATGAATCCCTATGGTCGGTCCATCATATAGACAATCGGTATGGTTGCCCGTATAAGGCCGCAAATGGTGTCATGTATATGGTGGAGTGACAACTGTTTTTGTATTAGAACTACCCCAATGGATGGTGGTCCTCTAAAATACAGAAAAAATACTGGACACAAGCTCTAATCATTTCCTCATGTGTCTATATTGTCTGCCTAGTCTGACTATCTGTTTGAAGTTGAAAGTCGGTCATCAAGCGTAGATGAGTCTCGAACGCCTCTTATAATCTCACCTACAATCATGATGTAAAAATACAATCATGATATAAAAATATCTTCAATGGTACCCCATTAATTCCTTCTATCTCTTGGACATAGAGGCACCCCAACCCCTCTACTAATCCATGCTCTCATATGGGTAGAAAATGGGCCGACTTGGTGAGTCGTTCAATGATCACCTTGATAGAGTCGTTACCCCTTGAAGCATATGGTATCCCCATCACGAAGTCCCTAATGATACCATCATATTTCCACTTAGGTACCTCATGTGGCTGAGTCAAGCCTCCATGAAACCGGTGCTCGACTGTCACTTCTTATCAAGTGAGTCACCAAGAAATAAACATTACCACTACATTATTAATCCCTGGATAATATTAATAATGTCGATGGTCTAGGTACATCTTCGCCACTCCACGATGTACCACAAAAGGGTATGTATGTAACTCCCTCAACACCTCCTCCCAAAACGTCACTAGTACCATAGTGTGTCCCTTAAAAATGATGACGTGCACCCCACCAAAAAAATCCATCTGCAGACTGTCCTATGGATATCTGAGCAGGTCGTTCCTCGCAGTTAATGACCCCAAGTTGTGCCTCCCAAACATGCTGAATGAGTGGGGAAGAGAGAGTCACATACTAGAGATATATAACTCCATCATTATCTATGAAGGATATTTTCACCACGGCTAGCTACTATGTCACCTCACTCAGAAACTGTAGACCAGACATCCTGCTGAGTGTGTATGCTACTTTGTTTCACATCCTAGGAGTGTAAAATGTCTCAAAGCCATTGTCCTAGAGGACCTATATCCATATTCAGTGTCATAGGTTCAATTCCTTCTGTTAGAAGATATACCCAATTATATTTTTATCAATGTAGACTATAAACCATTCTACAATCAAGTAGTGTTGCCACATCTTCAATGCGAATAACATTACTGCTATCTCCAGGTCATGGGTAACATAGTTCTGCTCATTTTTTTGCAACTATTGTGAGACATATGCTATCACCGCTCACTCCTACATCAGGACACATCCTTTTCTAGTCCTTGATGCATCACATTTTACAACATACCCAATTCCCTCTTCAGGTATCCTCAAGATGGGGGCACTCGTCAGTCTCTACCTCAGCTCCGGGAAACATTGCTGGAAACTCTACATCTATATGAATGGTTGTCCTTCATTTTTAAATCTGAAAAAGGTGATTCAACTCTGAAAACTTCATGTACAAATCTCAGATATTACCCATCCAATCCCAAGAAACTTTGCACCATGGTCACACTCCCAGGTGGCTCCCAATCATTCATTTCCTCTATCTTTTCTGGATCAACTAAAACACTGGCCTCCAAGATAATGTGGCCCAGAATGTGGAAATCTTGTATCCAGAACTAGAACAACTATAGGTTTATATAATGTTGGTGCTCTCAGAGGGTATCCAGAATGATCTTCATATGTGTGGCATGCTTCACTTCCAACGTCGAGTATACCAAGATGTAATCAATGAAGACCATCACGAAGAAATCGAGGTACGGATGGAATATACTGTTCATGATTCCAATGAACACTGATAGAGAATTGGTCACACCGAAAGGAATTTCCAAGAACTAATAATGGCCATACTGGCATCTGAGGGCAGTCCTCTGTAGATCCTCATCCCGTACAGTGAGCTGATGATATCCTGATCTGAGGTCTATCTTCGGAAACCATTGTGGACCATTCAGTTGATCGAAGAGATCAATAATCACTGACAGAGGATACATGTTGATCATTGTCACATGTTCTAGTTGCTAATAATATATGAAAATCGTCAAACATCCATTTGCCATCTTGGCGAACAAAATCGAGGATGTCGATGGAGAGTCGTTGGGTCTTACGAAACCCTTTCTATGAATATCCTCCAATTGTACGCTAAAATTAAAATGATCCAAGAGAGATATTTGATATGATTTTGCATATATTGGTGTCCTCTCAATGTAAATTTCGATGTCAATGTCCACTTCTCTACGAGGAGGTAGTCCAAGATCATCCTCAATAAAGACATCTGCATACTAGTCCATCACTATAGGAAACCTCGGACTCATCTCATCCACTACACTAATGGTTAGGCTAGACAAATAATGAGTGATATTCTTTACCCTCCACATTTAAATTTAATATTTTTCTACAATTTTTTCCTTATCAGAGGTGAAGGAAAACTTATTCCCATCCTCGCGGACACAATAGACATTGGACCTAAATAAGTCAATCTGAGCATGGACTGTGGATAACCAATCCATACCCATGATTACTTCGTATGACCATGACGCTATTACTAATAGATCCCAATAGAATCTCTCGCTTCCTATAATAAGGTCACACATCCAAAAAAAGTGTGTAATCATAGAATATATTCCCATATGACTCTCTAAATATAAGGATCCAGCCAATGGGTCCATCAGAATTTCCGATATCCGAACGGAAGTCGGGGAAAGAAAATAGTGTCTTGAACATGTTTTTATTTTAACTACTGCTAGGGTGGAGTAGACACAGATCATACCTTGATTCATCTATAGAGCACCATGGTCATATCTCTCTACCACCTAAAGCTGAAATCATCACTTTCTACATGCCCCAAAAGGTGGGGGTGTACCACCTGTGGGTGGTGGTAGTACCTTAAAATCCCAACAACCACCTATTGCATGGCCTACTCATCTTCCACATCCTCCAAGTAGACATCATCACGCAAAACTATGCATCTTCCATGGAGGTCCTTCAACCATAATTTGATCATCAGTATGGCGGGTCGAGAAATCGTGAGCCATGTGACCCTACCCGATGCACGAGTAGCACTGTCTGCTCCTCTACTGAACTCCTCTTCTTTGTGAACTCCTCGCCTCTAACCCTATGCGTCGGGGCATCCTCTGGAAGGTTTTTCCCACATTGAACTTTTCCTTCATCTACATAAATCCTATTATAATATGACTCAGCTGCCTTCCATCCTGTAGTGGATCTCACCATCAGTACATGCTAAACTAGGAAGCTCTCCACCAACAGTTATTCGACTAGTAATACAAACTATTTTGGGATGTTGATCAGTATCATTAACACCCTGATCTTCCGTTGGATACCCTACTCAATGGTCCATGCATTGAGGTTAGCATCTCATACAATGTCAATGGTGTAGAGATTGAGGTCTGTGAATCTCATTGAGTGCTGGAACACTGTCAGGATGCCCAACTGTAAGTGCAGTAGCCCTTCAAAAAGAACTAAGCGTAAAGTTGGTGGTACAAACTCAAACTTAAATAGGCCGTTGACGTCCATCAAGTAAATAGATATCTCCTCATGTGGTAGGAGCGTTAGGATCCACATCCTCCCTTATTTTTCATAAAAGAGACTAGTAGCTAGGATCATAATCTTGCCTATTGGGGTATCGACCAAGCATAAAACTTGTGCCACAACGTCCAACCAGTCCTCAGCTACCTGTGGGTCTATCTCACCTCAAAACCTCAGAGGCCCCTATCTATGGAACTCATTCAATGTGCTCTGTAGGCGTAAAAGGTATGATGGGGGGACTTGTGGAAACTGTTTTCCTACGAGTGGTGGTGCTACTGGTACACCACACAAAGGTTCTATTGTTGTAAGAGGGCCCTACACATGCATGGATGGATGGATGATCATGAGCTAGACTGGGACCATTGAATGTGTATGATTAATTTTAATTTATTTAAATTTAATTTTTTGGCCTATGAGCCTTCTCCTCATTAATTTATATGGCATGCATTCCAAAAGGTTTCTTTTATGAAAAAAATCAGTTTACCCTTCACCTGTGAGTGAGACAAAAGCATATATAATAGATGGATATCCCAAACTATTGAAGGATGCTCATGTTATCATCAATTGTGAAACCAATACCAAGGAGATTTAAAGGTTGACAAGTGGAATGTTGTAAACACGAACCTAAAAGGTTCAAGGTGTTTCTCCCCTAGGTATTGGATATGTTTATCCACTACAAGATATATTAAACAATATAATATGAACATGATCATAGAATTTAATTTATATCTGTCAGTTGTATGGTTTATTTATTGTTGGTGTGTTCTAAAAATCATACAATTAGTGAATTAAATAAGCATGCAAATTGAACTAAAATAAAACTGGATTATGCATAAATATTATCTTATCCATGGTTAATCTCTTAATTGTATGCCACTTATTATTAAAAATAATGTAATAAATATAACAAAATTGAAATTTACGTATAAGGATAAAATATATCAATGATATATTATGTTGGTATAGCCTTCCACAATATTGGTTAGAATTGAACCATAGTTCAAAGTTCTTGACCAACCCTAGTTGGTGTGATTTCAATTATAGGGGAATTATAATTCATGGTTTTGGGTTGAATTGACATAGTTTACATCAAGGGTTGATTAATGACACAAAAATTTGAAGGAAATTTTTTTCTTAAATACATTGGAATTTTACTAGTCTGCGGTTTCTGACAGCATTTGATTCCGAGACCCGGTGTGCCTGGAATCAATTTCTGATGTTTTTTTTCATGTTTGTTCAGTAAACATACGTGCGAGATTTTATATCTTTTGAAGTGGTGCTTGGAATTGAAATCTGAGGACACCGATGAACTCGTAGTGCATGTAATCACTTAAGGGGACCTTTACCGCAGTTGCGTTTTATACGGGATGAGAGTTAATATTTTCAGATTTAGAATAAAAAAATAAAGTTATTAGTACACAATTTTATTTATAGATTGTGGTTATTTCCTCCAAAGGTGATTTGGAGGTGGGGACCACACCCACTTAACCACCATGAGAGGATTTATTGTGGTGGGACCCACATGTGCCCTAAAGTTTTCATCACTCTTAACTCCCCATAACTCCCTTAAACCCCCTTTAATTATTTTGTTAACTCCTCCCTTTTAAATTTAAACTCTCCACCTCCCTATCATTAATTTTGCCAACTCAATTAATCAATATCCTCATTAATCAATTGGACCATCTATTCTTTTGGAATTATTTTGAATTGGTTGGATTTTCTTTAATGTTGGAGTTGTCTAATTTAATATTTGCAAGGAAAATATTTTTTGTGGGGACCCTCTGGAGAATTAGAAGAGCTTCGTTCTTCAATGAAGAACATCGTCCTTCTAACAAAGAACCAATGATGAACGATGATCGTCTCATTCGATCTTCAGTCATGCCAAAGGAGAAGGAGCCAGCCGCAAGGAACTCCAAAGACATGACATCCTCCGTTCCTTCTTCCCCTATGTCAAAGAGTTGACGCCGTCTCCTCGCAACGTTGTCTCCCGCAACGCCCAACTACCATGAACCTTATTTTGAGGTTGGGGTTTGTACAATTTTATGTGATTATTTTGTACCCCATTCTTCATTGAGAATCATAGTTTGTCTTTATCTTTATCATACCTCCTAACATGGAGGGTGCGGACCGAACAAACACAGCCCAACGACCCACCGATGTTTTATGATTTGGTTCGCAATAAATGTGTGTTGGAAGATGTGGCGACAGAAAAAGGCGGAGGCCCCGGGCGGATGAACCACAGTCTGCAAATATGGGCTACTCGGTCGAAGGAGAACCGTCCGGCTAAAGCCGGCCGGGCCAAAGGGAGACCATGGATCCACATGGGGCACTGCACTGTGGAAAAACGTGGCCCATGCTCTACAGGCCACTTCGGCGGTGAACCGTCCTACTCATCAGCTAGGTGGGATGAAGGGGCCACGGAACCTGCATGTGCCTCACCGAAGGGCCACGACCTGCCCATGGTGGTCGCTCGTGCCAGGAAGACTGGCTGGCTTCAGCCGACCAAACTGGAGGGCGGCACCGCTTGGGGCCGCTAGTTCAGGAGACCCCCCCACCGCGAGCCGCTCAGCCAGCCACACCCGGCCGCGACGGGCAGGTCTGCGTGCTTCACCGGGCCGGTCCGGCCCTCTTCCGGGTCAGACCTACTGAATCGGGTCGGGTAGACCCGCCATCCCACTTGGCATAATGGCTCGGGCCCACTTTCACTTAAACATGAATAACATAAACACCGTGCGTCTGATTGGCGCGCTGTTTGCGGCACTGGGACCCTCGTGAAAAAGCGTTCCATTTACGACATTCTAACTGGGTTTTGGACAAATCTGAAAAATGGCTAGGTTTGGAACAAACGTATTTCCAACCAGGCCCCTCGAATGGAAGAGCCAATATCTCTCAGACCAGGCAACCGATCGACGCGCCGTCTGTCGCGTTGGGTTCCTTTTGACAAGATAGAACTTCAGGATAAATCAAATCTAGACTTTGTGATAGCTGATGTATCGAACCATTGGCTCTAGGAGCAGACCCTCCTGGAATCGAGTGTGCTGTATGCGGGAACCCTAGAGCTGGCAGCAACTACGAGGACTACCATACTAGGATCCTCCATGGGTTTGACGACAATGACTACTATACATGGATCATATGTGGGTTTATAAGTGATGCATACTAGACATGGATCCTCCATGGGTTTGGTAGCGATGAAGACTGTACTTGGATCCTCTATGGGTTCAGCAGTGATGACTACTATACTTTAATCCTCCATGGGCTTGGCAGCGATGACTTATGTATTAGGATCCTACGTGGAATCAGCATAAGAGATGATTCAAAGACTACATCTAATCATCTCCCCCCTCTTCGTGACTTGTATACCTGTGTGAGCTGAATCTTGACTTTCAATCATTACCATCAGTGTGATTGACTTCTTTCCTGTGTGAACTGGGTTGTGCTTGGGCTCGAGATTTGGAGCCGAACTGGAATTGATGACTTAGGTATATGTATGGGAATATACCTAAGTAGAGTTAGTTGATACTTCGTGATTGTAAGTTTCCTTTGTGTTTTATCAATTTTTTATTTCGGGAGACCTTCAGGGGTCTTAGGGTCCCTAGTGAGTATTGTTATACTCACCCCTCCACTGACTATGCCAGCACTATGTTGTGTTTGATACAGATGACAGACATCACTAATTGTGGTAGAGACTTGTGGAGAAGGACAGTACCTGGAGGTGGTTCACATGTCAAGACGTACGCCGAGTGGAGGGATGGACCCAAGGTGCTGAGGATACAATATATACCCACCCTTTATGTGGGATTTCCGGAGGACGACTCAGTGGTTGTTGCTTTACTTTACTCTTGTTGTACTATTCTTTCAGTTGTACTCTACTCACTTTTGGGGTTGTATTTCTGGCCCCTTTTTTCAGCACTTAATTTGTACACATTTTTTACTTTGTTCTTACATTATTTGTTTACTCTATTGTGATTGATTACTTCTATATGGTGAATTCCTTCCCAATATATGGATTTACTCCATTGGTGCTAGTCGCCAGCCCCTGGCATATGGAAGGTAGGCTTGGGGTAGTCATGGCACGAGCCTCGAGGACATGTCGTGATAGGTTGACTACCACTGCAGGACATGGTGTGACCATGATTCAAAGGATGAGGAAATCAAAAATAAAATATTTTAGATTTGGGGAGTCCACTCTGAAGATCATGGACATGTGAGTTATTGCAGTTGGCATTTGGAATGCTTACATAAAACCCCTCATGTTTCTTGACCAACACAAATTGGGGTAATCTGAAGGGTAATATGGATCATTACCACTAGAATATTCATAGAAACAAAACATTATGAAGTCAATGGTGAGGGATAATGGATTTAGATAAAATAGTGGGAGACTAAAAATTATTAATTTATTTAGTTTTCTCATTTAAACATGACATATTACAAAATTCATTGATCATCTTAATTTTTTTGAAGTTATTCGAATAGTGTCCTCAAAAATCATTTTGAATCATACTTGTGAAGGAAATCCTTCTCACCGGCATCAATTTCCAGAGGTGGTAGGGGTTTTTACGCATCTTCCATTACCACGAGAGGAAATTATATGTGTTGGAGGATCCAATGCTAGTTGCACTTGGAATAGAGGCTAGTGAAGAGGAAATGTCACTCTATATAAATCATTTTGATGATTCAACAGATGACCAATATTTCATGATATCAACCATGTCAAATGTGATCTTGAAGTAACATGAAAACATTGATGTGTATAACTTCATGTCAAACCTTAAGTAGCTATATCATGCGAAGGTGAGATAGGAAAGATATGAGATCTCCAACACTTTGTTGACAACTAATCATGGGGAGTCTATGCTCTACACGGAATGCCTGGACATTTTAGCGATTAAGTTCACATATGAGTGGAAAACAGATATCATTGTATCATCACTGCCCAAGACCATATCTAGAATTATTTTCAAATAAAAGATGAGAAATAATGAGAAGAGTCTATCAGACATTTTTACCATGATTATCTAGGTAGATAAGGGAAATGGGCATGAGAAACTCACTTTCATTATTATGAATAAGAAGAGGAAGGTCCAGGAAATGGGTACATAGATTTATAAATGGTCTCATTCCCCTGAGCATCGTTCCTCCGAGAAGGGGGGGATCCGGAGGTAGGGAGAAGAATGGGGGGAGGTATGTTTTTTATGGGGCATGCTAGGCCATTATAAGAGGAACTTCACCCAGAAGCGTGGGGATGATAAAAGTTTGTTCATTATCAAGTGTAATCATTCCATTTCTACAAATTATGTATTAGATATATCATGTGGGGGTCACATCTATATTCAAATGTAGGAACCACATAGATTTAGAAATATTTCAAGATGAGAGGTGGATCTTCGGGCTACCAATGGAACGATGCTAGCTGGTTTTTCCATCAGTGATTACCATCTCTCATTTCCAACCAGAATGATTTTTGTTTTACATACCTATTATTATGTGCCAAGTATTACCAAGAACATATTTTTTGAATCATTTTTTGATATGGATGGTTTTAATATCAATTTTGGAAATAAGGTTTGATTCTTTTATAAGAACAACATATGTTATGGTATGGTACATTTAAATAATGGTTTGTAGGTATTAAATTACTAAAACAATGTTTTGGTGATCGATAAAGCAACAAACTCACATGACTCATACAACAGGCGGTTGTAGAATCATCGTCTTGGTCATGTAAACTATAAGTGCTTGAAAATGTTATTCCAAGATATTTATTTGTACTCTACTGAGTGAAAACCACTTGATAGATTCCACGCTTGCTGAATAGATTAAATGAACAAACCGTCATTCGGTGGATAGGTTGAATGGGCCACAAAGCTTCTAGGATTGTTAGAAATGGATTTTTGGGGACCATTTCTTGTATAATCTAGATGTGGATATTCTTACATCAATACTATTAATGATTATTTGAGTATATATGGCTATATCTACATAATTAAGAACATATCAAATTCCTTAGATAAATTTATAGAATTCATGAATGAGTTACAAAATCAGATTTGTATGATGATAAATAAGCTTCAATTGAATTGAGGTGGGGAATATTTGAACCAAGAGTTCATTGATCTTCTGCGGGAGTCTCATATTGAATCTAAACACACTCCTATAAATACTCCATAATGGAATTGTTTTTGTGAAATAAGGAATCACACCTTTTTGGACATGGTGAGGTTGATGATGAGTCATGTAAATCAACCATTATCTTTTGGGGATATGCATTATAAATTGTGGAATAAAAATTAATCCGAGTACCAACTATGGTGGAAAATGGAATTACTTCCGAGTTATGGAATGGAAAGAAAGAAATTTTGTTTCACACACATGTATTGGGATGCGAGTCCTTTTTTAAGGACTTCTCATGCAAAAAATAGCTCCATAGGGCACAGGGTGCGTCTTTATAGGATATCCCAAGGAAAGGAAAGGATATTACCTATATAACCCATTATACAAGAATGTGAATGCCTCTAGACAAGACATATTTCTTGAGTGGGAGCACATCCTCAAATGTATAGTGGTAGAAATATTGACTTCGTCAAATTTGATGCTCAAGATACATTGTAGTTGGTAAAGGAAAAAGTTCCCTAGTTCCCCATGGAAGAGGTTCTCGAAACTCAAGTATTGCGTAGTAGCTAAAGAGAGTTAAGGGAACTACTGGGATTTGGTTTCCTAGTCACCAAGGATGGTGAATCATTGTTGTTGGATAATGATGAACCTTTCTCCTACAAGGAAGAAGTATTGATCTCTTAAGCTACAACATCACTAGAAGCAATGAAATAAGAGATGGATTCAATTTATCAGAACAAAGACTAGGTTGTGTTCAATGATTCAGTTGATGTAATGTCTGTTGGATGCAAATGGGTATTCATGATAAAGTTGTACAAGTAATGTCTTTTTATCACCTATAAAGCAAGGCTGGTGGGTAAAGTATTCATACATCATCAACAAATTGACATTGATGAAACCTTCTCACTTGTTTCCAGGTTTAAATTCATAAGAATCATTCTTGACATTGAAACTTACCATGAATATGAGATTTGTTAGATGGATTTCCAAACAACAATCCTTAATGGGAAACTTTAGGAAGATGTCTATTTGACACAACTAGAAATATTTGTGACACCAGTTGAATCCAAACAAGTTACCAAGTTGCAGAAATCAATTCACGGATTAAAGCATGTATCCATGTCATGGAACCTTTGATTTTATGAAGCCATAAAGGAATTTGAATCCATTAAGTACGAATGTGATCCATGTGTTTATAAGAAGTTTAATGGGAATGTGATCATTATACTAGTAGTATATGTTGATGACATATTTCTTATTGGAAATGATATACCATTCATACAGTTAGTTATAGTCTAGTAGAAAAAGTATTTCTACATGTATCACTTGTGTGAAGCAACCTACATTATATGGATAAAGATCAATCATGATAGATCCATGTGGATTCATGGACTATGTCAAGGTACATACATGGACTAGATACTAAAGATATTTAATATGGAACAATCCAAGAGGGGATTAATTCCAGTTTTAGATGGTATACATCTTTCTAAGAAAATGTGTCCTTAGACACAATGAGAGAAATATATGATAAGTATGATCCCATATATAAAGACCTTGAATTTTCCATTTATTTTTTTTAAATGTATGGGAATGTTACGAGTCCGCTAAAATTGATGACGTGTGTTTCCAAGGCCCAGAGTGCCCGAAATGAATTTATGACCTTTTGTTCAGGTACGTTCTCTAAATGTGAGAGCTAGTATCTGTAACATTAGAACTGGTGCTCAGAATTTAAATCTGAGGGCCATGTTGAACTCACAGCACTAATATTCTCTAGAGAAGACTTCACCTCGACGACATTTGGTCGAGGGGGAAAATTAATTTTTGGGTTTTTCATGGAAAGAATAAAATAAAATAAACACACGTTTTATTTTATTTTGTTATAACTACCCTCCATATGAAAGTTGAAGAGTTGGGACCACCAGACCATAACTTCCCATGAGAGGTTATGGTGGTTGGGGCCACTCGAGGTCTAATCCTCTTCAACTCCCTCATTAATGTGGAGGAGACTCTTGATGTTCCTCCACATTAATTGGGCCAACCCTCCTTAATTAATTGTTCCAACCCTTAGTCTCCTCCAATTTGAATTTTAAGACAAAACATCTGATTTATTGTTGCCAATTAATTATTCCAACTTTGGTTGAAAACAAATTAAATAGATAAACATATTTTATTTGGTAGGCTATTCATTTGTTGGAAAAGTATTGGCAAAGGAAGATTGTGAGATATTGGGAGAAACTCTCCAACGAAGAACGCTCCACCAAGGAAGAATGCGGACCTCCTTCGACCTTCTTCCTCGGGATATATTCCGATATAGGACGTCCTCATCTATGGAGAATTAGTGACCATACCACCTTCTTGCGCCAACGTCATTAAGTGAACGAGGTAGGGGTTTATTCCTATTATTTATCACATCCCATGTACACCCCTTATATTTCTTTTGATGGATATGATGAATCATTGCAGAATGGTTTTCCATTCTTCATTATTGTTTATGTTTTGTCGTATTCTACCACACTAACATGGAGGGTACGGGCCAAACCATGATGGCCCGACACTTCCTCAAATAATGTGGTATTAATCACGATGGAGGAAGACGATAGTCATCCAATCATGGGGCACAAGAACAGCGGACAAAACCACCACCAGTCGCGACAAAGGCGACGGCGCTGCCCTGCGGTGGCTGCCACCGCCATACGTCCTGCTCGTCAACTGCAGCCGCTACCGCCGTCCGTGGCTCCTCCACGGCCCGTGGTTGTGGCGCCTCCCCACGGCCAGTCCGGCGGCTTGCAGCCAGACCACTACCGCACGGTCGGTCGGCTGACCTGCGGCCTGTCTACCGACCTGCGGCCTGTCCACCTACCCGTGGCTAGTCCACCTCCCATCAGCTGGACATCCGAACCACAGCCGGTACGCCGCCCTTGCGACCAGTCCCCGGACCAGGGGTTGGTCTGCCAACCCCGAGGCCTGTCTGTGCCACCGTAGTCGATCTTCTCTCTTTGTGTCCTTTTTGTTCCCTCACAGTCGGTCTGCACCCTTCGGGTACCTGCGGCGGATTTGCGCCCTCATGGTACCCGTGGCCGGTCCACTCCCTTGCGGTACCCTACAGGTTGGGCCAGACCCGATCCCACTACGACCCATTTACGCTCCTTCGACCATATCTTTGGCACCAAATGTTTGTTTGATGAACTATAAGTTGTGCATAAAATATTGGAGTGAGGCTGTCCCATTGAAATATACCCCACTACAGTTTTGAATAAAGATGGGTTACGGTCTGGTTGGATCGAGCATGAATCCAACCGAGCCCCTTGTGACTAAAATTCTAATAACTCATAGATCGGGTGTCTGATTGACGTATCGTCTATTACGTTGAAACCCCTATGATGTGGTGGTCATTTGAGTTACCTCTTTGTGAAAATTCATGGTAGTTAGTGTATTGACCTATGTCATGGGATGTGGTTTCCCCAATGCGATACATACGAAAACTTGCGACTGGTTGTGACTTGACTATTGCTGACCATTTCGACTAAGAGTGACTCAACTGGCCCAGTGGGGGGGGGGCTAGGTGATGAGGAAGACCCAAATTTGGGAGCACATTGCTGATGTGGTAGACCCACGGTACTCGAATGGAGGAGTACCTCAGCATGCTACTAGGGGGAGCGCCATGGTGATGCATCAGACCAACTGTGGGGAGACCCTTGGTGACGTGGCAGACCAATGGTACTCGACAGGAGGAAGACCTCATCAGTCCAAGGTTAGTGGGAAGCACCTCTGTGTGACGCGGCTGGCCCACTTTCTCATAAGAGTAGGAGATATTCATCATCTGAGGAGTTCGACGTTGGGACTAGGAATGTTACATGGTACTACCCTGAGAATAAATCCTACTGTGAGCTGAGTCAGTACCTCTGTGTTTTCCTCACGATTGAGATACATTACATGATAACATAGTTATATGTATGGGCATATTCATATGTAGGTTTATCTTTTTATTTATTACTTATTGGTTTATTAATTTTGGATTTTTTTTGAGACCGTGAGGGTATTGGGGTCCCTATTGTGTATCATTATACACAACCTTACACAGGATATGCCCTCACCTTGTTGTGTTGGATGCACAAGACGGAAAACACTAAAAAAGGATGAGTGTACCAGGTCTGGATGGTTCCCAGTGATGGACCATACAGCATGTCGGTACTCAAAGGATATGGAAAAACATGGAGTGCTGAGGAGGTGATCTATACCTACCCTTTAGGTAGGAACCTCGGATGATGATCTAGTAGATGTCTTTCTCTATCTTTAGTTGTTCTGAATTTCAGTTGTACTTGTAATTTCTAGTTGGGCATGTATTCTGGTCCCTTTTTACTTACTTTACTCACTTTTTTACTATACAGTTTAATTGTGTTTGAATCTTATTGTGTGCTTGGTTAACAGAGATTTCTGGTTATAAAGGCAATGCCTTCCCAGTTATAGGGATTACACCTTTGGTGATAGTCTCCTACCGCTATCCTATACAAGGAGGGATTGTGGTAGTAATGGTATGGGCCCCGGGGGATTCGTCATGACAAATTAATATCATAGGAGTCAGTTCTACCGCATTACATAGTACTCTGATCATTCTTTCAAAGACTAAAATGTTGTGTGTAGTTAGTGTGCTTATCAGATTAGGGAATCCAGTGTTTTTACGGCAACTAACGTATCTATACAACATGACCCTGACTACTGATTACTGACTTAGTGCACGAAAACAATGATTAAATGTGTTTTACAAGAGTTTTACTTTGTTATCTCTTGAGTCAGATCACCAGGTATAACATATATACTGTGTCATGTCACCGGGTATAAATTGTTTACTGTGGAACACATGTATCATTTCAGGATTCCACCATGCAGACATCCATCCAGGTTTCCAAGAGTTGTACGCACTGATAGAACACAGAGTGACGAGTCCTCGCTGCAATGCCCTCTTCTAGAAGAGGCACAAGTGGGGGAACCAGCGATACCGTTTCCCCATTGGGCCACTGATACCACTATCCCCAGCAGCAGACGGTTCACACCACATGAGTTCATTTCATGAGTTCCAGTGCCAGATGCCACCCTGGATTAGTGGAGAGATGAACACACATGTGGTTGAGGATTGGATAGTGGATGTGGTGAGAGTCTTCTGACTGGTAGGGACACCATCCAATTTTATGTTAATCCTTTCCGTAAGCATTCTACAGGTAGATGGTGGAGCATGATGCTCCAGGTTCACGATGAGGTGACACTTCAGTGGGAAGACTTCGAGAGCCTGTTTTGGGCAGAGTATGTTCCAGCAACTCTTCATGTACTGCGTATTTAGGAGATACTTCATCTTTAGTAGGGAAGCTTGATTGTTGCTCAGTACTCAGCGACATTCACAGATCACTCATGTTACTCCACGTATATCGTGTGGAACTGTTTCTTTAGGGCTCAGACATTCAAGTATGGGATCAGGTGGGATATTAGGGATTCAATGATCTCACCCAGCATCCCGACGCAGGAGGGGGTGTTAGAGAGAGCCCTTTTTGTGGAGAGTTTTCATATTAATCAGTCACCAGTAGCGAGACCCACCATCAGACGTCACATAGTGGAGTCTTCTGTAGCAGGATATAGACAGATATTGTAGAGGTATAAGAAGACCATACATACAAGTGGAAGACCGTGGGATTCAGAGTCGGTTATGTGGGGCACCCGAGGCAGAGACAGACATTCCAGGAGAGGGCAGTGTTTCACATGTGGTGGGCAGGGTCACATTTCTCGTGATTGTCTGAACCATCTTACGAATGATCAGATGACGATCGATGGACCTCCCAAGTAGAGACAGTGGTTTGAACGAGGAGGTCCATAGGGAGTAGGCGGACATGGTAGAACTTCTGGTCATGTAGCTAGTGGTGGACGATGATTCGAGATGTTACCGCCACTACAACTTGTAGGTCCACCCCGACTACTAGGAGAAGGTGGATAGTGGAGATATCATCTCCATACAGCTGAGGCCTATAATCATGGGGCTCCAGAGATGATTCTATGTACGATATGTGTCTACTCCACCATAGATGTAGTATTTATAGACACAAGGGCCAGTAGTTATTTCATTACCAATACCATCATTTATAGCTCAGAGATTCCTACAGAGTCTTTGGATTGATCATTATGGCTAGAGACTCGTACGGGAGATGATTCCATGATTAAGCACTAGTGTCGGTAGTGAGATCTCTATCTAGGAGGTGAGAGATTTGGAAGGGGTCTCCAAGTAGCAGCGTTGAGGACTTATGGCATCATCAAGGGTATGGAATGGTTATCTATAGTCCACGAAAAGACTGACTGTATTAGGTGCAAGGTGTGGTGTGTCCACACGGATGGGACCAGGTTTACCTTCACTGGCGATAAGGGATCCTTTGCAGCGCAAGATGGACTTACCAGAAAAAGGGTGAAGTCAATTACACATCCATTGGCTATCCTTACCATTGGAATGGTTGAAGTGAAGTGTTCATGTTTTCCTGTTGTGGTGGACCAGTATGCTGATGTCTTCCGTGATGATGTCTCAGATCAACCTCCTCACAAAGTGGTAGAATTTTACATTGAGTTGTACCCCGGGATGACACCGATATCTACACCAGCCTATCGGATGGCTCCTATTGAGCATCGCGAGATGTGGGTAAAGATAGAGGAAATGTAGGGGTAGGGATTCATTCGGCCCAGTGTTTCACCTTGGATAACCACGATTCTGTTCTCCATGAAGGATGATGGGAGCTTGAGGATTTGTGATTCCTATCGGCGCCTGAACCAGGTGACCCTGAAGAACAAGTACACACTCTTGAGGATTGATTACCTCTTTGATTAGTTGAAGGAAGCACATTGGTTCTTGAAGATAGACCTCATATCTGGATATCACCAGCCCAGAGTACAAGATGAAGATTACAGTGGATGTCCTTCAGGTGTTGGTACGAACATTACGAGTTCTTGGTTATGCCATTTGTCATGAATACTGCCCCAGATGTGTTCATGGGACTCATGAACACAATATTTCAACCATACCTTGATCGATTTTTAGTAGTCTTCATCAACATAATTCTGATCTACTCGACTTCTTAGGTGGTGCATGCCTATCATTTCCGGGTAGTACTAGACACACAACTAGAGAATCAACTTTTTGGTATGCTCTCGAAGCACTAGTTCTGAATCTGATTGGTTCAATTTCGGGGAAATGTCATCTCGGAGGCTGGAGATGCAGTGGTTCCAGTGACGATTGAGGCGGTACTTGCTTGGAGCCACCCAAGAGTGTGAAAGAGGTTCAAAGTTTCCTGAGTTTGGTTGGATATTACCATAGGTTTGTGCCAGAATTCTCTAGAGTGGAACCACCATATCAATATTGATGAAGAAGGGGAAACCCTTTGTGTGGTCGGATAGATTCCAATAGAGCATTCAGGAGCTGAGTCATAGGCTTACTAGTGCCCCCATCTTGAGGCTTCATGAGGAGGGCGTAGGGTACGCAGTCTATTGCGATGCATCAGGGACAGGGCTCAGATGTTTCCTGATGCAGGAGCAAGATGTGGTCGCATATGGTTCTCAATATTTGAGACAACACAAGGATAAATATACTACCCATGAACTAGAGATAGCAGCAGTGGTCTTCTCCTTGAAGATGTGGCGGCACTACCTGATGGGTGAATGTTTTATAGTGTACTCTGATCATGAGAGTCTCACGTATATCTTCTCTTAGATGGACCATAACATGAGATAGAATCTTTTTCATGAGTTCCTCCAAGACTATGACTTCTAGATAGTCTATACTCCTCTGAAGGGGAAAATTTTAGAAAATGCACTCAACCAGAGGTCTAGTTTTTAGCTTCTAGGTGAGGCGGTGGGGCAGCTAGCAGTTTTATGAATATCCTATTTGGAATGAGATTGTGCATATTTTCTTCAGTCTCTTACAGTCAGTCCCCCACTTCTTCAGCGATACAGGAAGGCACAACTTGGGGATGGTAACTGCGAGGCATGATGTGCTTAGATATCAATAGGACATGCACCTGATGGATTTTATGATGGTGGGTAGAACATCATTTTCTTCAAGGGACGTATAGTGGTACTACTGTACCTTCATGAGGAATTGTTAAGGTAATTAAACAAATCCCATCCAGCGGAACATCTAGTAGTGGCAAAGATGTACCCAGACCTTCGACGACAACACTGGTGTCCAGGAATGAAGAAAGCAGTAGCAGAGTTTGTCTCTCAAGGACTCATTTTTCAGCAAGTGAAGGCGGAGCATCATGTATGAGCTTGCTGGGTTTAGCCGTTGGAGGTTCCAGAGTGGATGTGGTATGGGTTAGCCAAATACATCGTGACAAAACATCCACATACATCTTGAGGCCATGAATCTATATGGGTTATCGTTGACCAACTCACCATGGCAGCCTGCTTCCTACAGATCAGAGAGCATGGTTCATTAGAGTTCCTGGGATGCCTCTCTGTGAAAAAGATTATGCAGCTACATGGGGTACCCTCAATGATTATATCTGATCATGATGCATGTTTTACTTCCCGACTATAGAAGGGGTTTAGTGAGGCTTTAGGGACACAACTTCATTTGAGCACCACCTTCCATCCTCAGAAAGATAGTCAGACTGCCATGACCATTCATACCCTCAAGGACATGTTGTGTTCTTGCTTTCTTGACTTCGGTTATAGCTGGGAGGATCACTTTCCTTGGTGGAGTTTGAAAATAACAACTTCTATCACTGCACCATTAGGATGACACCATTTGAGGTGTTGTATGGGCGACGCTGCAGATAACCTTTGTGCTGGACTGACATAGGGGAGTCAGCACTAGTGGGACCAGAGATGGTATGGGCGACCACAGAGAAGGTGCAGATCATCGAGGAGAAGATGAAGACTACACAGAGTAGAAAGAAGTTGTATGCTGACCGGAGACGATGACCTATGGAGTTATAGGATGGTGACCACATATTTCTATGGATATCACCCCGATGAGGCTTATAGAGATTTGGCTGAGACAATGAGTTATCTCATAAATTCATCGAACCTTTTCTGGTCCTAAGTAGAGTTGGCGAGGTGGCTTACCTCTTAGCTCTTCCACCTCAATTCCACCGGGTGCACGACGTCTTTCACATATCTTAGCTGGGAAGATACATGAATTACCCTTCTCACATCATCGACCATGGTGAGCTAGATGTCGATGATGGGGTGACTTTTACAAAGGTTCTAGTAGAGATTGTGGATCGATGGGAGAGAGTCATTGGTTGATGGTCAATACATTTAGTGCACATTCGATGGCAGCACATGAACCTCCTTGAGAGTATATGGGACAGGAGGCTCATATGCATGCTAAGTACCCCCACTTGTTTACCTAGTTTGAGTTGTGGCTTATGGGGATGTAGACCCCTGAGATGGGGAGATTGTAAAGACCCAGAAATTTCCAGGTAATTTTTTTAAATAAATGAGAAGATTACAAGTCCACAAAAATTTACGGCATGTGATTTCGAGTTTCAGATTGCCTGGAATGAATTTATGAACTTTTTTTGAGTAAATTTATAAAATATTCGAGCAGGTTTTTCTACATTTTGAACCACATCTCGAAAATGATATTTGAGGTCACTGTTGAACTTGTTGTGCCGATATTCACAGAAGAATACTTTCACCTCAACGGAAGTTGGTCAAGGATGAAAGTTAATATTTAGGTTTCTCATGGAAATAATTAAATAATATAAACACATATTTTATTTTATTTTGTTGTAACAACCCTCCATGTGGATGTTGAGAAGTGGGGACCACCGGACATTAACCTCCCATTAGAGGTTATGTTGGTGGTGCCACCTGAGGTCTAAACCCCTTCAACTCCATCATTAACATGGAGGAGCCTCCTGAACCTCCTCCACATTAATTTTTCCTACCCTCCTTAATTAATTGTGCCAAACCTTGGTATCGTCCAATTTGAATTTTATGCCAACGCAACCCATTTATTGTTGCTAATTAATTAATCCAACCATGATTGCCAACAAATTAAATAGATAAAAAAATTTCATTTGGTTGGTTGCTAATTTGTTGGACATGTTTTCAGAATTGAGGATTGGGAGAACATGGGAGAATTCTCTCCAACGAAGAATGCTCCACCAATGAAGAGCGTTGACCTCCTTCGACCTTTTTCCTCGGGACATCTTCCAACATCTAGCATCCTCATCTATGGCAAATCGATGACCGTACCACTTTATTGTTCCAACGTCATCAAGCGAATGAGTTATGGGTTTATTCTTATTTGTTTATCACTTCCAATGTTCTCCCCTGCTATTTATTTTCTGTTTTGGGAAGAATATCTGTGGGAGAGTTTGACATTATACATTCATGTTTATATTGATATGTATGCTACCACTCTAACGTGGAGGGTATGGGCCAAAAAAACATGGCATGAACATTCCACAAATACTGTAGTGTTCGTCGCAACGACGGAAGATGACAACCATCCAAGGTTGGGGCACAAGAACGGCGGCTGACACCACCACCGGTCACGGCATAGGCGACAGTGAAACAGCGCCGCCTCACGGAAAATGCCGCAGCCCCAAAACCTCCATGTGAACCACATCCACTTACGCCGTCCGCAGCTCTGCACTGCCCCATCGCCGAGTCGCCGCCCGCCCACGGCTGGTCCGCTACCTCGCGGTCAGAACGCCTGGCTACAGCCGGACCGATGGTCCGTGGACCGACCGTCGACCCACGGCCGGTCTGCCGCACCACCGGCGAACCGCCTCCTCTCAGCCGGTACACCGCCCCGTGGCCCGACGACAGAACCACGACCGATCCAACACCCTTGTGGCCAGTCCATGCCATCACGGTACCCGCGACTGGTCTACGACCTCACCGTACCCTATGGGATGGGCCGCATTGCGAGTCGGGCCAGACCGAAAGGGTCGGACTAGGCCAGGTCAGGCCAGGTCAGTCCGACCGGGTCAGACTACATTCAGGCCCAATATGACCCATTTGTGCTCCTTCAGCCATATCATTGCACCAGACGCCCGTTTGACGAACCATTAGTGGAAATGTAACTCATGGAGTGAGACTGTTCCTTTGAGTATAGCCCACTACAATTTAGATAAATATGGGATAGAGTAAGGTTAGATCGAGCGCAAATCTGACCGATCCCCTAGGACTAAAATGAAAATAACTCACAGACTGTGCATCTTATTGATGTGATGTATGTTACGTTGATACACCTATGACGTGGAAGACCTTTGAGTTACTTCTTCTTGAGACTTTTTGGTTGTTGGTGTGTTGACATGTGTCATGGGAAGAGGTTTCCCCAAGCGCGATACATAAATAATCCCTGCAAATGGATGAGACATGATGACTGTTGAACATTTCGACTCAGAGTGACTCGACTGGAAGAGTGGGGAGCACCTTGGTAATGCTGACGACCCACGGTGGGGAGCATCATGGTGACACAACAGACCTGCGGTACTCGACTAGAGGTGTACCTCCATAGGCTACGAGAGGGAGTGCTTTGGCCATAGGGAAGACCCATGGTGGGGAGTGCCTTAGTGACGTGGAAGACCCACTGTACTTAATAGGAGGAGTATCTCGATAGTCCATGGTTAGTGGGATGTACCTCTGTGTGACGCTACATGCCCATAGTTCTCGATAGAAAAGGAGATCTCTAACCGTCGAGGTGTTCGACATTGTGACTGGGAATGTTACTTGATACTACCCCTAGAATAAATCCTGGTGTGAGCTGAGTCAGTACCTCTGTGTTTTCTTCAAGATTGACATGAATTATTTGATAACATAGGTATATGTGTGGGCATATACCTAAGTAGAGTTATCATTTGGTTTCATACTTTGTGGTTTGTCCATTATGAATTTTGTGAGACCTTGAGGGTCTCGGGGTTCATACTAAGTATCGTTATACACACCCCTGCACAGGCTTTGCCCACATCTTATAGTGTTGGATGCAAACAACAGACAACGCTGATGGTTGCTGAGAGTACCAGGTCTACATGGCTCCCGGAGGTGGACCATACGACATGTCGGTACGTAGATGAGACTGACAGTCGTGGAGTGCTGAGGTGGAAATCTGTACAAACATTTCTGATAGGAACCTCAGAGGTTGATCCAATAGTTGACTTTCTCTTTTTCATTTGTGTTGCATTTCAGTTGTACTTGTATACTCTTGTTGGGATTGTATTCTGGCATGTTTTTACTTACTATATTCACTTTTTTACAATACATTTTTATTGTGTTTGTATTTTCTTGTGTGCTTGGTAATGTGAGTTTCTAGGTTATAAAGCCAATGTCTGACCAGTTTTAGGGAATACGCCTTTGGTGGTAGCCACCATCCCCTAGCCTATGGATGGCGAGATTGGGGTAGTCATGGCATTGGACATGGGGGACAGGTCGTGATACCATAATCTTTGGATATAGAATCCATCATGTATGAAATGTCATGTACCATGATTTATGTTTCCAATGCACTAAGTATGGTAGCCCGATATCAAGAAGATCGAGGAGAACATCATTGGACTATTGGTAATACTATATTTATGTATCTGAGAAAAACTAAGGTTATGGTCTTGGTGTATGGAGGAGGCAAGGAACTTGTAATCAGAGGGTATACTGATGCTGGTTTCCAAATTGATTAGAATGATATGAAGTCGCAATCTAGATACATTTTCTGTCTCAATAGGGGAGTTGTGAGAATGAAGAGTTCAATGTAGCCAGTTGTCGTTGATTATACAATAGAGTCTGAATATATAGGGTCTTTTGATGAATCCTAGGAATCCATCTAGATTCGGAACATTTTCAAGGAGCATGATGTGGAGCCTAGCAGTAATTATCTGATGACATTGTATTATTATAATTCTATAGTGGTGGATCTTGAAAAAGAACCAAGGACAGATCAACGGAAAGAGAACATTATCTGGAAGTATCACCTCTTGAGGTATTTATATCAAATGGGTGAAGTTTCAGTGAATAGAGTGTCCATGGAAGAGAAGGTGGTGGACCCCATGAATAAATGGATAATGTTAGCAGAAGCATGAATATCATGTGACTGCTATTGGGTTAATGGTTTTTAGTCGTTGGGTCGAGTCAAAGTGGGTGTCTCTCTAACTTGGTGGACTTGAACCAACTACTTTATAATTTATTCATTAATAAAAACCTTATCACATATTGATTGTTTTTATGCATGACAATTCATTTGATAATGTCCTAACAATAGTTGTTTCACTAAAGGGTCATTGTGGATCCTACGATGATGAAATATGAGAAGTGTCATAACATTTTTCATTAAAATATGTTCTATGGTCGGATGAAGTTATTTTTGGGAAACAAATAATACTAGCCATTATGGGTGAGGACTCATAAAAAATTAAGGCACATTATCTTGGTTTGATCCCTTGGTAATATCCTGGAGGATATTATGAGAACGAGACCCTCTAGTAGGAAATCCACATTTTATAGTGTCATTACATGTTCCTATCTGTAGACATGTGTATTGGTCCTTAGGCTTTATGATAATTATTAATGGGTATTACAAATCTCAAACATATATTTATTGATGAAAAATTTGATGAAACAACGTTCACAGCAAGGTAAAATATGTTGGGTGCGTCACGAGTAATAATGCATTAAATGATAATGTGAGAAAGGATTTAGACCTTCTCTTCTATAACAGAATATTATATCTCAGACCCTTTGATAAAATTGATATAGCCTTAATAAATATATGTTCATGGTAAGGAATGGGAATGATCAATTCCAGGAAGTCAAATAATGATTAATAGAGCACATGGGTTGATAGCACTATGTGAAACCCGCTTGATTGGAGATATCGAGACAAAGGGATTACATTAGAAAATCAGCATTCATAAGAGCTAACACTTCATTACGATGTTAAAGTCATTCTCTATGGGTTTATTGGCATGGTTCTAGATGCTAACCATGGAATTTAGGCAAGGTCCACCTAATTCCACTATGAAATAGGTCTAGAGGGTAAGAAACTATGTTTTTCCAAATATCATAGTTTTTTATTCATTTAACAAATTAAATAATGATTATATGCGATTGTGGTTTAATAATTCTTCCGGGATTCCAGATCACGTTTATTTTTACACTAGTTATTCGAGAGAATATATTGTGGGAGAAATAACATATTTACTATCGAGTAATGTAGTGATTTTTATTTGAGAAAAAAATATATATTATTCAAGGACTAATAAATGTGGTGGCAAAAATAAATAAATTAGAAAAACAAAAGTAAAAGCTGTGTATATTCATATACATGGTGAGTAGTTTTTTCAGAGATTTGTCAGAAATAATATTATTTATTTAATTATATAATATTAGGTTTAATTTTCAGGGCACATGTCATGTAATAATAATAGTCAACTTTTATTATTATTCATGTGATCTTACTAAAAATTAAATAAAATGAATAAATCTTTCATGTAAATAATTATCTTTATTATTATAAGTAATTAAAATCCCAATTATATATTTCTCATTGGCCTATCCATTCTTTGTGGGAGTGAAAAATGGATTTGGAAAAGAAAACAAGCCAAGAAACAATTCTTTTTCCTCCAATAATGTTATTAAGTTATAAGAGGGATCTTCATACAATGGATCAAGGAGAGTGCATTAGAAGAGGCTCTCAAGGCGATCGAAGCTGGAAATATCAAGTGAAGGACTTTCCATTCTAGCACCTAGATATCCCTTTCTAAATGTCCAGAGATACATGGAGCACAGTGGATCATGGCTAGATGAATCCTACACTTGGGTTCTACGACGAAATTAAAGATCACATCATATCATTACAGGAAACATCAATGAAGAGATAATTACATCAAGGTAAATCTTGAATTTTAATTATATTATTTATAACCAAAATATTGTGATCCTTTATATGGTTCCAGGAATACCTTCCATTCATTTTTTTCATAACTATATTCTGAAGAAACTGCATTTTATTGTCATGGGGGGTCATTGGTTGATTGTTATTAAAGGAAAAGTTGATGTTCGGTGCACCAACACATTCTCTTCTACTGCACCAAGAACCTACACGGTTTGCCTACAAATAATATTATCCAATAATTGAATATAGATTATATCAGGCATGTATGTTTTTTTCATTGCAAATGCAATATATCTTAAACATAGTCTCAAAAATAAAATGTTATACCTTGGTTGAATCCAAAATGAAAGGCTTACCATATGTGTGATGTAATGTTGGTCAATGTGGAGCGTTTGGATGATGAATTCATTTTTGGGTAAATTTAATATAAATTAATTTAATAAATCAATAATTTAATTTAAGTGACATAATTATAAAACCTATATATATATATATATGATTATATATATAATGTTCAAGGATTCCTACATAACCATAGTATCATTTTTGGGATATTTATACCGCACATATTTGATGAATTGAGTTCTATCAATGACGAGCTTCTGGGTATAGGAGAATCACAGTGCAGTTGACAAAATAGATCATCCTCATTCATTGGAAATTGATTTCTTCACCACAATATATTCAAATCATTGAGGATTAATTCATAAATGTTTGTTTTCTTCCCATATGATTTAATGATTCCACATTATCGGTTATTATTTATTGATCTACATAAAATTGGATCATTCACATGATCCCTTCTCAAATTAAATTGATTATTTAAATTTTTTATTCCTATTGTGCCATGATTTCTCACCCCATCTATCCCAAATTTTAATTCACTAGAATATAAAACCTAGAAAACATTTTTTACATATTTGTTTATGTTTTTTCACCCCATTGTTCATTTCATTATTCATCAAAGGACCATAGGAAAACAATGTTAATATCTTTGGTCTAGATTGAATGTGATTGGACCCCCAAATTCATATAATACATTTATGTGAATTATTGATATGGAATTTGGGAAGGATAAATATTTGTTATGAGATTTGGGTGATGTTTCCCATGGATATAGGATCCAGGACCAAAAATCGTCTATATGATTTGAATGATGCATGTGATGAACCATGATTGATTGGAGGATTCCTATTTCTAAACCCAAAAGGGATGAAATAGATTAATAGATGCTCTTTTTTACAATTTTTGGTGGCATAGAGGGGTGATTTAGAGTGGAGGGGGTATTTTTATCAAGGTGGTATGATTTGGATTTCGTGGAAAAATGGACTACATTCTATGGAATTTGAAAAAAACATGGAATATAGTCCATGGTTGTGACATCTGTGATTTTAGTTGAGATAAATATCAAACGATGTTTGGGACTCTGACATGCTTTGTTGACCAGTGATGGTGAACCAATTATTACATTTAGAGTACACGAACATAGGAATGACTAGGAACATGACTAATGTAAAAAGGCCTGGATAGAGTGGGTTTCCATTGTACATGGATGTTTCTATGATAAAAATTATAACCTTGGGTGGTTGAGTAAAACCATGCTGGAATACATGTTACTGAGCCATGAACTAGTGGTTAAACAAAAAGGCATTATTGCGGGACCACACACAATGCGTTCCCCTTGTGTGCAATGAACCTTTATTGTGGAGGCATATTTTACCTCTCATATATCATTCGATTATAATCATATTATGGGCCAGGAATAGACAATTATGAGTTTATTTATATATAAAAAGTAATAATTTCCTTTTGATTTGTTTTGGGATGTGACGTGAGTTGTTCAAAGTGTGATGATTCTTTAGCTATTACTCGATTATGGCAGGGATTGGGTAGTATATTTAGAGAGGTACTACATGATGGACTAGTGATTATGCCATATTCATAATTAGTTGTGACCCCTTGATAACTAGGGTGTGATTTCACTATCTACTAAGTGGTACCCCAATGATAGAATGCTTCATAAGTTCTAAATCTGTAATGTGGTACCCCCTAAGAAACTAGGGTTTGGGTACCCAACATACAAATTGGATCCCCTGATTGACTGGGGAACGAGTCCACTATATACTAAGTGGTTCCCCCGACAAACTAGTGAATGGTTCATATACCAAAATAATGGTTTCCCCTGATGACCTAGGGCATGGTCCCTCTACCTATTGAGTGGTACCCACAGGATGAAATAGGGAATGAGTCTTTTATCTACTTAAGGGTAGCCCTGATGAACTAAGAAACGAGTCCTTTACCTTCTATGTAGTACCCATTTGATAGTGGAGGGTATGGGTCCCCTACCAAATCAGTACTACCCCTATCAGATAGGGCGTTACTCCTACCTATACTGAGTGGAACCCCTTGACTCACTAGGGTGAATATCCTCTGATTATAGATCGCATCCATTTGTCTTCATGGTATAGTAAAAATATTTGGCATGATATGAATACATATAGTGGATAGAAATGCAAAATTCAATGAATAATTGATGGATCCTTTTGAGCTGATTTCAGAATCATTTCATGGAATGGGTTGTGATAAGAAGATCCTGTTTCTCTCCCATCTGGGTCCCTTTTATGAGAAAGTAACACTTATGATTTTTTTATTTTTTAGGGGTTGATCAGTCTACATCTATCTTGTCTCATATTGTTCCCCAATCAATCGGGGTATCCTATTAGTTATGTATATACTCACCCCTACATTGGATTTTCCCACACATGTCATCTATTATGAGGACGATGGGTAAGTTTTCAATGATTACAAAGGGGCATACAGATATCCTAGTGAATTCGTCAGTGTATAGTGGTAAAATCATAATGACTGAATATAGGATCTCTCATTACTTCACATTTGTAGTTTTTCTCACGATGAACATTTTTGGATGGGTATTTATTTTTCCTTATTTCTTTTTCGATTATGATTTTTTACTCTTTTACTCACTAAAGAAGTTAAAATAATAGTTTTTTCAGAAGATATTTCATCTTTTATTATTATTCCTCTTCACTTATTATTGGATATGGTTGTGTTTATGTGTACACATACTAATGAAGAGGAATGAAAAATTATTTATCACTTTTAACGCTCGTCTATATCCCTTATAAATTGGAGGCGGGCTTGGGATAGTTAGGGATTTATTCCCCTTTGTTCAAGTCATGAAAATAAAACAATTAAAGAATAATCCTAAAATAAAATGATATAATGAGGATTTATTATATTAAATTTTAAATTTTCTATATATAAACCACACAATTAAAAAAATTGGTGAATATGGAATATGCGTAACAAAAAAGTGATAATAGATAGTCCTTACCAAGATTGTACACATTCATTGTTTGTAGATTAACTTTTTTATAAGAAGCATACATCAAAAATTTAATTTCTTAATAATATTATCCAAAATTAATACCATATACTCAAATAATATATTTCAATTCATTTTATTGAAATATTTATATACCATTTATGTTCAATGAAGGTATGATGTTTTGAAGAAGTTATTTTCATTGTATGAATATTTCTTAGGTGTGTTGAATATTGTCACAATGGTTATAGTTTCAATATATATAGAATAAAATCATGAAATATATATAATTATTACAAATAAAGTATACTTTTAAAATAAATAATTTTTTATCATTATGAAAAATAAACTAGGTTGCAACCATTGAGAAGGCATGTCATATGTACATATATGTAATGTTTCTATTTTCATTGATAATTATGGAAATAAGATATTTATTAATTTATATTTATATAATCATAATAATATCATGAATAACATATTATACGATTAAATATACTTATATAGATAATCCTTGGGATGTAGTGCTGAAGAAAGATTTAATTTGCTTCGTAGAGGTGATAGTCCACTGGTGCAGATGAACAACATTATCATTTTTCATTGTAATAATGAAAATTATTTTTTATGTTTTTAGAATGAGACATATTTCATTAATATCATAAATATGTCATTTATAATACCTATATTAATTTATATAATCCTAATTTCCTTACATGACTAGAGATAGTAAAAAATTGATCGCATTGCACTGTGAGGCGGTTGACCAACGTAACCATTGGCGACATTATCGTATCCACCAAAGAATTTATTTTGAAATTGTATATTCCATATAAAATTTCATGAAAAATAAATATTTTAAAAATAAAAGATAATATAAATATAATTTTGATCAATCATTATATCATTCATCTATCACTGATGATGGAAATGGAAAGAATGTGGTTTGTGTGGCGATAGTCATCCATACACATGAATATTAAATTCATTATAATTTTTATGTTAGAGGATATGGATTTATGTTATGACATTTAAAAAATAAAATATCCGTTTTTGGGTGATATTTTTTATTATATTGGAATAATTTAAGGTGATTTGAATGAATCGAATTAACAAGGAAAATTAAAACACTTCATTAAAAACGATACCAATTCATTGAATAACCTCGTTATATAATCACCAATATCCTTATTAGGATTGATTTATGACCAAAAATGGATATTGGTATTTTGGACTGAGGTTATGAAGGAATTATTGATTTTTATGGGTTATTCAAAGGGATCTAAAGGCATTATGTGGAGAGAAAATGGGGTGGCCTTTTATTATTTAGGCCAATGGAACAATTGTAATTATTTGAAAATAAAAAAAGGTAAAACCATTTTTCTCATATTCCAAATGGTACAAAAATTTTCCATTATTATTTGTTAAACCTTATAAAGTCAAAATAATTCAATTAAATTTATTTTATTAAATTTTATTGGTCATTTTTACCCTTATCATTTTTGTTTTTCCCCTGGTAAACTAGTTTTTTCCATAACCACGATAATTTATTTTAAATTTTTCATAATTCATTATTGTCAAAAATTAAGCATAAAATATTGGATAATATAAATTATTATTAATTAAATTGAAAAAAATATTTTAACAAATTCAATATTAAATATTTTGGGAATTTTAATTAAAACTAAACACACAATCACAATAAGAAAGAGGGTTTTGAATAAAATTAATTTTGAATAAAATATGATTTTATATTAATACCATGAATAATAATTATTATTATATGAATGATAATTAAAATAAATTTAAATATAATATATTCATTTCACTTCTAAAATTCATCATTAGGTCTTGTAAAAATTAATCAAATATGGGAAGCATTATTCACATTAAAATAATTTTTAGAGAAATCCCATTATTTAGCCCACAAAAATCTTATTCTAAAATCGAATATTTGGATGATTGGAATGTAAATAAGAGTATTAAATAAAACCATGAAAAGAATTGTATAATTTTATATCATGCTAAATATTTAATAGAAACTTTAAATTTCAATTTTTTTTAAAGAATGTCATTTTTATTAAAATCCATAATTTGAACTATTTATTGAATTATTATTATTTTATATAAAACCCCAAAACATCACAAAATGTAAATATTAATAATATTTTAAAAACAAGAATTTATCATTATAAAAAACTCTAAATGTTATAAATAATAATTATACCATATATTATGAAACAAAATAAAGATCCTTTTTGAAAAAAAATATTGTTTTAGAATAAAAATATATTACTAAAATTTGATTTTTTATTTACTAAAAATTTATCTGTAATTTATATTGAGTAGGATAATTGTATATATACATTTCATAATTATTTTAATAAAAACCATTCTCACAATATTAATTTCTCAGTTATAACATTTTTATATATCTTGTTTTGTTTTTGCTCGAGGTTGTGTGTTGAATACACAATCAAATATTGTTTTATATTATAAACTATCAGTGTGTTATATAAATTATTAATAATTATATACAAAATGATTCCCATATAACCTTTTATTCTTATAATTCCCATTTAATTTAAAATAATCAGATAACACCTTGTCACTCTTGATGTCACATTTCATAATAGCATCTAAAGATTAAAATGATTGGGAGACTAATTTCATTATATGTGATTACATTAATCCATCAGTTAAAATATAAAACACTCATTAAGGGTTTTATAAAGGATCAAAAGTTTGTCATTAAAACGTTATAAATATATCCTCATATTTATAAACAACCTTCATCTTATTTTGTATTAGATTCATGAATATTCAATCGATATTAACTCATTTCTCAATAGGAATATATTTGTTAATAAATATCAAATTAAAATAATTACATTTCATTCCTTCAATATTTTCTAATTTTTGTAGGTTTTTAAACAAAAATCACCATTTATTATTATCCCATACTAGTCTGTATACTTTAATGATAACCTTATCTATATTACTATATGAAAAATAAATAAATATATTTTGTAAAAACATTATCATTTTTTGAGCCACTAATTGGTTAGTATATATATTGAAATATTGATATTAATACCATATTATGTGATTTAAAATTATTTTACAATGATGAGGAGTCGTAGTGTAACAATGTGATATTCTGTGAATTATTATTTTTCAAATTCATGTATTCTTTTTTACTGTTTTTCATTTCACACAACACTGAAATTAGTTATTCTATATATATTAAAGCTATATGATTGGATGACATTAAATTAAATTCCATGTTAATCATGCACTACATGAATTATAAAGGTTATCTTTCCCTATACTCAACACTGAGGATATCCTACGTTACACACATGATTTACATTCCTCGATGGATTGTTTATCACACAAGACTTAGTTTAACAAAACCACAATATATTATTAAAAAATCTTATTTAATATATTAAGACATAAACTTTTCATCAAGTTAGCGGTTTTTAATAGTACTAACTATCTTATGAAAATATATGATTTACAAAAATAAAAAATGTATTCATTAGTTATAATAAACATATTTAATATAAAGTGAATATCTTTATAGAAAACAATTTTTTTGCTAACAAAGCTATTTTATCATAATAAATTAAATTAAATAAATTTTTTAAGTGACATTAATTTAATATATATGTTATATATTCAATCAAATATATTTTTATATTCATCCAAAAAATTAGATAGACATAAGATATGAACAATCCAATTTTACACATATAAACTTATATTTTTAGTAAGGTAGTTTTACCCCAATCTATTGGAGGACCTACAATAAATATAAATTTTGATTGATTTTTAAATTCTTATGTCAAACTGAAGTTTTATTTATATTTTCATTCACAATAATTATGTTATTGTGAATTTTTGTATTTTTTGGATAACTTTCATTTTTTAATTAATTTTTAATAGTACAAAAATTTATGCAAAACTTATTTTTCTTCTAATATATTTATGCCATAAAATTATATTATAATATGGGGTTTAATGTCTAATTATATTTAATTTTTATCAATAAATCCAATTTAATTCATTTGAATCGATTTAATTTTTAAACTCACTATAAAAACAAATCATACTTTTCAACGTTTTTACATTAAAACCCTGTATTGACGTCCTGTTTGTGGGATTATATTAAATATAATTTTTTCTGGAAAAAAATTTTAGAATTTAATAAAATGGATTAAGTATTTATAATAATAAGAATTTAAAATTACCAATAAATAAATAGTATATTTTTTAAAAAATTATTATTGGAGTTTGTGAAAATTAATTACAACGATTAAAGTTAAATTAAGATTAATAAAGGACTAAACCATAACCTTAAGGACAAAAAAGACCTAGAGACTCATCCAAAAGTCATTTTATGGCCATATCTAGACCCTTTCCACAATTTTATCTAATATTTACCATTATTAGATCTACGTGTAATAAACCAACGTCGGCGTGGTTCCCTTTTCCAAAATATGACAAGAGTGTCACTCCTCCTCCACTATAAAAGGCCTCCTCTCCTCCAAATTCCCCAATACACTCAAGACAAATTGTATCAAAGAAAAGCATCACAAACTTCTCACAAAAATCAAAACCTTACAACTCTAATATTCCATTTTTATATAGAAATCCATGGAAGTCTTTTGGTGAAAACCAAATGGTGTTACCTAAAGAAGATGTAACATCGTCCCGCAAGATCCATTATCTTATTTTCATTTTCCATCCCATACATTCTTCTTATTACATTATTATAAAAAACATGATTATAATAAAAATAATTATACTTTGTTATTATAATATTTCTTCATACACATAAACCCACTTCAATATAATTCATAAATAATATACTATTTCTTTGTAGAGTGAACTATAGCCTCACAAAACGATGATTTTCCATTATTCTCTTACCACCTCTCAGGGTGGAAATTATGATACAAGATCTATTTTTTAAAAATATTTAAGAAATTTATATTTTTTTATGATTATTAAATTATTTTACAACACATATCTTTTATATTTTCTATATTATGTAAATAATATTATTTCTTTTGAGGAAGTATGGACTACTACCCCCTAAAAGTGATGTGATTATTTCACAAAATATATAAAATGTATAATGGATGGTTTTAATTAAAAAAATTTGACATAAAAAATATCTATTATATTAATGAAATAATTACTATTTTGTAAATTTATTATATACAATTAATTTTATTACCCTTTCACAAATATATAAATTAATAATGTCATTTGTGGATGTGGGGACCACCACCTCTTCGACATGATGTTATTCCTTTTACACCAGAAGAAATAAATAAATAAATAAATAAATATATATGATAAAATAATATGGTATTGATTACATTATCATCATTTTGGGAAGATTAATTTTACTTAACTTCATTCTATAATGATCATTGAGAAAATAGAACATTGCTCATGCGTAAGTACTACATACCATCTCTATGATTTTAACGTTTATTCGTTTTTTAAAACCATATATAATGATTCGTTTTAAAAGTATAATTAATATAAAAATTTGATAATTATATAATTATTATTGATCCGGATATGTTTATATAATGACACATTTTACAATAGTTGACCAACCAAAGTCGATTTTAACATATGGATCGAATTTGGTAAAAACACCCAACTTAAACGTAATAGCTTATGTTGATGAATAAAAATAGTAATAAGATAATTAATTGGAATAATAAAAATTAAAATGGTTCTAAATCATTTAATTAATTGACATGTAATTATTTTTCAAGAAATATAATGACACAAAAGACAATTTAATCTCAAGTTAAGGGATCATCATCTCAGCCTTTATTTCTTTTGGATAAATTCCTTATTTAACTGTCACATCTATTTGGGGTGTATATAGATCCCGTTTATGTGTTATATGACCCTTATATAGTAATATATGCATAATTAAATAATTATTTTATGATATTTCATTCAAGGGGTTTATGTTTCAAAAGTAATAAAATCAGCAATGTAATTTTGTCTCATTTATCTTCCTTTGAGAAACATTTAGTTTTATACAACAATATTATTATATGTGGTATATAAAATACCATTGAAATGTTAGAACAAAAATAAAATTCATTTCATGATATTTTATAGAACCATGTAATTTCATTTTCCTACATTGGGTATATTATTCAATGTTTCAATGTGGTCAAAGTTTTTGGAAACAATATCACAATTAATCTTGGATTTTTATTATCATGTATTCATTAATGAATTATTATTATCCTTATATCCAGAAAAATCATGATATTTCTTATCCTCTTGTAAGTATTTATGCATTATTGTATTAGTACAATTTATTCCACTCATTGTTATATTATATATTTATGAAAATGTTTTTTTAATATGGCATTTACACACTCATCGGTCAAAAATATTGTCTTCCATCAATACCCTAGTTTTAAAAATGTGATTCAGAGAATATTATTCTAATATCCAATGACCATTAAAGAAAATTTTTATCCTATTTTCATTATACAAATATTTTAATATGAGTCATCAAATCTCTATCCAAAAAAATGAAATTTTCAAAAATTATACAGTGAAAAAAGGAATATTCATTTTACCTCATGTGCCATGTATGGATTTATTGGGAATCATTTTTCTAAAGACTATATATCTAGATTAAAAGGATAATTTTATAGAAAATTATTTTAAATACATTTTCATGGAATTGGATTTCTAATAATTTTTTATATCTCTTTATATGTTATCAATGTATTTTTGAAGTAATGTGGGTTCATGTGGTTTTCAAGATTCTTTTTTTATTTTTCAGGGAAATTTTTTTCAGAATATTTTCAATATCATCTAAATTATTTAAAAATAAAAATTATTAGAAAATGTTTTTCTGGAATCCTTTGTAATTTTTTTTATATTTTCATGAAATTGATTTTCAAAACATTTTCAGTTTTAAGAAAAAAATTTCAAAGTAGAATGGATAATTTCCATATGACATTTGTTTAAAAGATCTTTCAAACATATTTCTCATCTATGATAACATATGTTTGTGTTACTTATGCATTTTAGGGGAACTATTAAATGATTACATTTATATTCCTTCTCTAAATGGTTTATGTTTTTATGGTAGTGTGTTTTTGGAAACTATTTTTATTTCAAATGTTATATTAATTCAAACCCAGCTTGTTTTTTGGGTTATGATTTCAATTAAATTATTTTGAAAAATGTAAAATTTTCAATAGGTTTTGATATGATGACATATTTATGATATCCATTTAATTTCATGTGTTATGAAATTATTGTCTATAATTTTTTTGTATATGTATGTATGATTTAATATTGGGATGGGTATTTCCTTTATCTCCCTCCAATGCATCGGGTAAATTTTTATATCTCATCAGATTGACATGAGTAGAAAATGATGTTAACACAGTATTATAATGAACATATTGAATGAGGAGTGAACTCGATTTAGTAATACATGTCTATAATGAGGATTTAAATTTTTTTACAAAATATCTTTGTACCCTAATATTTCATTGGATATTATTCCTTGAAAACAATAAATATTTTTATATATTCATTTGTGACTTTCAAATTTCCATGTTTTATTTCTATGTAATTCTTTAATGGATTTTGTTCTTTTTTCCATATGATTAATTCCTTCTAAATTGTTATTTTATATGCCATTATTCATTTTAATGACCTTTTATATGAATGTTATGACCATTTAATATTTTGATCGAATTATTATAGTAATAATTCCATGTTTATTATTACATTTCTCCCTTTTATACCCTTACTGAGCATCTGAGCTAGCACATTTTTTACATTTTCATCCCTAGGATATGAAGATATGTATTATGAATGATGTTTTTACCAAAGTTACTAGTCATAAAGAACCTAATTTGAGATAATATTGATTAATTATATACCAGTGATGATGTTTCCTTATTTCCAATGGCGCTTAACTAATTTAGTAATTAGTGAATCTATTTTTCCAATATTTTGATTATTCCTTAAAAAGTGATGTAATGTCCATGTGCACTAAGATTGGGTCTTTATATATGGTATCAAATATATATTTTATTGATCCAATGGAAAAAAGGATATGACATCCTTAGTGAAAACTATAAAAAATATGGATAAATCTAAGGATAAATTAAAATATTGTTAAATTTCGTGGAATTTTGGTAAAGGATTAAGTGATTTATTTACTAGAAATAAATCAATGTATGTATACTATAAGTGGATATAGATCTTGTTGATATATACCAAGGGTTTACAACTCTGACAAGATGTGTTGGGCCTAACTCTGGGTAATTTGGTATACAATAATGCACAATAACGCACACCATGTTTGACAATCCTCGAGGATATTCTTTTAGAATTGAAAAACTCTTCACAAAAAATCATGAATAGATTAATTATATTTTTTAAATAAATAAATTATGATAAAAATAATGTGACATATATTAATGAAGGTGTCATAAGAAAGACATAATGTAATAAATATTTTATTATTATGTGTTTCATTAGTATGATAATACTTTCTTATTCAATACATTATGTTTTTACAAAATAGTGTAAATTGGAAGGAATTGGATTAATGTTGAATGTGATACACAATGTAATAATATTAAATCAATGTGGTTGATCAGTAGAGTGGAGAATGATGAGATCATACCTAATTCTTTTAAGGATCATGATCGATATGGTTCACCTTAACAAACTCTCAAACTAAAAAAATATGGGAAAGAAGAATATTGTTGAGATTTATGGTAAATTAAACAATTTTGGAATGAATTTCAGGATTCCTTTGTATTATGATGGTGGATAGAATCTCTAATGTTAATATCATAGAGGAATATGAGGTTGTTTTCACTATTTAAGAAAATGAGTGAAATCATGTAACTACAATGAGAAAAAAATATGTTAGACTAACAAAATATATGGGAATATTTTCCTACCTATGAAATATTCAAAGGTTAAATTATTTAAATGTGTATTAAATTGACATTATGAAAATTGATACCCTATGTGGAAATATTTTGAAATGAATTAGCAAGGTGGTATGAGTAATGTATTGATTTTTTCTGATAATGACAAAGTTGAAGAAATTTGAATAGAATGAAGTATAAGGTAATAGTATGAGGTGTCCCTCTTATGACTTATGGATGAGGTTGATTAATTGATCTTTCCATGTATTTGGATTAAATAATTATATTATTATGAATGGTAAAATGTTGATGGGTTCTTTAGTAGATGTTCCTACTAAGGATTTACAAGGTTATGTCGAATGTTTCAAATGGACGGCAAAAGTGATTTAATGGAAAGGTGATATTCATTAGAAAAACAAAATTATCAGAAAGATAAAACATAATGTGTTCCAAATGTTATGGTAATGATTTTTGGATAAGATAAATTTTCGATATCAATTAGTGTACTAGACAGAACTAATTACTGGGGAAATATTTATGGACTTTTTATCAAGTAGTTTATGCTATCAGGATTGATTTATTTTTTATTTAGGTAACATATAAAATATACATTGAAATATGGAGATGTGAAGTTTTTCAATAAGGATTTATGGTAATTCAGGTTCTTACCATGTTTTAAAAAAAATATAAGTTGAAGGTATTCACATTATTGAAAGGTGACAATTAGGGGATTCTTTAAGATATATGGGCGACCAATTTTAAGATGATATTGTTAACTTCTTTATAAAGTACAGTATTTTCATCATTCGTATGGGTTATAAGGATAACCATTTGTGGAAATATTAAGTTAAAATTCGGATAAAGATTGAGAGAATATATTCTTATCCCTCTACATATGGGTTTATCCATATTGGATAACATGTTGTAAATAATTGGAATTGATGATAAATGATGATATATGTGATCAAATACCATGTATCTGATGATCTATTAGTGCTTCAGGAATGAACAATTCACCTTCCTTTTTGGAGAAACAGGTGAAGTGGATCAATGAAAAAAGGGTGAGGTTGTATAATAATCATGAAAGTATATATTTTCCAAAAAATTCAGTACCTTTAAGAAAATATATATTGAAACCAAAAAAATTTCCTATTACCTCTGTTTTCAATCGATCAGACGGTCCCTTTGTTCAACACAGATTTATAGTTTTGTCATTGTTTAATTTCTCTCGACCTTGTCCTCAATCACTCTCCATCAGAACCAGGTGGTTAGATTTATCATTCATGTCCTTGTTTTTGATAACCACATATGATCTCATATTTTTATTCCATGATATTAGTTACTTTGTTTAATCATTCTGGTTCCAACATTTGTTTTCAAAACGAACATTTAGTGTCAGTTTTTTCGATGTCAATTTCTATGAATGAAACATTCAAGTATTGATGAATTGATAAAAACATGAATTTTGTGGGAAAATTCATTTTAAGGTTGGTATATTGTAACACCAAATTATTTTGTGATTTTTTTGAGTTAAATTATTATTTTTTAATATTTCGTATTTCCCACACTACTAAAAATTGTTTTTTGATATATATTAATACACTATGTTTGTATTGAGTTTTTCCCAATTCCACATTAATTATTCACTACATGAAATATAAAGCGAAGATATATATATATATATATATATATATAACATTTAGGTTATCCTACGATACGCGGAAGACTCGATTTCATCTACGACATGTTTAATACAAAAGACCGTGTTTTACCAAAAAACAATACATTATTAAAAAAATAATATTTATTAAATTGAGGATTATCCTAGCTGTTAAGTTAGTGGTTATGAATAATAATTAATTAAATATGAAAACCTATGGTTTACGGAAATATAAAATTAATTATATAGTTACAATGAACTAACTGAATACAATGGGAATATTTTTACAGAAAACTATTTTTATTCTCAGAGGGCTGTTTTATCCTAATAAATACAAATAATTATAATTAATAACTGATATTAATGTAATATATATATATATATATATTATATGTTCATTAAAATATGTTATATATTGATCCAATATATTTAAGAGGAATAATATAAGAACAACCCTAATTTTACACATAAACCCATATATTTTTATTAAGGTACTTTTGTTAGCTTTTGATAGAGAAAGTACATTAAATATAAATTTTTTGCACATTTATAAATTTTATATGTCAAAATAATGTTATTTTTTTAAAATGATACATTAAAATTATGTTACATTGAATTTTAGGTATTTTTCAGTGAAGTTTTTATTTTTAATTACTAGTGAAAATTAATTAAATTTTACTCAAGAAATATTTTTCATCGAACATATTTATATAGTAAAATTATAAATTAATTAGGTTTTAAAAATTAATTAGATTAACTTTTTATCATTAAATTCAATAATTTTCAATTTAATTAATTTAATTTTGAAATTGAAAACAATAACATAGAAAACATTGGATGAGTTTTAATTTAAAAACATGCATTTTCGTCAAGTCTGTTGGATTATATTTCAATTAATTTCATCTACTTTTATCATAATAATTTGTAAAATATGATTCCATATTTTTAATTAGAATTATTTATAATTAATAATATGTTCAATTTTTTTTTTAAAATAAAATTTAGAAACAATAATTAAAATTAATTATACTGATTTAGGTTAACTTAATCTTAACGAGGTATTAAAAATTAACCCTATGACCCAAAAGACATATAAACATGTAAAAAATTCATTAGTAGGATATATATCAATCATATCAAACCTTTAATCAAATTTGGAGCATTATTGATTCCACTTTAAATAATAAAAATGTTCATGGGGTTCCCCTTTTCCAAAATATTAGAAGAGCACCACTTCACCTCCACTATAAAAGGCCTTATATCCTCCCATATAATCATACCTATCATAACACATTGTCTCGACCAAAATATTCCCAAATATCTCCCCAAAATACCTCTCTACCATCTTGAATCCTCCCTTTGTGATGAATTAGATCCATCTATGTATTTTGGTGGAAACTAAAAGGTGTTACCCAAAGAATAGGTTATAGCCTCCCTCATAATCCTTTATCTTATTTTAATTCTACATCCCATACACTCTATATATAATATAATATAAAAAATATACAAGTATAATAATCATACTGATATTTTTTATATTATATGACTTCCACCTACACATACACACACATCCATCTAATTGGTAATAAACATATTGTTTATGTGCATGGTAAACTACCTCCACCCAAAATGTTGATTGTTCATTTTACCCTTACTACCTCTCATGGTGGAAATTGTGATGGAAACATTATTTTTGTATTATAATTATGAAATTTATAATTTATTCATTCTTATTTAATTAGTAATGGAAACTTTATACTCTTTGTATTGTATAAATACAAAAATTTTGATTAAGAAAGTGTGGACAATCACCCCCTCAAAGCGAAGTGATGCGTTCACACACTATATGGAATATATAAATAATGGATTTAATTAATCATATGTAAAATAAAAACAAATATATATATATATATATATTAATAAAATAATTATCTCTTTGAAATATAATATATACAATTTACATTATTACTTTTTCACACACTTATAAAGTGAAAATGTCATTCGTGGATATGTGGAATACCGCCTCCTCTACCTAATGTGATTAATTTTACATCAAAAATATTCTATATATAAGTGTATATGATTAACTAATATTGTATTTATTATATAATTATAATTATCTAAATTTTAATCTAACTTAACTTTGTTCTATTACAGTCATTGAAATATTGGAATGTTACTCATAAATTAGTATGACCTACCATCTCCAAAATTGTAACATTGATTCGTTTTTCACAGCCATATTTAAGTATTAGTTTTAAAATATATAATTAATGTATACATATTATAATTATTTCATTAATATTATTCTCTATATTTTTATATAATTACCCATTTGACCATAGTCGACCATCCAATGTTGTTTTTAACACATGAACAGAATTTGGTCAAAACACATGCCCTAAAAATAAGTTTTATGAAGTTTTATAAAACATGGTAATAAGATTTGTAAAATTAATAATAAAAACGAATTTTTTTATGATGTTAATTAATTAACATATGTTAATGATTTTTTAATATAAAGGAACATGAGACATTTTGTAATCACGGTAAGGGATTGTCATCTCCGTCTTATTTTCTATGAGATACATGCATTATTCAACGAAGACTTTTTGAGTGTGGTGTATATACATCCAATTAATGTATTCTAGTCATCTTATATATAAATCTTACAAAATTTACATTACCATTTTATGATCTTTATTTCACGGTGTTTAAGATTCAAATGTATCAAAATCTGTAAAGTAATTTTTTCTCAATTTGGCTTCTTTGAGACACATTTCATGTTATACAACTATATTTTTATATGAGTTGTATTAACTACATTTTATATTTTATAATTTTAATCACCTTATTTTGATGAAATATTATTCATCAATGTGATTTCATTTTCATACATGGGGAATATGATTAAATGTTACCATGTGGTAAGAGTTTATTTAAACAATATCACTATTTATCAAAAAAAAAGATCATTTTTTCATTATTGAAACATTATAATCGATAATTCAATAAACATCATGAATTTTATTCTCCTATTGTTATTATTTATAACTTCATGTATTAGTAAAAAAATTCCACTCTTTGGAACGTATGATAATTAAGAAAATTATTCACTACTAAAATTATCCTCTATATCCATGGTTTGAAACCTTGGGTATAGACCCTAAAAGTATTCTTATGGTCTATAACCATGTGTTCATAAACCATGGTCTATAGAGGAATCAATATAGAACTATACCCATGGTTTGATAGAAAATATTCTTATAACCCTAAAAATTTCCATTATACACAAGGTTTTAGTTAAACCATGGGGTTATATCTATACCCACAATTTACAAATCCATGGGTATAGATTATTATACAAGACACAATATACTCATGGTTTAATGAACAGTGGGTAAATCCTTATCCTGTAAAAAAATACAGACAACCTAAAAACCATAGTACATTGTAAACAAGAATTAAAAAACAATGAAATCAATGTCTCAAAACACAACGAAAAAATAAAATGATTAAATAAATGGAAATCAATAGGAAACAGTTAAAATGGAATCCTTATGTTCAATTATGTAAATCGATCTATTTTCATGACAATTCATTTTCTACTCTGTGTGGAAACAAACTCACCCAAAAATGCCCCCCCCCCCTCATTTTCCGATTTTATCTGCTACCAGGGAATCATCATGGGAAATTCATGTTAGAACACAATTAGATTCAGAGAAATAATAACAGATGATACATATGATTTACACTATACCTATTGAATTAATTTGTTTCTAGTATAATGATATTCCTCTAAATGACATGTAGAATTGCACCAACCAAATAACTTGAAACTAATGAGTGTGTTGTTTTAGTTAGTCTAGTTTCCATGACCATAATGAATGACATTCATGTATCTCTATTATGATTTAGGGAATCCCAAATTTAAATAACATGTAATGGATATATAAAATTATGAATCAAATATCATAATTTTTTTTCAAACTCAAAGAACATATTAAATTATATTATTTCAAAAACAATGATAAAAATAATGAGCTACTTCTGAAAACATCAATAATAAACAATATCATGTAAAAATTTACATTAGATATGGATAAATTAAATCATATAATGTTGGATGAAAGTAGATGAAATCCACACTATAATGATCCTATATATTATGGTTTATATACATGAAATTTTACCATTGGTGTAAATTTTAGTGGTCTCTGACAGTTAAAATAAATTTCATAATGTTATTGGTGATATCTGGGTCGTTGGATGTTCGAGGAATCATGGTAATAACAATTCATAAACATATATTCCTCCTCTATAATTGGCTATAAATTCACATTATCAGACTATTGTTAATTCATCATAAGAGAGTTTTTATAATGAAACTAATTGATTTCTTGCTCTAGATTCAGTGGGCCAAAAATATATACAGTTTTTACGGGATACCAAATCCAAGAATGTAAATGATCAGATAATCAAGACCTCATATAATGGTGCATATATTCCTACCCAAATACAATTTCTATATGACATGAATTATATATGCTTACATAATTCATGATTCAGTCAGACACATCACTAATATTAACACATGTAACAACATCAATTATACTATTAGAAATAAGGCCTCTGAGTAAAAACAAAATCACATTTATGAGTCAATTTTAAAACATATCCATACAATGTATGTTCTAGATACACAAATAGATAACCCATTTAAAATACCTCCCAATGAAGAGAAACCACTTTGTTAATATAATTGAAGATAACACTGTATGAATGAAACATATGAATTGGTAAAATAAAAAATAAAAATAAAATGTCATTCTTAAATATTGATCTAAAAAATGACATCAAAATATATTAATTCTATTTAAGATATAATACAGTAAAAACTATTTTATGTGGTATGTGTTCAAAAATATAATATACCATCATAGAAAACATTTCCAACTTTATTAAGAGAATCATAGTTTTCTAAATATGAATTTTCTGAGGTAAATAATTTATATAAAAAGAGATGAAACAATATTAAGATCAAATAAAGAGTTTATAGTGGGTGTTAAAACAAAGTATATAGCATGAGTAAAAAAATGAATATTATGGGGTAAAAAAACAATCCAATATAATATATTAAGCTCAATGAATTATTGTATATACAATAAAATAATGACAAGAAACAATATATATAGCATGTGATGAAAAAAAAATCATTCCATTTTTTTTTTGCATGATATAACATAAAACACATTCATGTTCCTCAGGAATAATTTTTATGTTCACATTAGGTAGAATCAATATAGTGATCGTGAATAATGTTTTATTTGGAATAAAATTAATAAAATAATGAAACAAAAACAATGAGATAGAAATCTACAATAGGGGAGGGGGTAAAGGTAGCAGGGCATTTTGGATAATAAAAACCTGATGTAAAGGGACAAGATTGATAATAAACATTTGGTAAAGAGACTACATATAGTTTTATGTATATAAAATTAATAAATTCCAAATCATTAGATTCCCAATTTTTTTACTATATATAAATATACATTATGACATTATATACCTCATGATTTTTATCTCCATTGATCATTTGTCGCACCAATATGAGTTCTCATAAATACATTGAAAATGAATTTAAACCCTAAACAAATACAATAGGGTGATGTTAAAAAATATGGAAAGGATAAACACTAAATAGACTATAATGTGGCATAAATCCAAATAATGAAAACCCACCACACCTCAATCATCCAAAATTTTTGTACTTCTATTTATATTCCTTTTTGTAACAATTGAAGAACCATGAATCTAGAGTGAAAAAACTTTCAAATAACCGCACATGGTATCTGAAATAATGTTCCAATGTTGTCACTTTAATAATCTTACCAAGATCATATTTTCCAAGTCATTCATATATTTATGCCTTCCATCCTTTTCAAGACCGTGATAACCCAATGGATATTTTTTGAGATCATGATTTAACTCTTAAAACTCAAAATACTAAGGACAAAAGAATGGGAAGAAAAACATTCTACAGAGTGACAAGAGTATCTAATTTATCTACAAATAATTAATATGATTTCATAAAAATGATTTAAACATTAATGGAATTTTTTCTACAATGAAAACTAGTATACAATAACACCATCAAACTAGTTTTTGCACTAATGTATTTTCTCCAATGAATAATGGAAGACCACATCTCTTTGGATTTCTCAAGTTCAAACCTATATGCTTTAAAAAATTTGTAGGAATGGAACTATAATGAATTAAAATATATTATTTTTATAAATATATATGATGAAGTGGAGTCATTGTATGTATAAGCATACGGGAAGTATTGTTGTTATTCTAGAATACCTGGTTGTACATATTCTTAATAGTCACCCATTTAATGCAATGATTGTGGAGTAGATCTCTAAACAAACCAAAGTTTATTTATTATGAATGTTGAATGCATTTATGTAATGCCCCAACCCCATTTACCCAGATTCGTTGCATTATTACATAACATTGGAATGATCACAAAATATCATGTCTCAATAGACCGATTACTTTAGTTGCCTTGGAAGTACTAGATAAATTGATATGTTTTACATTATATTATATAATTAAAACAACAACAACAATTTCTACATTTACCAGAGTCATATCCCTTAAAATATCCTTGTAGGTTAGTCATAATATAATTCTTCACATCCTGGGAAAAATAAAACATAGAAAGGGGAGAGCTCAGATTCTAAGTAAGGATAAAAATATAGAAAAAACATTTATAAATAATCAGAAACATTTAAGGAAATGTATAAGACTAAAACAAAATTCTTTTTAATATTAAAATTAAGTATAATAAGGAAAAGATAAATCAAATAAATACATTTTTTTAATCACAATGATATTTTAATAGGTAAATAATCAAATGTAATATCAATAGACAGATTCATAATAATGGAATGCATAATTTCAAAATTCATAACCACATAGTCAAGGCCTTGTTCCAAAACTACAAGAAGATTTTGTCAAGGCCTTTTTCCAAGACACTGGTTTGTCTCATGAGACCTACCGATGCATCGAGGAGCTATAGCAGGCTCCTCCATTCATTTAGTAAGTCCATTGCATTCCCCATATGAAATGGTATAAACATAACATAAATATTCGTATTAAAACTAGAATACGAAATGTCAATTCTTTATAAAAATCCATGAATGGTATAAAAATTAAAAATCCATAGTAAAACTTATCACAGAACCTTCAATGAAATATTGAAGATTTTTATCATAATAAATCAACTTCAAACATGTTTAAATTCCATCAAAGGATGTTAATATAGATGAAATGAATCATTTTGAAGGAAATACATCTTTCTATTTGTAAACCATTTATAAGTCACGTAGTTATAAAATGAAAATTTTATTTTGAAAATAATCCTATAAAAATGTTTTAGATTCTTCGACTATGTTATAATGGCGGAAAATAGCCACACCCACTGTATAGTTTCAAAAAACATTGTTACCTCAAATTTTCCGAAATGGTCATTAATTTCCATGTTTGGAAAACGATGGAAAGATTCCCTTAAAAACATATATGGTAATATAAGGGTATAAATGACTTTAAACCATATTCTAGTAAATAGTAAAAAAAATTTGAATTACATTTTAATGGAACACGGATGTGGATGATAAATATGTCCCAGTAGAAACTTACGTATTAACAAACTCGGATAAGTAAAGAGATTGTAGAATTAACCATTGCCTTGTAATTTTCCATGGTTGAGGGTATTTTAACCTCCTATATAATAGTTAAATAATTTTTATTAATTTATACAAAAACTATAAACATAAATATGATATCATATATGATATTCTAATATTACTTTATTAATAATATTTTAGTATTATAATCGTTTGGGGTGTTAACTGATTCATTTTCCTTTATATGTTTTGTTATATAAGCCATGTTTTTGTGGATAAAATGTATTTGAATCATATCTGGAATGATATTAACTTCTTAAACATTATTTTTAATCATTAAATTAAAATTAATGTTTAGATAATATGATGGGGAATGAATCTCATCATGTTTGTGGAGACGGTAATCTGTATGTACGCACGAGCGACCGTATAATTCAATTGAAGGTGAAATAGTAAATAATATAATGTTATATCATATATATATAATCATCAACATGTTATATTTATTATTTACATCAATTAGTCTTCATTATGATACCCATCCAAAAAAATTATGTATTGAATAACAACCACACCATGACATGGAGACGGTAAGACATACATATGCATGTATGGATACATTATCATTCATATGATGGAAGGAATAATGAATATGGTTGTACAATATTTATAATAAAATCATATTATTATGAAAATACTAGAGTTATTATTTTATTATGGAAACAACAAGAATGAGGAAGTGGAAGAAGAAAAGAACTTGAAAGAGGTGCTGAAATATTTACATTTTCTTTGGGTTTTTTGTTTTGATTTGATCAAAATATCTGCATAGGTTGGATTTTTGACCAATTGAAGGACTCTAGGATGAATTGATTTATGTTTTGAGGATACTTGATTTGGTTTTGGAAGATCTAAATTGCATTGGATGTGTGAATATGAGTGAAGGGGATGTGAAATTTTATAAGTGGGGTGAGGGGAACCTTAGGAAAATATTAAAGTATTATTTAATAGTAAAAACATTTTAGGTTTCTAATGTCTCAAAAATGATTTATTTCTAGTATAATGTGGGGATGGATCAAAACCAACAGATAAAATAGGTTTTTAGGTAGTTTTGGGTTACCATATTAACCTTATCCTTTAAGATTTAACTCTTAGTTAAATAGTGTGACATTTAACATGTCTCTTTGTATTTTTAAATTACATGGTTAATAAACTGACAATAACAAGCCATGAGAACCCTAATTGGTTAATTATAAACATATATAACCTTATATAGGTCCTTTGGATGATCCTTATATTTTTTTGGAATATTATATCGATTAATAATATAATATTTGTTTTTAAAACTCTTTTATGTCAATTTTGATATTATTTGGTAAATTGTTTTTTCTAAAGTCATAAAATCATGATTTATTCTAAAAAAAATTTATTTAATAAACTCTAACATGTAATATTAACCTATTAAATTAGTTTAATTGATCAAAAGTTTCAAATTATATTTATTTGGATATTTATAATATCAATTATTTAAATCATTCCTTAATAGGGTAATTACTGCATCATCATTGTGTCATAATTAAATTTAATTATATAATGTATATAATTTATAAATAAAATACCATTATATAGTAAATTTTTTATACTTTCTAATGAATTATTATATTCGAATTTATCTTATGTATATCCCTATATTAAAAATGTTTTAGTTATGAAAACATGATTTCTACACATTTAACTCTTCTTAAAATTAAATAACAATAAATGTCCTAATCTATTCCAAGTGGAACTAAAGGATAATTTTTTATTACTATTGTTTTTTATTGAAATAATATTATAAAGTAGAATTAGTACATGTGTTATGGTAACATTAATATCATATTTACCTTTAATTACACGGTTTACTTTTAGCCGTAGTAAATAGTAAAAGTTACTATTCGCCAAATATTATTTTCATCTTATTGAACCACATTTTAATAATTGATATCAACCGTGTCACTCAGATATTTGAAATTCAATTTTTATATGTGGTGAAATTATGTTTTATTAAAATTTGAAAATGCTACTAGGAGGTGGGTAAAAGAAGGTAAAATGTTCCATAAAATTGTCTATATATATAAACTTATTATAAAATGACTCCAATGAATTACATTGAACTTATATAGGTATTATTTATATATTTTGACATAATATAAATGTAAATAATATAAATAATTATTTAGATAGGAAGTCTATTTTAAACAATAACTTTTTTTTTCTTACTATTCATCAAAAAATTGATTGTTTTCAGAAAAATACCAAAACTTCACCCAAATATAATTTTGATATTCCAAATCCAAAAATGAAGTCCATTTTGAAAAATAAAATTTCTTTAATTTCAGAAAGACTATATAAATATTCATAACGTCTAGTTTGATTTCTTTTGGTGTGTTTGAATTCGAAGTTGCGTACAACACAAGCTATTGTATTCTTCAAGTGGAAATGTATTGTGGAAGCGTGGGTTGTTACATTCTCCCCACCATAAAATAATTTCGTCCTCAATATTTCTATATTATTACTACATAAATTGATTTGTTTGGTTCTTCATCATAAGGTCCTTGGGTTCCCACGTTGCCTCTTCTATATTATGGATTCTCCATGGAACATTACTAGATGAGTCGTCCGGTTTCTCAGCACTTATTCTCTGGTATCAATAATTTTGACAGGGTATACACAATAAGAGAGATCAAGTTCCAATTCAATTTCCTCTTTTGTGCATACATGCGTTGGGTCAGGAATTATTTTCTCAACAGTGAAACGTGGAACACATCATGAAAATTGGAGAGATTTAGAGGCATTTCCAAATGATATTCTATAACTCCAATTGGTTCTAGATTTTCGAAAGGTCTGATGTACCTGGGACTCAATTTACCCTTCGTACCAAATCGTATATCTCCCTTCCATGGAGATACATTTATGAAAACATGATCTCCTACATGAAATTAAAAATCCTTCCATTAGTTATCTACAATTCTCTTTTTACTAATTTTGACTTTTTTGATGTGGTTTTGGATAACCTAGACATTTTACATTATTTCCTCAACATGTTCTAGGCCGATTAGTTTTCTTTCACTAACATCATCCCAACAAGTTGGTGTGCGACATATCTTTCTATATAACTCTTCATATGGTGGCATATGAATACTTGAATTGAAGTAAATGTTGTAGGAAAATTCAACCATAGATAAATATTTATCCCACATACCTTGAAAGACAAGTGAGCAAGATCAGAACATATCTTTTATGTTTGAATAGTTCATTCTGATTGTCCATCGCTTTGAGGGAGGTAGGCAGTGCTCAAATAAAGTTCAGTATCTAGGTCCTTCTGAATATTTTTCTAAAATCATGATGTAAAATAGGGTCACGTTCAGAAATAATCGATAGGGGCACTTCATGGAGACTTACAACATCATTAATATATAGTCTTTACAGACATTCAATTGGTAAATCTTGTCTTATTGCAAGAAATGTAATGACTTGGTAAGACGATCAATAATGGAAAATGTTGAATCATTCCTTCTTGGAGTTTTTGATAGCCCCAACACCAAGTCCATTGTAATATTATCCCATTTCCACTCAGGTATGGGAAGTGGATTGCATGACTCCTCTGGAATGTTGTCTTCCTCCTTACCATTGTTGAAAAACCATACAACTCAACACAAAATCATTAATCTCTCTCTTCATGTTCTCCCACCAAAAATTTTCTTTCAAATATCTATACACAATTGTGCTACCAGGTTGTATAGAGAAAATGGGGCTATGATAATCATCCAAAAATTCCCTTTTTATATTAGGTAAGTCAATAACAAAAATTATATACCCAAATTTCAAAATTCCATCTTCATATATAAAGTCACTCAATCTCCCATCATTCAGAGCTTTAATATTCTTTTGAAACTCATCATCATCGGTCTGAGACCTCTTTATTATTATTAGTAAATATGGTTTGGAACAAATTTGAAAAATATTTGATGTTTCACCTTCCATGTTTTTTTTTCATATCCATCATAACTAGATCCATGAAAATATGATAACTTTCAACATTAATATTGTTCAAGTTTCCATGATCTTTTCTTCTCAATGCATCTGGACCTATTTTTCCTTCCTCGTGTGGTAGTATATAGTGAAATCATAATCCTCGAGTTTTTCGGGCCATCTCCTTTGCCTCATGATGAGTTTTTTTGTGATAAAATATATTTCAAACTCTTGTGATCAGTATAAATCTCACAATTTTCTCCATATAGATAGTGTCTCCATATTTACAGAGAAACGATTACAGCTGATAACTCAAGATCATGAGTAGGATAGTTTTTTTCATGATGTTTTAGTTATCGTGATGTATAAGCAATTACTCTATCATTCAGAATAAGGACACAACCAATTCTTTTCATTGAAACATCACTATAAATAACAAACCCATCGTTCCGCGATGGTAGAGTCAAGATTGGATCAATGAATAATCTTCTCTTTAGTTATTCAAAACATTATTCACAATCTTTTTTCCAATCAAATTTAACCCCATTACGTGTGAGAATGGTAAATGGGTTACCCAATCAAGCAACATTCTGGACAAAATGCTACTAATAACTAGCTAAACCAATTAAACTGCGTACCTCAGTTATATTAATTAGTGCTGGAAATTCATTGATTTCCTTTTTCAGAGAATGATCAACATATATTTCTTCAATAGAGACAATATGGCCTTGTAAATAAATCTCTTGAATCCAGAATTCACACTTGCTAAACTTCACATATAATTCAATTCTTCTGATGGTTTTTAGAATAGTGTGCATGTTATTTTCATGATCATTGTTGATTTTTGAGTATACCACATTATCATCAATATATTCCACTACAAATTTTTCAAGATATTCCTTGAAAACACTATTCATTAGATCCATGAAAACAGTGGTTTCATTAGTTAATCCAAAAGGAATTACTGTAAATATGTAATGCATGTACCTTGTTCAAAATGGGGGTTTAATAATTTATTCTTTATTCACACATAACTGATGATATCCAGATCGAAGGTCAATAATTGAAAAATATTGAGCCCCATGAAGTTGATTGAATAAATAATCAATACAAGGTAGGGGATAATTGTTCTTTATTGTTATAGCCCTTATCTCCCTATAGTCATTGTTCAACCTCATAGTTCCATCTTCCTTGTTATCAAAAAGAACATGGTCTCCCCATGTAAAAAATAGGGAGAATAAATCCCTTATTACTCAATTCCCCTAGTTTTTTCTTTAGTTACACTAATTTCTTATTGGCCCTCCAATAAGCGCTCTTCGATATTGGACTTGAACCAGGAATGAAATCAATGGAAAAACAATTTTTTATTCCAGAGGATGTCCATGTCAATCCTCTAGAAACAAATCGACATAATCTAGTACAATAGGTACATCCTATATTTTAACATTCCATTCCTCACCCATAATTATTTCCTTCTCTTCCTCCCTAATAATTGAATTTTGATGAGATATTGGGGGTGGATCTAGATAAGAATCAGGTGGTGACATTTCTCCTCTAAAGATGAGGTTCTCTTTATCATCAATGATAATTGTAACCTGCTTCTTCATAAAATAAATTTTCTCATCATGGTCTAAAAGTCAATCCATTCCAAGGATTATATCAAATTCAATCATGGGAACTGATAAAGTAAATTTTTGTGCCCTAATGGGAACTGATTCGCAAAACTTTTTTGCGATGATACTTCCCTTAGAGTTTTGACTGAAAACTCCATTGTTATGTCAATATGAAAATATCTAATTTTCCTAGTAAACTAGGATGATATGAAACAATGTTCTGATCCTAAATCAAATAAACCATTGGACAAACTTGATGAAACCATTAAATTACACGCCTCCATGTATTTTAGAGCTTCAACCTCAGTAGTATTGATCACATTAGCTTGGCCCTTTTCCATTTTACATTTCATGGGAAATAATACTTGGCTCTTAGTAAATTAGTTTGTATAAAGCCTCTTTTCTCTACAATTTTAGCATTCAACATTGACAGCCTCTTTCTTCCCTTTGAAATCACGAGCTTGGTGGCCTTTTTCACCACACTTGTAATAGACATTCATTCGGTTCAGAAAATTACTAAGGTGTTTCTTCCCACATTTACCACAGGATAGACATTCAACATTTCCCTTCATCACCTCATTTCCATTTCCAGAGTGTTTGGAAGATCACTTTTTCTCTTGCATTATTTTAACATCATAAGACTCAAGGAATTGTTTTTCTATCTTGATAGCGCATGAGACAATATCTTCATACGATGAGAAGGATTGCGAGAATAATGCTCGACAGATAAATGTTTTAAACCCAAAACATAATAGATCAATATTACTTTTTGGGTTATGTATATAATCTCCATAATGCCTTGAAAACCTTGTAAAGTTAGCCTCATATGTTGAGACATTCTCATCCTCCTTTTCCATCAGACTCGGAAATTGTCTTTCCATATCTGCTCGATGGTCACAAGGAATGTATTTTTATAATAAAATCACTTTAAACTCCCTCTGTTACATATTTTTTACTTCATCAAATTCCATTGTGTTTTGAACCAATGACCACCATTGATCTGCATCTCCTGTGAGGTGATAAAGTTCCATGAAATCTTTTTCCCTTTCACTACTTCCCAAAGCGTGAAGTATTTTCTCATATGATCTTATCCATTTCACAACTACAAATGTATTTTTAGTTCCATTGGATGTTTGTGGTTGTTTCATCATGAATCAGTCTAACATTAATCATCTACATACTGGATCAAGGTTCTCTATACAGGTAAGGTAATTATTCATAACTTGAGTGAGTTATCCCAGTATTTTGATAGACCGATCAGCACCAGTTGCATCACCAACTCCAATTTAATTAAATTGAGTAGGAGGTAAATACCTACATGGATTACGTGGGTTGATACAGTTTCCATTCCATACACTGTGCACCATATCTAAACAATGGTATTTAAAAAATTATTTTATGAATCACAATACATAATTCCCAACTTGTAAAATTGTTAAAATAAATTGAACAGTTTATGGATATAATCCATAATCATAAAAATGTTTTCTTTGAGGACTTATATACTCATAACCCCTTTCATAATGGTTTGTAAATAAAATGAGAATTATCCTATGTATATCAAACGTGAGGGTCATAACCAAGAGTGCAGCAAGGCCTGTTGTCGTGCACCAGTTCTCGTTCGAGTCTAGCTCAAAGCAGTGTTTTCAAGTTTTACCCCTATGTGAATCTGTGCTAGAGATGTCTCTACTAGCTCGTATCCATACATGGATTTATTTCTCATAAAACTCACAAAATATCAACATTAACAAAATTATAAGAAGTTCATCTATACAAATCATCAAAGTATATCTTAGGGTAATGTTCTCTAATAAAAGTTTTTCTAAATCTATCTTCCGAGGTTTGTACTAATCTTCCACTGATACCAACTGTCATGTCTGGACCCCAGTTACCCAGATTCATGAATTATTATATAACATTGGCATGATTACAAAAGATCAAGACTCGAAAGTCTGATAAGTTTAATATCATAAGAAGTACTAGATACATTCATAAGTTTAAATTTAAATTATAAAATGAAAAAAAAACAACATTTTCTCCCTGACCATAGTCATATCCCATAGAATATCCTTGCAGGCCAGTCATAATATAGTTATTCACATCTTGGGAAAAATAAAACATACAATGGTCTAACCTCAGATTCTCAGCAAGGATAACAATATGGAAGAAATAATCATAAATAAGCATAAACATTTAGGTCAATGTATAAGACTAAAAAATCTGTTTAAACATAAACTTCAGCATAATATGGAAAAGATAAATCAAATAATTCCATTTAATTATTCACATGGATATTCTACTAGTCTAATAATCACATACCATATTAATATACATATTCATAATGATGGAATGCATAATGCCAGAATTCATAACCACATAGTCAAGGCTTTGTGCCATGACTAAAAATAATATTTTTTCAAGACATTGTGCCAAGAAACTAGTATGTCTCATGAGACCTACCGATGCATCTAGGAGCTATAGTGGGTTCCACCTATCACTTACTAAGTTTAGTGCATTCTTCATATGAAAAGGTTTAAGCATATCATAAATGTTCGTATTAAAAATAGCATATCAAATGTCAATACATTATCCATAAACAATTAATGGTGAAAAAATAACACATCCACAGTCAAGAATATCACAAAACCTTCAATACAATATGGAAGATTTGTATTATAAAAAATCAACTTCAAACAAGTTTAAAATACATCAAAGGATGTTGACATAGATGAAATGAAAAATATTTGAAATAAATATCTCTTTCTATTTTTAAACAATTTAAAAGTAACATAATTATAAAAGAAAACATTTTTTTTGAAAATATTAATATAGTATTGTATGGGAAGCCATGATAATGTTATAATGGTAGAAATTAGCTGCACCTGCTGTATAAGTGAAAAAAACCTTCTTACCATAATTTTGTCGAAAAGGAAATAAAGTACCATGTTTGCAAAACAAAAGAAAGATTCCTTTAAAATCTTATATGGTCAAATAAGGGTATAAATGACATTAAAACATAGTCTAGTAACAATTAAAAATGTTTTTCATTGCATTTTTAAGGAAACACATATGTGTATGATAAAGAGGTCCTAGTAGATAATTACGTATTAACAACCTCTAATAAGTAAAAAGATTGTAGAATTAACCCTTAAATTGTAATTTTCCTTGGTCAATGGTATATTAACCAATTTTATAATAGTTAAATAAATGTTATTAAATTATAAAAAAATTTAAATAAATTTATATCATATATGATCTTTTAATATTACTTTGTTAAAAATAGTTTTGTATTATCGTCGTTTCGGATGTTAACTGATTCATTTTCCTTTATATGTTTTGTTACGTAAGCCATTTGTATGGATAAGATGTATTTGATTCATATCTAGAATTATATTAAGTACATATACATTATTTTTGATCCTACAATGGAAATTATTCTTTAATGATTACGAAGGGGAATGAATCCCATCGCGATCATGGAGATGGTAATCGGTACGTACGCACTAGCGACCATATAATTAAATGTTAGGTGAAATCGTATATAATTGAATGTTATATCATATATAAAGAATCATTAACATGTAATATTTATTATTTACATCAATTATACATCAATATTATACAAATCTAAAAAAATAATGTATTGAATATCAAATGCACAACGACATGGAGACGGTAAGCCGTACGTACTAATGTATATTGACTTTGTCATTCATATAATTGATATATTAATGAATATGGTTGTAAAATTTGTATAATAACATCAATGTATGTTTAAGATAATTTGATTATTATTTTTCAATGGAAACAACAAAGAATGAGGATGTGTAAGAAGAAAAGAACATGATAGAGGTGTTGAAATACATATCGTTTCTTCAGATTCTTCCTTTTGATTTTAAAAAAAGGACTCCATAAGTGGGATTTTGACCAATGTAAGGTCTCTAAGTTGATATTGGGGATTTTTGGAGGATATTTGGGCAGGTTTTGGCCGAGGAAAAAGGATTTGGATGTGTGAATTTGGGATAAGGGGTCGTTCCCTTTTATAAGATGGGTGAGAGGCACCTTAGGAAATGATTGAATTATTTTTTTACAATAAAACCATTATCGGTTTCAAATGGCTCCAAAATGATTAATTTCATGGAAAATATTGGGATGGGTCTAACACCACTCAACCAATATGTTTTAGATAGTTTTGGGTCACCATATTAACCTTATCAATTTAGATTTAACTCTTAGATAAATAGATTGAAATTTACCATGTCTCTTTTTATTTTTATATTATATGGCTAATAAACATAGTATAACATTATAGTAGAACCCCAAGTGTTTAATTATTAATATATATATACTTATTTATGTCCTTTGGAAGATCCTAAGATTTTTTGGAATATTATAAAAAATTTATAATATAATATTTGTTTTTAAAACTCTTTTATGTCAATTTTGACACTATTTGGTATATTGTTTTTGTTAAAGTCATAAGAACATGGTTACTTAGTCGAAAATTGCATTAATAAACCCTAACATGTCATATTAAACTATTAAATTAATGGAATTTACCAAAAGTTTCAAATTAGATTTATTTTGATGTTATTAATATCAATTATTTTAACCATTCATTAATAAGTTAATTAGAACATCATCGTTGTGTCATAAGTAAAATAAATTAAATAATGTCTAAAAATTATAAATAATATAAAATTATGTAGGAAATTTCATTAGCTTTCTAATGAATATTTATAATCGAATTTATCTTATTTATAACCCTATATTAAAAAAATTTTAGTTATGAAAACTTGAGACTAACAATTTTAACTCTTCTTTAAATTAAATAATAATAAATGTCCTAATATAATCCAAGTTGACCGATAGGATTACTTTCTATTCCTAAGGTTGTTTTTGGTCGAAATAATTTTATCCAATAGAATTAGGACATGTTTTAGGGTAATAATATTATCATTTTTACCTTTAATTACCATATTTTCTTTTAAATGTTGTATATAAAAGTGAAAGGATACTATTAAAAAAATTATTTTCATATTATTGAACCAAATTTTTTATACTAACATCAATTGTGTCTCTTGGATTTTATAAATTCAATTCACAAAATCGGTAAAATTAGGTTTTATGCAAATTTGCATATGCTCCCAGGAGGTGGGTAAAAGAAGGTAAAAAGTTCTATAAAATTTATATATATCTAAATTTATTATAAAATGACTCCAATGAATTAAATTGAAAATATATGGATATTATGTATTTATTTTTACCTCAAAAAAATTATAATAAAATAAATAATTATTTAAATAATGAGACGGATTTAAACAATAACGATGTTTTTTACTATTCATCTAAAATTGAATGTTTTCAGAAAAATACCAAAATTTCAGCCTAAGATAAATTTGATATTTCAAATCCAAAAATAAAGTCCATATTGAAATATATAATTTATAAAATATAAAAAAGTGGGTATTAATATTCATAATGGCTAGCTTGATTGGTTGTGGTGTGTTTGAAATCGATGTTGCGTACAACACAAATTATTGTATAACTCAATGGGAAATAGAATGTGGAAGCTTGGGTTATTACATTCTCCCCTCCATAAAAATAAAATCATCCTATAAATTTCTAGAATATAAAGACATAAAACGATTTTGGTGGTTCTTCATCATAAGTTCCTCAGGTTCCCACGTAGCCTCTTCCATCTTATGGTTTCTCCATAATACATTTTCCAGATGAGTCTTCTAATTTTCTTTCACTTGAAATATAGTATCATGAATTTTTACAGGCTCTACACAATAAGACATATCAGGTTCCAGTTCAATTTCATCATAGTTGAGTACATTCGTTGGGTCAGGCATGTATTTTCTCAGTCGGGATATGTGTAACACGTCATGAACTTTGGAGAGACATGGGATAATTTCCCAATGATAAGCTACAACTCCAATTATTTGTAGAACATCGAATGGTCTGATGTACCTAGGAGTCGATTTACCATTCTTATGGAATCGTATAACTCACTTACATGGAGATACCTTCAATAAAACATGATCTCCTACCTGAAATTCCAAATCCTTCCTTTGGTTATTAGCATAGCTCTTTTGCAATCTTTGGGCATTTTTGATGTGGGTTTGGATAAACTTCCACTTTTACATTGATTCCTCAACAAGTTCAAGGGTCTACGATTTTTCATTCACCAACATCATCCCAACATGTTGGTCTACAACATCTCTTTCCATATAACAATTTACATGGTTCTATCTGAATACTTGAATGGAAGCAATTGTTATAGGAAAATTATACCTGAGTTAAATATTGATCCCACATACCTTTATAGTCATATGATAAAGATCTCAACATGTCTTCCATGGTTTGAATATTCAATTCTGATTGTCCATTAGTTTTCGGATGGTGTGAATTCCTTGAATAATGTTCAGTATTTATGGCCTTCTAAAGACTTTTCCAGAAGCATGATGTAAAACATGGATCACGGTTAGAAACAATCGATAGGGGTACTACATTAATTATTACAACTTCATTAATCTATAGTCTTTACAGACATTCGTGTGTCAAAAATACCATATAGAAAGAAAATGTGATGACTTGAAAATATGATCTACAATGACCCATATTGATTCATTTCTTATAGGAGTCTTTGGTAGCCCCATAACAAATTCTATCATAATATTTTCCCATTTTCACTCAGGTAAGGGAATATTTTGCATGAATCCTCTAGGATGTTATCTATCAGCTTTCACTTGTTGAAAAACCATACATCTCGACAAAAAATCAGAAATATCTCTCTTCATGTGTTCCCACAAAAAATGTTCCTTAAAATCTCTATATATAATTGTGCTACCAGGGTATATAGAGATATTGGAGATATTAGAATCATCCAACAATTCCCTTTTTAGAGTAGGTATTTAAGGAACACAATCTCTCTTCCCTAATATCAAAATTACATCTTCATATATTATTTCACTCATTCTCCCAACATTCAAAGCATTAATCCTCTTTTGAAACTCCTCTTCATCAGTCTAAGAACTAATTATCCAATCTAGTAAAGATGGATTAGAAACCATTTGAAAAAGTATTGATATTTTACCTTCCATGGTTATTCCCATATCCATATTTACTAGATCCATGAAAATAAGATCACATTCAACTTTCATCTTGTTCAAAACTCCATGATCCTTTCTTCTCAAAGCATATTCCACCTTCTTTTCATTCCCCAATTTCTAGTGTATAGTGCAATTATAATCCTCGAGTAGTTCGATCCATCTCCATTGCCTCAAGTTCAGTTCTTTTAGAGAGAAAATATACTTGAAACTCATGTGATCAGCATAAATGTCACAATTTTCACCATAGAGATAGTGTCTCCATATTTTTGGAGAAACGATTACAGTTGATAACTCAAGATCATGATTGGGATAGTTTTGTTCATTAATTTTCATCTTCCATGATATATAGGCAATAACTCTATCATTCATCATAAGGACACAACCATTTACTTTCATTGAAACATCACTGTAAATAACAAACCCATCATTCCCTAATGGTGGATTCAAGATAGTATAATTGACTACTCTTCCCCTCACTTCTTCTAAACATTCTCCGCACTCTTTGGTCCAAACACATTTATCCCCTTTACGTGGGATCTTGGTTAATGGGTTTGGAAATCAGGAAACATTCTAGAAAAAATGCCGATAATAACCTTGTAAACCAATAAAATAGCATAACACAATTATACTTGTTGGTACTATCCTTTCTTGGATTTCATTTTTCATAGAAGGATCAACAGATATTCCATCATCAGAGACAATATAACCAAGAATACCTATATCTTGATTCCAGAATTCACACTTGCTAAACACCCCATATAATTCATTTCATCTGAGGGTTTTCATTATAGTTTGCATGTGATTTTCAAGATATTTGTAGCTTTTGGAGTATACATAGATGTTATCAATAACTACCAATAAAAAGTCTTCAAGATATTCCTTGAAAACTCTGTTCATTACATCCATGAAAACAGAGGGTGCATTAATCAATTCAAAAGGAATTTTTGTAAACTCATAATTCTCATACCTGGTTTGAAATTAGGTTTTAGGAATTTCTTACTTCTAAACACACAACTAATGATATCCATATCAAAGTTAAATAATTGAAAAATATTTAGCTCCATGAAGTTGATCAAATAAATCATCAATGTGAGGTTGGGGATAATTTTTCTTTATTAATATATCATTTATCTCCATGTAGTTAGTGCACAACCTCATATATCCATCTTTCTGCATAACAAAAAGAATAAGGACTCCCCATAGAGAAACACTAGGGTGAATAAATCCCTTATTACTCAATTCCCCTACTTGTTACTTTATTTCCACTAATTCCACAGTGGCCATTCTATAAGGGTTCTTCGACATGGGCCTTGAACCAGGAATTAAATCAATGGAAAACATAATTTCTTATTCTGGTGGTTGTCTATGTAAATCCTCTAGAAAAACATCAACATGTTTTTTCACAATAGGTACATCCTCTATTTGAACATTCGTTTCCTCACCCATAGTTATCTCATTATCTTCTTCCCCTAATAATATAATTTTTTTGAGCTACTGGGGGTGGATCTAGATAAGAAATATGTGCTGATGTTTCTTCCCTATAGATAAGTTACTCTTTATCATCCTTGAGAATTGTTACCTCATTCTTCTTACAATAAATATTCACATAATGATATGAAATACAATACATCTCTAGGATTATATCAAATTAAATCATTGGTACGATGATGAGATCAGCAGAAAAAGAAAATTTATGTGCCCCAATTGGAACTGATTCACAAAACAGTGTTGCGATGATACATACCTTAGGAGTTTTGACTGAAAAGTCCCTTGTGATGTCAAATTGAAAATTTAAAATTTTCTTAGCATATTGGAAACATATGAAACAATGTGACTATCTAGAATCTAAAAAATTATTGGCTAAACAGAGAAAACAATAAAATTACATGTAACCATGACTTTCGGAGCTTCAACCTCAGTAGTAGTGATCGCATAAGATTGGTTTTGGTCCCTTGGCCTTTTCCGGGGAATGTTTCATTGGAACATAGGACAATTGATTTTATAATTCCCCTTTTCTATACAATTGTATCATTCAACATTGATAGCCTCTTTCTTGCCATTTCAATCACATGCATGGTGGCCTTTTTCACCACACTTGTAACAGACTCCCATTCCCTTCAGGGAAGTACCGAGGTGTTTCTTCCCACAATTACTACAGGATGAATTTTAAACACTTCCCTTCTTCCCCTCCATTTCTAGAGTGTTCATCAGATAAATTTTTCTATTGAATTTTTTAATGTCATAAGACATATATATTTCTTTTTCTATCTTAATAGCTCATAAGAGAATATCTTCGTATAATGAGAAGGATTGTGAGGCTAATCCTCGATGTAGAAATGGTTTTAACACATCAAATAATTGATCAATCTTACTCATTGGTTTACTTATATAATCTATTTCATGACTTTCAAACCAATTAAAGTTAGCCTCATATTTTGAAACATTCTCATCCTTCTTTTTCCTTAAACAATGAAAATATTTTTCCATATCCTCTCAATGGTCAAGAGGAATGTATTTTTATAATAAATCTATTTAAACTCCCTCCATTATATATTAGATACTTCATCATCTTCCTTTGTGTTATGAATCAATTATTGATGTTGATCTGCATCTCTTGTGATGCAATAAACCACCATGACAACTTTTTCCCTTTCGCTACTCCCCGAAGCGTGAAATATTTTTTATAAGGAACATATCCATTGCTCGGCTACAAATGGATTTGTAGACCCATTTAATTTTGGTGTTTTTTTTCCTCATTAATAGTTCTAACATAGGTCATCTACTTTTTGGATTTGGGTGCTCCATATGGGTAAGGATATTCATAACCTGAGTGAGTTTTCCCAATATGGGGATAATCCAATTAGCACCATTTGCATCACCAACTACACTATAATTATATTGAGTGAGTGGGAAATCCCTACATGGATTAAGTGGGTTGATATGGTTTCCATTTCTTCCCCTAGGCACCATTTCTAAACAATGGAATAATGTAGATTAGTTTATGACTTGGAATACGTAATTCCAAACATGTAAAACAATTAACATAAACTAAAATGTTTATGAATATAATCCATAAACATAAAAATGTTTTTTGTGGAATTATTTACTAATTAACCCTTCATAATTGATTAAAAAGTAAATGATAATTATCCTATGCATATCCCCCAGGAGTGTTGTAATCAAGAGTCGAGCAAGGCTCGTTGTCATGCACTAGTTCCCATTCAAGTCTAGCTCAAAGTCGTGTTTTGGGGTTTTACCCCTAGGTACATCTCTGTCAGAGCTGCCTCTACCTGCCCATATCCATACATGGATGCATTTCTTGTAAAACTCAAAAATCTCTACATTAACAAATTTCATGGAATTTCTTATATGATAATCCTTAAATTCTATCTTAGGTTAATGATATCTAATCAGAGTTTTTCTAAAACTAGCTTCCAAGGTCTGTAAACAAAATCCTATGATACTGACTATAACACCCCGACCCCAGTTGCCCAGATTCGATTCATTATTACATAACATTGGCATGATCACAAATGATCAAGTCTCGAAAGTCTGATTAGTTTTGTAGTCTTGGATGTATGGGATTCATTCATAAGTTTTACATTACATTATAAAATGAAAACAACAAAATTGTCTCCGTTGACAATAGTTATATCACATATATTATCCCTGATGGTCAATCATTATATACATTATCGCATCATGGGAAAATTAAAATACTGAAAGGGGTGAGATCAGATGCACAGTAAGTATAACAATATAGCGGAAAAATTCAAAAATCAGCATAAACATTTAAGGTGATGTATAAGACTAAAACGGAAGTCTTTTAAACATAAACATCAGAATAATATGGAAAAGATAAATAAAATAATTCCATTTACTTATTCACATGGATAATATACTAGTTGAATAATCAAATTTTATATCAATAGAAAAATTCATAATGATGGAATTCATATTGTCAGACTTCATATCCACATATTCAAGGCCTTGTTCCAATACAAAAAATTATTTTTTGTCAATTCCTTATTCAAAGACACTAGTGTGTCTCATGAGACCTACCGATGCATCGAAGAGCTATAGAGAGATCCACCCGTCACTTACTACGTCCAATACATTCCACATATGAAAAGGTTTAAACATGACATAAACATTCGTATTAAAAATAGAATCTAAATTGTCAATACTTTATCCATAAACCATGAATCATACAAAAATTACACATACATAGTAAAAAATATCACAAAATGTTAAATACAATATGGATGATTTGTATCATACTAAATCAACTTCAAACATGTTTAAAATCCATAAAAGGATGTTGACATAAATGAAATGAATACTTTTTGAAAGAAATACCTCTTTCTATTTTGAAACCATTTAAAAGTCACATAATTATAATGGAAAACATTTATTTTGAAAATATTCTTCTAAACTTGTATAGGAAGCTTCAACGATGTAATAACGGAGGAAAATAGCTACATCCACCATATAAGTTCAAAAAACATTCTTACCTTAATTCTGTCGAAAAGGTCATAATGTACCTTGTTGGGAAAAAGATAGAAAGATTAATTTTGAATCCTATATGGTAAAATAAGGGTATTTATGACTTTAAATATTAGTCTAGTAAATGATAAAAATGTTTTAAATTTAATTTTTATGGAAACACATATATGGATGTTAAAGAGGTCCCAGTTGATACTTACGTATTAACGACCTCAGATAAGTAAAGAGATTGTATAATTAACCCTTACCTTGTACTTTTCCTTTGACGATGCTACGTTAACCTCCTATATAATAGTAAAATCATTGTTTTTAAATTATAAAAAATCTATATACCTAAATATGATATCATATATGATCATCTAATATTGCTTTGTTAATAATATTTTAGAATTATCTCCATTTCAGGTGTTAACTGATTCGTTTTCCTTTGTATGTTTTGTTTCGTAATATGGGTTTGTTATAGATATGATGTATTTGATTAATATCCAGAATTATATTAATTCCATAAAAATTATTTTTAATCATAAAATGATAATTGTTCTTGAATGATTACAATGGGGAATGAATCTAATAGCGTTCTTTGAGACGGTAATTCGTACGTATGCACGACCGACCATATCATTCAATTAAAGTGGAAATCATATATAATTCAATGTTATATCATATATACAGAATCATTAACATGTTATATTTATTAATTAAATCAATTATAAATCATTATTATACCCATCCAAAAAATGTATTTAATAACAACTACACCACGACGTGGGGATGGTAAGCCATACGTACGCACATACGGTGACTTTTTCATTAATATGATCGATAAAATAATGAATATGGTTTTACCATTTTATAATAAAATCATAGTATATAGAAGATAATAGAGTTATTATTTTATAATGGAAACAACAAATAACGTTGAGGTGGAAGAAGAAATGAACTTGAAAGTGGTGATGAAATATTTACCTTTTTTCATGTTCTTCTTTTTTCTTTGATCAAAAGGGCTCCATTGGTTGGATTTTTGACTAATATAAGGACTCTAGGACGAATTGAGGGACTTTGTGTGGATATTTGGGCTAGGGTGGGCCGATCAAAATTTCTTTTGAGGTATGAATTTGAGATAAGGGAAGTGCCCTTTTATAAGAGGGGTGAGGGGCACCTTAGGAATATATTGAAATATTATTTTATATTAAATAATTTTCAGTTTATAATCGATCCAAACTAATTTATTTCTATGATATGGTGGGTATGATTCTAAAAACACTCAACCAATAGGTTTTAGACCAGTTTGGGTCACCATATTAACATTATCATTTTATTTTTAACTCTTAGTTAAATATTTGACATTTACCATGTCTCTTTGTATTTTTATATCATATGGTTAGTAAACATACTATAAAAAGACATGAAAACCCAAAGTTTTTCTTTATTAATAAATATAACTTTATCTAAGTCGTTTTTTTAGTATTATATTTTTAGGAATATTATATCAACTGTTATTATAATATTTTCTTTAAAACAATTTTATGTCTACTTTGACACTATTTGGTATATTGTTTTTGATAAATTCGTAACAGAATGATAACTTTGAAAAAAATTAATTTAATCAACCCTAACATGACATTTTAACCAATAAAAGTACAATAATTCATCAAAAGTCTCATATTAGATATATTTGGATATTTATAATATCAATTATTTCAATCATTCATTAATAAGGTAATTACTACATCATCATTTTGTCAAAATTAAATTTAAATATTTAATGTCTAAAAATTATAAATAAAATACCATTATTTATGAAATTTTTTAGCCTTATAATGAATATTTATTGTCGAATTTATCTTATGTATGAAAAATATTAAAAATGTATTAGTTATAAAAACATATGTTTTACACTTTTAACTATTCTTTAAATTAAATAATAATAAATGTCCTAATATAATAAAAGTGGTCCTAAAGGATTATTTTTTATTAATAAGGTTGTTTTTTGTCGAAATACCATTATTTAATAGTATTAGGACATGTATTAGGGTAAAAATAATATAATTTTTACCTTTAATTACCCTATTAACTTTTAAACGTGGTAAATAAAAGATAAATATTAATTTTAACCAAAAATTATTTTCATCTAACTGAACCACATTTTACTTACTAATATCATCTGTGTATCATGGATTTTAGAAATTCAATTCACAGATGTGGTTAATACTATTCATAACTGCTGGATTGATTGGTTGTGGTCTGGTTGAACTCGAAGTTACGTACAACACAAGCAATTGTATTATACAAAGGGAAATGTACTATGAAAGATTTGGGTGTTACAATTTACATATAAATATATAAAATTAACAAATTAATTCCAAATTTAACATCCATGATGAGTACATAATAAAAACGAATTCATTTCATGAAGAAATTCAGATCATAAAAGCATTCCAGTAGTCCAAAAAAATAGCAGCTCCAACTCAAAAAAACCACACAACTTTTGTAAATTTTATAAAATATACATGTACATCCTCAACCATAAAATTAACCAATTCTTGTTTTTAGGTACATAAAAATTAATCCCTGTTATGTAAAAATGGAGGGGATTAATATCCTTCCAAATCTTTAACAACTCCATTCCAATACCCATACTCATCATCATCAGAAACGTCATCAATATCCTCATAACCGACAACACATTCCACAATATCATCAGCAGCCTCATCATCACCAACACTAATAGAAACTTACTCACCACCTACAACACTATCTCCAACACTATTATCTTGAATGACACTGGACCAATCATTGGAATCACATGAGGCACCGTTTGAAGAGTGAGTTGTTTCCATAAATGAATGAAAACTATTAGCATCCTTTGATGGAAGGGATTGACTCAAAACTGACCTGGATTTCATGAAATATTTTGTCCTCAACAAACTTCATTCACAATCCTGTTTAATTTTATTTTTCTCCTATAAGGATTGTTATTTTCCTCAGCTTCTTCTACTTGATTACTCACCATCTCAGTGGTCTAAGAGGCTTTATATGACCATGATGAATACCAATACCTAGAGGGGAGATGTTTTTTCCTAGATGACATCATTTTATCCATAATGATCCACACCTAATAAACGACTCAAATGATCATGTGGCCTATAGATTTCATCTTATTTATCAGTTATGTACTCCAAGGAAGACATTTGAAATTATAAATAAAATAATAAAATATTAATATTATAGACATATTATAAATTTATATAAAAAACATTCAATATTTTCAAATGTCTATTCATTTTCTGCATTTCGATCCTATTTCGTCCTACTTGTCAAAAATTATTTTTCATGAGGTACACACCCTTTGATGCCCAATAAATCTTGTTGTAAATGAGAAATTCATGAATTTGGATTACAACAATGAGTGTGTAATAGTAAATTGAGAGATGGTGGATAATGAAATTCTATCAGATCAAACATATGTTTTTTAAATTAATATTAAACTATTAATGGGATCAAGTTGGGTCGTGAATATTAATAATTTCTAACATGATCACCATGATTGAGAAAACTTATATTATGCCAATGTCATGGTGATCATAATTGTAAGGTATCATGTTTACGGAATATATTTGGTTACAAATGAATATATAAGTTTTAAATCATTATATTATTACTAAGAAAACCTCGATTTTAGATTGTATATCAGAAAATCCAATATAAATAAGAATTTTAATGATAATCATTCAGTGAAACAAGACAAGTTCACTTGAACTATCTCACAAGAGTGCATCAGGTTCCTTAGATGTCATATTGATTTTGGTGATGTGAACCTATGTAAGAGTTGTTAAAAATATCTATGTGTGTTGATATTTGGATGAAATCATGATATGTGTTTGCTTTTGTTTCAAGAATAATTTAATATATAAATTCTCATAAATAGTGGTGTTTAGATGATCAAATCCAATAGGTAGTGGAAGATTGGTTCATGATTCAACATGGAATTCATGTTGAGTCGGTAGATGATATATACCCATGTGCGGGTTTTATTCAGAGGTAATCATGAAAAAACATAAGATAATAACCTAAGAAACACATACTAGAATATTTTCATGTATACTTAAAGGAGATCTTAAACCAAATCTATAATTACATAATGTATGCATTGATTGGGAAACTTAATAAATCAATATTTTATTAATAAAAATATAATAATTATCCCTAAAATTATTATTGAGAATCCTTAGGCATAAAAAAATCTTGATGAAAGAATTATATGCATGCTGAAATCTATTTAAGTAGTCAAAAATGATGAATACATAGTTCTAAAACTAAATCTTTTAAAATTATAAATGTTAATCTAAAAAATAGATATGATAAAATTAGCTTACAAAATATGAGATTTTATAAACTAGTGGATACCAAGGAATAATTTATGTGATCCAGTTTTCAAATAATAGTTCCAAACTTCTCAGATTTTGTAATAAATATTCATAATCTTCCCAAAATGATTACATGACATACCTGATGTTGGATGACATGAATGGAGTGGATGTAAAACCTTGTGAAAAATTAATAACTATTATACTAATATGTAAATTTTTTATCCATTAATATGTTGGTATCATTTGAATGTTTTTCAGGATACATTAATGCTTCAATCTTAATGTGGATTTTGTTTAGATTATCTTGCTGCTATGGAAAGATAATCATTATATTAAAAATTTTGTTCCAAAAGGTGATGAATTGATGAGATGATAGTCTCAGGGACTTATTTATGTGCACTAAAATTATTCGTAGCCACATTATTTATAGAGGAATTTCTTTTATTTCAGATGAAAGTAGATGGAACTTCTCATGATCGAGATTTGTAGTGCACCCCAATGTATATAGATATGTCATACCATATTTTTTATTTTTTATTTTCTCTAACGATCCTAAAAACAAAATTTAAATATTGGTAATAAGAATTAATCTTCATATCAAAACCATTAATGATTTTCAGTACGATAAAATGATAAGTCATCCAATGTGTGGTCATTTTGTTATATTTATATTTTGCATAGTCATGATATGAGGGTACACCCTCTAAATTTGTATCCATAATTTACCTCCAAATAATATTTACCTCATTATTTTATTCCCTTTGGGACTATCTGTGATACATTTACCAAGAAAATTTTCAACTTCAACATTAGGGACGATAAAATGGCTCTACAATGATCATGTTAATTCATATACATATGTAACTAATATAGATAAAAATTTATAAAATTTTCATTCCCATATATGATTCCATGACCTATCCTTGTTTTCTTCACTGATATGTCTCCATGAGATCGGTTTCAAGAGAATGATTACATGGCACATGGATAATTTGGCCATGAACATTCTACACTTTCTATAATTTTTTCCAACCATTTGATTTTGATAATTGTATTCAACCATAATATGAGTTTCTTGATTCCTGACATACCTCATTGGATTGTTCCAATGTCTCCTACAATAAGGTCACACTAAATAATATAAGAGGGGAAAAAGAATATTTAATTAATTATACAGTTGTACAATTATTAAATAATATAATTTGACATAATTAAAATAAAAAACCCTGATGTGGGATACAGAATATGATGTGATGCATCCATGTATTTTCCATGATCAGTATACTCTGATGGATATATCTATTCCACTTAATATTCTATATGATCATAATGCACTGGAGTGGATGGTAAAAAAAATACCAATTATATATTATATAGATGGTAGAAAAAGGATGTGGTGTAGACATGTCAGAATATGGGTAGTGGGTTAGGGGATACATGAATTGATATGGATAGGATAAATGTGGTAACATTATTAAAGTAAGTGTAGACATGAAATTGGAAGAATAGAAAAAAATGAGATGATGGTGGGTGCATGGATGGGAACAGCCCCGAAGACTCAAGCAACGAATGTATGTTTCTGGTAGATGGGGTGTGCACAGATGGGTTAGTGTGGGTAGTGGAATGATGGTTGATCTACCTATGACTAATAGGATTCCTACTCATACCCATGATGGTAGGAGGAGTCAACTCTGGTGGAGCTTTATATCCCAAAAAATTGATAAAAATATGAACATGACGTTATATGTAATTCATAAGAAATTTTTTACAATTATTACAATCACAAAATTAACTAAATGTAACAACCAATTCTTTTTTATATCACGATCACCAACAAATAATCTCTTCCTATGAGCTTTTGTTGTATTTTTCATAATCTATATAAGAATTTATTTCACATTTTTTAGAAACAGTTTTTAAAAATCGTGCATACAACATTGTAGTCATAGAAAAAACAATTTTATAAAATATTTTATTAATAATAATTTTAATCCAAGTTTTCCTTTTTTTTAAACCCCATTTTAGAAATAATTTTCTAAATTGAAATAAATATAGTAAAATGAAACGAATCCAAACAATAATAATATAGAAATATAATTCCTAGCTAAAAATAACTAAAATTAATTACATTAATATCAACCCGAGAAACTCATTTCATGGTAAACTGAATGACCTCTAAATATATATGGTTTCTTCTATATATTTCCAACTACTACATCTGGTTCAACATCAACTCTCACAATGGGACAATTTGATTAATCAGATACAACATTATGTCCATCACCAATGGGGGTGTCAATGGTAGTAATTTCATCCCCAACATCATGAATAATATGTGTTGGGATTACATAATTAATGACACCCAAATATGGTCTCTAATGATATTTCACATAAGAAACTTCTTTTTTCCATTGATGCCAAAATGTGTGGTTCATCAGTATACAACAACCAAAACATTTCGATAACACTAAATCCACAATCATCAATAAATATACCATGTCACATCATTAAATCAACTCATTTAAATTTCATCATAGTGACTTGACCTTCGTTGTAATAATCCAATATTAATATTGTCTCGACTAGTCCGTAATAATACACATCTCCATATTGTGGTTGAATATCTGACATGTTGTCAAAACAACCCATTGTTGTTGAAAACATAATGATAGGATATTGTGCTCTCCATTTCAATGCTCTATCTATTGTAACAAATTTATTTCCTCTAATTATTAAATATATTCCTTCACAAAACAATGATTTGGGACCAAAAGATTAAATTTTTAATTCATGATAAATAGAGTTACTAGGTATACTCAATACCTAAAATAGATACGAGTAATCCAATTAAATTGATATCTATATTTTAAGCTAATTAATGTAATTTTCATACATTTGATCTCAACTATGGTAGAAACTCTTGTCTATGAAAAAACTATATACTTATCAAAGGCAAGGAGAGATGAACTATACATATAATTTGTTTAGGATCCATGTATAATATGATAATAAAAGTATAAGGAATATGTGAAATGACATAGTATGAGATAATATATAGATATTCAAATTACTTACTTGATATAGTCATCAAACTGACCGCAGTTAAACAAGACTATGTGATGTTCCATATCCTTCTCTTTAATGATAAATGTAGCCAATGTATATGACCCCGCAATTCCACATATTTGGGGAGTAAATGGAAACAAGGGATCAGTTTACTTAAACTTATCATCTTTATATATTATTTCCGGATTATGTCTTGTGGTCACATTAGACAAATACATTGCAAACAAATCCATACACTCTTGGTCTATATAACCCCTCACAATGGAACCTTATGCGTAAATCATTTTTCAGACATATGATTTTATTTTGAAGATATTTATTTTAGTATTATATATCTACCAAATAGAAATTTTTATCCCCCATACATTTTTGGATAGTAAATTTGGAATCTCTATTGAAATGAATTCATGAGGAAGTCTATATTAATCATGATTTTTTTCTGAATTTTAGATTCAAATATCATCTGTTGACTTGCTTAGATATGTTTCTAGAATAGAAATCAATAATCATTATGTTTTCCATTAATACAATAAATTGATCTTTCTGTGACGGTGACATCAAATTAAAAGCATAATGAACTCTCCATTTGTTTTCACCAATACACTTAGGATAACATGGTGGTCAAATTTCTTAATCCAACATGTCCAAATGAGATGAGAGGTCAAATATGGTCTTCCCCTTGATATTAAAATGAATTGAATTAATAATGTCACATATACATTTCTTAATATGCATTATGTCTAAAAAATGACGAAACAAATTATTTGAAATAAATGGATACTATAAAAAGATAAATCTATTTTTCAAATTGAAGGTATTATCAGTGTCAACATTCTTCCTCTGTTTATATTTTAACATATATTTTTTATAATGAAAAACTGAAATCTCTCAATTAATTAAGAAAATCACATCCTGGCATAGGTTGAGGTGGTCGTTCAGTGCCAAAATTATTATCAAACCTCCGATATTATTCTATTATTGATGATCCATTGTAATGAATCGTTGATTCACCATGAAACTAAAACTATGATAATATTTAAGACTTCTTGATTGTGTATTGTTAAAAAAAAATTGGACATGATAATTTTCCCTTCACGATCCATTCATATATAATTGTATATATAGGGAAATAATTTATGGTCTTTAGAAGGTTAACATAAATCTGGAACATTTTTTTGAAGAATCAATGAATGTTCGCCAAACCAAATGCCAATGTTTATTTAACTATTATATTAAAGGAAACAATGTGAAATATATACCATTACTAGGATAAGAATTTCTAAGTATTTTTAAACTAAATAAAGTGAAAGGTTTTTTCATACACATCCATAGAGGAAGATTATAAACATGAATAAAAACGGGGCACATGTTTTGAATAGTAATAATTTGACCAAATAGATGAAAACCATCACAGGATAGACCCAACCATATTTTATTGAACTCACCTACAAAATCAGATAGTTATGCATCAAATGTTTTCCATCATAATCCATAAACAGGATGAAGCAACTCATCATTGCATTTAATTATCTCAGCATCATTCCATCATATATTGGATGAGATTTTTCCATACATTAATAGAATTAGAACTCTGAGAATCAATGGAATGTGACACATGAATTTTTTGTGGCACATGGGATTGTGTTCCATATGTATTTTAATTCCATAAAAATGTACTACATTAAATACAATTATTAAGTTCAGTTATTTCCTCCCAAAATAAAATACAATATTTTATATAATCATCTATTTTTTTTGTAGAGAATCTGAGATGCATAATTAAGATACTTTCCTTGTAATGATTTAAGGGAATATCTTCACCATCAGGTAGAAAGCCCTTTAAAATGTTTGAATGTAAAAAATTGAGGTATTAGAAATTATATACAGTGTTTTCCTATGATATAACCACATTAAAAATTCCAAAATAATCATTTTAGTGCATTGATAATATATTGGAGTTCTACGATCATTGAATAAATTTTTCAATCTCTCCACATTTTCATCATAGAAATTTTAAACAAGTGTATTGATGTCATTTCCTTCTTGCAATGGCATACTATCTGTCCCAAGATAATGCACAAATGAAAGCTGATCTAATATCAAATTCTTGAGTCCAAATATTTCTTCTTGAACATGTATTGAAGAATATTGACTCATCTCTCCCTGGTGATACCAGACATCATATTTTGTTTGAAATAATAATTTCTTTATATGGTATATAACTACATCTCAGCTTATCCATGTCCTTTAAACAAGTCTATAAAATAGACACTATCTAAAACTACATCTTAATCATTTTTAAATTAAAAATAAATGAAATTACTCAAATTATTTTGAAACTCAGTTGAAATCTAATCGTAATGTTACATCTACCTTTTATCCATTCCATAAAATTACAAAAAAAATTATCTTCAAATTAATAATGCCACACACAATTAAATAATTCATTACAACCAATTTTATTTTAAAATTAATAAAATCATACTATTAGCGAGAAAATAATAATAATAGAAAACATATGCAATAAGTGATGAACAATATCTATTTGTTTCCCTATATTCATGATTGTATGACTACGTAATCATATTTAACAATTAAATGTTTAGTTTTACATGAATATGTATTTGTTTTTTTATTTTAACCATTTTTTCATCAGTTAGAATCTCATTATGTAAATATTATATTTTTCAATTAATAATCATCAAAAAGTACAATATACTTGTAAATTTTTTTGAGAACGTCATTTTTTAAATAAACTATTAAAATATCATGGATTTGGAAAATACTATTTTACAAATTCGTATACTCCCCTAGTATTTTTTGTAATGTTTATTAGTATACATAATTAATAATTTTTTTCGCATCAAGAATATTTTATGTTCAATAGTGAAAAACAAATGTCATTATTATTCTATAATCCAATGTATTGAATCATTAATATCATGTATAGTAGAAAATTAAGATCAATGAGGATGTCTCTAAAAAATTATTTTTATTGTAGGTAACCATACAACATGATCAAGTGGGAGTGAATTGAAGAGGAAATAAAAATCAATTATTATCCCACTTTATAGTTCATGTTTATTAGAGGACACAATTTTTAATCAAATATAATATATCATATCATATAAAAATTAAATTAAGGATATGTACTATAAAAAATTAAATTATTGGAACATAAAAACTAAAGAGTTAAATGTAATAAAAAAATAATATTTAAACAAAAAAATTTCGATATAATTTATATCAATAATAATATTCTATAACGCATGTTAATTACCAAACACAAACAATCGGGGATAAATTCAATTTCACTCTAAACTGATAGGAGAATATATAACCAGGATTAATTCATCCATGTACCAACTACGAACATCATTGATCTTTATCTAATTAGAAGATATAATGTTCTACATAAAAAACAGTTTTTATAACCATGATCATTAGACATTATATATATCCTCAACCCCATATTCTTTCTACAAGATCTATAATATTTCTAATACAAGACATCACCAATAAAAATTTATAATATGCATATTACTTTCTTGAAAACTCTTTGATCATGTTTGTAAAGACCTGTAAAATTGAAGGGAAATTTTTTCTAATTTTTCTTTGGGATTTTTCAAGAACACAGTTTTTGACGGCACCTGATTCTGAGGCTCGGTGTGCCCGGAATTTCTATCCGAAGTTTAGCTCAGGTTTGTTCAGTGAACAAACGAGTGGGAATTTCTATCTTTTGAACCGGTGCCCGGAATCGAATTCCGAGGGCACCGATGGAACCGCAGCGCCGATAATTGCTTAAGAACTCATGTTTCAGAGTTGCATTTACATGAGGGGAGTTATTAATTTTTGTGGTGGTTGAAAATAAAAAGTAACAATTTTTATTTTTTCCCACTTGGTAGTTTTATCCTAAGTATGGATTTTGGGGGTGGGACCCACTTTTGATAACCAACCTTGAGAGGATAAAGTAGGGTGGGACCCACTTTTGATAACCAACCTTGGGAGAGAAAGGGTTAAGTTTGAAGTCTTCTCCTTCTTCAACATCGACGAAGAACGTGAAGAACACCGTTCTTCAACGAAGGAAACCTCCGAAGAAGAACACCGTTCTTCAACGAAGAACATCTCCGCCGAAGAACATGATATATTCTTCCAACGACATTTCCTCTTCGAACGCACCTCGAAGACAACAGAATCGACGTTCGTTTTCCACGACGCCCGACTTCCGCGACGCTCGTCATCCGCGGCTCGTTAACGTGCACCGTTCCTGAACCGATGAAGGGGTTTTATTTATTTATTTGTTTGTGAATACCAACTTGTTGATCTTTGTGGATTTAACCTCTTGTTATCGAATAAGGCGAGGGGGTCGGACCGCACAAACACGGCCGACCCTCCTACTTAATTTTTTTATGATCGATTCCTTTCTGTATTGGTTCGGGAAGGTGTGGTGCTGTCGCACCACACAGAATCGAGTGAAAGGAAACGCGGGGCGCCGTCGTGCTGCGCCGTGGAAAGAAGATTAAGAATGCGATGCCGTCGTGCCGCGTCGAAGAAAACCGAAGACGCCGCGGCCGGAGCGGGGCACCGGCGGAGGGGCGCGGTGTCGTCGCACTGCGTTGGACAACAAGGGTCACGGCCGGTTCCAGGCTGCGGTGGAGCAGGGTGACCGGCGGCCGGTACCGGGCCAATGGCGACGGAGCTGGAAGAGGACCAGCCATCGCCGGTCTCGTTGAGCAGAAACCGGCCGGCCAGGTCGGGCCGGCCGGATAAGGGGGAGCCGGGGGAATTAACTCCCCTGGCTGGATTTCAAGCGGCCCCAATTAAAGAGGTCGTTGTTTTCATAAAGGAGGGGAAACACCCCTCCCTTGGCTTGGGCGGCACAAAGGCCGCACTGGCCGCACGCCCTGGTCGTGCCGCCGCACCGCCGGCCAGGCCGGAATTTCGAGCTGGGCCGGGTCGTCGGGCCAGGTCGCCGCCCGAGCCGGGTCGACCCGGTTCGGCCAATCCAGGAGGGTACTGGGTCGGGCCGGGCCGGGCCCAGACCCCCGATTTTCGGACTATGTTGGTTCAAAAGCCCATATCATGGGCTACGGACCTCTGATCGACGCACCGTCAGTTGCATAGAAATCCTTGGAACGAGACGGGATTTTCGGTATATCGCACTCAAGGTTTCGGAATACATTGGGTGCGGCCAGGTTGGTTCAGATACGAAACCAACCGGGCCCTCGGAGCGGAAACGCTCGTAACTTGAGCTCCAGACGTCCGATTAACGTACTGTCGACTTTGTTGGATTCCTCTTTGAGAGACGGATCATTTGGCTTACTCTGCTCGAGGTTTGGATGCCGTCGGAGTGCGGTTGGGTTGGTTTTATCACAAAACCAACCGGGCCCCTGGAACGAAAAAGTCAATAACTCACAGACCGGGCGTTCGATGGACGCGTCGTCTGATTCGTTGTTTTCCTCTTGATGAGATGGAACTTTTTGCATACTTCACCCGAGTTTTGGTTGCTTGTGGATAGTGGTCGGGTTGGATTGTACCTGAAATTCAGCCGAGCCCCTAGAACGGAAAAGCTGATATCTTTCAGACCAGACGTCCGTTTGACGAACCGTCAGCGGTGTTGGTGATCACGTTGAGAAAATGGTCCCTATGAGTATACCATATGAGAGTTCGGGGTACAGTTGAGATACGTCCGGGTTGGTTCACTCACGAAACCAACCGGGCCCCTGGGACGGAAAGGTTAATAACTCACAAACCGGGCGTCTGATTGACGCGTCGTCTGTTGTGTTCAGACCCCTATGACGAGTCTGTCCTTTGAGATACTTCTTCGTGGGACTTTGAGATACATGGATTTTTGACCAGTATCTCGTGGAGCGGACCCTCCTGGAGATGAGCGTGTGGAGTACGGAGACCGTGTAGCCGGCTGAGACCTGACGACTGCTTGACCGACTCGACTTGGAGTGAGTTGACTAGCCCAGTGGACGGAGCACCCGGTATTTGGCGGCAGACCCACAACGGACGGAGCGCCTGGTAGTTGGCAGCAGTGTCACGACCCGTCCTCGGGGCCCATGCCGTGACTACCCCAAGCCCGCCTTCCATAGGCCAGGGGCTGGCGACTAGCACCAAGGCGTAAATCCTGATAAAAAGGGAAGGCATTGCCTTTGTAATGTAAACAATCACACAGAGTACAAGCAGAAGATGTAAACACTAAGTAAAAACTGAGTACAACAATAAGTGCGGAAAGTAAAAAGGGGCCGGAAATACAAGACCAACTGTAAAGTACAACTCGAAAGAGAAAACAGAAACTGAAAAGTAAAGCTGCTACGCCGAGCTGTCCACTGGAAATCCCACCAGAAGGGTGGGTACAGATAGCTCCTCTGCTCCTCGGGTCCCGCCGTCCCCTCCGAGTATGTCCCGCCCAGTGGTCCACCTCCGGGTACCGCCTCGTCGTCACGTCCACCTCTGGGTACCGTCTCGTCATGAGGTCCTCCTCCGGGTACCATCTCGTCGTATAGTCCACCTCCAGGTACCGTCCAGTCCTCGAACACTCGGCCTCCGTCAGCACTGCCCGTCGTCTACAACCAACACAACGAGGTGCGGGCATAGCCCGTGTAGGGGTGAGTATAACGATACTCAGTAGGGACCCCGAGACCCTCAAGGTCTCACTAAACCAACAAGGATAACCACAAAGAAGATCTCAATAGATAACCTCTACTTAGGTATATGCCCATACATATAACTAAGTTATCAAGTAACCCATCTCAATCATGAGGAAACACAAGGATTGTCAAATCAACGGATAACCACTACCCGGGTATATGCCCATACATATACCTAAGTTAGCAAGTGACCCATCTCAATCATGAAGTAAACACAAGGTCAAAAGTCTCAGCTCAAACTAGGATTTTCATTATCGAAACCGTAACTACTGAAGAGATCCGTCTCTAGAGTGTACAGTGGTCCTGTCACGACTCCGAGGTACTGCTCACTAACCTAAAACTGCTGAGGTACTCCTCCTGTCGAGTACCGCAGGTCTGCGGCCAACTACAGGGCGCTCCGTCCGCTGTGGGTCTGTTGCCAAATACCGGGCGCTCCCCCCAATAGCCTACAGAGGTACTCCTCCTGTTGAGTACCGCGGGTTTTCGGCCAACTACCGGGTGCTCCGTCCGCCGTGGGTCTGTCGCCAAATAACGGGCGCTCCGTCCACTGGGCTAGTCGACCTACTCCAAGTCGAGTCGGTCAAGCAATCGTCAGGTCTCAGCAGGCTACATGATCTCCGTACTCCGGACGCTCGTCTCCGGGAGGGTCCGCTCCACGAGCTACTGGTCGATACTCCAAGTATCTCAAGGTCCCACGAAGAAGTATCTCAAAGGATCGCCTCGTCATAGGGGTCTCAACGCAACAGACGGCGCGTCAATCGGACGCCCGGTCTGTGAGTTATTAGCCTCTTCGTCCCAGGGGCCCGGTTGGTTTCGTGAGCAAAACCAATCCCGGCCGTATCTCAACTGTACCCCGAACTCCCATAGGGTATACTCATAGGGACCGTTACTCAACGTAATCACCAACGCCGCTGACGGTTCGTCAAACGGACGGCTGGTTTGAAAGATATCAGCTTTTCCGTTCCAGGGGCCCGGTTGGATTTCGGTGCGATCCAACCCGGCCACTATCCATCTGCATCCAAAACTCGGGAAAAGGATTCCAAAAGTTTTGTATCGTCAACAGGAACTCAACGCAACAGACGGCGCGCCAATCGGACGCCCGGTCTATTAGTTATTGGCCTTTCCGTCTCACACCCACCCTGGGAAACTTCCCAGGAGGTCACCCATCCTGATCACTGCTCTAGGCCAAGAACGCTTAACTACGGAGTTTTAACTACGTAGGCTCCCGAAAAGGAAGGTGCACCTTGAGTATAGTATACCGAAACGACCGTCTCGATCCAAGGATCGTGTTGCCGTTGACGGCGCGTCGTTCGGAGGCCCGTAGCTCAAGTTACGGGCGTGTGAACGAAACCCGTCCAAAGACGGGGGTCCGGGCCTGGGCCGACCCGGCCCGACCCACACCCCCCAGGGAGTTGGCCGAACCGGGTCGACCCGGTTCGGTCCGGCCAGGGCGCGGCCCGGCCGGTCGGACCGGCCTGGCCCAATTCGGCCGAGCGGCCGAACGGCCAAGGCGCCGCGGGGCACCGCCCCCGCGGCCTGGTGGTGCTGCCCCCCCCCCCCCCCCCCCCCCCCCGCGTGGGGCCGCGCTGAGTCGGGACGCGGCTTCAGCCGCGTCCGAGGGCACCGGACCCGCGCGGCCGCGGGTGCCGCCGCCGCCGCGCTGAGTCGCGGCGGCCTGTCCGGCGGCGCGCCGGGGTGCCGCCGCTCCCGGCTGCCAGCGCCGCCGCGCCGGCGACCCGCGCCGCCGGCGAGTTCCGCGGGCCACCGGGATCGCTCCGGTGGTCCAATTTTGTTCCCGTCTGCGCCGCTGCTCCTCCCGGGACTCGTCCTTCACTGTGGAATCATCAAACACCTGTTGCGGCACGTTCCGTCGGCGCCCGCCAAATTCGAAAAACACGAAGAACGACAGAGGGTTGTCGGGCCGTGTTCATTTGACCCGCACCCTCCGTGTTAGATAAAAACAACGGGAGAAATAAAGTTCAACACAGGAACGCATATCCGAAACAATTTTTAATGAAATAAAATTGTTTCATTAACGGGTTCCTCATTTGAACGAAAAAAAACAATTTTAATAAATTTTAAAATTGTTCACAAGCCAATTCTTTACTTTTTAAAGAAACAATTACGGGAATATAAAAAGAAAAGGGGTAATTCCCAAAATAAATCCCTACCTCGTCGTCGATATCGGATGTGAGGTCGTCGTGGAATTGACCATCGCGGAAGGAGGTGATCGTCACACCGCGGAAGGGCGTCGCGTCGATGATCTCCGAGGACCAAGAACATACGGATTTAATTAATAATAATTAAATCCGTGTTGTTGTTGAAATCCAAAAAGAAAATAAAAAGAAGCGCAACCCCCTACCTTGGTTGTTGTCGATCGAAGGCTGTCGCGGGGTTGGATCGTGCGGAAGAAGCGTCGCGAAGGGAGATCCGTTGGCGTCGCGGTACAAGGCTTCGCGTTGTCGATCTCCGCAGGTTCGGCGTTCTTCGCGTTATTCGCGTTCTTCGCGTTCTTCGCGTTCTTCGCCGAAGAAGAACGCTTTCCTCCAAATCCTCTCCACGCCACAAGTTTCAACCCAAAATAAAATAAGCTTAAGCCTTATTTTATTTACACAACTAAACATTTGAATTTCAAAAGATAAGAAACAAACCATTAATTCGTAGAATTAATTCAACGAAAGAAACAACTCATTTAATTCATGAAAGAAACAGCCCAATTAAATGGTCTGTTAAGATTTTAAGAAACGCGTCAGTTGACTTTCATTAAGACGGGTTTTCACAGGTGCGTTTCTTAGCGGAAAGAAACGGCGGGGCTCGTGCGGGCCCCACCTCACAAATATCCTACCAAGGGGTAGGATATTTCTGGATAGCGTCCTATCCAGTTCAAATCAGGTCAAGCCGCCTTTAAGTGGCTTCAAGTGGCTTCCAAGTGGCTTAAGCGAAATAAAATAAAGTTGTCGCAAAATTATTTTATTTCTTAACTTTAAGCCCAAAAATTAAAAACCACACCCGAGCAAATGCAACTCCGGAAGAGGCGTTTCTATGCGAAAACCGGCGCTGCGATTTCATCGGAGCCCTCAGAATTCGATTCTGAGCACCGGTTCAAAAGTTAGAAAAACTCGCTCGTCCGTTCACAGAACTTACCCGAGCCAAACTTCGGAAATTGATTCCGGGCACACCGGGCCTCGGAATCAGGCGCCGTCAGAAACTGCGTTCTTTTAAAATTACAAAGAAAATTAAGAAAAAAAAATTCCTTGGAATTTACGGGTCTTTACATTACTCCCACCACAGGGCTTTACGTCCCCGTAAAGCTTCACCACAAACTTAGGGAAACAAAGCGGTACTGAGCACGCATATGAACCTTCCACTCCCAAGTGCTCTCCTGGAGGTCCCCGAGCTGCCAAAGAAAGTGCAAAAGAGGAATCGACCGTCCTCCTAGGATCCTCTCCTGTCGATCCTCGATCCCCACAGGAAACTCCGTAAAAGTCACCTCATCACCAAAGACCAGCTCCCCATGGTCAAAGATTTGTGTCGGGTCGAGCACGTATCTCCTCAGTTGGGATACGTGGAAAACGTCGTGCACCTAGTGCAACTGAAGTGGATGGGCCAAGCGGTAAACCACCTCGCCTACCCAGCTGAGGACCTAGAAAGGTCCGTTGAACCTCGGAGATAACTTGCCTCCCAGGCCACATCTCTGTAAACCTTGTCGAGGTGAGACCCGTAGGAATACGTGGTCGTCATCCTCGAACTCCAGAGGTCTCCATTTCTGTTAGAACTGAAACTCAAAACGACTGCTGCTATGAGGGTAAGGTTGACCGACTCAAGAGTGATCGGTCGCACCCTCCTGTGCAAGAGTTACCCTGCACTGCCTGGGGTTTCCTTTTCTGCCGACCAAGGAAAACCCATCCCAACGTTTGCCTAAAACCGTCAATTTGAGTATGAACAGTTATTGCCCATTCCATACTCAAACTAACGTCGTAAGGCCTCGACGTTGCCACCAAGAGATTCCAACCAGAACTCTCGCCTCGAGGGTCTGACCACCCCGTCGGTGTAAGTGTGATTATCGAGTCTCCTCCCAAGGTATCTCCAGACGTGAGGGTCAAGTCCACGGCTTACCGGAAACTCTAGGTCTGGAACAAGATTTGTGGAAGCGAGGAATTCTTCATATCGACGTCTGTTACTATAGTAGCTAGTAGTGGACATAGACTGTCCCTTGAATAATTTCTAGAGCCATTGGGTCACACTCCATGACTGCATGCAGCCACACTCTTCCTCCGCCCTCCAGCTCCCTGAGCCTGGAAGAAATAACTAAGGCGTGTGGTTGTAGCATGTTAAGATGTACACCACCTCATGCTGCTCTCCTAGCTTTGCCTCCACGTCTGCCGCTTCGCAGACTCATCTCTATTTTAAGCTACCTCTTCTTGAAACATTTATCACGCCCGAGTCTCTAAGACTGGCACCGGTTCCTTGTTTCTTACTACACTGTGCAGTCTTCATCCGCTCCTGGATGAACTGCACCTCCTTTGCATACGATCTAGAAGAGCTGCTAAAATTTCTCCTTTGCCGAAAAGAGAAACCCGATCTCATCCCCTCTCTAGACGAACCACGTTCGTTGCCTAATACAGTCAATCCTGACATAAATTATGCATTCATGCCATGGATGACGTCGTAAGGCCTCGACGTAACTACTAAGACATCCAACTGTCACTCTCGCCTCCAAGGGTCGAGTCACACTGTCGGCATTAGTGTGAGGTCACTGGGTCTCCTCCAGTAGGAATTTCGAAAGTAAGGGTCAAGTCAACAGTCTTAACCAGGACCACTTAGTAACATCACAAAAAGAGGACAGGAAATCAAACATCACAAGATAATTGTCTTTATTTTATTGCAGCTCATGGTACAAAGACACAAAAACAACATCAACATGGAACTAGAAGTACAAGAGACTTATCCACTAGTTCCGCTCCTGTCCACCTGCTCCAGGAGCTCTACTGCCTTGTCCACTGCTCTACTGTTGCTCAAGCATTCGTCGCTGCCTCTGCCTCGGTGGCTCCTCAAAAGCCTATGGGTCAACTGTACGAGGAGTCAGACAGTCACATGCCAGGTGCCCTTTTCCACCGCACGAGTAACACAGTCTTCTTCTGGCACGCCTGGCTCTGACCCCACCCCGGGTGCCCCGCACCACCGGTCCTAAATCCCGAGATCGCCCAACTGCTGGTCTAGTCCTCTTGGACCTCTGCATCATCTGTCTATTGCCCGCCGATGACTCGGCTTCTGATCGAAAAACACGCGGCAAAGGCAGCAGCTCCTGAACACGCTCGGGGTGTAGAGCTACTGGCACAAACTCCACCCTGAAGAAGGTCTCAAAGTCTTCCCATGTGAAAGCCATCCCATCGCAAAACTGGAACAAGTGGCTCCACCACCTGTCTGCTGCTGCCTGAAGAAGACTGGCAGCAAAGGTCACCATGAAGTCCGATGGCGTCCCCACTAGCCTGAAGACTCCCACCATAGCCTCCAGCCAATCCTCAGCCGCCTGCGGGTCCGTCTCTCCCCCGAACCTGGGTGGCCTCTGGCGCTGGAACTCATGCAGTGCGCTCAAGTAGCGGGCATCGCCTACTGCTGGGGCTGGTGGCATCGGTGGCCCAACGTATGGTAGTACCGCTGGCGCCTCCGCTGGTGCCTCAACTGCAAGAGGGCCTTGTACCGAAGCCTCGTCACTCGACAGGCTGTCAGCACGCACATCCCTCTGGGCTCTAGTTGGTCGTCCGAGAAAAGGCATACTGAAGGAAACAACATAACACAGTCAAACGATTATACCTAGTGAGCTGACCTGGTTTGAGCTGGTTTAAGGGGGGAAACCATTGAAAACACACACGCAATCAGTGTTTTCGTGCACAAAGTCGGAAATCAGTTGTCAGGGTCCTGGTGTATGGATACGTCGGCCGCCCGCACCAACACTGGACTCCCTGAACTGAAAACCACACTCTGTACCCTTAACACTATTGCTTCACAGAAAGAAAGATCAGAGTCTGTGGTATAACCGACCACCTCTGATACCAGTTTGTCACGACCCATCCTCAGGGCCCGTGACGTGACTACCCCAAGCCCGCCTTCCATAGGCCAGGGGCTGGCGACTAGCACCAAGGCGTAAATCTCGATAAAAAGGGAAGGCATTGCCTTTGTAAAGTAAACAATCACACCGAGTACAAGCGGAAGAAGTAAACACTAAGTAAAAACTGAGTACCACAGTAAGTGCGGAAAGTAAAAAGGGGCCGGAAATACAAGCCCAACTGTAAAGTACAACTCGAAAGAGAAAACAGAAACTGAAAAGTAAAGCTGCTACGCCGAGCTGTCCACTGGAAATCCCACCAGAAGGGTGGGTACAGATAGCTTCTCTGCTCCTTGGCTCCCGCCGTCCGCTCCGAGTATGTCCCGCCCAGTTGTCCACCTCCGGGTACCGCCTCGTCGTCACGTCCACCTCTGGGTACCATCTCGTCGTGAGGTCCTCCTCCGGGTACCATCTCATCGTATAGTCCACCTCCAGGTACCGTCCAGTCCTCGAACACTCGGCCTCCGTCAGCACTGCTCGTCGTATGCAACCAACACAACGAGGAGCGGGCATAGCCCGTGCAGGGGTGAGTATAACGATACTCAGTAGAGACCCCGAGACCCTCAAGGTCTCACTAAACCAACAATGATAACCACAAAGATGATCTCAACAGATAACCTCTACTTAGGTATATGCCCATACATATACCTAAGTTATCAAGTAACCCATCTCAATCATGAGGAAACACAAGGATTGTGAAATCAACGGATAACCACTACCCGGGTATATGCCCATACATATACCTAAGTTAGCAAGTGACCCATCTCAATCATGAAGTAAACACAAGGTCAAAAGTCTCAGCTCAAACCCGGATTTTCATTATCGAAACCGTAACTACTGAAGAGCTCCGTCTCTATAGTGTACAGTGGTCTTGTCACGACTCTGAGGTACTGCTCACTAACCTAAGACAGCTGAGGTACTCCTCCTGTCGAGTACCGCGGGTCTGCGGCCAACTACCGGGCGCTCCGTCCGCTGTGGGTCTGTCGCCAAATACCGGGCGCTCCCCCCAATAGCCTACAGAGGTACTCCTCCTGTCGAGTACCGCGGGTTTGCGGCCAACTACCGGGCGCTCCGTCCGCCGTGGGTCTGTCGCCAAATACCGGGCGCTCCGTCCACTGGGCCAGTCGACCTACTCCAAGTCGAGTCGGTGAAGCAGTCGTTAGGTCTCAGCAGGCTACACGATCTACGTACTCCGCACACTCGTCTCCGAGAGGGTCCACTCCACGAGCTACTGGTCGATACTCCAAGTATGTCAAGGTCCCACGAAGAAGTATCTCAAAGGACCGCCTCGTCATAGGTGTCTCAATGCAACAGATGGTGCGTCAATCGGACGCTCGGTCTGTGAGTTATTAGCCTTTTCGTCCTAGGGGCCCGGTTGGTTTCGTGAGCAAAACCAATCCCGGCCATATCTCAACTGTACCCCGAACTCCCATAGGGTATACTCATAGGGATTGTTACTCAACGTAATCACCAATGCCGCTGACGGTTCGTCAAACGGACGGCTGGTTTGAAAGATATCAGCTTTTCCGTTCCAGGGGCCCGGTTGGATTTCGGTGCGATCCAACCCGGCCACTATCCATCTGCATCCAAAACTTGGGCGACGGATTCCAAAAGTTCCGTATCGTCAACAGGAACTCAACGCAAAAGACGGTGCACCAATCGGACGCCCGGTCTGTTAGTTATTGGCCTTTCCGTCTCACACCCACCCTGGGAAACTTCCCAGGAGGTCACCCATCCTGATCACTGCTCTAGGCCAAGCATGCTTAACTACAGAGTTTTAACTATGTAGGCTCCCGAAAAGGAAGGTGCACATTGAGTATAGTATACCGAAACGACCCTCTTGATCCAAGGATCATGTTGCCGTTGACGGCGCGTCGTTCGGAGGCCCGTAGCTCAAGTTACGGGCGTTTGAACGAAAACCGTCCAAAGACGGGGGTCCGGTCCGGGGCCGACCCGGCCCGACCCCCACCCCCCCCGGGAGTTGGCTGAACCGGGTCGACCCGAACCGGGTCAACCCGACCCGGTCCGGTCCGGCCAGGGCGCGGCCCGGCCGGTCGGACCGGCCGGGCCCAGTTCGCCCGAGCGGCCGAACGACCAAGGCGCCGCGGGGCACCGCCCCCACGGCCTGGTGGTGCCCCCCCCCCCCCCCCCGTGGGGCCGCGCTGAGTCGGGACGCGGCTTCAGCCACGTCCGAGGGCACCAGACCTGCGCGGCCGCGGGTCCGCGGGTGCCGCCGCCGCCGCACTGAGTCGCGGCGGCCTGTCCGGCGGCGCGCCGGGGCGTCGCCGCTCCCGGCTGCCGACGCCGCCGCGCCGGCGACCCGCGCCGCCGGCGAGTTCCGCGGGCCACCGAGATCGCTCCGGTGGTCCGATTTTGTTCCCGCCTGCGCCGCTGCTCCTCCCGGGACTCGTCCTTCATTGCGGAATCATCAAACACCCGTTGCGGCACGTTCCGTCGTCGCCCTCCAAATCCGCAAAACACGAAGAACGACGGAGGGTTGTCGGGCCGTGTTCGTTTGACCCGCACCCTCCGCATTAGATAAAAACAACGGGAGAAATAAAGTTCAACACATGAACGCATATCCGAAACAATTTTTAATGAAATAAAATTGTTTCATTAACGGGTTCCTCATTTGAACGAAAAAAAAACAATTTTATAAATTTTAAAATTGTTCACAAGCCAATTCTTTACTTTTTAAAGAAACAATTACGGGAATATAAAAAGAAAAGGGGTAATTCCCAAAATAAATCCCTACCTCGTCGTCGCTATCGGATGCGAGGTCGTCGCAGAATTGACCATCGCGGAAGGAGGTGATCGTCACACCGCGGAAGGGTGTCGCGTCGACGATCTCCGAGGACCAAGAACATACGGATTTAATTAATAATAATTAAATCCATGTTGTTGTTGAAATCCAAAAAGAAAATAAAAAGAAGCACAACCCCCTACCTTGGTTGTTGTCGATCGAAGGCTGTCGTGGGGTTGGATCGTGCGGAAGAAGCGTCGCGAAGGGAGATCCGTTGGCGTCGCGGTACAAGGCTTCGCGTCGTCGATCTCCGCAGGTTCGGCGTTCTTCGTGTTCTTCGCGTTCTTCGTGTTCTTCGCGTTCTTCGTGTTCTTCACCGAAGAAAAACGCTTTCCTCCAAATCCTCTCCACGCCACAAGTTTCAACCCAAAATAAAATAAGCATAAGCCTTATTTTATTTACACAACTAAACATTTGAATTTCAAAAGATAAGAAACGAACCATTAATTCGTAGAATTAATTCAACGAAAGAAACAACTCATTTAATTCACGAAAGAAACAGCCCAATTAAATGGTCTGTTAAGATTTTTTGAAACGCGTCAGTAGACTTTCATTAAGACGGGTTTTCACGGGTGCGTTTCTTAGCGGAATGAAACGGCGGGGCTCGTGCGGGCCCCACCTCACAAATATCCTACCAAGGGGTAGGATATTTCTGGATAGTGTCCTATCCAGTTCAACTCAGTTCAAGCCGCCTTTAAGTGGCTTCAAGTGGCTTCCAAGTGGCTTAAGCGAAATAAAATAAAGTTGTCGCAAAATTATTTTATTTCTTAACTTTAAGCCCAAAAATTAAAAACCACACCTGAGCAAACGCAACTCTGGAAGAGGCGTTTCTAAGCGAAAACTGGCACTGCGATTTCATCGGAGCCCTCAGAATTTGATTCCGAGCACCGGTTCAAAAGTTAGAAAAACCTGCTCGTCCGTTCACTGAACGTACCCGAGCCAAACATCGGAAATTGATTCCGGGCACAACGGGTCTCGGAATCAGGCGCCGTCAGAAACCGCGTTCTTGTAAATTCCAAAGAAAATTAAGAAAAAAAATTTCCTTGGAATTTACCGGTCTTTACAAGCAGACCCGCGGTACTCGACCGGAGGAGTACCTCTATAGGCTATTAGGGGGAGCGCCCGGTATTTTGCGGCAGACCCACAACGGACGGAGCTCCTAGTATTTTCCAGAAGACCCGCGGTGCTCGACAGGAGGAGTACCTCAGAGACTTGGATTAGTGAGCAGTACCTCACAGTCGTGATAGGACCACTGTACACTCCAGAGACGGGGCTCTTCAGCAGTTACAGTTTCATTGATGAAAATCATTGTTTCAGCTGAGACTTTTTACCTTTCTGTTTACCTCATGATTGAGATGGGTCACTTGATAACTTAGGTATATGTATGGGAATATACCTGGGTAGTGGTTGTCCGTTGATTTCATAATCTTTGTGTTACTTCATGATTGATATGAGTTACTTGATAACTTGGGTATATGTATGGGCATATACCTATGTAGAGGTTATCTGTTGAGATCTTCTTTGTGGTTATCCTTGTTGGTTTTAGTGATACCTTGAGGGTCTTGGGGTCCCTACTGAGTATCGTTATACTCACCCCTACACGGGCTATGCCCGCACCTCATTGTGTTGGTTGCAGATGACGGGCAGTGCTGACAGAGGCCAAGTTTTCGAGGACTGGACGGTACCCGGAGGTGGACTCCACGACGAGTCAGTATCTGGAGGAGGACTTCACGGAGAGACAACACACGAAGAATGTTGACGGGCGAGAGCGCTGAGGAGGCTATCTGTACCTACCCTTCAGGTAGGATCCGTGGCGGGCGATCTAGGAGCAGCGCTATATGTACCTACCCTTCATGTAGGATCCGAGGAGGACGACCCAGGAGCTGCTTCCTTCATCCAACTGTTTTTCTTTTTTTGTTGTACTTTCGTTTAGTTGTAGCTGCACTTTCAGTTGGGTTTGTATTCTGGCCCATTTACTTTTCATCACTTTCTTCTTTACATAGTGTTTTTCTTCCGCTTGTACTCTGTGGTGTTTTGTTTACTTTTATAAAGGCAATTCCTTCCCAGTTATCGAGATTTACGCCTTTGGTGCTAGTCGCCAGCCCCTGGTCTATGGAAGGCGGGCTTGGGGTAGTCACGGCACATGCCCCGATTGTAACGCCCCGACCCCAACTACCCAGAGTCGGTGCATTACTTCGTAACATTGGCATGATCACAAAAGATCAAGTCTCAAAAGACCGATTAGTTTTGTAGCCTTGGAAACACTAGATACATTCATAAATGTTACATTACATCATAAAGTGAAAAACTAATAACAAAGTCTTCATAGTCCACACTCATATCCTCTATTGACTATCCCTTCAGGTAATTCATTAAATACTTCTTCACATCCTGGAAAATATTAAAACATTGAAAGGGGTGAGATCAGATTCTCAGTAAGGATAACAATATTGCGGAAGCTTTCATAAATAAACATAAAAATTTAAGGCAATGTATAACTGAAACAAAATCTTTTTAAACTTGAACATCAACATAATATGGAAAAAGTAAAATGAGATAATGCCATTCACATCTTCACAGGGATATTCTACTGGTCGAATAATCACATGCAATATCAATAACCACTTTCATAATGAGGGAATGTATAATTCCAGACATTCTGAAACATTTTGTCAAGGCCTCAACCAAGACGTCTAAAATGATTAAGGCCTCGGCCAAAACCATAAATAAAATTGGGAAAGGGCCTCGGCCAATTCCACGTCTAGTTGTCTCATGAGACCTACCGATGTAATTTTTTAGAAGATACTTATGTTTAAAATTGCTCAAATATAATCCAGTATTTTTCTGAAAACATTATGCAAGCTTCTGAAACAAAATAACTAATTCTGAGACTTCTCGACTAATTACAGGCCATGATGGGTCCATTCCCAATCCCTTCCTGTCTACCACACTCGAGAGTCGGGTTTTCTGAAAAAAAAATTATAAGCTTGCATTAAATACGTATACATTTGCACTGGATTTTCATATATTGGAGAGAAATATCGCTTTTTTGAAATCATTTAAAAATCACATAATTATAAAAGAAAACCTTTTGAATAAACGTAAATGTCAAAGGGGTTTATACACTATATAAATGAAAGTTGTGTATAAAACCAAATATGCCGCAATGAAAGGAGATTGAGACGAAGTACTTAAAAAGATCATTTTTAAAATAAAATAGATCTATTATGTTTATTCACTATAGGTACACATGAATAAAGTAAAAATACAAAATAGGACATAATAATATCATGACATAATTTTAAAGTATGAGATTAACCCAAAGAATAGAAATTGGGTTAAGAAGTTCCCTTACCTCGTGTCTGACTTGACTCAACCGTTATTTAACCTCCTGAATAATAAACTAGAGGTAATATATACCTTATTAAGAACCATTTTCAATTTCATTATCCTTTTTATATCACTTATTACAATGATATGAACATTATGTAATTATTTAAGTTAATAACAGCCGTTTTGTCGATCTTTGGTACTTGAGTCAACAATAAACATCTTATAATTAGAAGTTGATTATGTGGTAGAATATCCATTATCTACATAATTATATTCATGATTTAGATGTCATATATATCATATATATCCCTTATATACATTCATTTATAATATTACGTAACATTTAGAGTTATGAAATGAAATGCACCGTTCATGGAGACGGTAAGCCGTACGTACGGATGAAAGATACTTTAATTTATATTTCATATTTAATGGAATGAAATCATAATCATATAAATATATAATATATTTACAGTATAATATAGTGTATAATACCATTTACTCGATCCTTTATACATCCCACATATGGCATTAACGATTCAAATCAGTTTGAGGGGGCGGTAGTCCGCACTTCCTAAAATGAAATTACCGTGTTTACCCATAATGGAAATCATAAAGTATGCCATAAATGAGAAATACAAAAGAATACGTAAAACATAAACATTTTATATATCATATATAAATATAGTTACATATTAATGGCCACCTTTTAAGGTGTTATATGAGTGTTGAACAATCATCGTTTCGTGTGGCAGAAATTCGCCATCCACAGAAACCGTATGTTCTTTAACCATTAGATGTAGGTGTGTGTAAGTGTAGCTATAATCCTTCTTATAAAAACATTCTATTATATTTAGGATACTGGTGTTGTTACAAAAAAATGAATAAAAAGAGTTTAAGGGGTTGGAGAAGAAAAATAAAACAAAACAACATTAGAGAAGACATTACCTCAAAATCGGGTAACTCTTTTTGATTTGAGCCAAAGGCTTCCTTGGGAAGAGTTCTGCCCAACTTGAGGCTTCTAGGAGTGAGAGGGGGAAGTTGGGAGAGTATTTGGGCAGAGTTTGTCCGATCCAAATGGCTCCAAAGTGTGAATGAGGTGGTAGAGGTGGGGGCCTTTTATAAGAGTAGAGGAGGGGCACTCTTGGAAAGTGAGGAAATTTTACATTATTATACAATTCTTTTCGGATTCTAAAGATCCCACAATTATATAATTCGTGCATAAGGGTTCGAAAACTACCCATCCAATAGTCTTTGGACAAGTGTAAGCCTTGGATTGTACATTATCATTTCATTTTATTAAAATCGTTAAATAACGAGGTCATCGCTGCATCATAATGATGTCATAAATAATTTAATTTATTTAATGTCTAAAAATTATAAAAAAACACTATGATGTAGGAAATATTTTTAGCTTTCCAATGACTATTTATATTCAAACATATGACTTGTATAACCCCATGTAAAACATGTTTTAGTAAAACATTTCATGTTTGTGTCATTTTTTACTTTAACATTAAATAAAAGGTATTTATGTCATTTTCCAACCAATGTAGCTCCATGGGGTCCCCAAGTTGACCCATGGATTGTCTTGGTCGGCCATGACTCATCCAATAGGAGTAGGACAAGTGTCAAGCTCATATCATATTATTAAAACATTATTTTTACCTTAAACTACACTAATTACCTCTAATCGCGATTAAGAACTTAAAAGATACTATTCACCAAAAAATTATTTTAATCTCATTGAACCACATTTTACTTCTTAATGACAACCATGTATGTCAGATTTTTGAAAATCAAATCAAAGAAGTGGTAATATTTCATTTAAACGTAAAATCAGTTATTTAACTACCACTTAGTGGTTTCACTATTCATCAAAAATTGATGTTTTTCAGAACAATGCCAAAATTTCACCCTAAGCTATAATTGATATTCTGAATTCCAAAATGATGTCCATTTTGAAATATAAAATTTCTATAAATTTAAAAAGTGGTTATTACTATTTATAACGGCTACTTTGATTAGTCGCGGTGTTTTAGAACTCGAAGTTGCGTACAATGCAAGCTATTGCATTATTGAATGAGAAGTGTATTGTGGAAGCTCGGGGTGTTACATTCTCCCCTCCTTCAATAAATTGTGTCCTCTCAATTTGAAATTTTTTCATTGAAAATAAAGGGTTTAAAATAGAAAATACCTTTGTGGAAAACCCACATTGGAAATAAGATTAATAAAATTTAGCCTTAATAAGAGGGAAGGGAAATGAAAAAGTCACCACCCAATTATGATCTCGATTAGGAGAACATTGGTGGAAATTAGAGACATATAATTGTAGGGAAAATGTAAATATTTGTAGGGAGTGATTGAGTTCATCAATCACAATCAACTGTCAAATTGAGGGCCTCAAAGCCTTCAATCTATATTGATTTAAAATATCATCAGTTCAACAAGACATAAGGTATTAGGATAACACATTTTTTTGTTTTAATATCCCTTTACTAAAGTTTAAGAATTAATTCATTCATTGAATAAGAGATAGGTATATATATATTTATGCTTGACAATTAGAGTTTCAACCTTCAACTCATCTTTCACTCAAAAAGATAATTGAACTCAAAAATATTATACTTATCCTAATTGTATAAGGTTCCAAATGTTAACACATACCATTTAGATTAGTAAAATTATTTTTTAATAACCAAGGACTTCCTGTAGGCTAGTGGTAGGAAATAAAGGCATGTCACACTACGATTGTGGGTTCGATTCCTGCAGCTTTGTCCGACGTGATGGGTTATGCCCCACCCTGCAGGTTTTCCTTTTCCTAAAACTATAGTATTATAATATTCCATAAATAATCTTCATAAATTTTTTAACCTTAAACAATACTATCCAAAGATCAACTTAATCCACTCCATCCTTTATAGTTATCCAAAATAGCTCTGTCTAGACCTTCTCTAAAAGGTCTCTTAATTCCAAAATCAATTTATCAGATTCCCCAAACAAATTAAAGTTTCTATTATTGTCACATTCTAAAAATATCATATTAAAACCTTACTGAAATCAACAAGTACTGCAGTACAATCCTTATATATATATCACATTATTCTAAAAACCAGAATATAATCAATGAGTCCAAAAGCACCAATACATTAGTTATTTTGCTTCAACTGTAGTAACATCAAAAGATTGTCCTTGATCCCTTGGCCTTTTCTGAGATAAGTTTCCCTGACTCTTAGGACATTCATTTGCATAATGACCCATTTCTCTACAATTGTAGCATTCAACATTGATAGCCTCTTTCATTCCCTTGCAATCATGAGCCTGGTGACCCTTTTCTCCACATTTATAACAAACTCCCATTCCTTTTAGGCAAGTACCAGGGTGATTCTTCCCACAATTATCACATAATGGAAAATTTTTCTTTCCCTTTTTCCCTTTATCTGTCTCTTGTTCCACCGTTCTCTTCTTCTCTTTCTTTACTTTTTTGTCATAAGACTTAGAGAATTCCTTTTCTGTCTTGATAGCACACGAGACAATATCTTCGTATGATGAGAAGGTTTTTGATACTAAAGCTCTACGGAGAAATGGTTTTAACCCATAAAAGAAACGATCAATCTTACTTCTTGGGTTACGTATATAATCTGCAGCATGCCTCGCTAACCTTGTAAAGTTAGCATCATACATTGCGACATTCTCATCCTCCTTCTGCCTCAGAATCAGAAATTGCCTTTCCATATCTGCTCGATGGTCACGAGGAAAGTATTTTTCTATGAAAAGCTCTTTTAACTCCCTCCATTCCATATTCGATACGTCATCATCTTCCTTTGTATTTTGAATCAATGACCACCATTGATCGGCATCTCCAGTGAGGCGGTAAACTGCCATGATAACCTTCTCCCTTTCGTTACTCCCCAAGGCATGGAATATTTTCTCTAAGGAGTTTATCCATTGCTCAGATACTAATGGATTTGTACCCCCATTAAATGTTGGTGGTTGTTGCCTCATGAAGCGGTCTATCATTGATCTTCCACGTTTCGGATCAGGGTGCTCCATACGAATAAGGTTATTATTCATAACCAGAGTGAGTTGTCCCAGTATGGTAATAAGTTGATCAGCACTAGTTGTATCTCCAGATCCACAAAAATTATCTTGAGCAGGAGGGAAATCCGTACACGGAGTTCGTGCATTGATACGGATTCCATTCCTTCCACTAGGCACCATTTCTTAACAATGGAATAAACTATATTAGTTTATGAATTAAAATACATAATTTCATACTTGTAAGATACAAAACATAAATTGGACTATTTATGGATATAATCCATAAAAATGTTTTCTTTGAGGAAGTATATACTCATAACCCTTCATAGTGGTTTATAAAGAAAATGAGAATTATCCAAAGCATATCCCTCTGGAGTGTCGTAACCAAGAGTGCAGCAAGGCCCGTTGTCATGCACCAGTTCCTGTTCGAGTCTATCTCAAGGCGGTGTTTTTGGGTTTTACCCCTAGGTACATATGTGCCAGAGCCGCCTCTACCTGCTCGTATCCAGACTGGGATGTATCGCTCGGAAAACACACAACATCTCTACAATACCAAAATTCTAGGAAGTTCTTCAATACTAATCCTCAATGTCTATCTTTGGGCTATGTTCTCTAATCAGATTTTATCTAAATCTAGCTTCCAAGGTTAGTACTAAACTGCCTCTGATACCAACTGAAACGCCCTGGCCCCAGCTACCCAGAGTCGGTGCATTACTTCGTAACATTGGCATGATCACAAAAGATCAAGTCTCGAAAGACCGATTTGTTTAGTAGCCTTGGAAACACTAGATACATTCATAAATGTTACATTACATCATAAAGTGAAAAACTAATAACAAAGTCTTCATAGTCCACACTCATATCCTCTTTTGACTATCCCTGCATGTCATTCATAAAATACTTCTTCACATCCTGGAAAATATTAAAACATTGAAAGGGGTGAGCTCAGATGCTCAGTAAGGATAACAATATTGCGGAAGCTTTCATAAATAAATATAAAAATTTAAGGCAATGTATAACAAAAACAAAAGCCCTTTAAACATGAACATCAACATAATATGGCAAAAGTAAAATGAGATAATTCCATTCACTTCTTCACAGGGATTTTCTACTGGTCGAATAATCACATGCAATATCAATAACCACTTTCATAATGAGGGAATGTATAATTCCAGACATTCTGAAACATTTTTTCAAGGCCTCGGCCAAGACGTCTAAAATGATTAAGGCCTCGGCCAACACCATAAATCAAATTGGGAATGGGCCTAGGCCAATTCCACGTCTAGTTGTCTCATGAGACCTACCGATTAAATTTTTTAGAAGATACTTACGTTTAAAATTGCTCAAATATAATCCAGTATTTTTCTGAAAACATTATGCAAGCTTCTGAAATCAAAATAACTAATTCCGAGACTTCTCGACTAATTACAGGCCATGATGGGTCCATTCCCAATCCCTTCCTGTCTACCACACTCGAGAGTCGGGTTTTCTAAAAACATTTTTAAGCTTGCGTTAAATACGTATACATTTTCATTGGATTTTCATATATTAGAGGGAAATATATCTTTTTTGAAATCATTTAAAAATCACATAATTATAAAAGGAAACCTTTTGAATAAACGTAAAAGTCAAAGGGTTTTATACACTATATAAATGAAAGTTGTGTATAAAACCAAATATGCCTCAATGAAAGGAGATTGAGATGAAGTACTTAAAAATATTATTTTTAAAATAAAATAGATCTATTATGTGTATTCAATATAGGTACACATGAATAAAGTAAAAATACAAAATAGGACATAATAATATCATGAATTAATTTGAAAGTAGGAGATTAACCCAAAGAATAGAAATTGGGTTAAGAAGTTCCCTTACCTCGTGTCTGACTTGACTCAACCGTTCTTTAACCTCCTGAATAATAGACTAGAGTTAATATATACCTTATTAAGAACCATTTTCATTTTCATTATCCTTTTTATATCACTTATTACAATGATATGTACATTATGTAATTATTTAAGTTAATAACGGTCGTTTTGTCGATCTTTGGTACTTGAGTCAACAATAAACTTCTTATAATTACAAGGTGTTTATGTGGTAGAATATCCATTATCTCCAGAATTATATTCATGATTTAGATTTCATATATATCATATATATCCAGTATATACATTCATTTATAATATTACGTAACATTTAGAGGTAAGAAATGAAATGCACTGTTCCTGGAGACGGTAAGTCGTACGTACACATGAACACTACTTTCATTTCTATTTCGTATTTAATGGAATGAAATCAGAATGATATAAATGTATAATATAATTCTAGTATAATATAGTGTATAATACCATTTACTCCATCCTTTATACATCCTACATATGGCATTAACGATTCAAATCACTTTGAGGGGCGGTAGTCCGCACTTCCTAAAATGAAATTATCGCGTTTACCCATAATGGAAATCATAAAGTATGCCATAAATGAGAAATACAGATTCATAAGTAAAACATAAACATTTTATATATCATATATAAACATAGTGACATCTTAATGGCCACCTTTGATGGTGTTATATGAGTGTTGAACAATCATCGTTTCGTGAGGCAGAAATTCGCCATCAACAGAAACCGTATGTTCTTTAACCATTAGATGTAGGTGTGTGTATGTGTAGCTAGAATACTTATTATAACAACATCCTAGTATATTGAGGATACTGTTTTTGTTACAAAAAAATGAATAAAAATAGTTTAGGGGGTTGGAGAAGAAAAATAAAACAAAACAACATTAGAGAAGACATTACCTCAAAATCGGGTAACTCTTTTTGATTTGAGCCAAAGCCTTCCTTGGGAAGAGTTCTTCCCAACATGAGGATTCTAGGAGTAATAGGGGGAAGTTTGGAGAGTATTTGGGCAGAGTTTTTCCGATCCAAATGTCTTGAAAGTGTGAATTAGGTGGTAGAGGTGGGGGCCTTTTATAAGAGGAGAGGAGGGTCACTCTTGGAAAGTAAGGAAATTTTACATTATTATACAATGATTTTCGGATTATAAAGGTCCCAAACTTATATAATTCGTGGATAAGGTGATAAGGGTTTGAAATATACCCATAAAATAGTCTTTGGACAAGTGTATGCCTTGGATTGTACATCATCTTTTCATTTTATTAAAATCGTTAAATAATGAGGTCATCGCTGCATCATAATGATGTTATAAATAATTTAATTTATTTAATGTCTAAAAATTATAAAACAAACACTATGATGTAGGAAATATTTTTAGCTTTCCAATGACTATTTATAGTCAAAAATATGACTTTTATAACCCCATGTAAAAATTTTTTTAGTAAAACATTTCATGTTTGTGTCATTTTTTACTATAACATTAAATAAAAGGTATTTATGTCATTTTCCAACTAAAGTGGCTCCATGGGGTCGCCATGTTGACCCATGGATTGTATTGGTCTGAAATGACTCATCCAATAGGAGTAGGACAAGTGTCAAGCTCATCTCATATTATTAAAACATTATTTTTACCTTAAACTACACTAATTACCTTTAATCGCGATTAAGAACTTAAAAGTTACTATTCACCAAAAAATTATTTTAATCTAATTGAAACACATTTTACGTCTTAATGACAACCATTTATGTCGGATTTTTGAAAATCAAATCACAGAATTGGTAATATTTCATTTAAACAAAAAATCAGTTATTTAACTACCACTTAGTGGTTTCACTATTCATCAAAAATTGAAGTTTTTCAGAACAATGCCAAAATTTCACCCCAAGCTATAATTGATATTCCGAATTCAAAAATGATGTCCATTTTGAAATATAAAATTTCTATAATTTTAGTCACGGTGTTTTAGAACTCGAAGTTGCGTACAATGCAAGCTATTGCATTATTGAATGAGAAGCGTATCGTGGAAGCTCAGGGTGTTACACCGAGGATGGGTCGTGAAAATGTAGGATTATAAATTCGATTAAAAAATATTAACTAACTTCATTTACAATGACACTTTACATAATGTAATCTCTTTTCAAAATAATATAAATTTTAAAAATACAATCTCAACCGAACTAGTCATGAGATAATGTAGTCTTTAATTAATTTTAAACTATAATTCATCACATTCATATTTTATAACAACAAAAAATCCTCAATGTCATAGTTTTAATTCTAAATTAATTAATTATAAGATACAACAGTCATATTATAAGGACACCATGTTTAGATGATACAACATTAGAAGAAAAAATCATAGCAATATATTTCACTATGATATATTTAGTGAAACATATATAAGAGATCTCTATAATCACAATTGAAGTAGTTTTTTCATTTTATGAAATTAATTTTTCACAATTTAATGATTCTCTACAAAATTAATGAATATTATTGTACAATATATCATGGAATCAGAAATTGGATTATATACATAAGTATATAAAAAACATGTTAATCTAAATCAAATTAATGTGTATTGTGGATTTCAAAATAGGGGATGTAGAAGGATTATGAACTCATAGTAAAATAAATCCATAATCCCAAAAAAACAATTAAAGGAGAACATTGAATGAACAGAAGATTCCCCTCGATGAACAAAAACACGCCTCTACTTATAAGAGATGAACCTCAACGTACAGATGATTTTTGATAGGATTCGTGTCAGTGAAGGAGATCAGGGGATAATGCTGGAGGAGGATATGATAGGTCGTTGATTTTGTGAGGATATCACTCAACCTAGGAGAAATCACTCAAGTTCAATATCTTGTCAACCAAAGAAAACAATGAAATACTTGTTCTCTAAAAAATGGATTTTAACCCAACCAAAACAGACATTAAAATCCTGGTAAACCAAATCTACCAAAAATCATGTATACTAAACCAAACTGTGTTAAATATAACAAATCTGATCAAAACAAAAATCAATCAAATATAATAGATAAATTGAACAATTATAAATTATTCAAATTGAATCAAGAAAAACGAAAAAATAATAGAATAAATTTACCATACCAGAATGAGGATTTTGGTATCACTTTCAAAGAAGTCCAAAATTATATAGACACCAAATTAGTTGAAAATGATGGATAAGTAGAATCCTCAGTCATCAGGTGAAGGAAACACCACTCGACCTAGGGGGTGTGAGTAGGGTGAGGGAAACACAGCATGTCCATCATAAGAGCGGGTGGATGTGTGATTAATGTGGGAGGATGATGAATGGGGATTCATGTTGACAAGATGAGAATAATGGGTTTTCTGTGAGGAAAATGCTGGTGGAGGGATAGGGAACTGTTATGGGGGAGGGGGGTTTCATCACAATGAGGGAAGTGGGAAGCGTGGGTGGGGTGAAATATTTTCCATTATATCCCAATTTTTCTTTAAAAAAATTGGGATAAAATATTTATACCAATGATATTAAATGAAATGAGGGTATTGACTAACTCCACTCAGGATATACCATTGATTTACAAAACTGTGGGTATTGTTTTATGGGAATAACCCCTAATTCTAGTATTGTTTTTTATATATAACCTATCATTTCCCATTTCTCCAAAAACCTATGTTCCTAAAAAATCATTCTTTCAAAAAACGGGTTATATTAATATTATACTAATATCCAATAATGAATAAAGTAAATATTTACCCTTTCGGTTTTACAAATATTTTCTATGGAATATTCTAGTCGGTTTATGAAAAATGGACTTTTCAATCCTTTTACCATGTAAAATTAATGTTCATTTTACCGCATACGACATGTATGGATTTACTAGCCGTTATTTCATTAATGTTTCCTTTTCAGGTTTAAAAGGTTATTTTTTAAGAAAATGTTTTTAAAAGAAATTTCTAAATAAATGGTTTTCAAATCGATTTAAAGAATTATTTATTAGATTTCATCATATTTCTCATTGAAGGTTTTCTTCATAATGTTTTCATGCTTCATTTAAATTTTTTCATGGAAAAATAGTTTTCAAACGGTTTTCATGCTCCCTTGCAAGTTTTCAATGGAAAAAAATATTTAAATTTTCTCCAATGGTTCTTTTATAACTTCTCATGTTTATTTTCATGAAAATTATTTTCCAAAAGATTTATGTTTTATGAAGAATTTTTTTGAGTAGAAATTATAATTTCTTGATGAATCATTTTTCAAAAGGTCATTAAAAATAATTCTCCACCTATGATAACATATGTTGGTGTTATTCATGAATTTATGGGGAAATTAATCAATGATTCTATTCTAATTATTTCTCTGAATGGTTTATGTTATGATAGAATGATGTTTGTGGACTCTATTTCTCTTTAACCGGTTATATGATTTTAATACCCTCATAATTCATGTTATATGATTGTAATTTATATATTATTAAACCTACTATGTTATACACACGTAATTATAAGGTTACATGTTTTTGATACCCATTAATTTAATGGGTTATGATAATATTGATTATGAATTTCTAGAACTTTTATGTATGATTTCATTATGACATGGGTGGGACCTATATATCAATCTAATGCATTCACTAATGGGAAATGATCATAGACCCATTTATTTGGATGAAAAAGTGGGTATAGGACACACCTGTACCTACTGGTTTTAACAATCATGGGTATACATATTCTATGAGAACCTACACGAACCATTTTTGAAAATTGTGGGTATAGGTTAGAAATTGTTACATATACCCATGTTTTTTTTGAAAAACTGCGTGTATATGGTATTTTTATCAAGACCTATAACCATGAATTTTTAAAAAAAACATTGATATAGGTCAAAAAAATATGCATTGTTTTCCATATTCATGGTTATAGTTTTTTTATTGATTCCTAATACTAATGGTTCTCTAAAATATATGTATCAATTATCACTTCAGGTAGGGAAATAAATTCTACGAGAAAAAAACATGGAAACACCTATTGGCTCTATTTAACATTTATATATGATGTTTAGATAAATATACATATGTAAATATATATTTATTTAAATATATTCCAATGTGGTGAAGTGGTGAGGTCTAGAAATTTTATACAGGCGATCTGAGAATCAAACCCATAATCAGAATCTTTTTTAAAAAAATTATAACTATGTTGAAATTGTGGGTATATTGTTAATGAAATAGTGGAATGCACCTATTCCCTTTTTTTTGAAACTATCGTTATAGAATATTAAAATTGTAATTATAGAATAGAGCTATAAAGGCAGATAAACTGGCCCTCGTTCCCAAAACTTTTAGTATACCCTATACCCACTTTTTGGGGGAAATATCCAGGGTTGAAAACTATGGGTATAGGTTCCTATTATATTATTGATTTTGTAATGATTTATATTTCTAGAGATAATCATTTCCGTAATGAGAAGTGAAATCAGTACAGTAATACAGGGTTGGAATGATGAGTGACCTCGATTCAATAATACTGGGACATAATGTGGAGTTAACATTGTTTATTAAAGGACATTTTACACAAATACAGCCTTGGAAATAATGCGTTGACTACTATGGAAATAATTAAATAAGATTTTGGTTTTTCCCTACTTTTGTGTTTTATTCCTTTATTATGCTTTCATGGATTGTTTATTTATTTCTATATGATTCATGTCTTATGAAATTTAATTATTTATTCCATGATTCATTTTTTTGATATTTGATATTAAGGGTATGACCTTTAAATGTTTTGATCACACTCTAATGATCTTATTCTTTTATTTATTCTTACATTTTTCTAATGTTTTCCCTTAATGAGAAAATGATCTCACCTCTTTTTTATGTTACCTTCCCCGATTTATTAAGATATTTTTTAAGTATTATGTGTCTAAGAATGGTTCTACTTATGAAGAACCTAAAAATAGATTATGTAGATCACTTATATACAAGTTTTTATGATTCCTTGTTTCCAAAGAAACTATAATAATATGGTCATTGGGACATCTATTTTTTAATGTTTTGAACATTCCGTATTAGTGATGTAATCTATATGTACCCAAATACCGGTTCATTAAAAATAAGTTCTTATATATTATAATTATAACATTAAAACCATATACATTAACTAACCTTATATATTCATAATTTAGTGAAATCCAACATAGATTTCCTTTATTTGATCATGACTATAATTTAAACACTGATTTCCAGTTTTGAAATGGATTATGCTCCTTCCATTAGGAAACACATCTTAAAAAATGAAGATATTTCAATATTTCATGAATAAAACTATAAATAAAAAATGATAGTATATTATTCTAATGAATTTATTTAAAATACATTTATTGTAATCAAAACATATTTCTAAAATATCCTATGATTATTATAGGGTTAATTCCTTTAACTATATTCTTTAAAATATAGTTCAAATGGTTTCTATTAAAATTTAACTAAAACCAATAGTAAAACCCCAACTCATATAACCTGGATAAATTCATTATTTTTTTACCTCTGTATAGAATATATATATATATATATATATATATCACAGTACCCATATTCCAAGTGTTTAGTAGTCTTTCGATATTTGATACATAAAGGAATATTATTTTACATTGAAAACTTCTAATACATCATCATACTATATGAAAACATTACTATAAATCCTTCAAAATACATATGCCACATGTAATAATCATCATTAATAACTAGGGATGTGGAAATTAATTAAATGTTTAGATGAAATATTTTATGTAATGGGTTGGGTAATGTGGAATCATTATAAGCATTGATCCAATAATATAAAAAATTTATTAAAATGGGGGTATAAAAATATTCCAACAAATGAATAAATACATTTATTTGAATGATTGATCTAATGATTATGAAATATATCCATGGAAAATTTATAAATATAAATAATAACATGGATGAAAATTATAGAATTTATAGTGATGTAATTCAAAATTTTTGACATCTAATTAATTTTATCAAGGCCTCATTTCAAGATGTCATACATATATAATTAAAGAATACTCCCAATTTACCATTCTATTTTTTGGTATATTTATTATCAATACATCCAGGGGATAAATATTTCTAAGAACCACAAAACACTAATTAAGTCCAATATATTTATCATATGATTGAATGAATAATGGAATACATATTAAAATGTTCCATATGGAACTTGATTCATAATTTATTTCTATATAATCAATTCATTCCAATTTAGGAACATGTAAATTTATAATTTTAATATATCCCCATTACATGGAAACATATGTATTTTTTGGGGACTACACAAAATTAATATATAAATAATAGGATATCCATTAACTAATGGAAAGAAACCCTATCATTCAAATTATAGAAATGAACTAGTAATGATTAATTTCATTTTATAATGTCATTAATAAGAAATAATCCTTCAATGTTGTCTATAAATAAATTTTTCCAATGGATATCTCACATTAGTGACAAACCTATTGTGTAGATAGGAACACTAGTTTTGAATTGAGTAAAGGATCAGTTAATACTGAAAATATTTGTTTTTATTTTTATCACCCCTATCAGAATCTAATATTGATTCAGAATCTTCAATTTTTTATACTCAAACATAAATTTAATTTTTAGAAAACCATTCCCTCATCTTTATGAAAATTTTAGGATCGTTTATGGATATACATTCTTTGATATTTATAATGTAATATGATGGTAGTATAATCAACGGAAATTTATTTTTATCATTAATGATATGATAAATAATTTATATAAATCAAACTTAATGATTTATCTCATTGAAAATAAATGAAAATATAAATATTAGAAAAAATTAGGTGGAAAAGAGGTTAGGAACTCTTATTTTGAGATAATAATGTCTTAAGAAAAAGATATATTGATAGAGGACATGTAATATCCCATTTAAAATATATTAAATAGATGTTAGAACCATGTAATGAAATTCATGGATGAATATGAAAAAAAATATTTAAATAAAATTATATCAAAATAACTAAAATTGAAAAAGAAAATGGGGATTGGAAACCATTACTTAAAAGGTATCCTCTTTGACATTGATAATAAATATTGGAACCCTATAAACTCATTGGAGGGAATATAGATATGTAAAATCTATGTAAAATTATTCAATTTTTTTTGGAGTGGAGAGGTATAGGAAACTTGTGGATGTTAGATAATTTTATGGGTGATAATGAGCAACATTTTCTTTTAAAAAAACATTTGTTGATGTTTAAGGATTGAATAACATGGGATTTATATGTGTTATATAAAAATATTTTAGTCAAACAAGTGGAATGAATTTCATACAAAATAATGGTCTTAATTTTTTATTTATAATTTAAATCATCAAAATCTTATCCACTTAAATTTAACACTTTTTTCCATTAACCATGATTTTATATTTACAATTGAAATTATTCTTTTTATAAAAATATAATTTTACCCCTATTACCAAATATTAATGTTAAATACATTAAATATATCTCCAAATAATCTAATTAGCTTTCTTAATAGTTGAAAATTTATATTTATCTTGTATGATTGGATACAGATAAGAAAAATAGAAAAATAAATTTTATATGTTTTGTTTATTCAATATTATTTTCAAATAAATTAATTATTAAATAAGTGTTAATTAATTTTATATATGTATGATAACCATATTAGAGTCCGGTTAGAAATTTATCTTGTTTTTATAAATACACTAAAAATTTAATAACAATAACCATTCGATAATACACTTTTTTATAAAAATCATTAAAAATTCCCTTACACTAATTTTTCTATTCATAATCAAAAAATGAATAAAATTATACAATTTTAAAATTAATTTTCTAAAAATACTTATGAAGTAAGTATATTTCTACCGTTCTATAAAATTGAATTTAAAAAATGTAATTTTTTTTATTGATATATTGTGTACCTTCTATAGGAAAATCCCAATCTTATAGATACTCTATCCTAACATCACATTAAATGGTGTTCAAATATGTAAGGGTCACATAGTTATTGAAAATGATATATTAGATTTTTCAATGTAACACAAAATAGTTATTGAGATATCGTAGGTGATATATAATAATTTACTTGTTTGAGAAATGTTATATTAAAAGATTTCGAATTCAGAATATTTCGGAATCTTCTCCATTGATTAAAATATCATGATGGTTGTGGTTGATAAATAAATCAAGCTAAGATTGACTGGGGAATTGTTGATACTTTCTAGTTTCTCTTGGAATATAATGTATGATGATTTGAAATACATTTACGGTTATTTATTTTGTAGTAGTTTATAAATGATTCTCTTGAATGGATTGAATTGATAAATGTGGAATACAGAAAATAGAAGAGGTTGTTTTATTAATTTTTCATAGATTTCAATGAGTATCATTTCAAACAAATTAATAGTCACTTTATTAAATTCTGTACCACAAAAATTATTAGATATTACTCAGAAAAAAATTTACATATTCCAAATGTATTAATTTAATATGAATGATTTCAATAACATAAAATTTTATTTAGTGGAATTTTAAATGTTGGATAATGTGGTTTTGGGTGATGGGAGAAACTCTTACTATTATAGAATGAGTTAATGATTCAAAATTTTAGGTTCATAAATAAGTGAACATATTTCAATTCATAACATATATATGAATTTGAGGAAATAATTATTCTATTTTTGAGCCACTCAAATGATAACGTGACCACAATCATTCTATTATCACTAGTTTTTACACTTTACGGAGTGTGTTTTAAGGCATATTAGGATTATAAAACTCTTGGTAAATAGTTTTGGATTTCACATGTTACATTCTCACACAACTTATTATGATTTTTTATAATACCGTAAAATCAATATCATAAAATCAACCTGAACAGTGTTAGGATGTAATCACCAATAATGGTGGGAAAACTTATAAAAGTACTATGTGATCTATTAAATTTATATTTTTTTTGAATATGGGTAATGGTGTGATATAAATCATGATGGGATCCAGATTATAATAATTCTGAAGGCTAAATTTTAGCGTGTAAATTTTTAAAACAATGTAACATGGTTTCAACACCGAGTATTGGTCTTATATATGTTACCATGAAACATCCTAAGTGTTCGTTATAAAAATCACATAAATTAGATAAATATACATTGGAATAACACTAAATTGGTTCTTCTATGTCCCATCAAAATATAATTCCACTATAAACGTTTTTCCTTTGGTAATCAATTCAATCATGTCCATCTTCAAAAATTAATATCACTATCAAATGTTACTTCAAAAATATATTTAATAATAATATTAATCAAAACATTAGTGACACTTATTAAATGATATTAATAAAAACTATTAAAAATCCATGGATTTTCACTTTTATTACCCATTAAATTTACTTCCACCATTTATAAATACTTAACACTATTTAGATTTTAAGTGTTTCTTGATACATTTCATTGTTACATATATATATATATACATAATATTTTAATAAATTAATTATCATGTTCTACAATTTGGTCCAATATACCAAATGTTTACTCTTAATATTCATACATATTTTAAAAAATATATAAACATTTAGCTTCTCTATGTAATGATCAAATATATAAAAATATTCTCCCTGAGTTTAATACTACTCATTCCAATAATATTTTTTCTAAATGAGAGGAGTATTTGCTCTAGTAAACTTCTGTTTTATGACAATATACAGTGCAATACAAGTACCTTCCATGAAATATAGAATTATTTTACAAGAAAATATTTAATCCAATCTCTATTAGTTATTATTTGATGAAAAAACAGACACATTTTAATCTCTATTAAATGAAATAATTTTCATTAATTTAGCTCTATCATCCCATGATATTGAGGTGGGTTTCTAATGAAATTACCCCCAATTTCCTCGGTCAGTCAAAAAATGGAAATATTTATAAAAATAATTTTATTATTTTTGGAAATACCTACAATAACATGGCCACTTATCCATTTCATATAGGAAAATTTTCCAGTAGTAAATGTTGATCAATTCTATACCATGGATTGAGTTCATTGAAATACAAGAAACCCATTATGAATCCTCATAACTGATACATTATTCCCAATAGACTTGGATGATTTTTATTTTCATTAAATAAATTTATTCAATTTCATATTTTTATATTTTTAATGAAATTTATAAAACAATAAATATATCGTAACAATTTATAAGTTATTTTTAATAATGATTAGTTTCATGTTCATGTTCCTCATAAATGTTCATATATTCATGAAAATATTTTTCAAAAATCTATGTCTTTCGTATACACAATATCATTATAAAAAATTTATCATCATTGTTATGAAATTTGTAACAAATTTTTTGGTTGTCTTACAGTATGATCTATGTTCCTCAATAAACTATTTGGATATATTCAGAGTATATGTCTCCTCAATATAAAAATTGGAAGTTCCAAAATTATCACCAATAAGATCCGTGAGAGTTATTATTTAAATATTTAACAAATAATGCTTAATTAAATTATTCTACATATATGTGTCATTTTCCACCGATTATTTAGTTGGGAAAGACATTTTATTATTGGGTATGTTAATTTCATTTTCTAGATTCTAATCCTTCTTCCAAAAACATATCAATTCACTTTTATAATTTTTCTCATTATTATGTTCAATGAACTTATTCTTTTAGCATTGCCTCTAAAATTTTCCTACTCCTACACTACAGATTTATTTATAATAATGTTTATAATTTAAAATTAATATTCCTTTATTGAATATTTTATATATAATTGAATTAATATTTGTAATTTCTCAATAATCAGTATCAAAACAATTGGTTTCATTATATTCAAATTAATTATTTTTATGTCTTCTTTATAGAAAAGTAATACATATTTCTTATGTTACCTATTTCATAAAATAAAAAATAAATTCACTAATTTCATAATCAATTAACATACTATATATATATATCATTTTTTCACTTTTTATTTTTATTTTTTGATTAAAAATAAATTGTTATAACAATTTTTATAATTAATTTATATATTTAATATTCGTTATTTATCATCATATCTTCAATATATCTCATATATTTATATATTAAATGTTAAACTGCCTTCATATCATTAAATGTAATTATATGTATCTTTAAAAATGTAATATGATATATTTATATTCCATATTATTTAAATCAAAAGATAAATATTTATATATTATGGATTAACATAATTTAATATTTTTACTGATTAATCCTTCCACTAATATATTGAGTAATGGGTTTCCTGGAACCCATCAACCGGTCTCCCCATTCTTCAATATCGAATAGAGGGGCGTCCATTGTAATTATGATGGTGTAACATGAAACAACGTTTAAAAGTGGGTGGAAATTCACCGTGACTTGCATCATTGGAGAAGTAGTTCTAGTAGGGGAGCAATTGAGAGTCTGATTAGTGATTTTCGTGAAACCTTCTTACTAATTGACCTTCAATCCATCTTTTTTAGTGTTTCGTTAGGCCTCGAGTCATTGGGTCATTTAGAAAATATTTGGTCTTTCATCCCATGTTTATCATAGTCTTATGTCCATATTGGAATTTGGAAGACATATTAGGTTCTATATGAACATGATTTTTATTGAGAATTCAATTTTTGTTTTGTAAAAATATTATACCCTCATACGTTTAAAAAAAATTAATTGTACATTGAAAATATATTTAAATATAAAATTTATCTCATCCACATTTAGTTTTATATCATAACTGTCAGTTTCATTCTCCTAAATATATTCAACTATATCAAAAAAAAATTAGTTCTTACTCAAATAAACTCTTTAATTGAATATGATTGATTCATAATTTTTTTGAAAATTATGTTATTAATTTAACAACAACAAAGACATTATCTATGATAAGGAACATAAAAAATCATATAAAATAAATTAAAAACATTTCAATATAATAATAATCACACTTCTTAGATAAATATTAATCTCAAAACTAATTTCAGTATAAGTATTTCAAATCACATATTTCTCATTTCATGTGGTTGATTTTATTTAATAAAACTAAATGAGGATTTATATAATGACCACTCAATATGACATACTGTAAATCAGTTTCCTATTATTGACCCATCAAATAACACGACTATATACTCATGAATCCTTTATAATATATGTAAATGTTCACAATTCATCATTCACTTATAATTTTCTATTTTTTAGATTAACTTTAATTTTTTTATGTCAAGTATTTTATTTAAAAGTCTTCGTATAAGGAACAAAACATAAGTATAGTTTTTTTATAAAGATATATTAACAACAACCATGAAAATAGATCGATAGGATAATATATCTAACAATTTAATCAATATTTTAATTATTTTCCATCAATGTTTTCATTGAAAATATAATTTTTTATAGAGAATAAAAAAAAATTACATGTAATAGTAAATTCATGTGTCGAAAACTACATTTTCAATACTCAAGGAATCTAAAAATATAAATGACAAAAATATATTAAGAAAAATCTACTTAATATAAAAAAAATAAATTAACAATCTTAAATAATAAAAATAATATATATCAAGTTATAATAACATTTCTCACTATAATAAAATATAAACACAATTTAATATCATAGATGTCAACATCACTTAGGAATACAATTTCATAAATTTGACATATCCTAAAATTATTTACAAATTATTATAGAATTACCTTAGATATATATATATATATGTATATATCAATATATAAATTTCAAATTAATATAAATAATCTCAAAATATCCACTTAGTTTAAAAATATTTAAAAATCACAAAAACATTATAATATTTGTAATATTGTAGTTCTGATAGATGATATAAATAAAACTATATCATAGTATGTTACATAGTCAAAAGTGACATGAACACTAGTAACAATATTAAGAAATTTTTTAGAAATATAGGGAAATCATCATAATATTAGAACAATAAAATAGTAAAAATTTACCCTATTAAGTTCTTTAATGGATATATAAAAATAGTCGTATCTTCATCCTAAACACACCTTCAATAAGTGGATAACATGTGACTCACATGTGAAAGGAATATGTAATTATCTATCTTGATATATGTCGATCTGATTGGGAATAAGTGATGTATATGTATGGGTATTCCCCATAAATTTATGATTTTGAAAAATAGTTTCTTGGACTTCTAATAATTAGTAGGTTAATACTATAATCCATTAAAATTTTAATAATCAACTAAATAAATAAAAAATTTAATATAAAAAATTGTATAACAATCATAAAAAAATAAATAAAACCATTTTTTGACACAAGTAATTATGAAAAAATATTAAATGACTCTCATTTATGATAAAATATATAAATTATCATAAAAATTATACAATGAAAATTCCTCCCTTAGTTGTTGACATGTAAAAAATAAAAAAAAAAATTAATTATCCCAAAACAAAGAATTATTTTATTATTTTATAACACCCTTCACCTACATGGTTCTCGGCTACCATAATCTATAATTTCAGTTAAAAAATAAACTAATAAATATATTTTACCTTCTTAAAAAATGATAATTATACATCCATATAGGGGAATAAATATGGTATGAGAAAACTGCCAGTGTAGGATTTACTATACAAATTAATGATAATCCTAATGAATTATTATTATTATGATTCTTTTAGAAAATAATATCAATATGTGTGTTTAGGGATATAGGGATGTCCCAATCAACTTGATGATGTTGTCTTGCTTAAATATGGTAAAATGAATGTACCTATTCAAAGTCCATTATGTAAAAATATTGATGTTGGTATCCAAAAATTTGATTATGATAGAGATGGTTTGAAATAGAAACATGAAATGTTTAAATGATGTTAGAAGCGTTGTCCATGAAATATTTGAATAAATTAAAGAGAGATAGATATTATTGGATTCCTTTAATAGATATGGTTTATCATGTAATTGGTTATAGATTTGTGGACAATAAATTATTACATTTCCATGTATGAATGATGCTATATTTACTTATAACTTTATATTCATTGTGGAAATTAGATGAAATATTTTGATCATTAATTTTTATGCTATTAAGGGACATATAAATACTATAAATTGAGTATTTACAGGAAGTATTTTTTTTAATTGAATATGAAGCAATTTGAAATTATATTATAATTTTCAAAATCATATTGTCCTGATATGATTTTTTTTGGTGTTTTATGAGAATTTTTATGAACACTCAAGGATGTTTGAATGTTTATATGTGTATGTTATATTATTTTGGAGCTATAATTTAATATTTGGTAATTTCATATGGATATTTTCTATATAAGGGTTACTTTACACAGATGTAAGAGTTATTTACTCAAAACCTAAGGTCCACTCTATGAAAATAGAAAAAAGATTAATGACCAGAACATTTCATGATATTCATAACAGTTAATTCATACTGATTGCTATGAAGATGTATATATGGCTTCCAAATTTCCTATATTACTTATATAGCATCAAGTAAGAGTCGTGATGAATATTGTAAGAGTTATTTGGACTTCAAAAGAAGTAAAATTTTACTAAAGGAATGAGATTGTAACAGAAAAACCATTATTGGGCATCAGTTTTATGAATATCATAAGATTCATAATATGTTCATAAATTGGAAAGGGTTTCACTATCAATGTGTTAAATAATTTTCAATCAGAAAATTTATTATTAATAATGAAATTTAGAAAAATTCAAATACTCTATTGAAAAATATTTTAATGTGGAAATTTAGAAATGGGATGAGATCACCTCGTATTCATAATGGTGATTTCTATTGAGAACAGATGAATGTGGTAAATTATAATATCTTATATGAAAATATAACAATAATTTTGTAATATAGAAAGTAATCACTGAAAATTATATTATATATATAATTGGAATGATAAAAATAATATTCTGTAAAGATAAATAGATTAAACACAAAAAAAACTGATGGTTAGTGATTTTTTCAGAGGTGAATAAAATCTCAATGATACCTTTGAATAATAAATTTTATAATATTGGAACTAAAAATAATTAATTTAAACACTTTAATTTTAAATGTGATTAATAATAGTGACTAAATGGATTATGTACATTCAATGGAAATGAAAATAAATCTCTAAATTTTTCATATAATAGAAATTTATGAAAAAATATTTTTCAAAAACTCATTTATGTTTTCAATAAAACAATATGTTCCACGCCACAAAATATAATCACAATGTATTTAAAAAGTAGTTCTGAACCGATAATTATTTGTTGTTTTTTTTAATATTTTGTGAAGAATAATATATGACTATATATATTATTTAACTGAATTATTATTCCTCAAGGATAAAATTATAGGGGAATGTGAAAAATTTTATTCAAAGATTAATATGGAAGGAAATAAGATAAAGAGAATTAAATAATTTTAGATCAAGGGATTACATACATAAACCATGGTCAAAAAATTAAATAGGAGGATATTAAAACAAATATTTTAAATAGGATTATTAAATTAATTATATAGAAAAAAGTCTTGGGTGATCATGAATATAAAATTTGATCAGAAGATAGATGACGGAGACTGTAATTGGAATGATGTCATACCACACGATTGGAGAATAAAATTTGTTCTATCGAAGATAATGATTTAAAATTCAATAAAAATTATAGAAAAATATAATCTATATTATAGAATATTGAAGAAGAAGTTGAAAATACTATTGTAGATACTAGATCCTATAATAAACATTATTTTATATGATGATGAAAAATTATAATAAGGGAAATAAATTTGATTTTTCGGATAACTATTCAGACACTGTATTTAAATCCAATTTGTCAGGAAATTCAAATTGGTGTGGTACAATGTTTTGAAAATCAATAGATTATGAATAGGTGAGTATGGCTATCTGACCAGACTCTGGGTATGATCTGGTTATTTTGTTATGTTAATTTGATGATACTCATAATGTTGTTCCTAAATATTATAAAGAAGAAAAATATTTTATATTAGGAATGGGATCTTATATGATGACATAGTGATATTATTGTTCTTGATGTAAATCTTGTTCACTATTTTTGGGAAGTTGTTTAAAATACCATTTGGATGACTAAACACCACTAGGAGGTAGTATAATGTACCATTAGTTAATATCCTATTAAAATGAATATAAAACAAATCATATGGATACCTTTGGTGTAAAATAAATCATTAGAGGGGTTGAGTATTGGATATACCCACTCACCCTATTATTATCATTTTTTCACTGCTTATAAAATCCATATATTTGATAATACAAAATCACAACATGGATTATATTCCCACATTGGGACTAAAAATGAAAAAACATCATGTACTACTCATAATGTGTATTCATTACAAAAAATTTTTTTATATGTATTCTATGTACTAAAAATAGATCAGCTATTATCTTATCATATAATACATTTCTTATAAAACACCATGATCATATGGGTGCAAGAATTTCATGAAAAATATGATTTTTCTATTTTGTTGATAGTTTATTTTTAGAGATAAAAAAAAACATTATTCTAAGATCTTGATGACCATAAAAATGTGTTTTGGATATGGAATGGGGATTAGTGTGACGCTGAAATGCTCATGTGAACATTAGAAAAATCATTGGGTAGTTGAGTTTCTGTTGTGTTCCATACATCCACTACCGACTGGCACCTATAATTACATCGTCTAGTTAGGTTTTTGGGTAGTATCCCAAAACCACCTCTAGGAATATATGTAATCTAGTTTCCTTACTATGGATGACAACTGTTCTCAAACTCTATTTCTAGTGGTCTTCTATTTGGTTTTCAAAAAGGGATGTAGATTGGTCGTTTCTTCAGTTGGCACTTCATGTTTTTGAGGATGAAAGGGCATACGGGTGAGTAAATGTTTTCAAGCCACTCCCCCATTATCCTCTATTTTCCATTTTTTCTTTTGGGGTTTTTTGGAAGTTTTTCAAGGATAAATTCTAATATCCTCCTCTATAGTATTATCATTCTTAATCCTTCTTCATCATTGATTGATTTTGTTTCCCTTAGTTTGGTATTTTATTGATTATTCCACTTGATAATGTTGGGTTCATAATAATAAGAATAGTATTTCATATTGTTTTCATATAGGGAACCCCATAATGAAATCATCCTTATACCATACATCAATTCAATGAATATATGTTTCACCAGCAATTTATTTATAAACTTCCAGAAAAATTAAATTAATTATATTTTGGTATTGGAAATTGATTGTATGGTTTTTCATGTAATTAATGTGGTGTCACACCTTGGTTTATTGGTTAGTGATTGGTTTCATTTTCATTTTAGTAGGGTTTGATGATGATTTTTTTGAGTTTTCCATAATGTTATTATATGGAATTTAATTAAAAAATTTCATGATGAGTTGGATAAATAATTACTGTTGATTATAATTAATTATTGGTTTTTTAGGGGGGAAACATCTTAGTTGATGAATTGGGTATGGGATGGAACATGGAAGAGATATGATGATCCAAAGAAAATCTTCCATATTTGTGAATTAAATTAGGAAGACATGATGATGATGAAGTTTTTTTACATGACCATTGATATATAAGAATGTTTTGTGTTTCATCAATTAAATTGACTCATAATAGAGGTGATAAAAGGGAATTAAAAAATAAATTACATAAAATTAAATACGTGGTTAGACTCCAAAATATTCCAAATCCATGAGGTTCCTCAGTGCTGGAATGATTAACATTTCAATTGATGTTCGAAGTCATTTCTATGAATTATATTTCTTTCATTTTATCCTCATTTCAAGGGTGTGATCGATTTTCGTAATCCATAGGGTCTTTATTATAATTGCCTTATTTAACATTGGATATATGGTTTAAATTGATTTTGTATGATTAACCCACACGGACCCTAGTGGGAACTTCATATTCCATATATCATTTTTACTAGTGAGCTAATGTTGTGGTGATCATTCCGTTATCATATTGAAGTAATCAATGGTGTCGGTGGACCTTGTATAGGTTATTGATGGGTTATGTGTTTGAAACAATGTTGAATTACAATTAATGTTGAGATAAATGATACACATATTTTTTATTTTTTTCCAGAATATATTATGTAACAATATTATATTTTAAAATAATAATTTTTTAAATAGATGGTACGACGTGCGACACCATGCATAAAGAAACTGTGAAATATTAATATTTTATTACTATTTTAACAAAAATGTTGAAATGTATGGAATAAAATAGAAGTGAAATAATTAAATAATATATATAATGGATGTGATTACTAATGTTTTATTTAAAATATTTTACGAAATAATCACATACATTTTATTATAGTCATTTTATTCATCAACTAATTTTTTCCGAAAAATGATTTTTTGTAGAATATAAACAATACTTTCTAGAATGTTTAGAAATTTATTTTATAAAATATAAATATTTTTTGAAATTATCATGTCAAAATTATCTCAGATATTTTCTTCAATGTTTATTGAAATATTTTATTTTTCAATTAATAGTTATAAATACTAATATTTATTAAAAACTAAATATTCATTAAATAATTTCCATAGAAATTATTTATAGTTTAAAGTTATGATTAGTTATATTGATTTATTAATAATAAATGTATGTACAAAAAATGAAATTTTATGTTTGAATTAGGTATAAAAACATTTTTATAAATAAAAATCATATTTTTTAAAAAATTTATTTTCATCACATTTTTTGAAATTAGAGTTAAAATAAATTCACCCACTTATATGAATTGAATTTGATAAATTGGATTCCAATTTATTCATTGTAATAATAAATATTAGTTAATAAGGTCGCCTTAATTTTTTTCAATATGAATAGTAACTATAAACAAATTTCATATAGTGGTAAAGGTAAAATTTGTAAATTAGGGTTAAAAATAATGTGATAAGGAATAAATTTCAGTAAAAAATCAATTATTTCATTTTATGATTATACATAAACAATAATCATTGAAATTTTGAAAATAAGATATTTTTCATTTTTATATGATTTTTTGCTTTCTAATATTAATGTAAATGATATTGTCAAAAATGTCACATTATTTTGTTTAATATCAATGAAATTTTATTATAGATAAAGAACATATATTCAATTTTAAATGGATCATCAAAATATGATTTCATTTTTTATTTTGGAACATTAGTTTTTATTTTTATTGATGAAATAAATTCCCTAAATGTTTGCAGAACCTCGACACAGTTGTTATACATGGATTTAAAAAATTAGGAATATAATTATGAAAACGATAATCGTGATTTTATATGGGATATTTAAAATGTACCATATATTTTTATTATAACAATAAAATATTTTATGTTTTTTAAATGTTTATATTCGAATTTATTTGTTTTCATGTTGTTTTCAACGTAATAAATTGTTATAGGTTATTAAAATGGAATAAATAGTTTATTATAGTAATGATATTTTATAAAATCATATATATATATATAAATTATTTAATGAGGAAAAATTGGATATGTTATGGGATATAATTTCATACCATGGCAATTTATAGGCTAATTGTTTCCTTCTTGGTAAAATTATAACCCTTTAATATTAAAAAATACATTTTCATGGTTAGGATTTTTTATAGGTTAACAAAAGGGATTAGAAAAAATTATTGTGTAAAATGATATTTAAACCCCAAAAAAATTATTGTATGATTTAATTAAGACTATAAAATCATTATCTTCTACTAAATTTCATTTTAACTCATTTTACATGAGTTAGTAATATATTAATTTATAATATTTTATATATTTCCAAAAATGCATTAATGAAATTTAATAACAAAATGTATTTTATTAAATATCATGAAATCATAAAAACACTAAATTATCACATTTTGTGATATATAGCTGAAAATAATATTCATTTTACATTTATGGATCACATTTAATTTTATGGTAACTTTCATGATGCATAAATAGTTAAAAAACATTCACATCATGATAATTTTCAATAGGGTTAATGGAGGGTTAAATATAAGATATAATGGTTAAAATATTACCAAAAAATATAAATTTTATTACATAATATTATTTTGACCCATAAAAATATTATATTATTATTAAAAAATTTGGTTCGATTATTATATGAAAATTAATATATATTAATTTAATATATTATGTACTACAAAGCGTTCCCTGCCCCTAAATTATAAAAGGGATCATCTACTCCAATATTCCAAAAATAATTTGACCCTTCTATCTCATCCTAGTCGAACCGAGAAACCCACCTATATTTCATAATCAAATTATATAGCTTATATTCATTCCAAAATACTATCCATTCAAGGTGTAATGTGTAATGAAAAAGAGAGTTCTCAATGAAGTGGAATAAATCATAACTGGGAATTTTAAATTTCATCCATCCCTATACCTCAGGTAAATATATATAATATATTATAAAATAGTTATTTTATTTTATTTTATATAATCAGTAGTTATTTTTATGGAACTATTATATGACACCTTCTTCCAATTAGTTTGAAAACGATTGCGTCAATTGTGATTATTTGTGGAGTACCACCTCCTTGAAGAGATGTGATTAATTTTTCATTTATATTATATATGGATACTAATTATAGTATAATTAATCAATGTGTAAGATGTTTATTATGTAAAAATCATCCAAAAAGGGTAATTATTATTTAACATTCATTATTCTTAACATTTATAATAAGACAACAACATTCATTCTTACGTACGGACTACCCTTTCTATGAATGGTATAATTCATTTTTCTATCTATAACCATTATTTATGGCTGTAAATAAATATATATATATATATATATATATATAATTAATATATATGATATATATATCATAACTAAAATTCATTATGTTATTGAAATTTGATCTATGTATAGTGAATTGAGGTACCAATCTAAAATTCATTTGAAAAAAGTTACTTTTTACAGCTAGACATAATGATATTAATATATATTATTTATACATGGGATTTAAAATGATATTATGGTATCATAAATCATATTAAAAGTATTTAAAAATATCTTATATAAAATTTTAATATTTTTATATTTATTATACATGAGACTAAATATCGTTCATTGCAAGTCAATCTCAAGGTAATGGATTATGTTACAGTATCACTATTTATCGGAATTGTTTATGATTATGTTTTTTCTTAATAAATTTTATCATCTAACTCAAAATAAAATGAATATAATTATTTCCCTAGAGTTATTTTTTGTGATTTCTTATTTTTAAATATGATTATAATATTTAATATATCACAATATTGAATGATAATTTTTATGGAAACATGTTTTCATTTTTCTCATATGATTAAAATCGTACCCCTTACATTTCAATATTTTATAAAACAATTTCAATATTATTTTTATTCTCCTGTTATTTTTGAAGTAATTTTTAACCATTTTTTTAAATGAAAATCAAATACCTTTTGTTATCATTTTCCAAATGAGGATCTATTGAAAATTATTATGAAAATTTGTGAGGAATCATTTTTTCACATACACAACCTGAACATAATTTCCCATTGTATGTACTGATCAATTATTTTATGATTCAATTAAAATTTTCTTTGGATAATTGAAAATAAAAATATTTCATAATATATATTTATTTTTTTCATTTTTAATAATTTATATTATATTGGAAATTTTATTTTCCTCAAGAAATGTTTCATTGACCTAATAGTGTAATTTTTCACCAAACGTAATGTCAATGATGTTACGTATTATTTAATAGGGATATGATCTATTTATGTAATCCACTTTCATTATTTGGATATCATATAGTGACAATTAATTAAGTATTATTATATGAATCCCATTTCATTCCCATTAACTATGTTATGTTGAATCCTTTATGATACTTGATCGTTTTCATAGGTTACATTATGATTAAATGAAGAATTGTTTATTAAGACTATTTCATGTATATGGGTTACTATATAATGATTATTGTGTGATCTTGGGGAAAACATATGTATTATATTCCTTAAGTTATGAGTTTTATAAGATTTTTTTGGACCTCCATTTCATTGTATAAAAATGGACATTCGTTGAGATAATAAGAACTATATTAGGTAGTTCACCTAGGTTATTAAAGGATTATGTCCACTATTAAATTCTTATCACTAAACCTTGAATAATGATAATATTGAGAAAGTATTATACCTAATAAATAATAATTAAATTGGAAGTGATATAAGAATATGTAAATGGTTTTCATTTATTATGCGTACTCCATATCCTAATATTTTACTCTAATATAATACACTTGCATCTCATGAACATTTATTCCATTGTGACTCATGTTTTATGAACATCCATGATTTAATCCATGACGGTTTATTTTTAGAAATTAAATGAATTGTATGGTTTTAAAATCTCAAAATCATGTTATTATATAATAATTTTTATGTTCTGATTAAGTGATTTTTGATATCTCCCTTATTAATAATTTTATCTCTCCATTTCATAGATTTCCATTACTTATTTTATGAATAAATTTTATTAATTTTGTTATGTAAAAGAATGGTGAAATTTTTGAAGATATTATTCGAAGACGATAAAAATATCTAATCAATATGTTTTTTATTTATCCATGTTTCCACTGGGACTAAACCTATTTTAATTTGTAATGGATTGTAATGTTATATATTAAATATTAATTAAAGAATATTTAATATTTATATTAAAATTTTGAGTCTCTTGGTTTCATATCCAATAATATATTAGTAAATATTTACATATTATGATTATATGTCATTGGTGAAAACCCCAAGGATAATACTAAGTATAAAATATAATCCCAAATTTATGGTGAGATTGAGATTATGTGGTTTCCCTTGAAAATTAATACCTAAATAGAAAATATAAGTGTATGTTGTTTTAGTACTTATGAATCTATGGGTAATAATACCAAAAAAGTTATTCGATGTATATATCATCGTTCATTATGGTGCACACTGAGTGTACCCTTACTATGAACCATGTTTAACTCTTATGGGATATGATTGGGTTAACTCACACATTTCTTATAAATATTTGTGATAGAAATTGATTAATGATAACCTGGGATGGACTTGGTTTTACCTATGATGTAACTGATTGAAAATAAGATTTTATGATTTAATACTACTATAAATTATCTTAAAATATTATCTGGATAATATATATGAATATTGTTGCTCGGAAAATACATTATAGAACCTAAAAAATTCATGTTATCATAGAATTTGATAATAATTGGAAGGATTATACTCATGAGAAACCAAATTATAATAGAACCAGAATGAAAAAAAAGTAGTGATTAAACCTTATAGGATATAAAATTATATGATAAAAAATTTCATGTTGTATTGTTTTTTGTAAACTGATAATAAAATAAAATTGTCTTCTTTGGATGACCAGGGATGGAAGAAGATTCATCTTTGAACATTCCATGTATATAAGTGGAATCACTTCGGGAAATTTCTTTGATAAACTAAAATATGTATTATATATTTAATGTACGTGAATTGAATAATTAATTACATAGTACATATTTAAATATCCCTTGAGGCTGTTGATGTTCATACAATGGTTCCATTAATATATCAATGTCTTATGTGTGATGCTATATAAATGGAGGTATTTAAAGAATAATACATTTTCATATCTATTAATATTTACAATGAACATATTAATATTATTCGACAACTCGTCCCCCAGGGCTCGTACCGTGACATACACCAAGCCCACATCCTAATGTCCATGGGCTAGCGACTAGCGCTGATGCCATCAACCTAAAAGTGGGAGGCATTTTCCACTGTGACATGTACATGTGTTCATTCACAAACCAAAACAAAAAATCTAAAATGTGAACACTATGTATTCGGAAAACAGAGTAAAACAACAAGTAAAGAACATAGTGGTAAAACCGAGCCAGTATACCAGCCCATCAAAAGAACTGGAATCAGCAAGGTATAAAGGGAACACTGATGGCCACCTATGGAATAATTACTCTCGATCATTGGATTAGTGAAGCTAATAGAATCCAATGTAGTATGAAATGTCCTCCTAGTCCTACTAGGCCCCTCATGGTCCTAGGAAACCATGTCCACCATCGTAATGGTCATCGGTCCCATCTCTTGGAGCTCCCCTATCGAAATATAGAACATCTACACCAGACAGAACACGTGCGAGTGTAGCCCTTGTAGGGGTGAGTAAATCAGTACTCAGTATGGGACCTGAGACCATTTATGGTATCTTAGAAATACAAAAAGGAAAACACCACAAAACAACGATTATGTAAACCGCAAAATAATAAACAAATACACAACCACAAAATAAACCACAATGATTATGCATAGTTAGCTATACTTAGGTACATTACCATACATATACCATGTTCATCCCGATATACACGTCTCAACCACAATGAAACATAAGCCTCTTACCTCAAATCCATTACCAGGATTACCAATGGAGGCTCAAAATGTTACTCAATGATCAGGAGTACATGCTCCACAAGATGGCCATCCCGGATAGAACCTGTCTGAGAGATGTACTCTATCAGGTACAACTCAACCATTCATTTCGGTATATCCTAGTGGAGGGATCCATCGGGAAATTTTTGGTAGGAATTATTCTAGTGCCTTGCACTAGAGGTATCACTGTCACAGTATTGCGCCCGAGGAAAGACTATGGGAAACAATGTGAAGAGGCCCACTCCTCGACACTACGTTCACTTGGGGGATCACTGCTGTAGTCTAACCCACAATATCTTAGATGCTCCAGTAAAAAGTGGCACACGCCTTAGCATTCATGGGATAACTAACTTCTATCGTGGTATAGATTACATAATGTGGAAGGTCCCTCTCCTTGCAACTATGTCCTGTAGCTGAGGGATCTCCAACACCCTTGAAGGACCTACTCCCCGTTGCTACTCGGAGACGGCGGAGTACTACTCCATAAGAGCTGAACGTGCACCCTACCATGTAGGAAGTACACAATGATAGTTTTTTCACTATGGGGGACCCTCACCTTATTACTTTAGGGGAGTATCGACCCAAGGTTAGTGGATCTATAACCTGGCATGGCAGGTGAGTACAGAATCTGCTGGAATAATGTGTAAGGAGTACCTGCACCCTGAATCGGCAGGGGAGTGCAATTTATTGACTAGAGGACCCACACCCTGGTAAAGTAGGGGTGTAACCGACTCTGTCACAATATCTAATGTGGTGGACCCGCATCCTAGTACATTTGGGGATTACTGACTTTGCTGTATCACTTTATAAGGGGGACCCGCACACTGTGTCGATAATAGAGTACCTACTTATAACATAGAGGACTGAGACCTTACTCAGTAGGGAAGTAAATGTCTCTATGTGTGTTAATTATAGAGGACCCATGCCGTAGTCCAATAGGTTAGTACGGACTCCAAAGATAGAATAACATGCTCAGAGAAAAATGAACATGCACCCAGGACATGGGGAGTCCGGTCTCTACCAGAGTAGGGGAGTAAGGAATACCCGCGCCTTGAGTCGTCAAGGGAGTATCAGTCATAAATATCACCACAAGAAACACACTAGTTCTGATCCATAGGCTATCATTGAAACCTCATCTGCCAAGAAGTTCCACAAATATGTGACATGAAGGACCACCATGTCATAATGGTTCCAATATGAAAAACTACGTGCCAATCAGAAGCTTGATCTGTATGTTATCAGCATTTTAGTACTAAGGGCCCAGTTAGATTCATGTTCGATCGAAACAATTCATACATCAATGTTATCCAAAACTCAAGAGGATTATCTCAAAAGGGCCAGGTCCGGCCTGACCAGGTCGGTCTGACCGGACCTGGGTCCGACCCCACTTGGGTCAACCTGACCTGTTGGGGCTGCCTGATCGGTCCAGCCCACCAGGCTCACCCCTCTCCCGCTGTGGAGGGTCGTCCCCCTTCTCCCCAGATGCATCATTTCCACATTCGGAACCTTCTCATGTGGTCGAGCACACCAGTCGCATCCCCCACATCTTCCCACTTGGCAGGTTGACTTCTCCACGTTGGTTCCAAGGGAATCTATTGTCATGGGTTGTTGTGGTCGTGACTTCCTCCACCTAGAAACGTCGTCGGGGCACACCTCCTCCACTGGCCGGAGACTCTTCCAATGGCCCATATCTTCTCCACTGGGCGCACGATCAGAGCTTCTGTATGTCACTGCCGGCACAGCCGCGTGTCGGCCGTTGCCTCACCAGGCCACGTAACACACTCTGGAGGTTTATTTTTTGCCTCGTTTGAGCCTACGGCCACCATGGGATTACATATTCACTATTATTGATGTGGATCTACCTTTCCATCAATTTCAAAGATCTGATCACATGGAACAAACATGTGTAGCTGTTTAGGCATTGTTTGTGTCGGCCCACTCCTTCGATGTTAGAGGATAAAAATCGGGGAGGTTTCAGGGAGTGTTTGATCACTCCAAAACAAATCAATTCCAACGTTGAACTCCAAAAGATACCATTCCACATAAACAAGAGACATGCAAATCAACATATTTGTGGGTTGATCTGGATCCTCCTTTTTAAAAAGAATAGATAATGTGGAATATCTTTAACAAAAAAACCCTACCTCGAACTCGTTGGAAGACACTATAGATGAGGGAATCAACCCATGATCGAAGGTGTCTGTCATCGCTCAATGTCGTCTGGTTTGAGTTCCCCAATGGTCAATGATGATCCATTCAGTGTTGGTGGAAGATGTCAATGGAACTTCATCAGAGGTTCCTCTTGTGATTCCCCAAAACTCATGCCCATCCTTCATTTAAATAGATATTAATGTCTCATGTTGTTTTTAACATTATGATTCATTAATTAACCATAATTAATAAGTCAATGAAACATATAATCATTTTTGTTACAAAACCAAATAAATGAGAGGTTTAATTCATTAAATGTCTCTCATTAAAATTCTGACTTTGCACTGCGGTCCTACTATCCTAGCATAATGGTTATAAGGAATGAATAAAATAACCATGTATTAATTTTATTTTTATTTTTGTAAGGTCGAAAAATTAAATTTTACACCCGACCCTTGTCAGTCAAAGTATTGGTTCCCTTAAGAGAATAATGGAGTTGTGCATTAAATGGTGCCCTTATATTTATAATTTTATCATGACTTCAAAAGATAGAAAATCACACCCACACATTTACTGAACATACCCTTAAAATAGATCAAAATTCCATTCCGGGCTCCCAGAACCTCAGAATCACATGCCGTCAAATTTCACGGTCTCGAAAAGAAATAAAATTATATCTATGTTATTCCAAGAAATTACATTTTACATTAAATAGGGATATTTTCTTGATAGCATACTCAACACCCAATAATGGGTTTCTCTGAAATCTTATGTTGCACACAACATTGAGTTACACTGAAAGGTAATACAATAATATAATAAATATTTTAAATAGTCCTTAAAACATAATTAAATTATTGATGGGAAAGAATATAACAAAATAAAAAATTAGTGTACATTTTTTTAAATGTTTTTATATTTATTCAACAAATTTTAGAGTCTTAAAATGAGAATGAATCCAATTTTAAGCACAAAATACTCTAATAGTTGTAAAAAGATATTTTACATGGTTCTATTAGCAAACCCACTTCCAATCATTTTTTATCACATTATATATTCTATTTTATAAAATAAACACCTTATTTTTGTGAATGGAATAAAAAATTACGTTGGATTATATTTTGGATTTTTTATGATAAAATTCACAGTTAAATGAATAGTGAAAAATATCACATTTTAATTCCAGGCTTCCTTTTCTTCTAATTAATCTATTTGGTTTGGTTGTCATTTTATTTGGTTTTAATGTTTAATTGGATTATTTATTTAAAACATAATCCAATTTTGGACATTGGATATAATTTCACTTTTTTTGTTGGGCATAAACACATTCCAATCATTGGGAAGTTTTTACTTCTTAAAGATACACATTCTTGTTTTAAAAATGGGAATTGATTTTAAAATCATAATTATAATTTCTGCACTTTCAATTTAAAAAAATAGATTCCATATTTGGAATAATAAGGTTCAAATGGTGTAAATAGGTTCCTTGTATTTTTGGACATTATGAATAGTAACTTCTGTAATTTTTTTTACCATGGCTAAAAGGTACATCATGTAAATAAGTGTAATAAATTATATTGTAATAATATTAAACTATGATATAATGTGTCCTAATAATATTGGATGGGATATTTCTGAATATGAGAATCCATAGCCTGATTTTTTTTCATTTTGAGCTACATAGGTGTGAAAATGAGATTTTATAATTTTTAATTTAATGATAAAGGAAATATAAAATAAACATGTGTCTTTCACTAAAATTTTTTATGGAGCCATATAATTGATAACTTTGACTATAAATAGTAATTAGTAATCTAAAAATATTTTATACATCATGATATTTTAGTTATAATTTTTATACATTAAATAAATAAATTTAATTATAACACAATGATGACACGGTGATTGCTTCATTAATAAAGGATTCAAATAAATTATATTATTAATATTAAAATAAATTTAATATTTTTATTTTGATGGAAACCATAAATTTTTTTGAAGAATAATAAATATTATCATTATGTTAATGAATTAATTTTTAAGTAATCAAGTAGTTATCTATTTCTAAAAAGTCAGGATTTGAAGTGTCAAAATTAACATAATTCATATTTTAAAATAAAAAATATTTTATTAAATATTATAAAATTCCAAAAAAATATATAATATTCTGCCAAATGGATATTATATGTCAAAAATTATATTAATTACTCTTTTATTGGACATTTTTCAACTAATGGTATCAATTTTTTTTTCACAAAATGGTAAATTCTTAATAAAACGATAATAGTAAAAAAAGATAACTAAAAAATAAGGATTAAAAAATATCCAAAACAATTATAATTATTGTAGGATTATTTTATTTAGTTTTATATTCATCACATAATCGGACTAACTTAATTTGTATATATTTTTAATCGATATAGTATTTATAATAAATTAATAATTCAAAACATTCATAAAGAGCAACTCCACCCTCTTATAAAATTGTGTAACCTCTACCCACATACTCACACTTCTCAAGGACCTTGTATAATCCAAATTATACTAAAATAGTGTCCAAACATCACTCAATTCACCGTAGAAGAATTATTTTGGGGATATTGAAATTAAAGAATGCCTTTTGGATCAAATCAAAAGTATTTACCCATTTTAGAGGCAGTGTCTTCTATAAAGTTCATTTCATTATTTTCCTTATCAAATCCCAATGCTTCTATAATTCATTGATTAAATAATAACAAAAGTATCCTCAATATACTAATATTTTTTTATGAGAATGATTCTAACTACACTTACACACACCTCCTTGTAATGGATACAACTATATTGTTTCTGTGTATAGCGAACTACTGCCTCATGAAATAATGATTTTTTGATTTTCTCCTACCACCAATCATGGTTTCCATTATGATGGAATAATATTTATATTTATATTATATATATATATTTTATGTATGATTCTATAATTATTATTTACAATATACCTTTATGATTTTAATGATTTTTAAATCTGATAATTTCATTTGAGGAAGTGATGACTACGGCCCCCTCCACGTGATATGGTTCATTCATGCAATACAAGGATCATATAAAGGATGGATTAAATGAAATTATGTAAAATATAAAAAATATGATATTGTACTAGAATTATAATATAATAATGTGTCATTTAGTTTTCATTCCTTTAATATGACAAATAAATGAAAGAAGTGTTAATGTGTGTGTACGACCTACCATCTCTATGAATGGTGCATTTCATTTTTATCTCAAAATGTTATGGACTATTATAAATACATATAAAATAGAAATATATGATATTTAAATCATGAATATTATTCCTCAGATGATATAATTTTTAATAAATGGAAAATGTACCTAAAAAACAAGTTAATTTTCAACACAAGTACCAAATATCAACAAAATGACATATGTTAACATAAATAATTATATCATGTTCATACCACGGTAATAAGTGATATAAAAGGAATAATAAAGATGAAAAATTATCTAATTAATGTATAAATAGACTTACATTTATTAATCATGAAGAACAAGTAACATACTTGATGAGATTCACTCGAGGTAAGGATCTTCAGCTCAATTTCATTTCATTAAGTCATATTTTGATAATATACACCTCATTCATTTATAAAATGTATAATAAAGCCCTTTGACATTTCATTTTATTCAAAGGGAATATTTCATCTACGAATCATTTTATGAAATGACAAAAATGAATGTTTTTTACGTATGTGGTGACAAAAATTCTCTTACATAGTAATATTTATTTTATATTAATATTCCTCTATAATATTTAATCTATTTAAAAGGAATAGAAATGCATTATTCCATTTTGGGAATTTTGGGTGTTTTTTTGGAAATGGTTTTTAAAGTGGACTGAATTTTTCAATATCTTGAAATGATTTCTTGTGATTTCAAATTAAATGTTATTACTGAATTTTAGATATTTGTAATATTTTATGTGTTATGTTTATATAATAATACATAATGATTTTATGGGTGGTTACATGATAAACCAATGATGGGTGGTTACGTGATATGCCAAATGACGGGTGGTTTAGTGTTAAACCCAGGACGTGTGGTTATATTATAACCTGCAATGCATTCGGTATGGGAGTCATCCATATGGTTATTCCATTTAATGATATGTGTGGAATTCGACTGTAGGGTTATTCCATTTAAGAATTTTTATGTAAAAATATTCCTTTATTTGTTATATATTTCATTCTATCTGATTTATGGTAATATTCTAGTTACAAAAGGGTAAGAAATGTGCTTATATTCAGTGATGTATTTTTACTACTTCTTAATTGATAAAAGTATTACTTTATTATAAATTACTCATGGTTTTCATGTCATCCTGAAACAAATAGTTTTCCATTTTATGTATCCCTTTCTATGATTTTTTTTCTTATCAAAATTTTTGAAATGTTTTTCACAGGACATAATGAAGAATATAGTAAAGGATGAGATAAAATAAAATTCATGCATTTTCAAACATGAAAGAAAAAAAGATTCATTTTCAAGTGTTTTTGATTTATAAAAAATATGGATAGTGAGTAGAAGTTTCTAAATGTAATATTCAATGTTGTTATGTATATGTTATGACATAATTTTCTAAAGCTCCAAACCAGAAAAGTTCCTCGATATGAATTAATGACATATTATTGATTTATCTAAATATTATGTATTTATTAAGGATGGGGCCTTATAGTTGGTATCCAAGGTCAGTTTATATAACCTTAGGAGTTAGAATAGTTTAATTAGAATATCCATTTAAGATAATAACAATATGGACAAATTTAAATGATATAGAATTTTAAGATTAATATGTTTCTTCATCTATGATATTTTTGTTTAGAATGGTTTCAAACAGAGGAAATAATGTAATTTTTCTGGGAATACATACGCAGGGAAATAACCTTCCAAATCAACATACTGATATGGTCAGAAGAAAAAATTAATTTTTTTTGTAGTGATGGCTCAGTTGACTCAGGTGGTATATTGTGGTTGTGTTTAAAGATGACATTTTAGTAAATTATAAAAGATTAGATGAACATAAAACTCACTTATGGCCTGTATTAAAACCCATTAATTAATGTCAATATATAAAAAGTCTACTAAGTGGGAATTTTTGTTGCAAAAAATTTCATTCCATTGGGTATATTTTTTCAAATGATTGAATAATAGTTGACCCTTTTAAAAAAGTTTTTAATGACTGTCAAAAACCTACCAATATCACAAATAATGGTAGATTTCCTGGATTATCGGGTTATAACTGAATATTTTTTGTAAAAATTTCTCTGTTATTTATACCACTAACCATGATAACATTTAAGAGAGTTATGTTAATATTGATAAAATAATGTGATTACTGTTTTCAAGAACAGAATAGATGATTGGTAAATCCTCCAGTATTTTCCTTTCCTTCCATGAATGGTTAGTTTTTTATCTATAGTGATGTGTCATTAATAGTACTTGGTTATGTCCTTATGCAAAATGATCAAAAAATTGAGTATTATTCAATTTAGTTAAAACATTAGGAGTTAAATTACCCTACACATGAATTATAATTATCTTCTCTTGTTTTTTCTTTAACAATTTCGAGGCATCATCTGTATGGTGTAATGTGTGAAATATATACTTATACCAATAGTTTTTATTATATATTAACTTAGAATGAATTATAAAGAAGGAAATAAATATTTCGTAGATTAATACTGGATTATGATTTCATGATCCATTACCATCATAGAATGGAAAATAATGCTGTCGATTCATTGAGTCGAAAGAGTAATCCGATATTAAATATGACACGTTTGTAAAAAAATACACAGGTTTCATATTTGATGAATTTTGGATTGGAATTTGTTCATGTTGGTAATTACTATATTTTGTTTCATGTGTTAGTGAAATCATTACTATCAGATGGAATTAAGCAAGTGTAGACAAATTATAATGAGTTTTAGAAAAAATATAGAATTGCATCAGAAGGGTTGTTACCTGAATTTAACATTGATAAATATTGTTTTATGAGGTTTATAAAGTGATCATGTGTATGTTGTGATTCACAGTTGAAGATTTATTTGTTATTTAAAGCTCATATTTCTTCATTTTAGTTAATCATTGATTTACAATGATATATAGAGATCATTGGGATTATTTCTGGTGGAATAGAATGAAAAGAGGCATTTATAACATTATTGTGAAGTATTTGATTTGTCAAAAGGTAAGTGTAGAGTGACAGTTATCGAAAGTGATTGTTCAGCCATTTCTAGTTTTAGAGTGGATATGGGAATATGGGTCCATGTATTCTATAGTGTGGATACCAAAAATGTCTCAAGATAACAGTGCAATCTGTATTATTTTTTCTCGATTTACTAAATCTGCACATTTTTTTACCTATTTGAGATACTCAGTCTCTAGATCAACATTCTCAATTGAATATTAATTTTATAGTTAGGTTATATGGAGTTACACTATCCATTTTATCGAATCCTGATCCCAGGTTCACATCAAACTTTTGGAAGGGCCATTATAAGTCATTGGGAACTGAATTAAATTTCAGTACAACTTTTCATCCTCAATCAAATGGTCAGTCAGAATGAAATATTTAGACCTTGGAGGATATGTTGTGTGCTTGTTCAATGGGTTACCAGGGACGTTGGTATAAATTTCATTCATTAGTTGGGTTTTCTTATAATAACAGTTTTAATTATAATATACATATAGAAACAGTTCATACACTATATGGAAATCAATTTCAATCTCTATATTTTTGGAATGAAGTAGGTGAAAGAAAGTTGATTGGACTAGAATTGGTAAAAGAGATGGCAAGAAATTTTAACATGATTCAGAAGAACATGAGAACATCTCAGAGCAAGCAGAAAAGTTATGTTGATAATGGGAAGGACGAAATTTCTTTTTTTATAGGTGATCAGGTCATTCACAATGTTTCTCAATAGAAAAGTGTAATACGTTTTGGTAAAAAGGTAAATCTAAGTGTAAGGTACATTGGACCTTGTGAAATCTTGAATATTATTGGATCAGTTCTCTACAGGGAGGATTTACCTCCATTTTTATCGCAGGTACACAATTTTTTTCTTGTTTCAATATTAAGAAGGTATATGACATATCCATATCATGTTTAATGTCCAATGATTGTTCAGTAGGAAGAGATTAATTCTTCTAAGGAACCGCCGGTACATATTCTGGAGAGTAGAGACCAGGTGTTGAGGAATAAGGTGAATCATCATGTAATGGTTTTGAGGAAAATCCATATGGTTGAAGAAAAAATGTGGGAATCGAAAATTGATATAAGGTTGAAGTACCCTCACTTATTTAATAAGTAAATAAAATTTTTAGGGAGACAATATCCAAAATAGGGGAATGTTGTAACATCCCAGTTATTTATAGAATAATACTTTTTCATATCTATTATGTTTTAGGAAGAAGATATGAATATTATGTTAAAGAGGAAACATTGTATGATAGTGTACTCAAAACACAAAAATGGGTTTTCCCAAATTCTTATGTTGCACACAACATTTGGTTATACCGAAATACAATACAGTAATATTATAATTATTTTAAATGGATATTAATTCCTCAGCTTTATATTGGCATAATTTAACATAAAAAACTAAAATATTATTATACATGTTTTTTAAATGTTTTTATATTTATCCAATAAATTTTAGATGCTTAAAATGAGAATGAATCCAGTTTTAGGCATAAAATACTTTTATATTTTTAAAATGAAAATTTACCTCCTTTTGATATAAAACAATTTTTAAATATAATTTTTTCACTTTTATATGTTCTATTTGACAAAATGAACTTTATATTTAGAAGAAACACATGAAAATTTACATTCAATGAAATTTTATTATTTTCCTGATAACATTCATATTTTAATGTTGAGTGAAAAATACAGCATTTTAATTCAAAATTTCAATTTCATAAAATTTATTTAAATGGTTAAATTATCCTTTTAATTTGTTTTAAAGTGTAATTAGATTATTTTTTATCATTTACTCCAATTTTTTCATTTTATGTAATTTCAGTTTTTCATATGACATAATCATTTGTCAATATTTTGGTAGTTTTTACATCATAAAAAATGGTTTCTGATTTTGAAAATGGGAATTAATTTTAAAAAAATTAATACTCTTTTGGTGCTTTGAATTTGAGAAAATGGATTCCATATTTAGAAAAATGTATTCCATATTTGGTATATTAATTTTCATATTAGGTAAATAGGTAGATTTTATTTTTGGACATTATGAATAGTAACCTCAGTAATTATTTTTATTCACCATGGCACAAGGTTAAATCAGTTAAATAAGGGTACAAAATAATATAATAATAATATTAAACTAACTTAAAACATGTCCTAATCCTATTGGAGGAGCTATTTCCAACCATGAGCATCCATAGGCATAACTCATAGAATTTTTGAGACACATGGATGTGACAATGACATTTTATTTTTTTTAATTTAATGAAAAATAAACGATAACAAAAGCATGTATCTTTTACTAAAACAATTTTAATATTGATTTATATAGTTGATATCTTTAACTATATATAATAATTAAAAATATTAACATATTTTTTACATTATGACATTTTTTTATAATTTATTGACAATAAATAAATAAATTTAATTATGATATAATAATGACGTTGTGATTGCTTCATTAAAAATGCATTCAAATAAATGATATTATAAAAATTAAATTTAACTTTATTATATTAATCCATCGATAAATATTAATGATTAATATGACATGTTATTGTTGTATTAATGACATTTTTTGGAAGGAATCATGTTTTTATGGATTTTTAAAATGTCGTGATATGAATAGTGTCAAAATTGATATAATTTATATTTTAAAATATAATATATTTTATTACATATTATAAAATTCCAAAAAATAAATTATTCATCCAAATATTTATTATGAGTTGTAAATATTATTAATAAATCTTTCATTTTACATTTTTCATTTTTTGGTAACTATTTGTCTTCTCAATGTGTTAAATGTTTGATAAAACGATAAGAGTAAAAAATGATTAAACCAAAACAATATGTATAAGAAATATTCCAAAACCAGTCTAATTATCATTGGGTGATTTTATTTCGTCTTATATTCATAATATATTTGAACATACTAAAAAATGACTCATTTTCATAAAAATATAATTTATAAAAAATAATATTTCCAAAATTTCTTAATGTGTCCCTCCACCCTCTTATAAAAGAGAATTAGCTCCACCCACATACACACACAACTAAATCCCCTTGGTTAGCAGAAATTATACTTACATATGCTCCAAACAGCAATTATTTCCTTTATAAATCCTTATCATGGGAAAAAGTCAACTCATGAACGCCTTTTGGATCATATCAAAAGGAGTTACCCATTTTAGAGTTATCTTTTTTTCTAAAGTTCCTTTCCTTTATTTTCCACCTTCACTCCCTATGATATTCTTATTCATTGGTTACATAACATCACTATTATCCTCAATATAATATGATGATTTTAAGATAATTATTTTAACAACACATACTCACATATCCATCTAATGGATAAAAATATACTATGTCGTTGTACGGTGAACTACTGTCTCCTGAAACGATGATTGTTCAATTTTCTCCTAACACCTCTCTTCGTGGACATTATGATGAAACTATATTTATATATGATATATATTATATTTATATTTTCTCTATTCTTTTGTAATTTTTATTTACAACATAGCATTATTCTTTTCATGATGTGTTAGTATAATAATTTCATTGGAGGACATGGGGACTACCGCCCCCTCAATGTGATATAATTCGTTCATGCCATACAGGCAACATATAAAGGTTGAAATTAATGAAATTAAATAATGTATATAAAATATGAAATTATACTATAATTTTAATAAACCTCTGTATCATTTAGAGTTTACTCATTTAATATTACAAATAATTGAATGCATCCTTCATGCGTACATACAGACTACTATGTCCATTAAGGTGAATTTAATTTCTTAAATCCAAATGTTATAGGCTATTATGAAAATATATATACTGAATTTATATGATATATACATCATGAATATCATTTTTATGTAATTTATTTTTTACTAAATGGATAATTTACCTCAAAACAGGTATATTGTCGACTCATGTACGGAATATCGACAAAATGGCCGATATTATTATAAATAATTACGTAATGATTATAACATTGAAATAAGTGATATAAAAGGAATAATAACAATGAAACAGGTTATGAAGAAAGTATAAATTAAATTATGTTTATTATTTAGGAAGAAAATGGAACATACGTGATGAGTCAGAATCACATTAAGGGATTTCGTTGTAATATCTTTTCATTGAGGCATATTTTAATAATATACACCTTCTTCATTTATATGGTTTATAATAAACCCCTTTGACATTTAATTTAATTTATTAAGAAATTTTTTCATATGAAGCTTTTTAAAAATTGGAAAAACTGAATGTTGTTGATATATGCGGAAACAATGACTTCTTTGTCACCGTAATCATTATTTGATATTTGGCTTCATCTATAAGACAATATTTTTTTAAAATAAAAGAATTCCATTATTCCATTTAATAGTGTTTTTTTATTATATATAGTTTTTTTAATGGATAAAATATTTTAATATCTGGAAATAATTTCATTTAATATCTAATGAAATGTTATTTGTAAAATGTTGATATTTTCAATATTTAATGTGATTTTATTATTTGATTTTTCTTGGATATTTGACAGGTAGTAATGTAATAAACTAATGACAGGTGGTTATGTGATAAACCAACTTAGGGGTGGTTTAGTGATGAACTAAGGTTGGTTGGTTATGCTATAACCTCCAATGCATTTGTTATGGAAGACGGCTGTATGACTATTCCATTTAGTGATATATGTGGAAGTCAACCATAGGGTTATTCTATTTAAGTTTGTTTATGTACCAAGTTACCTTTATATGTTATATGTTTCTTTCTATCAGATTTATGGTAATATTTGGGTTACCAAAAGGGTAATAAATGTGATTATATTAATTTATGTATTCTTACGACTTCTTAAAGGTGATAATTATTACTATATGTTAATGTACTCATGTTTTTCATGTTATCCCAATATTAGTAGGTTTCCTTAATTGTGTATCGCTTACTGAGCTTTTTATGCTCATCCAATGTTTTGAAATTTTTTCATAGGACTTAATGAAGAACATAGTCAAGGATGGGATCAAGGAAAATTTGTGATGTTTAAAACATGAAACAAAACATGTTTCAATTTATATAATTTTTTATTTGTGAAAAAATTGTATAGTGAGAAGAAGTGTCTACATAATATTTATGTAGTTAATTATATGTTATGACCAAATTATCTAAATCAATAAACCCAAAAATATCTTCAATGTGAATTAATGTCAATGTATTGACTTATCCAAAGATTATGTAATGATTTAGGATGGGGCCTCATAGAAAAATATTGGAATTAAATTATCCAATTCCCTGATCTATTAGTTAAACCCTTGACTGAGGAAGGAACTATATTGTCTAAATCATTTAAATGGAAGGATTGTTGTGTTCATATGGTATGTATCGTGAAATATTTTTTATAAGAGTAATATAAATTATATTCAATATATATTAATTATGAAACATATTATGATCGGTCCATAGTATTTTGTTGTCTAAGGATTTTATAGAATTTGTTGTAAAATATATATAACTAGGAAAACTAATTTTTATATGTTGATAATGATTTGACGGGATAAAGTGATGATTGAGATAGATTAAGTAAATGTGATTGTGTTGGGGACCATTAAATTGGTTTTTGATATTGTCAAAAATTTATTTATGTTATCTTTTGTTATGTATATTTCGTTATTGGATTTATGTAAATAGTCCCTGAATTTATTTTAGGGATACAAACTATCATAATTGTTGTCAGTATATATGTTTTCATTTGGGGTTAATGTAATAGTTATGGTTTCCATCATGTTATCATTGTTATAAGTTTGATAATAAGAATCAAATCATAGAAACCCTTATTAGGTTTTATGTTATGGGATTTTGATGTCATTTGAAATTTTACTCGGTTTTAGGAAGAATAGTTTATTGATGTTTAAATAACGCTTTTTTATGTATATGATTTCTTGTTTAGATAATTATGGTCTATTTTAATGTGGTATATATATAATCTCATTGGTTGAAAATGGATTCATTTATAATTTGATATTTTCATAGATATTTACTGTTAATAAATGGATTACCTTTTTTAGTATCTAAATTTTATACCAGATATTTTTTAAATGTTCTGTACATGTTAATAATATATATCGATTTTTAAGGGTGATTATTGATATTTTGGTATATTAATTATTAGGTTGAGGTATAGGTATCCTATATGACTAACATGTTGATTATTATGAAATTTTATTTCATTAGAGTGTAATTAAATTTTTTCATATATTATTTGAATGGTATAAGGTCACCATTAATGAAAAAATTGTCTTTAATGTTTAGTTTAGTGAGGTTAATCATGATGTAGGATTATTTATTTGTTTAATAATCTATGTTCATAAGTTAGTTTTATTATGAAAATATTGAAGTAAAATTTATTAAATCTTCATATGAAGGTTTATACAATATGGAAATTACCTTACCATCTGGTAACCATTTCAATTTCGGATAAAATTTAATTAAATGAGTAATATATTGTTAACAATTTTTTTTTAATTTTGTTATCTATTTGATGTTTATTTAATGTATTAAACAATGAAACAAAATAATTAAAAATTATAATTTGGATAAATATATAATATTTTGGTGGAAATTTATTATAGGATGAAATTTTACCGGTAATGGAAGTATTTTGTTAAACCTCATGATTATTTGAAATATTTTTTTAATTAATAAAATCATATCAATATTTTTTATTTAACCAAATAGTATATATAGATTATGTTATATAAAATAAATAATATTTTATTTTATTATATGAACCACCATGTAATTCTTTCTCTATACACAAGACCAACATATCTTGGAATACCGGAAATGTTGAGTTTCAATGAAACGTATTTTAATTATTTTAATTATTTAACCAATAAAATTATAACCAATCAATTAGAATGCAAGGTAAGAACATGATTAACTAAATTAAAAATATACTTTATACAAATATATATATTAAATTTTTTGATGAATTAATTATAACTGAATGTAAAACCCAATTTAAAAGAAAAGAAAATGTTTTTCTAGATAACTGTTTAAATGTGCACAGGTATGTTTTATACCAGTAAATAAATAAATAAATCGTATTTTATTATATTTACTATATATATATATTATATTCAATATAAATTTCAACATTCATATTATTTGCTTTTGAGACATTATATAAGAACAAATTAAATTTTACACAAAAAATAAGTATTTTTAGAAAATGGTAGTTTTGAATTATTTTAATGGAGAAACAAATTTAAATACAATTTTTTATAAAATATAATTACATTATATGAATAAATAATCATATTATTTGAAATGATGATACAAATATTTATTTTGGATGACATTTCTGTATTTATTAGATAAGTTTCATGTTTTGTTGAATTGTGAAAAATACTGAATTTTAATTGAAAACATCATTTTAATCAAAATAATTTATATATTTAAATAATTTATTTTATTTTTTTAGTATATAATAGTTCCAATTTTTATATTTTAATCCAATATAGGTCATTGTAATCTTTTTCAAGCGTAATTTGGATATAAAAACATGTCAAACATTTAGACATTTCACATTAAAAACTCGATTTCTCATTCCATCCACAAGATTAAATTTTAATTTTTTTAATAAAATTATGTAAATAATATTAAGAAAAATGGGTAACATATTTTTAATTTAGATGTTAAAATAATAGTAAATATTTCCTTTTATTTTTTTGGAAAATATGAATAGCAACTTTAGAAAATTTTATTGCCATTGTTAGGGGTAATTAAAGTAATAAAAGGTTAAATTGATATTCTAAATATTATAAAACTACCCTATCTCAATCCCAAATATTATTGGATGAATTTAATTTTACCATTTTCATTTAATTATCTAAATTGAATTATTTAATGGAATCTATTCCATGAAAATGACTTATATATTATTAAACACAAATGGAGTGACAAAATCTTATAATCTTACATTTCATATGTATAATATTTTTAATATGGGGATAAATTTATAATAATGTCGACAGAATATATATTTATATAATATAAAATTTTTACCTAATATATATAAATTTATTTTTACAATTTATTGAATAAATCATTATCATTAATAATTCCAAAATTATGATGTACTAATTACTAAATTAGTGAAACAATCAATTAAATGAAATTGTATATATTATAATAAATATAACGTTACATAATAAATGAGATCCGATAATTTTATGTGTTAATATAACATATCGAGGGATTATTATAATAATTCTCTCAAAGTATTATTGTATTTTGGATTTTAATTAATTCAATGTTATTAAAGGTGTCAAAATAGAAACATTTGATATTTTAAGAAAATAATAAATTACTAAATTATAGAAATTTTTTTAAAAAAATTAAATAATTAAATTGATATTACATAGGGAATAAAATATATTAAATATTCCATTTATGGTCAAAATTAAAATTTATATGTTAAATTTATATCTTATTTATATTTAAAATATTGTTACCATAGTTAAATTTTAAAAATAATATATAAGATTTTATCAATACTCTAAAGATTAAAAGGACACAAAAACAAGTCAAAAAACTATTTTTTGATGATATTGAGACATTTACATATATTAATTTTTAATAGATGTACATTTTGAGATATTTTTATTGATATTTATTTTATTATAAATTAATATTTTGATAAATTCAAAAATATTCTCTCCCCTCTCTTAGAAAATGAATCTTATCACTCTCTTCTCATAATACATTAGAACCTATTATGTTTGGAAAAAATCTATCTAAATATCCCTTAAAAATCACTCCCTTAAACCTAAAACACATAATTTCGGTAGAAAGGAATCCAAAGTATTCATTTTGTGGAAATAAAAAGTTGATACCCAATGAAAATATAACGATCATCAATGAGTGTTGTTGTTTTATTTTTTTCATTATCCCATTAATTTTTTTTAATTTCATGCATATATAATAATGTACGTATTCTAAATATAGTTATTTTTTTTATATTAAGTATCATACCTACACTCACCCACACTTCTATCAATTTGGTAATGAACTTACCGTTCTTGTGTACGATGAACTACCACCTCGTGAAACGATGTTGTCTGTTTTCCTTTACCACATCTCAAGGTTTGGAAATATTATTGAAAATATTATTGGATTTTTTTATGTGGTAATTATTAGGCCTTTTTAATTATTTAAATATTATATAAAACATACATTCATGATTTCCATTTTTTGGAACTATGATAACTTTGTTTTTGATCATGTGGAACACTGTCTCCTCAAATTGTTGTGACTCATTCGCATGTTAGATGGAATGTATTAAGGACAGGTTTATTGAAATTATATGATATATATGAAATAATAATTCTACTGTAATTGTTATATATATATATATGATTCATTTACTTTATTTCGTTCAATATGACACGAAATGGAAACAACTTGCATGAGTACGTACGATATACATTCTCTATGAATGGGGTATTTCATTTTATATTTATATCTTTTATAGATAACCATAAACACATATTAAATGATATTTATGATATTTATATCATTTTTATCATTAGATATAGATTTATATCATAATATAAGTATGATTACCTAGAATAATGCATCAAAATAGGTTTATGAAACAAAGCAGTTATGTATTGATATATAAAATCAACATGTATTTATTAATAAATAGGTAGTATAGAGTAATAAGTAAGTAATATATTGTATTATATATATGAATATTATTCTGTAATATATTTATAATTAACATATATTTATTATACAAGAGGATTTCACAGAACAATGAGAGTGAAGACATAAGGTAATAGATTTTCATCTCACAATTATTTTTCATGGGAAATAAGCCATGTTCACCATGTATTTATTTTTGTGGTGTATAAAAATCACATGAATATATTTTATGCACCATATAAATAATGTTTTTAGAATTTAAATATCCATTTTATGATCTCTCTTTCATTAGGTATATGATTAATAAATTACCAAATCCATATGGTAATTTGTTCTCAATTTTCATTCGTTGGGACACCTGAAATTTTATACACCAATATTTTGTATAGGAAATATATCATACCCTTTGGAATGTTTTATCATTAATATAATTATTTTCCTGATATTATATGTTCTATGTAATATTATTCTTCCTCATGTTTGAAATCTATGTCCCTATTAATAATGTTTTTTTAAAAAAAAATTAAAATGTTTTAAATTATCGTTTTTGATTTTTTAAGGAAGATGAATTAAAGAATGCTTAAAATTATTTTCAATTATTTTTTAATATTTTAATATTTCATTAATGATGAAATATTTTTTAAACCATTTAATTATATAAAAAGAATTTTTCAAAATCGAAAGGATGTTTTCCTCACGAAATATTTAATGTGATCATTCAAAATCAGTTTCCATCAAAGACATCATTATTTGATGTTGCTAATGTTTTAATGGGACATTAAACAAATATAACATTCATATTCATTAAAAAAATTGTTTATGTCAATGATGTATTAATATTTATGATTTTTGTATCTTTTCCATGATTTATGTAAGGAAAAAATGTCTATAAAAACCACTTTTTAAGGGTTATAATATGATATATATTCTTGTGGCACAAAAATGAATGGATTTCATCATGTAATAGATAGGACCAATATATCCCTTAAATTCATTGGGTGATGATGTATATCTCATTTTATAGACACAGTTGTATTCGAGAGTGAAATTGTTTTGGTAAATGACATTGTTGGCTAGGATGGTATTTGGAGTGAACCTTGACTACTAAGATATTATTTGGAGGAAACAATGACTACTATGTTGTTCATGGAAGTGAATCATGACTACCAATATGGTATGAGGAGTTAAATCATATAATTAAAATAACCTTTAATGTGATTCATTGAATAATTTGTAAACCATTTTATATACTTTTGTGTATTCCAAAATTTCATTCTTTATGATATTCTTTTATAGAATATGTTATTTAATTATTTATGAACCTATATTATTTATTCCATGACATGATATCAGGATCATTGATCTATAGGATATTATTTTAAAATGTTTTTTATATAAATATTACTTTTGATTATATTTTGATTGATCTCTACCTTGTATACCCTTACTGAGCATTTCAGTTCACATTTTTTTAGGATTCATTTCCCAAAAATATATTTAAGGTAATTAAGTCTTATTTGTCAAAAAGTGTTCTTGTTATCAAAAAATAGTCTAGGGAATATTTAGATGTGTCATGTACAAATTTTTTATGTTCCCAAGTAACCCATTTTACTAAGATAATATGGTCTTTAGGCTTGTGTTTTTGTAATGTATGAAATATTAATTAAAAATTATGTAATACAAATTTATGTTAAGATTGGGTTGTTATTGATGGTATTAGAGAACAGGCTTACACATTAATATGATACTAGAATGAGAAAACATTAGTGAGATCTATATAAATACTTCTAATTATATGTCTAGTGGTATCATTAATTATTCATTTATGTATGGGTTACTATCCTAGATTTTTAATAATGTTCATAAATAACTTAGGATTAAACCTATGGTGAAATAGATTGTACTTTTACAACTATTTTCCCAAGATTATGTGGCTTTCCTAGTATTATTAATATTTCTTACATTATACTTTTATATTTTTGTCAATGGATAGAACCAAAACAAATCATTTAAACATGGAATATATTGGAATTTTGGGTTACAAGGACAAACCAAATTTGATAATGACTACCTAGAAATATATCATGAATGTTCATAATCATAAATAGAAATATATTATTAACAAACATAAAATCATTGAGATTTATAACACATCTAATTAGAAGATGGTGGAATTTTATTAACGGTAATGTGGTTATAAATATAGAGAAATGATGATCCAGCTTCTTACATGTCAAGAAGTTTGGATGTAGATCTTAGAAGAATATCTCAAATGGATTAAAAGTAGTTATCTATGTGGAAAATAAGATAATAAAATGAAATATTATTGAGGATTTTAATGTCTTATGTGTGAGGAATATGGGAATTATCCTAGTAGATTTCATGACCCATAGAGTTGCATCTAAATAAAGGAAGGATCTTTTACATTACAGTCATTTATATCAAATAATTTGGGCATGATAATTGGATAATGAAATAATAAAATATTTGATTTCAATTAAATTAATGGGATTGTATTAATGACCTTGGGACTGATACGATGAAATGGTGTTTTATGATATAATGGATTGATTTTAAAGAATTTGGGTATTTATTTTATGAAGAAGGAGTTAGATTTTGAAAGATTACAAGATTTAAATAATTTTTTATGGTAATTTCGATTATTATCATATTTAAATTTGAATACATGATAATGGTATTTACATGTTTAGTGTGAGAAAATTAAGAGCTACATCATGTGTTTTTTGGGGTTACTGATGAATATATTTTTGAAATTTAGTCACCTAATTTCAATTTTTTTTTATTTTATTATTCATAAGAGTATAAATTTAGGATATTTTTTGATTATTTGAGAATGAGGTTTTGAAGATAAAATTATTATATGTCTAAATTAGAATTTATATATATTGTATAACTTTTTCAATCCTTTTTGTTGTGATAATAAAAGATGGAATAAACAATCATTCCACATATGAATCTCATGATCTTATAATGCTTCATGAATTTATAAGTCCACCATCATTTAATATAAAAAGGGAAGAAGTTGAAATTGATCAAGGAACAATAAATGGTGAAATTATACTGGAATCAAATAATAATATTTTCTCATGAAAACTCTACAATATTAGGGAAAGATTATTGAACCCAAAATTGTATCCTAGTACGTCATTTTCTAATAATTCAAATGTTCCCTTATATCATTGAATAATTATGGCCTAGTGATTGCTAAATTTCTTAATGCCATATTCTCTATCACTCTCCATCAATACATGTATTTTCTATTTCTCTTCCATGTATATGTTTTCACTTTCCCCATACGTTCTCCTATGTGGATACCCAGTTATGAGTTACTCTGAAATCCCATTCAATTTTAAACATTCCCATTTCAAAATGAGTAATTTATTGGTTTTTATTATGTGTTATTATATGATTAAAACATTTTATTATTAAAAAATGATGACCTGATAAATTTAGAGGGTGAATTTCATTTTAAAGGGGGTAAACTATAACACCCCGAGATATTTTGACATAATTTTTTTAAAATTAATTTAATATTTTAGATATTTTTTATTTGAAAAAACTCTAAATATTGATTTTTTTAATACAAAATGACCAATTTTGACATTTTATGTGTAAATATAAGTTCATATTTAATTAATGTCAAACCCAACATATCTTGGGTTACACACAACAACTAGTTTTTATGAAACATGATTTTTATTATTTTAATAATTTCAATCGACTTATTATAACCTATTTATTATAATAGTGTGTATGAAAATGATTATCTAAATTATGAAATTATGGTTTAAAAATGTTTATATATTTCATAGACCAATTAATTATATGTTAATGTAAACCCCCTTTTAAAATAAAATGAAATGATTAAAAAAATTATTTAAATGGTAAAATGTATGGTTTATACAAATAAACAAAAAATAACTCTTATATGATTATATTAATGAATTATATTAATATATATATATATATATATGTAATTATAATTTATAATTTTCATTTTATATATTTAATTGACATTATCTAAGAAAATATTCATTTTAAAACATAAAATAATTTTTTTTTCTAAAAATAACGTTTTTCCGCATTTTAATAGGGAAACCATATTAAATATATTTTTTGTAACATTTATTACTTTAATAAGAAAAAAATAACAATATTAATTAAAATTTTTATATTTTAATTCACCTTTTTGATTTTGTTTTATTTTTCTAATGTGTTTCATGTTTTGATGAATTTTGAAATATACTGAATATTTTATAAAATATATTTTTTGTCAAGAATAACATAGTGTATAATTATATATTGGATTGTATTTAATATATAATTATATAAATTTTATCATTTAAGCCTATTTAGGTCATCAAAATCAATTTCACATTGAATTTTGATGTAAAAACATGTCAATCTTTTGAACGATTACACTTTAAAAACATATTTTCCCATTCTATCCACAGAATTAATCTTTTTTAAATTTATGAAATATGTGTTTTAAATATTGAAAAATTTATTCCATAATTGGAATCATAGTTTAAAAATTTATTAAATAAGTCCCTTTTATTTGTGGACAATTTCAATAGTAACATTATTAAATTTTATTACAACAGCTAAGGATAAATCAGGTTATTAAAGGTAAAAATAATATCAATGATATTATAAAACTAACAAAACCATTGAAAAAATATTATTTTATGAAATTAAATCAACACATAAAATTTAAGTATATAAATATATTAAATTAATGTACATATATCCATGAAAATGATTTAAATATTATAAACCCCAAAAAAAGTTAAAAAAATGTCACCCTCTAATTTTTAATATGTAAAATATTTTAAATATGGGTTTAAATAGAAGAATATATGGAATATATAAGTTATAATTGAATATTATATTTTTATATACATCATAATAAATTACCAATAATTTTTTAGGATGTAATCATGATCCATTAAAACCTCATTTAATGAAAAAATAAATTAAATTATTTTATAAGATTTTAAATACTTATAATTTTACCTAATTTATATTATAAATGAATTTTATAGGTTCATATGACATAATAAGGGTGTATTAAAACATATTTTTTGAATTAATGTTTCTGGATGGATTTTTATAATGTCAATGTTATGAATATTATCAAAACTGACAGTTATGATATTTTATGAAAATAATATTTGATAAAATTATTTAAAAATAATAAAAATATAAAATAAGGACTAGGAAATGATATATGGTCTATTATATCACAAATATTATTTTAATGTTATACTTTTCACTTTATATGAATATATTACATCCTATTAATATTAAAAACATTATTACCATCGTTAAACATAAAATGGATTAACTATGGTTTCATCAAAATGATATGGTTTTAAATGAAACCAAAGAATTTATAAAATATTTTTTTTGGCTTATATGACAGACTAATAATATCTTATATTCTAATAGATTACCAATTTAGGTATTTTGATTAATAATTAATTTATTACAAATAATTCTTCTGAAAATTTCAAAAGGTGCTCCTCCCCTCTATTATAAAAGGACACAAATCATTATCTTATATTCACAATTAATAACATATTTGGATCCAAAATAATATTTATAAATCACCTTCAAAAATACATACCTTTGTTCTATGAGGCTTAAACTGAGTATAAATCCAACCAATGGACTCCATTCGTGAAAAATTAAAAAACACGATACCCAAAGAAAAGTTAATTTTCATTAATGAACATTATTTTTTATATGATTCCTTAACCCATTATATTATTGTAATTTAAAATTTAAATAAAAAAATAAGTATCCTAAATATAATTATATGTATTTATATTAATTTGTCATCTGATACTCTTATACACTTCCATCAAATGGGTAATGACCTTTATCTTCTTCTGTAGAATGAACTACCGCATAATGAAACGATGTTATTCTTTTTTCTTTATCACTCATCATGGATGATCATTATGATGGAAAATATAATTTTATATGATATAAATTGTATTTATGATTTATTTATTTTTATTTATATATTATATAAAACACACCTTCATGATTTCCATTTTTTGGAAATATTATAACATCGTTTATTGATGTGTGGTATACCTCCTCCTCGAAGCGAATTGACTCTATCAGAAAATACATTGAATGAATTGAGGAGGGTTTTATTGAATTTATATGATATATATGACATACTTATTCTAAAATATATTATATATATATATATATATATCATTTACATTCTTTCATTCAATACAATATGAAATGGAAACAATATTCATGTGTACGTATGACCTATTGTCTCCATGACAGATGTATTTCATTTTCTATTTCTAATTTTTATATATAACTATAAATTCATATATAAAAAATAAATGTTAATATTTACTTCACTGTTTATTTGATATAACTATATCATAATCTATGTATGAGGAACAATAATAACATTTTGAAAAATTTACAATCAATAATGTGGTAATTAATCAAAATATAAATTAAACATAAAATTGTTAATATGAGGGTAATATAAAGTAATAATTAGGTAATATATGGTATTATATATGTAAATATTGTTATGTAATTGATTTAAAATAATATTATATTTATTATAGTGTATTTTTTAATGAGTATAATGATAGTCATTAAATATTGTAATAGAGTATCATCTCACTTTTATTTCCGAGGAGAAATAATCCATGTTCATGGCTAATTTATTTTTACTAGTATATATACATCACATGAATGTATTATATGATCATTATAGATGAATTTATGATTATATACATATCTATTTTATAATCTCTATTTTATGAGGTTTGAGATTCAAAAATTGTCAAATTATTAAGGTAATGTTTTCCAAATTTTCATCCTCTTAGACACATGTTATGTTACATGCCAATATTATTTTAAGAGGTTTATATAATTACCAATGACTTTTTGTATTAATAATTTCATTAATTTAATGATATTATATGTTTCATGTAATTTTTTTCTCTATTAAATTAGAAATATGGGTTCTTACAAATAAAATCATTCAAAAAAGTTCTAAATTTATTTTTAATGCTCTTTTAGGAAATTTCAGGTAAAAATATTTAGAACATGTTTAAATTTTTTAAAATATTATTTTATATGTTTTCAACATTATTTTAAATTAATAATATTTTAGAAATGTATTATTATTTTAAAAAAAATAAAATTGGGAAAAATATTTTCCTTTATAATTATTTCAATTTGTATTTCAAAATCATTTAATATCTTTGACAATGTTCATTGATATTAAATATGTTTTACATGGGATATAACCTAAGGAATACATTATTATTTATTATATAAATGTTTTATGTTTATGATGGATTGGTATTTATTATATTTTTTATTTTCCATGATTTATTTTGGGATGAAATGTTTAAGAGACACAATTTATTTAATGGTTATGATATGACTTATATTCTTATGAAACAAATGTGTATTGATTTCTTTATCTAACAGGCGGTACCTATATCTAAATATAATTAATTTTTTAAATATATATATTTCATTAGATATAAATGGTTGTAATGGAGAGTGTACTCGGTTCAGTAAAGGTCATTATCTATAGAGATGGTCCTGGGAGTGAACAGTGACTACTAAGATGGTTATGTAAGTGGACCTTTACTAATTAAATGGTCATGGAAGTGAAACTTGACAAACAATTATGTTATTATATGTGAAATCATATAAGTAATATATACTTGGAATTGATTCCTTGAATACTATGTAAATCATTTAATATATTTATATGTACTCAATAATACCATGTTTGAAATTATGATCTCATAGAATATGTGGATTTATTATTTATGAAATTATATAATTTGTTACATGACATGATACCATGATCTTTTCTCTAAATAATATGATTTTCAAATGTTTTTAAAAGTAAATATTATATAAAATTATGACATGACATATATCTCCCTTGTTTACACTTACTGATCATCTTACCTAACCCTTTCTTTTGTTTCTTTTCACTATGACATAATGAAATGTATTATGTTTGAAATTAAAAAATGGTTCTAGTTTTAAAAAAATGTGGGGGAAGAATTATATGTGTTATGAAATTGTTTTTATTGTTTTCTTGTTTCTAATGACACTATATAATATTGTCTTTGGGCGTGTGTTTCTATAATGTATGAAATGTTACACAAAAATGATTTAATGTCAATGTACATTAAGATTGGTTTATTATATATTTTTCTTATAATTAATCTATATAGAAAAGGAATAACTCATAATAAAAAAAATATATTGAAAAAAATAACTTGTGACATTCATGTTTGATAAATATATATTATTTTTCACACCTAATTTATTTATTTTTTGTAGTCAATATAATTCTTATTAATATTAAATATAATGTGATTATTTTTCTCTATCACTATTTATAAATATTGGTAAATTAATTTTTTTTCTCTATATCCAAATTTTTACTTCCTAATAATGTTCTGTTATATGGAATGAATTTTTTTTCATAGGTTATCCTTTAATATTTATTTCCCACTTTTAAGGTAGATGTTTTATTAATACATTTTAGGATATGTGTTTTCAAAAAATAAATTCTCAAATATCAAAAACATTTATTACTGAGCAGAGGTTCAAATTATGATGATTTTTTTAAATGTTGGAGAATGTGACACCCCTGATATTTTAATATAAAATTATATTTGATAGTAGAAAAAAATGGAACATATTGAATTAAGAAGCCCTGAAATATAAATTTTTCATAAATGTTTCAAAATATACATATAATACAAATTTATTAATAAAAATTAATAAATAATGATATATATATTATTTTCATAGTAAATAAAAACATATTTAGAAATTATATGTAATAGAGCAATCATTTTATTGTATACTCATTTTATTCTTCAGATTACATTTTCATCAAAACAGCTTTTTATTAATTTTATGAGACTACATTATAAAATGATTCAAGATGAATTTTAAATTTTTTTTAAATGAATATTAAATTTTAAGATATCATTTCAAGATTACCTTGGTTTAATTTTTTCATAATTTTGTGAAAATTGTGTTTTTTTCAGTGAATACTGAAAAAAAATTATTATTGAAAAGTGAATTTTTTCATGAATCTATAAATTTCTGTTATTTTATATTTTTAATATTAAAATTTTTTGTCATTTATGTTGAGTTTTTTTTATATTTTCTTTTAATTTATTTTATAAATTATATTTATATAAAATCATTTTTATATATAAAAGGCATTTTTCTTAAAGCATGTTTTATCGTGTTTTACAAATTTAGTTTCAAATTTATATTTAAAAAATCTATAAATTGAATTTGATAAAATGTATTCCATATTTTTAGTCAAATCTATTAAGATTTTGAAATAAATATAAGAAGTATTTTCCAAAATGAATAGTAACCATTATAAATTTCAGAAATTATGGTAAATGTATAATGGGCTAATGAGGTTTAAAACTAACTTTATAAGGCATTAAATTCATTGAAAAACATAATATAATATAATTTTATTATTAAATATCATCAATAATAATAATAAATTTGAAAAATTGTATTTTCTATTATCCATTGTTTTTGAAATTTGTAATATTAATATAAATGATAAAGTCATAATATCCCTTTATTGATTTTAATATCTATAATATTTTCTTATGGGGATAAAAAACTAATGTACAGTTATAAATAGATCCCTACAATATGAATAAATTTATTTAATTATGTTAATTTATTTATTTTTATTGTGATTAAATAATATCATTAAATTCTTGTGAAACACTAACAATGCTTTTTCACTGAGTAGAAAAATCATTTAAATTACATTAATAACATAAAATGTAATATTTCATTGTGATTTAATATATCCCATGAATTTTTCGAATAAATATAAAATATCATAATTGTTTTATGTTTTTATATATGACTTCCATTACATTCAGGTTGTTCATAAAAAAATATCTTAATAGTTATTAAGAAAGAATTATTAGTACTTTATGTCAAATATATTTTATTTATTTGTTAATAAATACATAATATCTTGAAATATGGAATTTTGTATAACAAATAGTGCAAAAATTTCCTCCCCTTTGCATTTATGATCCAATTTTTATCTTATATGCAAAATTATAACCCTTTAATATTAAACAATGACATTACCATTGATAAGATTAAAATTTTTGAACCATGGTATTAAAATTTCTATTTTTAAAATTATATCTAAATATATAAATAATAATTTAGAATATTATATTAGGAGCCTAATTTTCGTATCTTATAATTTATATAATTTATAAACCATTTTACTTGATTTAGACACATATTATGTTATAAAATTTAACATATTTACCAAAATTATAGTACTAATATTTTACAATAAAAGAAACATTTTTAAATGATATAATATTCCTATAAATTCTGAATTATTGTAATCTAACAGTATATGGTTTAAAATAACTTCTATTTTCCATTTATGGGTCATTTTTCTTTTTTTTGAAACATTCTGGACTGATTATTAGTAAAATATTCATAATTATCACAATAGTTCTAGAAAGGGATTAAAGTGGTTTAATACTAATATATATGGGTTAAAACCTAACAAAAATTTCTCCAAATTTTTATTATTAAATTTTATTGACTCATAATTGTCTAATACTAAATTCATATCATATTTTCTCCAATTTTCAATGAAAGTTTCTTTATATTAATTTAATTAATTAAGTAATTCCTTGAGTACCCCCCACTTCTCCTATAAAATTGAATTTCTTATCCTCTATTCCTCACAAATATTGATAATTCTAGATTAAAATCCTATAATAATTCGATTATAGATTCTATTTATTCTTCATGAGTTAACTATCTTATGATTAAACCATTATGAAACATGATTCTTTTTCACTGGTTATTCTATGATGAAATTATGAAATATTTATGAAACACATTTCCACTCCAACATGTTTTTTAGGGATATGATTTGTGACTATTTATAAGATGGAAAGGAGATAGAACTCAATCAACTATGATATTCTATGTGGTGATCCTTGAAAATGTAAATTATTTTCTATTATTTAACTATTTAATAATATTCTATATTAGGCTAATGTTATGCTATAATAAATCAGGTTCATTGATTGTTTAATGAATCAGGTATTATGAAAAACCGTTGTTTATTACATTACTACTCAATTTGATTTATGATATTTTGGGTATAATATTCAAATGTTATAAAGTTTTTATAATACCATTATGTTCTTTTTAGGATTTTCAATATTTTGACATATCTTTGTGTTACCCTTATTCAATATTTGATCTCACGCTACATTATGTTCCCTTTACCCATGTTATGAAGAAATATTTTGAGTATTAAATGACCAAGAAAAGATTTAGTTATTTATATAATAATGGGAGATGATGTATATCAACTGTGAAGAAGTTTTTTATGTATCCACGTTTCTATGAAAACTAAACCTATATGATTTTGTTATGAATAGTATTGTTATATATTTAATATATACTTATTATGTATTAATATTAATGTCTAAAGGTTTGGGTTGATATAAAATTACTTGTATGACTTAGGATGAAATTATATAAATAAATCATTTGAGGAATGTGATGACCATTCTGATGGATGTTGACCATAGACTTTGGGTTGAGGTTGAGGACCCCATTTAGTGAACCTCTACTTATATACTAGTCCTGGGGACCCATGTTGGTTCCCCAAGACTTATTTTACACAGGACGAGTGCATAATACATGGGTACACATGGTAACATTTTTTAGCTTAGAAACATTTCCTTTTACATTAGATGATATGATATGGATAGTTTTAGTTGTTTTAGTAATTCAATATACTCTCGTATCTTTTTAAATTTATAATTGTTATAGTAAATTCAAATGATGAAGTCCTGACTATTATAACATACACCTTAGAGTTAGATCTGATTGGATTCCAAAAGCACACATGTAGTTGGTGTTTATACTTTTGATTTTTAAAATTCACATGGGTAAAATATTTATACTTTTCATGTGGAAAATACAAATATAATGGTTTTTTTAAAAATATTCCCATGTATAGAGGATTATTATACTAAAACAATACCCTTATAGGAAGGTATATGATACTATTGGTTGGGCTTCCACGAATATGTATAAATATATATATATCAATGATTATTTGGATTTGAGAAGAGGAGAGAGTTAATGACATGTTTTAGCTATCGTGGCATTATGGGTGCATCAGTGGGAATGGTGGATTCTTTATAGTTATCAAGACTCTTTTATCAGTGTATACTATAAGATATGATCAACTGTTACCATAGTTTTGATTATGATATGGAGTATTCAATACTTTTTATGCACTTTATCGGTGTAATTTATTTAATTTAGTAATTAATTATGTAACAAGTTTAAAGACATGTGATTCATAATTATGGTTGGTATGGTCATTTTGATGGGTTTATAAGCACTCTACCATTAGATAAATAGTTTTGGTTGATTAGAGTCACGATACAAAGAATATATTGTGGATTGTTAATTAATTTATTTCATATATGTTCTTGTATTCATTAAAATGTTTTCATATAATCAAATCACTACATTTTTGGTATGCACATGACCAAATTATTTTTCACTACTACATTTTACACTCATTCCAAATTGGGGACGCTATTCAACATGGTACCCTTAGAAGACTCTATGTTGGTTATATTCACTAGTTGGACATAGTAATAGGATTTATTAAGATTGAAATATAGAGAAGTATATAGATCATGGGATGATTTATGTCTCATAGATGTAGTGGAACCCATGTTTTATTTTATTTTATATTCTTTAATGTGTACATTTGATCATCTGAGTGGGTGGGTTTTATTATTTTCTTATATATTATTAATTTATTAATTATTACCTGATTATGTCACCTTATTATTTTTATACATTCTTGGTGACCAATTTTTTATTATATATGTTTATTTATCTATTATTTTGTACAGTGTTACATGGGTTATAGTCACAACAGAGTACCACATATTTTCCAAACTAATAATCAAAATCCATTAGCTGATGAGGAGGTGTAACTAAAGTCATATGGATCCACTAGTCCATTTACTTACCGTAGTGAGAAAATATGGGATGTTACAAAGTGGTATTAGTGTATTATTATTTTTATTACTATTTACGGAGATGTAGACATGATAAATAGGAATATGTATGAGCCTATGATGGATATCTAGTGGGTGTGTCACAAACAACTAATTTATTATAATGTATATGTTAACTAGGGATTATAATTTTTTCCCTTTCTGTTTACTATTATAGTTAATGTATTTTATTATCACGTGATTATCATGGTGTTCAATACGTGATTTCACGTAGATTTTCACATTAGGACCATTGATGAATGATATATCTCATGAAACATGACTATAAATTTAGGATTTTTACTATATATAAGACTTCTATTGTGTGATTATATCACTACTATCTGAGTTACGGTAGGTTAAAGATTAATTAATAGCTCATATTTTTTCCCATATACATTATTGGATTCAATATATTGAGAATGTCTAAATTTTACATACTCCCCTCTGATGGTAGGTCATGTAGATCAATGGGGATACACTCATCGTTAAAGAGAACAAATTACCAAGGTCTATGTAACATGGGAAACCCTAGTGGGACAGTATAGACACATGATTCTATATAATTAGACCCCATGTTGGTTGTTATTCCAAAAGATCATTTATTTGTTCTATTAATGACAAAAAATATAGTGTTTCCCAATATGGAATATATTGAAATTATACATAACTAATTTGGGTGACTATGATATTTAGGATATGGATCTATGAAGGGTGATGTCATTACTTATATTTTTATGTGTCCAGATGAGAATGTCATTCTGAAGGGATGTGTCTCAAAGGTGGATTCTAGGTGAGAATTAGTGCCCAGTAGGATAGAGTTGTTGGAATGGGATATGAGATTTTGTTGTTAGGGACCTATATTCGGAGCATCAAAACATTAGATATCTAGTAATATTTGAGTTAGGATCATAGATGATTCTATATCGTTGATGGTATATTTGATACCAATATTATTGAGCCAGTATTTATCATAGCGACCCTTGTGGAACAACTCTAGATTTCTATAGATTCATCTCCTCGTGATTAATTAGGGAAAATTGTTTAAGTGATTTTTCATTATCAGAATTTAATATAGGGATGGAATGAATGGTTAGACGATTTGGGTTTTAAAATTTCTTTATTATAGTTAATATTGAGTGTCTGGTATTAACCTGGGAATTCCTTGGACATAAAAGTAAACACATCCTGGAATTGTAAGACACTACTGAGTTTGAACCATATCATGGACATGTATGTTGAAGGGATTAATTACATTTATGGTTTTCATATTAAATTAGTATCCTGTGAGTTATATAAAAATGAAAGATCCACCATTGTGAAATATTTTTTTGGAAAATAGGTCGAATTTCGTGTCACGGTTTATGCAGGTGTTTGTTAAGGGAAGGTCTTGAATAATATTATATGAAACTGGATCAGGAAGAGTGGAATGTTTTTTTTAATGATGAAGTAGTGGAGGTTATTTAAATGTATAGGTATGAGGGATATTGGTGGACTAGAAGTGAACCATCATTGTTAAGTTGTGGTGACTCTCACTGTCGATGAAAATTCAGTGGGTTTCATGGTTACTGTTTTGATGAACTAGTAATGGGGGATTAATTGATGTCTCATCAAGGGGATTAGGTATTAGAATGTTAGGCTACAACAATTCATATTGTTTTGTATGTAAAAGGTAATATATGTGGTTATCAAAATTTCAATCTTTTGATGTGATGAAAAGTAAAATCTTACGGCTCGATAATTTTTTAGGTCACATGTTTCTAATCCTCAAGGAAGGGTTGTTGATGCATGAAATTGATAATTATATGATTATGCTGCTAATAATATATTATTGACTGAATAAATCTAAAATCATTATAATCCTTGAATAATCCCATGTGTGATTCATGAGGTGATCATCGATTGAGTCTAACTATTGACATGATGATGAAGATAAATTTGAGAAAATTTAATCATTTCCCTATTAGTTGCTCAATGATGATAATAACATAAATTGACATTTATTTTGTCGATAGAAGGATAAAATCATGAAATTACAATTAATGTTGAGTATGTTCATAGGTTGGTGTGTTAAATTGATCATATGATTCTTTATGGATAAATACATTTTAACTACCTAGATTGGAAGTGGATCATCTACTAAAACAGAGCGTAACTAAGACGAGTCATCAAAATGAGTTCTGATAAGTTATTTTGTATATATTTTTATGAAATGGCCTATAAATATTATCAATTATATTGTATTTTATATAATGGGTTCATTCTATGAATAGGAAAACTCTGATATTGAAAAAATTAATTTTATTAGGCCTGATTATTTGGTGATAGATACATTTCATATCCACATTGTTGTCTATAAATTAGTGTTGTATAGTCTTTTGACCAATTATTTATATATTCATAGGTTTGTATCTAAGGAACCATACCTAGAGTTTCATTACAATATCAGAACCATTCTTGACAGGGGATTCTAATAGTGGAAGATGCTTGGATCAAAATAAAATATCATGAGTTAGGTCCAATGATGGGGTTGACCAATGGAAGAATGTTTAATTAGGTGAGGAAAACACAAGTTTACATAGATATATTGATGTGGAATAGCGACATCGTAGTGATTTTGGGATAATTATTTGTATTTTATTTTGGTATGGAGGTATTATCAGTTTTTTTGAGAGATATCTTATCGATTTGATTGGGATTTTATAACATTCGTAGGTCTATATTATGAAAGTCCAAACCAAAAAATCCAGTAATTACATAACAAAAATCATATATTTCATTACAATACATTACAATGATATTTTAGTTTTACTGTAGTTGATAATTAAATTGAAACACTAACTGTAAAACTGAATTCCTCTTTAACTAATGCACATTATTCAAACATTGTGATAACTTACATAATCAAGAATGAATCATCAACATATCCTAAAAATTATCCACATAAAATAATCTACATGATATTAAATACCTTTCTTCTCATAAATACATAGTGATTTGAAAAAAATGATAAATGGGGGAGCTCAGATGATCTGTATGTTTAATCATAAGGGTTATAAATCAAGTATCATAAGTGAGCATAATATGATCATATGGTTATAAAAAATAATTTTATATCAAAAAATAATATATCATTAATGCATGAATTAGTCTTGGGATAACATAATCTTGGAATCTATAGACTGTGAAAACATGGTTCAACAAAAATTATCCATAACAATATTAAAGATGAATAATAATAAGAATAAACATATAAAATCATTCAAGTATGGAACAAAATAAAGTAGAATATAATATATTGAACAAATACATCAAAATAATGATTATAAAAAATATTTTAAACAAAGAATCACACATCTCATTCACACATTAATCATGTGAAAAAATATTTCCTCATCTTAGTCTTATAAAATTTCATCACGTCATATGATAAAAAGGATGACCAATTTATATGTGGGTGATACCGGACCCCAAACATCATCATCCACACATATGAGAAGCACATAAAATAAAAAAGATTCATATTATAGATGAATCTACAGAATGCAAATTGGTTTCTTAATCCACTCCTGTAACATCACATAAAATAAACTAATGAAATCATAGGATATAAAATATATGATTTCATTAAAATTTAATCTTATCATAATAATATATTTACTTCTATAAAAAAATCAATTAATTGATGATAATACATGGATTGTAAATAGAAGTGAATATATTTTTAAAAATCCATATAATACATTTGTTTAAAATATGTTGAACAAAATAATTTCAAAAAAATAAAAGAGAATGAGAATAATTGGAAAAGACACTATAAATAATTTTAGATAAAATATTCTTCAAAATAAATAATTATTATAATAAAAAAATGTACTGGAAGATAAATTTTTTTTATTTCAATTGATGTAAAATCATTTGTATATTTTTTATTGTCATTTTTGGAAAACTATATTGTATACAAGCCAATAAAATATACATTTTCTAATATGAGAAGTTTAACAATTATTTCACATGCCTAAACACATATTTAGGTTTCATTATAACGAAGGAAAATTATATTTTAGAATAATCAACATGGAAATATAGGAATACCCATAATGATATTATTTAATATTCATAAAAATTATCCAACTTTTTGAGAAATAAATTAATCGATAAAGCATAATTGAGGGAAAAAATAATTTTTCCTCAATATAAAAGTGGAAATAACTTATGATGTAGGATGTATATGGAGTTATAAAACATAAAAAATGGAACTCAATTAATAAACATTTAAATCAAGAAAAAGAAATTTTAGATATCAAAATTACTTATAGCTGTCATAATTAATGAAGTAAAATAAATTTATAAAATTATTATGTTGTATAAATTTAAATCTGTAGAATAAAAAAGAAATTAATAAATTATAAAAAATGGTAAAATTTTGCAAAACTTTTTAGAAATGTGTTCAAGAAGAACATTTATAACTCAATTAATGAGAATTGAGTTTTAAAAAAACATACTATAATGATATAATATTAATAAAAGGGTTAAAAGTAAATTCAAATAAATGTGTATCAAAATGAGATATATTAATTAGGAATTAAGTAAATATGGAATTAATTCACCATATAATTATGCTTCATAATATCATATTTTCAAGTGTATTTTAAAATGAAACAAAGAAGCCATTGAAATTTTATGAGAATTGGGATCAAAACCTCTTGAAAGAGATAGATAAATACATTAATCATAAAACAAATTTATTTAATGATATTACATGAGATAAATTATAAATTAGATATTTAATATATTATTTAATCTTAATTAGGTTTAAATTCCAAACATTTCTCAAAAAGAGGAATTTGATATAAAAATGATCGTACCTCGATTTGATTCTAATGCAAAATTTCTATAACATCCAATATAATGAACTTTGGATAAACAAAAAACTTATATTATAACATTTTTCAAATTAATATCCATTAAAATTAATTTTATAATAATTAAATTCAAATATATTAGTTAGTTGTAGTTATTTTTAACAAAGTAGGTTATAACACTCATTCGTTTATCTCATTCAAATATTACATTATCGGGGTAAATTAATACAAAGTGTGTTCAAATTTAAGATTACATGATTATTATTGACAGTTTATTAATTTATTGAAAAATATTATTTAATTTTTATATTACATATGTGAAAAACATTAAATATATTTTGGAAATTTGAAACATGATAAACTCGTATCGATTTATTTAACAATATTAAGGTGTTATATTAATAAATACATTTAATATTGATGAAAATATTAATAAATAATTAATAAATATTAAATTAATTATTAGTACATAATATTTTTATTATATTATAATCCTTAATTATTTACAACATGGGAATTATAACATCATTCATGATGGTGGTAAAACAAACCCAAACTGTAACATTTTATATTTCCCTAATGAGAAAGATAATGTAATTCACAATCATATTGTGTAATTTTCAAAGGATAATAATGTCATAATTATAATATAACATTAGAAATAAGTTATTATAACCATCAATTAATTTTGGTGATATAAAAATAAATTCAATTTTTGTGGAATCTGTAGTATGTTGTATGCAAGATTGAGGTCCCACTTTTTAATGAATGGAAGGAAAATTTCACATAAAAATGATCATTTAGTCATTTATTTGTAAAATATATATTATATTAATTCATAAAATCCATTCATCATACCATCCTTGATAGGTGGTAATGAAAAATGTACAATATTTATTTGTGTAGGTAGTAATCTATGTCTAGTCTTGATCGACATTATCTAGTTTTCTTCACGGATGATAATGATTGAATATCTATTCCCCAACTAAAATAATGAAATTTAATTATACTAATTATACTTATTTTTTTAATATGTTTATATTATTTTATGTTATTAACAAAAATAATATGTATATAATAAGTTGAAATGGATACTTACATTTGAAAAATGAATTTTCTCTTAGAGTTTTCCTTTGAAATGATTCATTTATCATTAATAATAACGAAAAATTGATTTTTATGTTGTTGAGAATTATAGGATATGAACTATGTAATATTTTATAATGAAAATTTTTGGGTACGGGGAAAATCCAAGTCGTGTAAATTTATGCTATTATAAGGGAAAAGAAGTGTATTTTCAAAAGTAACCATTTTATTTTCAATGTTGTGAAGTTATTATTCTAGGTTCAATCGAAAGAAAAATTTAAAAAAATTGTTGATAATTTAGTTGTGGGTTGAAACCAACATCTTAAACATAACTAAAAAAAAGTTTGCATTTTTTTTTCTTTTCCCCTTTGTAAAATAATTTTATCATGTTAACTTTTTACCTGGGTAACTATTTTTTATCCTTTATAATTATTTTTAATGACCAAAACAGATATTGATATTATATCCAAATTTGAACCTTGTTATTTAAAATATGAATGTCATTTTATAATATCAGATTCATATAGGTGGGAAATTTTAATTTTAAAATAATCAATCTTTATCATGTAAGGAAAATTTTTAGAAACATAATTTTTTCCAATATTAAATTTATATATAATATTTATTTATCATTGAATCTAATTTTAATAAAATTCAATGATTTATTACAAATAAAATATATTTAATAAGTCATTAATCTGAATACAAAACATAATTTCATCTTGAAAATACTTCATTTTTTGAAAATACCAGGAACATTCTTTAATTAACCAGTATTTCAATTTATTTCTAAAATCATGGACAATTCATTAAATGAACAAAAATAAATATTAAAATAATTTATATATTTATTTAAAAACATATATTAATACATAAAAGGTTTCTTATTAATAAATTTTTCCTACATATTTACTAAATCAACAAAATTAAATTTTAACAAAAATAATATTTTTCATCTAAGAATAGTTTTTTTTCAAAATAAATTCCAAAAATACATTCTATGTAGATTCAAATTTGAGGAATTTGAAAATTACTTGTATTTTTCAATTATATATACTAAATTTCTTAAATTTATGTATTAAAACTTATATAAAATATAATTAAAATAGAAATTACTAAAAATATCCCTTTTGAATTATAACATGGATTAATTACATATCTTTCGTATGTAATAAATATTAATGATTTAGAAACATTTTAGTTTCATATAGATTTATTAATAGTTTTTTTCTAATATTTTTTGGTGTTTTTATGTTATGTGTAGCATGTAATGCAAGTTATCAAACATTACATTGGTTTTTAGAATGCCTATATTTTAAGGTTATTATATTCCACCTTAATTAAATAAATTGTATTCTCTCAATTACAATTATAGATTAGTAATTAACAAATATAGAGAAATTATGGAAATATATATAATTTCTAATGAGATATATATATCCTTTTATCATATGATTTATCAAAACACTTACTATTTCTTCAAATAAATAATTTCGATAATATTTCTAGGTATATATATGAAATTATCATTAATTTTATAGAACATTCCATTATAAAATAATATACATCTCCAAAACATTAAACTAAATAAAAAATACAATATTATTTAGATATTTAAAATATAACTTCATTCATCAAATAGTATTAGCTATTAGTTCATAAAATCACATTGTAGTCTACATATTACATTATCTAAAAAATTTATTAAGATTACAAAGATAATGATAATACCATTCATCCCAATGTTACAAATAATATCCTAATTATATCAACCAAATTCACTCAATGATATTACATAAAAATAAATAATTTATCTAATATAAGAATTATACATACCTTAACCATGTGTTCTCCAATAGTTATCCCAATACTATATCCATGTTATAAATTAAATATATAGTGTAATTGATTCAATTTAGTATATTTTTTCAAATTTCAATACCAGACCCTTGCCAAGGATCAAGCTGCAACTTCCGCAAGGTAGCCTCTATATGCAGGGGTTGGAAACTTTGGGTGAAAGAATAAATAACCTTGAGAAGCCCTTTAATGTGTACTAGTACATACATAAATATCGATATTTATGAATAATTTAGGATGAATGAATTATAATATGCAAGACATTAGGGAAAAATGTTTATAAAATCCTCTAGATAGTACACGAGTAAGGTAGTGTAAAATGAAAATTAAATCAGAATAATACATTCCCAACGAGAAAGTTGTCCCCACCTAAAAAATAGGAATGTAAAGAACTGAGAAAACCCATCTCTTGAACTCCATGGTATGACCACCATATGAGATCCAAAGTAATAGACACCCCTAATCTCTTATATAGTTACACCTGACATGTCCACCATCTGTATAAGGTTTGACATGTTTGGGAAAATCCAATGTTTGGGTTAGATGACCCATGCCCTATGCCAATAGGTGGGTTCATCTCTAAGAGTTTGTAGATGAGCAATGATTGTGCTAGCTGGAGGGTTCTACTCTAGATGTCCATGAGGAAACGTTCTTGTACTAGTAAGAGTTTCCCACATCATTGTCTCTGGTGATCCTTTATCATCACTACATAATAATAAAAACTCCTAACCAAGCATCATGACCAGATTATTCACCATCATATCTCAATATCAACAACAGAGGGAACCATCATCCTATACAAGGAAAAAAATAAGGAGAGGTTACTCGTAGCCCGAATTACGAGTTCAAATAAATGAGATATAGAATCTTGAATTTTACTCAAATTAGGATAGATGTTACACGTTGTTTGAGGGGACCCATATAGTCTGTTTTCCTACTCTATCTCCTAGTTGTGTCTCTAGAGGCACACGAATCACCAAGCTTATAAGAGTGCATATCATGTGTGGGATATACATGGTGCACCCATACCACTAAATTTATAGCATGTGTTCTTAGTCGTTTGTTTTTACATTATTTCTTGTATGTTTACTTTATTAGATGGCATGTATCTTCACATAGAGTGTCTCCCGTCCACTCTATCCATTCATGTGTATTTGATAACATTGCATCTGACTATATGTGTGTTGTTTCACATGTCTTATGCACATGTGGAAGGTGGTACAAAACATATAGGAGGGATACACAATGTTTCATCCTAAAAAATTTCACAAACCCTAGCTATCACAACCAATGGGCTGCACGTCATGTGTTCTTTATAGTACATGAAATGTAGTGGGAATTTTTATATATTTCTTGATTAAAACTCCTTAAATTAAATCTATAAATTTCTCATAAATTAATTCTATGTTTTCACCCATTATTTTTTCATGAAGCATCAATTAGTGGACTCCAGCCCTCTAGTGGATGTGAACCTGATTTTTTGATGCCCCTCACACAACACATCCAACCGTTCATTCTATAGCTTCTTCCTTTGATGATGATATGCTCATAGATCCTTCTTACAGTCCTCTACAATCAATAAATATCCCATATATTTCATTGTTTCAACAATCCATCCCATACACATTGTTTTTTCACGATTATGGGGTTCTGATCAGGCTCGGTACTTCTCAGAATCATCAAACTGGGATAATGGGGTCCGACCTATTAAAATGTGAAGCACTTGAGGGAAAAGGACAAATAAAATAGGTTTAACAATTTTTTCCAAGAATTCAAGGAAAAATATTATGAACTAGGATATCATGTGTAACATAATAATTAAATAACCAATTTAATCAATACATGAGCGCATTCCATGTCCACAATCGGTACATATCCAAGAAATGGATTAATATTTTCTATAAATCTAGTCAAAAAATTGAGTAAACAAAAAATTTAAGAACTATACCCAGAGATTGGATCAATCATCATTGAATAATTTTCATTTCTATGATCGATGGAAGTAATTTTGTTAGTTTTATCTCAGTCTTCTTTGATCTGTATTTTCATTATCATTTGTTCTGATTTCTAACCAAAAGTATGGGAAGATGCTTTGGAATCCTCCTATGGATTATGTGACTAACCCAAGAGAATTATAAATAATGTTATATTTTTAAAATTTTCATGTTTTTCAAGTTAATCAATTAATTTAATTCAGTATATTTAAATAACCAACTAAATGTACAACCAAGGGGTGGGATGTCTAAATTCCCCATACTAATATATTTCAGGTTGCGCCTAGGGTAGAAAATGCATTCATTACATAACCATTTCCACATATTTCTGATCTGACCGTATATTTAATAGTTATCCCATTTTCATTAAGAAATTTAATGCACATAATAAAAAATATATTTAATATTTTTTGGAAATTAATTCTTGGAACATCAAGACTCGAATTCACTCATTTTCTTGGGTCCTTTCTCTAGAAATTAATATATATATATTATAATGTGTCAAAAGGATAAAATTGGGTCTCTACATCATTATCTCATTTAATATATTCATCCAATAAACTAAAAAGTAAAGAAATAAATCGTGATAATATACCCACACCTTTGTCTCCCACTCCTATGACATCTTGTTCACATTCTCATGTTGCCACAACATATTAACCAAGGGGATGGTATATCTATACATGGTCCCCTACTGTCGATATTCTTTTTCCATTAGGTGCTCTAATAATTTGGCTCAATCAAAATTGTGTAGTTCTCCCCAATTGATTATGTGAATGAGATCATTATCATATTTTAAATGTTGTGACACATGGAAGATTCCAAGCACCCACTCCAATAGTGGCAGTAGGGGGAGGCAGTAAGCATCCTCACTAACCCTCTACATGATATCGATTGGTATGATGATCCTAGTCAATAGTATGTATCCATGGGAGAGCTTATGTTATCCTCAGAGTGTGGAGACTCTCAAAATAATGTGGTATCCCTAGTCGAAAACCAATGGAATATGATAATGATCATTATAAGAGTTTATCATACTCTGATCCATCCTAATCTTCTCATGGATGAGTTGGACTTCCATTTTCATCACATGAAACATCTATGGACCCACATGATATGCCTCACCGATCTCATTCTAGAACTAGGGTAACATTTAGGTTCTCTAATATAGGTTCTAAAAATATTCCATGTTGATTTTAGAGTATTATTTGTTTTTTATAACAATTTTACCAGGGGACTATGATCCTCCCAGCTCTATCCAACGTCTAACATGCAAACCCTCAATGTATCCTCTAACACCTAGATAGTGGAATTGTTATTCCCTTGTATATGTGGGAGAAATGGTATAATCATCCTAATTTGGGTCCCAAATTCTTCTTGCAGGCCTCTCCATAATCGTTACATAAACTATGTTACATAATTATCCTACACATGATCATGATCTAGCTTCAGGGTTTTTTTTCATTGAAGAAATGTAGGTGCTATCTTTATGTATAGAAATGTGATATATAGATAGACCATCTATGATTGAAGTATATTTTCACACAATAGTAATTAAGCATGATACTGAGGAGATAATTAAATCTTATTCAAGAGAATGATTGTTTAATTCATTATCATCCTAGAAGAAAAAATAGTATCAATTATTCATCAATTAGGAAGGAACCTATTGTTCTAGAAATGATGAGGATTCAAAGAGATCCCTTAATGAAATACCTAGTGATTCTGGAAATGGGAATTGTAAGTAATGGGGAATAATTAACCCTTTCGTAAATTATTTCACAAACATCATTTCTATATAAGATCATGAAATCTACAAAATATGATCCTTTGTTATATAATATGATGGAGGCTGTGAAGGATGGTAAGTTTCATGAGTTCAATATTGATCAAGAAGTTTATCTGAAATTTTGTAAGGACGATGTTTTACATCTTTTCTAGAAATAAAGAAGGGGTTTATTGATGAAACACAAAAAAGTAAATTATCTATACATCCTCAAAGTAATGAAATCAATATGGATCTTTTTTATCAGTATTGATGGGATAACATGAAAAGGGAGAATAGCCAACTAATCCACAAGGTTCCTGGTGTGTCAAAAAGTGAAGGAAGAATAAAAAATTTATAATTGGGTATTACAACCGCTACCCATACATGCATGAAAGTGGGAAAATATCACTATATACTTTGTCATTAGTTTCCCCAGAAAATAAAAAGGAAACAATGAGATATTGGTTATAGTGGACCGTCTCACCAAGAATTCCAATTTTATCTCTACTTGGGATGATTTCACTCTTGATCAACATGCCATGATTTATGTGAAGGAAGTGGTTAGGCTGTTTGGAGTTTCACTTTCTATCATATCTCATTGTGACCCAAGGATCACATGAATATTCTATGGATGTCTTCCAAAATCTCATTATACCGAATTGAATTTAAGTACGGCCTATCACCCTCAAAATTATGGACAATCTAAAAGTACTATTCAAGCACTCAAAGAAATGATGAGAACATGGTCAATGGACATTAGATGTAGATGAGATTAACATCTCCCATTAGTTTAGTTCTCCTACAAAAATATATTTCACATGAGAATTAAAATGGAAACCTATGAAGCTCTATATGGGTAGAGATGTTGAACCCATACATGTTGAGACAGATCTAGTGATAGAAATATTTGTGGACCTGATCTTGTGGAGGAGGTGACAGAAAATGTTCATTCCATCCAATAACATATTGAGGATACTCAGAGTTAGTAGAAGATTTATTCCGACAACAACCAAAGGTATATTGAATTTTATATTGGTGATAAGGTCTTCCTTCGAATTTCTCATGGGTAGAGACTCATTGAGTTTGGTAAGAATAGGTAGATCATCCCTAGGTACATTGGCCCCTATGAAATCATTTATTGCATACGTGCAGTGGAATATTGGATTTCACATCCTCCACACCATGCTCATGTTCATGATTAATTCCACATATCTCTCGTGGGAAGGTACATACCTAACCCTTCACATGTATAGAATCTAGATGAGGTAAAATTGGAACACAACCTCTCTTTTGAGGAGTATCCAGTGGACATCTTGGATCGTAGAGGTAATGTTCTACACAACATGACTACCCACCTTTTCATGTGTTGTGGGAGAACCAAAAATATGAAGAAGTGACTTAGGATCTAGATGAGACTATGAGAACAAAGTACCCACAACATTTCTCTTCTGAGGGTACAAGTTGAAATTTTGGGAATGACATTTCTGATGGGGGAATAATGAAATTACCAAATATTCAAATAATAGGTTGTTTCTTAATATATTTTTTGTTTTTCTATGTCGTAATCAATAAAAATTATAAATGAAATCTGACCACTGGGTTTTGGCCATTAAATGACCATTATTTAAAATGACCATTGGAAAAAATAATTTTTTAAAAGTTAAAATTATTGATTTTAAACAGAAATGATAATGGATAATTAATGAAAATAGAATTGTCGATAACCTTATCTTGTAGAATCGGGTCGTAGGAGGCCTATTTTATTTGTGCATGGACATGAGGTAGTTTCACTAGGCTTTACTCAACACAAATCCCAAGCTGATCATTAACATGTTATGATTGAATGAAATCATCTATGGGGGAAGTTCACGTTAGTGGAGATTACCACTCGAGCGATGTTATCCAAGCCACCCCAAGAGTCCATCAACATCGCAAAAAATACCCTTAGGTCATATGTGGGAGTTTCATGTTATGTTTCATGACCCTAGATACATAAAATGTAATAACTGTTTTTAGAAAAATATATTATTTTCATCATATACATTTTAAGAATATATTCTTTTAATAAAATGTATGTTTAAATGAGAAAAATTTGATAAATTGAATTTATAAGTAAAATATATTATTTTTTCAGAGATTTACCATACATAGAAAATTAATATCAAAAAATAAACATCATTTTTTAATTTTAATTGTCATAATTGAACTATGGTGAATTTTTAGTAGTTTTCTAAGAAGGTTTAATTTTTCAATGAAATTTTTTTTTGAATAGTAATATAGGAAGATTATTTGTTTGATGAATAATAATTGATGAATATTATTATTTTATATGAATAGTAAAAATATTAAAAAAAATTTATTAATTTATTAATTCTGTGAATTTATTTTTTGGAAAAAAGTATATATTTGGTTACGATCAGTAATATATTTACAGTATAATAAGATCAACATAATTTTTTTGGTGAATATTAACATGACCCGTTGGAATAGTAATGTTACACTTATGAATAGTACATTGACCAATGGAATAGTATCCTCACCTAAGGAATTATAAATATATTTTAGTTATTCGAAATGGTAATGTGATATAATTATATCATAGTATATGTAAATAAATATTTTAGAAATTATTAGTTATTTATTCGTATTTTAAATATTTAAAATATTTTTTATTAAAATTAATTTCTATAAAATGGAGATAATTTTTTAATTATAAACATCAAAAAATGTATAGGGTGGTGTATTGGTATATTTCTAAAATAGTATAATTTTTGATGAATAGTAAAAATACATTTATGAGTTTTCGATACGTTGAATGACATCATAACTATGTCATTATTATGTAATGAGTACAATAAGATTATGGTAAACTTTTCATAAATAAAATATAATATGATTTGTCTTAATTAGCCAATTCCATTTGAAAATACCATGGAAAACCTAATGGTTTTCAAATACCACTAATTAGGTGTCCTTTGAAATTAATAAAAAAATCCATCTCTTTTACTATAAATACCCACCCATTCCTTCGTTTATCATCATTATAAATTAATCATCCATGAATATCTACTATTTCTTCCTCTAATTGAGTCCTAACAATGTGTCATCAATCCCTCAAGGTCCCGATCATAGAGTTCTAGAAGTTACTCTTCCTGGTACGGGAATTTCTATCTTCTCTTTTCCATACATATAATCTATTTTGTGGGATGTGAATAAAATTTCCATAACATGGTCTTATTTCCATTTTATTATGTCCCTATACTGTATAATGATCCTTTTATGAATGGTTGAACCATGAACCCTTTCCTTTTATTTTTTATTAAACTAGTTTTCATACCTATTTTTCTTAAAAATATTCGTCTCAAAATCTCACTACTTTTTTTCAAGAAAATATTGTATTTTCCTTAATGTGAGTACTCAACATTCATTCATTTCCTTAGTTATTCTTAAAGACATAAAATTTATTTATTTTATTCTGGAGTTATCATACATAAAACCTCATTCCATTTTTGTGGGATATAAATTACACAACGACAATTTTTTGAAGCACTTTTTAGAAAACTATGATTTTAATATTATTACAACTTCTTTTATTCTCCATGGGTTATTTATGAGATTTTTTATTATGATATATTTTGATCACATGTAATTATATACATACTAATGGTGTCCTATTATATGACTATAATTTATTCAGTAAATAAATTAATCTATTGATATGTCAAGTTATAAGAAACCACAGTGAATAACTTAGAATTATTTTTATCAAACCATGGGGATAGACCTTGGTGATATGCATATGAATATCTAAATTTTAATTTAAGACAAATTTTCATGTTATGATTCATGATACTATTATTTTATTCCAATTTTTCATTACTTTAAGAAGTTCATCATGTTCTTATTAATATTTCCCATGTTCACATATAAATTATTTCAATTGTTTTTCCTTACTAGGCCTTCTGCTCACCCTTTCCATTGATGTATGTACCTACGATACGAGATGAAATATGTGTACTTAGAAATAGCCTTGAATAATACTTTCATGTGGAATGTTATATTTTATTATGGTTTAATTTATTATGTAACTTATTTCCAAGACATTAAAATATATGAATATCCTCTTTCTAGTAAAATGTCATGTAAATTTATGAATAAATGGTGGGATTCCGTAATGGGATTCCTATTCTCTCTTTCACACCAGAATTATAATTCCATTACATTACCTATATCCTTTTTGGAGTGTTCACCTCGTGGTAAAAACACTACGACCCAAAACTAAGAAATAATGTCACCAATGAATGACAATAAATAGTTGTTCTACCTTGAAAAAATTAATGATGCCTCAAGAAATTCTTGGAATTCTCTTTGTCACCTCACTATAGACGATTTCCCCAGCAGTGTTTTCCTCTTTACACATTTCATTCAACATCTATGCGTGACTTGATACATTATTTATCATGTTTTATAGTGACACTCAGATCCTCAATCTCATGTTCGAGCGTGATATTACACTCTTTCTCATCCATTCATCATCTTCCTCTCTATGTGTAATTAAAATGCATGTAATTTCTATAAATAAATGTTCCTATATTCATCTCCTTTAGTGATAGATAGTGAGACTAAGATCATTTTTCTACTGGTCTAGCTGCAACTCAATGAACTTTTTATCCCCTAATCCTCAATTTTATTCCAAACTCCAAGGCATTAAACTAAGAGCATACAATCTAATAAATATAACTCTAAAGTATTTTCACTAGTCCATGATATTTAATTTTAATCTATTTCAAAAACCCATGATTTAATCTCACCCTAGGAGACATTAATTCAACACATCAAGTCTTTCTTGGTTTATATTTCCACCAACATTAAAATCCATGGGGTCCCCAAGAAGATGATGTCATTATTTTATTTTTGGATCACCTCATGTGGCGGGCCAATTCCCTAATGTGTGTTTGCTAGAAAAAAACAATACCTGGGATTCAATCATCATCAACAGTTGATCCTATATTTTATTTCCCCATTATTGACTGGTAGGGTTATGGTTTCTTTGTTTCAAACATGGTCAAAAGTGATCCCAACCCTCTATTCACCCCATCATCCTGAACATGAATGTATTTAATTTAGTCCTTTACGCTCTCCCATGTTATGGTGTAATTATACCATTGGTTTCACCCTTAATATGTTCCCCCACATGTTAGGTACACCCCTTATGTCATACATTTTTTCCCAGACTCAAGATGAATTATGTGGGGTTCAGAGTTCTGTTAGGGTGTGTATAGATGTGGTCATGATAAAAACGAACCGTTATAGTCCAATTTATATGACCCTAAGCTAAGAGAATCACTAGAAAATAGTCATGGAACCATCCCTCTTAAGGCCAAATTCGCATCAGTTTTCTCACCATGTCGCACCACATATACCTATTTTGGGAATCCTCCTACCCATTTGTCAAAATATTTATAATCATAAACTAGATTTTCATGACTATGGATGATTATAAACATTGTATGACCCCATTTATGGATGTGGGGTGCGACATGTGCCCTTTAGTTTTCATTGACATTGACATTTGTCCACTTCATAATTATTGTGTTATACACAAGCCTCTTATATATGATTCCCATTGGGTTTATTTCCTCTATGAAACATAGGTATACTAAGAATATATTTTTCCATATTCAATTATACAAGACATTATACTTTTGGATAGGATCCTTGCAGCATGACCTTAAAAAATGTGCAATGTCCCGGTCATATAGCGTTAAACTATACCATGTGTCCTGATTACACGATGTTAAACATTACCATATATCATCTTCACCGTAAAACATTCAAATGCATGTCTTTCAACTTCAATTTCACGACATGATATCAAAAAAACATCACATGTTATCTCATGAGTGTTCTTTTCCCATTGATGGACTTCTACATTGTTAATCACATTATCTACTATCACTCGACATCGGAGAAGATGCCCCCCGGTAGATGGGTTTATTTTTTTCAAACCAATATGCATTCAAAAAATGTGATCTATTCCACTATGTAATAATTCAACAGTGTTTTTTTACATTCAAACATCTCATTACTCCATTTACATGCTTTAGGTTCCCCTTATTTTGATACCCATCATCATCCATGTTTGAATGGACCCCCTAATCGTATGGTCTAATTCCGCTATGGCTCACCTAACATCATGGGACAACGTCCTAGAATGTTTCTGATGAAATCTTATAATAGTACCATTGTTTCAAATATGTTCAGTGGTCTAATATAATTTTTATATAACCATTCCAAGATAATGGTATAGATTAAATGTATCAAACATTGTCTAGAGTTTTCCTTTATCTCTATTTCACCCTCCTTAATTTCTAGATTTTTGGTATTTTGGTTGACACAATCCACTCCCATTTGTTCTAGTAGAATCTAACTTCCTCAAAAATATCCAATTCATGTACAAGATCCTTTTAGGATAATTGTTTTGGCTTTTTGAGGATCCTTGTTGCCCATCCACAAAAACTCTTAGCCAAAACACTCTCAGTGGTCAGTCAATAGTAACACACCCTCTGAATTTGATAATTTTATGACACTGTCAAAAAATGTGAAAAAATATTCAGTCATCTCATTATTCTCATAACAAAGATGACCCATGTGAGATTAATGAATTTTCATTTGTTATATCACAAATATGATTATAGTCTAATAATTAAATAAAGCAATGAAATGTTTCATTGGACATGAAAAGTATCCAAGAAAGAAAGAATGTCAAAGCATAGTATATGTCATTCACATGCTGGATCCCCTAATGAGTCTTTGTAAATATCCAATATGATTCTTACATGGTGAATGAGTGATTCAACTCATCGATCATTAGACAGGTGGCCTCCATGATTTTATTCCTAATCCCATGTTATTCATCCTCATTGCTAGCCATTGTATAACACTCATCATCATTTTTCAATGCTCGACCTCGCTCAGCCTAGACATCAACTATGTGATAAGTGTTCATATAATTTTTTTTCTTGGATTCCTCCTATGGCTCCCTTTGTTTTTGGATGACCTCTTTTTGACTTTTGAATATTTAATAATGTACAAAAACTTTATCCTCATGGTGATGCATCTCCTATGTGGCTTCTCAATGATGTCACATTCGGTCAGATTTACCATAACGCTAGGTGACATCCAGATTATGGCTCCCCTCCCACATGTTTTTTTGTGAGGTAGTTACATAGAAGCACATGAATACATTAATGATATTCGACTCTAGTTCATAGGTTGTGCATCCAATGGTGAAGGGAACCCATCTGGCCCACCAATTTCAGATTTTGGTTCTGTTCAATGAAAAATTTATTGCATTTCCATTCTATAAGACATATAATTATATTAACATTAACCTGATTAGGATAAAATTCATCTAGTTCTCCATGATCTACACACTTATACATTGAAAATCAGTAATGAGTCCAGAAGTAGGGTCCTCCTCCTACATCCTTTTAGTTGGGTTGGGCTCAATTTCATGAGGATGGTCATCCTCCCTTGATTCTTCCTCAGTATCATTTCCTACACTAGACTCTGGTTCTGTCCCACTAGTAGCATCACATGGAGTCCCAATCACATTCTCATCTAGTTATAACGTTCGATCGACATGAATTATAGGATCCCCAAGAATAGGATAATCCATCAAAAGAGATCTCATGGATTCCCCAACCCATCCATTTGTTGGGAAATAGTTTCCTAAGATCTACATTATATGAAAGATACTCGCGAAATATAATATGAAAATGAAATTTATGACTTTGTAAATGAAATGACGCAAGGGAGTTGATCTCCTTGTGGTCATGCTCCTAGTTCATTGTATGGAATTCCACCATCGGAGAACCTTCAACACTAGATAACCCAATGATTGGCACTGGTTCTCCTTATGTCATTTGTGAAGAATACGTAAAGAACATGAAAGCTAATTTGTGTTAAATCTCATGGAATGTTGTATCATGACTATAAAATTAAAAATCAACTCATATCAATAGGAGGAGTAATTTATGTGATAAACCATCTCAGATGTCCCACCTCTCAAACAGTGGGTTCCACCATTTTAATTTCATGTTGTTTCCCATAAAAAAAATTATTGAAGAGACCAGAGGTTCTAAGCATTACACCCTGACCTCATCAGCTGGTCTTCCATTAGTCTCTTCAGCCTCGAGAATAGGCCCCAATGCACCCCATAATATGTTGGATCATCTTCACCCCTGGAAGTAGGTGCCCCTTGCACACTATCGAGTTTCTCATTATTAAGAAAATATTCTGTTAGAGAATCTGTTTAGTGAAATGGAAATGTCTGATACAAATGATAGAATATTAGGGTTTTCTTCATGGTAATTTTTAGTGCATCATTATAGCCTACAATCTCACCTCCTTCTTGAGGACACCCATCATGAAAATCTCTCCAACTGGATTACTCATCATTATACTCACATTCTCCCTCATCATCAGTTTCATCCTCGAGTGGAATTTCTCCCCAATCCAACACCTGGACAACAATCACTATTACAGGGTTAGGGTGTGATTTATACTACCCCCATTTAAATGAATAGATATCCATTGATGTTAGTAATGCATGTATCTAATGGATGTTTATCATATTTGTGACATATATGTGCTCGAATTCTAGAAGATAGATCTAATACAACTATAGATTCCAACACAAGTCCTCTATCTTCCACGATTTTCGTTGTATTCTCTACGATAACCAAGAAGAAGGGATGCTAGAGTTAGAAGCTAGATTAGGAATATACCTACAGATTTTTAGAGAGCCTCTTTTTCCTGGCCTCGAGGCCAGTTTTTGGGCAAGTCCCCTTCAGGAGGTAGGGGTTCAACACCACCCTATGACTTCCCCACCATATTAGTTCTTTTTGGGTTCTAATAAGATTCCCAGATTTCCTATAAAGCACCATCGCATATACCACTCTGCTGCTCTGGCCCCATGGTCCCCGTTTAATCACTCAAATGATCTTGTATAATATTTCCTCTTCAGATGATGCCATAATTGTTTTGGATTCTTCCATTTTAAATCCATCAAAAATGTTGGTTAGATGTAGCATGATGCTTCATCATAGCATAGAATCATAATTCTTCACCACATATGGTGAATGATATAGTGGTGGTGCTATTAATATATCCCCATGTATACATTATTAGAAACCCATTTAAGGCATCTAAATTTCATTGGGAATTGAGATGGAGTGTACAGATATCTGAAGTGATTTTCATTGATTCGATCCATCATAACTCCACCCCTGAAACATTGTGGGTACTCATTTTTATCCCCTGGTTTAGGTAGGTTTTCCACCATCAGACATACCAAAATAGTAAAGTGATGGATGTTGAAGTTTTTTGTTACCTTTTTGATATAAGATTATATACATGTCCAATGAAATTATCCAAATCACTGAAATGTACAATAGTGATGGAGGAATCTGGGAATATGTAGGAAAATTTTCATTTGTGATTTCATAACCTCTATGATGTGTTGCGATGCAACTAAATATAAATTTAAACTGCCCAAATATCAAATTATATGTGCTTCCCCTTAAAATATGTCTTAGTATGTTGTAAATTCTAAAAATAATGGGTATTACATTATTAACCATGTTACTAGTTTCCAAGACTGCTTCCATTTCCAGTGTCCCCAAACGGACTCCCATCCTTGTGTCTCTCACCAGTACTGGACACCCTTTTGGGAAGGTGGCCATGAAAGCATTATAAAAAATAGCACGTCCCATCATCCAAAAATTTTGTACCCCAACAATTGATATTTTTCATCCTCCAGGAAGAAATATTTTGATCCCGCATTCCCCATTTGTGATGTGATTTGGAACGGTTTCTCTCAGCCCAAAATTATCACCATTGTGTCTTGTTGAGAAATATGTTGAACCACACCTGGAATGCGATATCATTTTTGGTGCTGGAAATGTCTATAAACATTTCCTTCACCAATTATAGAATATGTTTCCCTAAGATAGGAGCCCTCTCACTATCTTCCTATATATTCTATGGTGATAGAAGCTAATCATAACATAATCCCACCAATGGGATGCCCCTAATGAAATAGATATCCAACAAGCTGATGCCCAGTTCCCTGTAGTGGAGGTGGACTATGTTCGTGTCTGAGGATAATTGTTTAAGGAGCTTTGGAGCTAAATCATGTTGATTACTGAAATGTAACTATGACATCCATACCACTTTTTAAAGAAAAAGGTTTCATAGTACCTCCATATATTCCAAGAACGTGTAACGCACCCAAAAAGCTCTTGCCCAGTCACTAGTTAAGTTTCTTCCTAATGAAAGATCAGTGTACTTCTACCATTACATGTCATTCAACCTCATTAATCTATATATGGTAGATACATAATTTTTAGGGAACACCTTAGCTATTGGATTATCTCCTCTAGATATCAGGGTCCTCCCATTCTGTACATAGACATCCAAATCTCTATAATCCCTAGAAACGTGGTCATGGATATTAATGTTCTAGAATGGTATATCATCTTCACGTGTGAAACATGATCATGATGAATGCATCATTAAATCTAAAATGATTAGTTCATCTGGAATCATGAACTCCCACAATTGAACATATTAATTTGATGGATAATCCTATCATGATTCTGCCAGGATTCCCAACCTCATATGGTTGTATAACACAACCATCATGGGTTTGAGTATCTTTGGATTCATATTAATCTCATCCCTTTAAGCAGAAATAAAATCATCATCCTGAGTAGCATCCTTTGTGTTGGAAATTTCACATGGGTTTCAAACATACAAGGACATAGTGCATAATACTGGAAGACTATTGTGGAATATGTGATTTTACATGAAAGATCATGCAGTAGAGACAGAAAATTATGCTTTTTTGGCTAATCCATCTACATGACAGAAATAATAATTACGAAAATGAAGATAACTAAGCAATATTTTTCACACATAAATTTCAAACATATGAGAATGACAATGTGATTGTTTTCGACTCCTTCGCCAGGGTGCGCACATCCGTCCATTTGGGCATTACAAGAACAGATTTTGTTTTTCCCCGCATTCCCTCTTTCCAAAGGCGGGTAGCATCCGCTCTTTATTCAGGGACGTCTAATCCTTGATCGAAACAGGATGTTGGATTGTCAGTTCTTCCATCTATGGATTCCCCCTCAGAACTCGTTTCCTAGTCCAGGTCTCCCTCATAGATTTAATATTTTTTTCATGAAACTCATCCCAGTGCCATGTTTCCATGGACATTGGTTAATTACATTGCTTCTGTTAGGACATTACAAAGGATCCGGTCAGGGCAGCAACCTTCAGTCAGGGGAGAAGTCACGTCGAGGCATCATTAACATGTCTTAATGCTGGGGAATTGGCGTGTCTGTCTTTTGTCCCTTATTATAGGGAATCTCGAGGGCACGAAATCCCGAGGAATCCCACGTCAAGCGCGGGGAATCATATTCTAGAGGCATGTATTCAAGATTTTCCTCATCTTCCCTTGTTTAACATAGGGTATACCGCATGTTTGACGTCTAGCGGAGAAGGATCGGCCTGATCAGAACACCAACTGGAGTGGATCAAATTGAGGAATCCCCCTTCAGGGAATGTCGATATCGGAGCCAGCCCATGGGCGGCTTATCTAATGCTGTGGAGGGGAATGGGGTGGAATAATCTCACCGGGATGTGGCGGCCCATGTAAGAATTAATATGGATGATGGAGAATTTCATGGAGTGATGGAGGAATTAAATGGAGTCATCATAGAGATGGTGGTGGTGATGGGATTGAGTCTGGAAGATACTTCTTACATATCCCTGTGGTAGGGAATAAAAGTCCACATAGTTCTGAATAAATGTGTGCGTCTTACGCTCTAGTCCGCCCAAGGTGATGGGAGGACTGGAATGAATGAGGTTGGAATGACCATGTGGTGGGCTTGAACCTCATGATTCTTCTAACGTACCATGCCTTACCATGGATCAAAGTCCACGTAGTTCATGTTGAGCACTGGAAAATTGGAAAGAAAAGGGACTTGGCCAAATGGGTGGTGGGTTTGAACCTCATGAGGCTTCCTACGTACCATGCCTTAGCATGGATCAAAGTACACGTAGTTTGGGAAAAGGGGATGTCATGCTGACATGAAAGGGTGTCAGCACAACTAGATGGCAGGGTCACAATGGCTTACCACTGGATTGGGATGCAGTTTAACGTAATGAAGGATGGGGGCGTGTCAGAGAACCGACATGAAGAAGGACCTTGGTCCAGATGGAAGGAGGGCTTGAACCTCATGAATGATTCCTACGTACCATGACATGACATGGATCAAAGACCACATAATTCAGGTTGGTCACAACGGCTTACCGCTGGAATGAAGTGTAGTTTAACGCCATGTTGGACAAGGGTGGAACCCTACGTGAAGAAACAACCGAGTGGTGGGCTTGAACCTCATGAGGCGTCCTACGTACCATGCTTGACATGGATCAAGGTCCCCATAGTTCGGGTATGGATGTGGGTGTCGGCGTACTGACCTGAAGAAGGACCTTGGTTCGATGGGTGACGGGGCTTGAACCTTAGGGAGGTTTCCTACGTACCATGCCTTGACATGGAGCAAAGTCCTCATAGTTCATTTTGGGTTCCTTCCGGTGAACCAATGTGAAGGTGAACCCATGGGTACACTGGTGGTGGGATTGAACTTCATGGGGCTTCCTACATACCATATCTTGACATGGATCAAAGGCCTCATAGTTCGGGTGTACAGTTTAACGTCATGCTAGATGAGGGAATACTGTTTAACGTCAAGATAGAAAAGGGTATACAGTTTAACGTCATGCTGGATGAGGGCATACAGTTTAACGCCGTGCTGGATGAGGGCATACAATTTAACGTCATGTTGGAAGAGGGAATTTCCATGTTCGATGCTTACTCTAAGCCCACGTGAGTCATGCTCGGTGTGAGAAACAAGAGGCAGCAGAGACCTGACGATCACGTCGCGCAAGGTGCATCCGTGAGAAGTGAAGAGGGGAATATGCATTAGGCGACCCATGGTGCTGGGACTTACTCTAGGATGGAGGCCCGAGAGCAACAAAGAACATGGTGAGATGGATTTGGAATCGAAGGAAGGAGGTTCCTTGTTCCCTATCATTCTCTCCACTAGCCTTGGAGGTGATGATGTACGGAGGTGCATGGGTGCTACATTATGTATGAGGGGATAGGGGCTTACACCAGGATGTCCGCCCTTCCCCATGGAAAAACACCAAGCCTAGAAGGAGGATATCATCCCCTGTGGGGACTAGATGGCATAATGAATGTCCGAGCCGGGGGGTCCCTGCGTGCAAGGCATATGGTATGTGCTTAATTTAACGTCATGTGCTGAGGAAGAGGTGCTTTGCAGTTTAACATCCTGCAGCTCAGACGATGTGGGTGGTGGCATGGGTGGACCATGAGTAGTTCTGCGAGCCGTACACCCCACACCGGTTTGCGAGGCAATTTCGGTGTCTACAGCAGTTGACCCTACAGGTCTACTGGGAGGTGCGTCACGAGGAGCACCCGTGTGTAATGAGGTAGTTGTGTCTCATGTTCACATGGGAACATGGGAAAATTCATATTGCATTACCTCCATCCATTGTTGCCATTTGACTGGTGAAGGAGTATGTCATCAGCTTTGAGGCAGCTTATTCGGGGGAAATGCTGAAGTATCCAACCATTTGAGCAGGTGATGGCGGCCCTCCCCTATCCCGAGGTCGGGATCATAGGGTAGCAAGGGCCTCTCCCAGTTTCGGGGATTCCATGGTGGTGAGACCTGCACCAGCTGAGGATGCGGCAGTAGTGGAAAAGCCAACAGTAGTAGTGGACCCGGTGATTCTGGAAGAGCAGAGCCATCCGGACGGGTGGCCACCGAGGGGATTTCGCAAGATAACCACTCAGGCTCTGGGGATGCGGCTGCACCATATCGACATGCCAGAGGATGCAGTTTTTCCAGAGGCCTGGGACATTTGGGATGTCAAACACCAATTCCTCATCTCGCCTGAGATGTAGGGACACCTGAACCATCTCGGGAAGGTTCTACCAGGTATAGGCCATGTTCTGGATGGTTTCACAGTGTCTTCGGCAGAGGTAGAGAAATATCTAGATGATCAGGAGGACTTTGTCCATTCCAGTGGTGCCCCATGTCCAATGACAGACCGGATAAGGGTGCTACTAGATCGGATGGTTCCCCCGCAGCTGTCGGCCGCCAAATTCATAGAGCACTTCCCCCTCTAAGAAGAAGCAGACAAACCCTCTGGGGATGATGAGGACGGCTGAGGGAACTCGTTTTAGGAAGTCAAAGTCAGAGATAAAGACTTGGATTTCGACGATTTCATGGAGACTATCAAGGTAACACCCTAAGTTTCTTCCCTTGGGATCTAATCTCAGGTCATAATGGATTTCATACCAACTTCTGAACCGTGCAGGAGGAGCTTGTACGTAGACCTCACTCTCGGCCCTTGGTGGCTGATGATGCAAGACCGTTGGAACCCGAGCCTGTGGCCGCATTCAGTTCGGTGTCTGGTGGGGCACCCGAGGTGGCTCTTCCAGAATATCCAGACCTTTCTACAATATACGAAGAATAAATCCTCAGGGCCCCGTCCGCATTGACTCAGGAGTAGCATCAGGAGTTCAATCTTCGTATGTCTTCTCCACTGAATTCATTGCTGTCAAACGTAGATCGTTCCAAATGACATCCATGCACTTCCCAATCGCGTACATTTCTATGACTGGCAAGGGACGTCGCGGTGAGGCTAGTTGGGATGTCTGGTGGCTTCCTTCCTGGGGTCATGTCGGTGATTGTGGAGATAGTTACCCGACCTACCTGAGCTGCAACACTCCATATCATTGGCGGCACCACCAGAAGGGTCATGCTTGAGGTCATTGAGGTGGAGTCCGACGATGAGGACCGATAGACCAACCCAAGTCCCGCCACGCCTGTGACGGCACCAGTTGTCATGCCAGATTCAACTCCAAATGTAGATCCTGATGAAGATTTCTTGCGGGGGTACCCTGCATACGAGCCTGCCAATTGCACGGACTGGGATGAAACAGGCTCTGATGAAAAGGAAAGCAAAATAGTCTACCGCCGATTGTGGAAGCTAATTGTACGCTTCATCAATGACACCCCACAATCGATGTGGTTGAATAAGATGGACAGACTCTGCTCGCAACTGCGTGAACTGTGCACTGGGGGAGTGGATTCCCAACGCCCTCATACGATCATCCGAGATCTCAAGGTAGAAAATATCCGAGAGTATGATTGTGGGCTTAGTGTGGGTTGGTAGCGGAGGAAGGCGACGAACATCATGAAGCTCACAGAGGTTGAAAAGTGAGTCCAACACCTACAGATCTGGGTGGATGAGCACTCATCCTCTCTCAATGCACAATCTGAGTTGATCTCACAATTGAAGGCCCAGCTGGCAGAGGCAGAAGAGCATATGAGGTGTGCTTCCGGAGAGATGGATGCCATTCAGGATGACATAGAGAGGGCCCATGTTGAGGATGACGAACTGCTCACCATCGCTGCTGAGGAGGAGCGAGAGCTGAGTCGGCGGCAGCAATTCCTGGATTCCACAAGTCAATGGGTGGCGGAGCTGCAACCCTCTTTTGACAGGGTCAATCCATCCATGGGGGGATTTGACCCCCAGGTACTATAATGATTACAAAACCTTAAATATAATTTCATGCATTAATTATTATTTTTTGAATATCGTAGCATGAACGAGTTCTTTTGTTTGCATTGGTTCATTGTCCATCCTTAAAATATTTGTGGGATGTCCAGCGACAATTCCCTAAGCTCACGTGGGTCGGGCTCGATGCAAGAAACAAGCACGCTCTTGTGAACGAATGGTGCAATGCCATGGGTGTTGAAAATGGTCTGAATAGGTAGGAATGAGAAATGTGAATCACAATACCCATGATTCAGAACATTGTGAGGGTGGCATGACAATAAAGGACAACCGTTAATTGTGGTGGAAAAATTGTATCCTTACCACGTTTTCCTGAAATGGGGACAAAAAATGAGATCTGACTGTTGACCATTTTTGCAACACAGGACCATGTCGCAAATGTTATCGATCAATCATTCGGGACGTTGTCCCAAGACAGCAGGCAGACCATAGGTCAAGCGTCCATACTGTTAGGGGGTCCCACGAAACATGACCAGTTTTCCGAAACGTTGGCCCAGGATAGTAGGTGAACCATAGGTCGAGCTTCCATACTGTTAGGTGGTTCCTTCAGACATGAAAGGGGATGAGGGTCAGAATAAGTGTCACGCAATGCGTGGGATGTGGAGTGATGGATTTCCTAAATAGAATCCAACACTCATGAAATTACACCACCGTGGTCGGAGTATTCTATATGGGCACATCGGTTTGATCATGGATCATTCTGTTTGTTTTTAGACAGGGCCTCTCTGGCAAGGTGGTCTGTCACTTCCCAATGTCATCTTGGGGAATCCTGAACATGTTTAGGGCAGAGTGATAGTTACACGGTCCCTTACGAGGGACCCATCCAGGGGGGAAGAAAGGGGAAGAATATGATTTATGATTCATGTGGGCTGGACCCTAGATAAAATACCAGGGTGTCCCTATGTATCCCATGAGGATTGGAATCAAGCCACATGTAGTTATAGAGCCATAGTTTAAAGTTATGTAAAACGATAGATTCCTGGTTGCACCGGTACACATCCAACCGAAACTACTATGCCCACATGAGTCATACTCGATGTGGGAAACAATAAGTAATGGAGAATTTTTCTAACACAATAAGGGGTATGTTAGGGTGAAGGGACGCGCGGTGAATACATGACCAATGATGCTAACATGTCCATGTGGAACACCTAGACGCGCAAAGAAGTAAATCTGAGTATGTTGGAATTCCACATGAACATGAGGAAATGGAAATGTGTGAATCATGATGCTCGAGATTTGGATAACAATGATGGCAGCATGACGATAGAGGATAACTGTTGACCGTGGCAGAAACGCATCATCAATATCGCATTATCCTGGAATGGGGACATACAAATGAGGGTCATCCATTGACCATGCTCAAGACATGAGACCATGGCACACATTTTTTTAGAGATCCGTAGGGATGTTGGCCCAAAAATATTAGAGATCCCTTAGGCCCATCATCCATTGAGAGCCCTTAAGCCTATCAGCCATGTCGTCCGACGGTCCTTTTGTTTGTGGAAGAGGATGATGATCCAAATAGCGAGCTCACGAATCATGGTCATTGGACGAGGAGAATGTTCTCATGAAAATCCCACACTCCAGACTCTTTTCCAAAATGCCTCTGAATGCGTTAACGAGACACATTAGATAGGGGGAGTCGAGTTCCTTCTAATAGGGAGATCTTAGTTTAGGGTCGTAGAATTAGGACCATGGATGGGTGGAAACACAGGAGGCATGTGGTGGGTAATTACGGAATACCCGACGTGAATGGGAACCGAGGATGTGTACGATGCAGTGAACAACCCAACGTGAATGAGTACATAATCCCTTACCACACCGCACAAACCCCTTGAGAGTGGTTTTAGGTAAAGGGACCAAAAATGAGAGTTTTGCTGGGCCTGAGCAATGTGAAAAGGTGTTCCCACGTACCCTATGGGGATAGGGATCAAGCTGCACATAGTTCATGAAAGGGTATTAGTTTATGGTCATAGATTTCAGACCATGTATGGGTAAGGAAATCAGGGGACACACGGTAAGGTGGTTACAAAACCTGATGATGTGTACATAATTCCTACTTACCATGTGTTCTCTGGGGAAGTTCTCGAGTCGAGGGACCAAAGACAGAAGTTATAATGGTCCAGAAGAGAAGTCCCTGGGTGCTCTTATGTATCTTATAAGGATTAGAATCAAGCCATACATAGTTCTGAAGGGTGGCATGGTAAGGTACTAGTTCCAGGGAAAAAGGGGAGTGCGGGAGTGGACCTTGCACCAAGAGAGGAGATATTTGATAGATCTTGTTTGTCTTTTATGGTGAGTGGATTTATTTTGTGAAGCAATAGGCCTAGGGTAACAAGCCATCATGTCGCCACAAGAATCAAGCCATGATAGGCATTGAAAAATGGAATAGCACGTGACCAATACCCAACATGATGTCCCCTATGATGGGGTCATCACAATGCAGTGCCGTTTTTTGTCGTGCGGCCAGGATGATAATGTCACAGTTTAGGGTCGTGTGATAGGACCAAGCATTCATTTTAACACCATGCGGGACAGACGTAGTAGAGACGATGCTAGGTGGTGGATGTGTACAGTGCCATGCAACATAACCGATGTGAATGGGGACATAATCCCACATCATACCGTATGCAATCCTGAGATAGGAACCTCAGGACAAGGGGACCAAATAGTGGAAAGAGGGAGATGGGTATGAGGAACTAGCTCCCAGTTGAGCTGGACCCGAAAACGATACGTCTGGGTGACCCTACGCATCCCATAGGGATGAGGATCGAGCCGCACATAGCCCTTAATGCCGATCTTAGTTTATGGTCTTAGAGCTCGGACCGTGGGAGCCCTGAAGGACACAATATAGCAGTTTTATCCCCTTGACATGCAAAGGTGGACTGAGGGATAGTGCCAAGAGTGTCGAGATTCCACCTGGACATAATGGGGTGGGAAATTACGTGAATCATTAAACCAATATTCAAGGCCTGAATGAGTTGGTGTGATGAAAGAGGATTACTGATGACCATGTTCGCAACATAGCATCCTGTCGCGTAAGCCTGAAATGGGGACAAAAAATGACCATCGACTGCTGACCATAATCACAACACGAGATTTGTTTCAATTTTTTTTCTGAAACCCTCAGGGGTATTGTCCCGTAGTGGTAGGAGAGCCCTTGGGCATTGTATCTAGGCCGTTCTTGGGGGTCCCTTTGGGTATGAAAGATTATGAAAGCTCGAATGAAGGGAAACATGAACATGACAAGTGGATGGAACTTGACCAAGTTGAATCTGACACTCTTGGTCCTAGACCAGAGTACTCTTAACACATGGGCGAACCACTGCAAGGGGTCAAGGGACTCCACACGAGGGTGACTAAGAGATGGAGTAATCCCGGGAGAAGGGGGTATGGTGCCAAAAACCGTGTACCACACTTATTTATCCCCCTCTTGGAGAGGGACTTTCCAAAAGGCCTAGGTGACCGTGAGATTGGGAGATCTCTAATAAGTGGGGCTCGACCCGAAAACTAGATATTCGGGTGGTCCTACGTATCCTATAAATATGGGAATCAAGCCACACATAGTTCTGGAGGGTGAATTTTAATGTCGTGTGGGACAAGAAATAAGAGGGCTAATTCTCAGAACGGGGTACGCGTGGTGCGACTATTGCAAACCCGACGTGAATGAGGATATAATCCCACATCACACCACACAGTCCCGTAGTTAGGGTTTCGAAGGGAGGACATAAGAGGTAAATTAATTGAACTCATGCTGGAACCAAAGACAGGGGATCTGGGCGTTCCTACGTATCCCATGAGGATGAGAATCAAGCCAGAAGTAGTTCTTAGGGGATCCTAGTTTATGGTCTTAGAGCGTAGACCATGGATGGGTGGCACATTCCAAGTAAACACAGGCCTAGACCCGATACCTAAGCCCATGTGATTTAAAATCGGTGTGGGAAACAAGGGAGGAAGATCCTTATCACAATACCTGGAACAACCATCGAGGGGAAGTCGGTGAAGATCCCCAAAGGACGCCTTTAACGCATCTTTATTCCCCTAACGTGCAAATGCGCACTGAGGAAAAGTACCAAGAGTTTTAAAACTCTACATGAACGCGATGAAGATGGTGAAGGATGTGAATCGTGTAACTGAAATTTTAGGCTTAATGGTGTTGGCATGGAGATGGAGGATAAATGTTAACGGAGGCGAAAAAAAAGGTCTCCATATCATGTTAGCCTGAAATGGGAACAAAAAATGTGCATCAACCGCTGACCGTATTCGGAATGCATAATTTTTATCGATTTTTTTCACAAAACCCTCGGGGGCGTTGGCCCGTAACAGTAGGATATCCCTTGGGTGTTCTATCCAGGCCGTTCTTGGGGGTCCCTTCGAGAGTGGAAGATGGTGAATGCCCTGATGAAGGGAAACACGAAGCCTAAAAAGTTGGTGTGGACGTGTCTGAGTAGAGTCTGACATTCGAGGTAACTAAACCGGAGTACCCTTAGGCACATTGGTGAACCGCCAAAAAGGGTCAGAGAAGTGGATCAGGAGGGAGAGGTACGCGGCCTGGTCCTTACAATACTGACATGAATGAGGACATAGTCCCACAACACGCTACATTCTACTTTCTCCCGGGAAGGGTAGGACAATGGGCCAAGGTGGGATGGAGATTTTTGGAATATGGGGCTGGACCCGAATATTATACATTTTGGTGGTCCTACGTATGCCATAAGGACGAGAATCAAGCCTTACGTAGTTCTAGAAGATAACTAGGGGTAGGATACACTAATGAGGATGTGTACGGCGCGACGAGTAACCTGATTGAATAGGGACATAATCTCGCACCACACAGCATAGTCCCATAGGAACGATCCTGGGCCAGGGGGCCCGAAAATGCCAAGGGGCCTGATAGATGGGTTTTGGATAGGAAGGCCTAGCCTACTCGCAATTTAACGTCTTGTATTGAGGATGAAGTTCGGGGAATATGGCTCCCTAGATGGAGGAGGTGTATGGTACGATGAACAAACTGAAATGAATGTGGAAATAATTCCTCACCACACCGTACACTCCGGGTAAAAACATGGGCTAGGGCCCGAAAACTCCAAGAGGCCTGAGGCCGGGCCTTGGTAATGGAATGCATACGACATGGAAAGTAGCCTGATGTGAATGAGGACATAATCCCGCACCACGCCGTATAGTCCCTATAATAGAATCGGGGTCGTGTGCCCGACCGTTGGCACCACCCAGAGGGATGTTTGTTGCTTCAGGATGGGGAAAAATGAATCACTGCACTCGATCTTTGGGACATCATGAGGTGGACCCAAAGATCCGGGACACTGTTGACCATGTTCGAAACACAGCGTCCCTATGGTGACCTGATATTGGAGCAACAAATGAGCGTCGACCACTGACCACGTTCGAAACACGGGACTTGTATCATCTTGTTGATCAGCATCCTTGAGAGCGTTGGCCCAAAGTGGTAAGAAGGCCCTTAGGCCGAGCATCCATACCATTTAGGGGCCCTTCTGGATGAGTAAAGTGGTGGAATCCCAGTCAATGAGTGAGTGAACCATAGTTTTACCCATCTACAAAAGAGGCGAACATCTCAAGGGAAGGGGACGTACAACCGGGTCACGGCATTCTCGACGTAAGTTGGGTAAAAAGTGTGCACCCTTCCATATATATTGGCCCGGGCGGAAGATTTTGGCTTTTGGGATTTACCAAAAGACAACGTGTCTGGGCGTTCCTACGTATCCCATAAGGTTGGGAATCAAGCCACACAAAGTTCTTGAAGGGCATGCTGTTTAACGTCGTGCGGTGAGGACATCGGAGGATAGATGAACAGGAGTTGACACATGGTGTGACCCTTGTAATCCTTGTATGAGCTGGGATAAGTAAGCCTACTCCTCATCATGTGAGGACCCTCCGAGGAAACAATATGCTGGGGGGATAGTCAAAGAGAAGGGTTCAGGGCTGGGATCAAGACGAGACGTCTGAGCATTCCTACGTATCTTATTAGGATAGGAATCAAGACATACGTAGTTCTAGAAGTGTATTTTAACGTCATAGAGGAAGAATAGATATGTCTCATCTGGGGATATCTACGGTACGGTGGGTAACCCAATGTGAATGAGGACGTAATCCCACACCACACCGTATAATCGCGTATGAGAGCCTGAGTCGAGGAAGTCCAACGGTCCGGAGGCAGGGCCTCGGTCAGGAAGGCCTGGCCAGCTTGTAATTTAACGTCTTGCAGTGAGGATGAAGGAGATCTTAGTTTATGGTCATAGAGTTCATACCATTTTTTTGTTTATTATAATGCAGGACGATGTTGCAGTTTAAAGTCAGGAAGGATTTGGTGCAGTTTAAGGTCATGCATGACCGTATAGTTTAAGGTAATGCAGGATAATAATGTACACATTAACGTCATGATGGACGGAGAAGAGCAGTTTAATGTCATGCAGGACTGTGGTGCAGTTTAAGGTCTTGTGGGACCATAATGTGTAGTTTAGGGTCATGCGAGACCATAATGTGCAGTTTAGGGTCATGCAGGACCACACAGTTTAAGGTCGTGTAGGACCAAGCGGCTTAGTCAAAGTTTTGCTTGAGGAAATTGGCATTGGTGGGAGGAGTTACACGCTCACCATCCATGGTCACCGAGGAGTATGATCCATTGAGCTAAACCTTAATAATGATTTAAGGTCCTTCCCATTTGGGCTCAAGCTTGGGTGGTTTTTTACTAGGGATCATTGGTGCCCAGAGGGCCCACACCAAGTCGCCTTGCAGATAAGGGCGAAGGTGAACCTTCTTGTTGAAGGATCTGGCTATCTTATTCTGATGCCTTTCCAGATTGTGCGGTGCACGAAGTCTGTTCTCATCCAGTGCTTCCAATTCAGCTAGATGGATTTCGGCCACCTTATCTAACACCTGGTAGTCATAGACTATAGTGCGTAACGATGGAAGCTAGATCTCTATGGGACGGACAGCCTCAGCCCCATACACCAGGGAATATGGGTTCACCTGGGTGGAATTTCTAATCATCGTCCGATACGCCCAGAGGGTGTTGGGGAGCTTGTCCGACCAACTTTTCTTATTCTCACCTACCATTTTTTGCAAAATTTTAGATAGGGTTTTGTTGAATGGCTCGATCCTTCCATTCTCTTGTGCATGATAGCGATAGGTATGGTTCGAAGGGATAATGTACTTGGCGTACAATTTCATCAGCTCGGTTGACTGGAAGTCGGTTCCATTATTGTTGAGGAAAGAATGAGGGACTCCAAAACGGTGGATGATATTGGAGCTCACGAAGTTGATGATGGAACGGGCATTGACCTCTTTGAGTGGAATAGCCTTCGCCCACTTGGAGAAGAAATCTGCAGTAGCTAAGATGAACCTACCATGACGAGCTGTTGCTAGTGGATATGGTCCCACAACATCGAGTCCCCATACCGCAAATGGCCAAGAGTACTTAGTGGAGTGGAGAGGCTCTGGTGGCCAATGTATGAAGTTAGCATGAACTTGGAACATGTGGAATCTCTTGGAAAACTCAATACAACCATGGATCATAGAGGGCCAGAAGTACCCCAATCTAGGGATCTGATGGGATAGCTTGGGCCCAGCCTGGTGGGAACCACAAGAAGAAGCATGAAACTCTTGCATGGATTGAGAAATCTCGCCTCCATGAATATAATATAGGATAACACCATCGAATCCCCTCTTATAAAGGATCCTCTCAAGGATGGGACCACTCTGTAGGGTAAATTGTAGGGTACGATGTCTGATTCGCTCGTGCTCGGCCTGATCATCCGGGAGGCAACTATTTTGGAGATACTCGACAAAAGGTGACATCCAGTCAGGAATGGACTCAACCACTGCAATTGAAGAACTTGGGACCCCTGATGTGGGGGTCTGGTGGTAAGGTGGGTTACCTGTAGGCCGTCGTCATCCTCTAGGGTGTTGGGGACGATGACTCTCTGGTGTGCCACATGTATGATCAAATCATCCTACTCGAGTATTGTGAGTGATGCAGCTAGGCCGGCCAAAGCGTCTGCTCTAAAGTTCTATGACCGAGGGACATGTGTAACCTCTGGTCGAGAAGGGAACTGGGCTATTAGGTGGAGGGTGCACTCCAGCAATGGCACGAGCTCCGACTTCCGACAACATAGCCTCCATTGACCTTCTTGATGACTAGTTCGGAATCCCCTTTCACATGCAGATGGTGCACGTCAATCTTAAGGACCAACTCGAGGTCGGTGATGAGAGCCTGATACTCTACCTCGTATTAGGTGTATCATTCTGACAACAGGAATGAGTCTAGAAGAATGGCTTGCACCGAGGTGATGAAGACGATACCCAGACCCACTCTGTTGAGATTAGGATCGTTGAGCCTCCTACCGGCGGGGCTCCGGGAGGCATCGTCGAATTGTATTTTCCATCGTGAGATGGCATGATTGACTGAGAGTATTGACTCATCAAAAAAGTACAGGTCTAGGGATTGATCTGTGGAGCTTGAATGGGCAGCTAAGAAGTCTACCAATGATTTTCCCTTGATGTCCTTCGGAGGCACGAACCTGATGTCGAACTACTGGAGGATCCAAGCCCTCCATGCTAGTTGGCCAGTCAACATAGGGTCGTTCAGGATTTACTTTAATGGGTCTACCTGAGAGACCAATTGTACCTCATAGTGCTGTAGGTAATGCCGCAATTTCAATAAGGTGAATACTAGAGAAAGGTATCTCTTTTCGATTGGTGATTATTTGCTCTCTGTATCTAGGATCATGTGGCTGAGATAGTAGAGTCTGTTCTCTATTCCCTCATTGTTCATCTGGGCGAGAATTGTGCCGAGGGACCATTCATGGGCGGTCACTTAAAGGACCAGTGGCTTTCCTGAGACGGGTGGCATCATGATCGGAGGTTGCAGTAGATACTTATTGATTTCCTCGAAGGCGGTATGACACTCTTCATCCCATTCATAGGCGGAGCCTTTCTTCATGAGCCGGGAAAAGGGCTTACAATTTCTAGCCAGATTCACAATGAATCATCGGATTTAGGCGAAGTGTCCTTGGAGACCTCGATTCTCCTGAATTTTTCTCGAGGGAGGAATTTTTCTGATGGCCTTGATCTTATTTGGGTCGATCTCGATGCCTTGGTATCTGACACCAAATCCAAGAAACTTCCCAGAGGTGACCCCGAAGGCACACTTCAGTGGGTTCATGATCAGGTGGCTGGAATGGAGGAAGATGAACAATTTATCAAATTCATTGAGATGGTCCTGGTACTGGCGATATATGACAACCGGATCATCTATGCATTATTCCACCAGTGTCCTGAGAATCGGCTTGAATAAGCGATGCATGGCCTGCGGACAGGTGGCACCTTCATTCTTCAGGCCGAAGGGAATAACCTGGTATCAAAAAGTGCCTTGGGGAGCCCTGATGGCAGTGGACTCCTCGTCCTCGGGGGCCATCCAGATCTGGTTGTACCCGGAATACCCATCCATGAAATAGAGGGCTTGGAAACAGGCCATGGAATCAATTAACAACTCTGTCACTAGGAGGGAAAAATCATCCTTCGGGCAGTGGCAGTTGAGATTTTGGAAGTCGATGCAGACTCTGATCTTCCCGTTCTTCTTCCTGACTGGCACAATGTTGGCAAGCCACCTAGGGTACTGAACATCCTTGAAAAAGTTGTCTTTGATGATCTTATCAACTTCAACCTCAACAATGGCACCATGAGAAGGGTGCATCTTTCTGGGAGGCTGTTTTAACCCACGATGGTTTGTCGGGAGACCAAGGCGATGGGCGGTTACCTATGGATCTAGTCCTGGAATCTCGTCATAACTCTAGTAATACACTTCATGGTTATGTTTGAGAATGTCCACGTACTGTTGCTGTTTCTTGAGGGGCATAACAGAACTGATCAATGTGGGTCTCGGATCTGCCTCACTACCAAGGTTCACCTGTACCAGTTCATCGACCGTTGTAGAGATGCCTTCTTCCAAGTTAGGGGGAACATCCTTCATATCCTCTTCTACACCTATGGAGGGATCTTCCATGGTGGGTGTCGTTTCCTAGCCACTGGACTCTGATGGGGGGATGGTGCTGGCCTGAGCGGCAGTGGTCATCACATCAGAAGACTCATGTGCCAGTGAGACCATAGCGATGAAGGCATTCGATCCTATCCCTTCTGGCCTTCGGCCCAAGGGGCCACGCTTGATGACATCAAAGCAGAATTGACGTGTCGGCCTGAGCCGATTGATTCCAGCCTGGCAGAAGAGACACGTATGATGTACTTCCATTTCCATGAGCCTGACATTATGATATCGTACAGGGGTAGGAGGTTCCGGGATCACCTGAGCCTAGTTGGTGTAGGACTACGAGGTGATTTTCTTCCATCGCTTGGACTTGGGAATATGCCTTCCTATTTTACCCAAAACAACAAAACACTGGCCCCTTTCGTGGGTCATGTCCTCAAACTGATGGATCAGGAATATGTAGGTGTCGTCCATACCTGCCGAAGGATCACTCGTGACCGGGGCGGGTTCATCTTCATTTTCCAAAACATTATTATACCTTCTATTGTAATAGTCACCATCCGTATAGTGGGATTCAGAAGAGGCGATAGGAGACACATCTCCTTGGAGCACACCTACTCGACCATTGAGGGATTATTGGAGGAATTTGTGATACAATGAAGGGAACGCTACATACAGATGGAGCCATGGCTTGCCCATAAATGCATTGTACGTGGTGTCTTTGGAGACGACCATGAACTCGTTGCTGGCAATTAAGCCACCGAACTGGGTCTTCAAGTAGATCTTGTAGACTGGGGATTTCACGGTCCTATCATATCCTTGGATTCTGAGGTCGGAGGGAGTTAAATCATCCATAGACAAACCCATATTCTACAGTGTCCGAGTTGGGATTAGGTTAATCCCAGATCCTTTTTTAACAAGATAGCAGCAGACTTCCACGCCATTGAATTGGTATGTGACGTAAAGTGGGTAAATGTGACCATATATGGGAGGGTCTACATCTTCACCAGAGAATGAGATAACTACCTGACATTCGGCATTCTCAATTTACTCAGTGTGGAAGGCTTCTGCAGCAGCTACCTCTGTATCAAACTGTAGGGGGCTCCTTAGATCCTCAGCAAGTGCCTCACTCAATTCAGATGATAGACGAAGATCCTCAATGATAGAAATACTTTCTGGAATTCCGGAAGGGTGATTCAAAACCTCATTATTCTGTGCCAAATGTGAACCCCTGTTTAATAGTGGTCTCTCTGTAACTGGAGGCACGACGGGACCTACCGGTGGGACCGGCAGCCGGCTGGTACTGGGTACATCCCGCTGCCTGCTAGTTGATGCCTAAACAGTTGATGTCGGATGAGGGCCGAACAACTGATAATGTCCTGTAGTAGGGCAATACGGGTCGCAGTATGGATGAGTCAGCTCTGCCTGATCTAGAAGCACAAACGACGATGGAGGTAGACCTGAGGGCGCCAGATGAGGTTGCGCGTTCTGAGATCTTCACTGGGCATGCTATCTGGTTTCAGTAGCATGCACGGGCTAACTGAAAGAGCCTGCTATCATGCCTCGATGACCCATTTGGTTGTGGTTCTGCTGACGTTGACGTCGGATGGGGATGTTGGGGAGGCTCGCCTGGAATTCCCCCTCATCCGAAGTCATAGAGGGATTTACAAGCACCACGGTATTAACTGAAGCATACCCATGACTGTCGCTCGAAGAGTCATCCACCACTCGGTGAATTATAGGAGGAATCCAAATCTCATGGGGCATGAAATCACCGAGTGTTTGGGACGACGATGGCAGTGGTGGAGGTCGTCGCATATTCTTGCACCGCCACAGCTTGTCCTATTGGGAAGATTCCGGTTGAGATGATGACAAAGAGGCACTGGTCGCATCTTCTGAAGGCTCTAGCGGATTCAGGCATGCCCGAAAGATACCATGGGCGTGAACGATGTTTTTACGGTCCATCAAGTCATCGTACTTTTGGGACCCACGGCAGGGAACCTGCTGCCACTCGCCTTCGGCGTGGCTACCACTTTCTGACCTTACGAAGACACCCGCCCCTTGTGTCGGGGTCGGGCCCAACCTGACGATATTGTTGTCGACCTGGTCTTGGAGCTATTTTTGAACACATATCACTGCCTGAGGGTGTTCCCCAGAATCAGATGATTGGGGCAGTAGTTGGGGTGATCAGTGAGATTCACCTCTTCCAGCCTTCGGCACTCGGGTAAGCACACAATCCCCTGCTCTATGGCACTTCGGAAGTAATGGGGACCTAATTCTCATTGAACGAGTAAGTCTGGTGCCTTCTTTTCGGATAGGGGGCTCTGGGAGCCTGGCCCTGATGGGGGGTCGGAGGGGCCTACTGAGGAGGCATAGACTGATTGTCCCACCTAGATGGTGGTGGCGCATTGCGTTGGGGAACCTGTCGGTTCTGAGGCGGTCACGGCTAGGCAGGAGCCTATGCCTGAGGTGGAGGGCCTCTGCGGGGATGCGGAGCCGGTGTGACTGGCAGTAATTCTTGCTGCCTGGGGGCTTCTATTTTGGCCACCATGGTGGGTTCAGCTCTGGCATCCCTCCTTCCTAGGATCATAGGGGGCAGTAGAAGTGCCTGACTAGCTTGTTGTAGAGCTTCCTTGAGGTGTTGAGACTTATATGAGAAGTCCCAAAACCCTCAGGGGTAGTTCTGGGTGATCAGGGAAAGAACTTGTTCTGTTTTAACATTCCCTACGCACATCATCAGTAATTGCTCCTGATTCAGTGGCATGTCGAGGAAGTATGTAAGCCCCTTCTACCGGGAGATGAAGTCTGCGACTCGTTCATCATGCCTCAGTTTTCACTTGATGAGGTCTGTGATGCTGTTCTTTCATGTGGTGGAGCTAAACTGGTATAGGAACTGCCGTTGGAGATCCTCCCATCTGGTCACCGATCCAATGGGGAGCTGGCTATACAAGAAAAATGCAGATCCCTCTAATGTTTGCACAAAACATCAGATCTTGGCGGCTTTCTGCTGTGATGGGGTCCCCAACAAGGGGCCACACCTGGAGGGAAAATGAACAAAGTGCTGCGGCGGGTCCTCTGTCTCGTTAAAGGGCGAGAAAGTGGGATTACCAAAACCCGGAGGTGCATGCATATCATCCACCCACGCGTGATTTGGCTTTCCATCTGGTGGTACTACCACCTGCCGCGTTTCCAATTCCTCGAGGTGGGCGATGAGTTCCACTAGAGGATCATCCGGGTGGGGGTCCCTATGTTGACGGGGATCCCTAACCACGAGTGTGTTTCCGGTTTCTTTAACACGGTAAACAGCTTCAATGTCTTGTGGATCGACTGGAGAAACGGCCTTTGGGTGGCTGGGGGAACCCGAGATTGATTCATCAGATTTCCTCGTCGTTCAGGAGGGTTCGACAAGACGTATCACTACCTCTTTCCGTGAGTTCCAGCTTCTACCATGTATGCACGAGTAGCATGATCAGGGTTTCCCTAAGGCATCTCACCGGGGGGGTTGTTTATGCCCCTGTTTCCCCGGCTTAGGATCACCATAGTCGGGTTGCCTCTCGATAGCGTGCTCACCTAGGAGTTCGTCGACCATCCTCTTTTGTTCATCGAGCTCTTGGCACAACGCGACCTTCTCCTGGTCTTCATCCATCTTCTTGACTAAGGCAAACATATATGAGTGATTGAAAGTTCCGACATATTATTTACCCTTACCGGCATTCCTACTTAGTACCAGCGACTCAGTGGGAACAGGGAGGCTGAGAAGGTTCCTCTGTTGGAGAGTAATCCTCTTGGATGGGTCCAATAGTGGTGGTACACCTTTAGGGTATAAGTATCCATCGAGAAACTCCAGCTCATCCTCCATGTCCACTATGTCAGCCATGTGGGCCACAACCCTCCTTGGGGGCATTTCGTCAATGTCGCATAAAGAATCGGGCTTCCTCCAGATAGGACTGCAGAGGAGGACGACATACTATCCCCGACCACAGACCTATACATGGGGAGTAGCTTCCCTGATAATTTTACTGAGTTCCTTGAAACTCAGAACACATTTTTTTAAGGGCTCCCTGGAGACCTGGTGACTCGGGGTGCTGGGCCACGGGGAGTGCGGCCAAATCGACCAGACGACATTAATTGCTAATTTCCTCGAAGTGCACTTGGATCCTAGGGTACAACAACTGATGATAGAGAATCTGGAAGTGCGTCGCCCAAAGGGTTTGACGGAATCACTCGACTTACTCTAGGGTGAGGGATTCAGGAGCACAAAAGTTCGATGTTTCCACTGGCTAGAACATCTCTGGGAAGTGATCCACTACGAGAATGTTCCAGAAGCTCCTAGGCTCAGATTCAGGGTCTGACCCTGTATTTCCCCACTCGTCAACTGGAGGTGGCTAAGGAACCAGTAGTGGTGCTGAGGCGGACCACTGGGACAGTAAGCTGTGTGGCGGTGAATATGCCGAACGATCCAACTGGCTGCTGAATTCTGGGCCATCCTCCGAAGAGTGCGGTGACCTGACCACAATGTCACAATACGACGGGCTGATAGCAACAACCTCTGGCGTAGGGATGTTGGTTACTGGCTATGGGTCACACTATTTCTCAACCGCTATCGGTCCCCAAAATAGCACTATGTAATCTTTGGTCGAGGTAGAGGGCGCTTCTGCTGATGACGGTGGTGACTGCACGGTCGGAACCTATGGGATACCCACAATTTCCTCCTCTTGGATGTACCAGCGAAGACATGTTGGAATCTGGTGGACATCACATTCTGGAAGGATGAGGATGACATGCCTTTTTCCTGCCCAAGTCTTTGATACGATGGTATGAGGGGAGGGTTCCTATGCGGAGTCACATTGTGCGTCATAATATGAGAAGCGGGATGGTTTGATCTCCGACCAAGCCTTACCAGGATTCTTTTTGGGGTGGCGACGACTCGCCCTCCTGCCCGTCGATGGCTATTCAGGACAAGGTTGGTTCCAGACATGTAGTCTCGGGGTCGTGTTGGCACCGGGGTGGAGATGACTTTCGCTTGAGACAACCGCGGTGTGAGGGGAACCGGGGAAAATGTCGAAGGGAATATGGGGAGGACCTCCATGAACAACACCTGAGTGGGAAAACCGTCTGTTGGAACCAGCGGGAGCATGGGGTGACCTCCATGCTTGGTGGGGGTAGAGCAAGGATGACCTTCACCCCTCTGCTTTCAAGGGAGAGGAGGACCTTAACCAACTGTGGAGACAACATAGAGAAGATACCCATATTGGAGAGTGACCATATGGAAAATTCCTTCACATCGATGGTCGGAGGTAGGAGGAGGAAGTCCATACCCGGTGTGGTGGGCACGAGAGAGGCTTCCACACCGAGTGTTACTGATGTGGGGCAGGTCTTCATTCGGGTTGGAGGAAGAACGGGGCATACCTCCATGACGATACTTGGAGAGGGGAAGGCCCACACTCTGGGGAGTGGTGGTACAGGGAGGTCCTCTGTACGGGGTGACATCACCACAGATTGGTTCGCGGCGATCACAACTCAAGCCTGCGACCAAGAGAGTCAACCTAGCCTGCCCGTGGGGCGGTTGGGGCCTCGATCCCGGTCGGACGTAGGAGATTCCCTTCTCAGCGTGTGCAGGGACTTCGTGATATGTGTCGGTGGTGTCTCGGGCCAAAGTATCTATTGACATCGACGCCCCTTGACTAGCGCCCTCAGCTCGGGCCGAATGCTGGCATCGGGTCAGGCAAGACTATGTGGGTGGTGCAGGGGCATAGCCTACCTGCTCCTATGGCAAGGCCGAACGGCGGCGCTGACGCAGCCTGGTGGGGGCCCGTGCTTGGAGTCCTTGGATCTGTTCTCTGATTGGGCTGAGTCAGACATCACCCACCTCATCAGTGTAAGGCAGGGAGTCGTCAAGGAATTCTGGGGATAGGCTCCCGAAACGATTGAATGTTGGGGTGGGGAGCAGGGGCTCCCTGCACGACCCTCGAGGGCGACATTGACGGTGGGGCCTGGATGCCTCCAGGCCTAGGCATGCCATATCCCATGTTTGGATTATTCCCTCCTCCTTGCAACAACGTATGAGGTCGTTAATCACCCTTCGTTGGATGACCTACGATGGGGAGAGAAGGTGTGGGAGCCCCATGTTCGGGGATGTAGACGTCGTTGTGGCAGTAGCGAGCCACACAGAGTGGCTGTGTTGGTGTTGCCCCTTCCCTTGCGTAGTCAAGTGGGTGGCTATCCTCTCCCTATAGCAGCAACCTGATTCATGGGAAGCAGGGAGATTAACTCATCAGCATAGTGAGGAAAATAAACTGACAACCAGTGCGCCAACACCATTCCGTCTTCCATGGCCGGTAAGTAGGATCCATGCCGACAATGTTGCATAACGGAATTCCCCATGTTCTGCTGCCCAAAATTCTGGTGAGTTTCACATCAGGCCCGCTATTTTCATGGCGGGACCTGGTGCCAGATATCTGGATCCAGAGACACGTCAATCAACTGATGTATCAAACTCTACTAGTCTCCACATTGAGCAGAAGAGATTCACATCGGGTTCACCATTTCTGTTTCTGACGCTTTTGCTGGGGCACGCGCGTCCGTCCGCTAGGAAGAGATAGGCGCAACTTTTCGGTTGCCCTACATTCCCGCGTTCCAAAGGCGGGCGACATTCGCTCCATATCCAGGGACGTCTGGTCCTTGATCGAAACAAGATGATGGTATGTCGGTTCCTCCTTCCATGGATTCCTCCTCGGAACTTGTTACCTAGTCCAGGTCTCCCTCATACATTTAATACGTTGTTTGTTAAACTCTTCCCAGTTCCATGATTCCATGGATGCCGGTTAATTACACTACTTCTATCAAGACATTCCAAAGGGTTCGGTCAGGTAAACAACATTCAGTCGGAGGAGTAGTCATGTAGAGGCATCATTAAGATGTCTAAACATTGGGGAATTGGCGTGTCTATATTTTTTACCATATTATAGGGCTTCATGAGGGTGCGGAATCCTGAGGCATCCCACATAGAGAGCGAGGAATCATATACCATAGGCATGTATCTTACATTTTCCTCAGCTTCCCATGTTTAACACACGGTATGCCGCATGTTTAACGTCCAGCGGAGACCAATCGGCCTGATCAGAACACCATCTATAGTGGATTAGATTGAGGAATCCCCCTTGAGGGAATGCCGATATCAGAGCCAGCATGTGGGAAGATTCCCGCATGTTTTGGAGGGGAATGGGGTGGCATGATCTCACCGGGATATGGAAATCCAGGTAAGAATCAGGCTGTATGATGGAGAATTGAAAGGATTAAAGGATAAATGAAATAGTGTCTTCGTGGAGATTGTGGTGGTGATGGGATTGAGTATGTAGGAGACTTCCAATGTATCCCCGTGGCAGGGAATCAATGTCCACATAGTTTAGAATGAATGTGTGGGGATTACGCTCTAGGCCGCCCAAGGTGATGGGAGGAATAGCGTGAATGAGGTTGGAATGACCATGTGGGGGGCTTGAACCTCGTGAGGATTCCTACGTACCATGCCTTAGCATGGACAAAAGTCCACGTATTTCTGGTTGAGCATCGGAAAATTGGTATGAAAAGGGCGTTGGCCAAATGGGTGGTGGGCTTGAACCTCATGTGGATTCCTACATACCATTCCATAGCATGGATCAATGTTCACATAGATCGGGAAAAGGGGTTGTCATACTGACACGAAAGGGTGTCAGCACAACTGGATGGCAAGGTCACAATGGCTTACTGCTAGATTGGGATGCAGTTTAACGTCATGTGTGACGAGGGCGTGTCGGAGAAACGATATGAAGAAGGATCATGGTCCTGGTGGACGGTGGGCTAGAACCTCATGAAAGTTTCCTACATTCCATGCCTTGACATGGATCAAAGACCACATTGTTCAGGTTGGTCACAACGGCTTACCTCTAGATTGAAGTGTAGTTTAACGTCATGTGGGATGAGGGTGGTACCTGATGTGAAGAGACAACCGAGCAGTGGGCTTGAACCTCGTGAGGCTGCCAACGTACCATGCCTTGACATGGATCAAAGTCCCTGTAGTTCAGGTATGGATGTGGTTGTCGGCGAACCGACATGAAGAAGGACCTTGGACTAATTGGTGATGGGGCTTGAACCTCAGGTAGGTTTCCTACGTACCATGCCGTGACATGGATCAATGTCCTTGTAGTTCAGGTAGGGTTTCTGTCGGTGAACCGACAAGATGGTGAACCCGTGGGTCCACTGGTCTTGGGCTTGACCCTCATGGGACATCCTACGTACCAAGCCATGATAAATATCAAATGCATCATAGTTCAGGTGTACAGTTTAACGTCATCCTAGACAAGGGAATACAGTTTAAAATCTTACTGGATGAGGGCATATAGTTTAAAGTTATGCTGGACGAGGGCATATTGTTTAACGTCATCCTGGATGAGGGAATATAGTTTAACGTCATACTGGAAAAGGGAATTTCCATGGTCGATGCTTACTCTAAACCCACGTGAGTCATGCTCATTGTGATAAGAAAGAGGCAGAAAAGACCTGACGATCACATCGTGAAGGGTGTGTCCATGAGAAGCAAAGAGGGGCTTACGCGTTAGACGGCCCATGGTGCTGGGACTTACTCCATGATGGAGGCCCGAGAGAGACAAAGCATAGGGGAGAGGGATTTGGGATTGAAGTAAGTAGGTTCCTCATTCCCTATCATGCCCTCCAATGGCCCTGGCGGTGAGGATGTATGGAGGTGCATGTGTGCTACTTTCCGAAAGAGGGTCTAGGGGATTACACAAAGATGGAAACCCTTCCGCGCGGACAAAATCCACTCCTAGAAGGAGGATATCATCCCCTGTCAGGACAAGAGGGCATAAAAATGTCTGAGCCGGGTGGACCCTACGTGCGAGGTAGGGGTCGGGTCACAGTTTAACAGCATGTGTTGAGGACAAGGTGCTTTGCTGTTTAATGCCTTGCAGCTCGGACGAGGTGGGTTGGCTCAGCACCCCTAGGACTTACATAGAAGGTTCCCTCTGCCACATGTGGAAGGGAAGGCATCAGCAAAGCAATGTAGAAGGGTGTTCGCAGAGCAAACCATCGAGGGGTCCATGTTAGCGTGGCTATGCGATGAAGCAATAGCCCTTAGCATGCCTATGCGAAAAGGAATTGTGTGAAGCAACACTATGTGTGGTGTCGTACAGGGGACATTGAAATCACATCTTGAAAACCTGGAGGGTCACACTGGAAGATGAATTTCCAAGCCGAGGGGACCACAGGCATGGGCCTTGCAGAGCTTGGTTATTTTCATAGTTGAGAGAACTTGCGAAGGGATTTTCTTCACGAAGTGGAGTGATTTGGCATTATCATGGTGGAAATATGCGAGTGGGAGGTGCTTCACGAAGTGGAAGGGTGTTCACGGAGAATTTCCTCATGAAGCAGAGGTGCCTCACAAAGCAAGGTGCTGTGAAGCAGTGTGCGTCGCAAAGTACAGTGACCCTGCCTTGGCATGTGGATCATGTGTATAGGATGGGTGTTTCAAGAAGCAGAAATGCTCAGTGACTGCCTGGGTTTCCTTGGAAATCCCCTTCATTCACGAATCCCCTTAGGCTTCGCAAAGGGAATCCCTCTCGTAAGAGGGTTTAAAAATGAGAAAAGGGGAAGGCCTCTTGTGAAGAAAAAATACCTCGCGGAGCTCATGATTCACAGAGCGAAGAGTGCTTCGCGATTTGGGAGTTGAGAAGCCGAACAGTCGGATTTTATTTCTAGAGATCTCCGGGGGATCTCGATATTTATAGGAAAGAGGTGCCGCGAAGCAGAGCTCACGCGGCGCGGAGGGGGCTTCAGTTGCTTTGCGGTGGGTCACGAATGTCAACCGGGTTCACGGAGGGTTACTACCTCTGATTCTTCATGGCAGGCTCGCAAACGTCAAGGCATTCGCGGAGCTTTACCACCTCTGGTGCTTCGTGGCGGGCTCGCGAACATCAGGTTATTCGCGGAGCTTTTCCACCTTTGGTGCTTCGTGGCGGGCTCGTGAACATCACGGTGTTTGTGGAGTTTTACCCCCTCTAGTGCTTCACACAGGGCTTGCAAATGTCACGGCATTCGTGGAGATTTACCGCCTCTGTTTCTTCGCAGCAGCCACGTGGCTAGGTGGATTCGCATTGGGGCTTCACGAGGAAGGGCGTGGGGCCTCTTTTTTCTTTCGTTCTTTTCGTCCAATATTTTTTCACCAACAGTGTTTTCTAATGAAAAAAAATTAATGGTACATCACAATCCTCCCCTATAATATTTTTAGACATGAACCATGGTTTTATAAGTGTGTGTAAGGAATTTTATGCACCCCAAACTATTTTTTCACACCACCAATGGAATCATCACAAATCATCATCATTTCCCTCAGAACCCATCCTTATTGTCCCTATTCTTCTATGATTCTGAGTGCGAATTTCTTGGTTCCGAATTATTCTTGAATACAAAAACAACCATATTTGAGTAATCAATGGAATCTTATAACTCAAAAGAACATTCTGTGAAAACCATGGAAATCATGCCCTTGTTTTGAGATGTACACACAATATCTAAATCATAACACAATATTCTTTCATGCCCACTGTTGTGTATCTCTGTAACCTTCCCTGTAGGATGCTCAAAAGTATATGGAAGGTGGAAATAATATTTTTTATGTTACAAAGAAGAACCTAAAAAACATTAAAAACTCGGAAACACCCACCTAAATATCCAACTGACTCTTTCACTCTCTCTATGGTCACAGTTGTGTGGAATAACTCTTCATGGACTATAGAATTCCATACTATCACTAAAGGCCACTGAACCATCAAGGTATAAATCATGAATGATAGGATCCCTATGGTTCATCACATATGTGGGCCCACAGTTGGGTAACCCTCGACCAACCTCTTTCAACCAATGTCAGGAGTGCACAATGGATACTCTTGTGCAAAACCTTGACCAGGTGTAAAACAATCCAAATTTTTTCGAAAGCCTAAATTGTTCTGCAATCATCCTATCATTTTTTCACCCACACATTTATGATTTATGAATTCCATTTGTGTCAATTCTCCATATCTGAGCCCCTATTGCATGCATATCTCACACGTTGCACACAAATATTGCACACATCTCTCCAGTTTTTTATGAAACAACTTATTTGTCCCTTGTGGGTCATCCCCAATACCTCTAGTTCATGTGTTTCCCATAAAAATATTACTCATAATAAATAAGGTAATCCCATTTACATCTCATTATATGGATGCTAACATGGACCTCATGACAATCCACTCCTCTACAATATTGCAACCAGTAATTTATAAAGCCATACCTCTCCAAAGGTGCATGTGATATCGTTATGTAATCCCAAGGGGAAAGGATTGAGTCTATCAATGACTGATCAGAAATACATAAAACAACATAGTACCAACTTCCTCAAAATGTGACATAAAAATTAATTCTAACACTATGCATAAAATATATATTGTATCGTTTATGAGTTAAATGGAATGAGATCCTCCCCACATAGAATGAAATACATCAAACATGGAATGAAATCATCATAGGAATACCTACAAGAGTAAGCTCATAACCATTTATTAAATAGTAAACACCTTTTCCCTTCCTCACCTCCCCTGGACTCCAAAATTAGGTATGACATGGTATGTCAAACACCATCTATCACTCCCCTTTTGGACATCATCATATGTCCAATAACAGAAAATGTATGTTTTGAATTCGTTCAGTGTACTATTACCTATTTTTTCTCACAATGAGAATGAATCATGTGGGATTAGAGGTTAATGGAGATCATGATATACATGATCCCAAACCCTAACCAAATGTTTTACTTTTATGAATATTCCCTAACCAAACTAGCAGTTCACCCTTGTATTTCCCTAACCATATGCATCATTTCCACGAGCATCCTCCTCAAATGTATTCCCAAATTCCCCTTCACAAACATGATGCGATTCAATTCCTAATCACTTGGGATGCAATAAAATCCTCTCTGATGTCCAAAGCCATAAATATAAAGCACCTATCCACTTGATCCAATCCATCCAATTCGTCATTAATCCATCCTGATTTTACTTAGGATTTCATATACTGTAGGAATCTTGTCACCCATCTGGACTACTCCAATGTGTAGTCCACATACCCTTAATCCTTGATCCTAGAATAACTGAGGAATCTCACATTCGTAACCCACACACAATCAAACCAAGATAAATTTTCTTTCAATGGGCATTCCACATGTGTAATCCCCACACCATATCCTTAAACTCATGATTTTTTATCCCTTTATTCTAAGAATTGTATGTAGGAAGACACTATGAGGTTCGATCCCATTAAATGGTAAACCCAAATTCCCCCTTATAGCGGTTCACTTATCTAACACACCTCTAATAGTGTTCTGATTAGTTGTCATTGTGTTATATCATTCCTTTTTGTGACGAACCTGCCCAATCCACCTCCATGAGGAATTATGATCTATCCATCTTTAAGGTGTGACATCTCCGCTTTATGGGACACTCCTCCCATATCATCATCCCTAGGGTGTTCTAATACTTCTATCTTTATTGTGTGACATATTTTCATTATAGGACACACCTCCTCAGACTCCTCTAATAGTGCATCCTGATCCTTCTATATTTTAAAAAAGTTCCCCCTCATAGGGATTCATCACCTTGATCAACGCCCAAGAGGAATTCATATTAACATATTATTATCTCATAAAGATGATATAATCATGACGTATCACAGATGGATACCACATGATTGACATAGGATTTTTGAGGTGAAAGCATTGGATAATATTTTCTTATTTTGTCAGATACCCCATTCCTTGCATGAGATTCTTGAGGGGAATTACTATGAAGATATCACTTTGGAACAAGATACCTCAAGATATACATGGGATTCCTCGGGTTATATGCCTAAAGTATCCTCAAAATATTCCCTTCTATGAGGAAAATATATGAGACCATCGTTCCTAGTATCTATACATGCTAGTGATTTTCAACCTAACTAGTCTCTTGATCTAAAGATTCTACACTTTTAAAACCCTTAGGAATGTCTAAACCAAACTAGAATAATTAACAAGTATCCACCATGATATGACACTCGGAATGAGTTCAATGAACACAACATAAATATATAAGGGAGAAATGGAATTGGAAATGAAATCCATAGAGGACTCAACCGAAGGATAAAACAACATCCCATCAACCCATTCCGATCAAGGGGAAGACATCTCTAATGAAAATGGTGAAATTATCCATCTGTTGTAAAGTGGAATTGCAAGGTAACAAGCATTCCAGTGAACATTAACACATCATGGGGGACCTTGGATAATGTGTTGGATATATGTTCTTAATATAAAATTATTATATACTCTTTCAACAAATTCTTTGGGAAAAAACTCAATATTATGGCAATGAAAATATATGGAAAAATATATGTTCTTGAGTTTGTATTGATAATATATCGATATAAATTTTATACTATGTCATATAAATTATTTATATACCCTTATCAACTTTCATAAGTAGGTAATAATTTATATTAAAGTAATTAATTTTTTTTATGCGGTGGCATGGAATTTGACAGGCCAATAGTTGTCTATATTATTTTCCACTGAATAAAAAATTTTGTGGTATCCCCCTTTACATGAAATAATAAAATAAAAACGATAGTATACATTAAAATAAATATAATAATTTTGAATTTTATACTGTAATAGGTAAATTATAAGTAATATTATAGAGTATCTATATTTTGAAATATCTAATGGAATAAAATATAATTTTGTAATAGAAGTATCCCTTATGAAGCTCATTTGAATGAAATTAGAATGAAAGTAGATTTACCAATGTTTTACCATGACTGAGCCCATGAAAAATTTCCATAATTGCACTATAGAAGGAATCATATTTGGGAGATATTAAAACTCATGAAAATTGAAGACAAATATATTCTAGGTAAATCACCAATGATGTCCACCACTAGATCATAACATTTACTTAATTATTTTGAAGTGTCCATAAGAGTAGTTGTAAATAAAAATATGTATGATACCAACATGTAATTTTTAATGTAATATGTTTTTTATCACATTTATTTTTAAAAAAATCATTTTAGAATATATATATATATATATGGAATGCTTATTTAATATTTAATTTATAATATTAAAGAGATTATTTTATTCATAAATAATATTTTTTTTATAAATTTAGATTTTATATGATTTATTTAGAGAAAATAAATATAATAAATATATTATATGTATAATATAAAACTAATATAATTATCAATTGAGGAAAAATACGAATATGGATAGATAAAATTCTTAAAATTTAATTTTATAATTAAAAATGTATCATTATATATTGTATTTATTTATATAAAAGAAAATAATAATTTTTTTATTTTTAATTAAACCAAATTAACTTCATTTTGGGACATCTAATAACAGTATCATCCACGAATAAAAAATTTCTATTTTCCTAAGATTATGGATTTTTAGGAGAATTGTGAAAAATAGTTCTTTTTTAAAACCCATAACTTATATGACATTATTATAATGAAACAATGAATTGATTTTTTCTGAAAAATAAAGAAATAATTTAAAATTTTATATGCATAATAAATTATTTAAAATTAAAATTGTGTATTTATAAAACCCATTATTATCATTTTTGAATCATAATTATTATTTTACACAATATTATTTTATTCACCTATGTTAAAATTTAGTTTAATTCACAAGTAATAATTTTATCTAAAATAATAAATCTTCTATTTTATTACAACATATTCGAAATATATAAAAAGCATTCTTTCATTTTTATTAAAAAATTAACTATTCAAAATATTAAAGTTATTATCAATTATAAGGGTGAAAGTATTATTTTCATAGAATTCATTAATTATTATCATGTAATTTATTTCTCATAAATTAAATTTTAATGCTTCATATAATGAATGTTATATGACTCTTTCAAAATAAAAATAAAAATATATTATCCCTCATATAATTAGTGATTAATATTATATAATAATTTGAATATTTAATGGTCTAAGCATCATTTCTCTAAAAAAAATAGTTTTTGAATATATTATATTTTTAAATTTAATATTTATTTTTATAAATTTTAGAGACAAGATTAGATTAAATGATGAAAATTCATAGCTTAATAATGCTAAAAATTTTCAAGAGTGGTAATCTTATGATTTTATTAAAACATAATTTAATTACCTATAAACTTTTAACAAATGAAAAAATGATATATCATACAATTCTAATGGAAAAAGTCTCAAAACATATTTAAACGTGTGTAAGAATTCCCAGTGGACCATTTCATTACCAAGAAGAATGTCAACTAATTTGGGGATTAATTTCGTGGCCATCATCCCTTTATTAGTCTCATGGAATGGTTGAAATATATTTTTAATTTAGAATAAATGTTTTCTTCTCTATATATAAAGGGTTATCCTTCCACCCCTTCATGGCCACTCTATGTTTTTGTTTCTTCATGAAATTATACCCAATTAAACACTTTTTTGGAGTATCATCATCATATATAATAACATTCTCGATATAATATATTTTATTCCTTTATTCCAAATAATGTTATTAAGATAATGTTTACAATCTCCAAAAAAACTAGTAGTATAATATTAAAAAATAAGAATATAAGGAAAGTTCTTTTAAACCAATTATATCTATTGAGATTTAATTTGTATTCACCAATTATTTTGTATTGTTTTTCTTCATATTATAGATTTTGATATAGTTATTTTCATAACAGACATGAAATATATGGTATTTAAAAATATATATCATGTTCTTCCTTCCATGGATTTTTAATTTGAATGATTATGATGCTCTAAGGAGTTTTTTACTCATACCCAGAGGGATTCAGTTGTTATGACTCATATTTAACTTCTTACTTATATGACTCTTTTATTCCAATAATAGATATTTTTTTGTATCTATTCCTTATGATCTTATTTAAATTGAATTTTTTAAATAAAACTCTTTACCTTGATGAATTCTTTCTCATAATTTATATTATTGTTTAGATAAATTGATTACCTATTAAATTATAATTTCCCATCCTTATCTATAATTTCACTTATCTCTAATTTTATAATTGTTATTTGTAAGAATAATTATTTTTTATGACATCTGACCCTAATTTTTTCTTTACTTATCTATTAAGAATAATAATTTAATTTCCTTATAATAATGCTAGATTCAACAAATGTATCTTAAAACAAAAAATTGGATCTTCCATACCACCCTAAAATCATTTGAATAAAATGATCCCTATATATTTTCCCCATTTAATAAATTTTAATTTAATATATTTCTCCAATATTTATATAATTTTTCCTTATATATATACCAAAATTAATATATAGTTCTCTTTATGAAAAAAATATTTTATCATCCCTTCACAATCCTCTAATTTATCATATGCTGGTTTATGTTAATATCCCATTATATTATTTTGTGTCATGTTCCATCCCCATAAAATAATTTTAACCATGGATAGATTTTTTTTAAACCACACAATTTTATGGATGAAATTACATATTTACTTATTCACTAAAGGAAAATAATATCCACACTACTTCTTTAAAAATTTCAATTTTTCATTTTGAAAATGGTCACATATAAGGATTGTTTTTAATGATTCCTATACATGATCATTATCATGAATTTTTATACTTTTGAACATAATGTTAATTAAATATTCTTAATTATTAAATTTTAAAAACCAAAAGGTTTTAATTTATTCATCTCTTGGTTTCAAAAAAAATATATAAATCAGTTATAGAAATGATTATGAAACCCACTTCTTTCTATTGAGTTTTATCCTGCTTATGATTTATGTAGGGTTTATTTTCCTATTATATCGAGAATATAGATGTATGTGTTATGTATATGAAGGTTTTAACCTTATATAAAATTAATTAATTGTGTAATATTTTCATCATAGGAGATTCCATGTGTGGAGAATGAATGTTAATACTAAGCACACTACATTTTGTTGCATTAGTGTTGATCCTTTATTTATGATTCTCGTTCATGTAATTTTAACCTAATAACATTATAATATGTTTCCTTAGTTGTTATCTATAATGTATTCCTATGATATATTGTTTTATATTTTTTTATTATTTTTATCTATGATTTTATTATATTATTTTCTTATTATACATTCACAAGATTATTTCACACTCTTATGTCATCGAAGATGTTTTTATATTTTCATTACATGATCTTACATCATGAATTATGGAAAACACATATTTTTATACGTTCCTTTTATTAATTAATTTCTCCATGATCATGTATTCTAGTATTCTTATTATATTACCCTAGATGACATGATAATAACCCATCCATTAATGATCATTTAAGCTCTAACCATTCTCGTGGTAACATTACCTACATTATGAATATAATTATAAATTTTAATAGGTCTATACGGGTTCTATATGAGTTATATTGGAGATAAATTTTAATAGGTTTTTGAAAATAATCCACACACAAAACTATACAACAAATACACTAAAGTAATGTTTTATTTATGGTTTGTGATATTTTTGTGCGATGTAATTTTTAAATTATTGTAATGATTTTAAAAAGATATATTTTTAGCTTTGGATACACAACATTTTTCTTATTAAGATATTTCAATAGGGGAAAATTGTATAATAGATTAAGTTCCATATTAATATCACCCTTCAAATACCATTTCATCCCCTTATACAGCTTCCAAACTTCTTCTTAAACCTCAAATTTTAATATAAGGAACACAAAACCATATCTATATTATGGATAAATACATCAAGAAAATAAAAAAATGAAATAAATATTTTTTTTATATAATTCATCTTTTAGGGAATAGAATTGTTTCACCAAAAGATAGAGTGCCAAAACCCAAAATCCATGCACTAAACTATTTAAAAAACACTCCTTTTTATAATGTAAAATGTTTTATAATAGTATTTTTTTTCCACCCCTCACATTTTGAAAAACCTATTTCAAAACTGTGATTTTCTTACTTATACCCCTTTTAAAATAAATTCAAAACATGGTGGGGATATAACTTCCAAAAATTATAAATGATTCATTAGTGGTTGAATAACCATGTTCAACATCAATGTCTCAAATATATCTTTAGGGACATTATATTATATGAAATCACCCAGATTATATTGGGTTTTAAATAACTCCAATAATAGGAATTTATTTTCACACTTATCCTCGATGAAATTAATTATGATGTCATTATTATTAAAAATTGGGTATATCATAGGTTTTTTTAAAAAAAATAAAAATAATTATTATCACAATAAACTATTTGAGGACTCTATGAATTCACCCTAAAATCATCATGTTGTAACATCATCCAAATAATTTTCATAAATGAAATAATATAAAAAATATATTCTACGTCATTACTAACAAGTGTAACTGAGTTCAATTTCTTATAGTTCCATCTAACATATTTGTCTCCTATGAGAAAAATTACATCTATATAGGATCTAATACCATCATAATAACCTACTCAATTATTATTTATAAACAAAAAAAGATTCGGATTTGTGTTTCAACCTATAAACGATCTAATAACTCATTTGTTCCTTTGATGTATCATAGAAATATTTTGGAAACCTTATAATGTGACTTCATTAGGTCACTCTAATATCAATTAGAGATACACATATAATATAAAATGTATTTTCAAGTAGCTATGATATAGAGTAAAAACCCAATAAGTCTTTTTAATATTTTTTGACTTACACTCTAACCTCCAGTATCATTATATAAATTTCACACCAACTTGAATTGGAATAACCACTTTCATTGACTCTTCTATCTCAATAATTTCTAATAACACATTAAAAACATCTCTCGAATAAGGAAATAAAATTTCATTTTCTCCATTTCTTATAATCATAATAAGTATATATGATTATTAAGAATATGTATCTAATATTGTTTCAATTTTTTTTAAATATATTCAAATTAATTATCATATTAATATAGAAAATAATATCATCAACTTAGACCATTAAAATAATTGAAAAAATATTTATTTAATTGAAATAGAGTTTTCAAACATGACCCCCTTTCATTAATTGTATCTTCATAAATTAGTTTTCTATCCTTGAATACGATACACTTCGGGATTCTTTTATGTTATATAGATACCTCTTCAATTTTTCTATTAATAGGTGATAATTATCAATAAAATGAAATTATTTTTATAAATACCCACATATTCATCAAGATTAATATTTAATATGGTTAATTTGACATCCATTTGATTTATTCTATACTTTTTGTAGGATTCTAAAATATGGAACATCCAAATATTTTCAAAGATAGTAATATGAGGTGTATATTTCTAAAAATAAAACCATTCTACATGAGAGTATCCATAGTATAAATGTATAAATTTTTTTCTATTAATATTTCCCTAATCATTATACTTATTTTTAAAACCATAGCTGGCCTCAATTAAATTTTTATATTAAGGATATTTTTTACTCATTGAAGTTTATTATTATAACAATGTCTTGGAAAATATCCTATATTATATTATTCTAAACTTGTATAAGAACATTTTATATACCCTCAATCCACTCATAATGTTAAAATTAGTATATAACATATTTAAGATCAATATGATAGAAAAGTGGGGTCTTATTTTCAAACATCACCTTTATCTTTCTCAGATATATTGTATACTTGTCATATCCCATATTTATTATTTTTTACGTTGCAGAAAAAATCTATTAATGATATAACATATCCATATATAGTTCATTAATGGTTGATACATTATTTTATTATTCTCATACCCCTCTTCAATATAGTTTTTCTTAACTAAATCAACCTCAAATACTTGAGGTTATATTTCTAATAGTAAAACACCTACTCCTCAAGAGTCCTTATTTCTATTTTCATCTTCATTATCAAGAATTGCAATAGATGAATCACTAATAATAGGATTATAATTTATAATTTTCAAATTATAAGATTAATGAACTTTTTACAGTCTATTCCTGTATTTTATGTAGTCCTTCCACTATATATATATATATCCCAAAAATGTAACCTCAAAATCATTCTCATCAAACAATCCATTAATTAGACATTTCATTTTCATTATAAAAGGGATTACAAAACACTATGAAGTAGAACATAATGGAATTAAATTTTTAAAACATGTCATAATAGGTAATATTATAATTCAGTGTTAATAAGAATTATTTTCCAATTGGAATGGTTGTGTACACAATATCCCACTATTAAAATATCGATGTACAATATTATACTAGAATTATTTTCCCCCTATAAGTTATGTTTATATTTCTTCTATCAACCACTGATTTTTTGTTTAGGGGTATATAATGATTTTAAATGGTGTTATATTAAATTATTTTCCAAATATGATTAATATTATCAAATATAAACCTCCATTAATTTATTAGATCTCTCTTTCAGGATTCACATAAAAAACTCTACCCCATCTTTTCATCTAGGAATTTTGAACATCTTTATTTCTTATGAATTCTGGTTTATAAGTGTCAAATTAGTCATTAAAGTATATTTATTTCTCAATTTAATTATACAAATATCACTTTAAATGTACTTATTTCCTATTTATCCAAATTAATCTTTATTTATTAAAATGAGATTATTTTTTATCCAAATTAAAACTCTTTTATACTTCCCGTACATGATTCTCCCCATATGGAAGTTCCCACAAGACCCTTCAATATAGTTTTTAAGGTGATTTAAGACCCAAAAAACATCACCCTTGGTAATCAAACCAAATATTTTATTAAAATTACATCAAAAAAATTTATGAAATTGTTTATTTAGACCATTTGATCTCATGTTGTAAGCATTTTAGTATTCTTTTTTCTTGAAAAAATGTCAACATGGCATCTCTCCTAAAGTGAAATTATTCCTATCATTAATTATTTTTATAAAAAAAATTATTCTATGAAAACTTTAACACACCATGATTTCATATTAAGTAATCTCATTAAAGTAATTAAATAGCGTGTTCTACACGCAACACTGAGTTCGAGCGCACCACAACTTACTAAATTAACCGTTCATAAAGTGGTTATGAATATTTTTAACATAATTTTACATATTATATATTCTATTTTATTTTAACATCCATATTATGTGTTTCATAGACATAATATAAGAACAAAGTCATTTTTTCAGATAAAATAATTATTTTTCAAAAAATGCAATTTTACAGCCTTTTAAAAGAAAACCCTTTTTAAAACCAATATTTGAGACATTTATATATTCAATTTAATGGCATTAAATTTTTATTTATAATATGGACATAAAAATTTAGTTTGGATAAATTTTTGAAACTTTTCTGATAACTTACTTATTTTGATGAATAGTGAAAAATACTAGGTTTTAATTGAAAACAACTTTTATAATCAAAATAATTTAGAGAGATAAATTATTAATTTTAATAGTTTGGAAGTATAACTAGATAATATTTTCATAATTTAATAAAATGTAGTACATTATAAGTAATTTCACATTTAAATTTGACATAAACACATGCCATTATTTTGATGGTATTTTCTTTTTAAAAACCAATTTTTTGGTTTTGACAATGGGAATTAATTTTAAATTTATAAATTAAACATATATGTTTCTAATTTGGAAAAACAGACTTCATTTTTGAATTCAGTGTATCAAAATTAGCTTAGGGTGATTTTTTTGTATTGTTATGAAAACTTTCAATTTTTGATGAATAGTGAAAAACACTATGTTATTGGTTAAACCCGACTTTTTATTTAAATATTTATTTATTTTATTTAAATTTATTTTAAGTAAAAATAGATACTTAATACCATTATTAGTTCAATTTAATTCATTGGATTCATTTTTTTTAAAAAAATTATATATATATAATTTTATTGAACTTTTTACCGTCTTTTACCCACCTCTTCAGAGGTTTTGAAAATTTGAATTAAATATAATTTTACCTCTTCAGTGAGTTGAATTGAAAAACTCTTAGTGACATGGTTTACCTCTCTATGTAAAATTTGGTTCAATGAGATTGGTGAATAATACCTTTTGACTTTTATTTACCACGGTTAAAAGAAAATAGGGTAATTGAAGGTAAAAATGATATTATTAATACACTAAAACATGTCCAACTTCTATTGGATAAGTTTAATTTGACCAAAAACAACCTTAGGAATAAAATATGATCCTTTAAGTCCTCTTGGATTAGGTTAGGACATTTATTATTATTTTACTTAAGGAACTGTTAAAAGTGTTAAATTCTATGTTTCATAACTAAAAATTTTTTAATATAGGGTTATACATAATATAAATTAGAATTTAAATATAATTTATAAATATAAAATTATTTCCTAAAAAATGGTATTTTATTTATAATTTATAGAAAATAAAAATATAAATTTATTTATGACACAACGATGATGCAGTAATTACCTTATTAATGAAAGATTGAAATAATTGATATTATAAATATCGAAATAAATATAATTTTAGACTTTTAATGAATTCAACTTATTTTATAGGTTAATATTACATGTTAGGGTTGATAAAATGATTATTTTTTATGTAATAATGCTGTTATAAATTTAACCAAAACAAATTACCAAATTGTGTGAAATTTGAAATAAAAGAGTTTTCAAAACATATATTATATTATTAATTGATATTCTATCCTTAACAATATAATGTTTCTCCAGAGGGCTTAAATAATATTATATATGTCATTAATGAACCACTTTAGGTTCTCATGGATTTTTATAGTATGTTTTTAACCATATAATATAAAAATACAAACACACATGGTAAATGTCAAACCATTTAACTAAGAGTAAAATATAAAAGATAAGGTTAATATAGTGATCCAAACCTATCTAAAACCTATTTATAAAGTTTTTTTAAAACCATAACAAGATTATCCTAGAAATAAATCATTTCGGAGACATTATAAACTGAATATTAATTTAATATAAAAGAATATTTTATGTTTTTTCTAAGGTTCCCCTCACCCTTCTTATAAAAGGGCACTTCCCCATCTCTCAAATTCACACCTCCAAAGCCATTTGGCTCGACCAAACCTTGACCAAATATCCTCCAAAATATTCTCCATTAAACATAGAGGCCATCCTTCCATCATAAATCCATCTTAAAGAGCCATTTTGATCAAATCACAAGGAAGAATCCAGAGAAGAGTTAAATATTTCATCACATCTTTCAATGACATTTCTTCTTCCACTTCCTCTTTATGTGTTTTTTCCATTCAAAAATATTAAATCCAGTATCTTATTTATACTTTTATATTATTATAAAAATTTTACAACCATATTCTTTATTCGATCCATCCTATAAATGAAAAATTCACCATACGTACGTACGTATGACTTACCGTCCCCTCGTCGTGGTGTAGTTTGTTTTTAAAACACTTCATTATTTGGATGGTTATAATAATTAGTATAACTAATGTAAATTATAAATATAACATGTTAATGATTCTGTATATATGATATAACATCCAATTACATACTATTTCCCCATCAATATAATGATATTGTCGCTCGTGCGTATCTACGAATTACCGTCTCCACGATCGGATGAAATTAATTTTCACGTTCACCATTCAATGATGATTATAAAAATATATATCATTAATAAGTATGTAATATATGACATAATAATTATACTAATGATATATATATATATATATATGTTCTTTAATATATCTTATTCAATTATTTCTGTTCAATACGATATGAAAACGGAAACAGTGTTAATGTGTATGTACGGCCAACCGTCTCTATAAATGGTGTTTTCCATTTCATATATATTTCTATTATACATATTTATATTAACTATATATATGATATATGAATCATGTTTTATATTCTGGAATTATTTAATTCATGATCTAAGGGATACAATCAAGAGTAACAAGTTAAAAGATGAACGATAATGAAAGCGATTGTTACCTGAAAAGTTAATTTAACATAGATATTATTATTAAATTGGCAGTATAATGTCATAAAAAATAATGTATGATATCATAAATATTAATATGGTTCTTTTATAATTTAATAACATACTATAGTCTTTATACAGAAGGTTAAATTTAACCTCTACTAATGGAAAGTACAAGGTAAGGGGTTTTCATCTCACTTTGTATTCCCATGAGATTCATGCCATACTTCCATTATTTTATTTTGTGTAGTGTAAGTACTTCCCATAATTGCATTATTTGTGTAATACACTTTAATTTATGTGTATTTAAATCTTCATTTTATGATACTTATTTCATGGGTTGTTTGTTTCATAAGTTAGCAAATTGGTAAGGGTTAATTTCACAACCTCTTTACTATCCGAGGATGTTTTTACATAAGTATCTACTGGGACCTCTTGATGATCCACATATGTGTTTTCTTAAAAATGTATTTCAAAATTCATTTTTACTAATTAATAGACAATGGGTTCAACTAATTTATACCCTTATTTGACCTTATATGTTTCTAAAGGAATCATTCCATCGATTTCCAAACAAGTTACTTTATGATCTTTTCGGCAAAATTATGGTAAGAATGTTTTTTTAACTGATATGGAAGGTGTGTTTATTTTATGCTGTTATAAAATCATAAAATCCTACCATAAAAGCTTATAAGAATATTTTAAAAATAAAAGTTTTATTTAAAATTATGGGACTCTTATATGATTTCCAAATAGAATGAGAAATTTCTCCAAAATAGATTTTATTTCATCTATATCAACATCCATTGATAAATTTACACTTATTTGAAGATAATTAATTATGATAAAACTCTTCCATATTTTATTTAATGTATTATTATTTTTTTGAATATGGATGAGCTATTTCTATTCCATTCATTTTTTATGGTTAATGTATTGACATTTTGTATTATAGTTTTAATAAGAATATTTATGTTATATTTCTACCTTTTCATAAGATGAATGCATTTGACTAGTATGTTCTGGTTTGGCTACCGGTAAATGTACAACCTCCTGGATGGGGTCTTGTAATAACAGACCCTCCGAGTTGGAGTCCGGTTATAGAGTATATCCAGGTTAGAGACTGGTTACAGAGTCTCTCTAGGATGGGGTCCGATTACAGATATCCCCTATGTCCTGGCACGAAGCCTTGAAACCGAAATTAATGTCTGGTACAATACATTCCCTCATTATGAAATTAGTTATTACATGTTACTATTCGACTAGTAGAATATCCATTTTATGTTATATACAGTAATGTTTGATTTATTATTTTCGTATTATGTTCATGTTTATGTATAAAAAGGATGTAGTTTTTATTACAAATCATTCCATAAAAGTTTATAGCTACCGCTAAATTATTTACCCTTACTGAGCATCTGAGATCTCCCCTTTCTTATGTTTTATTTTTCCAAGAACCCAAGAAGTGTTTTATGTATGAGATTCAATGTTACTCTAAGAGACTAATTTAGTCCTCAAAGAACTATCAAAGATATATTTAATGTTAGAAATTATAATGTGAATATCATGTATGTAATCTAATTTCCATGAATGCTAAACTGATCGGACCTTTGAGACTTGATTCCTTGTAATCATGCCAATGTATTAAAAAAATGTACTGAATTTGGGTAACTAGGGTCGGGGAATTACAAAAACTCTCCACATTCCAATCATAATAATTTTTCCTAATACATAATAGAATATTTTTCATTGAGAAACGAAAAATGAATTTCTTTTATTTCAAATTTTCAGCCTCTATTTACGCTATTCCAATGCCTTTTACATTTATGGACGATTTGTTTCCAAATTAAATACACCACAACCATGTTATTTAATATATTTTTCATTTTTTATCCATAATCATGTGTGACATGTATCTATATTCTAGTATCAATGATTCTCTAACCTTTCTAGCTATAATAGTCAGTTAAACAATCAGTGATTTTTTTTTCTTTGGAATCTTTCTTCTTTCTTCTCACTTTATAAATATATTGATATTATACTACAATAATTGTTTTAAAATCTTCTAAATTATAAATTTTTTATCATATTTTCAATTTTTATAACATACAATGTCATATTATTTTTTACATACATCACAAATAAGTCGTCATTATCTATCTATTTTCTCATTGATTTATCAATTAATAATTTTTATTATATCTGCATATATTATTTAATTATATAATTCCAATAGAGAGAAATATACATAAAAAATAATATTATTTATTCTTATAATATACGCAACCTCAAAAGAATACCATAAAACTGTTTCTTCTATAAATTTTTTGATTATGAATTTATAAATAAACTTACTGTCTTCATGAAAGATATACCTTTCAATTGATATGTTTTATGGATATTTTCTCTATAGGAAAAATTATACAACCATAGTGGGGTTAAAATCCTTAAATATTATCTTGGCATTGGATGGAAAATATTACAATATAGAACCTGAACTATAAGTTAAAACATGATTTACGCTTTCAGAGAAAATGTGTTAACAATTTACCTCAACTCATGTACGAGGTTTCTCAATATGTTTTGATGATTCAACGCATACATAAATAACATTTTTAAATTAGTCTTTGTTTTCTCAAGTGACTTTTATTCTCTATTAATTTGACATATCATTATTAATCTCTTCTTCTAAAGTTTACAAATTATTCTATAACTATTTTTCAAATTTTTATTATTCAGACACATTCACCTTGAATTTATTAATATCCTAAATTTAATAATTTTTATTTTTGTTAGAAAATAAGAAAAGTGTCTTAATATAATCAATATAGATGTTGATATTTCAGTTTCCTCTATTTTTTAGTGATATTTTTAATAAGGACTTCATGTTCTTCACCCCGTATATGAATATTGTAGTCTTCATCTCTTTCTTAATCTCCACTTCTAGAGCTATATCATTCACTTTCAACATAATATATAACATTATTTTCATTACAATAAAAATATCATATAACTCACCACTTGTGGAATATTTTTCTTCTAGATCATTTCAAGGAATTATTTTCTTCTTCTTTCAAAATATCATTATTTTAAAATAATCAAGATTCATTAATTTTAGAATATTTTCACATACAATACAGTTTTGGGTTTTCTTTTTCTTAGTCATCATATAACTATATATATTTATTATTTTGGGATCATATGTAGTTAATTGACTAAATCATCCACATTTAATACAATTACGTGGAATAATGCATTTATATTTTCTTTTTCCCTCTTATGATATTTTTAGATTTAAGATACATTATTTTATTTGGATTATCATAACTATTATCATCTATATCTGTGTAACTTAAGGATTCATATTCCTTATCTTTTTTCATTAATATTTTCATTTCAGTAAAATTCATCTTCTAGTTTTTATTATTACATAAACTGGATATTTTATCTTCTCATTGTTCAGGAGTATTATATAACTCATCCAATGAATGATCTTCTATATATTTTATAATTTTTATTATCATATTGAATCAATATGAGAAGTGTATCATTAATTTTTTAACAACTATAGTTTCATATATATTTTCCCCAAATCCTCTAATGTGGATAAAAACTTCATTCACCATAATAAAGTAATCCTACATAGTTTAATATTCAACCATCTTGATATCGTCAAATATGTTCCTATAAATTTATTTTTTTATTTAGATTCTTTAATACTAATGTTCACATCATTTATATTCTAATGTTTGATCCACATTTTTTTGATGGTCCATAATATCTTTTGTTTTATGTAAAGGTTTCCAGAAAATTATAACCATGTGAGATTCTTGTAATTCCAATTAATACAATGATTTCTCTTATATGTCATAACTCTATATTTTTTAATTAGTGAAAATCCAATATTTATATAATTACTTCCACCCAAACCATTTTAAAAATGATAACATAGTATTTTATTCATCCATACAAGAAAATATTTCTAATATAAATATACTCCTCTATTATTCATTAAACAATGACATTTAATACTTGAAAGAAAAAATAGTACGATATTTGGGGGGACACTGGCATTGATATCACATATAGTTCCCAGATCAGTTATTTTCCCTTTTATAAGGGGTGTGAATCTATTGTTATAATTTTTTTAAAAAAAATTAACAATAAATCTAAATGAAATTTTATATTCATAAACTACTCAGAGTAGTTCTACCTAACCTATATGTAAAAATATTTTAAAAATAAATAATAATAAAACGAATTTTTACATGGAATAACATAAATGTGATATAATGTTCATTCCTTGTATTGGTCCACATTCAATGTCCTTTATTATCACTAATGTGGCATAGATTACAAGATAACTGTAGTTTACATCACTGAATCCTGAAAAGATGATAAAAGGACAGTAAATTTAAGGGAAGTTGATATTATAGAACATTAACTTCTAAGACAGAAAATGGATTTTTTTTATCATTGAATAACCAGTTTTATATTATATACTACGCACTCATTGATGAATATGTTACTCAATTTTTGTGAGGATTCAACTTTATAATATAGATTGTATTCATTTTTATGGTTCTTGAGTTCCAGAATAAATGTCATAATATAATAGTAGACTAATCATCATCTCATGGGCCAGTAATAAAAAACCTATGCATGTGAATTAGTATATAGGAATTGGTCATCTTATTTATCAAAAGGAGAAATTTTGAGCAGTTGAATTATAATTATCATTCATTGAGATCTGTAAAATCATGAAAACAAAAATTCAAAATTCCACAAAACATTTCTATAAGACACATAACTGTGATTGATTCTCTCCAAATTCATGATTATATTTCCATCATTATTTATTCAATTTATATTCACACATATAATATGGAATATTTTTTAGGAATAAACTTATTAAACTACTTCATTCTGTGTTGAATAAAATATTACAAATATAATCACACATAAAAATAAAAGAAACAATAATGAACAATAATTTCAAATATATTTTTTTAAATCTCTATGAAATAAATACCATTATTTCACTTAAGTTAGTTAAAAAATCATTTCATATCACCAGGATATTTATAACAAATTTACCATTTAGATAATCCATGAAATACTTCATGATAACAAAAAACTATATCTTGCAATTCACTATAGTGTACCTCATACAACCTTTTTATAATTGTGATATTCTCTAAAGAAAAAAGGTCTAGTGAATCATTTTGGTTCTCATTGTTTTACTATTCTTCATATAGAGTGAGCTTCACTATTGAATAGACATTATCCTTCAGAGGAAATAGGCTTTTCTACTTGAATAACTCCCCTAGATACATAAATATTTTCAATCTCATTGAGAAGATGACTCTGTGAGAAAACTCAAATAATACATCATAGACTTGATACATTGTACAATGAATATTACATTATGAAATTCTCAAAAGCCTATATATGTTATTAATCACCCATTTTTTAATATCATATAAGGTATAAAAATGTTGTATGGGATAAACAAAATTTGAGGAAGTATCCAAATTCAAAACCACTAATCATATATCATTCATCATCTCAAATGTATTATTAAAATGAAAGATCACTTATATCCTATTGAAATGTATTACACTGTAATATGTTTTCTTTTAAGATATTCTGATTTAATACCTATATCTTAATCTATCTAAAATATATTATGCATATAAAAAATGTTTTCAATATTTATTACTTTTATTACCTTTTTTCATAATCATTAATTCAAAGAATGATTACATTTAATATTTTTAAAATTTTCATACATAAGAAAAATATCATATATGTTAGTAAGAATCTCATACCCATTGATTAAATATGATAAACATTGTATATTTCTATTACTAATAGGTTAATAACCTTATATAATTTTCATATCTCAACTCATTATACCAATTCTCATATATTCTTCTCAGAAATTTACTTAGGAAAGACTAATAAGACATTTTATTGAGCCATTGTGTGACTCTATAATAGTACATCAGTCATAATATAAAATAATCTCAGAAACATAAAAAAAAACATTTTAGGAACCTTATAAAAATATAAAAAACATATCTTAAGGACCACAAAATATTTCTAATATGGAATTGGAAACCGATAAAAAAATTTCAACAAATTCAAGGGCTTTTCACCATGTTCCCTGACCTTGGGTCTATTTTAAATTCTAAGAGATTTTAATCTAAATAATAGGAGGTGTAGATTTTAAGAGATTCCATAAGATCCTTAGATGGAAATTTTCACCTCAATAACTATATATGGATAAATATAGCTTTTATAATGAACATAGAATAATATGGATAAAAGGGAGGATATAAGTTATGGAAAATTATTATTTATAAAGGGAACTCGCTAGTAATGGAATGTAATTATAGTGTTATTTTTTTTTGTAAAATAATTAGATAATGATTTCATTGATGAATCAAGATCATGTTGTGGAGTAAATGTAAACATTAAATAAATTATATATTATTAATATGATGATAAGGATTATTTTGACATTATACATTTTGAGTTTATCTAAAATATTCATTCATATAATATGGGGATAAATGTAAATAAATAACTAATGGTTTTTTGATATTGATATAACTATTGGTGTATTTTCTATGATGTTATATAACTATTTTATTATCACCAAACATGTCAATTCCATTTAAATATATGAATCCATTTGAATGTAAATATTTTCATTAGTTGAAGAGGAATCAAGGGGTTTTCTGTGAATTTTTTACTAGGATTGTATTTGTTGAAGTTACCCATCCAAAAGTAAAATTATAAAAAACCAATATAATTTTCAATGCTATTAAATTGGAATTAAATGAAAAATTAATAATTCGGATTGATAATTATATAAAAAATTATTTTTTTGGTTAATGAGGATTGGATTTAATATATTTATAAATAATTATCCCATCGATTGAAAAACCAAATGACCATAACTCTTTTCTAAATCTGAAATGTCTTCAATTGAAGATTATTATGAATTTTTTTGAAAAAATCAATACTAATATTCACATAAAATATATAATTTTATGTCATCAAAACGTTAAAAAAATTCCATAAAAATGTTACTGATTTGTGGAAATTTTTATTTATTTTATTTTATGAATAAGACACAACAAGATCCTAGATGAATGTAACGTATTTTCCAGTTAATTTTCTTTTTACTGATATACATTAATCTAATAGTTGAGTACTGAAATCAAAATACAGATAAATTTATATAGAAGAAAATAATTATAAAAATACTACATCAATAAGTTTGGGTGTTAATTATAGTTTTCATATGTGATCTATGATGAATTTTAAAAATAATTGTTTATATTTCCATAAATTGAAAGTATCTCATCGAAGTAAAAATGTATCTAATTTTAAAAGATGATTAATTATAGGAAATATATGGTTATATTAGAGTTTTGTATATAATTGCATTTATTTATTGATCAATATTTTAATTGATAATGATTAAATATGGATTATATTAATGTTAAATAGTGATAAAGTAATATTAAAGCGTGTTGGGTAAGAGAAAATATCATAGAAGAAGGTGATTTTGGCCAAAAATAATAAGATTAATAAATTTGATAATATTGAGGAGTAATTAAAAAAATATAATTATTAATATTTATGGTATATACCACTTATTTAAAAATCATATTGTAATGATAAAATGTTACCTTAATGGAAAAAAATATATGTTGGAAAAGAAAAAATTTATTTCATGGAGAAAAATCTAAAGATGAAATTTGAGGAGAGTAACACTAAGATGAAATCTAGAAATTTTTCCTCATTATTAAGGAATATATTTTTCTTCTATAGTATGAAAGGACACATCATGGATCAATTTATGTGATCGAGGCATATGAATGTAAAGGGAATAAATTTGAAATGAAGGATTGATTCAACATAAGAGTGGAAATATATGATTGGTTTTATATAGGATATCCTATAAAAATAGTTAAAATTTAATTAGAAATTTACTAAAATGGATAACTCAAATACCAATGAAGAGTTGTGTGGAAGGGGAAAATTTTACACAAATAAATTTAAGAATCGTATGATATTTTCACTAGGATAAATATATTCATTATAATTTAAAATAAGAAACATTATTTTTTTGAAATCCTATATTTAGTTGTTTTATTAAAAATAACGACTTTAAACTGTTTTAGTGATATCCAACATTAACCCCACCCTCTTTTATAGAATAGACTACACTGACTACAAAAAACAACCAAACCAGCCTAATGAAACCTGAAAGACCTAGTCCTTAAATCATAACTCCCTCAAGTCCATGAAGTTCAAATACACATCACTCACTGTGTATGGAACCATTCAATAACATCATTCCCCTTATAACAAATGATTATTTAAATCACTAGAAACCCTTCACCAACTCATTGTTAGAGAATGAAATTCATATAGTATATCGTGTCACAGCCTCAAGCCTTGCAATTTTGCTGCATAGCCAATACAACTAATAGAGCATATGGTAAATACGACACCAGAGATACCTCAAACTATTCTATAATCAATCCCTCTATTATATGTCACACCATTGATATTGAATAAATCAACCGAAGTAAAAATCATCAAAAAAATGCATTGATTTCATGATTTTTATAATATATATCAAAGATAATAACAAAACATAAGGACATAATGTTTTAATGTCTTTGTTTTTAGCCACATAAACAATATATTTTAAAACATTTATCAATATATATCCATAATCAAAATCATTAACACACTTTTCTAGAAATATATCATTATATAGTCATATTCATATATTTGGGAGTGAATACATAAAAATATGGTGATATTTTATGCTCAATAATGATAAAAAAACATATCATAATGTATCATATCATATTATTGAAAGATATTATGTGGAGTGGACAAATATACTTTTATCACATCATTATAGTATACAATATCATCATTAAAACATTATATGGAAACATATGATAATAAAAAAACTCTATGGGAGCATAAATGTTATAACATGGACAAAAATACATCTAAATTTTCATTGAGCATTTGAGGATTCCATAAGAATGTGGAATATTAAAAAATAATAATAACATTAAAACCTGGCATATAATTAATATGAATAATCTGATTTCAAATATTGAATAACATGTTATGTGACATATAATCATGGAATAACCATGTACATTGAAAAAAAAAAATTGGGAGAAAAATCATTATTCCCATGCATATGTGAATAAGCCTTCTATGTCCACACTTCAAACTTGAGGAAACTCGTTATGACCATGACTATGTGAAAACATACAATCTATCCATAGCATAATGTCTCCATGATATACAAAAATATAATTTATTATATTTTGATATTAGAACGTATATTCTATTATCCATATATATGGATTCAAATTAATATTAATTACCATCATATCATAATTAACCCAAATAAAAAAATTATTTAAAAAACTTTTGATAAATATCACATAAAATGAAATTATGAAATCACGAGATATCGAAAAATTTAGCTTTTAGTTTTAATAATATCCTAATGGCATATATAGGTCCATCAAAACTAAATTTCCTATGGGAAATACTTAGAGGAAAGTAATGATAAAAATAAAAATGTTATCTCAAAAAAATTTATGAATTTTTATAAAAGTTGAAGTGATAATAAATTTTTAAAAAATTTGTAATTGAATGAAAATAAATTTGAAAAAAACTATGATAATGAGTTATAAATAAATATTCCTAAGATGGAAAACAAAAAATATAATTCAAATAATTATATATTTGAGAATGATAAAAATAATATCCTTGATAGTCAACAGGTGTACACACCAACAAGATGAATTTCCAAATTCCAACAACTCCTTCCTCAATGATATTTGAAGAATCAATCTCCCTTGTAAGCATATCAATACACCATGTGATATAGACTAGAATTCTGAAGTCTCTTCACTATAAATTATTTTAAAAAATGATGTAAATTATTTTATATAAATTTCTTACGGAAAAAAAGATCCTAAAATGAAAATTCATTATTAAAAAAAGGATAGGGACAAATTTCCAAAATAGTCTTTTATATCCATGTGAATCCTTGAGAAAATACACCTCCAATACTATACTTAATCTGATTCCTTCAAGTATTTGGTCAATAACTTCTTGCTCAATGTATTGATGACTACATAACCTTTTTGGAAGTAAAATATGTCAGTGTTATAAGACTAGAGATAATCCACGTAGAATATCCGTCATAGGTTTGGGTATCTTTGGGTACAAACAATATTCATACACTTATTATCTTATTACAATGTATACAGATCCCTAATTTGACGGAAGATTCAAGTACTAAGTGATCGAATAACTACAACCAAATCAAGGTCATGGGTTGGATAATTCTTTTAATGCAGTTTTTTTAGAACATAAATAAATGTCCAAAATAACAAATATTAACAAAATTTCTATCCTTGTACAAGAGGAAACACTAAAAAAACACATCAAAACCAAAACGTTAATATGGAGGAATCATATCATGATCTAAAGTCAAACTCCCCTTCAGTTCATAAAATTATCATTGAACGTTATGATTCTATTTAAAAATAATACCCTTATTTTTCAGCACTATCATAGTATATTAGTGATTGAAGAAATCTTTAATGAACTTCATATAATATCTATCCAATCCCATTAAGAAACAAATATCAAATTATTTTTTGGTTTTCCCTCATGACATCAACACATGATGTTTTTTTGATGAACTGATATTTCCCTATGTGATATAATATATCACTTAAAATCATTTTTGTATCCAAAACAATCATTTAGTTGTATTTTATTACATATGATGTCCATTATTATTTCTTGAAAAAATATCATGAAAATCAATATGTTCTTCCTTCATTTGGAATGCACTAAAACATTATGGACCGATACAACCACTATTGATTTCATGAATTGATGAAAGATAAAATTAAAAAATGTCATGAAAACAAATGTATTAGTAGTATGGCCCAATAAAATAAAAAAATATGCATAATGTATATTCTTACTCATGAATGATGTATTAAAAATATCCTCCCCTTCGACTGCTATGTTATTATATCCTCCTCAAATAAAAATAATTGAAAACCATCAAGAACCCATGAGTTGATCAACCTGGTCATTAACCCTCGAAAAAGGATATGTATTTTTAACATTCAAATGATTAGGCATTCATTATTCTAAACCATTCCAGAGGATTCTACCACCCATCTTTTTTAGAAGGATTGATGAAACAGAAGATGATTTTCTCTGAATAAAAAATCTGTTCGCATCATGATACTCAAGATGAAATTTATCTTCCATAACGTAGAGGGTTCCACTGGATAGGATAGAATTGAAATTTTACACAATATTTGGGGAAATTAAATATAAAACTCAACAACCCAGTGGGTTTTTAACATAGAAATGTCATTAGTAGTGTAATAAGGGAACTAATTATCCATGTGAAGAAGAAGTCCACTGAAACAATGGTTGATTATTTCAAGAAAAATATTTTACATTTATAATGATATTTTTATTTCTTTTGTAAAAATAGTCAATAGATTTCTGAAAACAATATCCCTCACACCATAAAAAATGATAATAGCCTCAACGGGATATAAAAACAAAACATAATAATGAAAAAAATTGATCTGTAAATTAAAACTATAAATCCAATCATATATAATGATGAGGATAGTCTTATCATGATCATGAACAAGTATTTTCTACATGACCTTGTCGTTTGAAATCAATAATTGGAATTTCCAACATTTAAAACCCCATTCCATTCTTCCCATGGGAGTCGAAAGATTCATCAAGAATAAAATTATCTTAGAGTATAATACCAAAATATAAATAAATTTAGATTATATAAATTAGTGACTCCACATGTATCTCATAAATACCATACCCTAGGGTATGAAATATACATTTAACTTCTAACAGTCTCAATCACCACATCAAATTTCCTCATGTACATACAACACTAAATTATGATGTATGATCCCAAGTCCTCACACAACATTTTTCCTATTGTAAGTGTCCTAAATTGTATGAGAATGAGGTCCAAAACCTAATGATACGTTAGAATGATCTATTTATCCATTTATAATAGTTGATATTGATTTAGTACCATGGTATACTCTTCCAAAAAATATATGATTATCTGATTATCCACAATGATGGGAAATCCCAGTTCCTACTATGAAATCAATCTTGATATGGCTAGGTATTTTAAACTGATTACAAACCACATGTTTCTAACATAAAAAATCACATGAAACTTCTCCAAATGTAAATTTATAATTCATATTTATTTTAATTTTCTTTATATATGAGAGACTCTAATTTTACATTATAACTACAAAAGCTCCAATAAGTTATTTCATTCTTATTTGGTCTCCCTTATCCATAGATGATATATCAACTACCTAGGAAAACTTAGGAAGGGACATAAGATTAAGAATCTATCCAATATCAATATTAAGACTCATATCAAACCAGTAATCCTTATGGTATTCATTATATTTATATTTTAGAAACTAATGGTCTAAATTAGATAAATGAGTAGTATACTCTATCAAAAAAATCATCATGATCCAAGGTTATATAATCTAGAGCCTTAAACACACACAATATTTCAATACAAAAATGTTTATTGAAATAATTATTGAATGTGTTTCAAGTGAGGTCCTCATGTGTCATTGTTTTCACAATGTAATTCGTCCATTTATTTTTAATTTCATCATACATATAATTAGAGAAGCCTAACGTACCATCCTACAGAGTCATTAAAAAGTTAAAAATATTCTCTATTCATTCAATTAACTCCTCAGGTTATTAGTTCCATTTGATTCCTTTTAGGATTTGAATATATAATTTTTAAAACTCTAAATCTTGAATAAACATCAATTTATGATTTTCAAAACTCACTTTTTATCGGGATTGAATAGATCTGATCACTATTTCCACCAAATTAAGGTCACCTAAAGGGTTTTATGTGGAAATTTCCCCACATGTAATTCTCTATAATTAAAATAGATCAATTAAAAATGTATCTTGTATTAAACATATGATATAACACTATATTAGATATGGAATACAAATATAGTTCAAAAATTTAATTTAAATATTCCAAACTAAATCACTTAAATAAAAGACAATTTAAAGAAACTATGGAGTCAATCAATAAGAGATGGATAAAATATAATAAAAATTATATAATAAATGTTTCTTCTCAGAAAACACTAAAATTAGGTTCATTTAAATAATAAAAAACCAAGATCATGCTTTGTAAAAATTCCATAACCACCTATGGTAAATCGAGGTCAGATACGAATGTGGATTGGATAAGCACCCTTCCACACTCACTACAATAGTTCTGATTATCTTACTCTAGACAAACAATAAGCACCAGAACAAATTATGGGATATAATACCATTTAATAATGAACCATCCTTGGTTAAACATAAAATTCACCAATTCTATATTATATAAATTTCCATGATAATTGGGAACATCCTGCGGGACCATTGTAGAGAAAGCTTAGGTGTTGTGGGAGTTTTAACCAGGTTACTATTTTAAATTATAAACATTTTTGGTAAAAATTACTGGATAGAAAAACTTATATATACAATAATCAAATTTCATTAGTGGATCAATTTTTCCCTCTCCCAACATCATTTTAATAACATACATCACTAGTTTTGGTTATACAATATTTTTTTGTTACCATATCCTTACAACTTGTGTAAACCTATCAATTTTATTATCGAATTTATAGGGTAATTTTCAAGCATACTTCCCAATTTTAACAAATTTTATACATTGTATTATTAGTGGTACCAAATGTTGAACAATTTTTCTATTCACAATGTCCACTATGCTCTTCCATTTTCTATAGTAATTATTATTCCGCCTTTTTACTCACATAAATAATATCTAGTTTCATTGAGACATTACCATATATGATTTGTACCAAAGATCATAAATGAATAAAATTAAATCTTTCTTCCTCTATCATCTTCATCACTCAAAAATTCATGATATTATAACCTTTTATTTTTTGGTTTTGTAAGGATTTCTTTACTGTTCAGAGTTTTAATCATAATTCATGAATGGTGGTTTAGAAAAATACATGGTCTCATAGACCGTAACTTATTTACTTAATTTTGTCAATAGTATAATATAAAAACATTACACTGAACCCATCATTATGGATGTTCCATATGTATTTAGTCGTTATTAAAAATAATCGTTATTAATGTGAGTAATTAATAAGTAAACTTGCAATAGGATTATTGTAAATGGTCTCATGAAAATTCAAAAATGAATTTTCTTACTCATTAAAGAAATGAAATTTTCATCCATTTCATTCTATATCAATATTGGTTAATGATATATTTCATTACATGGGTTTATCTCATGATTATTATATTTATTACATTATATAATATATCCTTCATAATTTCATATAAATAGAAGGTGATTAATTGATGTATATCCCACATGAGTGTAAATGTTGATGTGTCATTAAGTATCTTTATCATGAATAAGCTCATGACTGAGTTAATACCCAATAAAACCCTTTCATGGTTACACACACTAGGTACATCATTGGCATACCCCAAATCAACATACAGTGTCCATATGTGAATGATATTTCAAGGAAACCAACACAATATTTTCTTTACCAAAATTTCATTATCTTATCTAGTAATTAGACATATATCATTAATATATCCACATCTTTTGCAATAAATTTCTATAAAATATTCCAAAAACAAAACAAAACCATACATTAAAAAAATAATGTGATAATAGTTAAACATAACATAAATAATAAATTAATTGAATAATTTTAAAATTACATCTCACAATTAGTCAAACAACTAAAAGACAAAATGATTTTGTGTCTGGGATACTATATACATAAATATACTATTTCAAAACCCTCAAAAATATTTCTCTATAAACATGATCCACTAGAATCTTTTTATGCATATCACATGATGTAATAATATTACTAAATGAGGGGGTAAAAATATTGAAAAACGATGATCTCATGTGCTCAGTAAGGGAAAAACTCATCTTAGTGTATCATATCATAACCAGGAAGCAGATAATGAGGATGGTATAATTATCATATTAAATGATCATAAAAAAATATACGATAAATTTAGAAAAATGAATGAAAAACATAGGATCATAATTCAATAATTAAGGGATAATAATATTTATCATATACCAAAAAATACATCTCAATAGGCATAAAATATTTCAGTATTATATTAGTGTGTGTAATATTCAATAAGAAATCCATAACATGAAAACATTTAATATCATGAAAAATAAAATTAATATTTTCATTTTGTATTAACATGATAAATAACATGAATTTTTTGTACAATAATAATCATAATAAAACCTTTGTGATGATGCTCAATATTACAATTCCTATTCAAACAAACTCATTATCTCAATGCCTGAAAATATAAGCAAAATCATTATACAAAAATATTTTTTAAATAATATTTATGTTCACAACTAACTATATATTTATTTTTTAACAAAAAAAAAATTATTAGTGTGATATAACACCCCATCCATCATCTCCATTCATATTTCAACAACACAAAATCAATTATCATCATATCATAATTTACCCATGGAGAAATAATGTGTTTCTAAAAAAATTCAATAAAAATCACTTCAAAACATCATAAAAATATAATTTAAAAAAATATTATTTTATATAAAAATTAACATAATAATAAAATATATATGTTGATAAAAACATCACTTCAATAGACAAAACCCATTGAGGAATAGAATTTGTTAAAATACCATATTTTCAGAAAACATTTTAGACAGTGTTAAAAATTAATAAGTGAAATTTATATTCAAAATAGTTTTTATTTATGTAATGTTATGTCCTTTTAAAACCTTATCAGAATATTTTAAAATAAATTTTGTTAAAATTAAATAATACAAAAAATAATATAAATCTTGGGTGGTTAATAATTGAAACAAATTCCTTTTTTACCCTTTTTTATGAAATTTTTATAAAAAATAAAAATCGATGAAATTTTGAAAAGATTACATCTCAAAAAGAGGTAAATTAATATATTTTTATTTAAAAAACTTATTTTGATTTCAATAAAGAAAAAATTTTAAATTTCAAAAAACTATATATGGAAGAAAAATACACATTATTAAGAGTGAGATATTCTTACAAACATTATAATTTTATTTTAGAAACCATTTTATCTGAGATGTGGTCATTTATGATGAGAAGTAATTTCACTATTTAAAAATTGGAAATTCTATATTAAGTTGGGGAATGGTTTTATCAATAAATATATTAAAATTATATTCAAATAATAAAGACTATGACTCATTGAATTGAAAATCATCTTGATGAAACCCTCATGTCATTAGAAAAATTAAAATGAGAAAACAAGAAGGATATGATTTCAAAGGAAATAGTAAAATCCATTAATATTGATATAACTGTGATAAAATTTTAATGTTGTATTATATATATTTTTCTAATTATAACATAGTTTATAATAATAATTATGTATTAATGGATTCAAAATTTAGATAATAAATACTTAAATTGAAATCCTTCATAGATGATCACACTCTCACCACATATATAGAAAACCTAAACATGCTAATCACCCTTTTAAAAATATTATTCATGTTTATAACATTTTATTTACATCATTCATAATTATTCTCATAATTTATATTATCTATTAATTATCTATATTCAATATACGACATGAGTAATTTGGATCATTTTTGAGTAATATCAAAATTATTGTAGTATTATTCATTATTATAAAAAAAATTAATCATTAAAAGATCATAAAAGATAATTGAATGTTTTTTTAATGGTAAATTATAAAGATTTAATTTTTTCGTTTCATTTGAATATCATAACACTTATTAGACACTGATGAAGAAATTATAATCCAAATTCAAGGATATCATAGTCAAGGTAAATGAATATTTTGACGAAACTAATATGAACATACTTCTTGGAATAAGAACATCGTACACCAAAAACTCACTGATAATGTTTTGATTCTCTTTTGAAGAGTTAAATAAAGATCACAAAAGGGGGAAGTAAAATCAATCCACCTATATATGTATCAATGGGATGATTTGAGTCCTTCAATATTCTGATGGTATTTACCTTTTCTCGACATCAAAGTAAATCATCTAAATTAAATGGGAATAATAATAAAAGAAATGGTTCATGGTGTATCGACCATGTACGAGGATCTAATTATATATATAATTCCCGTCATATGGAATTAAGGTTTATATAAATCTTGAGGACTCTATTTGGTGGTGAATTCATCCACTCATGGTTAAAAGACATATATAATTTCCATGGTCAGTTTATGCCAGCCGGAGTTTCCTGAAGGACTTTTTGTTTATTTATTTTTGATAAACTCCTTTCAAGGGATGAAGGGGAACCCTTAAAAGGAATGTATGCTTAGATATTTCATTTTATGTAGGCTTTGAGACATTATAGGACCTTTGGGTCTTACGAAAATCATACAGATTATGACTACTTGAAACTGCCCCTCCAATGAATCTGCATCGTGATTAGCTCTCCATCATTGCAGGGTTGTTCGGTTAGTTTTTGTGTGTAGTGATGCACTGGACCGGTACTAAGGGAAATTCCATATCCACTATTTCTTCCAAATCATTTATCCATGCTCTGGTGAATGTTCCCTTCTCTTGAATCCTCATCTAGGGATGGTTCCTTGTTAAATATTTTTGGGAATCTTTATACCAAGTGGCCCTGAAGGCCTTGAGGTGGCCAAAAGGGCTTGAGGAGGCCATAAAGCCTTAAATGTCACATAAAATTCTTACTTACCCGAATTCATCAGTGGCCCGAATGCCTTAAGGACTCCAATCCCAAAATGGTGGCCCATGGTGTATAGTTTCAGCTAATACAGTGCCGAAGAGTACCTTCTATAGTACCTTCTATAGAACCAACACAGTATTGCTACAGTGCCTACACAGTGCTTGCTATGGCAATGATATAGTACCAAGAATTATGGCTCTAATTAGTTTATAATGTAGGTATTATGGATGAACTTTGAGAGACCTCACCAACTGGGCTGAGGCACAAGTTCGCATGGTTGATTCATGCATTGAATGTATTTAATCCCTATAAGTTTCATATATTTGATATATATTTATATATCGCTTTAGGGAATATCTCCATCAATCTGCCAAATACTCTAAATCCTAATATACATCATTCTATTTCAACCAATATTATATTGTACAAAATATATTTGGACAACATATCCAAAACTCCTTTACAATATCTAACAAAATACTTTTGGATAGTTATTATTAAACAAATCAAGTATCAGATCATTTCGAATACCCTATGAACAACCAAAAAAAACATATTTGGATTAACTATAAAACAATTCTAGGCCATATCTCTTTATAAAATTCAATCACCATTTATTCTACCTCAATGTGTTACCTAATGGTAATTTTTAGTGTTTACAATTTTCACCCTGAGGTTTTTGTTTTCATCCTTTGTTCTAGTTCATGTCCAGATCTCGGTTTTTCTCTCGTGATACAAGTGTGAATGGTTTTTATTTTTGAGTTAATTTTATATTATTATTTGGTATAGGTTTATCCCACCGGTTATCCCATGTTTTTTGGGGGAAAAGTGGATTTTTTTGCCCCATATTGCATGTGGTGCAATGTTATCACACAGTTAAGGGAAACAATGTGGTTGGTGATGGTTTTGGGTAGTGAGCTACCACGTTGATTATTCACTATAAATTAGTAAATATAGGAAAACTGTGTGGTAGGTCTCTCTTGTGCATATAGGGTTTCAAATTCAATGCAAAATTAAACAAATCATATAGTCTAAACATGTGACATATCCAAATCAATAAAATTCAGATTTTATCGTCCTAACATCCTTTTAGATAAACCCAAAATAGACCATTTTTCTCTTGAATTTGTATTTCTTAGCCTTGACACAACTCCCTTCTTTCTTTCTCCATTGGGTTCTTTTTTGGTGGGAGATTTGTCTTGGATACATCAAGTGAAATTCAAGTAAGTATCATTTCTCTTGGTTTCTCTCCCATTTCTAGGGTTTTATTCCACTTTCCGTGAGTATTTACTTCTTCAGTGGTTGTGGTATCATTTTTAGGGGTAGATATTATTATTTTGTGTTCTATATTTATTTTTTACTTTAATTTTACCTGTATAGGGTGCAGATGAGGTGTAGTTTATTTTTTACACCATTTTCAAGAAGCTTCGTCATTCCATGAAGGTGGTTCCAAGCTTAAAAATTGTTTTTTGAATTTAATTTTCTTTCATTGATTCTAATTTATGTTTTATGGGTTATATATGATGAGTTAAAAGGTTTTCATGAATTATTCATTGAGTTCTGATGTTGTAAAATAAATTCATAAAAAACTGTTCTATGTTCCATTTGTGTTTCTATTGTACCATTTTATTTTATAACTTCATGGTGTTTGATAAAATGTGTAGATGACATGAAACCCATAATAAAATGGATTTAATGTGAATGTGGTTTAAAAAGGGGTTTTTCTAAATTAATTTGGTTTTATTTCTTTTCAAACCCATATTGGGCTTCTTGAATATGTTTAATAATTTTTGAAAGGGGGTTATAAAATTGTGCGAGTGGTGTGATTCATGTTTTGGAATTTTTTGTGAGTGTTGTATTAAAAGTTGTTTTGGTTTTGAAGGTAGTGATTTAACAAGAATTTTATCTTGTTTTTCCTATGGCTATATGAACATGAAGTTATCAAAGACATGATAAGTGGAAAATGAGCACAAAGCGAAACCATGGAAACTAGGTGGGTAGACTAATACTAGAATGCTAGATATCTGAGAGTTGGTTCGTCTAGGATTCATCTAGAATGATTGATGATACAACAATTACTAAATGATATTTATGAACGGTTACCACTATCCCCATGGGGTTTCTCCTCCTAGTGGTCCATGCATTAAATGACTATTACTTGTGTTTTTTTGCTACATCTTATCAAGGTACGATTTACTTATTGAAACATAAATATATAGTTTCTATAAGGTTTTACATTGACTTGGTTCTCAATGGTGATATAACACATAATTTCGGTATATGGTATACTTAGTCTGTTACATTAAAAAGAAAGAATGTACTCTTTTAAAAATATCCATTTAAATTTTTTTTCATGGAAATGCTATTAATTTCCCTTTTATAAAACATGATATTTTATTTAACATATAATGTTTAGAGCATGGACCCTCTTTGTTGGGAGAAATCCTAAAGGGACATGTCTCAGACCCTAAATAAACCCTTTTGGTGTAATTACACTTGGAAATGATTGACACAGATAGTGGGATGGAATTAAGAGATATTGGTTCAGGTTCATAGAGGTCTTATTTAAGCAGTTGTGGTGGTGGTGGCTTGAGGGTGTTGATCGACATGTCATATAGTGGTTTTGGGATAGTTGTTATCAACTTTTTGGTTGTAGCCTATTTAATTTTTTGTTTAAATGATGTAAACATCGATTTGAAAATTTCTTATGCCATGTTGAGTTGGGTATATTCAGTTTTGAATTATTCATTATTGTAGGTTGTTTATGATGGTGTTTTCAGGTAAGATAACTCCCAAGGAGCTTCAATGGTACATGGAACTAGTTTCTAGCATATTTGAATTGGGAATATCCTTTGGTATATTCCATTGTCCATTTCAGGAACCGGTTTATATGGTTTTCCAGAATTGTTGATTACAAAAAGGTATCATAGTAGGTCGCACACTTTTTGGGTTATTTTATTATGGAATGATTTTGGTTCGAATGGAGTTAGGATTTTAGGACTTCATATTTTGATTAATATTAGGGTTCCTAGCCATCTTATCTCATGATGGGACTTGAGTATAACACACTAATATTTCACAATATGTTATCTCCTTAATGTAATTCAATAGCTTGCACCACACGCAACACCGAGTTCGAGCGCACCACGACTTACCAAAATAGACTTTTAAAAAGTGGTGATGAATATTAATAAATGCATTTTGAATTTCATATAATCCAAATAATTTTACAACCATTTTATGTATTTTTTAGTCAAAAAGATAACAACAAATAAAATTTTTCAGATAAAAGATTTATTTTTCAGAAAAATTGCAATTTTACAACCTTTTAATGGAAAACCCTTTTTCAGTCTAATTTTTGACACTTTTATATATTAAATTCAAGAAAATAAATTTTTTTTGATGTGGGACACAAAAATTTAGTTTGGATAAATTTTTGGTGTTTTTTTAAATTACATTCATATTTTGATGAATAATGAAAAATTCTAAATTTTAATCAAAAGGATATTTTTTAATCAGAATAATTTATTGGGTTAAATTATACATTTTAATGGTATATAAGAATAATTAGATTATGGTTAATTTTTTCTATTTTCTAAAAACAGTTAATCTTTAATGAATAGTTTGAAATACTTAAAAACAAAAAATTTCAATTAAATAATTATTTTCAATTAAATGTATCTTGAAGTCAAAATATATACATAATACAAGTATTAGTCCAATTTATTCATTTAAGTAATTTTATAAATAATATTTTATATATATATAATTTTATTGAACATTTTAACGTCTTTTTACCAACCTTCTAGGCTCATTCCCATCTTCTTGGCAAATTACCAAATTTGAAAAAATTGTAATTTTTCTTCTTCTTTGAATTGAATTAAAAAAAACTAATATACATGGTTGACATCAGTATGTAAAATGTGGTTCAATATGAGGAAAATATTTTTTTGAATAGTAATGTTTGAATTTTATTTACCACTAGAAAAAGTAAATAAGGTAATTAATGGTAAAAATAATATCAAAATTACAAAAACACATGTCTGAATATTATTGGATAAGTATAATTCGTCCAAAATAAACCTTATGAAAAAAATAATATCCTTTTGATCAATTTCAGTACGATTAAGAGATTTATTTTATTCAATATAAAGAATAGTTAAAAATGTTAAATTCAATGTTTAGTAACTAAAAAATTTTTAATATAGTGTGTCAGAAAAGAGAAATTCGACTATACACAATAATTATAAATCTAAAAATATTTCATACATCATTGTATTTTATTTATAATTTTTATACATTAAATAATAATATTTATTTATGACCCAATGATGATTCATTAATAACCTTATTAATGAATGGTTAAAATAATTTATAATATAAATATAAAAATGAATGTAAATTGAGACTTTTGATTCCATCCTATAATTTTATTGGTGAATATGACATGTTAGGGTTGATTTAATGTATTTTTTTTGATGTAATCAACATTTTATGACTTTCATAAAAACCATATTCTAAATAGTGTCAAAATTAACAAAAAATGAGTTTTTAAAACAAATACTATATTATTAAATGATATAATATTCATAAAAATCTAAGTTTCATTTAAAGGACTTATATAACGATAGATATCTCATTAATAAACCACTTTTTTTACTATGGTCATTTTATTGTACGTTTATTAACCATGTAATAGAAGAGTACAAGAAGACACGGTAAAAGATAAATTATTAATGTAAGAGTTAATTTAAATGATAAGGTTAATATGGTGACATAGACATGTCTAAAACCTATTTTTAGAGATTATATCATCCCATACCCACCATATCCTCTAAAAAATCCATTTAGAGGTATTATAAAACAATAAATATTTTATAATAAATTAATATTTCATGCTTTTCCAAAAGTGCACCTGTCCTCACTTATATAAGGGTACTTCCCCACCTCTTAAATTCACACCTCCAATTCCATTTGGATCGTTTAAAACCTACTCCAATATCCTACCAACTACACTATATTCAACCTAGATTCCTTATTTTGGTCAGAAATCCATCCTATATAGACTTTTTTATTCAAATCAAAAGGATGAACCTGATGAAGAGGAAATTATTACATTACCCCATTCATATTTCATTTATTCTTCCACATCATCTTTCTTTGTTGTTTCCATAATAAAATATTAAATCCATAAATTATACATAATTTGATGTTATTATAAATATGGTACAACCATAATCATTATTCTATCCATCCTATGAAAAACAAAGTCTCTAAATGTGCATACATTCGACTTACCGTCTGCACATCGTGGTGTAGTTTGTTGTTCAACACTTAATTATTTGGATGGGTATAATAATGAGTATAATTGATGTAAATAATAAATATTACATTTTAGTGATTATTTATATATAATATAACATCCAAATACATAATATTTCATCATCAATAGAATGAAATCGTCGCTTTTTCGTACCTACGGCTTACCGTCTCCATGACGCAATGAGATTCATTTCCACATTCACCATTCAAATATGATTATTAAAATATATATTATTAATAAGTATGTAATATATTACATAATAATTATTCTTGAAATATATATATTTATGTATGTATATATTCACATATATCTCATTCACTTACTTCCATTCAATATGATATGGAAACAGAAACGACATTTATGCGTACGTACGGCCTACCGTCTCCATAAACGATGTTTTCCATTTCATATATCTATCAATTATACATATTTATATTCTGAATATATATGATACATAAATAATATTTTATATTCTGGAAGCCATTAAATCATGATATAAGTGATACAATAAAAAATAACAAGTCAAAACACTTATGATAAAGTAAGCCATTATTATATGAAATTTTATTTTATCATATAAATTATTATTAAATGGGTAGTATAAAACCATAAATAAATAATGTATTATATCATAAATACTAATATGTTTTTGATATAATTTAATAACATACTATGGTCATTATATATGAGGTTAAATGTACACTCGACCCAAGGAAAGTACAAGGTATGGGTAAATTTCTCAATCTCATTATAATCTGAGATTATTTATCTGTAAGTATTTTCTAGGAAATAATTAGCATCCATGTCCATGTTTCATAATAAAATTCAAATGTAATATTTCATGGTCTTATGTATGGGAATAATTAACTAGATCATCATTTAAAATGTTTTAATGATTTATTTTTCTAATTTTTTTAATTTATGTCCATGTTTTAAAAATGATTGTATGGATTTATTTATATAGACATGATTGTATTAAAATGATAATTCCTTGAAAAAATTCAAAGTGGTATGGGACACATTTATTCAAAAATCTCTATTAAATTACATCATTTATAAATTTATGAAATTTAAATGATTTCATAGAAATAGATATTTCTCTCAAAGAGTTTTAGTAATAATTTTTTACTATGTAAAAATACTTTGCTGGATATTATTCTTGACTGAGGATGATTTATTATAATGAAATAAGTCGTATTTAATTGAATGGGTTAATATATGTTTGACTATGGATGTGCTATTTTTATACCATTCATGGTTTATGGATAATGTATTAACATTTCGTATGCTAGTTTTAATATGATTTTTTAGTTATGTTTCAACATTAACATATGAGGAATGCATTGGACTTATTATGTGATGATTAAAGCCCTGTATAACTCCTTGATTAATTAGTAGGTCTCATGAGACAAATTAGTGTCTTAACACAAGGCCTTGATAATTTTTTTGTATTTTCACGAGGCCTTCATTATGTGGTCTTGATGTCCGGCATTATGCATTACCTAGTTATGAAATTAGTTATTATATGTGATTATTCAACTAGTAGAATATCAATATGAATAATTAAATGGAATTATATGATTTGTATTTTCAAAATTATGATGAATTTTAAGTTAAAATGGCTTGTTATTTATTCATTTACTGTTACTTCAATGTTTATGCTTATTTAAGAAAGTATCAACTATATTGTTTGTCCTTACTGAGCCAATGAGATCACCCATTTCTTATGTTTTATTTTCCCAGAATGCTAGAAGTGTATTTTGATTTATATGCACGTTTAAGCTAAGGTAATAATGGTAATCTTAAAGGATTATTGATTCTGTGTTTTATCTTAGAAATTGTAATGTAATGTTCATGTATGTAATCCATTTTCCAAGACTGCAAAATTGATTGGTTCATAGGGACATGATTCATTATAATCATGAAAATTTATTAAAATAATACACCGACTATGGGCATCTCAGATTGGGGAGTTACAGTTGTTATCAAAGCATGTTTATCAAAAACTATAGAAATAGGTTTAGATAATCTATGATTTCGATACATTATCCTAAGATATAATTTGATGATTAGTATAGATGAACTTCTAAGAATTTTGGTAGTGTAAATATTTAGTTAATTTTCCAAGAAAAAACATCCCCTTCGGGATACGAGCATATAGAGGTGGATCTGGAACATATGTAACTATGGGTAAATCCCAAAAACACCGCTTTGAGCTAGACTCAAATGGGAATTGGTGCACGACAAAGGGCCTTGTTTCACTATTGCTAATGAAACTCCCATGGGATATTCTTAGGATAATTACATTTTTTTACAAATCATTGTGATGAAATTATGAGTAAATATGTCAGCAAAGAAACCATTTTTATGATAATGATAAAAGATGTGTGAAAATTATAAATTAATGTAGTGAATTTTTATAGTTTTTGGATTATAAATTTTGATATTATCTATCCAAGATTATTTCACCATTTCTAAATGGTTCCCAATTGAATTAATGAGAACTCTAGTAATATGCATTATCCAAAGAGTAAGAAGGGTCATATCATTCATGGTCTTAAGCAAACATTTAGAAGGGAAACAGTCTCGCATGCATTATCATAATATGAAGAAATAATATCTTGTGTTAATAATATAAGTAATGAATTCTCAAAGTCCTATATCTTTTAAGGGAATAATTTGAAGAAGATTATGGAATAGAAAAATATGGATAAAGGGAATAAGGGAATGAAGGATTTCCCCACATTTGATTGTTGTGGAAATAATCACCTTGGTTAATGCTTGAAGGAAATTGGAGTATGTTATACGTATGGAAAAAAAGACACCATGTACGTGATGGTATGTATAAGTAAAAGGTTTAAAATGTAAAATTCTTCTCCTACATGGAGTTGGGACACTACATAAATCAATGTCCAAATCATCAGAGTATGCCTCAGATGAAGTTATTTGATAATAATCAAGTTTTGATACTACCTCAGATGAAGAGGAATGATTAGTATTCATATTATGTTATTAAATAATTATCTAATTTTAGTATTGTATTAATTATATACAAGTTAAAATTATTATTTAGTATAAATGCATCGTACTGTAATACTATTTTATTATGGATTTGAGATTGTATGGTACCATGTAAAGTGATGTAGTATCATGTAAATTTTTTTGTAAAATATATGGTACGGGGAAATATAACCCTTAATATGTTTCAAAAACTGAGATAATGATTTCATAATAATATATAATTGAGTTGGATAATGTATATTGGATATTATTGACTACCGAGGAACTAATTAATTGTTTGTTTATTCCGTCATTGTTGGAGTTTCCAACATTTTTGGATATAGAAAGTATATCCAATATTTTACAAGGAAAAACAGAGAATAGATGTAATAAATAGGTTTTTATGGTAATTAAAGGGTTTACCATGTTTTAAAAGAATACATGATGAAGGTATTGACATATTATTATGTGGAAAAATAGATCTGCATAAATTTTACGTTTGTTATAAATTTTGGATTGTGATTTTGGAAAGAGATATTTTTTATAAGTCTAAAGGTTGTAAAGAATTATGTTGGACATTGGATACTATTGTTTAAGGTTAAAAAATTTCATAATATTATTTTTGGATTGTTATAAAAAGGAAAACCACATGGTCGGGTGAAAACACATCGCGTTTAGAAAGGCTGCGAGACTTGAACCCGCAACCGAAGGGCGACAAGGGTGCATCACCTACCACTACCCTATATGATGTCTTGGTTTATATAATATAGTTTTCTTTTAAAAAAATTAACAGATTAATTGTAAATCCATTTTTTTGTAACCCTATATGTTTAGGATAAATATAATATTTTTGAGTTCTATTGTAGTGTAAGATGAATTTGTGGTAGAAATTAGTTGAATGATAGAACTCCACATGTCATGTATTATTATTTTCTTTTCTCTTTTTTGATGAAGAAATTAATTCTTAAAAATTAGGCATTGGATATTAAAACCAAAAATGTGTTATCATAATACATTATGTTTTGTTGAACCAATGATATTTTAAATCATAATAGATTTATGGATTTTAGGCCCTCAATATTACATTTATTATTCACTTTTTTGTGATTGATTACCTGAATAACTCCCTATAAATGTTAACATTTTTCCTCAAATTATGTGTCTCTAATTTACCCCAATGTTATCCTATTAGAGATATTAATTTGTTAGTGACTTTTTCATTTCCCTTTCCTTCTTATTTAGACTAGATTTTATTAACCCTATTTCCGATGTGGGTTTTCCACAATGGTATTTTCTATTTCTTAACCATTTATTTTCAAAGAACAATTTGAAATTGTGAGGACACAATTTACTGAAGTATGGGATAATGTAACACCCTAGTATTTCATAATACATTATCTATTTAATGTAATTCAACAGATTTGACCACAAGAAACACTAAGTTAGACCACAATATGACTTAACAAAATAGTCGTTTAAAAAGTGGTTATGAATAGTATTAACTACATTATGAATTTGATAAATTTCATATAATTTTATCATCAATATTATGGGGTTTTTAGACATAATATAAGAAAAAATTCAATTTTTCAGATAAAAGTGGTGTTTTTAATAAAAATTTATATTTTATCGCCTTTTAATGGAGAACCCTTTTTTAAATCCAATATAAGAAACCATTATATATTTAGTTTGACAAAATAAACTCATAATTTATAATCAGGATAGAAAATTTTTTATTTGATAAATATTATTTTTTTTCTAATAACCTTAATATTTTGATGAATATTCAAAAAATACTAAATTTTATTTAAACAAATTTTTTTAATAAAAAAAAAGTTATACTTTTAAGTTATAAATTTCAATTCTTTTGAAGTATAATTAGATTATATATTTAACATTTAATACAATGTTTGTCCTTGGAATAAATTTTACATTTAAATTTAACATAAACATATATCAATCTTTTGATTGTTTTTATTTCTCAAAAACACGCTTTCAGGTTTTGACAACGAGAATTAATTTTAAATTCATTAACGAAACTTATATGTATTCAATTTTGTAAAATAGATATCATTTTTTAATGAATAATATAAAAATTATTTTAGGTTTAATTTTTTGTATTTTTCTAAAAACATTAAATTTTTGATGAATAGTGTAAAATACTACATAGTACATGAAAAACATTATTTTAATTTTCATAATTATTTTTAATTAAAACATCTTTTAATGTCAATAACGATAGATAATACATATATTAGTCCAATATAAGTCATCTGAGTCATTTTATAAATAATATTATATATATAAAATTTTATTGATCCTTTTTAATGTCTTTTTACCCACCTTCTAGGCACATTTTCCCATCTTCTAGGGACATTTGCAAATTTTCACAAAATGTAATATTACTGATTCTAGGAATTGAATTTCAAAAATCTACAATACACTGTTGAAATCTGTATGTAAAATTTAGTCTAATAGGATGACAAATATTTTCCGTGAATAGTAACATTTGAATTTTATTACCATAGAAAAAATTAAATATGGTAATTAAGGGTAAAAAAAATATTCAAATTACCCCAACTCATGTCCTAATTATATTGGATATGTTTATTTTTACCAAAAAAACCATAGAACAAAAATAAGATCATTTTCATCAATTTGGGTCAGATTAGGATATTTATTATATTTTATTAAATGAATAGTTAAAAGTGTTAAACTCAATGTTTATTAACTGAACAATTTTTAATATAGGGTTATAGAAAATATAAATTAGACTATAAATATTAATTATAAAGATAAGAATATTTCATACCCCATTCTATTTTATTTATAATTTTAAGACATTAAATAATTAAATTTATTTGTTACACAACGATGATGCCATAATTACGTTATTAATGAAGGATTAAAATAATAAATATTATAAATATCAACATAAATGTAAATTTAGACTTTTGATTCCATAAAAGAATTTTATAGGTGAATATGACATGATAGGGTTGATTTGAGGTATTCTGTTTGAAGTAATCAACTTTTTATGACTTTCAAAAAAACAAAATACTAAATAGTGTCAGAATTGACATAAATGCGTTTTTAAACCAAATAATATATTATTAAATGATTTAATATTCTTAAAAATATATGTTTTGTCCAATGGAATTATAAATTATATATATTTCTTTAGTGAACAACTTGTGGTTCTCTTTCCATTTTATATTAATTTTATTAATCATTTAATTCAAAAATACAAAAAGACATGGTAATAGTTATACTATTTAACAATGAGTTTAATCTAAAAGATAAGGTTTATATGGTGACCTAAACCTATCTAAACCCTATTAAATTAGAGGATTTAGACCCATACCTACCTTACCCCTTAAATGAATCCATTTGGGGGTATTAGTAATCAAAAAATAATTTTTAATAAGTTAATATTTCAATCTTTTCCTAAAGTGGTCCCCACCTCTACTATAAAAGGGAACTTCCACTTCCATTAAATTCACACCTCCATATCCATTTTTTTTCACATATACCTTACCCAAATATCTTCCCAAGTACCCTAAATTCAACCTATATTTATTAAAGTTATCAGAAATCCATCCTAAAGAGCCCATTTTTTTAAATAAAAAGGAAGAACACGGAGAAGATGTAATTATTTCATCACCTCATTTAAAGTTATTTTCTTCTTCCACTTCCTCTTTGTATTTTTATTTTCACACCAAATTATTTTATTCATTAACATATACATACATTTATGTTATTATAAATATTTAACAAACATATTCATTATTATATCCATCATATGAATGACAAAGTCACTATATGTGCGTACATATAACTTACCATCTCTACGTCGTGTGTAATTTTTTATTCAACACATCATTATTTTGGATGGGTATAATAATGAGTATAATTGATTTAAATTAAAAATATAATATTTTAATGATTATGTATATATAATATAGCATCAAATTTCATACTATTTCACCATCAATAGAATGATATCATCGCTCGTGCATATGTACGGCTTACCGTATCCACGGCGCGGTGAGATTCATTTCCACATTCACCATTAAATGATGATTATGAAAAAATATATTATTAATAAGTATGTAATATATTAAATAATGATGATACTTTATATATATATATATATATATATACTTATTCACATATATCTCATTCACATGCTTTCATTCAATGCGATATGAAATTGGAAATGGCATTTATGTGTACATACGGCCAACTGTCTACATAAATATTCTGAATATATAAGATAGATAAATAATGTTTTATATTCTAGAAGCAATTAAATCATGATATAAGTGATACGATCTAGAATAACAAGTAAAAACACTTACGAAAATTAAATCGATTATTACCCAAATGTTATTTTAGCAGATAAATTATTATTAAATGTATAGTATAAAGCCATAAATGAATAAAGTATGATATCATAAATATGAATATGGTTCTGATATAATTTAATAACTTACGATGGTCATTATAAAGGAAGATAAATGTAACCTCGACCAATGGAAAGTACAAGGAAAGTGTTAATTTCTCAATCTCGTTATAATTTGAGAGTGTTTATGTGTAAGTATTTTCTGGGACATATTTATCATCAATGTCTATGTTTCAAAAATATTTCTTCAAAAGGAAGGTATTATGGTTTTATTGAAGGTATAAATAACTAGATTATCATTTTAAATGTTTTAATGATATATTTTCCTAAATCATTTTAATAAATGTCCAGGTTTTAAAATTGATTTTAAGAAACTATTTATATGGACTTGATTGTTTTTAAATTATAATTCCTTTCAAATGTTTGAAAATGGCATGGGACACTTTGATTCTAAAATCTATTTTATATTACTTCTTTATAAATGCATGACATTTAAATGATTTCACTGAAAAAGATATTTCTCTCAAAGAGTTTTACTAATCAATTTCAACTACGTCAACCATCTTTAGTTGATACTATTCTTTATTATGGTTGATTTATCATTATAAAATCATGAATCTATTATTGAATGAGTTATGATATGTTTGACTATGGATGTGATATTTTTATACAATTCATGGATTATGGTTAAAGTATTAATATTTTTTATACTAGTTTTAATATGAGTGTTTAAGTTATGTTCCATCATTTTCATATGAGGAATGTATTGGACATAGTAAGTGATGGGCGGAGCCTGCTATTGCTCTTCGATGCTTTGGTAGGTATCATTAAAAAAAATATTGTCTTGGAAAAAGGCCTTGACAATACTTTTATTCATAGACTTGGCATGAGGCCTTGACTATGTGGTTATGATGTCCTACATTACGCATTCCCTCATTATGAAATAAGTTATTAAATGTGATTATTAAACTATTATAATATCCATGTGAATATGTAAATGGAATTATTTTATTTTCCATTGAAGAATTATGCTGAATTTTATGTTGAAAATTCCTTTGTTTTAGTCTTTTACATTGCCTTCAAGGATTATGCTTATTTATGAATGTATCCACTATATTATTAAACCTTAATGAGAATCTGAGCTCACCGCTTTCTTATGTTTTATCTTCCGATGATTCCAATAAGTTTATTATGATATATATGTAGGTTTATATCATCAGAATAATGGAATTATAAAATGATTATTTATGTTGTGTTTTATGTTAAAATTTTTAATGTAATGTTCGTGTACATAATCTATTTTCCTAGACTGCTAAACTGATCGGTTCTTCAGGACATGATTCCTTGTAGTCATTCTAATATATTAAAAAATGCATAGACTCCAGGTTTCTGGGGTTGGGGTGTTTCATTGAGTTATAATGGATGGTCAGTTTTCATTTAGTTCTTATAGTTTATTTTTACATGGAAATGAGAAATGGTGTTGGGATAATGCTCTTAGTGAGCTTGTTGGGCACGAAAAGCCATGTGGATCCATGGACATGGTCTTACAACACTCTCTATGATAATGCTGTGATTTTCATATGGTTTCCAACCATAAGTGAAAGACACCCATTAGAATTAGTTTCATCTTTATTTTTTGTATATTGTGGGTTCTAAATGTAGTTTTTAAATTCCTTACTTTGGAAGTATGAGTTGATAGATTTATGGTTGGAAATGGAATTTTTAGGGTGGATGAAAAATGGATTATCCTAACTATTTTGAAGAAATATTTAGAAAAGTATATTTGTATAAAATGATTTTTTTTGAATGGGGATGCGATTATTGAGATTTTATTTTTTTTTTGTCAAAACTTATGGTTTATCAATATTTATTTTCGGGAGAACAGGAACAATTTGATGGTGGGTTTTTGGATATCACTTTTAATTTGGGTTTGTTGAACTAATGAAAAGTGTTTTTATTCTTACAAACAAATATCAAAAAATGGTTTTGATTGGGATGAGATGTTTTGGGAGTGGTGTGTTGATTTTTACATTGGTCTTTAATTTTGTACCAAGGGATCATTTGAAAAGTTTTATGTTATTTTGAAACATAATGTGCATTAAGCAGAGAGAAGATTGGGGTTTATGTTTTTTTAGATAGTGGAGAAGTTTTATTTTTTACTTTTCGTATTTCCATGAGTTACCAGGTGCTTAGGATATGCGTGGAAAGTGAATAGGTGGCCATTGTTGCACAAGAACATGCATGTTTGAGTCCCATGATATTTCATTAGTGAATGTAAAAAAAACCAATCCTATTGTAGTTCTAAATGTTATTATAAGATAAATTGTGATGTTATGATACCAAGTGATTATGTGGTGTGTCTCACTATGTTATGTGAATATTTCTTGCAATATTTTTTTTGATTTTGATACCTATTCTTATTTAAATGATGATTCAAGATTTCATTTTTTGACAGTATGTTGGTTTTGAGAAGATGGTTAGTGTGCTATTTTTAATGATATCCTGAGAATACTATGAGTTGGTTTTGATCACATGTTTTTTGTTTTGTTGTGGTGCATTTTGGATGATTGGAAAGTTAGATTGGGTCCTCAGTTCCCTTGTTTATATGTTTACTCCCCCATAAAGAATGTAACAGCCCAAGATTTTATAAAAAAATATTCTTTTTAATTTTATTAATGTTGTACGCTACACCAAAAGGAGCTTTCACAACACGCATCCTTGACTTGCCTTGCATTACACGCAATCGCAACCTTCCTCGATAGCGTGTGTTGTACGCAACGCCAAGTTTCGCTAAACAAAGATATGCTATTAAGATATTATTAAAACTAGCTGTTGTGAATAGTAATAACCACTTTTTGAAATTTTGTAAATTTTATTTTTCAAAATGGACTTCATTTATGGATTCGAAGTATCGAATTTAGCCTAAGTTGAAATTTTGGTACTTTTCGGATAACTTTCATATTCTGATGAATAGTGAAAATTACTAAATTATAATTAAAAACAACTTTTTTAATCGAAATAATTAATAGTGATAAATTATTAATTTGAGTGGTTTTAAAGTATATTTAGAATATATTTTTACAATTTAATACAATGTTGGTCATTGGTTGTAATTTCAGATTTAAACCATACATAAACAAATGTCAATCTTTTGATAGATATTGTTTCTTAAAAACACGCTATTTGTCTTAACAGCGGGATTTAATTATAAAATTAATTAATTCAACTTCTATGTTATGAATTTAGTAAAATGGACTTCATTTTTGAATTCTGAATATGAAATATAGCTTAGGATGAAATTTTGGCATTGTTCTGAAAAACATCAATTTTTGATGAATAGTGAAACTACTAAGTGATAGTTAAAAAAACTGAATTTTTCATAAAACTTAATTTTGCCGCTTCTGTGAATGGAATTTCGAAAATCCGAGAGACACGGTTAATATCAGGGACTAAAATGTTGTTCAATGAGATGAAAATAATTTTTTGGTGAATAGTAACTTTTTACTTTTTTTTACCGCGGTTAATAGTAAATAGGGTAACTAAGGGTAAATATGATATTACTATTACCCAAACACATGTCCTAATTCTATTTGACAAGTGTAATTCGACCAAAAACAAACTTAGGAATAAAATATGACCATTTAGGCCCACTTGGATTAGATTAGGACATTTATTATTAATTTATTTAAAGAAAGGTTAAAATAGTTAAAATCAACGTTTAATAAGTAAATCATTTTTAATATGGGGTTATACATAAGATAAATTCGATTGTAAATATTAATTAGAAAGCTAAAAAGATTTCCTACATGATGGTATTTTATTTGTAATTTTTAGACATCAAATAATTTAATTTATTTATGACACAAAAATGATGCAGTAATTATCTTATTAATGAAATATTGACAAAATTGATAATATAAATACCAAAATAAATGTAATTTGAGACTTTTTATGAATTACACTAATTTTCTAGGTTACTATGATATATCATTGTTGATTTAATCAACTTGGTTCGAACATATAATTCTGTTATGACTTTCACAAAAATCATATATCAAATAGTGTCAAAATTGACACAAAATAGTTTTTAAATAAAATATTATATTATTAATTGTTATTTTATTCCTAAAAATCTAAGGTTCGGCCAAATGACTTAGATAAGGATATATATATTAATAATAAACAATTTGGGGTTCGTTTGGCATGTTATAGTAAGTATATTAACCATATAGTGAAAGAAAACAAAAAGACACGGTAAAAGTTAAATTAATTAACTTAGAGTTAAATCTAATTGATAAGGTTACAATAATAACCTAAACTTGTCTAAATCCTATTGGTTGATAGGATTTCGACCCATCCCCACTTTAGCTTCGAAATAAGACCCTTTGGAACCATTATAAACCGATTTTGACTTTAATATAAAATAATATTTTGAGATATTCCTAAGGTGCCCCTCTCCTCCCTTATAAAAGGGCACCTCCTCCCCCTCCTCCTCACACCAATTTGAGCACTCAAGCTCGGCCAACCCCTGGAATTTTCTCCTCTCCACTTCCCTAGAATAATCCTAGAGGTCCTGGTCTTCTCCAAAGACCAATCTTAGTTCCTTAAGTGGATGATTCAAAGAGGCGTTCCAAAGAAGAGGTAATATCCATTGCCGATCTTTTCAATTTCTTTCTTCTTCAACTTCTTCTTCTTTAGTTGTTTCATGATAAAGTAATAACATCAGTATTACTTACATACTGATATGTTATTATAAATATGAAACAACCCTGATTCACCTTCTATCCATCCTACGGAAAAATGAAATCACCGCGCGTGCGTACGAACGGAATACCGTCTCCACGTCGTGGTGTAATCTATTTTCCACCATCACCTTACAAGGATGGGTATAATGGTGTAATGAGTAACTATATATGATTATTATTAAGTAATAGTGATACTGAAATAATATATATATATATACTCCAATACAATTCCACGATCATAGGAACGATATCATCACTCGTGCGTACGTACGGAATACCGTCTCCACGATGTGATGCGATTCGTTCTACATGATATTCATTTCATAATGATTATATAAATGAATTGAATGAATGAATATGGTATATACTACACTAATACCATTCTGGAAATGAATTATCTATAACCTAAAGATAAGAATAAGAATTTATTCAACAAAACACGAATAAGAACAAAAAGTTATAAAGACCCGAGTAACAAGTAACAATGAAATATTACTAACAAGAAGTTAATAATCTCATATCAATATGTATGATTCTGGAATAAGTCAATAACTTTATTTAAACCATTATACAGGAGCTTCGGACACGTACAAAGCTAATCGGACCTAAGGTAAGGGAAATATCACTATCTCATTTTTATCCGAGATTGTTTATTCGTAAGTATTTACTGGGGTGTATTTTATCATCCACATACATGTTCCCTCAATATGTAAAATTATTTCCATCCACCTACAATTGTTTAAATCCAATTTTACCCTTCTATGAGTTTTTAGTAAAGGATATGAAAGGAATCTTTTTTCGTTTTTCGTACGAGGTACTTTTTGACTTTTCCGACAAAAGTACGAAGAATTTTTTTTTTAACTTATACGGCACGAACGGATTTTTACGGTTTTATAAAGCCTTATTTTCATGAACCTTCCTCCAAAATATTTCATGAATATTTTCAATAAAATCTTTTTCTTTTAAAATTGCATGATGTTTTGTGAAAAGAAATTGATTTTGAAGAAGAAAGGATATTTTCCTCAAGAATTCAATTCAATTGTTTTATCAAAATTATTTTCCATCTAAGATAATAAGGGGTTATGTTTCTATCCATATTTTTACATTGATTTGACTATGTTGTGATGGAATTATGTTTATGAATTCCTTTATCTTATATGAATGGTTTTATGATGTCATGTTGTTTAAGAATTCCATTTTTGTTACATAGGTTATGCAATGATTTATGATTTATGATTTTGTGGCACACATAAGAAAGGATTCATTAAGAGATGGGTGGGACCTATATCTCCCTCCAATGCATTGGGTAAAGATTTCATATCTCATGAGATAGACATGGCTGGAATGGTAGGTTATACCGGTTCAGTGAAACAAGACTGAAACGAGGATTACTCGATTCAGAAAAAGACTTTGTCCACTAAGATAGTCTTGGTAATGAGTCTTGACTAACAAGAAATGATTCTCTATGATTATGTGTGTATGCCACAATGAGTAATGTTTTAAGTTATGATTTCATTTTCAATTCTATGATTTATCCCATGTTATGATATTATGAGCTCTTTTGCAGGTTAAGATTTCCAAAAGCTATGTTCTTATGTATATGATGTGATTGATATTTCTTTTGTTTACCCTTACTGAGCATTTGAGCTCACCCTTTTATGTTTTCTTTTCCCCAGGATATAAAGAAAGGTTTTTAGGTAAAAAAAAGGAAGATCTTTATGGGAGATATTGAAGATCTTTCACCACTATTAGAAGAATACGTTCCGAGTTTCCAAAGACACTAAACTATTACGATCCTTGTGTGTGTGTTTTTGTTATGTACTAAGTATTCTGCAAAAGTAATGTAATGTCCATGTACGATAAGCTTCGGGTCTCTACAGTTGGTATCAGAGGAAAGGTTTAGTCAACATTTGGAAACTAGGATGCGAAAACGTTAGTGAGATCCCTAGAGATATTTCTAAGGTATGTCTAGGGATGCCCCTAAGGATAAGTATACGTATAGGATATAGTTCTAGAACTATGGTAACGATATTAGATTAAACCAAAGATGATAGATATTTAAGTTTCTCCCCCTTTATTACGATTTTTGCATCTAACACTATTCTGTTTGGGTTTTAGAAAATGGCTGGAAACAAGATGATTCACAATAATGGAGGATATGATGGACAATGGAATGATATTCTTCTTGAGCAACCAAATGAAATGGGATTTGGATGTCCAAACATCATTATTATGCCGAATCAGCAATCTCACAACATGATCAATAAAGTAAAATTTGGTAAGTTTCCTGACTCGACTAATAAGAGAAAGATGGAGTTCCATGATGATCATAGAGGAAAGAAAGTTCAATTTCCCCTATGTAAATCATGTGGGAAGAGGCATCAAGGAGAATGTTTCAAGGGAACTGGAAGATGCTTTGGGTGTGGAAAAGAAGGACACAAAGCAAGTAAGTGCAAAGGAAAAGGGTCGGTTAACACCATGGATGAGGATAATGGGGTTGCTATGACATCAAAAATGGTTAAGTGTTTTAAATGTGGAATGTATGGGCATTATGCAAACAAATGCCCTAAGGGAAAGACTCATGAAGAGAATCAGTATGGTTATATGGGTAGTATTTATGTGGATGATGATGAAGAGACTACAAATGATATGTGAGATGAAAGAATTGTTGCAGCTCGGTCAATGGTTTAAGAATGTTGTGGAATGATTACATGTTTATCATGTGTAATGTTGTATAATAAATCTCATGGTACTATGGAATAAAGAGACATCTGAGGATTGTTACACTGTTGTCTTTCCTTGAGTTATGAAAGTGTATGATTAATGGTACCACTATCCATGAAAGGTTATTCAGATATTTTTGGAATGTAGATGATATGCGCATAATGAAGGGATAAGGAGAAAATTAAATGTTTGATAGTATTCATGAGCTCATGATTGATATAAGGACTAAGTGATATCATGGTTTGAGTATATAGAATTTTGAGGATTTCGGTATGTGAAAAGTGTTAACTTTTAACTGCATTCAAGTTTTCACTAAGGTTCAATGGGTATTCAAGAGAGTACAAGATTAAGGCCTTTAAATGTTTGGAATGTGACCAACAAGATATATCATATGATATATGGGGATCAACGATGGTATTAAATCTCTGGTAATCGTTTTCACTATGTTATGAGAATGGACTGCAGTATTATGAGCCTAATGATTGGAATGAATTATGTTGGACATAAGTTAGTATTGTTTAAGGATAGAAGTTTTTTTTCGATATTATTGATGGGATGTTATAGTAATATAGTTTTATAAAAAGGACAACCTGCAGGACGGGCGACAGCCCATCGCTTCGGACAAGGCTGTGGGAATCGAACCCACAACCGAAGTGCGACTGGCCTTTATCGCCTACCACTGACCTACAGGAAGTCCCTGTTTAGTAGAAACTAGTTTTATTATATTAAGCAGTATGATATATGAAGTATAAGTCCATTTTAGGAACCATATATGATTAATCTCACTATAGATCGACTTATGTTTGAGACAGATGGAATGACCTGTCATTCTATCACATGATCTGCTAACACTTCACGAATAACAAATTCAACTTCATTTATTTAAGAGATGAAGTGGAAATTGTTCAAAGCATGAACAACAGTGAGATTGTACCAAAATAAAGTAAGTATTTATTCTAATTCAAATTTTCAACTTTAGGGAAATGATCTTGAAAACCAAAAATGTTGTCCTAGTGATCTTATACCTGATGAATCAGATGGTACCTTTTATCACCACAAATCTATGGATTTGTGATTATTGGCTTTTCCATAGCCATGTTCTCTACCACTCTCCATGAGAACATGATGGTTAGATTTCTCTTCCATATCCATATTTTCACCTATGTGGAAACCCAGTGATTAGTTTATTTGGGTAACCGTTACGTTTCATACATTTGTTTTTAAAGATTGGTTTTGGTATTCCTTTTTACGATGTGGGTTTCTATTAAAGAAACTTTCGAATAGTAAACCATTTATAACCCCGACGAATTTCGAGGGCGAAATTCATTTTAAGGGGGGTAGAATGTAACAGCCCAAGATTTTATAAAAAAATATTCTTTTTAATTTTATTAATGTTGTACGCTACACCAAAAGAAGCTTTCACAACACGCATCCTTGACTTGCCTTGCATTACACGCAATCGCAACCTTCCTCGATAGCGTGTGTTGTACGCAACGCCAAGTTTCGCTAAACAACGATATGCTATTAAGATATTATTAAAACTAGCTGTTGTGAATAGTAATAACCACTTTTTGAAATTTTGTAAATTTTATTTTTCAAAATGGACTTCATTTATGGATTCGAAGTATCGAATTTAGCCTAAGGTGAAATTTTGGTACTTTTCGGATAACTTTCATATTCTGATGAATAGTTAAAATTACTAAATTATAATTAAAAACAACTTTTTTAATCGAAATAATTAATAGTGATAAATTATTAATTTGAGTGGTTTTAAAGTATATTTAGAATATATTTTTACAATTTAATACAATGTTGGTCATTGGTTGTAATTTCAGATTTAAACCATACATAAACAAATGTCAATCTTTTGATAGATATTGTTTCTTAAAAACACGCTATTTGTCTTAACAGCGGGATTTAATTATAAAATTAATTAATTCAACTTCTATGTTATGAATTTAGTAAAATAGACTTCATTTTTGAATTCGGAATATGAAATATATCTTAGGATGAAATTTTGCCATTGTTCTGAAAAACATCAATTTTTGATTAATAGTGAAACTACTAAGTGATAGTTAAAAAAACTGAATTTTTTATAAAACTTAATTTTGCCGCTTCTGTGAATGGAATTTCGAAAATCCGAGAGACACGGTTAATATCAGGGACTAAAATGTGGTTCAATGAGATGAAAATAATTTTTTGGTGAATAGTAACTTTTTACTTTTTTTTACCGCGGTTAATAGTAAATAGGGTAACTAAGGGTAAATATGATATTACTATTACCCAAACACATGTCCTAATTCTATTTGACAAGTGTAATTCGACCAAAAACAAACTTAGGAATAAAATATGACCATTTAGGCCCACTTGGATTAGATTAGGACATTTATTATTAATTTATTTAAAGAAAGGTTAAAATAGTTAAAATCAAAGTTTAATAAGTAAATCATTTTTAATATGGGGTTATACATAAGATAAATTCGATTGTAAATATTAATTAGAAAGCTAAAAGGATTTCCTACATGATGGTATTTTATTTGTAATTTTTAGACATCAAATAATTTAATTTATTTATGACACAAAAATGATGCAGTAATTATCTTATTAATGAAATATTGACAAAATTGATAATATAAATACCAAAATAAATGTAATTTGAGACTTTTTATGAATTACACTAATTTTCTAGGTTACTATGATATATCATTGTTGATTTAATCAACTTGGTTCGAACATATAATTCTGTTATGACTTTCACAAAAATCATATATCAAATAGTGTCAAAATTGACACAAAATAGTTTTTAAATCAAATATTATATTATTAATTGTTATTTTATTCCTAAAAATCTAAGGTTCGGCCAAATGACTTATATAAGGATATATATATTAATAATAAACAATTTGGGGTTCGTTTGGCATGTTATAGTAAGTATATTAACCATATAGTGAAAGAAAACAAAAAGACACGGTAAAAGTTAAATTAATTAACTTAGAGTTAAATCTAATTGATAAGGTTAAAATAATACCCTAAACTTGTCTAAATCCTATTGGTTGATAGGATTTCGACCCATCCCCACTTTAGCTTCGAAATAAGACCCTTTGGAACCATTATAAACCGATTTTGACTTTAATATAAAATAATATTTTGAGATATTCCTAAGGTGCCCCTCTCCTCCCTTATAAAAGGGCACCTCCTCCCCCTCCTCCTCACACCAATTTGAGCACTCAAGCTCGGCCAACCCCTGGCATTTTCTCCTCTCCACTTCCCTAGAATAATCCTAGAGGTCCTGGTCTTCTCCAAAGACCAATCTTAGTTCCTTAAGTGGAGGATTCAAAGAGGCGTTCCAAAGAAGAGGTAATATCCATTGCCGATCTTTTCAATTTCTTTCTTCTTCATCTTCTTCTTCTTTAGTTGTTTCATGATAAAGTAATAACATCGGTATTACTTACATACTGATATGTTATTATAAATATGAAACAACCCTGATTCACCTTCTATCCATCCTACGGAAAAATGAAATCACCGCGCGTGCGTACAAACGGAATACCGTCTCCACGCCGTGGTGTAATCTATTTTCCACCATCACCTTACAAGGATGGGTATAATGGTGTAATGAGTAACTATATATGATTATTATTAAGTAATATTGATACTGAAATAATATATATATATACTCCAATATAATTCCACGATCATAGGAACGATATCATCACTCGTGCGTACGTACGGAATACCGTCTCCACGATGTGATGCGATTCGTTCTACATGATATTCATTTCATAATGATTATATAAATGAATTGAATGAATGAATATGGTATATACTACACCAATACCATTCTGGAAATGAATTATCTATAACCTAAAGATAAGAATAAGAATTTATTCAACAAAACACGCATAAGAACAAAAAGTTATAAAGACCCGAGTAACAAGTAACAATGAAATATTACTAACAAGAAGTTAATAATCTCATATCAATATGTATGATTCTGAAATAAGTCAATAACTTTATTTAAACCATTATACAGGAGCTTCGGACACGTACAAAGCTAATCGGACCTAAGGTAAGGGAAATATCACAATCTCATTTTTATCCGAGATTGTTTATTCGTAAGTATTTACTGGGGTGTATTTTATCATCCACATACATGTTCCCTCAATATGTAATACTATTTCCATCCACCTACAATTGTTTAAATCCAATTTTACCCTTCTATGAGTTTTTAGTAAAGGATATGAAAGGAATCTTTTTTCGTTTTTCGTACGAGGTACTTTTTGACTTTTCCGACAAAAGTACGAAGAATTTTTTTTTTAACTTATACGGCACGAACGGATTTTTACGGTTTTATAAAGCCTTATTTTCATGAACCTTCCTCCAAAATATTTCATGAATATTTTCAATAAAATCTTTTTCTTTTAAAATTGCATGATGTTTTGTGAAAAGAAATTGATTTTGAAGAAGAAAGGATATTTTCCTCAAGAATTCAATTCAATTGTTTTATCAAAATTATTTTCCATCTAAGATAATAAGGGGTTATGTTTCTATCCATATTTTTACATTGATTTGACTATGTTGTGATGGAATTATGTTTATGAATTCCTTTATCTTATATGAATGGTTTTATGATGTCATGTTGTTTAAGAATTCCATTTTTGTTACATAGGTTATGCAATGATTTATGATTTATGATTTTGTGGCACACATAAGAAAGGATTCATTAAGAGATGGGTGGGACCTATATCTCCCTCCAATGCATTGGGTAAAGATTTCATATCTCATGAGATAGACATGGCTGGAATGGTAGGTTATACCGGTTCAGTGAAACAAGACTGAAACGAGGATTACTCGATTCAGAAAGGAACTTTGTCCACTAAGATAGTCTTGGCAATGAGTCTTGACTAACAAGAAATGATTCTCTATGATTATGTGTGTATGCCACAATGAGTAATGTTTTAATTTATGATTTCATTTTCAATTCTATGATTTATCCCATGTTATGATATTATGAGCTCTTTTGCAGGTTAAGATTTCCAAAAGCTATGTTCTTATGTATATGATGTGATTGATATTTCTTTTGTTTACCCTTACTGAGCATTTGAGCTCACCCTTTTATGTTTTCTTTTCCCCAGGATATAAAGAAAGGTTTTTAGGTAAAAAAAAAGGAAGATCTTTATGGGAGATATTGAAGATCTTTCACCACTATTAGAAGAATACGTTCCGAGTTTCCAAAGACACTAAACTATTACGATCCTTGTGTGTGTGTTTTTGTTATGTACTAAGTATTCCGCAAAAGTAATGTAATGTCCATGTACGATAAGCTTCGGGTCTCTACAAAGAATCAGTGCATATTCGATGTTATGCCACTTGTGATTCTCAATTAGAGGAACCTATAGTTGATCTAGGTAAGGACACCTTTATCGAGCATCGGAAATTGAATCCACCTCTCCTCTCTCTGTTATGAAGACCCACTTACAACGAAAGATTAGATGTGGAAGGAATTGGATGAAACTTTAGTTTCATGGGTTATCTCAGTCATGAATTGTGAATTTTTTGTCCTTTAATCCTAAAGTTCCAGTCTAGAAATAGTGATGCTAATATTCCAGTAATGGAAAGAAGAATAAAGATGTTGGTGATGGTCGTAATGTAAAAAATTCATCTAGATCTTTAAACTATTTCATCCAGGCATGGGATCTTGTTATTCCATTAGATTGGAAGATTTGTTTTTAAAAGGATTTCATGGCCAAAGGATACAAAGACCTCTCATACCTATATATTTTTATGTCATTGGAACCGGTTCTACAGATATTTTTACAGGAGGTTTCATAGATCTTATCCCACCTCTTCAAAGACACACCTTCCTATTTGTATGAGTAGTTCTATGTTCGTTGTTTTTTTAATGTCCCTCTCATTATAAATCATCAATCAATTATTTTGTAGGAGTATGGGGTTTTTTATGGTATTTATTACCTTTAAAAGGAAAAATAATGTTTTGGATTCTTTTCAGAACGTCTATTTAGATAGAAGTGTATTTTCCATTTGGAAATTTTGGATTCATCCATTTTGAATGAAGTTGTATGTTATGGTAATTTGGTTTCTGTTGTTCCTCATTTGAGGTGAAACATGATGACATAAATGTTTTTCCTAAATCCACGTCTTACTGAGGTCTATTGTTGAGGTGAAGTGGGTTTTATGGTCTGGTGTGTTTTGTTGGTTCTACATGGATTTCTAGGTTGATTCTTGTGGAACCTAATAATGAGTCCAAACCGGGGATCTATAGATCTTTACTGCGTGGTAGGAGACTCTTCAAGCATCAGGGCTACAACCATAGGCCCAAGAGTGAATCAATCGTGCAGTTAAGAATCATGTCAGGTGAGAGGGACCTTGGTCCTACTTAGTCTTCAGTGTTAGATCGGGGAATTTTAGGATTCTATATTATAGCTCCATTTATGTGGAGGGGTCCAATTTTATGGGAAATGATGTGAAATCATCATCCTTCAGTACAAATACATGTTGTTGGAAGAGTTCCTTATTCATTATAGGGAGTCGGCGGTATCACCTTTTCTTGAATTCAAGTGGTTATGTATTTTAGAATTTGAAATCTTAGTTTAGTTTTCCATTTGTAGTTAACCTCATGGATGGTTTTAGTTTTAGCCTATCTCATGGGTTGATATTTCCTTTGTCATGTTTCCCATGGTTGAGGGGTTTTTCAAACTTGTGTTTGTCGTAATGTGTGAAAATTACCTAATTCATCTTATATTGGGTCTCCCATGTCATTATAATCCAGATGGATAAATTGGTTGGTAATTATGGTGGGGAGATCCATCGTGGGGATCGTTGAAATTCCTCTAGGGTATATCGGTGTTAGATTATTTCTTATGGTAGGGAGTCCTTTTGGGCCTCCCTATATTGGTAATCTGGTTTCATTTCTAGTTTTAACATTCCAGTGGGTATCCATTTTCACGGACTTATTTGATTATAATTTGGGGTTATACTCTACCTAGAGTTGTTGAAGTAATATTGTAGATATATTCATCAATAAATGGTTAGCATTCAATTACTCATACACAGTGAGAGTTTTTAGTTCCATTTGGTGATGTCTGAGGTTTCCTTGTAATGAGATTTTGGATTATGAATTGTGGAATTATATTTCCTTTTTGATCAATCAACTGGATGTGTTGTAGATTTTTCTGGGAAGGTATAATATGGAGGGGGCTCCATTTCAGCTTCCCTTACTAAATATTGTAAATCAATGTATTTGTTCATGGTTCCCTTTATTTCATATAAATTTGTGGTTGTAGTGAGTCTACCTGACCTATGGATGACTATCAGATCATCTTTTCAAATGAAACCGTCACATAGTTTTCCGGAGGTAGCAAACATTATTGTGGAGAGAATTGTCACAAATGAGTTTTTTTTACTCTTGGTTCTGATTCTAATATGGGTCTCAATTTTTATCTTGAGATCCAGGTGTGATGGGATGCACGTTTTGAGGTAATATTCAATTTATTTTTCTTATAGGTTATTTTCTTGGGGCTTCCTATGTATTTTTTTAGAAAAGTGGAAAATTTTGGATCATACATCATGTTACATATGGTTGGAAGCTGGTTAAGGGAAACCATTCACCCCTACCTAGGTACCTGTGTAGTAGGTGATGGTTTTGGGATGTGAGATATCACACGACTTCCACATGGTAAGTCAAGACTAGTGGTAGAACCATTAGGTATGTGTCTCTTAGGTATATAGGGGTACAACAGTCACCTCTTATTTTGAAAAACATTGAAGGCTAATCATGCCACATGTCCAGATCAATGAAAATTTGATTTCCCCATCATTACCTCCTTTTATATATACCCCAAATCACTAATTTATCTTCCCATTAGGTTTTACTAACCTAGGACCCCCCCCCGCCCTTCCATCTTCCTCCCTTGGGGACTAATGTTGTTGATGATTTTGTTTAGATTCTTCAAGATACCCCCATGTAATCCCTTATCTCTTGGATTCAGTATATTTTCATGAATTTTCTTCCGATTTCATTGGGGATTCAATTCTACAAATGGAATTATATCATTTTTAGGGAAATATACTAATATTTTAGTTTTGATATTGATGTTTTATTTTTAAAATTACCTATAATGGTTATGGTTGAAGTACGGTTGATGTTTTACACTGATTCCCAGAATATTCTTCACTCCATGTTGGTGGTTCCATGTTTAAACATTGTTTAGTGTATTTAATATGATTTTTTTGTTTCTTATTTATTTTCTATAGGTTATATATGAGTTAAGGAAAGAGTTTCTTAAAAAATCATGTTTTATTGTTTTGAAAATTTATTTTAAATGAAAATGGGCTATGTTTCATGTGTTTATCATATGTTCCCTTTTATTATATTATGTGAAGGTGATTGATAAAATTTGTAGATTATGTAAAACAAATTAAATTAATTTTATGTGATTGTGTTTTAGAAAGGGTTTTTGTTAAGTAAATTTGATGTATTTATTTTTTAAACCCTTATTGTGCTTCTTGAAAATTTCTAATAAATCCTATAAGAGGGTTTTTAAATTGTGAAAGTTATGTGAAGCCTGTTTTCCAATTGTTTTGTTCTGTGTGTGGTTTTAAAAGTGTAATTAGTTATAAAGGTAGTGATTTATCATGAATTTTTATATAATTTGGTCTATTCTTATATAAAATTGATTTTATACATGTCATGAATAATGGAAAATGAGCACAAAGGGAATCTTGGGTGACTAGGATGGATGAATATGAGTAATACACTAGATTACTCATAACTTGTTCTTCATAGATTCAACAATAGGTATCAGTGATACAACACTATGTAAATAATTTTAATGATTGGGTACCACTGGGCCCTTGCGGTTTCCCCACCTAGTGGATCGGGCACAAGAACATTGTTCACCATGCTTTCTATGACACATTTCTCCAAGATACGATATACCCAGTGTCCCATTTTTATCTAGTTATTATAAGTTTTTACTATGATGTAGTTCCCTATGATGATATCTCACTTTCCGTCAGTATACAAGATACTATGTTGGTTACTTTAAGAACAAATGAAGACTTCTTTAAAATGTTTTCCTTTAAAAAAAATCAATGGAAATTCTGTTAATTATAATTTTATAAAACATTCTTGTTTACTTATCTTATAATTTTTATATCATGAACCTATTTTTTTGGTGGAATCCTTCTAGGATTTGTCTCACATCCTACTCACACCTTTGGTGTAAGTAGACATGGTAATTTTTGATACTGGTAATGTCAGGGCATTTTGATAGGATGGTTTGGGCTGTAGAGGTCTTATTTGAGAAGATGATGTAGTGGTGTCTTATGGGAGGTGATCCTCTATTATTATAGTGGTTTGGGGAAAATTATTATTCCATTTTTGGTTGTCATCTCTTTCGGGGGTTTCATTAAATGTTGTAAACATAAATCTATAAATTGGTTATGCCCTATTTGATTGTGTATATTCAGTTTTAGATTACTAATTATTTTTGGTTGTTTAAGTATATGTGATTAGTTAAAATCATTCCCAAAGAATATTTTTGATTCATGCGCACCAGTTTGCAGCCCGTAGGAACCAGGAATGCCCTTCGGGCCATGATACCATCTGAGTCTGGCATCAGGTCATATGGTGACTTGGCATGGTTCGTTACAACAATAAACATAAAACAATAGATCTATATATTTATGAAAATAGAATCCTCACATAAAATTCCAATGCAACTAAAGTTGTAAAGGGATCTAGTGTGATCTCTATCAAACAAATTTATCTCTATAACTATATACACTAGTCTGTATCATATACATAACTACATTTTCATATTATCCCACCATCTATGACATCAAATGTATTTGGGATATAGAATATGTCAATCCCTTATATGCAACTCATATGTTATCAATACTTAGTGTGTATGTAAATCATATCAATGAATACATCACATGTCATTCATACTTATTTATAATCACATGAAATTTCCTTCAACCAAATATATATAAAATATCTTGCTGTGACCACCCATTCCAATAGTCTATCTCAATCAGGGTCCTTTATGTTATACTCCTTATATGAGAGGAAAAATATCATCTTGGTTAAGCTTTATCCAATGACATGATCATCAACATAACCAACCACACATATACTATATTTTTCAATATGTAGAATTATGTATCTAGGGTATCAAATTATGGATGTCATCATTCCAGGAAACCCTTCAAATTCTTATAGTGTGGAATCATATATAATCCATACAATCCAAATATTAAAAAATACTTCTTCATTAAAAATTCAATGTGGAATACATAGCCAGTCATCCAAATTTAGGGTCTATATTATTACAATAGAATAGATATTGGTGATGTAATCTGAAATGACCGATCATTTTACTAGTTGTGGAGTTCAAGCTAAATTAATGAGATCAATTTTATATTAGAAATAAAATAAATAACATAAATAAATTTGGCCTTCAAATTCATTAAAAGATTTCATCTTCTAAACATGGTAAAAAGAAAGACAAAATGGATGTTCTCAAATATTGAAATACTCAGTAAGGGTGTCATATATTAGAATTTACAATGCGTTAATAAGGAATAGTCAATAAGTAAATATAGAAAATTGAAAACACATTCCATTTAATCAATAACATGTGAATGAAATGAATCAATTGATAATACCAATGAAATAATCTCATGGATAACAAAAAATTATTTAATAATGATGGGAAATTATAATAGTGTACCTCATGATCTCATAAATCATGTTATCTATACCATCAAGACCATATACCATCATTGTTTAATCAATGGGTAGGATTAGACCAAATGAAGACTTATTTTTTCCAATTTATTTGTCTCATGAGTCCTTTTGATGCATCATGCGACTATCTTTAAGAAAGCCCCACCCATCACTACATTTCCATTAGATTGTTTACATATTTTAAGATTAGTTTGATTAATAAACAATATAGCTATTCAATATATATCTATATTGTGCAAATAATACGTATGTATCATTATTTTTATGAGTCAATCAAATAACCTTTACAGTAAAAACATGTTTGAAAAAATGGAATATGGGATTGGTGATAATAAAATTTATGATACAAACAATACGTCTATTTAAAAGAAATGTAATTTTCGATGATCATAAAAAATTGATTGTGATATTATAATGTTAATTACAATATAATTAGTAAGAAAATATATATTATTGTTATGACTAATAGGAGCCTAGATATCCTTATAGTGGGGAATCAGGGTATGTATGTTCTTTTCTAAATTTTGAGTGTTCGAATAAATATTTAACTCTTTATTATAATTGTCACATTATTTGTTCTTAAATGTTAATATTGATCTTACCATTTACTTGTTTATCTAATATTTAATCTTTGAATGTAATGTGGAATGAAAGCACAAGGACATAAAAAAAATTACATAGTTCACCGTCACTTGGCTACATTCAAGGAGCATACAATGACGATGTACCAATTGTACCAAATTCACATAGGATCACATCCAATAAGGATGGATCAGGATTGATTAATTAAATTCCAAGGCTCACTACACATAAAATATTTAGTGTCTACTCCCTCCATTCACAATGATCAATCCCTATTTCCCTTTCTTTGGAACAATGCTGGTGGAAAAGATTGTTATCTTCCACTTCCTTCACTAACTACTATTGGAAAGTATTTCCTCACAATTTATGGACTGGTAGGTCCCTTCATTATATATAAATCACACATTGTCAACTATAGTTATATGCTCTATTAATTTCAATTTTCCAACCATAGATGAAATCCATTTTATAGTGTATTTTTTATTGAGAGGAAATTTCTTTTACGAACTATTTTTTAGCACATTCAATCTTCATTGAGTGATCTGCAAACCACCTAGATTCCTCATCATAACACCTTGATTCATCCACATACAGTGTAGAGGGTATGGTTCATGGATCACCTCTCCTCTTGAACCGTCACTAATATGTGGACTACCTCAACTTTAGTAGATCTTCACTCCTCCGCATATCAGGTCCTTATTCTTCTGGCACCACATCTTCCTCCTCCAAGTACTACATTATTTGTGAGCTATAGTTACCTGATGAAAACATTGAAGGAATTGGTTCCCCATGAACCACTTTATCCTTCGTGGAATTCTCCCCCACAAAACTCTTTCAGACATCACCAAATTACAAAATCAATGATATTTTCTTATCAAAATCTCTCTTTTTAATAATTTTATTAGTGCTTTTTATATAAGAAAATAGAAATTCAAAATCCGAAAATCTGGGATTACCAAAATCATCAATGTGGTAAAAAATTCACTATGTACCACTTATAATGTGAAAAATTCTTCCATATATAGTCCACATACTACCTTTCTTCATTCACGGAATCCCAAATCACCATCACCATTTCATGAACGACACCCTTCGCGACAGCTCAAATCAAAGGCACATTTCAGTGTGTGAAAATACATCACATGTACTGAAAGCCTTCTATGTATCAGATGACTTCACCGTGAACTGATTCCTCCCTAAAAACTATTCCCATGAGTGGGTGCATCTCATGCTTCAAGCTTCCCAACCTTTACCGATATACATAAACATTCTACATTCCACAATTTCAATTCCTCCAATTGTTCTTAATATTCTATGTATTGTGTTCCCCTATAAATAAATCATCCTTTTCCACAAACCAAACTCTTGATTTTGAGCCCCAAAAACATGGAAAACATTGTGAACTATGTCCCTTTAAACACTTACTTTAGAAAACACCATTCATACTCATTCATGGTCATCTAGATTTTTCAAACAATAATAACGCACCTAAAACATACCAAGAGGACACCATGAAGTATTTTTTCCCTAAAATATTTACCTTTGGGTTTTTTGACAACACTTTAATAATTTGATATCTCATTAAATATTCTTCCATTATTTTCCGGAATTCACTTCTTATGATTAAGATAGTGATCAAGGATTTAATCTATAATCCCATATGATCCATGCTTTGTCACAAACCAGCTCGAGTCGACCCTGAACCGGTCACAAGGTCCATCTAACGACTAGTATCGATTGTAATTCCTGATACTCGTGGTATGGAGAAAAAAACGAAGGGAATCAATATAGTACACAAGTGAACGATTTCTCACATATATAAACAATCAATCAAACATCTGAAATAAATTGATAGGCCAAAATATATTTTTATAAAAATAGAACTAAACATTATTTGTATAAGAAACTGAAAGTACAAATAAACCATCAATTCAACTAACCAAACATGATAACCAACTAACTCCGTGTGACCCTTCTAGACACTCTCCAATATAATGATCACACATCTCCCAAGGCAATCAAAATCATGTTGAAACCTGCACAATGGCTAAAAACTGAAGAAGACTATAGGAGCTAATACTAAAACCTAGTAGGTTAGCCCGATATTATATTCAAAATTCACATCCTTTAAAATAAAATAAACATCAATTTCATGTTTTAAATACCAATATAATTTTATTTTTTCCAAATGAGTTATGATGCTATGAAAAATTACCAGACAAAAACATGCATGTTTTGTAAATAAGAATGCTAGTAATAATTTTCAAATAGGTTCAACTTCAAAATTAAAATAGTTTTAAAGAGGGTAGATTTAAATAATTTAATATTTTTAATAAATCACTCACACTGATTAATACATAAACCAAACACACCGTATTCCAACGGTGATTACAAAATAGCCAATGATCACAACTCACGAGAACTCCCCTAGGCACTAGTTAGTTTTTAGCAACAGTTACATTGTATCTTGGAAAAAACAACCATAATAAATATGTTCTCATGCAGAGGATCCACTATAAGGTAGAATACCCATAACATAGTGGTCCCCAAACATCATCATTATCATATTTTAGTTAGTTTTTTCATCGTCAAACATGCTACGTGAAACAGAGGCCAAACCCCATAGGATCACTAGTATACTAGTACACGTCCGCCCACCTAGATACTCGGGATTCACTTTAGTGATCAATCAAGTAACACATATTATCAAATACACTTTTCACATCAAAATTAAATTACCAATACATAACTAAAGAAACATTTAGCAAACATGCTACACATTTCTTTCAAGAATCAATAACCACTAAAAAGTTTCCAAAAACAATTTCATGGAGTATAATGAGGACTTGCACATAAAATCCATTCAAAAATGAACTTTTAAGTCCAGAAACCCATAAATAACATAATAAAACATATTTTTAAGAACCAAATCAAATTAAAAGTTCACTTTCATGGACCATAAAAATTCCCCAAAAGATAGAACATCAAATATAGGTGGAAACAATTTTTAAGAAAAAAAACTGCTAAACGGGCCTTTATGACTTTCTCAAATCTAAAATTTGAACAAGGTTTGTATTAAAATATTATTAAGGAGTTGTATAAAAACCATTTATAGAAGAAAACTACATTCATAAATCCCTTAAAACACTCAGGAAACATATTCAAAACACAACCATTTTTATAAGGATGTGTAACGGGCCATTTTCAAACAACTCTAGCCAAAACACATTGTAAACCAAAACACATTTGTTTGTAAAACCAAATAAAAATTTGAATGAAATATAAGGACCCAAAAATACCATTTATAATTCTTCCAATTCATTTATAAATCCAAACAAATAATTTTTAAATCACACATCACTCATAAAATCCAACCATGCAATTTACCGAACACATGAGAAGCCATTTTTAATCAAAAAAATTTATTTGAAGAAAATGAAAATGAATAAAATAGCAATTTCAGGACTTATTTAATTAGAGGTATTGTAACAAGTTCCAAATACCATAACCTTGGTTTTAAATATTACAAAACTATTGCGAAAGAAAGTGGAACATATAAACAAACACATGGTGTGGACTTTTACGACAAAACAACTCCACCTTCCAGAAAATGACACTTAAACAACCATTATTCACCCTAAAAAATTATAAAAATGATTAAAAAAATAATAAAGATATATATCAAATGTGAAAAATATGAATATGATGAAAATTAAAAGATAAATTCATGGTCAAGGGATATCCTACCTCAAATCATTTGCGTAATGGAAACGCACACCGAATATTAACATCTGAGGGTTTATAAACAATGAACATGTGAATACCAGACCCAAATGAACAAAACACACATAAAAAATCATTGGATAACATAACTATGGGTATAATAGGACTAGGTAGAATAGAAAACAATGAAATAATAAATTGAAGGGGAAGGGGAAAGATAAAGGAGAAGGAATCTCTCATTGTCGCCTAAAAAACTCTTTGTCTTCCATTAGATCTGCACACTTTGAAAAAAGGTATTGTCTTGGATTTTCTAGGCGAGGATAAAATGGTTAGAAAGAACCATGTAAATATGATTTGTGGGAAAATAGTACTAATTTAGTTATTTATGGATGAAACAATTTACCTTATGAATTCTGGACATTTTGAGGAATCCTGAGAATATTCGTCCTAATATTCAATTCGAATTAGCTCCAAATAGGTAAAAAAGATACTAGGGGTGAGGTTATGTATTTGGTATTAAAATTCTAGGTGTAATTACTGAAAAATATTTAAAAATGAAAATGATATAAAAAAACTATATTTTAATAACTGGAAATGGGACCACGGGCTACCCAATACCTAAATAGGTAACCCATATTCACTAGGCTTATTAATTCTTAATGGGCCCTAAAGGATTTTTATTGTTGAATATTTAAGGGGATGAAAAATAGGAAGTGGAATAAGTCAAAAATGATAAAAATGAATGAGTTATAAATGAAACAAAATATGTTTTTAAATATTGAAATGAGCTCACAGTTTGGCCCAAATCATGAAGTAAGCACCCTTTCTACAAAAACTCCAAGAAATAATTGAGGCACCCAAAGATGGATGATTAGAAATAAATGAAACTTAAAAACAAAATATTAATATCACCAAAGACCTAAGAAATGGATCATGACTTCTAATGAACCAGATCAAAACAAAGACTTGAAAAATCGGGTGTAACATGCTCAATGTGAGAAAAAAGAGTATAAGGAAATGTTTATTAATGAATCACTTTATTCCATTACAAAACAACTCTTCTCATTTCATCATGAGCATAAAATGTCAGATATGTATAGTTGGATCTATCACATCTAGAATCATCATATTTAGTACCCCCACCCTACACCACTGCTCCCCATAACAGTATAAACTCCTCCTATCTCGATGCACCGCATGTCTGCTTCTCATAGTGTCTTGGCTAAGAAATTTTCTCCCATTTAATAGAAAATTTTCTCCACCATTGACAATGATCCTGAAGGATATTCCCTTGGGGAATAAAATAGGTTAAAGGACATATATTGACAAAATAAGGCGAAAACATGTCCTACATTGGGGAACCGGGGGGTTCCATATCTACACCATTTCATGTTTTGGGAGTCGACAAAATATACATGGCTATTCAATGACATTAAATAATTCTATGGGAAATGGATTTTTCAGAATTTATGAAACTAGATTACTATAGGAAAATACTCCATCATTATAAGCCCATGGTCCACCATCTTCTAAATTAAATGATACTTAATTTCAATGTTCTTTGTCCTTGAGTGACGAACTGGATTTTTGATAGAATTTATAGGAATTTAATTATAACAATATAATCAAATAATATACATCATTTCAATTCACATATACTCATGATGATATATAATCCATAATAATTGTGTGCATGTTTTAGTGGCCACAATATACATAGCTTTTGCAATTCTTAATGAAATTCCACTTTTTTTCTTACTTTGACAATAAATAAAAAATCCACCAAAATAGAAAGAAAATCCTGATGTTGATTTACTATCATCGTTTCAACCAGCCAAATATTCATTGGTATATCCAAATAGCCCTGACTAATATTTTTTATTATACGTCAAACCGAAATCAATAGTTCCCTTCATATACGGAGGTATTCTTCTTAATGCAAGCATGTGGGTTTTCTTTTGATTAAATTGATATTGTACTGGTTGACACATGGAAAAACAATATATATTCATATCATTGTCATGCAACAATTAATTCCAATGATCTGTTTGTATTCTATGACATTGACCACTTTTCCTACATCATCCTGAGATAGTTTCATCCGTGTATCCACCAGATACATCATCTCCTTGGAACTATCCATTCCAATACTTCAAAAAATTACATTGGAATATTTGGATAGAGAAATGAATGTGTCATTATTTCCATGTGTCACATGTAGACCAAGGAAAAACACCAGTTCACGAATCATTGACATTTCGAACTCACTTTTCATGAACTTTGAAAATTGTTTATGTTATGATTCATCTAATACTACAATGATTTTTTCATCAAAATATACCAGCACCATCGACCATCTAATAAATTCATGTTTGAAATAAAGATAATGATTAACTCCACCACATTAAAACAATTGATTTTTTCCAAACTGATCAAGCATTAAATATTATGCTCTTGTTGGTTGCATCAAACCATATAAATCCTTCATTAGACAACAAACATTTTTCTCTTCTTCATGAATGAGAAAACCATCTGGTTAATCAATATAAACTTCTTCTTTAAAAAACCAATTTGTAAATGATGACATGACATCCATGTAGAAAATAGTGAACTTCATTTTCACTACAATGTCTAAGAGTAATCTAATTGTCTCTAGCCTTGCAATATGTTAAATTTATTCATCAAAATCGATACACTATATCTAGGATTACCCTTCGCAAACTAGTCATTCATTTTTCAAATCACAACACCATCTTCATTCATTTTGATGTGAAAGACCCATTTTTGTCTGGACGAACATCATATATGTTGGCCCCAAAAAAATATACCATATCTGATTCCTCTCAATTTGGTCATGTTAGTATTTCATAGCGTGAGCCCTATTCACATCTCCAGCTACAACATCATGATTGCTATTTGTATCATCTTCTGAATCATTAGTTTCAACTTCAACATCCCTTGAGTTATTTATCTCCATATCATCCTCATCATGAGGATATTCACAATGTTGATAATGATTCTATTCATTATCTACTATAGTGACGTAATTGCTTTCAAGCACTCTTACATCCACATGTTTAAACATTATTGAAATTCTCTTGCGGCTTCATGGTATCCATTGAGATCTCTTATCGGATCAAGAGATAGAATTATACCCCTATGATCTGCTACTCTGATAGTATTTAGAACCACTATTTAGACCCAAAAACATTCCTTTCTCCTTCATCATTTATTTTAATTATCCATAAACCATTAACATATTTCATGGAATTTTTCCAGATTATTTCTCCATCTCGTGTGACTGATTTTAATAAATTGATATTATGGAGCACATCAAAGTAACCACATTGCATATTTTGATTCCGTTTTACCTTGGATCATGTATCCCATTAATCCTAAAACACATGAACACTAGTTAATAGAATTTATACAGATAGGTATAAGGGAGTATATAGAATCCTCAATAAGAGGACTGTGGTTGATCCTAATGGATCAACCCTTTGGTAGTTACTTATAATACATTGTAATCTTTCTGTAATTATTCCAAATGACCACCAAAAATCTATTGTTCTATCCCACTGAAAATTAATTCATTACCAAAATTCTAATAATTGTTATGATAATTAGATTCTATAGTCTTGTCCTTTTTCACAATTTGGGGTTAAAAACCGCAAGCAACAATTCCCGTCATTTATTTTCTACTATGATTCCATTTTTCATGATTCTTTCTCGAAGTGGAAGTCTCTCCACTAAAAATATTTTCTTGATTCTTCATCCATTGAAAGGATATTCCCCTTTTATTTAATTCTCTCCTTGTGATGAATTGTGAGATTATGTAAACAATCACTTTTTTCATTTTTCTTTTATATATTATTCAAGGCTCTAAATAGTTTCTTACTACTTGTGAGTTCTTCACTATATATACATAATCTTTAGTCACATCTTGAGTAGATCCTCTCTTTTTCTTGTAGGACTATTCACATTATTTCCTAGAAATATATTTTTATTGTAGATTAATAGGTGAATGAAACACCTAATTTTGATCTCTATGTGATTCCACTCAAGTTGTAACCCTTTTTCAAGTAATCATAATGTCTTACAGTATTGGCCTTTTTATTGTACAACAACAAATCTTCGGGTCATATTTCAAGTTAATTTTCCTTCCCTACTTTCTTCATACTACAATATCATTCCAAATTCCCATGATTAGAATATATAATAAATATCCCAATAAAAACATTCCTTGTGTCATCAATTCGTGGTTGAGATGTTGATGCATTTATAGTTATTCTACTTCTTATAACATTGACTCATTGGTCTTCATGACACATACTCCTATTTTGTCCCTATCTTCCAAAATAATATCATTTGACGGATTATTTCTATTGAGAGTCATTACTTTCAATCTTTTAATTATCCTTCTCCTTATTCTTAGATTTATAAATATTTCTTCATTCAAAATTTTATATATATTCCAAAGCCTTAGAAAAAAATCTCAAAGTACGGCTATACATGCCACAGAAATAACACACAATGTCATTACATCTTATAAAATATTTTCTAGGTCTTATTTTTGTTTCTACATGATTTATCCCATTTCATGAACTATTCACAACGGTATTCCTATCATTCATGGGATGGGATTTATCAAATCCAATGTTGTTCATTCCCAACCTGTATGGACTTTGAGATGAGAAAATTTGTTCTTTTTACCTTCATAAATAGAAAATTTTCTTCCAATTACATCATCACCTACCAAAGGATAATCAAATAGTATGTGCAAGGAATCCTTCATTTTAGGATTTCCTTTTTTATTGGATTTCACTACTTCATTATTCACTAATTCCATATCTTCTTTCAATTGTTGAATCTTTATTTCCCTTGATTCAATTTGATAATTATTTTATCTACTGAGATTAATAAGTATACTTTTATCATCATCTAATTCCCATATGAGCATATACACTATGTCCCTATGCTCCATTATTTTAAATTTTTCATGACCAACAGAATCAAGATAGCATGAATTCTGTTGTTGTAGCCTTCATTTCTTCTAAACCAGTTCAAACAGATTTGTAGTAAGATCGTCATTTCAATCATTCAGATTATCAATTCCATATGACATGATATTTTCTAAATTTTCACCATCTTTAGGTCATTCCATCTTTGTAGATCTTTTTTATTTTTCTTAAACTTGGGAATATTTCTTCTCCCTCATATCAGTAGCCACATCAGTAACCCTCTGATTCAAAACTCCTTGTTTATTGATCCCAATTTCTAGTGTTTAGGTCTAGATGAAATTATATTTAATTTCATCCTTCAATTTCTTATCCAATTACATTATTTCATGGAAAACTACATATTTTTTCATTCATTGTAGTTTTTAATCATCAATAGTTTCAAAATCAATTTAACTGTCATGTTCTTCACTCATTCCTGCAATATCATTCCGTGAGTCTATCATTTACTTATATGATTCATCCAAACCTATCTTCATTAAAGCTATTGGATTCCTTAACCAAGTCACACTTTTTATGTATACAAATCCACACCGGGGAATACCACCTAACTTATTATTCTTCTTTGAAGTTCACCCCTTTTCCATGGAACATGAGTATAAGTGTAGACTGAATCATTATCATCAACAATCGACTGAACCATGTCAGAGATGTATAATATGATAAAATAAAACTTCCATATGATGATAATTTTTATGTCCAAAATGGGTTTAGAAACCATTATGATGGGAGGGGTGAATTAGGTTATGGATGTCCTTTTCAAAATTCTTCCAAACCCTATAGATCATGACTTCTTTATTATAAGGATCACTTTGTTTGAGCTGAAATGTTAATTTTGATCTTATTCTTTCCTAGTTTATATGATAATGATCCTTTGAATGTAATTCTGGAAATAAAGTATATGAACTAATGATTTTTATTATGTTCACCATCACATGGCTATATCCAAGGAGCAAACAACGTCAATTTTACGATTGTACCAAATTCAATAACACTCACTACCAATATTTATGAATCAGGATAGATCACATGAATTCTAAGGATTACCGCCTTTACATGATTTATGTTCTTATCATTGTATTCCCAAGGGTCACTCCCTATGTCTATTTCTCTAGCTCACTATCAGTGGAAATGGTCCTCATCTTCCTCTTCCTTTGACCACATCTCTTTGAATGGATCCACTCATAGTTTTGGACCTACGGGTCCCTTCATTTTCATGAAATAATGCATCCTAACCAATAGTTAGATTCTATGTTGATGTCCCATTTTCACCTATTGATGAAAAAAACATTTCTGTGTACTATTAGGTTAGCATAAATTTATTTCCTGAGCATATTTTGATCTTTTTCAATATTCTGTGAGTCCATTTCAAAGAACCTAGCTTCCTCTGCATAAAACAATGCTTCCTTCATGCACTGTATACTGGGTGGGGTTTAAAGATCACCTCTCCTCCACGAACCGTCTCTCCTCTACATACCATGCTCACTTCATGGACTATATTAGCTTCCATTAACTGTCTCTCATCATTGGACTACATCTACTTATATGGACCATCTCTCCTATGCATATTAGGTCATCCTCTTATATGTACCATGTATTACTCCACTTCTTACAATATCCTTTTTAGGCTATATGTTTCCGCAAAATTCTTCGGCATAATTGGTTCAGTTTGAACAACTTTACCCTTCGCGGAATTATCCCTCACAAACCTCATTCATACTACACCAGATTCCCCGAGTGAAAATATTTTCTTATCAAAATATCTCTTCTAAATACTTGGATTAGAACTCCTTATATAGAAAAATAGATCTAAAAAATACCCTAATCAGATATTACCCTAATCATCAATATGGTATTGATTTCACTGCGTATCGCTTCTCCTGTGAACTATTCTTCCTTAAACAGTCTATGTACCACCATTCCTCCTTCGTGAAGGCTGAAATAACCACCACATTTTTTAAAATGAATCCATACATGTATTCTCCCATCACTGACTTTATTTCTAGAATGTGAATCCATCCAACATACCCTAAGACTTATGCATACCACATGAAATCACCATGAAATGTTTACTCCATGAAAACCATTACCGTACGCGGCTTCATCTCACAGTTCAAGGTTCCCTACCATTTCTAATTTCATTCAACATTCATAACACCACTATTTAACTACACACACCATGCTTTATGGTCGGATTTCTATGTTCCCCTATGCGGAAACCATCATTTTAAAATAACCCAACTCCAGATTTTTATTCCATAAAATTTTGAATACATATGGAAACTATACCACCTTAAACACCTACTTTAGAAAACACCATCCATGATCATTTGTGGTCATATGGATTTTTCAAAAAACATAAAAACACAAAATATTTTGGGTCCACATTTGTGTTTAAGTTGTATTTTTTTTTATTTCTCAATACTCATAAAAGTTAAGAAAGAACTCTAATGTTAATTGAGGATGGTTAAAGTGATGATGCCTGTAGAATTAGTATATATTCATAGCATTGGATTCCATTCTTGGGAAATTATTCATGTTGTATAAATCAAATAATAATTACATTGTTCCTCAGTTCAAAATACATGTATCAATGGCGATAGACTATTTAACACATTGAATGTTGAAATTTAAAGATGGTTATGAGAAAATAAAAGACAATGAGGAGAATTATAAATGATCTTGTAGTTCTATAATTGATAGGCCTGAACATGGAGTTTAAATTGTTAAGTTGATTGGAGGCTTTACATTTCAACGCATACATGGTTCACAACTAACTATTTTTTATAGGGTTTATTAAAAATGAGTGCTTGATTACAATGAAAACCAACCATCTTCATCCTCCTACACAAGTTGGACACATGGTCATCCACATGTGACAGAGGCCATCTAGGAAATTCGACAAGTGTAGGGTTGTGTATAGGCCCGTAGGAGCACACGAGGCATGGCACGTGAATAGTTTAGGCCAAGGGTCCATATATATGGTGGGAATATAGTGCACCCACAGAATCTGATACGGGGCAGTACCAGGGAGGGGGAGAGAGTAATCTGGGATGAGGATGGAGCAGAATTACCAATATAGTGGTGGGATGTCATTTCCTCATTTCAATATGGCATGACAATTTTAATGATTAGTGTGATTTATGCCGTCCATCTCATCTCACAAAAAAATCGTTGTCTCTCATTATATCATGAATCCTCCAATTTAATCTTCACCATTTATTTCATCTGCACCTCACATGTTGGAATTGGGGACATTTTATTCACCCATGGAATCTATATAATCAAACTCCATTGTTTATGTCCTGCCATGGCAAAACTATTGGAGTTTTCAAGCTTCATGATAACTGGTTGGTGCACTTACCTAACCAACAAAAGACTTTGAACATGGATGCTGCACAAGAAATCCCTGTTTATTTGTAATCCATGAGAGAAGTCCATGGTAGGTAGATTATTGGTGGGAGTTGTGTCAAACATGACACCTCCCACTAGGGCTATATAAGGAAGCCTTGGGGAGAATCCATCAGCATTCATCATATCCAATCCAGAGATAATATTTGATCAAAAGGAGAGCTTTATTCTAAGAGGGTCGGGAGAGCTCCATGTGAGACCAAAAGAGAGGTGTGGGAGGGGTACATTATAGCCTTTGTTCATGGTGTAATAAATGTCCAGTTTCCACTCCCATTCATCTCTCTTAGTGATATGTGAACCACAAAAAGTGGTATCTGAGGGAGGTTCTGGTGAAACGAAGATGGCTAGTTGAAATTTTCTACAGACCAAAAAATTAATGTTGACCTGAATCATGTTTTTATGTCATATTCTGAAAGCCTATGTCAAGACAATTCCAAAGACACAAATGACATCGAAAATAGATCTAAAATGATCTTCCAAGGGTCGATCAATGTTTGGTCAAAATTTGGGATCTACAATACCCCCTTGTCAGATAAGAAGGCACTGTTCTGGCAATGGGAAGTTTTCCTGTGGTTTTTCGGCAGCTTCTCTGGTGAGCCATGTCATCTCCATATCATCGAACGATCTCAACCCTTGATATAGTTTTGATCATATCTTGATAAATCGATATCCAATTTCAATGATTGAGTAGATGATTCCACCATTTTCCCCCATTCCTGACGCAACAGTGAGCTCCATTTTTTTCCATTCTGCATCTATGTTAACTGAATTGAAATCAAATGGAGGGATCATCCATGAGAGGTTTGATCATGTTTACTTCTTCAAACAACTCCATTTGGAAGTCACGAATGGAATATCTCCTGAATGTTAATAATATTTTAGACCCCATTAAGAATGAGGGAGTCATACCCGATGTCACAATGGAAGTGGAGTGGAATAAGCTGAACAAAAAGACGATTGGTCAAATCTTCCAATGGATCGATCACAGTGTTTACCACCATGTTTCTCAGGAGATCAGTGCCTACGAACATTGGAAAAAGTTTTAAAATACGAACCAATCAATGAATTATCAAAAAAATGTCATTTTCTTGAAGTAGTTGATGAATATTTGATTACATAGTGGTAACTCTATAGACGAACACTCCAGCGAGTTCCAAATCCAGGTGAACCAGTTGGTTGATGCCAGTGAGACTCAAAATGATGAAGATCAGGTGAACCATATAATCTGAACACTTTGAAATAGTTGGGATATGCTTGTTGTCTGACTTAGAAACTCGGCTCCCAGAGGAAAACATACCATGGCAATGGTAAATGATGCATCGTTCAATGAGGAAGCCTGAAGGAAGGATGCGAGTTACAACCAGACAGAAGATCTCATTCTAGAGAAGCGAGGGAGACAACAAGGAGGAGGTCATGGGATATGAACAAGATGTAGATGAAATAATAGAGGAAGGTCAATAGATTTCATGAGGCCAACATACAAATTCCACCATTGTGGCATGGAGAGGCACATGAAGAAGAACTGGGGAAAGTTGTTATAAGAAATGGGTCAACATAGAAACTAATAAAGAAGAAATTAATACACACATGTGAGCGTCACCGGAGAAGTTATTCTTTACTCAAAATATGAATAATAGATATGTCTTCATACATCAGGGAAAGACACAAAAGGGTGGTTGATACTGCAACATTGTACCACGTCATTCTGTATCGTGAGTATTTATTGACTTATCAAGATAATAAATTTTCTACAGTCAAGATGGTGAATAACAGTTCAACGGAGATTATTGGCATGTGTGATATCTAAGTCAAGATTAAGGTTGGATAAAAAATCACCATGAAGTATTTTCTTCTTGTTCGAAGTCTATGACTCAACCTGTTATCAGGTATAGTATTTGATCGACAAGGATATGACAACATCATCAGTAATGGAGCAAAGAAGATGAAAAAAGGAGCCATCACCATCTCCCAAGGATAGATATGTGGAAATTCGTATAAAACTCATTTGAAGATATGTACAAAAAACCTTGACATGGTGGAAGGAGAAATTTCATCCAATATGTGGCATAGAAGGCTCAACCACATGAGTGAAAAATGGTTGTCTACCCTAACGAAGAAAAGTACATCAGTATAGACAAGGATGAATCATTTGATCCTTGTAAATACTTCTTGTATGGGTAGCAGCATATAGTTTCATTCAATACTACTTCATGGGGGGAGGTCAAAGTTGTTGGATCAGGTGCACTCTAATGTATGCAGACCCATGGGGTGGATACACCCGGAGGTTGCAAATATTTTCTATCCTTTTTTGAAGATGAATCTTGAAGGGTGTGGGTGTTCTTCTTGTGGATGAAGGAACAAGTACAGGACTACATCAAGATGTTCCATGCCATGGTGGAGCATGAAACTAGAAGGAAGCTAAAGTGTCTTTACTCAGACAACAAAAGATAGTACACATCAAGGGAGTTGGATGCCTATTGTAGGAGTCCTGGCATCTGACATGAGAGGACGGTCCCTCACACCCCACAACACAATATAGTTGTAGAAAGGATGAATAGAACAATCATTAAGAAGGTCAGAAGCATGATGAGTTTGGCTATGCTCTCTAAGAAATTCTGGGGAGAAGCTGTTCAGGTTTCATGCTACCTCATCAACCGATCACCGTTAGTATCACTGAATATTGAGATTCCGTAGTATATATGGTATGGTAAACATCCCTCTTACTCTCATTTATGATTATTTGGATATTTTTCATTTGAACATGTATACATGGAGCTCAGGAAAAATCTAGATGGGAGTTCTACTCCATGCATCATCATTGGCTATAGAGTTGAGGAGTTCAGATAGAAGATTTGGGACCCGAAGGAGATGAATGTGATCAGAAGCAGAGATGTCGTGTTCTATGAGAACCAAACAATCAAGGACGTTAAAAATATTAGAATTTCTCAAAGTTAATGTTTCGAGGACACAATTCATGATCCAACACCTATACCAGTACAACATGTCATTGAAGAGGTGGAGGTGAAATAAGACTCGTCGAAATTAGACCAAGAGGTGGTAGAGTAGGATATTGAGTAGGTGGAAACTAAATCCCTTACAAAAGAAGTTTCAAAAACATCATAGGTGATAGGTGATGTTGTGCCTCCCTAACTTAACATTTCACAGGTTCGAAAATCTTCACGAGGAAGGTTTCTATCAACAAAATATTTGGATTTAGATTACTTGTTTATGACTGATGAGGGAGTACCAGAAGGATACCAAGAATCATTTTCTCATCCCAAAACACTCAAGTGGTTTCATGCAACGGAGGATGATATGGTTTCTTTGATGAAGAAACAAACATACGATTTGGTGGAATTTCCCAATGGTAAGAAGGAACTAAAGAAGAAATGGGTATTCAGGATGAAGAAGGATGGTAGCAAAAGGGATTTCAAGCACAGAGATCTATTAGTTTTCAAGGGATTCATTCAGAAGAAAATAGTTGACATTAATGAGATTTTTTCACCCATGGTGAAGATGGCTTCAATCAGAATCATTTTCAATATATTGGCTATCATATACTTGGAGATTGTATAGATGGACATGAAGACAAAATTTCTTCATTGTGATGTCTCTAATGAGATCTATAAGAAGCAGCATGAAGAATTTTAGATTTATGGACATGAAAACCTCGTCTACAAATTGAAGAAGAGCTTGTACGGACTGGAACAGGATCCTAGGAAGTGGTACAAGAAGTTTGACTCATTCATGGTGAGTCATGTCTACAAGTTGACACAGCCAGACTACTGTCTCTACATACAGAGATTTCAGGATGGTAACTTTTTTTCCCTTCTACTTTATGTTGATGAAATGTTGATCATTGGGAAGGATGAAACAAATATTAACTATTCAAAGAAGGAGTTATTAAATTCTTTTGACATGATAGACTTGGGAGCAGGTTAAAAGATTTTAGGGGTGCAGATCATTCATTAATGAAATAGGAAGTTGTTATGGCTATCTCAGGAGAAGTATGCTAAACGTGTTCTAAAACGTTTCAACAAAGACAAAGTCAAACCAGTGAGCATTTCTCTTCCCAGTCAAAGTGGAATAATATAAACACACAAAATATTTTAACACAACTGCACAGTTTGTTTGTGAAAAGTGGAAGAATAAAAACACACAAACTATTTTAACAAAACCTTCAGTGTGCTTCATGAAGAAGACCCGCAAATCCCATGGGTAGGATTCTCCCACATTCACATTAAGAAGCTACACTATTTCAGGAAGGTTTTATTTTCAGAAGATTATGAATAGTTAACAGAATGGATGTTGTTTTTGGTGAAGCAGAGGTGTGAAAGAGTAATGTGGATTTCCATGCATATATAGACAAATATGTGAGATAAATATAATGAATTGTATGTGAAGGACTTCAACCATTCCATTTTATGTGCATGAAAAGAATAAATGGAGAAGAGGAATAATGGTTGTTCAATGAAACACAATGTATACAGTGGGTTTCACCAAGATGAAAATAGTTCATGTTTCTATGCACATGGAAAACCAATTGGACACCCATCCATGAGTGCTCAAACAGAAGGCATGTGAATAATGCATGCACATACATACAAGAATATGTAAATACATAAGATACTAATGAAAAGGATATAACTAAAGATGAGTGTTTGATCACATTTGAATAAGGTAGGAGTAGAATTGTTTATGCATTCTTGCATGCATCCGTGGAAAAAATGATTCAATTCAGATATCCAAACACACTGCTTATGATAGAATATAAGTTCATCAATTTTGGACATTGATGTAAGAAGAGTATCATGCTGAACAGATACAAATACATACATTACAATATATTTTATATAACATCATGTCAATTAACTAATTATGAATTCCTTAAATTAAGTGATCAATGGGAGTCATTGGTAATGTTTCGAGGAATGCAGTGAGCTATCACTGAACATTTGTAAAAGTTGCGTGTCTGTCATAGATTGAATTTGTATGAGCATTGTAATCCAAAAATAGTGATGAGTTGTTGACTTTTGTATGACCAAAAACCTATCGACATAATCTCATTTGACATACCCTAATGTGATGACCCATGTAATAAAAAATATTTTTTAAAATTTTTTTTGCTAATATAGTTATGGAAGAGAAATATATCTGATTAATCTATAAAAAAATAAAACATTCATTTAAACATTTCATTGCATTCATATATTCCAAATAATTTATAATTTTGAAGATAATATGGAAAATAAATAAATCTACATAGGATAAGAAAATATATGGATATTATGAAGTATAGATAATAATATTCCATCAATGAAAATTAAGGAAATCAAAATATGATAAATTGTAAAATAAATCTATACCTCATTGTAAAAATTTAATTTATGACCCATTAAATGAATAAATTATTAATATAACAATTAATATAATTAATAAATTTGTATTAAGGTAATGTATTTCAACGATTCAGTATGTTCACCTCATAAAATTAAAATGGTGAAAAATATATAATTTTTATAAATGTAATGGATATTCAGATGAAATACATTAACTCATGATTCCCTTTAGTTTAACATTATTTAACCTCATATATAATAATATTAACCATGATATTAATTTATTATAGAAACATTTTCATATTTAAAATATCATATATGATCCCCTTATGACATTTTGTCCCTTGTTTGTAAATTGTTTTGTTAATACCACTATTTCCGGTGTTAATAGTTTCATTTTTACAAGCATGTTTTTTTGAGGATGTTCAAGATACTATGAATATAATATACATAAATAATATCTATAATAATATTAATATTTTATATATAATATTCATTTATTATGTACCTTTTTATAATCATTCGTGAAATTTGATCATGCAAAATGAATCGCATAACTTCATGGAGATAGTATGTCAAACGTATGAACGAGTAATGTTATAATTTAAATTTTTGGTGACATATTAATTAATTAGTTGATATATTAAATTTTAAGGATCAATATTTTTCACAATATTCATATATATTCATTGATTCTTTCACTATTACTATCCTTGTGATTTGTTGATGTAAAAAATTAAATTGGTTTTTGAGGTGGTAGTTCATCATACACATGAGTGATGGTTGTGTTTCCCATTTGATGTAGAAGAATACGGATAGATACTCTTAAACCATAATAATAACATTAAATAAAATCTTATGTACTCATATTATTATATTGGATTTATTGATATATAATTTATGATGGAAAAAGAAGAAGTAAAAATTGAATGTTCTTGGTGATGATAATTACCTTCTCTTAGAAGTGGCATCCTTTGAATCTCATATTAAGAATCCTAAGTTCAAAATTTTAGGAATAGAGTTATCTCTAGAACATTGATACACATATTGGAGATTATTTTCAGCATGTTTTTTTCTAGCTAAATAGATAAAGTGCATTGAAGAAGTGAGGGGAGGAGGTTCCATTTTATAATTGTGGTGGTTGGCATGCTTTTAATTTTTCAAATATTTAAGAAAATATAAATAAAATTATATGAAAAATTGGATCATATTCTAATGTGATATAGGAAAGGTAAACATACCACCAACCAATTGGGTTTCATCATTTTTTTGGTCATTTTATCCTTTTCTTTTTTAGGTTAACCCATTAAAAACCATGTTTTAGCCTTAACTGTATAAACTAGTTTTTGTTATTTTCCCTCCTCCTAATGGCAAAAATTTATGTTGGCCATATTCAAAAATATTATCCTTGTTGACTAAAAATTATTTAATATATTTTATAAAATAAAATTCTCTAAATTGGGATATTTTGATATAAAAATAAATCATCAAAATATTTCAAAGAATTGGTTTTTGATAAATAAATTTTTAAGAATAAAATGATCTTATGTTAACTATATAAGAAGTAATAATAATTATATGGATTTTAATTCACATAGTATTAAATATAATAAATTAATTTAATTTAAATATATATTCATTAATTATTATTTTAATTAATTAAAATGGATAGATATTATGATTTAAAAATAATATCATTCTAAAAATATCTTTGTATTAACTCTATATTATTTTACTTTTTTTCCTTATAAAATTAAAATTGAATATATGGTTATTCATATAAATTTAACAATTTTTTTTTATAAAATTAGGATTAATAAAATGAATCATTTTCTACTATTCATAAATGAATATTTCTATGGAAATTTTTTGAGAAATTTATTGTAGGATTATTTTTACAACATAAATTCCAAATCAATATCAATACTATAAAATTATAGTTCAGTAGACACAATATTTTCAAATGTGAATTCAATTGTAGTTTTATTAGATTATAATTATCACATATTATAATTTAATTTAGGGTTCTACAAACTTACCTCTATAAATTAATATTACATAAAATTTTTATGGATATTAAATTGTAAAAAATTGTGGGAACTTCTTCTTCAAAAGAACCTTAGATTCCATCTTTTATTACTTAATTTTTTTATTCCTCTAATTTACCTTTTTTAGTTGATTAATCTAATTAATATATACATCATCTATTTTACCAAACAAAAAGGATAACATCTTTACAGTAAGATCGATCATGTTCTGATTATATTTATTCATACTTGATAACATGTATTGGGTCTAGAAGGTACTTACTTAACAACGATATAGAGAACACATATTTTACTATAGAGAGACATGGAGGAATTTCCAATCAGTAATCCACCACTCTAATTACTTATAGAATTTCATATGGTTTGATGTACTGAAGTCATTGTTTTCCCTTCTATTCGAACCTAATAACACCCTTCCATTGAGGAACATTTCAAGAAAACATGATCTATCACATTAATTACAAAATAATTCGTTTGGTTATTGAGATAATTTATTTCTATTAATTGAGATAATTTAAAATAATTCTATATTTTATTTGACTTTTTTATTTTATGCATAACAAGATCTTGTCCAACAGGCTTACTTTGAACAACATCATCCCCACAAGTTAGAGAATAAAATGTCTTTCATTATAATATTTGATACAACTTCATTTAAATACATGAAAGGAATATATTACTATTGGAAAACTCTAAAAAGGTAAAAAATGATCCCATATTCAATGAAGGTCATGTGAGTATGACCTCAACATGTCTTATACCAATTTAATAGAACTTTCAAATAATCCATTGGTCTGATGGTGATAATCAGTTCAGAAAAGAAGCTTAGCATTCATATAATTATTTCATCATTTATAAAACATTGATTTACATCATGGATCACAATCAAGAAATTTGAAATCAATTCACCATAATTTTTTTAAAATTCATTAATATAGAGAAGTGAATGGTGATGAATACATAAATATTCTATTATATAATGTAAATTTGTAGATTTTATAAGGTGATCAATAATCTTGCATGTTCAATCCTTATTTCAATGAGTCTCTGGTAATCTAGTGACAAATTCCATATTATTTTTGACCTCTTTCGACATACGAATATGTATATTGAATTACTCTTCTAGGATGTTATACCTCATTATTAACTTACTGAAAAACTAAACATCTTGATATAGAATCATAAATTCCCTCCTTCATATTGTCCCACCTAAGATGTTCCCTCAAATCTGTATACATCATGGTACTACCAATTTATATGGAGAAATTAATGTTTTGATCATTATCCACAAATTTCCATTTCATATCAGGTATATATGGATCATAGAGACTACTTCGAAATATTTTTACTCCATCTTTATAAAAAAATCTGTTAATATTCCATCATTAAGAGCTTTAAAATTCATTTCAATACTTTAATCACCAGGATAAGAAATTTTAATCGTTTATAATAATGTTTATTATGATATCATTTAAATATGTATTGATTTATCCTACCCTTTAATAGATTCCTGGTTTATATTTATGATATCCATGAATATATGATCCCATTAAATGCCCATTTTGGTTATAAATTTGTTATCTTTTCTACTCAATTCATCCACTAACTTATTTTTTCCTCCCAAGGTGGTAGGTTATTAATAAATCATAGTCTTTGAGTAGATCCATGAAAACCTATTGACTCTTATTGAAGTATTTATATAGAGACATGTATTTCAAAACCTTATGATCTATAAATATCTCATATCTTTCACCATAGATAAAATTTCTCTATATTATCAAAATAATATATTACAGATTCCAACTCCTAGTGTCCCATAAATGAAATATTTTAATGTTTTTTTTATATAATTTACATCCTTTCTTTACTTTGGGGTTTTTCGATTCATATTTGAAAGAATTGGTGGGTTTCCAAAATATGGGCCAACCCGAGAGCCCATTTCCAGTTTTGAAAGTCAATTTTGTTTCTTTAATAACTTCGTAGTTTATTCACCTTTTTCACCTATTAAAATTCCAAAATGACCTTCATTTTACTATTATAATCTTAAAAAAAAATTGGTCCCCTTATGAATTCCTTAGAATCTTGGATTTGAGTGATCAAAATAGGTATTGGGCTAACCCAAAAGCCCATTTCCAGTTTTAAAATTTGTCTTTAATTATTTCATAAAATATTCATTTTTTATCCTTTTTCAGGGATTCTACCTCTCACACGTTCCCAATGAACCCAGACGAATCCCCATATTCATTTTCGCCTATTTGGTGTTCATAATATTCTCTAATTAGTGCCGAACTTCTCAAGCTCCAAAAAAAGTCTAGATTTCTCAAGTAAGTTGGTTCTCTTCCTTGTTCCTCCCTTCTTCTTAGGGTTTCATTTTTTTAATTGAATCCCCAAATGTCAAAAATCTGGGACTTCGTACCTAGGGTTTTAGTTTTATGTTTCTTGGTTCAATACCTTGGTTTTAGGTTCTATCTTACTCCCTTGTGGTGCGGCGGGAGGTGCGGTTGAAGTGACGCAAAAGGATTTGGGGGTTTTGACTCTTTTGGTAGGTGATTTCATATGTATGTATTGTATAATGATTTGGAATGCTTTATTTATGTTTCCATTATGTTCCTCATTCAGTATTGTGATTGTGAAAATTTATTTGGGTAGAATTTTAAAAGCGGTTGATTTTTAAGTGCAAATTTTGTGTGGAAATGGGTGTTTTACATGTGCAACCCATGTTGTGCCTCTTGGTGTTGTTTTATAATTCAAGGATTGGATTTATAAAAATGTTTTTATGCTGAAATTTTTGGTTTGGTATAATATTGGTCTCCATTTGGTTTTAAATGTGGGATTTTAGATGAATTTAATGTGCAAAGTTTGATTACTTTTCATGAAATTGTTTTATAGAAATTATAAGTGGTTTATTGGGTTATATGAGAGGTGAAAAGAATTTGTAGCTACTGTTTTGAATTTTTGTGACCATAACTAATATTTATATGTGAAAATTTATTTTGGTTGCAGGTGGTAACTATTTGAGAACAATATGGGAATCTCGTGTAACTAGGTGGGCTAGCGTGTATTAGTACGCTAGTGAATGGAGGGGTTTTGACCATGGTTCACTTAGCAGGTCTGACATGGATAACACTAAAAAAACTATAATGGATATGATTGGAGACCACTAGGTTATGGGTATTCTCCCTACTAGTGGCTCGTGCATGAGAACGAATTTCATTATGGTTACTTTCACCGAGGTACGAGGTATTTGGGGCTCACAGCTAACTAGTAACTAGGGGTGTTCCTATGCTTGGTGCTCATGAACTTTTTGGAATTTTTACGTTATTTATGGTATTTTGGGATGTGAAAACCAGTATCTTGAATGTAGTATTCAAATTCACTCATTCTTTATAGTTATCCCCATTGAATGTTATTTTCTTTTCAAAGTTGCACTTTTAGAAATAAATGCTACCATTATCTGTTTATAAGTCTTGCAAGCCTTTTATTTTATAATGCCTATCACTTGGAATCCTTGGGTGATATCCTATTGGGCTTAGAATCACACCCTACATACACCTTTGGGTGTAAGTAGACTTGATCATGTTTGACACAAGCAAAGGCAAGGCATTGGGTGATGGCGGTTCGGGTTGCTAGTTTCTCTCGATGGTGCGGTGTTGGGGAGACGGCTTGTGGGTGATGACCCCCTTTTCATGTGGAGTCCATGGGGGTGTCTTCCTATTGTCATTATTTGTATTTGGACCACTTTTAGTGCCTTTAAACATATATATTCATATCTGGTTTTGTTATGAATTGTTTAGCATGAAAATTTCAGATTTATATTATGGATTGTTTTTAATATTTTATGCTTTCATACTCAGGTAATTTATTCCCAAATTTAAATTAATGACACCCGGGCACTTGTGTCAGCCCGTGGACATAGGGAATTCCCATCAAGCCTTTCCATGAGCCATGTTTGGTGCCGGGTTGCTGGCGACCAGATTCGGTTTGTGACAAAATGGTATCAGAGGAGGTTAATGTTTTTGGGTTATATTTCTATTTTGGGATGAGTCGGGATAGACAAGAGCTAGGACTGTCGTGGCTCGGGGTTTTGGCCGTGAGTAGGGTTCCTGGCCTGCACCTCTCATGGAAAATATTGAGTCACCTGAGGATGTTGGAATTTATGGATTGACTTCACTTCCTGGTGAGATGTGTGGGCTGCAGACCACATGTGGACATCAGGTGGATGTGGAGTAGTAGTTTCTTTTATTATTGTAATGTGTTTAGATTATTTATATTTTATGTATTGGATTAATATTTTCAGAATTGTGGTATTGATTATTTTTTTGTGACTATTACGTTTTGTAGCAACATAACTCCCCGGAAAGCTCTCACGCACCCAGAGGAGGAAGCCAGAGAGAGTTCTCCCACACCAATTGATCAGAGGCTAGTCGAGGCCATGGTACGGGATGTCCCGGCTCTAGGATATGAACCATCTCTAGTTCCAGATCTTGTTAGAGAGGATGAGACTGGTCCTAGAAAGGAAAAGGCCCAGGAGTTCCTGAAAAATAAGCCTCCAACCTTCATAGGAAGCTCAGAACCCCAAGAAGCAGAGGAATGGATCGAGAAGATCGAGCGTATGTTTGAGTTCCTGGAAACACCCAAGGAGATCAGGGTGAAGTGTTCATCCTTTCTGTTGGAGGGTCCCAGCCGTAAATGGTGGGATTCAGTGCTTCAGGCTGGGAAGAATGAGCAGATGCACTGGGAGATTTCAATGTTGTCTTGAGTGAATAGTACTGCCCTGAGGTGTTGGCTTATGCCAGGTCTACAGAGTTCATTTTACTAGTTTAGGGGAATCTATCTGTGATGGATTATGCCAACTGTGTCGCTGAGTTGGTTTGGTATGCTCCGGAAATTTTCTCTAATGAGAAAGCGATGACCCAGAGGTTTGAGAAAGGCTTGCGACTAGAGATATACTCCCAGGTGTTCTTGTTTAAGTTGACGACCTATGCAGAGGTCGTTGATCGGGCATGCGTGGTGGAGATTGATAGGAAAGGCACGACTGGTTTCTATAGTTCAGTATCAGTAGTGGGAAGTGGAAACTCCTTAGATAAGAAAAGGAAGTGGGATGATCATGGGATGAAAGGAGGAGGCAGTTCAGGGAACTCTTCAAGGAAGTTATCATCAGCAGCTTCTGATGTGAGATCGGTCATGTGCCACTAGCGTGGGAAGCCCTGGAACATCCTTCCAGAATTCCCTCATCCTCCGAATACATGTTTCCAGTGTAGAGGTATGGGACACGTGCAACGCTTTTGCGGGATGGCACGTCCACTTAATAGTTGTGCAGTATCCATGGCTCCCAGAGGAGTGTCGTCACAATCTGAGCCGTCGAGGACTGGGGGATCTCGATTTGGGAGCCATGGTGGTAGGGCTGGGTCATCTTCTAGGCGGTGCCAGTTCAGGGCATAGGCATAGATGGGAGGTCTTCTTCAGGCAGAGACCGAACATCTCCATGCAGTGGATCAGGCACAAGTAGGATCAGAGGCGGGACTATCGACAGTTCGAGGTACCATTTTGATAGAATATTCTTTATCTACTACTCTTTTTGATATTGGTTCCTCTGTTTCATTCATTTATTCACATTTTGTGTACATGATGACTTTTCCAACTGAGTTTATGCCTTTCACGATGGATTTGGTGACACTGTTGGGAAAGAAGGAGCAGGGCCTTAGGTGCCCCTCGTGTGTGCTTTCCATGTTAGGGGTTAAGATGGAGTGTGACCTCCTGGTTCTATATATGGAACTATTTGACATAATACTTGGCACAGATTGGATAGTAAACTTCCAAGAACACATCAATTTCTACAGACGACGTGTGAGTTTCACGACACCTGATGGGAGTCGTCAGGTTTTTTGTGGAGAATGGGATCCTCGGTCAGGTCACACGGGGCTCCACTCCCAGAGTTGGGAAGTGTTATCTTACAATTATCTTTTATCGTGCTATAGTATGGTCATTCCCCTGATGTTTCACTAACTCATGTAGTGAAATAGTTTCAAGAGATATTCCCTTATGATTTTTCGAGATTTCCCCTGGAGCGGGATGTGGAGGTTTTGATTGATCTGGCACTGGGAACACATCTGATATCTCTTCCCTCTTATCGCATGGCCCCCACCGAGCTGATGTAATTAAAGATATAGTTATAAGTCTTATAATACAAAGGAATCATTCGCCCGAGTGTCTCTCGTTGGGCTGCTCCTGTGTTGTTCGCGAAAAAGGCTGATGGATCCCTCCGGTTCTATATTGACTACCGGAAGCTGAATAAGGTAACAATTAAGAATAAATACCATTTGCCCATGAATAGATGATTTGTTCGATAAGTTGATGGGGGGATAAGTGGTTCTGAAAGATAGACTTTTGTTAGGGGTATCATCAACTTCAGGTAAATGAGTCAGATATCCCAAAGACAGCCTTTCGAAGCAGGTACAGACACTTTTACTATTTGGTCATTCCCTTAGGATTGACCAATGCTCCAGTGGTCTTTATGGCCCCCATGAACAGGCTGTTTCATCACTATCTCGAATCCTTTGTTGTGGTGTTCGTTGATGACATTCTAGTATACTCTAGTTCTGAGGAGGAACATGAACATCACTTGAGGATCGTATTGGGTACATTACGGGATCACCGCCTCTATGAAAAGTTGTCAAAGTGAACATTCTGGATTGGGGAGTTGAGATTTCATGGGCATGTGATCTTAGAGCATGCAGTTTCAGTGGACCCTGAGAAAATTAGTGTGGTCTTGTCATGGGAGAAACCGAATAATGTGTTCGAGATCTGGAGTTCTCTTGGCTAGGCTGGTTATTACATGCAATTCATTCGAGATTTCTCTCAGCTTGCTTCACCGATGACTTCCCTCACCCGGAAAGGGGTGAAGTTTGTATGGGGTCCAGAATGTCAGGTATCATTTGAGGAGCTGAATTGGTGATTGACTACTGCCCCCATGCTGATTTTTCCCGAGGCTGAAAGGGGATATGTGGTCTATTGTGATGGTTCAGGTATGGGTCTTCGGTGCGTGCTGATGTAGGATGATCATGTGGTTGCGTATGGATCTTTCCAACTTTGACCACTTGAAAATAACTACCCGACCCATGACTTGGTGTTGGCAGTGGTGATGCATGATTTGAAGACATGGCGTCACTACCTCTTTGGGGAGAAGTTTGTGGTATACTCTGATCACAAAATCTTCGCTTATATCTTCTCGCAGAAGGACCTCAACTTGAGGCAGCGTTGCTTGATTGAGTACTTGATGGGGTTTAACGTTGACATTGTCTATACCCCATGCAAGGGTAATGTAGTGGTCGGTGCCTTGAGGAGAAGGGTTCCAGTGCGTGCTTTGAGGAAGTCCAGTGATGAGTGGGCATTGATCGGGCTCTTTTCTCAAATGCATGTAGAGACGAGGGAACATAGAGGAGGGATATTCTTGGCGAGCATCCAGTTGACTCCTTCTCTGTTGGAGTTGATTGAGCGGGAACATCCCAGTGATGAGATTTTTCAGTGGATGTAGTAGTTTCGTCATGGTGGGGAGACATCCTCTGATTGGTCGTCGTCTCCCGAGGGCATATTGTGCTTCAAGGGATATTCAGTAGAGCCGTTATCTCTACGGAAGGTGGTGATGCAGGATAGCCACCAGTCTTAGTGGTCTGTCCATCCGGGTGGCACTAACATGTATTATGATGTCCTTCGACTGTTTTGGTGTCCTGGTATGAGACGGGACATAGTGGACTTTGTGTCGAGATGCTACACATGCCAGCAGGTGAAACAAGAGCACCAAAGGCCCTCTGGTTTGCTCCAACCACTACCCATTCCTACCTGGAAGTGGGACGAGGTTTCCGTGGACTTACTTGTTTTCTTACATCGTACACCTCAGGGTAAGAATGCCATTTGAGTGGTGATTGATCGGCTGAGAAAATCATCCCACTTCAATCCGATCAGAGATACTTCTAAAGTGGATGAGTTGAGCTATTTGTATCTTCAGGAGGTGGTGAGAATCAATGGTGTTCCATCAGCATTTGTCTCAGATAGAGACCCTCATTTCACATCTCGATTTTGGGTAGGCCTTCAGAAGGCCCTGGGGTCCCAGTTTAAGATGATCACAGCATACCATCCTTAGACGGATGGTCAGACAGAGCGGGCGAATCAGATTTTGGATGACATGCTTCGTGCAAGTGTCCTAGACTTTTGAGGTTCATGGGATACCCATTTGTGATTGGCTGAGTTTTCTTATAATAACAGTTATCAATCCTCGATTCAAATGGATCCTTTTGAGGCACTCCATGGTCGGCCTTGTCAGTCCTCCCTATGTTGGGTTGAGGTAGGTGAGACCTCACTACTGGGGCCGAGTATGGTGCAGGAGACATCTGAGAAGGTAAAATTATTCAGGAATCATTTATTGACAGCTCAGATTCGTCATAAATCATATGTTGATTGGAGGCATCGAGACCTAGTGTTTTCTGTGGGTGATAGGGTATTCATGAAAGTGGATCATCGTCTGGGCCATCGTCGATTGGGGAAGAAAGGGAAGCTGACGCCATAGTATGTCAGACCATTTGAGATCGTCGAGCGTATTGGAAAGGTGGAATATAGGTTGGCCTTTCCTCCTCAGTTTATTTCCATCCATGATGTCTTCCACATCTCTCAGTTGAAGAAATACAACCCGGATCCGTCCCATGTGTCGAGTTGGGAAGAATTGGAGATAGGGCCTGACTTGTCTGTTGTTGAGCGGCCGGTGAAAACAGTGGACTCCCAAGAGAAGGTACTTCAAGGTAAGTCTATTCTTTTATTTAGGGTACTATGACATCATGGAAATGATACACATTAGACATGGGAGCGAATGTCATGGACTGAGAAAGAGTACCCGTTCTTGTTTTCCAATCAAGCTTCATGCTGACTTTCCAGGGTGGAAAGTCTTTCATGGTGGGGAGAATTGTCACATAAATGACATATTTTAAAGGTATATTAATATAATTTACATCCTTGCTTTGCTTTGGGGGTTTTCCTTTCATTTTTGAAGGAAGTGGTGGGTTTCCAAAATATGGGCCAACCCGAGAGCCCATTTCCAGTTTTGAAGGTAAATTTTGTTTCTTTAAAAACTTATTTGTTTTTAAACATTTTTAACCCATTAAAATTCCAAAATTTACTTAATTTAACTATTAAAACCACCAAATAATTTTGGCCCCCTTAAAAATTCATTAGCATCCTGGATTTGGGTGATCAAATTATGTATTGGGCCAACCTGAAAGCCCATTTCATGTTTTAAAATTTGATTTTAACGCTTTCATAAAATATTAATTTTTTATCCTTTTTTGGTGATTCCAACTCTCACACGTTCCCACAGAACCCCACCTCACTCCAATCTTAGTTTTTTCCTCATTGGAGCAAATATTCTTCACGAATTAGGGCCGAACGTCTCAAGCTCAAAAAACGTCCAGATTTCTCAAGTAAGTTGGTTCTCTTCCTTCTTCCTCCATTCTTCATAGGGTTTCTTTTTTTTTATTATTGAATCCCCAAATGTCCAGAAGCTGGGGATTCGTACCTAGGGTTTTAGTTTTAAGTTTCTTGGTCCAATAATCTGGTTTTAGGTTCAATCTTACTCCCTTGTGTTGCGGCGGGAGGTGCGGTTGAAGTGACGCAAAAGGATATGGGGGTTTTGACTCTTTTGGTAGGTGATTTCATATGTAAGCATTGTAGAATGAGTTGGATTGATGTATTTATGTTTCCATTATATTCCTAATTCAGTATTTTTATTTCAAAGATTTATTTGGGTAGCCTTTTAAAAGCAGTTGATTTTTACATGCCAATTTTGTGTGAAAATGGGTGTTTTACATGTGCAACCATGTTGTGCCTCTTGGTGTTGTTTTATAATTCAGGGATTGGATTTATAAAAATATTTTGATGATGAAATTTCTGGTTTGGTATAATATTGGTCTCCATTTGGTATTAAATGTGGGATTTTAGACTAATTTAATGTGAAAAATTTCATTACTTTTCTTGAAATTGTTTTATGGAAATTATAAGTGGTTTATTGAGTTATATGAAAGGTGAAAATAATGTGTAGCTACTGTTTTGAATGTGTGTGACCAGAACTGATATTTATATGTGAAATTTGATTTTGGTAGCATTTGGTATCTATTTGAGCACAATATGGGAAACCCGAGTAACTAGGTGGGCTAACTTGTACTAGTACGCTAGTGAACGAAGGGGTTTTGACCATGGTTCACTTAGCAAGTCTGACATGGATAACACTAACAAAACTATAATGGAGATGATTGGATACCACTAGGTTATGGGTATTCTCCCTACTAGTGTCTCTTACACGAGAACGAATTTCATTATGGTTACTTTCACTGAGGTACGAGTTATTTGGGGCTCATAACTAACTAGTACCTAGGGGCGTTCCTATGCTTGGTGCTCGTGGCCATTTTGGCATTTATAATTTCTTTATGGTATTTTGGGATGGTAAAACCAGTAGCTTTCATGTTTTATTCAAACTCACTCATTCTTTAAAGTTATCCCCATTGAATGTTATTTTCTTTTCAATGTTTCACTTTTAGAAATAAATGCTACCATTATCGTTTTTTAACTCTTGCAAGCCTTTTATTTTATAATGCCTATCACATAGAATCATTGTGTGATATCCTATTGGTCTTAGTATCACACCCTACTTACTCCTTTGGGTGTATGTATACTTGATCATGTTTGACACATGCAAAGGCAATGCCTTGGGTGAATGGTGGTTCGGGTTGCTAGTTTCTCTAGATGGTGCAGTGTTGTGGAGACGGCTTGTGGGTGATGACCCCCTTGTCGTGTGGAGTCCATGGGGATGTATTCCTGTTTTCATTATTTGTATTTGGACCACTTTTAGTGTCTGTAAACATATTTATTCAGATCTGGTTTTGTTATGAATTGTTTAGTATGAAAATTTTATATTTATATTATGGTTTGTTTTTAATATTTTATGCTTTCATACTCAGGTAAATCGTTCCAAAATTTAAATTAATGATACCCGAGCACTTGTGCCAGCCCGTGGGGATAGGGAACGCCCTTCGGGCCTTTCCATGAGCGGGTTTTGGTGTTGGTTTCCGGGAGAGCAGATTCGATTTGTGAGACCTAGTTATGGGTTGGATAGTTCTATTTTTGACTCTTTAAATGTTATGATATATATGAAATTACATTATCATTCTAACTGAGTAAAAAACTAAGTCTCTTATTTAATTCATCACTACACATCACAAATATTTGGTTTCATGATGGTATTTTCAAAATTCTAGAATAAAAAAATACCTTCTCTAATTATTCAAAAAATACATAAAATTCCATTTTCCATAGAAAATTAACTCACTGGGTATAATAATTATTAATATGTTGTCCAATCAAGAATTATTTAGAAAAATATTGATAATAACTTCTTAACCCAGTGACATTATGTACCTCGATTATGTTTTCTAGTGTCAAAAATTCATAGACTGTATTTTTATTCCAAATGTCAATTGATATTAAAACCATAAAGATAATAAGATAACAAAAGAAGCATTCTCAATCTATAATTTTCAATTTCTAAATTTCCAACATAACCCTGTTTACCATATATTTTATAGAAGGATTTGTAATTGACTTTCATGATTCTAATATATTTTTAATACACCATGAAATCCTCAATATATACCAAAAAAAATTATAAATATATTCCTTCAATAAATTGTTCCTAACATACATAAAAAATAAGCCATTTTATTTTATCCAAATGGTATTACTATACGATCGTAATGTCACTACCACGTAAAAAATGTTGTCCTTGGAATATCATCTTTCATTTCTCTCAATTGATGACACCCATAATGATGTTGATTCTTTGAAAAATTTAAGCATCGTGATGTTTTTTAGTTCATCAATGAACGTTAGAGGGTTCATATTTTTGTATAATAATTGAACTAGTTTTCCTATAATCAAGACACAACCTGAAAGATCAATTCTTATTATTAATAAATAGAATAGGGGATCTCCAAGGTGGAAAATAAGGTGTATAAATCCCTTATTAAAAAAATCAACTCATTCTTTATACAATTACACGGATCCCACAGTTTCCATTCTATAGTGTTTCTTTGATATAAGTATTTCATCATGGATTAAGTCAATGGAAAACTAAACATTTCACTCTATTTCATGTCTAGAAAGTTCATAAGGAAACTATTCATCGTATTCTTATACAATAGGTACATCTAAAATTTGAATATTAGCATTACTTTAATAGATTATGTCTTCTCTTTTTCCCAAAAATATCATTTAAATGAGCTACTGAGGGTGGATCTAGGCATGAAACTGATGAAAATTTATTCCCTCTGAAGAAATTAATTTCCAAAACTTCGTCATGAGTCAAAGTATCCTTCACCAATCAATAAATTTTTAACCATATTTTAAAATCTATTCCATAATAAGGATAATGTTGAATTAGACAATAATTGTTATAAAAAATTCTAAAAAAGTGAGTTTTTATGGGTGATAATGGGAATTTCCTTAAACATAATTTTGTATTAATATTTACAATATTATTTTTGACTAACATCTACCTTCATAAGGAACATGTGAAATATCTAATTTTCATAGAATACATGGATGATCTATATGAGTGTAAAAATAAAATATAAAATCAATGATGGTATAAATTTAATGATATAATTATAGTAAATTCCCCAAAAACCTTATTATCTTTAACCCCTACTATAGTGATCACACTTGATTAACCTTCTTCACTTATCCCTTTTGGTCATATTTTCCCATGAATATTTGGATATTTGTTTTCATATTGGACCATTTCTATTTAGTTGAATCAATAGAGATTAGTGGTATCATTATTTCACATAATTTCCTTACCTATAAAACCCTTATCTCCATACTAATAATAAGAATATATTCCACGAAATCATTTTAAAAAATGATTCTGTACAAAAAATTTGTGTGACGTAAATTTCATAATTTTATTCTTCTTATTAGATGAATTCCGATTTTTTTATTTTTAAATGTCCTCGTATTCTCATGATTCTATTGAATATGAAAGATCTATGAATCGCTTTCAGTATTTTTATAGCACATAAAACTATTTCATCATATGATGAATAGTTTATAGAAACAAGTTCCCTTAAAAATGGATTAATCCCCATAAAAAATATTAAATCATTGTTTATATATAATGTACATAATATATATTATGACATTATTTTATTTTAAATGTATCCTCATTATCTAAAAAAATACTTTGTTTTTCTCTAAGCTAAACAATTTTTCTTTATTTAAATTCATTTCATATAGGAGATATATTTATCAAATAATATTATAGAAAAATAACCCCATTAAATATTTTCTATTTAATATTAATCCATAGATTTATATATCAATAAACATTGTTGATAATAATTTTCTTTGAGACCATATGATACAAATAGATCCATTTATTATTCATCACATCCCATGTCCATAAATATCATTTCATGGGACATAATCCATTTCTCGTATACCACTGGATTAATATTTACCACAAATGATGGAGGATCTTATCTTATTAAATATTCAAACATGGATTTATCATTGAATATAATAACTATTTTCTTCATATATTCATGTATATTAGTAATAACCTATCACATATCACCTAATATATCCATGATCATATCAGCTCCAACACTAATTTTAATGGAATTCTCACATAGAATATTTCTAGATTGACCATGAGAATTGATATTATTACTTTTTTCAAGAACAATGTATATTCAATTGAATTATTTAGATTATATTATAAAATTATGAATCATATTTATTAATTACAAAAATCATGGAACAATTAATATATTTACACAAAATTATACATAATCACATATCAATAATCCTGGTTCACATAGGATTATATTTAAATCAAAAATATATTTGAAAATAAATCCTAGTATTTTGTACATAAAATTTATATTATCCCAAAAATTGAATCTGGGAGTTTCATGTTTTTTCATAAGGTTATATTCCTAAATCATAGTATTCCTAAATCTAGTTCTTGTGGTTTTTACTAAAAAAAATTTGATTCCAAATATCATAAATCCAATTCCAAAAATGCAAGATAGGTGTCTAAATTATTTAATTAGAATATATATAAGGGATATAAAAGTTTTGGAATGAAAATTTAATTATTCTTGGATAAAAAAATGAAACCAATTTTACATTTGGAATAAAAATGTAAAACATAATAAATTTGATTGTTCTACATCCTCGAAAATCAGTCAAAGATTTCATATTCATAACCCTAAAAAAGGAATAAAATAAGTTTGATATAGAATTATAATTAATGGTTGTATATAGTGGATGATATAATTATTAAATAATGGATAATAAATATTCCAAGCTGGATAAATGAATAAATATTCCATGTAATCAATAACTTGTCGATGAAATGAATATATCGATAATATCATTGAAAATATTACCTGGGTAATAATAATTAAATACTAAATATAGGAATTGAATAATTATAGATTTTATGACCACATACATAATTATATATATACCATTAACACATTTCTTCCTGATTTTTTAATTGTTTTGTATGTATACACTGAAATCTAATTAATTTTGAAAAAATAATTTTTTTTTCTAATAATTGCCAACTCATTGAAGGGAAATCTATTACCAGACCTTGACCATCATTTCCAATCCATTTAATATATCATATATTTAGTAGTACATTATATTTTTAATCAATATGGTGTATCCCTAAATATCTATACATAGTAAATAAAATGGATTTATAATTATTTTTCCCAGCCAATCAAATAAAAATCATTAAAAAACAATGTATGTAAAAACAGAATGCAGTTCATGAAATAATCATATACAAGAGTAAAAAATATTGATATTTAAGAGAAATTTAATTTATAATGATCATAATAAAATTAAATTTTAAAGGGAACTTTAACAACCAAACATTTATTAAAATTTACGTGATAACCGTCAGTTCAGATGAGATATTGGTTTTATAATAAAATCATATCCCTTTTAAAAATATTAAACATGGTAGTGACATATAAAAATAATCATAAATTAAATAGTTATCTTTGTAAAATAATTAAAAATGTGCAGAATTGGCTAAATATTGTAAAATTTTATTGACAACAAAGAATTATATTAATGTTATATACTTTTAAAAAAATCATTTTTAATTACCCCAATGAAATTAAAAAATAACACATTCCCAACATAATACATTCAAAACATATAAATATTAATATATATCATAAAACATACTTAATAATTTTTTTTACAAAATTTTCATCTTTAAATAAATTTTCAAAAATAAGGACATGGGAAAACATAATTCGTGTAAAATGGAAATAAAATTGGTTATTCTTAAAAATAGCTTTTCTATGATTCAAATTCCTAGTAGAAAAAAATTTAGAAGAAAATATGGAAGCACATTATATATCCATAAGATAATAAAAGATGTTATTTTTATGAATATTGGATTATAATAATCCTTTATAAAAATTAATGCAATTGAATAAAATCATATTTTAAAATAAATCCTTAACTCATAGGTAATTTATTAATTGTGACCCCTTGAATGAATAAATAGGAATTGATTAATTAATAGTCATGAATAATTATGTATTATCTTTATATAAATTACTGGGTCAATATATTCACCATATAAAAATAAATAGGTGCATAGTATGAGATATGACTCAATGGAATGGAAATTTTGGTGAAATCCCTTATCTCACACTTTAGTTTAGTCTAATGTGAAATAAACTCATGAATAATTTTAATTAAAATTTATTTAAGTTATTCCCAAAATATATTAAATTTTATAACATCATAAAATAACTTTTGTTGTAGCATTTTATCACTCATTCGTGAATAAAATTTCATTAAAACCACTATTTCTAATGTAAACTGATTCATTTTATCATTCTTATTTTGTCATGAATGTTATGGTTCATGTGAATAGGATATTCATACGTAATCTATATAATGAAGTTAATTCTATAAAAATAATACTTATTCATAATATATATATATAATCATTCGTCAAATTTTTACATGCAAAATGATTCATCACTCAGCAGAGATGTTATCTTGTACATATGCATGATAGATTTTGTCATTTCATTAATGGGGGAACGGGTAATTAATTTTATGAAATATTAAACTTCATGAATTGATTTTGTTTCAATATTATAGTATATATTCTGTTATTTCATCCTTATGACTATCCATGTGAGTTTGAGATGAAAGACAAATTACATCATCTTGCAATGTAAAAGTCCGCTACTCAGATAAGCAAATTTTTTTTTAGAATTCGATGGAGAAGGAGAAGGTTAAATATTAATACATACAAATAATAATATATCCGTATATTATAAAAAAATTGGTTATATTTTAATTTTTTTGAGAAAATTTTATTTGATAAAAGAAGAATTAAGGAAAACGATCTTGTTAAAAGAAATTAACTTCCCTTAGAAAAAAAATTATTTGGATTTCATATTATAATTGTAAGGTCCTAGATTTTTTAAAGGATTGTTTTGTTTATATTAAATTTAAACCCATTATTATGGTTGAAATAACAATTTCCCAAGTTCCTGAGAAGGCTCAGGGGTGTTCTATTGGTTTGGGACAAGAAAGAGGAAGAAAAAGGATTTTCTGGGCTTGTTTCCCTGCATGTGCATGACTTTTGCAAACTATTTAAGAATCACAGGTAACCTTATGAGGGGGTGATTTTAGATAGTAGCATATTCATAGCTTGCACATGTTTTAGAAAATCATGCGGGTAAACGTTTTGGCCCAGAAACATTGAGAAAATTACAAAAATTCCATTTCAATATTTTATACCCAACTAAGGATTACCTTCGTTTCTCCTCCATTGAACACTAGAAATGAGTCAAGATTCCAGTATCATCCAAGTGGTGATTATCTTAAGATTCTTGGTTTTTTTGATGGCCTTCAGTTAAGGATCGAATATCCAGGTAAGGCTAATCCCACTCCTTCTACCCTTTTTTGATTAAGGATTGCATCATTTCCTTCTCTCAATCCAAAGCTCTAAAACCATTATTTATCAAAGATATTTATGTTGATGCTTCAAGGGGAGTTTGAATAAATATCCAAGTCCATGATTAAGAGTGTCTTCATCATCAGATTCATGGTAGGTGGTCTACAAGTATTATCCCATATTTTTAATATATTTTTGTGCATAAAAGTGTGTGTTCTTGTTTTCCCATTTTTCTGTTCTTGGTTTTGTTGTTTTATTTAATTGAAAGTGGTGACTATGTGACAAATTAATACCCTCCCAATCCATTAGGGATCTTTAGAAGAATAATTGACCATTTCAGGGTCACCCATGGGGTGTTCTAGCTTTCCTACACCTTGAAAATTGAAGGATTAAGTGAAGCGTTACCATTTGAAAATGTTTTACCCATTTACAACATGTTTTAATGGTTTAATAAGTTCTCAATGAAATGTTAATAGTGATTCATATGGTGATAATGAATAAGGGGTTATTTTTCATGGCATGAAGAAAGGAAAATTAGGTGGAATGGGATTATGTAAACTCCTTAACAAAATTTAATCAAAAATTCCAAAGGGGGTTACTACATATTAAATGGTGAACTTATTATTTGATGATGGAATGGGAAATGGGGAGTATGTTAATGTTATGCAATAAGGGAATGGAATAATGTGTTTATTGGGTTAATACATGGGAATTTTGGTAAACTTAATTGTTGAATGTAATAATTTTTGTTGTTATGGGATATTATAAATGTTTTTGAAATGAAGAAGCGGGTAAGTTTTGGTGAAATGTAAAATGTGATTAATGGGATAATTTATGTTCATTAATGAATTTTGAAAAGGAATAGGGGTTTCTTAATACACATAAGGGGTTATGGAATGATATAGTGAATTAGGATAAATGTATTTGAATTTAAAATGGTAAATGTATTAATGGGTTATGAAATATTATTAATTCCCTTGTTTTTTGTTATTTATTATGATATCCAATAGAATTTTCTATTATTTGGTGTGTTTTGGAATGAGTTTTGTGATTGGATAAATAATAATGTGAATATGGCTTGGTAGAGTGGGGCATTGACATGATGTTCTATACCCATGAGCGGAGTTCTGCTGAGGCTCTAAACTCTACCAAAAAATTTCACATTTTAGGGAAGGGGATATAGGCTCTATTCCCCTAATAGTTTCATTCCACCCAGACTGAGGCTTTGAGGTGAGGCTAATGTGTTGATGTTAAATGTGTTTCCCTGTTGAGATAGGGAGATGACATATTTCCCTTATAAATTGTTGTTGATTTCCATAGACCCTTGTGTTGATGAAATGTATGACCAACCCAAGGAGCATGTGTTAAAAAAGTAATATGTAATAAATATGGTATAATAAATGAAATTGGGATAAATTCTTAGCATGAAATAAATAAATCTTGTTAATAAATACAACCCAAACTGTTCATGGATTACATACTATTTATTTTTTACTTTCATTCACTCTCTATTAGACTGGAAATTTTTTAGAAATCATTGGTGGTGGGATACTAAGATTTTTACTTACACCATGATCGAACTATTTTTGGGTACCTGAGTATATATCTTGTTTTAGATTAGGAATAGCGAAAAGGCCCTACTCCGGGATGTTGAGTTGGGCTCATGACGTACATGGATTAGTATCTAGAGTTTGAGTCTGGAACTGTTTGGGGATTTGGTAATTTGAATTATTTTTGGGTTTTATTCTCTTTTCACTAATAGTATCTCATAACATTTATTTGTGAAATTTGGGTTTGTACCATGTTGGGAGAAGATCCAATTGTATGTTTATTATTTGTCTCATATTATTCCGCTATTTATATTTTTTTATGTTGTGGATTACTCTGGTAAAGAAGGAATAGTCTGCCCAGGTGACTTTTTAGAACATCAATAATAGTCGTCTACCTCTAGAATACAAGGAGGCATGGTTGAGGTCATGTGAAGACTTGCCTCAGGGCATCAATTTAGTGGCTCCCCAATCTGGGACGTTACCAAATGGTATCAGAGGTGTTCTTTTCTTTTTATTTCTATTTGGGGATGATATATATGAGATTATGATGTGTCCGACCATGTAAATGATCTCATTCTTAGGAGTATCTATCCTATGTATGGGGGAAAACCCAAGTCACCCAAGGTGGGAATTATTAATCATGATGGGTTTTTTTACTGTTGAGTGATATTTATCCTTTAGGTGATGCACAAGTTGTGTGATTTGACTAATTTATGATACCTTTTCCATTTCCATAAATTCATGTGTTTTTTCATTCATGCATCATTTTTGGAACCTAAGGAAATAGGTGTCAGGAATCCTTATAGGAACACACACAGGATGGGTGTGTGGGGCATAGAGAGTAGAATGCAATTTACATCCTATATAAATCTGATGAAAAAATGACTAATAATATTATTTCAAGTGGGTGAATGAAAATAATGAAGATGAATATTTATGGAATATCTTGTATAATGAAATGGTGTGACCAGGATAATGTTTTGGGCTGTGATAGTTTGTAATGGTTGATTCAGTGTCTAAAAGAGAATGATTTTATAATAACGGTAGAATTATAAATGAATTTTTTTTAATGAAAGCTATAAATGAGTTAAAATTATGATTATAACAAGTTCTGAAATTGAAAATGTAACTAAGAGGAATGAATCATGTTTTAATATAATATTTTGTTTGAATAGGTCTTGACAAATGATTTTTTTTAATTAAATTTGTTACCACATGTTGACCTTGACCCGTAGAAGTTATGTTAAAGGGTTGAGTTCTACATGTGATTATGATTGTGGAGATAGAGAATGAAGAATGTTTTGTTTAAGGTTGACACTGTGGGATATTTTCCATATGTGGTCAATTTCTGTAATTCATTATTCAATGGGTCAGGTGAATGGTAATTTTAAAATGAGAATGATCTAGTTCAAAGGTGGGTTTCCCCTATGTTGTTGTTTTTACCCTTGTATGTGTGGTTTGGGGTAGTGAGAGTGTCATATATTTCTACTTTTTATTTGGATTGTGAGTATTTTATAGTTAGTATATGTCATATGTTTCATGTTTAGGGAACCCTTGGTAAGGTTTTGGACTTTGGGGTTTTAGGTGTTTTTTGGAAATGTGAGTGAAGAAATAGTCATGCTTTGTGACCATACATAGTAGATGATATACCTTAAGGATGGTTCTTGGGTCTTGGTGACCCTGTGAGTAGAGACCATACGGGTTGTGTTTTGAATCCTGGAGTGGATGTTTGGCTCGTAGTGCCGATGAATGTTTACACCTTTCATATTGAACATAGAGTAAATGGTTTTTTGGTGCAATAGGCATACAATGCATAAAAACCTGGGTGAGAGTGCCATTCAATATCATTGCTTCATTCGTCTCATGATATGTATGGTTTGGAGAGAGGACCAGTGGCCATTCCAGGTAGTGACACCAGTCTAGGGAATTGGTATCATTAACCTTCATTGTGACATATGAGAGTTGTTAGATGAGGTGTCTAGTGATTTTGGGTTTGGGTTGCACATTTAGTTGTTTTGGAATTTCATAGTGGCGATCTGAGTGTTCCAAGGTGCAGGTTTTACCGACCGGGATATGTGGGATAGTTGATGATGGTGGTGCCACTGATGTTGTTGTTACACAATGATATTTTCATGAAATCAATGGTGACCTCATGGGAGGTTAGTCCAAAAGTACTGGTACCTTGGAATATGAATCATGTGATATTCTTTAGAGGTGTTTTCAATTAATACTAACTACCAAAATGTTTTAGAAAATGTTATAGTTATACCTAGCTCTTTTATAAGGTCACCTTTGTGTCTGTGATAGGAGGTAAGGTTTTCTCTGATGGGTTGTGTCATGTGGAATTTAGACTCAGCAGTTTTGAATATGATTAATGGTGGTTCTCGTTGTTTTTTTGAGAGGAAGATACATGGGTTACTAAAGTACGGTTATATTATTTTTCTTAATGGTGACACTCAGAGTGTGGGTGGTCACATGGCTGAACTTTTTTGTATGAATATTTGGGTCATTGGGTAAAATTCATAGTCTTCCTCAGGGTTAATGAGGATAACTAACCGCGATATATTTTTATGTATGTAAGTTATTAATTAGTTATACATAGGTAAATGTTCATTTGCTAGAGACCTTTGATTTGGTTGGTGTGGAAAACCGTGTGCTTCATGTGATAGATTTTTGGGATGCATCAAAATAACTGAAGCGGTGTGGTGGATGTAGTACCACATGAAATGTAATTTCAAGGATACATGGTGATTTTTTCATGGGGCCATGGTGAGAGTTGGTTTGAAATCACACCTGAGTAGTGGTGGTTGAGTGTTAATGAGATGCACCTGATAAGGGATCCAGATATCCTTTATAGGTAATGGAGTCCCATATCTCGACATCAAAAATGGATAAGTTGGTGGTGGTGTTCTTCAAAAACTTCTTATTGTACCTCTTCTAGTGAAGATCCTACCAAATATATTTATATCATCCCAGGTACATTGAGAAGCTCTGGATTTATGAAAACATACATGAAGTTTTTTTGTTGGATGAGGGAAATGATGGACTTTACACTCATGAAAACAGTAAATGTGCAGCTTGATAATGGGATGTACACTGTCAGTGGCTTTGAGTGAGGTCCTCGGTATAGGCTAAATGTTGACAACGACAAGGGTTCCATTCACGGAATCTGAGAATGGAAAATGGGTGATGTTACTTTTCTTATTTGGGGAAAATTTTAGATAGCCATGTTTATGTTCTAGGGTTCGGCTAGTGATCGGTTAAAACACAATGTGGTTTGAATACCTCTTGGAGAGAAATGGTAACTACAATCATTAGGTGGGGAGTGATAAGTCAGTCTTTGATGTTGGTATGTGAACATCAAGTTGATATATTGGCACTAGGATGCTAATGAGGAAACTATGAGGTGCATGTTATACTCCTTAGAGAGGCCAAGTGGGCCTTGTATGTGGAGACTAATGAGCCAAGTGTTGGCTTCGATATCATGGTGGGATCTAAGTGAATCATGTGATTTATGTACTGAAGTCAAAATAATGGCATTGATGGATATGAAAATAGGTTTTAACAAGATAATTTTGGTCTATAACTCTATTTAAGATCGAGGTTATACTCGTGTAACATCCCTTTGTTGGTATTGGAACTACATTGAGTTGAGGGATCATTGGCCTTGGGATGTGGCGCCGGGTCTCTAGTGAATTTTGATGATGGTCTAGAGGGAAGTAATGTCATGAAGAAAAAATTCTACCAAAATTCATGGAATAACCAAAGTGGGTGCATAGGATGATAATGAAAAGTTGAAAGTTAGTAACACCTTTGGAATGTGAGATGGGGGTAGTGTACCAACAGTGAATATTTGGTGTTCAAGTACAATCTATTCAAGGGGGTTCGACCTGAGCTGGTATACGTGAATTTGTGTGGTGGTAGTGTCCCAAATTCAGGTTAATGATGTTGTGGAAAGTTACTTTTTGAAATTAAGTAGTACCTGAGTAAGTTCATGTTGATATTACTCCTTGAGAGGATAGTGTAGGTATGTCCTCCCAAATTTTTTTAAGGTGAGGTTGGATTCCACTGTAGGTTTATTTGTAATGGATGTTTGGGCATGGTGAATTGGTATACATCAGGTTATGTGAATGTTGATTTGAGATTCTAGTGATCTTTCATAGATAGTGGCGAATCATGGTAATTTGAGAAATATGCATGAATGGACGTCGATTTCTTCTTTCTTATATATTGTGTTTTTTCACTGTTCGAGTTCGGGAAATCATATGAAAAGGACACCATGTGATTCGGGTCATGATTTGTGAATAGGTTCAGACTGATGGGGTGCTAGTTGATTCTACAATGATGATATGATGTTGTGTACAATTTCTGACTGCATTGAATCAGGCATTATTGCATATTTTTTCTCTAATTTTTTTTAAAGGTTGGGATCGGTTAATGTTGATGCATCATTGAGGTGTTTTTGGGTTGTGTTGTGGTGGTAGTGAGGAAGAAATGCAGGGAATGTTTTTACCCTTGATCCATGATCAGTGGGCATTCTAATGTGCATTCAGAATCATGGAAATTGGGAATGCATATGCATCCCTAGTGGAATAATCTCTAGTTATGGAATATTACTGATTCATGGAAGAGTAAATAGAGGATGATCCATTATATGTTGGAGAGGATGTAAGCAATAATATTTTTTTGAATGTGTTTTTTTGTGTATATTCCAGTTTAAACCCCTTCTTATGGTAAGTGTTTCCCAAGTTCATGAGAATGATCGGGGGTGTTCAAATAGTTTGGGACATAAAAGTGGAAGAAAAATTAGTTTCATGGAATGTTTCACCATTTGAACATGGTTAGTGAAAACCGTAACAGAATACAAAATAACCGTGTGGGGGTGATTTTAGATAGTAGCATCAACATGGTATATGCATGGTTTCGAAAACCATGTTGGTACACTGTGTGGCCTAGAAACATTGAGAAAATTAAAAAATTCAATTAAGGGATTTTATACCCAACCCAGTATTTCCTCTATTTCTCAACCCATGAAACCTAGAAACGAGACATTCTTATAAGATCTTATAATAGGTTATTATCCTTCAATTCATGGTATTTTGGAGTGCCTTTAATTATGGATCAATGATCTGGGTTTGGCTAATCCCACTCTTTCTTCTCTTTTTTGTTTAGGGATTGAATATTTTTCTTATGTCCATATGATGCACTAAAAACATTGTTTTACATAGACATTTAGGTAAAGGATTTAATGGGTGGTTAAATATTGATCAAATTCCATGATCAAGAGTGTATTCATCAACAATTTTGAGTTATGTGGTCTACAAGTATTATCCCATCGTTTTATTTTTTATTTGTGCATGGAAGTTTGTGTTCTTATTTTACCCTTTTTTATTGGTTCTGTTGGAGTGTTTGATATAAAGGGGTTTATAAGTGACCAATTGAAACATTCACGATCTCTATGGGATGCATAGAGGATTATTTTACCATTTAAGGGCAACCCATGGATTGTACCGGCTTTCGCACGCCTAGAAAATGGTAGGGTTATGTGGAAGGTGTCTGATTGACAATGTGAAACCCATGTGGAACATGATTTAATGGATGATTAATTTGTAAATTGATTGATACTAGATATGTCTAGGCTGATAAGTTATAATGGGTTGTATTTGAATGACATAAAAATGGAAAAATTGGGTCAAATGTGATTATGAAAATTGTTTAAATAAAATTGGTTATAATAGCATAAAAGGTTTAGTTCATAGTAAATACCTAACTTATAGTATAATAATGGAAAGGTAAATGTGTAGAATGTTATTTGGATGTAATAAGGGAAGGGATGAAAATGTTGAGTGGTTTAATATATAGGAATTATGTTACACCTAATGGGTGAAGGTAATAATTGGTGTTGTTATGAGAAATGAGAAATTAACATAAAATTCATATGTGGGTAAATGCTAGTGATATGATATATGGGAAAAATGGGTAAATGTACAATCATTGATGAATATTTATAAGGCATAGGTGTTGTTGAATACAGTTTGGGTGTTAAGGAATTGTAATGGGAAATTGGGTAATGGGATATGAATTGTAAATGGTAAATGTCATAATGGGTTATAGAATAGTATTAATTCCAATGTTGTTTGTTATGTATTGAGATCTATAATGGAATTATTTATGCTTGGTCATGTCATGGTATGGTTTTATTGACTGGATAAATAAGAGTGTGCACATGTCTTGGTAGAGTGGGGTATTAACATTAGGTTTTATGCCCACAGGTTGAGTTAGAATGAGCCTCTAAACTCCACCAAAAAAATATTTGGGTTTGTGAAGGGGGTGTAGGCTCTATTCCCCTATGAGTTTCATTCCACCTGGATTGAGGCTTTGAGGCGAGGAAAATGTTTTTATGGGAAATTTTTATCCCAAGTGAGATAAGGATAATACTTATTTCCCATATGAATTGTTAATGATTTTCATAGACCCTTGTGTAGATAATATATATTTGTAACCCAAATAGAAAGTGTTAAAAATGGATTATGTAATGAAGTTGGTATATGAAATGAAATAGGGATAAAAGATAGGAATGAATTAAATTAACCTTTTTAATGAATGTTAACTTAACTTTTCTTAGTTTAATTAACATTTATTTTTTGCTTTTGTGAACCATCTATTAAACTAGTTATTTCGTAGGCCTTTTTGGTGGTGGCCTAATGAGTTTTGTAATCACACACTGCTCGGGAAACCATTGGGTATCTAAGTAGGTCTCTAGGCTGTAGGTTCAAAAAACAGAAAAGGCCTTACTCTAGGATGTTGAGTTGGCCTTGGGATGTACACATAGAAGGATCTAGACATACAGTTAGTACACATTTTGGTATTTGTTTTTTTTTCTTATTTTTGGGTTTTATTTACTATGCACTACAAGTATCTCCTGACTTTGTTAATGTTGAATTATGGGTTGTACCCAATTAGGAGATGTTTGATTTGAATGTTTATTAGGTGTATCATATTATTATTCAATTTATATATTTTTCTTCTATGGCTTATTCTAGTAAAGAGGTTATAGTCTCCCCACATGAATAATTATACCCTTTTCACTAGTCGGTAACATCTCACATATGGGGAGGCATGCTTGAGGTCATGTAATGACTTGGCTCGGGGAATCAGTTTAATGGATCTCGGGTCGGGGATGTTACAGAAATATCTTATGATGTAATTTTGGGAATTCCTATAGCTTTATAATGAGTATTTTGATATTTGGGAGTGGGTTTTTACGGTTTAAATGAAATAAATGGATCAAGAGGTGTTAATATGTAAGGGGAGGATGTTTAGTATTATAATTGGGGTTAGTGGCACACTTGTAAGTTTCAAATGTTTTAAAGTAATGTAATATAACATTCATGAAAAAATGGACCCAAAGTAGATCATTTTAGAATTTTATAACAAAAAATTGGAAATAAAACCCATCAATCTGTTTTCGTCCACTGTACAGGTCATTTTATCCCATATAATTTTAGGTAAACTCGCTAGTAAACCCATTTTATCAGTTAACATAGAAATAAATGTACATTTTACAATTCATTATGAGAAAAAACCATGTTGACCATATTATATAATATTTGTATTTGTATTAAATATAATAAAACCATTTTATCAAATTTAGTTCACATATGTGATTGAATTAAATTCAATAATAATCCCATAAAATATGTCCAAAATTTATTATCCACGAATTTCATTTTTCAATCATAATAATATCTTAGAATAAAAATATGAAATATAACCATAATTATATACTTTTAAAGTCGTATAGGTAGATATATAGTATTTTAATTTAATTTAAATTTTTCATCATTAATGATTATTTTAATTAATTAATGGGGAAGATATTAAGTTTTTTCAACTATTTTATGCAAAAAAATTTTTTTTTTTCAGCCCAAGGATTTTACAATTTTCAATTAAATTTATATTCAATACATGAATAATTATATATATTTTAAAAAAAAATTTGTAAAAAAAATTATCAATTGTTAAATTATATATTTTCAATAATTCATAGATTCTTATTTTTAATTGAATATTTTAAAACACATTGAAGGATTATTTGGACCAACTAAGTCCAAAATCGATATTAATCTAAAAAAATTTTAGTTTTTATTATATGAAATATTAAAATATTTATTTCGTTGTGGATTTTTTAAAATATAATGTCTACTTACTTTTATTAAAGCTCATGTGTAACATTTTTTTCAATCATCTTATCTTATCACATAAGATAAATGTGACTAATATACATATATTTTACTCACATTCATTTGATCATGATAGAATCAACTACATTCAAAACCTTGACTTAGAAAATATTTACTGAATATAATTAATATAAACTATAATCTTGATTAATTATTAATTATATTTTTTTCTCCTATATATTTACACCACATTCTAAAATAATCATTTAGTGTCATGTACCTTTAAAATACAAAAATTAATTTTTTTTACATCCAAACCTAACATTTACATTCCACGTAGTTTTGTAAAATCTTTTTGTTATATATTTGATTATTAAAAAAATTGATTTACTATCCTTTCATCTTCATAATTCTAGTATTCAGTGATTTGGATTTAATTCCTGAAAAAAAAACATTATTGAAAATTTATACTAACTTTTTTAGTTTTGTTTTAAAAATTTATTTAATTATACTGCATATAAAACACTTTAAAACATGGAAATCATATACCATTGTACATATATATTCAAAAAACATTGAGAATATAACGTAAAATTTTATTAAATTATATTATATTTTTAAAACAATTCCATATATGACAACAAGATAAAATACCAAACCAAAACATACAATTTTTTTCTCCAATTAAAGCATATTATAGAATAAAATAATTAAAAAAATGTGTATTAAAAAGTCCCTCATCATTATATTTAATCAAATATTGATTATATACTCTTCTTATATGATAAATGTGATTATACCAATCTTATGAAAAGGTAATCCCAGCATAAAATAGTTCATATTATCAAAGAAGCAACTCCTTTATCCATTAATTGAATTAAACCTTCATTCTCTAATTATTTATCGACATTTGACCATCTATATATTTTAATGTTTTTTAGAATCATACTATTTATATCCAATATGTTTTATAATGATATAATTGATTTATATAACCATTAAATCTTTCTAGAATCCTTATGTCTCATCATGTAAATATCATTATCAATCATATTGAAATTTGTCTAATAAAATTAATCAATTTTAGTATATGAGAATAAAATTTCTTAAATCATTGGTGTACCCAATCATATTGATTACATGAGTATATACTAATATTTCATTTCATATTTTTCATCTCATTACAATAAAATCTTTAATGAATCTGTCTATAAATCAATAATAATTATAAATCACTTTTTAAAAACATCAACTCTTGGTTACTAAGGAATGATATATCATGAAACATATACTTTTCATTATGAACTATTATCAATTAAAAATATTACTTAATAACATTTTTTATGTTACCATTCATAGGAGTGTTTTATAATGCATCTCCATACAAAAGTTAGTCATTATTGATACCTAGAAGATAATAATGATATTTATCTATAATATAATATTTTTTTTATATTATAATCATTTATAGTTAACAATTAAATTAGGGCCTTCTTTATTTGGGGTCACACAAAAATAATGACCCATTTTTAAAAATCATCATAAATAATACGTGGTGAGATCCATATTTCAGTACAGAATGAATCTTTTTCTTTAATCAAGTCACCAGTTAATTATTTTTCTTCAGAATCATCCCCATAATAAAAATATTATACTTAGATTGATGAATGAAAAACCCATTGTATAATATATCATTTTGACACAAATGAATTTATTCCTATGGTATAAACTCCATTAAGGCTTCAATCTAACTATTACCAAAATAAAATTCTGGAAAAAATCATGTAAGATCTATGGTTACCCAAAATTGGCAAGAAACCACATGACAAGACAATCTAGGGTCACTTATAACATTCATGAAAAATACATGATAATTGAGGGGTAACCATAATTGGTATGAAAATACATATTTGGATGGCCGAGGTCATGACCAATATTATATTAAAAGGAATCTCAATCTTATTATTTTAATGGGATTTCAATTTCACCATCTATTCTCATGTTATTCACTTTTTTATGCATTATTCTATAAATATAATTAGGAATCATATTTGTTATGCCAAATCAATATGTTTAAACCATATTTATGTGGAACTCTTTACACAAACAATTTTGTTTTCTGGAAACCCATAATAGAAGATAAACATTTTTTTAAATATATGGAATCATTATTTGACTTTGGTATATGAACAATTCATGTAAAGACAAAGGGATAGATGATATTTTCAATATACACATGAGTAAGCTCAGAGTGATAGATAGCCATCCCCATTAACCATCGTAGACAAAGAACAACCCTCCCAGTTAGTGGTTTTTTGGACCCCAAATTCCATAACACAAGTATAGTTTACCCAAGAGAGAACCTATAAGGGACCTTCCATTAACATTAAATAATAGTCAATTTTAAGTCAATAATTCATTCTCATAATTTTAAATTAATTTTTAGGTTCTGAGTATAAGATAATTATTTCATAAATATTATAAAACAAATACAAAAATTATAAGGTGACACTGATACTTCGTATCCATTTTACCACAATATAAATCCTATAATGTTATGGATATTTTATTTTAGTGAAAAATCATCATGGTATTCATATTGAATTAATTTTTTACATTACCCATATGTAAACCCTCTGAAAAATTTAAAAAAATGAGATGATCACCAAATTCTGCATATGAGACATATAAAAGAAGAAATTCATTAGTCCAGTGAATAACATGAAAACACATGAAAAACCTATTCTTCAAAATATATATTTAAAAAAGCATTTTTTTAAATATATCATTATATTATGTTTTGAAATCAATAGATTTCCCATAAAAATAAATATAAAAAATGAAAATTTCATGAATGTGCATTGGTACATCATCTTCATTGAACCCTAAAAAATTCAAATAACCATATGGTCGACTTCAAATATAATAATTGGAGAAATATATTAAATTCTTATTATGTTGGAGTGATATCTTGGTGAACCCATAATACATTATTTATCATCCAAAATATTAAAATTATTTTAATTATTTAATTTCTATATATAATTTATCATGTTTATTATTCCATTTATTTTATCACTTACCGTGTTATACAAAACTATTTATTCATTTAATTTCACTTCAGATGTTTTGACATTTTTAGGCATATATGTTATATATGTATTCTTTATGTTGATTATGTTAAAAAAGTTCACTATTTTAATATATCATGAATGATAATAATTAAATATTTATCATATTTATATATAAATTATATTTTTTTAAACAATCATTAATTAAGGTTATAAAAAATGAAAAACGTTAAAATCATGGATATGGTAGGCTGTATATATACATGAGTAACATTTCCACTTTAATTGATCATTATGTTATTATGGTAATTAATATTTTATATTCCCATAATTATCATAAAAATTTAAATTAAATATTATTTATTTCTATATACCCATGTATATAATCCATGTGATTTGGAAAGGAAAAATCCACATCGCTTCATGGAGGCGGTAGTACACACATATGCGCAAATGATATTATCTTTTTTCTGTGAGTGGAAATGTATGAAATAAAATGATATATTAAAATTTTATAATTATAAATACTATATTAATATAATATATACACATATATATTGAATACACCATTATAAAAATTCATGGGAGTTGATGATGGAATATGTATTACATCAGTTCAGGAGGTGGTTGTTTGTGAACACATGAATGTTGGTTTAGTTTCACATTAGATGGTTGAGGAGATGAATTTAGTATATTACATTAACATAATAATATCTTATTATATTTGATTTAATAGGGTTGTTATATCATAATGATGGAATATTATTTTTTGGGGGTGGAAGAATAAACAAAACAGAAATGGACAGACAAAAATGAACCTTGTTCTTTGGTCCACCTCTTTATGACTATAAATAATGACTTCATAGTTCTTATTTATGAAAAAGACATTCCATTTGATTTGTGGGTACGTAAATGAGGATGATTGTTTTGTAGGTTTTTCCTAAATTAAATTCTTTTGATGTGTGAAGTGGATTAAAGAGTTGGTGGCTTTTTGTAAATGGGGGAGAGGATACACTTTTTCTTTTAAAAAAAATTAAACATATGTTTTATATAATACGATAGGATCAATAATGTATAATTATCATGAATAATATAATATAACTTATTAATAATTCCATAAATTGGAATTTATAAAATTTTTAGGTCATTTTATCCCTAATCTCTTTAGTTCAACCCTTGGGTAAACTTATTTTCAACTTAACCCCCATAGAATATTTTTTTCTTTCACCATTTGGAATATAAAAAATTATTTTACGATATTTTATAATATAAATTATTGTTATTAAAACTATTTAATCCACTCTATAATATTATATTCATATAAGTGGAAGATTTTAATTTAAAATTAATCCCATAGACGTGACAAAAAGTAGTTTTCAATGAACATATTTTTCATGCATATGATAAATTTATATGAACTAAATCACAATTAACCAATTTAATATGAATTTAAATTTAAATTAGTAAGATTAATATAATAATTTAATTTATATAATTAAATAATAGTGGTTATTTTAATTAATTAAAAATGAGAATCATTATCCATATGAGTACACTTTTCAGACAAATGAGTTTTTAATCATACAATAATACTGAAAACAAAATAAATTATAAAAATGATAAAAATGATATAAATCATATTTAATATGAATTAATTATTCTTATTTTACATTTAATAATATTCAAATAAATATTTTCCTTTTAAATTAATTATTTTTTTTGAAATAAATGACAGGTTTAAAAAAATTATTATTATCAACTACTCACTAGAAAATCGACATTTTTATTATTCCCAAATATAACCTTATGATAATTTTGATATAAAAATTTCAAAATTTGAATTTTATTTTTTCAAGAATATTTTCTAAAAGTTATATATATATTTTTTTGTAATCTCTCACAAAAAATAAAAAAATATATGGAATTATATATATTTTTATTAATAAAATATCTTTAATAATAATTGATTTTTTATTTACTATAAAATTATCAATAATTTTAAATATAGTATTATATATATATATATAATATACATTTTTAATCATATTCATTATATAAAAAATAATGGCTAGATTATAATTGTCATATGTTTCACTATTTTTTAGGCACGATTTTACCGGTCATATATGTTGTTGGACAAAATGTTCTTCTCTTAAAATACGGATTTGTAGGATTATCCCCCCCTAACCCTACCCCAAATAGATAATAAAATTTTTACCCTCATTTTTATCTTGGTCATATTAAACATGATTTTCACAATTCAGAATCCCCTTGTCGAAATGTCACATCTTAAGAAGAGTTAATATAACTTCCACATGAAAAATTTAGAAGGGGAAATATGAAATCCATACATAATAACACATAAATATTATTCCATATAGAAAATCATCATAGGTAATTGAATATATGAACACAATATAATATCTTAATTCCAAAATAATGACGCATAACAGAAACTTTGATTGATCAAGATAGTGTAAATAACCATGATAAATTTAAAAACTACGAAACCATGAACAAAATATTTTTCAAATAGACCATAGTCACTTCATAAATGAAGGTAATATGATAAAATTTTAATTATGAAGATCATTTTCCATGATTTTATAGATTTATTTCAATATAGAATATCAAATTAAGGATAATATACTTACTTGATGATTATGATTTCACCCTTTAATAAATTTCCACAAAAATTACATTTTTATCCCAATGATGAGAATTCAAGATGAATATTTTTTCCATTATTATATAAATTATGACTATAATGGATCATGTAATCCAAAAAGGATAATAGGGTATTCCTCCAATCTTTATACTATATCCAATACCAAATGGTTACTGTAATGTAAGATTATTACAATAAAGAATAATCCTTAATATCATCAATCATTAAAAATTAATCAAATGAGACTCAAAGATAAAACTAAATCATTCCATAAATAACTATTATGAAAATTATTTATAATATTCTTGAATAATATTGAAACCCAAAAAAACAATGATTTGTAAATTTTTTAACCTAATATTAATTTCACATTTATCACCAAATAACATCAATCGCTATTAAATTCTCATATAAAAAATGGATATACAATAATAATATAATCTTCAATTTATGATAATGATTTCCATAAAAACACAAATCATGATGAAATCATATATTTGTTCTAAAAGTTAAATCAACCTTTATTCATAAGACAAACCCACAGAAATTTTGGTCTTAAATAATAAAAAATGGTTCCAGATATCGTGAAATTCTGCTAAAATAAAATTATATACCTAATTTCTAATGAACATTCCATTGCAATGGTTATCTATAAGATAAAAAATATGTTCCCATAATGATCCAAATAATTATAAATTATTCCTTTTAATTAAAAAACATATTTCATACCAACCGGTACATCACATAGTTCTTTTGTAGGCGTTGCACACTTCTCACCCTTTAGTTGTTGTTTCTAGCCTTATAGCCTTACCAGATGTCACATGTTGTCCTTTTTTTAATAACAATACAATTATAATTGAATTAAATGTAATGTTATGAACATCTTAAAAAAATATGAGTCTTAAAATATAATATTAACTCTAATGGTTATCAATACCTTTAATATTATATCCTTAAACGACTATACAACATCAAATAAATTTTTTACAATTTAAACATAGGGATATATATTCCTTAATAATCCAAAAAAACATAATAATTGTCTCCCAAAGTACTCTCATCGCCTCAAAATTAAAATGAATATTACAACATTTAAACTTATGGTCATCCATTTAAATAACTCTACATCATAAATATTGAATCTCTATATGTTGACACCATTATGACTCAACATTATTAACGATGTCTTAAAAATAACATTCCATATTTTTAATTAATGATTACATCCTATAATCAATGATGCATCATTTTTTAATATTCCAAAACATAAAAAAATCCAGGATATAATTAATAAAATTCATATATCATTTTTAGTTTTCTTATATTCAACTATAATGGAATTAATAATTTTTATACATTTTTTTCATAGTTTTTGTGAATCATGTTCATGTGATTTCCCCTTTGGATATTTATTTTCAAAATTCACATACTCCTCACATTTAAAACATTCCATTAATACCCCTGGAAGGATTTTCGACCTCTTCATGAAAATTACCAAACAATACTTCTTTTTTGGAATATTATTTCATTATTCCCTCTATATTATGAAAAACCTCTTCACAACCATTTATATCATTTTCATTGGTGCCTCTTCCCACATTCTCAACACATAGGTTATTGAATGTTTTTAGTTTTATTAATATCAATTGAAATTACATGGGGCTTCATTTTGATTATTGTTAATGTGTTTTATAACTCATATAAGTTAATTTTTCTAATGATAACTCATCATATATAGTTAAGAATAACCACAATATTTTTCACTATAACACTCACTTTTTCTGTCTCTCATTATGAAAACAACGACATTTTCCTTCACATATATTTTTAATTTTTCCCTTTAGATCCATTGATTTACTAAAACAAACAAAATTGTTAGTTTAAGTATATCAAATAATCTATAAAAATACTATCTTAAGTGGAGGAGAAATACTAATTATTACTTAACCATTCCACCCCCTATTTGACTCTTTCTATTTATTCAAAATTATTATAATTATCATTACCACACTATCCTTTATTGTTATATAGTATTTTTGTCTTATCCTAAATTGAAATCCTAACCATTAATGTAATCTATGAATTCCTATGATACCATATGTAAGGACCCCTCAAAAAAAAATTTATAATCTTGAGTTTTATTTTTATAATTTATTATTTTACATTTGAGAGAATTTTTATTTTTAGATTTTTATATAACTATGTCATAAATCATACATAATAAACCCATAAATTAATATTTAAACACATCTAATTAGTGTCAATTTTTTTCAAAATATTCTGTTTTTAAATTTATGAATGTTTTAATTTCATGAAAAACAACATTAAATTCCACATGACATCTTATATTCCATTTCACATTCTTAAACCATTAGGATTTTTTAAAAAAAAATTGGTATGAGTGAAATAATATTAGTAATGGAAAAAAATAATTAAACCAATTAGTGTAGTGAAAAAAATAAATATATATGATAATTGGTTTCATCAAAAAATAGCATTCACTAAAAAGGGTAATCATTTTTCATTTTAAAATTTTCATTAACATTTCATTTCAAATCAAATAATTTCAATGAAAAATAATTAGAAAATGTAGAAAATTCATGTATTATCCACGAAACATTGGATCCAACGAACCCCTACAGAACCCATAAATATCCCTTACAATGTGATTTACAATAAGAATAAATTCCAATATATTTCTATATAGAACATAATAATTACCCAATGCATTGGAGTGATATTTGGTCATAGACACCAAATAAACTATATCGGGATCAACAATGTGATATAATATGGGTCACCCCATCATATAAAAAATCCAAAGACTATAAAAAAGTAAAACCATTTAATATTGAAAAATTTATTCACAAAACCCGTCAGAGACTCTTTTAAACTCATATAAAATACTCTTTTGGATATCTAAATAGAAATGAATTATAAAAAATAAAATACCTTGAAAATGGTTAATAGGTTTACAAATTGAATAAAAAATTAAATCATATAAAGTAAAATACTTTCAAATAATGGTTATGTTGGTGTGAAAAGTCATCATTGTTGTATATGTTAAAATATATCATTTTGTTTTATCTTTTGTAATGAAAATCAAAAATTATACAAAAATTATCATTTTTAGAAACTATTTAAATAAAGTAAAAATTAACATAATATTTCTATTATATATCGTTTATGTCCATAAAAAAATTATATATTTTTTAATATATTTATATGGATGAAAATGTTTTAAGAAATAAATAATTGAAATAATATTTTTATAAGTGAATATCTATTTCATAAAACCAGAAAATGATTCCATTATATAATAAAGTGTGAATAAAGTAAAATTTAGTAAAATTTACCTTATATAATATTTATGAATAATTATTTTTTAAAAATAATTATAGATTTTGAAAATGTAAGAGAATTATTTTTAAAAGAAATATTTATTACATTTAAAGTGAGGTTTGAAGTTAAATTATCTATTAACATGAGACCAAATCATCTTGTACATTATTTATATTTCTGAATAATAAACATGTGAAAATTATATAATTTCATAATAAATTACCTCAATATTATTATTCCTTTTACTCCATCAATTAAAATTATTTTCACAATTAGTTAATCATTTAGTATTACTTCAGATGTTTTGATGATATTTGGCTAATATGTCAAAAATGAATTTGGTAGGTTCACTATGTTCTAAGAGGTCGTAATTTTAACATCAAACTAATAATCATCATGAAATATTTATAATATATATATACAAATTTTATTATCAAAACCAATCATTAATGAAAGTTTAATGAACAAAACTACATTACAATCATAAAGAATGTAGGTTGTATGCATACATTAGAAACGCTTCCATTTTTCATATGTCATTTTGGACAGAAGGTATGAAAATTATTTCCTTTCCAAGGTTATAATAATTTAATAAATATCATAATATTTCTCTTAAATATACTCATAAATATCATCTATGTGATGTGGTGATGAAAAAAGAGTCATATCACTCCATGGAGGAGGTAGTCCACACATACGCATAAAATTGTTATCATTTTTCATTTGGTGGGAAGGAAAGGAAAAAAATAAATTATTACATATTAAAAATTATTATAATTTCATGAATATTATATACATAAATTACATACATCATTATTATAGATTGGGATAGTTGATAATGGAAAAGATTTACATTGGTTCGTGAGTCAATAGTCTTTCAGAAACATGAATAACCATTTAGTTTCTTATTTGACGTAATTTTTATTTTATATAGGTTATGAATTTAATAATATAATATTTATATATATTATAGAAACATTTTTTGTTATATCTAAATGGTTGAACAATATTTCAATGAGGTGGAAGAAGAAAAAAACAAAAATACTAGGTTAAGAACAATACTGAAACTCCAGACCATCTATTTATAATTGTAACTAATTCCTTATAATATTGTAATTATGATAACAAAATTTCCCAATAAAATTCATATGTATGTAATGAATATAAATGGGTAGTAATTGGAAAATAAAAAAATTCTATTTTTGTTTTATGTAAAGATTAGAGTAGGTGGCCTTTTATATGTTGGAGATATGAAAAACTTAGAATTTTTTAAATGAAAAAGTTATACCTATTGATTAAACATTTCAAAAATATCCTACATTGAAAATTATTTTAATGTCCTGTAATTTCCATGTATTGTTATTATATCGAATTATTATGAGACCAGATGCAATGAAGACACCTGATTCCGAGCCCTAGTTAGCCTGAAATATAATTTTGAACTTTTTTTAGTTCATTTAAATAAATGTGTGAGAGGGTTTTTATAACTCTTATACTGGTTCTCTTATCAAATATTTGAGGGCACTATTTAACTCTGAATATTGAGATTCGCATAGAATTGAATTAACTTCGATCGATGAGGGTCGACCCAAAAAAAAAATAGTTTCAGACTTTTCGGAAAATAATAAAATAACTAATAAATTTGTTATATTTTTCATTCCTCGCCATTAAGATGTGGCATAACTACACTATGGTGTATAGATGAGGCAGTGACGAGCCCAATTAAATAGATACCATAAAGGAAGTGAAACAGATAATCTATTTCATTAATGAAACAGCATAACGATGTGGTGTCGCAAGTTAACAAAAATGTTTCTACATGTTTCTATATTAATGAGATAACATGATTGGGAAACAAACATGAATTTTCCTCTGATGAACCTACGTCAAAAATACTCTCTTATGATGAACAACATATTCTAGAAAATCACTAGAGACGTCAATGCTCCTCAATGAACTGGACCGAAGGGCGATGCACACCAATGGCATTGAAAAAAACTTGATTCCTCATTGGAGGATCACTTCAAGGAAAAAATCCAACAAGGTAGGGGGGTTTTTGTTTTAAATATCATCTCCCTTTATTCTAACTGATTAACACAGATCAAAAAACGAATAGTTTGATCTTCATATCACATGATCTTATAGGAGGGTAATTCTCTCAAGGTTTTATGTCTAGATTATATGATTAAATTGTAAAACAATATCAAATAATTATCCCATTTTTTCTAAACCTCTAACATGGAAGGCGCGAGATGACATGAATAAGGACTGAGCCCCTTCTCCTTCGGTGTTTTGTGTTTTCTTCATGATCGTGCCTCCAAAATGGTGGAAAGGGGGCTTTAAGGCCATCATATGAAATATAGATTCCCGGGGAGGTCGTATGAACAAGAGACACAATGAAAAGGCCACTAGAGTAGAAATTGTGGTCTGCAGAAGAACCCTTTGTTGAGACGGTGGTCACGAGCGGGTGTCCATGCACCCTAAAGGTGTTCCGGAATATGCGTGGCAGCATGCTTGGGCTGAAATTGTGTGGAAAGAGCCGAGAGACTCCGTGTCGACGGCTAGCGGCCGGTAGATGCATCCACCCTACCTCGTTGGGGAATAATGGACACGTTGCATGGGGAAAATATGTGGTCAACTGACCATGGTGAAGGGATCTGGGACCATAGATGACCCACGGGGTAGGGGGAGTTGGACGCAGATTCCAACTATGTCCCAGCCAGGAGGACCGGGTGGGGTACGGGACGCACTAGCAGGCAGGGTGTGGGGCACCCAAGTGGGATTGACCCAGGCTGGGCTAGGTCAAAGATTGGTCGGATTTCTTGGATCATGTTGGTGGACCATGGTTGGGTCGGCATACCAAGGTCAGGTCGGTGGACTCCAGGATGGCTGGAGTCGAACTAGACCCAGACCCAATCAGCCCCTTTTTGGAAAAAAATACATTATCATTCAAATCAGGTGACCAATTGACGAGATGTTTGATGAATTAGAACCATCACAATGAGGAAGATATTTTAGAATACTCTATGTATTAATTCATGTATGTTAAAATTCAATGAATAGATTATGCAGCGGTTCACCCATATTCAATCATACAACGTATGAAAAAACCAATGCTTCGATGAGACCTGAATACTTCTAAAACCCAACCATGTGTGGATAAGCTACGATGGAACAGTGGAAAATGACACTATGTAACCCTATAAGACCACGGTGGGAAGAAGTTATGTGTGTCCCAGTAGACCCATGGTACTCAATAGGATAAGTGCCTTAGTATGTCTATGGTGGGATGTAGCTTCTATGTGACCCAGCATGCCTAAGGTGGGTAGTGGCTTCTTGGTGACCAAGAATACCCACGGTACTCATCAGGGACGAGTATCACATCAGTCCATGGTTAGTAGGAGGGAGCTTCAATGTAACCTGGTATGCCCACTTTACTCATTGATGTTGAGTTCTCCAGCAACCCAAGGTGTTCAATGATATGACAGATGGTCCTACATTCCTACTCCAGACTAAACCTAGTGTGAACTATCTTGTGTCGTGATAATGCACAATGATCAACTTTTGTGGTTTTCTTTTTGGATTACATTGTGGTATTTCTATTGTATTTAGGGTCCCCACTGGGTAAATTGTCCCTCACCCATGCATGGCCTTCCCCTGCATGTGTTGTGTCAGGTGTAGACAACCACCACATTGATGGAGGACATTGTGTGCTAGGTCTCGGAGGAGCCCAGTGAAACCAGGAAGGTGGGGCATACATCTATGACTTCATGCAAATACTATACACATACCCATCAGATAGGGTTTCTAGTAGATGGATTTTAGATTTTTCATTATACATTCTTGTTTTCATTTTATCTTTTGATGGATTTTTATTCAGTCACATTTTACATACAGTATTTAGTTTTAATCAGTTGATGTTTAGTGGCATGCATGTTTACATTTCTAGCACTGGGACATGGTTGTGTGTACATGTGTAGAGGTACTTAGGAAAATTCCTCCCACCTGAAGGTTGATGAATTTGGCACTAGTCTCCAACCCCTAGCCTTAGGGAGGCTTTCTTTGGGTGTGTCACAGCATTGGACCTGGGGGACGGGTCAGGAAAAAGTTGTATCTTAGGTGGTCAGTTATACCTTATATACTGGGAGTCTGTGGTTTTGATTATGGGAAACAATGTTAAATGTTTTGAGTTTTACTTTCAGATTAGTGGAGTCTAGTGTTGATGTGGCGCCCAATGTATCCATACTCATGGACCTTGAATTCTTTTTTTTGACTCTATACATAAAAACACCGGTTACATGCATCATATATAAATTGAGTGTTTCCTTATGTTTGCATAAATTAGAATCAGCTCACCTGGTATAATATATTAACCATGGTACATCTTTATTTTTATTAGGATACCTCCACATAGACAGCTAGATAGGATTTTGATTTTTTATTGTGAGGAAAACCTTCATGTCGATGAGGCGTCAGTTCAGAGACCAATGCTAGAGATGGCCCTAGCTGGTGGTCCACCTACATTACCACCAACTATTGATTGGTAGTTACTATCAGTGTCACTAGTAGAGGATGTCCATAGGCTAAACCCAATGGATGAGTTCCAGAGACAGATACCTCCCAGGTTAAGGGGAGAGACATATCCTCAGTCCGTTGAGGACTGGATGGTGGTGGTGACGCTGGTCGTCCTCTAAATGAGGATGCCACACGAACAGATGGCGATCATATTTTCAAGACATCTTCAGGGATTGAGAGGGAGATAGTGGAGCCTGGCCATTCAGAATCATGAGTAGGAGACTATATCATGTGCTGAGATCGAGAAGATTATCCCGGAAGAGTTCATACCCACGACCGTCAGCTCGATGTTCATATAGGAGCTACTTCACCTATAGTAGGGTAGTATGTTATTGGATAAGTACTATGTGAGTTTTTAAGACCTCTCTCACTATTACACAGACATGGTGTGGGTATATATCTTTTAGGCCCATATATTTGAGCATGGAATCATACGAGAGATCAGGGAATCCATAGTGTGTCTCAGAATCCCCACTCAGCATGGGGTGCTAGAGAAAGCTCTTCTTGTGGAGAGATCCCTAGAAGAATAGGCATTGACAGTCAGAGCAACCAGAAGACATCAGGTGTTATAATTTTCAGTGGTGAGCAGTATCAAGAAGATGAGGGGACAAAGAAGGTGAGATCATTTAGGGGATGAAACAATGACTTTGGGTCGATAGTGTGGGGCTCCCAGAGTAGAGGAAGTCTACAGGGAACCAGGCAGTGATTCTCATTCTGCAGGCAGGGACACATTGCTCATGACTGCCCGACCCGCTGCACGAATGATCGGAAGATGCTAAAAATACCTCATAGGCATTGGTAGGGGTTTGAGCGAGGAGGTATGCTAGGTAGCGGATTTTTTAGGGGAGCAGTCAGAGTGAAAAGCGGTGGACGATGGTTTGAGGTGAATCCACCACCACCCCTATGTGGTCATCAATGGGCTCAAGAAACCAGCATATATGGGTGAGGCCCAAATCAGGAGATTAAGGCCTATGATCATGAAACTCCATAGATGATTAGAGGTATGATATTTGTATTATCCACCTTAGTTGTTGTTCTTATAGACATATGTTATAGTAACTATTTCTGTTCCATGGACCTCGTTCGAGGTTCCGAGATTCTAGTGGAGCTGTTGGATTGAACCTAAAAGTTAGAGGCTCTTCTGGGAGTGTATTCGATAATTGTACATGGGTTCCAACAGTATCAGCTAACTCTAGGATGTGATATTTTTGGATAGGATTTCCTAGTAGCTTTGTCGAGGCCTTAAGATGTCTTCATGTTTATGTACTAGTTATCAATTTTCCATGCTCATATCAGCTATATTAGGTTTAAAGTGTGGTGTGTATGCACTGATGGGACCAGGTTTTCCATCACCTGCAATAAGGGACCATTTGTATTACAGGATGGACATTCTTAGAGGAGGGTTTATCCAATCACTCACCATTTGGATAGCCTCACCCTTAGTGTGATGGATGAGAGGAGTCCATGAATTCTTGTAGTGGTAGAAAAGCATGTGGATATCATTCATGAGGATGTTTCGGGGATATGTCCTCATAAGGAGATAGACTTTGGCATCGATATATACCACATGATGACACTGATATCCACATCAAGATATCAGAATGCTTCCATAGAGCTTCGTTAATTGAGGGTTAGTTGGAGGACATGTAGGATATGGGATTCGTGAGTCCCAATATTTCTCCATGGGAATCCCAAGTGTTGATTTCCAAATAGATATATGGGATTTTGAGGCTATGCATGGAATTCCATTTCCTGAACCAGGTGACTTTGGAGAAAAAGTATCCATATCTAAGAATTGATGAACTCCTCAACCAGCTGAAGGGACAAAGTTTGTTTTTGAAGATAGACCTCAGATCATGCTATCATCAGTATGGGGTACGAGATGAGGATGCACTGAAGACAGACCTCAGATGTCTGTATGGACACTATGAGTTTTTGGTGATTCCTTTCGGCATGAAAAATACCCCAATAGTGTTAATGGGACTCCAGAATTGGATCTTCTATCCATAACTTGATCGTTTCTTGGTGCTATTCATTGATGAAATCTTCGTATACTTGGGGTTTGAGGAGGAGCACAATATAGGCTTGCGGATACTTCTGGATACACTATGAGAGCACCAGATTCACGGTCAGTGCTAAAAGGGCCTTTTCTGAAATTAGGTGGTCAACATTCTAGGACACGATATCTCGGAGGTTGCAGCTGTAGTGGATTTAGTGAAGATAGAGACAGTGCTGGCTTGGGAGCCACCCAGAAGCATGACTAAGGATCAGAGTTTCTTGGGGTTGACTAGATATTACCATAGGTTGTTTCCTTATTTTTCTTGAGCATAAGAACCCTTATCCTCTTTTTCCCAAGAATTGACAATCCTTCTTGTGTATTAATAAGTTCCGGTAGAAGTTCTAGGAGCTGAGGTAGAGACTGATGAGTGCCTCCATCATGAGACTACCAGAAGTGGGTGTTGGGTATGTAGTCATCTACGACGCATAAGATATCAGACTAGGTTGTGTATCGATGCAGGAGAGAGTATTGATCACCTACGTCACATGGTATTTGGGTTAGCATGATAAGACATACACAACCATCATCTGGAGTTATAAATAATGATCTTTGTACTAAAGATGTAGAGGCACTACATGATGGGTGAATGGTTTATTGTATACTCCTTCCAGAAGAGTCTTAGTTATATATCCTCATAGAATGACCTAAACCTGTTATAATGGAAATGACATGATTTCTTCTAGGAAAATGACTTTGAGATATTCTATAATCCTATAATGGGTAACATGTTGGAAGATGCACTCAGTAGGAGGATTGGTTTACTGTTGTTGAGTGAGGTGACAGAGGATCTAGTAGTGATGTAGATATCCTTTATAAATGATAATGGAGAAACAAACCTTCATTGGATGACTATAACTCCTCCACTCATATAGAGAGTCTGGGAGGCACAACATTCGGTTACTGATTGGGAGGCCCGATGAGCTCAGTTAAATTCAAAACATGCTCATAATAGATTTTCGATAGGTGGGGAGGACATAATACTTTTCAATGGATTCCCTATAATACCTATGGAATTTCATGAGGAGGTATTGAGGGAGTTATAGACATCCCCTTTTGTGGTACATCTTGGTGTGGAAAATATATAACAGGACCTCTGATGTATGTACAGGTGGCCAAGGAAGATGAAGGTGATGTAAGTTATTGATTCGTGATGCCTCAATTGTCAGCAATCGATGGCTAAGCATCAGGTTCCGGCTGGATTGGCCTAACCATTTGAGGTTCCAAAGTAGAGATGTGATGGTATCACTATGGACTTCATGAAGTGTTTACCATGAACATCTAGGGGCAATGATTATATCACAATTATCATTGAATGACTCACCAACTCAGCTCACTTCCTACCCATCTAGAAGAAGGTATCGGTAGAGGGATTGGAATGCCTCTACATGTTGTATATTGTGTGCCTAAATGGGGTTCCTTCGATGATAATCTCCAAAAATGACACTCACTTTACATCTCAGTTGTGGAGGTGATTAGAAGAGGTGTTCGAGACTCAGCTGCACTTGAACACTACCTTTAACCCTAAGACAGATGGTCAGATAGAGCAGAACATACAGACCATGGAGGATAAGCTTCATCCTTGCATTCTTGATTTTGGTTTTAGTAGGGAGGACCACCTAACACTGGTTTAGTTTGCATAAAAAATGGCTATCACTCCACCATGGGCATGCCACTGTTTGAGGTCTTGTATGGGTGTCCATTAAAATCACATATGTGTTGAAAAACATAGGGGAGTCATCACTCATGGGTCTATTGTTGGTACAAGCTAAAATTGAGGTGTAGATATTCCAGGAGTGGATGAGGATTTCACAGAGTAGGAAAAATAATATGCTGATAGGAGATGATGAACCTTGGAGTTCGAGGAGGGATACCTTTTGTTCCTTCGTGTCTCATCCCGATAGGGTTTGCGAAGATTTGGATGGGGTGGAATATTTTCCCAGAGGTTCATCAGACCTTTTTAGATTCCTATCATAGTTAGTTAGGTGTCGTACCAAAAGAGCATCCCCCACATATGTATTTGGTGCATTATTTTTTTCAATTGTTATAGCTGCCGAGGTATGTGCATGTCCCATGACATGTCATCAATAGGAGAGAAATGGACATTGACGATGGGGACACCACTACGGTGTTCCCGATGAAGATAGAGGATCAACATGACTGCATCCCTCATGGATGGTCGATTCCTCTTTTACACGTTTGGTTGCAGCCAGAGGATCTCCCAGAGAGAACACTGGAGTGGGAGGCTCAGATTCATGCCCAGTACCCCCATTTTTTATTTAGCATTTTTTTGTCTTATAAGGGATTCATGCAAAAATAATGGGGAGTAATGTACTGTACTAGAGTTTATGTGTAATATTTTTATTATATGTAATTATTCTGAGACCATACATTATGACAACACCTGATTTTCAGGCATGGAAATCTCGAGATAGAATTTTTATTTTTTAGTTATTTTTAATAAACCTACAAGAGATTTTTTCTAAAATATAAACCGCTTCTCGGATAAAAAATATGAGGGCACCATTGAGCTCAGAATGATGGGATTCTCCTAGCATGTAATTAAATTAAACCGGAGAGGGTCATCCTAACAAGATTGTATTTAGAATTTTATAAAAATAATAAAATAACATAAAAAGCTATTTTCTTTTTCTGTTTCACAAATGAGCGGTGGAACACTAGAACTGCGGTTCGACAATGAGGTGGCGACAAGCCCCATTAATGATACACCTTAACGGAAGAGAAATAGAGACATTTTTTTATTCATGAAATAATGTAACGATGTGGACACAGAGCTTAAAAGAAACACTATGACATGTTTTTCAATAATTGAGATAACACATTGGTGAAAAAATTTGGATTTTCCTCTCAAGAACCTATGATTAAAATAATATCCTACGATGAATGAAAAATGCTGACGAATCACTAGTGATGTCAACACACCTCAAAAAATGGGACCAAAGGGGTAAGAACACAGATATCATTGAAATAAACGTGAATCCTTGTGGGCGTATCACTTCATTGATGAACTCCCATGAGGTAGGGTTTTTTTGTATTATGTCTCCCCGTTCAGTATTCTAAACGAATAATGCTGATCAACCCATGAATCGGTTGATCTGCGGATCACTCGTTCTTGCAGTAGTGTACATATCTAAGGGTTTTGAGCTGGGATTACAAGATAAAATTATGATAGAACATCAAATAATTATCCCATATTTTCTAAACCTCTATCTCATAGATTACTGTCCGACACAACCAAGGCATGAGCCATGCAGCCTTATGTGTTTTGTGCATTCTTTGTGATTGTTCCATCAAAGTTGAAGAAAGGGATATTTGAGGGCCTCGTAGGGAAGATAGTATCACCTGGAGTCTATAGCCCCAAGTGGCACAAATTACATAACACTAGAGTGGACCTGGTGGTCTCTGGAGGCGGACACATGTGGTTGGTGGTGCACCACGATTGTGCGTTTGATGATGCGTCGCTGTCAGATCGGGCAGTGGCGGTGAGGCAAGAGCCACCAGCCTCCTTGCCAACAGCTGGAGTCAAGGTGGACGTGGCCACCTGGCCACATCGGTGAACCATAGATGCAGAAACACACAACATCTCATGTTGCAATGCCACGGTCAACCGATCGCTGGAGAGGGACCCATACCCATGGATGAACCATGTGGAAAGGGGAGACAGACGTGGCTTCCTACCACATTTTGGCCAGGTTGACTGGGCAGGCCGTGGGCCACCCCAGTGGGCCACACCCAGATCCCAATAGGCCAATGACCCTATGGGATGGACCTAGCCTAGTTTAGGTCTGGTTTGGGTCGGGTCCATCCGACTGGGTCAGACCGGACCCAGACCCAACCTGCCCCTTTTCAGAAAAATGCAAATATTATTAAAATGGTGTGTCCGATTCATGAGACATTTGCAGTGTCAGAACCTTCACGATGGGGTAGATATTTTGGCATAATATATGGAGTATTTCATGGAAGTTTAGATTCTATGAATGTATTGTGGAGTGGTTCTCTCATAATCAAGTGCACTACCTACAAAAACCCTCTGATTGGCTATTATAACGACCCATACTTTACATAAATTGTTAATACATCAAAATTGAATCACACTTATTACAATATATAACAAAACCATGAAAGGACCGTATAGGTATAATGTCTTTAGAAACTGGGAAACATAAAGAACTCGTTCATAAAGCATCTACAAAGTCTCCCATTTATTTCATCATATCTAGAGACCCTTTTGGCATATCCTACTTAATAACCTTCTTCCTAACCCGTGGGAAAGAAAACATACAAAAGGGTGAGCTCAAATTCTCAATATGGGTAAACAAAATAAAAATCAATCACATCATATTCATAAGAACATAACATTTTTTTAATCTTAACCTGCAAAAGAAATCATAATTTCATATCATGGGAAAAATCATAGAAGTGAAATGTAATCCCAATAATCATAACCTAAAACATGAAACATTGTGGAATACACACATTATCATATAGAATCATTTCTTAGTAGTCAAGACTCTTAGCCAAGACTATATTAGCGGACAAAGTCTATTTCTGAACCGAGTTCACTCCTCGTTTCAGTTCTGTTTCACTGAACCGGATTAACCTGCCGTTCCAGCCATGTCTATTTCATGAGATATAAATTTTTACCCAATGCATTGGAGGGAGATATAGGTCCCACCCATCTTATAATGATACCATTCTTATGTGTGCCACAAAATCATAAACCATACATCATAGCATAACCCATGTAATAAAAATGGGAATCATAAACATCGTAACATCATAAAACAATTCATATAAGATAAAGGAATTCATAAAAATATTTCCATTATAACATAATCATATCAATGTAATAATAGAGTTAGAAACAAAACCCTATATTATCATATATGGAAAATAATTTTGATAAAACACTTGAACTCCATTATTGAGGAAAATATCCTTTCTACATCAAAAACATTTTCCTTTCATAACATGTCATACAATTTTAAACTAAAATAAGATGATTAAAAATAAACTTGAAAACTTGTAAAGGACGTTTCTTGGAAATAATTTTTTAAAAATCCATTCATTCCATATAAAAACATTCTTCTCGTACTTTTTTCAGAAAAGTCAAAAAGTACATCGTACGAAAAATGACAAAAGATTCATTTCATATCTTTTACTAAAAACTCCCCGAATGGTAAAATTGGATTTAAACAATTTTAGGTGGATGGAAATAATATTACATATTGAGGAAACATGGATGTGGATGATAAAATACACCCCATTTAATACCAAAGTATAAACAATCTCGGATAAAATGAGATTGTGATATTTTCCCTTACCTTAGGTACGACTCACTTAATAAGTGTCTGAACCTCCTGTATAATGATTTAAATATTTTCATTGACTTATTCTAGAATCATACTCATTGTTATGATATCATATATGGCCATATTCTTATCTTCTTATTAGTAATATTTCATTGCTACTTGTTATTCGGGTGTTTATTACTTTTTGTTTTTATGCGTGTTTTGTTGAATAAATCCTTATTATTCTCTTTAGGTTATAGATAACTAATTTAAAGAATGGTATTAGTGTAATATATATCATATTAATTCATTTAATTCATTTATATAATCATTATTCAATGATGATCATGTAGAACGAGTTGCATCACATCGTGGAGACGGTATTCCGTATGTACGCACGAGCGATGATATCGTTCCCATGATCGTGGAATTGTATTGGAGTGTATGTATACTATTTCAGAATCAATATCACTTTACAATAATCATATATAGTTATTATTTACACCATTATACCCATCCAAGTAAGGTTGTGGTGCAAAATAGATTACACCACGGCGTGGAGGCGGTATTCTGTACGTACGCACGCATGGTGATTTCATTTTACGTAGGATGGATAAGTGGAGAAATTGGGTTTTTTCATATTTATAATAACATATCAGTATACGAGGGATACTGATGTTATTACCTCATAATTAAACAACTAAATAAGTGGGAGTATAAGAAGAATGGAACTTGAAGAAGATGGTAGAAGGTATTATCTCTTTCTCGAAGTGCCTCCTTTAAAAATTATCTTAAGGCACTAGAGTTGGTCTTTTGAGGAGACCAATACCTCTAGTAGGGTAATAAGGAAGTGGGGAAGTGAAATTGAAAAGTTTTGTCTGAGATTGAAGGCTCAAATTTGTGTGAGGAAGAGAGGGAGGAGGTGCCCTTTTATAAGGGAGGAGAGGGGCACCTTTGGAAAAACTAAAAATATTATTTTATTATAAAGTCATGTTAGGTTATTAATAGATCCAAATTGATTTATTTAGAAGCTATAGTGGGGATGGGTCGAAATACTCTCATACAATATATTTTATACATGTTTAAGTCATTATATTAACCTTATATTTTAGTTTTAACTCTTAGTTAATTAGATTGATATTTACCATGTCAATTTGTATTTTTATTTTATATATTTAATAAACATACCATATACATCCAAGGGACCCCCAAGTGGTCCATTAATGATACTCCTATCATGATATAAGTATCTTGGCCTAACCTTAGATTTTTAGTAATTTAATAACAATTAATAATATAATATTTGTTTTAAAAACAATTTTATGTCAATTTTGATGATATTTGGTAATTGATTTTTGTGAAACTCATAACAGAATGATTAGTTCTAAAAAAGTTATTTTAATCAATACTAACATGTCATATTAACATTGAAAATTATTGGAATTCATAAAAATTCTCAAATTACATTTATTTGGGTATTTATAACAACAATTATGTAAATATTTCATTAATAAGATAATTTCTACATCATCATTGTTTCATAAATAAATTAATTTATTTATTGCCTAAAAATTTAATATAAAATACAATTATGTAAGAAATATTTTTTGATTTCTAATTAATATTTATAGTCGAAAATATAATTTATATAAACCCTTATAAGAATTAATTACTAAAATATTTTCGTTAATGTCAATTTTGTCATTACATTAAATTAATTAATCCAAATTGTCATTTTCACTACCAAGTGGCTCAATGGGGTCCCAAAATCGACCCAAGGATTCCCATGGTCGGCCACTACTCATCCATTAAGGTTAGGACAAGTTTCATGGTAATTGTGAATTATTATAATATTCTTTTAACATTTAATTACCCTATTTACCTTTAACCGCATTAAATAAAAATTACCCTAGTTACTATTCGTAATATCAAAAAAAAAGTAACCTATTAACATAATTTGGACCCACTGATTACAAATATGGACTCAAATTTTCAAAATTCAAAACACAGAAGTTGCAGTAATTAATTTAAAATTAATCCCGTTTTTAAGCAAACGAGTTTTAAAAGTTAAAACATTGCCAAAGATTGAAAAATTTTACCTATGAATTCAATGTAAAATTAATTCTAATGACATATATTATATTAAATGGTAAAAATATATTCAATTTATACCTTAAAAGCATTTTATATTATATTTTAACCATATAATGTATTGTGATGAAAAAAGTTGTTTTTAATTAAAATATAGCGCGTTTTACTATTCATTAAAATTTGAAAGTTATCAGAATAATATGAATAATTTATCCAAAGTAAATTTATATATCTTGATTCTAAGGAAGAATTTTATTTTTTCAAATGGAACTTATAAACTTTTCAAAAACTAGATTTAAAGTGGGTGCGCCATCAAAAGGCGGTAAAACTTTATTTTTTGAAAAATACTTCTTTTATCCAAAATAACGGATTTTGTATTCATACCTAATTCTAGAAAATTTATAAGATGATTTATAATGTTATAAAATTTGAAATTCAGTTATCACTATTTATAACGTCTAGTTTATACTATTATAATATATCATTGTTTATTGAAACTCGGTATTGCGTACTACACACGCTATCGAGGAAGGTCGTGATTGCGTGTAACGCATGCCAAGATATTGTTGTGTGTAGTGGAAGATTCCGTTCCATATAACATATTACATAAACAAATATACTTCCCATAAAATATCATGGTGTTACATTATACCCCGCATAAAATGAATTTCTCCCTCAAAATTCATCACTTTGTAAAAAACAGATGAGGATACCTCTCCCTCATCATATCCTCAAGTTCCCATGTAGCTTCTTTTAATTGGTGGTTTCTACACAAAACATTCACCAAGTGAGTGGTCTTGTTCCATAGGACATTTTCGCTACGATCCAGAATCTCTATCGGTTGTTCATCATAAGAAAGATCTTGTTCCAGCGGTAAAACATCTGAGCTTAGTACAGGTGAAGGACCAGGTATGTAATTTCTCAGGAGAGATACATTGAACACATCGTGAACGTGAGAGAGATTCGGTGGAAGCGCCAATCAGTATGCTACCTTCCCAACACGATCCAGAATTTGAAAAGGACCGATATATCTAGGGCTCAACTTTCCCTTCTTTCCAAATCTCATTACTCTCTTCCAAGGATATATTCTTAAGAACACATTATCACCCACTTCAAACTCTAGGTCTTTTATTCGGTTGTCGGCATGATTTTTTGTCGACTCTGAGCTGCTCTTATGTGTTGTTGAATAGATCTGACCTTTTCTGCCATCTCATCAACAAGATCAGGTCCTAATAGCTTTCTTTCCCCAACTTCATCCCAGCAAGTTGGAGTCCTGCATTTCTTTCCATAGAGAGCTTCATAAGGATCCATCCGAATACTGGATTGAAAGTTATTATTATAAGAAAATTCCACCAATGGTAGGTGTTGATCCCAACCACCTTTGAAATCCATTGAGCAAGCCCTAAACATATCTTATAGAGTTTGATTTTTCCTCTCGGACTGACCGTCTGTTTGAGGATGATAAGAAGTGCTGAAACTCAACTCTGTATCCAGAGTATGCTGAAGACTTCACTAGAACATTGAGGTAAACCTCAGATCCAAATCAGATATAATGGAAAGTGGTACTCCATGCAATCTTACCACATCCTTTACATATATCCTGGCAAGCTGATCCAGAGAGAAATACTCTCTAATAGAAATGAAGTGTGCCGACTTTGTAAGATGATCAACTATGACCTAGATAGCATTATTTCCATTGGATTTTTTATGAAGTCCAGTGACAAAGTCTATATTGATGTTTTCCCATTTCCATTCTGGTATGGGTAATGGTTGTAACAACCCCTTGGACTTATGTCTCTCAACTTTAACTTGGTGAAAACCCAAGCATCGAGAGACATATTTAGCAACATCTCTTTTCATTCCATCCCACCAGAAGTACTCTTTCAGGTACGTATACATATTCATGATTCTAGGATTAATAGAGAATGAAGAACTATGAGCCTCATCCAGCAACAACTTTTTTAATTCTAGGATGGGAGGAACACAAACCTGATTCCTGAACATTATTATCCCGTCACAATAAAGGGTGAATTCAGGAACATTTCTCACCTTCTTTTGTAACTCGACATCATCTTTCTGCACCTCTTTAATCTTCACATGAATAAATGGTTGAACATTCATTTGAGAAAGATAAGATTTCCCCCTTCCATTATAATTTCAAGATCCATCCATTGTAAATCCATAAATATTGGATCTTTTGTGATCCTCATCATGGATAAACTGGCATGGTCTTGTAAACTTAATGCATCTTCCACCTTGTTTGCTTTCCCAGGGTGGTAATGAATTGAGAAGTCATAAACCTTAATCAGCTCCAACCATCTTCTTTGGTGCATATTTAGCTCATTTTGTGTGAAAATATGCTTTAAACATTTATGATTAGTATAAATATCACACCTTTCTCCATAAAGATAATGCCTCTAAATCTTTAATGCAAATATTACCGTAGCTAACTCCAAATCATGAGTTGGGTAATTTTGCTCATGGATTTTTAACTGTCGTGAAGCATAAGCTATCACCATATCATTTTTCATGAGAACACACCCCAATCCCTTGTTGGATGCATCACTATAGATCACAAACCTTTCTCCACTACAAGAAAGTTTGAGCACAGGTGCACTGGATAACCTTCTTTTCAACTCCTTGAAATTCTCTTCACATTCTTATTTCCAAACAAACATAACTCCTTTCGAAGTTAACTTGGTGATGGGATTAGATAATATTGAAAAATCTTTCACAAAACGTCGATAATATCCAGCCAAACCAAGAAAACAATGGATCTCAGTTACTGTTGTTGGTCACGACCATCATTCGATAACCTCTGTTTTTGTTGGATCCACAGATATCCCATCATTTGAGATTATGTGACCCAAAAATGAAACTTTTTGAAGCCAAAATTCACACTTGGTAAATTTGGCATAAAGCTTCTCCTTTCTCAGGGCCTTCAATATAATTCTCAAGTGATCTTCATGTTTTTCCTTTCTCTATTAATAGACAAGAATATCGTCTATAAAGACTACCAAAAACTGATCAAGATAGTCTCTAAAGACTCTATTCATCAGATCCATGAAGTTAACAAGGGCATTAGTAAGACCAAATGGCATCACTATAAATTCATAGTGTCCATACATTGTACGGAAAGTCATCTTTGGTATATCCTCCCTTTTGACCCTTAATTGATTATTCCCTGAACGAAGATCAATCTTGGAAAATTATTGAGCTCCGTGTAGTTGGTCAAACAAGTCATCAATGTGTGGTTAGAGCATATTTTTTCTTGATAGTGATCTTGTTATGTTCTCTATAATCAATGTAGAGTCTCATTGATCGATCTTTCTTCTTAACAAACAGAATAGGTGCTCCCCAAGGTGACGCACTAGGGAAAATCAATCCCTTATAAATATTATCTTTGAATTGCTTCTTCAATTCCTGCAACTCATTTGGGGCCATTCTATAAGGTGTCTTTGAAATAGGAAAATCACCCGGTACGAGTTCAATTGAAAACTCTACTTCACGATTTGGTGGAAGACCCGAAAATTCATCTGGAAAATCATCGTCAAAGTCCCATAAAATGGGCATATTCTTAATCGTGAGTTTCTAACCAACCATTTGAGATAAATAACCTTAATTTAGTGGAATCAAGACCCATAATATGGATGAAATTTCCACAGGAAGGTTATGTTCATCCTTTCATCAAATGACGGTCATAGATTGATATGGAATATGAAATTTGACTTACCTTATTTGGAAATTGATATTAGATACATATAAATAATGCCAATCCATTCCAAGAATCACATAAAATTCCACTACAGGAAGGATCACAGGATTTTCTGGAAGCACTTTCCCACAAACTTCAATCGGAGAAGAATTATAAACTATTGACGTGACTGTTGTGCCATTAGTATTTGTCACAGCTAACTCAACATCTAACTGTTGAGGTAATATGGTGATACCTTTAGAAAATTCTTCAGAAATAAAAGAGTAGGTGGATCAAGAATCAAATAAAACATTTGCTACTTTAGAGTGGATGGTAAGTGTACCTTTCACCACTTCGTTATCGTACCCCACATCGGTGATAGAAATTGCATGTGACATTCCTTTGTCTTTATCCTTAAGAGTTTGTTGACATCGATCATCATCATCAACCCTTGGATTAGGGCATTGATTAGCATAATGCTCCATTTCCTTGCACTTGAAACATTGAAGTGTAGTAGGTTCATTCTGTATATCCCTTACTTTGTTTGCATCATTAGAAATTTTCTTCCCATTATTTTGACCTTCAATTTCCCGATGACCTTTTTTTCCATACTTATAACATTTTCTTGTCCCCTTAAGACAATTTCCTCCATGTTTCTTTCCACACATTGAGCATAAGGGAAAAATCATCTTCTTTTCGGTGTTCTCTTTAGATTTTCCTTTGAATTACATTTTCCTCTTCTTATCAAACCCATATGACTAATGGGTTACTCCAATCTTCATCTCAACCTTGAGTTCACATCGAACGATTTCCTCGTAGCTATTGAAGTACCTTATCGCTAACGCCCTTCAAAGACTTGGTTTTAAGCCACTAAAGAATCGATCGATCTTACTATTGGGTTGGATAATGATACCAGAAGCGTACCTTGAAGTCTTGTAAAATTTGCGTCATAGGTACCAATAGATTCATCATCCTTTTACTTCAGTTCAAGAAACTCCTTCTCCATCTTTGTTCGAAGAATAAGAGGGAATTACTTGTTGAAAAATAAGTTCTTGAAATCATCTCATTCCATGGACACAATTTCATCCCTTTGCCTCGTATTATTAATAAGATTCCACCATTGATCAGCTTCACCTTCCAAACGATAAACTGGTAAGATGAATTTATCATGTTCAGAACATTGAAGAACTAAAAATATATTTTCAGTGGTACTGATCCATTGTTCATCCACTAATGGATCAGAAGACCCGCTGAATGAAGGTGGACGCAGCCTCATGAAGGATTCAACAGAATGTTGCTCCTTCTTTGGCTTGTTTGGAAGCCTGCATGATTCATAGCTTGAGAATGTTGTGTGAGAATGTCTACAGGATTTTTCATTCCATCTCCCATACTGTTTGGTTGCTCAGGGGACAATAATTTCATTGCCCGTCGCCTTCCGCATTAACATGGTTCTTTCGGGTTCCATCTATTGACTAAAACCAAGAAGAATAGTGTGAGAAACACTAATTATAATAGGAAAACCACATAATCAAGAATAAAATTTCACACTTAAGGTCTTATCTTTGTTTGTTCATGGCCATTTCTAAAACAAAAAGATTGTGTTCTTTGCTTATACTTATCCTTAGGGTTCTTACTAAGGCTTTCACATCCTAGTTTTCAAAGGTTGACTATACCTTTCCTCTGATACCATCTATAACGACACATACATTACATAAATTGTTAATACATTAAAATTGAATCACACTTATTACAACATATAACAAAACCATGAAAGGACAGTATAAGTATTGTGTCTTTAGAAACTGGGAAACATAAACAACTGGTTCATAAAGAATCTACATTGTCTCCCATTTATTTCATCATATATAGATAACCTTTTGGCATATCCTACTTAATAACCTTCATCCTGACCTGGGGGAAAGAAAATATAAAAAAGTGTGAGCTCAAATGCTCAGTAAGGGTAACCAAAATTAAAATCAATCACATCATATTCATAAGAACATAACATTTTGGAAATCATAACCTGCAAAAGAAATCATAATTTCATATCCTGGGTTAAATCATAGAACTGAAATGTAATCCCAATAATCATAACTTAAAACATGAAACTTTTTTCCATACACACATAATCATGGAGAATCATTTCATAGTAGTCAAGACTCATAGCCAAGACTATCTTTGCGGACAAAGTCCATTTCGGAACCGAGTTCACTCCTCGTTTCAGTCCTGTTTCACTGAACCAGATTAACCTGCCGTTCCAGCCATGTCTATCTAATGAGATATAAATATTTAGCCAATTAATTAGAGGTAGATATAGGTCCCACCTATCTCATAATGATACCATTCTTATGTGTTCCACAAAATCATAAACCATACATCATAGCATAACCCATGTAATAAAAATGGGACTCTTAAACATCGTGACATAATAAAACAATTCATATAACATAAAGGAATTCATAGAAATATTTCCATCACAATATATTCTAATCAATGTATTAATAGGGATATAAACAGAACCCTATATTATCTTAGATGGAATTTTTTTTTGATAAAACACTTGAACTCCATTCTTGAGGAAAATATCCTTTCTACTTCTAAAACATTTTCCTTTCTTAACATGTCATCCAATTTTAAACTAAATGATGTTGACTAAAAATAAACTTGGAAATTTTTAAAGGAATATTCTTGGAAGTAATGTTTTAAAAATCCATTCATGCCGTATAAAAAAATTATTCTCGTACTTTTTTCGGAAAAGTCAAAAAGTACCTCGTGTGAAAAACGACAAAATATTCCTTTCATATCTTTTACTAAAAACTAATTGAAGGGTAAAATTGGATTTTAAAAATTTTAGGTGGATGGAAATAATATTACATATTGAGGAAACATGGTTGTGGATGATAAAATACACCATAGTAAATACCAAAGTATAAACAATCTCGGATAAAATGAGATTGTGATATTATCCCTTACCTTAGGTCCGATTTGCTTCGTATGTGTCCGAACCTCTTGTATAATGATTTAAATAATTTAATTGACTTATTCCATAATCATACTCATTGTTATGATATCATATATGGCCATATTCTTAGCATCTTATTGGTAATATTTCATTGCTACTTGTTATTCGGGTTTTTATTACTTTTTGTTCTTATGTGTGTTTTATCGAATAAATTCTTATTCTTGTCTTTAGGTTATAGATACACCATTTACACAATGGTATTAGTGTAATATATATCATATTAATTAATTCAATTCATTTATATAATCATTATGCAATGAAGATCATGTAGAACGAGTTGCATCACATCGTGGAGACAAAATTCCGTACGTACGCACGAGCGATGATATCGTTCCCATGATCGTGGAATTGTATTTAAGTGTATGTATACTATTTCATAATCAATATCTCTTTACAATAATCATATATAGTTATTGTTTTCACCATTATACTAATCCAAGTATGGTGGTGGTGGAAAATAGATTACACCACGGCGTGGAGAGGGTATTACATACGTACGCACGCGCGGTGATTTCGTTTACCGTAGGATGGATAAGAGGTGAAATAGGGTTGTTTCATATTTATAATAACTTATCAGTATATTAGGGTTACTTATTTTATTACCTCGTAATTATACAACTAAATAAGAGGGAGTAGAAGAAGAATGGAACTTGAAGAAAATGGTAGAAGGTATTACCTCTTTCTCGAAGTGCCTCCTTTATACTTTCCCTTAAGGCACTATAGTTGGTATTTTGAGAATACCGGTACCTATAGTAGGTTTAAAAGGAAGTGGGGAAGTGAAATGGGTAGGTGTTGGTCGAGATTGAAGGCTAAAATTGGAGTGAAGAAGATAGGGAGGAGGTGCCATTTTATAAGGGAGGAGAGGGGCACCTTTGGAAAAACTAAAAATATTATTTTATTATAAAGTCATATTCGGTTTTGAATAGCTCCAAATTGATTTATTTCGAAGCTAAGGTCGGGATGGATCGATATCCTCTCATCAAAAATAATTTATACAAGATTAGGTCATTATATTAACACTTTCTTTTGGTTTTATCTCTTAGTTAATTAGATTGACATTTACCATGTCACTTTGTATTTTTATATTATATAGTTAATAAACATACCATATACATCCCAGAGACCCTCAAGTAGTCCATTAATGATACATATATAATTAAATAAGTATTTTGGCCGAAACATAGATTTTTAGGAATATAATAACAATTAATAATATAATATTTGTTTTAGAAACTATTTTATGTCAATTTTGACACTATTTGGTAATTGATTTTTGTGAAACTAATAACATAATGATTAGTTCAAAGAAAGTTAGTTAAATCAAAAATAACATGGAATATTAACATTTAAAATTATTTTAATTCATAAATATTCTCAAATTACAATTATTTTGGTATTTATAACATCAATTATATCAATATTTCATTAATAAGATAATTACTGCATCATCATTGTGTCATAAATAAATTAAAATATATATTGTCTAAAAATTACAAATAAAATACCATTATGTAGGAAATATATTTATATTTCTAATTAATATTAATATTCGAAAATATAATTTATATAACCCCTCATAAGAATTAATTACTAAAATATTTTTGTTAATGTCAATTTTGTCTTTACATTAAATTAATTAGTCCAAATTGTCATTGCCACTACCAAGTGGCTCAATGTGGTCGCAAAATATATAAAAATATTCCCATGGTCGGCCACTACTCATCCAATAAGGTTAGGACACGTTTCAAGGTAATTTTGAATTATTATAATATTCTTTTAACATTGAATTAGCCTATTTACCTTTAACCGTAGTAAATAAAAATTACCGTAGTTACTATTCATAATATAAAAAAAAGTAACCTATTAACATAATTTGGACCCCCTGATTCCAAATATGGAATCCATTTTTCAAAATTCAAAACATAGAAGTTTTGGTAATTAATTTAAAATTTATCCCGTTGTTAAGAAAACGGGTTTTAAAAGTTAAAACATTGCCAAAGATTGAAATGTTTTTACCTATAAATTCAATGTAAAATTAATTCTAATGACATTTATTATATTAAATGGTAAAAATGTATTCAATTTATACCTTAAAAACATTCAATATTATAATTTAACTATATAAATTATTGCGATGAAAAAAGTAGTTTGTAATTAAAATATAGTGTGTTTTTACTATTCATTAAAATATGAAAGTTAACAGAATAAAATGAAAATTTTATCCAAAGTAAAATTTTATAACCTGATTCTAAGGAAGAATTTTATTTTTTCAAATTGAACTTATAAACTGGTCAAAAACTGTATTTAAAGCTGGTGCGCCATCAAATGGCGGTAAAACTGCATTTTTTGAAAAATACTTCTTTTATCCAAAAAAACTGATTTTGTTTTCATACCTAATTCTAGAAAATGTATAAGATGGATTATATTGTTATAAAATTAAAAATTCAGTTAATACTATTTATAACGGCTAGTTTATAATATTATAATATTTCGCTGTTTAGTGAAACTCGGTATTGCGTACTACAAACGCTATCGAGGAAGGTCGCGATTGCGTGTAACGCAAGACAAGATAGTGTTGTGTGTAGTGGAATATTCCTTTCCATATAACATATTACATAAAAAATATATACTTCTCATAAAATATCAGGGTGTTACAGCTACGACCTGAAGACTATTGACAAGCGACCCTTTTTGGATAAGCTACGATGTTCTTATGGGAAGCAACTCTGTGTGAACCGGTACGCCCATGGTGGGGAGTGGCTCTGTGTGACCTAGAAGAGCCATTGTAATCGATAGGAGGAGTACCTAATTATAGCCAATGTGGGAAGTAGCTTCTATACGACCCGACATACCCACAGTAGAGAGCGGCTTCTGTGTGATCCAGCAAACCCACAGTACTGGTTAAGGATTAGTACCACATTAGTACAAGGATAGTGGTAAGTGGATTCTGTATGACCATGAATTCCCACTTTACTCGTTGAGGAGGAGTTCTCCGGTAGCCCAAGGTGTCGAGTGATATAACTTATTGTCTTACATTCCTACTCTAGACTATACCTGGTTTGAGCTGTCTAGTTTCATGATCATGACTAATGATCGTGTTTCGTGGTTTTCACTTTGGATTGATTTGTGTTCTTTCCTATTTGATTTGAATTCCCTACTGAGTATATTCTCACTCACCCTAGCTTGGGCTTTTCCTGCACGTGTTGTTTCTGGTGCAGACGATCTACACCTTGGCGGAGGACTTGGTGTCTTAGGACCCGGTGGTTCCCAGTGAGACTAGGTAGGTGGGGCGTAGTTCTACAGCATCACGATTCTACACTAAACATACCCATCAGGTGGGGTTTCTAGGGTATGGCTTTCATTGTTTTCCTTATACTTTAATATTATTAGTTCATCTTTTGTTAGGTATGTATTCATTCCATTTTACCTATGGTTTTTAATTTTACTTAGTGGTTGTTTAGTGGAATGCATGTATACTTTTCCAGCTTTGGGATGTTTTTGTGTGTTGATGCATATAGGTACTCAAGAAAATTCCTCCCACTTGCAGGTTGACACCTTTGGCGATAGTGGCCAACCCCTGGCCTTTGGGAGGTCGGATTGGGGTGTGTCACAACATGGGCTCTAGGGGACGGTTCATGACAATTATTGATAAATATATGATCTATGGTATAAATAATTACATTAAATATAACTTAGAAACCTGTTTGTGATATTTTAACCACTATCATTTTAGTTTAACCCTAGATAAACCAATATTCAGTAGTATTGTGCTAAAACATTTCAACTTTTCTAACTATTCATTATAAAAAAATTAGTTCAATTTATTATATAATATAAATTATGATTATTTATATATTTAATCCATTTTATAAACTTAAATAATTTTTTTTATAAATTAGTAGAAACATTATTTCGGAGACATGATGACAATTTTGTTTTTCAAGAAACAGATTTTCCTAACATAAGATGAGTTAATATTAAAGCTATGTGTATTAATAGTCATTATATTAATATTAATTAATATATATATACTTATAATAGTTAAATTTCCTTTAAATCATTTCCCATTTTAATTTATCATAAATAATTATAAAGGGGAAACATTACGCACATTAAAATAGTTTTAAGACAAAATGTGATTTAAGCCTAAAAATAAAAGTATACTATAATCCTGAATAAAAATGAATCAAATTAAATTAATTGGATTAAATTTAAATAAATAATTTTTTTTAAATCGAAAAAAATTAATCTATATTGGGAATTTTTAATTAATTAATTTTTTTGAAATTTTTTTAATTTTTTACAAAAAACAGTATACTTCACTATTTAATAATAAAAATATATTCCCAAAAAATACTGATATTCAACAATACATTACTTTTTATTTTATGATATCAAAAAGGAGTATAATATTTTCAAATAAAGTTTCAGAAAATTTCAATAAGTTTTTTATATTTTTCTCATAAAAATACAATAAAATAAATCATTGAAGAGAATGTATTTTTGATGAATAAAAAGTCGTTCAGAAAATTATAGTGATCATTTAACAAAAAAACATTCAATAAATTTATACTGAATTGAACAATTAAACTGATACATACATAAACATTGTATTCATATTCATTTAACAGTAATGTTATAAAAGTCATATATTTCGTAGTTTATTTACGCTTGGTGTGGTGAGTCAAAAACACTGCTAAAAATAATATTCTTATTTGAAAATATCATGCTTTTATAGAACCAATTCATCATAACACTAACACATAGTTTCTAAAAACTATATTCAATAACTATATTCATGTTCATAACGTCAATTAAAAACAAATGTAATGGTTAATGAAAAACTAAATTCATTATAGATTCAATCCAAGAATGTAATATAAGGATATATTATTAAATCATTACAAAAACATAACCTAAATCATACACATCCATTGAAAATTAAAAAACCCTAAATATGAGTAATCCATATAATAATATTTAAAATGAAGAATTTGAATATTTAACCATGTAGTAAACATTTGTGAATAATCCATAAATAAAATATAATTATAAAACCGTTAATAAATTATAAATTAACATTATAGTCATTTCATAAATATTAATGTAAAAGTTTCATAATAATTTAATCCTTAAATCATTCATATTGGTCAATAAATGGAATTTAAATTTAAAATATATGACATTGAATTAATTATAAACTATTTAATAAGAAATATTTCTGATGTAAAATATTTTAAAAATATACATTTCATATACATAATTATTATTTAAACCCTGTACATAATAATAATAAAATACAATTATATATGTATTAAAAAATATCCATATAAGTCCAATTTTTATTTTGAACAATTCAAAATAATTAATTTTTAACAATTCATAATTTAATTACACACATTTTATATAATGGAATAATTTCAGAATATACAACCCATTCTTAATTTTCACCTTTGATTTCTAAATACATCAAATTATTTCTACATCATATGTCATTCCATATAATTTGTTAAAATGTATATCAAATATTAAAATTTACTATTTTAGAAAAATTAAAGTTTCATAAAAATTTATATAATTGATTATAAACCATTTATAATTAATAAATTAAATTATAAACCCTTTATAAAGTAAATATTCCCAAAATACATTCTCTATGGACATATAAAAATTTTATAAATCATTTCCATCTTATAATAATTTAAATATTATTTTTAAAAATCAAATCTATTATCCTTTACAAAAAAATCTATTTTCTGTGTAAGGATTAATCCTTCTACCATTACGCAAGTAGACTACATAATAGTAAATAGGCCAGGCCATTACCTAATGCATACTATCTAAGTGTACTTATCTCTTACCACTATGTAAACACCTTTTCCTAATGGTATAGAATTCATTACATTTACAAAATTGTAAGATCTTGGTTTCCTTTACATAACCATTTTTTACCCTACATAACATATACTCATAACTGTAATCAATGTAACAACCTTATATAGAATTGTTATTCAAACTATTTTCATAAGGGTTATATTACTGGATTAATTTATGTGAACCTTCATTTAATGGTAAATCTTGGTTTCCTATAATTGTGTATGGATAATTCATGGTGACCCTTATGTAGACATATCTATTCAAGATCAAGGAGATATGTCCCTTATGAAGGCCAATATATATAAGGGTAAAGACTTGGATACCTTTATGAAGCCCAACTATATAAGGCTAAATTATATCCTCTATTTCGTGGTAAAATAGAAATAATGATGCACTATTCGAAGATTTATATTCATTGCAATGTTGATTTTGATAATTATATATCATGACTTCCCTCTAATAACAATTTTTTGTTTTATAAAAATCTTGTAAAAATTATTACACACCAGAAATGAATCAATTAGATACTAAATATATGTTTCTCCAATTCATGATAAATGAATTGTGTGATAAAATTGAAATGAATAACCTCTTATAGATAACCATACCAAACAATGAAAAGTTTCTAACCATATTGAAATTCCTCTGATGAGTTTTATAAAGATTACCATCAACGTTGAAAACAAAACATTCCCAAGAACATGGGTATCAATAGGAAAATTCTAATTTTCAATTTTAGGATTGAATTTAACATTACACCATGAAATAATAGATCCAATAATGAAAATGAAAATAATAATTAGAGAAGATGGTCAAGGACAATCTTCCTTGCACGAGGATCAGAATCCACACCAAAATGCCATCATATGGTAACAGAGTTTATATAGAACCCGAGGATTCCCTTTGGTGGTGTATAAATGAACTCTTGTGCAAAATTATAAATTATATGGATGGATCATATATTTTAAACAATTACTCCTTCGATGATTTATATAAATATTAAATTATTGAATTTAATGATATCTTATGTTGTTGAAACCCAAAATGATAATTTATTATTATTTAGATGAAATATCATATTTTATTAAATAATATATCATAATGATCATGAAATTAGTATTTTTCATTATATATATATATATATATAAATTTTGGTATTTAGTTCATATCTCGATCAATAATTTCAATTTATGATATTTTTATTAGTGGTTCCTATATTCAAAATTGGCGACAAAAATGTTTCTATAATTTTTTTACAAATAACTATTGTATCTCAATTAACGAGTTTATAAATAATTTTACCATGAAAACCACAAATTTAAAATTTTAATTAATTATTAATATATTATATTATCATAAGGTAAGATATATTACTCATACCTGATATTATTCTCTATAATTTCTCAAGTAGGTAGTTAGATCAACCCAATGATGAACAAAACATAATTGATTGATGATTATTATTGTGAAAGTTGTTTATTTAGTAATATTTTCATTATTATAAATGAATAAAGATAATTTTTTGCTAATTTTAATTTTTTGAAAAATTATTATGATCTTTAGATAACTAATAATGAAAAAATATGGAATGTAAGATATATTTCTTTGTAGAGGCGGTAACTTGCAAAATTCCCATTTTTAATTTTCATAACTCGAAGAATGGGTGGATGTAAAGGTGATTTATATTTTATATCTTAATAAAATATATTATATATATATATAATGTATTCTTTAATTATATCCTTTTTAACAATTAAAAGAGATAATGGTGAATAAATGATTATGTCCTTCATAGAAGAAATAGTCTCCACAAAGGCTCGATCAAAATTCATTTATTTTACATAGTGGTAGTAAATAATTAAATAATTGTTTTACATTATATAATAACACTTATGTATAACAATAATATATCTGCTATTATGTTATAATGGATTGTGTTGGTTTGGAATATAATTATTAAGAATAAAAGGATTTGGATAATGTAATACACACTATGGGACCCTCACCCATATCTTAGAATACACCTTGGAAATGATGATCTTAGGAAATGTTATGTTTACCAATGGATTTAGTTCATGCAATGGAATTATATGAGAGAAAAAAAAATTGTTTCACAGAAATTTCAATTTGTATTTGTAACATTGTGTGGTTATAAGTGAATCCCTTTTATAAGTGACGAAAACTATACTTTTGCGATCACTCATTGTATTTCAATAAAAGAATGAAACAATAAAAAAGAAAATCATTAAATAATTAAAAAACATTATTTTTGGGCTAGATAGTTTCAATAAATCATCAAAAAATATTGTCTTCAAATTTTTTTAATCATGTTTTATTTTATATTCCATTTAGTTTTTATTTTATACCATTATTTTTTGCATGGGTAATAAATTTTTGACAATGTAATATATTTTTTATTAAAAATACTGGTTACCTATTATTATTGGATTTAGATATGATTAACCTAACTTTTATTTATTTTTAAAAAAATTCAATTTCTAAATAAAAGATAAGTAACATTTAAATTAATATATTTTATAAAAAAATTATATTGAAAAATAATTCATTATCTATTATGTGTTTATAATAATTTTTATAAATGGATTCCAAATAAATTTGTGTTAAAATAATTACATATAATATTAAAAATAAAAATATTCCCATTATTTAAAATATTTTTTAAAAAATATTATATAAATATTACAATGTATTAATAATACAGACAATTGAAAAAAAAAAGATTTTCACCACTGTCACTATAATGAATTTCATTCTTAGAGATATTAATTATATGAATAAATATAATATGTTCCATTTGAAATTATTTGGAACTATAGATTATAAAAATTCAATCAATTTAAACAAAGAAAACATCTATTTGAAATGATTATTTCTAACTTAATCTTATATAATCTTTATAAACTCTTTTAATGAAAAAGTGTATTTTTGTGAATAAATTTTTTTGCTAGATAAAAATATTAATTTACATGATTTTTATCTCATAAATTGTTTTATTGTAAAATATCTAAAATTGGTATGTTTTTGAAATAGTGAAAAAACAAATTTTACAAAAAAATATTTATTAGATGAAAATACAAAAAAAACTTTTATTAAAATATATTATTAATTTTCAATAAATGTTTATCATAGGTTTCCTAAATAGAATCTAGTATTTTTAAAATGTACTATTTCAAATAATAAAAATTATTTAACCTGTAAAATTTTATTATAAACTTCTAGTTTTTTGTTATAATGGGATAAAATTTATCATTTTTCTTAAAACAATATTTATCACTATTCACCTAAGAGTCATTTTTTAGATAATTATAAAAAAATCACCTTTCATTTATGTTTACATTCATAATTTTTAAATAATGTTAATTTTATTGAATTAAAATTTAAAAATTTTAAGAAAATATTCCATTAAAAAATATAAATAAATCTATTTTTATTGAATAATTAACATCTTCTTTGATTAAGGGTGAAAATGATAAATATGTGAGATCCTTTTGATAATTAACTTATTACATTAATAATCAAATTTGTATATAAATTAAATTTCAATTTATATATCCCATAAAAACTCCATGTATGGTTTAATCATAGGGTACACTCACGTGGCAGTCTTGGGTTGTTATTTCACTAGAATATATCCCATGAATATTTCAATGATCTTGAATTTCTCTCAAAAATGATTTCACTCATATTATAATTTTATGGTTGTATCTTCTTATTATTATAGATCAAAAAATCGATAAGATACATCATTCCTAATATTGGATAAATCATCATAATAAGGGAGACTTACAATACTGGATTCCATTTATTTCCATTTTCTTCATAGATTTGGTATTTTGGTAACTTTATTTTAAATTTTAAAATTTAACAGATAACATAATGGAAAATTTTATTCCACTATATCATAGATTAATTTTATATTTCTTTATTTGGATATATTCTATTAACATAATATTAATTTATTGAAAATATATAAGGAAATATCAGGTACATAGAGTAAACCCATAGTAAGCAAGAACCTATAGTAAGTCCACTATAACATGTTCCACTAAGACATATAAAATCACTATAGAATACATTAAAACTAACTAAAATTGGTTCTTTAAATGTGGATCTTGGAAAAATGGGGGAATGTATTAAGTAAAATTATAACATAATCGAGGAAGTGAATAATGTGTAAGAATATCATTTGAACCAGTTGACAATTCTACATGAATTTGAATTTTCTATGTTAGTGGATATGTATATTAGAGATCTTGAAATTGGAATTATGTTTTGGCTGTTTAAACATCCAAAGGTAATGTTTTTTGATGTATTTCATTTTAGAATGGTTTTATAAAGGGTTTAAGAAATCACTGGAGGAGGTACAGTGGTTTCTGGCTACAGAAAACAAAATTTCATTCCATTCATTTCATGAATACTATTAAAGATGTTATGGGGTTTTTTGTGGTGTGGATAAAAAATTATTGACGATGTGAAAACATAGGTGAATATATCTAGGAATAAATGATGAGAATCTAGATTATTTCATTAATCTAGTTTAAATATTTATTCTAGTTCATTTCATAAATTATGTTGTTCTGCCATTTAAAAAATATTAATTAGGGTCTTGGCATTTTATTTATTTCTGGAAATAATACTCCAATTGGAGGGTCTGAAGTAACTCTCCCTCACCCTTTATTCTCTTCTATTATTGGAAATATGGGTTGATATTTTACATTGTTGGTGAGTAAGATAATTCTCTTCCTTCAATGAGTGTTTTTATCTTTTGTAGCTACTAAATCTAGTGATTATCGTTTAGGTGAAAAATTATGATTTCACTATAGGATGGTGAAATTACTAGTTTTTATATATGTTCATTAGAACCTATAGAGAGGGGATCTATAGATGATTCCTACCAATGTTTTTTTGGTTTCTCCATTAGTGTTTAAATCCATTTCATTTTTTTGATGTTGTTCTTCCCTAAATTATTTTTTTTAGAATTTGTGGAATCAACAATATAATGTCAAGATTTTTTGAATCCAAGATCTACTTGTTCATCAAAATTTCAATACATCCTATTTCTGGACAATTGTGTGTGGCGGATTTCCCTAAGAGTTCATAAAAAATTCTCATGTATTTATTTAATTATTTAAATTATTATATAATGTTATAATTAATTAATTAATATTTATTTTCATAAATTTGGATTAGAAAAGGTTCCATTTGATCCATGATGAGGATTGTTGAGGCTTTCAGACCATGTAAGATGTTTTTGACCATTGGTGTCAAAGCAGAAAACCCTCTATTAATGGTGAGTCGTCTATCATACTTTCCCTATGGAATTTAATAGTGGTTTATGTAACATGATGGTGTTTGGTAAATCTATTTAGGGTTTTTCTATTTTTTTAATTTTATTATATAATTCAATTTATAATTTATAATTTCTGATTGTATGGGTAACCACAATGGTTGAAGAATGACCCCTGAGTAGCTTCTTGATATATTGGTTACTGATGGCTGATGATGGGAACTTAAGACTATTTATTGGCTCTAGACCTCTTGTGAGGTTAGGTATGGTTTTTGAATCCCCATTATAATAAAAGGATTAAACAATTTGAAATATTTCTTTAAATTAATTAATAATATTGGAATAAACTTAATGTGAAGTAAGGGTCATGAACAACCCTTGTGTGATGGATTATTTCCTCAACCACCAATGGATAGGGATGAAACATATAATTATAAGAAGGCCTCATTCCTCTTGGTAGGTGAGGAAAGACTATTGATCCATAGCTTATGGACTAGGTCTTCTGTTTTTGGATGACTCCCTTGGTACACTAGGATGTTTGTTCTTGTCGAGATGAAGATGACATGTGTGATACTATCATATCTATTGTGACTCAGAGTATGTGTAAATTCCTTAAGATTATCATAATTGGGTATGGGTGAGTGGACAAACATAGAGTGACGCTGATGACCTTGAGGGATATATTACATTTATTAACAAAGGTCGATGTGTCAAAACTGTATGTAGTTAGCAAGGTCCTGCTACCCAGACTATGATGTAGTGGAACACATCATCACAATGCATTGGGTGTTTACCCATGACCGTGTATGATAAAGCAGGATATGTGATAATTCCTTGAATATTTTTAAATCGTGGGTACCCAGTGGGTTCCTCGTTAACTGATTGGCCCAATGTAAGTGATGTGACATGGTAGTTAGTGTCATCAAGGATCCCATTCCAGACATTGGAGACTAAAGGGATTCAGTCAATGTCGATTGGAATTTTCCTTCATCTATCATATGTGTTTCCTTATGGGATGCACCCATGGGGTAAATGTGACATAGTTTCCTTCCAGGATTGTATATAGGGTTTTATTGTAGGTTGTACAATTTTTGTAATTAATGATGATAATTCCATGTAGTATGAGGGTGTTATTTTATATGAATTTTTGATTTCATGTATTCTATGACATAGATTAATCATTGAGGGTTATGTGCAAGGTTGTAGATTGTCCTAGGGCTAGAGTTATAGTGACAACCCACTTGAGAGATATAGATACGTAGTAAAAAACTCATAAGGCAGGATAATGGTATAAACCATATTAGAGAGAGAAGTGTGATTAGGTGACATCTATGTTGTATGTGCATTATGTTTTCATATCACATTAGTTCTAGGTGTGCTTTTTTTATACCACCTCAGGGGAACTTCTTACCTAAGGGAAGATTGTATGATCATGGTGGTTGAATTATATCTATATGCATAGTCAATGTATTCTTGATACAAAGATGCTAGTATTCCGTAGGGCGAGGTTTTTTCATTCTTATATGATAGATTCCGGATGAGGGAGTCTGATATTCATTATTATATTGAGGTGAAATACAAATTATTCATGGTATGTTTGATTATGAGTAATTCTTCCTCAACAAGAAAATTTTCCAACATCTGGGGTGATTTATCCGAATGATCAATGATTCACTATATGATAGATATATTCTTTAGAGAACTAATGACGATATGACATAAAAATATTTTGATCTTAAGGATCAATGGTGATTTTTTTGGAGATACCATTTTATCATTTGATCATATCTCATAAAAATATCACTATATATGTTGATTAGTTCAGGAATGAATTTATGGATCCCTACTGAGTTATATACTAACATCGTGCTCCGTCAACAACTACACATGGGTAACTAATAATACATTCAATTGGTTGTAGGAATGGGTTATGAAGAGACCTAGGACATTGATGCAAATTAGGATTGATCGGATTGTCTAATGAGAATGTGTGTTTACGTTTTGAAATATATTGTATATCCATTGTATATTATTTTCATACATTTTGGTATGTATCTGTTACTATGCCTAGTGGGTGTTCTTTCATTGAATGCATGATTGTTTGAGCTTTTACTACATTCGATGTATTAATTTTTTATTTATTTTCATGTACTCTATTTATTTATTTAAATTTATAATTTTAGATATTTATTTATTTTCAATCACTTTGATATAGTGGTTATAGCCTCCCAACTATTCCATAATACACACCTAATACTAGTTGGTATCCTTGGTCATTTCGGGAGCCACACATGAGTACTTTTAGAGAACTTGTCTAGCCTCTAGGTATATAGTGATCCAGAGAGTGGTGTTGAAATTTGTCTAAGAGGTTTTTTTTATTTTTATGTAATGGTTTTTGATCTGTAAGATTGGATATTTTGTAATGTTTCATAAACATTGATTGCCACTACATTGGTTAGAATTGAGCATTTTTCTGGTTTGATGACTACGTTTCCATGGCATGAGGATGTTTTTTAGTTAAAATTTTTAATTTTTTATATTGTTTTCAACATGAGGGATGTAAATTGATTTAGATGTTCTTATTTATGATGTATATATGGATATTATCCATTGAAAAGTTTATAATGAGTTGTTTTTTATATTTTCATATAAATAAATGAGGAATCTAATTCATCATGCCAGGAACATAGGATTCGAATGAAATATAGGATTTCTAGTGTGTGATATTATAATAATTCCTTATTTATATAACATGTGTAGCTCTATGGTGGGGTTCCTGATGGTGTGGAATATGACATGTCACTCATAAAATGGAGGTCGAGTGATCCATGTTAGATGATATGGAACTTGTTACAAAAATCATTAGACCACATGAGGGTGGAATTGTTTAGGATTTTTGTGTGGCATAGTCCTCGAAGGATAATTTTATTGTAGTGGTTCTTAAATAATATGTATACGTTAGTTTTGGGTTGGGGTTTTGAATTTTATTTCACTCATTTCTGATACCTAAATATGGATTTCATAACATGTTGATGTCATGGGATGTTAGAATATGTGTGTTCGGGATTCCCCCTGAGATGTGATCTTTTGAGTACATGACATTGCGATAATGTGGTCAAACATAGTTATATTCATGAGGCATGATATGTATAAATATTTTGGAGAAATGGAGGTACATAGAATTTACTCGTAGAATAGTGAGTTTGTGTTTGGTTTGATCGGGGTTTGAGATGTATCCCCGATATTGATTTAGATTTTTGTGATAAGATCCTTTCATGATGGTGTTTTTTGAATCCATGTGCGTATTTCAAGACATGAAAAGGGAAATTTTTTTTAGATTTTTTTGGGAATAATTTGGCAATATATCCAATGGTTTAATGGTTTCTCATGACATAAGTGTCGTTGGTTAAAGTCCATGTGTGTGGATGGGGTTGAAACACTTTTGAAAAAAAATGAGTACCTCCACTAATAGAATTATTCCCTTAGGAATGGGGTCTTGTTTTTAGTATTAGGAGGTACCATTTCCCAACTTTTGGAAGAGGAGTTACTAGGGATATTTGATTGTGTTCATACAAACAGTTTTGGATGTGGGGTTATCTATTTAAAATGGTGTTTGATCCTATATCATGTAATGAATTACTCATGAATTTTTAGTCATGTCAAGTGAGTAGATTCGTGAATATGTGTAAATTAAGATTATCATGAAGAGTTGTGATGGTTGGTTTGTTATATGGATGTATTCTACTTTTTGGATATATGATTAGGTGGATCCATAGTTTAAAACAATTTATTTTATTGAATTCATTTTTATGCAAACTAATTTTTTAGAACTATATTTCTATATATCAATTTATTTTCCCTTGGAAATTGTTTAGGTAGAGGTAGAGTAACATGAGCAATGGGGCGGTGGAGGTAATTCCAGATAAGAATCTACCTCATGGATGATAATGGGAGATTCATGACGTGTCAGTGATTCTTATCTAATGAGTTATTTTTGAATTATTGAAACAAGAAGCTGATGAGATTATTTTGGGAAGGGACATCTATGACCATTGATAGGGATTGCATATCCCAATAGTATGGGGTGACATCATAAATTCTCAAGATGGTTATTGTATTAATTGTAGAGATATTATTTTTCTATATCTATATGCAATCATTCCAAATATCTTGAAATCATCATTAGTTCCCAAAAGTGTTCTTTGGTTATAAACCAAGATATATATATATATATATATATATATATTTCACTCTATATGAATGATATATGGTTATAATACCACCATAGGATGCATTCATCATTTATTTGGTTAAATAAAAACACCATATTTGATATTCTAATGGCGCACAAGAGGGGGTTGGTGTAATGAAATCGATCTCAGAATATTTTGGTATGGTTAGGAGGTGTTTTTTAGGTAAATCCATGTTTTATGTAATATTTTTCGATAGTAAAACACATTATGTAGTATTTTATTGGAATGATTCACGGGTGAATCGTACAATGAATAGTGATGTAGTTTTCATTTGGATAGAGATTCATGGAAGATAATCGGAATTTTGAACTATCGTTCATGAATTCCATTTCATGTTTGATAAGAATATTCCATAGTTTAGCTGGGTCCCTATAAAGGGTGGTTTTCATATGTGGTCCATCTAGATAGTTGGTGAATACTAATATTTTTCATCAAAAAAACTAAGGTGTTTTAGGGTTCATTATTTGGTAGGTGTTCTCTTTGTGTTCTAACATTCTGAGATGGGGAACCATGTTGAGATGGTTAGGGGACAACTGTGAACTTTTCTTGATAAAAAAATATGTTTTGAAGAATCATGTTTTGGAAGTATCCATGACATGTTGTGTTATATGGTGAGGGGAACCGTCAATAATCTACCTATTTTACTAATAAAACACCAATGTTTCAAAATATACTGATTTTGAGAAACAATATCTAGGTTTTCGGAAATGGATATGACTAGTGTATATGGTGTTTTTGGATAATGCACATCAGGTTTAGAGTTTCATAGTTAATTATATTTCATATTTCCCCTATAGAATTTTATAAACTTATCTTGGTTAAATGACACATGTAGGTCGGGGTTTTCAAGTAAATGTTCATTGATGTTTCTCAGGGATGATAAGTTTTATGGTGTGGACACTCTAAGAACCCACATTAGAACAAGTTCAAATTTCAATTTGGAATTTGAATTATATTATTTGGTGGATGTGTTTCATTGAAATGTATGAATAAAAATGATCTTCTAGGTGTTTAAACATCCAAACATGATTTTTTTAAATGGGGTTCACGTTTTGGTGTAAGTAAAACAGATTTGGAAAAAACTAGTGGAGGTATTGAGGTGTTTATGAATTGAAATATCCCAATAGTCCATTCATATCATGAATCCTATTCATGATGAGAATGTGTTTCTTGTGGTTAATCTAGGAAGAATTCATTATGATAAAATCCATAGGAAAACATCAATAAATAATGTATGTGAATTGGGTTCCACTAATGAATATAGATTTCATCACGAATCTAGTTCACATAGTTAACCATGTAGGGATGTATTTTAAAAATTATCAAATGGGGTCTTGACCCCTTCTTTAATTTGGAAAATGGGATGTGTGTAGGAGGGTGTCAAGTGACTCTCCCTCTCCCTTAATTTTGTATTGTTCCCTGTGATTTGGGGTGTCATTCGACATCCTTGTTAGGTAATTTATTCCCCTCCATTCCATAAGGGTTGTTTCTAAATCATTTTCATTGAATATAAATGTGTTATTTTTATGTAAAAAATTATTGATTTCACCATAAGAGGGTGAAAATACCATTATTTTTAAGATACTCTTTAATTCATAAATAGAGTGTATCCCAAGATGATTCTTTCTTGCATCCATCTTTCAATTCATTAAGGTATTACTCTGTAAGAACCCAGTTCTTATATTTGAGGTACGGGCTTCTTCTTTTCTATTTTCCTTAAGTGTTTTTGAGAAAATACGGAAAGTGGGGAAAATCATAAATTTTGGAACTACACGTCGTGTACTTTTCCACACACCATGTACTTATGGCCATGTGGGATGAGTACATGGGGTGTGTAGCCATGCCGTCGATGAAGGGTGTAGGAACTGACTACATGCTGTGTGGTGGTCCTTTAAACGTTGTGTAGTCAGTCGGCAGGCCGAAACAGTAAGGCGGTGGAGCAGCCACCATCTGGGTGACAGTACACGCCATGTACTCAAGTGTACATGCCCTGTACTCATGTCAACGGATGAGCAGTATGGCAGTGCCGCTAGGGGAACAGTTAAATGAAGGAAGTACACGCCATGTACTCAGATGTACACATCATGTACTTGGTGTTTTTTCACTTAAATTGGCAGTAGCCTCCCCTGTTCACAGGGAAGGCTTAGAATGGGAAGGAGGAGCGGGAGAGGGTGGCTGGAGCTTCAGAGATCTGTCGAGAACCCGTCGGGAATCTGATTTCTACACCGTCGATCTCCCTGGAACCGCACGTGTGAGTTATTCCTCATCCTGGTGTAGTTCTTACCAATTATTTCCCATTGGATTGTTATTTGTGGTTGAACGGTTTATCTTATTAGTCAGATCTACGTCGTTTTTGGGCATTTCTTGGATCAGCGTTCGTGTATAATGCTCGTTGGCGTATAAGGTAGGTGGCTTGGTGTTTGTTTTTCCAATTGTCGTGTGTTTTGTGCATTTTGTGCCACGAACCCATGTTGGGGTGTCATGTGGTTGAGCCTGTTGCTATATTTAAAAACCTAGAATTAATTAGATATCTAAATATGATATTAAAAAGCTAGTTGAGATCGTTTCCTAGATTCGGAACCACCTCGGGGGTGTGTTCCACTATTTAGTCGTTTGGACAGGATACCCGAGGCTATGCCTTTAAAGTAGTAATTATAGAATTTCCTTGAGAGGAATTGCTTGTTAACTTCTTTTTTACCTGTTGGGCATGGCCTAGTTACATTTTTGGCCTGAGGTCGTTGTTGTGATTAGCCTGAGGGCACTATACTTTTTTGCTCAAAGGCAGTTGTTATTTCGCATGAGGGATACCTTTCGTGCCTGAGGGCTTGACATATGTGCCTATGGGCGATACTACCTACACCTGAGGGAAAAATTCGGTCACGCCTGAGGGCAATTACCTACGGGTTGGGTTCTTCTTACCTGAGGGTATGGTTTTTCATGTTGAATGATGTGGACTATTTACTTAGAAATGCATTGTGGTGATTTATAATATTTAATCGATTAAATAAATAATTAAATGTCAAATTAATTGTTAAGTTAGTTACTTTTGAGTAATCCTTAGTTTATTGCATTTTACTACAACACACTTATTGCATGTTTTACACACAGTTGAGAAAGGTCTTTTCGTGGGTGTCTACTGAGATATATTTCTCACACCCTGTTTGGGTCACGCTTTTCGGCCCAAACAGATTACGTTTCTGTAGGTGTAGATGTGGGAAAGAGTCCCCATAATGGTACATGACAGTTTCTGAGGAGTAGGAGGGCATGGGACCGAGCCTAGGCTCGCGATGCCGCTGCCAGTTGTTTTTCTTTGTTTTGTTGTACTCTGCACTTTGTTGTACTGTATTGATGTATAACATGTTCTGGCTGTTTTATTATTACTTGAGACATGTAGCATCATTATTTATACACTGTTGTTTATTTTAGTTTTGTATGGTTTACTACTTCCGCTGTTTATTGTATGTTTTATTTTAATTCTGTTGCACTACAGATTGGCAAATGAGATCGTAGATTCCCCACTATCAGACCTGGGCCCTCGATTCTAGTCGGCAGCCTCTTGCATTTGGGGAAATGCGCTTGAGGTCACGTGGCGAACCAGGTTTGGGGCACCTGTTGAGTGGCACTCGGAACCGGGACGTTATAAAGTGGTATCAGAGAGGTTCTTTTCTTTGACTTACTATTTGTAGTCGTATTCAGGGACAGGATGAACGGTAGTTGGTAATAAGTTGTGCCTGGGCGTAGCTAACCCATGTACAGGGAAAAGCCAATTTACCTTGGGCATCAATTTTACTTATTTTGCAATTTACTGTTTATGTGTTTTCTCCATTGGGTGACACACTTGAGATTGTGCTGTTATAATATATTTTTGGGTTCTATTTAGTTATAACCCAATGATATGTGGGTATTCCATTCATGAATCATATAGAAACATTCTAGATATCACATGCCATGCATAGTTTCCATGCCATGTAGGTGCATTAGAAATTTCATGTTGTTGTGATAGTTGTTGTGCTAATAAAGCATGCTGTTGTGATAGCTGGTTGATAAATACCTACATTGTGATATGGTATTTTTGTTTGAGCATGTTTATAGAATGGACACCAAACATCGGTTTTTTGGAATGTATGGGCCCCCATTGAACGTAATTTCGGGGATCATTGACTGTTTATTTATTATAACAAAGATAAGATGTCATACTTTGATTCGTGGGTATAATGGGCCCTCACGAATCGGAATTGGACACTTACGTGTTGGTTTTTAGTATTTTCTCGGTTCTGGACTAGTTTCTGAGGCATACTATCTAGAAAATGAGTATACATGCAGTGTAGTACTTTATACACGCCGTGTATGTTCTTCTGTTTGGGAAGGAAATGGATCTTTTTGAGTACCCGCTGTGTACCCTAAGTATACGCCGTGTAGTCTCTTCTCGTGTCACAAACTGTGTGGGTGGCGACACGGGGTAGGGAAAGGCTTGGGTAAAACACGCCATGTATCTTTTCTACAGGCCGTGTAGTGTTGACCCATAGTCCGGCTGTGTGACTAACAACACAGGTCGGTGAAATCCTGTACAGAACACGTCTTGTCAATGATGAACATGTCGTGTAGTGTGACCTTGGGACTCGGCCGTGTAACTAACAACACAGGCCGGTGTCACCTCTCCTTGAACACGCCGTGTACCTGTGGGACACTTCGTTTAGTCTTGTTTGAGGACAGACCGTGTGGTGTTAGTTGAGTGGCTAGGAAACGAGGTGGTGTACACGCCGTGTGCGGGTGTAACACGCCGTGTAGTTGTAAGCCATGTAGTCGACCATGTCACAGACGACACGGGCAGTTGGAAAATAACACCAAACACGCCGTGTAGATTATATACATGTCGTTTAGTTTTTTTTCAACGGATTTCGTGTGGCTTAGCCGTGTAGAAAAACCCAGGCAGGGGAAGGGAATTCAAGTACACGTCAGGTAGTCATTGTACACACCGTGTAGTCTTTGTTTTTAAATTTTGAAATCCCTTCTTCCTCTTGTTTCTTTTGTGGTTCCTTTGCTTTTCTGTCTTAATAATAATGAATCTAAGCCGTGATTTTGACCTTATAGTGTCATGCCGCCTAGACGACCATGCGTTATTCTCCAGGAGAGTGGTGAAGACTATACTCCAGAGATGGTGGGCCATAGGCTACCAGTGGATCATCCAGAAGTGCCAGATGTGGCGCCAGTTGTTATACCGGACATAGGCGTGGAGGTGCAGTTCTATGAAGGCTTTATGCAGTTCATGTAGACCTTTCAGGGAGCATCGTAGGCTTCCACATCTATGGCTGAGCTGACGTGAATCTTCCAGTATCATCATCTGCCTACGTTATCAGGGAATGGAAGACTACAGGCTGCAGAGTCTTGATTGGGGTCGATGTAGACTATTTTTGAGCACCTTGAGACGCCTCTAGGGCGGAGGGTTAAGCTCACGACATATATGTTCTGTGATTCCCCCAAGAGGTGGTGGGATGTTACCACCCAGTCATAGCATCACATGGATATGTCATGGAATGACATTAAGATAGTCTTCTATGACTTTTTCTTCCCGGAGATGCTGAGAGCAGATAGATCTCGAGAGTTAATGAATCTGCAGAAGGATGTTATATCAGTGATGGACTATTCTGCTCATTTTACGGAACTTCATCATTTTGCACCCATGTTGGTGAGTGATGAGATGTTGAGAGCCAGACGTTTTGAGGATGGTATTCGGTATAACATCCAAGCGCTGGTGAATGTTTTCAGGTTGCCTTCAGTTCACTCTATCATGAATCAGGAGCTGATTACAGAGAAGAACATGTGGGAATCTAGTGGTGTGGGCCAGGGCAGTTCAGCACCAGTTACTGGTACTATATCTTCATGCAAGAGGAAGAGACAGATGGACTTCTCTCAGGGTGGAAGTACCTGGAATACATTGTCTTTAGGTGGCCTGGTCAGGTGCAACCAGTGCGGAAGAGAGGGTCACAAGAGACCGTAGTGTCCACAAGACCTAGTGGAGTGTCGAGCTTGCGGCAAGATGGGTCATTTGCAGCACTTTTGCTGGGCGTTTCCACTAGCAGCTAGTGTGAGGGGTTCTGTGCTGACTCCACGTGCGGGAGCAGAACCAGTGGCTTATTACTAGTAGGGGAACTAGAATACGTCTGGGTGTGCAGGCAGAGATGGTTTTCGTGGCCGTGGTAGCCAGACACCAGGATCTCAGAGGTAGCTGGGCGGGACAGCTCAGGGTAGTCAGGCTGTGTCGCAGGGCCGCGGCACTGGGCATGCTTATGTAGTGCTGCAGACCCAGTAGGAGCAAGATTCCGAACCTTCTACAGTCAAAGGTACTATTCTAGTAGCTTCTGTCTTATCTTCAATACTTTTGGATACGGGTGCTATGCATAGTTTCATATCTGTACCTGTTGTGGAGAGCCTTGGGCTCTGTGTTTCTACTTCCTCCGATATCATGATGCTAGACAGTCCGCTTGGGACTAGAACAGTTGGTGTGTGTCAGTGCAAGGAGTTCCCCCTTGAGGTTGGTGGGTGTCACGTTCAATTGGACCTCTATGTCTTAGAGATACAGCTTATGACGTCATTCTCGAGATAGACTGATTGGTTCCATATCGAGCCTGTGTAGACTGCTATCGTCGCAGAGTGCATTTCACGTCACCAGTGGGTGGAGAGTTTCTATACAAGGGAATATGAGATATTCAGGTGAGTCGAGCTGGACCAGTGCATCATGGGCGAGGTGGAGTCGCGGCCCAGATTGCGAGCTTATATCTGGATGATCAGGGGACTTGTCAGACGGATTTCCCTCCAGTTTTTTTGACCGTTTCAGGTATGTATTCCCGGATGACATTTCAGGTCTACCTCTGGAGAAAGAGGTGTATTTATCCATTATGCTCGTGCCATGAGCAGCCCCGATGTTCCCTCCTCCTTAAATGATGGCTACCCCTGAGTTGTAGGAGCTCAAGAGGCGGTTATAGGAGTCATAGTCGAAGGGTTTTACCTGACCCAGTACATCACCGTGGGGTTCGCCGGTCCTTTTTGTGAAGAATGTGGATGATACCCTCCGACTTTGTGTGGATTATCAGAAGTTGAACCAGTTGACGGTTAAGAACCGATATCACATACGGAGGATTGATGATCTGTTTGATCAGCTTCATGGAGCACGAGTGTTCTCGAAGATTGACTTGAGATCGGGATATCATCAGCTGCATGTGAGACCATCAGATATACTGCTTACATCTTTTCGTAGCATATATGGTCTATATTAGTACTTGGTTATGTCGTTCATACTCACGAATGCGCCATCAGTTTTCATGGCTCTAATGAATCGTGTGTTCCATCTGTATCTTGATTCATTTGAGGTAGTATTCGTGGATGACATCTTGGTGTACTCTCACAGTCTACATGACCATGCCACACATCTTGAGATCGTACTGAGTACACTGAGAGAGCATCGTCTATATTCTAAGCTCTCTATGTGACACATTTGGATGGACCATATTCACTTCCTGGTTCACATTATCCTAGAGGCAGGAGATGCAGTAGACCCAGAGAAGGTTACTGGAGTAGTTTCCTGCGAGCAGCCTAAAAACATGATTGCGATATGGAGTTTCTTAGGGGTGTCTGGTTACTACAGATGCTTCATACAGGACTAATACCTCTTAGTAGCACCGGTGACAGGCCTGACTAAGAAGTGTGTGGAGTTCGTTTGGTCAGAAGCTTGCGAGACAGCTTTTCCGGACCTGAAGGGAAGGTTGACATGATCACCGATATTGATAATCCTAGAGCAAGGGAAGAGCTATACAGTTTATGGTGATGCATCAGGGATTGGGCTGGGAGCAGTGTTGATGCAGCGTGACAGAGTTGTTGCATACGGGTTTCAGCAGTTGAGGCCACATGAGTGGAATTACCCAACGCATGATCTCGAGTTAGCTATAGTTGTTCATGCGCTATGCTGTTGGAGACATTATCTTTTGGGAGATCATTTTGTGGTTTTTACAGACCACAAAATCCCCAAGTATATCTTTACTCAGCATGACCTGAAACTGAGGGAGAGGAGATGGGTCGAGTACCTATAGTCTTTCGATTTTGAGGTTTCCTATACACCTGGTAAAGGTAATGCAGTAGATGATGCACTGAGCAGGAAGACTCAGATACATGTGGTGTAGGAGTCTAGTGGTGAGTGGGAGCTCATGGCTTAGTTCTCTGAGATTCATCTAGAGGTGCACGATAGTCAGGGGTAGACTTATCTTTCGTCTTTAGTTGTGACTTCTACCCTCCTGGACAGAGTGAGGATGAGAGAGCTATTTGATTCAGAAGCCCTAGTTCTACGGGAGTCGGTGGCAAGTCGGGACCCTCCTCCTGGATGGACGATAGGTGGTGATGAGGTTTTTCGTTTCTATGGATGAGTGTGGTTTATAGGGGATATATGTGAGGAGATGATGCAGAAGTTTCATGATTCCACTTTTGCAGTTCATCCCGTGGTTACCAAGATGTATCGTGACTTGAGGCGTTAGTACTGGTGGCCGAGAATGAAGAGAGAGATAGCTGGTTTTGTTACAAGGTGTTCCATCTGTCAGCAGGTGAAGGCGGAGCACCAGAGGCCATCTCGGCTATTACAGTAGTTACCCATTCCAGAGTGGAAATTGGATTATGTCACGATGGATTTTGTGATGGGATTGTCGAGGTCACCTCATGGCAATGACGTCGTTTGGGTTGTTGTGGATAGAATCACGAAGGTATCTCACTTTTTTCCGATCAAGGAGACCTTCAGAGTTGATGAGCTCGGAAGGCTGTATATCCGAGAGATCTTGCATCTTCTAGCGGTCCCTCATTCTATCTTTTCTGATAGGGACGCCCTCTTTACGTCTCGTTTCTGGCGGAGTTTTCAGAGGGCACTGGGTATACAGATGCTTCTGAGCACAGCATACCACCCTCAGACTGATGGCCAGTCAGAGCGTACGATATAGCTGCTAGAGTACATGCTGCGTGCATGCGTCTTGGACTTTGGGGGCTCTTGAGAGAAGCATATACCCCTAGTCGAATTCTCCTATAAAAATAGTTTTCAGGAAACTATTGAGATGGAACCATATGAGTATTTATATGGTAGGCCATGTTGTTCAACTTTTTTATGGTTAGAGGTAGGCGAGGTAGCTTCACTAGGACCACAACTCGTGCAAGAGACATCTGAGAAGGTCTAATTCTTTCAGAATAGGATTGTTATCGCGCAGTCTCGACAGAAGTCATATGCTGATCGCCGCAGACGACCTTTGGAGTTCGTGATCAGGGATCCGGTTTTCTTGAATGTTTTGCCAAGGCTGGGACACAAGAGGATTAGGAGATAGGGTAATCTTTCACAGAGCTATGTGGGGCCATTCGAGATTCTGAAGAGAGTTGGGATGGTTGCCTATCGGTTGCAGTTACCGAGCCATGCACAAATTCTTCCACGTGTCTCAGTTGTGTCGCTATCATTCAAACCCATCTCAAGTCTTTCATCCCGAGGAGGTTGAGCTGGGGGAAGATGCGTCCTTTGAGAAGAATCTGAATTTTGTCGTCGACAGGAGCACGAAGGTTCTCCGAGGCCGGAAAATTCCTCTCGTACGGGTGCTATGGAAGGATGGCCGAGTGTAGAATGAAACCTGGGAGTGGGAAACCAATGTGCATACTCAGTGGCCAGATCTGTTCTGAGCTCTATCTTCACCACCTTGTAAGGGAAATTCGGGGATGAATTTCAATAAGGGGGAAGTTTATAAGAACCCGATTCTTATATTTGAGGTACGAGCTTCTTCTTTTCTCGTTTCCTTAAGTGTTTTTGAGAAAATATGGAATGTGGGGGGAAATCCTAAATTATGGAACTACACGATGTTTACTTTTCCACACGTTGTGTACTTATGGCAGTGTGGGAAGAGTACACGGGGTGTGTATCCATGCCGGCGAAAAAGGGTGTTGGAACCGACTACACGCCATGTAGTGGTACTTTACAAGCCATGTAGTCAGTCAGCAGGCCGAAACAGTAAGGCAGTGGAGCAGCCGCCAGCTGGGCGACAGTACACGTCATGTACTGAGGAGTACATGCCATGTACTCATGTCGAAAAATGAACAGTATAGCGGTGCCTCCAGGGGAACAGTTAAATGAAGGACGTATATGCCATGTACTCAGAATTACACGCTGTCTACCTTGTTTTTTTTCAATTAAATCGGCAGTATCCTCCCCTGTTCACAAGGAAGGGTTATAACGGTAAGGAGTAGCGGGAGAGGGAGGGAGGAGCGTCGTAGATCTGCCGAGCGCCCATCGGGAATCCGATTTCAGCACCGTCGATCTCCTTGGAACCGCACATGTGAGGTCTTCTTCCTCCTGGTGTAGTTCATACAAATTCATTCCCATTGGAGAGTTATTTTTGGTTGAATGGTTTATCTTCTTCGTCATATCTATGTTTTTTTTTTGGAGTTTCTTGGATCAGAATTTGTGTATAATGCTCGTTGGTGTATAATGTAGGTGGCTTGTTTTTTTTTCAACTGTCGTGTGTTTTGTGAATTCTGTGCCACGAACCCATGTTGGGGAGTCCTGTGGCTGAGGCCATTGATATATTTAAACACCTAGAATTGATTAGGTATCAAAATATGATATTAAAATGCTATTTGGGATTGTTGCCTGGATCTGGAACCACCTCAGGGGTGTGTTCCCCTGTTTAGCCGTTTGGCCAGGATACCCGAGGGTATGCCTTTAAAGTAGTAATTGTAGAATTGACTTGAGAGGATTTTATTGTTTACTTCTTTTTTACCTATTAGTCATGGCGTGGTTACCTGTTTATCCTAAGGTCGTTGTTGTGATTAGCCTGAAGGGCACTACATTATTTAGCCTGAGGGCTGTAGTTATTTCGCCAGAGGGAAACCATTCGTGCATATGGTATTGACTTATGTGCCTTAGGGCGACACTACCTACCCCTAAGGGAAAAATTATGTTAGGCCTAAGGGAAATTACCTACGGGTTGGGTTCTGCTTACCTGAGGGTGAGGTTTTTCTTGTCTGAGGACGTGGACTGTTTACTTAGAAATGCACTGTGGTGATTTCTCATATTTAATGGATTAAATAAATAATTAAATGGGAATTTAACTGTTAAGTTAGTTACTTTTGAGTACTGTTTAGTTTATTGCATTTTACTACTGCACACATGTTGCATTTTTTACACACAATTGAGCACGGGGCTTTGGTGGGTGCCTACTGAGATATATTTCTCACACCCTGTTTGGGTCACACTTTTCGGCCCAAACAAATTATGTTTCTTCAGGTGTAGATAGGGGAAAGAATCCCTATACAGGTACTTGATTGTTGCTGAGGATTAGGAGGGAATGGGACCAAGCTTAGGCTCGCTATGCCGCTGCCAGTTGTTTTGCTTTGTTTTAATTTACTCTGCACTTTGTTGTTCTGTATTGATGTAGAGCATGTTCAGGCTATTTTCATAGTACTTGAAACATGTAGAATCATTATCTATATAATTTTGTTTATTTCAGTTGTGTATGGTTTACTGCTTCCGCTGTTTGTTGTATGTTTTATTTCAATTCCGTTGTGCTACACTTTGGAAAATGAGGGCATATTTTCCCCACTATCAGACCTGGGCCCTCGCTGCTAGTCGGGAGCCTCTGGCATTTGGGGAAATACGCTTGAGGTCACGTGGCGAACTGGTTTAGGGGAACCCATTGAGTGGCACCAGGAACCAGGATGTTACATACTCTATTTCTATTTTAAGAATTGTGTTTTTCCTAATTTGTTTTATTATCATATTGGAAATCTAAAGTAAATATTGGATTTTTTTGTATCCTACATATGATGGTGTGTTATGAGTCTAAAAAATCAAATTTCATGAGGTTTCTGTGGGACATATTTACCCACTGAGTTAATGTGAAAATTAAAATATATGGATTTAATTAATTTATTTATTATAAATGTAGATAATTAATTAATTAATTATTGTATCATGAAATGATTTTGCCTCAAAAATGGGTTCAATTTACAACAGACAAGATTAAGGGATCCTGGTTATCAATGGAAGGTGTTATCATACCATATTGTCAAGGTATAAATCCATAATAAAAGGTAATTGGTATCACATACTTTCACTGTTGAATTTAAAAAAAATTATGTTGCATGTGGACACATGAACACACAATTAAGGGTGTCTTCTGCATTTATTTACATTAAATCAATATTATTTTTAAATTCAAAATGTCGGGTTACAATTCAAAATTTCATGGGACATGAGAATAGCTGAGTGATGTCTGGACATTTTATCAATTGTTGGAAGATGATGAGACCTAAGACTAATAATGACCTTTAGACCTATTTTTTGTCTATGTTGTTCCTTTGAGCCCCATTTTATAAATGGTTTAGAAAATCTTAATAATATGTTTAAATTAAATAAAAATGTCATTTTAAAATTAATGAGAACCAAGGAACATGAAAACCACATATCCTCTTGGTCATTACCTCGATCACTGATGGCCATGTCCGAAATAAAGAGTTACAAGTAGGCATTTATACCTCTTGAGTGGTGAGTAATGACCACGAGATCACCGACCAATGGATTGGTACATTTTAATTTTTAACTCCTTTGTGGATGTTGGTCTATTTGGTATCATCAATATGAATATTGGATTCATGAAATAATCATGACATGTGTGAAAAGTCCCATGTGAATAGAGCATATGATTCTAGAATAGTGTTTTGTGGAGGAGACCAACAAATAGTGACCTTAATTACTATGATGGTATATAGGCAATCTATTCACTAATTCCCTTGTGGTGAGATGTTTTTTATTCGGCAAGGCCATGATAACTATTTTAAAATGTAGTTTGACATGTTTTCTTAGTGTGTGGGGTGTTGACCCTAGACCAGGAATGAGATTGGGGGCAAGGTGAGCATTTATCTGAATTTTATAGACTACGGGGACCCATTGGTTGCCCCATTGAGTAAATGTCCCTACAAAAGTGATGTCAAAACGTAAAAACTATTATCTTGGAATCCAAACCATAACTGGTAGCATGAGGTGGATTGGATAGATATGGGTTGAAATTGGGTTTGGGTAGTTTTTGTAATAAATTTTGTGATGAGAAAATGGTGCATATATAACAATGTTGGGTACCATGATTGGCTATAGTGATCCAGGGTAGGATCCCAAAATTTTTGTAACTATGAGTGAGATTTACAGTATGAATATTGGAATGATTTTACTTGAAATCTATTGTTCATGTTTTTGTATTAATTTTTTTGATTAATGATTGAATTTCATGTGCATGGTTTTGGAAATTCGGCTGGATAATTGTACGGTAAAATAACGCATGAGGTAAAGATACATGGTACATTCTCCAACATTTTAGGGCCATGTTAAATGCATTTCAGGTAAGGAAATGTGATTACATGATGTTTCAGGGCTAGGAGTATGAATTTTTTATACCACATAAGGGCTAATAACGTGGTTACTTGATGTACAAGTGTAGTGTTTATGATCATGATTTGGGATAAGGGATATATTCATAGTCACTAGATTGATAAAGGAAAGATTCTAGTATGCTAGATAGTGGTGTTTTTGTATACGTGAGGGTGAGATACTATATTTCAAAGGACTATAAACATGGTTAGAATGTGGGAATAAAACATTTGTTCATGGTATGTTTCTATATTTTTGATTCATCCATGATAGAAGAATTCTACACTATGTGGGGTGATCTATAATAATGTTGGAGTATTCACCCATAAGCATTGATATCGGGTAAAGATTAAATGTGGGTATGGTCAATCAGGGTTGTGGACCTGAGGGTCAATGGTGATTTTTTTCACATTAACATTGATTTTAGATGATATTGTCTTATTTACATATCAATGTAAATGTTGTTTAGTTTAGGTATAAATTGGTGGTTCAGAACAAATTTATATACTCACACCCTGATAGGGATGCCACTATACATTGGTACCATAGGAGATATTGAGTTTCTTACAGACACAAGTTGGGAAAAGACTTCGGATTATATGACTGAGTATGATAGCATGGTCGGTATTGAGAGACTAGATGCAAGATGTCTTAGAGTTACTATGGAGCCCTATTTATTTTATTTCATTTTTCTAGTATGTATCTGTAACCAAACTAGTGGGTGGTCATGGTTATATAACATGGATTTCCAAGCCTCCCCAACATGTCATGATTTTTTTGGATATTTATTCATTTATGTATTCCCTAATTATTTACTACCATTTATTATGTTTGGAAATTTATTTTTTATTGGGAACTCTGATACAGGGGGTACAGTCTCCCCAGTGCACTATCATATAACCCATATTCTAGTTGGTAGCCTCAACAATATGGGGAGGCACTTATGAGGACATGTAGTGAACCATTCTGTCCATGGGATTATAGTGATCTATGGTGACATGTTACAAATAGATTTGTGGAAACAATAAAGAAAAAATTGTAAATAATATATCTTCTATATAACCACTTGAGTATAGTGAAGGATGGTGTATGTTTCATTAATAGAGATGGTGAACATGGGACAATGATATTTGAAAGATAATAAACACCATACCAAACCAATGCACATAGATAAAAAAAATATGAGAAGAAAAAATAAAAAAACTCCACCATTACTGAGAGTATGGGTAGTTAAGAAAGATGTTTATTTTTGAAGGATAATTCTATTAGGTGGTGTTCTTTCAAGGAAATACGAATGATATATAGTGGATGGATTATAGATAGAACATAATATATACGAAACGAAGACCAATGAGTTCTAATAAACCACATTTGTGTAATGCTTGTCAAAATTCTTGTGAAACTGAAAATCCACAACAACAACCAACAATAAATACCTTATCTGATACACAAACAATTATTTTTACAAAAATGCACTATCAAAGGGGAATCATAACTTCTTTATGATATGTCCATTTCAATATGAATTCTTTCGGATATTCCAACAAGCAAAGACGAATTAATTTTCCATTAATTTTTAAGTGAAAGGGAATATTCCACCGATGTATAATGATGTAGAGATCATGAATCCCAATAAAATAAGGATGTTACTAATTTATGAAATGAAAAGAAGTGATTTTATAATGTGATATTGATATTTTTGAGATATAGTGAAAACAAATTGGGTAGAAAAATAATTCTAATCTCTGTTACTATAACTAATAACCATATAAAGACTCAAATTATTTAAATATTTTTTCTTTTGTACATATTTTGAAAGGAATCATTGATTATATACCAAGGTAAATAAAATAATAAATTTTGGGATGTACATTAATAATTATACACAATCCATAGAGAATAATTTATATTTGAATCATGGTTCCAGCTCGCAGCAAATCAAATAGAATCAATATGTTATTCTTAGAGTTCATTCTTTAAGATAAGATATCATGATGATGTAAATTGAATATAATCCAATAAAGGTGTGCTAAAAATATAAAACAAACCTCTGAGAGTTTTTTAATTTCATGATATAAACTCTTATTATTGGTAGATGTATAATAATATTAAATATTTATTAATGAAAATGAATTCCCAATTTAATTATTTATTTAATAAAATTTGATAAATTAATATGGATTAATTAATTAAAAAAATAATGGTTTAAAGTGAGTTAAATATATTCAATCAATTCAATTTATTTTATATGTTCATTGAATATGACTGAAGGCTAGAAATTTCTTATAATATTAATTTTTACATCCAATTATAAGTGAAATCAGATATGCTTACACATTTTATATTTTCCATTGATATATTTTTGGTCTATATTTTTCACCATAGTTTTTCACATCAGGCATTGATTATATAGATATTGATTTAAAAATTTAATGAACCACAATTTAGAAAAAATTGATTCCATCCTTCATATAATTGAATCATATTTTATATCAACGAACTTTAATTTCTCATGAAACGAGTAAAATGTAATGAGAGAATATTTTGATTTAAATTCAAAGTATTAAAATGAATAAACATATTTTTTTTCATAAACAACAAAATTGAATTTACTGTTAATAAGATGGTGATAATAAAACTACTAAATACATATTGAAATTATCTTTTTAGAATAAATATAATACATTAATAAAAAATAGGATATTATAGATTTAATATCCCAATAGATTGAGGTTTTATTATTATATAAATGAATGTAAATTTGGGATTTTAGTGATGCATGAAGAGGCCATTAAAAGGATGATTTTTTTCCCTTGTGAAGGGGTATTGAATTTTTATTTCATAAAGTTCCTTGTGTAACCATATTCTTAGTAGACTCCAAAAATATAATGATTGTTTAAATTTTTTCTAAAGGAATATTTACAAGTTCTGTAGTTGTTTGAAGTAATATCAATAAGAAATTAAAATGGATGTTGAATTACTAAAAGGTATTTGATAGCATTAATATTTATGATTTAAGAAGTGAAATATTGGATACATGTGTGGAATCTATTCAAGGATTTATTAGCATAATAGTTAGAATAATTAGTTTTTTACAACTCTTGTATAAGGAATTCATATTGTAAATTTAAAAATAGATTTATTTGGTTGTTAGAAACAAAAATACTCTACATTTAGTATTAAAATAAAAAAATTCATTATAGGTTAATTTTATTTACATTATAATTATTGTAAAAACATTGAATGTTAATTAATGTGTTTCTAGAAAATTATAGTTGTAAGAGATGTTATTGGAACCTGAAAATATAATTTCATTATATATTTGTATGTTTATAACTATTAGTTTTGTAATTGAAAAATTGGATTATTCTAGATCATCTAGTGTAGGGTAGGATTATTGTATGATTAAATAATATTAATTTATTCAAAATGTTACAATCACACTATAAAGACTATACACATATTAATGTAATGATAATTTTGTAAGAGTCATCATCATGATTTCATAAGGGTAACTATTGAGAAGAATATATGTTTTTGAAAACCCTCAGCGAACATTTATTATGTTTAGTAAGATTCATTATTATAAACGTAATACTTATATATGTTTTTTCATGCATTAATATTTATAAAATTGAATAAACCATGAGAATCATCCCATTATTTAGAAATAGTTATATGGAATCACATAAGAGTTATAAAATTTTGGTAACTTGGAAAATGGAGTACTCTCACAAAGATGCATAAGGGTCCTCATTAATACATATAAGTTAACTATAAATTTAATAATACATATTTAATCATATGAAACATCATTCGAAGTGAAAATTATATAAAGTTAATATATCTCATTATATGTGTATGTATCATTTTTATTGATCAAAGGGAAATGATACAAAATATATTATCATAAACGGGAACATAACAGTTATTCAATGTTATGGAAAATTGAAATGTGATAAATAAAATCAGCTAACTGTAGTGAGTAAGAGTAAATTAGTCTTACAAAAAAGGCATACCTTTGAAATTTATGAATTCAATAGTATGTACAATTTATGGATATTTGGTAGATCAAGATAATAGTTTTGAAAGATATATTATGCAATAATAGAACATTTCTTGAATAATTTGACCAATACAAATGAAATTATTATTTAAATAAATTTAATAAAGATATTATTCTCAAACTTGTAAAATGAAGATCACTCTATATAATTTTATGACAATGAAATTAATTTTGAGTCTTATTTTAGAAAATCTTTGACTATCATGTAGTAAAATAATGATCCATGCCCCAACATATTAGCATTAAAAGTATCTGATATTGTTTTCTACAGTGATTTATTATGTTTATTTGGAAATATTATTTCAATTATAATCACATGTATTATATCATAGTTATGTAGATTTTTATTTTCTTGGGATAAAATATGATAGAATGGAAAAAATGGGAATTCTTGGAATACCATTGAATTCAAATAAATAAGAAGAAAAAAATATTCTAGGGTCATGGGAGAATGCCAATGTGGTTTGGTTGAATAATTTTTGATAAGGATCAAAAAATTGATTTTGTTAAATTATTTTATATATTATTTACATATTAAATACTTTTGGGGATTCGGGATATAAAATTTTACAATATGAATGGGATATTTGACATGAATTGAGGTAATTTGATACCACTATAAGGAAGTATAACATTTTTTGCATCATAAAAAATAATTGGATAATAATGATAATCAGAGGGCAAAACTACTAAATCACAGTATATTACATAATAATTTGGTGGTACTGGTTTAGTGATTATATCCTATAATACCAAATGTGGATAAAGATGAAGTCATAGTTGAAGAAATAAAAGGTACAAGGGATTACAGAAAGGGGGACACACACTATTATTTTATATATACTATGATGAGAGATTAAAATGAATATTTATTTTAATTTTAAATATCATAGGATTCTCTAGAGGTCAGTATGTATATCTCAATTATTTTATTATATGATTTGGTCATTTGTTACACTTAAGGAGGCAAACATGCATGATATTATTCATGTATATTTATTAGTAGTTAAAGAATCTATTTTAGGAGTATGTTATCATATATTGATACAAATATATCCCAATGATTAAATATGATCATGTTCATTAGTGTTTGAAAATTTTTTAAAATACAATTTGGATTTATGAAAAATGATTTGATGAATTTTAAAGAACCTGTCGATTTATAGTGAGTTCAATAGGGAAAAGGATATAAAAGCCTCCATAATGTTTCATGTTGTGTAAAATAAAATATTTGGGCTTTTTAATATAGTATTTTCCATAGAAATATATTTTTAATCACATTAATAACGTGGTTATAAAATATATTTCCCATACATGATATAAATATCTAAAGGAATTTTCACCCACATGGGAATCAAACCATGTAAAATATCATGAACTGATATTTTTTTATTTTATTTCCATTTCTTTCGTTATATGTGAGTTGTGAAATAAAAATTTATGGTAAATCCATTTAATATAATACTAGGGGAATAATGGAATCCTAGGATGTAATATCAATTTCCCCGAGAACCAAAGAAAAAATATTTATTAGAACACTTAAATAGTATAATTATCAAAAAGCTAGTGGAATCGCTTAGTCATTTCCTAATTTACAATCCATAAAAGTGATAAAAATAAAAAATGGACCATCATGCTAAATGATGAACATCATAAGTGATTCATATCACAACTACAAACAATCCAATTTTGTATCAACTAATTTTAATAAAAAATTCACTGATATGCTAAAAAAAAATCAACAAGGACTGATTTAAATTATGTTTACCTCTTATAGACCGTTCCCTTTATCTGGTTTTTCTATAAATATTTAAATCAATATTTATTTTATCCTTAAGTAAAAAATTTGTAACCACATCATTGGATTGTAAAAATATATTTTTATTTTTACAGAAGAGAAATTTTATTCTTAAAATGGCAGATAAATACATTTACTGAATTTCAGATAAATGGGTACCAATTTTGTTTTATTATATTAAAAATTATCTCTATTACCCAAATATGGGACTATCACAATGTAATTTATAAAAATTAATTTATTGCGATGAAATTTTGACATATTAATATTAGACTATATTAATTTTCTATAATGATATAAACATTAAATCTTATCATTTATCATTTCATAGAAACTCTCCAAACATTCATAATGAGTTACTACCACATCGAATGACCCACAATCAATATTATTTATAAAAATATAAAACCTATCTATATTAATATACATGAATTTATTCATAAAATAAAAGTACTGAAGATATCCATTTGGGTTTCTTATACTTGTTTCCCAGTCATTGTTTCCATAATAACATTAAAAAAATTAAAATAAGAAATGTTTCATTGGTCTCAAACCTTGACATACACAATGTAACAATAAAAAATATCATCTACTGAATATCATTACTCATATTGAAATTTAAAACAAACCTAAAATAACCAAATCAATAATTTTAAACCAAATTGTGTATTAATAAAGGAGACATGAAAATAACCTATTAACATTACCCTAAACATATCATCTATAGTCCACTTCCACAAGTATATCACTGATTAATAAAAACAAATACCAGAATATGGGGAATAGTGTGGGTGAGGATAAAATTATAATGGGAAGGAAAACGTGTACATTCCTATTAAAATTATGTTTCATAACTTTAATCATCCAGGATATTATTATAATAGTAAATAATTAATAACTATTAATGAATCCACCAATAATTATCCCAAAATAGAACCAATATATATTTTTCATCAGACCTCAAGTGTGACTAATTATATTCTATAGGCTACTGAAAAGCATTCTAGGTTGATTAATTACTTAGGGAATGATTAAATCATCAATCAGACTACCATAAATAAAAATAAACGAAAAAATATTATCCAAAAGTGAAGAATAATATAGAAATTATAGTTATAATCCAAAAATATGATGTTTCATCACATTATAAAAATAAAAATATATACCATTATTTCATATAAGTCGCATGTTAAAAACAGTTTAACAAAATTTCCTGATCAAATACAATGATAAAAAGTAATAAAATTATGGTTACAATATAAAAATTTTCCCATGAATATATTTTCTCCCACATCCCAACAACTTCCATGCATCCCCTAGTTAAATTTCTATTTCATTTCCCTTTCCCATAACAATATTATAGACTATGATGTTATTACATCCACTAGGATACATTTGTATGGTTATGTTAAAAAAGAGTAAGACACCATCAAAACGCCCATGAATTAATTATTAAACAGATATGCATCTATCAATAATACAATGTAATAAAATAATATTACAAATTATAGACCTTCATATAATGACATAATAATAGAAACCCACATGAATGATAATACCTACCATAGACAGCATCAATATTAGATTATGTTCCTTTAATCATAACATGTCAAGAGAAGGAATAAATCATTATCTATACTTATTAAATACATGGAGAATAGTGTATCACAATATATAGAGAAGTTTAGTGAAATAAAATGTGTATCAAAAAATTAACTATAGACTAAATAATACTATATGAAATAATATTTTGATGATTTATCACATCTATAAAGAAGTATTGGTTAAAGGGTATCAATAAACATCGAGTGAGATTGAATGGTTTATCACCACTCACATGACTAAGGGAATGGTAAATCATTCTAGTATATTTTATGGATAATTAAATATCATAATAATCATAATAATTTGAAAATATTATCATTTTCATTAAAATGATTAATTTTTTAATTACCATTACATGGGGTATATGTGATTGTTCTATCACCACCCCTAACAAATGACTATGTGAAAATTTTATCACCATACTCGATCATTACATTGGTGAGACAGCTATAATCGATACAACATAAGTTATGTGGGGGGTCTATCACAATAAAAAAAATAATGTAAATGGATATCACCATATCAAAATGAGTTTGAGTTACTGGGATATCACTACATTAGTATAAAATATGGATGAATGAGTTATCACTATTGGCATAACATCGGTAAATATTCTACCATTCCTATATAAATTAAATATAGTGAAAATAAAATCACAGTACCATTAAATATTATATAGTAAATTGACTACCATGAGAAAATGACCACATACAAGAAAATGGGTTATAACTATATCTAATTCATAATAGAATGATCAGAATATCGTTATAAATATAGACATAGAAAGGTCCTGGAAATACAACATTTAACCTCTATATAATAAAATATTAATGTATAATCACCATAATCATAATCAAAATCATTTCTGTAAATCACCATAATCATACATGATATTAAATATATATCATAATGTTATTAACTGGTTTATAACATAAGAACTGGTCTCACTAATCCTATGTTATTCCTAAGTCAGAAATGATAACCAAGGATTCTTATAGTCATGACATTAAGCACCATTATGTAACTCATCTCACATGGCTTAAAAATATGTTATATTCTTTCAGGACTAGTCAACACTATCATATCTCATATGCACACATTAATATTTCAAGGAATGCTCGTGGTTGCCATAAAATTTCATTTGTCTCATGTTTTTGTTCTCCTTAACAGGTTATATGTTTGATCATTTTAAATTAAATATCATTATATTATTTATTTTGGATAACTCTTATTATTACATGTTTCTTTTTTTATCTAATATTTTCCCTTGTTCATGTTTTATCCTAGGTTTTTACTTTAACACTTTATTACTCATTATTAAATTTCCAATATTAAGGATTTGATCTCACCCCTTTCATATGTTTATTTTTCATCAATGTATAGAGATGAGCAAAACCATTGAGATGTCATGAAGGGGATTTTTTATATTTTTATTATGATTAAATTTTCATAATTATGTTTTTATTTAGCTAATCCATAAATAAAATATACCTTTTGGTTTTTGGATTACATGATCATCACTAAGATAATATTTTTATATTTTGAAAATATATTTATGTCTAGCCTGTGTTGTCTCACATTGTATAAAATCATAAGAAATATATAATATTTTTTAGCACCATATCCTTTTTTGTAAGACTATGTTACCTCACCTGTACTCACCAACCGATATATATTACTTTTTGAAAATAACATCCTAAATTACCTTCACTCAACTCGACACACATGTGGAAAACTTTATGTGCATACAACTGGTTTTAGAAATTATCCTTGATATGTCTTGAAATTTATCATTTTTATTTAATTGATGAAATCTGTATCTCCTCATTAATATCATATTTTTATATAGAGAACCCAAGTGTTATATATTTTCATTTCTTATAACTTCAATATCCATTTTCTATGGATTTCAAGAAATTGTAATTTTTTTGAATTATAAACTCGGTAAGAATATCAAGAACCCACCCCCAAGGTATTATCACCCCATTTAATTAATAATAGTATATTTGTTTTAAATATTTAAATTAAATTATAATTTTTTAAATCATTCCAATATTGTAAATTTTTCAAATCCTTAATGATTATTCCAAATTAAATTTCATCATTTTTTTCTATTAGGGAATAACAATGACATTATATATCACATAAAATTTAGAAAAATGAAATATAGGCTATGGTAATAATGCTAAACCAGATTTATCTCTTTATTTTATGAAATATGTATTGTAATTTCATCTCAATAATTAAAATCTTCCTTTTCCTGATCAAATTGTTTTTAAATTCATCATGTTGTATTTTCTAGATTTCATAGAGACTTTTGGAATGAAAATTTATTTTTTTCATTATTTGTCTGTGGTATTACTTTTTAAATATTACATCTAGGAATGTTCATAACATTCTTCATACTTTATGTAATTCATGATTTCTTCTCATAATTGTGTAATTTTCATGAATGTATTTAACTTATTAAGAGCCTTATTTTACCTCTCATACATAGATTCACGAGCCTTTGGTTTTTTTTACTTGATAATTCCTCATGAAACATAGTTTTACATCTTTGTGTGGAACAAACATTTTATCCTTTATCAGTTTCATTATTTTTTAATTATTTTATGTTTACTTACATTTATAAAATAGTTGTCTCGATAAATAAACCTCTAATGGGTATCTTGGTAGACTTTTTAGTTTTGCTACATGGATTCTTAAGATTTTATATTTTCTAATCAGTTTCTTTAAATGGATCACATCTATTGAACTTCATGAATATTTATTAAACAAGATATTACAAATATTTTTTTATATATGTCTATCTAAAACTTTATCTAATACTTATTTGGAGTATTCTAGTTTACAATATTCTTCCAAATGTTTACTAAGGTTATCTCTACCTTCTTTATTGTATTCTGGGATTTCTTATCTTCATTTTTTATATATTATTATATGCACATGAATCAAACATGTAACCACTAACACATCACATTCCATTTTGATTTTCATGTCATTAAAATATATTATTAGAGTATAGATTATTCAATTTTGACAATCCATGTTTTCATATCATTTAAATTATTTAAATTATTTTTTCCATTCTCAAAATTTTAAAATTCGATTTATTATTCAAATATTTAGTTATATTATTCAAAAACATGATATGATAAAAAAATCCCTTTTTTTAAATTTTGGAAATTTATATTTTCATTATTTTTCAGGTCCTATAGTATATTAGGACTGGAAATTTTTTTTAGACATTTGGGTTCCATTTTGGGAATAAATACTCAAACACGTACTTTCATCCACCTTGGAAATATTTGAGGTATACTAACTATTTTTATAAAAACATTTTTATCAATTTTGATATTATTCCTACTCTATTTACAAAAGAATAATTATTAGCAATATAATACTTATATATATATGGTACGATTATTTGAATAGATAGTGAATTTTGATTAGTATATTATATAGGGATGGTTTTTACTCTATTTTGAGATCATTTTTCCCAATATTATCTCTTGGAACAATTTGTGCTGGTATAACTTTTTTTAATCTTTTATGAAGGAATATACTATATTATTTAAATATATTCCTATTAGAAGAAACATGTAATAATTTCATATTGAATAATACCCTCACATACTCCTATGTTTTCAAATTTTCAGCAAAACATATCTTGATTTTATAAACATTATCCTAAGTAATTTTTTTCTTTTCTTTCAAAACATGTTCTTTCTCTTCAGTCATAATTTAATCACATCTAGTTGGTTATTCTTGAAATAAGATAAATCTTCACATGAAAGGTTTATTCATTAAAAACTATTCAATTATTACTCATTCCCTTTTTATTTCATTTAGAAAATACATCTCATGTATGTATCACATAACATTAATATCAAATATCCTTATGCTTTTGGAAATTATTTTATAAATATTAATTTTTTTCAAGATTATTTTTCTCTTTGGATATGTCCTTCACAAATAATTTCATGCCATAGTGATTAAATTATGTAGAAACACATTTATGGAATCCAAATATAAAATCATGAATATCATTTGGAAACACTTGTAGGATCTCTAAAGTAGGAACATGAATCAACATATATCTTATCAAAAATAACTTCCAATACATATTCCTCTAAAATTGTAACTAATTAATTAAAGTATAAATTGTGACAATAATATTTATTTACCTTATCTTTGTTAAAGATAAATTATTCACTTAGTGTAGAACATTTATTCATATTTATTTAATTTTACCTCTAATTGAGTTCATCTATATCCACACATGTTAAAATGTCTCCATTATTAAACATGGTTGAAGTTAGACTTTCTCCACATTGAAAAAGAATTGTTTCTTTTAATTTTTTTTTAAATTGTTTTTACTTCCCCTTTCTATATTATAATAAGATATATACATCATGTTAGTAATTGAAACTTCTTCTAAACAAAATCACTTCATGTTACCTTTGGTATATAACCTAATAAATATTCCAACATTAAAATAAAAAAACTGAATCCAAAGTGTTATCACAATAGCTAGGATAAAAATTTATATGATCCTAATAGTATTATCCAACATTGGTAGGGGAGATGAATCAGTGTTGGTAAACTTTTAAACCAATTAACCTTCTAGTAACATGTCATGTATATTCAGTTAATGGATCTCTATCACTCTTTATCTCTCCTTTAGTAAGCTTTTATATAGATATAAAAATAAAAATTTACAAAATAAGAATACCTATATTTTTTAATAGATTAAAATCAAAGAAGATGACTATATCCTATTTGTGTATAAGTTAATATCCCAAGTACATAGATAATGTTAACACATGAATTTATTACACATTAAGTCATGATTTAAAACATAATAATACACACAATATATCCCAGAAGATTGATAATACTAGTGTATTTGGGATTTAGGTACATCACATGGTAACATAAAATAATTGAGGGTACAACAAAATTATTAAAAACATCGTTAAATTTCCGTATTATTCCATAATTACTAAAACATAATAGAATAAATCGGGGACATACATAAGATATGGGTGATCCATAAACACTAGTAAATAATAAGAAAGTAATAAAATTAACAAAGTATTACAAATATGAAAAAATTTATATAAATGGGACATAAAATGTGTGATAATCCAAACAGGGATGATGAGACATGATATAGAATGATTACATAAAAGCGACATGGGAACGTGGAAACAACATTAAACATGACATCATAAACATAATTGAAATTTATTCACCAAGTAAAAATATCCTAATGTTCTTAGGATTACCTATCATAAACTATAAACGGATTATCATCAAAATAAAAATTACATAATGCCTTGGAGACCTTTATGGGTACACCCATCAAAATCATATCTTGAAAAAACATAAGTGTGCCACGTATATCATATAAAATGTGAAAAAAGTCATCACAATTAATTCCACAGTTATGAAGTGTGTAATAAATACATGGAATTATTTGGTATAATAATTATAATTATCTCATTTAGGACACCCTTTTAGGGAAATATAGATTTTATTCAAATCAAAACAGATCTTCATGTAAAATCATATGGACATTTCAGCATTATAGTAGCGATACATAAAGGATAATTAAATGTTTTAATGAGAGTGAAAGCTGTATCTCATCATTAGAAAATAAAATGGACTGTTATAAGGATGTTTTAAATAATATCACATCATTATTAATATGAAATAATGTGAAAAAATATAGTAATATTCTTTAATGAAGATGATTATTAAAAGATCCCTTACTAACGTTTGGTATTGTAATATCTTATATAAATTATATAATTATAGGGGATAAATGAAATCTCATTATTAAGTAATAAATTTGATATTATTGGGATATGTAAATGGTAATTAAAAAATAAATTATTTGAAAATATCTTAATACATATAGGTTTCTTTAATGGAATATAATTGAGAGATGTCCCTTACAAAATATCGGAATGGTAACATCATAGGTAATAGTCAAATGGGAGGGAATAAATGATATATAATTTATATAAAAACAAGAATAAAGTATTTTTATTTTTATATATTCATGAAAAAATATCCAACTTTTATTAAAAAGGCTAATTTCAGGGATTCTTATTGAATTTAAAAAATATATAAGAGGGTCCATTACTTTTGGTGTGGAAAGCTTTTTTCACCATAACTCATGTACATAATGCTTCGTGGAATTGATTGACGATATTCAAATGGGTATATGATCACATAGAAAACAAAAGGGAAGTAATATGTATTTATAAAAACATACTATAACATGAAAAAACTGAAATTATGTTTCAAAACAGAAATGTGGTGTTTGAATAAAAAAATAGTGGGTGATCCCTTACCTTGAAATTAAGATTCAAAAATCATGGGTTGATATTCTTGAGAGCTTTGGGGAACCATGGTAGGACTATAGAGAGTATAAGTAAGAATACTTATTTTATCCATGGGTTTTTAGTGAGGAGGAATGAGATGATAGGTTGGTTTATATGGGGAAATAAAGTGGTGCTCTATATTATTTCCCAAACATTGTTTTTCATGTTTATAAAAAATAATCAAAACCAAAAAAACATACCCTAGTTTTTTCTATTTTGAACCAAATATTATTGGGTTTAATTGTTTTATAAGTAAATTTGTTGAAATAATTAAAATATTTCCCTTGGTTACGTGGAAGTGACTAATTTTTATAATGAAATTATTTTAAAACCATAAAATATATTAATGGTATTGGATAATTCATAACTAATTTTTAATATTGATCAAATAATAATATAATAACATTTTTTAGAAGTAAAAAAGATATATGTGGTCTTTTATCCAATTTATATAAATTAATAAATCACTTTTAGGTTATTATGTTGTCAAAATACACACTGTATATTTATAACTTAGATAAAACATTCCCAAAAATATGACTTCTTCCTAAAATTTTTAAAAAATAACCATCGGATAATTTAGATGTTCATATTCAAAAAATATATAATTTATATAATAAAAATTATTTTCTAAAAAATGTAATCTCAAATTTTATTATATAGTCTATATTTATTGAAAAATGCTAGGTTTTTTTGACAATAACATTTTTCGATCCGATATAAAAATTACAATGAAAAAAAATAATAATTATATTATAATTTACATTAAATAAAAATTATTTATAATTTTTATTTTATTAAAATATAATTTTTTTATCATTATTGATATCATCAAAATGTAAATTCATAATTTATTTTTATATGAAACTAAAATTTATTTTTTGTAATATAAAAATAAATTTTTTTCCAAAACAATTTCTTAATTATTTACAAATAAAAAAGAAAGATATAATTTATTATATTATTATAAAACTATATATATTCATACTTATTATATTTAGTTTAATCCTAGTCCTTGATACATTATTTTTAATCTTAATTAATATATTTTCATTCTACAGTGGAAATAAATATTTACTATAGTTACTCTAATTATTGTAAAAAATATATATTGAACATATTACCTAATATTAATTATTTTGATTCAATGTGTTGAATTATTTTTATACAAAAAGATTCCCCTAATTGGATGATTTTAATTTTATATAAAACACAGTAGCATGATGTAATGTGGTTTTCCTAAAAAAATTATTTTTTATAGGAAATGATGATTTATGTTTAACTCTATAACTAGTAATATTTATTATATAAATTTAAATACATAAAGATAAATATATAATGTAAAAAACTAATTTTACTCATCATAAATATGTTTTATATTAATTGATTATAATATATAATAATTATTCATTTTGATTGAGTTTCCATATAAATGTTTTTTAGTCCTAAATATAAATTTATTTTTAAGTCCACTATAAATATGATGTGATTGTAATTATTTGGATTAAATGTAACTCAATGATAATTATGTTACCTTTAAATTAGATTAATATTATATTATAAATTTTAAATTAATCAATTTATAATTTCAAATGATGGTTTGGCAAAAAAAATATTAGTTTTCATTATTCATTGGAAAATTAATATTTTACCAAAAAACTCCAAAACTTTTAGCATAACGTATTCGGAATAAAAACATACCAAAAAAGTTATAACATTATAAATTTTTTTTATAAATGATATATGACATAATTATCATATTTTTTCACCGTAATGTATAGAAAATATTTTATGAAAAGATATTTAGAATAGAAAAAATACATTACCAAAAATTGATTGATTGGTTAATAAGAATATTAAAATATATTTAGTAAATATATATATATATATTATATTATTTAAACCGTTTCAAACACAAAATTTTAACATCTATGTTACAAAAGTCATATATGAATATTAATTATTTGTTTGGGTTCATTGTTGTGTGTCTCGTAATCTATAAAAATAATTTTCAACATTAAAAAACAAAGGGTGTTACATTATTTCCCCATTTATTAAATTATTTCCTCATAATGTGAACATTATCATGATAAGAATTGTTTTTGAGAAATGAAAATTTCATTGTTGAAAACCCACATTGTAAAAAATGGTTAATAAAAAATAACCTTAAAAATATAGAAAGGGAAGTATGAAGGTCATCACATAATTAGGTTTACAGCATGTATAAATTAATAGGAAATTAAAATATATTCATTAATGAAAAAATTAACAATTAATAAGTAATAGACAGTGATATAGGACATGGTTAAAATAACTACAGTAACCACAAAACCATAAATCTAAAATGGGTGAAAGGATAATCATTTCACAAGAAATGATACTAATGTGACAACATAATTTTCAAGATTTTTCACCTCGATTCAATGAATTCACTTTCCTTATAATCTTTGAATAAATAAATATTTTTTAATTAAAAGTATACTTCCATATTTTAATTAATTTCCACTATATTTTTATATTTTCTCTAAATGATGATTACTCGAGATGATTTTTTATACCGAATGCACTAGAAGAATCTTCTAACAGAAAAAATATGCCAAAAAATAATAACATGTTATTTCTCATGTGTAGACTAAATTAAAAATGGTTATCATAAAGTATGATAATACTAAAAATGAATAAACCATAATGCATTAATTGAAATAATGTAATAAAAAACTCCCATACTTTTAACATTCCTCACCCCATAAATAAATTACCATATATCAAAAATAGCATGAACAAATTTAAAATTAATGAATGTTTTAACCTCAATGATTATCTCATATCCTTCATCTTACACCTCATAAAAATTAATCCTATGAAATAAATTATATTATAACTAATGAATATATATACCTAAACCCAAATAAAAATATATCTAAATATCATTAATCACCTCAAAATAAAAAAGATTTGATCCTATGATATGTTTCTCCACATGACCTTAATCATGATTAAATTCCATCCCATAAATCATCAATTATTTTATCAATGAATTTTAATAATATTAATAGAGTCGAAAATATCATCCCAAGATAGTTAGGTTCATCCTAAAATCAAGAACATAATAATATTTATCAATCATGATATCATGTGTTTTAAAAAATATGGCTTTATCACTAAATAAATTTTATAGATTATAAGTTAAATTTAATATATGTTTCAAATCATTAATTAAAAAATTGTAGAAATCCATTATATAGTTCATGATTCATAAATCAAAAATATAATTGATATAGTTCTTCTAAAACATAATTCTAAAATACTAATATATAAATTCTTATATACTTAAACTTCAATGATTTAAATAGAATATTTCTTTATATAGTTTTGGATTTAACCTTTAAATTTGGTTTTTGACTCTGATAAATCTCATATTTTTCATACATACGACATTAAACAATAAATTTTTATATATTTCAAAATTTATTCCCTTCCACACTACTCTACATATTTCATAATTAAAACAAACTAATTTGTGCTATAATTTTCAACATATTAAGCTCATTCGAGATCAACTATGGCTCTTCCCTTTGTGATGCTCTCCAAATTTTTGATATGTTGAGAACTGAATATTCATTCCTTTATCACCTTTATCAGATGAACATTAGTGGATATAATCCTCGACTTCTTTAATATCATTTTAAAATAAAATATGTAACTATTTTTATATGCAGGTTTTGATATCCGGTTTTTAATGTTCATGAGATTCAATACATGAGATCTTCTTATATTTGGAATCTCATATGGGAAGTCATTAGATTCACCCTCAAATTGATTTTTCATCCAGTTTATCCTATTTCTATTAATTGACACTATTATTGGGAAATATTAGGGATGAGTACTTTTAAACAATTAAACACCTAAATGGAAATCAAATTACATTAATGGGATAACTTATAAATCAAATGTATTTGATTACCTCATGGATTGTTAATATTTATTCTAATATATACATGATCTATTTCATAACTTTGAATCTTATAGGAATTTCTTCTCCCATAAAAATGGTTCATTATGATATGTTGAATTTACCAAATAATATCTCACCATATTATTACACTATGTTTACACCAATGACATTTTTTTATAAATGATATAGATCGATTCAAGCTCAATCTGGTGTTTTTTGGCATTACCCCTAAGTACATATGCACCAGATCTATATCAACTTGTAGTATCTAGATATGTATATATTTTCATCTAAGTAACACACACTATAATTAACAAAACATAAGGATGTTTTCCTATATCTACTATTATTCGATGTGATTTCTCTATAGTTGTATAATCCTAATACAAAAAATATGTAGACTTTCTACAGATACCAACAAAAACACGTGTCTTTATTAAAAAAAATTCATGATTTTTTACATGTGAAAAAAATACTATTCTAAATATCGATAATTCTAGTGTATTTGGGAGTGAGTCTCATTACATGAATATATAAAACAATGGGTTAAAAAAATTGGAAACACCCTTAAAATAATCATATTATTCAATCATTCATTAAACTTTATGGGATAACATAAGAGAATAGAGAAAAAAATGGGTGATCTATAAATTATAGTATAGGAATAATCAATTAATAACATGTAGATTTTATTTCATGTTAGAAAATGGTAATTCAAATTGAAGGTGAAATGGCTGGATTCATAAACCTGAACAAAGAGGTAATATATTTCAAGATAACAGAAAGGCAATATGAGAATGTAGAAAAAACATTAAAAATGACATCATAATAATAATTCAAGGTTAGCCACAAATTTAATATATCATAATAATAATAGGATAACTTCTAATTCACTATACATTTAATATCATGATACTAAAATTTTACCAAATGCATTAGAGAATTGTATAGACCCACCAATCATAATCATATCATGTACATGAAAAAGTGTTCCATATAGATCAAAAAACATAAGAACACATTTCATCAACTTTATTTTCATGATTATGGTGTGTGAAATAATTATATAGAATTTCCAAATAAAATATGTATACATATGTCTAGGTTAATACCCTTGATTAAAAATATTGATGGAATTCACAAAAAATTGTTCCTCATCAAAAAATGACATTGAAATTTTGATAGAATAACAATAGAACATAATAGTTCAATAAATGGTAATATGAGAAAAAATGAGGTATATCATAATTTTTACATAAAATATAAAATAATAAGAATTTTATAAAAAAAATTAACCATTATTAATTTTAAATAAAATGGATAATTTGACAAGATTCTTGAATGAAGAGGAGAAACAGATAAGAACTTAAAAAATGTTTATATTGTTACGACTTAGGATAATTCTATAATGAGAAGATTTAAATGTTATATAATTTTAGGAAAATAATTTAAAAGTGTAGGGATATTTATAAGTTCACTGAAACCTAAAATAATATATTTAAATTGAATAATACAATGAAGTTACTTTAATTGAAAATTAGATAGGGACGTCCCTTAATAACTTTTATCAGGGTATCAACTTTGGTAAAATTAAAAATTGGAGGGAATAAATGATCTATCATTCAAATAAAATGAATTGGATTGTAAATTTTTTTTATAAATAAATTAAATGAAAAATATTGAGACTAAAATGGAAAATTTCAAATAAGTTTCTTGAGTTGAAAATAATAAAGGAAGGCCCCTTACAATTGGTATAGAGAACCGCATGACAGTTTATTTAGGGTAGTGAGTGCACATAAGTGTCCAGAGAAGATATTACTGATAGTGAAAGGATTATATCAGCACATTTAAACCAAAATTTTGTTACAATGGACGTATTAAAATATTCCCAAACAAGTGAAAATTATAATCAAAAGGTACAACAAAAAAGAGATTCTTGAATAACAAGATGAGAGGGTGATCCCTTAACTGGAAATGGTGGAACCAAAAATCATGGTTTGAAATTCATGGATGATTGGGTAACCATGAGAAGAATATAGGGAAGGTAGGATAGATTAAAGATGTTGTCCATGGTTTTATAGTGGATAATTATGTACTCTTAAGTGCGTTTATATAGGAAAATAGAAGGCAATTATTTATTATTTCCCAAACATAGCTTTTTGGACTCTATAAATGAAAATAATAATATAAACAAATGGTAACAAGTTTTATTCAACATTTTTCTTCAAAATAAGTTTTTTGTTGATAATTTTCTATGTAAAGGAGGTTATTCCTTTAAAATATTTCTCTTTGTCATGTAGAAGTGAGTCATGTTTCTAATGAAATGATTTTAAAAACATTAAATATAATATATGTTTTTCAGGATTCATAATAGAATAAAAATGTTTATAAAATTACATCGATATACAATTATTTTAAATGGTATGGAAACAATTAGTTGAGTATCCCATTTACTGAATTTATTATCTCACTTTTGTCTCATTCTGATGTCATAATACACACCATATATTTATACTGTATTTATTTTTTACGTGAAAATTTAACTTCCTCAGAAAATTATAAAAGTTTAATCCTTGGATAACATTGAGGTGATTATTCCAAAAACTGTATTTATTTTATTCAAATAATTTTATAATTATTTTAATTAATACTTTATATATAGAGGTGAAATTTATTAAAGAATTCCAAGTTATTTAAAAAAACCATTTTCAAGAACTTAATTGAATTACATTTAAAATGATAAAAATTATATTCTCATATATATTATATAAAAATTATTTAATAGTATAATTTTATTTAAATATAATTTATTCAGAAGATGGAATAATTCGTCAAAATGGAATGACTTAATTTCTAATTACACAAAAATACAATTTGTGTTTTATCGCATCAAAATCTAATATTTTGTCAAACACATTTCATTATTATTTTTAAAGAAAAGAATGAAAAATATCAACATTATAATAATTAAATGAGACTATACATATTCTATCTTATTATTCTTACTTCTTCCCTAGACATTGTTATATTATTTTTACCCTTAATTAATTTGTTTTCCTTTAACCATTGTCATAGGTATTTACTATAGTTACTATTCATTTTTTCCAATATTTAATATAAACTAATTAAATAATAATTATTATTATAACTCTAGACATGGAATTAATATTTTAAAAAACAATTCACAGAGGTGGAATAATCTTATATAATGTTAAAACAAAAATCATGATAGAAATTCCATTTTCTGAAATATGAATTGTTCATAGAAATGATGGTTTTACATTACGTATATAATTAGTAATTTTATTTATTTGAATTTCAATTCATAAATATAGATATATAATAAAAAAATTAAATATAAACATTTCATCAATATTTGTTATTTTAATTAACTAAACAAAACAAACATTATACTTTTAAAAATAGTTTTTATAAAAGGGAATTTTTAATAATAAAAGTAAAATTATTATAAAAGTTGTAAAATAGATGATGTAAATGTAATTATTATTATTAAATATAAATTAATTCATAATTATGTTACTTTTAAATACATTTAATAGAGTAATAAGAAAATTAAATTAAAAAATTCATCAAAATAAATGATGGTTTTACCAAAAATTTGCATTTTTCAGTATTGAATGAAAAATCAATATTTTCTATAATAAACCAAAATTTCATTTTTATTTGAACATTATATTATTCTAGAAAGAATTTAAATTTTTAGGTCCATTTTTTTAATATTAAATTAAATAATTATATTATTTTTTTACAAAATTAAATAGGAAACTTATTTGATTAAAACATATTATGAAGAACAAAGAGGCATTACAAAAAAATATGTGACGATATACTAAAAAATTATCAAAAAAATTATGATATATATATATATATTATAAATTAGTTGATATTATTCAAACCTAAAAATTTAATTTCTAGTTTATATGTTTCTTATTTAAATAATCATCATTTTATCATGATTGGTGTTGTATATCACATACATTATTGACATAATTTTATTTTTTAAAAATATAGGGGATTTTTATAGCTTCATCATTATTATAATGTGATTCATATGAATTCATACAAACATGAAAAAAAATTTTATGAAACAAAAAGTTATAATAAAATCCAAATATTATTGTACTGAAAAATCAAAATAACACAACATTATTACTACTTATTGAAAAGTATATCTATAATAGAGAAACATCTTCAAAAATATGAAGGATTTTCTACCTTAGATTCAGAAAACCTATAGGATACCTCTTTATTTTATATATCACAATGTTTTTCCCAATTATTCTTCATACGTAAATGTAATATATTATAGGCTTGGTAACTCATATTATAAACATGTTCTTGATTACTATTAGTTAATGGTAGCATAAATATTGTTTTACATTTTAGTTAAAAAGAAAATATCCTTGGAAATTATCATTGGTTCTCTTCCTTAAATGCACCAATGTCAAAAATAATATCTATATCATATTCCATCTCTTCAATTTTTTGATCATGTAGTGCACACTAGAGCCGAGCTTACCATTCTTTTTGTTTTACCATCATTTAAAATATTTGTTTGGTTTAAATTATGATTATTATCTTTGTATTATTAAATTCAAAATTTCCTGATTCTCATCTTTCAATTCTCCTAAAATCATGATCATTTAAAATTTTCATCCTAGAAGATCTATAAATTTGGGTTCAATATTTAATCTAGAAGAAGAATAAATATTTCTTCATTACAATGTATAATATTTCACCCATTATTTTCCATTCTTTTTTCTATATTACATTATCATTGGAATATTAATCATTATTTGTATGTTTGAGGGACACTCAATAACATGTTGTAATAAGTTATGGAACTCCACATTTTGGATTTTATAAATCTACATTCATTGATTTAATTTTGAAATTATTGTTGAAATGTACTGTTGAATGGTATAACTCATCATTTTATATAGGTATATAATTGAAGCACCGCGATCATCATTTCATCATGGTATCCTCTAACTCATTATTTTGTAGATACGTTGATATTGATAGGTTTTGTCGTGTCTAATCGAGAGAAAACATGTGTGAAACATCCACCTCCATGGTGTGGTCTCTATCTTGTCCATAATTTTCAAACACCATATCATGCTCTATCTTCTATTTGATATTGTCACACTGTAGTAGCTTATTCATTTTGAATTCATTCCATCATTTTTCCACAACTATATTTCTTTGTAGGATTCATGGAAAAATCCTAGACACATTATGGAATTTCACACATAAATACACCTCTAACTTTGTGTTGTCACAATTACATTCATCAGAATAAATGATTATAGAATTATCATTATGAACATATCCAAGTATCCTTAAAATTAATTCACTAGAAAATTAACCTTACACACATTGTATTTTAGGTTAATGTATCATTAACATTATATTTTCAATACATGAAAAATCATGTATAAAATAATTTATTCTTATTTACGTAGCTCAAAAATTATGTATGCATATTCTAAATTTATGACTTGATAGTTGATAATTATTCCTTATACAACATAATGATTGATAATTATGCATATCAAAATAATGTTTATAAAACCAATGACTTTACTAAAAAATTCACCTCAAAATTCAGAATTTTTTATTACATATGGTGTATAGGGAAGTTATAGATGACCGGTTTAATATTTCATTGAAATCAGAAAAATCGAAATGAAATCATATCTTCACAATCAATTCATATGGAAACACAATTTATATAAAATATAGGTGAAGTCATATGATTTTAAAATAACATCATAAACACATCCTTAAGGATTTTGATTGGATTAATATATTTGACTTCTATTTTTATATTAATTTAATACCTCAACATTACTACATTCAGTCATATTTTTAAAGTGACTAATATTTATGAAAATCATATATTCATTTATTTGTGGGTATTTTTGAACACAAGATCTCCACTATGATTTTTCCCATCATTTTGTCTCGGTGAAATGAAACCAATTTCGTTCCTTGAAATGGAATCGGGTGTAATAGGATATGGATGGAATCTATAAATTTAAACCGTACAGGAATATTTAATTCTAGAAAGTTCCCATAGTCCCATATGCCACGTAAAAAATGATTGATTGAAAAATAATTTTTTATTAAAAAAAGAATTTTGAAGAAATATTTTGATAACATAACTTGTCCAAAATGAATGTGTTAACAAAAAAAGTCACCAACCAATTTTTCATTCATCAATTTTAATATCCCTCGTGATCACTAAGTAACTACATGATGTATTATGGGAGTTGTACTATCCTATTCCCCACCATGTAAACCTGAACATTGGTATGTTAATCAACCTTTTCATACATGTGATCTCTTATATGTGGTGACTCACATTGGTTTGATTCCCTACAATTTCATTGTCATATACCTCCGGTTATTACTATTTTTCATCTTTAATTGAGTGAAGGCTTCTTGTCTAGTCAGTTTGGTTGACAGTTGGATTTGTAATCTTTAACTCTAATAGTTACATATCCAACAAATCATTAATAAATATCTAGTTCAATATTCATAAATAAAAATGAATGACTAAATAAATCTACTACATAGTATTTAAACATTATCATTTTCAAAACATGCTTGTGAACTCCACCTACTTCCATGTAATTCCACTTCATTATATACTGACATAGATCATCATATCTTCCATATTGATAAAAATTAAACCTAGTAATAAAGTATGACAAACACAAATTACACCTTATATATTATCGTAATATACTATGATATTTGGATATCTATATATATATATAATATTAATATAATCTAATTTTTATAAGAAAAATAAAATGTGATAAATGTATCACCATTAAAATAAAATATGAACATGTTATTGTAAAACCACAATATTTTAGAAGAAGAATATTATTATCAATAGAATATGTGATGTGAATCAATAAGAACAAATAACAGATTAAATATATTTATTTAAAAATAATCTCTTTTATATATTGTTTTATTAAAAAAAAATTGTTTAAATGAGCCACAATGTAATTTTAAACATTATTATTTACCATTATCATTATAACATTGTCATTACATTGGTGGGTATGAGTAGGACTGACCAAATTGTGAAAATTAAATATTTTACACATGTATAAAGTAAATTCATTTTTTATCTATTGATTATATGACTCATTGACCCTAGTTACCCAGAGTCGGTGCATTATTACATAACATTGTCAAGATCACAAGGGATCAAATTCTGAAATAATTATTAGTTTAGTAGCCTCGGAAGTACTAGATACATACATTAGTTTTACATTACATTATAAAATGAAAAACAACAAAAACCTTGTATCCTTTGACCACATTAATTTCATTTGGACTATCCATACAGGTCCGTCATAATATACTTCTTCAATGCCTGAGAAAAATAAAATATATAAAAAAGAGAGCTCAGATGCTCAGTAAGGATAACAATATAGCAGAAACATTAACAAATAAGCATAAATATTTAAGGAAATGTATAAAACTAAAACAAAAGAATTTTAAACATAAAAATAAGAATAATATGAAAAAATGTAAATCAAATAATGGCATTTACTTATTCACGTGGATATTATAATAGTCGAATAATCACATGTAATACCAATAGCTAATTTTATAATGATGGAATGCATAATTCCAAACTTCATAACCACATAGTCAAGGCCTCACCCCAAGACTACAAATATTATTTTTTCAAGGCATTGGGCAATGACTGTATTTTGACTCATTAGACCTACTGATGCATCAAGGAGATATAGAGGGCTCCACCCGTCACTTACTATGTCAAATGCATTCCTCATTTGAAAATTTTGAAACATAACATAAACAATCGTATTAAAACTAGCATATGAAATGTCTATTCTTTAACCATAAAACATTATTAGTATAAAATAAAACATCAATAGTAAAACATATCATATCTCATTCAATAAAATATGAATGATTTTATTTTAATAAATCAACTTCGATCAAGAATAATATCCCATAAAAGATGATGACATAGTTGAAAATGATAAGTAAAAATCACTGAGAGAAATATACCTTTTTCACGAAATCATTTAAAAGTCACAAAATTTATAATGTAATTCATTTAAAAGATATTTTTGAATCAAATTATCCCTTACCAAATTGGAACTTTTTAAAGGAATTAACATTTTAAAACATTCATGTCCATATAATTATATCATTAAAAGCATTTTGAAAACATGGACATTAATGAGAAAGAATTAGAAAAATAAATATTTACAACATTTAAAATTATATTTTAGAAAAATATCCCCAAAAAAATAATATCTTTGAAAACTATTTTATGAATCATGGACATAGAAAATAAATATTTCCTAGTAAAAACATACACATAAACAATCTTTAATAATAATGAGATTGACGAATTAACCCTTACCTAGTACTTTTCCATGGTTGAGGGTAGGTTAACCTCATATATAATGGTGACAAATTTTTAATTAAATTATACATGAACTATATTCATTAATATGATATAACATATGATTTCTAATATTGCTTTGTTAATGATATTTCAGTAGTATCATCGTTTCAGGTGTTAACGGATTCGTTTTCCTTCCTATTCATTGTTACGCAATACATATTTGTTATGGATAGGATGTATCTTATTCATATATAGAATAATATCATGTCTTTAAAAAAAATTTAATCATCAAATGAAAATTAGTCATGAATGGTTATGATGGGGAATGACATCTCATCGCGTCCTGGAGACGGTAAGCCGTATGTACGCACGTATTGTGACTTTGTCATTTATACAATGGATAATAATAATGAATTTGGTTGTAACATATTTATAATAAATTCTCAATATGTAGGAGGCACTGGAGTTAATATTTTGTTATGGAAACAACAAATGAAGAGGAAGTGGAAGAAGAAATGAACTTGCAAGAGGGTGGTGAAATTATTACCTATTCTTCAGGTGTTTCCTTTGGAGTTGATCAAAAGGGCTCCATAGGATGGAATTCTGATAAAATTAAGGAATTTAGGTTGATTTTAGGGATGTAGGGAGGATATTTGGGTAGTTATTGGCCAATCCAAATGGCATTGGAGATCTGATTTTGAGAGAATGGGAAGTGCCCTTTTATAAGAGGGGTGAGGGGCACCTTAAGAAAAGTTGGAAATATTATTTTATTATAAAATCATTTTCTGTTTCTAATAGATCCAAATTGATTTATTTTGAAGCTAATGTGGGAATGTGTCGAAATATTCTAACACAATAGGTTTTAGACAATTATATGTCATCATATTAACCTTAACTTTTATATTAAATTATTAGTTAAATAGTTTAACTTTTATCGTGTCGTCTTGTATTCTCACACTATATGGTTAATAAACATAATCTAAACATCCAAGAGAACCTAAAGTTGTTCATTATTAACATATAAAATATTATTTTAGCCCTTTGGATGATCCTTAGATTTTTATAAATATTATAAAATTTAATAATATAATATTTGTTTTAAAAACTCATTTATATCAATTTTCACACTATTTAGTATTTTTTTTGTGAAAGTCATAAAAACATGATTACTTCGAACAAGTTATATTTAATGAACACTAACATGTCATATTCTCATATAAAATTCATGGATGTCATAAAAACATTGAAATTATATTTATTTTAATATTTATAATACAATTTATTTGATTCTATCATTAATAAGGTAATTAATGCATCACCTTTGTGTATTAAAAAATTTAATTATTTAATATCTAATAATTATAAATAAATTTCCATGATTTAAGAAATATATTTATCTTCATATTAATATTTATAGTTGACTGTTTTTAATGTATAACCCAATATTAAAAATGGTTTATTAATTAAACATTGAATTTAAATCATTTAACTCTTATATAAATAAAATAATAATAAATGTACTAATCTAACCCATGTGGACCAAAACGATTATATTTTACTCCAAAGGTTGTTTTTGTTCTAATTACACTTATCCAATGGAATTAGGACATGTTTTAGGGTAATTATAATATCATTTTTACCTTTAATTGCCTTATTTAATTTTAATTGTGCTAAATATAGAACAAAAGTTACTTTTCCTAAAAAATTATTTTCATCTTATTGAATCACATTTTACATACTGATGTCAACCGCATCTCTCAAATTTTTGAAATTCAACTCATAGATGTGGTAAAATTATTTTTTATGAAAATTTGAAAATTCTCCTAAAAGGTGAGAAAAAGAAAGTAAAGAAGTTCCACAAATTGTTATACATCTAATTTTATTATCAAAAGGGATGAACTGAAAATTCATTTATTTTATATTTTAAAACACATTTTTGTTAAGTGAGAACTGAATAAGAAAAACAAGGGGAGGCAGGGTGTCCAAGGGGATCCACCATTGAAGAAATTAGCAACACAAAACCAAACAAGCACATAGAAAATTTTATAATCAAAAGGAATCCAATTAATTATGTTGAAATAAAATAGGTAATATGTATCTATATTGACTTAATATAAATAAAATAAATAATTTTTAAATAAAATTCGGTTTTTAAACAATAAAACATTATTTTCTTTATTCATCAAAAAATGAATGTTTTCCGAAAAATACCAAAAATTCACCCTATTCTAATATTGATATTCCAAATTCAACAATTAATTCTATTTTAACAAATTAAAAACCTAGAAGTTTAAATGTTTAATTTAAAATTAATTTCCATTGTCAAAACCAAATAGCGGGTTTTTAATAAGTAAAAACAATCAAAAGATTGACATGTCTTTATGTCAAATTTAAATGTGAATTTAATTATAATGACATACATTATATTAAATTATAGAAATATAATCTGATTATACTTATAAACCATTAAAATTCATAATTTAACACTAAAAATTATTTCTATTTATAAATTTGTTTTAAATTAAAATTTAATATTTTTCATAATTCATCAAAACATGAATGTTATCAGAAAAGTTCAAAAAATTTATCCAAAATAAATTTTTATTTCCCAATTCGAAAGAAGAATTTAATTTCATAAAATTTAATATATAAAATAGTCAAATATTGGTTTTAAAAATTGTTCCCCATTAATATGTGGTAAAATTTCATTTTTTTAGAAAATAATTATTTTATCTGAAAAGAATGAATTTGTTCTTATATTATGTCTATGAGACACGTAATATGGATTATAAAATTATATGGAGTATATAAAATTTAATATTCAGTTAATTCTATTTATAAAAGCTTTTCGAATGGCTAGTTTGGTAAGTTGTGTTGTGCTCGAACTTTGTGTAGCGTGTAGTGAAAGTTATTGAATTACATTGAAGAAATAACGTACTATGAAATCATGGGGTTTTACATTCTCTCCTCATTAAATAAATTTCATCCCCACAATTTGAAATTGTTTTTTGAAAATAAATGGTTAATATTGAAAATACCTTTATGGAAAACCCACATCAGAAATTTGTTTAAAAAAATTAATCTTAATAAAATGGAAATAGAAATGAAAACATCAACACCAAATTATGATCACGATTATGAGAACATTAGTGGCAATTAGAGGCACATAATTGGAGGAAAATATAAATATTTATTGGGATTGATTGTTCTCATTAATCTCAAAAAAACATTGAAATTGAGGCCCACAAATCCACAAATCTATGACGATTTAAAATATCCTAGGTTCAACAAAACAAGAGGTATTAATATAAAACATTTTTGGTTTTAAAATCCCTTCCCTATAGTTTGGGAATAAATTTATTCATAGAATATGAAGAAAAAATATACCTGACATTTAGAGTTTCATCCGTCAAATAATTCCAACCACAAACTCATCTTTCAATCCAAAAGATAATAAAATTCAAAAATATTCTATTTATACTAATAGAATAGGATTCCAAAAATAATGATTTAATAATTCATTTTTCAGACTATTTAAAAGAAACTACATTATAAAAACCTGGACATCACATAGGCTAGTGGTTAGTGATGCACCCTTGTCGCCCTTCGGTTGCGGGTACAAGTCTCGTCGCCTTGTCGGACGTGACGGGTTATCGCCCGACCTCCGGGTTGTCTTTTTTATAACAATCCAAAAATAATATTAAGAAATTATTTGACATTATGAATAGAATAAGATGTCAAACTTAATCCATTCCAACCTTTATACATATCCAAAATACTTCTGTCCAAACTCATTGTCCAAAATTTATAACGAACACAAACATAATGAAAATCCTTTTTGCCACGTAATAAATGTGAATACAGTCATCTTGTATATTTTAAAACAAGGTATCACCCTGAATTACTATAAACCGTATTTATTACATTCATGATCCCTTATTCCTTATAGAATACTGGATATACTCCTTATATCAAAAAAATTTTAAACTCCATCAATGATGGAATATAAAAATCAGTTTCAAGGTTGTCAAGAATATACAATATAATTTATCCAAATAAATCATATATTATTCCAAAGTCACTTCATCAGTATCAAAATAATATTAGGGTTTATCTTTCTATTGACCATATATTTTCCAAAACAATTAACCTACTATTGAGTTACATTTCTTGGATCCACAAAATCTCATATCCTTAATGAATTAGTACTTCATTACAATCCTTATATAATCAATAATTTTTATTACATATACATCATTAATACAATAATGAAATGACACAATACTTTAATAACAACATAATAACTCTAATCATTCGTCTTTATATTCGGTAATATCATAACATGATTGTTATCCAATATCATCATTCGGGATATTCTCGGATTATTTGGAGATTGATTCACGTAGTGTCCCAAATCCTTAAAGATGAATCATTGTACATTTGAAACCTCTTTATTACCCTTGAAAACACATACATGGTGTCCTTTTTCTCCACACTTATAAAAATCTATAATTCCATTCAACCATTTACCAAGGAGACTCTTTCCACTGTTATCACATATTAGAAAATCATTCTTTCCCCTCTTCCCTTTATCCATTATTCTCTCTTTCATCCATTTCATCAATTACATCCCTTTAAAGACATAGGACCTAGAGAATTATTTACTTATTTTATTGACACATGATATTATTTATTCATATGATGAGGATACTTGGGATACTATTTGATTTATAAATGTTGGCTTAATTACAAGAATGATATGATCCTTCTTACTCTTTTGATCATGTGTATTGTTGGAGTTCTGATTCCTTCTACTAGGAACCATTTCTAAAAAATGGTATACACTCAGTCACTTTATATATCACAATTCATAATTACAAACTTATAAACGACCTAATGCAAATTGAAATGATTATGCATATAATCTATAATCATAAAAAATGTTTTCTCTATGAAATTATTTAATCTTAAATCCTTCATAATTGCATGTAATGAAAATGTGAATTATACTATGCATATCCCCTGGGAGTGTCATAACCAAGAGTGCATCAAGGCCCGTTTTCATGTACCAGGATACCCCGATTCAAGCCCGAAACTCCTTATCGGAGTTTTTATTACTAGGTACATCTGTGTCCGAGCTGCCTCAACCTGCTCATATCCATACAGGGATGTATTTCATGGAAAATACAAAAAATATCTACATTACCAAAAGTCAAGGAATTTATTCTACACTAATCATAAATGTGTATCTTAGGTTAATGTTCTCTAATTAGTGTTTTTCTAAATCTTGATTCCATGGTTTGTACTAAACTTCCTCTGATACCAACTATAACTCTCCGACCCCAGTTACCCTGAGTCAGTGCATTATTACATAACAATGGCATGATCACAAGGGATCAAATCTTAAAAGACCGATCAGTTTATTAGGCTTGGAAGAACTAGATACATACATATGTTTTACTTTACATTATAAAATGATAAACAACAACAAAATTGTCTCATTTGACAACATTCATTTCCCTTAGTCAATCCCTACAGGTCAGTCATAATATACTTCTTCACATCTTAGGAAAAATAAAACATAGATGGGGGTGAGCATAGTTTTTCAGTAAGGATAACCATATAGTGGAAACATTCACATATAAGCATAAACATTTATGGAAATGTATAAAAATAAAAAATCTTTTTAAAATCAATCTTCAGTATAATATGGAAAAATCATATAAAATAATTTCCTTTACATATTCAGATGGATATTCTACTAGTCGAATAATCACATTTAATTTCAATACATAATTTCATAATGATTGAATGCATAATTCTAAACTTCATAACCACATAGTAAAGGCCTCGTACCAAGACTAAAAATAAGATTTTTCCAAAGCCATGTGCCAAGATACTAGTTTGTCTCATGAGATCTACATATGCATTAAGGAGCTATAGCGGGCTTCACCTATCACTTACTAACTCCAATACATTCCTCATATGAAAATTTTGAATCATAACACAAGCATTCGTATTAAAAATAGCGTAAGAAATGTCAATACTTTAACTATAAACCATGAATGGTATAAAAATTTCACACCCATAATAGATCATATCATAACTAATTCAATAAATTATGGAATATTTTTTTAAAATAAATCAACCTCGATCAAGAATAATATCCTATAAAGAATGTTGACCAAGTTGAAAATGATCAGTAAAAATATTTGAGAGAAATATCCATTTTTCATGGAATCATTTTAAAGTCATGAAATTTATAAATGATTTCATTTAAAATATTTTCTTGAATCAAGTTTTTCCATAACACTTTGAACGATTTGAATGGATTTAAAATTTTAAAACATTCATGTCCATATAAATAAATCCTTAAAACCATTTTGAAAACATGGAAATTAATGAGATTGGTTTAGAAGATTAAGTATTTAAAACATTTAAAATAAAGTTTTTGTAAAAGTGTCCTTTAAAAATAATCCCATTGAAAAATATTTTATGAAACATGTACTTGGAAAATAAATATGACCAAGTAAAACTTGCAACATAAACAATGTCAAATAATAAAGTGATTGAGGAATTAACACTTATCTTCTACTTTTCCTTGGACGATGGTAGGTTAAACACTTGTATAATGATGAAATAATTGTTATTAAATTATAAAAAAACCCATATGCATTAATATGATATCATATATACTCTTCTAATATTGCTTTTATAATGATATTTCAGTAGTATCATCGTTTCAGTTGTTATCTGATTTGATTCCCATTATATGCTTTATCACGGAAATCATGTATTTTATGGATAGGTTGTATATTTTTCATATATAGAATTACAAGAAGTAATTAAACATTATTTTTAATCATCAAATGAAATTTATTCTTCAATGGTTACGATGGGGAATGACATCTCATCGCGTCGTGGAGATGGTAAGTCGTACGTACGCACATATGATGACTTTGACATTTATAGGATGGATAGAATATCGAAAATGATTATAGCATATTTATAATAACATAATAGTATGTAGGAGGTAATTTACATATTATTTTGGTCTGGAAACAAAAAAAAAGAGTAATTGGAAGTAGAAAACAACATGCAAGAGGGTGGTGAAATTATTACCTCTTCTTCAGGTATTTCCTTTTGAGTTGATCAAAAGGGCTCTTTAGGATGGATTTTGGATCAAAGTAATGACTCTAGGATGATGCAAGGGATATTGTGAAGATATTTTTGGTGTGGATGGATGGGCCAAATCGAATTTTAGGTGTGATTTTGAGAGAATGGTATGTTCCCTTTTAGAAGAGGGGTGTGGGGCACCATAGGAAAAACATGAAATATTATTTTATTATAAAATAATTTTCATTTTCTAATGGATCAAAATTGATTTTTATGGAAAATAAGGTGGGTATGGGTCGAAATACTCTCAAAATATAATTTTTAGACAGTTTTAGGTCACAATATTAACCTTATCATTTAGATTTAAATATTAGTTAAATAGTTTAACTCTTACCGTGTCTTCTTGTATTCTTATACTATATGGTTAATAAAATTACTCTAAACATCCAAGAAAACCTCATATAATTCATTAATGACATTTATAATATTCTTGAATCCCTTTGGCTGAAACTTATATTTTTATGAATATTATATAATTTATTAATATAATATTTGTTTTAAAAACTCATTTATGTCAATTTTGACACTATTTAGTTTTTTTTAAACTTATCACAAATTGATTACTTCGAACATGATACATTGAATGTTCCATAAAAATTCATATTCACCAGTAAAATTCTTGGATGTCATTAAAATTTGAAATTATATTTATTTTAATATTTATAATATCATTTATTTGATTTTTTCATTAATAAGGTAATTACTACATCATCATTGTGTCATAAATATATTTAATTATTTAATGTATAAAAATTATAAATAAAATACCATAATGTTGGAAATCTTTATAGCATTCTAATAAATATTTATAGTTTATTTTACCATTTCAATAACCCTATATTAATAATGGTTTAGTTATTAAACTTTGAATATAGCACTTTTTACTCTTCTTTAAATAAAATAATAAAAAATGGCCTATTCTAATCCATGTCTACCAAAAGGATTATATTTTATTCCTATTTTTTTTGGTCGAGTTACACTTATCAAATTGAATTAAGAAATATCTTAGGGTAGTTATAATATAATTTTTACATTCAATTACTCTATTTACTTTTAACTATGGTAAATAAAAGTCAAAAGTTCCTATTCACCAAACAAAAATTTTATCTTATTGAACCTGATTTTAGTAACTTATGTCAACTGTGTCTCTCATATTTTTGAGATTCAACATACATATGCTGTAAAATTATGTATTATGCAAATTTGCAGCAGCTCCTAGAAGGTGCGTAAAATATGTTAAAAACATCAATAAAATTTTATACATCTAATTTTTTATAAAAATCACTCAAATGAATTACAATAAACTAATATAGGTATTAGGTATCAATATTTTCTTAAAATAAATAAAATAAATAATGAATTAAACAAAAAGTTGGTTTTTAAAGAATAACGTATTGTTTTAAACTATTCATCAAAAATTGAATGTTTTCAAAAAAATACCAAAAATTCACCCTATGAAAATTTTGATATTCCGAATTAAAAAATGAATTAAATTTTAAAAAATTAAAAACTTATGAGTATCATTACTTAATTTAATAGGAATTCCCATTTTCAAAACCAAAAAGTGGGTTTTTAAGATAAAAAAACTATCAAATGATTGACATGTGTTTTTGTCAAATTTAAATGTGAAATTAATTATAATGACCTAAATTGTATTAAATTATAGAAATATAATCTTAGTATACTTCCAAACAATTAAAATTCATAATTTAAAACAATAATTTATTTTGATTACAACATTTTTTTTCAATTATCATCTAGTATTTTAGATTATTCATCAAAATATGAATGTTATCAGAAATGTACATATATTTATCCAAAATTAATTTTTATGTCCCGATTATAAATAGGAATATAATTTAATTAAATTGAGTATATAAAAGTGTCAAATTTTGGTTTTAAAAATGGTTCTCCATTAAAAGGTGGTAAAATTATATTTTTTTTAAAAACACTCCTTTTATCTGAAAAAAATGAATTCGTTCTTATATTATGTCTAAGAAACACATAATATGGATTCTAAATTTACTTGGAGTATATAAAATTCAAAATTCAGTTAATACTATTCATAACAACTTTTTTAATGGCTACATTGGTATGTCGAGATGCACACAAACTCAGTATTGCGTGTAGCACATGTTATTGAATTACTTTGATCAAATAACGTACTAAGAAATCATGGGGTGTTAGATTATCCCCTCCATCGATAAATTGTGTCCTCGCAATTTGAAATTGTTCTTCGAAAATAAAAGGATAAGAATAGAGACATACAATTGTGTAAAACCTACCTAAAAATTGGTTTAATAATATTTATTCTTAATATGAGGGAAAGTGAAATGAAAAAGTCACCACCAAATTATGATTTCAATTAAGAGAACAGTAGTGGAAGTTAGAGACACATAACTGTAGTGAAACATAAATACTTATAGCGTGTGATTGAGGTTATCAATCAGAAACAACTGTAAAATTGAGGGCCTCAAATCCATCAATCTACGAGGATTTAAAATATCTTCGGTTCAAAAAAAATAAGGAATTAGGATAACACATTTTTGGATTTAAGATACCTAACCTAATGTTTAAGAATTAATTTCTTCATAGAATAATAGGAAAAAATATACTTGAAATGTATAGTTTCATCCTTCATCTAACTTCTACCACAAACTCATCTTCCACTCCAAAAGATAATAGAATTCAAAAATATTTTATTTATCCTAATCAAAATGGATTCCAAAAATATTGAATTTATAATTCATTTTTCAGACTATTTAAAAAAGTACATTATACAAACTAGGACATCATGTTGGTTAGTGGTAGGTGATGCACCCTTTCTGCCCTTCGGTTGTGGGTTCAAGTCTCTCTACCATGCCAGACGTGACGGGTTGTCGCCCAACCTTCGGGTTGTCCTTTTTATATCAATCCATAAAAAATCTTTAAAATGATATACCCATAAGAATAGTATCAAATATCAAACTTAATCCATTCCAACCTTTATACTTGTCTAAAATACATCTATCCAAACTCATATTCCAAAATTTATAAGGAAGGTAAATACAATGAAGATCCTTTTTTCCACATAATAACATGAGAATACCTTCATCATGTATTCTTTTGAAACACGGTAACTCCTCAAATTACCATAAAACCTTATTTATTACATTCATGATCACTTATTCCTTATATAATACTGGATATACTCCTTATATTCAAAAATTATGTAAACTCCAACAATGAATTAATATACAAATTAGTTTCAAGGTTCTCAAAAATATCCAATATAATTTATCCAAATCATTCATATATTTTTCCAAAATCACTACCTAAGTATTAGAACCATATTAAGATTTATCTTTCACTCAACAATATATTTTCCAAAACATTTAAACTACTATTGTGTCATTTTTCTTGGTTCCACACAATCTCAAGTCCTTTTTGAAATAGTAATGCAGTACAATTATTATATACTCTATAATTCTTATAACAATTACATCATTAATAAAATACTAAATTGACACAATACTTTAATAACAACATACAAACTCTAATCATTCATCTTCATATTCAGTTGTATCATAACATGATTATTATTCAATAACAACATTTGGGGTATACTATGATAATTTGGACATTGATTCGCGTAGGGTCCCAAATCAATGCAGATAAAGCATTTTATATTTGAAAGATTTTTCTTACACTTACAATCACGTACTTGGTGTCCTATTTCTCCACAGTTATAAAAAAACTCCCATTCCCTTCAATAATTTTCCAAGGTTATTGTTTCCACAATTATCACATATGGGAAAATCCTTCTTTCCCCTCTTCCCTTTATCCATCTTTATCTCTTCCATTATTTTGTTTTCTTACTTCCCATCAAATCCATAAGACACAGATTATTCTATAATTATTTTATTAACACATTATACTATTTCTTCATATGATATGAATAAATGGGAGACTATTTCACATCTAAATGTTGGTTTCATACGATGAAAGATATGATCATTCTTAATCTTTGGATCATGTGTACTGCTAGATTTCACTTTCCTTCTACTAGGCGCAATTTCTTATCAATATCACACACTGTGTCAGTTTATGAATCACAATGCATATATCCAAAAATATAAAATACCTAATATAAATTTGAATGATTATGTATATAATATATAGTCATAAAAAAATTCATTAATGAAGTATTTAATCGTAAATCCTTCATAATGTGTTGTAATGAAAATGGAAATTATCATAATCATATCCCCCGGGAGTGTCATAACCAAAAGTGCAGAAAGGCCCGTTGTCATGTACTAGGATACCCAAGTCAAACCCGAAACACCTTATCAGAGTTTTCATTCCATGGTACATCGGTGCCTAAGACACCTCTACCTGGTCGTATCCAGACAGGGATATATTTCTTAGAAAATAAAAAAAATCTCTACATTACCAAAATATTAGGAAGTTGTTCAATACTAATCCAAAAGGTCTATCTAAAGGTAATGTTCTCTAATCAGTGTTTTTCTAAATCTAGGTACCATGGTTTGTACTAAACATCTTCTGATACCAACTGAAACACCCCGACCCCATTTACCCAGAGTCGGTGCATTATTACACAACATTGGCATTATCTAAAGGGATCAAATACCGAATGACATATCAGTTTTGTAGCCATAAAAGTACTAGATACGTACATATGTGTTATATTACATTATAAAATGAAAAAAAAAATTCTCCATTGACCAAATTCATTTCCCTTAGACTATCCCTGAAAGTTAGTCATAATATACTTCTTCACATCCAAGAAAAATAAAACATAGAAAGGGGTGATCTCAGATACTCCAAAAGATAACAATATTGCGGAAACATTCACAATTAATCATAAACATTTAAGGATATTTATAAAACAATAACAGAATTTTTTTAAACATATAAAACAGGATAATATGGAAAATATAAATCAAATATTCCCATATACTTATTCAAATGGATATTCTGCTAGTCAAATATTGATATATAAGATCAATAGATAATTTCATGATGATGGAATACATACTTCCAAACTTCATAACCACATAGTCAAGACATCGTGCCCAGACTAGAATTAAGATTTATTCAAGGCCTTATGTTATTCCAATAGTTTGTCACATGATACCTACCGATGCATGGAGGAGCTATAGGGGGCTCCACCCATCACTTACTATGTCCAATGCATTCCTCATATGAAAATTTTGAACCCTAACATAAACATTCGTATTAAAACTAGAATACTAAATGTCAATACTATAACCATAAACCATGAATTGTATAAAAGTATCACATCCACAATAAAGTATATCATTAATCATTCAATACAATATGGATTTTTTTATTATAATAAATAAACCATGATAAAAAAATACCTTATAAAGGATGTTGACATAATTGAAAATTATCACTAAAAATAACTGAGAGAAATATCCATTTTACATGAAATCATTTAAATGTCCCAAAATTTATAAAGGATGTAATCTAAAAGATATTTTTGAATCAAATTTCCAGATACCACTTTGAAAATTCTTAAAACAATTATCATTTTAAAACATTCATGTGCATATAAAAAATCCTTAAAACAATTTTTTAAACATGGACATTAATGAGAAAGGGTTAGAAGATTAAATCCTTTAAAAATATAGAAATATTTTTTTTTCTAAAATATTCCTTTAAAAATAATCCCTTTGAAAACTCTTTTATAAAACATGGAAATGGAAAATTAATTTGTCCCAGTAAAAACTTACACATAAACAATTTCAAATAATATTGAGATTGAGTAATTAACCCTTACCTTGTACTTTTACATGGTCAAGGGTAGGTTAAACTCGTGTATAATGGTGAAATAATTGTTATTAAATTATAAAATAACCATATATAATAATATGATATCATATATGATATTCTAATATTTCTTTGTTAATGATATTTCAGTAGTATCATCATTTCGGGTGTTAACTGATTCATTTTACTTTATATGATTTTCTATGCAAGTCATGTTTTTCATGGATAGGACTTATCTTACTCATATACATAATTATATCAAGTCTTTAAACATTATTTTTAATCATAAAATTAAAATTAGTCTTCAATGGTTACGATGGGGAATGAAATCTCATCGCGCCGTGGAGACGGTAAGCCATACGTACGCACGTATAGTGACATTGTATTTTAAAGGATGGATAGAATAAGGAATATGGTTTACCATATTTATAATAATATCACAGTATGTAGGAGGTACTTGAGTTATTTTTTTGTTATAGAAAGAAAAAATATGACGGAATTTGGAGAAGAAAATAATTTGAATGAGGGTGGTGAAATTATTAACTCTTCTTTTAGTGTTTGATTTTAGGTTGATCAAAAAGGATCCATAAGATGGATTTATGATCAATGTATGGATTCTAGGTTGATGTGAGGGAATTTGGGAAGATTTTTGGGGAGGGTTTGGACGATCCAAATTACTTTAGAGGTGTGATTTTGAGAGAATGGTATGTTCCCTTTTATAAGAGGGGTGAGGGGAACCTTAAGAAAAGATAGAAATATTAATATATTATAAAATAATTTTCGGTTTATAATGGATGAAAATTTATTTATTTCGTTGATAAGGTGTTTATGGGTCGAAATAATCTCATCCAATATTTTTTAGACAAGTTTAGGTCGCTATATTAACATCTTTTTTTAAATTTAACTATTAGTTAAATAATATAACATTTACAGTATCTTCTTGATTTCTTACACTATGTGGTTAATATGCATACCCTAAACTTCCAAGAGAACCTCAAGTGGTTCATTAATGGCATATATAATATTATTTTATACCTTTTGGCTAAACATATTATTTTTTTGGAATATTATATAATTTAATAATTTAATAAGTTTTTTAGAAACTCATTAATGTCAATGTTGACACTATTTAGTATTTAGATTTTTGAAAAGTCATAAAAACATGATTAAATCGAAAAAGATACTTTGAATCAACCATAACATGTAATATTCACCTATAAAATTCGTTTATGTCATAAAAACAATGAAATTAAATTTATTTTAATATTTATAATACCATTTATTTGATTCATTCATTAAGAAGTTAATTATTTCATCATCATTGTGTAATAAATATATTTAATTATATAATGTATAAAATTTATAAATAATATACCATGATGTAGGAAATATTTTTATCTTTCTATTCAACATTTATACACGAATTTATTTTATATATAACCCAATAATATGAATGATTTAGTTATTAAATATTGAATTTATAACTTTTAACCCTTTGTTAAATAAAATAATACTAAATGTCATAATCTAATCCAAGTGGACCAAAAGGATTATATTTTATTCCTATTGTTATATTATTTATAATTACACTTTTCCAATATAATTATGACATGTTTTAGGCTATATATAATATCATTTTTACCTTTAATTACCCTATTTACTTTTAACCGTTGTAAATAAAAGAAAAACGTTACTATTCAAAATAATTTTTTTATCTTATTAAACCACATTTTATATAATGATGTTAACCATGTCTGTAAGGATTTTTGAAATTAAACTTTCCGAAGTGGTAAAATCATGTTTTATTCAAATATGCAAATGCACCTAGAAGGTGTGTAAAAGACGGTAAAAAAGATAAATAAAATTTTTTACATCTACTTTTATTATAAAAATGAATCAAATAAATTTAATTTAACTAATATAGGTATTAGGTATCTATTTTGACTTAAAATAAATAATATAAATAATTATTTTAAAAAAATCAGTTTTAAAACAATAACGCCATGTTTTTCACTATTCATCAAAAATTAAATGTTTTCAGAAAAATACCAAAAAATCACCCTAAGATTATTTTGATATTCTGAATTTAAAATTTAATTATATTTTAAAAAATTTGAAGCATATAAGTATCTTTAATTAATTTAAAATTAATTCCTATTTTCACATCCAAAAAATGGATTTTTAAGAACTATAAACTATCAAAAGAATGACATTTGTTTATGTAAAATTTATATGTGAAATTAAATTTAATCCCAAAAATTTTATTAAAAGATATAAATATAATTTTATTATACTTCCAAACCTTTAAAATTCATAATTTAACACCATAAATTATTTCGAATAATTTTTTTAAATTAAAATTTAGTATTTTTTATTATTCATAAAAATATGAAAAGTATCATAAAAGTACCAAAATTTTATCAAAAAATATTTTATGTCCCAATTATAAAAAATTATTTAATTTCATTAAATTGAATATATAAGAGAGCCAAATATTGGTTTTAAAAAAGGTTTTCCATTAAAAGGTTGTAATTTTTTTTTTGGAAAATACTCCTTTTATATGAAAAAAATGAATTTATTTTTATATTATGTCTACAAAATACATAATATAGATTCTAAAATTATATGGATTATATAAAATTTAATATTAAGTTAATACTATTCATACCCGATTTTTGAATGGTTAGTTTGGTAAGTCGTGGTGCGCTTGAAATCGGTATTGCGTGTAGCGTAAGTTATTGAATTACATTGAAGAAATAATGTACTATGAAATCATGGGGTGTTACATATTATCAATAAAATAATAATCAATTAAAATAAAAATAAATATTTTCAGAGAACTTGTATTTTTCTCAAAGGAATTCTCATTGCAATTTTAACAAAAACATTAAAAGTATTTTTTACCAATTTTATTTAATAAAACTAAAAACATTATCTCTATTTTTTAAATAAATATGTAAAAAATATTTTCTAGGTAATTTTTAATAATTTTCCAAATTGATTAAATTTTCAATGAATACTGTTTATTACTTATTTTTAATGAAAATTATCCTATTGAATACAATATTTAAATGTTTTATTTTTTAAAATATTTTTTTACAAGTAAAAATAGTAAAACTGGTTCAATTATGTTTTATTAAATATAATTTAGTTTATTTGAATGAAATATATTTTCAATTTTCATTTAAACAATTTATATAATTCTGAAATCATTTCCCATGGAAAATTATTTTTCCATCGCATATAGAGTGTAATTTAAAATTAAAAATTTCCACATTATTGTAGGTAATTTTAAAACAATTATTACATATTTGGAATTAAAATAATTTATATTATAAAACATAGTTATTTTAAGTTGTTTGCATAATTAATAGTAGAAAAAGTACAAATTAATTATCGTAATTATCGTTAAAATATGATGATTAGGCGTTAAACTCAAATGATAATAGTTAATGTGAAAAAAAACATGTCATGTTTCAATTTTATGGAAATATTTCCTACATATTTCATCCAAGGTTCTATTTTGATACATTTTTACCCTATTGTAATGAGAAAAACATGGTTATCGCTTTTTATTTTCAAAAATTCCAATTATTTCCTGTCCCCAATTTATAAAAGGCCACGACCATTCTCTCCACTTCACTATCCAAATGAATTTTTATTCAGATAATAGATAACCTAATTTCATCCTTAAAACCATAAATACTTCCTAGATTCCATTCATTTATCAAAAATCCAATATTGTAATAAATTTGAAAAAACATAGAAAGATAATATTCGAAGAAGAGGTAATGTTCATAACCATGCATTTTCATTTTAATTATTCTTCTATTTCCCTCAAATATTCCCCAAATTTTAAAAAACAATAACTAAATTATCTAATATATAAAATGTTTTTATTATTTTTATAGAATAACATATATCCTTCTACACTGCCATCAAATGAGAAATGATGTTGTTGATCATATGTATGGAAGACTTCCGCCGCACAAACTGATGTAATTTTTTTATCACCTCCTTTAACAGATTCATATAAATATAAATTTTTCATATTTATATTATATTAATGAATTTAATATTCTTCTATAATTTTAACATAATATATTTTTTTGTAGCTTCCAATCTATCTGAAAAAATAATGTCTCTCATGCGTACATGTGGAAAACTACCTCCGTAGAGTAATTGCAATGTTTTTCTATTTTATTTTTAAATGGGTAATAATAAATATTGATTAAATTAATATGAATGTAATATTTTATATATTAATTTTTTGGGAATGGTGAAAATTTATTTACCTTTTTATGTTCCATTTTTCAGAGATATAGAAATAGTGTAATGCGTATGTACGAACTTAACAACTCCATCAATGGTGTAAATCATATTACCATTTCTTAAATTTATAAACATGAATAAATACTTATATATTTTTTATATATGATATCTAAATTATTTTCATCATTATGATGATTATTCATCCATTATAAAGGTAAAAGTAAAGAAACAACCAATCAAAAACACACAAAAACAAAGTGATTATGACCCAAAACATTGATTTTAACAAAGAATTGTTAATAAATGGGTGAAAATAGAATGTAATTGAATAATATATGGTATGAAAAGTGTGATTTTGGATTTATAATATTTACAAAATAAATATATTTTTTATATCTGAGGTTTGAACACTGATGAACAAAATAAGACGTCTTGTAATGGTTTTATATCTCACTTTTACTTCCATTTTACATGTGTCATATTCACCACATCATTATTTTGTGTGGTGTATAAAAACCCATTTATTTTTTATCACAAATCTATTTCGTTGAATGTATTTTTAGGTTTAATTATATTTTATTTATTTCATGGGGCTTTGGTTCCAATGTTACCAATGTTGTAAATGTTTATTTTACAATCTCATCATTATTTGATATTGTTTATGTTCGAGTCTATATTGTGGGAACACAAATAAATTTTTACCTCAAAAAATATATATTTTATTATACTATATTTATTTTTTCAATTTTCATATAATAGTACAAGTTTTCATAATTTATCTTAAAATGATTGATAAAATGTTATTATGGAAAATCAACATCGTTTTTCTCATCGGTTGAATATCTATTCAATTCCATGTCCATGTTTCTTAAAATTTGTTTACAAATTGTTTTGTATTATTTTATGATTATTTAAATTTATTTTTTCAAATTACTATATTTTCACAAAAGCAATTAAAATAAATAATCCATTCTTTTTCCAAACAAGTTACTTTTTGGCTTTTCATAAAAAATTTGAAAGGATTATTTTTTTACAGAATTGGATGGAAAAGAACTTTCTTACCATCATGAATAATATCATAATTGAGAATTTATTTTCAATTTTATAATTTTATATTCAATGATTTTTTTCCCAAAAATCTAGAAATATTTATTTTTTAAAAGTAATTTTCAATTCGAAAATGATATTTTTCATTAAAAATGTTTTTAATTTCATTTATATGGTATTATTATTTATTAGTGAAAAACCCCCTAATTTAACCTTATTATCAACTAATAATAGTTTCTAATGATACAATAAATATTATTTCTCTAGATGTTTTACAATTAGTTAAATTGAGGATGATCTTTTTTGATATCATTGTCCATATTTCAAAGGATGGTTTCTAATTATGCTTATTGATTTAGAAATTAATAACAATTCTTATGGTAGTTATTAGATATGAAAATTTACCATTATTATGTCTCTACTCATTCATATGTTGAAGTAATTGGACTTATATAGTTATTATCATGGACCTCTATAGACCCTCGATGCATTGGTAGGCATCATGAGACAAACTAGATCGAATATTTGGATAAGACCTGGCCCATTTATGTACGATTTTCTGGTAAAAGGCATTGATTTTATTTGTTATGATGTCTTAAAAAATGAATTTAATCATTATGATATTTGTTTTTGATGTTCCATGTTATTATTTAATTAGTTATAATATACATGGTTTTGTTTCAATCCCTTGTTATAATATATATGGAACTATTTAATCATAATTGTTTCATATCATATTATGCTCCAGTTATTGATTGTGTGTCTTGTGTCTTATTTATTTATATTTACATGAATATTATGCCTTATTTATTTATTATAGCATCCACTAAACACATACCTTTACTAATTATTAGATCGTATCCATTTCTAATATTTCCTTTCCTTATGATTCAACAAAGTCTTTTATGATTGATATATAGGGATATTCTAAAGGGAATAATGGAGTAATCAATGAAATTGATAGTTTTTTTTATTTCAAATTATAAAATTAGATTCAATTATGTATCTATTTTACCAAGGATACTAAACTATTAGTCCTTTAGGGATGATATTCAAGGTATCATATTCTAATATAATGAAATTACATCCAACTATAAGCTACTAGGGTGGGGGTATTTATATTTAGTATTAGATAAAGATTATTAAAATCCTTGGGAACTATATTTTAGGAAAAAATTGTTTATGAAACACAACCCTATTATAGTATTTGAGGACAAGTATATAATTACATTGTAATTTTTTGGTGGGTAATAAATTATGTAGTCTATTTCCTAAAATCATATCCATGTCTCGATATTATATGTGGATCTGGTTATTTTATAGTTATAACAAGGTTTAATAACAAAAAAAAAGGGATGTTAGACTTTGATTCGATCATCACCAGGTTAATGACAACATGCCCAATAAAGGATATATATTTTCACTCATGGGGGTTATTCTTCAGATAATTCACATTTTCATTGCTCATCCTTATGATGGTTTTGAAAATATTTTCATTATTTAAAAACATTTTGGACGAATATAATTATGAGATTACAATGAGTAAATTTTCGTTTTTTTAATTATTTCACTAGACTTGGGATTAAAAATTATGATTAATATAGTTATGATATAATATACTATATTTCATTTGTATGAAATTCCACTTAGAATAAGTAATGTTAAAAATATCAGTGCACATACTCTATGTATGGATTGACATCTTGGGAAATATAATTTATCTACAGTTGGGGAAGAAACTATAACTAAAAACTATATAATGTTATTAGTGAAATTGACTCATGTAATGAGAAATAACCTAACCCATATATAACATCTTATTGGTCCACCAAGTGGGGTAACAATTTTGAACCACATTAAGAATCATCAACATCTATTATTAAATAGGAATGAAACTCCATTATTTCCTGAGAAATGGTTTTGTTATATAGAGAAGATATTTTTTTCTCTAGGAATTAATGGAAGGGAGTTTCTTTTCATAATAGTTAATAATCTCTCAGTGGATGCTAATAAATGGTGGTCATTGATAAAAATATAATTATGAGGATGAAATTGAGAGTATGGGGAGTATGGAATTTAAGGTACCATTCATGGAACAATATGGTAGCATCGTACCCTGGATGAGACTGGCCATTTCCCCTAGATAGTTGACCCAAATACATCATGTGTGCCTCCCTGAACATCAGATATTGTCGACTAGCAGTGAGGTTCTAGGCTTTGTTTGTGGCGATACTAGTCGATCATTCATCAGATTGAATCATAGTTATATATATATATATATTATAATATGTAATAGTGGAAACAATAATACAAAACAAAAAACTAAGAAATAGAATACATAAACATGAAATATATAATACATTATGTCAATGATGAATACTAAATTGATACAATATGATGATTCTAGGTTATTTTACTATACAAAATGAAACATAAAAGACGTAAGGGATAAAACCACAAACAAAAACATGATAAATATAAAAAATACCAAAAAATTATATATCTATCAACTTGTGAATATGAACGATCTACTAATCCCTTATCTATCATAACAATTCAATAAAATCAATCAATGGATTATAGATTCATCCCTTTTATATAACAAAATCTATAAGGACTACCCTAGTTCCAAAGGTTCATATGAAGGTAGTGAGATAAAATATCAGGAGGATTCCACTTACGGTGTGTGGGTAAATAAAATTCAAGTAATATAAAATAAAATTGTTTCCTTGGTAAACAATTGAAAAACATAAATAAGAAAATAAATACATTATACTTGGTTCCAATTGGACACCCATCTTATTTACCTACTTTGGACTAAGATGGTGAGTTTGAACTGATGGATCCTTCCATAGTAAAGTGAATGACATAATGTGAAGAAGGTCGACTATCATCATGAATTTTATTTGGATTTGAATACACATCCATATATTTCTAAAATTAAAGTATCATTTCACATTTTTCAATCACTCATTTCTCTTTTCTCAATTTCAACATGAATCCCACTTTTAAAAAAATTACCACACCCTGAGCCCATCAATGGAAATCTAGAGAGACTTTCCAAGTATAGATCATGGGGATTAGTTTATAATCAATGCCATGGTGGTAATCTGTGGTTAACTTAGGATGGTGTCCCATATGTAACTCCTTAATTTCTGTGATAAATTCATGTACTATACCTATGATTCCATACCTGGTATCGTACATAGGGTCATGAGTACCTATCAAGGGCTTGATTAACAAATACTATGTAGATCCTATCAAAGTGTTATCCCCTAGGGAATAGGTTCCACTCTTCTAGAGGTAAATATAAATAATTCTCACTAATATCATCCTAGTAATAGCTAGCATCACTCTCCTCCTGTTTAATAATCACTAATATATACTAATAGGAAGGCACAACGAGTCCTTCCATGATTTCCTTAAGTATGAACCCCTTATACCACCCCTAACATAACGGTGAAACAATTAAAAAATAAACAAATTTTTAAAAGGCATACATTTGAAGTTAATTCAATTTAATTTTAGCATGTATGCCATAGTGGGAATAAAGACCATGAAATTTCAATTGAACCACCCATGGATTTCACAATGGTAATTATTAACAACTATCCAAAACACATTTTCTAGATAATTAATTTACGTAATGGGGTAAAATGGAATAATTCATCATTCACCACCCAATCAAATTCTAACAACGACTCTATGTATCAATTATGAAGAAATACCCCTCAAGAGGAATATGGAATTGTGTAACAAATGTGAAATTTTTATCCAAATGTAGAGCACACCCATTATCATGGATTCATTCAAGTAGATCAACCTAAGGGGTTGATTCACCACTAGTATGGGTCAGAAAAGGCCAGATGTTGAATACAATTCAATTTAATTTGAAGATCTAAAGGTTACATCAGAAGGTTATAGCTCGTATCATAATAATGCACCTAAAATAATTCAACTAAACAGAGGGATATGATATTGACCACCTAACACAACATCATATAGCTTCACTTGTCCAACATAAACTATTGATTTGATATAAGTTATATGAAATTGTGTAAATCGTAGAATTCCCTAAAAATTATTAAATGAGAGTGCATTGAGATAGAAGAACAAATGGGTATATTAAAGAGGATTAGAGATCTCACCCCCAGATTCCCATATTATCAAAAGATGAATGAATAAGAGTTCATATGGAGGAGGGATATTGATACCTTGAATGTGGAAGAATATGATCATTGTGTGTGGGTGGAAAAAAATAATCCAATTCCTAAAAATAGTGAAATAATAAGGAAGTATTAGATATTTTAATGAGGTCATAATGGAAAATTCACCCTGAAACATATATGTGCATGTTTTGACCACAATGTTTTCCTAATCGTGCGCCATCAATGATCAAAGTCACTACTTTAAGAAGGAACCCTGTAAGGGTAGGTGCACAATTTTTATAACTGTGCATAGACAGAGTGAAATGGGTCTATCCAAAATTATGATATAGAAAAATTTATATGCATCATAGATTCCACAGTTGCTGACAAACCATATGGCTCCCAAATTCCCACTATCTACAACTACACTGTTTTGTGAACTATGTGGGCAGTGCTGCATGATTTTTCCTAATTTTGTGGCCTAGTCTTCGCTTCCCATTTGGTGCTCCTTGCATGAAACGAGCACTGGATGCACCACAGAACTCATTTAACCTATTTTGAAACATTAATAGTTTTTTAAAAGTAATTGGAATAAAAATTAATATTTTTCCATTTTGGAAATAAATTTTGGATTTTACAACCTCCACTCTCTAAGACAACTCAACCCCGAGTTTTTCTTCAGAGGGTTATACAACATCGTCAATGAAAAGATCTTTTGACTACTCAGGTGCCTGAGCTTCCTGCACCCAGATCTCACCTTATAAGAATATGTGATTCCATATCACATCGACCATAAGAAGTAACCCACCTCATAGAACCTTCATGGTATGATCAACGATATATATCAAATTCTACTTAATGGACACATGAACCTCTATCTAAATATCCTCTGGGTAAACTAATGAGATGGTTCATGATGATACCATGGAATCTGAGATATGTAAAATACGTCATCCATGGAATGTTACCTATAAGGTAAATTTAATCAATCTTCTATATTAAAACACTCTCCACTAAATTTAATGACCAGAGATATTTAGGCAATAACTTGGTCTATCTCTTGATCCATTTACAACCCAGTCTAGTTGATAAACACTAAAATACTCGATGTCCCACCTCAACTTCTATATGTCTATAACAGTGATCAGTATATGAATACTTCCTATATATATCTATATCTAAATATTTATGAATTAGATGGACTTTCATTGAAGATCCCTAAACAATATTAGGTCCCAATAGAGCTACCCCGCTTGCCTTTAACCAGCACTAGGGTAAATGGAACAACCTACCATTGAGACCCTCACATGGATCCCTCTATATCATTCCCTAAAAACAATTTTTTGTTGTAAAACCCAACCAGTTGGATAATATTTTCCCATAAAACTGTATAATTAACTATTTATTCCCAAATAATATTCTCTAACACCCGTATGGTTTTCTCAAAATACTTATTAGTGTGAAGGTGGTATATAATACTCAAGAGCACCTAAGAACCCAGTGCATTTTGAAACCCTTTCAAGAACCATGAATGGGGGACCCCATAAAGTCACACTATCTCCCAGATGTAAAACCATCCAAAATCATCAATATAGAGGGTCTTATATATCAGTAGAATGTGAGAGACATTTTTTAAACTATTGATGATCACCTGTACTATATTTTTCCCCTGAGGGGATCTCAGAAATACCATCACAAAATCTATCATGATATTTTCCATTTCCACTAATGAATGGATAGATATTATAGAACTGCACCTAGCCTTTGATTATCTACCTTAACCTACTGACTGATGGAGTACCGAGTGATGAATCCTTCTATCTTCTTCTTCATACCTAGCCAGCAATACTAACGACACATATATTTTTACATCTTGGTAAACAAAATATGAAAAATCCAAAACAGGGTATGTGATTCAATCATCACGTAGTCTCATGTTTCATAAGTAACCCATACACATCCATGGATGATAAGGCTCTCACATGCATCCAAAACCAAACCTGGTGGTGGGTTATCTCTTTTGACGCTCTCCCTCATAATGAGGTCTTCGGAATTTAATAGATGTATCATCCAAACCTACTATAGGATTGAAAATTTCACTCCTACATAGGCTTACACTGGTTTCTCTTGTTGTTGTTGAACCACTAAATTCATCTCATGTAATAGATCCATCAAATTCCACTCACTTATGGCCCCCTTGAATACTTTTGTCTGAGTTTTCTAGGTAATGGAATTACCTATGACATTTCCCTTCCCATGTATTTAATCAATCTCAAAATTTAATTATTGTAGGTATTTCACCAACCTACCATACCATAGATTTTTTTTATTTCTGTTAGGAGATTTAATTGTGGCTTTTTGATCTATATAGAAAATGAATCGATCACCATAAAGGTAGTACCAAAAACAAAATATAGCATGAACCATGGATACTAGATTCAAGTCATGCATACGATAGTTCTATTCATGAGGTCCCTATTGGAAGGATCTAGATGCCACTACTCTATAACCTTGCATTATAAATTCATGTAGTTCAATTTTAAAAGAATCACAGTAGAATTTATAGATTCCACACAGATCAGGAAGAGTGATTAGTGGAACTATATTGAGTCTTCCCTTTAACTATTAGAACAATATATCAGGATCTTTACCCTAAAAATTTAACACCTTTATTAGTCAATCCCTAATGTATTGCAACCATGAATGAGAAATCCTAGATGAATCTCCTATAATTTCATGTTATCTTAAAGAAACATTGTGTGTCAAACACATTCATGGTTTTCTCCCAAAATAATATGGTACTCACCTTCTCTACGTCAACTCATATTTCATCCTTAGATATGATATCACCCAATAAGTGGACTGTAGTGATCCAAAAATATCATTTATTAAGAATATAATGTAGATAGTTCTCTCATAGTGTATTTAGAATGGTCTCAAGGTGATTATAATGTTCATTTATGGTTTGTGAATACAAAAAAGATGAGATCCATGAAGAAACCCTAAAAGGAATCATGATATGGATGGAAAACCCAATTCATCAATTACATGAAGACTCCCGGTGTGTTATTTAGGCCAAAAAACCTGATAAAATTTATTAACAAGCCATACCTACTCTGGAATGTTGCACAAGGTATGAATGATGGCCTCATGTTCACCTCATGGTAGCCCAGCCTCAAGTCAAACATGGAGAAAATGATTTCTCCTCAAATATAGTAGATGAGGTTGTCTATAAAAATAAGTGGATATTGGTTCATCACCATAAGCTAGTTCAGTTTGTGGAAATCTACACAAAACATAAGTTTACCATCTGAATACTCTGTGAAAAGAATGGGTGAACCCCATAGTGATGTATTGGGTTAAATAAAAACCTATTCTACTAATTATTTAGGATTCGTGTTTAGTTTTTATAGCTCTATAAGTTCTATCCTATATGGTGGAATGGACTTAGGTGTCACACCTGGAATAAGAATAATGGGGAACTTAATATCTCTCTCATGATGTCAAATTGGGAAACTATCAGTAAAGACATCCCTAAAATGATGCACTATAGGAGGGAAATACAAAAGATATATTCACTAATATCGTATAAGGAGACTGGCCAGCTGGGATGTTACTAACCCTAGCCTAGTACACATGAGTCCATTTTAACAGTCCTAGAGATCGAATTTTCACATATGGATATAATTATTTCCCTTGGGTGATGTGAAGGATACATGATGGAAATTGAAATACACATAGACTTGATTAGAAAAAATCTATTCCATTTAGTGAATGGTGTTGAAGACAATCATCTCGAGGATTATGAAAATTCATAGAAATGAGTACCCACTTATTACAGGGGAACTCCTTTAATTTGTATATAACATATACCCTAAACCATAATAGTGTGTCTAGGGTTATAACACCACTACAATACTATACCACTAGGACCAGACATCACATAGTTGCAGAATATAGAATGTAGTGTGATGATCATATATAAAACAAGGAAAATAATAAAGTATAATATACCTAATTAATAACTATAACTGTATATGGACAAATAATATACTCCTCTGGCTTAGGTGGAACAACACAAATTTGTCCAGAACTACCACCATGAGAGGATACTTGAGTAGATTGAGAATATCTCTACTACTAAATATGGAACTTTTGAGCATAAATGCCTCATCCAAGACCACCCTATTAGACCGAACTACCTATGGACGATTATATTCCATTCTGACAAGGTGTCATAGACCCTGCACTTGAGGATGGTGTTGGAATAAATCCTCATTCACAAGTTACTATAGGAATGGGCTGATAGGAGCACTGGAGTTGACCCATCCCCCCATAAACTGGTCACTTTATTGGGTTCCTCTTACACTGGGGATATTATGGAATGGCCTTTTGCACTGGTGACACATGAAAAAGCTATTATTTTTGGCCACCTGGCTAGAACATTCGCCTCATACACCCGAGAAGAGTTTCTTAGTTCCACTGTATAAATAACTATCCTTCCAAGAATATGAAATTCCCTACTCCATGACTCTTAATTAACTCTGCCTCTTTTTATTTATAGGTTTCTGGGTCATTATCTCTGAAATAATGTTCATCCGAATGATGTTCGGCTATGATCAGATAGAATATGTCATCCCATCCTAAAATCTCCTCGTATTTTTCATCTAATCACTATTGAGGGTAGGTGAAAAATAATTCAACTCTTTGAAGTGATCTGAGTTTTCCATCACATACATGTTACCTTCCTCAAGGTTCATGAATTCCAAAATGAGATCAATTCTATTTTTCACAGTGAAGAAGTGGTCAGGGAAGGTTTTTAGGAAGTCATCCCAGACCATACCCTAATGTTGGCCAGCCTGATTCAGAATGTCCATCCAACACTTAGCAGAGACACATAACATATAGGTCATGAGCTTGAACCTCATCTATAGAGGAATCCTGATATGCTCCATGATTTAATCCAGAGAATCATACCATGATTTTGTAGCCCGAGTCCCTCCATTCAATGATAAGTTGTAGGATACTACTACTGGAATTCCCATGTCATCTATTCTATAGAGTGGGATGTTCAAGGTTCACCCTAAACTAGTTTCATGAACGAAAGTAATCACTCATGAAACTACGCATTGACACCCTATGGATTTTCTAAATGAGTTTCCTCTAGTTCCACTACAATAGGTATCATGCGTGGATCAGGGCCAACCACCTTTTGATTACATACATTTTTACTTTTCTAGCAAACAACATGGGGGAATTATGGTTTCATATAAATAAAAATTCCATGAGAATTAAACAGATAAAAATTATAGTAATATGGATACAGAGAAAGTAGTAAAGGTACATAGCCTACAAATTAACAAGATACAACACCCAGCCTTCTACAGGATACATGCATCGGGAATATAACATGTCACAGAAGAAGCATATGAGACACAACATACTTCCCAAAACTAGACTGGGTTTGGGTCAAGGTATCGTGTTACATAGACGATGGGTCAATTATATTTAAGAATCGGGTTTATTTAATTCTTGTATATTAATATATTCCCATTAAGTGGTTGAATTATAGGAATCTGCATCTTCAATTTATAAGGGCACGTACACCATGTAAATTGGATGACGATGTCCATTTACACCAACCATGACACATTACATCACATGAGACCAACATTTCATGGTTTATCATGCCAATATTGGGTACTTAAGGACTTTGATTAAACCTATATAGAAAAATACTATTAGGCTAAGATAGATGATTTATGTTCTAATTGTTTTTTTGTCTTAAAAGGAAAAAATGAAAGGCATTTATATATCATAAAATTAAGCTGCATAAGGAATAAAAAACAATGAGAACGCATAAATCACATGCAATATATGAAATTTATGTTGAAATTTAAATATGATATGTAATAATGTATTGTGTTTTGAAACATATTTTTTCTTGTACTAGGAATGATTCTAACATGACTAAAAATATTCGGGAATATATCATAAATATCTCTATCAATATATTAGAAATGAAGAACATGTACATCACCCTATTTTGAAATCAATGAAATAGTAATACAGAAATCTGTAACATCATTTACCGATCCTAGGTAATTTTAGTTCCCCGTGTACGTGTATTAGAGACTCCCAAGAACATGCACATGAATCAATTCCAATATCCTAGTCTCATGTATAATTCCAAATAGTAAAAAATATTAAAGGAATATCTCATACCACATTGTATCATCCCGCCCTAGATTCCACTCAGCTGTGCATCGAGATGGTTGGCCACAATACCTCAGGCATGCCTCCCCAAACACAATAAGATTGTTACTAGTATCGAAGGCCTAGGTTTTGTCTATCATGAAACTATTACCTCATTGATCTGAGTGTAGTGTAGTAATATATATATATATATATATATATCAATATGAAACACCAAAAAAGATAATATTTAAGATACAAAAATGGAATAAAACACACAATCCTAAAAAGCGTAATACAATAAGTGGATGCTAAATAATAAACATATACAATGTGATGATTCTATTTGTTGTATCTATACAATAAGAAATGTTATAGGGGAAGAGAATATAAGAATATACAATATTAAAAATAATACTAAAAATACTAGAAACAATATGTTCTGGAATCTCGATCATAGGTTCAGTCCTACACTCCCATCTCCATCATTGTAATGAATGTCAATCAATAATTAGATAAAGGTTTCTTACCATTGTCTATTCTTGAAACCATAAAGTCTACTCAGATAACAATGGCGTCTTAGTAGGGTGTGAGATAGAATCTCAATATGCCTCCATCCATGGTGTCTAGTAAAATCCATTTCATGAAATATAAAATAAATTGTGTTCTATAGTAATAAAATTAAAAATAGAAATATGTAAATAAATACATTAGACAAGGTTCCACTTGGGCACTCACAAAATTTACATGCATTGGCCATTAATAGTGACTCTAAAACAAAGGATATTGAAATTTTATAGTGTATAATATAATGTGAAGGAGGTGGATTGTCTCCAAGCTTGTGATTGATCATAGAAGACACCCCCTTAAATTTATAAAATCAGTGTACCATTTCTCATTTTCAAATCATTCAATTCAATTTCCTCAATTCTATTTGAAAAAAACTTTTAGAAAAAATATAGAAAGACTTCATGAGATCATCCATAATAATTAATGAAAACTTTTCGTGTATCTCTCAAGGGGACTTGTGTATAACCTATTCTAAGGAGTAAATTAATGGTGACTAGGGCATGAATTTCAATGTGTCACTCAAATATTGGTGTGAAAAAGTCATGTAAAAAACCTATGAGTTCGTACTAGGTATCGCACATAGGGGCCTGAGTCCCTTTTGAGAAATGGATCAACCATTGTCCATCAAGACCATCCAAGGTGTATCCCATAGGGAACTGGAATCACTCATTAGGAGGTAAAAATAGGTAACCCTCGATGATCCCATCCCATACATTTTTAGTGTCACTCCTGGTGTCTATTCTAATGAATAATGTACACATACAATAATTCATAAAGAGTCTATCCAAATGGTCCTTAACTCGGAACCCCATGTATCACCCACAACACTAATGTTTAAAGAATTAAAAATTCAAATCATCTATAAATTGCATTAATGTGTAGATTGTTCTATTTAATTCATGCATTTATGTCATAGTGGGCATACAGACCAAGATATTTCAATTGAATCACCCAAGGATAGAAAAAGTGTAATTACAAACACCTAACCAAAAATTGTTTTCTTGAAAATTCATTTATGTATTGGGTTCAAGGTCATTATTCATTATTACCTAAAAATTAATTTCAAATAATACCCCTACATATCAATTATGAGGAAACACCCCTCATAGGGAGTCTTTTATTTTAGAATAAAGGGGAAATTTTCCTCCAAAGGGAGAACACATTCATTGTGGATGCTTTAGTCAATGATATTAACTCATGAATTTGATTTTACATTATATTGGGTCACCAATGGCTAAATAGTGAATTCAATTTAGTTTAATTTGATAAACTATAGGAAATATCATAGGGGAATAGATCACATCACAATGATGCATTTTATATACTATAATGAAACAAAAGAAAAGATCGTAGAACACCTTCCATTTCCTCATATATCTACCATCATCTATTTTTTACCTTTGATTTGAGTTACGTTAGAAGAAAATGGGGATCCCTACAATTTCTTGAAATTGGGGGAAACGATCTTTCGTAGATATAGTGAAACAAATGGAATGATGAACAATAAATACAGTAATTTTGATTAACGATCTCACCTCTACCTTCTCATTTTTTCCCAAGGTGATTTAATTAGAGTTCATATATGTATAAGAGAATGAAACCTATAAGTATAATAAGAGGTGCATTGAGTTTTGTAGGAGAAGAAGAATCTAATAGTGAAAAAGAAGGAAATAAAAAGGAAGGATTAAATCATTAATGAAGGTAATAAAGATAAATTCACCCTCAAAAATTGATGTGAATGTTTTTTCTACCTTGATTTCAAAATCGTGTACCAAATATGCACCAAGACATTGATTTTGGAGGGAATACTATATAATTAGGCACACTGTTTTTGTAACTGTGTGTAGGTCATGAGAATGACCTCTATATAAAACATTTTTTGCACCACACTATTATGTTCCCTAGGTCTCATGGTTGTAGAAAATCCATGTGCCCTCCATCTTACCACTATCCCCATTCACATTTTTAGGGAAACTTCGTGGGCTAGGAATCACGGTATTTCCAAAGAACATAATATTGTATTTTATTCCCATTTAGGTTATGCAGGATCTGACTGGTCCTTGGATGCACCTAATACCACATTGAAGATTTTTGGAAGCATACATTTCTACATTTAATGGAATTAGAACAAAAAATTAATGGTATATACCTTTGGAAATAAGTTTATATGTTACATATATTTTCATTATGATTAATGATATTATATAGAAGGAAATTTCATGTGTCCAAGGAAAAAGGTTGTGGAAAATGATTCTATGTAAAAATCCATCATTATAAGTATTTCAAGGAATAATTTTGGTTTTGTAAATAATATTAAAATAAATATTAACTATTTTTTTGATGGGATTATTCTAATCCTTCAAAGGGAACTAGTCTCCCAAAAATTACCACCACAAGAAGAAATGGTATCTATTTCTACCAAGATAGGAAAATAATTCTCCAATTCATATGGATTAGAAGGGATGAAATAGATTAAGAGGAGGGTGGAGAAAAAATAGATAAGTGTAAAAAGGGAATGCAAGATTTTCCAACATGTGATAATTTTGTAATGAAACACCATCATATATGATGAAATATAGTTTTATTTTTCATCATGTGTTTTGATAAAGAAAATTATCCACATGAAATAAATTATAATAAAGAATCCTCAAATGTTCATTATTTCAATTTTAAGGGGATATGAAATTGAGAAAATTAATTGGCCATGGGTAAAGGGAATTTCACATAGAAGAAACTATGCTATCAAGGTCAGCCTTTTTCTATAAATATAGCTAAAGTTTAAGTAATGTTTTTCATGTGTGTTTGGATTCAGGAATTAACTATTATAATTATTTTTAAAAATTGTCTATTAATTATATGAATCATGAAACATCTATGTAATGTGTTGTTTTTGGAAGAATATATGACTTCATTAACATAAGATTTATGTATACCATCATGGTTTTATGTGTTTAATGTTTACCATAAGTTCAAGTTATCAACCACACATTTGATATTTTTTGTTATTGGTGTTTATCAATATAGAAGAAATTTTTGGGAGAAATTTATTTCTATAAAAACCAACGGTTTTGTATATTTATTAGTGAAAATATTACTTAAGGAATAATTCCTTTACATTTTTTATAAATAAGTTTATTGTTATTGGTTACTTTTAGTTCTTATCTTATATTATATGTTCAAGTAAATATGTATTAATAACTTTCTTGAATGTAATTATTATTATATAAATATAGTTTTTTATAAATTAAAACCCTTATGTTAGGTGAAAATTCATCGTAACAACAAAGGCCTCAAGGCATGATCCCACAATTGAAGGTTGACAATGGTGTAGTGCCTACCACTGACCTATACGATGATGAGTTATTATCATTTTATTTATAAAAATGATTTTATTTTTGGATATTTATATAATGGATTAGTCTTTTTTTGGTCACTATTGCGTTTTAGAGACTAATGGATTGTATTGGATAACTCATTCTAACCATTATTTTTTGTTAAATGTTTTGGGATATAAGAAAACATTTGTACCTTTTTATTAATCTTCTGATATGTTAAAAGTTAATTTTTGTGCTTCACGCATAAAATATTTATATTTGATAATCATTTATTGGATTAAGAAATGATATTTAAATTGATCGAATCTTAACCAAAAGATAAATTTTTTCTTTAAAAATTAAAATATATTAAGTAAATATATTTTCTAATGTTCTATATCATGATAGTAAAATAATCACTAACCTCAAGAAAAAAATCATGACACAATAATTTCATCACATTAAATCCATTTTTCATTAACCTATGTTATTTTAACTCATCATATATTTCTATTTTTAATTAACATCCTCATGAATAATAAAATTATTATAATTAATAATCATGGTCACTCATAAATATTATTTATTTTTTCTTCTTTTTTCATATTTTAACAACATAACATGGTAGTATTTAATGGAAACCTAGTTATGTGGTCTTTTTATGAAAACTTTTATTTATATTTCCTAACTTTTAATAGTAATTATTTTTACCCATATTCATGAAGTGAGTTTTAAATATATTTATTTTTCATATGAAAACCCATTATTTTCTGAGTTCATTTTCAACTTTTAAGCGATAGTTTTTTTAAAAGTTTGGAGAGTGTAACAACCTAGGATATTAATATAATATTGATTTTAATAGAATTTGATACATGATACACTGATCATAAATTTCCAATGAAGTATATTTATTTAAATTTAATGTATTTGATATCTTCTTTTATACACAACACTGAGTTTAAGAGAACTAGAATATTCTATTAATATATTATTATTTATTAGGAATGTTATAACCTAGTTTATAAGTGGTTGGGTGTGAATAATAATAACTAAATTATGAAACATTTATGGTATGAACATGTATAAAATAAATTCCATGGTTATCTAATTATTATAAATAAATTAATAATCAATTGAAGGAAAATGAAATGTAATAAAAAAAGTATTTTTATAAAAGGTTGTTCATCTCGCTTTTTTCACATAAATTAAATTTATTTATTAAATTTTTTTAAAAATTTATATTAAAAAATAAAATTCATTTATTAACTAGTAATTTATATATTATATTGCATTAATCCTTTTCGTGTTTTTTGAAATGACAAATTTTATGATGAATAGTGAAACATACAGTTTTTGTATTGAAATATACCTTTTCATTTAAACAATTTATATGTAAAATGTAGTTTTAAAAACTTATACAAGTAAAATTAGTTACATTATATTATATTTAATATTTTTTAGGCCATTGGAATCAAATTTATATTTACTTTTGATATAAAAACATTTTATGATTTAGAAAATCCTTCCTTTAAAAAATGTATTCCCATCACAGTTATGGTTTACATTATAAATAAAATTTTACCACTTCTATGAATGCAATTTTTATTGATGGATTAAAAAATTTCAATCTTCATACATTCTATTATATATTATGTTAATCTTAATTTTGGTTCATAATGATTATTAATAAAATAAAAAATTATTTATAATGGATAAGGTTACAATAGGTTTACTAAGTGTTGTACTAAATAAATATGGATAAAAATGATATAAATATTTTTCATATTTATATTTTATTGATATAATTTTACATTATATAATCCATTTTTCTATAATAATACAATTTTAAGAATTTAGATTTTGAAAAAATTTTGTATCGCTTTTTCTTTTCAAAAAGTTCTTAGATGTCTTCTTCCCACTTATAAAAGGAAACCCACTATCCTATATTATTCACACACATAAACCCGATTTTTTTCATCAAATGATAATAATAATATATACCATAAATCCCTATACACATCCTAGTGGACTTTTTTATCATAAATATAATCTATGAAGTCATTATTTTTAATCATAAAGAGGTTATCTGAAGCAGAGCTGATTTTCAAAATGAAGCGTTTCCATTTTACATCATCAAAATATATAAAATAATATAGAAATGTACTAAAATAATTACAAAAGTATTTAATATATTATTATATGTAATTTTTTAAATTTATTAACACATATCCTTCTCTTTTTCCATATAATGGGAAATGAAATTGGCAATCATATATACCGGAGACTCCCACCGTGAACCAATGTAATTTGTTTTCCATCACCACCACTCATGGATGGATATAAATATATATTTATTATATTTATATGATATTTATTAAATTAATATAGTTATACAGTTATTATATAGCATGTGTATTCATACCTTCTAATGTATTGGAAAACCATAACATCGCTAATGCTTATTTGTGGAATGCTGCCCCCTTTTAGCGATGTGAAATGCTTTTTATTTCATTTTTTATGTGGATTATAATATGGATATATTCAATGAATATAAATTAAATTTTGGTTATAATAATTTTTCCTTAAATATTAAAAATTTCATACCATTTTATCATTCTAACTATTGGAATAATTGAAACAACATTCATTCGTACCTATGGCCTACCGTCTCCATGAATGGTGTAACTCATTTTTACGTAACTAAACATTATAGACTATAATAAAACATTTATAATTATTATATGATATATTTACGTCATGGGTAAAATAATGAATGTTATTTAACAATGATAAATTTAATTTAATTGAATCTATAAAATAAAAACATAAATAAAAAATAGAGCAATTTTCACCATAAAGAATGATTGAAACAAGGAATTGTTAATAAGTGAGTTAAAAATAACTATAAGTAGATCATATATGATTTGACATATATAATTCACTTTTTCCTCTGGGTTACAAATGTCATATTCAAAACATTTTTATTTTATGTTGTGTATATATTAACCAATTGATATTTTTTATCATTTATCTTTTTATATTATTGTTTTTTTATGTTTCATTTGAATATATTTCATTCATTGAGATTATGATTCAGATATTATTAAATTGGTATGTTTTTATTAAAAATAATAATCATTATTCATGATTTTTTATGTTTAAGTCTCCAATGGGGGAATTTTTTGATATTTATAACTTAAAATAAAATATTCTTTATCCTCCAATGGTTATTCATGTAATTTTCTAGTAATAGTATCATTTTATATTCATTGGTACTTAGAATTATTGGAATAAAAATTCAATGAAATTATGCAACATTTATCTCTTCTGTTGAAATTCCTTTCTCTTCCATGTACATGTTTTATAAAAATGTTTCCATTTTTTTTATTATTTTATAGTTAATATGTAAATTAATTTTTACTCATGATTTATTTATTTTTTAATATAATAGAATTTTTTTGATATATTTCAAACAAAAAAAGTTTAGAATTTTATTACATTAATGTGAAAGATATCACTGTTTCAACATACCCAGAATAAACTAAAATTAACCATGGGAATGACTAGTAATTTCATTGAAGAAGATTTTAAGAGATTAAAATTATATTAAAAAAAATAGTTTCAGATATTTTGAAAATATTTTATTTTTTAAAAGTTATTTTCCAAGAGAAAGCATATTTTCTTCAATAATTTTTTTAATATAATTTTACTTGGTATTTCTATTCATCATTGAAAAATACATAATATTACCATATGATCCATTTGGAATTTTTCATAATGATTCCATTTTTATTATTTATCTTAATGGTTCATGATTAGTTTTAATGTGGAAATACTATTTGAATAGAATTATCCATATTAATCTTGATTATTTAAGAATATTTTTATTTATTGAGGAAACTATTATAATTTCATATTCATGATATTCAATATAAATTTTTAAACTGATTAGGTTTATCGCCTTTAATCTATGGAATCCAATAATCATATTAGGACATGGTATGGTCCCACTATATCCCATTAATTCATTTTTAGGCCTCATGAGAAAAACGTACTTGGGAATTTGGATGAGGCCTTTCCAATTTATGTCTAATGTATTAGAACGAGGCCTTGATGGTTTGGTAATGATTTCGGACATTCATAATTTCTCATTATGAATTTAGTTATTAAGGTCTCACATGATTATTCCATTAGATATAATATTCATGGTTATGTTTTAAGCTCATGTGATTATTTATTTGGAGTTATTCGATCATAATTTATTCCATCCTTATTATTCTTAAGTAATTTTTTATGTTTCACTCTTTCAATTATTTACCTTTCCATATATATTATTCCTTATTATTCATGATAACATCAACTATATGTGTACCCTTACTAAGATTTATATGTCAAAACTTTATTATATTTTTTTCCTTTATACTCTAGTAAGTGTTTAGTGATTGATATGATACGATATAGTAATGGAAAAAATTTTATACTGAAATAAAATAAAATTTTCTATTTTCTATTTTCTATTTTTATATGAAATTCATGCATAAATTTTGTTTTCCAATTCAACAACAAAATTATTTATTTTAGTATGAAATTTTTTATATATTATGACATTATAAAAACTAACCATTAATTCTAGGATACTGAGGTCGGATTATTTATAGTTATCATATCTATAAAAAATATTTGTTGAATTATCATAACCAATATGAAGTATGGGTGAATGGACCATTAATAGTTTTGTGACTTGGTGAATGGGAAATCACCCTAGGTTGTTATAAGGTGAATGGGATATCACCATAATGATAATCATGTGGCCATTTTATCACTATCAAAAGAAAAATTAATTGTTTATCACCACTGAAATAGAATGGGTGAATATGATATCATAAGTCCAAAAACATGACATGGTAAATGGACTATCAACTAATACTATCATGATATAGGTGGGGGGTTCCACTAATATAATAAAATATAGGTGGACAAGATGACACTATAAAAAAATTAAGGTAAATGCATATCACCAAACCAATAGGATTATGAATGAATGGGTTACCACCACGCTATTAGAAAATTTAGAAGAATAGGTTATTACCAAATATGTAACGTGAGTGAATTTTATATCACCAAAATATAATATAACAATGTTCAAAATTCATTCACCCTACCAAAAATTGAACTCTGGTGAATGGGCTATTAACAAGACTTCAAAATATATAAGTAAATGAGTGATCACTTTAATTATTTAATGATAATGTGAATGAAACATAACAGTTAATATTAACATATAGCATGGTGAATGGTTTATCACTTCAAACCACAACATAATAACAAATGAATAGACAACCACCATGACAATAAATATAATCATGGGTTTAAATTACCATATGTATAAATGGTATTGATTTTATATCATAGTGATAGTGAGTGGTTTTTAACGTAGAAATTGTTCTCACAAATAATATATCACACCTATTCTATATATGATAATCTTAGATTCCCATAGGTGAAAATTTAAATCCCAAATGTTAACCAATCTCCCACAAGTAGAAACTAGGATTAGTTTTTATGTAATGATCCTTAAGGTAGACTATGGAACAGTTAGATAACTCATACATGCACTTTAATTTTTCATGGAATTCCTAGAGATACTTTGCAAGTCCCATTTAAATTAATTTATATTCAATGATACCTCTATTGGGTTAAAATTTAAATTTAATTATCCATATTCCAATATAAATATATGTACCATAAATTATATATATGAACCATGGGTTAAAGAGAATATATCATGGTCAAGATATGACATATAAGGCCCTCAAGAAACAAGGAATATGGGTTCTTTTCTATTCCATGTTATTTTTAAATCCCTTTAAACCCTATATATTATATGATACAAGAATACATATATAAAATGAAAAGAATTGAAGAACCACTTCCCTTGTAGTTATGGGACCCAACATATTGATTGTATTTATAAGAATAACTATCAATTGAATGAATCATAAAACATTAGAATAATCCCCCAAGTTTATGAATATTTTACAAATAAGGATATGGTATAATGAATGATGATGATGATATATAAGGGAATCCATATATTTTCCTCTAAAAAGACACATTTTAATAAAAATAATGATTTAGATCTTAAATTACTATGAGAAAAAGTTATGTGGATGGAGAAACCATGGAGAAGGAGCTATGATCAAGTGATCTAGGAAGAGGAATGAATTGTTTTTTTTATAAAAACCCATGACCGAAATTAGTGATAATATCACTACTAGAATAAGGTGGTATTCACAACCACTAGAATTCTCATGGATTTTCACTGAAACAATGATGGGTTTCTATTGTTCCAAAACCCCAAACCAGACCCATAGTAGTAAGGTAGGAACTACCTTCCATGGATACCAAATGATTTATTACCTCCCATAGTGATTTTTATGGGGTATATATTATTGGTTAAAAATCGACCTAAAAAATGTTTCTTCAATACTTAATTTATAGCATATACTAACCCCTACAATTGTCAAAACCCCAATATGAAAACTCATTATCTTAAAAACCTATAATCAAATTAAAATCTATAAATATATATGTGTGTGGGTGTGTGTGGGTTTTCTTAATGAACTTCAATAAAAAAATTCAATAGATCATTTAGATGCATTAAATAACCGTCTCAATGAAAAACTATAACCATTATTCACATTTAATAGCCTAATACTCTCTAGTCTCCTCCTTGATATGTTGGTTTTACCAATACACACACAATAGTGGTGTCATATTCTTACTATGCTGATTTTACATTTCTATATTATAATTATAGTCCACCTCAGGAATAAATCATCTTCTACTACATCAGCATAATCAATATTAATCAAGTGAGAAGGATTATAATGATACAATTGATTCTTTTATAAATGGAATTAATCATCAATCACATTCTATCTTCAATGGATCCCAAATCGGTATACCACTATATAGATCATCTTTATAACATTTAATAAACTCGTGTAACTGAATTTACGATTCTTATACCCCTATATCTACATTTTTTATTATCAATAAATATGGTGAAAAACTACCTAGTCACCAACTTCAGACGCTTGATGATGGTTTCACTGGTTAGTTGATTACCACCTCTTAGTATAGGTTGTCCATAATCATTTTTTAATCAAATGAATATGATTTGATATCTATTACATGAGACTCAAAAAAATACTCCTATTCCTTTAGATAATTTAAATTATATTAACATTACTAGGAATAAAATTCCACAACATGATTTATCTAAATTGATTTTTGATCACAATAATTATAAGATAACATTTCCCAAGTAATATGACTCAACCATGAATTTAAAAAATATAGAATTCATTATAAAAAATGTAATTTAGAAAAAAAATTATTATAAGGAGACCATTATAATAAATATGGTTTATCATTGTTAAACAAACCAGAGTATCTAACACCGTCTGTAATTTATTTAATAGGAGAGAAAAAAATCTAGCAGCTTCATCAGATACGGTATTCCATGACACCCCATATAATTGTGATAAATCTTGAAAATATAATCCTCTAAATTCCTACAGGGGACTGGTCTACGTTATTAGTAATATATTCATGGATATAATAAAATAACCATTAATAACACACACTACACCATGAAAGTGAATATTTCTTTGTAAACTCCTCACAATATACATTTTCACTTCATCACATTTCTATTTGGGAAAGGGTAAGGGAAAAAATAGTACCTTCAGTTATCTATTACACATAAGTCACTTATTTATTGGTGAGGTATCATAAAATAAACCCTATAATGTAACTATTTATTTTATTCCCCCTATAATTGTTGTATATTCCCAAATACATATTTTACATCTTTGAGTGATCAACCCATATCGACGCATGGGAATCCAACACAATATCATCATGAATTTCCACTCGGTGATTCCCTATTAGATTTATATATACTATCTATATATTTCATGAATTATCACCTCATTTCTGGGACTATATAACATTTTTATTAACAAATATTCACAAAAAAATATACAAGTGAATGGAAAATATCATTCATCGAGCCTCTAAACATCATTGAAACATTCATTAACTCAACTGACATTATATAATATATATGTAGTCCATATATACACCTAATATTATTATTAGGAATATTAAATACCCAAAAAAATGTGTGGATACTCAAACCATGCATAAATATCAGACAACTAAATATTTCCACTCAATTTATCAAACATGCCAATTTTATGTGGGAGAAGATTCCATTTATGGATTGTTAGTTATTTTAATCTTTCATGTTAAAAGAATAAGAATAAACAACAAAACCTTCCCCTAAATGAAAATATTATTTCCTGAAGGGGGTATAATTTGTTTAATGAGTCCATTTATCTCATGGTCCTCCAACTAGACCCTTAACTTAAAATCATTACAAAATCTGTTCTGTATGTATGAATACATAAGGGATTAATACCTAGAATTAGTGTACTCACTATCATTACCTATTTTATTTATAGTGGCATAAAATATTCATTAATAAAATTATCCTAAAACTAGTCAATAAAAAAACTAAATTTTGGTTGCTTTATATTCTCCATGACACAATAAATAATTCTAGAAAACGTATTAATAATCATCCTTTGATAATGATGACAATGTATGGATTGGAAAACCTATAAATCCAACTATTTGAAAAATGTATAACAATCACTATAAACAAATATGAATCGTATCCATTAATTACATTATTCAATGTGTTCAGGATATATAGTTTTAAAATCCATCAAAATGACCACAAAAAATATTGGGCATCTCAAATAAAAAAAATCTCAAATATTTTCATAACTACTGATCAGGATGTTGCATCTTAGACCAATATGAATTCCCTAATACCATGCTCAAATGTGTGTATCAATTGACCTCACCCTCCTAAGGTATTCCATAACTAACCCTAGATCATAATCCAAATTTTTTAAAATAAAAAAGTGTAAGGAACCCATATCAGAAAACATATATGTTAAGGTAGATATTACAATGATCATATATCTATCTACTGAAGAACCATCTATATGATCAGAAGGAATCTTCTAAGTATAATATAGATGAAATAGTATCAAACCCTAAGATATCATCTACATATTACCAGAAGGGTTAACTATCTAACAATATTATTTACCTTTACCTTAGGCACTATTTCCACATGTATGTCCCCATAATCTAGAAAAGTAAAAACTATATAATTTTTTGTGATATTTACCACCCTAATCATAACCCATGTCTACCTAGAATTTTATCCTATAACTAACCATAACATACTTATACAAATTCTCTATAGATTCTCTATATTATTGAAAATTTTTCAACCCTACAACATTCTATCATCATATAGTTACATATGTGTTGTTCTACTTCACTGGTTTTACTCCATCGATGATTTAACATCAATAAAAATAGATTATACACTTCCTTATCTATTATATCTCTCTGTTTCTTAGAGATAACTCTCAAAACATGAATTTATAATGGCTGATAACTCACTCCAATTTATATAATATGAAGCAATATACTTTATAGGTCTACCGTCAAATCGTTGCTCCTTAAAATGAGGTCCTAGTTCACAACTGGTAAATAATATGTTTCATGACTAATATTCACATATTTTTATATCAAAGAACATAATTCATCCTAAAATTTACTAACCCTTGTGGTCACATCACCAACCAATATTGGTGAAAAATGATGTAGATATGAGAAATGAGTAACATGCAATATCTCTATAATTCCCCTAAATGATCATACATAAAATCTATAGACTTATCCACCCAGATATTAATATATAGGAACATCTAAAATAAATTACAATAAATTTCATTCTATGATTCCACCATATGATTATCTACAAGGAAAAAGAAACCCCAACACCACTATGATACCCATTTGGTTAATGTATTTGTTTAATTTTTTTCTTGGTTTATATCATTTCAGGTTCTAGAATATTGTATGAGTTAAGGGTAGACCATTTATGTTATGGGTGAGATAGGATATGAAAATAGTTTCTTCACAGTTAGTATTAACTATGTGTTAACACTATTGACTAGATTACTTGGTTCTAGTGTTTATTTTCAAAGTTTTAATGTGGTTATTATATCCATTTGACTCTATAAAAAAGCGTGTAGATATAAGGGTTAGGTCAAAATGATATTTCTTTTATATCACATGGTTCATGAGACTGTGAATCTATCCCAAGTTACTAAGTAACTAAGAATCTCAGGAAACATAAGATACTACACATTGATCACAAGGTTTATCTAAAAGTACATCCTAACCTTATACCCCACATGTGTTTTATAAGATTAGAAAATTACCTTAATTCAATTTTTTATTTTATGCATCATCTCCACCTACTACATCATTAGATCAAACCAGTCGCTCCAAATAACTATAGAGGACTCTCCTCATAATTACATGGTGATCAAAGATCAATTTAATTTGATATCATTGATATATGGTTTGATTTATTTTGTATTTATCCTCTATTATCAATATCTCTTTTTGATATTTCTTCCACATGATACATTAGCAACAAATTGGGATAATAGTTCCACTCATAAGGATTTTAATGGAGAATTGATTATATTTATTATAGACCTAGGCTTACGAGCAATGGTTCTCTTTGACTCAAAACTCCATTTTTGAATGTGACTACGTTTTGTCCATAAGAAATGTAGGTGTCACTAAATTATGTTTATTTTTCATGATATACATTTCTCTTATATATTCGATGTTATAATATGATATTTATTATTTGGATATAAAACAGTGTTATTTTTTGGAATTTTATCTTTGATATCATAAAAATATTTTAATAGTAATTTTATCATAAATTTAATTTCACACTCCATGTGTTTGATTAAATGTCTCATCAATGGTATTGACTTACAAATGGAATTTCAATCATGGGGGTAGTGATTTTTCATTTTTTGAATTGTTTTAATAAAATTTGGGAAATTATTATTTAATTTTTCTTTACAAAACACATCACTTTGAGGACTTTGGGTGTGTCTTATAATCAATATAATAACACCATAATCTATGTGACACTACTGGGGGTTTGTTAACCATAACGATTTAGAAATTTTTTGATACTCTTGATGCTGATATACTATGAAAGGAATCGATATTGGTTAGAATCAAGTCAATAAATCATTTTTTTTGTTTCATAGTATGTATTCCCATAGTATAGAGAACATATTGTGATTGTATTTATAATTTATGGTAATTTCAAATGTTTGATTTATAATGTTTTTATCTTGAGTTATTACTATGTCTGATTTTTATCCATTACCTCTATATACTAGTTATAAATATATTTATATATATACTATTATACTCATGGTATATTAAAATATGGCTTGATTTGATCAAAAGTGAAGGATTTATTTTGAATATATTTTTTGAAATGGAATTTTGTTCTGTAACTTGTTATTTTTCATTCCATAACTATTGGATTTATAGTGAAATAAATTTTATAGATTCTTGTTGGTATCCTTCTATGAATTTCCATCACACACTACAGATGCCTTTGGGAAAATATTCATTTGGGTTTGTAGAACATGGTTTATGGGAAGGGTGTCATGTATCATGTTTTCTTCACTTAGATAATGTCTTATATGATGTGAGATAGATTATAGTGATCGATGGTCATATAAATATGTGGTCTTAGTATTTTTTATTGTCATTTTTTATATTAGCCTTTTAATTTTCCTTTTATATAGATCATGTTTTTTATTTCCTTCCACGATGAACTAACATTTTAATCACTTTTTTGTTATTCATTAGGATTCTATTATCAGTGTCGATATTCCCGTTATAGTTATCCATATAGGGTGAAATTTCATTTAAACATGAGTAGGTTAATCCCAAAAATGTATTATAGCTAATACCCTATAAGAACTATGATGAATCTTTTTAGAATCAGTTCATGATTTATGTTGACTATTGTAGGACTATTATAACACATGTGGTAAAGGTTTAATGGTACCTATACAACTCACTTTCATGTATAACCATATGTTAATATTGGTGGTTTTGGAATTTTTCCTCAAAAGTTTGGATTGATTTTTGAGTTTGTTTAGTTAAAATTTATTTTGGTCTTATTTAGATTAACATTTTATTTGATTAATTTGATTATAATATTTACATTCCTCATTTTATTAGTTAACTTATACCTAAAATTAATTTTTAAGGGATTTAATAACTATTATTAAAGTTTATCTTATAATTTTTTATTTTTTTCTTTGTTAATAGGGTTTTCTATCTTGTTATTAATAAGTACTAAATCCTAGAATGGTTTCTAGATTCTAATATAGGATTAGTCTTAATAATATCCACTGGGGAATACCCCAGTATACCCTTAGTTAGGGGAATTTCTTTTATACATAATAAAAACTCTATATTAGATGAATATTTAAAACCAATAATTGATAATTGATCACGATTCAGAATTTAGCTATTATATTCTAACTATCATTCATGGTGACAAGGGACCCCAATAACATAAAGAGTTTCTCATATGGATTTAGAGTATATTTCACTTATTTGTGATGCTGGATAAAAAAACATTGTTTGATCCTCATATAATCTTAAAGGACATGGAATAAAATTGTTATACTCCAACATGTAAGATAAATTGAATTATGATCTTATCTAGAACACCATAAAGACAGTCTTTAATCAACATTATCTTCACGAAATATGGTGTATGTTGCTGAATCAAGAAATATTGACCATGGAGAATGAAGAAAATTCTTTTATTGAGTATGATAACCATTTCATTAGGTTATTTAAAATATCAAGAATGAGTATTTCTAATTAATATATTAATTATCATAGATGTATATGGTTAATAGGGTTATATTCAATTTATTTTGATACTCTTTTTAAATAAAAATTTAAATAGGTTGTTGATAATGGATCTATGGTTAAGGAATACATTTCTAAGATGATGATTAAAGTGGAGCTTCATTTGCTGGCAGGGTAACTATTGTGTCATTTTCTGGTAAAAAAATAAATGAAAAAGGGTTCTTAGTTTACATTAGAAGATGTTCTATGTAATTATTTATGTCAATACCAGATTTTATATTAGCATGTGGAATACCTGGCTATAATCAGAATGTCTATAAGTCATAACTTATGAAATTCCATCATTATATATAATCCAATCATCTGATGTGTTTATGCAGAAAAATTCCCCAACGAATTAGCATAGGATCAAATATTACCAATGGATATAAGGATCATTATGAAGTAGTAATGGATCTTGTATATCATTCTCATGCAGAAGGGGATTCCCACATAGCGAATAAATATCATAAATTTTATTAAGCTATAAATCTTTATAAAAAAGAGTATGCATCCTACAAATCAGAAGAAGGGCCAGCTACTGGGAGAGGTAGTGTGTCGTTTTTTTCTCTATGGTAACAGATTTCTTTGATATCTTTGAAAAAATTTATTTTTTATAAAATAATAATATTAATATATTTTATTTATAATCAATTTTTATGTTATTAATGATAGATATTTCCACCCCATACGGTGGAGGAAGGAGTAGGGTTTCAAATGTTCTAATTGCTATGTCATGTTTATGGACCACAAGGTTGTGTTTTATTTTATATTTATTTATCGTGACATCATTAAACTTATAATTGGAATTGATTTTATGATTATCATTAAATCCAAAAACAATTTTTATGATCATTAGGATTAGTTTTTATTTTATTATATAATTAGTCATGTATTTATAAGTGAGAGGGGTCCAATATCTAGGAGATAGATACCTACTATTTGTGACTCTAGAAAGAATGAATTCTAATTATAAATTAATTTTCTTAACATTGTAGACCCTAAATTAGTTTTATAACTTCATACCATGGTGGTTGGGTGCCAGGATATTTTTCATGATGATTTATTAGGATTACCACACCAAAGGTACCATTAGTTCCCTATTTACCTACCCCATTGGATGAGACCCATCTCAATTCCATATTATCATATAACTCATTCATATTAAGGGAGTTTAATGTTAATCTTAATTATCATAAAAATGCTATTTATTCATCCAATTTTATCAACTCAACCATCTCTAGTTCTCTTTTTAATGAAGGTAAATTAATCCTTTTGCTCTGTGAGTATTACTGAAATAATAATCATGTGACTATTTAGAAATAGTCTCATTTCTCTTGTATTGATGATATTTTTTATCAAATAATTAGAAACCATTGTTTTTATTATATTTACTTGTGTTTTGGGAACCGTTAGTTAATATTTTTATAGAAGGATATACTTATGAATGTGATTTGGATTCTGTGTGGGTATTTTGAGTTCTTAATAATGTTATGTGTTCTTACTAACTCTCTTTTGTTATTTATGGTTTTGGTGAACTAGAATTATCATATGTTATTAGGATCTTTAGTATTTGTTTTGGTTGATGATATCTTGGGATATTCAATGTCAAAGGAAAAAAAACAAAATCATCATGTTACCTTTATCAGAACATTGAATTATCTTCACATGTTTGGGAAACTCTCAATGTTTTATTTTGGTATATATGATGTTAATTTTAATAGTCATGTTATATTTAATATGGTAGTTTCAATGAATCCCAAGAATATCGTTATTGTAATGTATTTTTTTAAAACCCTCAAATGTGTTTAAGATAAGTAGATTCATGGGATTATCTAGCTATTATAAGTGTTTGGATTAGTAATTTCCCAACATTTCATATCCTATGATTGAGTCTACCCGTAAATGGATGAAGTTCATTTTGAAATAGAAATTCCAAATAGCATTTAAAGACCAGAAAGTAATATTGAAATCAGATCCAATTATGATTCTTCTTAATCTTGGTTTAAGATATTATATTTCTTATGATTCCTTGGGTATACATTTGAGGTGTGTCTTAATACAGGTATGGAAGGTTGTGGCCTATGGATTTCACTGATTACATCCTCATAATAAAAATATTCCTACCAATGATAATAATTTTGTAATTTTGATTCACACTCCTAAGACATTATGTCACAATCCCAATGGGGAGAGGTTTTTGACATATCCATATCATAATATAATAAATGTTATTGTTGATTTAGATATTACATTCAATATAATATGAATTTTTGTTTTGATATGGAATATACACATGGAAAAGGTAATGTGTTAATCAAAAAATTGTGTTGTTGACACTACCTTATGCTTTGAAGTATTCATTTGAGAAATAATATTTGATGATTCTATTTGTTAAGATGTTATTTTAATTGAAATGGGTTAATAGTAAGGTTTTCTTAACATGTGTACAATTTTATTCACTATTTAATTATTATATTAGTATTAAAAAACAATATACACCAGTTTTCATTTTCATAGTAATATCATTAATTGTGGGGATACCTCGGTTGTCTATTCTCAGTCTACCAATGGTGTTTCCTATTTCCAAGAATGATTGGACATTATTATTTCTCTAATAAATAATTTAATGGATAGTAGAAATTAGAAAAGTGTTTTTATGAACCCAAGGACTATGAATATTTATAGTGATTTCATACATTGGTATTGCTAGATGGGGATGATGAATTTGATTCCAAACTACGTGTGACAATTTCATACATGACAAAAGATTATAGAAATTCACTACACTCATACCAGATTTTTGTAGCCTTTACGCATTCCAATGTGAATATGGGTTAGGTATCCAATGAATTATTTTTTTAACATATACATCATGTGGAAAGGATTCTATTTGGTTGATACTTAATAGGATTACGAAATCATCTTATTTAATTCTTATTAAGGAGATAGAGAAGGTATAAGAGCTTAGGAACATACTTGTGTGAGAGGACATGTATCTCTATAGAGTTCCTTCTTTTTTTAAAAAAAAATATAAATGGTTTATAAACTGATTTTGGATATTTGTTAAGAGTTTTTGGGTTCCCAAATGAGGTTGGTAATTTCATATCCACCTCATACATATGGCTAGACTCTGTGTTCCAACCATATCTTTGAGGATATTATTTAGGAATTTATATTTGATTCTAGATGGTTATAAAGAAAACCATATACCATTGGTCATGTTATCCTATATTTAGATTCAGTTGGTATTAATTAAACTGGAAGACTTTGATGAACTGTTTTTGAATCTATATGTATTTCATTTTTGTTTGGCGGAATTGGGACAATGGTATTTGGTTGGATGTAGTCTTTTTAATTACATGATGAAAATGTTTTAATTGATCTAATATAAGTTTTATAAATATTATAGTCATTGGAAATCATATGTAGACCATAATAATTACCTTTTGAAGATTTTGGTTAGTGATTAGGTTTTTGAATGGATTTCAACTTGTTTGGGGCATCGTTTTTTTGGTATGTACTATATGTCGGATTTAAGTCTTGTTGTGCATTTAAATATTGTAAAAATAAATTTATAGGTGGATTATTATGTTTATTTTATCACTTAATTATCATTTATTCATAATGTGTTTCGTTTATTTCAATTGTGGTGGAATTATCTAGGCCATCAACTTGTGTTTGAATGGGAGGATGTTGACCATGGACCTGACACCTCAATAGTTTAGTAGGTAATTCCAATCATTGTTCTTTAAGAAAATTTGTTTCTTGCTATCAAAACCCATTTTGTATTTATACTATGGATGTGAATATATTATATCCATGTGACTTGTAATATGGAATCATCGATGATACAACAGTTACCTTATCATTTATGAGTATAGAATCATTACTTCTTCTTATTGATAGAATTTTTCCTGGTGGGTATAATTTTTAGACACCTCTAATCAAATTTATATTTAAGTTTTTCATTATATTATCTATTTTTTAATTTATTGAGGATTTCAAGAGTCATGGCATAAAAAATATGAATTTTCATGAGGTTGAGGCTTAGATTATAGTAAATTGTAACCATGTGATAACCAATTACAATAATTTGTTTGGTTATTGTGGTTATTTTCACAAGTTGATCATGGTTAGTAAAACCATGAATGTTTCCAAGAAAAAATTATGGATTCATGGGTTTAGGTACAAAGTCGGTATCATGTATTTAACATAGTTTTTTCTATTTATGCAGTTATTCCTAGGTAACTGAGAAATTCAATTTTAGTGGGATAGTAGCTACAAATCAATTAGTGTACGATTCATCTAGCCATGCTTCCTAATCATGTTCCACATATGGGTTTCATAAAAATTTCAAATATGCATAATTCCCATGGTTTTTAATTTTCCCAATTTTCCCCTAATTTGTAATAATATCAAATCACCCCTCATCGATAATCTAGAGGACTCCACCGTAGATTTATTAGTGATCCTTGATTGATTTTGGGGATTTGTTTAGGGTATCATCTGATTTTATTTTGATTTCTCGATTATTATATATAAATCATCTTTATCTATGTTCCCTATTATACATTAGAACCCAATTGACGCATGATTTTTAGATATATATGATTTTATGTGGAATTAGTGAAGTTTATTTTAGATATACTATTGTGAGGAAAAAATATCATTGATTCCAATCTCCATTTTCAAATGAAACTATGTTTTCTCTATTGCTAATGTATATGTATCTATAAAATGAGTATATCTTTTGATTTAATATATTCTAATATAGATTTCATTACTTTTTTTTATGAAAATTATATATTTGGTAACAAATGGTGATTTTTATAAAACAGCATCTTGGGTGCCAGTGGGAATGGTTTTAAACATGTTTTTTATTAAAAAATGTTTAAGCACACCATGTGTTCTATGAAATTCCATAAATATAGTCTTGAATAAATATATAATAAATGGTTGTGAGTTTTAATTATTTTTATTTGAAATTGTCTTATAAAATTTTGATCAGGGTTTAATTATTTTTTTATTGAAACATGTCACCATAGGAACCTTGGTGGCATCCAGTTATGGGAATATAAAAAACCTAGTTTGTATGAAACTAATAAGGGTTATGAATACATTATTCTCTCACAAATGTTTCATAGGCATCATACTAACAGATTTTAATGTGACTCGGTTTTTGTAGGAATCACATTACACCAAATTATTATTACTTTAAGTGTCTTATTACATATTTCTATAGGATATATCCCAACATGTTTTTGGTTTCATAAATTATTATAATGTGACATGTTTTATTTACATAAGAATATCCTTCTCTTATATCATTGTTGTATTTATCATCTCCCTTTATATACAACTTGTATATATATATATATATATAATTTCATATTTTTTCCTATTTCAATGTGGAATGTTTTAAAGAAATAAAAGTGATTCATTTTGAATATGTGTTTTCAAATGAAATATATTTACGAAACTTTTTTTATAAATATGGAAATAATGGTTTCATGGTGAAATATATTTTATAGATTCATAATGGTATACAACTAGTTTTTCTTGATAAACAACATATGCATTTGGGAAATTGAAATTTTGGATTTCATGACATAGGTAAATAGATGTGTTCATGTTTCTTATTAGCATCCCTTATTTGAGTTGGACTTCAATTTGTTTTTGGTTGGTGGTGATTAATGGTGACAAGGATACATTATTTCACCATTTTTTTTCTATTCATCTATTAATCTTTTGGATTTTATTTTATATAAGTAATTGTTATATATATATATATTATATGATATACTAATTTTTTATCCATTTTACGATATTCTTGTTTAATTTTTTTGATTTCTATTGATCATTGGATTATATTTATCCATATTGGGTGTCATTTCATGTCGACTTGGGATGGTTTGATACAAACACTTCACTAGTCCTTGAAGATTATACATGTCTTACTTCACCATGTACACATGGAATGGATCAATACGATTGAAAATCATATATATTATCTTTATCCATGACTCTATATCTTTTGTAACACCTTTCCACACAATTATTAATGTGTTATGAATTATACACTATCTAGAAAAAATAATAATCGGTTGACCAACTCTATATGACCTATTATAGATAGACTATAATATGTATATAAATATCACCCACATATACTCATTTATGTGACGTACCGATTTAAAATTTTTTTTGAATCAATAAATGTTGAGTAATTATCATCCCTTACAACTTTGAATATAGTAACATCCCTTTAAGGTGTAATGATTTTAAGCTTCCAAACATACATCTAGGAAAATTTCTTTCAATGTAATTAACATCATAATTTTGTATTAGAATTAACAAGAATAGTTCATGATAATATATACACACAGTATATTGTAAATGGGTATAAAATATCTTAGGTATGGATTTATTTTAACCTACCAATGCTCATGACTTGTATCAAACACATATAAATTTAAACAAACAATAATTATATATAAAATACCAACTAGGAAACATAGTATAGTTCAATATAATTTCAATGAAATGGTATATTGGGGTATTTTTTATATGTTTTTTCACTAAATAAATACTAAATCCATCTTAAAATATGATCATCATCACATACATTCAAAAAATTATCATTTGAATCAAATATACCAATGTTGATGCATTAACGTGTACTTATTTTCACCCAAGGACAAGAGTATCATGATCATAAATCAATAAACCCATCCATCATATTCAATAAAAAACATTTCCATAATAATGAAATCCAATCCTAGTAATTAAATCCCTAAAAATATTTAATTTATCTATCCATTGTTTAGTTTCACCTAAGTTTTAAAAAAATAATTTTTTTCAGAAATAGAATATAATTGTACACCATATCCTAAATAGTATGAAAAAGGGAAAAAATAGACAATAATACCACATTATATAAACTAAACAATATGGTCCCTAAATAGGGTTGAGAAAATTGTGTTGTGAGACCTTACTCACACTACTATATATTTTAGAGGTTTCACACAAAATGTAATGTTCAAAGAAAAACATATGGGGAGACAATAAACTCTATCAAATAATCATAAATTATAATAGAAAAAAATTAAATAATCTTGAACCTTAGTATAAAAATAAAGTAATTATAATGATAATTCCCCCATAAAAATATCCTCACATGATATAAAAAAGCGATTCATTTCAATTTTAGGAATAGAATACTTAAAAACTATATTAGGTTAATGGGATGTCTATATATAATGATATATAAAATGTGTATAAGAATGTGTACACAAGAAACCTAGACTATAGACTCTTCTTATTACCATAAACAAATTCCTTTATGGTATCCCTTGATTAATATTCAAGTTTAGGGCCTCTACCCTTTCCAACATCTGTGGCCATGAAGTATTTATACACTCTATGATCTGTGGACATTGTCTGAGTAAAAAACCTTATGTCGCCAGTAACATTCCCAAAAAGGAATCCGATAATTAATATTTGTGAATGGAAAATATGATAGGATAAAAAAATAGTCCAAATATATAAACCATCACCTAATATATAATTAATAGCCACCCACCTAAATGATCTTATCTACATTGTCCAGTGTTAAATGGAAAGGAGTTAATATATTCTAAATTAATATAAAGAATGAATTTTTAATCCTCTATACTTGTAATATACTAGATAAATAGCGTATCACCATATATATTATATATTAATATAACGACGTTGTTATAAATAAAATAGTATGTGGATGGTGTATCACCATCAACATAACATATGAATATGATGTCATCTATATCAATAAAATAATAATTGATAAGGTATCACCAATAAATTTAAACAACGGTTAAGTTAGTCAACACCACACCTAAAATGTGAATAGAGGAACCAACTATCCCCCAATTCAATTATAATTCAAATGGTTTATCACCATAATCAAAAGAATTTTAATGAGATATTGATATTAAAATAAAGGTGAATGATATGCCACCATCATGAAGAATATAGGTGAATGAACTATCACTACTCTTATCAACTGACTATAGGAATCATATATCACCCAAATCTATCTTAATATATGTAGATGGTCTCCAAATAATACAATATATTAAATGTGAATAATATTCCATTATAAAAAATATTAAGGTGAATGGTTATCATCATACTAGAAGTATTAAATGTGAATGAGTTGTAACTACTGCAATAGAAGATTTGGTTGAATAGGTTTTCACAATAATAATAACATGGGTGATTTTATACCTAAAAAATATATTATTAAATTTTTGGAAAAACAATAATCATACCATAAACATTATCATGGGTGACCAAACTATAACTATCACATAAACTCTTAAAATTTAACAACATATAACTTAATGTAATTCATAATAGAGTGAACATAGAATCACTATAATCCTAGAAATGTAAGAAGGTGATAAATATATCACATTTAGAATCAAAATAAAATAGATGAATTGATTATAATTATATTTATAATCATATTAAAATATGAATTAATAAATAAAAAAGTGTAAATTATATTGATTTTAAATTATAATGTTATAAAATAGTTTATCAAATATTCATTAGTGTTCCTAGTCCTACGTTACTAACTATGATAACCTTTCCAATGTCACTATTTATCTATAAATATAATAAAAATGTATCCTCACATATGGAGGGATTTAAATACCTTCTATTCAATCATATATCATAGGTAGAAATTAGGTGAACCATAAACCTCATGGTCTCCAATAAACCCTACTACCAATTATCGTAACACATTCATGTGATTATATTTTTTGGTAATGTTCAAAGATTTATCACTAGGGGGATTAAAATAATATAAATTCAGGAAAACACTTCCAATGTTCCAATTCCCCTATCACTCACCAATTTTAGATGGAAAAATTTTCAAATATGACTTTGTATGTTAATAAATGTTATGGTGGGTCTATTATCAACTCGATATGTAGTAATCACCCCACATGAATCAATGTACTCTAATTTAGTTCTACTTAGGTCCTTTTATAAACTCCTTACAACCCTCATATATAATATGAAAAATGAATTTATACAAAATAGTTGAAGGATTTAGGGACCAATTAAATACAATTCATGCAACCTGAGACATTGAATTCCATAAGATAAATTTAATTAAATTAAAAAATATTGAATCTTTCATATTCATCAAAATTTATTGATATTCATAAAAAAAATATTGTACTGAGAAAAATTTGAAAGGAAATATGGGAACCCTTACCATTATATCTATATATTAAAAAGTATAAAAAATTTATATTTTGAGCTCCATTGGGGGAGTAACCAATCTAGGATGATGTATCCATTTTGGAGGAGGGATGTCCAATTTTATAGTTTGGGAATGGTAGGTGAAATATGGATTAATACAAACCAAATCCTAAAATTATAATCACACATTTTGAAAAAATGGGGTAATCGTCACTCTCATTGAAAATTTGTCGGAGCCCCATTATGACCATGGTGGGTTGATGTAGTTTTTTAAAAGACCCACTAGACCACTTATTGTGGGGTAATTAGCTCCTTACCTTACCACCAAAATTCTATAGACATCCTAATAGGCATATAGGGGTGACCCTACTGCAGGAAAAACTTCTACCACATTTATCATTCACTAAAAAATACCTAACCACCCTAAACTCCACTAATAATCAAAAAAATTGAAAAAGTTTTGTTTTAGAAAATATTAAATCCCTACATTGATATATGTTACACACTAAATAGTATTAAAATCTATTCATATAACCCTTAAAATCATTTCTCTGTGTCTATATTTTATTATTTTAATTAAATTTTTTGAACAAAAGAACTTTCCCATGGTTTTACACAATCATTGATAATTACTAAAAATGATATAATCTATCTGTTTGGATAACCGAACTCATCATCTCAATGAAAATTTATTGAAAACATAAAAATCAAGAAACAACCCAAGCTATCCTAACACGATACCCGTGATATTTTTTCCACCACAAAAAACACATTCATAATTACTATTAATTTGAAAAATTATCTATGGATTCATAACATATATCATTGGGAATTAGTTCAACTCATAAAATAGTTTATATAAGAAAATTACACCCATAACATCGAAATGACCCCCCATATAAAAAGGGGTCATGCCAACAATCATTATGGAGGAGGTTCATATCATAGAGGCCAAATTTAATAGTAAGAGATACCACCATATGGGATAATAATACTCAACATGTGGAGAGATATTATGAAAATAGTTATTGTCAATAGTGATGGTTTTTTGGTGGAATGTATGGTATATCATCAATAGTCTGATAGGTTATGGACAATTTGTCACCCCTGTGACATGGGTTTTCTTGTATGATTGGGGACCCTTCAGTTCTGATAGAGTGTGGATTCATTTTTACACTCTAATGTCTAATATATAAAGAAAATCCACACTTGACGATGGTTGAGATTGAGTGGATTAAGTTGTGTAACATTTATTATTGTTGTTAATTTTAATGCATTGGTATATATAAAGAAATAATCATGGGATACTATTGGTGGTGTCCAAATGAGTCTATACTAACATCTTTCATCGGCCATTGGGGGTGAATTAAATATTTATGTTTTATTTAATAGGCTAGGGAAAGGGATCATCATCAGGATCATCATTTAAATAGATGTAAACATGGTGTTTGGGAAACATGGTGTTCTTTTGTTGTAGTGTTGGTTATTTCCCATGTTTCAGGATAGTACATCATTTTTATTATTCATTACATCTACCGGTGTGATTGGCCTGCATATTATCATGATGAATCCTATATGACTAGTATGAAATGGTGAATATTTATTTGTTTTTCAACATGTGTATATTAGGCTTGTTATGACATTTTAATTAATTTTATTCGACATTTAATGTTTTTATTATTATTATATTTTAAAATATATAATCCTCCAAATATCTCCCATTACAATCAATGTCATTCAAAAACCATTGGAAGATGAGGTAGAACACTTATTTTATAGTGGTTACCTATTCCGGTTATAATAGAGTGGCGTGATCCATGTACACTACAAATACCAATTGAAACAAGGTGGTTCTAATGTGGTATCACTTACTGGTATTTAAAAGAACTCGGGACTTCATTTTCAGGTATGTCTTTCTTTTCATGGATTTATTGAGAAAAATGGTGTTTTTAGGAATTTTTGAAGTACACGCCTTGTACTTTCTGAGTACACGCCATGTACTCCCTTTCCGCTCGAAGTTGTGTGATGGCTGGGTCTGGGCCACACACACGGTGTGTAGAGGCGACGTGGATTCCTCTTAAAGGAGAGTACGAAAAAACAGAGTACATGTCGTGTACCCCATATGTACAAGTCGTGTATTTTCTTTTTTCACTAAATGCACTGGGGTCACGCCTGACAGACATAATGCACTCCTTCTCTAGGTTCTTCATCAGAGAGTTACCCGTATGGCCGCGTTTCTTATCCGGATTCTCGAGCCTCCGTGTGATCTTCGTTTCAGCCGTCATCGATTGTGTTGGAACCGCATCAGTGAGTTCTTCCTTCTCTTAGATCATTGTTTTCCAATTCCTCCTCTTTCTCAAGATATCGTGAGTTGAGTGATTTTGTCGTTTTCTTAGATCCTCGATGTTCTTAGGATAATCAATCATCATGGGTCACTTATGTCATTCTACTAGCATCGAGGTAGGTGGTTTTCCCTTTTTGTAGATTGTCATTCAGTATTTGTGCAAATTCCACCAATACCCTTGAACGATGTCTTGCATGTTTCCTATTTTTCCCTTGTTGTTAGCCTGATTTGATAGATTTCTTGAGTAGAGGGAATTGCATGATACTAGGGTAAATTGTGTTGTACTCTGGATGTTTTTTCATGCTTGTTTGTTTGTTCGGCATTTTTACAGTTTCCATAACTAGTTGTAGGATAGTGGAACTGTTACATTGTTATGCTGTTGTGCCTTAGAATGATATCCAAGTAGTTCTTGAGGTTTACATGGGACGATATGTGCGCTATGCATGTTTGTTATACACAGGGCTGTGAGAGCCAAGTGTTGTGGACAATAAGAAGAATGGACATAAGGGCTTCTCTAGAGTGTCTTTAATTTATGATGCGAGACCATAGGGGGAATTGACATTGATTTCTTCCACAGAGAGTCTGTAGTTCCTTGACGCGGGCCACAGGGGGAATACACGTTGAGTGATTCCACAGAGAGCCTTTAGTATGATACGAGACAATAGGGGGAATTGACGGTGAGTGATTCCTCAAAGAGTCTATTTCTTTAACTGAACCATAAGGGTTATACTGTGTGTTCCTCCAAGAGGGTTGCTTGTACTTGTAGGCTGAACCTTAGGGGTTAGGCTATGAGAACTAACCAGATGTTACCTTTTTGTTCTATTTTCTTGAGTGGCTGTTTCTTGTTTTTATAATATATGCTAGAATCTGTGGATTGTTAATGTTGTGTATTATCTTGTTTACTACATACTATTTACTGCTTATTGTACTTTACATACCATATATTCACTGACTGTTATGCACAGATCATTGGGTGGTTGCCTATTGGGACTTTGTCTCACACCGTGTTTGGGTCATGCTTTTGGGCCCAAGCATATTATATTGTTGCAGGTATATATAAGGACAATCACCCTTCAACATCAAGTTCTTTATTGCACTGGAGCTGGAGAGCATGAGACCAAGCCGAGTCTTGGGATTCTGAGGAGTTTCTCATCTTTTTTTATTTTGTACTTTGGTTTAGTACGGTATTCAGCATTGTGACTTGTTTGGCTGTTTTCTAGACATATGTGTATCATGCATCAATTACATATATTTCTGTTCCTTTTGTTTACTATTAGTCTTCCGATGTTTATCATTTAATCTTGTATAGATGTCTACTGCTTCCGTTTTTGTTGTTATCTGTTTTCTCTTCCAATGTGTACTCAGCCAATGAGGGCATAGTTTCCCCACTATCACTCCTAAGGCCCTCGCTACTAGTCGGTAGCCTCTGGCATTCGGGGAAATGCGCTTGAGGCCATGTGACCAACCAGGTACGGGGTGCCTCTAGGTGGCTTCCAGAACTGGGATGTTACAAAGTGGGATCAGAGGATTTCTTTTCTCTTGATTTACTGATTGGATCCTTTAGACATTGATAGTACGTATTCAGTACATGTTATTAAGTTGTTCTCGGGAGTAGCTAAACCATGTATAGGGAAAGGCCATACTACCTCGTTTATTATAGATTTCTGCTTTTTAGATTTACGGTTGATATAATTTCACCTAGAGTGATTCACATGCCTTGTGTTGTTATTGTTGTTTATATTGTGGATCTATTTCTATCGCAACCCGATGATATGAGGGTATTCCATCTCATGCATCATATAGGCACTTGTTAGAATCACATGCCATGCATTATTTTCATGCCATCTTGGGTGCATTAGCGATTTCATATTGTTGTGATAGACTCTGTGTAGATTATGCATGTTGTTTTGATAGATTCTTTTATAGAATCCCTTCTATTTTTGTAGAGAAATTTTTTTTGTACCTTGCATAAATGAATTCCAAATTTTGGTTCTTGAGGTGTTATGGGGCCTCTTGAATCCGAAATTGGTGAAACATTAACCTGTTTTTTCCTATGTATGACTGTACTGGATGGAAAGCATTGATTCGTGGGGAGTGTGAGCCTTCACAGATCATAATTTGGCACCTCTTTTCTCAATTTTCAGTGGTTTTTGGGCTTTGGTACAGTTTCAGAGCTAGTTTCCTGGATAATCCCAGAATACACTGTGTGTACTTTATATACACACGCTGTGTAGTTTTAAATCATTTGACTTACTGTGTGAGCAGAAACACGGGTTGTGAAAACACCTCTAGGAACACGACGTGTATGGTAGGTACATGCCTTTTAGCAGTGAGTGTGTACCCGGCCATGTCTCTAACAACATGGGTCGGGGGAGCACATGTCAAACACACCGTGTATTGAAGGAACATGTCGTGTATCCCTATCCTCAGTACCCGGTCGTGTCACGAACAACACGGGACGGTGTTCTCTCCTCCTATACACTCAGTTTTTGTTCGGAACACGCCATGTAGTCTCAGTCATGTATCCGGCCATGTAACTTACAACACTGGTCAGAAAAAGTCTTCAAATACAAGTCGTGTTTGTTCGGAACATGTCGTGTAGTCTCATCCGTGTAGCCGGACTTGTATCTAACAACATGGGTCATTGAATCCTTGTCTACTACATACTATAACCACAAGGAACATGCTGTGTCGTCTCAGTTTATGATGACCCTTTGGGTTAGCCATGAAAGGAGGCACATGTAGGGTAATAGAGTTAAGTACACACCGAGTGGAGTTTATACACTCCGTGTAGTCATGTATTGTAAATCGTGAGTGTTTCCTTATCCAGTTTCTGTTTTATACTTCTTTGTTCTCTGTCCTTGTTTTCTTGATCTAAGGTATGCTTTTGATCTTTCAGAGATATGCCTTCGAGACATCCCCCGGTTGTACGTCAGCTTTCAGGCAGTGATCAGATGCCATATATGTCTGATCAGGGACCTCCTGTCAATCCTCCAGTCAGGACAGCCTGGGAACCAGCTCTTATACCAGTTGCGGTGATGATGTGCAGTTCGGGGAAGACCTTATGAGGATGATGAAGACCTTCCAGGGAGCACCGCCTCCTGCCACGACTATGGCAGACTTGACGTGGGTTTTCTAGTAGGAGCATCCTCCTACTTTCTCAGGGGAAGGAGGACCACAGGCTGCAGAGTCATTACTGGAAGCCATGCTGTCTATCATTGAGCATCTAGAAACACCTCCAGAAAGGCGGGTCAAGCTCACTACTTATATGCTACGAGACTCCACGAAGAGGTGGTGGGGCGTGATCTCACAGGTGGGTCCTCAGTAGGTTATGTCTTGGGAGGAGTTCTATCGCGTGTTCTTCAACAACTTCTACCTGCAGACCCTGAGGGCCGATCAATCCCGGGAGTTCATGAGTCTAAAACAGGGTACTCTTTCTGTCATGGAGTATTCCTATCGATTCACCGAGCTGCAGCATTTCACACTCATCCGGGATGGAAGTGGGGTGTTCATAGAAAGGACGTTTGAGGATGTTCATAGGAGGGAGATCCGCTCGTAGGTGAATATCTTTCAGTTGACTTCCATCACTTCCATCGTCAACCAGGCACTAATTGCAGAGCGCAATCTGAGAGACTCTGGAGCTGCGATCTAGGGTGTTTATGCTTCTAGAGCTAGTGTTCATCTAGTTTAAAGTAGGAAGTGCCATAGGGAGTCTACGCATGGTGATCCGAGGAGACGAGATACATCTACAGGTAGCCAGGTGGTATACTACCTGTGTAGAAGGCCAGGGTACATGAGGCCGCAGTTCCAGAGAGACCCAATGGTGTGCTGATCTTGCGGCAATATGTGTCACCTTTGGGGTTTCTTCCAGGTTTTCTCACCAGTAGCTGGTGACAGGGGTTCCTCCATGACTCCTCGTTCAGGAGAAACACCACCAGTTTCTCACCAGTCAGGGAACTGGAGTTCTTCTGGCCGTTCGGGCCAAGGTAGAGGTCGAGGCCATGGCAATCAGTCACCAGTCCTCCAGCGCCAGCAGGGAGGATTAGCGCAGTGTTTTTAAGCAGGGTCACAGGGTCGTGGGGCAGGCCATACATTTGTGGTGGAGCAGACCTATCAGGGGCAAGATCATGGACCTTCTAAAGTTCGAGGTACGATTTTAGTAGCCCCAGTTTTATCTTCATCTCTTTTCGATACTGGTCCTATGCATATCATTATCTCTGTTGCTGTTATGGAGAGCCTGGGGCTATGTATCTTTTCTTATTCCGAATTTTTGACACTAGATACACATTTGGGGATGAGAACATATAGTGTACGTTAGTTCAGAGAGTTCCCTCTTGAGGTTGCAAGGTATCGTTTATTAGGGGATATCTATGTCCTATAGATTACAGGCTACGATGTCATTCTCAGGATGGACTGGTTGGTTCCCTTCCAGGCAGTCGTCGACTGTTATCACCGCATGGTGAGTTTCATCTCACCAGAGGGTGAATCTTTTCTTCATAGAGGCGAATGGGATATTCAGGAATGTCGAGCAGGACTCGATCATCATGGGATAGGAAGGGTGACGACCCAGATTGCTAGTCTATATCTAGATGACTAGGGGACTTCACAGTTAAACTTTTCTCCTTTGGTGGATCATTTCGTGGATGTCTTTCCAGTGGACTTTTCAGGTTTGACTCCTGATCATGGGGTAGACTTCTCTATTTATCCCATGCCAGAAGTGGAACCACTGTCCAATACTCTCTATAGGATGGCTACACCTGAGTTGCAAGAGCTCAAGAAGTAGTTGGAGGATTTACAGGAAAAGGGTTTCATCCGACCCAGTACTTCTCCTTGGGGTTCGCCTGTCCTGTTTTCTACAAAGGATAATGGTACCCTTAGACTATGTGTGGATTATCGGATGCTGAACCAGTTGACGGTCAAGAACCAATATCCCTTACCAAGGATCGATGACCTCGTTGATCAGTTTCGAGGATCCTGGGTGTTCTCAAAGATCGATTTGATGTCCGGTTATCATCAGTTGCGCGTTAGACAATCAGATATACCACTGACAGCCTTCAGGATAAGGTATGGTCTCTATGAGTATATGGTTATTCCGTTCGGTCTCACGAATGCGCCCATAGTTTTCATGGAACTGATGAACCGACTGTTCCATCCTTACTTGGATTCCTTTATCATGGTCTTCATGGACGATATCTTGGTGTACTCTCACACTCGACACAACCATGCTACCCATCTTGATATCATTCTGAGTGCACTGAGAGAGCATCATCTTTATGATAAACTCTCGAAGTGCCACTTTTGGATGGATTAGATTCACTTCTTGGGTCAAGTCATCTTACAGGCAGGAGTATCTGAGGACCCAGAGAATGTGATAGATGTAGTTTCCTAGGAGCAGCCGAAGAATATTTTTGAGGTAAGGAGTTTCCTTGGGCTATATGGATACTACATATGCTTCATTCAGGACTTTTCATGCCTAGAAGCTCCTTTGACTGGTCTGACCAAGAATGGGGTGAAGTTCTTATGGTCAGATTTTTCTGAGTCAGCCTTTCAGGAGTTGAAGGGAAGGTTGGCGTCAGCACTAATACTAGTGTTGCCAGATCCAGGCAAGAGATACACTATTTATTGTGATTCTTTAGGAATGGGACTTGGAGATTGCTTATGTAGGGAGATGGAGACGTTGTGTACGAGTCTCGGCAGTTGAGGACACATTAAAGGAACTACCCGACACACGATCTAGAGTTGGAAGTTGTTGTTCATGCCTTATGCTATTGGAGGCATTACCTTCCTGGAGAGAACTTTGTGGTTTTCACCGACCACAAGAGTCTCGATAACATCTTCACCCTGCATGATATGAATCTGAGACAGTGCAGGTGGTTTGAGTATCTTCAGTGTTTTTATTTCATGATTTCCTATACAACAGAAAGGGAAACACAGTGGAAGATGCATTGTGCAGGAAAACTCGGAATTAGGATGTTTAGGAGGCCAGTAGTGAGTGACAGCATAAGGCCCTATTCTCTGAGATTCGTCTAGAGGTGCATGAAAGATAGGGACAGACTTTACTATATTCTGTAACTATTACATCTACACTTTTTGATCGAGTACAGATGAGGCAACTATCAGACTCAGAAGGCTTATTTCTGTGGGATAGTTTTCCAGGAAAGGACCCTCTTCCTGGATAGACAGTGGTTGAGGATGAGATCTTGTGTTTCAAGGGACGCGTATGGGTGCCATCAGACATACGTGAGGAGATGATGCAGGATTTTCATTCCTCAAATTGGGTAGTTCATCCTTGAGTCACCAAGATGTATCATGATATTCATCGCTAGTACTGGTGGCCAGGAATGAAGATGGATGTTTCTAGTTTTGCCTTGAGGTGTTCTACTTGTCAGTAGGTGAAGGCGGAGCATCAGCGACCAGCAGACATTTTAATGCAGTTACCCATTCCAGAGTGGAAGTGGAACGATGTCGTGATGGACTTCGTGACCCGATTGCTGAGGACGCCTCGAGGGAATGATGATGTTGTTTTGTCGTCGATAGACTTATGAAGGTTTCTCACTTCTTTCCGATCAAGGAGACCTTCAGTGTTGATTATCTGGGATGACTATACATTCGAGAGATTATGTATCTTCATGGAATTCCACACTCCATTGTTTCAGACAGCGATGCACGCTTTACTTCTCGGTTCTGGAAGGGGATTCAGAAGGCTTTGGGTACAAAGGTTCTTTTGAGTAAAGCATACCATCCCCAAACCGATGGCTAGTCCAAGTGTACAATCTAGGTGCTTGAGGATATGCTCCGACCTTAAATTCTAGACATTGGCGGTTCTTGGGAGAAGCATATCCCTATGCTGGAGTTCGCCTACAACAACAGTTTTTAGGAAACTATACTGATGGCACCATACAATGCTTTGTACGGTAGGCCATGCTGATCACCCTTATGCTGGCTGGAGGCAGGTGAGGCAGATTTGTTGGGACCTCGTCTTGTTCAGGAGACCTCAGAGCAGATAGAGTTGATTCTAAAGAGGATGGCTACATCTTAGTCTTGACAGAAGTCTTATGTTGATCAGTGGGGATGACCTCTAGAGTTCGGGGTCAGGGATCAGGTTTTCCTGCATGTCGCACCGAGATTGGGAAACAACAGTATTTGGAGATAGGGTAAGCTTTCACCATGGTATTTCGGGCCATTTGAGGTATTGTAGAGAGTTGGGTCGGTCACCTATCGGTTGTAGTTACCTCAGAGGTATCAGGACATTCATGATGTCTTCCACGTCTCTCAGCTCTGACGTTACATTTCAGACCCATCTCATGTCTTTCAACCCAAGGAAGTTGAGATCGAAGAGAATGAATCCTTTGAGAAGTATCATATCCGGATAGTCGATCGCAGTACAAAGGTTCTCCATGGGCGGTCTGTTTCTCTCATACGGGTGCTATGGCAGCACAGGAGAGTATGGGACGAGACCTAGGAATGGGAGACCAATGTAGGATCGTAGTGGCTGGAGCTGTTCGAGGTTTCTTCTTCTCCGCATCATTAGAGAAATTTGGGGACAATTTTCTTTAAGGGGAGAAGTTTGTAAGAACCCGGGACATCATTTTCAGGTATGCCTTTCTTTTCCTGGAGTTTTTGTGAAAAATGGGGTTATTGGAAATTTTTTAAGTACACGCCGTGTACTTTCAGAGTACACGCCTTGTACTCCCTTGCTGCTCAAATCCGTGTGATGGTCGTGTCTGGGCCACACACACTGTGTGTAGAGGCGACGTGGCGGCCGCCTAAAGTGGAGTATGGAAAAATAGAGTACACGCCATGTACCCTAGAAGTTCACACCATGTATTATCTTTTTTTTCACTAAACGGACTGGGGTCGCGCCTGACGGAGAGAACGCACTCCTTCTCCAATATCTTTGTTCGAGAGCGACCCGTACAAACGCATTTATTGTTCAAATTCCTGAGCCTTCTGCTGATCTCTGTTTTCGCCTTCGTCGATTGCGTTGGAACCGCAGTTGTATGTTATTCCTTCTCCTAGAGCCTTGTCTTCTAATTAATCCTCTTTCTCAAGATATTGTGGGTGGATAATTTTTGACGTTTTCTCAGATCCTTGACATTATAAGGAGAATCAATCATCAAGGTTCACTTATATCATTATCCTATTATCGAGGTAGGTATTTTGTGCCTTTCTGTAGATAGTCTTTGAGTATTTGTGAAAATTCCACCAATACCCTTGAATGGGGTATTGCGTTTTTCAATTTTTCCCTTGTTGTTTTCCTACTGTTCTTGATTGCTTGAGTAGAGGTAATTGCTTGTGAATAGGGTAAATTGTATTGTACTCTGGATGTTTTCAATGCATGTTTTCTTGTTCGGAGTTTTTCCAGTTTCCATGCGTAGTTGTAGGATAATGGAACTATTGTAATGTTATGTTTTTGTTCCTCAGAATGATAGCCAAGTAGTTCTTGAGGTTTACTTGGACCGATATGTGCGCTCTACATGTTTGTTATACACAGGGTTGTGAGAACCTAGTGTAGTGGACTATAGGGAGAATGGAAGTAAGGGCTTCTCTAGAGTGTCTTTAATTTACGATGCGATGCCACAGGGGGAATTGACGTTGAGTGCTTCCTCATAGAGTATGTATTTCCTCAACGCGGGCCACATGGGGAATAGACGTTGAGTGCTTCCCCATAGAGCCTTTAGTACGATATGAGACTATAGGGGGAATTGACGGTGACTGCTTCCTAATAGAGTCTATTACTTTAGCTGAACCAGAGGGGTGAGACTGTGTGTGCCTCCCAAAGGGTTTCTAGTACATGTAGGTTGAACCTTAGGGGTTAGGCTCTAAGAACTACCCAGAGGTTACATTTTTGTTCCACTTGCATTAGTGGTTGTTACTTGTTTGTAGAATATATGCTAGAATCTGTGGATTGTAACTACTGTGTATTATCATGTTTACTGGTTACTATTTACTACTTATTGTACTTTATCTTCCATATGTTCCCTGAATGTTAGGCACAAATCATTGGGTGGTTGCCTATTGGGATATTGTCTCACACCCTGTTTGGGTCATGCTTTTGGGCCCAAACAAATTATATTATTGTAGGTATAGATAAGGGAAAGTTCCCTTCTACTTCAGGATCTTGATTTCACTGGAGCTGAAGAGAATGGGACAAATCCTAGGCTTGCGATGCTAAGGGGTTGCTCATCGGTTTTTCTTTTCTACTTTTTTAGTAATATTTTCATCATTATGACTTGTTTGGATGTTTTGTAGACATATGTGTATCATGCATAATTTACATATATTTCTTCTCCAGTTGTTTACTTTTAGACTTTCGCTGTTTATCATTTACTCTTGTATGGATGTCTACTACTTCCGGTATTGTTGTTATCTATTTTCTCTTCCACTGTGTACTTAGAAAATGAGGGAATAGTTTCCCCACTATCACTCGCAAGGCCCTCGCTGGTAGTCAACAGCCTCTGGCATTTGGGGAAATGTGCTTGAGGCCATGTGACCAACCGGGTATGGGGCACCTCTGGGTGGCTTCCAGAACTGGGACGTTACAGTATTAAATCATGGTTTTAAAGGGGTGAAAATTGAGTCTATTTGTATATTGGATATTATTGAGTAGAATTGCAGGAATGTTTTGGAACATAAGATTTATTTTATGCGCTATATAAATCTAAATAATGTATATGATGATGTCCATGTATCTAGGGGACTATGATTGTTATTTGGTTTACCTTATTAATGATAGGCTAGCTGATTTAGATTAAAATTTTTAATTATTTTATTGATATTTTTTAAAAATCTTATCCATAATAGGTGGGATATATTACATGTGAATCGCATAATTCATGTAGTTATCACATGAAATATTATTTTTTATTTTTATTTCAATTGGTATCCCTAAATAAATATTGAAGTGTTAGTTATTTAATGTTTCAATAATATAATAAAAAGTTTTTTCTTTCATATTCTCTTAGTAAAATTATACTCAACTAACCCAAGATGGGTAGTGGTTTAGAAAATAAAAAAGGGTTAAGACAATTAATCTTGTAATAAAAAATTATATGTGGTTTTTTATTTATCTTATTTGTGGAATTCTACTTGGTCAGTATGGATAGGAATATCATACTTTTAATAAGTGTATGGATTCTATATGGTTATGATGGTTGTGGTTCATAACCCTAACAAGGGTTGGTAGGAATATGAGGTTGAGTATTATCTAACTAGTATGTGGTAATGAAATATAAGGGCTAGTGGATCACAAATCCTATTATATATTACCCTATTTCGTTTATCAAGATTTGTTTGTCTATATATGTTATTGTATTTGGTTATCATTGATTTTTTACCTAGGCAGACTCCATTAGAGTGTTAAGTGGTAAGGGATATTATTTCACCAAGGTGTGAGTAGATTTAGGCTCCTAGGGGATATGTGAGAATGATTCATTGATAGAGTCTATAGGATAAGAAGGATGACCATAATGGTGATAGGTTCTAGGGTAGTAGTTCCACGAGTACCTTAGGTTGAGATTATTAGGGACTATGAAGGGTATTGACTAGTGATCCTAGGGAGATGATCCATCTTCGAATACCAGACACAGGCGTATTACTCAAGAAAAACTCCTTTATTTTGATGTGAGGTTCAACCATAAGATTAGAAATACTAGATCATATCCATGTGGATGATATTTGACCCAATAGATATGCCTCTATGGTGGATGATAAATATAGATATGTACCTAAAAAAGAGTACCTACAAAAATTTAATGGGATATGTGGGTATCTGAAGCTAGACATACGGTGTTTGTATTGAATGATGATTAAGCCATGATTTTTGTAAAAATTATATAATAATACATTAATATTAGATACATCTAAATAACACATACACTTCCAGAAGAGAGTAACATCTGTTGTGGATTATATAAAGAGATTTATGAATTTTATATAGTTTTCAGCGATGAAATTTTTAGATGAAACTATTGTGGGGTGAAAATTTTAGGATAAGTTATGATATTCCATAATGTTCGACAAAAATATATCCAAATTGAATTTATTTTTATAATAGATTATCAAATATCATATAGAAAAGTGGATCCTTGCAGTGAAGATCCTACCAAGAAATTTTTTTATTTCCAGTGACAAAGGATGTAGAGATATAGGTATCCAATACTAGGGTTGTTATCATAAATTCCTAGGAATTTAGTATAGAGTTCTGATGAGGACAATGTGAAGTGGGTTTTTCTGACATGATTCTACTATAAGAATGTGGTAAATATCTATGTTCATTTTATTTTATCAATACACAAGTTTCCGGAATGCATCTAGATGGTGTATTTTGGTAGGCCTTATCATGGGGCCTCAAGAATATATGGTATTTATAGATCAATTCATACATGTGGATGTAAAGAAGATTCATGAGTTATACTAGTATATATTTTTTAGGATTTATCATGAAACATGGGTTTTGGTAGATGAAGAGATGATAAATAATGGTGACATGGGCCAATAGTTGGTAGAACTCTGTATAGAGGATGTGAATTGGGATATAGAGAATTAGGATAGCTTCATGTGGTCTATCAAGAAATTATAGATCATTAAATAGTAATTTCTATAGATATAAGTATCCAATGAGTGTGTTGTTATAGATATGTGTGATCGGTATAGGTCCAAGATGTCCACAACTAATATATGTGGGATGTATTTGAATCAAGTGTTCTGTATTCTTTTAGAGTGATGAGGGATGGAAATATCCATCATGGATAATGTTGGATGCAATTGGAAACTATTATGATGTGAGGTATCAATGTTTTAATAGTCAGTGTGTGCAAAACGTATAAGTATGATATGATTTTTGGGATTGGTAATTTTCTTCAATGAGACCAATGGGTGATTATTATGGTGAGGAGTACCCATGGAATGGGTAGTTCATGTATATGTTGATAATTAGGATTTGTTTAGTGACATATTTTTATTTTGTTATTTCATGATGGATATTATTTGGGTCTGTTGAGAATTGGATGATAAGTGGTCAGGATAATTTGGGGATGAGATATCATATTTTATTATGTTTATAAGGTATCGAATTATTTTGGATTACTTATTCATGTTTGTTTGTATTGAAAATTTAAATTTGGATCTTGCAGAGTTGTCCGGGGTGTCCATTTTGGATGGGTATTGTGTTTTGGGCATTGTTGTAGGCTTAGGGTTGACATTCTGATCATGCTACAATTTTTTGGCATGAAAATGATGTAAATAGAAATCTCATACTAATTCTTAAATGATATGAATCATTTTTTGGAATTATGTTATTAAGGTTATTGAAATGAGTAAGGTTGTTATTAAGGTTATTATTAATGTTATTAGTGTCCTCATTGTAATTAGTTTAGTTTTTTGAGTGATTAATAATGTTAGTACGGTTGATCAATATATTTTTAGTGTGAATATGATTATTTGTATGGTTGTTAGTAAGGTTTCTAGTTTGACTATGGCTATTATTATTGTTGTATTTTTTAGTATAGATGTTTTTAATTTTATAATTACGGTATAAATTTTTAAAATTAATAATACCAGTGTTTACCTGATTTTAGTTCGGTGTGATTGAGTATGGTTGGTGGGTGTAATGTTTCTTATGATTTTAAGGATAACCTTTCTATGAGTAATGTTATAAGTGTTTTTAAATTTTCACTATGATATGATTTTTCCTTACTCATCAATAAATACACTAAATGATTATTTATGTTATGAAAACCTATAAAAGATAAAATTAGGGATTCTTTTCAATCATAAAATAGGGAAGATATCACAAAATCTCTCTTATCTCTTTCTTCTTCTCCAAGGGAGATTTTAGTCGATTCATGATGGAATTTAAGTATCTATAATTTAGGGTTAGGCTAAACATTTATGTGCATATATTATCTAGATAGCTCATTGTTCTTTCATCTATGATTGAAAAACCAAAATTCAGGGCTTCTGTTAGATTTTTTTTCAATATGCTGATTATATAAAATTTGGACATATTAGATTGGAGAGTGGAGCTCTTCTATCTCAAGGTTGGTATTTACTTGATTTTTTATTTTAGTTTCACATGTTTTATATGATTATTTTAAATGATAATAGCTCGTGTATCCTATCAGAAACTATGAAAGGAATGAATTTAGGTTCTATATATTCCTAAATGATACAAGTGGGTACCCTCTTATTATATTTTTTTGGTATTCCTTTCTATAAATTGGTTTGGTAATTATAAGGTTATATAAGCATTATTTCATGAGTTATAAATTATTTATTCTTTAGATTTAATGGTTGGTTAACTTTTTATGAATAGACTGGGAATGATCCATTTGACTACAAGTGATGTTGATCACTATGAAACATAAAATGAAGTTTTATAAGGATATGTGGATGGTTTTTACTATTTTCAATTCTGTTATAGATGTTTTTATAATTCTTTTCCATAGTATATTGGTAACATATATTAATAATGGGGGCTTTGGCGACCTTTTGGTCCTTGTGGATAGGGAGTATCTTCCATTATTTGCATTAGAAAAATATTTATTGTTGTTATCCTCTGAAGAAAAAATGATATTCAGGGATATTGTAGACCATAAATATATAGTATGTGTACATAAGGAATGATATAGTAGGTATTTATAGATACCACTATATGGGATAATGTTTCTCATAATGTAGATAGATTTTATGGTCTATGATTATTGAAGTAATTATGGATGTTTTCTATAGGAATTTTGGTAGACCTATGATTAATAGGATGATTTTGAATGATTTGTAACCCAAGTGTAACATCCCAAGTAAGTAAATAATAATGGGTTTTCATATCTATGTCTATTTATGAATTAGATAGTGTTTTAAGAGGTTTAAAATGAGAATAAATCCAATCTTAAGCATATAATTCTCTAATATTTTTAAAAGATTGTTTTACCACCTTTCGATGGTGAACCATTTTTAAATCTATCTTTTGAAAATTTTATAAGCTCTAACTATCAAAATAAACTTATTAATTATAATTGGGATATCTAATTTTACTTTAGATAAATTTTTCGTATTTTTCTGACAATGTTCATTTTTTAATGAATAGTGAAAAATACTGCATTTTACTTCAAAAATGCTTTTTCATATAATTTAATTATATAGAAAAATTGTCTTTTAATTGGTTTTAAAGATTTATTAGAATATATTTTTACCATTTAATCCAATTTTGTTCATTAGAATATATTTCACTTTGAAATTGGGCATAAACAAGTGCCAAACATTTCATAGATATTGTTTCAAAAAAACCCGCTATTTGTTTTGACAACGGGAATCATTTTTAAATTAATTACTGTAATTTTTGTGTTTGTAATCTGGTAAAATGGATTCCATATTTTTAATCATAAGGTCCAAATTATGTAATTAAGATACTTTTGTTTATGGACATTATGAATAGTAACGACAGTAATTATCTTTTATTATCATGATTAATTATTTATCGGGTAGTTAAGGTTAATAAAATAAAATAATAATAATAAAAAATGTCCCCAAAATGTGTCCTAATTCCACTGTTTGTGTCATCTCCAACAATTTTATTCCTTGTGCCAATCTTAGGGACCCCATGGAATCACTTTTGGGTGATAGTGAAACATTTTCATTTTATTTTTAAGGAAAGGAGAATATCACAAAAGTATGTAACACCTAAGTAAAACAATATTATTTTTGTCTACATAAAAGATCTCTTGAACTATAAATTTTCATTGGAAAGATAAAAATATTCTCTACATCATTGTATTTTTTTATAATTTTTAGACATCAAATAAATTAAAATTTGTATGACACTATGATGATGTAGTGATTACCTCATTAATGAACGATTTAAATAAAATGAATAGATAAGGTAAAATCTAAGACTTAAACTTGTCAAAAACCTATTGTATGAGAATATTTGTAACCATTGTCACCTTATCCTTGAAATAAATCAATGTGGGACCTTTAAAATCTGATACTCATTTTAATATAATGTAACATTTCTTCACTTTCCAAGAGTGCCCCTCCTCCCTTTTATAAAAGGCCCCCACCTCTACCACCTTACCCACACCTATAAATCTATTGTATTATCCAATATCTACTCATTTTGTCTCTCCACATAACTCTGTTCATCCTAGAAGCCTTACCATAGGCAGAAAGCTCTTCAAGAAACCCTTTTGGATCAAACCAAGCGATGTTACCCGATTTAAAGGTAATGTCTTCACTTGTGTACTTTGGTTTTATTTTGCTTCTCCAACCCCGTAAACTCTATTTATTACTTTCTTAGGTAACAACACCAGTATCTTAAATATATTATGATGTTTTTATGAGAAGTAATCGATCTACACTTACACACACATCCATCTAATGGTTAAAGAACATACTATTTCGGTGAATGGAGAATTTCTGCCTCACGAAATGATGATTGTTCAATATTATTTTAACACCTTTCATGGTGGAAATTAAGTTGTAACTCTATTTATATATGATATTAATTATGTTTATTTTTTTATGATTATTTATTTTTCATTTCTGGAATAACTTTATGGTTTTCATTATGGGTAAACGCAATATATTCATTTTAGGAAGTGCGGACTACCGCCCCCTCAAAGTGATTTGATTCGTTAATGCCATATGTGGGATGTATAAAGGATGGAGTTATGATGTTATATATGATATTATACTATAATTATAATATACCTATATATCATTATGATTTCTTTCCATTAATTACGAAATAGAAATGAAAGTAGCGTTCATGCGTACGTACGACTTACCGTCTCCATGAACGGTGCATTTCATTTCTTACCTATAAATGTTATGTAATATTATAAATGCATGTATATACTAGATATATATGATATATATGATATCTAAATCATTAATATAGTTCTGGATATAATTTATATTTTACCACATGAACAACATGTAATTATAAGAAGTCCATCTTTGACTCAAGTACCAATGATCGACAAAACGACCGTTATTAAATTAAATAATTACATTGTGTTCATAACATGGTAATAAGTGATATATAAGTAATAATGAACTTGAAAAGGCTCTTAATCAAGTAGAAATTAACTCTAGTTTATTATTTAGTAGATCAAAGAATGATCGAGTCAAGTCGGACACAAGGTAAGGGACGTCCTCCCAACCTCCTTTCATTGAGGCATATTTTTTTTATACACAACTTTCTTTTATATAGTATATAAACCCCTTTGACTTTTAATTTTATTCAAAAGTAATCTTTTTATACTAATCGTTTTACTAAATGAAAAAAATGGAATGTTTTTGTCGTACGTATGCGGCGACAACGACTTCTCCGCAACCGTGACTATTATTTTAGTTTCAGCTGCCTCTACAAGCCATAACATTATTTTAAATGAAATAAATACCATATTTTACTTTTATTTTATTTTGGTATTAAAAATGGTTTTGATAATGTTTTTATTTTATCAAAGTTTTTTATTGATATATTGTGATTGAAATGTGGAAATTTTATGTTTCCTTTATTCATGTTTTATTTGATACGATTATGTTATGGTTCTTGGGAATTGGTTATGAAGACAGGTGGTTTCGTAATAAACCTAGGGCGGGTGAGCCCAATATAGCTCTCCAATGCATTGGTTAACGCGAAGGGGTTAAACGCTAAGGTTTTTCCGAAGAGATTTAGAAAATATACTGTGATGGGTATTCCAAAGGTAACCATGAGGGTTACTCCCTATGTAAGAATATTATGAATGCCTTAAGTTACCATTATGTCTTATGATTTCTATGATTTATTCATGATTTTATGAGGTATGTTAAAGTGATTTTATTTTATGAGTAAATTATGATTTCATTAATTCTTATGTATACATGGACTAATGTTTTCATTTCATACTTTCATATCCCTTAATAAGATTTTTATGCCTATCCCAAGTTTTTGAAATGTTTTTCACAGGTCAAGGGAAAAGTACATGATGTGGTGATAGTGTCAAAGAAGTTTCATGAAAGAATCCATGTTTTATTTTAGATATGTCTCATTTGATGGGAAAAGTGAATATTGTCTTTTATGTAACTTCCTTGTTTAAATGTGGAATGTAATGCATGATCTATGATCTAAATATCTAAAACACTAAACCTGAAAAGATCCTCAATGTGTATTCTTTAAATAACTCAATATTAAGTAATGTTTAAGGCTGGGCCATATAGTTGGTATCAGAGGTCGGTTTAGATAAATTTAGGAGTTAGAATTATATTAAATGATTATCCAAAAATATTTTTTATGGTCAAATTGAAATGATATTGAATTTGAAGATTACCATGTTGCTTCATCTAAGACATGTTTGTTCAGATTGTTTTTCCACAGTGGAAATAGGGAAGAGGTGCTAGGAAGGCATACAGAAGGAAATAACCTTCCGAATCAGAATCCTGAGATGGTCGGAATAGGAACTGAACGGTTTGTTGTAGTAATGGTGCAGTTTACTCAAGCGATAAATGGTGGTGGTATCCATGCACGACATCAGCCAGATCAACTGTAGAGGAATATATCAGTGGCGGAACATTTCATGAGGCAACATCCCCCATCATTCAGAGGATCATCTGACCTTGTGATAGCTGAAGGGTGGATTAAAGCACTGGAGAATAATTTTTATGTCATGGGGGTGTTCAGAAAATCAAAATGTTAGTCTTGCAATTTAAATTTTGGAGGGTAAAGCAGATCAACGGTTGTTGATGGTTAAAAATATCAGGTTTGCTGATGAGATTGATGCTCTGGACTGGGATGAATTCAAAGGTATGTTTCTTGAGAAATATTTTCCTATGGTTGTTCGACTTAGGATGGAAAAACAATTCTTTGAATTGAGGCAAGAGGATGACTCAGTGGCTTATTATGAATAAAGTTTCAGTCGATTGTCAAGGTATGCTTTAAATTTTATCCGAGACCTTGATAGTAAAATCAATCATTTTTACTCAGGATTAAAGCCAAAATACTGAAGGGCATTAGATTTTGCGAGTTCAATAGTTATGAAAAGATTGTTCGATGTGCTGAGAAGATGTAAAAAGAGTTTGTCGATGATCAAGTGTTCCATAACAACCAACAGAATAAGAGACCAAGGTTGTGGGATATAGGGAAGAATTATTCAAAATGTTCTGGTGGTAGGAAAACTATGTTTCTAGTTTGTGATAAATGTGGTAAAACGCATGTTAGGGAACGTCTTGTGAATTTTGAAAAGTGCTACTGATGTGGTAAGATGGGACATAAGGCTCGTGATTGCACTGAAAATGATCAAGGTGATGGTAAGACCACATTTGATTTAAAGTTAGTGAAATGTTTCAAGTGAAATGAGATGGGTCATTATGCAAACGACTGTTCGACAAAGTGCTCAAATGATGTGATGTAGTCAAACTAAAAGAAAAAAGAATTGCTGAAATCCATTGCAACTACTTCAGCAGATGTTGGTCCATCAAATGAAGTCGTATCAGGTACTTCTTCTGTTTTCTCTGATTATTCTAGTGTTTTGTTTGATTCAGGGTCCACACATTCTTTCATCTATGAAAACTATTCTAGTAAATTGGGAATTCCATATCAAGAATTGACTTTTGAACTTGTGGTAAAAATCCCTGGGGGAAATGTTGAGACAAAAATAATTTATAAGAATCTTTCTATCCATATTTGTGGAAAGAACCTACTTGCAAACCTTATTGTTTTACCTCTAGTAGAGTATGATATTACCCAGGGTATGGATTGGCTCTCTGTTTACCATGGTAATATTGATTTTAGAGATAAAGAAGTTTCTTTTCCGAAAGACTTTCAGTTTGTGTACAAGAATGAACCCTTACTGTTGATAACATATCAAGAGGATGAGAAACTTGTAAAAGGTGGAAATGAATGTTACCTTGCAGATATTGTTGAAAACAAAGGAACCGTTCAGATTAATGATGTGCCAGTGGTAAATGATTATGCTGATGTTTTTCTGACGAGTTACCTGGAATAATACCAGATCGGGAATTTTGAATTTACTGTTGACTTAATTCCAGATGCTATTCCAATTTCAAAACCCCCTAATCGAATGGAAAAAATTGAACTTTTACAGTTGAAGGAGCAATTTCCAGATTTATTAGAGAAAGGTTTCATTCGACCTAGAACATCACCATGGGGTGCTCCTGTCTTATTTGTTAAAAAGAAATATGGTTCTATGAGACTTTGCATTGATTATAGAGTTTTGAATAACATCACTATTAAGAACAAATATCCTTTTCCTCATATCAATGATTTTTTTGATCACCCCCAGGGAGCACAATATTTTTCAAAGATTGACCTGAGATCGGGGTACCATCAGTTGAAGGTAAAGGAAGCAGATTTTCCGAAGACTGTGTTTCGTACAAGATATGGCCATTATGAATTTGTAGTTATTCCTTTTGGGCTATGTAATGCACCTGTTGTATTTATCGACCTTATGAATAGAATTTTCCATGTCTTCTGGGATATGATTATGGTTGTTTTCATTGATGATATTTAGGTGTTTTATAAAAGTAAATAGGAGCATGAAATTCATTTAAGGGTTATTTTGAAAACCTTAAAAGACAACAAATTTTATTGGAAATTCAGAAAGTGTGAGTTTTGGTTGCAAAAAAATTCTTTCCTTATTCAGATTGTTTCTAAAGATGGAATAATTGTTGATCCTGCAAAAAAAAGGTTGTTGAAAAATGTCCAAGACCAACAAATGTAACTGAGATTCATAGTTTTCTTGGTTTGGAAGTCTATTATTTAAGGTTGGTTAGAAATTTCTCTCGGTTATCTAGTCCAATGACTAAGCTAACTCAGAAGGGTGTTAGGTATATCTGGAAAAAAGAATGTGATGATTTTTTTCAGGAGCTGAAACGAATATTGGTGAATGCTCCAGTTTTGGCACTACCATCCAGGAATGGTGAGTTTGTTATCTTCAGTCATGATTCATTGAAAGGACTTGGTTGCTTCCTAATGCAGAATGGTTAGGTAATTGCTTATGCATCATGATAGTTGAAATCACATGAGGTAAATTACCCTACACTTGATTTGGAATTATCTACTGGTGTTTTCTCTTTAAAAATTTGGAGGCATCATTTGAATGGTCTAATGTGTGAAATATATACTGATCGCAAAAGTTTAAAAGTATATATTCACTCAGAATGAATTGAACATGAGACAGAGGAGAAGGCTAGAATTAATCAAGGATTATGATTGTACAATTCATTACCATCCTAGAAAAGAAAATAAAGTGGCTGATGATTTGAGTTGAAAAAGTAATGCATCTTTAACAATGTTGTTTTTGGAATGTGATCCTTTGTTTAATGGTTTGATGAACCTTGGCATAGAATTTTATGGTGCATGATTTTCTTTTGTTTTGGATCAGGTATCAGTGAAATCTTCTCTATCAGATAGAATAAAGAAAGCACAGAAGAAAGATAATGAGTTGCAGAAAAAGGTAGAGCTGGTTCAGAAGGGTAAGTTACCTGAATTAAACATTGATAATGATTGTGTTTTTAGATTTGGGAAGAGATTGTGTGTGTCATGTGATTCAATGTTGAAGAGAGAGTTTCTATGTGAAGCTCATATGTAACGCCCCGACCCTAATTACCTAGAGTCGGTGCATTATTACATAACATTGGCATGATCATGAGAAAGATCAAGTCTCGAAAGACCGATTAGTTTAGTAGCCTTGGAATAACTAGATACATCCATAAATTTTTACATTACATCATAAAAAAAACATCTTGTCTTCATATCCCCTCATACTATCCCTGCAGGTCATTCATAAATTACTTCTTCATAATCCTGGGAAAAATAAAACATTGAAAGGGGTGAGCTCGGATGCTCAGTAAGGATAACATTATAGCAGAAGCTTTCATAAATAAGCATAAACACTTAAGGCAATTTATAACTAAAACAAAAGCCTTTTAAATTTAAACTTCAGCATAAAATGGCGAAGGTAAAATGAAATAATGCCATTTACTTACTCACATGGATATTCTACTAGTCGAATGATCACATGCAATATCAATAACCACTTTCATAATGATGGAATGCATAATGCCAGACTATCATAACCACATAGCCAAGGCCTCGTGCCAAGACTACAAATAAGATTTTGCCAAGGACTTGTGCCAAGACACTAGTTTGTCTCATGAGACCTACCGATGCATCGAGGAGCTATAGCGGGCTCCACCCGTCACTTATTAAGTCCAATGCATTCCTCATATGAATAGGTTTAAGCATAAAATAAACATTCGTATTAAAACTAGCATACGAAATGTCAATACTTTAACCACAAACCATGAATGGTATAAAAATAGAACATCCACAGTCAAATATAACTCATTTGATACAATATGGAATATTGTATTGTATCACATTAACCTCAATCATGAATAATGAAGGATGTTTACATAGATGAAAATAATCATCAAAACTATTTGAGAGAAATATCCCCCTTTTCTTGAAAACATTTAAAAGTCACACTATTTGTCAAGAAGACATTTAAAATTAGATTTTGAATCAAAGTGTCCCATACCACTTTGAAACCTTTTAAAAGGATTTTTAATTTCTAAACTTTAATGTTCATATAAATAAATCCTTAAAACCATTTTTAAAACATGGACATTAATGAGAAATATTTAGATGAATAAGTCTTTAAAACATTTAAAAAATGGTATTTCAGTTAGAGATTCTAACCAAAAGAGAGACACTTGAATGAAAATAATTGAGGTAATCAAAACATTGTAATATCATGAGAATAAAGGGAATTCATGATATACTATGTCAAAGTACATTATATACACCACATAAAAGTGATTTGGTGTATATCAACAAAGAAGTCTCAATGGATTGTAAGTTGAGATGAAATCTCTCATAAAAGCCATATCCTTAGGTTAAAAATAAATCAACAACATAATTATGTGTGAAAATATAAATACACTAAATATGATTGGTTATTCAGTGTAAAACAATCAAAGTATATTCACACATATTCCTGTAAAAACAACACCAACGAATTGGATGTTTAACTCAACAAATGGTGAAAGAGTTAAAATTACTCTTATCAAATTCATATCAATGACTTGAGAATTTTCAATGGAGTGATTATGTGTATCAAAAGTATATCCACAGGAAGGGGAGTGGAAATTATGACATAATCAAATTAATAGTGATTCCACACATAATCTTGGGGTAATATAATCAATGAAATATGCGTAAAGCAAAATGAGTGGAAATTGAAATCTCAAATTCCCTTATTGATTAGGTAACTTAAGAAACAAACACCCATGAAAGAAAGATCATACCATGATGATGTAAATACCCATAAAATAAAGTATATTATACAATGAATACAATCATGGGTAGTACAAATACACCACATGCAATAATTAAGTGGTGATCAATGGAATTCTCACGGAATTAAAAGTGAGACAAGAAACCCCTTACCACGTTAATCTACTGAGTCGCATGGCCAAAAGTTAATAACCACCAAATTATTTACAGAATAACATGAATATAAAGTGAATCATGATAATATATATCAAATGGAAGTACACAATACACCACTTTCAATAATTTAGTAGCGAACAATGGAAATCTCACGGAATTGAAAGTGAGATAAGAGAATCCCTTACTTTGTACTTTTTCCTTGGTCGATGGTAGGTTTACCTCCTGTATAATGGTGAAATAATTGTTATTGAATAATACAAGAATCATTTACTTTAATATGATATCATATATGATCTTTTAACATTGATTTGTTAATAATATCTTAGTATTAACGCCGTTTCGGGTGTTAACTTACTCATTTTCTTTTATATGTTTTGTTACATAAGTCATGTTTGTTGTATCTTATTCATATCCAGAATGATATCAAGTCCTTAAACATCATTTTTAAATCATTAAATGATAATTATACTTGAATGGATACGATGGAGAATGAATCTCATCGCGTTCGTGGAGACGGTAGTCCGTACATACACACGAACGCTACTTCCATTTAATTTTTATTTTAAAAGAATCGAATCCAAATGATACATAGGTATATTACTATTCCAGTATAATATAATATTTTATATATGTTACTTAAGTTCATTAACACCATCCTTTATACGTTCCATGTCTGGTATGAACGAGTCATATCATTTTAAGGGGGCGGTAGTCCGCACTTCCTCAAATGCAATTATCGTATGTATATACAACATGAAACGAGTAATGGTATGAAATAAAATGGAATTACAGAAGCTTATATATAAAATATATATCATTAATATCATATTTAATTACAGTGCCATCATAATGGCCACCATGAGAGGCGGTAAGATGTTTTTGAACAATCATCGTTTCGTGAGGCGTTAGTTTTCCATCCACAGAAACATTATGTTCATCATCCATTAGATGGAGTTGTGTGTATGTGTAGTTTGAATACTTCTTATAACAACATCCTAGTATATTGAGGATACTGGTGTTGTTACAAAAGAAGGGAAATAAAAAGAGTTTGGGGGTTGAAGAAGCAAAATAAATGAAAATAATTTAAGAGAAATCGTTACCTTTAATTTAGGTAACTCACTTTGGTTGGAACCAAAGGACTTGTTGAAATGCTTTATGCCTAAGGGGAAGCTTCAAGGAGTAGGAGAGGGATGTGGGGAGCTTAGTTGGGCAGAGTTTGGACGAGCCAAGTGGCTTGAGAGGTGTGAGGAAAAGAGAAGGAGGAGTGCCCTTTTATAAGAGGGGTGAGGGGCACCTTTGGAAAAGCTAGAAATATTAATTTATAATAAATTCATATTCGGTTTCCAAAGGCTCCAAAGTTGACTATTCAAAGGCTGAGGTGGGGATAGGTCGAAAAAAACTCATCCAATAGAATTTGGACAGGTTTGGGTACTTATATTAACCTTATCTTTAAGTATTAACTCTAAGTTAATTAGTTTCACTTTTACAATGTCTCTTTGTATTTTTATATAATATGGTTAATAAACTTACTATATAAATCCAAGCGACCCCCCAAGTGGTCCATTAATGATTAACCTATCATGATATAAGTCTCTTGGCCGAACCTTAGATTTTTAGGAATTTAATATCAATTAATAATATAATATTTGTTTTAAGAACTCTTTTATGTCAATTTTGACACTATTCATTAGTTGATTTTTGTGAAACTCATAACAGATTGATTATTTCAAACAAAGTCAATTACATCAATCCTAATATATCATATTATCCTAGAAAATTAGTTTAATTCATTAAAAGTGTCATATTATATTTATTTGGGTATTTATAAAATCAATTATTTTAATTTTTCATTATTATAGTAATTACTGCATCATCATTGTGTCATTAATATTTTACATTATTTGATGTCTAAAAAGTATAAATAAAATATCATTATGTAGGAAAGCGTTTTATCTTTCTAATGAATATTTATAATCTGAAATCCAACATGTATAACCCTATGTAAAAATTGTTTTTCTAAAAGATATATGCTTGTGTCATTTTTGTATTCATTTTAACTTAATTAATATAAAGTGTCATTATCACTTACAAGTGGATCCATGGGGTCCAAAATTGACCCAAAGATGCCCATGGTCGACCATGTATCAACCAATAGGGTTAAGACACGTTTTAGGGTAATTTAGTATTATTATAATATTATTTTTTTAACCCTTATTTACCGGATTTACCCTTAACCATGGTAAATAAAATATTTACCGCAGTAATTATTCAAAATGTCTAAAAATAAAAGTTACCTATTTACACAATTTGAACATCCTGATTCCAAATATTTAATCCATTTTTCTAAATTCAAAACACAGAAGTGGCAGAAATTAATTTAAAATTAATTCCCGCTGTCAAAACAAAAAGCGGGTTTTTAAGAGATAATAACTATCAAAAGATTGACACTTGTTTATGTTCGGTTTAATTGTAAAATTATGTCCAATGACCAACATTATATTAAATGGTAAAAATATATTCTAAATATACTTTAAAACCACTCAAATTCACAATTTATCACTATTAATTATTTTGATTAAAAAAGTTGTTTTTAATTAAAATTTAGTAATTTTCACTATTCATCAAAATACAAAAGTTATCCGAAAAGTACCAAAATTTTACCCTAGGCTAATTTCGATATTCCGAATCCAAAAATGAAGTCCATTTTGAAATATAAAATATATATAATTTCAAAAAGTAGGTATTACTATTCATAACGGCTAGTTTGATTGGTTGTGGTGTGTTAAAATCTCGAAGTTGCGTACAATGCACGTCATTGCATTATTCGAAAGGAAACATACCGAGGAAGCTTGGGGTGTTACATCATAGTTCTCCGTTTTCATTTCATCTAGGCAGTACTATGGTATATAGAGATATTCGAGAGTACTACTAGTGGGATGGAATAAAAAGAGATGTTTCTAATTTTACTATGGAGTGTTTAACTTTTCAATTGGTTAAAGAAGAGTTGCAGTTGCTGAAAGGGATGCTTCAACCATTACCAGTACCAGAGTGGAAATGGGAGAATATATCCTTGTACTTCGTTGTTGGATTGCTGAAGACACCTCGAGGTAATAATGCAATCTGGGTTATTGTTGATCTCTTGAATAAATCTTCTCATTTCCTTTCTATACAAGATAATTTTTCTCTAGATCAACTTTCGTGTTTGTATCTTAAATAGATAGTCAAGTTAAATGGAGTTCCCCTCTCCATTGTATCTAATCGTTATCCCAGGTTTACTTTTAGCTTTTGGAAAGGCTTTCATAAGTCATTGGGTACTGAATTAAATTTTAGTACAGCTTTTCATCCTCAATCAGATGGGTAGTTAGAGCGAACAATTCAGACTTTGGAGGATATGTTACGTGCTTGTTTGATGGATTATCAGGGAAGTTGGGACCAACATCTTTCATTGGATGAGTTTTCTTATAATAACAGTTTTCATTCCAGTATACAGATGTTAACATTTCAGGCATTATATGGGAAGTAGTGTCAAACTCCAGCTTTTTTGGATGAAGTGGGTTAAAGGAAGTTGATGAGACCAGAATTGGTAGAATAGTAGGCAAAAAAAATTCCGCTGATACAGAAACACATGAGAATGACTCAGAGAAGGTAGAAAATTTATACGGACAACAGGAGTAAGGAACTCTCTTTTGAGGTAGGTGATCATGTCTTTCTCAAAGTTTCACCATGGAAAAGTGTGATGCGATTTGGTAAGAAAGGAAATCTAAGTCCAAGGTTCATTAGACCATATGAAATTCTGGAGAGAGTTGGATCAGTTGCATACTGAGTGGATTTACCTCTGAGTTCATCTCAGGTACACAATGTTTTTCATGTTTCAATGTTAAGGAAGTACATGCCAGATCCATCTCATGTTTTGAGTCCAGAGGTAGTTCAGCTGGAAGAAAACCTATCATATGAGGAACAAAATGTTTAGATTCTTGACCACAGGGAGCAAGTGTTACAGAATAAGGTGATTCATCAAGTAAAGGTTTTTTGAAAAAACTACACGATTGAATAGGCAACATGGGAATCTGAAAATGCAATGAGGGATAAATACCCCCACTTATTTGATAAGTAAATAAATTGCGGGGGAGCAATTTTCTAAAGGGGGGAAGGATGCAACATCCCATGTAAGTAAATAATTATGGGTTTTAATATCTATTTCTATGTATGAATTATATAGTGTTTTAAGAGTTTTATAATGAGAATAAATCCAATCTTAAGCATAGAATTATTTAATATTTTTAAAAGATTGTTTTACCGCCTTTTGATGGAGAACCATTTTTAAATCTATATTTTGATAATTTTATAAGCTATTTTTGTAAAAATAAACTTGTTCATAATAATTAGGAAATTGAAATTTACTTTTTATAATTTTTTTTTTAATTTTCTGACAATGTTCATTTTTTAATGAATAGTGATAAATACAACATTTTAATTCAAAACTACATTTTCATCTAATTTAATTATATAGATAGATTGTCCTTTTAATTGGTTTTAATGTTTAATTAGAATATATTTTTACCATTTAATCCAATGGTGGTCATTAGAATTTATTCCATTTTAGAATTGGGCATAAAAAAGTGCCAAACGTTTCATAGAAATTGTTTCAAAAAACCCGCTATTTGTTTTGACAACGGGAATCATTTTTAAATTAATTACTGTAATTTTTTTGTTTTTAATTATGTAAGATGGGTTCCATATTTGGAATAAGAATGTCCAATTTTTTTAATTAAGAATCTTTTGTTTTTGGACATTATGAATAGTAACGATGGTAATTATCTTTAATTATCATGATTAATTAGTAATCAGGTAGTTAAAGGTAATAAAATAATATCATAATAATAAAAAATGACCCCAACATGTGTCCAAATTCCACTGGTTTTGTCATGTCCAACCATGGCATGCCTTGTGCCAAACGTAGGGACCCCATTTAATCTCTTTTGGGTGATAGTGACACTTTATCATTCTATTTTTAAAGAAAGAAGAATATCACAAAAGTTTGTTACACCTAAGTAAAAAAATTTATTTTTGTCTACACAAATGATCTCGTGGACTATAAATAGTCATTGGAAATATAAAAACATTTCTTACATCATATTATTTTTTTATTATTTTTAGACATTAAATAAATTATAAATTTTATGACACCATGATGATATCGCGATTACCTCATTAATGAATGATTTAAATAAAATGAAAAAATAAGGTAAAATATAAGACATACACTTTTCAAAAACATATCAAATGAGTATATTTCTAACCCTTATCACCTTATCCTTGAAATATATCAATTTGGGACCTTTAAAATCCTAAACTCATTTTAATATAATGTAACATTTCTTGACTTTCCAAGAGTGCCCCTCCTACCTCTTATAAAAGGCCCCCACCTCTACCTCCTTACCCACACCTCTCAAGACATTGGATCGGCCAAGATCTTCTCATTTTATCTCTCCAAATCTCTATATTTATCGTATAAGCCTTACCTTAGGTAGAAAGATCTTCAAGAAACCCTTTTGGTTCAAACCAAGAGAAGTTACACTATTTAAAGGTAATGTCTTCAGTTGTTTTCTTTTGTATTATTATGCTTCTCCAACCCCCTAAACACATTTTATTCCTTTATTTGGTAACAAAACACGTATCTTAAATATTATAGGATGTTTTTATGAGAAGGATTCTATCTACACTTACACACACCTCCATCTAATGGTTAAAGAACATATTGTTTCTATGGATGGCGAATTTCTACTTCACGAAATGATTATTGATCAATCTTCTTTTAACACCTTTCATGGTGGACATTAAGATGCCACTCTATTTATATATGATATATATTTTGCTTATGTTTTCATTATGAATCTTTATTTTTAATTTATGGAATACCTTTATGATTTCCATTATGGGTAAACACGATATCTTCATTTTAGGAAGTGCGGACTACCGCCCCCTCAATGTGATTTGATTCGTTAATGTCATATGTGGGACGTATAAAGGATGGAGTTATGATATTATATATGGTATTATACTGGAATTATAATATACCTCTATATCTTTATGAATTCATTCCATTATGTATGAAATAGAAATTAAATTAGCGTTCATGCGTACGTATGGCTTAATGTCTCCATGAACGGCGCATTTCATTTCTTACCTCTAAATGTTGTGTAATATTATAAATTCATGTATATACTGGATATATATTATATATATGATAGCTACATCATTAATATAGTTCTGTATATAATGGATATTTTACCACTTGAAAAACATGTAATTATAAGAAGTCCATTTTTGACTCAAGTACCAATGATCGACAAATCAACCATTATTAACTTAAACAATTAAATAGTGTTCATAACATGGTAATAATTGATATAAAGGTAATAATGAAATTGTAAAAGGTTCTTAAGAAAATAGAAATTAAATCTATTTTATTATTCAAGAGATTAAATAATGATCGAGTCAAGTCGGAAACGAGGTAAGGGACTTCGTCTCAACCTCCTTTCAATGAGGCATATTTTGTTTTATACACAAATTTCTTTTATACGGTGCATAAACCCCTTTGACATTTACTTTTATTCAAAATGAATCTTTTTATACGAGCTTTTTACAAAACGAAAAAAAGGAATGTTTTTGTCGTACGTCTGCGGCGACAACGACTCCTCCGTCGCCATGACAATTATTTGAGTTTCAGCTTCCTCTACAAGCCATACCTTTTTTTTAATGAAAAATAAATACCATGTTTTACTTTTCGTTTATTTTGGTATTTAAATTGGTTTTGATAATGTTTTTATTATATCAATGTGTTTTATTTATATCTTGTGATTGAAATGTTGAAATGTTCTGTTTCCTTTATGCATGTTTTATGTGATACGATTATGTTATGGTTCTTGGGCATGATAATGATTCATTTGATAATGTTTTACTGAGTCCTATGTCCACATGTTTTATCATATATATGTGTGAAATATCATACATTATCTTTTTTTGATATATAATTTCCTTGGGACAGGGATTATAAAAATTCCTTATTTCTGACTCTCATGTTCTCAATTATATAAGTATATACTCAAATATTTTATGAATAAAACAAATTTTTATCCCCCTTATTTGAGATTAGATCACATATCGCTCATTTTAATAGATGTTATCATCATAAATACTAATGAGTTTCTGTTGCATACTACTTGTACTTTCTCTATCATGGGCCCAAATTTTAAACATATTGTATGATAGGAATAATTCCATATTGGTTGAGCTTCATCCAATGACATGATCAGCAACATACTCAACTACCACTTGAATAGAAAAGCCCCAAGGATTACATTAGGGACGTATCTTATTATTATGTCTCTCATTAATGTTATGTCACTAAAATTAGGTAGTGGGGACCAAACATAATCCATTCACTCCAAGTATTATAAATTAATTGAGTATGATAGTTTATGTGTTATATGTTGTCGGACAGGCAACAAAAAATACACTTTTTCTACCCATTGAGAATATTTCACATTTTAGAATAAGTGTCATAGTCATGAAAAACATTATATTTTAATCATAACCTATAATAATATATGATGATTAATTGTTAAGGATAAATCAAAATCATATTTTTAGTGGTGAGATATCATTAAATTTAATGAAAAATATTTCAATATATAAATATATGTAGTCCAAGTTAAATATCAATAAAGTATACTTTTCCTTTAATATGATTCATTTAATACTATAAAAAATATTTTAATATTATATAATGACACTATATAACTTTCTATATATAATATCATATATGTTAGACTACCATATCAGACTTATATTCATTATACATTCTAGGGTTCCATTAAATAGTGGAATATATATATAATTCCTTCCACACCCCTCTGTGACCATCTCATAAATCCCCTACACTAAACTCATTAGTGAGTAAATTATATTAATAAATCTTGTATGGGTTATAGTGAGTTTTAGGAATCATATTATTCATATTCAACTTCATTATCATATCTAAACATCTTCACAACAAAACATTAAATGTGGGGATATTAAATACTATTTCATTCTTAGAAAATTCTAATTATATCATTATTGTCATTATTGGAACCCATTATATAAATTATTTCATTGAATTTTTATTAATTAATTTAACTATTTTTTGGACCATCATATTGAAATAATTCTTTCAATAAGGTCACCTTCACTTTTTATTTGGAATGGAATAATAATTTAGTAAATAATGATATTCACTTTTTCATAGTAATTAAATGTAACTCCTTACACTTATCATTACCTTATTATATACTATACCATTTATGATATTAAGAAAAATCACCAGTAATATTTTACTCAAATAAATTTTTATTTGAAAACTTTTAAATTCCCTAGTAAACAATAATATATGAATTTTATTAATGAGACAAATGATTCATGATCTATGTGGTCTACATTTGTGCTACCTAAGTGTGCCACCTCTTATAATATCCAGAAAACATGGAGGGAGGGATCCAATACAACAAAACTGAGTATAACTACTTGTTATAGTAACCCTCCAATATAATATCCACTTTTAACCTATAAATAAAAAAACTATAAATTAGTGACATTCATTAGAATTTTTTTTCAAAAACATTTCTATTTTTTAATTTAGAGACATTGTTTTTGGAAACATTTCTAATTTAGGTATGTTTCTCCAAAAATGTTGCAAATTTTTCAACATTTCATAAAAACTTTATGTAAATTAACAATGTTTCTTCAAAATTAAATTCTAAATTTTGTCCATTTTCTAGAAAAGGCACTAATTTGGCCATGTTTTTTCAGAAACATTTCTAATTTAGCCTTATTTTTTAGAAATGGTCACTAATTTAGCAACATTTTTAGGGAAGCCCAATTAAATTTGAGATGTGATTTAAGAAAAATCATTATATATATATATATATATATCTCATTTCCCATCATCGATGTAAATATGTATATATTCATATACATAAACACATAAATATATATATAAACATATATATGAAAATATATATATTTATATATATAAAGACACACACTAAAATATATATATATATACACACTCATATTTATATATATAAACACATAATTTTTTAAAATTTTTGTATTATTTTTAAGAAAACATAACAATTTTTGTGACATTATTTATAGTGTTTTAAAATATGAGTAGTTATATATATATATATTATATATATATACATACACATATATATCTATACACACATAATCATTTATAAATTTAAACATATATATATTTCTTAATATAAACATATAATATATATATATATAATATACATATCTATACAAATAAATATATTATTTAAAAATATATATAAACATTATATATATATATAAATATATAATATAAAACATAAAAATATATAGAATGTGAACATATATTTTAAATTTAGTTCTATTTTTTACAAAACGTGGCTATTTTAGTGACAATTGTATCAGTGTTTTAAAATGTCGCTAATTATATATATATATATATAATATTTTATTAAATATATGTATAAATACACTTACATATTTACACACACACATATATATGTACATATATATTAATATAAATATATAATATATACATATAATAAATACATATATATATATATAAATATATATATATATATATAATAAACATTTATATATAATATACACATAGACATATATCTATATAAATATAAAATATAAACATATATTTAGTATTAACACATATATAATCTCAAATAACATATTTGTATTAATATATGTATATCATTGTAAACATATAAATATATATATTTATAATATTAATTTTTTAAATACTAATATCTATTTATTAATATATATATATATATATATATTTGGTACCAAGTCTATTATTTGATTGATATGGATTACGATTTGTGTTTTTTTCAATACTCAAGTGTAAGATCATGGAATTTTCAAGGAAATGGATCTTACGGATCATGTAGATGTTAGTATTAAAGCTAGCATCATTTCCTAGTGTTTTCCAAAATTTTGTATCCAAAAATTAATGAATGAAGAAAGGTGTTTTTGTAAAAGTATTTTTTGTACAAGATTTATTGTGGTATGGAAAGTTTCACACAACGGTTGTTTCAAGATCACCTCATAAATGTATGGGAAAAGAAAAAAAGTGCACTAAATATTAAAATTTTATGAAAGACAGGGTTTCACGGATGAGAATTACGAGCACAATGTGATATCAAAAGGGGTTTTTCACATATGGAGATAATCTAATGAATAGGCTCGTCGAGTCCTGTAAATAGGCGGCTACAACCACTCAATACATAGAGTTTTCAATGAATTTTAGGTTCCACCATAATGTGAAATAGTTTCACGCAAAATATTAATGAAATAAATTCCCATGTTCAATGAATTCCTTTAGATTTTAAATACCAAGTGACACTTTTGGTGTAGTTGCACGAATGATATGGTTTGCTCGAAAAAATAAGGGTTTCACGAAAGTAAACATTCTCGACAATAAAAATTTGTTTGTACAAGATTAGGTGATGTACGCATGTTCTATTGCCTGCTTTGAGTAAGGGGGAGTCTTCCTGAGGTTTCTAAGGGATGCGGTGTGATATCCTTAAAATCTTGTAAAAGTAGTGTGCCATGCATAGAGTGACTATGTTGGAACTTTTGTATTCCACATATAGTGAATAATATTAGATATAGGTATTACCAACACACTTCTTTTGTATGCTTCGTGGACTATCCGTTAGTGGTGAACCAAGTAAAATTAATGTGTTTTATTTCTTCTTGTATAAGTTTTAATTACTGCACATTACCATGATATAGGTTTAATAGGTTCCTACCCATATGGTAATATGATCTAATGTTTCAATAGAAACATTTGACATCCTGATTCACCCTCCCCTCCATGTATTCTCTAATGTCCTTCATATATATCATAATAAAAATAGATATTCAAAATTGAAATCAGATTGGTGGTATACTATTTTAATTTGATGATGGGAGGTACACTATTCAATTACTCTTTTTGGAAACTTTCAGGGCAGTAATCCATGTGGTGGTGGGCATACAATGGCCATGGGAGGATTATAATATTATAACTATGGTATTAGAGATCATTTCACATGTTGGGTGTAGGGTTTGGGGTGTACTGGTGACGCTTTAGGATGGGTCATGTTTAAAATTTTAATTTTTAATATAAAAAACATAAAACAATTATGAATTATTCAAAAATACCGATGTTTTTAGAAACATTTTAAATTAGTTGTCACTAATTTAGGGATGTTTTTAAACTTTTGCAATTTATAATCCTTTATAATCATCGCTAAAAAAATTGCTAAAATTTTTCGAAATATCGGTAAATGATGTGTTATTTACTGATTATTCATAAAAACATAGGAAAATGAAATTTTGTGAATTAGAAACATTTATAAATATCGATAAATTAGTGAAATTTATAAACATAACTATTTTATTGATACCTCATTTACTATCTATCTTAAGAAACATTTATAATTATAATTTTTAGTATATATTCATTTCAAAACATCGTGTAATGATACCAAAACATCATTGCATTAAAAAAATAACACTTAATTACTTTAAATATGAATGATTACTAATAAAACTATTTTTTCTTTGTCATATATGGTATTTTATGTGTTTGGTGATTCTAACATGAAAAAACACTTAATTTTATAAAATATACCACTGAATAGTGGTGGGATCACCTTTAATTGTATTTTATTAAACATCTGGACAATCCATTATCCTTAGATAATTTTTTTTATCATCTTCCCATTTTAAAAATATTATATATAATATACTAATAAACAAACCATGTGTAAGGAATTACATATTTCATATTTATCATAAAAAACATGGTTTAAAAAAAATCTATTATCATATAATAAAAATTAGAAAACTATACATATATTTTATTTTGTTCATCTAATCCGAACACATGTATTTAAATTAAAATATATTATATAGAAATTACTTTATTCATTATTAAATGCATGGGAAAACATTAACCTATTATAATTATTACCCTAATTTTAAAATATTATATATTTACAATACATGAATGGTATATTATTGAATCATATTCTATCCAATATGATAGAATTAATTTTTATTACATTGATTCCAGATTTGGATGTTCCATAGAGTTTCATAAACCCATTTATGTGTCTAGGAATATTCCATCCTATGAAATCATTACCCTTAATTCCCAATAATTGATATATTTCTCATATAGCCTTACTGGATACTTAATGAAATTTTTTTAGACATCTCAACTGACATTTCTTCCTAATTTTACAATCTATAAAATAATATAATGAAGACATCATATGCCAAGTCCAAATATTCTTATAATCATAAGTAATCTATGATATACGAACCATAATATTTGACTCACCTTAAATATTTTAAAATATTTTATGATAATTATAAATAAATTCATAGTCCTAATCCAAAATAATAAACAATGGAATAAAATATTAAAAAATCACCCATATCCTTCACTATAAATACATTCCCTTCTCCTCACAACATCAATGCTTTAATCCTTGTAAATTTTCTTCTCAATACTCTTCCCAAGGATCTCCCCCACTTCTAGAAGCTCATGTTCTCATAAAAATACAAAATTCACTCCCCTTAAGGATGTTCTCAAGGTAGATAATTCCGGAGGAAAAAATCCTCTTCCTTTTCCTTTTATTTTCATTTCATGTTATTTTATGTTTTTTATTATGTACTCACCTACACTATGAAAAATAGGATGATAACTCAATTACATTAATTATAATTAAATGTATTCATTCTAATGGAATAATCCATCATTAATCCCCTTCTCCACTACAGTTTATTGAGAAAATGGAATCTTTTTCTATGAGGTATTGTTTCATCGCCTTCAAGGATGACAAGTTTCATTTTAAATTAGCATATTTATGGATGATCATGAAACCATTTTAATGGATTAAGAATATTTTAAAAATAATATTAAACCCTTTTTATATATTTGATAATATATTTTTACATAATAAAAAATCATAATACAATATGAGTTCATTGTGATATAAAATTCATTAAATTAATATAAACTAATATCATTAACATGTTATCTAATAATTGATAATAATATAATATAAAAGACAATCTATAAAAACAATTATTCTTCTATATGTTCATTAATAAAATATTCTTCCAATTCTTGATAATTATTCACATTTTACATGAAGTCTGTTACTTATAAATAAGTGAACTGGTCCTAAATACCATGAAACTGATGCTCTGGAATGTTGAAATTAAACTGTATAACCCATCAATAAGGAAATAAATTAACATAATAAAACCATAATAAATATATTTCATGAATAAAATGTTATTATTAATAAATTAATTGATTCACTTTTTTTATCCAGACATTAAGGTTAGGTGAAGAGCACATTCAGACATAAGGCACGAGTTTTCTTCTTGAACCTCCATTTTCAATCGGGTTATGCTTTATCCATCTATAAAAAATATATAATTATTCATTATTTTTTTATAGTTAATCACTATTTTTATATAATTGTTATAAATTATATATATTTCCCAAAATTATATATCTATATAATTTCATCCTTCTTTGATGGGAGAATAATTGTTTTGCAAGGTTTGCATATCATTTCTTCCCGATAGGTATATCAGATTAATGGGAACGTCCTGATTTATTACCCATTTTCAAGTACCATCCGTAATATATTTTAGAAGACAATTATATTTCTAAAATAAGTAATTTTGTAATGATATTCTATATTTATTAATATTTAGTTTTATACTAACAATCATGAAAAATAAAAAAAATCTAGAAGAACCCTTCTTTGCAATATAAAAAAGTGGGTTTTCTCTCAACAATACCTCGATGATTTTGTTAGAGTAATTTCATTTATTTCAACTCATATACTTAATTTTCTTATTTATTGTGACTTATATATAATTTTTATAATCAAACATATTTTATTAAATTAATTATGATAAGTTTCACTTGGGAGGTACTATCTTGATACCATTCACCATACTACTCGAAATGGTTAATGGTTATGTTTAAAAATTGGGGAATTCTATTTAATTTTCATATTTATATTTTGTTTATGATTATCCATATTCATGATGGGAATGAATTGGACATATTAAGTGATTGGTGGGGCCCTCTATATCCCCTCGATGCATCTTTAGAGCTCATTAGGCAAACTATACAGTGATTTTACCCATTTTGTATGGTGTCTTGGCTGAGGTCGTGACGATATGATTATGATGGCTGGAATTATGAATTCCCTCATTATGTATCTAGTAATTTATAGTCCATTTCATTATTTGACTACTATAAATTCCAGGGTTATGTTTTATTATGTAATTATTTAATCATATTTGTTTCATTCCATATTATTCTCATGAATATGTTTTGATGGCATATATACTCTTACTAATGCACTATGACTTTTTTATACCTTTTATTTATTACAAACCCTTACTGAGGATCTGAGCTCTCCGCTTTCTTATGTTTTATTTTTTCCAAGGATAAAATTATTTATATTATTAATGACATTATGGGATAAACTAAGAGATAAGAATGTGTCCAATATAGTTAATATATTTTATTTCCTTTCAATGTTTTAATGTAAAACATATATTTGTATCTAGTTTTCCAAAAATACTAAACTATATGGTCCTTCAGAATAAAACAAAAAATTTATTATTCCAATTTAATGATGTAAGGTGCCAGCTTTGAGAAACAAGGGTCATTGTCTCTGTATTTATTATTAGAGGACTTTTAGTAGAACACTTGGAGATAAGATTAGAAAACATGTATTTCGGAATATAACCCTAATATCAACTTTGAGGAAAAGACTATAATAACATCCTATAATTTTTTTAAGGTATATATAATGTATATCTTCTTAGAAATACATAACTATCTAGATACTAAAAGATGATGTGTTCAAGAACAGATGTTCCAATGGTTAACTACTATGACATGGTGTCCCAAGCATGAATACATGTAACCTATTACACGACAATGGACCTTACTATGCACCTAGTATCACACTCCTAGGGGAAATGCTTCGGATAAGCCACAATTTTCTTACAACCCATTATAAAGTATTTAATAATAAATATGTTCCCAAAGAAACCATGTTTTTAATATTATAAAAACTATGATTAGAATCTAAATTTATGTTACATATTTTTCTAGTTTGAGATTATATGATATGATTCATTGTGAAATATTTTGTATTCCATTATTTATAAATTGGTCTAGTAGATGGAATGGAAACTCTATCAATGCACTGATCCCATGTAGGGATTTCCCACCCATTCAAGACAATGATATCAGTATTGGAGTTGGAACTAGTGCTGGGAAAATTATAACTATAATGGGAAAACTGTCTGAGGTTAAAAACAATTACCTTACCTATATGGAGCATCCTAATCCATAATGTGGAGGAGCAATGTTATATTTCTTTATGAAAAAAAAGAGCCAATAATTTAAAGGGACTACAAACCCATTTTTAGTAGATAAGTGGATAACATACCTAGATATGATATTTCTCACTTTGGTAAGTAACCAAAAGGATAAGGTTTTCAATATAGTTTATCATCTATCAGAAGATGCAGATCAATTATGGTAATTAATGAAATAAAGGAGTGGGTAATAATTTCAAAATATGGACTAGAGGTATTTTAAGGAAATATTCCTAGAAACATCTTTTCCATGTGAACAAAGAGCAGATATAGAGAGGTAATTCATGAGTATTAGAAAGAAAAAAGTTTGAAAACATCTCCTAGTATGAACTCATCTTTTCAAGGTTAACAAGGAATGTCATGGACTTCAAATGTAATCCAAAGTAAAATTATACTAGATTCATTGATGGTTTAAAACCATTTAATTGAAGGGAACTGAGGTACCAAAATATCTCATCATTTGATGATATAGACTTTTGTTCTATCAAGATAGAAAAAGAATTATTGAATTTATATTACTTCAATGTAAACCTAGAGAATAAGAGTGATGTTGAGAACAATGGAAAATAATGTTTGGAATGATGTGTTGATTTTTCATCCTATGATAATTGTGGGAAGAAATACATTGATACATTCCTAAAGGGTATGGGTGATTGTAACAATTGTGGAGAAAATATCCACCAAGACTCTGATTGAATGGTAATGAAGGAAGCTTCTAATGTTCAATGATACAATTGAAATGATATGTGACATTATAGAAATTATTTTCTAGTGAATCTTGGAAAATTTCCCCAATGAAGTCAAAGAGATAAATTCCAAGATTACATATCCATATTTACTACAGAAAAAGTTCCTAATGATGTGGTGGTCGGTCATTTAGTTGTTTCCTTAAACATATTGAATGATTTATTTGATTATTTATCATCAAATTATTTTACATCTTCCCATTTTTTCACAAAAATTATATATTTCCATTTTGATTTAACCAAAGAGTTGTCAGCCAAGACTCTTAATGGAAGTATCATTGCAATGAATATGTGTCGATAAGTCCCCTTTATGATAGATAAACTTGCTTTAGTTGTGGACCTCTTCATTATACTTATGATTGACAATGACATAATAATCAGTTTGGAATGTATTTAAAATTATGATGTTAAAATATATTTTGAGAGTATGGATGATACAATTTTTCAGAATGATGTATAATCCTTTACATTTTGGGAAGAAACATCATCATCAAAATCATTTCTAGGAACACCCCCAGTAGCTCTATTGATTGAAATCCTTGGGGAGGAAGAGAAAACGTCATCTATGGATGAGCAATGAAATCTAAAAATTGAGGATGTACCCACTGTGCAAGAATATATAGATGTATTTCGATGAGATTTACCTAGACATACACCAAATTAAGAATATGAGTTCATTATTGATATAATTCCTAGTAAAATACCAATATAAAAGACTCCTTATATAATGGCCACTATGGAATTTACTGAACAGAATAAATAAATAGAGGAAGTGAGTGATAATTGATTTATTTTACCTACTATTTATCCATGGGGAGATCATGTACATAATGATATAATAAAATATTTACCCAGGAGGCTATGTATGGAATATTGAGAAATCAATTATAATAAAATAATGAACTTGTATCATCTGTATCTCATTGATGATTTATTTGATTTAATTAATGGATATCAATACTTTTCAAAGAATTTCCCTCAATCTGGATATCATCAATTGCATGTGAGAACTCAATATATTCCAAATAATTCATTTCGAACTAGGTGTGGGCATTGATAATTTATAGTATTTCATGTTGTGAATACAAATGCAAACACCATTTTCACAGATTTAATGAATAGTTTTTCTTTGAAGGAATTTCATGATTAATTTTTTGTGTTATTTATTTATGATGTATTTGTATACATCAAAAGAAAATGTGACCATGATAACCGCTTGCATATTTTTCGGAAGATTCAAAGGAGAAATAAACTATATTGGAAATTTAGAAACACGGAATTTTGGCTTCAATCAGTTTCTTTTCTTAGTCATATTTTCTGGGAGGATGGAATCTCAGTTGATCCTATGAAGACAAAGGCGGTTTAGGAATTTCCTACACCAATGAATCAGACCTAGGTACGTAGTTTTTTGGTTTAGTAGGTTATTTTTGGAATTTATTTCAGAACATTCCACAATTAGATAACCTATTAACTAGGATTAATTGTAATGATGTTAAGTTATTTTGGTAAAAAGAATGTGGAGAATGTTTTGGAGAATTGAATAGGAGATTATTGAATGTTCTGATCTTGACTCTAACATTAGAAATAGTGGAGTTTTGATTTATATTGATGCATCTATGAAAGGGCTCGGTTTTTTCCTTATGTCGAATGATAGAGTTATTTCTTATGAATCAAGTCTATTAAAATTATTGAATATAATTATCCAACTCATGATCTTGAGTTATCATATGTAATATTTTCTATGAAGATATAGAGAAACTATCTTTATGGAAAAAAAATTGAGTTATATTTATATTACATGAGATTGAAATATATTTTCTGACAAAAATAACACAACCAGAAAAAAATTTAGTGTATTGAATTACTCAGTTTTTTTAACTTTTCAATACACTACAACCCTATGAAGGTGATTAAGGTATATGATGCATTAACCAAGAAGGATGAGGCAGTTCTGAACAAAATGAGGATTGAAAAAGACACTGTGTACATGGATTTATAAAAGATGAATATGGGAATATCCAGGAAGGTGAAACATCATTACCTTTTCAATTCATTTCTAAGACATATTTATTAGAAAGGGTTAAATTTTCTATGTCTGATAATGAGAATATTCAAAATAAAATTACTGGAGTGAATGATGTGATGTTGGAAAACATCATGTATGAGAATGAAATTCAAAAATTTTGGAAGAGGATTTCTGTTCCCTTTATACCAAAGCTAAAAGTGGAGTCATTGGATGAATCCCAAAGTTAAAATTTCTCTATACACCTTTCTAGAAATAATATTTATAGTGATTTAAGGGAAAAATATTTTTTTGGAATAACATGAAGTGAAATTTTTTTTATTATGTATCATCTTTTTTTGTCCTTCAACCGTAGAATGTTGAAAGGAAGCATCCTACAATAGTTATGAAACCTCTAACTATTCCTACTTGGAAATTTGATGAAATCACAATGGATTTTTCACTATAATACAAAAAAATAAAAATAATAACGATGCAATATGGATGATTGTTGACCGACTGGCTGGAGGCTGTGGCCAGAGTTTTTCGCTTCGTGGGGACACCAGCTGATCTGATGGTGATCCTAGCTGCCAGTTTCTTCCAGGGAGTAGTTGGGAGATGGTGGAGTCTGACACTCTAGTAACACAACGAGGTTTCCCTCTCCAGGGTGGACATAAAGGGAATTTTCAGAGCACTGTTTGTCCTAGTGACTATACAGTCAGTTCGTATACAAGAGCCGCTACACTTACAGCAGTGCAATATGATTGTGTCCCAGTACTCGGTGAGGTGCACTGATCTCTTCCGTTACTCCACCGACATGGTATGAGACCCTTTAATTCGGGTCCAGACATTTGAACATGGTCTTTGACGGTAGATCATAGCATCGATGATATCTCTCAACATATCGACACATGTTGAGGTTTTAGAGTGAGCACTTTTGGTAGAGAGCTTCCTAGATAAGCTGGTACCGACATTGAGAGCCACCAACAAGGGTCTGGTAGCAGATTCATCTATAGCAGGGAGTATACGAATGACATAGGGGCCCAAGAGGGCCAGACCTTATGGTGGAAGTACTCAAGATACAAGGTCGGTGCTGAGTCACTCACAGGACTGGGGGGAATAGTTAAGGATCAGGTTGTGCTACTCGTGCAGTGGGAAGGGTCACATGGCTCATGACTACCCGACCTGCCATATGGACGAATAGATAACGGTCGAGGAACCGTTGAGTCTGAGATAGATGCTTGAGTGAGGAAGTCCGCAAGGAAGTGGGTGTGTCACAGGAGATTGTCATGCTATAGTAAGTGGGTGGAGATTCGACGTTCTCCCGCCACCACCTCCAGGTGGTCCACCCCAACTGCATAGAGGAGGAAGAAAGGGATGAGCTCAGCTCCAGGCTACTGAGGCCTACAACCACGATGCTCCAGAGATGATTAAAGGTATTATCTATGACTATTACAACCTAAATGTAGTTCTTATAGACATAGGTTCCAGTAAATATTTTATTTCCATGACCCTTTTTTGGAGCTTAGATATTCTGGTGGATCCGTTGGCTTGATCCTTACATTATTAGACTCCTATGGGAGAGGATTTGACGATTAAACACTGGTTCTGGCAGTTTGATCATACTCAAGGAGGCGAGATCTTCAGTAGTGATCTTCTAGTAGAGGCGTTGAGGCCTTATGAAGTCATCTTTGGTATGGATTGGTTATCCACAGTTCATCTTCAGATTAAATGTATTAGGCGCTGTGTGTGGTGTTTCCATGAGGATGGGACATGGTTCTCCTTCATCGGCAAGAAGGGAACCTTTGTAGAATGTGATTGACATGCTCGGAAGAGGGTTTAGTCGATCATACATTAGTTTGCTAGCCTTACCCTCAAAGGAGTTGATGTTGAGAGCCCATGCTATCATGTAGTGGTGGACCAATAGGCTGATTTCTTTCCTGATGATGTTCCAAGACTACCTCCACGCAGATAGGTAGAATTTTAGATCGACCAGTACCCTGGGAAGGCAGTGATATCTACATCAGCAAACCTGATGGCTCCATTTGAGCTTCGTGAGTTGCTGGAATAGTTGGAGGACTTGTAGAGAAAGGGGTTTATAAGGTCCAGTGTATCTCCATAGCCAGCCTATATTGTTTTCTTAAGAAGTAATTTTGGAGTTTGAGACTCTATGAGGACTATCCGCATCTGAAATAGGTGACAGTGAAGAAAAATTATCCACTTTTGAGGGTAAATGATCTCCTTCTTTAATTAAAGGGATCTCAATGGTTTATGAAGATATAACTCATATCGGGCTATAATCAGCTCAAGGAACAAGATGAGGATGTTTAGAAGACAACCTTTAGATGTTGGTAGGAAACTATGAGTTCTTGTTTATGCCTTTCAGCATGAATGAAGCCCATGTAGTGTTCATGGGACTCATGAACATGATATTTCCGCCATACCTCGATCACTTTTTGGTTGTCTTCATCAAAAAAATATGTGTCTACACATCAATGGGGGAGGAGCATGCCTATCATCTTTAGATAGCTCTGTACACACTCCGAGAGAACCATCTTTAAGGTAATATCTCGATGTTCTAGTTCTGGATACAATAGTTTCAATTTCTGGGACACGTTATCTCACAGTATGGAGTTGTAGTAGATCCGTTGAAGATAGAGGTTGTGCTAGCTAGGGAACCACCCAAGAGAGTGACAGAGGTTTAGTGTTTCCTGGGGTTGGATGGGTAATACTAGATATTCGTACCTAACTTTTCTAGAGTTGTGGTACCCTTTTAAGTATTGATGTTGAAGGGATTCCCCTTCGTGTGGATGGAGATAGACCAATAGAGTTTTTAGGAAATGAGGTAGTGACTGATGGGTGCCCCAATATTATGGATACTAGAATAGGGTGTTGGGTATGTATAATACTGCGAATCATCAGGATACGGAATTAGATGTGTCCTGATGTAGGAGAGAGCAGTGATCGATTATGGCTCTCGGTAGCTAAGAAAACATTAGAAGAGTTTCAAGTATATCTTCTCACAGAAAGACCTAAACCATAGACATTGACGTTGGCTGGAGTTCCTCTAGGAATATGGCGTTGAGATAGATTATCTCCTCTGAAGGGGAACTTGGTGGCAGACGCACTCAGCAATAGGTCTGGTCTACATTTGCTGAGTAAGGATATAGAGCAACAAGTCATGTTGCAGATATCCTTTATAGATAGAGAAGGAGCAGCTTACCTCCAGTCTATGATTTTCACTCCCCTACTTCTTCAGTGAGTTTGGGAGGCACCATTTGGGTACATTTACTGCGAGGCACGGTGTGCTCAGATATCCACAGGACATGCACCAATTGGATTTTATAAAGGTGGGGACCATGTCATCCTCTTCATAGGATGCACCATGGTCCTGGTGACACTACGAGAGGAGGTGTTGACATAGTTCCATACATCCCATTTAGCGGTACATCCAGGAGTGGTGAAAATGTTCCAGGACCTCCGGTGTCAGTACTGGTGTCCAGGGATGATGAAGGAAGTAGCCGAGTTTGTTTCACGATGCCTCACTTGTCAGCAAGTGAAAGCTGAGGATCAGGTTCCGGCAGGATTAGGGCAGCCACTAGAGGTGCCAAAGTGGAAGTGGGATGGTATCTCCATGGACTTTGTGAACGATATTCCATGTATTTCCAGGGGACCTGATTCCATATGGGGGATCCTTGATCGACTCACCATGTCATCCCACTTTCTAACCATCCATGAGAAGGGATCAGTAGAGGTCTTGGATTACCTCTATGTACCAGAGATTTTACAACTTCATGGGGTGCCATCGATGATCATCTACGACAGTGATGCATGTTTTACATCCCAGTTTTGGAAGGGATTTTTGGAGGCATTTGGGTCCCAGCAACGTTAAACAGATGTTTAGAAAAAGCAGACCATACAGAAACTGGAGGACATTCTATATGCTTGCGTCCTAGATTTTGGCCGCAGTTGGGGGGATCACTTACCCATGGTGGAGTTATCTATAAAAAATAATCACTCCAACATCAGTATATCACCATTCGAGGCCTTATACAGTTAACCTTGCAGATCACCTCTATGCTGGATAGACCTAGGGGTGTCAGCACTTATGGTTCCAAAGATGGAACGGGCTACCACTGAGAAGGTGAGATCATCCAGGAGTGGATGAAGATAGCACAAAGAAGGAAGAAGTCTTATGTTGATAGGAGACGAATGTCCTTGGTGTTCAAGGAGGGATACCACATCTTCCTACAGGTCTCACCTCGATGAGGTTTGCAGAGATTTTGTAGGGGCGGAAAACTCTCACCGAGTTTTATCAGACCTTTTCAGATAAATCAGAGGATAAGCGAGGTACCATACCACTTGGAACTACCACCATAGTTGGAGAGGGTGCAAAACTTCTTCCACTTATCCTAGCTGAGAAGATACGTACATGACCCATCCCATGTCATCGACCTTGGAAAGATGGACTTTGATGATGGGGTGACGTTTACAGAGGTTCTAGTGGATATTGAGGATTGACATGAGTGGGTCCTTCATGGATGATCGATACCTCTGGTGCACATTCTCTAGCACCACATCAACCTCTAGGAGAAGACATGGGAGTGGGAGCCTCAGATTCATGCTTAGTACCCCCATTTGTTTCCTTAGTCTATGTTGTGGATTTCAGGGAAGAAAATCTCTAAGGTGGAGAGAATGTAATGTGATGGATTTACCATGTAATTTTTTAAATTATATGGAATTGTTGTGAGAATGTGAAAATTGATGGCGTGAGATTCTATGGCCCTGTGTGCCTGAAATGGATTTCTTACCTTTTTTAAGTTATGTACAATAAATGCGTGGGCGACATTTTCTTTCTTTTGAACCGGTGCTCAGATTAAAAAATTGAGGCACTGTTGAATCTACTGTGTCGGGATTCACTTATTGGAGGCTTCACTTCGACCGCAATAAGTCTGTAGAAATAGTTCAATTTTGGAATTTTTAAAATAATAACAAAATGACATTGTTATTTTATTTATTTCCTTCTATTCCTCTAACGGACATGCAGAAGTGGCGATACCAACGACGTTTCAAGCCATTAAATGGCATGACTCCTCAAATCCTTTGTAATGACGTCATTGCAATGTTAGAAGGTTTCTATTAATTAAACCCCCATTAATTCCATGGGAATTACTCACCCTCCCCCACTCCTATTTATATGGAGCTTGGGGAGAGGTGTTGGCACGACTTCACCAAGCGAAAAAGTCCTTATAAAGAGATTCAATTCCAATCACATGGAGGAAAAAATTGGTTCTAGTGGGAGGTGACGAGTGCCATCGAACAAGGAACACTAACTCTACCTCAATAGAAGAGGCTCTCCAACGAACTTGAGGTAGGGAATTTATTTTTTGATAATTTCAGGTGATTTTTGAATCCTTTTTTCTTCTCTCATGTTTTCATGCAGACTCAGAGGGCATGGGCCAACAGAACATGGCCTGGACACTCCAATACCTTGTTTATTGTTTCTTTCTCCTTGAAAGAATGCTGGTGTGGTAGCACCGGCCGACCACGATGGAGGCAGGGTGCTATTGCGTACTGCATGAGGAGGTCGTGGTACTATGCCGCGGCAGATTGTAGAGTGGTCGGCACTGGACAACAGTGAAGGTGGTGTGGTGCACCGTCACGCACCGCCTGTGGGAAAGGGTTGATGCTGGAGCCATGGCGGGTGAAGAAAGTGGCTGACTCAAGCTATACATGGAAGGCGGAGGCAGAGTGGCACACTGTTGCCTACAACAGTAGGAGGGCGTGGGTCGAAGCCACGATAGGTGGAGAGATGTGCAACCCCATGCCGATCTGGGTTGCAGGACCCCCGGTCAGCCAAAATGGCTGACTGTTACATGATGGGGAAGCACCCCACCGGCTGGCAGAAATGGACCCACACCCAAAGGGAATGTTGGGAAGATCGGTCCGCCTTCTGGAGGACCCATCTAGACAGGAGCCGAACGACCGCGCTGGGCCACACCTGCGGACCAAAGGTCTTGGCCGAACCCGTGGCGCAGTGGGCCACCACGGGTGAGCTGAGCCCCACCCGACGGGCCGGGCCAACCGTGGCCTGGGACCCAAAATGAACTGGGCCAACCCAGAGAGGGTCGGACCTGAGTGGAGTCAAGTGAACCCTGGGGCCCATTGCGTCGGGCCGGACTAACCGAGTCGGACTGGGCCCGGACCCAACAGGTTCCCGAATAAAGAAATGACTTTAACTAATGAACCGTGTGTCAGTTCGACATACTTTCAATGGCATTGGGACCCCTTTAGGGAAGCAGTCCCTTTGGCATATTCTGGTGGGCCTGACCGAGACGGGTTATACTAAGGTGCGATCACCCCCGTTTCACGAAAAGGTGTGTAACTAACAAACCAGGTGCATGTTTGAAGAACCTTCTATGGCACCAGAACCCTTAGTATGAGGTGGTCCTTTGGGTTTACTCCACTTGAGTTTTGGAGAATTTTGGATTGTGGTTGGGTTGTATTTAACTAAAATCTAATAGGACCCTCAAACCTAAAACGATTATAAGTCACAGACCTGATGTCCAGTTGGCATGCAGTCTGTCACGTTGGAACCCATACGACATGGAGGTCCTTTGAGATACTTATTTGTGGAACATCATGGAGGTTGAGTTATGAACAATGTCTTGAGGAATGGTTCTCCCAAATGTTCTATGAGTAGGAATCAAGTGGATGGATGTGAGGCAGAGTTTGGAGACAGATCCTAGGGAGATTAGTACTGAGTGATCGCATGTGGGTCAGAACCGATCCTCTATGGGTCAGATCAAGTGTGGGTCAGTGCTCAGCGATCCTGTTTGGGATAGCACATACAGATCCAGTGTGGGTCAGTGCTCAGCGATCCTGTGTGGGTCAGAAAATACTAATCATGTGTGTGTCATATCTTGTGTGGGTCTGTAGGGGTTAGTACCTATCGATCATGTGTGGGGCAGACTCTGTATAGTCAACAGTAGTGCCTCTTGGAAGAATAAGATTATCTAGATTCTCAATTAATCATCTATACATATGTTCCTTAATTATATACCTGGTGTGAGCTCATTATTTCACATTTGTTTTGTTACCATTGTGTTACCTTCATATTCGTGGTGTTATCTTCATGGTGTTACATTTGTAGTACTTTATCCTTCATGTTGTTACCTTGTGGTACCTTCATCTTCGTGGTGTTATCTTCGTGGTGTTATCTTCGTGGTGTTTCCTATGATGTACTTTTACCAACGGGGTGTTATCTTCTGGGCGGTACTTTTTTTTACTTTTAACATTATGGTGTTACCTTGGTGGTATTCTTTACTCATTTATAAGACAAGTATATCTTGATAACTTTGGTATATGTATGGGAATATACGTATTTAATGTTTTAGACTGCTTCCTGCTTTTTTATTGAGATCTTTCATTGTGGGTTTTCCTTCGTGGAACTCTAGGAGACCTTCGGGGGAGTCAGGGTCCCTACTGAGTAATATTATACTCACCCATGCACGTGCTTCGCCCACAACTTTTTGTGTCTTATGCATATGAAATATCAGGTTGATGGAGGCTGAGGGAGCTAGAGCTGGATGGTGCTCAGCGGTGGACCATTTGATGTGACGTGACGTAGGACTACTGATCATGAGTTGTACCTATGCTTCAGGTTGGATCCTCGTTGGTCATTCCGTGATCCAATTTTCCTTTTCAAGCTGTACTTGTACATTCTAGTTGGGCTTGTATTCCAGCCACTTTTTCTTTCTGCACACATTTTACTAAAGAAGTTTACTTCATGGTTGCTTCAAGTTGTGTTCTTGGATTGTGTGTTTGTACATGTTTAAAGTTAATTCCTTCTCTTTAGGGTATACACCTTTCCAGTGCCAGTTTCCAGCCCTGGATTATGGAAAGCGGATTGGGGTAGTCACGGCACAGGCCTCGGCGGATGGTCGTGACATTAGTAGTTTTAAAGCTCTATAATATTTCCTATATTTTATATAATGGTTGGTACTAAGAGTAACCTATTCAAAAACCCATTTGATGAGCAATGTAATGTCTAGCCAAATGAGATTCTAAAATAGACGGGAGAAGGATTAAATATATTTAGGAAAATAATATTTCATTTAGCTAAACATTTGAAAAAAAGAGAATCAAGAGGATAACACATGTCCACCTAAGAAATATGATGTTATAGTTTACTACTTTTTGTAACAAAGGTCTCTGAATTTTTCTAGATCTTATGATACTTTATTCATTTAAAAATGGATGAACTAATTAAAAATTATCTTATCTATCATTCAAATATAAGGAAAAAAATACAAGAATTATTTTCATATTATTGAGGGAGAAGTTGATCAATATTGGACATTTATTTAGAATACTATACCAGTGGAAGATATCGATGAGATAAAGTGTAAGTAATTTGAGAAAAAATAATTTCAATAAATAATTTCCTCACATTATTTGACATAAAATAGATTGGATTTTCTATAGACTCGGTCTAAATGATGATGAAACCATGAAGGTGTATGAGGTTAACATCACAAAAGAATCATAATACAACTTCATATTTTTCATTTCTCTCTAAAGTATATACTGCCACTTAATTGGTGGGATTATTTCTAGTATACAAAAATCCTTATATAATCTATATTTTATAACTCTAAGGAAATTTTTTTATATGACATCAATGTCAAAATGGATATCATAAAAAATAAATGGTCTCATAGATATAAAAATAAGAAATGTATATTGTATATTTATTGTAGGGGGTTATTTATAAATCCCATGGTGGAAAAAGCTCAAAAATCAAAATTTTCAAATGTGAGGGAAGAAACCCCTTAGAAATTTACTAACGGGGGCTTGGAAACACATTACTTTTGTGGAGGAATTACACATACCTCATGAATCCCATTACAATAAACCCACCAATTGGATAGAAGAATAGAATTCTCAAGTCAATTATCATCATGTTTTAAAATGATTAAATTGCAAGAAATAAGGACACTATAAGAATTAGTTCACTAAGCCAAGTGGTGGAGATGATTACTGATGAAAAAAAAATCCATGTAATAAAGATAAATGGGGATATTAAGCCAACAAAATACATGATATAGACCGCGGAAATTATTTGGTGATTGGTATAAATGTTATTCCTTAATAGACAGAAAATTCACTTTTTTATTATAGTTCTATACATTCTTTCAAAACATGATTGTTTATTAGAACTATTTCAACACCTCCTCAAAACAAGGTAGTGGATTTTTATATGAAAATATAAAAGGGGAATTTATTACATACCATATATATAGCTTCTACCATATCCATATTTTTGTATTTAACATCCTACAAAACCATTTGGTAATCACTTTAGTGGAAGTTGATGTGATTCTGGGTATGGATTGGATTTCATTATAAAGGTAAAAAATAAATGATTGGGATAAATAGATTACTCTTTATATTATTAATAACCCCTAGTCCTATGCATGTGAAATGAGGAGGATGAGTCAATGATGTTATCATCATATAAATAATATATATTAATTCCTTATAAGAAATCATATCTTTCTTAAATGACTAATACTAAGTAATATATCATTTTTTGACATATCCCTTATAATGTAATATGTTTTTGTACTTACCAATGAGTTTTTTGGTCTTTCTCCATTCCATGAGGTTGTTATCTAAATAAATCTTATACGTGTTGTTTTTACATTATCCAATACTACATATGTAATATCTATTTTTTATCATTAAGTGCTAAAGAATAAACTAAAAGGGAATATGGTTAAAGGGTTTATACTCCCATGTTCTTCTTAATGGGGTGGAATGGTCTTATTTTTTCAGAAGAATTATGGGTCAATGTAACTTTTTCTTGATTATAATACCATTAAAAATATCACACCAAAGTATAGTTATCTTCTTCCATGAATTTATAAACTAAAAATTATCTATTTGGATAATCATACTTCTCTAATGTGAATATTAATTCATGATATTATCAAGTAATAGTGATGTAAAATATCTCTAATACATGTTTTTTACAATTTATTTGAACAATGAGTCCATAGTGACTCCACATGGACTCATTAATGCTCTATGTATTCTCATGCTCATAATGAATCGAGTGATTATAGATTACCTCGATATTTTTGTGGTAGTATTTATAGATGATATTAGTATCTACACAAAAAAGTAGAATGTGATGAGTAATTGAAGGTATCATTAAATAACATTAGAAAAGTTTTTTTTTTTGAAAAGTACTAAAAATACATTTTTTCAATAGAACAATTCACATTTATAGCGAATATTTTTTTGATTAAAATGGATATCATTGGATTCTTCAAAAATAGCGGAAATTGAAAGATGAACTATTAAAATAACTATGAAATATATTTTTAGTTTCCATGGATTATATGGGTACTATGATTGATTTATTAGAATCACCTCAGAATTTTTAGGTCATCCATCCAAGATAACACAGATATTAGTGATGTTTTTAAGACTAATTAATATGAGGAAATAATTAATTATGGAGAAAAGTGTTTAATCATGGAATATGTTCTCACATTACCCACTAGTGGGGAAAAATGTATGATCTATAGTGATGTTCAGAAGAATGTATTTGGATCTATAAAAATAAAAGATGAAAATGTGATAGCATATTCTTCCTACCAATTATATATTCAACAGTACATATACTCAATGCATGATCTAAAATTAGAATTCGTGATCATCATGTTGATTATTTGGAGACAAAATGTCTACATGAATAAGTGTGACATATATATAGTTAATAAAATCTTCAATTATATATTCAAATTAATTAACTCACTATTTTCTAATGAAGTTTCTTATGTTTGATAAATAATTGTGATTGGTGATTTCATTATGATAATGGGAAGGTGAATAATATGGTTGATAGTTTGAGTAGAATGAATCCAACAACCCTATACATGATAAGGATTAAAATAAATCCAATATTATTGGAAATAAAAATAATATACATGGGAACACCAAAAGGATATTCATCCAAATTCACTCAAATAACATCTCAACCATCTATTATTTAAGGGATCAAGGAGCCCCAACAGGATGATTTGGATCTTTAAGAAAACATTTTTGAATATTCTGGAGTTCAGTCATGATAAAAATGATATTATGAGTTCTAGAAACCTGATATGTGTATCAATAAAATACAACTAAAGAAGAATATTCTATATGTTTCATAAATATCATATATATATATATATATATTAATCAATGAATCACTATCTTTTATAATGGTTGATAAAAACTTCTAGTGGGATAACATGAAGTGGGATATTGGAAAATTTATATCTTCAGGCTTCATATGCCAACATGTAAACTCTAAATGAATGATGTCAAATGTTTTGATGAAACCATCTCCCATTATTATGTGGAAGAGGGAAATAATAACAGTGGATATCATCAAAGGACTCCCTATGATATAAAAATGATATAACACCATATGGGTTGTATTCCATCACATTACATAGAAATCACATTTAATTACTCTCAATAATTTTTTTTCCCTTGAACATCTCACCAATATATATATAATGGGTAGTGGTACGACAGTATGGAGTACATCTATCCATTATATCTAATTGTTATATGAGGTTTACCTCTAGGTTTTAGATAATCCATCAACAAGATTTAAATCTAGAGGTGAGTTTAATTACAGTTTATCATCTTAAAATGGATGGTCATTCTGCTGGAAGTATTCAGACTCTAGATTAAAATATGAAATCATGTGTGATGGATTTCCATGGATTTTGGGACGAACACCTTCCCCTAGTGGAGTTATCATAAAAAATAGTTTCTATTCTAGAATTAAAATTACAAATTATGATACTTAGTATGGGAAGAGTTTTTTGACTCCAAAGAGTATAGATAATGTCAGAGAGTGGGAGAATCTAGGTTGTGATCCTATACAAGAGATTACAGAGAAGGTATAAAATATTTAACATGCGATTTAATAAATAAAAAGTCAAGAGAAATTTTATGTAGACAATCGATGATGAGACCTATAGTTTGAGGTTAGATATCAGGTCTTCCAACATATATCTCCATTGATGAATGTAATGAGGTTTTGTAAGAGGGGAAAGTATATTCTTACATATATTGATATTTTTTTATCCTTGAACTCTTTAGTTTTTTGGCATATCTACTAAAACACCTTCCTAAACAATCAAATATACCAGATGTATTCTATTTATCCATCTTGAGGTATGAAATAATGGACTCCTCACATGTATGGAATCAAAATGTGGTAACCTTGGATAATGAACCTTCACATGAGGATCGTCCAGTGAAGATCATAAATTATATGGAAATAGTAAAATGAAACAATACAACTCACATTGTTTAATTGTAATAGAGGAACCACAAGTCTCTGAAAAAAATGGGAATTGGAAGAGATGGTGAAATAGAAGCACCCTCATCTATTTTAGTATAAAAAATGAAATATCATGTGTGTAATATTTGAATGGGGAAATAAGTATATGACATAACCTTTTATAATGGAAATTATATTCTAATGAATAAATTCATTATTATGAAATATAGTTTCAGTAAACACATTCTCAAATTTAGTTATTTTGTATCAATTATAATATATAACACATAGTATTTTAAAATAACATTAATTATATTAACCTTACATTATATATTCATTGTTCAATGATCATTCTGATCAATATATATTAATTATTATGAAAAATAATAATTTCTATTGATTGATGGATCAATATCCTAGACCAGTAGTATCATACCCTATAAATGCAATTTATCAAAGCTTCTGAGAGACATGGAAAAAGAGGGGTTTTCCCTTAACCAATGCCAGTATGATTTTTAATAACCAAATAATTATAGAAAATATTTATGAGAGATGTTCATGTTTGTTGAGATCATGGAAAAAATAATATTTGTTAAACTATCCCAATAATGCCCCATCGTCGTACATCGTACCCATAAGTCAAACTCTAGTCTAATAATGGGTTATTTATTTGGGCTTTAGTGGTATGAATTTTCATATTTTCCTCTTTAATAAAATAATTATTTTATTTATACCTTTTAATGATTAAAATATAATATGAATTGGTAAAATATAGATTTTGATACCTTAATAAACCAAGAAATTAATTTTTTTTTCAGAAAATACCATTTTAAATAATACTCAATTTTTGATTGAGTTGATAGATTTTAATTAAAAGTTATCTTTCATGTAGTATTATTACAGAATAATATTTATATACCAATGGTAATATAATTTAGTTAAGTCCTCTATAATCTTTATAGGGGTCATAAAACATTCATTTTCATTAAAAAATAAGAATTTTTCAATAAATGAGAATTTTGATTTAAAATTTAAATTATTTAATTAAAATAATTAATTTTATTTATATTTATTTATTTTAAAAATTAGAAAATTTAAATTATCCAATGGTTAATTTTTCATAATATTTATAGACAGCAAATTCTTTAGGTAAATTTTAAATAACGTATAAATATATTGTATATATTATGAAATTATATTAGCCAAATAGTGGTGTATTAGATAACATTAATTGACTACATGTCCAAAAATAGTTTTTTTGCTTTAAAATAATATATTTTGTATGCTTTTTACATAATTTTATAAAACATAAATGAATCCCACCAAAAAAATAATTTATTTAATGGTTTTGAAATAATTTCATTAAAAACATGAATCACACACACATCACCAAGGGAACTCTTTAATGTATTGATGTTCATGGAATCATGAAATTGATAAAAATAATTCTCCTTGGAAAAAATCATAGGATTTTTTGTGCTTTTGATTATTTTAATTTATAGTGTCCAAAACCCTATTTTAAAAATTAATAAATAATTCCCACTCTCTTTAATAAATATCCACACATTCTAGCACTCCCATTCACTAAATAAATTTTCATCCCATTGTTACTTTCCATAACCATCTTTTTATCCCTCCCATGTTATTCCAGTGAACTTAAAAAGATCCTCCCAGGCATTTAGAAGCACCCCCTCAAGGTAAGGGACTCTCTCCTTTTATTTTTTTTTAATTCGTGTAATTTATTTATTCTAATCCCTTTTCACTTTTAATTATCCATGTTATAATGAGTTTTGGTGCATCAATTTTCTATCAATTTGATTCCCATGTAATTAGCGGCAACCGTTCACTATCATTCAAACCTTTCATAAACCACTATGTACAACGATTATATTTCCAAAATTATCCTATGATTTTATATTCAAAATATTTTTGTAGTTAATATCCATCCCCATTTTTGTGAAATTTCATTCACCAAGTTTATACATTCAATCATTAATTGGTATATTCCACTTATTCAACCCACACTCCCTAATCATGGGAATACATGTGATTAAATGCATTCTTTTTTTGTATGATTTATGTAGATCCCAAATGAAAGTTCGTGATATGAATATGATGGATGGGGACAGAATTATATAGCCTTCAAATACATTTTTTGATACTATTATCTAATTATATTACTTATATGTTTCATGTTCTATTATCCTGAGAACACATTTTTATGATGTCTTGCTGTTTAGACTTAACATATGGTTATGAATGGTTGTTTTATTTTGTTTCCATGTTCCTATGATACCATGATGTTATAATCTTATATCATTCTTTTATGATCATGTTTATGATTATCACAAAATTTAGGTCACCATGATATACCTCTTTACTTACATTTGTTTCTTTCATCTTGTTATTATATGATTATTCCCTTCCTCAGCTTTATATATCACCTTATTTTTATGTACATCCCTAGGATATCTCATACAGTATTTGAAGATTGATACAATATAAGGGTCTGTTTTCGAGTTTTTAAACAAGGATATTGTACCCATGTTTCACGATATATATATATATATATATATATTACCAAATACACTAGGCCTTATAATCTTATGGGTTTTATTATTTTTTTCTTTATGAGATATAGAATGAATTATGTTTTATTAACAATATGGGTTTTCATTACCTGTAATTTAAACAAATTCACTGTTAATAATATAAATAATCTCATATAAAATAATAAATTATTTCATTGTGATGGAATACATAATTTCAGGCTTTTCAATTTATTATTCTTAAGCATCACAAAAAAATCATCAAGACCATTTTCAAAGACATCTTAAATAATTGGTAACGTAATCATAGAATATCGAGACAAATTTATATCATAATAACTAATACTAAATCCAAGTGTAACTTGGGTCCCAAAAATCATTTATTAATTATAATTAAATAATAATAGAAAATAATTAATAAAATCTATAATACATAACATACATTATTTGTAATCAATAAACATCGATATTGAAATTTAATTTATATAGATTGTTAATATTTCCTCAATATATAAATTGAATATATTTCTATGTAACCATCCCTCAAACTAACACCTTATATATTTTTTGGTATAAAATTAATTAAATAATTCAAAATATAATTTATTTGATTTATATGATCATAAACCATCCTAGTTGAGAGGGTGGATGGTTAAACAAGACATATATTAATGTTCCCTAAGGATCATCTCTATGTAGTCAATAGTTATTCATATAGAAATAGTAGATATTCATATTACCAATATTTCCCAAATAAATTTAATAATTTATCTTACTAGTTTAATATAACAAATTATCAGTATTCACAACAATAATAAAAATTCGGTTATCAATAGAATGAAAGAAGGTTGTATTGAGGAGGAATTTCATAGTGTAAGGATAAATATAAGAAATTATCCATCAATAGGGAGTTTATGAATACGAAATATAAAAACATGGAAATTATTGTCAGAATATGTGTTCATAAATTAACCGAGTAATAAAATTCAACTTATAAGGATGGGGTTCAAGAATATTAATTATGTATAAAATAATTGAAATTATGTTATAAATAAACCCTTGTTCGTTACCTTTAAAATTATAAACCTATGAATGGTAGAATATGAATTATATTTTTAAATCCCATATACCTCATGGTAAATTATGATAAAATAATTCCACGTCCAATATATATAATAAAAAATGAAACTAGTGGTGATTATACATTATATATAAATTAATAAAAATTGATATTTAAAAAATAATGGAAATGGTAACATAATAATAATATAACATAGAAGTAGTTTTCCAGGAAATGAAAAATAAAATATCAAAAAATTATTGTTATTCATTAAATATAAATTAAATGGGGTATTGAATAAACCATAATAAATAAATGATGGCGCATAATATCAAGAATGTCTCATGGAATTGAAAATTAGACAAAAAACCCATTACAACATTGGTATTTTTTTAATCAAAATAGATTTAAATAAAGAATGTGGGGTGACCCATCACACTCCATAAATTAAATAAATATTTTAACAAATGTTAATTATTATATAATCACACCATATAAAATATATCATTGTTCACAATATGAAATATGTCCCAAGAAAATAAATTTGACTCAAAGAACTATTCCCCTATAACATGAATTCCACATATGTTCATAAATCCCCTATAAAACAAATTGTCTTAATCAACTATTATTGTAACATATTTATATATATTAACTTTTATAAACACAATTTATTAGAATTATATACTTTTATATTTTTAAGTTAATATATATTTTCAATATCATGTGTGAGTAATATTGATTGTCTTTAAGTAGTTTCATCGTAGCGGTCTTCTTCTTCTTCTTGTTTGTAAAGTTCATCATTCTCATATCATAAATGGTAATATACTAGATGATTCATAATTATTTGTTATTTTACAATTTATTTCTATTATTTCCATACAATACTTAAATATTGAATCAGTGATGAGAATAATTTAGTTATTTTTAATAAACAGATGTTAGTGTCTTAATAACATGTTTAATATTACTGTTACCATTAAGAAAACATATTTTATTATTTATATAATATATTATAATTGATAAATTTTTCATATTAAACAATTTTATTTTTTTATATAATTTTTCATGTATGTGGTTGTAGTGACCCCATCATGAACATACAATAATTAATGGGTGAGTATGGTTCGGATTGTGGTTTCTTTTGGAATAATCACATTATTACTGTATTAAAATTTTATTATCAAGATATTTCAATTTTTAAAATCGTATTTTAATAGATTTTAATACATAATTCGTAATATATATGAAAAATGAAATATAATACTTTGTGAAGGCCATAGTCTGTATAATCCCATGAATGTTTTTTTAATGTTCTTAATTGAAAAAGGTAATATTTGTTAATGATTATTCCGAAGATATAAAATTAATAATGATATAAATAATATATTCTCATATAATATTGGTAAAAAATATATTTTATTTTAAAATATGGAAAAGAAAGAACATTAGGAAAATGTAATTACATATGTTGATAAAATTGATCTTCTCCTAGAGGATTCCCTATAAATGGAGGACATAGTCCAAGATCTTATGTCCTGAAACCTATTTAAGGGAAATAAGATTCAATATAAAAATAAAATAGTATATTTTTCATTCTAAATAATTTTTTTTTGTTTTATTGAAGGTGTGGTTGTAATTCCACATTATAAGTGGTGAGTGTGAAATTTTTTTGTAAATATTTGATTTTAATATAAAGAGATATAATTTTTCACGATCCAAGATGAATAAAGAATTGATAATATTTGAGTGTAGAAAAGTTTTGGGAAATAAAATAATCAAAAACTCAATTTGAAAAGTGTTTTAAACAATTTTTTCCTTTAAACCCTTTAATTTACCATTTTTACCATTTTATCTTTTTCTAATGTGAGTAGTATTTAACTTAGTAATTCATTTTTTTTCATAAATATAAAATTTTAGCTGTTTAATAATATGAAACTTATAATTCCAAATTTTAATCCAACATTTTATATTCTGTTTCTAAAAGTTATAAAAAAATCAGTCCTAAAATGATAAGATTATAATTTATTAAAAACTATTTTATAGAATTGTGTATCCTCTATTCAATGTTGAACATACGCTTTACCAATATAAATATTATATTTAAATTTTAGATTTTTTATATAAAATACATATTTTTCCATAAAATGGATTTAAATATTTTCATTTCATATATATATATATATTGTTATAAAAGTTATACTTTTTATTAAATGATATTTTTCCCTATTCACTTCAAAATAAGACATTCCTGAAAAATCTAAAAAATTAATACAATGATACTATAGTTAATATAAATAAAATTAAATAATTTCAATATTAAAAATAAAAATTATAAAATTTGTAAAATAAAATGTCAAAAAAAATATTTATTTAGAAAAAATTTCATAAGATAATAAATTTTCAAACTATAGATTATTCTTATTTTTATTTCCATTAAATTATGAATAAAATTGGTGTTAATTTATTACTCATATAAAAAATATATTTTATCTATAAGGAAACTTCATTTATGAAATAGATGTATAAATATCCAATCATGGAAAAAAATAAATTTGATCGAAATATAATATTATTATTTATTTAGCTATACTAATTGAATTTTATTAATGAATTAGTCTTAATAGTACAAAACAAATTTCAACATAAATATCATACTTCGATAACATCAATTTATTCCAATGAATAATATGGATGTGTTTTAATAAATGTATATTATTCTTCATTTCATTACGGTTTGTTGTTTCTAGTGAAGCAATGTATCAAACACATTAGGTTCCAATGGGAAAAAAATTATAAATAACAGGGTATTAAATTGATACTATCCATTACCATATTAACTAAACTGTGATGTTTTTTTGAACTATCGTAGTGAAAATTATTTTTACACAAACCATAGTCATTACTCTATTAGTTATTTTAAATCCTTACAAGTTGTTTTCATCATATATACAAAAATATTGTGGTTAACACCATAGCATATTTTGATAAATTTCAACAAAAAAAATATTTCGAATTCATTATTTTACACAAATATTATTTTATCTCTCCATATATCACTTTATATGCCTCTAAAATCACCTAGATACCATTGAATCCTCTTTCTTCGCATAATATTAAAAATTATTAATGGTTTTATAATAGATTAATTTTTTTATGAATATCACCTCAAAATAAGGCTCTATTAAGAAATAAATGAACTCTCAAAATAATAAAAACTACTCAATCAACATATTCATTCAAAAACCTTGTTCTATAGTATCCCTAAGTTAATTATTTTAGAAATTAAATAAAAATACAAAATAACACCTAAATATTTTATAACATATATAATATAATGTAATGTTAAAATGATAATCATTCAATAATAAACTATAATAAATTGTATGGATGATTAAATACTAACATAAAAAATAAATGATAAACACTATAGAATAAGAAAATTATAATAGAACATAAAATTTTAAATTATTATATAAATTATTCTCTCTATATTAAAATACTTAGTAATGTTTTCAATGAGATGAAACTCGATTTCAATTATTTCAAAACACTTATCGAAAATTGTATATTTATCTCTGAAAAGTGAAAACTATATCATTGTTTATTCATCGAATGAGATACCAGATTCAAAGAATTTTTTTATCAATGTTTTATTCACGATTTATAAATTCATGTTAATATTTAAATCCAAAATATATTAATGTGTATTTAATCTACACAATTTGTTCATAAAAACATCTATTGTTATATATATTTTTTTTTTAAAATATATAAATACAGAAGAGAATACTTATTACTATAGGATGAAATATAATAATTAACTAAAAATTCGGATATTATAGTGGTTCTTTTTCTATGTAACATTTAGAATCTATAATTTCAATACGAATAATTCAGTAATCAAAAAATAATTTTCATTATCATAAAAAAATACAACATTTAAAATTCACTTTTGGTATTTCTAAATTATTTAAACTACATTTAAGTAATAATCCAAATGTGTTTTCTAAAAATATAGTTGATTTTTCCATGTTTTAGTTTTGGGTTTTTTTAAAATAAATTATTTATATTTTAATAGTAAATTATGTTCGACATTAAAAGGCATTGATTAGGGAGATATAATAGAAACACACGTGGTGAATGTGGAATGAAATTTATAAATATAACAGTGACGATTTTAGAAGATAATGAAATATCTCGTAGGGAATAATTTGAGCCACTATTATTTCTATTTGGACTTATTATAATAAGGGTACCATAATATTTCAATATATCACATACATGTTATATAAAGTATGAATACTATTGAATCTGACATGAATAATTCATTATGAGGTAAACATTGTTTTTTATTGCATATTATGACACTGTATGAAGTTGTATCTTGCATAGAGTTATTTGACAGAGGTTATTGGAAGTGGAATAAGATTTTATAACATATCATAAAATTTTCTCTTTAAGAACAATTAGAGGTGTTGAAAGAGTTTTTTAACACTAATTAATTGACCATTCTAAAACTTGTAATGCATATGAGTGTAAATATAGTATGAAAGATTTATTTAGATAAAAATTAGTCTATTAATTTTAAATGCCTAAATCACGCCAAAATTAATCCTACATAATAGTAAACCAAATCTACATAAGAGTAAGCAACACAATTTTTGGACATGTGTAATAATTTCATAGGGTTTTAAAATAATAACATAGCTCTATATAATAAAAACATGAGATTTCATAATAAAAACTAACTAAATGACACAACACAATAGGAATAATATCAGCATAATTCATTTTGAAGTGAGGAATATAGGATAAATACATTCCACATTAAGAGGATAATAAAAAATAGTTATATTTTGGAATTTGTTGTTTAGTGAGTCTCACATGGAAATATGAATACCCCACCATAGTATTTCGAGGGTTGAAAAGTATCGTACCATGAAGATGTGAATATATAATTTGAAACTAATTTTTAATATAAACCATAAATTATAGATTGGAAGATGATTCATGGATGTAAATTAGAACGAATTTTTTAATTCCATAATTGATTTGATATTCAAGAAGACATAGACCATTTCATAATGATTCATGTGTAATTTTAAATGAGATTTAACTCAGTCTTTTGGATCTGAAGTTTGAGTTAGGATCACATAATAATGGAATATGTAACATCAAAATCTATGTAAAATTGAAGAAAATAATATTTTAATAATTTGTTTCATTTATTCATATTACAATTATTAGAATACTAATAAATATTGAATTAAAATCAAATTTTATAATATTTGGAACATGATTCTTGGGGATTTAATCAATAATAATATGATCATTTTAAACACTCTAGATAAATTGGACACATGGATTTATCTTTTTTGATTCATGAATCATGGATTGTTCCTAACTATAGGATTGAGGGTTACATTGTTGAATAATGTTTATAAATTTTTTCATAGTACTTATATATGTAATATAATGATATTTTTTATATATTATAAATATTTTCAAAGGAGTAGATGAGAACCTGATAGATTGAGTAATTATATTTCTATAAATTGTTCATGAATGGAAAACACACGAAGAATATATAATGAAATATAAATATTCATCCATTAATGAAATATTCCATAAATAAACTAATTACGTTGATGATTTATCATAATCTAGATGTGGTTTTCCTATTGCTTTATTCATTTTGAATATATATAATCCAACATCACGTGATGAATTTATTCACATATTATTTTAAAATAGAATAAAATGGCATAAATATTTATATGGTGTTAATTTCATTTGAATTTGAAGGTTTATATGTTTATGGATGTAGATCATGGAATACCATCAATTCCCTAAATGAATATGAAATGTTTCTTTAGAGCCTATGTTAAAATTGGATAAAAATTTACGGTTATAAAATACTTAAGATATCCTCATGTATATAAACCAATAAATCCATCCCTAAATTACTATTGTATGATAATTAAAGGGTGTAAACCTTATGAGTTATCATGTGACCATAAGTAGTCTAAAATTAGTGCAGCCTGGAAGGAAGTGACCATGAATGAAATTATATCCACAAAATATAGATTGATAGGGGATTTTGGTAGAGAGACACATAATTGAGTAATGTCTTAGTATGGGTCGGCCATGTAAAATAATTTGGGTATTTATAATTTACATTTATGGAAATATGTTGGAATTTTTCATTAACGTTCCATCATGATTTTTATAAATGTTACATGATCCTTCTAATTAAGGATAAAAATTAAAAAAAGTGTATAACTAACTATAAGGGAAAATATTTTATAAAAACATCATAATTAACCCCCCACCCCATTTGGTTCCTATTGTAACAAAATAGCCTAGATGGCCTCTTAATTTATCCCCTGAACTAGTCCACCACTAGTCTGAATGGTGTTCTCGATCCCTAAATGATAGAAACTAGTTCCATATAATCAATGGAACACACTTTGGAATTATTTCCCTCACTTATCAATGTTAAAAAATTAGAATTTCTCAAAAACAATGTTTCATTTCCCATCCATAAGACGTAATTCCTTTCCAAATCATATATTTGACTGATTTTTATGAAATAAATAAGTGCATAAAATAATATGTAATCACACACTACATACACCCTCATACATAAAAATTTCTCATATGAATATCCTTAAATAATGAAATATCAATACTCCTCCAACTGTATAAATAACTAAGATCATACTTTTATAAAGTAGTCAATTTAATGTCCTATACATGGATCAGTAAATGAAATTAAAATAATATTCTACAAAATCAGTTAATATGAACTATCAGCCAAATGTAATAAAATAAAATTATCCCCATTTTTTCAAAGACAATAAATTATCAATGATTGATCAATATATTATCTAAGAACCTATAAATGAGATGATAATATGGTAGCACTTTGACTCAGTAACCCAGATCAAGTGATTAATTCATTGCCTTGGTACAAGAAATATTGGATCAAACCATGTAACATCAATCACCATAGCATTTTTTCAAAACGAGATACATTCATGATTCCAATATTACATTGGATATATAAACACATATCTTAAAAAGAATTCTTGTATCCATGAAATAATTTTTTATATTTTTATAGATATCCTTTTGATATGAAAACAAATAATGGGTGATCTCGTATTCTTTGAAAGGGATATGTATATTGAAAGAAATCAGGAATAAATAATGCATAATTAATGTGGAAGAGTGTGTACTGAAAGCACATGAAATTAAATAAAATATCAAAAAATCAATGAACATCCTTGTCAAATAAAAATATATAAATCCCATGGATAATAGAAACTAAATTCATAATAAATAATATACATAATTTTTAAATTTTTTGAATAATAACGCACAAATTGGGTATCATGATTCATAGCATTAAGGCCTCTCAAATAAGAAATTTTACTTGATAAACGGGTTGGTGTAAAGAAGATACCCATCTATTATGGCATGCCAACTATTTTTTACCATGAATTTTATCGATGAATTCAGGGGATATCAATAGCAGGGCCTTAACCATCACTTACATGTTTTATTTATTCATTAATTTTTGAATTATCAAAACAATACCTTATCAAAAGTCCTTATATGTTGATAATTATTTGTATTAAATGTTGAATATTCAACATTAATAATTCCCCAATAAATTAAATTACATACTAAATTATCATCCTTCAATAATATATTGTATAAAGAATGGTGTATGTTTGAACCATCCTCAAATTAATTTAAATGATTCTTAATAAATCTATGATAATAAAAATATTGATATAAAGGGGAAAATAATATCTACTAAAAAATGGAGTATTATAAAGAAAATGTTCACAAGAAATTTAATAATCACTAAATAAGTTATAATATTTTTTTAGTAATGGAATACAATTAATTTATCATTACTTTATATTATGTAGTAAAAACAATCCTTTAATAGATAATCAATATATTAAAATAATATCCTTGTATCATTGTTTAATAATGAAGAAAAAAAATAACTTTTAATAACAATTTTCCTTCCATTTGAAATATAATAGTTTTTTTTTTTATATAATTTTACATAAAAGTCATAACATTTTGAGAAAATTTGTTATAAGAATATAACAATGGAAAATTGTAACGGAATATATAAGGAAAAGAAAATTCATGTTAGTAAGAAAAGTTTATCATGTTGTGTACAATAAACCAAATATTCCATTTACACCATTACTAAAAAGTGCCTCATTGGGAAAATATCATGATGATTAATTTTTATAAAATATTATAGATATTAACACATATTTATAAATTACATTAAAAAAATTTATATAATATTTAAAACATTCATGAAAACATTTTATATAAAATATAGACACGATAGAAAATTGTTTGGGAGGAAAAAATAAAAATATAAGTTTTAAATGAAATTATCAAACATGTAACATACTTATGGATTATTGATCCAATAAGAAAATAAATGGAAAATAAACGTGTAAAACACCATATAACAATAGGATGAAAAATTGGGTTTTAAAATATTAGGATCTAATAATTTTCTCAAATGAATTAGAATATAAATAATAATGAAATATAATAAGATTGTAATATAAATCCCTTACCTTATGTCTCCTATTAAGAGCATTTGTTTCATCATCATGAATAAAGAATCTAAATTCAGTACAAAAATTCATCAGATACATTTTTCATTATTTCATTATTTAATTATTTTGAAAATAATTCATTAAAAATTTATTTCATACATTGAAATTTTTATAGTTTTTCATTAAAGTTCTCCAAAAAATACAATGGTATATTATAAATGGTTAAAGGAGTAATTAAATGATTCCATTATCTACTGAATATAAATAATTTCCTCAAAGTAGTTATTATTCCTTGAATAATATTTTGTAAACATCCATGAATTGTGGTAAAATAATAATGATTCACATCACTTTTTCGACATGGTAGTCCACATGTACACACTGATGACATTATCATTTTCTATCGGATGGAAGGTTAATAAAGTTGATGACGTATTATATTTAAAAATTCAAAATTACTTCTTGAATATGAAATATTTTAAATTAATTCAATATTTTATAATAATCCAAGAAAAATCTGGATGAAAAATGAATTACACCACTACCTGGAGAATATAGGATTTTCGTAGGCATGAGAAATAATTTCATTTTACATAGGACTTAAAGGAGGTTTAAATTGTATTATATTTATAATAATAATATATATTTATAATGGGGATACTGTATACATTTTTTATGTGTATAGTAGTTATAACAATAAATAATCATTGAAAGAGTTAGTTCATTTTATTATCACTTCTTTAATTCCCTTACACAATATTCCTTCATTGGATGGTATTATGGTATGACTAGTAGCTTATGGAAAAAAGGAAGAAAGATAGATTTTTTTTAGGTATTGCTGATCCAGAGTGATATTTGTTTTTTACCAATATATGAAAATAGGGACCATTTAAAAGTTAGTGGAGGGAAAAACAATGAGTTATTATATAGATTTTAACATTAAAAAAATTTCTTGAGATAGAGTTACCATATTTTAATTTCCTTGAATATGAAAAGGTTAAGGTTGAAATATGATTGACCTTTTGGATTTAAGAAATTTTTTTCTCTTCAATGGTTATCATTTTATTTTTAACCATTTATCCCATTTTACATTTAACAAAGGGGAAAATATTTACCATGGATATTATTCGGTGATTTTTTTCAAATTTCCAAATATATTTTATGTTGAATCCGAATATAGATTCCATTTTACTTGTTTCAACTCAATTAAGTGATAGAAATTAATTATTATATATGTTTTAAAAATTAAAAAACTAATAATTTTTAGAAATATTTATTTTTAAGCCATATAAATGATTTTAAAGAAAAATAACTACTGGAAGTAATGGATTCATGTTGATGTTATAATTTTGGGTTCAAAGAAATCAATGTTAAATGAAATATGATGAAATTTTAACAACATATATTTTTCAAAACAAATATTAAACAATAATAGAATGAAATTTTGAAATATGTTATTTTTGACAAATGTAAAAATTTGTTCAATAAAATAAACACACCCTGTATCCCTCGTATGATTTCCTTCAAAACCATTTTATCTCTCATACTATAATGAAAATATTGACCCAAAAATTATTTTAGGTGATTTTTTATTTTAATAATCACATCATGATAATTTATCATCAATATTCCATCTATTGTTATTATTTCATTATCCATGAAAATATTCTTTTATTGAAAATACTATTATGGTCAACTAGAATCATTGGATCAGGGTTTCTATTGGTAATTTTTAATTTATTGTTTTTCCAATTTTCTTTCTTTAATCTTGTGGTGTTCAACCTATTCCCACTAACTTCAAGGGATTGCATCGATATTCATGATGAATTTTTTTATTGGAAATTGAATTTTATATGTTATTTTTTAAATTTGGAAGAAAAATTAATTATATATTAATTATAAATTTGATTTATCCATTAAATTATTTGTACAAATTTTATAATCAATTATAATTTTTTAAATTTTATATTATTTTAAAATATACGTTACTATATTTGTTTTTTGTAACTCTTAATATTTATAGTTGTTTTGTTATATTTTCTTTTAATATAACATTTATTAGAATGATATGTTTTTTTTATTTTAAAATTTTTCATTAGTAAAAATATTTCTAATATAATGACATTTGATTTTTTCTTAACTTTTTGTTCATTTTTAAAAAATAATTCTAACAAAACATATTTCTCAAAAATGTATCGATGACTAAATTATCTGGATTTTTATATTCTTAATAAATGTAATTAAACTTTTTCAAAGATATGATTTTGTCATTCTGTAAAATATTTTTCTTATTAATTAGTTATCAATAATGTATATTTTTTTAAATTTTTTATGTTGCAAATTTATATTTATATACATATTTTTAAATGTCATTATGTCTTAATATGTTAACTTTTATATTGTGTTGTTAGGTAATTTGAGGATTGTAGTTTAAAAAATTTATGTTGATCCACAACTGAATATGGGAAGGTGTTGATGATTTCATGGAATTTCCCAAACGAAATATTTAAAATATAATAATTCCCATGTGTGAAGTTTTTGAATATGAGAAATTTAAATTATATAGAAATGATGGTTCATCTAATTTTCTACTATTTTTGACATATTTTAAAAAATAGGATTTTTAAATGTTATATAATAGAAAAATCAACATCTAATGTTTCTAAAAATATTCTTCCTGAGACCGAGGATTATAGTGAAGTATTAATATAGGAAGTATGTGTTGAAACCATAAAAAATATCAATTGATGAATGATCATATAGAAATTTTGAGAAACCATCATCCATTTGTTTAACTAAATTTATAGTTTTATTAGTAGTACTTATATTAGTTAATTTCAAAATATGAAATGGGTCGAGTTTTAAAAAGTATCTAAATTTTCTAAACTAATAATAAATACTTCTTAATGAAAACAGTTTTCCATATTCCAATTATCAAAAAAAGAAAATACTATGAAAAATGGGTTTAGTGTGTAAAAAGAAACATTTTTTCCAAATGGTTGTATGTTATAGAATAAGTATAATGATTATTTATAAAAAATTCCGGGTATAATGTAATATGATATATATAAATTTAATCTCATATTTATTAATAGGTACTAAAATATAACCACATACTATGGAAATTTTTTACTATCCAATAATTCTTCATTTAGTGAATCTATTGGAATATTAAAATGATGAAAAAAGGTTATGATAGAACATAGATTAGTGAATATCCCATTTTAACTTATGTCACCCTATGTATTCCCCATATAAGAAGTGATTTGATAAAAAGTATCGTAATTTTGGAAGTGATGTTTGAAATCATAGAATGGGATTGTTGATAGATGGAATGAATAAATATCAGAGAATAATTTGCCAAAAAGTTCCATAACCATTTTTTAGTAGTTCAAAATGTCTCCCCATATATAGTTTTGATGAAAAAAATATTCTACAATGAGATTGATGACTTCGATGCCAGAAAATCTAGGGAACAATATCTAAATGTATATTTCACTATTGATTGATAATTTGAGACTTCTATAAGAGATTGGTGTTATTTTTTTACACATTCAAGAAATAGTATTTAATATTATGTCATACAATAATTTTCACTATAAACAAATTTCCATCATATGGAAATATATCTGGATATAGTGCTACGAAACATAAATCTTGTCCAATTTGTGATGAAGATACTTCATATTTTCAATTGTATAATGGATGAAATATAGTGTACATGGGACATCGATGATTTTTTCATGTTGAACATCCTTATCAAAGATTGAAAAAAAAAATCATTTAATGAATTATGTTAATTTAATATCCCCACACAGCCATTTTCATTTGAATAATATTATGAGAAGGTGAAAAAATTGGTTTTACATTTGGAATGAAATGAAATTCTGGTCATCAAAAAAATTATCTTGAAGAAATAGTCTATATTATAAAATTAAAATTAAAAGATATTTTTATATATATAACCTAACATTGATGTTGTGAATGTTTAGAAAAAAATATGTTATAGTTTTATGTGAAATGTGTTAGATATAAAAAGAAATAAAAAAGATGTATTTCATGTGAGATTGGAATTGATATCCAGTGGAATACATTTGAAGAATCCATCACAATAAAAGGAAATAGAAAATATTAACCATAATTATTTCACTCATTTAGAAAGAGTCAGAAGTAAAAAAAATTCAGTTTCTATATGGTGTTAATATACCCAATGGATATATTTCAAATGTGAATAATGTTTAGTCATTAAAGTAATTTAATTTAATAAATATGAAATCCGGATACTACTATGTATTGATGAAACAACTCGTAAAAATTTTAATGTATGATATATTATAAACACTAATAATAAATATTATCATCAGGTTATATTATTTTTAAAACCCATCTATAGATAAGTAATTCATCTAAATTTGTTAGATGTGTTGGAGAATCTATCTTGAGTTATACGTTTTCAACTAGAAATGTATTTCGCACCTACTTTTATTATATAATGGTATAATTAGTAATTTATTGAGTATATGAGATAAGAACATGTGGACCTGTTAATTTATGTTAGATGTAGCATTTATAATGATATATGAAAACATTTAAGGGATGTCTTCAAAATACTCATTGACTATAGAATTTTGTTATTCAAAAATATGTAAATGGAGAGTTGATTGAGTTATTTACAATTAATTTATATGAAGTGGAGCATATTGGTATCCCAATATCATGAAATATGAAAATTTATAGTGAAGGTATATTGATTGAAGTTTTAAAGGTAAATTTCATTCCATGTGATATTGTGGTTTAAGAATATTTATAATTATTAAATAAAATAGATGAAATTAAACCATATATATCATCCCATATTTCTAAATTAAAGGAATAATATTTAAAAACAATTAACAATGGTTGACTATTGAGCATAAAAATAATTTTTTTCATGGGTTAATGAGAATTTGGACATAGATAAATCATCATTAGAAACATTTAAATCAATATAAGTGGTAGTTTTTTATTATGAGCACATGGTCTAGATATCCTATTAATGGGTACACATTTTACACACACAAAAAATAAGGATGAAATCTATACCATTAAAAATTTATGGGAAATGGTTATAACATGAGAACATAATTTTTGAATGCTAAAGAATAAAATCCAATTTTTTCATCAACAATAGATTTTGAAGTTGTTGAGAATATAAGGGAAAACGATTATAAAAATATTCATGTAAATTTGTTTAAGTGTAACTATGTTGAAATTCATAGTAGTGAGAGATATGGTGAACAAGGGATTACATTTCTTTATTTTACATGATTTTGTTTCAAAGAGGTACTATTTTCCATGGTGACACATACAAGGAAAATATTTTCCACCAATATCCATTGAATGATCAGTGGTCTATCATTGTTTAAGGGAAACAATTATTTGGATAATAATGATGTTGATGATTTATGGATTTATTTTAGTATTTTTAATTTAATATGTGGTTTTAGTGTGATAACAATGTTAATAATGAAAATATATTCCCCACTATATGAAATGATCATGTTGAAGGGATATGGAAAAAAATAAATTAATCTCATAATAATTAAAGAAAAATTGTATATTTTATTTATTGTTCAAAATAATCATGTGTAAATACTCATTTTTTAAATATTGGATGTTTAAATATTTATATTTTGATTATTTACATTATTTTTGTGTTAAATATTTTATTCATCTATTATGGTTTAACATTTATTTTTTTTAAATGACTTACATCCTTATGTTTTTTAAAATTTATGCATATAAGAGCAATTTTTTAAAACTATGATATTAGAATTTATAAATGTTGATCATTTTAAAACATTTGGGTGTAATTTTTACTTTTAATTGTTTTACATGTATATTTATTTGTTAATAATAATGACATCAGAATTATTTTTTTAAAACATAAAGAAGAGTGACACTATTTATTTACTTAGTTTTTTTTGTATTCATTTTTTTATATTGAAATTTAAAATAATATACAGGTATAAAAAATACCATTATATTTTCTTATTTTAATAATAGACACATGGTAAGTGGAACATTTATCAAGATATATTTATTTTTTCTTGTTATAAAATATTCAATTATACAATTGCGTAATGAAATAAATTTTTTAATATACAATAAAAAATTCATAACTATTGATGTGCTTCCTTCAAAAGAGACATCTCCTTTGTCTACAAAGAAAATGATTCCTAATGTATGTACAAGTAGGACTGCTTGTTGAAAAAAATGTCATTTTATCATGGAGCCAAGATAATACATATTAATTTTGATGATAATAATATGCCACCATCCCCGAATTCAATGAGGTTTACTAGTTATATCTCTATATATAGATATTATAGGATTATCATTTTGTATAGTTATTAGAAGTCTATCGAGAAGATGTCGAAAGAGAAATTTTGGGTGTACATCATGGTAAAATATCATTATTGATTTATTTTTATCTCATTATTTTATAATTATAGATTTTATATATCTAATAGTTAATGTATTTAATTATTGATGATGCTTAATTTTAAAAAATCAAATGACATAAAGAAAATATTTATATCTTTTCTGTCAGTTATAGTGATGGATTTCAGAACAAAATTGAGAAACAAATTATGTTTTTGACATGTTAAATAATGAAAAAAAATCATGTATTGGTTTTTAGTTTAGATTCATAGAATATTTGTTTCTCCACCAAACATGATGATCCATTTATGTTATTATAATTATTTTACATTATAAAATTTGTTGTATATTACCTAATTTCTTATTATTCCATTTTTATTTAATAGTATTCTATGGTATATTATTATGAGATCCAGTTATAGAATGTATACCTTCAAACTTAATCATATTAGAGGAAGAATTTATTTGAGGATAAAATAGTTTGTGAACATTTTCATGCATTAAGAAGTTACTTTTTTTATTCTGTCATGACCCATCCCCCAGGGCATGTGTTGTGACTTCCCCAAGCCCACCTTCCATAGGACATGGGATGGAAACTAGCAACTAATATGCATATCCCAAAATGGGAAGGCCTTTTCCTTTAAACCTGTACACACACACACAGTACAAACTAGGGAAAGGTAAAAATTATGTAAACCATAACTATCCCAAGAAAACTACATTGAGTATAATACCAACTGAAAGTAAATGGGCCAGAACAGAAATCCCAAAAAAGGAAACTATAAACAAAAGGGAGTAAAAGATCACATATAATTCGGCCACTTAAAACCCCACCTGAGGGGTAAGTGTGGAGTAGCTACCGGAAATCATATAAGTATGCCTTGTTGGACTGATCTCACTAGGAACCGCCTAGTCCTAGAACATTGAGTCCACTATCAAGGCATCGATCATCATCACAAGACAGAACATGTGTCGATGAATCCAGTGCAGGGGTGAGTAACACAAAACGCAGTAGGGAACCCAATCCACATTGGAAGGACCATAATGAAAAACCAAAAAGTATTATCACAAAGAAAAATAGATCACACCAGGTATAACTCAAATTATAGAAATTAGAATTATCATCCATAAAGATGAACATTCATATTTCTGAGTGATTCATCATCTTGGCCCACTCATCAACTGTTTCAGCTAGATCATTGAGACCCTCTCGTCACTGGGGTCAGCTGGATCACATAGACTTTCTTGTCTCTAAGCCAGATGGATCACATAGACCCACTCATCTCTTGGAGAGCTGGATCACTAAGACGTTCTCATCTACTGAGCCACCTAGATCGCTTAGACCCGATCAACTTTGATCTAGCTAGATCACATACACATTCTTATCTCTGGGATCGCTCGATCACATAGACCCACTCATATATGGGAATGCTGGATCACTAGGACCCACTTTTCTCTGGGCCATCTGGATCACAATGACCCACTCTCCATTTTATTCATGTCAAATCCATCCGTAGGATTCATGCTCATAGTGTGCTTGATTCTGGGATAATATTCCTCTCATGCCAATGGCCTCATCTTGACTGCCACGAAATATCACATAGAGTATACCCAAAGTACCATCTCATTGCAATATTCTAAATGCCGGAGATGGCTAGTAATTCAGATGTGCGGTATGAAGGATATTCTAATTTTATTAAACAGGGGCTGATTCTATCTAGGCTAGGTCTGAACTACCTGAATGAACTAGACAAGGGTCGCACATTACTAGAACTGGTTCGGCCAACCCGACATGACCCGTTGGGGTCTCGGCTGGAAAGGTTTGGCATGGCCGATGGGCTAGGCCCATTGTTCCTTGCTGGACCCAGCCCGATTCAGTCATGTGTCTAGCCCGCTGGGTTGCCCATTAACTTATTATCATCTGTCCTGACCCACAAAAGGAGGTTAGGTTCTCCCCTAGATGGACGTCTGCTGGGCGTTCGATTTTTGAAGCATGTGGTCGGCTGAGGACAGACACCCCTTCTCAACACGAGGTCCCGCGGGGAACGCGAGCTAGCATCCTGCCACGGCCTATTGATTCATTTCACTCCTCCAACATATCTCCATAGCAACAACTCCCTCCTATATCGGTCTACCCATGTAGACTGGTTTCCCCCACGTGGCATGTAGCTTTGATACAGGTCCATCTCACTGTCGCAAACCACGTGGTGCCTCCGACGTGGCCGGGTTTTTGCGTCTGGCTGCCACCAGCCACCGACCTCCATACTGGTGACCCATATCACCACCATTGCGCACTACTAGTGCGTTTCCTCCCACCTAATGTTGTGGCCATGGTGTTGTGGCCCTTCCACCCAGCATCTCCTTAGCCGATGTTACACCACTTATGCGACACGGAGAACAAGAAGGACGAAAGAAGAGAGGATGGTAATGGGTCACACATAGAAATTCACAAAAAAATATCTGGGTCTTTTTTCATATTGACCCCGATGCATTCTTCTTAGTAGTATTATGAGGAACCCTGAAATATAGTAGAATAAACACAAAAAAAAGATATCCCCTTTTTATCCTGCAACATTATCTATCCCGTACGAACAGTCGATCAGCAGGTTAACATGATTTGAATTTAACCCACATACATAATATAAAATAAAGTACATGGAATAGAAAAATTCACTGAAAATAAAACCCCTTACCAAGGAAAGGTTTTTGGTCGAAGAAGAATGGGATTGCACACATATTTTCTTCATTCATGATCCAGAACCCGTCGTCACTAGAAATTCATCCAAGGTTGGAAGAAGGGATTTTTGCCTTTCATTGTCACCACCCACCAAATCCTTTGATCAATTTCAATACTGTTCCAATAATACTTCATTGCTTGTTAGTCTATTAATTGAAAAACGTGAATCAGCGTTTCGGTTACGATGCAGTGGAGCTTTGTTATGATGGTTCATTAATGTGGATCATTATTGAGATTCATCATCACCTCATAATTGTACTACAATGTTGATGTACCACTACTCAATGACTACGAAAATAATTGAAATAAAATTTTTAGTTCTATTATTTTTCTTTGGAAAAGTCCAAAAAGTATCATTCACCCTCGACCAGCACTAGTCGAGGGTATTATCTACATAAGAGAAACACGCCCTTACGCGCTCAACTATACTCTCAGATTTGTAATATGACTTACCGTTTTGGAGTAATAAGGATACTAAAATAAAATAATTAATACATAATTATTTTATTTATGGTGAAAAACTACCTTCCATTGCTGTCCCATTCCATCCATTGATAAGCTCTTTTTAAGAAAATTCCAACGCTCTGAGTTCAACAATTCCCTTGTATTTATGATCTAAGAACACATTTAAAATATAGAGAAACCCACATTCACATTTATTTAATGAACATTAAAAATAGATAAAAATACATTTCGTCCACTTGAGGCCTCAGAATTATGTATCGTCTTAGATCCTAATCTCGATATAATCTCATTTAATTTAAAAAAAAGTCCTATAATTTTGGGGTATTACATTACTCACCCCTTTAAGGGACTTAAATCCTCATAATCCTAAACAAATGATAATCAAAAAATAAACGTATTGGCCATGAATTTGAGTGTCCCACTCCCACATGAACTCTGGGAGATTCTCATGCTACAATGAACATGCACTGGAGGTATCAAGAATCCATGAAGGATCCTCTCCTATCAATCCTCTATCTCCATTGGGTACACCACGAATGTCGACATGTCTTTAATATCCATCTAACTGTGATTGATGACAAGATAAGGTTCATGCAAGTATCTCCTCAGTTGGGATACATGGAAGATGTTTTTCACCCTCTCTAACTATAAAAGTATAGACAAGTGGTACGCCATATCTCCCTCTCTACACAGTATTAGGAAAGGTCTAATGAACCTCGAATATAACATGTTTCCCTAGAAAAAACTCTATATCCCTCGTTGAGGAGATACTTGTAGGAATATGTGGTCCCCCACCTTGAACACCAAGGGTATTTGTCTCTGGTCATCATAGGACTTATGTCGGCTCTATATTGTCTTAAACCACTCTCAGATGACATGTACCCTCTTAGTGGTAGCCTGTATCATCTCTGAACCCATGAGTGCAAACACCATTAGGTATTTCTAGCATATTGGTGACCTTCATGGTCATTCGTACAATTCCATGAATGTTTCCATACTAATTGTGGAGAGGTACCTATTGTTGTATAAATAAACTCCACTAGTGGTAGGTTGTCCTCCCAACTAAATCCAAAATCAAGTTCACAAACATGAAGCCAACCCTCCATGGTTTATATCGTCCGCTCTGTCTGATCATACATCTATGAGTGAAAGGATCTGCTCAAGAACTACTGAGTCCCCAACACCTCTTGTAATCCTCTACCCAACTGGTATGTAAATCTTACATCATGATATGAGACAATCATAGATGGGACTTCTTGGAGTCAAACTATCTTATTCACGTAGTGGCATCCCATGATCTCTATGAATCCTTGTTCTTGAATGGGTAAGAAGTGGGCCAACATGTTGAGTTAGTCTATGATCACCCAGATGGTATCAATCCCCCAGGATGTACATGGTAAGTTCATCACAATTTCCATAGATATCACATCCCACTTCCACTTTTGTACCTAGAGAGGTTGTGTAAAACATTCTAGAACCAAGTGCTCAGCCTTCACCAGTTGAAAAGTGAGGCATCTCGAGAGGAACTATGCAACCGCCTTCTTCATTATCTACCACCAATTTTAACGTCAGAGGACCCAGTACATCTTCACCATACCTGGATGTACCACCAATGGGTATTCATGGAACTCCCTATACACTTCCTCTTGTAACACCACGAGTACAATGGTGTTCCATTTATAAATAATGATGTTCTCCCCACCTGTTTAAAATCTATTATGATCTTGTCCTAGGGAAATATGTGCACGGGTAGTCTCGTAGCTGGAATCTCCATGTTTCCCCTCCCTAACACCCTGTAAGAGTAGTGGGGAAACTACCATCCAATGAATATAATAATCCACATATCTATCCATTCAAGATATCTAAAGTTAGACCAACTACTCTGAAGCCTCGTTCAGTTGTTTTGAACTCGATGCCCTACTGAGAGCATCTTCCACAATATTCCCTTTCTCAGGATTATAGACTATAAAAATGTCATAGTCATAAAGGACCTCTATCCAACATCGTTGTCACATATTAAGATCCTTCTATGAAATGATATACATGACACTCTCATGGTCAGAGTTTGTGATGAATCGTTCTCCCATAAGGTGATGTCACCACATATTCAATGTGAATACTACCATTTCCAACTCAAGGTCATGATTCACATATTTCTTCTCATCTGGTCTCAACTTTCGTGATCCATAAGCAATCATATATTTCCCTTGTATTAGGACATATTCAATCATGGATCTTGATTTGTCACAGAACACCACATAGTCGATGCCCTCCTCTACGACCCACAAGATGGGATCACTCATCAATCTATGTCTCAGCTATTGAAATATCCACTGGCATGATTCTGTCCACACTATTGTTTTTCCCTTCCACACCAATTCCATTACTGGTGATGCCACCAAGGAATGTTTTGGTACAATTTTTTGATAGTACCTAGCCAACCCAAGGAAACTCTACACCTTGGTAACACTCTTCAGTGTCTCCCAACCAAGAACTACCTCGATCATCACCGGATCCATTAAAACTCCAGTCTCCGAGATGACATGTCCCTTGAAGTGTATGTTTCTTATCCAGAATACACACTTCAAGAACATACTATAAAGCTGGTTCTCTCTGAATGTGTCCACCACCATGCCCAGGTGGTCCACCATGGGCTTCGAGAGCCAGTGGATATGGGGAAGAGTAGAGTAGCTACCGGAAGGCCTAGATGTATTCCTTACCTGCTTGACCTAGCTTCCAATCACCTATTCCTAGGCCATCGAGCCCTCCATTAAGGAATCAGTAATCTACACAAGTCATGAAAAATGCGGGTGAAGACCATGAAGGGCTGTGTAACGCAATACTTAATAGGAACCCTAATCCACAATGTAAAGACCAAAATGAATAAGAATAACATAAAACCCCAAAGAATGATCACAACAAAAAATATCTCACACCATTTATAAGTCAAATTATTTGAAGTAGAATTATCAGCCATAAAGTTGAACATTCGTACTATCGTGGGATTCATCATCTGGACCCACACATAAACTAGGCCAGCTAGATCACTGAGACCCACTCACCTATGGGTCCAGTTGGATCACATAGTCCTGTTCGTATCTCGGCTAGCGGGATTAGTTAGACGTGCTCCTCTCTAGGCCATCTAGACCAATAAGACCCATTTTCCTCTTGGGTCAGTTGGACCACATAGACCTGCTCGTTTCTGGGCCAGCTGCATCACTACGACCCGCTCATCTCTCGGCCTGCTGGATCACATTGACCAACTCGTCTCTAGGCTAGCTAGATCACTTAGACCCACTTGTCTCTAGTAAAACTAGATCACTGATACCCTATAATCTCTTGACCATCTGGATCACTTAGACCCGCTCGTTATATCCTTTTCATCAAAGCCACCACTAGGATTCATACTCATAGAGAAATTGATTATAGTAGAATCAACTCAAGCCATATGTCGCATCTCAACTACCACGAAAACATCTCATAGAGTTTTCCAAAGGGACAATCTTGCCGCAAGGGACCCAACACCATATATGGAGTGTCAATCGAACACCAGGGATGAAAGATATTGGTTTTTAGTAAACATGGGATGGTTGTGTGAGAGCCCGGTCTGACCATGTTAGACCGACCTGACCAGCCCCTCATGGGGGTTCCTGCATGATCTGACCACGTTTGGCTGACCTAACCCAATCATCTTGGTTTTGGGTCATCCCAATCCACCCTAGATGGACCTTGCTCGGTTCGGTCATTGGTCCAGACCGACGGGTCACCCAGGGACCCAGTTTCATCTTGCCTGGCCAACAACAAGCGGGCCCATTCTTGCCAGCCTGCAACAGGTGGTCCGGTTCATTCCCACAATAACAAAGGATTTAAAAATTGTTAACAAAGGTCCTAGAACCAGTCTACACATCTTATAATTGATCAAATTTAACAAAAATTTTAGAAAAGTAGATGATAATGCATTTACCATAAGAACATACACCTTCCACACTAGAACCAATAATGGAAATGACCCAAGAAAAAGATCTCAAAATGAATCCAGAAGGAATCAAGATGAAACCTCACCATGTATCAACAAATCCAATAGCTGAATGCAATGGCACTACCATGATCAATGGAAATAAGGGATAAGAAAGTATCTCTTACCCTAAGATATGAAAAAACACTTCTTGGATGATCCAATTCCTATAGAACTAATCTGAATCAAATGGAGTCTCCCAAAATTACTAGATATTGGTAATAGGTAGAGTGTAGGGAGAGCTGGAGAAGAATGAATGTAAAATCAAAACATAAAACAACCTAGATTCTGAACACCATGTATTTAAAATATATGTAATTAATTTACACATCATGTAATCCACATGTATCAAATGCATCAAAAACAACTCTCATGTTTATTAAAACTTGATCTTTTTACATTACGCATCATGTAACAATTACCCATTGTTTACTCCATTCATACTATGTGAAAATTTCACAACACATGTCTGGAGACCATGTACACATCATGTAACCCCTTTACATGTCATGTAATATCCCAAAACAAAAAACCAAACAAGGTTCTTACACCAATAACCTCAAACCAAATTGAGCATTCCCTGAACTCGGGGAGAACCTCAAAAAACTATTAACAAATTTATTCTCAGACTCTGTTAATTCAAAAAAAAACATATATCCATGAAATTTATTTAATTTTAATCATTAAATTCTCTAAATCCATAGATATCCCAATATGCTACCATTTTAGGAGGAGTATAATAAATGTGAAGGAAACTACCTAAAATTAGGTAAAGGGATTTCACATACTCCACACCTTAAGAATTTTCATCCATAAGAAGTATTGTAAAAAAATGATGTTTGGTAAATATGTGAGGCCACTACACCCTCATCGATGATTCTCACTCCCATGTGTCATGATAATCTGATTTTTTTTCAACAGAACACATTGACCAATATAATTGAATTACCACCAAATCCTTTCACTTGAAATTCAATTATCTGAACTAGTTTCTCAATAATAGAAAAATCTGGTTCTATCTCAATATTATACCAACTCAAAACATGAGAAGGGCCAAGATGATATTTTCAGAGTTGTGATTGTGGAAGACATCCATAATTCCTTTAAATATATCTGAAAATGATAGTTAATTAGAAACCTACCCAATCCTCCTAATAACCCTGAATGGTCCAACATTTCTCGAAGCCAAATTCCATTATTTTCCAAGATGATGGTGATCCAACCGAAGAGAAACTCTCTAGAAAACATGGCCACCTATGTAAAAACTCTATAGGATGATATTGTTAATCCATACAATACATCTAAAAACTGTACATTATATACAAACTAAAACATATATCATTAAAACTTATAGACAACTCTTAAACAAGACATGGTCCAACTAGAGAGGCCTTCCCAGATTTTTCAAATTAAGAGGTGATCTTTATTGGGGACAATAAAAATCCTTCAAAATATCCATTTTTATTGATGACAAATAGACATTGTTATAAAAATACTCAACCAGTCCCAAATTGATATCACAATATCAACCAAAATCCAAGAAATAAGAACAAAGTATATCCTCTGAGGTCTGAATAGAATTCTCCATTTGGATATCTGTATGTCAATGATAAGTTGTACTCAATTTGACCAGATTCCCCATCGCCTCTTGGTGAATTATAATGAACCCAAAAGAAAACCTAAGATACCTGTCCAAAACAATAGAAAAATTAACCCCATGTAACGTCACAGTTTCATACATACATGAATTAACCAGATCATCGACTTTTGTGTTGTCCTTGGTAAAAATGAATGGAGATGACATTGTAAACTGATCAATCAAAACGAAGATAGAATTACTCCCTTAGGGAGGCCATGGTAATCTAATAAATTCAATGGATTCCTATTCCAATTTATAAAATAGTACAGGAAGAGAATGAATCCAACTACATGGTTTCAAATACTCATTATTTGTCTTTTGGAAGTTGTAATAATGGGACACACCATCACAAATGTCACGCTTTATACCCAACAACCATAATATTTTTTTCAATTTAATAGTATCTCTTCATAGTTATTGGATGAAAATCCCATCAAGAACCATGAAAATAAAATAAAACTAAACTCCCCATTGATGTTGGGAGGGAAAGGAAACTAAAACATTGAGAATACCATATAAAGAAAGATACCAATCAAAATTGGTCTTCCCACCATAGAGGGTTTCTTGAATTCATCAAACCTCAAAATCATAATTTTGACACTAAAAAATATACTCATAGACAAGTAATTATTTTCATGAACCAACCTAGGTCAACCTTGAACCGACCTCCCATGTCGGCCTACAACAATGACTGAGAGGCATTCCTGATACGCCCGGGTTGGAGATTATTGCGTGGAATAAAATATACTCATTTGAGAGTGATATAGACCATACAATATAGATAATTAAATAAAACAAATAAAACTAAAATATTAAACTATAAGTAGAAAATAAATAAATATTTAATTGCTAGACATACCTCCAGGTGAACCCATGGGCCACCTTCAACTAAAGAATCACACTCAACCCATGATCCAACCATATAAAGGACCTAGAAGTAAAAAAACATAAATAATGCATGTGTGATAATGTTGATACTCCGTAGGGATATCAAAATATTAACAATTCTATATTCTATAACTATTAAAAATAACACAATTCCTTTCATGTTTGAAAAACATTTATTTAAATTGTGGTTTTCATTTACATAAAAATAAGTAATAAGATATTTAGTTCAAAACAACCATTTTCAAATCCCTATTCCAAAATGGTTTAAAAATAATGAATTACGTTACAATGAATAATTTTACAAAGATTATACATAATTAAATGTAAATATTTCAATGAAACATAAGCAGCGGAAATTGATTACAAGCAAATAAGTGCTGATATAAGGATTTCTTGTGACAACCAAAATTTTAAAATGATTTTTATTAATCACCACCATATGGGGGAATTTATAATACATTAAAAATCGTTAAAAAGAGATAAAACATGTCACCATGTGAAGATACTTTAGAAGTACTTTGTTCGGAATCCATCATTTGGCCTACCTATGCAATCTAATGTCAATAACCAAATTGGATCGTCTCAACTACCCTCGCAGGTCAAATCACCGTCATGGCCCTTCCCTTCCAAGGGGCCTAGTCTGTATTATTTGGACCAAATAGAAACCATATCTTGAATCCCACTATGAATCCTAGGACCCCATAGTAATAGAAAACTTGGGACGTTAGGAAGTAAGCATGAATACCACATCCAAATTTTAAAAATTCACCACAAATGATATGTTCCTCCTCCAGTCACCACTAATGTGAATTCTCCATTCAATGGATATTAATCATGTAGGTTACCTCCATTCATGAATGTATTCAAAGGTACCAATTGGTGTTCATAATATTAAAACAATATTTTACCACTATAAAATCCACTTTGGAGATCATTGAAAAAATAAATGATATAATTAATTTTTTTTTTAAAACTGGAAAATAGGCCAGAAAATATATTGAATTGTCCAGATAACCTAGAATTAATCCTTTTAAAAATCAAATAAGAACACAAGATGCCTTGAATTTTAAACCCATCCTAGAAATATTATTTAATAAGAAAAAACCTATAGTGAAAAAATAGAAGTGTTGAGGATCATAGAATAAATCTAATGTAGTCAGTGAAACATTTTAATTCAATTAAATAAGAATATTATATAATGAAAACAGTTAAAAAACACACATTCCATTATAGATTTCATTTTTAATTCCTAGTCATATAGTGACCAAACTCAACAGGGAGGAAACAAATTTAAATCATCTCGACACGTAATTCCTTAATCCGTGATAGTAAAAAAATACTTTTTCCATTTCCATGCATATGAATGTTAACATATATACAGGGAAACAAAGTCTCTATGTACATATAGGCATGTCCAGGAATATTGGAAGGTGTTCTTGATATATATTCTTACACAAAAATATACCCCATTATACCTTCACACGTATATATTTGTCACATATTTATTTTTGAAAACCTAGATCCAATATATATATATTGATTATTCCATTAATGAATATATATAAATGGGGAACCAACATATATATATATATATGTATATATATTCCTAACTATTCAAATGAATATATGTCCCCCTTGACTCCAGCAACTCAGATCCCCCACAATGTGGCCACAAGTTCTCTATAAAAAAAATAAGAAACCCAATAATTAAAATTCTGTAATTAAAATTCTGTAATTAAAATATTGTCTAAGAATAAAAAACAATGAAACATAAACCAAAAATGGTGGAAAACCCACTTCCTTAAATGGTCATAAAAGAGCTAGCTCTAATGGGACCTCAGATATCTACACATTTACTCTTACATGAAATCATAAACCAAAACCCCAATTACTGTAAATATGATTGTGATCCACCAAAAGAAGAGAATAAAACAAGAGTAACTGAATTATATAATTAAGAGGTAACCTTAATGTAATGAAAACATCATAAATAGGGAGTGGAAATCAACCACTAAGGGTAGGGAGAGGTGGTGGTGGAAATCTGAGGGAGCCCCCTTCCAGTGTTGGTCAAGCAGAAAAAGGGGGGGCTTGGATGATTAGATGGGTAAGTTCATAAGATAGTAATAATAAACATTATTTTAATTAATAATAATAGTTACATTATTTTTCTTATTATTATTATATTTTTTTAAACCTATAAACCAATCATTGTTTTTTTACATTGTTGGCCAACCCATGATCTAAACATTTTCCTCTATAAGAGAACTATACACTTTAAAAGGGAAGCCACATTGTTTTCTAAATCATATTTTTCTCGTGCGATTTGGATCTATCAAAATTATAGATTCCCTTAAATGTTCTCTGCATTTTTTCTACCAACATTTCACCAATTCTGAAAAGACCCATGTTCAAAATGATAAAATTACATTGACCCAAAACTCAAAAAATGAAAAAAATATAATTAAACAAATAAAAATAATTATAATGTCAAGGTTCTAGTGTGAAAATTCTCCCCACCATGAAACATTATTTCCTCAAGAAACCCAAAATATTCAATCACTCTCAACATTAGATGAAGAAAAATCACTACATGAAATGAGTTTCAAAATACCCAATGATATAGAGATAATACTCAACCTTCTCGATAAACCATGATCCCAAAAAAAATACTAGAGAGGTTATATCTAAAGAAATGAACTCACACTGAATGGTATAATAGGTGAGACCTAAGAACATAAGCCTACCAACAATGATTCAATGAACAACATCCAATCCCCAAACACATACTAAACATGGAACACCTCTACCCCTATCCTAGAAGTCATTTGGGCCCATTCAGGATCTTTATGAGCATTCATCTTGCATCCCACTATTTAAGAAAACACATTAGGATGAATTTGGTCATAAGGAGATGAAACAAGGAATTTCCCCATCATGAATTCCTTGAAGATAGATTTAACTATGATCATGTGATATGGTTGTCTACCCAACATTTTAAGAAAAAAAATTTGACACTAATTTCCTCAATCTTAAACAAGTTCCGAATAGATGAGGCATTGGAAAAGAAATACCTTCATCCGCAAACACAATACTCAAAATTCCTTTATATAAGATACTTATTTTGAAACCGAAATTTCTATGAAAGGGTGAAAAGATAGGCAACTCCCATTAAAAAACCAGAAGCCTATACAATGAAAAAAATATAAATCTTCATGTATAATTAAACATCTGAATGAAAACTAAAATCGAAGAATGAAAAAAACCAGGATTTGGACTATCGGATTCCCAATAAAAAAATCATACATATCTAGGGAAATCTAGGAGAATATACAAATTCTGTATCTCCATAATTCTATAAAACATTGTCATAACATAACAAACAATATTACAATTCATAATTTCCTTAAATTATACAGTATCCAAAAAGAACCACACGAAACCAAAAAAACTCTAAAGAGGATAACCATCCAAAAGCACCCATCCACATAGCACAACCACAAGGTTCCAATGAAAACAAGGAAAAATTATATTCTAATAAGAAGATTCAAAAAATATACGTCCACAACAAGGGGATACTAATATAGTTTCCACTAAGATGTCGGAGACAACAAGTTATGTCAATTGCTACCAAAGCTATATGATCCTCTACTATGTGAAAAGCTTAACCTTGATACCTATGGTTGTAGACTTGTTTTATTGATGAATATAATGAAATTCAGTAATGAGAAAGAGATATCAATCTGAATAATCTTATTTTGATAGTTCATTTTACATAAGCCCCATTAGGTTACCCAGGCGGCCATGCCAAATGAAACATTTCCTCTTAATCAAACTATGTTTGAGTTATTCATCTTTTCTCATATAAAAAAGTGGGAGAAAATATAAGAAGACTTGAGTGTGCTCCAATGTCTGGATGTGCTCAAAATCAACCACTCAATTCTGAGTTGGGGTAGATTCTTCGATAAGAATACCCTGAGACAAACTTTTTCCTATCTCCCTCAAAGTCTCCATCCACCTCAAATTTCATAGGATGACACAACTAAATGATGACCAACCCCAATTTAGATAACTAAACATCACTTATAATAGAATGGAAGGCACCGTACAGGCTGACCACAAACTCCCCATCTAGAATTTTGTAGGGCCTACTCTAAAGACAAGAAACACAATACCAAATCAGAATGCATCACAAGAGAAAATTACACATCTCAATTAGAAAAAAACAAATATTTTCAAAACAAATACATCAAAAACACATCCAACACATCCAAAACAAAAGGTACAAAAAGGAAAACCTAAAAAAAGGAACCCCACACAACTGCCATCATTCAAAACACTTAAATCCCCTTTTTTACCTTTGAATTGAAAACACAAACCCCATTATAAGATAAGTACCCACCATTGGTATTTAATGAATCCCCACGTATATACATATTTTTTAAATCGCAAGAACTCATACACTAAAGCTAATAACCAACTTTCCAGTTACCCCATATGGAAATCCATATATGTTATTATTCATAAGAATACCAAGACTAAATAAAAAAAAATTCCATTCCCATAAAAAATTCAATCGAAATTCAAATTCCCCACCAATTGGAAGCCAACCATTATGATCCGAAAACAAAAAATTTATTAATTATCCATTTTCAAGAAAATAATTTACACATTTTACATAACATTCCAAAATCTGAAATCAATTTCCAAAATGACCCCCATTTTAAAAAAAATACATTTCTCTTTAAAAAGAACTCAACATTTTCATTTTTGATTTCCCAATTTTGATACACGAATAATAATTTTTTCAAAAAAAATAATTCTAAAAAGTAAATAAAAACACCCAGAAATGACATATAAAATCATTAAGTAAAAAAAATTCGAACCACCACTCCATAAGTCAAAATCCCAAAATATAAAAAAGTAATTATGCACATCTTGGTCACATTATTTGGTAGCTCGTGTTACAACAGAGTGACAATGCTGAAGTTTAACAAATTTAGATGCATGGTCTATACATTATGTTCCAGACCATGGACAACAACCCTGAACCCTATAAATCCCTCTAAAATTTCACTCCATCAATAAATGTTGGTCAAAAAATTCATAAATCCAAAAAAAAATCTTATAAACTCAAAAAAGTCTTCAAAACATCAAATATCCAATATCATATTTTGATGAAAATATATTCCAAACTACCCTAGAAATTTATGTGTCCATTGGAATATGTGAGGGAAAAGAACATACTCATGACTGACCACTAAAATTATGACATTCCTAGTTCTAAAATATTGGACATCCACAAATATAAATCACAAAAATTTCTTTGACACAATTTTATCATGAACCAACCCAGGACATCCACAAACCAATCAACCAACCCATCCTTTAATAAGGACCGAGATTCATTCTCGATCCTCTCAGGACAGAAACTATTGTTGGTTATATAATATTCTCAATTGGGAAAAATTCAGAAAATAATGTATAGATAAATAAATTATAAAGTTAGAAATATATTATTAGACTAGATGTATAAAATAATTAAATAAAAATGGATAGACCTGCCAAGATGTGACCTCACGGGATAGCTCTAACCAGAGAACCACAATCACCCCCAGATCATAAAAGTTCTATGTCCTAGAACTGAAAATTGATAATTAATGCAGGTGTGTGCACTAGGATTTTAGTCGGGATGCTAAAATAAGAACCACTCCCTTTTCCTAACCCATTAAAAAGAAATACATGCCACAGTAGATTGAAATACATTTACCTAATATTACAGTTTCATTTACTTATAAATAAGTAAATATCGAAAAATTTATAAATAACCATTTTAAAAACTATTTCCTGAAATATTTTCAAATGAATGAATTAATTTTCAATAAATATATCGATAAATAAAAAAATTTGGAGAAGGAAATTTCTCATTGAAACACAAACATTGAAAATCGTGTACAAACAAATAAGTGTTAATATAGTCATTTCTAGAGAGAAAAAAAATTAAAATGAATTTTGTATTAAAAAATCTTAGATCAAGGGGATATAAAATACAAGAATAAAATTTAGCATCATATATATATATACAACATGAAAATAGGCCCTATATTTACATGGTTGGAAATAAAAATTCTGACCTATCCTTGTGATCCACAGTCAATATCCAACATGGCTACTCTAAACTAGCCTCACCAGTGGAAAAACCCTCATGACCTTTCCTGAAAATCTGGATCTTGTCCATATAATAGATAATAAATTGTAAATGTCTATTGACTCCCACGAAGACACCTAGGATCCAATGGATATTTAAAATGTGGAAGGTGAGGAATCAATAATGAATACCACATCTCATAAATGAAAATCCATTATACATGTTAAGGCTCGCCTCACAACACCAACAATATGAATTCTATCTCGAATAGAGTGTAACCATTGAGGTTCCATCCTTTCACGAAAGAATTTAAATGTACCAAAAATTCCTCCTAATTTGAAGAATAAATAATTTTACAATTTGGAAACCCACACTTGATCTCATTAGAAAAATAAAAAATGTAACTAACATTTTATGGAATTCGAGAAGAATGAACAAAAAAATTTGGACAATTGAAAATAACCTAGTATGAATAATTTAAAATGTTAAAAAAGAACTAAGGATTCCAAGAATTTCAAAACCATCTTTGAAACATGTTTTAATAAGAAAAACATAGAGTGAAACATGGAAAGTTTTGAGATTCATAGAATAAATGAACTGTGTTAAACATAATTGTTTAATACAATTCACTAGATTTCTAATATAATGAAAACACCCAACAAAACACACATGCAATTATAGTTTTCTTTTTAATGGGCCAGACATAGGGTGGCATACCTCAAAAGGGAGAGAAACAAGCCAAAACATCTCGGCACATAACGCCTTCATAGGTGACCACAAGGAACTTCCCTTTCCTAGTTTCACTCAGATGCATGTTCACACATATATATATATGACACCTAGACAAAATGTACATATTCAAATGTTCATGGATATTTATGAGCGGTTCTATATTTTAATATTATTATCATGAATATATCCATTTTCACATTCACACGTATACATTTATCACATATTTGTATATATATAATCACTCCTTGAACCAATATTTATATATTCATACAACCATGAGTGAATATATATATATATAAATTGGTAACTTACATAAATATATATTCTCACCAATTCAAATGCATATCAGTTTACTTTGACTTTAAAGACTCAAATCCACCCCAACATGGTCCATGTAACTCTAAAAAAATATAAGATACCCAAAAATTATAAATAACCTAATTAAAATTTTTGATAAAAAATAAAACGTTAATAAAAATCACCCAAAACTAATGGATAACCCTCTTCTATCAATGGACGTGGTAAGAACTAGCCCTAGTGGGACTTGATAACCTTATACAATGATGCTGGCATGAAATTAGAAACCAAAACCTCCTTTGGTGTTTGGCCAATCTCCAGCCACAAGAGGACAAAAAATAGATGATGTTAAGGATAGAAGGAAAGGGAGACCATACCATGATGAACACACCAGAAATATGTAGAGGAAATCAAACAACAAAGGGCAGGAGACGCAGTTGTGGTACACAATGGATCCCCCATTGAGCGTGGGTCATGATAACCAAGGGATGGGGATTGGCTATTCATGAGGGTGAGTTTTATAAGATAATAAAAATTATAATAATTTTTTTTAACAGTACTCAAATAATAATAATAATAATAATATCATTATTATTATTATAGTTTAAAAAATTATTATTGTTTATATAAATGGAAACCATGCATGGTTTAGAAGCACGGTTGGCCAAACTGTGCACCAATCGTGTGCCTCTACCAGAGGCCCTGGACACCACACACTAGAAGATAGACAGTTTTCCAAACATTTAACCATCCACAAAATTTGTCTCTTCCAAAATTAAAGATTCCATTTCATGGTCTGTGCACAGTTTCTATAAAAACATGCGCTGACTGTGCGCCTATGCTGGAAACCAAAATATTTAAATATTTTAAATTAGTTTGAACTAAAACACAAAAACCAAAAAATATATAACTATAAAATTAATAATAATTAATAATTCAAGGTCATGGTGTAAACATAATAAATATATAATTGTCTAAACCATACCTGAAACAATTTAGCACGAATCGAAATGTAATAATGAAAAAAGCATCAAATGTTTACACACTTCCATATATTCCAAAAAAATGAAATGGAAATTTCATACTACAAGAATTTTCAACAACCATCCCCTTTTCTAAGGATTATATTGAGGTCAATCATATGATGTTATTCAACCACTACCTCTATCTAATATTCATTTCTTTCTGAGAAAAGATATAGCTCAAATTATTAGTGTACGAAGTGAATATGATCTTTTCCACAAAAAGATAATTTCACCTACTCTTAAATACATGAATAACCATTTAAAAAACTAAATCATGTGTGGAATACTTCTTCTCATATGGTCAAAGCTGAGGAGAAATATAATCTACCACATCATCATCCATCATGAGCTCACAACCCAAAAAAGTGCTTGAAGCATTGTAGAAAAACACATACCCCTTACCAGGATAAAGAATGATTAGAATAGGAGCCTATTTTCTATGTATTTTTATATCATCAAATGAAAATTGATATCTTTTATCCCATATCAATTTCATCCCTTTCCAGGTATAAGTAGTCAATATCACAAAAAATTAGATAAAATCATTATGAACTATATATAGTATCCCGCAAGACCTAGGAGTCTCAGAATCTCAATGACATTCTCTGATATCATGTACCCTAATATCATCACTTCCTAAATATAGAGGGTTCATTTTGAAATATTTCCATTTAAAAATTGACGTCTCATGATTTCCAAAACCAAACAAAGATGTTTTTTTTGTTCTCAGATCTTGAGTAAAAAAAAATAACATCTATGAACACTATGTGAAATGTTTTGACATACTGGAGGAATATACAATTCATCATATCCATAAAATCATTACAATCATTATTCAGAACAAATGGAATCACAAAATATTCTTAATGGTCATTCCAACTTTTTAAAGACGTATTTGGAATATCAGACTCCTCAAATCTGAGCTAATGAGAACCTAACTGAAGATCAATCTTCTAAATCTACTTTTCTCTCTTTAACTGATCAAAAATAGTATTCATGTGAGGAAAAAATGCATAATATTAACTATTTGTTTGTTAAAATAATGATTTCATAAAAAAATTTAATTGAACCATCTGCCTTAATGATAAAGAGAGCTATGTATTCCCATGGAAAAACAACTAGAAAACAAAAACCCTTATTCTCCAGATCTTCCAAATTAATATTCATATCTTTCAGCACTGTTGGTACCATATGATAAGAATTTATATATATCTGCTACATACCAACCACTAGGTCAATCATAAACACTAACTCCCTCTTTGGAGGAATCACAAAGAAAACATATAAGAAAATTTCAAGAAAATCCCAAAAAATAGTGATATGATCTGCAATAGAAGAAACGCCATTTTGTAAAACTACCCAAGAGACCAAAAAATATGGTTTTCTGGGTGAGATGGTCGTAATTGACTGGACCTTGGGTCCAACAATCTCATAAACACCAAGGAGCTCCAATAGTCCACCTGAAATTTGACACACCAATGATAAAAGTCAACCTCATCTCGATAAGGTATAATTAAATCCATCTTTATAATGACACAAAATATATCTAATTCTCGAAGAAGAAAATCCCAAACTAACTATGCATTAGCTATTAATAGGGAAAAAGGAAAATGAAATCGATGTTCTTTTTTCATCCCAAGAGGAGTTGTTAACTCCATAACAAAGGAAAAGATATATGTTACAAGATTAGCCATATCAACAAAATTGACAGATATAAATAATTGGGAACCACCAATATCAAATAATGAAACCACAACTAAATATAAAATAAATATTGTACATTTCATTATCACTATACCCATATCTACCTCTACTGAAAAATCATCACCTATGTGTAGTTTCACCACTCCTAAGGCTTTTCGATGGATCCCTATATTCTAAAAAGCATATGAATTCTCCATTTTATCCTTTAGAGTCATGAATCCTTGGCCAATATGAGAAGCATACATACGCTGAAAGAAATACAACAGATGACCAAAATATTCAAAACTATTAAACATTTTTGAAGGGGAAGTACATGAAAATCATGTGTCTCTATACATTCTACTCCAATATCAAGTAAGAGGCACACGACTAGCTACAACTGGAGGTGATGATGAATCCTTCTTCAAAAAAACTCCTCGTCCACTCCTATGATAATCTTTATACTTCCCCTTTTTCCATGTGCACCGTGGGAGCTTACAATAGGTGGAAGAGAAGGGGATGAAAATCAAACCATGCATGTGGTACTAGTATCTAACATTATACCAATATCTATTATCTCTTCCTAGGTTGAATTATTTATTATAAATACTTTAGATATTATATTTGGTCATAAAACCTGTTGGAACTTTTGAGTTTTCATTTGATCATTATTCATAACCTATGGGGAAAAACAAACCATCTCTTCAAATTGATTGGTGTATGATGACTCAAAATTCTCTCCCTACTATAATGAGTGGACTTCCTGATAATTCTCCCTCTTTAGTGACTATGGATAAAATATATTGAGTTAGGTAGTCCTAAAACCCTTCTATTATAGGATCTCATGTTAATCCACATGTACCATAGAGTCCCACTGATGCTGGCCGGGACGCTCAAGTATAAAGGTTTCACACATCATATTAATACTCTTAGGATAATCCACGAAGTCAAATATTTAATTTATCATTTAAATCCAATCCAAAGCCTATATAGGTTCATTCATATAATTAAATGAAGGTATTTTATCACAAAAGAACTCATTTTAATGGTCTCTTTCTCCTATAACACCTTGTTTTACATCAACAACATTGTTTTGACCTTTTTCCACTTTCTAGTAAATAAAATGAATTTCTCACACAATATCCTTAATAAATTTCTGATCCATTAGAGGATAATATTAAGGACTATCAGATGAAACCTCCTTTGTAATTCATAGAACACATATTAGATATATACTACTATATAGGGAAATAATATAAATGATAAAGAAACTGAGAAGTTAAATATCAAACTAGAAGATCGATAAGGAAAAACTGATATTAACATCAACAACTCAAAGCTGGAGACACCCATCCCCACATCCCTTGGTACTTTGTTATCATAAGGGAAATATATAGACATGAACTCACTATAATATACTTATCATATCATAGAAATATTACATCATGTCTACCAAATTTCCTAAGACAATGATTCTTGTGGACATACCACCTCTTATACAAATCATTAATGAATAAAACACAATACCCTCTTAAACGGGTACTCAGAGCGATCCATTACATACTCGAAGGGTGTTCCCAATCCACATGGGTTGGTGAAAAGTACATAGTAAAGAAAAAATAATACTAAGGAATGGTTTCACTAACCATGAAGTAACAAGATGGTATATATATAAAATAGAGAAAAAAATGGAAAAGATAAATTTTTTCCAAAACTCAAAATAATATTGGAAACCAAACAAATATTTATTTCCATGTAAAGTTATAACTACAATGGACTAAAAAAATTGTAAAAATAATATATTCTCCATATGATTGTTTGGGAATACTCCCACCAACCCACCACCAGAAACCTCACTGATTTGATAGAGATCCTTGTTTCCTTATTACAGTTCATTTTCGTTCACTATATCAAAATACATAACTAGGTTTGTGAACCCCCGAAGCATCACATAAGATTTTATCTGAAATGATCATTAGGATCCCACCCATTTTTTTATTTCAATTATATGAGAAATAATCCAAGACATGTTAACTATATATAATTTAGGTCATGATAAAAGTTTAAATGTTTTTTTATAATATACATTGAAACACTATATGATTTCCAAATTTTCACATTTCCAAATAAATAATGTAATGAAGTTTCAAAGAAGTTGAAATACATATATCAAAATAGATATATCATGTATAATCAACCCAATAATGTTTCACAAATCATATCATCATCATCATATAAATTTTTATTAGAATGGAAGATATATAGTACACACGAGGCCCAAAAACAAGCATGGAAATCACAACTACAGTGGTCTAAAGAGGTAGATACTAAGGGTGTCCCATCTAATGATATTACTCCCTATTGGATTAAAGGTATGAAGGTTAAGGAAAATATATCTCTCTGAGCCTGGAGTGTCCATAGAGTCTAGGTAGTCTGCTGTACAATTCCCCTCCCGCCAATTATGAGACACTTTAGTGATGTTTCCGAGGAAGCCAAGACACTTGAGAATAATGTATTCAACAGACCATGGAATTACACCAAGCCCTTGAAGAGATCAATAAACCAGAATTTTGTTAATTTCCTATTCACAAAGATACAAACTCCTCTATCTACAAACATTAAGACCTGTTAGCATGGACTTCGCCACTACTAAAAGTGCCTTCGACTACACCTCCTCAAAAGCGATATATCATATCAAATCCATAGAAGTAATAAAAAATCAGTACAAGCCAAATACATAAGAACAAGTAATAACATAGATAGGATTAAAAAACATGGGGATAGATAGGATAGTAGTATCTATCATAGATAATCACATAGGCATCATGCCACTACACATTTGAATCTAGACTAGATAGAAGAAGAATACCCATGAAAGTGAACGCCCAAATAGTTTTAACATGTTCCTAGAACAACCGTCTTATAGAGAAGAGGAAATTCCCATGAGAAAACCACATATAATTGATCATACAAATTAATATACCTTCCAAATAAGTACCCATGCCATATCAAGTGCTATATTTTCTAAAAAATATCATTAGATCATTCTTTGAATAAAAAGAAAAAAACCATTTCCCAATGCATTGAAATCCCTTTCGATTTACCATATCCCTGAGAAACCTGTCTTTTATAAAAAACCATTTCCTCACATCGAAAAAAATCACTCATATCACTTAACATCAATTCAGATAATAATTTCAAAAAATAAAAGGAATGAAGTTCACTAACACAAAATAGAGATGCAACCACATACCTCAAATCTCTAGTCTCACATATTCGCAACAGAATCCACCACAATAAAGGATTTAAAACCCATAAAAGAGGCCCTAGAACCAATCTACGCATCGTAAAATTGATTAATTTTAACAAAATGTCCATAGGAGAAGAGGAAACATCACATACCGAAAAAAACACCCCCTTTACACAACAACCGACAAAGGAAACATCACTCAAGACAAGATAATAGAACTTTTCAAGAAGAAAACAAGATAATACATCACCGTGAATAAAAAAATATAATTTTTCAATGCAACATCACTACCGTGATCAATGGAAATGAGGAAGAAGAAAGGATCTACTACTTGAATAGATGCAATGCAACTTCCCTGATGATCTAACATTGAATGAAAAATTACAAATTGATTGGAGGCTTCCAAAATCACTAGATATAGACTCTATATTGAGATAAAGTATGAATGAAAAGGAATAATTGAAAATTTATCCAATACAACAACCTAAAATCCAACCTTCTGATAGTTCCATGTTTTATACTCCATTTACAGATTGTGTGACTATTTATTTCTCAACTCCATCAAACATTCTAGTGTAATGGACAAAAAAAATCCCCTAAAACATCCAAATAATGATCTAGAGTAATTGGAAACATCCCTAGTCTCTACTAATATAAAATTAAAATAGTGAAAATGATCCTAGGTCAGCACAACTCAATATGTCTGCATCCCCAGAATCCACCTTATACTATTAAAGAATAAACATCACTAACGCTCGCAAGATTCTAGGAGACAAAAAATGGTACTATATCCTCATCTGCTACCCTCTCAATGTATTGAATGGGGTATAGTTGTGAAACATTCCCTAGGAATCATACCTATTCACTCTAGGGATTTCTCTCACACATGACATTTACTATATTATTTTTAATCCCATGTTCATTCATGTAGAGTTGAGAAATTAATAGTCACATAGAAAGTTTAGGGTACTCAAAAGAAACACATACCTCACCTCTTATACCATCACAAGAACCATATCCAAACAATTACATTTAAAGAAATAATAGAACACTATAATCGAAGCATCCCACAAGGGGTTACAAACCACAAAGGGCTAAAGAATCACATGGATCTCAAACAAGGGTATTTCACACATCTAGAAAACTAATTATGTAACAACCATCATAATACCACATTAAAAATAACATTAAAAAAATTCAATACATTTAAAATAGAAACACATATTCTTCAAAAAAACATGAAAATAAAAAAAATACCAAATTTTATTACATTTAAAATAAAATGGAAATGTTTTAATGCACCACCCTTAAATTTATTTCTTGTCCTAGACATGGTCTAATCACATGACCATCGACCCTTATGTTTAACCTATGAACCAATTGGTGTAAAAACATTTTAAATCGCAATACTTTAATTCAAATTCACAGGTAATGAATTTTAACAATACATGGAATTTCCTAAGGAACTTGAAATGAAAATTAAAAAATATTCAAACAATTATTAAATGATATGAAGAAACATTATAAAATAAAATATTCTTTTTAAAATAATTTCAGGAATTTCCTCAAACTCATGGAATGGATTTTTTGTTAAAAAAATTTATAATGATATTTTAAATTGGGATAACCCATCACAGTCTAATAAAATATTGTTTCAATTAAATTTAAACATTGAGAAACTACCATAACTAGAGAATTTGAAAACGTAATTAAAATACTCAGTTATAAATGGTTACCAAAATAAATGGATAATGATAAATTCTACCACAAATAATGTGGAATCATGTTGAAGCAATATAGAATTCATCACCATCGATAGTAGATGGAAAACAAGGGAAGAAAATACCCATATGAAACCTGATCCATAAGGAACCCAGAACATGTGATCAAATAATTACCCTAATGTTAATCCAAACTAAGGATATGTACATGGGAATTAAAAAATGAAGGGGATAGTGGTGAAGAATATAGGAAGAACTCGTACCATGAAGTGGTGATCCTACATTTCCTTGAAATACAAATAATCAATGAAGGAAACTAGGGTCGGAAGAGGGAGGATGGTGCAATGAGGGTGTTTCTAACATGGGAGAGTCATAAACCAGGGAGGAAAAGTTATGAATGAAAATTTTGGATATAAATAATATACAGAAGATTAAAAATTATTAATTATTGGGAATGGATATTTTTTAAATCTCACAATTTAACAAACAATTCAACAATGGTACTGCAAACACTAGACACCAAAAAAGTCAAACGTTCGATTATTACAATGATATTTCACTAGATATATAGTCATTTTCACACCATTTAAAATATAAATATCCCTGATTGATACTAGATTGATGGCAAGTTCATGGTTTTTTAACCATGTTGTCTAAATATGGACCCCTTTAAAAAAATTAACATTTTAATATTTCTGGAGAAATATACCAAAACACACGATGTTCTAAATAGACAAAGAATAATATTAGTTAATGAATTAACTAAAACTCATTAACATGTACACTGCCATAATTCTCTCCCAAATAGGATTATCAATCCTTATAAATCCTTTAACAATGGAAGAATGTTTTGAGGAACTCAAGCTCTAACACCCCAAGAAATAGATTTTTGGTTTAGTCTAACATTCCATTATTTTAATGATGAAGATTTTTTTTATTTTATTATCAATGATTTATATTTTTTTATGTTATCAACTTTTATTTTATAGTTATACATAAATAATATTTATAAATGTTACAGTGACCCTAAATCCATCCATCGACCGCATAAACTAAAAAGGGACAATGAGTCAAAAGTGTAAAATCACTAAGTACATAATTGAATTTCAGAGTATTAGATCCACAAAAACACTTATTTGAGTAACCACATAAGGAAATATATGACTCAATAGAATTTATCTAAGGATGGAGGTGACTACAAATCTAGTTGGGCGAACCACCTGCCTAATCGATCCACCATGGTGTGATTTTAACAAACTCCTCAACTAGACACATGAGTAGATAAGTGACTACAACTCCAAGTGAAGTGACTACATATGATATACATTCTTTCTACGAAATATAATACTATCAAAGATTTTTTATATTGTTCCCAACCAAATACATTATGTGAACAAGTTAAATCTTCAAAAAAAAAGAAAAAATATTGGGTGACCATGCATTCAAAGGAAGTGCTTTCATGATCTATGGATCGACCGAACTACCTATCAATATAATTTGTAAATGTTTTTTCCAAATTATTGAATGAATTTTTAAGAATAAATAAGACATGGTATACATCAGGCATCCATGTATAACTTGAAATATACTTTCATAATATATTCTAATAGACATCTATATAGAATTAAATTCAATATAGGTAGAATTTAATTCTTAGAGACATAATGTAGAGTATGAGGATGGGTGATGATTATACATAAAAATATTTTTAGATGAGTTTATAATTATTCAAATAATAAAATATGTCAAAAATTATTTTTTGGAAAAAATAATGGATATAGATCACATAAATTATGTAAATAAGAACACGTGTTTCGACACTATTATCAAAACCTAAAATTCCATATTGTAATTATCTCATCACTAAAAGATCTTATAAGAAATTTTTATAATCTTTTCAACTACTCTAAATGCTAAAACAAGTCATTAAGAAAAGATAAGAACTCTGTTGAACAACTAAAATTAAATTTATGTCAAATGATTCATGAAACAGTCATCTCTCTCTATATCAATTAAACATTTCATTTTGGTTGTTCATAGTGTTATTTGTAAGTTATTTTAGTGCATACTCATTTATATCATAAACTATTACTCAGATACTCTTTAAATTATTTCTTTTAACTATTTATATCTACAGAAACTATAGAGGAGGTTGTGTTATATCTTATACAACTATATGTATTTTTTAAATTTTTATATCCAATTCTGGTTGTGGATAATCATGTTTATTTTATTAAATGCTCTAAAAGTGTTTCATTTTCCAGTGAATCGGACTATGTCTCAGCATGAGACATAACCTCTTTTTAGAATTTTGTGTCTATTTACATTTTTACTCTATTTTTAAAGTGTTTTCCAAATCACATTAGAAAAACAATGCATGTATAGTTAACGTTTACAAGTGATATATATACTATTTAATTTTATTTTTTTGATCATGAATGATTAAGATAATCTAAATTTATTTTAAACATTTTTTTAATGTTAATGAGAATTTATTACAATACATTAAATTAGTAATCCATACTATATTAGTAAATAGGTTGTTTTCTAAAGTGGGTGAATTTTTACTTAATAAATTTTAAATGAAATTTTCATTTAATGATCATATCGCACCCCTCCCCTCATGAGAACTTGACTTCGCACAACATTATATATCAAATTTTATTTCTTTATTGTCCATTGTGTTTTTTATACACTGATCAAGCCACCTGGAAATTATCTATATATTATATTATTATTATTATGTTGTAATTAATGATAACTCTATATATAAAATTCATTCTATAAATACACAACCATATATTAATGGAAAAAACTATTCTTATTACAAAATAAATATAAAAATTCATCTGGAACGTACCGGTTTAGATATTAGGGTTGTAATAGAAGATCAATATAAAATAAAAAAAATGTTATAGAGATTTTTAGAGTGAATCCACTAAGGATTATTATGAAATAAACTATAATTACATGAATTAATTATATTTTTCTTTTTGAGATAATTTATTTAATATATTACCTACATATGATACTTCGTTCTAAATCTATGATACTTTTTCTATATGACATGAAGGAACCTAAAATGATGAAAAAATGAGACTTCAAACTTATATAAATAAATATGATAAATCTGTAATGAAACCTGATGAATCAATTATTGATATGTGTGATATGATAAATGAAATCATTAAAAACATGTTTTCTCTTAAACCAAATGTTCATGAGAACCCCATGTTTTGAGAATACTAATATTTCTACGAAATCATTGTACTGGAATTATTGTCACTATTAGAGAATCCTATGAAATTTGTAAGTTTCCAATAGAGGATCTAATGTAAAAATAATTATGTATAAGTAATAATTGAAAATAAACACTTATTAGAATGATAAATCCAATATTTCTATTATTTTAATAGATTCTCGATCAAAATAAATGGAATTTGATTAATTTGATAGCACTTGAGGGAGTCAAGCTTATTTAGATAGTGATGATGATATGTATTATCATTAAATAATGTTTAATATGTTTTATAATTACAATATGTTCATTATTAAAATCATTTTATAAATGAATGTATGATAAGAAAGGGAACTCTATGAAATATGGTGACATTTGAGAAGTTACCTATTATGAATAGAAATAATATTATTAAAATATTACTACCTAAAATTAGAATACAAGAATAATTATGAATATCGTGGAAAGAAACACATTTAGTATATAATGGAACCATTGAATACTTTATAGGATTGATTATGTGATTATAAATGGCCAACAATTTATTCTCATATAAAGGAGAATTTATTCATTATAGGAATGAAACATGACGTAAAAAATAACATTCATATATCTTCTGAAAATGAAAACCATGTTGAGATTTATTTTAATATTGAAGATTTATTTTAAAAATCTAATATGCTGGACGAACCCTTTAATAGAATAATGGAAAAATATATGTAAAATTAGTAAAATTCAATTTTTTAATTTATAATATGATCACAATATTAAAAAGAGATAAATATTTTTCAATAAAAAGAGAAAAATTAACTTAAGGTGTGAAGTGCCCAGATCAGTGTGAATCACTGAGAGGGGGAGGGGGTGAATTAGTGATCCTTTAAAACCTTTTACTAATTGATTCTTAATCAATTAAACCTCTATGGCTTGTTAAGGCCTCGATCCACTCTTCTTATGTCTCTCAACCTTTCCCGGATAATGCAGTAATGAAAAGGCACAGGACACAAGGATTTACAAGGTTCGGCACCAAAGTCCTACATCCTTGCCATGCTCTCCCAGCATGGATTCTCCCATTATAATCTGTTAGTATTACAATGGTCGATACAGCTTCCCACCATATCTCTCCTGAGTCCCACAGGAGGGTCTTTATACTGCTTCACACAGTGTTACCAGAGTCCCACTGGCCTGCTCCAGAATCCCACTGAAGACTTCTTCTCCCTGAGTCCCACAGGGTCTTCTCCTGGATCCTCGAGTCACACGAGTAGCTCTTCTTCTCTTTAAGCTTCTTCAAGTATCTTCAGCAGCCTGGGATAAATACTGCTGGCCTTTCTCTGTACCTCTGATCACTTGTGATGATCAGGTCTTCTCGTATTGCTCAGGCTTTATCTCCTTCTTCTGAGGATGACCTGGCTTCTCTCTTCAAGAATCTTCAACAGCCTCTGATAAGGTCTGTTGGTCTTGCTCACACCTTCTGATCACTTCTGTTGATCAGGATCTTCTCAATTACTGAATACTCAGACAACAAATGTCTTTAACTTCAGTCTGGTCCAGTCTCACTTCAAAACAACTTCATGCACTGAATGCGTGGCAACTCTGAATCTTCATGCATTGATTGCATGGCCTTCTCAATTTCTTCAAGATCCTCTGGTCTTGTTCAACTCAGATGCACACTCACTGATTTGAACTTTGATTACGTGCGCATGTGCATGCATGCATGCATGCACTTCCTTTTTCTCCTTGGTGTGATAAACCCACAATGGGTGTAAATACTTTTAGCACACACACCTTTTCTTCTTTTCCTTCACACGTTTAATTCCTTTTGATTACACACATAAATGTGTGTTATACGTTGTCTGAGTCCTCTTCTTCTTCTTCTAGGTGAACACACTTTTAGTGCACACACTAGGTTCGGCCTTCTTTGTTACTTGTTCATGTACACATAAATTGTTCTTTGTTTTGCACACACATGACTTTGTCCTCTTCCCTCTTCTTGTTGCACACCCTTAACCCGTAGGTTGTTCTTCAATTTTGCACACACAAAATGTGTCTTCACTTGGTGCACACACAAGGCATGCAATCCTCGGGTCCTCTTCTCCACTTGGCACACACACGAGGCAAGGTCTCGACCTTCTTTGGGAAACACACAATGTGTGTAAAACACAACCCGAACTCCACTTGTATGCAGGCGCGCAAGGGTTGAAGCCAAACTTCTCAACACTACCGCGCAGGGTAGAGAAACCACGGGCATTCAAGGTGTTACCACGGGCGCGCAGGTGCTACTGCCGCGGCCACAAGAAGGGCGCGCAAGAGCGCTGCCCGAACTCTCCTGACGTGCAAGGAATAGCACGCAGGGTCCTGGGTACCCTCTGTCGCGCAAGGGGAAGGCGCGCAGGGGTCACCCTAACTTCTTCTTGTCGCGCAAAGATGGTGCGTGCAAGGGACTCCAGCCGTGCAAGTTTACTTGCACGGGGCTTCTTCTTCGCGAGGCAGAGACTCACGTGGGACTCGGATTTTCAACAGAGTTTCAGCAAACTCTTCGAGGGCTAGGCCTCATTTTTATAGGCAAAGGAATCCTAAAAACATCCACGTGATACAATCTTTGAATCCCCGATGTTTTCGGGTATTTCAAGATTTTTCAAATCTTTATATCTTCCTCTGTTTCACACGCGGGTATTTTTCTTTTATATTTTTCTCCTCTACGTGCATGCGACTTAGAACGCATGCACGGCCTCTGTTTTGGCCATCCCATGAAAAACACGAACACCCCGAGGCCTCGGCACTTCGTTTGCCTTCGGCCTTCATCGAATTTTCTCATTTGTTGCATGCAAGAATCTTTTTTAGCATGGTACTGTTCGTTATGGCCAGACGAGCACGAGGGTGCCTTCAGCTTCGAGAATGGTGGTCGGGAGCTCGAATTCTTCTCTCGGGTTGCTCCTGGTTCGACGGAGGCACGCGGGAAACATTGGGAGAGCTCGGGGTTGAAGACGGTCTCGCAGCCGTTGGATCGGCGATTCAATTGATCTCGGACAGCCTGGATCAGATCATCTCGCCGCTGATCAGATGTGCGGCTCGGATCTGGCGCGCGATCAATCGTGCGGCCAGGATGCGCTCCCGGGAATTTTTCCACGTCCCACATCGAAACGGCCTCCTGTTTTCACGCGGCTTATTACCCAAGCGATGCCTTCCACTCAGCAATTGAACTTCCCTCCTCACGGTGCCGCCCCGCACCGTGTTCTCCCTACGGGCGCGCTCTGCGCCCACTCTCGCATTTGCGGGCGCGCTCCTAGCGCCCACTATGCACACTCGGGTGCGCGGGCTTCACCACCGCGTGCCCTCAGGGTCGTATACACGGCCCCTGCCGCGCTCCTCCGGGCGTGCCCCAGGCGCCCATGCGGTGTCCTACGGGTGTGTCCTGCCGCCCTGGACTCGCCCCACGGGTTCCCCCATGTGTGTGGTGCCTAGAGCCCATGCCTTGGGGTTGAACCCTCAAGGTGTCCTTGGCTGGCCAAATTTTTGGCTAAGGAAAATATTAAGACTTTGTTAAAAACAAAGTTCTCCTCCATATAAAATCTGCCAATTGCCAAGTGCCACTTCTCTAATCCATCTTCCTTTCTTCTTCTTCTTAAGAATTCCATCATTTCACCTCTCTTATGATCTCTACTTAGGATATGGAATTCCCAAGGTTTCTTCTCAATCTTCTTCATCTCCTCTTCCATATGTGTTCAATACATAAGAGGGACTTCTTCAACTGAATCTCATAAATCACACATGTTCTTCAACATTCTTCATTGATCTAATCAGAGATCAATTGGATCTTCTTCTGATTCACATGCACTAAGAGTTAGTACATGGACTTCTTTAATCCACTTCATCCACTTAGAACTTGTGGATGGATCATATTCATCTCCTCATGCATTGTCAATACAATGCATGGTCTTCAAACATTGTTGTGACATTGTATCCAGTTGATACAAGGTCTTGGAACATAAAGAGCAGCTCAGCAATCGTCAGATTTTCATGGAGAATGTTTCAACCACATCTTAGTACCATGGCCATTCTCCATTCATCACCAACACCATCACATCCTTTGTCATTCACATATTGAAACTCCTTGACATCCATCCATTTATTCCTTGACAACAACATACCTCATTGACAACAAATGCAACACAGTGCACTTCAATCTCCCCCTTTGTATTTTTTGTCAATACACTCCTTTAGCACATATGAATGGGTCAATATGTGTGCCAATATTTTCTCCCCCTTATTGGAAATCAAATGCAAAGGTGTGGTGTGGTTCACTTTCAAAAATATCTTCCTCCCTTTGAATAGAATCTTCTTGAAAATCTCTAATAGAGGGATGATGTCACATGTTCTTCTTTAGCAAAGAACCTTTAGTAAATCAACTCTAAGTCTACTTGGGTTAACCCGGTGTAGAAAACAAGAGTGATGTAACCAAGATACTAAATGCTGTCCACAATTCTCTACACATGTGAGATCATGCTTAGGGGTTGAATTTTTTTTAGATATTCAATGAATTGCTGAATCCTGCACATACTTCACAAAACACATTAGAATGTTCAGGTGCAAAGATAAAGCTCCCCCTTTCAACCATTTGACTTCAATCAATACTCCCCCTTAATTGTCATGATGAATACAATTAAGAAACAAGGGATGAAAGTATGATTGGAATACCTTCACTTTTCTCAAGATGGTATTAATCTCAGAATCCCATCTTCTTCAGATTGGCTCCCCCTCAAGGGGTGCACTCCATTCTGTCCAAACCATCCTCCAGTTGAGAATAATCATCATCTTAAATTCCCTGCAATGTTAGCACATGTAGATACCAGAAGTATAAGGGAATAAGATGGAACCTCCTTGGTTCATCAATGTGAACAACAAGGTTGAGAATATTCTCTCAACCGAGATGTCCCATTTTCACCATTCTTCACACTTGCACATTTGATCTTCAATGATGTTGGTGCTGGTGTGGATCTCAATACATCTTCATGTGAAATCTTTTGTTTCCTTTTTGCCTTAGCAATTGCCAGTGCTTCATCTTCAGCTCTTTGCAGTTCTCTGGCAAGTTGCAACTGATTTGGCCATATGACTAACAAGTCATTTGGAAGTGAGGCCTCAGTTTTGGAAATTCCACATGGTTCTTTTGATACAGTTAAGCCACCTTTCTTAGGCAACTTATTTTCAACCAATCCCTTCTGCTTCTTCTGGATTGATTGTCTGTTTGAGTCCAGTCTGCCTCTATTGAATTTCATGGCTTGTTTACAAAGATCCATGATATGTCATTTCTTGCCACAGTAGAAGCATGTCTTCTTGGTGGTCCTTCTGGATGCATCACCCTTCTTGGATTTAGACTCCAAGGACTTCTTTTCCTTTTTAAAAACCTTCTTGGGAGCATCTTCAACTTTCTTATTGCTTCCCAAGGATTCCATTTTATCCAGGTTCAGTGATCTTTTCTTCTTTCCAGCTTTGGATACAGTTGGAGATTGACATGTATCATTATTTTGACCACTTTTGCAACCATCCCAGATGTTGTCAAGTAATCCAACTCTGTTAGCAGTAAACAGATGTCTCTGGACCTGTGGATGCTGCTTCTTTTCTTCTGGCTTGCTCCCCCTTGGCATGGGCTTCCTCTGTGCATTGGCATTCAGTGGATTGTACCAACAATCCTTTGCACAATGCCCATACTTGTTACAACACCAGCATTGTCCCACGAATCTTGACCTCTTCAGTCCTTCTGATTGTAGGGTACTCTTCTTGACCTGTTGTGCTGTTTCAGGAGAGCTCTGCTTCTTTACTGTCTTCATCCATATTTGTTTGGAATTATTCTTCCATCCTGCACTTTTTGTGGAAACACAATTAGAAGCATCAGTACAAGATGGTATGGATGGTACCTTCTTTCTAGAAGATGTTGCACTTTTATTAGAGGATGTCTTTCTCTTAGAATCATCCTGCTCAAAGCATACTTGAGTAGCAACATGTCTTCTTTCAGCTGACTGGGAGGCTTCAGCTTTGGGTGATTGCAGATTTTTCAATATCACCTCTAGTTCTAAGCATTTCATATTGAGGGAGTTCTTCTCATCCTCAACAGTTCTTAGCCTTCCTTCCCAATTTTCTTTCAGCTGTTCTAGTTGGTCTTCATTCACCTTCTTCATTTCTTGTAATGAATTGTCAAGCTCCTTTACCCTGTTTACTTTGTCTTCAAGATGAGCATCTCTGACATTCATTGAAACATTGTGCCTCTTTTCCAGTGCATGGAAAACTTCTTTGATCATTATCATAAAGATTTCTTTCTTAGAAAGGCTTCTTTGCAATTCTTCAGTAGTGTCTTCATATCTTTCATTGCAAAGAGAAACAGTTTCATCTTTAGCCTTCACCAGCATTCTGAGAGTGTTGGTTATGCCAACCCTTTTAGCCAACTGATCTTCCATTGCATTGGGTTCTTCTTCTAGCTGTAATTTTTCTTCTTGAAGATCAAGGATTCCTGTAGTAATACACATTTCTACTTCCCTGGGGACTGTCTTCCGATGATATTCGATTGCACTTTGAAGATCTTTTATTGTTCCAACTTCATCACAGCTAGGACAGGCTTTCTTCATCTTCTTTTCCTGTTTCTTCTTTCTATTTTTCTGAGTCTTGGAAGATATCTCCATTTGAGGCTGTTCTTTCATTTCCTCAAATCTGCACTTCATAAAGACTCCCTTGGATATTTTAGAGGTAACCTCTCTCTAATACCAATTGAAGTGCCCAGATCAGTGTGAATCACTGAGAGGGGGAGGGGGTGAATCAGTGATCCTTTAAAACCTTTTACTAATTGATTCTTAATCAATTAAACCTCTATGGCTTGTTAAGGCCTCGATCCACTCTTCTTATGTCTCTCAACCTTTCCCGGATAATGCAGTAATGAAAAGGCACAGGACACAATGATTTACAAGGTTCGGCAGCAAAGGCCTACATCCTTGCCACGCTCTCCCAGCATGGATTCTCCCATTATAATCTGTTAGTATTACAATGGTCGATACAACTTCCCACCGTATCTCTCCTGAGTCCCACAGGAGGGTCTTTATACTGCTTCACACAGTGTTACCAGAGTCCCACTGGCCTGCTCCAGAATCCCACTGAAGACTTCTTCTCCCTGAGTCCCACAGGGTCTTCTCCTGGCTCCTCGAGTCACACGAGTAGCTCTTCTTCTCTTTAAGCTTCTTCAAGTATCTTCAGCAGCCTGGGATAAAGACTGCTGGCCTTGCTCTGTACCTCTGATCACTTGTGATGATAAGGTCTTCTCGTATTGCTCAGGCTTTATCTCCTTCTTCTGAGGATGACATGGCTTCTCTCTTCAAGAATCTTCAACAGCCTATGATAAGGTCTATTGGTCTTTCTCACACCTTCTGATCACTTCTGTTGATCAGGATCTTCTCAATTACTGAATACTCAGAAAACTAATGTCTTTAACTTCAGTCTGGTCCAGTCTCACTTCAAAACAACTTCATGCACTGAATGCATGGCAACTCTGAATCTTCATGCATTGATTGCATGGCCTTCTCAATTTCTTCAAGATCCTCTGGTCTTGGTCAACTCAGATGCACACTCACTGATTTTAACTTTGATTACGTGCGCATGTGCATGCATGCATGAATGCACTTCCTTTTTCTCCTTGGTGTGATAAACCCACAATGGGTGTAAATACTTTTAGCACACACACCTTTTCTTCTTTTCCTTCACACGTTTAATTCCATTTGATTACACACATAAATGTGTGTTATACGTTGTGTGAGTCCTCTTCTTCTTCTTCTAGGTGAACACACTTTTAGTGCACACACTAGGTTCGGCCTTCTTTGTTACTTTTTAATGTACACATAAATTGTTCTTTGTTTTGCACACACTTGACTTTGGCCTCTTCCCTCTTCTTGTTTCACACCATTAACCCATAGGTTGTTCTTCAATTTTGCACACACAAAATGTGTCTTCACTTGGTGCACACACAAGGCATGCAATCCTCGGGTCCTCTTCTCCACTTGGCACACACACGAGGCAAGGCCTCGACCTTCTTTGGCACACACACAATGTGTGTAAAACACAACCCGAACTCCACTTGTATGCAGGCGCGCAAGGGTTGCAGCCAAACTTCTCAACACTACCGCGCAGGGTAGAGACACCACGGGCATTCAAGGTGTTACCACGGGCGCGCAGGTGCTACTGCCGCGGCCACAAGAAGGGCGCGCAAGAGCGCTGCCCGAACTCTCCTGACGTGCAAGGAATAGCACGCAGGGTCTTGGGTACCCTCTGTCGCGCAAGGGGAAGGCGCGCAGGGGTCACCCTAACTTCTTCTTGTCGCGCAAAGATGTTGCGTGCAAGGGACTCCAGCCGTGCATGTTTACTTGCGCGGGGCTTCTTCTTCGCAAGGAAGAGACTCACGCGGGACTCGGATTTTCAACAGAGTTTCAGCAAACTCTCCTCGAGGGCTAGGCCTCATTTTTATAGGCAAAGGAATCATCAAAACATCCATGTGATACAATCTTTGAATCCCCGAAGTTTTCGGGTATTTCAAGATTTTGCAAATCTTGATATCTTCCTCTGTTTCACACGCGGGTATTTTTCTTTTATATTTTTCTCCTCTACGTGCATGCGACTTAGAACGCATGCACGGCCTCTGTTTTGGCCATCCCATGCAAAACACGAACACCCCGAGGCCTCGACACTTAGTTTTCCTTCGGCCTTCATCGAATTTTATCATTTGTTGCATGCAAGACTCTTTTTGAGCATGGTACTGTTCGTTATGGCCAGACGAGCACGAGGGTGCCTTCGGCTTCGAGAATGGTGGTCGGGAGCTCGAATTCTTCTCTCGGGGTGCTCCTGGTTCGACGGAGGCACGCGGGAAGCTTTGGGCGAGCTCGGGGTTGAAGACGGTCTCGCAGCCGTTGGATCGGCGATTCAATTGATCTCGGACGGCCTGGATCAGATCATCTCGTCGCGGATCAGATGTGTGGCTCGGATCTGGTGCGCGATAAATCGTGCGGCCAGGATGCGCTCCCGAGAATTTTTCCGCGTCCCACATCGAAACGGCCTCCTGTTTTCACGCGGCTTATTACCCAAGCGCTGCCTTCCACTCAGCAATTGAACTTCCCTCCTCACGGTGATGCCCCGCACCGTGTTCTCCCTGCGGGCGCGCTCTGCGCCCACTCTCGCCTTTGCGGGTGCGCTCCTAGCGCCCACTATGCACACTCGGGTGCGCGGGCTTCACCACCGCGTGCCCTCAGGGGCTTATACACGGCCCCTTCCGCGCTCCTCCGGGCGTGCCCCAGGCGCCCATGCGGTGTCCTACGGGTGCGTCCTGCCGCCCTGGACTCGCCCCATGGGTTCCCCCATGTGTGTGGTGCCTAGAGCCCATGCCTTGGGGTTGAACCCTCAAGGTGCCCTTGGCTGGCCAAAATTTTGGCTAAGGCAAATATTAAGACTTTGTTAAAAACAAAGTTCTCCTCCATATAAAATCTGCCAATTGCCAAGTGCCACTTCTCTAATCCATCTTCCTTTCTTCTTCTTCTTAAGAATTCCATCATTTCTCCTCTCTTATGATCTCTACTTAGGATATGGAATTCCCAAGGTTTCTTCTTAATCTTCTTCATCTCCTCTTCCATATGTGTTCAATACTTAGGAGGGACTTCTTCAACTGAATCTCATAAATCACACATGTTCTTCAACATTCTTCATTGATCTAATCGGAGATCAATTGGATCTTCTTCTGATTCACATGCACTAAGAGTTAGTACATGGACTTCTTTAATCCACTTCATCCACTTAGAACTTGTGGATGGATCATCTTCATCTCCTCATGCATTGTCAATACAATGCATGGTCTTCAAACATTGTTGTGACATTGTATCCAGTTGATACAAGGTCTTGGAACTTAAAGAGCAGCTCAGCAATCGTCAGATTTTCATGGAGAATGTTTCAACCACATCTTAGTACCATGGACATTCTCCATTCATCACCTACACCATCACATTCTTTGTCATTCACATATTGAAACTCCTTGACATCCATCCATTCATTCCTTGACAACAACATACCTCATTGACAACAAATGCAACACAGTGCACTTCAAGGTGTGTGATGAAAAAATCAAGTACCATGAGAATATCAACCAAAAAGACAAATCTATCCAAGATTAATAGTAAATATAGTACACATTATTATATTATTAAAACTATTTAACATCATGGTCAACAAAAAATACACAAGATAATTTTTTTATATTAAAAATTAATTTATATCTACAAAAAATTTGTGTACCCTTTTCCCAAATAAAGTATTTATTTCATGAATTTTTACATTTTAGTAATATATCAATTAAGAAATTATTGATTCCTAAATAATTTTGTGTGAACATTTCATGTCCCCTGAAAATATCAATACCAAAGTCATTTTTTATTTAATTCTAGGTAGGTGAAGTTCATTAAGAGTTCTAGTAAGTGATTATGGTATATGGATAGTAGATGATAATGGAATAAGTCATGGTAATACTCAAGAATAAATAATCTAATAATGATTGATACTAGGATTCTCAATTTTAGACACAATTATAAATGAAAGATTATTGTTCTTGAAAAAATTAGTCACTCTAAATCAATTTTAATATCTAAATAATTTATATTGAATGATTACAATATAATTTTATTACTATTTCCCAATTATGTGATGATGATTTTCAAGTCAATTTGGAAAAATAATCAATATTTATTATTCTAATCATGATTTAATTTTTACTTGTTTAAGAAATAATAATGATATTTTGTCAATTTAGATTCTTCATTTTCTTAAATTGTTTTTTTAATTAGGTGACTTTAGTAAGGAATATTGGTTATCTAATAAGACACTAGGACACTATATTATACACTCACTCAGAAATATTGATAAAAAAATTTATGGATCCACACAATAAATTACATCGAAATGATGAAGTAAGAAATCCTTTTAAAATAGGAATACAATATGATATATATTTATGCCCAATAAATAAGGATTATACATCTCAACAACTAGAATTTCACTACTATTAAAATGACCTATACCCACGTTTCAAAACCATGGGTATAGTCCCAAAAACCATGGGAATATGATATACCCATGGTTATAGGAACTATAGGAAACCGAGGCATTTATATAGCTCCACAGCCAATACCCACAGTTTTCCAAACCGTGGGTATACCTTTTTTCCACATTTTCATAGCCATATATTCACTTGCTACCATATCATAGCCTTATACAAACATTTTTAATATTGTGGGTATAAAAAATTGAAAAATGATGGCAACTAGTTTCGAACCCATGACATAGACTTCTTCCTTGTTGTGCCTCACCACTGAAATGACATCACTTACATATATATAAATCTAAATTTAGAAGATTATATTAATCTCACCATCTGTATTAGATATAAATTCACCACAAGTTTCATTCCCGCGACATATTTTTCTTATATCAAACACCCCACCACTCCATCTATTGAAAATACAGTAATATATATCTACATTTGTGTAAATATATTAATTTAAAACCTCGATATTTGAAAAATGAAGTCTGTGAGTTTAGATCTCGTGACCTATGATACTACCATGTAGTGCCTCACTAACCCACCTACCTAAATTATGTTAATATAAATCTGTATCGAGCTAAATATATTAATTTAAACCATGGTTATAGAAGGGATAGCTGTGGGTATATAGTTTTTTCACAAACATATACCCATGGTTTTCATATATAAACATCATTAGTGGTCTTGAACTGAGACCTAAAAAAATGTTTTTCCCAAAAACAAGGCTATACTAGAAACTACACCAATAGGTTTTAGAAAACTATGGGTATAGGGTGGCCTATACCCATTGTGTTTCCCAAAACCATGGGTATAGGGTATTTTTCAGGTATTATTTGTACATAGTTATTTTTTTAGGGATTTGGGGGTTTTAATTTTTAGAGTGGAATATATTTATCTTATGTGATTATTGATGATTACCCATGATTAATAGGGGATATTTTTTTGTCTATAAAAAACTAAGCTTGAATATTTGTCTCAAAATAATATAATTCAATAGAAAACCATAGCGGGATTACAATCATAGCATTTAGAAGTGATCGTGTCCATGATTTTTAGAATCAATACTTCGTTAATTTATGATCACATCATGGAAAAAATTACAATTTATATTCTCTATGAAATCCTTAAAAACATGAGTTGTTGAAATGATAAACAGAAAACTTCAAAAAAAATCACCTAAACTATGGTTAATGAGAATAACATACCTCCATATTTTATGGTTAATGTTATCAATACAGTAATTTATTTTATCAATAGAGTTCATATAATATATCTTTTAAATAAGTCTCCCTTTGATTTGTAGAATGGTAGAAACACAAAATTCTACAATATTAGTTTCTTTGGATATAAATTATTTATTATTAATACAAAGGATAATATATAAAAATTTACTCTAATGAGTTATGATGATATATTCATTGGTTATTCAAGCTCTATAAATTCTTATTGAATATTTAGTAAAATTAATAAATTTGTGGAAATTTATATACACTAGCTTTTATGAAGCCGATCCACATGAGAAAAATACTTCTCTAGAAGGAATTTATTGTGATATTAAAATTTTGATTATTAATAAAACCTTAAAGTATTTTTAATAATATATATATATATAGAATCTCCCAAAGAAAACTAGTCTGACCCACCTAATTTTGTAGAAGATGTGGAAAACCCATATTTAATTGTTCCAAAAACCTATAGAACCCTATAGAGACCATCCTTTAAAAGATAAATTATCAGACCTAGATAATTGGACATTGAATACATCTTCTCTTTGAAAATTTGTTGAACATCATGCTTTTTTATCACAGATTTAGCCTAAAAATATTTTTGATGTTATAAATAATGAATTTTGGGTCATTGATATTTAAAAATAGTTAAATTATATATAATGTAACAATTTTTGGAATCTAGTAAAAATACCTATAGAATATATTACTATGGGATCTAAATGGGTGTTTAGAAAATGTATTATGAATCTAGGATTATAGTTAATAATAAAAATTGACTATTTTCACAAGGTTATAGTCAAGAAGACGGGATTGATTTTGAAGAATCCTTTAACCAGTATCTGGACATGAATACATTATAATATTACATTATTATATAGAACATCTAATATTCAAACCATTTTAAATGGATTTCAAGGTTTATTTACATAATGGTTATATTATTGAGGCTATTTTTGATAAAAAACACCATGGAGTTCAAAATACTCATTTTCAAAATTCCGTTTTTAAACATTATAAATCACTATATGATTAAAAATAATCCCCAAGATCTTGATATTATTTCATAATCTCTTTCTTAATTTCAAAATATTTTACTAAGGGAGAGGCTGATATTTCCCAATTTATAAAAAAAATATGTTTTATTAATTAAAATCATTGTTAATGATATTATTTATGGTTCATCTGAAATCAATTTTTGTATTAAATTATTTAGAATTGTGTAAAATGTATTTGAAATGAGTTTAATGGTTGAGTTAAAAAATTTAAATGGTTTTAAAATGCTAAATAGCAAGGAAATATTTATTTTGAGTCTATGTAATTACATAAAATATATCATAAACTAGTGTATCGTGGATGGAAAAATATTTAATTTCACAATAATGATTAAAAAGATAAATTGGTTTTGGATGAAATTAGAAAACTAATTTACTAAATACCTTATAGAGGTATGATATTAATTTTACTATACTTGAATTCTAGTAGGCCGGATATTTTGTATACTAATTGAATGATCATTATCAATAAACCCCCAATGGATCTCAATTAAATAACATTAAAATGATATTTCATTTTTGTATATCTATTTTCAACATTAATATTAATGATATTCATTATGATTTCACATTTTTTTGTGTATCAAATTAATAATTAATGCCTTTTTTTCTTTTATATTTTTTAATGGATTAGATTACATTTCTTTGAAATCAGGAATATTTGTGAGAGAAACATGGAAATTTAAGAATATAAATTCACATTATATCATAGCACTAAGTGCACAACATTAAATTAGTAAAATGAGGATTAATATGAGATGAAATATTTAACTCATAATTGATTCCCAACGCAATAAATCATTAACACCAAGATTGGAGACATGATGACTTCCAAGGGATGCTTCAAAAACAACACTGCAGTGGCAAACCAAGAGCCTCAATTCACAAATGAGGAGAAAATATACAGAATATAGAATAATAGGAATTCACAATGTGACACATAATTCACTAAATGAAAGTCTATACAATGTGATAAAATAAATTTTTAAACCACCAACAAATTCAGTCCATGAATTTTCAATTCATGACATGAATTTATTGTATCGAATGATAAAGAAGTCATATTGGTTTATATGATTAGTGGAAATAATTATCATTTGAAAATAAAACCTCTATTATGGATTGAATTATTTTAAAGTAGGGATTGAGTCACAAAGGAGAGAATAATTTATCCACTAGTGGGGAGATGCTACTATGGTCCTCATAAAAGAATCCTTCATTGTAGGTTGGTTTTTATCTTATGTTTTTATATTTTTTACAATTTTTTATTTCATTTATTTATTTTCAATTTAATTATATTATCTTTTATTTATTCCATTTCATATTTTATTTACTATAATCCATCAATAATTTTTTCAGTAATGATTACCAGTTATTTATTGCCTAAACCTGTCATAGATAGTAGAATCCCTCATAGTGGGTGCATTCCAATAGTATTTTATTTCTTTCATCACATAAATGAAGTTTTTAGTAAATTAGTTTTCTGCTATAAGTCATTTATAATATTGTTTTTATTTAATTTCCAAACTAGTTTTGTGGTAGCAGAAAAAACCCCACATGATAATGGTAATTGATTCACATACACTAAATATATATATTCTTAGATAATTCAACTATTATATTAATGAATCCGAGTTATTTTAATTTCTTATTTCCATGATGATTTAACATCCTAGAATAGATTTATAGGTATTTATGAGGTTTAATTTCAATAAAATTTATTGATTGTGAAACTAGTGGGTTTGACTATTTTATAAGTGTAGTCAGAATTTTTTTTGTTAACACTGCCAATATAAACTGAAATCCCTAAATTTTATATTTCTTATCTACTTTTTTATATTTTTCAATTTTTATTTTAATAATTAAATTAAGTTAGGAAGCCCCAAAATTTGGTCAAAATTTGTGATTATGCTTCCCTACTAATTATTGGGACAACCTCATGCTTCCACTCATATACAACTTTTTTGTCATTATGGAACAAGAATAATATAAATTTCAAAATTCATATCAACCTAAAACAACTAATGATACCATTTCGGAATTATAAAATACCTAAATAATACAACTAATTTTAGACTATTTAATTATAGAGTATGTTATGTTGAATTAGTTAGATATTCAAATTTTGTTTTCGGTATGCTAGATTGAAAAAAACACCTATGGTTAATATAACATTATATAAAATTCACTAGTATATTGTTTTATTAATAAATAAAACTCTTCTATACTATATACTGATGAATCAGAATATATAGCTTTAGGAAGCTATTATGCACAAATTATGTTGGTGAAATACACATTTTTAGATTATGAATATCAGTTTTGACATTTACCTATAAAATATGAAAATAAAAGTGTTATTATTATCACTAAGAATAATTTATGTCATTATAGGTTTAAATATACTGATATAAAATATTTCTTTTTCAAATAACATTTTCAAAATGGGGATATCACTATTGAATTCATTTTCCCTAAATATCATATTCTGTGAAGTTTAAAATACCTTTGAATTGTCAGTGATTTAATTATATAAGACAATAATTAGTATTGATAAAATATTTTTAATTATTATATTTTAAATATGATATATATTTAATTAGTAAAAGTATTTATTTATATAAATTATTAAATTTTTATATAACTAATAAGGTAACATTATTCTTCTGTTTATGTTGGTCATATGATCAATGAATTTGTTCATATGGTTGATTGAATAGTTTTTATAAATTATGGAAATTAAATTATATTGTTTTTTAGTTTCCAGATAACCTATGGGATTTTATTTATTTTATGTCTATTTTATTTTATTTTTTTTCTTTACTGTATACAAATGCTTACGTGATTTTAAAATAGCCCCAAATTAGAATTTGAATCACCTCTCTTCTCTCTGAACCTATGACAAACCTGATTCCATGAAAATCCTATAATTACAACGTTAGAATCACATCATATAATGTCTAAGATGAATTTTTCACTTTGGGGTGTAGCTCTAGAAGCCTCAGGCACATCCAATTGATCAAAATCTAGATCCATTGGAACTACAAAAAACATAAATACACACCTAATTTTTCATAAATCCATTCCAAAAATGTAAATTGTTATAAATTTTTTCAGATCAATTCAATTCATGATATAGTCTATTGTGATATAGTAAGGAATAACTAATTTTTTCATAGATAGTGAATTACATTTTTATATTCTATTTTCTAAAAGTGTTCTATGTGAACAAGTATTTCAAATCTGTTGATAGATGGGATCACATTTTAATGTAAATGATTGACCTGAAAGTATCATTTCTCCAAATTTATGTGTTCTAAGCGTATAAGTACCACAAAAAGGTGAGTTTATAAAATATACATTTAATTACCCAATCAATAATACTCATTTTGAGTTTCAATTACATTAGATTAACATGATATTAATAGAAATCCTAGTATGATAAATGTTCTTCAGTTCAGTTTTGAGTGTATGTTGTTACTTAAGATTATTCAACAAGTTTTTTATCCAGGAAAAGGTGATTTATACAATTTATGGAATCATGAAATTTTATTGTATTGACATATGGTTAATGGGGTCATGATATGTATAAAAGGATTTTTTATGAGTCCTCCATATATTTTGATCATTACCTCCTCTCGATTTAATTATTTAGAATCTCAAAAGTTAACTTTTCCTTTGTTAGAGATTAAGGGGATCGATCCTCCGGAGGCGGAAAAGTATAGTAATTCAAGATCATTTTTTATAAATCCAACCAGATGTAATAGAATTAATTTTTGGCAGAATCCTTTTAAAATATGTGGATTGAGTATGACAATATGTGGTAAGAGAATTCCAATCCAATGTAGAATCTTACCAAATCAAGATATACAATTGATCTAGGTTTGGTTCTTGATCATGATGTTGAAGGTGAATATTATCCAGATGAAACTAAAGAGTTTATTGAAGTGGAACTGAAATATAAAGAAAATACGGTATAAAAAATGAATTGTAGTCTCTCGTGGTTAAAATGGATACATATCCTAGAGAAGGAGAAGTAGATCCTTTTGGGGATAGTAAACCGGGATCTTTGATAATTGAAACATATCGTGAAAATTCTAGAATTTATGACAATGATACTATGTTTATAGATATTACACTTGTGTTTGAGATAGGGGATATCTAATCATTGACTCTATATCTACCATAGATGAAAACACTATTGGGCCCCATATTTTTGATTTGGATCCACCTTCTCCTGGAAGTGATAGTGTGGATTGTAAAAACCTGAGTTTTTAAAATATGAAAATTGTGTTCAATAGAGTATGTGATAGACAACATTGATATTAAATGATCTAATAAGTATATTTCATTGAATATAATCTCTTATATAACATTAATTACATAAAAAAATTTAATCATAACCTTAAAATTTTTTCTTTCAAAATCAGTTTTGAGGAATATTGAGAAACCAAAGTAGTTCTACAATGTCATGTTAAGTGTAGTAAGATGTGATGAAGTCATTAAAAACAATACTGATTTTATTGGAGTCACTTCCCTTGCATCGCCTCTATAAAATTGCATGTACCTTCATGTTCAGATAATCATAGAGTATATCATCAAACTAACTAACCAAATTTTCTAATATTTGGATGTATTCCACTCTGTTGATCTTTTATCGATGAATCCTCATCACATGTTTTATATTTTTTCTCGATCCAAGTAGCTTGATACTCATTAACTTCTACACATGATCTATTTATAGGATTTTTTCCTTATAAAACTTTGAGGAATTGAGGATTTTTGGATCTAATAGCATTTCTTCATTAGGATGAAATATGAGAACCAATTGTTTTCCTTTTCCTTTTTCCTCCTTTTCTTCTATGCACCCTTACACCTTACCCTATGCACCAGCCCACCATTTTATTTGTTATCTAATTATGTGATTTTTAGAGGATAGTTTTTTAATTATTTTATGATCATTGAGTGGTGTTCCTCTATTCTTCACCTTGGATTTATTTGAAGACCGAGTTTCCTCACAAGAAACTCCTTGAGAGTTCTATAAAACTTTAGGTAAGTCTAAATCATATGAAGTTTCATGATCGAGCAGAACATCCTTAGAGTTTAGAAGAATCCCCCCTATTATCTCCCTTATTATGCTCATCCATCATGTCTTCCACTTTCTGGATCTCCTAAACCTTGGAGTTACCACCTTTTTTGGAGATCATGTCTCTATCTGTCTAGGAAGGTAAGTGTTCTCTTTACATCTTAAATATTTCTTCTTCTTAGTCACAGTGAAAATCCTTGGGTTTCTCTTTTATTTCTATAAAATATTCATTCTTGGGATATTCTTACCACTAAAATATCCTTCCAATTTAATTTCATATGTGGTTTTTTCTTAACTCTATTCGTCTAACTATACTCCTGGAAGGAATTTTGTGTTTCTCTCTATGATAATTTCTATACCAAAGTAATAAAATCAGTTAGACATGATTAGAAATGAAAATATCACTCTTGGGATGGGCCCCTTCATAGTATTCAACCAACCATCAGAGCCACAAATTGGTTTCTCCTAGTCCTGGAAGCACCTAGAACATAGCTCCTCTATTGGTTGTATCATCTCTTCTGGGTTTTTACTACTACCTACTCACACCACCATTGCATAATTGTAGGGTGGTCTCTACTTTATCTCTTTTTTACTTATAGGACTCAGGTTTTTAATTGAACATAACTTATTAATATAGCTAATAGGGACATCCTTATGAGGCTCTTATATCTAACAAGAGTCCTTGAATGGATGGTCTATGCTACCAGATGGTATTCCATCGATACCCTTCTATATCACCTCATTATTAGTGGAACTGATACCATTACAAACAACCTCTCCCAGTTCCACAGTAGTAACATTCCACACAACCTCATCTCATCCTGTTCTAGATGAACCATGAATACTCAGCCTATAGTCTACCAAATCCTATCTTAGATAAGTGAATACATCATCCACCTTCAGATCTGAATTTTTTTTGTTATCCACACTATGATTGGAATCATAATGTGAAGAACTAGAATAGTTGTTAATGGCCTTGGCTATTATCTCTATCCCAAATGTTGATCGTTCAATAGCTTTTAAGTCTTGTTTTCCTCAAGGAAATCATGAATCTTGATGAGTCAACCGATTACAGGATGAATATTAATCATTATAGTACTCAAATACCAGATATTTATTCCATCTAGAGTATTCCCCAACTATAATCCACACCCAATCCATGGGTCACCTAGAGACATCAACCACAATAAAAATATGAGGAGTTATGAGGTGAAAAATGGATTTTATTCAACTATCAAGACACAATTTTTATCCTAAAAATTTTCAAAGAATCTTATGAATAGAAGTATTTTTAATAGGCAACAAAAATCCTGGAAATATTGCCTATACTGGTATAGAAGGAAAATATCGTTTTGTGAGAAGCTCATATGAATAGAGAAAAAGATATTATTGGAACTCGTTGATAGACCAAGGGGTACTAGACTAGGAGAGAATTAGATCATTCACCAAAGTTAAACAAATCATCATATGTTGGTTATCAAGAAGCCAAAGCACCACTCAACCCTCAAGACCCCAAGAGCTAAAAATAAACCTATCAAATTTGTTAAATAAAGGTTGATGATTCATGAAATGAGCAACCATGGTCATCATAAGAATATATGATCCCTTAGAAAACTCATTAAATGAATGATCCATCTAAGGGGATCGATTTATGAAAAACAAAACCTTAGGGTTATGGGAAATTGTTGGGAAGCGCACAAGGGAGGTCAGGTCAAATAATGGGAGACAGGGACGATGCCTAGAACCAGAGGATGGAGGAGGAAAATCATCCCACATTTAGTGGGGTGTAAGGTCTCATAGCTGCAGCCATCACTAACATAGGGCTTCATTATGATATGGAAAGGGTGAGCAGGAGTAGTTTACAAGTAGCCTTTAGTTTAAACAAACAACAATATACTAGTAAAATGATATTATTTATTGTGACTATTATACATAGTTTACAAATTGGAGGGTATGAGAAGGACTAAATAAATTATAAAAGATTTTAATTTTGAAAAATTTATAATATAAAATAAATTGATATTCATTGATTATAAATAAAATAATAATCAATTTAAATAAAATTGAATTTTTTCTTAAAAACGAATATTTTCCTAAATGGTGGTGTATTCATGATTTTCAAAAATACACTAATATATTTTTTTAATCAGTTTTGGAAAATATAATTTAAAAAAATATCATCATTTTGTAAATCCTAATTTTTTAATTATCATAGATTTATGTTTTGATAATTTTTTGGATATATTAATTTTTCTATATGTTGTGAAAGATATCAATTTTTTAAAAAAAGTGTATTTTTGTTAAAAGAATATAAAAGTTACAATATATTTTTAAATTGTTGTGTAAATACAATTATATAAATTTTATTATAGTTAATCCAATATTTGTAATTTTAATAAAAAACATATTCAATTTTGATAAAATAACATTTTGAGATTTTTAAAACATTTCATTTGTAAAATAAAATATTCATTATTCTTTGGTTTGAATTTCCAAATAAAATTTTCAAAATATATAAATGGAATTTGAAAAAACTATATTCTATTATTCTAATTTTCATAATTTGTATTACATAAAATGATAAATTTAGTTTTTTTCGTAATTAATAGTAAAAAAATAAAAAATCAATTACTAAATGTAAAGTTAAAATTGGTTTTCTAACGAGTTAAACTAAAATACAAAGGCATAGAATGAATTATTAACATCAAAAATTGATATTTTATGACCATATAGTGACCTAATCTCATCCATGGTTCTATAATTAGTCATTTTGGTTCTTAATGTCATGTTAGAAACATGGTTATCAATGCTTCATTTAGGATTTTCCAAGTGTGACTTCTCTAAATATTTTAAAATTCCACTGCCTCTAATCCACTATTCATACTCCAAAACACATTTTTTGCTTAATATGTATCCAAATATCATACTTAGATACATACTCACATCTTAGAGGAATTTTTTGGTTATAAATACAATCTTGGAAGGGAATATGTATAACTATAAAGGGGTTGTCAGTAGAAGTGGTAAAGTTTACTTCTTCTAACAACCTCAAATATTCTCAAAATATTAGAAAATAATAACATATTTATATTATATATATTAATATGTTATTATGTTAATTGAAATACCTATATTCATCTCCTCTTCCATCAAATGCAAAACAAAACAGTCCATCGTTTATATGGTGGACTACCTCCCTGTGAACTGATTTAATTCATTTTTCATCACTACCTCTCAGATATGGATATAATGATGGATTTAAAATATATTTATTATATATATTACATTAATACAGTTATGTAATTATAATTTCACATAATCCTTTTTTCCTTACAATCCATTAGAAAACAATAACACCACTATCTTGTACATGTGGATTGTAATCTATATGTAGTGATGTGAAGTGTTTTTCATTTTATTTTGTCATGGATGGTAATAAGGATATATTAAATGAATATAAATAAAAAAATTATAATAATGGGTTTTGAAATGTGGAACATTATTTACCTTTTCTATGCTCCTTCTATTTTAAAAATAGAAACGACGATGTTATAAATTATATGTACATCATGGTAACATTATGGATATTATTTAACCATGATCCAATAAAATGGACTATAATTACTGATCCCATACAAACATGAAAAATGATTCAATTATCACATGAAAAGTTTATTTTAATCAATGATTGTTAATAAATAGGTCATAATTGAATTTATGTAAATATTATATGGAATGTAATATTTGTGTACGGGTTTATAAATTTTTTTTAACGAAAATATATTTATTATAATGTTGTTATGGAAATGAATGATGAATATCGGGCCTGAGGTAAGGTTATCTCTTATAAAATTTATTTCCATGAGACATATGGAGAATTCACCATCTAATAATTTTTTCTCATGTATATAATTCCCCATTTAAATTTTATATCATGAATACCATTATATTAATTTTATTTAATGTTTGATTTCAATTTATTTCATTAATGGGGTATTCGATTTATATTTAAAAAATGTGGTAATTTTTTATGTTACAATCTCATTATTTATTAGGATTGTTCATAATTATATTTCTTTTGATGACATATTATGATCTATGTTTTATTAAAATTGGGAATATTATTGTCTATTGTTTATTTCTTTAGAATACATTTTTATCCCATTTTCCTTAAAATAGGAACAAATTAGACCAAATGAGCATTTTTAAAGAAAATGGACTTCATTTCCCTTTTTGGATAGAAAACCTTTTCAAACATATCTCTTTTCTAGAAACAATTTCAATAATGTTTTAACATTATCCAAATGATTTATTATGGAAATTTCTACCTATGTATAACTTTTCAAAAAAAAACATTTTTAATGTAATTTTATTTCAAATTTCCAAATGTGGCACTTTTTACCTTTTCCAGATAGTTTTAAAGAAATTATTTTTAACTTATTCCACATTTATAGAAATTATAACGTAATAATATAGAATTTTTTAGTTTAATAAGGTTATTTTCAACGTGAAAAAGTTACATTCTTTCTGAATGTTTTTAATTTGATTTTTATAATATTTATATTCATTAATGAAAAATAATTTTTTCACTTATAATCCATCGAGAATATGTTGTAATGATGTCGTCATTATTAATTCTCATCAAGGTTTATGATCAGCCTGATTGGGGATGTACTATTTTGATACTATCTCTATATTACTCTTAATATTTTATGACTATGTGTATTTATTGGGGAATGTATTAACATTTCATATTCTATCTTTTCAATATGAATTTTTATGATGATTCTTCTTTACAAAATTTATATGAGAAACATATTAGACTTAATATATGATAGTTGGGACCAACTATATCCACTCTATGCATTGTAGGCCACATGAGACTAACTATCTTGGGTTTTTGGTCAAGGCCTTACCAATTTAGGTAAGTATCTATTTTCATGAGGTTTTTGTGGTTTGGTAATGATGTCCTAAATTATTCATTCCCTCATTATGATATAATTTTTTAATATTACTTGTTATTATTCAATTAGTTTGAATATCGATGTTTAATTTTCAATCCCACGAGATTATTTATATGGAATTATTTTATCATCGTTTATTCTCGTCATATTATGCTTAGGTAATTTATTGAATGTAATATATTTCTATTATTTACCTTTCTCTCGTGATTAATCCTCATTTTATCTTGATTGATTTCATTTCATGCATGCCATTAATGTGAATTAGGGATCCACCCTTTCTTATGTTTCCTTTCCCCATGATGTTTGGAAGTGAATTATAATTAAAATGAATGAATATTCTAAAGGTAATAATGATGTTATAAGAGAACATTCTATGATTCATTTTATGTTTTTTAATTTCATATGATATTCTTGTATGTATCTCATTTTAAAACACTACTAAACTATTCATTCCTTCAGTATGTGATTCCATTTATCATGTTCCATTTTAATAAAGTGACCACTAACTCGGGGCTACTGGGAATAGGGATTTTATAGTTGGTATTAGAGAAAGTATAGTAGAAACACTAAGAACTATATTTAGTGAAACATAGATTATGGAAAACCCCCCATGATATACTAGATGTAGTCACTGTGAAAAGGTTTCATTGAGATTTTAATCGATCATAAATTGGTATATAATAGGTTCTTTACTAAAAACTATGTTCAGAACAACCATGGGATATTCTTAGGATAATTCACATTTTCATTACAAACCATTATGAAGGATTTTGAAAATATTTTTATGATTTTAAAACATTCCCAAAGAAACCATGTTTTTATTATGATATTATCTAAGGATTAATAATTCAATTTTCAATAATTAATTAACTATTTTTTATATTATAAATTATATTTGAAAATTTTTTGATCTAATATAGTGTATTCCATTATTTATAAATTCCTCTTATTGGAAGGAATTTGAACCATATCAATGTGTGTAATCCATGTGGGGATTGCCTTCTTGGGAAGGACAATGAAGAGATATATGTAGTTAAAGCATGAACTGATCAAATTATAACCATATTAGGGTAGTTGACTCAACTTATTAGTAATATCCTTTTCCGTATGGAGCATCCTAATAATCTACCATTCAGTGTAACAATGTTTGACCACTTCATGAATGAGAATCCTCTATAATGTAATGAGACTATGAATAAATTTTCAGCTAAGAAGTAGATAAGTTATTTATAGAATACATTCCTCTCTACGAGAAGTTATACTTTAATGAATAATGTTATAGAAATTTATCATATCTATGTGTATGAGGATCAATGGTGGTCATTAATTCAAAGCACTATGTATGAGGAGTAAATATCCAACATGGATTTGATGTATTTTATTTTACTTTTATTGGGAAATAAAACCTATTGAGGAATGATCAGATATGTGGATACAATTCATGAGTTTATGACCAAATGAATAGTATAATGATTCAGGTATGAAGCTAACTTTACAAAGTAGTATGACATGCTATGTACTATGTTTGTTATCCAAATATAAATATTGACCATTTTATTAATGGGATTACTCCCATTCTTAAAAGGGGACTCAAATCCCAATATTTTACATCACATGAAGACAAAGTATCAGGTATTATACATATAGAGAAATAAGTATCAAATTATTTTGGAATTAAAGCAATAGAAGAAGAGGATTGTTGTGAAAAAATTGGATTAATGAAAGAATAAATTTAAGGATTATCCCACATGTGATGATTTTGGATATAAAAACCATGGTACTAGCTTCAATGGAATAGTAGTTTTCAACATGTGTGGAGAGAAACTCCATCATATGTATTAATTAATGGGTAATAAATAGTCCTATATTTTTACAGTGTTTCAACTATAAGTAGATAATGCACTACACAAATTAATTACCCAATTAGAAATGGAACATAGATCTAAATAATATAAGGTATCATGGTCAAGTTAATTATATTAATATATAAAATGTCTAATTATTAATATTCATGTGTATTTTGATTCAAGAATTATGTTTTAAAATTATTTTTACCAATGGAGTTTTGGTTATAATAATCATAAAACATAGATGGATTGTGTTAATTTTGGAGTCATATAATTCTTCTATAACATATGAGTTCTGGACACCTTCTTGAGTGTATAATATTAAGATTAATCATAATTTCAAGCTCCTAACCACCCCTTTTGAGGTTTTATGTGATGGGATTTTATTTATATCATTGATATTTTGGAATATGTTTATGTAAATATATACTCTTGCTTTAGTATATGTGTTAGTGAAAAAATAATTTAAGGAAGAATTTATTTAAATTTTGTGGACATAAGAATAATGGTATTGATAACATTTATGGTTTATATTATCATTGATATTGAGGTAATTTTGGTTTATTAAAATTTGGTAATTTTTTTTAATTATATCATTATAGTTTTGCAAAAAGGTCAAATTTTATTTTAGGAGACAACACATCTAATCTGAAATGTTTATGAGGCTTGATCCTATAGATGAAGGTCGAAAAGGGTGAAACAACTACAACTAGCCTATGTGGTGTACTGGTTAGTATGGAATTTTTTTTACTTGAACAATTTTACTAATAGATTCTTATTTCATTGATTGTGTCTAATTTTTGGTGTCATTATTGAGGTTTAATGAAATAGGATTTGTTTTGGATAACTCATTCTAATAACTTATTGTTTCGGTTAATGTTTGGGTACATAAGGATGCAACGATCACTCTTTAATGGATCTTATTATCTATTAAAATTTAATTATAGTTCATCAAGAATAAAAAAATAATATTGGGGTTTCATTGCTTGGATTAATAAATTAAGTGGAAATTAAACAAATCATAACCAATGGATGAATGTTTTTTGTGAAAATGGAAAGTTATCGTGTAAATATATTTTCCAATTTTCAGTATCATGAGAGTAAAAGAACCCCTAACATTTTTGAAAAGGTTCTTCAATAAAAAATGTTATCATATTTCATTCATTTATAAAGACCCTATATTTTTTTAACTCATAAAAAATTTATTGTTTTATGTTCATTAACATTGTCTTTGTAAGAACCCATATTTTTGGAGCGGGTCAAAATCCCAACCCTCTTTGAATTTTTGAATCGTTTCAAAGAAAATTGGAGAAACTAGGAAGTTTCTGGGAAATCCCAGATTACAGGCTGTGTACCAAAAGTATATACCATGTACCCTTACACATGTGAGATGGTCATACCTGGCGTGTAGGCATGTTGGCGGGAAAGAATGTTTTTTTAAAGTGCATGTGGTATACAATTTGTACACGCCGTGTAGAGGGGCTGTGTATGGGGTTAAACATGGCATTTTGGGGATGTCGGACAGGTTGAGAGGTACACACCATGTGACATAGTTACATAGAGTGTAGTTAGTTTCCTAGTCCTTGGTGAAATATCAGACGTCATATATATGGTAAAATGATACACAATGTGTATTCGTAAGTACAAACCATGTATTTTCTTATTTTTCTCTGAAATGGGTTGTAGCCTCGTTATGAGGCAGAAACCCAAACCATCGATGGTATTTAGTAGGGTGAGCCAGCCAGAACTCATTTTTTCTCCCAATCATCCTTCTGAACTCTATTTTGATTGAAGTCAGATGCGTTAGAACCCCCTCTATAAGGCCTTTATTCCTCTTGATCTGTTCATCTTGATTTATGTTCTATGATGAGTTATAGGGTTACTGAGGTTTTGATTGTTTTGTAGATCTAACGCATTTTATACCTAATTGGAGGCTGTTATCGGAGGAGTATCATCATACTAGTAAGAGGTTGGTGGTGCATACCTATTTTTGTGTATTCGTGGTCAATTAGGTGGTGCGACCTTCGACGCATTTTCAGGTATTTTGGAGCAGGGCCCATATTATCTACTTTTACCTATTGAATTAATAGTTAGACCCATGGGATGCCATTGGGCATGCCCTATTTCCTATATTTCTTGAGAAAGGTCGGGAGAGAGGCCGACACTCATTGGGATATTTTGTCTTGTGGTTCCAAAATGGTTATAATTGGTCTCCCTTTTTTTAAAATTGATTTGTTTATTCTACTAAAGTATGATTACTTTGTTTGGAGGCATTCAAGACCTCAGTGATGTTGTGTGGTAACCGTTGGGCTAGTGAAATTCAACTATTTAGATTTTTTTTCCTATTTATATGACTTGTTTTGAAGTGTTATATATGTAATTGTTGAATTACATCTGTTGGAATCATTTTGGTTTTGTTGGGAAGGATCCGGATATTCTTGAGTGATGATGATCATTGGTTGGGCTTGGGCTATGTTATATTTGGTGGTTCTGACCATGGGATTGGGTGTCATTGACTTCTGCTTGAGGTAGCGTGACTGTCAGGATGGGCATGGCCCGGGTTACTCGGACGGCAGGGCCATCAGACATGAGAGGCATGGTCGCATGGTCACGAGGTGTAAAAGAGTTTGAGGCTTTGGTACTATATTTGTGATTACCACTCACCTAGAACATTGAGTAGTGTACACACAGAGAGACTCTGTGATGAGGTGTTTTTGACCACTCATGTGGGTAGAGGCCCTTGTTAGTTGTTGTTTATGTACTATTGGTTTGGGGGTGCTTGCCATAGGAATCCATGTGGAATCTTAGGAGCCTTCAGGGGATAGCATTGGGGTTATTGGGTTGTGGGGAAGAGGCTCACTGTTATTTGAGGGCAGACATCTTTGTTGCTCCGGTTACCTTATTTGAGGGCAGACATTGATGTCCCTTCGGTTACTTGTTTGAGGACAGGCATTGTTGTTACTCCGGGTTACTATTTCTTTGGCATTCCATTGGGACGTTTGTACTTGTGACACACAGTGGAAGGGGGCACATGTTGCCGGGTTACATGATAGATATTCCAGCGTTGTCCGAAGTAGGTGACACTTCATGGTGGTTGTAGAGCCCCAGTGGAGTTTATGATTATTTGTGCATCGTATTTTTTACTATTTTCCTTATAAGTGCATTCCTACTTAAACACTAATATTAGGTACGCACCATTGGGTGGTATCCGACTGAAATTCATCTCACACCATGCACGGACCCTTTGCGACGTGTGTAGACTTTATGGATTTATGTGTATGAAATAGGTCAGCTTCGGGAGCTGGACTACGTTAGTTGTTGCCTGGAGATGGTATGGACCTTGAGGTCTTTCCTAGATGGAGTTTACTTAGTTTTGATTTCTTTCCTGTATAAGCATGCTTACTTATTTTGTAGCTATAGTTGGATAGCCATTGGAGCCCTTACATGTGGATAGGTATGACCAAGTTTCAATATATGTTTTTTGTTCAGCTGTAGTTACTAGTGATTAGCATGTTGTTCTGTTTACTTTCTTCTACTTTTGTTTATATTTATTTCTTCCTCTATTTATTGATATTGAATGTGATATCACTCAGTGGGTCTGGTTCGAGTCTACTGAGTCATTTATTCAGATTCATATTTATTATTATACTTGGACCAGTACAGTTATTATCCTCCAATAGGTTATATACTCTCCACTATACCTATAAGACCCTCGCTACTGGTCATCAATCTTTTCCATTTGGGGAGGTGCACTTAAGGTAGTAACACTCGACCCATTTACCACTTTTCGGGTGGTTGTTCGGGTCCAGATCATTTTAAAGTGGTGTCAAATAAGTTCTTGATAGGGATTTAGTTTTAGTTTTTTTCTTGCTATTAATGAGATTGAGGTTTCTCTTTTTTTTCTACAGATTTTACTATTTTTGATATGATGGACTGGATATTGGTTGTGACTGGAATGGGGTTTATATCTTTTTCTTAGGTGCCTGTAGCCCCAGGTATGATGGATTGACCAAGTTTCCATCCAAGGGAATTGTTTTTGCTTTTGATGAGATTACATTTTATATGATTTCCACCTCTATGTCTCACTTGGTGTGTGATGTTAGTGATTGTGATATGTAAACCTTTACCCGGTGCGGTAAAGGAGAGTTGGACCTTGACTCGGTATGGAAAGGATTGGTTTCTTATAATTTTATAGGAACACTTTTAGGGTATTTCAATTTCATAGTATCATGTATTCTTGGTGAAGGGATAATTCCATGTGAATAATATCTAATTTCCATGATTTCTATGCATGAAATGTGAATAGGTGAAATTCTTGATAAAACTGCTTGTTTATTGAAATGTTTTATGTAAGATCCCAGTTCCGGGTGCCACTAAATAGGTGCCCCGAACCCGGTTCACCATATGACTTCAAGCGCATTTCCCCAAACCCCAGAGGCTGCCGACTAGCAGCGAGGGCCTAGGTCTGATTATGGGGAAACTATGCCCTCATTTGTCAAAGTGTAGCTCGGTAGAATACAAAATAAACATACAAGAATAGCAGAAGTAGGAACAGTATATATAACTGAAATGGATAACTGATAACAAAAAGGGAAACCAACAGTCATATATATATGAAGATACATCAAGTCACTATTCTATGAAAACATCCAAAACATGTTACACTACAATACAATACATTACAACTGAAATACTAGTACAGAAAGCAGAACGGAACAGCCCACAAAATCACAACCCAATTCTCGGTCCCATGCTCTCCTACGCCCCAGCAGTAATCAAGTACATGTATAAGGGCCTTTACCCTTATCTACACCTGTAGAAACATAATCTGTTTGGGCCGAAAAGAATAGACGAAACATGGTGTGAGAAACGAATCCTAGTAGGCACCCACCAAAGTCATGTTCCCAACCGTGTGAAAGCATGAAAAAATAGTGTGTAGTAGTAAAATAAAAAAAAAGTAAGCAGTAACGAAAGTAACTAACATAAGCAGTTATATTTCCATTTTAATATCCATTTAATCATTTAATTTAAAATATAACCACAGATAATATTCTAAGTAAACATATAATGTCCTCAGACATGTAAACCCCTACCCTCAGGTAAAGAGTATCCAACACACGAATCTTCCCACAGGCATTCGGATATTTCCCACAGGCGTAAGAAGTGTCTCCCACAGGCACAAAATCAGCTGCCCACAGGCACAGAAGAAGTTTCCTAGAGGCTAAGTAGTAAAATTCCCACACGCTAATCATAACACTGCCCTCAGGCTAAACAGGTAATCGGGCCATGTCAAAAAAGTAAATAAACATTCACAAGAAATTCCTCTCAAGGAAATTCTACAAACATTACTTTAAAGTCATACCCTCCAGTATCCTGGCCAAATGGCTAAAAAGAGGAACACACCCCTGGGGTGGTCCTGGATCCAAGATGTGATCCCAAAAAACATTTTAATATCGAAATTAATTACCTATACAATTCTAGATAGTTAAAATAGTAACGGCCTCAACCACCCGACACCCCAACATGGGTTCGTGATACCAAATTACACAAAACACACAGAAGTTGGAAAAATAACACCAAGCCACCTACCTTATACATCAACTAGCAGTATACATGTTCGTCGATCCCAGAAACACCCAAGAACATCGTATATCTGAGGTAAGAAAACTTTCATTGATCCTCAAATAACTCCAGCTAGGGAAATAATTGGTAAGCAACACGCTAGTAGAAGAGAGGGATTACCCGCGCAGTTCCAAAGAGATCGTCCAAGGCTAAAATTGATTCTGAACGTGCGCTCAGTGGATCTCTGAAGCTCCGGCCATCCCCTCCATCTCCATCCCCTTTTTCTAAGCCATCCCTGTGAATAGGGGAGGCTACTTCCCATTTAAGTGAAAAAATAGTACACGATGTGTACTTCCTTCATTTAATTGTTCCTCTAGTGGCACCGCCACACTGTCCATCTGCCGAAATGAGTACACAGCATGTACTCCCAAGTACACGGTGTGAACTGTTGCCCAGCTAGTGGCTACTCCACTGCCTTACTGTTTTGGCCTGCCGACTGACTACACGGAATGTAAAGGACCACTACACGACGTGTAGTCGGTTCCTACCCCTTTCAACGATGACATGGATACATGCCCCGTGTACCCATCCCACATGGTCAAAAGTACACAGCGTGTTGAAAAGTACAAGGACTGTAGTTCCAAAATTTGGGATTTTTTCCCATTTTCCATATTTTCTCAAAAACACTTAAGGAAAAGGGAAAATAAGAAGCATGTACCTCAAAACTAAGAACCGGGTTCTTACAAACTTCCCCCCTTATAGAAATTCATCACTGAATTTCCCTTCCAAGGGTGGAGAAGATATATCCATGAACAACTCTGGCCACTAAGCACGTATGTCGGTCTCCTGCTCCCATGTTTCGTCCTGTACTCGGCCATGCTGCCATAGCACCCGTACGAGAGGAACTAACTGGCCTCGGTGAACCTTTGTGCTCTTGTCAACGATATGAATCGGAGACTCCAAAATGGATGCATCCATATGAAGCTCAACCACCTCTAGTTGAAAGGTGTGATACTGGTTTGAATGATAATAGTGCAACTGAGATACATGGAAGACGTCGTGCATGGCTCAGTACCGCTATGGTAACTGCAACCGATAGGAAACCGGCCCAACTCTCTCCAAAATATAAAATGGCCCCACATACCTCGATGAAGGTTTACCCTATCTCCTGACACGCTTGTGTCCCAGCATTGGTGAAACACACATGAAAACCTGATCCCCGACAATGAACTCCAATGGTCGTCTACGACAATCAGAATAAGACTTTTGAAAAGACTGCGCGGTAGCCATCCGTTTCTGAATCAACTGGACATGCTCAGAAGTCTCATGTACGAGACGTGGTCCTAGTAAAGATGCCTCACCTGCTCCTAACCAGCACAAAGGAGATCATCATGGCCTACCATATAGAGCCTTGTATGGTTCCATCTCAATAGTTTCCTGAAAACTGTTGTTATAGGCAAACTTGACTATGGGTATATGCTTATCCCAAGAGCCCCCAAAGTCTAGGACGCATGAACGCAGCATGTCCTCAAGCACCTATATCGTACGCTCTGACTGGCCATCTATCTGATGGCGGTATGATGTGCTCAGAAGCACCTATGTACCCAGTGTTCTCTGAACACTCTGCCAGAAATGAGAAGTAAAGCGGACGTCCCTATCTGAAAAGATAGAACGGGGGACACCATGAAGACGTACAATCTCTCAGATACACAGCCTTCCGAGCTTGTCATCACCGAAGGACTCCTTAATCCGCAAAAAGTGAGCTACCTTCCTGAGTCTTTCCACAACAACCCACATGGAATCTTTCCCTCGAGGTGACCTCGGAAAACCAGTCACGAAATCCATCGCGACTTCATCCCATTTCTACTCTAGAATGGGTAACTTCTATAACAGTCCAGCTGCTCTCTGGTGCTCCGCCTTCACCTACTGACCGGTGGAATATCTTGTAACAAAACCAGCCACATATCTCTTCATACCCGACCACCTGTACTGACATCCCAAGTATCGGAACATCTTGATAACCCTGGGATGAACTGCCCAACCAGAAGCATGAAACTCCTACATCAGCTCCTCGCGTATATCCCTTGGAACCCATACTCATCCATGGAAATGCAGAACCTCACCATTGCCTATCGCACAACCACGAGGAGGGTCCTCACTTTCCACTGAATCCCGTAGAACTAGGCCTTCTGAATTAGATAGATGTCTCATCCTCACTCTATCATGGTCGGTAGAAGTCACAGCTAAAGATGAAAGATAAGTCTGCCCCTGACTGTAGTGAACCTCTTGATGCATCTCACAGAACAAGGCCATAAGCTCCCACTCACTACTGGCCTCCTGCACAGACTGTATCTGATTCTTCTTTCTCTGTGCATCGGCTACTGCATTACCTTTACTAGGTGTATAGGAAAGCTCGAAATAAAAGGACTGTAGGTACTTGACCCACCTCCTCTACCTCAGATTCAGGTCACACTATGTAATGATATACTTGAGGCTTTTGTGGTTGGTGAAAACCACAAAATGCTCTCCCAATAGATAATGCCTCCAATAGCACACCGCATGTACAACTGCAGCCAACTCGAGATCATGCATTGGGTAATTCCACTCATGTGGCCTCAAATGCCAAGACCCGTATACAACAACTCGATCACCCTGCATCAACACTACTCCAAGACCAATACCCAATGCATCACAGTAAACTGTATAGTTCTTCCGCTACTCTGGGAGTATCAGGAACGGTGCTGATGTCAACCGTCCTTTTAGGTCCTGAAAGGCTTCCTAGCAGGCTTCTGACCAAATGAACTTCACACCCTTCTTAGTCAGACCTTTCAACGATGCTGCTAAGCGGGAGAAGTCTTGTATGAAGAACCTGTAGAAACCAGCCAGCCCTAAGAACTCCGTATCTCAAACACGTTCTTAGGATGGTCCTAGTAAACTACTGCTCTCACCTACTCTGGGTCTGCTGAAACTCATTCCTCTGAGATGATATGACCCAGGAAGTGAATCTGGTCCATCCAAAAGTGGAACTTTGAGAGCTTAGAATATTGCTAATGTTCTCTTAGTGTACTCAATATGATCTCAAGATGGGTGGCATGGTCGTGTCGAGTGTGAGAGTACACCAAGATGTCGTCTACAAATTCTAGCACAAAAGAATCAAGATACAGTTGGAATACACGATTCATCAGAGCCATGAAAACTACTGGCACGTTCGTGAGTCCGAACGACATAACCATATACTCATATAGACCATACCTGCTCCTAAAAGCTGTGAGAGGTATATCAGATGGTCTAACACACAGCTGATGATATCCTGACATCATGCCAATCATTGAGAACACTCATGCTCCACGAAGTTGATCAACAAGATCATAAATCCCTGGTAGGGGATATCGGTTCTTAACCGTCAGCTGGATCAGCTTCCGATAATCAACACAAAGTATGAGGGTACTGTCCGCCTTCTTCACAAAAAGTACCAGCGAACCCCACGGAGAAGTACTGGGTTTGATAAAACCCTTCGCCTGTAACTCCTCTAACTGCCTCTTGAGCTCCTGCAAGTAAGGTGTAGCCATCCTATAAAGAGGGATGGACACCGGTGCTACTCTTGGCATGAGCTCAATAGATAAATCCACCTCACACTCCGGAGGAAGACCTGAAAAGTCTTCCGGGAAGACATCCCTGAAACGATCAACCACTGGATGGAAATCAGTCTAACAAGTCCCCTGATCATCCAGATACAATGTCAAAATATGGGCTGTGACTCCACCTCGCCCATGATGCTCTGGTCCAGCTCGACCCGCCTGAACATCCCGTTCTCCCTTGTATAAAAACTCATCGCCCTCTAGTGACGTGAAATGCACCCTGCGATGATAGCAGTATACAAAGGCTCGGAAGGGAACCAACCAGTCCATCCCGAGAATGACGTCATAGGACGTCATCTCTAAGACATAGAGGTCCCATAAAAAGTGACACCCACCAACCTCAAGGGGGAACTCCTTACACTGACGCACACCAGCCGTTCTAGTCCCCAACAGAGTGTCTAGAATCATTATATCAGAAGAAGAAGAAAAACAGAGCCTAAGGGTCTCCACAATGGGTACAGATAAGAAACTATGCATATCACCCATATCGAAAAGAACTTAAGATAAAACAGAAGCTACTAGGATAGAACCTCTGACTGTAGAAGGTCCGGGATCTTGCTCCTGCTGGGTCTGTTGCACTGCATATGCCTGCCCAGTGGCGCGGCCATACGACACAGCCTGGCTACCCTGAGCTGTCCCACCCTACTACCTCTAAGATCCTGGTGTCTATCTACCACGTCCACGACCACCATCTCTGCCTGTACGCCCTGACGTATTCCAGTTCCCCGACTGGTAAGAAGCCACTAGTCCTGCTCCCGCACGCGAAGTATTCACAGAACCCCTCTCACTAGCCATCGGTGGAAACACCCTACAAAATCGTTGTAGATGACCCATCCTGCCGCAATCTCGGCACTCCACTAGGTATCGTGGACACTATCGCCTCTTATTCCCCTCTCTACCACACTGGTAGCACATGACCTATCCACTTGAAGCATTCATATAACTGGTACTTCCACCATGAGAGAAGTCCATCTGTCTCTTCTTCTTGCCAGCAGAAATAATTGCAGTAACTGGTGCTGAACCACCCTGGCCCACACCACTAGATTCCCACAGGTTCCTCTCTGTAATCAGGGCCTAGTTCGAAATAGCATGTATAGTAGTCAACCTGAAAATGTTCACTAGTGCTCGGATGTCATAACGAAGAACATCCTCAAAACGCCTGGCTCTCAACGTCTCATCACCCACCAGCACGAGTGAAAAGTGTTGAATCTCAGTACAGCGAGCAGAATAGTCCATCACTGACATAGCACCCTACTACAGATTCATGAACTCTCGAGCTCTATCTTCCCCCAGCGTGTCTGGAAAGATGGTGTCATAGAATACTGCCTGAAAATCATCCCACACCATGTCTCTGTGATGCTCTGACTAGGTGGTAACATCCCACCACCTCTTGGCAGAATCACACAGCATATATATCATGAGCTTGACCCTCCTCCCTTGAGGTGTCTCAAGATACTCGAAAATAGTCTGCATCGATCCTAGACAAGACTCCCCAGCCTGTGGTCCGCCATCCCTTGAAAACGTAGGCAGTTGCTGCTGCGGAAAGATATGAGTCACATCGGCCATAGATGTGGCAGCCTACGGTGCTCACTGAAACGTCTGCATGAACCGCAAAAAGCCTTCACGGAACTGTGCCTCTGTGCCCGCGTCTAGTATAGTAGTTGGCGCCGCATCTGGCTCTTCTGGAGGATCAACTTGTAGCCCATGGCCCACCATCTCTGGAGTATACTCGCTGCCACTCTCCTGACGAATAATGTGTGATTGTCTAGGTGTCATGACACTACATGGTCAAAAATGCGCCTTAGATCAATATTTATCAAGACTGAAAGTGATGGAACCAAGAAGGGAACAAGTGGAAGACGGCATTTCAAGATTTGAAAAACAAGACTACACGGCGTGTACAAAGACTACATGGCGTGTACTTGACTTCTCTTCCCCTGCCCGAGTCCTTCCACACGGCTAAGTCACACGGCTCCCGTTGAAAAAAAAACTACACGGCGTGTATATAATCTACACTGCATTTATAGTGTTTATTTTCCAACTACCTGTGTCATTTGTGACACAGCTGATAACTCGGCTTGACACCACACGGCGTGTTACACCCACACACGGCGTGTACATAACCTTGTTTCCCTTCCACATTGATAACACCACAGGTCTGTCCTTGGACAAGACTACACGGCGTGTCCCACAGGTACACGACATGTTCATGGAGAGGTGACGTCGACCCGTGTTGTCAGTTACACGGCCGAGTCCCAATGTCACACTACACGGTGTGTTCATCATTGACACGACGTGTTCTGTACAGGAGTTCACCGACTCGTGTTGTTATTTACACGGTCAGACTCTGGGTCAACTCTATACGGCATGTACAAAAGCTACACGGCATGTTCGCCTCAAGCTCTTCCCTTCCCAGTGTCATCACCAACACGGTTTGTGACACGGGAAGAGACTAAACGGAATGTACTCAGGGTACACGGCATGTACTCAAAAATTTTATTTTTTCCCGAACAGAAGGCCATACACGGCGTGTTTAAAATACTACACAGCGTGTATACTGGGTTTCTGGACAGTATGCCTCATAAACTTCCCCGGAACCTAGAAATACTATAAAAAAACACCTAAGTGTCAAATTCCGACCACTAAGGGACCATACTCCCCACGGATCAAAGTTTGACATCTTATCTGTGTTATAACTAATAAACAACCAATGATCCACTGAATTCAGATCAATGGGGGCCCATACTCCGAAAAGACCAAAGTTTGGCATTCATTCTATAAACTGGGTCACACAAGAAAATACCCTACCACAAAGCAGGTATTTATCAAGCAACTATCACAACCGTATTCTTTACTAGCACATCATCTATCACAATAACATTCAATTTCTAATGCACCTACATGTCATGGAACTATGCATGGAATGTGATTTATAGCATGTGCCTATATGATTCATGAGATGGAATACCCTAATCTCATCAGTTTTCAACTAAATAGAACCCATAGATAAATTATAAACAGCACAATCTAAGTGTGTCACCCAATGGTGAAATCAATTCAACTGTAAAATTTGAAAAATCAAGATATTTGCAAAAATACTAGGTAGACTAGATTTCCCCTATACACGGGTTAACTACGCCCAAGAATAGCTTATTACTAACTACCGTGCGTCCTATCCCGGACTACGGCTCCAAATAGTAAGTCAAAGAAAAGAAACCCCTCTGATACCATATTGTAACGTCCCGGTTCTGGGTGCCACTCAACGGGTGCCCCAAACCTGGTTCGCCACGTGACCTCAACCGCATTTCTCCAAACGCCAGAGGCTGCTGACTAGCAGCAAGGGCCCAGGGTTGATAGTGGGGAAACTATGCCCTCATTTGTAAAAGTGTAGCTTAGTGGAATACAAAATAAACATACAACAACAGAAAAAGAAGCAATAATATATATAACTGAAATGGATAACTGATAACAAAAAGGGAAACCAACATTCACATATATATATATATACGAAGATGCAGCATGTCACTATTCTATGAAAATAGCCAAAACATGTTAAACCGCAATACGATACATTACAACTAAAATACATGTACAGAAAGCAGAACAGAATAGCCCGCAGCATCACGAGCCAATGCTCGGTCCCATGCTCTCCAACACCCAAGCAGTAATCAGGTGCCTATATAAGGGCACTTTTCCATATCTACGCCTACAGAAATGTAATCTGTTTGGGCCGAAAAGCATGTCCCAAACAGGGTGTGAGAAACGAATCCCAGTAGGCACCCACCAAAGGCCCGTTCCCAACTGTGTGAAAGCATGCAACAATAGTGTGCAGTAGTAAAATGCAACAAAGTAAGCAGTACCGAAAGTAACTAACATAACTAGTTATATTTCTATTTTAATATCCACTTAATCATTTAATTTAAAATATCACCACAATGAATATTCTAAGTAAACATCTAATGACCTCAGACACATAAACCCATACCCTTAGGTAAAGAGTATCCAACACAAGAATCTGCCCATAGGCATATAGATATTTCCCACAGGTGTAAGAAGTGTTTCCCACAGGCACAGAATCAGCTGCCCAGAGGCACGGAAGAAGTTTCCCATATGCTAAGTAGTAAAATTCCCACATGCTAATCACAACACTTCCCTCAATCTAAAAAGGTAACCGGGCCATTCCCAACTTGTAAATAAACATTCACAAGAAATTCCTCTCAAGGAAATTCTACAAACATTACTTTAAAGGCATACCCTCGGGTATCCTAGACAAATGGCTAAACAGAGGAACACACCCCTAGGGTGGTCCTGGATCCAAGCAGTGATCCCAAACAACATTTTAATATCGAAATTAATTACCTATACAATTCTAGGTAGTTAAAATATTCATGGCCTCATCCAACGGACACCACAACATTGATTTATGGTACCAAATTACACAAAACACACAGCGGTTGATAAACTAAACACCAAGACAACTACCTTATACGTCAACGAGTAGTATACACGATCGTCGATCCCATAAACACCCAAGAACGATGTATATCTTAGGTACAAAAACATTCATTAAACCTCAAATAACTCCCATTAGGGAAAGAATTGGTAGGAAACACACTAGGAGAAGAGAGGGGTTACCCACGCGGTTCCAACGAGATCGTCCGAGGCTGAAACAAATTCCAGACGTGCGCTCGACGGATCTCTGAAGATCCAACCATCCCCCCCCCCCCCCGCTCCTTACCGTTCTAAGCCTTCCCTATGAACCGGGGAGGCTACTGTCCATTTAGGCGAAAAACAAAAGTACACGACGTGTACTTCCATGTACACAGCGTGTACTTCCTTCATTTAACTTTTCCTCTAGAGGCACCACAACATTGTTCATCCGTCGACATGAGTAGACGACATGTACTCCAGAGTACATGGCGTGTACTGTCACCCAGCTGGCGGCTACTCCACCGCCTTATTGTTTTGGCCTACAGACTGACTACCCGGCGTGTAAATGACCACTACACGGCATGTAGTTGGTTCCTACACTCTTCATTGACGACATTGCTACATACCATGTGTACCCATCCCACACAGCCAAAAGTAAATGGTGTGTGGAAAAGTACACTGCGTGTAGTTCAAAAAATTGGGAATTTTCCCCATTTTCCATATTTTCTCAAAAAAACATAAGGAAAAGGGAAAAGAAGAATCTCGTACCTCAAAACTAAGAACCGGGTTCTTACATTTTATTCCATGCATTATATTTTTATATAATTTCATGTGGTAGGGTATTTGAGTCTGGCTCTTATACGAGCAGGTGGGTACTATGGTTGAGGTGATTTTGATCATTAGGATTGGGCAACTCGTTCGTCAGTTTGAGACAAAATTAGTTGTCATGATGGGCATGGCCCGAGGTACATTTGATAATTGGATTTGTTGATGGTGGGTAAGGATTCCATGAGGCTGGGATTCCATGGGAATGGGTTGCGATAGGGGAGAGTAAGGGTAGTTGTTTTATACTGCCTCTTTAATGCTTTCCTTATCTGTGTTGAATATATATTGTTGTATATATATGTGGGATGTCTAAAAATTTATTGTATTCATTGGGTTCCCTTAGTCGACTTAGATGGAGCATTAGGTGGGTGATGATAAAATGTCGTAGGTGCAGCATCAGGTCCAAGATCTAGTGTAGGCGGGACAACAGCCAGGTTTAGCAGCATTCGGACAATGGCTCGATGAGAATCTCCAAGAAATTCTGGTATGTGTCTTGTAGAGGATTGACAGAGGTGCACAGGGTACCGAGCCATCGATGGAATATATGATGTGGGACTTCCAACCGCATCACCTTCCACTCTTTCTGGGTGAGGGTGGTCTGCAGGCAGTTGAGAACTGGATAGAGAGCATGAAAATGATTTTTGAGAAGTGTGAGATGCCTCCAGGGTTGATGGTCAAGCTGGCGACATACATGCTGTGAGGACCGGAAAAGCGTCGGTGGTTGTGTAGGTTCAGGCTTGCAGGAATGAGGTACTAGCACGGAAAGACTTCGAGGATAGGTTTTTCGAGCACTTTTACCCAGAGACACTGAGGGGAGAGATATCATGAGAGTCCATGATCCTTCAACAGGGAGACATGTCCGTCATGTACTATGCTTCTACCTTCACTGAGCGGTCTCTCTTTGCACCCAGTATGGTAAGAAATGATACGGCTGGGGTGAGACACTTCGAGGATGGAATACGACACATCATTAGGAACTAGGTTAATATCTTAATGATGGGTTAATTCTTAGATTTGGTGAATTGGGTGCTCATAGTTGAGTTTAACCAGAGGGATAGGCCCCTGGTTGGCTAGGAGGCAGCTTCATGTGATGGTCCAGACAACAGGAAGCGAGGACGGGATAAGTTCCAGCAGGGCAGTCAGGCCAAGGTCTTCGCTAGACCACCTCATAGCAGATCAGCAGTGGTTTTCTTTCAGTGTGGAGATCCAGGACATGTTCGGGATTAGTGCGATAGGCCTCCAAAGGAGTTTCGGGCTTGTGGACAGGTTTGGAATCTTTAAAGGTTCTTCATGCAGCCTCCTCCGATAGCCGGTAGGTAGGGACCATGACAGATGGTGGCATCTAGAGTTCATTCAGGTTTAGAACCAGGAGAGAGTTGATGAGTTTCAGTTACATGTGGATGATGTGACAGAGATAGTGGGACCCAGGTGAGGGGTTAGTGGCCGGTGACTAGAGCAGCACCACATGGAGGTCAGACATTAGGTAGTCGTACATCAGGCTAGGTTCTTGTTGTGGAGCTGCTAGAGGCTGAGCAGGGTGGTGAGCAGATGACGGTTAGAGGTACACAATGAGTGTGGTGGTGATTTTTTGTTTTCTTTTGGGATGACCTATTGAGGCATGTCCGTTTTGAGTGCACGAGGAGAAAATGATTTATGTAGACTAAATATATATATATGTTATTAAGATTGGCACCATATCTGGTGCGTTATATATTAATATATAAAAATGAGATTTGTGGCATCATGGAATCAATGACGTGTGGTACATGAGGTTCCATTGGTATCGGGACATCAAGGATGCGAGTTACTTGAGATGTTGTTGCATCGAAGCATCGAGGATGCAGGTTACATGAGGTGCTAGGCACCAGGTTTGTTTTGAGCGTCCATGGGATGCAGGACCTCATGGAGGAAAAAACTGATTCAGTGTAGAATATGTTGGGAGTTGGAAATGACATGGGAGCACCAAATTAGAGCACCATGAGTCCGGAAAAACAAGTTAGTGAACCCTTTCATTGTTGAGTTTTGTAGGGTTGAGACCGAGTTAGGAAATTCCTCATGTGGGGAGCGCCCTTGTAAAATTTAGCTAGAACCCTTGAGACCGGGGAATTCTAGGTTACGTTGATCCGGGTGGTACATTCGGTGCCATATCTGGGTTTCTTTTTATAGCCTAAGGATGATCTATGTTAAGGTGGGGAGATTTTATGAACCCAGGTTTTTTGAGCGGGTCAAAATTCTGACCATTGTTGAATTTTTAACTTGTTTATATAAAAACTGGAGAATTTGGGAAGTTTTTGGAAAATTCCAGATTACACTCCATGTACCTTAAGTACATTCCATGTACCCTTTCTAGTGTAATAATTCCATACATGGTGTGTAGGCCTGTTGGTGGGGTATAATTTTTGTAGAAAGTACACACCGTGTACTATTTGTAGACACTATGTAGGGGGGCCGTGTATGGGGAGATACATGGCATGTTGGGGATGTCGATCGGGTAGATAGAAACTGACAGTCTACTATAATTACATATTGTGTAGTAATTCGGGAATTCCATAGAGATATATCAGCCGTCATATGAACAGTAAAATGATATACGACATGTAGTCCTAAGTACATGTCGTGTATTTTTTTCACTAAAACGGATAGTAGCATAGTTTTGAGGAAGAAACCCAAACCCTCGATGGGTTTGAGTGGGTAGAGCAAGAATGAACTCATTTTTTCTCCTGATCATCCATTTGAACTCTGTTACGATCAACCACAAATGTGTTAGAACCCCTTGGTAAGGCCTATATTCTTATTGAGCCAGTCTTCTTTATTTCTGTTCTAAGATAAGTTATAGGGGTTTGAGATGTTTTGATTCTATTGTAGATATACCTCATTTTAGACCTAATTGGAGGCTGTTATCGGAGGAGTATCAGCGTACTAGTATATGTTATGTTTTACATACCTCTTTTTGTGTTTTCGTGGTCAATTGGGTGGTGTGGACTTCAATGTGTTTTCAGGTATTTATGATCAGAACCCGTGTTATCTTCTTTTACCAATTGAATTAATTTTTAGACCTATGGGATGACTTTGGGCAAGCGTTATTTCCTATATTTCATGAGAAAGGCTGGGTGAGAGGTCGACGCTCATTGGGACATTATGGAATGTGCTTCCAATATGGTTATAATTGGTCCTCCTTGTTTTAAAATTGGTATGTTTAATCCGGTAATTATGATTACATTATTTTGAGGCATTCAAGACCTCTGTGATGTTGTGTGATAACCATTGGGCTAGTTAAATTCAACTGTTTATATTGTTTTTTCCTGTTTATAGGACTTGTTTAAAAGTGTTATATGTGTAATTAATGAATTTTGTATCTTGGAACTCTTTTGGTTGCATTGGGCGTGGCCTGGATATTCTTTAGTGATGTTGATCACTAGTTGGGCTTGGTCCAGGTGAAATTTGGTGGTTCTGACCATGGGATTGGGCGTCATGGACGTCGGCAAGAGGCAGGGCGACGGTCAGGTTGGGCATGGCCAGGGTTACATGGATGGAAGGGCCATCAGACTTGAGCGGCATGGTCGCAGGGGCACGAGTTGTTAGAGAAGTTGTAGTTTGGGTACTATTTTGGTGATTAATGCTCAACCGGAACTTTGAGTAGTGTGCACAAAGAGAGACTCCCCAATGAGTTGGTTTTGAAAACTCATGTTGTTATATGCCTCCATTAGTTGGGGTTAAGGTACTATTTGTTTGGGGGTTCATGGTGTAGGAATCCATGTGGAAGGTGAGGAGCATTCAGGGGATATCATTGAGGAAATCGAGTCAGGGGCTGAGGCTCACCGTTAATTGGGGAAGACATCGTTATTCCTCCAGTTACATTATTTGAGGGCAGACATCGCTCTCACTCCGATTGCTTATTTGGGGACAGATATCACTTTTCCTCTGGGTTACTATTTTTGGGCATGCCTTCAGGACTTTGGTACTTGGGACACGTGGTGTATGGCGGCACATGGTGCCGGGTTACATTACAGATATTCCGGTGTTGGCCAAAGCATGTGACACTTTATTATGGCTACAGATCACCAGTAGAGTTTTTGTTTATTTGTGTATTGTATTGCTTAATATTTTCCTTATAACGTAATGACTACTTAAACACTTATATCAGGTATGTACCTTTGGGTGGTATCCTATTGAGATTCGTCTCACACCCTGCACGGGCCCTTCAAGACACGTGTAGAATTTATGGATTTATGTGCAGGAAAGACGTCAGATGCATGAGTTGGACTACATTAGCTGTTTCATGGATATGGTATAGACCTTGAGGTCTTTCCTAGATATAGATTACTTTGTTTTTCTTTCTTTCCTGTATCAGCTTGCCTACTTGTTTTATAGCTATAGTAGGTTATCCATTGGTTCCCTTACATGTGGACATGTATGACCTACTTTGGATACATGTTTTGTTGTTCAGTAGTTGTTAAAGTTGTCAGTATGTTGTTCTATTTACGTCATGCTCTTTTTTTTATATTTATTGCTTCCACTGTTTATTTATATTGAATGTGCTTCTGCTCTGCAGGTCTGGTTCGATTTTTCTAAGTCATTTATTCCACTGTATATTTATTAATTTACTTAGACCAGTACTGTTATTATCCACCGAGAGGTTATAACCTACACACTATACATATAATACCCTCACTGCTAGTCATCAGCCTTTGGCATTCGAGGAGGTGCGCCTAACGTAGTAACACCCGACCCATTTAGCAATGTTCGGGTGGCTGTTTGGGTCTGGGTCATTACAGTATTGATCATTCACATTCATATGATCAGTAATCTCAATCAATCTATATAATTATTAAAACATTTCCTTCATGTCTATATTTTCAATTCCCATCAATGTTCTCCTACATGGTTACCTACTTATATTTTATTCTATATGGCCTTTCATATTTCCCCTTCCATATTTTGATAGTATCTCTTGTTGACCATTATTATGAAGTCAGTTTTTATTAATGGTTTTTTCAAATAAAAAACCTTGTTATTTATTGGTAACCCATATCCAATTTCTATTTTATGGACATATTTTAACCTTAAATCATCCATGGTTCTATAATTATTTATTTTATATCCTCTTGGAAGGAGGAAAACATGGTTATAACTTCTAATTTTCAAAAATTCCATGTGTGTTTTCTCCCCCACTTATAAATGTTCACCCTCTCTGCACTCATTTTCACAATCCCAAAGCATTTTAATTCTGGAAATACCTGTATAAATATCATCCTTAATTCCCTATCAAATAATAGATGGAATTTTTATCATAAATCCAATCTAGGAAGTCGTTATCTATAAACGTAAATATGTTATCCAAGGAAGAGGTAAAGTTCCTAACCATACATTTTCATTTTACTTCTTCTTTTAACTCTAAATAATATTATATTACAATGAGAAAATAATAACACTGGTATATAATATATATGTAACTTATTATTTTAATGTAATTATATATATCAATCTCCTCTTTTGTAAAATGTGAAATGAAATTGTTGATCTTTTGTACGGAAGACTACAATCATGTAAACCGATGAAATTCAGTTTCCATTACTATATCTCATGGATGGATATGTTGATGGATATAAAATAATTGTATAATATTTATAAAATTAAAATACATATTAAATTATAATATCATATATACCTTATTACCCTAAAATAATTTGAAACCCAATAATGTCACTCGTGTTTATTTTTAGACTACTACCTCCATGTAGTAATTATAAAAGATATTAATTTAATTTTGAAATGGAATTTATTGATAATATATTTATTGAATATACTTGAAATATTTTTTTATTATATTCTTTAATTGTAGGTGAAAATTTATTTACCTTTTTAAAATTTCATCTATTTGAAAAATAGAAACAATTTTACTGTGTACATAAAACCTATAATCACTATAAATGGTGTAACTCATTTTCTCATATATAACTATTATATACTATTATAAAAACTTATATAATGATTATATATGGTATTCATATAATTTTTAAAATTATAGAGATGACTTAACCAGGATAAAATCAAAAAGACCAAAACTAATGGACAATACATACATGAAAAAAGAATCAATTATAACCTGAAATAATTTTTTTAACAATGAATTGTTAACAAACAGGTTATTAAAGACTATAAGTAAACCATATATGTTATGGAATTCATTTTTATTTTTCTTCGATAGTTTTATTATTAATATATATATATTATATAGTTGTTACAAACATTTATGAATGAAATCGTGGCTGAGGTAAGTGTTTCTCATCTGACATTTACTTTCGTGAGACGTATTCCATATTCACCAAATAGTTCTTTTTTGTGGTCTATATACTAAAATTTTGATATTCTATATCATGAAAAAATTTATATAATGGTATTTAATGTTCCATTTTATGTTATTTATTTCATGGGTCATGTGATTTAAGAGTTACAAAAGTGTAAAATGTTTATGTTATAATCTCAATTTTTAACGGGATTGTTCATGATTAGGTTAATGATGAAAAAAAACTATGATATATATATAGAATAAAATATATTTTATTATACTATTTTATTCTGGTTGAATAAATATTTTCATTAAATATTCCTCTATTTAAGAACAAAATACACAATGAGATTTTTTTAAAGAAAAAAATCATAATTTATATTTTCAGTGGAAAAACATTGTTCTCCTATATCAATTTTTTATAAAAATGTGTTCAGGAATTTTTTTTTATTATTAAAATGTTTTATGAATGAAATTTTTACCCGTGATTGACTTTATTAAAAATGATTTCGATTTAATCTCCTTATCTTTTTCCAAACTATGATCTTTTTAACCTTTTTCTTACAGTTTGAAAGGAATTTTGGCTTAACATATGCGTTGTGTATAGAAGTACTTGACATCCTGAGAACTCATTTCAATAAAACATAATTTAGAAGTTTACAGTTATTGTTTTTAGGTTAAATGATTTTTATAATATTTTGATCATTTTTCAGTTTTTGAATGCGATTTTCAAATATAAAAGGAATTTTTTTACAATAATTTTGTAATGGAATTTTTATGGTATTACACTTAATTAATTAAAAACCCCTTATTTAACTTACAACAAATTGGGGATATGTTTTAATAATACAATACATATTTTATATATGCATCATTTATGATCATTTTGACTAGTTATGTACTATTTTGAAACCATACGTCATATTACTCAGAATAGTTATTGATTATGTTAATTTATTGGGGAATGTATTGACATTTCATATGCTAGTTTTTCAATATGAATGTTTAGTTTGATTTTATATCACCCCATTCATATTACGATTTAATTTTACTTAATAATTTATGGAAAGGCACAATTATATCCTATTGATGCATCGGTAGGTATCCTAATACAATCTATCTTGGGTTTTTAGCCTAGTCCTTACCCATTTATGTATTATGTTTGGGAACTAGGACTTGATGATATGGTTTTGATATCCATCTTAAATAATTCCATAATTATGGTATTTTTTATTTATTTTACATATCTTCATTTGGTTAATAATATTATCAATGATTATGTTTCAAGCTAATAGGATTATTTATAGGGATTTATTTGACCCTTATTTATTTTTTCCATATTATGATCATGTAATTGATTAAATATCTTGTTTTTCTATTATTTACCTTACCATGTTTATTATTCCTTTCATATTAATGATTTATTTTTTATATTATTACACTTACTTAGCATCACAGCTCACCAAATTTTATAAGTCTCATTTCTTCATGATGCCAAAAAGTTTATTATGACTGAAAAACATGGATATCCATCCACATAATCATATTTTTATTATTTTAAAAAACCCACATTGTGGGAGAGTGGAAACCTTATAAAAAAGAGTCCATGAACAACTAGGAAACAGAACATCAAACAGCAAAATAGATAGACGAGCCTTTGAAATCATGTTTAAGCATATTAGAAGTATTTCCCTACAAAATCGTCCATAAAATCCCTGTTACCTATTTGTCTGGATCTTCTGTAATGAGATCCTCAAACCACATTAGAAACCTATCACATGCCTATAATAATCCCTCCATGTTTATCTTCCTTGCATTAAACCCTCTTGCCATAATTCAATCTTGCTTGTCGATCCACGCCGTTTGCACCTCGCTGGTAGCCACCCGAAGAACTCTCTCATACAACTTCTCACAATCTTCTTCTGAGGAATTGAAAGGAACCATTGTCTCCAACATTTCCTCCTCGAAATGAATGATAACATCCCACCATTCCTCCATCGAAGCTGTAAACCTCATCATATCATCCCCCAGAAGATTTTCCATAAGGACAAATCGAGAACCCTCATTATTGTTCTCCTTGGCATTATCTATTCCCCCAAGGACACTAACTTGGTGAGGAAATTGGCTTTTTCTTGATGATCTAGTGATAGGAGGGCTAGGAAAGAATGAATAATCTTTCCTCTTCCTTGCCTTCCGAGATTGATTTATAAACCCCTCCTGGCCAACTATGGTGTTTTTCCCTTTCGTAACGGATAATATGATATGTTAAAGGTAATAATGGTGTAATCAATGAAAGTAGTGTATTTTATTTTATGTTTTAAACTAAAATATGATAGTCATGTATGGATTTATTTTTAAAAATTTACTAAAATATTATTTTCTTAGGTATATGATTCATTGTATTTAATGTAAATGCAATAATGTCACCGCCGAATCTAGGAAAATATTTTTGAGGTCATTATATGGATGATTATAATAATGATAGGCAACCCAAAACAATTAGTTATTATTTTTTTATTCCCCAAGTTCTAGAGACTATACATCTTCCTCCTTATTCAATTGTTATTGATGGAAAATGAAATATGGTCCTATCAGCTGATGATTTCAGGTAGAATATGTTTAGTTCAATTATTAAAAGTCCAATTAATCCTTCTTCTCTGGTTTATGATTCACATGAATCTATTCATAGTTATCCTATTTATGATTCATATCCTCAAATATATATTATACATTTAGAATATTTTGGTAGATTGATTTATGAATATTAGAAATCAATGTTTGACTTAACAAATAAGGATGGATATATATTGGGATATTCTAATTTTTTCAGTGAATCAACACCTAGCCCGGGTCCTTCTTAATTGATTTCTTATGATTCTATTTCATTCATTTTGTTAGTTTAATTTTTCATTTTTAAGAACTACCTCTTTGATTATAAAATCCCTTTACCTTCAAACATTGTATTTCATGATTTTAAGAATATTTAACCTTCAAATAGATACCATTGATCATAAATTCTGTCATATTTGGAAGATTAGGTACATAATTAGAAACTAACCAAACAAAATAAAAATATATTTTATTCACTTTCCATAATGATCTGCTAAAATCCTTTATGCTCCTACATCTGTATTTGATAACTAGGGTAGCATATTAACAAATTGATTATCTAAAATTATTATAGTGTAATAAACAAAGGAATAAATCACAGAACATGGGTTATAAGGAATACAATGATGACATAAAAAGTAATGGGACTTGAATAAAAATATGAAATATTAACATTTAAAACATCAGATCATGTAACTGTATCATCATAGAAATGTGGAAGAAACATAAAACCTAACCTAAACATGATTCAAGGATAACATCGAAGACCATATAAAATGGTGGAAGAAGTCCCATAAATGAATCATGATTACTCCATGTCCCCACTGTGACATCTCATGAGACTAAATATTACATAAATAATTAAAGTAATATCATGGAAAAATCATTAGAACATGTTGATTAATATATGCACCACCTGAAAAATCAAACATGATGAATATACAGAAGGGTTTCCCATGGAAATAAATGGGTATCTTAATCATGTCATAAGAAATAATAGATTGGTGTATTATAAATTCATAGTTGAAAAAATGGATTTAAATAATAAATGGCCATTCATAAGGTAAAATATGAATATATAATGATAAATTATGTCCAAATAAATTAAAAACAAGTAAAAATACTACTTAAGAAACTGTAGAAATGATCAACTTTGGTTCAATTTAAGGAAAATATAAAAGAGTCCTTAATGCAGAAAATGAAATATTTGTTTGCAAAAATGTAGAAATGATAAATGATAGTTCTTCATGATAAAAAGTTGTGATTTAAAAAAAAATTGTTTTCTTATAATAGATTACGTAGTGTACCTAAAAATGAGTAATAAATTGAGAATTTCCCTTTTAATAGGCTTGGTTATCAAGATGAATTGAAAAAGGGAACCTTACAAAATAAGTATTCTGACATAAAATAAAGAATAATTATGATATATACATATATTTGGAACATACACATAGAATTTATGAGGAGTAAATAATAATAATTGATAATTATAGTGGTGTAAAGAGAGAGAAAGCATACCTGAAGGAAAACAATTGGTTTCAAAGATAATACCTTACCTTATATCTGAATGTGTTCTTCACATGCACTTAATGTCTTGGATAATAAAATTAAAACTATTATTAAATTAATCTATAACCATTAAAAATATATTTTATTTCTTATAATTTTATTATGTTCATTATCTCCTTTTTGATGAGTTATAATATTCAATTTTGTTGTTCCGGAAGTGTTCGTTTTTTGATTTTATGATTACTTCCTTTTAGTTTAATTATCAGAGTTCATGTCTAATGGATGAAAAACTATAGAATTTGAATTGGATGATATTTATTGACCTCCATATTTATATATGGTCCCATCTATAATTTTTCTAAATATCATTATGAGTCATTAGATAAAATTTTATTAATGAACATTAGTTTATTTTAGTGAATTTTCGATTATCACAGAATCAGTTTATTTTATTTTTTAATATTATGTATATATTTTAATTCTAAAACATAGAAAAAAAATTAATAAAATTTTGAAAATATGATTTAACAATTATAATGGTTTTACAATGATCCATAAAAGAGTTAATAAAAAACAAAAATATGTCATCCCTAACGGTGGGGAATTGATACATTATGGACTATTTTTCTGTTTTTAAGATAAAAAAGTGAAGGGAAGAGTTTGATGATGGGTATAAAAATAACATATCAACCCTCTAGTACATATATTATTCTGTATTAATCATTTAATTTAAGATAGTGGAGTAAAGTATGAGGTATAAGAAATATGTAATTTAAAATGAAAATGTGAAGGATTTTACCTTTGGAATAATGTCTCCTTGTGAACCTCCTTACAAAAAATGGAAATGCTCTTTTGGTGAGACCAGAAAGACTAAAACGTGATAAGGTGTCTTGGGAGAGGAATGATAATTAATATTAGAAATTTACATGTCTTATAATATTTGAGGAGAAGTGTTTTGAGGGTTGGTATTTATTGGTGGATGAGAGGGGTATTTTTAATTATTTTATTCATTTGGTTATTATTTTGGGTGAAGAATATCAATAGTGTTGATTCCTATTACTAAATATAGTAAACTTTTAGGGGATTTTGATCCAATGGGTTCTATATTATCCATAAATATTCCATGAAAAAATAATTCATGATTTTTATAAATACCATGAATTGTAGTACTTCATTATTCACAAAAAAATTCAACTATTTTTGAAAAATAAAAAAATTTCACCCCAATAATTTATCAACATTTATATTTCAAAAATGTAATTCATTTTATGAAAATAATTTTCTCATAATTAGAAATTTATTTTTTAATTAAAATCATCATATATTCAAAAAATACAAATATTAATATTATAACAAATTTTATGAAACTGTTAAGAATTAATTAATGTCTCAAAAAACTATCTTATAACAATAAGGAAAAAAATTTAATTTATTAATATTTTTTATGAAAATAATTATTATTTAAAATCATTATATTAATAACAAAATATTAAATAAACATTAATGTCTTAAAAAATTTCCAACACTTGATTTATCATTTTGAGAACATTTATTTACTTATACCCGGATATAAAAATATCATATTCTCACTTATAAAAAGGTAAATTTTATTTATATTTTCATAGGTGAAGTTAATATTTTGCTGGATGTATTACTATTTCTAATGGTCTTATTACAATCCGGTTTTCATGCAATTATTCCATCGGTATAGGGTCATTAATTTCTAGAAATACCTCTTATTGCATTTATAATATTTTTATTTCCTTCTCTCTGTTATTTTATGTTATTTTTACTATAAAAAAATATAAAAAAAATTTCCATTGATATAATTATGGTTCATTTTAGTCTTCCCCCTTATGAATATTTTCCTTTAAAATTTAGATTTATATAATATTGTGAAAACAAGTGAGGGTATATCTCGTTCATTTGTTCCTCTGATTCCCATGCAACCTATTTATACATATCGTTCTATCATAATACTTTGAACAGGTGAATAGTCATGTTCTATAGAACATTATATCTATGGTCCTATATATTCACTAGAATATCTTCATACGAGATGTCATTTTCCAGTCGTACAACCTTCATATTCAAAACATTGGAGTGATCTAGTATGTACTTGCTCTAGAGGGAAATGTTGAGTAAGTCATGTACTTGAGACATGGTAGGTGGATGTTCTAGTCAATAGGCCACAATGCTCACATGATTAAGAATCTAGAAGGGGTCTATGTACATTAGATTCAGAATTCCATTCTTCCCAAATCTCATGATCCTCTTCCATGAAAATATATGGAGGAATACCATAAATATATCAATAAAATCAAAGTCCTGTCAGAGATTTTATTCATTTCACTTCTATTGAATTTGGGATTCCATAATGTGTTGATGAATGTTTTTCACTATTTCTACCATTTTTTGACCATTTTAGTTCCTAGAACCTTGTGTTCACCAACTACATCATATAATGTTGTTGTTTTGTATTTTTCTCTTTAATTGGTTCATATAAACACATATGGACGCTTTAGTGGAAACTATTTTTGTATGAGAACTCAACCAGAGGAAGATTTCAATCCCATCCTTCTTTGATGTCCATAAAAAATTCCCTCAACAAGTATTGCAGCGTCTGAATAGTCCACTCAAATATTCCATTAGTTTTAGGATGATAGGTCATGTGGATGTTCCACTGAGTTTCTAGATGGTGTTGGATACTTTTCCAATACATAGAGGTAAATATTACATCTCGATCAAACACACTCGATTGTGGTACTCCAAGGATCCTCAAAACTTCTTTAATTAATATCCATGAATATTGGTCAAGTGATAAGTCCTCTAGACTTATGATAATGGGAGTTGTTTTTGTATGAATAACCACAACAACCCATATAGAATTGTTTTTTCTATATTTCATTATATTTCTATAGACAAATTCCATGATGATGTTTTTCATTTTAAATGTTGGTATGGGTAATGGATGCATCATCCATTTAGGATTATTCCTTTTATCCATCACTTATGGAAAGACCAGGCACTTTAATGTATATTCAGTGATCTCCTAATTCATGTTGTCCAAGAAATAGTTCTCTCGTAGATTTAGATATATCATTGTGATCCTTTGGTGAGTACATAAGGTTTCTCAATTTTATTCATTCAGAATATATTTCTTTATCTATGTATTGGTTGGTACACATAATCTTTTCCCAAATATTACATCTCCTTCCTCATCAATTTTTAACTCTTATGATTTTCCATTTCTGATAGCTTTCACCATTTTCTGAATTTCAATATAATTTATAGGAGTATATATTATTGAATGCATGAGGGATGGTTGATATGTAATTTGAAAAATTATTGATGATGTTCCTTCCATAATGAATCCCGTATATTTCCATTGAAAATATAATATTATTGTATCCTTATATATTCTAATAATTGATAATGTTGCATGATTCTTTCTACATAGAGCATCTTCCACATAATTTTCCTTATCCGGATATTAGTATACTGATTATTCATAATCCTTGATAATCTCTAACCATATTAACTAGTGAATTGTATTATTCTTCTAGGTGAATATATATTTCAGGCTCTTGAGGTCATTATTTATGTCACACTTCTCACCATAGAGATAATGCCAAATGATTTTTAGCATGGATATCATAGCCAAGAACTCCAGATCATGTGTATTATGAATAAACACATTAATTTCATGTACCTTATGTTTTAGTCTATAATATTAATATATTTCATTAGTACACATCTGGATTATTTCTTTTAATCATCATTATATTTCACTAAGTGTTCCCCACATGATGGATGTGTGAGTACTGGTGTAGTGATAAACATCCTTTTCAACTCTGTGAAATAGTATTCACATTTAATGGTCCACAAAAACATTACTCCCTTCTAATTCATCACGATTAATGTTTTTTTCAATTGTGAAATGTTCTTCAGAAATCATCATTAATGCCCAACAAGGCCACATATCTCTATTATAGATGTTGGACAGGGCCACCCTTTGATTACCTTTATATTATAAGGGTACACATAATTCCTTTAATAGTGATAACATGCCCCAAAAATGATACATCATCATTCTAGAACTCACATTTTCAATATATTAATTAATATTTTCCCTTGGAAACTCCTTTCTCACAGTATGAAAAAAAATCATCACACTCCTCCATGCTTCTAGAGTATATCAAAATATCATCGATTAAGACAACCAAAAATCTGTCCAGGTGATCTCTAAAGACTCTATTCATTATACCCATTAAAATTTCTAAAGAATTAGTGAGTCTAAAGGTCATTAGTATGAACTCATATTGTCAATGAATTTTTTGAACGTCATATATGGGAATATCATCCTTTATTATCATTAATTTTTTATATCCCAATAGAAGGTCCACCTTAGAGAAATACATGGCCCCACATACCATATCGAACAAGTCATCTATCAATGGTTGGGGATACTTGTTATTTATAATGATTTTTTTAACTCATGATAATCAATTAAGAGGAACATTAATATGTCATTCTTTTTCACAAAGAGTACTGGCACAACCCATGGTGAATCACTCAGGTTTATGAAACCTTTGCCTATATTATATTGTAACTGAATCCTTAGATCCTCCAACTAAATGGTGTCCATTCTATAAGGTGTATTGGATAAAAGAATAAATCCAAGAATAAGATCAATTGATATCTCAATCTCTGAATATGGAGGAATACCCAGAAATTATTCCAGTAACATATCATTGTAGTCCCTCATAATGGGCATTACGTTGAGCGTGATTCTATCCTTTGTCTAAATCACTTGTGCTAGACATACTTTCTCACAATTAAAAAAATAACCAAACTTGAGAAATTTATTATAGGGGATATTAAACCTCATCCTTAAATTTATACAGAATTAGAGGATGCCTCATGAAGTGAAGAGAGATCTCCCTTTCAAAAATTGTTGTTGGATTTGTATAAATATTTCCAATCCACTCCCAAAATAGCATCAAACTCCATCAAAAGATGTAAGATAATATTATATTGTAGTTTTAGTCCACAAATAATAATTGGGGTGGATTTATATACTTTTGTTGTAATAATTTCCCCATTTTTTCTCATAGATAACTCAACATATATATTTTGAGGTGGTGATTAACTATTTCCACAAAACATGAATGACATGGAAGAATATGTAGATCCAGTATCAGATAGGAAATTTGGTATTAATTAATTAATAACCAATGTACTTATAACCACATAATTTTCAAGATCCTCCTCAGTAGTAGTGACAAAATATTCTCTTCCTTATTTCCCTGTTGGATTTCATTTGTGATTTCCCCCAACAACCCTAGACTTATGAAAATGTATCACATAATTCCCAGGTTTCATATAGTTGAATCACTACACTAGTAGATGATTTTTTTTAACATTACATTTTTCCTCTTTCTTTTTAGGATTCCTCATAACCATTCATAAGTTATTATATAAATTCCCCACTCATCCAAATTGGAAATATCTCCCTATTCCCCTTATGTAGTTTCTAGGATGATTCTCCATACAATTTTTACGTGTGGGATATTGGATGTTCTTTCCATCATGGTATTAATTTGTTGATCCTACTATATTAAAATCCATTTTTCCTTTTTTTCATTGGGCTCATGAGACCACAATTATTCTTCGGTCTATAATTTAACCTTAAGGGAACAATGGACAATCTCTTCATTTTTTTAAATTCTCAAATAGCCAAGGATTTTCATAGACTCATCTGTATCCCACTATAGAATTGATCAACTATTATTTTAGTGTTCATGAAAATGAAAAACTAGTATCATGAAATCCTTTTAATGTTTACCTCATGCATCCCAATTGAATCATATTCCTTTTTCTGTATCCTAAGGAACTCTCATTCAATCTTATGATGGAGAGTTAGGGAAAATATTTATTGAAAAATAATTTCATGAATGAATCCAAAACCATGGAATCAATTTACTTCATTTACATTAAGTTATTGATTTATCTCCACTTCTGATTATCTTCCCCATCAAATCAATTGACCACTAGCAAGAATTCATTTTCATCTGAGTACTATTGGATAGAGAATATTGTCTTAGTGGAGTTAATCCATTTTTTGTGACGACGAGATGATAATATCTACTAAATGAATGACTTAATTTCCATATAAATGAGTTGACCAAATCTTTCTCTTTATTATAATAAGGAGGGGGTTCCATGTGATTTAATTTATTGATATTAACTTGATCTAGTTGATCTAGTAATTTCATGTTGTTTTGAACGCTCGTTCCCATTATATTTTTCATTTCATTAGGGAAATTATCACATTTCCCATCACATTGATTATTAGCAAGGGTTATATTATTTCCCTCCATTAACTATGTAAAACAATGTAACATTAGGGGGTATCAATACACAAACAATAATAATATAAAAATTTCATGGTGAACATTGAAGTATAAACATAGAAGTGCAATGTATATCGTCACATTTTATTCCCTAAGAAGAAATCCAAGTTATCCATGGTGATAGAATTATCCCTAGGGTTCTTACTAAAGTATTCTACTCCAAGTCCAAAAAATAACAAGACCAAAATATGATATCATATTTAGAAACCCAATCCCTTTACACAAGTTATTATATTATTTTAACCATGATTAACCATCAAAGACAAACCAAATATCATTAAGTCTGGTTTCATTGGATGATTATGTATATAATTAGAAATCATGAAATAAAAATGAAATCATCTTTTATTTATTCTCCATAATATGATCCAATTATCCTTTGGTCTGTTACATCTGAATAGGAAAACCCATGAAATATATTAACAAATGGATTATCTAAATAGACTCATAATGGAATAAATATAGGAATAATACATAGAATATGTGTCATAAGGCATTAAATGATGATAAATAAATGAATGGGACTTGTATAAACATATAGAATAATAAATTTTACATTAACGTATCATTAAATCATGGAATCATATGAATGTGGAAGAAACATACAACATGACATAATCATGATTCAAGTCTAACTGCCTAAACTTTATCACATAGTGGAAAAAGTCCCATAATGGAATTAGGTATACCTCCAGTCCCAACATGACATCTGATGAGACTAAAAATTACTCAATGCATTGGAGAACTATATAGGCACACCCATCAAAACATATTCATTAATATGGGTTCCACGTGAATAATCAAAAAAAATAATAAATATATTAGTTACCCATGGAATGAAAATGGTATCGTAATCATGCCATAAGGAATAATAAATTTGGGTATCATAAAGGTGCCCATGAAAAAATGGATTTTAATCAGGAATGTAAATTAATAAGGGGAAATATGGATAGATAATGTTAAATTATGTCTAACTAATGTTAGAATATAGAAACAGATTGTTTAATAAGCATTAGAAATCAAGCACTACGTTGATATTTATGTAAAATTATAAAAGAGTCATTAAGGAGGAAAAATGAATATTTTTTGCATAAATCCATAAATGAAAAAAGATCATTTTTCATAAAAATAACGATTTAAGATAAATTTTGGTGGAATAAAATTTATTATTGAGTGTACGTGACAATATGTACGAAATTGAGATGATTTCTTCAATATGGATTGCTTATCAGAAGGAATTGATAAAGGGAACCTTATAACATATGTATTTCTACAAAAAAGAATGAATAATTAATATATGTAAATATTTTTGGAATATAAACAAAAAAATATGAGGATTACATAAGAATAATAGGGAATTATGTTGGGTTATAGATAGAGAAAGCAAAACCTGAATGGAAAAATTGGGGTTTGAAGAGAATCCCTTAACTTATGTCTGAATGTGTTCTTCACATGCACATAATGTCATTGAAAATAAAATTAGATATATTAGTTAATTAATTAATAAAATATTATACATTTATTTTATATATTACAACCTTATTATTTTTATTCATAGACTTTTTGATGAGTTATGTGATTTAATTTCATCGTTCTAGGACAATTTGTTTTATAATTTTATTATTGTTTCTTTTGAGTTTAATTATGGGAGTTCATGTAATATCAAATAATTACTCAAAATGGGAAATATATGATATTTTAAAATCTATAGAGATTAAAATGGTCCCATATATTACTTTTTTCATATATGATGATTATTTATAAGATAAAACTCTAATGGTGATCTTTTGTTTATTTTGGTGAATGTTTTATTATCAGAAACTAGATTTCTTTTATTATTTAATATTATGTATATATATTAGTTCAAGAACATGAAAAGAGTTGTAAAATAAATTTTAGATTATTATTTAACCATTATAAATATTTTATGACCATCCATGCATGTTGTAATAGAAAATAAAAAAATCGTCATCTAGGAAGGTTGTGAATCGACACATCACAAACGATGTTTTAGTTTTTGAAGTATCAAAATTGAAGAGATGATATTTGATGATGGGTATAAAATTAAAATAACAATAATTCAGTATATTTATTAAATAGTATTAATAATTTTAATTTGGATAGTGGAGAAAAGGATGAGGTATAAGAAAGAATGAATTTAAAAGGGAATGGAGGGGGATTTTACCTCTTGAACAAAGTGTCCTTGAGAACCTCTTTATGGCACATGGGAATGATATTTTGGTTATACCAGAAAGACCACAATGTGGGGAAGAGTTATGGGAGGGGAATTGGTTCAAATATTATAATGATCCAAATCATAGAAGGAATGACAAGAAGAGGTGTTCAGATGTGTTATTTGTTGGGGAGAGTGTTTTATTATTATTTTATTTGTTTCTTTATTATTTTAGCTCCAGAATAATAATAGTGTCAATTATTGTGTCTAAATACATTAAAAGGATTAGGATATTTTGAAAAAATTTGTTCTGTCATCATCAATACATCTTCCATGTGTCAGTAATTTGTGTATTTTTTTAAGACCATAAATTTATATAATTCAATATTCTCAAAAAATTCATATATTTTAGAAAAACCAAAAAAAATCACCCAAACCAGTTTCAATGGGTAGATTTCAAAAATTGACTCCATTTTATGAAAATAATATTCTAAATATGAGAAATTTGATTTTTAATTAAAATCATCATTTATTCAAGAAATAAAAATTTTAATATTACAACTAGTTTTATGACAGTTTGAAAGATAAATCAAGGTCTCATTAATTTATCATCTAATCATAATAAAACAAATATTAATTTGTTAATATATTATATTAATAATTGCCTATGAAACCATTATTTTAATTATAAAATTATAAATAAACTTTTATTTTTTTAAAAAAATATAGACATTTAATTTATTATATTTATAATAGTAATTTACTTATACCAAGATATAAATATATCATACATTTAGATTTATGATACCATGATTTTATTTATTCTTTCATAGGTGAGTTTTATATTATATTGGCCAGATTACTATTCCTAATGCTCATATTACTAATCCAATGATCAATTTACTATTCCATTAGTATGTGTTCAATAATTTCTAGAAATACCATTTATTTCATTCATTATTAATTTATAATGTATGTATTCTGTAATATATGTGATTTTATGTGATTTATACTGTATGAAAAAATTACTGGATGTGTATGTCCATTGATACACTTTTCGTCCGTTACATGGATGATTTGAATGAAATATCCATAACTATCAGAAGTGATGGTGAATATAACTAGAAAGAGGATACATAATTTATAGTTTCATGTGTGTTTTCTCGTATTTAGCTGAAATATTTTCTTAATGATGGTCATTTGGATCGTCTTCTAGATGTTTTTAGTGAAAAATTATTATCTCTCAATGAATATTTGATAGATGTGTTACTTAGTCTTTATCACATATATATGAATGTCATCAAAAATTCATTTGAAACACCAAATCCTCCTCCTACATTGATGTTGGTTGATGAATATACCATTTAAATGATCTTGTGTGAGGAAATTCATGCCATTTTATATATTTTAAAAAATAGTAATAATTTTACAGAAATTGACCAAGTTATCGATGGTGAGAAGTTGTTTGATATTGTTAATTTTAAAATAGTTAATACTAAAAAGGATAAATAGGTCAAAATAGTTAGATCAAGTATTACATTCATATTATATTCACCAAGTCAAATCTAAACACCATGTTTTTGTATTTATATATAGATTTTAGGATTCCTTATTTATTTGAAACATTTAATTTGGTTGTGTAATTTTTTTTGTTAATAACTTCTCTACTATATCAATTCATTACTGATAAGGATTAGTTTATAAAAATAATCATGTAGAGATTATGATATGTATTTAATATCACTCCCCTTTTAGATCAATATCTTAATACATCCATCACTTGCATTATCACTCGTCAAGATCTTCCTATGAATTATTCTTTAACTACCTCCACTCCAACTTTTTTATCTCCTTCCACAACCATTGATCTCAGCACTCTATATGTAATCCATCATATCGTACCTATAGGTAATGGAATTTATATTTTTGAAGATTTTCATTCACCCCATCTTCCCTTGAACCTTCTCATGATCCATCCAAATACAAAATAAATGCATATATTAGCTATTCCATCATTAGAGACTCTATATATTTTAATTCTGATTAACTCCTATTATAAGGATGATGTTACAAATTATACCTTTTTATGGTAATCAAATATTCTTTATTCAGTAATTCCTCATTATTTCATTAATTTAATCAATATGATTTTATATATCTTCATTACATGATCTAATTTATTTTTTATGTCTATATTATAATTACCACACTCTATCCTATAATTTCATTATAAAAATATTGGGTGAGTAAATAGATATGGAATTTTATGAAAAACCGGTTCATAAAAATGGTTTATTAGTTAAAATTTTTATTTTTGTAATTCCATGATTTTTTATCGTAATAATGGTTGGAATTATTTGATTAGTATAGAAATTCGTTTTTTAAGGATTTCAAATCATGTATTTTTTTAATTCTATGTTTAATGATATAAATTTTTTTCTCTAGTAATATATGAATATTTGCATATGTACCAGAGTCTCCATTATTCCATCCATCAACCATGTGAATATAAAAGTGAATGTGAGTCAAAAGAAGAAAATATCTAAGTACTCAATGAACTATGAGAGTATTGGATTGATCATATGAAGGATGTAACCAACTATATAAGGAAATTATGAAATCATGTAGAATTATTCTAAGGATAGAGGAAAATGAGAATAAAAGTGAACCATTCACATGCCTAATCGATTGACCGTGGTTGGGTTTTGTTAAAATCATTAACCATCCAAAAGAGTAACCCAGTAACTACATGGACATGTGATGTTAAATCATGGTATATCCATTATACCAATAAAATATAGAAGTATGAAAGTGATCATACGTTTTTGCAAACTGAAATCAGGATTTAATCAAGTGACCATGTGATATAATTTGAATTATGGAAAATTATTGGAGAGATATCCCATTAAGATTAAGTGATTATATTTGCAACAGATCAAACACATGTCATGTTAGTGGAATATATCATTGATTTTTCATAATTGTTGAATAAACATGAGGAATTAAGATTATGTGTCACAATTCAAGTGACCATTCCTAACTATGATTATATTTTAATAATATATACCAATGGCCATCTGTTTATAATTAAATGAAATGTTAGATGCATTAATTATACCCATGATCCATTACAATTACAGAGATTGGTAATTATTATCCTTAAATGTATATCGTTAAAGGAATGTTCCTTTATTTAAATAAATATATAGTTAAATAATTGGGTTCTTAAAAAATTGGATATTGGGAATATATGTCAAAAAAGTAAAAACATATACTTCTAAAATATTTTAAAAACTTTTGACAATATATTTTCAATTTTGGTTCAATGAAATATCTTAGAACAACATTTTCTGAAAATTCTATATAATATAAAACCCAAATGAAGATACTAAGAATAAAAGATATCCAAATTTAAAAACAAATTATTTATCTAGGATAAGTGTTGCATCAAACATCCACCTATATCTCATGGTCTATCTATCTCTCTCTCTCTGTTAAAACAATATTTAGTTATTCTTAGTGTTTTTTTATATATGAAAAGGTCATACCCCTAAACAATATAAAATATTACTGATAATCTCTTTATTATAGCTATTTCACCTCTATATTCCCATTGAAATTGTGGAGGAGTCTATGTGATAGCCAAGACATCCATACTTGATATTTTAATCTATATACCCAATTCAGGTTATGGATCATTGAGTTTATTATAAATAATGTTCAATAATATTGGTTACATTCAATTGGAGAGGACTATTTATCATCTTAAGACTGAACATCTAGTTTTTCCATTGTCTTTTATTTATATTTTAATAGTTGTGTTTTAAAATGTTCTTCCCAACACTTTAGAGAAACTATTCATTGATAGATACTTTTTACCAATGATATATCTTCTATTTAATGTGAGTATAGTGATTTCATAACATTTTTATAATCACATTTTATTCTAATATAGTTTTGATCAAGCTCTTGAGAGGTTATTTCAAATAATTTAACCATTTATACAATGTTTATTACTAAACTAGGTGTTTTCGAAATTGGTGGATTTTATTTTAAAAATAATTTATAAGAGAAACTGTTATTGGATTATAAATTCACTACACTCTTATAAACTCCACTCTATGTAATATAGCTTATAGAAACAGTAAATCTAAGATAGATCATAAGGGGTGAAACAACATTCTTGAACTATTCCCTAATACTAATGTTGTATATCCTCAAGAAACATACAACATATCCATGAATAATTCACCCAACATCGAGGGTAAAAAGGACCCACTATAACCAAGTCTCAATAGAGTCTCCCCAATTTTTATAGTTCATTTCAAATAGTGGGTAAAAAATACAAACACTTTTATGGAGGCAATATCATGTTGTTGAGTACGTCAAATTAGATATTGTATTTTAACAAAGATTCCACTGTATAGGATGAACAATTGGTCATCTCTTGATGGAAAAATATATTATTAATTCAAATATAAGATTATTATTTTTAAAAATATAAATGGTATAGAATTAAATTAGGGTTTTTATTTAATATGAAATCGTAAAAAATAATTCATGAAGGAATAAGTTGTCAAATTTAATTATGTGTGATCAAACTAGGGAAATAACATGATGCCCATACTTCATCGATTCTTGAGATAGGGTTAAGATATTTTAATCCCAATTTTTTAGCACCATTAACAATATTTTTATTGACTTAATATGTGGATAACTCATGGGGTTCAGTAAAAAACACAAAATTATTCACAGACTACTGTCGATGATGGGGTGATTTGTGTCCAACTTAATAACTAGAACTCACCATGGAAACACACAAATAGATAGATGTGTTTTCCAGGTTGGCATGGTATATCAATGAGTTACCATGACATACATTATATGGCCATGTTATTGTTTATTATATTTCAATTGAACAATATCAAATACATAAATACCATATTTTAAATGGGTAATATGAAGTGGTGAATGGTGTGTGAAACATCACATGAATGGGTACCAGTAAAAATATAATCCTATAAAAATAGATTTTAACATTTTAATCAATGTAGTTAATTATATGATAGAAAAAATTATATAATTTCCAAATTTGGGCATTTTAAAATTGCATATTGTTATGAATTTTTACAAGAAATTAATTCAAAAAAATAGTAAGTGTAAATGTATATAATAATGTGAGTATAAAACCCAGAAACAATATAATACATAACTGTAAGGGTGATAAGATTTGTTATGTCTTTTTTCAATTACACCACCACATTTTAACCATTATATTACAAGACAACATCTTATATCATAATTCACTTCCATTCCTAAATAAAAAGTGAGAAAAAAATTAAATATTCATTTGAAATTAAATTTATCTTTTATATTTTATAAAGTCAAATTTCCTATAATTTTTCATCTCTCACTATCAATTTTTTTCAAATTCATTTGTTCACCCACAGAACAAGTCAAGGCCTACATCACCAAGAATTCCCTCTTCACTTAAGATACATGTGAATGTGGAGTTATGACCTCTTCCAATAGTTCAAGTTGTCTTACCATATGATTTCTAAGATTCTATGATCTCTAATTGAAGAAACTAGTTTGAAAATGAAGAGGACATCATAATGGTTTTGTGAGGTTCAAGGATTTGTAGGATTTAATTTTTAAAACATATGATGAAGAAGATCATTGTTTAATATCTTCATTAACAACATTTAAAAACAAAAAATTTCCTATAATGAATATACACACTCATCCCCACAAAAAAGTTGTCACTTCCAACTTAATATCCATATTTTCTGTTTTTTTTTGGATCATATCAAATCAATGAATATAAATTTTAAACATCCCCTTTTATCTATTTATTTTTTTTACGTTCTATTTATTATATTTTACAAAACTTTTTTTAATAACTTTTATTTGAGACAAAGAGGAATATATGTTTTAATCAATGATTTAATATGGCTTGTGAACTCACAACCAAAAAATGTTGGAACCCTTTCTATCAACAATTAAGATTTATCCATTCCTAACAATTCCCCTAGAAACACACTCTCCCACGCATTTGCTAAAACTAAAACATCAATGTACACAAGAGAATGGTGGTTTGGGATAAATTATCTTGTAATGTGGCTACATAATATCCTTTTCATAGTCTTTAAGGCTTAAGAAGTGTAAAATGTCATGGTGGAAAAAATATAGGTTAATTGTACAATGGTATTCTTAATGAGTGATGGCCTTAATCATGAATGTAGTACACATGAATATAATGTCTTCAAAAAGAATCAAGAAACATTCTATTTTCTCTACATGACCTAAAACTCTAAAGAAATTGATTAATAAGATGTAATCAATAGAAGTCTTATATTTTATCTTTGGTTTGGGATTAAAAATTATAGCCAGTGCTAATAAGTAATGGGTTTCAAAAATCCATTAAACTTCCAATAATGATTTTAAAATAAAAATTATAGAAAATAATTCCATATCAACATTATTTTGAAAAAAAATTACACATTTGTTTTACATATAATTGACTCAATGATGAAAAATGATTTCGGATATTCTCTTTAAGATATATTTTTTTCAAAAAAATGGAAACAAAATGATTTTTTTTGTATTATTTTTGTAGAGACCCGTATCTTGACGTACATGGACATTACATTAAATTTTCGGAATACTTAGTACATAACAAAAACACACACTAAAGGATCTTAATAGTTTAGTGTCTTTGGAAACTCGGAACGTAATCTTCTAATCGTGGTGAATGTTCTTCAATATCTCCCATAAAGGTCATCCCTTTTTTCTACCTAAAACCTTTCTTTATATACTGGGGAAAAGAAAACATAAAAGGGTTAGCTCAAATGCTCAGTAAGGGTAAACAAAAGAAAAATCAATCACATCATATACATAGCTTTTGGAAATCTTAACCTGCAAAAGAGCTCATAATATCATAACATGGGATATATCATAGAAGTGAAATGTAATCGCAATAATCATAACTTAAAACGTGAAACTTTGTGGCATACACACATAATCATAGAAAATCATTTCTTGTTAGTCAAGACTCATTGCCAAGACTATCTTAGTTGACAAAGTCCCTTTCTGAATCGAGTAACCCTCGCTTCAGTCCTGTTTCACTGAACCGGTATAACCTACCATTTCAGCCATGTCTATCTCATGAGATATAAAATCATTACCCAATGCATTGGAGGGAGATATAGGTCCCACCCATCTCATAATGATACCATTCTTATGTGTGCCACAAAATCATAAATCATACATCATTTCATAACCCATGTAATAAAAATGGGATTCTTAAAACAACATGACATCATAAAACCATTCATACAAGATAAAGGAATTCATAAACATAATTCCATAACAACATAGTCAAATCAATGTAAAAATATGGATAGAAACAGAACCCTTTATTATCTTAGATGGGAAATAATTTTGATAAAACACTTGAATTGAATTCTTGAGGAAAATATCCTTTCTTCTTCAAAATCAATTTCTTTTCACAAAACATCATGCAATTTTAAAAGAAAGAGATTTTATTGAAAATAGTCATGAAATCTTTTAGAGGAAGCTTCATTAAAATAAGGCTTTATAAAACAGTAGAAATCCGTTCGTGCCGTATAAGTTAAAAAAAACATTCTTCGTACTTTTGTCGGAAAAGTCAAAAAGTACCTCGTACGAAAAATGACAAAAGATTCCTTTCATACGTATTACTAAAAACTCACTGAAGGGTAAAAATGGATTTAAACAATTTTAGGTGGATGGAAATAATATTACATATTGAGTAAACATGGATGTGGATGATAAAATATACCCCAGTAAATACTTACGAATAAACAATCTCGGATAAAAATGAGATTGTGATATTTCCCTTACCTTAGGTCCAATTTGCTTCATATGTGTCCGAACCTCCTGTATAATGATTTAAATAATGTCATTGACTTATTACAGAATCATATTCATTGTTATGATATCATATATGGTTCACTTATGACATTATATTACCCGTTCTTTTGTAAATTCCATGTTAAAGAAGCGTTTTGGGTAAAATCGTTTCATTTATCGTAGGTGTTTTGACTTGTTGTTCTTGACATCATTATTACTTATATCATGATTTACTTACTTCCATAATATAAAATATGATTTATATATCATATATATTCAGTATATATATATATATATAATAGATAGATAAATAAAATGAAAAACACCGTTCATGGAGACGGTAGTCCGTACGTACGCATGAACGCTGTTTTTCTTTCCTTATTGTCTTGAAATGGAAGTAAGTAGATGACATACATATGTATATATATACATAAATCCAGTAGCTTTATAATGTCATATATTTCATTATTATTCCTTATATATACATTATAATCATTCTTAAATGGTTAACATGGAGAATGAATCTCATCGCGTCGTGGAGACGGTAGTCCGTACGTACGCACGAGCGATGATATCATTTCTATAAATATTGAATTGAATTGGAGTGGATTATACAATATATCAGAATCAATATGATGTTGTAATAACTATGTATAGTTATTCTTTACACCATTATACCCATCCATGTAAGGTGGTGGTGGAAAATAGATTACACCACGGCGTGGAGACGGTATTCTGTACGTACGCACGCGCGGTGATTTCTTTTTCCGTAGGATGGATAGATGGTGAAATAGGGTTTTTTCATAATTATAATAACATATAAGTATATGAGTGATACTGATGTTATTACTTCATAATGAAACAACCTAAGAAGAAGAAGTGGAAGAAGAAATAAAGATGAAAGAATTGGTAACGGTAATTACCTATTCTTTGAAGTGCCTCTTTGAGACCTCCTCTTAGGGCACTAGAATTGGTCTTTAAGGAAGACCATAACCTCTAGGATGTTTCTAGGGAATTGGAGAAGAGATTTTGGCAGGGGTTGGCCGAGCTTGAGTGCTCAAATTGGTGTGAGGAGGAGGGGGAGGAGGTGTCCTTTTATCGGGGAGGAGAGGGGCAACTTAGGAATATCTCAAAATATTATTTTATATTAAAGTCAAAATCGGTTTATAATGGTTCCAAAGGGTCTTATTTCAAAGCTAAAGTGGGGATGGGTCGAAATCCTATCAACCAATAGAATTTAGACAAGTTTAGGATATTATTTTAACCTTATCAATTAAATTTAACTCTAAGTTAAATAATTTAACTTTTACCATGTCTTTTTGTTTTCTTCACTATATGGTTAATAAACTTACTATAACATGCCAAACGAACCCCAAATTGTTTATTATTAATATATATATCCTTATCTAAGTCATTTGGCCGATCCTTAGATTTTTAGGAATACAATAACAATTAATAATATAATATTTGATTTAAAAACTATTTTGTGTCAATTTTGACACTATTTGATATATGATTTTTTTGAAAGTCATAACAGAATTAAATGTTCGAACCAAGTTGATTAAATCAACATTAATATATCATAGTAACCTAGAAAATTATTGGAATTCATAAAAAATCTCAAATTACATTTATTTTGGTGTTTATAACATCAATTATGTCAATATTTCATTAATAAGATAATTACTGCATCATCGTTGTGTCATAAATAAATTAAATTATTTAATGTCTAAAAATTACAAATAAAATACCATCATGTAGGAAATCATTTTAGCTTTCTAATGAATATTTACAATAGAATTTATCTTATGTATAACCCCATATTAAAAATGATTTACTTATTAAACTTTGATTTTAACTATTTTAACCTTTCTTTAAATAAATTAAAAATAAATGTCCTAATCTAATCCAAGTGGGCCTAAATGGTCATATTTTATTCCTAAGTTTGTTTTTGGTCGAATTACACTTGTCCAATAGAATTAGGACATGTGTTAGGGTAATAGTAATATCATATTTACCCTTAGTTACCCTATTTACTATTAACCGCGGTAAAAAAAGTAAAAAGTTACTATTCACCAAAAAATTATTTTCATCTCATTGAACCACATTTTAGTCCTTGATATTAACCGTGTCTCTCGGATTTTTGAAATTCCATTCACAGAAGCGGTAAAATTAAGTTTTATGAAAAATTCAGTTTTTTTAACTACCACTTAGTAGTTTCACTATTCATCAAAAATTGATGTTTTTCAGAACAATGCCAAAATTTCATCCTAAGCTATATTTCATATTCCGAATTCAAAAATGAAGTCTATTTTACCAAATTCATAACATAGAAGTTGCATTAATTAATTTTATAATTAAATCCCGCTGTTAAAACAAATAGCGTGTTTTTAAGAAACAATATCTATCAAAAGATTGACACTTGATTATGTCTGGTTTAAATGTGAAATTACAACCAATGACCAACATTGTATTAAATTGTAAAAATATATTCTAAATATACTTTAAAACCACTCAAATTAATGATTTATCACTATTAATTATTTCGATTAAAAAAAATTGTTTTTAATTATAATTTAGTAATTTTCACTATTCATCAGAATAAGAAAGTTATCCGAAAAGTACCAAAATTTCACCTTAGGCTAAATTCGATACTCCGAATCCAAGAATGAAGTTCATTTTGAAAATTAAGATTTACAGAATTTTAAAAAAGTGGTTATTACTATTCATAACGGCTAGTTTTAATAATATTTTAATAGCACATCGTTGTTTAGTGAAACTCGGTATTGCGTATTACACACGCTATCGAGAAAGGTCGCGATTGCGTGTAATGCAAGGCAAGACAAGGATGCGTGTTGTGCAAGATCCTTTTGGTGTAGCGTACAACACAAGACATTAATAAAATTAAAAAGAATATTTTTTTATAAAATCTTGGGATGTTACATTCTACCCCCCTTAAAATGAATTTCGCCCTCGAAATTCATCGGGGTTATAAATGGTTTACTATTCGAAAGTTTCTTTAATAGAAACCCACATCGTAAAAAGGAATATCAAAACCAATCGTTAAAAACAAAAGTATGAAACGTAACGGTTACCCAAATAAACTAATCATTGGGTTTCCACATAGGTGAAAATGTGGATATGGAAGAGAAATCTAACCATCATGTTCTGAAGGAGAGTGGTAGAGAACATGGCTATGGAAAAGCCAGTAATCACAAATCCATAGATTTGTGATGATATAAGGTACCATCTGATTCATCAGGTATAAGATCACTAGGACAACATTTTTGGTTTTCAAGATCATTTCCCTAAAGTTGAAATTTTGAATTACAATAAATACTTACTTTATTTTGGTACAATCTCACTGTTGTTCGTGCCTTGAACAATTTCCACTTCATCTCTTAAATAAATGAAGTTGAATTTGTTATTCGTGAAGTGTTAGCAGATCATGTGATAGAATGACGGGTCATTCCATCTGTCTCAAACAAAAGGTTAGCAAAAATTATATGCATAAATCGATCTATAGTGAGATTAATCATATATGGTTCCTAAAATGGACTTATACTTCATATATCATACTGCTTAATATAATAAAACTAGTTTCTACTAAACAGGGACTTCCTGTAGGCCAGTGGTAGGCGATAAAGGCCAGTCGCACTTCGGTTGTGGGTTCGATTCCTACAGCCTTGTCCGAAGCGATGGGCTGTCGCCCGTCCTGCAGGTTGTCCCTTTTTCTAAAACTACGTTACTATAACATCCCATCAATAATATCGAAAATATTCTATCCTTAAACAATACTAACTCATGTCCAACATAATCCAGTCTAATCTTTAGGCTTATACATAATACTGCAGTCCACTCTCATAATATAGTGACATCGATTACCAGAGATTTAATACTGCCGTTGATCCCCACATATCATAAGATATGTCTTGTTGGTCACATTCCAAACATTCAAAGTCCTTAATCGTGTATTCTCTTGAATACCTTAGTGAAAACATGAGTGCAGTTAAAAGTTAACACTTTCCACATACCAAAATCCTCAAAATTCTATATACTCAAACCATGATATCACTTAGTCCTTATATCAATCATGAGCTCATGAATACTATCAAACATTTAATTTTCTTCTTATCCCTTCATTATGCGCATATCATCTACATTCCAAAAATATCTGAATAACCTTTAATGGATACTGGTAACATTAATCATACACTTTCAAAACACAAGGAAAGGCAACAGTGTAACAATCCATAGATGTCTCTTTATTCCAAAATTACAGATGATAAACATGTAATCATTCCACTACATTCTCAAACCATTGACCGAGATTCAAAAATTCTTTCATCTCACATATCATTTGTAGTCTCTTCATCATCATCCACATAAATACTACCCATATGACCATACTGATTCTCTTCATGAGTCTTTCCCTTAGGGCATTTGTTTGCATAATGCCCATAAATTTCACATTTAAAACACTTAACTATTGTTGATGTCGTAGCAATACCATTATCCTCATCCATGTTGTTAACTGAACCTTTTCCTTTTCATTTGCTTGCTTTGTGTCCTTCTTTTCCACACCCAAAGCATCTTCCAGTTCCTTTGAAACATTCTCCTTGATGCCTCTTCCCACATGATTTACATAGGGGAAATTGAACTTTCTTTCCTCTATGATCATCATGAAACTCCATATTTCTCTTATTAGCCGAGTCAGGAAACATACCAAATTTTACTTTATTGATCATATTATGAGATTGCTGATTCGGAATAATAATGATGTTTGGTCTTCCAAATCCCATTTCATTATGAAGAATATCATTTCATTGTCCATCATATCCTCCATTATCGTGAATCATCTTGTTTCCAGCCATTTTCTAAAACCCAAAAGAATAGTGTGAGTGGCAAAAATCATAATAAAGGGGGAGTAACTTCAATATCTAACATCTTATGTTTAATTCTATGATCGTTAGCGTAATTCTAGTACTATAACCTATACGCATACTTAACCTTAGAGACATCCCTAGACATACCTTAGAAATATCTCTAGGGATCTCACTAAAGTTCTCGCATCCTAGTTTCCAAAGGTTGACTAAACCTTTCTTCTGATACCAACTGCAGAGACCCGTATCTTGACGTACATGGACATTACATTACATTTGTGGAATACTTAGTACATAACAAAAACACACACTAAAGGATCGTAATAGTTTAGTGTCTTTGGAAACTCGGAACGTAATCTTCTAATCGTGGTGAAAGTTCTTCAATATCTCCCATAAAGGTCATCCCTTTTTTCTACCTAAAACCTTTCCTTATATCCTGGGGAAAAGAAAACATAAAAGGGTGAGCTCAAATGCTCAGTAAGGGTAAACAAAAGAAAAATCAATCACATCATATACATAGCTTTTGGAAATCTTAACCTGCAAAAGAGCTCATAATATCATAACATGGGATATATCATAGAAGTGAAATGTAATCCCAATAATCATAACTTAAAACGTGAAACTTTGTGGCATACACACATAATCATAGAAAATCATTTCTTGTTAGTCAAGACTCATTGCCAAGACTATCTTAGTGGACAAAGTCCCTTTCTGAATCGAGTAACCCTCGCTTCAGTCCTGTTTCACTGAACCGGTATAACCTACCATTTCAGCCATGTCTATCTCATGAGATATAAAATCATTACCCAATGCATTGGAGGGAGATATAGGTCCCACCCATCTCATAATGATACCATTCTTATGTGTGCCACAAAATCATAAATCATACATCATTTCATAACCCATGTAATAAAAATGGGATTCTTAAAACAACATGACATCATAAAACCATTCATATAAGATAAAGGAATTCATAAACATAATTCCATCAAAACATAGTCAAATAAATGTAAAAATATGGATAGAAACAGAACCCTTTATTATCTTAGATGGGAAATAATTTTGATAAAACACTTGAATTGAATTCTTGAGGAAAATATCCTTTCTTCTTCAAAATCAATTTCTTTTCACAAAACATCATGCAATTTTAAAAGAAAGTGATTTTATTGAAAATAGTCATGAAATCTTTTAGAGGAAGCTTCATTAAAATAAGGCTTTATAAAACAGTAGAAATCCGTTCGTGCCGTATAAGTTAAAAAAACATTCTTCGTACTTTTGTCGGAAAAGTCAAAAAGTACCTTGTACGAAAAACGACAAAAGATTTCTTTCATACATATTACTAAAAACTCACTGAAGGGTAAAAATGGATTTAAACAATTTTAGGTGGATGGAAATAATATTACATATTGAGTAAACATGGATGTGGATGATAAAATATACCCCAGTAAATACTTACGAATAAACAATCTCGGATAAAAATGAGATTGTGATATTTCCCTTACCTTAGGTCCAATTTGATTCATATGTGTCCGAACCTTCTGTATAATGATTTAAATAATGTCATTGACTTATTACAGAATCATATTTATTGTTATGATATCATATATGGTTCACTTATGACATTATATTACCCGTTCTTTTGTAAATTCCATGTTAAAGAAGTGTTTTGGGTAAAATCGTTTCATTTATCGTAGGTGTTTTGACTTGTTGTTCTTGACATCATTATTACTTATATCATGATTTACATAATTCCAGAATATAAAATATGATTTATATATCATATATATTCAGTATATATATATATATAATAGATAGATAAATAAAATGAAAAACACCGTTCATGGAGACGGTAGTCCGTACGTACGCATGAACGTTGTTTTTCTTTCCTTATTGTCTTGAAATGGAAGTAAGTAGATGACATACATATGTATATATATACATAAATCCAGTAGCTTTATAATGTCATATATTTCATTATTATTCCTTATATATACATTATAATCATTCTTAAATGGTTAACATGGAGAATGAATCTCATCGCGTCGTGGAGACGGTAGTCCGTACGTACGCACGAGCGATGATATCATTTCTATAAATATTGAATTGAATTGGAGTGGATTATACAATATATCAGAATCAATATGATGTTGTAATAACTATTTATAGTTATTCTTTACACCATTATACCCATCCATGTAAGGTGGTGGTGGAAAATAGATTACACCACGGCGTGGAGACGGTATTCCGTACGTACGCACGCGCGGTGATTTTTTTTCCGTAGGATGGATAGATGGTGAAATAGGGTTGTTTCATACTTATAATAACATATCAGTATATGAGTGATACTGATGTTATTACTTCATAATGAAACAACCTAATAAGAAGAAGTGGAAGACGAAATAAAGATGAAAGAATTGGTAACGGTAATTACCTCTTCTTTGAAGTGCCTCTTTGAGACCTCCTCTTAGGGCACTAGAATTGGTCTTTAAGGAAGACCATAACCTCTAGGATGTTTCTAGGGAAGTGGAGAAGAGATTTTGGCAGGGGTTGGCCGAGCTTGAGTGCTCAAATTGGTGTGAGGAGGAGGGGGAGGAGGTGTCCTTTTATAGGGGAGGAGAGGGGCAACTTAGGAATATCTCAAAATATTATTTTATATTAAAGTAAAAATCGGTTTATAATGGTTCCAAAGGGTCTTATTTCAAAGCTAAAGTGGGGATGGGTCGAAATCCTATCAACCAATAGAATTTAGACAAGTTTAGGATATTATTTTAACCTTATCAATTAAATTTAACTCTAAGTTAAATAATTTAACTTTTACCATGTCTTTTTGTTTTCTTTCACTATATGGTTAATAAACTTACTATAACATGCCAAACGAACCCCAAATTGTTTATTATTAATATATATATCCTTATCTAAGTCATTTGGTCGATCCTTAGATTTTTAGGAATACAATAACAATTAATAATATAATATTTGATTTAAAAACTATTTTGTGTCAATTTTGACACTATTTGATATATGATTTTTTTGAAAGTCATAACAGAATTAAATGTTCGAACCAAGTTGATTAAATCAACATTAATATATCATAGTAACCTAGAAAATTATTGTAATTCATAAAAAAGCTCAAATTACATTTATTTTGGTGTTTATAACATCAATTATGTCAATATTTCATTAATAAGATAATTACTGTATCATCGTTGTGTCATAAATAAATTAAATTATTTGATGTCTAAAAATTACAAATAAAATACCATCATGTAGGAAATCGTTTTAGATTTCTAATGAATATTTACAATCTAATTTATCTTATGTATAACCCCATATTAAAAATGATTTACTTATTAAACATTGATTTTAACTATTTTAACCTTTCTTTAAATAAATTAAAAATAAATGTCCTAATCTAATCCAAGTGGGCCTAAATGGTCATATTTTATTCCTATGTTTGTTTTTGGTCGAATTACACTTGTCCAATAGAATTAGGACATGTGTTAGGGTAATAGGAATATCATATTTACCCTTAGTTACCCTATTTACTATTAACCGCGGTAAAAAAAGTAAAAAGTTACTATTCACCAAAAAATTATTTTCATCTCATTGAACCACATTTTAGTCCTTGATATTAACCGTGTCTCTCGGATTTTTGAAATTCCATTCACAGAAGCGGTAAAATTAAGTTTTATGAAAAATTCAGTTTTTTTAACTACCACTTAGTAGTTTCACTATTCATCAAAAATTGATGTTTTTCAGAACAATGCCAAAATTTCATCCTAAGCTATATTTCATATTCCGAATTCAAAAATGAAGTCTATTTTACCAAATTCATGACATAGAAGTTGCATTAATTAATTTTATAATTAAATCCCGCTGTTAAAACAAATAGCGTGTTTTTAAGAAACAATATCTATCAAAAGATTGACACTTGATTATGTCTGGTTTAAATGTGAAATTACAACCAATGACCAACATTGTATTAAATTGTAAAAATATATTCTAAATATACTTTAAAACCACTCAAATTAATGATTTATCACTATTAATTATTTCGATTAAAAAAAATTGTTTTTAATTATAATTTAGTAATTTTCACTATTCATCAGAATATGAAAGTTATCCGAAAAGTACCAAAATTTCACCTTAGGCTAAATTCGATACTCCGAATCCAAGAATGAAGTTCATTTTGAAAAATAAGATTTACAGAATTTTAAAAAAGTGGTTATTACTATTCATAACGGCTAGTTTTAATAATATTTTAATAGCAAATCGTTGTTTAGTGAAACTCGGTATTGCGTATTACACACGCTATCGAGAAAGGTCGCGATTGCGTGTAATGCAAGGCAAGACAAGGATGCGTGTTGTGCAAGATCCTTTTGGTGTAGCGTACAACACAAGACATTAATAAAATTAAAAAGAATATTTTTTTATAAAATCTTGGGCTGTTACAATTTTTAATTCAAATACTAACTATAATATGTCACCCTACCCCACACATATAAATTGCATTGTCCTCAATACAAGAATTTTAAATAAATTTTTAAATAATAGATGGCCCAAAAATTAGTGTTATATACGGAATCCTTCATCTCCATTTCCTCAAAGGGATTATTTTGAAATATCATCATAGAATTGTTGAGCATCTACCCATTGACGGTAATAATATATCCATATTTATCATACAAAACTTGTACGACTCCAAAATGGTAGACATTACTTACTATATAAGGACTGTGCCATCGGGAACGAATCCTTCCATGAAATTATTTCAAACAGAATTGTACACGAAGACATTTCCACCAACATGAATCTTCTCCCAATGAATCATCTCAACATGGAAAACCTTTTTATTATCTTTATATATCTATGAGTTCACATTTTCATCACATAAAATTTCTTATTACTATTGAATCTATAGATTCCTATGCTCACGTACATTTGATAGATTCATAATACATTGTTTATCATCACAATATGCATGGTGTTCTACCTCCACTAGGAGGTGAAATGATTTTAAAAGCACAGTCCTATATGTTGAAATTATAATCAGTATTTTAAAAGTTGTATGATGCACCCAAAGTGTTTCATCCAAGCGCAAACTCCAATCATTCCTATTTAGTTGTACCATTTTTCCATGTTTTTATTAAATTACTGATTTAAAATTTATGTTTATCTGTTATTTTGGGGATGATATGTACCAGATACATTATGAACATCCCTATACTTATAGATCATGTTTTTCATGTTGAGATTCTAAAAATGTGAAATCTGATCACTCGGGATGAATCATGGAAAACCAAAACGTATAAAAATACACGACCTCACTAAATCAATTACCACTCGAGTGTCATATTTCATGGTAGACATCACATCCATACATTTAAATTCATATACAACATCCAATATTATGTACACAAAGAGAAATGAATTTGGAAAAGGCCTCATAAATTCAATGACGGATGCATTAAGGACCTCAAAAAATAACATGGTTTGTTGGGGCTTTTCATTCCTCTTAGAGATATTACTTTTGAATTGGAATAGAGTGCATAGATTACAAAACCCATGGGAATATCAATATTATATTGTCCAATACAGTATGAAGTCGATTATAATTCGATCATTACATTGAGAGACAAAGTAAAATTATGGAAGAAGCTCAAATATGAGGTGAACTCATGGTAAATGATACACATATGAACAACATGGTCACTAAATATTCTCAAAAAGTATGTGTCATCCCAAATATACCATCATGAATCATGTTTAATATCTAGAATTGTTCAGTGATGAAATATTTGGGACATGAAATACTACTAGAAAATTCAAATTGTCTACTTACCATGGGGTACAGTCTACAACATCACAAAGGATATCATGGGGAAATAATTCTCAAATGGGGAGTGAAGAGTCATCAAGATGGTCCAATTGTGGAGAAATCCATAAAATGGGGCTAACATACTCTTTTTCCACTCCACCCTTATCTCAAATATCAATGTCAAACTAATGGGGGATGGGAATCAATGAAATGTGGTGGGTATTAGATTGAGCTTTCATAAGGAGAAATTGAATAGCAGTATGGTTAGACAAAAAATTATTTATTACCCAATAAGTTATAAATATAATTTTTCAAGCAAAATAAAATAAAAATAAGTTGTTTTAAAGTTTTTTTGTAATTTTCCAGGGTAGGATCAAGGGTATGTAAGGTATATTAAATTATATGAGGACCCTTCTCAACCCTTTACGATAAAACAACCCCAACTGCAATATTGGAAACACCACACATAAGTTAGAAGGGGGGATCCCACCTGAGTGTTTTTATTATGGGAGGTGATGTGAGACTACTTTTTATTTAATAGAATTCATCCTCACAATTTTTTTCAAACACAAACTCTGGATCTTTTTGTAATAACTGGGAAAAGGGAAGTGGGATCTTATTAATGAATTTAATGAATTGGGTGTAAATACTAGTTTGACTTAAAAAATAACACCTCATGAACACATTCTGGATATTTCATGTATGTAATTTATTTAATTTTAATTTATTTAATTTAATTAACTTATTTAAGATTAAATTTCCAAGAACTATACCTCACTCTACCATGAAATTTAATTTCTCATAATTTAATATGAGATCTTTTTCAATGAAATAGTGGACGAAAAAACATATCTGGAAAAAATATTCATTAAAGAAAGATTAATAAACCCATAAATCACCCATTAAGGGTTCCATTAAATTCTCAAGATATATATAAAATATACTCAACATACCTTGCTAAAAATAGCATGAGAATTACAAGGACCAAAATGCATCAATCTATATTCAAAGGTGTCGAATGTATTGATAAATGTTGGATTTTCATGATCATAAGGGGCTATACGAACATGAATATTACCTAAATATTCACAAGGAAATAAAAATGGTACTTACCCTCCAATATTTCTAATATTTGTTCAATGAAAGGAAGAGGAATGTGGTCCTTTCCTGTGGGTTGATTTAGTCAACATCTTTTAGTATAGACTCACCAATATTTTTTCACACATGTCAATACCAAGTAATTAAGTTAATTTTAAACAGTCTTTACCCCAATTTTTTCCCACAATTTGAACTGGGCTAACTATAACATCCCATAATCTCTACTTCTGGATATAGTGCTAAAAACGTAAGCATTACATTCCTGACATAGATACTGATAAATGTTACCCAATTTTGTTACAATAGAAATTAAAAATTAAAATGAAATTATTGGATAACATATATACATAAGGACCTTTTAGTTTTTTAGTTTCATAGAATTCAGAGAAACTATTTTCACCGTGGGTTCATAAATAAATATTTCAATATTATCTCCCACTACACCTGACATTCACAATAGTTCATCAACATTATCGTTGTGAAATCATTCCATAAATATATCAATTTAAAATTCTTCCTCACAACCTGTGGAAAAATTATATGGGAGATAACATATTTTAATTATGGGTAATCATAAGAGTAATCAAACAATGATAACACGAAAGCATAATATGATCATAAGGGTAAGTTATCAAGAACCTAAAATTTTAAAGATAAACATTAAATATCAAAAGAGAAAATCATGAGTCATGAAATAAAACATGGGTGTTTATAAGACATGAGTTATATAATAACAAAAGATCTATAACCATGATATAATGACATAAAACAATAAATTGTTTCAATAACATATAACATGACACAAACATGAGTCATAGATAACATAGAAGATTGTGTCACAAGCTGGAAAATGTCCTATAAATGAATTAGTTATACTCTCTATCCTAACATGATGTATCATGAGACTAAAGCAGTACCAAATTCATTGGATTGCTATCTAGGTGCACTAATTACATCATTCTCATGAATATGTGTGACACAAAAATATTAAAACATAAGGAATAACAAAAAGGTTTACCAATAGAATGAAATGAAATTTATAAGCATCATGCAATGATAAACATAATCCATTAGAAGAAAGGTTAATAATGGTATCCTTAGATCATATCCTTGTTAAGCAATGAGAAACACCAACAGAAGTAATTTTAGAAGGAAATTAATTATGAATTATCTTTTAAAAACATTTCTTCAGAAAAATATCCTTTCTTCTTTGATAAATTATTTTTAAATAATATAACATTTATAAATCATTTTTAATTGAATATAAAATATAAAAACTTATAAATAAATATTTTAAAACCATATTAAAAAAATTTAAATCTATATTTTATTGAAAATTCTAAAAATATAATTTATCAAAAACATTGAAAACAATTAGAGAAAAAAAAAATTTTTTATGAAATTTTTTTTAATAAAAATAAAATTTCATGAAAATAATAATATCATTAATGGAAGAATATTCATGAAATTAAAATTAAAATTTTAGTATATGCACCATGTAAATGAGTTTAGGTTCATAACCTAACATGTGTTTCAAACAAGGAAAAATTTAGGCAAAATTACCTTATCGATTTGGGAACTATGAAACCATAAACCTCATAAATGATGGATTATAAAATGGATATTTCAATTCTCATAGATTTAAGGATAAGGTTCATATATTACATTCATGGGATTATATAAACCACAATAAAATAAAATAGTGGAGAATATGGCATAAGTCCTGATGAAATAAATAATGAGATGAGAAATCATCTTATAATTATCAAATCAATGAAGTGAGCATTAATCGACTGAATCAATTATTTTATTCACCGAAAATAAACATTAAAAATTATAAATAAAAAATTATATAATAAAAAATCATTTCACAGATAATAATATAATTTTATAATAAATTAAATGCTAGTTTAATGCAATGAATAGAAATTCTGTTTAAAATTTGTTTACCCCTTGTAATATGTCGAAGTGTTTGACCCATAAAAGTAATAAATATAAAATGAAACAGTTAATTACAAGGAGATAATTATATTAATGATATTTTATTTAATATTTATTCATATATACACCATAAAGAAAAAACTAGTTGTGAATAAATAATATATCTCATAGAGGGAAAAAAGAAAAATGAGAAAACCCCTTACCTCATGCTTCAATTAAGTTGTGAATATTTCACCTCCAATATAATTATTATATATAGAGAAAAATTAATTTTTATAATACTTTATGTGATTATTTTATAACATCATATTACCCATTAATTTATAATATTTCATTATTTTAATGGTTTCAGGTGCGCTCGTTTCATGGTTTCATGATCGGTTCATTTGTTTATACATATGGACTATCTTTAATATAGGGAATAAAACTATCGAAGTGAAATGAAATGGTATAAATTAAATTTCAAGACTATAAATGTTCCCATATATAGTTTAGTTACTAAAATTCAGATTATTCATTTGATAAGATTTTAATTATAATTGTTTATTTAATTTTTCTCTTTTCCAAAAATCACGAACTAGTTTCACTTTATTTACTAATATGAGTATAAATTAGTTATAGAACAAGAAATAGGATAACATATACTTATTTAAGTATTAGTAAACCCAAATTATGATTTTATTTCCATAAAATAATGTCGTAATAGAAGAAGAACAAGAACAATATTTTCTGATTTGATTAACCATCATAATTTGGTTGACTGATTCATTTCATTGAATAATAGGGGTAATAAAAGGGAAGGGTGTAATATATTCCCTTATAAATATAATATTCAATTATTTACCTGATTATGGAATTATTATTCCTTTATGTATGAAATATATTATGAGAAATCATGAAAAGGAAAATAAAATAATGTAGGTTCTTTAATAAAATTACATCTTGAATATCACTTCATTGAGAGACCCTTGAGGACCGAGGATTTTTTCTTTTGATGTGAAAATTATCACATGGATGTGGTTAGAGTGAGTATGAGATTTTTAATCAGATATTTGTGGAGATACAAGTCTTTTTACTCAAAATATTGTGGTGATGGTGGTATTTTTAATTTTAGAATGGAGGGTTCAAGTGATTATATAATGAATATTTTATAATTAATTCCAACTACATTGAGGTGTTTTTAATTTCAAAAAAAAACTTATTAATGTTTTGGAGGGATTTTAGTATCTATAAATACATCAAAACCCCATTAAAAGTTATATTTTTTGGTAGTTTAATCTTTTAAATTTTCACTTTAACCCTTATAATTATTTTAATTATACTATGGTAAATAAATTTTTACCATGGTAAAATTTTTATAAATAAAAATGAAATTGATCCTAAAAACTAATTTTTTAAATTATTATTCAATATATGGAACCATTTTTTCCAATTTCATTCCACATAATTGGAAATATTTTATTTAAAATTGATCCAACAAATACAATGAGAAAGACAATATTTATAGTTAAATTTTCAGAAGTTATAAATGTCTTTATATCGAATTTCATTGTGAAATTGATTAAAATATAAAATTGGATTTGTTGATAAATAATTATTCTTATAATACTTTGAAGGAGACTTTAATATAATTTTACTATATAAATACATTATATGAAAATGAATTATTCAAATAAAATTCATTATTTTTCATTATTCATCAAAAAATGAATCTTATCAAAAAATATGAAAAAAATATCCTTAAGAAACTTTTTATATCCCACATACCAATATATAAATTTTTTTTCAAATAAAACATAGAAATTTTTCAATGTTAATTATAAAAATAGGTCTGCCAACCAAATGTGGAAAAACATTCGAAATAAAAAAATAGCTTTTTATGATTAAAAATGTACTTATTTTTAAAATTATCCTATAAAAAATATTGGATTAATTTAAAAACAATTTATTGATTATATAAAATATAAATTTCATAAAAATATTTTAATAATATTAATCAACTTAAATTATTAAATAAAAATTCAATTTTGAGTAGGAAAATAGTTTTTTATGAAAGTATTTCCTTTTTGTCCAATTGGTTTTTGTTTTCATTTTTTAATTAATTTGTAACCAATGAATTCATTTTATAAAAATTTGTAAACTATACTTTCATTATTTTGTTAATTTCATTCATTCCCACCATTATAATGGCTCTGTGATAATGGTTATGTTAAAATAATAATATTTTTTTCTGTTAGTGAAAACATGGTGTTTTGTTCAATGTAAGATATCTTAGAGAATAAATTTATTTAAAAACAGATATATGATAAAATATTTGGGTGTGACATTCTAAATCCCATAAAATGAATTTCTTCCTCAAAACACCTTACTCAGTTAAAAATATGATGATATATATGCCTCATCACATCCTCAGGTTCCTACAATGTATCCTCAAATTAGTAATTTCTCAACAAGGCTATAACAAGGATTTTGGTCTTGTTTTTTAGTCATTTATCTTTATGATCCACAATGTCTACTAGTGTTTCCTTATAATAAAGATCTTATTCTAACAATATGACCTCTAAGTATACTATATTTGAAGGAACAATTATTTACTTCCCTGATAGATATAAATGGAATATTTCATGGATTTGGGAGAGATTCAATGGAAAAACAAATTCAATAAGCTACCTCCCTGAAATGATCAAGAAAAAATTGGTTTACTCAAAAAATTTTAATTGCACATGAATATCAAAAATGGGTGTCTAAAAACATCCATTATGGGAAAGCTACATCGAAAAAAATGTCAATAAAACATCCACACACAAAAATAAATCGAAATATAAGGGTAACATAATATAACAAATTATAGATTTACATGTAGGATTACATGGAAATGGAAATTAAATCTAAACCTCAATATAGGGTGACAGGGAATATGATCAGGAAAATTTCACCATCACCAAACTATAAATATTTGATTGGTTAAAAGCCCATTGAAAAAAGTAAACTGATAACGTTTTCCATTGAAAAAAAATTTCATTAGATTTATGAATTGTTTTATTAACCATAATAAGAACATAATGAAATATACTTACATGAAAAGTAGAATTTCATCCTGATATTTTATTAAAATGATGAGTATTCAAGATGATTTTTTTTTCGAAGTATCAAAATAAACTTCTAAAGATCACAATGTCCCCTAATGTATAACTATTTATTCATCCTTTCATTTAGAATTAACCAAAGCCAAATGTGTAAGTCAAATATATAGTCTTCAAAAATAAATAAACCATTATATCATTAAAACTACTTTAATCTCAAAAATTAACTAGTATAGCCAATGTTAATCAGAAATCATGTGATAAATAACTATCACTAAAATTACAAAAAAATATTATACCCTAATATTATAACCCCATAATTAGATGTATTTTATCACATAGTCTTAGAAAATAAATTTTCATACTTATCTCCAGATAACATCTATCTCTATTAATGTCTCATACAAAATATTTAATTTCCATAATAACATAATCTCCAAGATATTACAACTATTTCCATAAATAACCTGACTGACCTTAATGAAAAAATACAATCATATTCACTTCTAAAATATAAATCCTCCTTTATTCGTTGAATAAAATCCCACTGTATTCGATTTACCATAATCATGTAGATCTGTTGTTGGAGATGCACCCATTTCACCGTTCAGATGTTGGTTTAATCACCACATGCTTTCCAAACATGATGGGTTTTAACCCATTATACATGTTATCCATACTCAAAAACTAAATTAGTATAATAGATACAAAGTTATAGAATGTTCAAAAACATCCTAAAAATAATCTTAATTGTTTTAATAATCAATGTTTGTGTCATACCTCTCATTATTCATCCAAAAAAATAAGAACCCAAAATTAACTCATAAATTAATGTCTCTAAAAATACTATTAGTCATCATAAAATTTAATGACATAATTCCTTTATGGGGTTTCTAAAACACTAATATTATAATCAATATAAAAATTATAAACGCAATGTTAAATCAATAACTCATTGGAATACCATATAATAAAACAGCATAATCATTAAATTTTCTTATACACCACTCTGATACCAACTATAATAGCCTAAAATCCAAACATTCAAATCTGGTGGAAAAAAATTAACAATATATTTTTACATTGATAATGATAAATGTGACCTAATTGTTACAAAAAAATAAATGTAAAAAAATAAATATTGGGTCACTTAAAGAATAAGGAAATTTTTATTTTTTGACTTTTATCTAATTGGGAAAAACTCATTACAACATTGGTTCAAAAACAACTAGCTCAACATTATCTCCAAGTATTTTAAACATTCAAACGAGGGCATCAACATCATCCATGTGAAATCATTATAGAAAAATTTCATTTAACATCATTCAAAATAACATGGGTAATATAAAACATAAGAAGGGTTCTCTCATATGCTTTGTAACTATAAATAAAAGAGTAATTACACCATGGTCATATGAAATCATAATATGTGAATTCTATTATGTGATCATGAAAAAAACATTTTAAAGTTGTACCATTCATATATAAGGTAAAAATCAGGAATCATAAAATAATACAAGGATGTTTGTAATACATGAGTTTTAAAATAAACAATGAACATAATACATGATAGAATAACATAAAACATGGAATTGGGTGAACAACATTTAACATGACACAAACATGAGTCAAATATAACTACCAAGACACTATCACTTTGTGAAAATGGTCCCATAAATGAATTATCTTTAATCCATATCCCAAAATGACATATCATCATACTAAAATATTACCCATTTCATAGAGACGCTATTTGGTGACACCCATTAAAACATGCTCAGGTATATATGTGCAACATAAATAATCAATCCTAAGAAATAATCATAATGTTTTTACATATAAATAAAAGAAATTAATGGAAATAATTATATCATAAATATAAACCATTTTTATAAAGAATAATATTTGTATCACTGGATGAGGTCCCCAGTAAGGCATGAGAAACACTAATGGAAGTCATTTTATATTGAAAATAATTTTGAAATATCTTTTTATGACATTTCTTGATGAATATGTAATTTCATATTTGAAAATTTATTTTTAAATAATAAAACATTTTGAATAACATTTTCATTGAAAATAAACTATTAAAATTTATATAGGAACCATTGAAATCCAATTTAATCAAATATAAAATCCATTTTTTCTGAAAACTTTTATGTAATCATTTAAAACACATATGAAAAAAATATTAGAAACCATTATTTTTTTAAGAAAAAAATTTTATGACAAAAATATAAATTTACATGAAAATTATAATATAATTAATTGGTAGATATTAATTATAAAAAATTAAAAGGGTAGTATATATACCTTCTAAATTAATATAGGTTTATAACATAACATGTGTTTCATGGAAGGACAACGCTGACAAAATTGCCTTACTTATTAGGAAACATTTTAACTATAATTCCTGTGAAATAGAGATAATAAAATGATATGTAAATTCTCATAAATTTAATGATATGAATCGCATATTACATTCATGGGAATTGTGTATAGAACATTAAAATAAACTAGTTGTGAATATTTCATATGTCTTTTAGAAATAAAAAGTGAGGTGAGAAATCCCCTTAAAATCATCATAACATTAAAGTGTTCATTAATATATTGAATAGATTTTGTGCATTATATAGAAATCCCAATACAAATAGTGTAAATAAATCATTATATAATAAAAATTTATTTCACACATAATCATAGAATGACATCATCAATAAAATATTATTTTAACCCAATGAATAGAAATTAACTTAAGAATTATCTTACAAATTGTGATCTTTCGAATCATATGACCTATAAATGTAATAATTATTGAATGAAAAATTTAATACCATGAATATAAATATATTCATGTTATTTCATTAAAATTTTCTTTATATATACACAAAATAAAAGAATTTAGTGGTGAATATGGCATATATCAAACAAAGGTCAAATATGTGTTGAGAAAATCCCATACCTCACTATTCTCTTAAGTGATGTATACATTTATCTCCATTATAATGGTTAAATAATTTAATTAACTCCTTAAAAAACTATAATAATATTTATAATATATTTTTTGATTATTTAATATCATCAGAGGACCCATTCATAAAAAATATTTTATTATTTTAATGGTTTCAGCTGCGTTTGTTTCATGATTTCATGATCGTTTCATCTATGTATAATTAATTTTTGTATTGTAAAATGGTAATCAAACAATTAATGCGAAATAACATGGTATTAATAATCTTCTAGAATTATAAATTCTCTAATATATCATTTTTATCTAAAATTTTGATGGTTCATTTAATAAAATTTTATGATAGATGTTTAGTTAATTGTGGTCATTTTTTCTAATAGTGTGAACATGTTTGGTTTTATATACTATAATGATTTTAAATTAGTTAAAAAATATGAAATATGATATAATATACTCATTTAAGTATTATTTAACCTAAATAACCTTTTTAGGACAATCGAATAATGCTGTAATGAAAAATAACAAAAATATTTTTCACAGAGGCGATTAACCGGCATAATTTGGACAATAGTTTCATCTCTTTAAATAAGAATTGGAAATAAAAGGCATGGAAATAAGATATTCTGTTAGAGACAAAAATTAAAATTAGATACATTATTATTTAATTATAATTATTTTAGGTATAGAATAGATGGGTAGAAAGTTGAATAAGAAAATAAATTAAGAGAGGTGCATTGAAAATATTTCCTCTTGAATACCATGTACTTGAGAGACCATTGAAGAACCTGGATATGGTATTTTGTTGTAACTAGAAGAACATGGAAATGCGGAATGTGGATAATTATTTCTAGATTATATTCTTGGAGATACCATTCTTGTTAATCTAAATAGTGTAGTGATGGGTGGTAGTTATATTTGAAAAGATGTGGTTTTAAGTAATTAAATAATGAATATTTTATAATTAAAGCGATCCACATTGATGTGGAATTAATTACAATGAAATATATTTTAAATTGACATTTTTTAGGCTATATTGGGTCTAAAAATACCTCAAACACTAATTAAAATATTTATTTTTTTAGTAGCCCGATCTTTTACCTTTTAACTTTAACCATTTTCATTATTTTACTTATACTATGGTAAATAATTTTTTTACCATAATTAATTTTTTATGACTACAAAAATAATTACCTTAAAAAATAATGTAGACCTTATTATTACAAATATGGAATCCATTTTTCCATATTCAGTTAAACTAATTAGAAAAATTCTATTTTAAACAAGTCCCACATAGAGAACATGAAATTGGGGTTTTTGAGTGAATAGTTTAAAAGTTCTAAATGTTTTTATGTCTTATTCAATTATAAATTAATTCCAATTACCTAAATAGTATTTATTGACATAAAATGGAACTAATTTTACATTAAAAAAATTTATGATATAATTTATCTATGTAAATTAATAAGATGAAACCATAGTTTTCAATTAAAATTCCGTATATTTCACTATTAATCAACAAAAGAAAATTATTATAAAAATACCAAAAATTAATCGTAAATAAATTTATATGCCTATTCCAAAAATGAACATTATATTATCAAATAAAACTTATTAAGGTATAAAAATTTAGTTTTGAAATATGTGTCCTATCAAAAGGTTGAAAAATTGTCATAATAAAAATTATAACTTTTTATGCTTAACATGGGGTTAATTTTTTTAAACCTACAAAACATATTTGATTATTTTAAAACATTTAATTGATCATATATCATATAAATTTATTTAATTTTATTCAATAATAATGATTAATTTAATTTCTTTAGAGAAATTTATACTGTGAATAGAACATTATTTTTTAATAAAATTACATCCTTTATGTTCAGTTGGATTTTATATTCATTTATAATTAATTGGTAACTAATGAATTCATTTTATAAACATTTTTAAACCATATTTTCATAATTTAGATAATCTCATTCATTCCCACAATTACAATTGAATGATGATAACCATTGTGTTAAAATAATGATATTTTTGTGTTTGTTTGATCTCGGTGTATTTTTAAATGTAAGGTATCAAAGAGATTAAATTTATTTAATAAAAATACATATTGTAAAATATTAGGTTGTTACATTATCCCATTTACTAAAATATATTGAATAAATGATCCCATCAGAAGTTAATTTACAAACCATGAATTTTACCACTTCAATAAAAGTGGGATTTAACTAGTGTTGAGCTGCCCTTATAGGTTTTTCCTCATCATATAAAAGTATTTGGAGCATAATATAGTTTTTATAATCCTAATAATAAGGAAAAATATCCATCCTATCACCTTTTTACACTCTATAATTGATCTAGCATATTTTATTACTATTTTGGAGATAGGTTCCTGGAAATAATGATGGGAAAATAGTCAATACCTTCAAGATAAGAATATTTTAAAATATATGGAAGTGGTTTTAATTGCAAAAATGATTGTATTTTAAATTGAGGGAGCTGATTTGGGTGGAGTGCAGTCAAGCGAACTACCTATATACTCATTTTTATTCTATTTGGAAATATTATTAAAGGAAATGATATTTCAAAAATTATTTATGGTCATTGATACCTCAGAATAAACACACTCATCAATTAAAGCACAAACTTTACTCTTTTTTAAACCTCACAACACTAAAAAATGAGTCAAAACTCAAATAATAAAAGGGTGAATAAGAGGAAAATTAATCATAGTATGTGTTGATGAGATAATTTTTTGGTGTTTTCATTAGAGATAACTACCATCAAATAGACAGGAAGAGTGGAGTGATCTTCAATTGGGTGTTTCATAGAATCAATGATTTTAAATCTTACCTTTTCTCCACTAAACTCTATAAAAAGTATAACATTGTTAACATTGATGATTATGTTTTTAGTTATATATAATTTCATCATAGGTATGATAGTAGAATGTCCTTGGGTTTGGGTATCTTCCATTTCAAGAATATAGAAGTCTATAGGGAATTTTAGATTCTTCACTCTTACAAGGATGTCCACAGTCACTCATGAAGAGTGTGTTTTTCTTTGGAAGCAAGTTTTCACAACTATATTCATGGGATTAATCACTCTAACCAAATAATATGTATACATGTAGTGGGGAATTATATTAATTAAAGAACCTAAATATATCATTAAAATGGAAATAAGTTCTCCCCTCGGGTGAAAGGTATCATTAATGTTTCTGGATCCTTGATTTTTGTCGGCATAGTGGGTTATATAAAAGATGAGTAATTCCATCCAAGCTTGAGTCTCTGTGTCTCTATATGTTTTCATCATTATATGAAATGTTATTTAATAATTGTTTTCATAGTGAGGGATTTTTTTAACTACATTCTAAAGAGGAATTTTAACTTGAGATTTTATTAATATTTCCATTATTTCATTATCAATATCATTATCAGAAAATTTTGTATATTATTGAAAGTTTTGGGGGAAATGAAGAGGAATGGGTTGTTAAGAGGAACCCTCTGTAATAACTAATTTACCATATTTGTATTGTTTTTTCCACATGATTTTTTTAGGGAAGCTAGTGAGGGTTTAAAAAATGGGGGAATACCTAATGGGTAGAATAATTAGATGGAGAAAATTACTTACCAATAAAATATTTGATTGAATATACATTACCTTTTTATTTATTGTTAAAAATATGTTGGGATGGAAGATTTCTAGAACATTTCCTCCTTATTTGAGTGATGGTGTTCCCTATTTTTATTAGAATAGTTTGTCGGTAGTGAATAATAGATTGTGTGATTTTTTTGATATGTAGGTTCTGGGTTTCAATTTTTATCACCATTTCATCGAGGCTTATTTAATATTTGGGAGGTAGAGGATTGTTTAGAGATGGTTAAGGATAATAATGTTTTATCTGTTGGACATATAGAAACAAATTCTCTTTATGGAAGCTCATGTTTCCTCCTTCATGGTACTGTGATTGTACCTTCCACCAAATGTTTGTATTTCACATGAATGGTTTTTTTCATGAAGGGAGGTCCTTGTTAGAATTGACTCCTGTTGAATAATGCTAAACAAGATTTAGATTAATCCTAAAGTTTCGAGCATTGGTTAGAATAAATAGTGTTATTAGATGAAATAACATAATGTAACAGAAGAGGGGGAGAGTCTGAATTAACTTTTTCTTGATCTAATTCTATTACAAGTGTTTGATTATATTAATTTTTATTATTTACCTTTTTATATATGAATGAATAAATTAATTGATGAAATCCTTGAGTGGGTGAAATTTGCCTTGTGCAATATTAATGTTTATTTTTATCCAAGTTAGATATTATGTCATGATAGGTGATAAGAGTTTTATCAACTAGGGATCACCCCTAGTGAAACATCTATCATACCACTATCTATGGGAACAATTTCCTTTTTGAATTATATAATTTTAAATTAATCACTAATTTGGTGGTGGGGGAAAATTGAACAATGTCTTTTGAATAATTCCCAATGTTCCTGAAGTGTATCTCCTTGTTATTTCATAATGCCAAAAATTTCATTTCTAATTGATGTCATTCTGGAGGAAAGTAGAAAATTCTCAAGAAAGGGTCATTTAGGGTTTTTCTTGTAACTAATTTTGGTAGTTAGGTAATTTATCCAGTATTTGGATATATCGTCAATGGATAAAGAAAAGAACCTAAACTTAATGAGCTCTTATATCTCATTTTTAGCTTTCATGGTAGATCACAAATTGTGAAATTCCTTGATATGTCTATGAGGGTCCTCATATGTAAGATCATGAAATTTTTAAAGGAGGTGGATGAGGCCCAATCACAGCTAAAAGTTCATTACTTCCTCAAAGTATTGGAGGTACATATGTTGGTACTCCACATTTGTTGTAGTCATTTATTTTATGGTCTAGTTTTTTGTAGCTATGATTTATATGCTATCATATGGTTCTATTTTTTATTGGTTTGGGATCACATGATGTTCAATAATAGGTTTAGTAGTTTTACTTTACTATACTAATCTAGATGACCAAATTTTTTTATGTGTCTTTTCATTTTCTCGGTCTAATTCAAGTCATATTACTATTCCGTATATTTTCATGAATCAATGTTATCCAATAGGATTGTATGATTTATTGAAAGATAATTATAATAAAAAAAATATGGAAAAATTAAGGGGAAATGAAAAAGATAATGTTATATTACATAGATATATATAGGGGAGTAGATAGAGAGAGTGAAAAACACACAAAAAAACAAAAAGAAAGAAAATAAAAAACAATAAAAATGGATCGGGGGAAATATAAATAGGTAAAGAAATAAAAATGGAAAATAAATAAATAAAATAAATATGTAATAAAAATGATCTTGGCTCCCCATAAATGGTGCTAAAATTTTATCCCAGTGTCGAGCATGTCAAATTTGTTATTTTTTAATAAGAATTTCATTAGTATAATAGGAACTCCAGAAACTCTCTTGATGGATCCATAGATCAATAATTTAAAAATAAGAATCAGATTATAAAAAATAGGAATTTTATTTAATGAAATTTCAGTTTTTTTTAAGATGAAACATATAAAAGAATGAAATACAAAAAAGTATAAAATGATATATTTTATAAGATGTGGTCAACCTAGGGAAATACCATGATGATCAACCTCCATCCCTTCAAGAGATAGGCATTAGATATTTTAATCTCTATTTTTTAACATCTTGAAATATATTTTTTATGAATTTTTTCTAGGATACGTCTTATTATTTAAAAAAACAAAATGATTCAACGACTACTGATGATTATAGAGTGATTTTTCTATGACTTAATAATTGAAACTCACCCAAAAATCACAAAAACAACTGAATGTGTTTTCTATGTTTGTCTATTATTTCATTTTGTTTCCATGAAATTAAATTAAAGGTTCGTGGATGTTTTTATGAGAGATAAATTGATCAATATGAACTACACAAAACTACAATTGAAAGGAGTATGAAGATGCGGTTAATAGTGTGTGGATCATCACAAGAATGGGTACCCAAAAACATGATAATATGTGTTTACTATGACATACCAGTACATAAATCAATTAAATAATAATATTTAGAGATGAAAAAAATACACCAAGATTGAATTAAAAGGACCATTCAATATAATACAAATATAAAGCTAGTGATTTGAATCACATTCCTCCCTCGGTGATCACTATATGTTAAAACTCCAAGGGGAGGAATCCATAATGTGAATAATATTTTCTTGAGATATCCAATTCTATTCTATAGTCAAGAAACCTCATATAATTTTGCGTATAATGTCTTTTATTGTAAAATACATCTAAATTTCCAAAAAAAATAAGTCATGTACCAAAGGGGTTAGGTGGCTATTCATAGATAACCTTTTCCTCCTTCTCTATCTTGATGGATGAATGATCGAAACATTTTCAAATTTCATCCAATTTAGTGGATTATGTTCCTTATATTTTCTATCAAATGGATGTAATATAAGATCCATTGGATGTATGAGGGATCTTTATGGCCCAAATAAAGAATGGTTGTCCAATTTTTACCCCCATAATGTCTTCACATGTGCACCACATTTTTTACCCTTATACTCACATGCATCATTTGTTCTGGTTTTATGAATTGATGAAAAATGACCATAGAATTAAAAAAATAAATTTTAATATTTAGATCACTACAGTTAATTATATGATAGAGAAAATTAATTTCTGCCAAATTGGACTAGTGTTCAATTGCATCTTTTTAAGAAAGTTTTCAAAAATATAATTAAAAAAAGTATTGAGTGAAAATGTATTTAAAATGGGACATTAAAACCCATAAACAATGGAATACACAATTATATGGGTGATAATATATGTTATATCGCTATTAGATCAAGACACAACAACAATAAATAATTCATCAATAAGACGTACAATGGATATCACAATTCCTCGATCATACATAAAAACCATTCCAAAGGGAAATATCAAAACACTAATAATATATAGGTAATCACTCGAAACTCATAAACCAACAAATGATAAATATAAATAAAATTCCAAATCAAATATCTACATAAATATACATCAAATAACTAATCTTTACCAAAACTATAAAAGGTCTAACCCATGTCATAATGCCCTCATATAACCAACTAAAACCTCATCCATGGAGGAAGTATCCCAATAAAACCCACCAAATAATAGGAAAACATAGGTTTATATTGCCCATAAAATGGTCCTAATCATTGAAGCATGGATCATGAGGTCTCTCTTGTCTTATACATCAAGGATCCAATCTCAATAAGGATCATCTATAAAAATGGGACACAATAATCCCAATAAACATTATCACACCCATACTCATCAAAATAAATCCATGTGAACACATGAACTCCAAAACAAGGTCCCCACCCAAGAGTCGAAATGATTAGAGAAGAGTAAAAAAAAATTATGCATCCACAAGCTCAAAAAATTACTAATGAGAACAAAAACACAACCACTCATGCCCAATTAATAAATTAAGGCCTCATGGGATCTTATCAAACCCAACTCCATTAATGATGTACATGGAAAAATATTACATGAACCCAAACCAAACATGATACACTAACTCTAAATGCCTCAAAAACCTATGATAGAAGAACAATTAATCTATGATTCTCATTTTTGGTTCATGATAAATGAACATCTTGTTCTTATCACTTAATTACAAGTCTTTGACGAGCCAAAACTAAGGGGAACTGTAACTAATAGTCATATAGAATCATAATAAGGTTCATGCCTGGATAAATAATTACTACCCTTTTCAAACACAATCCTGGGATTCATTAGACAAATAAAATTGAAGATGAATTTTACCCATTCGTTCTCCCTATATAAAAATCAGATGTACAAATGTAACTATATGAAAAAATAGTAATGAATAAAATGAAAAAATATTTCAAAATATTCTTATTCAAAAAACACTTTCTTTCAAATTAAAAAACCAACACAAAAGTGTTTAAAACTAAACTTCCCAAAAAATGAACTTCAAATCAACATTTAAAAATAGAAAAATAGGATTTGAAAACAGTTCCCCCTACAAATCATACATTTTAACAAAATTTCATACAAAAAGTGAAAATTTACTCTTTTTGGATCCACTAAAACTAGTTAAATTCCCCACATTTTATAAAATATATTTTTTCCCATTTCCGAAACCACTTGAACAAAACCAATTTCAAAAAATATTAATTACCGAATTACATTATAATAATTTTTTTTATTAATACACTTCTTATAACACAAAATATCAATTTTTCAATAACCATATAAACAAAAAAATCAAAAGGACTTCCTTAACTTACTCCCATCACATGGAATCATTTAAGGGAAGCCATAAAATCGAGATAAAAAATAAGAAATCCATGTGTGACTTGGTCATCAGGTTGATAGACCATACGAAAACCATACATTATCCTCTAAGACATTTCCAAAACCTGTTTCTCTATCACTACATGGGTTCTCGGGACATGGAAGAAATTCTCGCTACTCAAATCACATCTTTATTTCCATCCCAAAAGTTCGAGGAATCCTCATACAACTAGTAAATTCGAGAGAGGTCCAAAATATCATAATCAATAATACATACAATTTAATTCAATATTAAAAACCCACTTCACCATGGAATCCCAAGAATCGACACAAATTGTGGTAATTAAGAACCTACTCATGACTAACCTCTTGAGTGCTGATACCAATTCATAACTCAATATATTCATGATATACCCCAAATTAAAAGCATTATACTGAAAAAATAGCATAATTACCCATAAGAACACTTGGGAATGACTTCACCTATTGAAAAACATTAAACCAAAACATAATTTCTCTGGAAAAAATAGGAATTATATTCATGTAAGTCAGATGACCCTTCCAAAAATAAAATAAATAAGATTAAACAAAAATTGAATAATAAATTTAGAAATAAAAATATAATCTCAAAACCTAAATCTCTAACCTATAAAAATTCATCCCATTTCCTATCCTTGTCCACTAAAATTTTAAAACACCTATAACCATAAAAAGTAGTAACAACCTAGATGTACAAATTATATCAATTAATGTAAATAAAAAAGTTCATTAAAATACATTTAATTAAATTTATATGAAATAATGTAATGTGTATTATAGGAGAAAAGAGATAAAATACAATTGACCTCATTTTACCCATGATTATAAACTATCCAAGTGCTATTAAGAGTTCAGCTGAAAAACAACAACTGAGTTGATAATATATGTATGATCATACAATAACTCAGTAGGCCCCCACATAACTTTCAACATTTCTTATATTTAATCATAAACCCATTTAAAATTAGTTTTCAATACAACTTGAATAAAAAGTTTTTCATGTTATTTATAACATAAATATATAAAATTTTATTCTCACATTTACCAACATTTATCCATTTTTTAAAAAAAAAATTATGGTTATGAATATTAAATAAACACAATAAATCAATAATATAAGTCTTTAAAAACCATAGGGATATAATGTAAAACCAACATTCACCAAAATTTATAAATTTATTTAAAATTTCATTTTCAAAACCAAATCCATTTATAAACTCTTTCTTAAAAAAATGTGAAATGAAAAACTCACTCTATTAAGAAAATGTACTTTCAAAACCCTAATTAAATCCAATTTTAAAGTAAAAAAGAGACTAAAATGTAATATACCACAAAATTAAACCATTTAACACAAACATGAAAAATGGATAATTTAATCAAGGTTCCTAGAAACGAATTAACTAGGGGAATTCAATTAAACAATAATAATAAATCCCAAAAATCATTCAAATAAGGACCTAGTTTCATGGGAATTAACCCTAGGATATTTTCAAAAATCCTAAACATTTTAAAAGTAACATAGTTCACCTTTATTGAGCCTATCCAAATCCTTAGTAGCTTCCTCATAATAATGAAGAATAATCATCTCCGGATATCACATGATTTATGTGAACTATATATAAAGGGTATTAGATCACAAACAACAACCCTATAGATGAAAATGGTAGGGGTATAGAAGATAAACATTCCCTTGGAAACCCACTTCTAAACACTATGGATTTCTCGCATATTGGTCACTTACTATATTCACTGGACTCCCATGAATATTGATGTTGAGGTTGGAAATAAATAGTCCCACAAAATTAATAATAATTCAAAAGAAAAAAATTTCTCATCTCACATACCCTCTCAAGAAGAATCCTGAAATATATCCTTCCCAAAATATCAAAAAATAATATAATTGAAAATTCCGTAAGGGATTATAAACTGCAATGAGAATAAGCATCACACGATGCTCAAACGAGGTTCACACATGCATTTGGAAAATTAATTAATGTACCAAATGAACCTTTAAAACATAGAACTCTAAAAAGTATTAAATTATTCCCCATTTATAAAATCATTAAAAATAACAGTTAAAATTCTAATTTAAAACTGTCCTTACAAAAAACACCCTATTTAAAATGTGCATCCAATTTATTTTAAAAAATCAAAATAGTTTTTCTTACCAAAATTAATTTCATTTAAAAAAACACCAAGGGTTTAGATAACGAACCCTTAACTTCAATCATAACCCAAATGGTGTCAGATCACTTCAACACCACCTTTTTATCCCAAGAAAAAAATGGTTTCAAATTGTTTTAAAGAACTCTATATTAATTCAAAGTCACACATCAAACATTTAAATAAAACATGTAATTTCATGTTCCACATGAAAGTACAAGTAAAAATTTTGTGAAAACAATTCTAAATAGTAAAACTAGCATTATTAACACAGATAAACATTTAAAAATCTATTTTGGAATATCATCACACACATTCTATGAATGGCCTTTGAAGAAATTAAAACATAAAATTTAATATGGATAAACCATAAAAATCAAAGTAATTAATGATGGAATGAAATTTAAATATTTATAATAATAAAAATTCATGTCGTACCATAATTATAAAATTAAATCAAGTTATATAAAAAATTTTAAAATCAATGGATTCAAAATTAAACAATATAGAAGAATAAATGAAACCCCAAATAAAGTGGAATCAAGTAGAGGTAAGACAGAACATGTCAAAATAAATGGAGGACTCCCAACTAGGGAGGAATAGACCCACACAAAGCATAACCACTTATTAAACTATATAAACCCGTTTAAATCAGCACCTTAGGGTTTATCCAAGACATGGAGAGGTCCAAGGGTATGGAAATGTTAAGGAAATTTGAGAAGAAGGTGGTAATAAGGCTTATCATATAAGGGAAACCCTTAATCACTATGAGTTCCTAAGAATAATATAACAAAATACATGTTAGGAGAGGGAGGAATATGTGGCGAGGGGATTATTCAATGGAATATTCAGAAATCATGAAATAAAAGGGTATAAATAAATAGTGTAAAAATGAATAATATAAAAATGATAATTTTTATGTGTATGTTGCATTGGTCACATTCATGGTTTAAAACATTATGAAAAAACTTTTCTTCCTATAATTGACACCAAAAAATAAAATTCATAGTTAATCTTTAGATCTCAAATGAGTAAACTATCCATGTGATTAATATCCCACAAGATAAATTCCAAGACAGAACCAAGGCACACAAGAACTAAATGGTTTTCTAATAGTGCATGTACTCTATTCTCCTTATTTAAACATTTAAATTTTTGAAATTTCAAATAAAAAAATTCATCCAAACTCCAAAAACACAGAATGGCCCAAAATAATATTAAATATATAACTCGATATAACTAAGATACATTGTATGTCTAAAACAATTAAAATTGGTCCCATTAACCGATATTATATCATAATTTTTTTGATTTTATTTTTAATATTCAAAATATGTTTTTGGATTTATTTCATTTTATAGATTCAATAGGTAAAATTATTATTTTTAATTGACCTATGTTCTATATATTGAAAAAAGAGATTCATTGGTTCCTGTAAATTTATAGTAATGTGATCGTAGAATATTTACTTTGTGATACTGAATTGATAAAGTATAATTAATGTGTGCATGAAGTGAAGAAATTGAGAATTATTAACTATGGTTTCTCCAATGATGTATTCAATAAAATATTTCATTGTATTGGTATTTTTTATATTTTGATATTTTTAGAAGAAATATATGGAAAATGAGTGGATGAAAAGTTAGATATGGTGTCATCCTCAAGGGAAAATTGTAAATATGGTGATAATTAAAAATACATGAACATATATTGATAATATTTTCATTTGTAAAAATGAAGGAATAAAATATGAAATGATGATAAGTCTTCCTAGAAGAGATTCTCTCTATTCAAAGTATATAATTATAATTCAATTTATAATTCTTATTTGAAGGATGTTTTATAAGTTACCTAAAAATATAAAATCCATATTCCCCCATAATGATTAAATTTGATAGTGATACTGTGAAAAATGTGGAGATGATGTCAATTTATCATTATTTAGATTTTTAGGAAGCAAAAAAGGTGAGATCCATGATTTTTATAATTTATTGGAAGAACTGGAAATCACTTATATGGGGGCTATGCATTCATGGTATATTTTGTGAAGAATAATAAAATATTCAAAAAATAGAGGTGTAATTGAATGAATAAATTATGAAAATGGGATAAATATTAATGGAATAAAGATATATACTAAGAGAACATTCACATCATCTTGAACTGAAAATGGATATATAGAATGGCCTAAAAGAAATTAATATCCCTATCCAAATAAAATTTTAAGAGAGTATTAATTTTATAAAATAATATTTATCAAGGATAGAGTACATGGATTCAAAATTAAAAAATGACTGAATTAAAATTAAAGATCTTGAAATGAAGATAAAATCCATAAATGTAATGATGGATATCTCACCCAAACCGGCATAAAAAAGTTATTTACCTAATGTTTGAAATAAATAATTAGTATAAATAAGTAAATTTTATTGAAAAATTTGAAATTGAATGTATTTTAAAGAACATACCTATCAAATGATATTATAATTAAATAATTTTAAACACCTTGTTTGTGTGTGTCTATTAGCCAAATGAATCAACCGTAAAATAGAATATACTATAAAATATGGATTAATTAAAATATAGATGATTTATTATTTTAACGGTATGTGTTTTATATATTATAACCATAGATATATGGAATGTAAATGAATAAAAAATGTTAATGAAATGATAAGATAAAACCATTATTACCATGTCAAGGTGGATGTAACACTCGAACTTCAATTATAGTATGTAATATTTTCATAAAATTAATCTCATAATGACCTTTGATTTATTATAGAATGTGACTAAAATATATATTCCCAAATATCATAAATTGAATTTGATGGAATTAATTTCATTTATTAATTCATAGTGTCCAAATTATATTAGGGTGAATTGTTGTTATTATTTATAAATAGTTTTTGTTGGACTGAATAGTAAAATAAATATTTTACAAAAAAAATATATCACAGGTATGAAAATAATATTATATAATAATAATTTTATGTTTATGAATCATTTTTTATAAAAAAAAGTTAAATTTAATATGTAATTTAATTCATATAAAAATATATTTTCTAACTTGAAATGTTTATCAGCATTATGAAAATCTAAGTGAATTGTTTTATTAAATTAAAAATTACATTTAGTTCTTATCTCTAAATAATATATTTATAAGTATAATTTTTTTGGTTGGGTTTCAAATAAAAATAAGTATTATAATATTTAATATATTAAAATTAATTTCATTTGAATATGTATTATACTTCATTTTTTTGTGAAACTATATTTATGATGAAGGTAATCATTTTTTTAGAAATAGTTTTCATTTTTTTATGAATATATACAAGAAGTAATTTTTTTCACTTATACAATTAGAATATTATAAAATTTATTCAATATTTTGAATATTCATAATTATTTTTCTTTATTAATTTCTAATAAATTTTTTCTCACAATGAATAATATACATTATAAATATTTATCACTTTGGTAAATGGTAAAATGAGTTAAAAGAGTTAAAATAAATAGATATTGAATTATAATGACATAAAACACATTATTATAAAAATTGTATTGTTATTATATACATATTAAATTTATAATTATATAATACATGATAATTTGGAGACACATTGATTGACAAAATATGTATTATATAATAAAAATTCATTTTTATTGGTTTTTCACCCACGTCAGCTATAAACGGGAACACCCAATCCACTTTTATCAAAAATCCTCGATCTTATTAAATATTATAATCCCTAAAAAATTCCAACCATAACACTCCACAACATAGTGGTTCTAGTCTCACAAAAAGACATCTTCATGAAAGCTTAAGGTACTTTCCAAAGGATGATACGAAAATAATATGTATATGTTAATACTGATCTCTTTCATGTTACTTTATTCTTAAACATCCTAAAAATATTCTATAACAATATTAAAATAATTTTTTTTACAATAACTTTAATTACATTTTCTATCTTCTTTGTGTCTTATGGAAAATTAAAACATTGCTCGTGTGTAAGTATGGTCTACCATCCTTATGTAGCAGGGTCATTCATTTTTTATCACCACTTTACATGGATGGTTTTAAAAATGTAATTGATTAATATATATAATACATAGGAAATAATTATTATTCTGGAAATATAATATATTATCTTATTTCTATCAATTTTAATCTTTGTATAATGATAATGTCACTTGGGTATAGGCATGGACTTCCATATCCTTGAAGCGTTGTGATTTATTTTTCTATTACCACCATGCATGGATGATCCTAAAATTATATATAACTAATAAAAATTATATTCATAAAATTATTACAATTATTTGTATTACTAATCCATTTTTATCACATTCATATTGAATAATATACCAATGTAATTTTTGAAAAATTTACTGAACACCCATAATTTGTCGATGTAATCAGGAAATGTTTAATTAATGGATTTAATATGATTATAAAAGGGAGATAAGAATTGGAATAATTGTTAAAAATCATTTTTATATTGTATTTGATAAATTTTAATTCATAATAAAGGAGGATCAAACATATATGACTAATATGAGACATAAGGCATGGGATTTCCATTATAATGACATTATATTTCTGGATTATTTAGGTTAATAATTCCTTTAGGAATATTATATTGTCCTAATATCATAAAACCCATTTTTTCAACTTCTATTAATGTTTTTTGTTTTTTTTTATTTTAAATTTCGTCTATTTTTGGATCAGGAATTAATAATTGAGTTATTTATATGGTATTTACATTTAGAAAAAGACATTTTTAAGTATTTATTCCTACACATTTTATTTTAATTCATAGTTCTTCTAAATGATTCAATAAAATTATTATTTAAGATCTAATAATTATTTTATTTACTATTCAACCATTTTTGAATTTATTTAACAATTTTTAAAAGGATTATTGTTTTCATTTTCCTAATGATTAACTTTTTTACATTATACCCAAAGTGTATATAGAATATATTTTTTACTTTTTACCAAAAAATCGAATTCCCAGCATTATAACTATTATTAAATTGATTTTCCATTTATATGTTTCTAGGGATATTTTTAAGGAAAATATTATTATGAAAATCCTTTTAATTTTTATTTAACATGATATAATAACAAGTTGGTAATATTTTTAAAAAGGAATGAGAATCACTTTAAAAGTGGTTTATAAATTAACATTTACACAAAGCTTCCAGGAAAATATCGTAAATGATATTGTTTTGTTTTGTTTCTATTTTCTTAAGGATTATTTTTACTATATAAAATTAATATTTTATAAATGGATGGTCTTTTTTCATCAATTACTATTTTACGTTCTTTTAGTCTTTAACTTTCTCAGGATCACATTCTCTATCAGTCTCCATCAATTCAATTAATATTATTGTCTCCTCTATATCCATATTTTATGTATGAAGGATTAATGCATCATCATTTCAACCAATTTTCTATTTTTCACCTACACACAATTTCTATATATGGTATTAGATGAAGGATTCTTTTTAATAAAGTTAATCATATAAGTGGGGAAATATTTCATATTATTGATTCAACACAGATAAATGTTAATTAATAAATAATGATGAGAATGAATTATATTGATCATTAAATATATATTGAATGAATAGGATATAGAAGTGATAGGTGGGGTCTATTTATAGATATCCCCTATATGCATCAAAATTTATCATGAGAAAAATCCTTAGGAATTCCATATTAGATGGATATCTAGTTTACCCATTTATTAATAATGTCTTCGTCAATGGATTTACAGTAAGACTCAAGATATTTTAGTCAATACCATGATTATATGACCATTAATATTTGGATTTATGAATTTACTTTATAGAAAATTTAGTTTCCAATATCTATGTAATTTCAATAATGATATTTAATATGGATGTTTGTAGAACTCAAGTTATCGATTTAAAGGCATGTATTTTGATTACACACAATTCCATATTTATTTTGAAATATATACTCATTATATATCATATATGACATAACCCTTAAAGAGAATTTGAGATCACTAGTTATTTTTCCCCTCTCTATAGGATATTAAGAAGGATATATTCAATTATTTCAAGGATGTGAGTATTTTCATTATGATGTGTTTTTATATAACATTGGAATAATGCATGTTTCTAGTTTTTATGGACCATTTAACTAGTCAATCCTATAAGGTGGTTTCAATTATATCTCATTAAAATTTAATATATTAAATATTTAATATTGGTTATTGGATTTGGTGAAATTATATGGGAGGCGTGAATAGAAAAAAATTAATATCAGTTTGTTTAAAAAAATGATTTATCATGCCAAAAGTGTATCACTCCTTGTCTTGAACTTGTTCAGTTTTCCCAAAAAAAGTTTGAGTTTTTAATTTTAGTGGATGATCAATATGTAGAACCATGCTTCATAGTATATTTATTATAGTTCTAGTACTTAACAATATAATTTTTAAATGGATTTTATATCTCAGAAGGTGTCACAGGAGGTGGGATTTTTTTCGAAAGTATCTATTTTCATTAAATAATATTTAGGAGAGGAATTTTTGGGTACATAGTTGGAAAATGGTTATTACTAACCTTGTGGTCCAAACCATTCAACCCAATTAATCAAGAATGCAATTTTTTTAAACTTGAAGAGGGCCTAGTAAACCATGTAGAATGGTGTAGGTTCACATAGTGACCCATATGATGGGACCATGGGTTTTCTAACATGAACTGAAATCATTTTAGGGGTGATCCTTTGGAGTGTTTCATTACAAAGTTATCAAAAATAAACATTCAAATCATATATCTCTTTAAAGAGATGGATTTTAATATTTTCTCCTGCCTCCTTTATCATTCCATCTTCTTTTCTTCTCTCACTCATGCATAACCCCTCTCCTAGTTGTGTTTCTCCTCCCCTCCCTCCACTCGTTTTTTTGTTATCCATTCTTCATACTTGGAATTAGTCAATGTTAGTAGCATTTGATAGACCTCTGTTAGTCTATATTTCCTCTTCCTCGTTTTCTTCATTTATATTGGTCTATCAGATTATATTTTCTTACGATATCATATACCCAATTGTATGTTGTTTTTTTATTTATTTGATTTATCTAATTCAGTATTCAGTCCAATATTGATAATGGATGAGTGAAGCATAATAATTACAAGTTAGGTGGTCTATTACTTTTCCATCAATGTATCACCATTTCTAAAGTTTTTTAACTTTTTCTTACACCGTCTATTCTATGTATTTCTTCCAAAATGTTATATTCATTAAATTTAATTTGTATATAATAACTAAGATTCCCCATAGATCACATTACATGGTTGGAGGTCCACGACCCCAAACTGGACCACATCATATTGTGGATTTGATAAAATGTGAATATTCAATACTCTTGATTTAAAACCAATACACTGAATCGGTGTGTTTGTTCTATTAGTTCCAGAACGATAGGACTAAATAGTTAAAGGAATTTTTGAAGGGAATTAAATTAAATATGGTTCCTTAAAATTAATTTTTAGACTTATTAATTAAAATATGAATTGATTTGGTTAAATAGAATAAATTACATTACTTTTCCCGTGAATTATGATTTCAAATTGTTTTACTTATTTCATTATATTAACATCTACATGGATTAAATGAATTTTTAAATCATTAGTACCATCATATGTTCTATATTAAATAGTAAATAAATTATTATAAATTATAAATATCATATATATTTACAGGTCATTTCCTTCACTTTTAAGTGAGTTCATTAAGATAATGAAATTGTAATTGATGCAATGGATTTAAACATTATGATTATATAATGACATAGAGAATTCCCCAGGAATATATTTAATTATTAAAAGAAATGATCTTTTCTATTATACTATTCCTTTATTGATTCCTAGATTCCCTGTACAAAATGTAGTAGACATGCTCAATGTTAAAATTATTTATATTAAGCCTTGAGTGATACTAGGATTCCTAATATGTAATTCCTTGGACTGGCTGAGAAGTTAAATGACATCCGATATTCATTGAGAAATATATGGACTCCTTATATTGGATTTTTTGGAGGGGTTCATAAGTTAAATTACATTATAGTATTCATTGAACAACAATTGTATTCAGATTTATAATTTCATGGATGATATCAGTGGTTAATAGAGATTATGTTATCCCTTGGGAAACACTTGGATTCTGAAGTAAAATTCCTTGGATGGGATCATTGATCATATAATACTACATAGTGAAATTTTTTTAATGAGTTTACCATGGAATATTAAACCTATAATCTTATAAAACATGTAGATACTTTTATGATCATAATTATATATGGATTTATAGGGTTCTCCTTAGGTTTCACATGACTAGTGTTTTACACTAACACCTACGATTATTTTCATGGTGTGCCACCTTTCTAATATACAGTTCTCATGTTCAGAGATATCTAGAATATGATGAAGTAGGTATGGATAGCCAACTATCTTTTGAGAAACCCAAGACAACCTGTTTATATTAATTATTCATTATTCTATTAAATACATTTGAAAAAATATTTATTTTACACACACAAACTGAATTGTATTAGAAACTCTTGGTGGTGTCCTACAACATTTTAATCACATACTATCTAGGATATAAATGGTTACCCTGATAGAACATAGCGATTCCAATTAAGACCCAGATAATGCTCTGTATTTTTTTCCATTATAGATTGTACATGGGAACTTTGGAGTTACAATTGAGAATGTACTCAAGCTTCCTTTAAAAGTGGGATTCATTGATTAATTTATTCCCTTTTTCAATTTGTCCTTTTTTATGATTTCAAATTATGTATTTTGACTACCATTTTTTGTATTATCATGGTCATGCATGGGGGGATTTATTGGAAATTTCTAGGTTATCTAATTATTTTTATTATCATATACATGTTATATTCTTCATCATACTTTAAATTATTTTGAATTTTCTCTATTGTTAGTGTTGATCCAAAGGCTATATTCTCCCAATTGTACCTTATTTAGTCCCTCACTACTCATCTATATCCTCTAGAATATGGGGAGGAATGATTGAGGCCATGTATCGAACTACCATAGGCATCAACTGAGGGGTTATCATGTGGAGATGTTATTAAGTTATATCATATCCTTACATTTCATTTATCCATCTATTTAGGGATTTTACATAAAATACTAGTAATTTTTTGAGACATGGTAATTAACTAATGAATGGTTTTGAATAACCCAAGCATAAGGGAAATATCACGTTTGTAGGGATGGTATATTTGTTCATTATGATCATAAATATTCTGGGTTATTACTTCACAAAAAGGGATTAGTGTATTTTCTACTGAATAATGATTTATGAGATTCACCTCTTGGACCAATATATAAGGATAAGAGATGTGTTCATGCATCATCATTAGGACATAGAGATTCACATTTCATGGATATTACAAGTCATATAGATTTCATTTCATGGCTACTTGATCCTTGATGCATGTAACATGCGAGATTTATCATCATGCTAATAAATATACCATAATGTCTATTTATTCATAATTCCTACTTGTATTAAATGATTTGGTTTTTTCCTTCAATGTATAAAAATGATTCCTTCTTAAATATTTTCATTCCATGAATATTATAATTATTGATCATTGATAAAATTCCTTATTGTAGTTATAATATGTGGTCAGTTAAATTAAATTCCTACATCAACCTAAAATGTGTTTTCCCTCATATATTGATAGTTTACATTTGTTTGAATAACCGATTATGACTTGTTTGAGCCATAGATCATTGGTTTCTTTAGCTGAAACATTCATAGTTGAGATTAAATGGGTTCCAATTCCAATTTATAATGTGTATATGAAATTATAAATTGGGTAGGGAGACCCATATATTCAAACCACCACATATAGACTTGTTATACCTCAAGACAAAAGGTAAAAACCTGGATATAATTACATCGATGAAAATGTGAACTTATAAAGGCTTTTACCACATGAATTTGGGCACTATTACCCATATTAATGAATCCTTATATTCTTGACTTGGCCCTTATAGGTGCATTTTAGAATTGTATATCAATGAGATAAAACCTATAAGGGTGTTTTTAAGTTTAAATTATTAATGTGTTACACTATAATAGGATTATAATTTTAATTTATAGAGTGATGACTCAATAAATGGGTAATGGATGCCCATATAACTGAATGTGGTTAATTATGAGATGAAACTCATAGGTCACCTTTATTAATACCTTGATTATTTTATAAATCCATGGTGGTATATTCCTGTTATATGGGATGGTTATTTTAGGTTCTAGCTTCCACTTATATAGTGTTATATATAAATGTATACCTGCATCTTACTAAACTAATTCTCTTTAAAATGATAAAATACTTTTTTCTAATTTTTATGCTATATTATTATGAGGAATTAATTAAATAAATAACAATTAAAACCACAATGTATTATTATTATATAGATTTAAATTGTAAATTTCATTAACTAGTCTAGTTGTGAGAAAATAATATTAAATGAAATATATTCAAAATGAGATTTCGAGATTGTTTTCTTAATGTTAAATGGAGGCAACTAAATAAGTGACTATTATAGTTTTATTTTAAAATTTTTAATTGATATCCCTTATGTTAGAGCCTCATAAATGTTATATTGAATTTAATTTTAAGAGAAAATTATTAAAAAACAATGATGTTGTTAATACCTTAAACACTCAAGTGTTATATTTATAATTTTTACTAAGATATCATGAATGGGATGGTGTATGATTCTTATAGTTTTAGTGGTCATTTCTTGTTGTGTGTGATCTAAGGTATAAGAAGTTGGGTATTCTGGCCTATTTAGGCACAAATATAGTTTAATATTTGATTCCATATGATTTAGAGAGGGGTTATTCTGTTAAGGTAGTTAACTTAGAGATGATAATCAGTAGACCATTGAACTAAGTTTCCTGGAATGATATGGGTTGTCATCTTGGTCTATATAGCCATGTAGTACTCTTAATTAATTATTATAAATCCTAAGAGGTGGGTGGTCATATGGAAATATGGGCCACCATGTGGTATTACCATATACAAAAACACAATGACTGTCAAATACTTATATTTTATTCCAAAATCATAAAATCCATATATCAGCCCATTATGAGGTTGCTCAATGAAAGTAAAGGCCTCATAGCCAAATTATGGGAAGGTGATGTCGTTATTCCAATGTTGATGGGAATTGACCCATGTAGGTGGATGATATCTTTTCCTTTCATTATGTCATCCCTATAGAGATATTTTTCATTCATGATAGAAGTTATCTAATAGAAGCCCTAATGTGGGATATGGTTCTTGTGAGAATTATCATACAGCTATGTGGGAGACCTAAAGGATGTTTTTTTTACTCTAAAACAAGATACTCAATGATGTTTTTTTATGAAAACTATGAGATGGTTTTTACTATGTTTTATAAATTCTCAGTGGAAATGTTCTTGGATTAATTCTTTTTTAGAGACAGATTCATTATAGGTTATTAGTTTTTTCAATATAGGTCTGATGACTGCTTACCTTATATGGAAAAGCACCCTCATTTTTGGGTTTTGGAAGTTGGAATTCATAGGAAGGACTATTTGGTTCCCTAGTCCATTTGACCGGTTGTTTTATTCATGGAAATTCAATTTCATAACTGATTTCATGAGGTAGGTGTCCATATGATAAAACAAGGTACATGTGAGGTGCCTTATTTTAAAGAGTTGTTCCAATGAAAATTTAATCATAAAGAAAACTAACATGATGGGTATCATGGTCATCTTGGACATGTTAATGGATGGTTATTGGGAGTGTGATTTGATTCCTTAAATAGGTAGCATGGGATCCACACATGTGATGCATGGAATGGATAGTTCATGCTGTTGTAATGTGTTAATGGTTGATATAGATCGTCGATGAGAGGTTGAGTATTGGTTGAGAATCAATGTTTCAAAAATGTTACTATTTTAATAATGGTGCACAGGGGTATTTGGTAAGTCTATGGATTTTCACCTATGTGTAGGGGTAATTAGTATGTTTTTTGGTTACTTGAGATGATTGACCCATGTTTGATCCTTGTCATGCTTGGCTGGGATACAAGGTTTCAAGAGATATTAAAACGAAATTTTAACCAATTATGATGTAAATGATGAACATATGGAGCTGTTCAAACCTATTGATGATATATTAGTGTTCTCCTAGTTTAGAAGTTTTCATTACCTATATCATTAAATCATCCTGAGTACGATGATAGAGAATAAGTTATATGCAATGTTTCTTATTTATGATTTCTGGTTAGCTGAAAGGACTCTTTAAGAGTTTGACATTAGGTGTGGTATGAGGTAAGACATAAGGTGGGGATTTCATAATTTTCCATTCAGGGGTGGTGATCCTCATTGGTATTTTAAACTACATGAATATCATATATTCTCTTATGGTGGGGAGTGGGAGTTCAGTCACTCATGAATGAACCTTATGTGGAAAAGGGTCATTGGACATTGAGATCTGTCATTGGATGATTGATTGTATCTCTTACCATTCGATAAACGGTGCAATATATAGCTCTGAATTTCTTACTAAACCCCAAGTTATATACTAGTTGTTTTATCCATGATTGCAGCCATCAACCTAGGTCTTTTTGTAGATATTGTTTTTCAAATGTGACACATAGATTATTAAGTAGGAATACCTTGGATGAACTCACGAACACCATATGATTCATCAAATTGAATTCAATATGATATACCACCATTTTCCACATTCAGTGGTTTTTATGTATGGATATTTTGGTAATGTACTATAATATCAATTGTAAAATCTTGAGCATAAGCTTCTATAGACTAATAGAATTAGGATTGAAGTTCAGATGAATTGGTTGTTAAATTGTATAACTAACAAAAGTAGTTAGTATAAGGAAGTTTGATTAGATTTTTCTATAATTTGGTTGATTTTGGTCGGCGGGGAATCATGTTTATCGTGTTGTTGTGTTGAGAATGGGGAAATTTGAACATCATTCAAGGATTTTCATCGAAAATCCGTTGCGGACCAAATGGGCCTGGATGAATATATTGTAACCATTTTTACCAAAGAAAAGATTTGATGTTGTATCCTCATGTTTGATCCTAGTTTAATGAGTTGAAAATAATTTCAAGAGTGTTTCGGGGATGATAAGGATGTGTTTTTAATGGAAATTATGAGGGTTAGAGCACAGTGAATCAGAATCAGATGATTTATGTCAGGACCTATAGTTGGGAGTTCCATTGTTTTTTTGAATATATATATAATTTCTTGATTATATTAGGGTTTAGAAATGCTCATATAGGTGATGTATTGAGTTTATTGATAATGGTTACAAGTTTCATCCCATGTTTCAACAACTCAATTACCACATTGTAAATGTTATTTCTTCCAGTTTACTAGGTTTAATAAAATATAACATGGCTATTTTAAAAGGAATCCCACAACCCTAGTAGCATGGTTGATGTGTCAATTTTCCCCAAAGCCTATTAGGGACAATAATTTCTATGGTGAGGAGTCTATAACACCCCATGGTTTCATCCAGTTGAATTTTCCCAAAGAGTTTTAGTTTTTCATTTTGGTGGATGGGTCATTTTTCGAACCGAGCATCAGAGAATAATTCTGAGATTTTGGATTTCAAAAATAATCATTTTTATATGTGGTTCTATCTTCAAGGTATCTTATAAGTTCAAATTATTTTTTGATGATTAATGATTTAAAAAATGTGTTTTGGGAGAGGCATCCTTATGTACATGGTTGGTGCATGGTTAATATTAAACATGTGGCCCAAAACATGGCCCTAATTAGATAATCACATGATTATTTTATCTTTATATATGGACCATGAAAACATATATAATGTTGTAGTTGTGTAGAGTTATGCACATGATTGGCACAATTTTTTTTCTAACCATGCACTGCAAATGTGCGATGGGGTTCTGCATTGGATGATGGAAACACATTGTTGGTGCACAATTATCCAAAATGTGAAGCAAAAATATATGTCTCCATAATTGTATGGCTTCTTTTCTTGAATCCTTTAACATTCCCTCGTTATTTCTTCTCCCACTAACACACTTCACCTCCCACATCAATGGATCTACACCTCTCCCTCTCTAAGGTTCTTTTGGTTCTCCATCATTCAAACATGGAATTAGTAACTTTTAGTTATGTTGGATAGCCAACATTTAGCATATCATTCCTCTTCTATATTTTCATCTTTTATCTCTCCATATCATATGTTATTATTTTGTGAGCTCTTATGACCTATTTTTATGTTGTTTTACTATTTCATTGATTTCTCTCATTTGGATTGAATTAAAACCTGCTAATGTAGCGGTGAAGAATCATATGTATGAGGTAGTTGGTCTATGACTTTTACCTCAAAGCCTCATCATATATAAATTTATGTCATTGTGATGTAGATCATTCATTCCATGTGTCACTCGTAAAAAGTTACATTCCCTAAATTGAATACATAGATCATAACTGTGATTCCCATAGTCCCCTTGACATGGAATGAGGTTGAAAGAACAAATCCATATCACCACATAAGGTAGGTTGGATTAAATGAAAATAATTATTACACGTTTTTTATACCAATACATGTAATAATAGCTTATGGGTGGCCAATTATAGAACAATAGACCTAAATGGATAAACAAATTATTGAAGGGAAATGATTTTAAATTCGGACCATTATATTTACTGTTTAATAATATGTATTAAATGATAAGTTTAATTCGTTAAATATAATTGATTATATTTCATTCCCCTTATATTCTTATTTGAAATTATTTTCGATATTTCATAATAAGGATATCTAGGTATATTTTATGAATTGTTAAATTGTAATTACAATCATATAGACCTTATTCATTTCTAAATGAACTGTGATAAATTATAAATTTCAGGTTCACTTAAATGGAATTTGTATCCCTTATAAGTGTGTTCATTAAATTATTTATAGTGTTTGTGACACAATGGATCAAAAATTGATTATTCAAAATTATCATGGATAATTCCAATGGCCTATAATTAATTATTAAATGAAACGGCATATTTTTTAGATTATTAATTTTTCAATACAGGGATTCTAAAATTATAATTCCTTGTATATACTCACATGTTTAATTATTTATAATAATCCATGAATGACACCAATATTATTGATACGAAATTCTTTGTATGAGGTCAGAGGACAAATGAAATAGGATATGCCTTTAGTAGTACATTGAATCCTTATATAGAATTCTTTGGATGGGATCATAAGTTATTTGAGATTGTGTTATTCCATGGATTACACTTGGATTCTGATTTGTAATTCCATAGATAGTATCAATTTTGATATAAGATTATGGTATGCCTTGGGAGCCACTTGGATTTCAAGGTGGAATTCCTTATACAAGATCACAAGTCATGTAATATTACATTATTCTTGGTTGCTAATTGGTCTATACTTTACTACTAAGACAATAATGTTATGAAACATGTATAGTATCTCATGATAGTCATTATATAGGGATGAATTTTTTCTATTTCTATTCTACATGACTAGGGTTTTACATGGAAACCATCGATGATTTTTCATGGGTCCCATTTTTTTATTACTGTTCTTATGTTTATAGATATTCAGTATAGAATGAAAAAGGTATGATCATCCTGATGTCCTTTAAGGAACATGAGCAGACATGAATACATTTATTATTAAATATTCTATTCACCATACCTACACACAAATTTTTTTAATAATAACTAAGTGTATTTCAATATAAAACATATGTGGTGGCCTACTGAGATTTATTCAAATCATGTTCGAGCTTCCATTAGGTTCCCGACCAGATATCATTTCTCCAGGTTTTATAACTGGATTATGAATTGTGTTTTCTTCATTATGGATAAGTAATGACAGCTTGGGACTTAGGGCTATGCATTTACTCAAGATCCGTTCTGGAGTGGGTGTGTTTTGTTTTATTTATTCATTTTTATCATTTTAAATTTTTTATTGTATAATATGATGTATGTGGACTGCATTGTATTGATAACATAGAATCTTCATTCATGGGTGAATTTATTATAAATATCTACGTAATCTATTTATTTTTATTCTTAGTGATTTGTTATATAATTTAATGAACTTTACATTATTATGCTTCCAATCTATCATTACTATTGATCTAGAGGTTATAATATCCCTATTTTTCCATCATTGGAACCTCTATTCTAGTTTCAAGCCTCTGGTATATGGGGAGGCACACATGGCTCCTCACTGTTAACCACCTCTGGGAATTGGATTAGTGTATTCTTGGTTGGAACATCACTAAAAGAATTTGATTATTTCATATATCAAAAGGGTTGTCATGTATTATTGTATTTTACAATGTATAATTCACTAAGAAAATAAAAGATAATATGGAGAAGAATAATTAATTCTTTTATAGTTTCATACAAATAGTACATATATATGAGGAATGATATATCAAGGAAAAATAAGTCTAAGATAACTCTATTTGGAATTAAATAGGAAAAACATTAATCCTTCCTTGTTTTTCTAATAAAATAAATATATAAGGAAAGGCAAAAAGGTGGAAACCACTATATTGGTTTGGGTATGACAAATAATCATAAAATCATAAATTATTAATGTATGAACCATAAACAAGTTGAATTATTCTCACAAGGGAGTTAAATCACAATCTAACGAAGATATGGGATATCAATGAAATTTTATTGAATGAAATGTGCACAAGTGGGGTTAAATAGATAAAAATTAAGAAATAATGTATGAATATTATGTAAAGGTTTGGTTCATCATGAACAAACAAATTATTTTTATTTCATATGACAAGGAATTACCCCTCTTCCCATTCTATTTAATTTTCATAATTATTTTCTAGAAATGATTAAAATTCAAGGGAAATAATCCATGGGTTTTATGGGCCGAAATTTTATATACATAGTGAAATTAGACATATGGAAAAGTAGTGTGAGGGAAATCAATAGTTATTTCAAAGAATAATATGAGAAATATAGTATTAGAGTAATTTTAAAGGTACCTTGATAAATACTAAATTCTAATTAATATTAGGATTGAACAGAAATTAATGTTTATTCACAACCCAATTTTTTTTACAAAGGTAAAAATCCAAATTAGATGGTCAAAAAGTAACATCAAGTCATATAAAATGGTATCAAAATCATAAGGATATGATAATACAACTTAGGGAATATTAAGTGACATTCATAGTGAAAAACATGATTTATTTCGATTTAGGAGAAAAATGTTGTATCATCTAATGATTTTTTGGATAAAAAATGATTCTAAAAGATGAATACCCAGGGTACCTATAAAATTGGTAACCTAGAATATATGTGGTTTTATAGCTTCATCATTTTTTAGGGAGAATGATTCTAAACATTTAAATTCTTGTTTCATTATATTGAAAATAGGAAGTACATCCTTCTAAATAAATATCATCGATATTATGTTGTATCCTGATTTTATTAAAAGAAACTTGTATCAGTTTGTTGAAAAATTGGAATTAATATGACTAATAATTCCACACTGATTATTTCTTAATGGTATCATGTATAGGTGTTTCAAATCATAGGTAGACATTTTTATAGAAGTGAATTTCTCATGTTTCATGGAATTTTTTAAGTAGGTGAGTGGCATTGATTGAACTGAATTTTGTTACATAAAATTTAGTATTGTTTACAAATATATAATTAAATGGGTTCAGATTATATATCTACGATTAATTTCAATATGGTAAAATAACTCACTGAAATCATTCAGAGAATACAGATATAGGAGAAAGAGTAAAATGTCTAAATGAATATTAATAAGTATTTCTTACAATGTGGTATCAAAAAAAGGTAGGAATGGAATTTATGAAATGTAAAAACACTCAAGGATTTAAAAATTGAAATATATATATAATTTATAATGAATTTACAAATAATTCTTCAAATATAAACGAGATTATGATGGTTTTGATAACAATAGGTATAGATAATTGGTTAAGTGCATATACACCTAAATAATTTAGTATGTTGTTTCCTATAAATAAATATTATATTGAATAGCCTTTAAACATTAAACAATAATCTAAAATGATTCAATAAATATTAAAATTAAATTTGGGTAAATATAAATATAGTAATAAATTATTATACTTACATTTAATTATTTTGATTCAACTGATAAAATTTAATTATTGAAACCCAATAACTAACATTGTATGATTAAAATCAATCAATGATAGAATGGAGTATTTTTATAATAACTATATTTCATGTGTTGTGTATTTTAATAAATTGATCAATTTTTGAAAACTTTAATGTTGGAAATAATAAATTAAAACCCAATTATAAATTGATATGAAATAAGATTAAAACATATTGTTTAAAAAGATCATTTTTCTATTAAAGTATTTTTTTTATACAAAATATTTTAAATTAAAATATATATTAACAAATTTTTTATTTTTAATTTAATAAAATTAAATCCATTTTTTATTTCTCTATTTCAAATTTATCATATTTATTTATCTAGTATTATTTTGAAATAGATTAGTTTTAGTTGATTTGTGAAAAATATATATATATTACAAATACTATAATTTTTAAGACATCATTATGATATATGAATGACTTCAAAAAATATTAAACATTTTTATTGGACAATTATGTGTTTAATGTATTAAATAATAAATTTAAAAATATAATTTTGAATTTAGTAAAACATTTTTGACTTTTTTGGAATCTATGTTATATTTTAATCAAATAAACATACTATTTTTGGTTCATTTCATATAATAGTGTGGTTGGAAGGTTACATTTTGGTTTTTTAAATGGGTAATAAAGTCAAAATGCATTAATTTTAATAATAATAATCCAATAATTTAATGAAAATAATTAGTACTAATTATTATTTGGATTAAATAAATATAAATTCATTATTTTGACATAAAAATAATGTTTTTTCAAAAAATGGTTTTCGTCGAATGTGTATAGTTAGTTTAGAAATAACTTATGAAACATTCATATATTTAATATTGAAAAAATGATTTCATATTTTGAATCAGTATATGAAAAATATTTAACAATGAAATTTTCATTTTTAGTTATAAAATTAATTTACCATTATAAAAATAGTATCCATCTTGATAAGGGTTTAAAATTTTAAATGGAAAGTCAAACTAAGATATAAGATGACCAATATATTTAAAACATTTATAAATTTAATTATTTGAGTTTATTTTGAAATTAGCTTATCCTATCTTAGAAATAGGATTTTTGTGGTCACCCTTTCTCATGATAATGACTTTATATTACAATAATGTTGCTATTATTTATAAAAGAATCCCCCCTCTCACTTATAAAAGTTAACATCTCCTCCTCACTTAAACATACACAAAAAGATCCATTTTATCAACCATTATCATCCTTAACAAATTCCCAAAACCATTATCCATGTCATATATCTTTTTCTAACATCAAAATTCCACCCTAAGAAGTCTCAAAGACAAATCCAAATAAGGATGTACAAGGAGTAGGTATAAGCCTTAACCAAATTATTTAAAGTTTGTTTCTTCTTTATCTTCTTAAATTTTTTCAAAACATCAAAATATAATGAAATAAATATCATTACTATATGAAAATGATTTTATTTTTATGTAAAAACGTTTTTATTCTCTTGTTCCATCATATTGAAAATGAAAACATTGCTTATGCATACATGTGAACTAAAGCCTCCAAAAATTGGTGTATTTAATTTTTAAAAATTTCTTATTATGAATTGTAAAATAGATTGATTCAACGAATAAATATTATATATATGAAATAATAAATTTTCAAGAAAAATATTTCACTATTTAGCATCATTTCATTCTATTCGTTAATAAATGAAAATGTCACCCACGCGTACTTTTGGACTACCACTTCTATGAATGAAATAATTCATTTTCCAAAACCTCCTAAAATGGATAGTTATAAAATTTAATGTAATTTATATTATATATATATATGACATAATTATCATTTCAGGGGTAATGAAACTATAACAAATATGAGAGGATCTGAACCGTTAAATCAAAATAATAATGAGAAATAGAATAATTAACACCTAAAATTTTGATTTTATAAAACATGTATGAGTAAATAGGTAAAAATAAGTTATTTATAAATTATATCCCAAAGTATATAAATAAATATGTATATTATATATATTAATAATAAATATTATTTTCATTATGAGTTTGTGGGCTATCTTTACAAAAGTGCGAAAAAATATGTTTTCTTTTAACATTTCGAGTTTGACTGTAATTTCCCATAATAATATTTTTATTTGATATAAATCCCAATTTATAATATTTTATTATTTTTCAAATAAAATACTATTCCATTTATTTATTTCATTTTTCATTTTTATCCTTAACCAAAAAGAATGGTATTTTATTTTGTAAAAGTCATTGATGGGGGGTCTATTTATTTATGTATCTTTTTATCATCCACTCTACATTTTATTACTTAATAATAGATTATTTTCAATATTAAATTATTGATATTATTTTAAAATTAGTGATTCGAAATTCTCCTTGACAAAATATAAATTAGATATATCATCCTTTTTGTAATAAATATACAAATGTTTTATGAAAATTATTTTCAATGTATTTCTTCCAAAAACCAATTTAATATATAAAAGTTATTACTTCAATAAAAAAATAAAACTTATGATGAATTTATTTTATTTTTCACTATTATTGAAATATATTTTATACCTTACCTTATTTATAAGGGTTTATTTTAAACATATTTACTTCCCTGAAGTTATCTTTTTGATCAATTTCCATTATCATTTCAATAATTATATCCACATTATTTTCCATGTTGGTAAAATTTATGATTTTATTATTCCCTTAAAAATATTACATTTATACATATGGTAATATTTTTAGGATTCTTACAAATAACATTATAATATTGACTAGAAAATTATTAACATTATATATTCATGATTCATTGTGAATATTTATTTATTTTTAAGGAATAATGATTATATATTGTATACATGATTCAATATATAGAAAATGAATTAGACATTTTTAAATGTATTTTGGGATCATTGTATCCCCTTGATACGTCATTAGCTATCATGATGAAAAATAGCCTGGGTATTTAGTGTATTCCATACCTATTTAATTTAATGATGTCATGGTATAAGGTTTATGAAATTACATTATCATTTCATAATAGGATCCCTCGATGTATGATCATTACCTATTGGTATGAGTCCTTGATTTTATGATCATGATTTCATGAATTGAAAATAAATTTTTATAGAATTATGAATTCCATCATAATTTAAATCAATTATTTTTTTCCATGTTATTATTTACATTATAAATCCTTGATTTTTTTTCTTGATCATTATTTTTATTATATGGAATTTGTTTTGATTATTCATCAATTCATATTTTTCAGGTACTGTGTATTTATTATAGATGTTTTATATAAATTCCCATATAGAGCATCTGAGCTCACCCATAGTTTTTTCCTAGGGTACCATAAAAGGATCGTTGAATGATTTCAATGATGTATTAACAGAAATAAAAATATTTTATTATATTTATAAGTAAGGTTTTATGATTATAATGTATTATGGGATTCTCCTATGTATTTATTCTCTCTTGACTACTAAACTATTCAATCCTTTGGGAAGTTATCACTTTTATTTTGTAGTAATTTAATATAATAAAAACTATTTATGGGATAATAGTGGATGCTTTTTTAATTAGTTATGAATTAAAATTTAGAAGTACGCTTAGGACCTATATTTTTATAATAACATATCTAAAACAATAATTATGATAAACCCTTAGAATGTTCATGTAATTTTTAGGGTTTTTTATATTAGGCTCAAATTCCAAATGATTTGAGCTATGTTAGTGTATTCCATTTTTTATATATGGAATGTATTTGATGTAATTAAAACAAATCAACCCCCATAATCAATGTATACATTTACCTATTAATTAATTCAATAATTATGGCACTATAAATGATCATATCATGACTATATTGGTTTAATTTGTTCAATTTATTTACAATAATACATCCCTTTTGGAACAAACGTTTTTTTCACATCAAGATGAAATGATGTTAGACCACTTCATGAAGTAAAAATCCTTATCCTTTAATATAACCTTAATTCGATTAGTAGATGAACACTGGATAATGTACCTTAAAATGATATTTATGACTTTGAGATGTAATGAAAGAAAAACGTTATTGATGTAGTTTATTATTTAAAAGGGGATATTTATAAAGGGGTCATTAACAAAAAAATAAAAAGCAGGCTAGGGAGATGGATTGAATGGAATGGAATACCTTTATAGTGATATTAGTTGGGAAGTATTTTCCTCTAGATAAACATGGTAGTACAGAAAGGAAATTTCTTAATTTAAGATTGAATGAATAGGAATGTGTTAATGTTTATGAGCATAACACTATAATATTATCCTTGAAATATATGAAAAATGAATGTAATATAGAAATTAATATAGACTTTTTATATAATGTGCATATAGAAATCCTGTAAATGGATGTTGTTTATCAAAAATGTTCATCAAATGACTATATGGTATTATAATCCATTAGGCTAGAGAAATAACTATGAAAATATTATATTTTAAAATTAAATCAAGAGAAAAATAGGGTATTTGATCACTACGGAAAATGAAATGAGGTGAAGTTAAAAAAAGGACTGGATGGAACACAAAACAAGTGAAATTTTCAGAGAGAATCTCTATCGTAATTACTTCAAGGAAATGGGAGTTGTTTTCAAATTTAGATATAGGGACCATCTAACTCATAAATGAAATGGATAGAAATAAGTCACCAATATCTAGTTTTTCAAATGTATGAATATGGGTAAAAATTATATCAATTCCCTAATCACTAGAGAAATTTTCTAAAAGTATTATTAAAGATAAATAATAAGCTTATGAAAATAATATAGCTCAATTTAATGTCCCTTATGTATTGATGTTTATTACATTGATCAAAAAATCATTCTATGTTTTATTGCATATCTATAACCCTTTTTGTATCTAATAATAATATTGAATCATCCTGAAACTCTTAAATAAAGGAGTTACTAAGCAATACCCCTAGATGTAATTGGGTTATAATGAGAATATAGTGGTCAGTATCTATTGTGATTCAAATATATTATATAGTCTAAATATTGGTTGTTATACCATTGGTTGGAATTAACATAATCCAAATATTTTGGGATTTATTAATTATATGTATTATGGAATTTTATGATGAAGCATAAAATAATCAATAATGAACTAAACATATTGAATATAATGAATTTAAAGGTCAATATATTATAGAAATTATTTTGGTTCTATTATTGATGTTTGTAGAATTATTTTACTACATCATCACATGACTCATTGTTTATGTTGATTATTATATTATCGTATGATACCCAGTCTGGTATAGGTTTGTAGAATAACATTTCATTATTTTATTAATGTTCTTGTCAATTAAAATGTTATTTTAATTATTTAGGCATGAAAATTAAAACATAGTCATACATCATTAGAACCAGAAATGGAAACTGATTCAAATACATAATGAAAAGAAATAATATGTCATAGATAGTTGAATGGAATAATGTATATATTATTCTGATATTCCTTAAATTCTGGAGGAATATATTCCTATTTCTAGGAAATCATAACTCAACTATGAACATTTGTAAAATAATGGACAATTACTATTATTATAAATATAGTTATATGGTTTAAGAAATATTTATGATAGGTTTAATAGTATAACATAAGATAGTTTTTTATGGCCCGAAGGCCACATTTTTATTGATATTTGATAACCCCCCTTTTAAGGGATGAGGGGAACCCTTACAAGGCCCATTGGCTTAGAGATTACATGACCCATAGGTCTTAGGAAGTATACAGACTATACTTGAAACTCCTCCTCCTAGATTCTTTATCATGATATCAGCTCCGCAACTTCATATGGTTGTTCGGATAAGCTTCTTGTGAAATAACATTCTGGCCCCGATGGAAATTCCATTCCGTCTCTTTCTGAAAAATCCTCTTACCTTCTACTCTGGTGAAAGTGCACGATCTGAATCCCCATCAAGATTATTCTCCTTCTAGAGTATGTCTGATCATTTATTCATAGTTTAAGGTGGTCCGAAAGATATGATGTGGCTCGATGGCCTTAAGGTGGCCCTAAGGTCTTGAGGTGCCCCTAAGGCCTTGAGGTGGACCGAAGGCCTTGAGGTGGCCTGAATGCCTTTCTAGACAAAAGGCCTTGGGTTGCCCAAAGGCCTAAAAGGACCCAAGGCTCAAACCGGTGGCCCGAAAGCCCAAACAGATGAATTGTTCTGGATGCTACAGTATCGAACAGTGTATTCTACAGTACCCACTACAGTAACATGGAAATTTTTCTCTGCCTATTTTTGAACTTGGGTCTCTTGGATGCACTTGTTCAGTGCTCACCAACTGGGCTGAGACTCTTATGCATATTACATAAGGTAGTGATTTTTGTATCTTAATAGGAATTATATCATGAATTACATATTTCTTAGTAAGTAATAACTGAAATTTTGAAGATGAAATTTCACTAAAGGGGTACAATATAACACCGTGATATTTTAGTGCATGTTTCCATTATATAAATACTATGATGAGTAGTTAGTAACACATAAAACAAAAATCTAAAATGAATCATTAAATATTAAAATAGAAATTTATTAAAAATGATTAGAGTAACCAATTATTATACGTACATTGTATTATTTTTTAAGTGTAAAAATTAATGTTTAAAAAATAATGAATTAGAATGATATAATTAAAATCATTCACTTTTAAAAATGGTTTTTTTTAATTATTTTTCGATTGTTTTTTCTTTAAATAATTTTGTAAAATTTAAATGAATTCAATGTATGAACTAATAAAATAACACTAAATTATATATTGATATAGAAAAATATTAAAAACAATTAATGTATAAAAATGTTATTCTTCTATATAAGTTATTTTTCATTATATTTAATATTTTAATTTAATTGATTAATTATCAAATATATAATTTTATTTGGATTAATTTTTAATTATTTATAATTCAGCATTCCAAAAATAAAGGGGAGTTTTCAATTTTTTTCCAAAATGGTTGATTTTTTAGTGAATAGTAAAAAAATAATGATTATACAAATACTGTAATTTTTATGACATTATAATGATATAATCATGAATTAAAAATATATTAAACATTTTTCATGACCAAATGTATATTTAGGGTGTACAATAAATCATTTAAGACCATTATTTTGAATTTTTATTCCCGTTCATGACTTTTTGGGACATAAGATATATTTTAATCTAATAAAAAGATATTTTTTGTTTTTTTGTATTAATAATATGGATGTAAGATTAAATTATGTTTTGGATTGTTCATAATTTAATAATAAATTAATTTTTAATATATATCTAATAAATTCATGTAACAAACCACCACTAAAAATCATTTCCCTAAATAATTATAACTTCATTTTTTCAAATAAAAATACTATTTTTTAAATATTTGTTTTATGCATTATCTAGGCTCATATTAGAATAAATTTATACCATATATAAAAATTGAGTCTTATAAAATTGGATAAATATTTTTAATAATCATATTAATATTATATAACAAGTTCTATTTTAATATTTTTTTTAAAATTGAGTTTTCATAGTAAAAATTTTAGTTATCCTTGTAAGTGATAAAAGGCTAAAAGAAGATGTTAAAATTAAATATAATTATTAAAGAATGTCTAAAAATTCTCTTAATTTGATTGGTGGAGTTTTTTTAAACATTAAATCTTCAAATTTTCAAAATTAGGTTTCATTTGTGACATAATATTGTGAAAATTGCTCTATATTATTTTGATGTTAAGAGTATTTACAAAAGTGACACCCCATTCAATTATAAAAAATAACCTACTCTTATAACTTATTCACAAACTCAATTCCCCGTTATATAAATTAAGATCTACCAAAACACATTTTGAACCCTAATACCCATGTCTTAGAGATTATTTTCTCCCCAAAAGACCAACCTAAGAAGGCTTAAGGAGACATCCAAAGGTGGATACCCTAGCATGATGTATAAGCCATAACCAAATTATCTCGATATTATTTAATATTCTATAAAATTTAAATTTATTATGACCATATTAATGTAATTAAATAATAATATTAAATAAACTGAAATTTTATTATGTTTATGGAATAATAATTTTATGTATCTCCTTAATTCTATTGAAAATGAATATGCCACGAGTGAAAACATTCATATTATCATCTATATGAAGTGAAGTATTTCATATTTCATCACATCATATCATTGAACAGTATATAGATATAACAAATGAATAAATATATTTTTTATGATTTAATTATGTTTTTTAAAATATATATCACTATTCAAATTCATTTTCTTCTATCCATTGAAAAATGAAAATCTCACAAATGGGTATGTGCGGCCTACACCCTCCATGAATAATGTATTTTATTTTTCAAAAATTAATTACATAGATAGTAATAAAAATATTAAAATAAGATAAATTTTATATATATTTATGAAATAATAATGAATATGTATTTAACAATAACCTAAAAAATGTTCAACGATCAGAGCATCCAAATAAAAGCAAGCATTGGGAAAATAACATCTTACGCCTAAATAATTATTTTAAACAATTAATTATGTGTAAAATAATAATATAATGATAAAAATAAATGATATAAAAAAGTTATAGGTGAATATTTATTTAATATATATAAATAATAAATATAAATTTATTATATAGGTGGTTGGAATGCATTCGACCAAGAAGGATCCAAGATAACTATCTATGTTTCAATCTCACTTTTTATCAGAATTGGTAGTACATGAATATTATCTAGGAAAATTATATATTATTTATCTCTTTTATCACATTTATTTTCTCCAAATATTTTTATTCAGTTTATTTGAAAGTAGTCATTCCGTTTTTACCCTCCTTGGTAGTAAAATCAACAAAATTAATTTGTTTACCAAATGATGATATCATTCTACATTTTTTTTCGGGAATATTTTCACTCAATAACCAACATCTAAATTTTATATTTAAAAAAAATTTCTTTGTAATAAAATTATTTATTAATTTAAAATCTTATTAATGTATCCCTTATATTCAAAAGTTTCATAGGAATGTTTTATCTTAATCTACTTGAGTTATATTTTACTCTCTTGTAAAAATTGATAAACAGATGTTTTCTTTCAGTTTTTACTACTAGAATGAAATTTATTATCCTCATAGTGACTATTGATTATCAATCCAAATTTTTCATGTTTCCATGGTTTTTACATGAGTAGTTTTAACCCCTTATTCTAGGAAATTCATGAATTTGTAATGTTAGATATAAATTGGGATATTATTTTTCAAAATAATTGAAATAATGGTTGTTCATTTTTTGTATTTTTATCATCCAATAAATATTTATTATTTAACCATATTATATTTACAATATTATATATTAAAATTATTTTATTATTGATGTTTTGAAATTATCCTTAACACCTTATGAAAATAAATTTTCAAATGAGTTACATCCTTATTGTTATAACAATGTAATAAAAGTTTCGATAATGTTATTTTAAAATTGTTTCTTCCATTTTCCACTCTAATTTCTAGTATATTTTATTTAACTAAAAAAATTCATTTCTTCAGTTAATGATCTTTTTAATTATTTAATAATATATTATTTATATATTACCTCTTCTATAATGATTATTCTATTTTTATTTAATTACATGAATTTATGTACTCGGTTGCTAAATATTTTTATATTAACATTTTATAATCATTATTTTGTATCATATATATGATTAACATTTAAATATTTTCATAAAAGTAGACCATTACTATATATGGTCTTACTATAAGTAATATTACTATAAACATTATTCCATTAACTCAAAAAATATTTATAATCCACCTAATTGATTCAATATAGACTTTTTTATTGTTATGGAATATTGATCATATATTCTATTTATCATAAAAAATATTAATAATGAATTAGACATTTGTAAGTAATATGAATGGAATGTTATATCCCCTTAATCCATTTATAGGTATCGTGATGAGAACTATCTTGGGTATTTTGGGAATTCCATTCAAATTTAATAACATAAGGTCTTTCAACAAGGGTATTATAGCAACATCATGATTTCATTATATAATCCAATTATGTAAGATCTTGATATCTTGGAATGATATTGTAATGGTCATATTATAATGTATTGGAATGAAATTTATGTTATATAGAATCAAGTATTCCATAATTTTGAAATTAATTGTAGTTTTCCTTGTGTTTATTTACTTTATTATCTTAAAATATATTTAATGATCAACTTTATGATTGTATGGAATATTTATTTATTTTCCTCCTTTTTTAAATTTCTTATCCCTTACTTCATTATGATATTATGGACTATATGATTTCCTTACTAAGAATTTTAGCTGCCCTTTTATTGTGTTATCCCTTAAATAGAGTTCCAAGAATGTATCTTTTAACAATATATTAATGGAAACAAGAAATTCTTAAAGATTATTACAACCTATAATTTATTTTTCTAATGTATTATATGAATAATATATGCATCTAATATACCAGGAATTTTAAACGATTTTATCCTTTAGGATGTGATATCATTTATTTTTTTACCAATTTCATATAATAATCACAAAATTTGGGTTATTAGTGTAGAAGGTTTTACACTAATCCTGAATAATTGGGAGAAATGAATTATTTGAAGTATATTTTGATGTGTTTGAAATATACCCAAGGTGTTAAAGATAACCTTCTAGTGTTTTATAAATCCTAGATAGTTTGGATGTCAGAGCATTATGTAAAAAGGTTATATAGAGAATTTTCTTGAAATTAGGAGATTTATTACTCTAAAAACCTTTAAAGGTGTGATTTGGTTGGGTATTTATATATTTTAGTATTGAATATCAAATAAAAGTGCATTTAGTCTAAATCTAAATTTTTATTGAATCCTAACAACTAGGATCATTTTAAGAGGAGTATGAAGTATAGCTACCTAAACATTTAGTGTATAGTTTGTGTTATTAAATGGGAAATTTAGAGATAAATATGGGATGTACTTTGTAAAATATTTTGAAATTATAAAAAACATCCATTTATGTTATCCATTGTACTTTATTAACAAATATCGAGTGAGAAAATAGAACATAAATCTATACAATGTTTTGACGGATTAGGTGTAAAATAGTGAAGTAGATTTTATGGTTGTATTGTTAATATAATATAAGGTGAGAACTATATAATACCATGTAAATATAGAATAAATAATATTAATATTTTTTAATATAATGGAATTATTTAGTAATATTCATGATAAATATATTATATAATTATTCAAATCATGAATTAAATGGTTCTATTAAACTCATTTATCATAAGATTTTATTTATAAAATTTATTATAAAATTATAGAATATTAATTTGAAAAAATAACTTTTATTTTAAAATTCACCATGATAAAATTTTCTTAAAATGCATTTTTGATAATTTTCTAAAAATATTGATTTTTCAAGAAAAATTGAATATTACAGTATTTATTTGAAGTTCAATTTTATTTTAAAGTTGTTACAAATTAAAATTATGGTTTTTATTAGTTTAAAATTTTAATTAGTTAATTTTCATATAAAATAATGAAAATATAATTTTTTAATGTGTATTATATTTTTATTAATAATAAAAACATTTAATTATTAAAAAAGTCATTTTTCAAGGAAAAAGACTTTTTGTTGCGTTAGGTCAGTTGAACATTAAATTAAATTAAGTAACTAATATTTTTTTAATTTTGAAAACTAAATTCCATTTTTGGATTTAGTGGTTCCAAATTTATTAATTATTTCCATTTTTTGGAAAATTTTAATAGTAAATGTAATAATTTTCATTACCATAGTAAAGGGTAAATCAGATAATTTAGGATAAAAATAAATTTATAAAAACTATTAAATGATGAAAACACTTACCAAAATATTTTTTTTATTAGTATATCTAGAACATAATCATATAGGGGTATAATTTAGGACGTTTTGGGCCCCCATGGATGAGATTATAGCATTTATTGTATTTTATTTAAGGAAATTCCAAACACGTCAAAAAATATTTTATAAATGTAATATTTTTTTGTTGGATAATATAGAGGATATGTTAGACTAAATATATTTTTTAAAATTGAAAATATTTTTATAAATCATTGAAATTTTTTTTTACATTTTTTTTAGAAATAATTTTATTAAATTCTTGAACAATGACAACATATTAATTGCTCAATTAATGGAAATATCTAATAAATAATAATGTTCAAAATTAAATATATATAATTGGAGATAATTAATATGTTCCATGAATTTTATAGTCTAAAAGCACATATTTGGGATATATTAAAAAAATATTTGATTCAAGACTATTATTTTGATGATATTAATGTTAATGTAATAAATAGTTCGAAATATTTATATTCTGGATATTTTATAGTAAATAATATAAAATTCCAAGAAATATAATATTCACAAAATTTATTAGTATAATGTTTAAAATATAAACCATGTTCTATTTATTTTCATTTCTACCATTTATAGTACTATATTGACCCTCAAGAATAAAAATACATGTAGTCATGATAGGAGATGAAAATGATAAAAAGGGTTTAAAACCAAAATATAATTGTATAAATATTGTTAAAACATGACAAGTTTTTTATTACTTTATTTTGACCCATACTCATATTATATTTTAAATTTATATTTTTTGTTCAATTTTTTATTAAATATTAATTTATAATAATTTATTATTTTGATAAATTCCATGAGTTCCCCCATCTATCATAAAATGGGACCACATATTTTAATTTATTCACATGAAAAAACAGTTTTTGTTCAAAAAATACCTATAGAAATACCATCATATAATCCTTAACGACATTATAGAGGTTTTTTAGGCATAATGCCTATCTTATATATCTTATGATGTTAGGAAAATGAATATTTCCACGAAGTGTTATAATTTTAATCTTTATATTTTATATTTATTTCTTCTATAACATACACGATACCTTATTCATCCATGCTAAAATACATACTCTATAATAATAAATATAATTATTTTTTTATTTATTTCCTTATCTATATCCATCTCCACTTCTATCAAATGAGAAAATAATTCATCGTTTGTGTGTACGGATGACTACCACCTCACGTACCAATGTAATTCATTTTCCATCACCGTCTCTCAAAAATATTTATAATTATGAAATTTATTTTTTTAGACGGTTTTAATGAAATATTTATTATTATTAATGGATAATATATCATTTACCTTCTTTAATTTCCTTTATATAAAAATGATAACATCGTTCATGCGTATGTTTGGACTACCTCTTCCATGAATCAATGTGATTTTTTTCATCATGACTTCACATGGATGATATATATAAGTAAATTTAATTAATTAATATGATATATTTTATAATTTGATAATTTTTTAATTATAAAATAATATTTATCTTCTTTCAGTAATGATCATTGAAAATTTAAGCTTTTCTAATTCGAACGTAAGGTTTACCATCACCATGATTGTAACGTAGTTCATTTTTCATAACCATATTTAATGAAAGGTTTTAAAAGTGTAATTTATATATAAAAATTATAATTATTTAATTATTATTATTCTATATATTATCTAATAATGACCATGTTGAATATATTCAAAATACGAAAGTCATTTTCCAGTTATGACCGAATATCATCAAAATATCAAACGTGAACTTAAGTGAATATGAAATTGTATATAACATGGAAATAAGTGATATAAATGGAAAAATAAATATTATAATGGATGTTAGTCAATTGACTATTAACATAATCTTATTATTCAAAATGATAAATTATATATGTGATGATTCAGACTCAATGTAAGGGACATTCTTTTAAAAATTATCCTTTATCATTTAACATTGAACTAACTATATTATTCGATATATATATATATTCTAAAAATTATTTAAATAATTTTTCAATTAATATTTTTGGATTTTTTATATTCATTATTTCACATGTTTTAATTTTAAAATGATGGTTTGAGATGAATCTTTTTTCATTTTACAAATGTGGTAATTTGTGACTTTTCTGATAAAAATATAGATTGATTTTTTTATAAACATATACAACATTAGTAGCTTTTCCAACCATTATGAATAATTTTTTTGGATCTTCCTCTAAAATATTAAAATTTTATTTTCAAAAAAAATATTTTTTATTTTTTTCATTTTTTACATGATTAAAGTAATTTTTATGGAATGGTGTATTTTGATAAATAAAATGTTTTTCACATAATTTTAAAGGAGACTTCAATGGTTTTATTCATTATATTTTAATATTAAATTGTTTATGAATGTTTTTTACACATTATATCACATGTGTGATCCTGTTATATCATATACGATGGGTGTTCCATGATTTTTCATCAAAACATTGGGTTTTTCAAAGATAGACATCAACCTTATGGTGATTCCATTTATAAGAGTGATTATAAGAGTGATTAGATAAATATATCCCAAGGAACCTACATTAATTTTCTATTCTTGATAATGATATTTCATGGAAATATATTAATTTAAAATGGTATGTTAATAATTTATTTGAAAGTTAAAATAATTATTTTTTTGATGAAAATGTTTGTTTTTATTAAAAGGGTTTTATGGGGTTTTCATGTTTTTCACTAGAATAATTGATTTCTTATTTTCTTTACCTTTCTAATATTTGTGTTTTCATCCCAAATTTTAAAAAAAAATTTGTTTCAGTAATAGATAAATTAAATGAAGAATTAAAGTTTAATTTCATGATGATTTTTCTTGAATAAAAATAATGTTTTGTTTTAAAATATTCATATTGTGAAAAAAATTAATATTAAGTAGAACTGTCTAATTTTTAATATATGATTTTTTATTGATGATTTATCCATGAATAATATTAAAATAAAAATATAAAATACCCTTAGGAAAGTGATAAATTTTATTTTAGTTCAAACACACTAGAAAATGTATTTCATATGTTTGGGTCTATATTATATTTATTAGAGGAGGGGTTAGGTAAATTAATATATTAGGGTGTTTTTATGTGTGGTAATCTGAATAGTTTTGAATCCCAGTATGCGATTAAAATTTCATGTTTGATATTATGTTTAAATTCATAGAAACCCATTTTTATGAGTTATATGGTGGATGACTAAGATTATTTAGAGTATTTTGATAGATATTTATCTAAATAAAACCCCAAGGTTTAGAATAGATTTTGTTGAAAAAAATATTTTTTGATGTATTCCTTTTCTATTTTTGGACACATTTATAAATACATAAGTAGGCTTTAAATTTTATAAGATATTTTTTAGATAATTATGTGTTATTACATTTTGGGATGAAAAATTAAATGTATGAGATACCATTTGAAGAAAAAAATTCTATTAATATTGAATATATTAATGCTATTTATGAGTATTTTATCATGTTTCCAGAATATTATAAAGATTACATTAATATCATATTATTAAATTTAAAGCATACAGGATGGGTGAAGACCCATCATTTTTGGAAAGTCCATGTTGATTGAACCCATTACTAAATGGAAAATGGATACATTACCTCCCTCTGGACGACATGATTTCCATGTTAGTATAGAAATGTTTTTCATTATTTAAAATATTTTATGGATAAATATTAAGTTAATTTTCGGAACATTTATTTAATTGAATAGATGTCCATAAGACTGGAAAGGGATTTGGTGATTATGTGATTAATGTTATTTGGGAAGGAGTTTACTATTTTCGGAACCCTATATGATTAAGGAAAAATTAATAATATAGGATTTTATTTTAGGAATAAAGGCTGAAATATATTTTGGAATCATATATTTTTTTATTTTATATTTATCGTGATTTTTTTATTTATAAAAATGGTTAGAATATCTTTCAGATTATCTGATTTGGGTAAATACTGTTTTTATGAGTCTTTTGAGTGATTAATATTATATGTCAATAAATGTTAAAATTTATCATGGAATATGATGTGATAAAATGCATCAAATTTCTCAGTTTCAATTTTACTTTATAAAGTTTTTGAATAATTTTATGGATAGTTATTTATTAATTGTTCAACGATGATATTTGGGTATTACAGTTGAATTTTAGAGATTAAAATAGTTTTTTTCCTTTTAATGTTTATTAATTTTGAGAATTATCTTATATTGTCCTGTACATCTTCATTTTGGTTGATTCTAAAGATTAAAGAATGAAAAAAATCATCTTTATTAATCTTAAATTGGATAAAAATATGTGTTCTTAGTGGAAACATATTAAAGGATGAAACTCTCATTATCAAATAAGTATATTTCCAAAAAAATTTAGTATTTGTAGTTAGAAAATTCCTCAAATTTAGGAAAATTGTTTTGATACAAAAATGTTGTCCTGTAAATTTTCTTGTTGATAAATCAAATTCCTTTAATCTGATCATATAGTAATGGTTCTGTGATGGTCACCATTCTCATGACCTTGTTCTGAATAACTCTTCATCAGTCCTTTCAAGTTTTTTTCTCTTCTATATCTATGTTTTCACATATAAATTTTGTTCCTTGACTTATAAATCTAGTATGTGTTACTATACATTAAATTCATACTTCCGTTTTCCTTATTTTCTTGTAGATTATTTATTGACTCTTTTTACGATGTACGATTTTAAAAAAAGAATATTGAAATTTCGAACCCAGATTATTAAGCCTACGTTCAAAAATGTGAAGATATAATTTCCAAAAGGGTGATAAAATAAAAACCTAGGTAATAATAGATTTCATCATTTAATAATTATTATTATTTTCAAATTATCTGTTTATATTCATTATAAACATATTATGTAGTCCTTAAAATAAAAATGTAAGTGGTGAAATTAAACACATTTATAATATGATTTTATTTAAAAAATTAATTTTAAATTTATAGAATTTTAATTTGATGAAAATTAATTTCATTTTTATATTACTCATGTAAAATATATCTTAAAATTAATATTTAATAATTTACTGAAAATATTTATTTTTCAAGAAATTGTTACAAATATTGATTGTTATTGAAAAATATATTTTATGTTAAATTATTTAAAAGTTAATGTGGTTTTTTATTATTTTATAATTTTTATTTCATAAGATTTATTTACAATAATAACATTTTGGGTTTTAAAATGATTTTTTTATTTTAATTAAATTTAAAAACATTTTCTATTTAAATAAGTTATTTTCCCAAAAACAATGTCTTTCATTACATTTTTTTGAATTAATATTATATTAAATTATAAAACTTCTATTTTTTAAATTTCAAAAAATTAATTTTATATTCATAATTATTGGGCCCAAATTTATTAAATAGGAATCTTTTATTTTTTCAAAATGAATAGTAAATATATTAATTTTTTACAAGTATGGTATAGGGTAAATCAGGTAATTCAGGTTAAATATAAAATGGTAAGTACTATTAATTATCCCAAAAACATTCCTAAATATAATTGGATGAGTATATCTAGACCATAATCTTACTAGGGTAGAATTGATGACCATTTTTGGTCCACTTGGATTAGATTTTTTTCATTTGTAGAATTTTATTTTAATAAATGTCAAAATGTCACACTCCTATTTTTAATAAGTGTAGTATTTTTAATATGATTTTATTTAGAGGATATGTTTTACTCAAAATATTATATTAAAATTTTGTATATTTATCTTCATCATATTACCTTATTTTTTGAATAAGAAACAATAACCTTAAATCCTTACACAATGTTGACGCGTTAATAATTCCACTAATGGAAATATCAATGAAATGATATCAATAATATTAAAATAAATATAATTTTTTAATTTTCAAGATGGACTTGACATTTTAGTGAATTATTAAAATATTGATTAACATTTAAAATTGTTATATTTATATTAAAAAACTAAAATCAATGAATTGATTAGAAAATTGATTTATTGATATTTCATTATAAATATTTATTTAAATGATATATATTTCCTAAAAATATTATATTTTCAAAATATATAACTATAATTTTTGAAATAGAAAAAAATAGTTTATGGTCCTTTTACCATTTTTTTTTAACAATATTGACCCTCAAAGTGTAAAAATCTATGTTGTCCTTGTAAATGTTAATGGGCTTAAAAGGGGTAAAAACCAAAATATAAGGGTATAAATTTAGTAAAATCATGTATATTTTTTTATTTTATACGTTTGTTTCAATCCATTCTCAAATTATATCCTAAATTAATAATTTTGGAGCCATTTTGTAAGAGACGTTATTTATAATTTATTTATTTTTTTAAAACATTTGAGAGTACACCTTTTAAAATGGGTCCTCTATTTCTCATTTCGTCACACATAATATCCACTTTAGTTTAGAGAAATATGAAAAAAGTAAAATATATAAATACATAAACATATTATATATTTTATATTAGGTAGAATACTAATCATTGTTTTCTTAAGGTGTTATGAAAAGGTGTTTCCAAATAAGTGGTATATGTTTTATCTTCATCTATTTTATTAGATTCTTCTTTCACAAAAATAAAACCTGCTGAAACCATGATAAAATAAAAAATAATATTTCCACCACATATTTATTTATGTTATTACCATAACCTATATCTATCTCCTCTTCTATAAAATGTGAAAATATTTCACCGTTCACGTTCACATTTAAATACCCCCTTGCAAACCGATGTAATTCATTTTCCATCACCATCCCTCAGAACTATTTAAAATAATGGAAATAAATTTTATATAAGATATTTCATAAATATGTATCATTATTAAAGGATAATATATCAATTTTTTTCTTAAATTTACATTCATAAAAAAACTTATAATGGCATTCATGCGTATGGTTTGACTACCACCTCTATGAAGCGTTGTGATTCATTTTCATCACAACATCACATGTATGATATATTTAGGTAAATTTAAAGAACTAATATAATATATGGGATATTAAAATTTTTCTCTAAATATAAAATAACATTTACGTTCTTTCATTATGATCATTGAAAAATTAAAGGTTAATCATGTATATATACGACCAATCATCTTAATGAATGTAACTTAGTTCATTTTTCATAATGGTATTTAAAATATGTATTTAAATGTATAATTTATCAATAAGAATGATAATAATTGCGTTATTATTATTCTATAAATGATTTAATAATTACCTATTTGACTATATTCAACATACCAAATTCATTTTGTACTAATGACTGAATATCAACAAAACTTATGATGTGGAATTAAGTGAATAAATAATTGTATATAACATTGAAAAAAGAGAAATAAAAATAATAAAAATGATTAAAAGTTTTCTTTGTAAATAAATTATTTACTAAATTATTTTATTCACGATGTTAAAAAATGTGAATGATGAGCTGGACTAATGGTAAGGGTCTTTCCTCTTAAAAACAAATTTTAATGTTTCTCTTTATACTCTCTTTTTATATTCCATATCTGTATTTTCTAAAAATGATTTCATGAAAAGGTTCAGTAATTTTATATTATTTTAAATTCATTTATAACCATTTTTACTTTAAACAAAATCCTTTGAAAGGAAATTTTTTAATATTTTCAAAACAAGGTATATTGTGACTTTTTCTTTGAAAATGTCGATGGAATACTTTTCTTACTTATACAGCATAAGAGAATTTTTTTGCCATCATGAATAATATTTTATTGGAATATTGTTTTACAGGCTTAAATTTTTATTTTCAATGAAATTTTTTTCTTTATTATGTACACAATAATTAGATTTTCAAAGTAAGCATTATGGAAAATTATTATTCTAATATCAGAAAATGTTTTCTACAAGGGTTTAAAAACGTTTTCATGGTATTTATTCATGATATAGTCCTTGGATATTTTTGAGGATGGGTTTATCCTCATCATAAATCAGGGGTGAAAATGATATATCTTATATGATGACTTCCCCTAGATATATCTCCAATACATTGAGTTCTCCAGAGGTGGAAGTTTACTGTTTGATTATTCCATTTGTAAGAGGGAATATAAGTGTGATATAATAATAATGTCACATGTAACCTACATAAATTTAACATTATTTTTAATGAGTCATACTATAAATCATTTAATTTAAAATTTTAATTTAATTATATATTTTAATGTTAAAAATATTCTCTTTTTGGATGAAAATGTATATTTTATGAAAAGGTTTTTAATTGGTTTTCATTCTTTTCACTAGAATAACTTTTTTTTATTTTATGCCACTTAAGGAGATTTTTTTTCTATTCACACATTTAAAAAATCATAGGTTTTACGGATGGTTAAAGGAAAATAATAATTACACTTTTAATAAATGATGATATATCATGATAAGAAATCATGTTTTTTAATAATTTTATTTTGTGAAAAATGAATATTAAGTATAATTGTTTACTTTGTAATATATTATTTATAAATAAGATTTATCACCTAATTATATAAATTAGTAAACTAAAAAGATTCTCATGATATACATATATTGAATTCTTGGTTAAGGACACAAGAATATGTAATGCTTATGGTCAGGTATTTATAGTTAGTAATATAGGAAGCTTTAGATAACATTAGATCTTATGATGTTTGTAGGTTTGAAAATATAAATTGTAATTAATACCATCATGGGTTCACAATTTTTTATGTTAATCTATTAAAGGATGAACCTCTCATTATCAAATAAGTATATTTCCAAATTTTTTTAGTATTTCTAGTTAGAAAATTCCTTAAATTTAGGAAAATTGTTTTGATACAAAAATGTTGTCCTGTAAATTTTCTTTTTGATAAATCAAATTCCTTTAATCTGATCATATAGTAATGGTTCTGTGATGGTCACCATTCTCATGACCTTGTTCTGAATAACTCTTCATCAGTCCTTTCAAGTTTTTTTCTCTTCTATATCCATGTTTTCACATATCAATTTTTTTCCTTGACTTATAAATCTAGTATGTGTTACTATACATTAAATTCATACTTCCGTTTTTCTTATTTTCTTGTAGATTATTTATTGACTCTTTTTACGATGTACGATTTTAAAAAAAGAATATTGAAATATCAAACCCAGATTATTAAGCCTACGTTCAAAAATGTGAAGATATAATTTCCAAAAGGGTGATAAAATAAAGACCTAGGTAATAATAGAATGCATCATTTAATAATAATTATTATTTTTAAATTATCTGTTTATATTCATTATAAACATATTATGTAGTCCTTAAAATAAAAATGTAAGTGGTGAAATTAAACACATTTATAATATGATTTTATTTAAAAAATTAATTTTAAATTTATAGAATTTTAATTTGATGAAAATTAATTTCATTTTTATATTACTCATGTAAAATATATCTTAAAATTAATATTTAATAATTTACTGAAAATATTTATTTTTCAAGAAATTGTTACAAATATTGATTGTTATTGAAAAATATATTTTATGTTAAATTATTTAAAATTTAATGTGGTTTTTTATTATTTTATAATTTTTATTTCATAATATTTATTTACAATAATAACATTTTGGGTTTTAAAATGATTTTTTTTAATTAAATTTAAAAACATTTTTTATTTAAATAAGTTATTTTCCCAAAAACAATGTCTTTCATTACATTTTTTTGAATTAATATTATATTAAATTATAAAACTTCTATTTTTTAAATTTCAAAAAATTAATTTTATATTCATAATTATTGGGCCCAAATTTATTAAATAGGAATCTTTTATTTTTTCAAAATGAATAGTAAATATATTAATTTTTTACAACCATGGTATAGGGTAAATTAGGTAATTCAGGTTAAATATAAAATGGTAAGTACTGTTAATTATCCCAAAAACATTCCTAAATATAATTGGATTAGTATATCTAGACCATAATCTTACTAGGGTAGAATTGATGACCATTTTTGGGCCACTTGGATTAGATTTTTTTCATTTTTAGAATTTTATTTTAATAAATGTCAAAAAGTCGCACTCCTATTTTTAATAAGTGTAGTATTTTTAATATGATTTTATTTAGAGGATATGTTTTGCTCAAAATATTATATTAAAATTTAGTATAATTATCTTCATCATATTACCTTATTTTTTGAATAAGAAACAATAACCTTAAATCCTTACACAATGTTGACGCGTTAATAATTCCACTAATGGAAATATCAATGAAATGATATCAATAATATTAAAATAAATATAATTTTTTAATTTTCAAGATGGACTTGACATTTTAGTGAATTATTAAAATATTGATTAACATTTAAAAGTGTTATATTTATATTAAAAAACTAAAATCAATGAATTGATTAGAAAATTGATTTATGGATATTTCATTATAAATATTTATTTAAATGATATACATTTCCTAAAAATTTTATATTTTCAAAATATATAACTATAATTTATGAAATAGAAAAAAATAGTTTATGGTCCTTTTACCATTTTTTTTAACAATATTGACCCTCAAAGTGTAAAAATCTATGTTGTCCTTGTAAATGTTAATGGGCTTAAAAGGGGTAAAAACCAAAATATAAGGGTATAAATTTAGTAAAATCATGTATATTTTTTTATTTTATACGTTTGTTTCAATCCATTCTCAAATTATATCCTAAATTAATAATTTTGGAGCCATTTTGTAAGAGACGTTATTTATAATTTATTTATTTTTTTAAAACATATGAGAGTACACCTTTTAAAATGGGTCCTCTATTTCTCATTTCGTCACACATAATATCCACTTTAGTTTAGAGAAATATGAAAAAAGTAAAATATATAAATACATAAACATATTATATATTTTATATTAGGTAGAATACTAATCATTGTTTTCTTAAGGTGTTATGAAAAGGTGTTTCCAAATAAGTGGTATATGTTTTATCTTCATCTATTTTATTAGATTCTTCTTTCACATAAATAAAACCTGCTGAAACCATGATAAAATAAAAAATAATATTTCCACCACATATTTTTTTATGTTATTACCATAACCTATATCTATCTCCTCTTCTATAAAATGTGAAAATATTTCACCGTTCACGTTCACATTTGAATACCCCCTTGCAAACCGATGTAATTCATTTTCCATCACCATCCCTCAGAACTATTTATAATAATGGAAATAAATTTTATATAAGATATTTCATAAATATGTATCATTATTAAAGGATAATATATCAATTTTTTTCTTAAATTTACATTCATAAAAAAACTTATAATGGAATTCATGCGTATGGTTTGACTTCCACCTCTATGAAGCATTGTGATTCATTTTCATCACAACATCACATGTATGATATATTTAGGTAAATTTAAAGAACTAATATAATATATGAGATATTAAATTTTTTCTCTAAATATAAAATAACATTTACCTTCTTTCATTATGATCATTGAAAAATTAAAGGTTTATCATGTATATATACGACCAATCATCTCAATGAATGTAACTTAGTTCATCTTTCATAATGGTATTTAAAATATGTATTTAAATGTATAATTTATCAATAAGAATGATAATAATTGCCTTATTATTATTCTATAAATGATTTAATAATTACCTATTTGACTATATTCAACATACCAAATTCATTTTGTACTAATGACTGAATATCAACAAAACTTATGATGTGGAATTAAGTGAATAAATAATTGTATATAACATTGAAAAAAGAGAAATACAAATAATAAAAAAGATTAAAAGTTTTCTTTGTAAATAAATTATTTACCAAATTATTTTATTCATGATGTTAAAAAATGTGAATGATGAGCTGGACTAATGGTAAGGGTCTTTCCTCTTAAAAACAAATTTTAATGTTTCTCTTTATACTCTCTATTTATATTCCATATCTGTATTTTCTAAAAATGATTTAATGAAAAATTTTAGTAATTTTATATGATTTTAAATTCATTTATAACCATTTTTACTTTAAACAAAATCCTTTGAAAGGAAATTTTTTAATATTTTCAAAACAAGGTATATTGTGACTTTTTCTTTGAAAATGTCGATGGAATACTTTTCTTACTTATACAGCATAAGAGAATTTTTTTGCCATCATGAATAATATTTTATTGGAATATTGTTTTACAGGCATAATTTTTTATTTTCAATGAAATTTTTTTCTTTATTATGTACACAATAATTAGATTTTTAAAGTAAGCATTATGGAAAATTATTATTCTAATATCAGAAAATGTTTTCTGTAAGGGTTTAAAAACGTTTTCATGGTATTTATTCATGATATAGTCCTTAGATATTGTTGAGGATGGGTTTATCCTCATCATAAATCAGGGGTGAAAATGATATATCTTATATGATGACTTCCCCTAGATATATCTCCAATACATTGAGTTCTACAGAGGTGGAAGTTTACTGTTTGATTATTCCATTTGTAAGAGGGAATATAAGTGTGATATAATAATAATGTCACATGTAACCTACATAAATTTAACATTATTTTTAATGAGTCATACTATAAATCATTTAATTTAAAATTTTAATTTAATTATATATTTTAATGTTAAAAATATTCTCTTTTTGGATGAAAATGTATATTTTATGAAAAGGTTTTTAATTGGTTTTCATTTTTTTCACTAGAATAACTTTTTTCTTATTTTATTCCACATAAGGAGATTTTTTTTCTAATCACACATTTAAAAAATCATAGGTTTTACGGATGGGTAAAGGAAAATAATAATTACACTTTTAATAAATGATGATATATCATGATAAGAAATCATGTTTGTTAATAATTTTATTTTGTGAAAAATGGATATTAAGTATAATTGTTTACTTTGTAATATATTATTTATAAATAAGATTTATCACCTAATTATATAAATTAGTAAACTGAAAAGATTCTCATGATATACATATATTGAATTCTTGGTTAAGGACACAAGAATATGTAATGCTTATGGTCAGGTCTTTATAGTTAGTAATATAGGAAGCTTTAGATAACATTAGATCTTATGATGTTTGTAGGTTTGAAAATATAAATTGTTATTAATACCATCATGGGTTCACAATTTTTTATGTTAATCTAAGTTTAAGTTCATATAAACCACTCTTATGGTTTTATGTTGTGGATGACTATGATGATTGAGAGTATTTTTAGAGAAATTTATAGCAATAAAACCTTTAGGTTTAGAATATGTTTTATTGAAATTATTTTCAAGGAATAATTACATAAAATTTTTTGGACATATGTTTAAAACTATTGGTAGCCTTTGCGTTATATAAAATATTTTATTTTGAAGGAATTATGGGTTTTTACATTTTGGGATTCAAACTGATATTTATGAGATAACCTTTGAGGTTAAATCATTTCATTAAATATTGAACTTATTAAGGATGTTTTGATGATTTTTATTCCGTTTAGATACTTTTAAGAGGATAATATTGATTTATTAAAAGTAAAACCCTAGTATGGGTGAAAATGCATCATTTAGATAAAGGTTGTGTTGACTGAACTTACAACCAAACGATGCTAAGGGTTCATTTCCTACTAATGGCCTACATGATGTCCCTATTAGTTGGAAATTTTATTAATTTGTATATACTATTTCATGGATAAATGAAATGTTAATTTTTTGGAATAATTTTTTTATTGAATAGATAACCATGATTTTGTAAAATTATTTGGTGACTAAGTTGTTACTGTTATTTCAAAAGATGGTCAATATTTTGAAAACCTTATAAGATTATGGTAAAAATTTACTATGGTTTTTAATTTGAGTAATTAAGGTTAAATTAAATTTTGGATGCATATGTGATTTTCATTTGGACTTATAGTGAATCCGGTAATTTTTTTAAATGTTAATCATATCTTGGAGATTGTGTGATTTATACAATTCCATTTTTAGTATGAGACATTAAGTGTGATTGATTTTATATCGAGATAAATTTACAAATTTATCATGGAAGACTATGTTATCAAATCCTTATTATTATTTAGTCTCAATATTAATCTATAATAATTTTGATTACTTTTAAGGATAGTTAATTATTTAATATTCTATGATGAACATTGTAAATCACTATTTAATTTTTGAAATTATCGTAGTTTTCTTCTTTTGAGGGATTCTTAATTTTCGGAATTATGTTATTTTTTCCATACCATTTTAATTTTTCATAATGTATAAATATAGTAGGAGTACATAGATATTATTTTCTGGATTTTCTGATCCACAGAAGATGATTCTAGTGCTTTAGTGTTGAAAATTTTATCATTAATACACATTATTTAGAGAAAATTATGAGTTTATTGTGCAAATTTATTAAAGGATGAAAATCTACTTGTCAAGTAAGTATATTTCCATTTTTTGTGGCAGAAAAATAATTCCCCAACTTTAGGAAAAAAATAAATAGAAAAAATTTAATCATCTTAATTTCTTATTAAGAAGTCAATTTCCTTTTAACTCATCATTGGTTTATAGTTTTCTGATGTTTAACAATCTCATGACCATATTCTCTATCACTCTAAATTAGTTATTGGAAAGCTATTTTTATCTTCCATATCCAATATTATACTTCCCACATTTGTTATTATACTTTTAAACCGAGTATGTGTTACTCCAGATGAACATCATACTTCCCTTTTCTATTTTTTCAAGTGGAAGCTTTATTAATACTTTTTATGATGTGGGACTTCAATAAAGGTAGTTTGAAAATTCAAAACCTACTTACTGCGCCCATGTTCAAAATTTTGAAGACATAATTTTAAAGGGGGGATAATGTAACAACATAGTAAAATATAGAATAAATCATTCTAATATTTTTTTTCAATTACTAATTTATGTTTCTATATTCATTAAAAATATATTTATTAATTCTTCAAATAAAAAAGGAAATGGCTCTATTAAACTAATTTCTTATATGATATTATTGAAATGTTTAATTTAAAAATTAAATAAATTTAATATGAAATTTTAATTACATTTCTAAATTCATAATTTCAGTGTTATCTAATAATTAATTTTTTATAATTTTCTGAAAATATTTATTTTTTAAAAATAGCACAAAATAATATTTTTTATTAAAAACTGTGTTTTTATTTTTAAGTATTTACGACGTAAAATTATTTCTTTATTAATTTTCAAATTTAATTAGTCACAGGTTTTAGAAATTGTACAATTATGGTTTTTAAAATGGTTTTTATATTTGAATTTATTATAAAAATTTTACTTTTAAAGTGGTGTTTTTCTAGGAAATTGGCTTCGATTTTATTTTTCTGGTTTAATATTATATAAAACATTGAAACTTAATATTTTATGTTTTTAAAAAATATATTCCATATTTGGAAGCAGTGGATCCAAATTTATTAAATAGTTCTCTTTAATTTTTGGACAATATAAATAGTACACTAAGTATTTTGTATTACCATAGATAAGGGTTCTTCTGGTAAATTAGGTTGAAAATAAAATGATAAGAACTATTAAATAAACTTAAAAATTACTGAAATGTAAATTTTTTCATATATTTTGACCATAATAATTCAATTGTATAATTTACCTCCTTTTTGGGCCACTTGGATTAGATTATGAAATTTATGGTATTTTATATAAATAAATGTCAATAATGTCACACACATGTTTTTAATTAGTATAATATTTTTAATATGTTGTTACGCATAAAATAAGATTTAATATAAGTATTATTTTAAATTAAAAAATATTTAAATTAATCATGTTAATTTATACTTAGTTTTTAGTGAAAAATTAGTTACAGTAATTTTGTAATCAACGTTGACACAATAATTAATCAGTTAATGAAAACATCATATAAATGATATTAAAAATATTATAATAAGTAAAATTTTACAAAATTAATGGTTTCCATGAATTTTATAGATTACCTTGACATTTTAGTGATATATTAAAGAAATTTTCTATTATTATAAGTTTTACATTTATGTTATTAAATTCAAAGAAATAAATAGTTCTAAAATATGACATCCAGGATATTTTACAGTAAATAATATTTTTTAAGATGATATAAAATTCATAAAAATATTGAATTCATCCAAGTAATTATGATAAGGTTTAAAATATAAACAGTGGTCTATTTATTGGAGTATTTTCCATTTATAGTAACTGTATTGACCATTAAGGAGTAAAAAACATGTCTACAAGGTAAGAGTTGAAGTGGTTAAAACCAAAAAATAAACGTATAAATAGGATCAAAATTTTAAAAAAAATTACAGGGTGAGGTTATATTGAACCATACACATATTATCTTTAAAATTAATAATTTATTAACTATTTTTTGTAAAATATTATTTTATATTAATTTATTTTTTGAGACCATCCAAGCGTTCCACTCTCATATATAATGGATCCTCTTCTTCTCATTTATTCACAATTAAAATCTATTTTGGTTAATAAAATACATTTCTAAATAAATTAATAGAATCCCTCTTCGCATTATAAAGGTCATTTTTAGTCATAATACCAATATTATAGGTCGTAAGATGTTAAGAAAAAGCGGATTACCATAGAATTTGTATAAGTTTTATCTACATGTATTAGAATTTTATCTTCATTCGTATCCCTCAAACCATCTTAAAAAATAAGAAAATAAGAACTAAATTATAATGAATATACTGATATGTTATTATTTTTTTCTTATAACATATATTCATCTCCTCTTCTATCATATGGAAAAAGAATCTGACATTCATGTGTATGGTTTTCTACCGCCTTGTGAACCAAGGTAATTTTTTTCATCACCGACTCTCAAGACTAGTTATAATGATGTAATTAATTTTTATATTTTATATTAATGATTTTTTTTATTATTAAATTAATATATATCATTTACATTCTTAACATTCTATGCATATAAAAATTATAATATCATCTGTGCATTCTTGTATACTACATCCTCCACAAAGTTATGTGATTCATTTTTCATCATGAAATAAAATGGATTGTATGGATAATTATATTTAAAAAAATTATGATATATTTTATAAAATTATCATTATTTAAAAATAATATAATTTTTTCTTTATTTTCATATTGATCCTTGAAAAATGGATACATTACTCAGATGTACATATGGTCTTCAAACTCGATGACTGTAAGGTAGTTCATTTTTCATAGCCATATCTAATGGAAGTATTTATAAATATAATTTATGTATAAAAATGAAATAATTTAATGTTTATTTTTCTTGATATGATTTAATAATTTCCTATTTGACTATGCTCAACATAACAACGTTATTTTTCATTGAACAATAAATATCATCAAAATATATAATGTAAACTTATGTATGTAAGTAATTATATATAACATGGAAATAAGTGATAGAAAAGGAATAATAAAATTGAAACTATTTCTTATAAATGTAAATAATTATCCATTTTTATTATTTAGGATGATAAATAACATACATGATGTTTTGAACTCAAGGTGAATGAATTTATATTAGAAATCGTATTTTTAAAGTTTCTATTTAAAATGTATATTTTTCTTCCATATAAATAATTTCTTAAAAATTATTTATATTATATTTTTTTATTCAAATTTAATAAAATTTTTATTTTTTTAAAACTATTTTGAAATGTATCTTTTGGTATTTTTTCAAATGAGGTATGTCGGGAATTTTCAAATAAAATTATGAAATTTTTTTTATTTTATATAGCGTGAGAGGATTTTCCCACCTTCATGAAAACTATTTTATTTTAAAAATTATTTAAAATATAATATATTTATTTTAAAACTTGTTGGATTTTTTTTGGATTTTATACATGAAAATTAATTTTAATGTAAAATGGGTATTTAGATATTTGAAAAAAAATGTACATGGGTTTAAAATAGTTTTTAAGGGTTTTATTCATGATATGGTCCATGGACATTATTTAGTAATGTTTGATCCCAATTACATATCATGGGTTATCCTATTATATCTTATACATTAGGCCTAATGAGATAGTGCTCCAATGCAATGGGTTCTCTGAATGTGGTAGTTGACTATATAGTTCTTACATTTGTAATAGTGATTTTTGGAGTGATATGATAATGATGTCCCAATATACCTACATTAACATTGCTTTCATGATAATTATTTTTCATGATGATAATTTTATTTCAAAATGTATGTTAATGATCCAGCTTAAAGGAAAATTATTCTATTATTAGATGATAAGTACTTTTTTTAAGAAAAGTTTTCAATTGTGTTTTCATATTTTCACTATACTAATGGTTTTATTATTTTTTTCCCTTAATGAGATTTTTGTTCACATCACTCATTTTTAAAATGATTTTCACATGTTTTAATGATCATTAATTAAAATTAAAAATTCCTTTTTAATGTTTTGGATATTTTTCAGGTAAATAGATTATGATTGTCTGATATCAAAATGTGAAAAAAATTGAAATTAAGTATAATAGTCTAATATTAAATATATGAATTATTATATATAGTTATGATATAATTCACCAAGAATCTTAATATAACATGTTTTTTTAATTTTAATAAATTTAATACTAGTTCAAAGACACTAGAGTATTAAATTCTCAAGGCTGGTTACTTTTTAGAACATTGAAATCAAGAGGTCATGAGATGGATTTGTTGATAAAAATATAGGATTTCAGGATAATAATTTATTTTTTTTGTTAAAAGAGACAAATAAGAGAGAAAAAAGGGAACCACGCTGACTTGAGGGGGAATTAAATTATGAAACTTGTAATTGAAGTTTTTGGATGGTTGCAACATATCTAGTAAGTATGTATTGATACACTACTGTGGCTATATAGAGTTGTTATAATAAAGACTCATTGACTCTTATATATATCATGGAAATGGATTTTAAATCATAAATACTATTAAATATGACATATAATACTTTTTGATGAGGTAAACATTGATTATCTAGCATCTTATGACAGTAAGATAATTATTATCTTGCATGGATTTATATGGAAAAGTATTATGGTGGAGAAGGAAGAGTATATTCCTAGTCACACTCTATTATATGTATGAATAACCTAGATTTCTAAAAGCGTGTCACTCTTTGATGTAATCCAGCATTAAAAAACATCTCATGTGTATGATTAGAAATAGAGTAAGAAATTTTAATTTTTATATAAATAAGTTCTTTCTTAATAAAGGATGAAATGACATCACATCTGATCATATAAAGGGGTAAATTAACATTATGTAAGAGTAAACCTCATTGCAATAGTTTATGCATAATAATAAATAAAGTATCTATAATAATAACTATGGGTTGAATAAGAGAAACTTATTTAGTGTTGTACCACAATAGGTGTCACCATGCGGCAATCAATGATGAAGTTATGAATACGGGATAATTCAAGGTTTTGGTAAGAGTCTATGAGAAATTCGTTTTATTCATGATTTTGATGTTTTATAAGGTTCAAACCACATCATGTATAACAAGCTGCATCAATAAGAATGTTGAGAAGGACCATATCATGATAAGGTGATTCTACAGTGTGAGTAGTGTTTTTAGATTAAATATATAAATCATCCTTAGATAACGATATATGGATATTAGTTGAGAAGAAGGATATGACACTACAACTGGTTGGAGATTCACTAAGATATAAAAGATAATATTACAATTATTGAAGTATTTTACATGAGATTTACATAAATTTTATGGATCATTTAATTTATTCTGAATTATACTATAATAAAATATGTCATATGTCAATATAGACTAAGTTAATGTAGATCACACCATAATAATGTTTTTCACACCAATATAATTTCCATTATAAAATATTAGTAAATATTCTATTTGAATTCAGTGTGAGCATATTTAGATCATGATTTACTGGATTGAGTCATCTTGGTGAGCCATGTTATGACCACATTAAATAAGTGATAAACAATGGTTAATATTTGAATATTATAGAAATGAGGATTTTTTTCATCCTCTGTATTGAGGATAATAATTATAAAGATGTTTATAAGACATATCATAGATGTTCTACAATATTATAGAATGATATTTAAATTTATAAAAAAATGATAAGTAGAGGAGAAGAGTTCCTAAGAGACATATAATTTATGTTACTAAATTTGGTTTTTTAAAATAATACAGCTAAGAATCTGATGTTCTATTAGAATATTTAATTATTGAAAAAATGTAATAAAAATAATTATAGTATAAAATTTTCATTATCTAGAAGAGGATTTTTTTATTTTTATTCATTCAGAAGATAAATAATTGATACCTCACATATTGAGTTTAGTAATACCGTATTTTAAATTAGAAAACCAATAAATAACTCCTTATAATGAATTTATATAATCAATATTAGAATTATTATATGTTTAATGAAGTTTACTATAACAAAGAATATATTATGGGCATGAAAATTAAAGGTGACTCAGAAACTAATGTTCACCTTGGAGAAACCTTCATGTCTATAGACAATTAAAGTGACCTAGAATTTTATAAAAATTTGAATCCTAAGCAGAAGTAGTTTGTGAATGGGAATAAGATTGAGTGACCCTTGGAAGGTGGGGTGTCATCCATAAACATTATAATGGTCATATGCCTTAGCATAAAGTGGCCATAAAAAATTTATCCTTAAATAACATATAATAGTGTATTTGGAAATATTACAAAAAATTTAGGTCTTAGTCCATGGACATAGACTTTTGTGGGTTAAATAAGTAAATGTTTTTGAGTCAATAATGTTTCATTATGACTTTTCCATTCCTTCATGTTTTGAAAATCACAAACCCCCTATCTTAAGGAAAATTTCATTTTCCATAAGCTTCATCTTGATAAAGAAAATTTTCATTCCCCAAGGAAATTTATCCTTGCCATCCTTACAATTCTTTTCATTGTTCATATTTTTAGTCTCTTTAAATATAACTCTTTTTTATTCCAATGTGAATAATTCATTTTCACATATAAATCCTCATAATTATATAAATACATAGATATAGTGTATTTTGTTTTCAAGATCTGAATTTTCGTTCCAAATTCTCTGAAATTCAGATTCTGAATTCTCTAAAATTCAGAATTTGAATTCTATGAAATTATAAATCTGAATTATCTGTAATTTAGAATCCAAATTCTCTGAAATTCAGACTCTGAGTTTATTAGAATTCGGTTCCAAATTCCTTAGAATTCAGACTCATAATTCTCTGAAATTCGAACTCCGAATTCTCTGAAATTCAGAATCCAATTCTCTGAAATTCAGAATTAGAATTCTTTGAATTTTAGAAACCAAATTGTCTAAAATTTAGACTCCTAATTCCATAGACTTCATGTTCCTAATTTCTATGAATTCGGACTCCAAATTATCTGAAATTTAGACTCCAAATTCTCTGAAATTCAGACTCTGAATTCTCTGAAATTCAGACTCCTAATTATCTAAAATTCAGACTCTGAATTCTTTGAAATTCCGACTCCGAATTCTCTAAAATTCTGACTCCAAATTACTAAGTATTTAGAATCCGAATTCCACAGAATTCAAACTCCAAAGTCTATAGAATTCTGATTCCAGGTACCTTGAAAAACAGATTCTAAATATCCTTGTAAAATAGGCTCCGAAGGTTAGTTTTCTTAGACTCTGAATATTATTTTTTCAATTGACATTGAAAATTTGAATTTGGTTGAGCATCCATATTTTACTTACTCTTTTTTTGAGTTATAAAACAATGTTTTTCATTCAATTACTAACTAACCGTTGTTTGAGTGACACGTGTACAGGTCCCTATGAATTTCAAGGAAAAATAAGATTGTTGGAGGAGGGATCTGACCATTGAAGTTGTGCCTATAAATTGTAGCTCATTTTAACGAGATCAAAACACGCGTTGATCAATCTATAGATTACATGTTGTTGAAGTGATTTATAGAGAGAGAGACTTTCAAGCATTGTGTGTATTAAACATTTTTTCAGAATTTCTTCGTCCAAATCCGAATCTTTTTGAGTTCATTCGAGGGCTTCTGGGGATTAGAAGAAAGAGGTCTCGACTACCTTGATGTTGAGGGATTTCGGGGAAATCAAGTCAGACTCTGATATTACTATCGAGGTATTACCATGGTGTGGGTAGGACAGACTTTATTGAATGTATAAATCAAGGGACCTTTATCCAAGGTTGTTGGATACCATTATATTTGGGTTAAAATATTTCATACATGTGACTTTTATTGTATCATGTTTATTTTCTGCTACATTTTGATTGATAAGGTAAGTATAACTATCTTATACTTCCCTGTTTTTGAATACTCTGATCAGTAAGATTCTATATGCTTTAATGTAGAATATTTTTCCTTGGAAACTTTTCTTACGTTTTATTTTTGGAACCATATTTCCGAAATCAGGCATGCTTGTAGAACTAAGAGGTCTTATGAATTTACCTTGTTTGACATTGTTAAACACAATTATGCTTGAGGTTTAAAACAATAGTTTTTATACCAAATTTAATGTTTCCAAAGAAAATTTTAAAGTATACAATTCACCCCCCCCCCCCTCTTATATATTTAGAATCTACATTCATATTTTGATCCTACAATTGGTATTAGAGCCAGTCTCTGAAATACTTATATTCAAATATATGTTTTCTTGATCACGTTTTCCTAGTTCTACATTTTCCATGCTTAGGATAATTTTATCCTTGTTTACAAACTTTTACTATTAACAAAGTTTTTGTGGAAGGATATTTTCTCTTAAGATGGTAGGAATGAATGTTAGTTCTATTCACAATCAAAATCTTACATGACCATCTATTTTTGATTGGAATGATTATGAATATTGGATAGATCGTATGAAGACATTTTTTATCAATACATGAGTATAAAAATATATTATGCTTACTGGAGGATATAAAATCCCTGACAAGGAAGTCAGTACATTCACCAACCAAGAAAAGCATGAATATAAACTGAATTATAAGGTAGAAAATACTTTGTTGTGTTCAATGGCCATGAATATATATAGTCATATTTTTTCTTGTGAAGCTGCAAATTATATTTAGAAGAATCTTGAAGTAACTCATTTTGGAAGTTCCAATGTTTTCAAAACTAGAAGACCTATTCTTAGAGATGAATATCATGGTTTTTTCATTCCTTAGGGAGAACTAGTCTGTAAGGTACAACAGATATTTATTAGAATTGTTAACAACTTAAAATCCATGGGTGAAAAAGGTTTGGATGATGAGGCACTTTTGGATAATTTTATAGACATCGTGCCTAATTAGTGGGAATAAAATATAACAGCTATAGATGATAATATGAAAGTCTCATAGATTAATCTTGATGAGATTTTTGGCACTCATATTCAACATGAGACTAGAATGAAAAGAGTTGCGGACAATGTTAAGAAGAATAACAGGAATGGAATTATTGCTTTCAGCTACCTCTAATCATATGAAATCATAGACTCCACAGAGAGTTACAAGATCTAAATCGAAGAAGGTCGTAATTTTATCTGAATCATGTGAAAGTGAAGATTATAAGAATGAACTAGCTAATCTTGCTTGAAGGATGAAAAAGATATTTGGAAAGAAATGATTTCAATATAGATATAAGAAGACTGAAAGAAAGGATAATATTGACTCTGAAGATACTTGTTATGAATGCGAAATAGCATGGCATATAAAGTCGGATTTTCTGATGCTTATGAAAAATGATAGAAAGGAAAATCATTTTTAGAGGAGTAGAAATAAATAATAAAATGATAAATCTAAGAATGTTTTGAAATCCAATGACACCTGGGTTGCTAGTGGAGGAGACTCTTTTGATGAATCCTCATAGTACGAATCTTCTGGTCTAAAGAATCTTGGTTTACTATCAAGACTACCTATTAAAAATAAGTATTCAATGGATAAGGTACACACTACTGAATCTATCACAAATTTATCCTTGAATGATAATTATAGCGATAGTGATATTATTAATATTCATATGAAGAATCTTCTTCGAATGAAAATAATACATTACCGACTTATGAAGACGTTTTTAGATAATCTATACTCCTTGAGAATAAAAATTCTAAACTTAAGAAAAATTTGATAAGGTAAATTCTAGAAATACTTTTCTTACTAAGAAAATATCATATATTTCTAAATATCTGGATAAGAAAATTTATGATTTTGAATGTATTTTAAAAAATATTGAAGAAGTTAATTCTTAGAAGGATAAAATTTCTAAGGATATTCAAAATGTAATTTCTTAGAAAAATATTTTAGAGTCTTGCTCTAGTTCTAAAACTAATGTTTTTGAAGATAAGAACTTGGTTATTAAGCTGAAGATAGAAATATTCTCCTTGAGGAAGTGTTTATCAAATTTTACCTTAGGTAATGAAAATTTTGATAAAATGTATTTCCAAATTCGACCTCTAAGGAATAATTTTGGTTTTGGTTGTAATAGTTCAAAACCAATTTTTAGTAATAATTATTTTGTTCCTCAAAGTGCTCCATTAATACACTAATTGTTAGTGTGGTGGGAATAGGGAAAAAAATTGTTCCTTAAACAAAAATCAGCCTTTAGGTTTTCATAATGATTATTTTTCTATGAAAATGTGGATTCCTAAAATTATGATTTTTGATGTTTCCAGATCCAAAAAATATTGGGTTCTGAAAGTCTAACACTATTATTTTTAGGAAAATAAAGATCATACAAATAGAAATACATGGTACATGGATAGTGGATGTTCCCGGCATATGACTGGTACCAAAAACTTCTTTGAAAATATTATCAAGAATAATGAATGAAATGTAAATTTCGGAGATAATTCTCAGGGAGAAATTATTGGTATAGGTAACATTGTTCTTCTTGGAAAAACGTTGATTTCAAATGTTATATTTATTAATGGTCCTAAGAACAACCTCATCAGCATAAGTTAGTTGTGTGATGAAGTTTACCTTGTGAATTTTATGAATGATAAGTCCTCAGTACATAATTCCAGCAAAGAGTTTATTCTTTCTTCCCATAAGCAAGAGAATATATACACACTAAATATAGAGACCTTAGGAGAAAAGATCGATCTTGTGATAGTGCAATGGAGGATCATTCTTGGTTATGGAATAGAAGGCTAGGACACTGTAACCTTAAAAACCTATGAAAACTCTCTAAGAAAAGACTAGTTAAGGATCTACCAGAGTATAGATTTTATTCTTCAAAAGCTTATGATCGTTGTCAATATAGAAAGAAACATAAATAAAGTTTTAAATCGATCAGTTAAGTCTCAACTACTGATGCATTACAGTTAGTGCAAATGGATCTTTTTGGTCCAACACAAACTGGAAGCATTGGAGGCAAATATTATATATTTTTTTAGTGGAGGATTTCACTAGATTTACATGGGTCTATTTTCTAGCAAAGAAATCTGAATCTTTTTATTATTTAAAAAGTTTTAGATCCCATGTTAAAAATGGGAAAAACCTTCCTTTGATAACTATACATAGTGATTATGGAGTAGAATTTCATAATTCTGATTTTGAATCCTTTTGTAGTAGAAAAGGCATTACACATAACTTCTCAGCACCCTGAACACCTCAACAAAATGGTTTTGTTGAAAGAAGAAATAGAATTCTTCAAGAGATAACAAGAACCATGATGAGTGAATATTCAATAGCTAAACATTTTTGGGCTGAAGCTGTATGTATAGCTTGTTATACTATAAATCATTTTTTCATTATACCTTTTCTTAACAAAATCCCATATGACTTGTGAAATGGAAGAAAACCTAGACTTTCCAACTTCAAGGTTTTTGGTTATAAGGTATTCATTCTGAATACTAAAGATAATCTACATAAATTCACACCCAAATCTGATGAAAGAATTTTCTTAGGCTACTCCACAACTTCAAAGGAATATAGAGTTTTTAACAGAAATAAATATACTGTTGAAAAAACTATGCATGTCAAAATTGATGAAACTGATCCTTTTGTTTTTAAACAACCCCATCCTACATCCTCATATTTGTTTTCAAAAACAGATTATCAAACCTTGATAGAAGATCCATCTAATAAGGAAAATGTTCAAGAAAATGTTTCTGAGATATTTACACTAGAAGATTTCATACCTTATATTGATGAAAAGGTTTTAAAAAACCCAAATCAGTTGTTTCTAGAGAATCATCCTAGTGATAGTATCGTTGGTGATGTAAAACAACCTGTGAGGACTAGAAGTTACTTATGTAATTAAGTATAACATCTAGCATTCCATTCCTAATTGGAACCAAAAAGCACTGATGAAGCTTTAGGTGATAATTATTAGATAAAAGCTATACAAGATGAGCTAAATGAATTCGAAAGAAATAATGTCTGGACATTCGATGAAATGCAAAAGGAAACATCTATTATTGGATTAAAATGTTTCTTCAAAAATAAGTGTGTTGAAAATATAATAATTCTAAGAAATAAATATATATTGGTTGCTAAAGGATTTAATCAACAAGAAGGGGTTGAATATGAAAAAACCTATGCTCCAGTAGCTATACTTGAATCTATTCGTATTCTACTTTCCTTTATAGCATTCTTCAATTTCCAACTTTTTCAAAGGGATGTTAAATGTGCTTTACATAACGGTTATGTTCAAGGGGAATTTTATGTTGAACAACCTCCTGCTTTTGAAGATACAAAACATCATGAACATGTTTTCAAACATACCAAAGCTTTGTATAGACTCGAGAAATCCAAAAAATCCTTGTATGATAGACTTGTAGGAATTTTTCATCAAAACAATTTTTTCAAGGGAAATGCAGATCCAACCATTTTTATAAATAAAGATAATAAAAATATTTTTATTATTAAAATTTATGTTGATGACATTATATTTGGTTCAACTCATCAATCGTTAACTGATTCCTTTGCTGATATAATGAAATATGAGTTTGAAATGAGTATGATGGGTGAGTTAACATTTTTCATTGGTTTTAAAATTCTCAAAAATGAGAAGGGTCTTATATATCCCAACACAAGTATATGAATGATCATCATAAAAAATTGATATGGAAAAACTAAGAGAACAAGTACTCCAATTGATACATCAAATTCACTTGATCTTGATGAAGCTGGGAAACCAGTATATCAAACATATTTTAGTGGAATGATAGGATGTCTAATTTACTTGAGAGCTAGTCATCTAGACGTAATGTTTTTGGTATGATTATGTGGAAGATATCAATCCAATCCTAAGTAATCTCATTTGAAGGTAGTAAAAATAATTTTTCAGTACATAAAGGGAACCATGGATCTAGGACTCTTTTATACTTCTAGAAATGATTCTGTTTTAAAAAGTTTTCTGGATGCTGAATTTTGTTGATGTAGAATGGATAGGAAATGTACATCTGAAACATATCATTTATTAGGAGAATCATTAGTTTTTTGGTCAGGAAAAAAGCATCACTCAATAGAAATTTACACCACTGAAGCGGAATTTGTAGCATCTAGAAGTTGTTTTGCTCAATTGTTGTGGATGCAACCCACACTCAGAGACTATGGTATGAGTTTTACCAAAACACAAATTATGTGTGATAATACTAGTTCCATTTCCTTAATTAAAAACCATGAACATCACTCTCGTGAAAACCACATAGATATTGGGCATCACTTTATTAGGGATCTCACACAAAATGGATATATCATTCATCAATTTATTCAAAAAGAAGATCAACTTGATAATATTTTCACAAAATATTTACCATCCGATAGATTTGAATACATTAAACTGAAGTTATGAATGATAACTATAAGTTAATCCTTATTGATATCATCCGGTTGAATCCTACATCCTTAAATTAAAAACTCCCTTTTCATAGGGAGAGTACATTTTCTTGTTAGAAATGATTAAAAATTTTCGTAATGAAGATTTTTGGTTTTTAAAATTTTGCAAAAAGAAATTTTTTTGAAGTTTTAAATTTTTCATCACGAAGATTTTGGAATTTCAAAATTTTTCATAATGAAGATTTTTGAAGTTTAAAATTTTTTGTAAGATTTTCGATGTTTAAAATTTTTTGTAGTCATGAAATTTTTTTCGTAATCTGAAAATTTGTAGTAATGAGAAAATTTTTTGTAATCTAAATTTTTATCGTAGTCAAAGATTTCATATTCAAAATTTTAGGAATGTAAAGTTCTTCAAGAAGAATTTTCCACATTTCAAATATTCTTCCTGGAAATTTGAAAGGTATGGTTTTCTTTCCAAAATTTTCTGAATCATCTTTTCCTTGTTGGTATTTTAATTTTAAATTATTTGGATTCATTTTTCCTTGAATCCAATTTTTTTTTGAAACCTCAAATGATCGGAGTCTATAAAAATTATTCTTCAGTCATCTTTTTAGTCGTCAGATCTGATCAAAAGGTTTTTCAATCGTTGGATCAATCGGGGAAGCTAAATTGTCGCATCGATTTCCTATATGAAGGACCCACCAATGGTTGTCCCACATCATACTCAATCCTTCATGTGGTGAAGATCTTCCCTTCCTACATAAAGTCGTTCCAGATCTTCAAGGTTTCATTAGTTCTGAATGTTTGCAGAAGCATCATCTTAAAAAGAAATGTTGTCTATAAAGGATATCCTTGAATGGATGATTTACAGAGAAAGGATGGTTCATATGAATTTCTTTGCTAAGTATGATTCCATAATCTCTAAGAATATCATGCTGAATGGGTGGGAGAGTGTTTTCATATCGAAACCAAAAGTACAGGATCTGATGTATCATGAGTTGCTGGTTGAGTTATACGAGACAGTAAGCTTTTCAATGAAGGAGAAATTGATAATTTTTCATTCAAAAGATATGGAAAGATGTATTACCATTCTTATAGTAGGGAAACTTGTCTGATTAGTATTCCTTATAAAAGGGAATCTGAGTTATGTACTCACAAACTACCCGATGTATCAGGTTCCTTTAATATGGAAAAATCTCTATTTTTCCTTGGTCTTTTGGAAGAGATGTCTCCAAAAATTATTCATCTATCTACAAACCTTTGGATTCATGAATTGTGGGTTCAAGGGTATTTCATACCATGAAAAGGATATAAGGATACTTTAAAGAAGTGTGATATGTATATATTATATTTCTTGGTGAACCTCCGAAAGATTAACCGGGACATGTATTTCTTGGTTATGATTGAGAATATCAAAAATGGGAATTTGAAATCTCAAATTATCATGTATCTATCCATTCGTTCAAAGATCATTGTTCTTTGTCTTCAGTATTTCAAGATTCCTTGTAGTTATATAATGAAGAATTGTAAGGTGATGATTGTGAGTGATGATACTCTAAGGAGGATGAAGATCAGCTGTAATAGTCAATCCATAGAATTTCATGATTTTTTGGAAGCAGAAGTTGAATCTCTTTCAAAGAATCCAGACGTGGCTGAAACTTCTAGGAAGGGTGGATGAAAGAGGGAGGTAAAGGAATAATAAGAGAAGATAAAACCCCAGTGGAAAAGGAAGCTCAATCTGCACCTCCAAATCCAAAGAAGCATAAACCATATCTTGATGAAGTAGTGGATAAGTGGAGAGAAAATAATAAGGACATTAATATAGGAGATCCTAGTTTTGGTTTGGATCCTATATATGAAAAAGCCCTCAGAATTCTATAAATACTTAGATTTAGAGTATTCCATTTTCAAGATCTGAATTCTGGTTTCGATTTCTATGAAATTCGGACTCCGAACTCTCTGAAATACAGAATTGTAATTCTATAAAATTCAGACTCAGAATTCGCAAAAATTTTGACTCCAAATTCCTTATATTTTTTACTCAGAATTCTTTAGAATTCGGACTCGTAATTTCATAGAATTCAGATTCTGAATTCCTCAGAATTCAGACTCCTAATTCCTTTGAATTATGAGTCCTAATTCCTTAGAATTCGAACTCTTAATTCCTTAGAATTTAGACTCTGAATTCCTCAGAATTCCAGATCAAAATTCCTTAGAATTTTGGTTAAAAATTCTATAGAATTCAGACTCCAATGTCTATATAATTCTAACTCCGAATTCCCTAAAAAATAGAATACATAAACCCTAGTAATATAGACTCCGAAGGTTTACTCTCTTAGACTCCAAATTCTATTTTTTCCATAGACTCTGAAAAATTGAATTTGGTTGAGGAACCATTTTTTTTACATAATCTTGTTTGAGTAATAAAATGATAACGTGCATTTAGTTTCTAACCAATGGATCTCTGAGTGACACGTGTACTGGTCCTTCTGAATTTCAAAGAAAAATATGATTGTTGGATGAGGGAGCTGACCATTGAAGATGTGCCTATAAATAGAAGCTCATTTGAATGAGCTCAAAACACACCTTGATCAATCTAGAGATTACATGCTGTTAAAGTGATTTCTAGAGAGAGAGAGACTTTCATGACTTGTGCGTACTGAACATCCTGTTCAGAATTTCTTCACGCGGCTCTGAATGTTGCTGAGTAAATTTGAGGGATTCCGGGGATAGGAAGACAGATGTGTCAACTACCTTAATGTTCAAGGACTTCCTTGGTGAGGAAGAAATAGGTGCCGACAACCTTGAAGTTTTAGGGCTTGCGGGGATAGCAAGACCGACTCTGATATTCCTATTGAGGTCTTACCCTGGTGTGGGTTAAACAGACTCCAATTATAGGATCGAAATATGAATGTAAATGCTCAATATACAAGAGGGGTGATTTGTATAATATAAAAATTCCTTTGGAACCATTAAATATACTATAAAAACATTCGTTTTTAACCTTAAGCAAAACAATCTTTAACAAATTTAAACAAAGTAAATTCACAATACCTCTTAGTTCTACAAACCTGCTCTATTCCGGAAATATGGTTCCAGAAATGAAACGTAAGAAAAGGATACAAGGAAAAAGACTCTACCTCAAAGCTTATATAATATTACTAAATATTGTATACAAAAACAAGGAAGTGAATGATAGTTATACTTTCTTGATCAATCCATATTCAGTGGAAACTAAACATGATACTATACAAGTAAAAAGTGTGAAATCTTTTATCCCAAAGGGAAGGGTATCTAACAAACTTGGATAAAGGTCCCTTGATTATTCCTTACTGTACCCAAAGCCTATGTAGGAGTTAGTCCTATTAACTTTGATCCTTAAGTAAAAGGAGATATTTTTTATTTTCAAGCCCATAAAAGTTTCTATGTGCTTATATTCTTTTTCGTAAGGATGTTTGTGATTTCCAAAAAGGGGGATATTTTTTAGTCAATAAGGTTTCCTTATGAATTTTCCATTCCTTCAAGTTTTGAAAATCAGAAACACCATATCTTAAGGAAAATTTCATTTTCCATAAGTTTCATCTTGATCAAGACGATTTTCCATTCCTAGGGAAATTTATCCTTACCATCCATACCATGTTTTTCTTTGTTCATATTTTTAGTCTCTCTAAATATAACTCTTTTTATTCCTATGTGACAAATTCAGTTTCACATCTAAAGCCTCGGAATTCTATAAATACATAGATATAGAGTATTCTATTTTTAGGATCCGAATTGAGGTTCCAAATTCTCTAAAATTCAGAATCTAGATTCTCTAAAATTCAGAATCTGAATTTGATGAAATTCAAAATATGAATTCTCACAATTTCAGAATCCAAATTCGCTGAAATTCAGAATCTGAATTCCTCGGTATTCCGGTCTTGAATTCCCTATAATTCAGACTATGAATTCTATGAAATTCAAACTCGAAATTTTCTGAAAATAAGAATCTGAATTCTCTGAAATTTAGAATCTGAATTCTCCGAAATTCAGAATCTGAATTCTCTAAAATTCAGACTTCGAATTCCACGGAATAAAGCTTTTGAATTACATAGCATTCAGACACCGAATTCTCTAAAATTCAGACTCCAAATTCACTGAAATTCAGTCTCTGAATTCTCTAAAATTCATACTTTGAATTATCTTAAATTCAAACTCCAAATTCCCTAAAATTCAGACTCTGAATTCTATGAAATGCATACTCCTAATTCTCTGAAATTCAGACTCTGAATTCCTTGAAATCTAGACCTTGATTTCTATGAAATCCAAACTCTGAATTCTTTAAAATTAAGACTCTGAATTCCTTAGAATTAAGAAAACAATTTAATCAGAATTCAAACTCCGAAGTCTATATAATTCTTCTTCCGAGTTCCTTTAAAAACATAATCCAAATATCCTTGTAAAAATGACTCCAAAGGATAATTTTCTTAGACTCCGAATATTATTTTTTTCCTTAGACATTGAAAATTTTAATTTGTTTGAGCAACTATATTTTTCGTACTATTATTTTAGTTATAAAATGATGTCATGCATTCTGTTACTAACTAATCATTGTTTGAGTGACATGTATACTGGTCTCTCCGAATATCAAGGTAAAATATGACTGTTGGGGAAGGGAGCTGACTATTGAAGATGTGCCTATAAATAAGAGATCTTTTGAACGTTCTCAAAACACGCGTTGATCATTTTAGAGATTATATGCAATTGAAATGATTTCTAGAGAGAGACTTTCATGCTTTGTGCATAATAATCATCTTGTTTAGAATTTATTCGTGCAACTATAAATGTTGTTGAGTACATTCTAGGGCTTCCAAGGATAGGAAGACATAGGTTCTAAAGACCATGATGTTCGAGGACTTCCTTGGTGAGGATAACCGAAGTGCCGAAAACCTTTACGTTGAGGGTTTGTGGGGATAGTAAGACAGATTATGATATTCCTATAGAGGGCTTACATTGGTGTGGGTAAGACAGACATTCTTGAAAGTATAAATCAAGTGACATTTATCCATGTTTTTCTGATACCTTTCTCTTGTGGGTTAAAAGATTTCATACTTGTTACCTGTATTGTATCATGTTTATTTTTCGCAGTATTTTGATTGATAATGAATGTATAACTATCTTATACTTCCTTGTTTTTGTATACGTTGATTAGTAAGATTCTATACGCTTTATGTTATAATCATTTTCCTTGTATACTTTCTTAAGTTTCATTTTTTGAACCATATTTCTGGAGTCAAGACAGTTTGTAGAACTAAGAGGTCTTGTGAATTTACCTTGGTTAACATTGTTAAACCTAGTTTTTCTTAAGGTTAAAAATGAATTTTTTTTATTCCAACATTAATGGTTCTAATTGAATTTTTAATGTATACAATTCACCCCCCCCCCCCCTCTTGTATATTGAGCATATACATTCATATTTAGATCAAACAAAATCATCATATAATTTATTCTCTAAAATTAAACATATGTGTTGGATGTGTTTATGAGAGTTAAAATTATAGTTTTAGAGACTAAACATGTTATTCTAAGTGGGGGAACAATATTTGAAAGTTGGTTGAAAAACATTGAAGGGAAAATTTTGTATTTAACAACTCCTAGATTCATCACAAGCCACCTATCATGGTGAATATATTCAAACTGGTCATATTAAGTTGTATAATATCATCAATATTGTAGTTTCTAGCAAAATATTAAAAATGTATCTTTGAATATGTTTCACCTATGGATTCATTGATAATGCCACTTATTTTTAGTGGTAATAATTTTTATTTTTATAAAAAGAAAATTAATTATTTACTATAGGATTATGTTGATGAGATCATGAAATAAATTGAACACATTTTTAATATAAAGACATGAAAAGTTTGGAATAGATATATCTCCAGTGAGGTATTCAAGAAAACCATTCATTGTGAAATTGATTTTTATATTTGGATATTTTTTGTATAAATTCATAAAATAAATTACTCTAATAAAATGTATTAGTGGATTATAAAATAAGAGGGGATTTCAAATCAGGTTATAATGATTAATAACAAAACAAATCTGGATAAAATTTTCTTTTATCATATCGAAATAATAAAAGGATACAAAATTTGAAAACAAAAAAGAAGACATAAACTCCATTGAATATAAATAATTCTATTTGTATTGATATATATATATAACAAAATTATATAATACTAATTTGTAATTGGATGTATAGATTCCAATATATATATATTTATATGGGTGGTGATTTTATGAAACAAGTTCAAATGTCAACGAGTGGTTAGTCTAAAGGATTTTTTTACAAAAATAATGATGGGATCTAATAATTTTATGATAAGGTTGATCAACAAGAATTATTCTATAATATGAACAATGAATTCATGGTATTTTTGGTATTTTAGATTCATATATTTATGTATAAAGGGGTATCCTTGAATGAACACATTATGAAAATGGGTAAAATGATGAATAGATAAGTTAACTTGTTCAAAAAACCTTCATAAGACCATGAATAGAAAATGACTATAATGAAAATAAAAATACATGTATTATTCCTCTAAAAAAATATTTGAATACATGATAAATTATTTAAAATAATTTGTCTCAAGAATAGGGTACATGAATATCCAATTTAATAAAAAGTATCTGAAGATCATAGATTGTGAAATGTAACACCTTGTGTTTTTTATGAGTTTTACTTAAAATAATTATTTTTTAAAATAAAATTATACACATGTAAGATCAAACTAAAACAAACAGTCATACATTTTTTTAATTAATTCAATTAAAGATAAATATCTATAATTTATTGAAATTATATATAAACCATTATTAGGAAAATTACCATAAAAATAAATCTATAAGTAAATAAAAATACCATGTGCGTAAAATATTTATCCTTAGGGTTCTCCATGAAGATTATGACATATATTTTAACTAAAGAAATATGAAGAAGAATTAGAAATATAATAGAAAATTTAAACATAATAAAATTGGATTAATTATTTTATTTTATTTATAATAATGAAATATAATTGTTATATATGGTCATTCAAATTATATAGACATTAAATTATATGACTATTGCAACATTACTATTGAATTCATTTCTATAAACACAAGTAAAAGCATTATAAAATTTATGTATAAAATGAAAATAAGTAAAATTGAGTAATCTAATTTTTCATTGTGAATTTAAATTTACCAAACAAGTATGGGAAGTAGAATCACTAGGGTTTTCCCAAGACTAATACCAAGCCAAACTCCAAAGGGTGTGACAAGAGTGAAATAGTATGGATGTGAAGTTCATGAATGTGGAAATATCTATAAGATCCATGAATGTTTAATCATCACCCGTGATTAAAATTTCTATTTATCACACCCATAGATATTATATATATATTTTTAGTATATTGTTAAGTATAATTTAAGATGATATAATCCATTAATTATTAAAAAAAATTAATATTCATATTTTTATATATTTCTATTCCATTTGAATTTATATAATATATAAGTTTATAAAATAATGAAGGTTTAAAATAATATGCATTGGAAAAATTAAATTCATTTGAAATAAAATATTCATATTTAAAGAACTACAAAAAACATTTAGTGATAAAATTATATTTTCTCAAATAACTAAACATTTTCTATATATTGTGTATTTTTAAACAAATTGATCACTGTTGATTTATTTGAAATATATTAATAATATATATAATTAATTAAATTAATATTCATATATTTATTTACTTAACATTGAATCTATAAATGAATTAAAATTAGGCCTAAAAATTTATTATATTAAATTTTTACTTTTTACATGTTTTGCATTTTTTTAATAAATGAAATATCATCTGATTTTTTAAAGATAAAATATAATTTTTATATTGAAAATATATTAAAACTTATTTTATTAGATTTTAATAAAATGTATAATAAGAATATTTTATATTTTAAAAAAAGACATATTCCTATAAAAAAATTTCCATTAAATTCTATGTTTCCATATAAAAGATAAATTATTAAATGTCAGATTATTTTAATTTGGAAAATCATAATTTTTTGGACGTTTTACAAAATTATATTTAGTTATGTTTTTTGTATTTTTCTAAAAAGACTTATTTTCACATGAATAATGAAAAAATACATTTTTTTATAAACACCATAATTTTTTTCATTATGATTATAAAAGCATGGGTTAAAATTTTATAAAACATTTTTCTAGAAAATTATATACTCAATAAATAATTATTATACATATAAAGAATAATATTTTTAAATTAGAAACCTATGTTTCACATTTTATAATATAAGTTATATTTTTTCCTATAAACCTATTTTTATACAGTAATCATTTATTATTATAGAATTACTTTTTATCAATTTTATAAATTTAATATTATAAAATTTATTTCATATTTACAATAACAAATCAAAATTAGATAGTAATATAAATTTAAATTTTTGTCATAAAAATATGTTATCGAGGATAAAAATGAGCAATTGTGGTAATACATCATTTTGGTAAACACATAAATTAAGGGGGAAGGCCTAAAATATCTCAAAAAATATTCCTTATCTATGGTGTTATGAAGTGTATTGATCAATTCTCATAAATTTTACATTATTTTCCACTATTGTATCTAATTAAATTTGAATGTAACATTCCTTAGATATAAAGTAATGAATATTTTTAAAATTCCACCTTCTTCACTTATAAAATGAGTTATTCACAACTCTATTTGTCCTCACGAAAAATCCATATATCTAACCGAAATCTATCCAATTATCTCCCCAAATATATCTAACATGTTTTATATGTTCTTTTATAACTATAATACTATTCTAATAAGGTTCAAGAAGTTCTCCTAAGGAGTAAGGTTAAAATTCCTATTCACTATTTTTTCATTTCTATTCCATTATGTTATCACTTATCTATTAGAAATATATTCTAACAATGATAAAAAAATTACATAGGATTCAAAATTATTCTTTTTTTTTCTTTTGATGTAATAATATTTTTATAGCTTCCTCAAAACTAGTTTAAAATTCAAAACATCACTCTTGTTATGTGTGAACTGCTATTTCCATAAAAGAAATATTTTATTTTTTATCGCCACCATAAATGGATGGTTAAAAATATATTTCATTAAAATATATGATATTAATTATTAAAATTCTTATTGATTATAATTTATAAATAAAAACATAAATATTAAGAATTAGTATAATTTAATATGATTATAAGGGTAATTTACCATAACTAATCTAAAATTGATCTCTTTCACATGAATGAAACCCATTGTTTCTATAAAATTAACATTGGTATGCATAAATCCATGAAAAAAATTAATATCTTTTTTGAAATGGTAATTATGAAATTTATATCAAGTCAATGGTATCAACATCAATATTATAAAATATGTGTTAATCAATTGAAATTAATAACATTTAATGATGAAAATAAACAAAAAATAGATATTTAATTTATAATAAATGATTATAATTAAAGAATAAATAAATTATATATTTGGATAATTTTAGGAAAATAATTTAATTATATATCTATTTTTATTTCACAGCTAGTTTGATATATTTTGTGGAATTGAAGAGAAAAAGTAATGGATATTATTAACTCAAATTTCCGTTAAATTTGATATAATATTTTATATTAAACTTAATTATTCTATGATTGGATTTTTCACCCCTAAAATTTTATTATATGTTAAATTATCCAAATCTCAGTGAAAAATTATATTTTAATTAAAATCATATTTCACGATGAATTTAATTCTTATAAAAGTATAACATTTTAAAAATTAATTCATATCCTCTCCAATAAGATCTTTCTCTCTAAAGCCATATTATTTATTCCCATAAATTTTATCCATTATTATTTAGAAATATAAATATAAAATTTTTCATGTAATGATAATATTTATAATTTTTTCATCTCAAAAAAACATTATTACTCTTTTAATGTCGTGGGTTTCAAAAAATATATTTTAAAATATTAAAATTTCATTTCTTTTAATATTCGTATATTATATTTTACACTCCACGTTGTTTACTAAACCATTATTTCCATTCAATGCACCATTATTTGTATTTAATTTAATAAAAATTAAAAAAAATAGTTTTCATGATTTCTTTCATAAAAAATTATTTCTTTAAATGTGTCTTGTAACATCAACTTTTAAAACATTAGAAAAAAAATATTTTTGAATATATATTTTAAGGTTTCACTTCAGTTTTCCTCACCATCGCAAATGTTTTATCTTATGTGGATTTATCTTTTATTAAATACCCTTGAAATGACCTTATGAAATTCCCCTTTAAATTATTGATTTTTATATCATTTAATAACATTTTTTATGACTTTTTACATGTTTTCATTTTTAAATATTTAAAGACCCATTTTAATTCTACTTTTCCTTATTGATATTAAATATTATTTAATTTATGTAGCTCACATGTGTATTTATTGTCATTATTGAAAGGGTGTCGTCATTTATATCCCCCATTTCATTATTAAAATATTTATATCACATGAGATAATTTTTTTCTTTGTGAACATAATTTATGAAAGGATATTGTCCAAAGAAAATTCATGGTTATAATTTTAGATAGTTTATGTTCAAAGGATACATTTGGAAATAATTGAGATTAAGATATCGTATTAATTATTCATATTGAATGAATTGCAGTATTATTATACTTACAATTCATGAATTGCATTTAATATGCGCATTCCATATTCATAAATTATGTTCTTATGTTATGATTCATGGGTCATGAATATTTTCTCATGATTATGGACTCTTATACCATGATATATTTTTGATAATTTTACCTAACTTGATCATCTATCATGCTTTTGGACTCACTGAAATTTTTTCCCTTACTATGCATTTTATCTGACCACCTATTATGTTATAAATACATTGTGTTATGAAGATGAGAATAACATATGACATATTTAGAAGTAGGTCTACCATGGAAAAATTTATTTATAAAAATCCACAATTATGTGAAATAATATTTTTTGAAACTAATTTCAATGAAACAGAACCTTTGGGTTCTGGGATTGTGATCATATTATGAGACTTATTTTTTAATTTATATGATACAATTTCAATGTTATTTCTTTGTCATAGTTTTTTTAATATTAGTGTCAAAAGTATTTTTATAGAATCATATAAATTATTGTGGTTATGGGGATCCTTGGTTGTTATCAAATAAGTGTTCAGTAATTTTTTGGGATTAATATAGCAATTATTTGGGATTAATACTACAAGAAATTTTTGAAAAACCTTAGTTAAATATCTTAATATATGAAAATATCGTAAATTAATTATAAATAATAAGGTAAATGGAATCCTATAAATACTATCCATCCATAAATACAAACAAGTGGATGCAGTAATCATTATATATTCACCGATGAGTACTAACACTAAAACAATTTATGTGTTAATTATATCGTTTATCAATGTATTACAAGAAGAAATAACTTCACAGTTGGATTTACACTTCTGGGGGTAATTCTATGGTTGATTAAGACACTCTTTACAAGACATTATTATGGATTTATATGAAATTTTATGACTTAAAAATAACTAGTTTAATTTGAGAAGGTGATATTAATATGTCCATGGATAACCAAGATTGATACATAGAAATTAAAAAGATAGGTTACATATGTCACTTATGATTTATTATATATAAGTTAAAAAAAATCTATTTTATAAGATTATAAAATTACGTATACTCATCCTTAAAATTCATTTCTTTTATGTAATTGTTGAAGCCCATTTAAACCATGGTAACAATGGGTTCCCTTGACAATATGGTTATTACCCCTATGAATAACCGAAAAACATAGAATCTATAGTTAGAAATATAGTGGTAATGTCTAATCATATATCTCAGGATATGATTAACCATTATAGTGTAGTTGAATATTAAAATGCATAAAAAATGATAAAAATGGAGTTTCAATAATATTCAGGTGATAAAGTCCATGGAGGAACAAAGAATCCAATTCATATGTTCCAAAATTATGTGAGAAAGAACGTGTGCGATTACATTAAAGGAACCAAAAATAATTCCAATGTATAAGGGTTAGTCATTATGAAAATGGTTGTAGATAAGGGATAAATAAGTTTTAAAATGAAATGAATGATGGGGATTTACTAAATAATACTCCACTGACACTCCAATTGATCAAGTTAAGATGTTTGGTCATAGTGAAAAATAGTTTTTATAACCCAAGTTCCATATGAGGATTATAGACCTTGGCAGCCTCTAATAAAAAGTAACCTTGAAAAACCTATACGTTGACACCCACTGAAGTGGATCATGACAATTACGCTACATTTACCTTCAAATCCAATGTTTTTGACGTATTATTTCATTTTGGTTCTAGGTACTCTTCCATATCTAGGAATATTTCTAAGAGAATAAATTCACAAGACCAAATATTTGATATTGAATTATTCGAGAAAACATCTATTTGTATGATTATTTAATCATATGTTTAATTTTGTGGTAATGTGATTATTTTCAAATATTATTATATTTCCATTATATGAATTTGATGATTTTATGAAAATGTAATGGATATCTCCATATATAGTTCATATTAATTTCTTAAATAAGAAATAACATTCCATATACAATATCAATCTATGATCTTCTATTAGTGAAATATTGTCAATAAACCCTCTTTGGAAATTTCATTCCGTTATATGGTCCTTAGTACCTAATCATGAAGGGTATTCAGTTCAAATGATTAAGGAGAAATAATATGTTTTGTTATATTCCCATTGTTAGGGAAAATATTATTTTTACAGTATTTATTAAGAGTGTGAAACTTGTATCTATTTATTAACTATATCATGAGAATTTTCCATCCTATGGGAATCCATAAGTATCTCATCAATGAAAGATAATCATAATTGTGTGGATAAAATTTATTAAAAGGGATTGGAATGTAACACCTTTTAATTTTTTATAATGTTTCATTTACACAATTTTTTTTAAAAATTTCATACTTTACATAATACACTGATCTAAAACAAATTGTAATAAATTTTATAAAAAAATATAATGCAATATAAATAATTATAAATTATGAAAATTTAAATTAAATAATCAAAAAAAATATTAAAGGTGGAATAAATCTGTCAGTAAATAAATATGCCATGAATAAAAATTCATTATCCATAGGGTTTACTAAGAATGTTATCACCTCAATGGAAACTATTGAAGTATGTAAAATAATTATACATATAATAGAAAATTGAAGTGATAATAAAATATGATGAATGATTTTAGGTTATTTATAGGAATGAAATCTGATCATTATATATAGACATTTATGTTATATAGTCATTGGGATTATATAAATTTTTCAACACAGCCATTTTAGTTGTTTGTATAATAACAAGTAACAACATCATAATATCTATATGTAGAAAAGTTAAATAAATGGAATTTATTAGTATAATTCTTCCCTATGAATCTCCTTTTTTATATTGAAATGAGGTAGCATCACTAGGGTTTTGACTAAGACCAATACTAACTCCAGCAAATGTAGCTTCTGTGAAATAATTTCTGGGGGATGTTAAATCTTGTGTAAATTTATAAAAATACATTCAATTTGAATCCAATCCCCTGAAAACCGTTGTTTCTTATCATATCATTAGATATAATATATAATTTTCAAGGATATTTTTAAGTATATTTTAGTTTTATATAATTATATAATTATTTATAAATTTTATATTCTAATTTTTATGCTTATAATATTATTTTTTCATTTATATAAAATTAAATTTTAAAAAATAATAAAATAATTATTAAATATAAATGTAATAATAATTTTTATTTCTTATTAAATAAGGTTATAAATCTTAAAGAATTAGGAATATAAAATTTAGGTAATAAAAATACTTTTTGTTAAAGAGTTATACTTTTAAACATATTGTATATTTTTAATCTAATTTATAATTTTAGAATAATGTGGAATATTTTAATAATATAGATAAAAAGTAAATCAATGTTCACCTAAATAGTTTCACTTAGCCAGGAATCAGTATAATTTCAATTTATCTTTAAATTTTAATTTATTCAAAAATTTCTTTTATAGACATTGTGTTTTTTATGAAACTCAAAATATTGTGGAATAATTTTGAAAAAATATATGTTTATATGAATAATATATCAAAACTAATTTAATTATTTATTGATGGGAAATAATAATAATAATAAATAATATATAACAAAATGGTTAGTTTCTTCTAATGATTTTTTTAATTATATTTTATGTTTTTATTTAAATGTTAAATTCCTATGTTTTAAAATTTGAAATTTAAAAATTGAACTTCATTTTCGAACACAATAATTACAATATTATCTTATGGTGATTATTATTTTAATTTTTCTATAATAGTTAGATTTTTTGATTAATAGTAAAACATATAGTTTTTGGAAACACCATAATTTGTATAACATCACCATGATAGAAGGTTCACATAAAAATTTGTGAAACATATTTTATAACAAAAATTTAGTGACTTAATGAAATTATAAATTAAAAATAATAATTTTTATTTATAGAGTTATTATTTACATTTTAGAACCCATGTTATATTTTTTTAAAAATTGATTTTATGATCTATAGATTTATTATTTTAGAACTATTTTTATCATATTTTGAAATTTAATATTATGAAATAGTATTCATACTTGGATTTATTATATGATAATTAATAAATAAGGATAAGTTAATTTTTTCTCATAAATATAACTTATTTTTATAATATTTTAAAGAGGTTATTTGTTGGTCAATGACCAAGACACAAATTATTATTACAAAAAATAGGGCATTAAAAAAGTGTAAATGATGGAATATTTCTACAATAATTATCATAAATTTGAGAAGATCATCGAGAAGGTCAAGTAGCTAGGTTATGTCATGTTTGACTCCATTATTAGCAATACCATCCACCACACTGTTGGCTTCACGAAAGGTATGAGTGAAAATGTAAATTCTCTCTTTGTGTGAATGAAGATAGTTCCTCCATCGGGTTATAAGCTTCCGAACAATATGCACCACTCCATTCCAAATGGCTTTCACAATAGTGGTTGAATCACTATCAATAAAAATATTATTCTAACCCTATTTATTATCAAAGGAATCAACGTGGATCACACTAATAATTCCATCTTCCATAGATGAATAAATTCCACAGTTGCAATAGAAATAATCGAGTAATTTCCCAAGGTGGTCTCTGAAGAAAGCACCTCAACCCAAGCATCCCGGACTACCCTTAGTGGAGCTGTACACATTCATTTTAATTCAGCATGGGAATGGGGCCTTCCAGAACACTTCAAATGTATTACTAGATAGATGATAGATTTTTTCAATCCAAATAAGTTAAAGAATCTCAACCTCCTTGATATAGTTGTCAATAAAATCATTATGAATTGAGGAAGATTCTCGAATGGAAATGAGGATCTGAATCATAGATACATTTAGATTGAATGATGAATTTTTATGAATGAGTGCATTATTATCATACCAGATCACATGGAGAATCCTAGCCATAGGTGCTATGAAAATATTTGTGAATTACTGGGAGGTTTCAATTTCCACACAGTGCTTTAGTTTCTGGATGAGAGAGTCAAAATGAATCCATCTGCAATCAATAATGTAAAAAATATAGTTCTAAGGAAATGAATTAGTGGCGCTAGACAGGAAAATATGGTTAGTATCTTCTCTATGTTTGATACATAAGTTACATTAAGAGAAATTTTTAATCCTAAATGAATGAATAAAAACATCAGTGGGCACTCTCTTTTGTGAAATACGCCTAACAAGAGTAAACATCAAGTGATTAATCAATCGATTATCAAAAAATATTTCCTGATGAAATTATTATCTCAATTTTGAATGTTTTGATTGTAAAAAAAATTTGAGTCAAGAACACTATTATGAATAGGTTCTCAAATAAGGAATTCCTATGATTTGTAATTGGGATAATTATCCATAACATGAATAATTTTATCAAGGAGGTTAGAGTTGTGAGAATTTAACACCTCCCAACTTGTACAATTATTATTTTTTTGATAAATTAATTGGGGGGGAAAGGAGATTAAAGGGGTTCCAATCCATTTTTTGAAAAAAATTATGGAAGATTCAATGTTAACTATCCATCATGAGTTAAACAACATGGTGGAAAAGGCCTTTCAAATGGATGGACAAATATAAGAGATAATATTGTTCAAATTTCCTTTCTCTAACATGTCATGGAATATTTTTTTAGGAAGTAAATGAATTATTATTCATTGTGAAAAAAGTTTTAGGTTTTTCTGGATTATAATCCCTAATTTAAAAGATTATGGTTTTTCATTCCAAGGTCACGTTTTCCAAAGGCTTAGAACTAGTATTTCATGGGATGGTCACCATTTACCTTTCAAGCATTATCTCGGTCCAAAAAAAATTATTAATGTAGACCATTATTTTTCTGTGGAGACCAATATCCCATTTGTATACCATCAATGTGTAAACCATTTTATATAAAATTTTGAATTTCACCAGATAGACTCTGCCAGCTATAAAGAGGTATTTATCCTTCCTAGAGGAGAGATGGTCGAGAATTTGGTCTATAGTGTTTGAAAAGTAACTAGCATCTAATATTCCAAAAAAATGGGTACTCCAAGATAAGTGAAGTGTAAGGAACCTTGTTTGATATCTAGAATATTGGTAGTCGTACTTTTCCTTTAAGAGGGAAAATTTCCCCAATAAAAACTAAGGATTTTTTCTAGCTAATGTTTTGGCCAGAAATTTCTTCATAATGAGAAATGGAATTTTCTTCATGGTAACATTTATGTTTCTAGAAACATGAATACGATTAATCTTGTTCTGATCAACAAGGTGTGTAAGCAATCTACTAAGGTATTCTTCCAAAATTAAGAATAGAACAACATCGAGGTGATCACCGTGCCTTACTCCCTTTGTGAATTTAAATTAACACATAGAGGAACCATTGAAAAGGATGTAAATAGTATCTAAATTAAAAACTATTGTTATTCGATCAAATGAAGGAGTTGATGAAACCAAATCTATGATGCACTCTGATAATAAACCTCCAATCAATTATATCAAATGTCTTCCTAATATAGAATTTAATAGAAAAATTTCCTCCACTAGTGGATCTATTTATGGTGTTATTACATTTAAAAGAAATAAAGATACATTCTTGTATTGACCTACCATTGATGAATCCAACTTGATTCAAAGAAACAATTCAACTATTTATATCAATGAGTATATTCCCATGGAATTTGGGGATAATTTTGTAGAGATAATTAATGAGTGAAATAGGTCTAATGAGATGAGTCTCATAGGTATTTTTCTCTATTGGAATTAAAGAAAGAAATTGGGAATTCAATCCATGCGGAATCCAAACATTACAAAAACATGTTTCAACAATTTTTCAATCATCAGATTGGATGGGTTCCCGTAATTTTTTATATAATGCCTTATTGAATCCCTCAGGAACATGAGTAATAACTATTTTAAGACTAAAAAATGCGTCTTTGATATCATGGTTAATAGGAATTCTGAAAATATAAGTGTTATCATCCCCATATACCGAAACTGGAATGACGATAGGTTAAAGATATTTATTGACATCAGGGATATTGAAAATATTATCAAAATAAGAGACTATATGATTATCAAGGCCATCCTTAGTGTCAATGAGGATTTCTCCATATATATGAAAAGTTAGAGGTCTACTAAATTTCATGATTCATTGAAGTAAATTGTAGAATTTACTATTCCTATTACTATTCGATAGCCGTTTATTTTTGAAAACATGTTTTCTCATGTTATCCTTAAGGGATTGAAATGCATTAAATTTCATAGATTTATTAATTTTATTTTTGAGGATATTTAGTGATGTTTGAACTAGTGTTGGAGTTTTGTAGTTGTCTAAGTTCATTTTCAACAGAGGAAATGTCACTATAATTTTTTTTATATTTATAAAGACAAAACCCATTAAGGAACTATTTGATATTTTTATGTTTGATAATATAGGAAAAATCATTAATGATAAGATTTCATACAGGGATTTTTTAAAATAGATATGGTCTTATAATTGTTCAAATATGATTCATTTTTTAGAGATCTATCTAATTTAATAGAAAAAACCCTATTGTAGTTCCTTCTACTCCAAGTGAAATTGGAAACTATGTGTTTGATTTCCATAATATTATTATCCTCAATCGAAGATTTATACTCTCATGAAGATATAGAAGACTGAGTTGGGCCCATTTTATCACTTGAGGTGAGGATGGTATTAAATTCAACAATCATAAACCAAAGATCATGAATAATGTATGACAATAAATAAAGTTCATTCCCAAGTAGTATTCTACCAAGGTATCTATTTTTAACATAGTCCATAGAATAGAATATGTGTGAATGATCAAACAAAAAGTCACAAGTAAGAATCTATTTTGAAACATGGAAAATATTAACATTTGGAAGTGGGGAGTGATAAAAACCAATGGGTTTCAATACCAATGTCCTCTTTGGAAGCACCTTAAAAATTATAACCATAGGAGAAAATGAGCATTATTTTTTAAGAGAAATAAATTTTATGTTTAGTAATAACAAATATCTAAGGATGATGAGTATTAAGAAATATTTTAAGAACACAAACATTTTTAATGTATGCAATACCCTAACAGTTCCAAAATAGAAAATTCATTAGAACCAGGAAATCGATGAACCACCTTTTTTATTTCCTGAGCCCCCTTCTATATAGTGGATCTTCTGACATTTTCATATGGGGCTGGACTAGGATTCTTGAACTTTTTACCATTATAAGAAATATGAATAACATTAACTATATCTATATTCATATCCTTATTGTTACATTAAGTGATGAAACCTTTGATGGAATATCCATTGGGCTACCACATAATGAAATTGGATGATTTTCAACATAATTCAAAATAGAAATTGTTCCTTGTGTTCATACTGAGTTATTATCATATAAAAATTAGTTAATGAAGTAAAAAAAATTATAGTAAAAAGTTAAAATAAGGGGGGAAGGCCTAATATATTACAATCAATTTCCCTAATTTATGTCATTGAGAGGTTCTTCATCTAATACTCATAACCAATCCATTATTTTTCACTATTGTATCCTTTTTTAAAACATTACATACCTTTAATATGTAGTGAAGTATATTTACAAAAATGTAACCCTTTTATCTTTTAAAGGGTCTCAATCACTATTTAATTTATCCTAAAAACACTTATAAATTAACCAAATTATTACCAAAATAACCATAAATACATTTCTATCAATATGTTTATATATTTTTGGGTCTCACCAAAACATTATTCCAGCAAAACTCAAGGAGTTGACTCAAGGATTCATGTGAAATCTACTAATAAATCCTTTTTCATTTATATTCATTTATTTATTATTATACCTATTATAAATATAGTATACCCATAACAACAATATTAAATTATTATTATAATTACACTAAAATATTATTATTTTGATGTAATAAAAAGGTTATACCTTCCTCTAAATAATCATAAAAATTAAAACAATGCTTTTGTTACGTGCAGACAACAGCCTCTATGAATGAAGAATTTCATTTTTCGTCACCGCATTATGTTTATGGTTCTAAAATAGATTTGATTAATATATATGATATTAAATAAATTATATGTAATTAAAATGGTTATTATAATATGAAACAAACATTAAAAATCTTTATATTGTAATATATTGATATTGGTAAATTTTCTAAAATGATATCTTTATAGATTGTGATCTCATCATACATTCCCATAGTTTCCAAGAAATAAACTTAAGGGTGAATAAATCATTTAAACACAATGATTTTAAAATATTTTTATATATTTAAATGTGGAACATGATATCAAATAATTGGTTTTAGAATCTCCATTAGGAAACATGTGTGAAATAATCAATATTACCAACTTATGATGATGAAAATAAACATTAACTATCAAATTAATGTATAATGAATGATTATAATTAAATAATTGAAAATATAAAATATATGAATAAGGTTCAAAAATAATTTATTTTGTTGAATTTTTTTATTATATAGAAGATTAAATCACACTATAGGAATGTTAGGGAAAAGTTAAGGGATTTTGTTAACTAAAATATCCTTTAATTTATTTATAATGATTATTCTTAAACTTATCTTTTATAATATTTTATTATTATACTCAGATATTTTATTAAATTTTAATTTATCTTTCTTTATAGGTAAAATGAAATTTTAATGCAATTCCTCTTCCATAAGGAATTTATTCGTCATACAATTATAATATTATTCCGAATAATTCTAATCCCATTATGTCACGAACCAGCCCAAGTCGACCCTGAACCGGTCACCCGAGCCGGTCCGCGGCAAGTCCCGAGGGGCGTTCCCGATCCCCCCGGGATGGCAACAAGTGCCGGGCATTAAAATTTGATCGTTGGGAACAATTTCAGCCCAAACAAAAGTAAATAGAACAGAACAAATAAACACTAAAGACATGAACAAAACTATACCACGACATACCTCCACGTGACCTCACGGGTCACCACCCAACTACAACCAACGTCGCTCCCTCACTGAGCGACTCAAACCAGGAAAAACCTGGACACAAGGGACCTCCAACTGAAAAAGGTAAAAGATAGGCATGAGCACAAAAGTACTCAGTAGGTGAGCCCAACAACAAATCCCAAAGCACTGCCAGTAAATATAGAATCTACATAATCTAGGTATGAAATATAATGTATAAAAGTAATTTTTCATAATGTTTTACTTGAAAATCAAACACGAGACATTTCCCTTATTCTTTTTCGAAAGTTAGTTCCATTTCATTAGTTTTAAACTCATTCTGAAAAGCAAAGTGTTACATTTTTAAATCTAACCCAAAGGGAATAAAGCATTTTAATTTGAAAACCATTTTTCTCAAAGTCTAACAGTATAGGCTGTGAAATATGACTGAAAGAAAACAAGCAGGGAAAACAAGTGCAAGTAAAGGTAAACAGGCAAGGAAAACCAAGTCCAAGTAAAAATAAACCAGAAGTTATCAGCAATAACCATGGGCAATCCTGAACATCCCTAGAAAACCCCTGGACGTACTCGGGTTCAGACTACCTGCCGGCATGGTACTCCACAGTCAATAACCAACTGGCCGCCCTAATAGCCAACCAGTGGCACATCCCACCTGGCCTGTCCACAACTCCAGAGGGTACCAACCCCTCTAAGCAGGGTTAGCAAGCAACCGTCACTCGATAATCCACAAGACGCCCAGGAACCCATAGTGGTTTTTGTAACACTGTGTAATTCGGAGACCCTCGCACGCGTGACTCATCTCACCGCACTTGCCAACCCCTTACACGGACATCGCTACACGACAACCCTCGAAGGGACGTCCCCCTGTATAAATTCCCTCACAAGTACGTATATATATATATATATATATATGTATAATCACTTCACATTTATTAAAGTGCCAACCGGGCCGCCATATCATTTACATTTTGACCATTTCATATCAAAGCATTTCTAAAGGGATATTACACATGCCATTTCATTGAAAACCAAAACACACTTAGAACATTGTTTAAGAAACTCAAATCAGCATATCACCCTGGAACACAATTGTTTCACAAGTAGAGTTATTTTCTAATATCAAAATGCACCCCACTTTTATCAAGAGCCAAACGGGCCTTTAATCACCTTTTTAAGGAATACTATTTCTCAAATGAAATCCAAACTTTTGTTCACACAACAAAGGAAAACATCTTTCATCAACCAAGAACCACACATGAAGTTTCCAAAAACAATTTCAAAGGGTCACACAACGTTTTCTCTAATCAAGGTTCTCAGAAAACACCATTTTCCATAAACAATACATCTACTAATTTACACACGCCAAAAACATTTCAAAACCCAATTCAACATGTCTTTCATTATTCAGGAAGAATCATCTAGCAACACTACCATGGAAGCACACAATTAAATCCAAGAAGACGCTTTTAATGCAACGCTAGAATTAAAACAACTTTTATCATCAGCAGATCACCAAACTGTAGGTAACTACTTAATAATACTTTTGAATTTACTGAAACTTAATAAAAAGTCAAGGAATAAATAAATTCCAAATTTAAAGGCGAGTGCAAGGGGAGACCTACCTCGGATCGGAACGAAGAACGACACGACGCGAAACTCCTGTTGCGTGAAGGTCGCAGCGTATTGCGCCGTCAAACTGGTCCTAAAACAATAGGTCGTTAAGCAGGCTCAATAATGACAACATACTAATAATAATAATAATAGTAGTAATAACGTAAAAATAATAATAATAATGATAACCATAACATAATAATAATCATGATAGTATGATATAATAACAATAGCATAATAATACTATAATAACAACAGCCATAATAATAATAACCAGAATGTAGCAATATTAACGTCATAATAATAATAATAATAATAATAATAATAATAACATAATAATATTCTAATAATAATAAGAGTAACAATAATATTAACATAATGATAATAATGATTATAATGACATAATACTAATAAGAACAATAATAAATATAATAGCGCAATAATAATAATAATAATAACAATAATAATAATAATGACAATAACGATAATAATATAATAATAATAATAATATAATAATAATATAACCACAATAATAATAATAACAAAAATAATAATATGATAATTATATGATAATAATAATAAAGTAATAATTTAATAATAATAATCGTAACAATAATAATATAATAACAATATAATAATATTAACATAATAATAATAACAATAATATAAGCATAATAATAATATAATAATGATAATAATAAAAATAGTAATAATAACATAATATAATAATAAAAATTACAACATAATATAATAATAAAAATAATAATAATAATAGAAAAATATTATCATTATAACATTCATAATAATCATATTATTACTAAGATAAATAAAATAAAAAAAACAAAAAAAAACGTAATAAAAATAAAACAAAACTTACAGTGGAGGAGAAGTGGGGGATGTGGCTCGGTGCGGTGAAGGCGGAGCTGGGCGGACAGGGGGTCGCGCGCAGGGGAGGGATCGCCGGAGGGAGGTCCGGGGTTCGGGGGTCACGCGGGTGTGGCGGTCGGCACGAGGGGAGCGGGGCGGTTGGGACGGGGAGGCCGGGACAGCCGGCACAACGAGGTCGGGGGAGAGGAGGCCGGCGGAGGAGCAGCAGAGCGGGAGGCCGCGGACGCCGGAGGCAGGAGGCAGGACGACGGGGAGGCCGGGACCGGCAAAGGGGAGGTGTAGGGAGTAGGGTGGCCGGGCGCGGCGCGCGGAACGGGGAGCGGTGGAGATGGCTGCTGGGCGCGGTGGGGTTGCGCGAGGGCAAGACGGGGAGCAGTGGCTGGGCGCGGTGAGGGAAGAAACGGGGGAGGGGATGCGCTGGAGTGAAGGCAGCGGTACGGGGAGGAGAGGGATGTGGATTAGCGGGACGGTGACGGGGAAGCGGGGCGGCCGGGAGCAGTAGAGGGGCGGCGCGGAGGTCGGTGCGGCGGAGCGGGAGCCGGGGCGGTGGTGCGGCGAGGCGGCCGGGAGTAGCAGGGTCGCTGGACGTTGCGGACCGGCCGGAGACGCCGCTGGCCGGAGCAGGAGGAGGCTTCCGGCAAACATGCAGGGGAGGCGCGGCTGGGTGCGGGTCGGCCGAAACCGGAGGGGGAGAAAAACGGGGGAGGAGGGGAGAGAGAGAAGGATGGGGTGGCGGCTGGGTAAGGGGGTAGGATTAGAGTTAAATATATATATATATGATAAAATAATAATAATAATAATAATTATAATCATAATAATAATAATAACACTATAATAATAATAATAAAACTCATAATATTAATAATAATAAAACTTACATAACAATAATAAAACTTATAATAATAATAAATAATAACTTAGTTAATTCAAATAATAATTATTTTGATCAAATATTTAAAATAATAACTATAAAATAATTTAAAGATGTTACACATATATATATATTTATACATATATAGATCTATATGTATATATACATACATTATTATACATATATATATATATAAACATATATAAACATATATACAATAATAATAACACAAATAAAAAGGTATTAATAATAAAATACCAACATAAAAATTATAATATTTAAAACACCGGGTGAACACACTGTCACCCGGGCTGAACGCACGGTCACTGCTAACGATGCGGTGACCGCGCACCGGCGCGAAACCGCAAATGCAATTAATCTCCGAAAAATTTAAATCGGGACCAAGAAAGGAGAACAATTACTGACATCCGCGGTCGGGGTGTGACAATTCTCCCCACCACAGACACTTTCTGCCCCCAGAAAGTCACCAGGCCAAAAGTCGGTCAAGATTTAAGTCCATGCCCCAACGGAACTAAAGGAACCAGAGAGAACTGAGAATCTCGGGGATGACCTTACTCTACACAGGTCACACCCGACCGATTCAAGAGAAAACTGAGGTTCGAGGTTGAGGGGAGAACACGAAGGGGTTCTCCCCACCACAAGAACTCAACTTGTGCAGAAAAGTTGACCATCTAAATAGGAAACCCTAGGAAAGGGGGGGGGGTCGACGCGGGAACTCCCAACCAATTCGAACCAACTCTTATAGCATGATTAAAACAACACCTCCGCCAAGACATTGAATCCTCGACTAGAGTCAACAACCTTCAACACCAGTGAAAACCCATAGAAAAACATTTAACCAACATCAAATTGGAGATATGATTCACAAAAGTCCGTGAAACATAACCACATCGACAACATAACTAAAACGAGGTTAACCCACACGAGGGCCAAACACACCTTTCGAAAGTCACACGATTCAGAAACAACACATCCACATAAACCAGACTACTTGGATTATAATAGAACAAGTCCATGATAACCCCATGGTAAAACAATGAACAAACAATATCGTCAAAACTTAACAGCAGAAAAACAAGTACTAAAAGATCTCGATTGTTCCACTGCTAACACGGAACACAAAACCTGGACCAAGGCTTCATTCCCCTGGGGACTCCTGACTGTGCGCGAGCTTCACCCCAAGACCTGTGGTTGGGGATCTGGTGGCTGAAGCATCTTCTGCCTCACAGTCAGGTACTGACGTTCTCCCATCACGGCGTCCTCTTTAAGCGACGCTTCCTGCAAAACTTCTCCAGATGACCCAGACAACCGCATCGATGACACGTCTTCGGAGGGTTGCGACAAGACGGCTTTAAATGCCCGAAACGACCACACTGATATCATACCATCGAACGATCTGACGAACTGGAAGCTGAGACCAAAGGGGATAACTCCTTAGGAACAGGTATCTCTGGCGCCTTTTCCACACCAGAGGGGGAACTCTTACGAACAACAACAGGGGACACTGAAGTATTAACCACCCGCACACCAGAAACTAACTCAGCCAAGAAATCTTCCTCCACCAACTTCTCGAATCAAAGGTCTTTAGAAGGGAGGACTCCCTCCTTGATCTCTAGACGAAGACCCCCAGTGAAAAGAGAGACCTTCATGAGCTCATGCGACACTACCTCTGGAGAAAAGGAAACCAGTTCCTTGAAATGGTCAACATATGCCTTCACCGTCTGTTGGACTTGTTGAATATGCACAAGCTCTTCCTTTTTCTCCAGCTTCACTTCCTCAGGTACAAACCATTGGATGAAAACAATTTTAAAGACGTCCCACGTCATTTCAACTTGCGTTGATGATGGGGTAACCTTCTTCCACTGGTCCAGAGCTGGACCCTCAAACAACTCCATAATTTCACGAACCTTAACATTATCGGGAGTTCCCAACATTCTAAAGACACGCTCCACTTCCTCGAGCCATTTCACTGCCTCTAACGGACCCTGATCACCAGGGAGAATAAGCAAAGTCTGAGGAGGACCAAAAATCTGGGCATGACCTATCAGAATCCTTAGGGACCTTTCTGGGTGGCATTTCCTAAGCGACATATAAAACACAATGCCAAAACCAACATCAAATCGAAGCAACATCAATAAAAGCTCCTTCATCAAAAACAGTCAGCACAAGGACCAATCAAATACAACACAACCCAAAATAAAATCTCCTCTTTAAAATTCCCTTTTCATTTTTGATTTCAAAACCACCCTTTTTCAAGATCACTTTCCAAAACCAATCCACTTTCAAACCAAAAACTTTCCAAAACCGTTTCCCCTTTAAAACCAATTTAGAAAACAAGGTCAAGCCATTAATTTCAAATACACACCCAGGTAATCCCATGAACTGTTGCACATGTCTTCATCCACTGTCCAATAACACTCGCCCCAACACGCATTTTTTTTCCAAGCATTCTCACACATGTGCAAACATTCATAAAGAGAACCTGAGGTTCCACCCCAAATCATTCATAACCAATTCCAAGAAACAACAGATTTCCAGATCAAGAGATTTCAGTTTCGAAACCCATTTCATACATTTAAAGTCTTTTAAAAGAAAACAACCCAATTTTTTTTTTCAAAACAATTTTTCATTTCCAACAACGTACTTACACCGACCAAAACAAAAGAAGCATCCAAATTTGCATCAACCACTGGGGTGAGGGACTAGTAGTCACGCTCAACCTGGGGACATGGTAGTGGGCCATGTCCCAAGTCAGCGTCGACCACTAGGAGGGACTCAAACCATGTACTCAGACTCCACATGGGTCACTACTCCATGTGAAATCACGACGTAACATCGGCTTGCCTCCGTTGTCATCTCTCAATCCAAAACAACCAGAAAGAGATAAAGGCAAAATTCCCGAACTACCCATGGTAACTCGAGGATCAGTGCGAGCAAGAGTTCGCGGCGCTCTTCCCGTACCTACCCCTCGAGTTCCAACAGTCCTAATCTCCTTCTACCGGACAACCCAAATAACAAGAACCACCTCTGATACCATTTTGTCACGAACCAGCCCAGGTCGACCCTGAACCGGTCACCCGAGCCGGTCCGCGGCAAGTCCCGAGGGGCGTTCCCGATCCCCCCGGGATGGAAACAAGTTCCGGGCATTAAAATTTGATCGTTGGGAACGATTTCTGCCCAAACAAAAGTAAATAGAATAGAACAAATAAACACTAAAGACACGAACAAAACTATACCACGACATACCTCCACGTGACCTCGCGGGTCACCACCCTACTACAACCAACGTCGCTCCCTCACTGAGCGACTCAAGCCAGGAAAAACCTGGACACAAGGGACCTGCAACTGAAAAAGGTAAAAGATAGGCGTGAGCACAAAAGTACTCAGTAGGTGAGCCCAACAACAAATCCCAAAGCACTGCCAGTAAATATAGAATCTACATAATCCAGGTTTGAACTATAATGTATAAAAGTAATTTTTCATAATGTTTTACTTGAAAATCAAACACGAGACATCTCCCTTATTCTTTTTCGAAAGTTAGTTCCATTTCATTAGTTTTAAACTCATTCTGAAAAGCAAAGTGTTACATTTTAAAATCTAACCCAAAGCGAATAAAGCATTTTCATTTGAAAACCATTTTTCTAAAAGTCTAACAGTATAGGCTGTGAAAAATGACTGAAATAAAACAAGCAGGGAAAACAAGTGCAAGTAAAGGTAAACAGGAAAGGAAAACCAAGTGCAAGTAAAAATAAACCAGAAGTTATCAGCAATAACCATGGGCGATCCTGAACATCCCTAGAAAACCCCTGGACGTACTCTGGTTCAGACTACCTGCCGGCATTGTAATCCACAGTCAATAACCAACTGGCCGCCCTAATAGCCATCCAGTGGCACATCCCACCTGGCCTGTCCACAACTCCAGAGGGTACCAACTCGTCTAATCAGGGTTAGCAAGCAACCATCACTCGATAATCTACAAGACGCCCAGGAACCCATAGTGGTTTTTTTAACACTGTATAAGTGGGAGACCCTCGCACGCGTGACTCATCTCACCGCACTTGCCAACCCCTTACACGGACCTCGCTACATGACAACCCTCGAAGGGAGTTCCCCCTGAAGAAATGCCCTCACAAGTACGTATATATATATATATGTATAATCACTTCACATTTATTAATGTGCCAATCGGGCCGCCATATCATTTACATTTTGACCATTTCATATCAAAGCATTTCTAAAGGGATATTACACACGCCATTTCATTGAAAACCAAAACACACTTAGAACTTTGTTTAAGAAACTCAAATCAGCATATCACCCTGGAACACAATTGTTTCACAAGTAGAGTTATTTTCTAATATCAAAACGCACCCCACTTTTATCAAGAGCCAAACGGGCCTTTAATCACCTTTTTAAGGAATACTATTTCTCAAATGAAATCCAAACTTTTGTTCACACAACAAAGGAAAACATCTTTCATCAACCAAGAACCACACATGAAGTTTCCAAAAACAATTTCAAAGGGTCACACGACGTTTTCTCTAATCAAGGTTCTCAGAAAACACCATTTTCCATAAACAATACATCTACTAATTTACACACGCCAAAAAAATTTCAAAACCCAATTCAACATGTCTTTCATTATTCAGGAAGAATCATCTAGCAACACTACCATGGAAGCACACAATTAAATCCAAGAGAATGCTTTTAATGCAACGCTAGAATTAAAACAACTTTTATCATCAGCAGATCACCAAACTGTAGGTAAATACATAATAATACTTTTGAATTTACTGAAACTTAATAAAAAGTCAAGGAATAAATAAATTACAAATTTAATGGCGAGTGCAAGGGGAGACCTACCTCAGATCGGAACGAAGAACGACATGACGCGAAACTCATGTTGCGTGAAGGTCGCAGCGTATTGCGCCATCAAACTGGTCCTAAAACAATAGGTCGTTAAGCAGGCTCAATAATGACAACATACTAATAATAATAATAATATTAGTAGTAATAACGTAAAAATAATAATAATAATGATAACCATAACATAATAATAATCATGATAGTATGATATAATAACAATAGCATAATAATACTATAATAACAACATCCATAATAATAATAACCAGAATGTAGCAATATTAACGTCATAATAAGAATAATAATAATAATAATAACATAATAATAATCTAATAATAATAAGAGTAACAATAATATTAACATAATGATAATAATAATTATAATGACATAATACTAATAAGAACAATAATAAATATAATAGCGCAATAATAATAATAATAATAACAATAATAATAATAATGACAATAACGATAATAATATTACAATAATAATAATATAATAATAATATAACCACAATAACAATAATAATAATAATAATATGATAATAATAATAAAGTAATAATTTAATAATAATAATCGTAAAAATAATAATATAATAATAATATAATAATATTAACATAATAATAATAACAATAATATAAGAATAATAATAATATAATAATGATAATAATAAAAATAGTAATAATAACATAATATATTAATAAAAATTACAACATAATATAATAATAAAAATAATAATAATAATAGAAAAATATTATCATTATAACATTCATAATAATCATATTATTACTAAGATAAATAAAATAAAAAAAACAAAACAAAACGTAATAAAAATAAAACAAAACTTACAGTGGAGGAGAAGTGGGGGATGTGGCTCGGTGCGGCGAAGGCGGAGCTGGGCGGACAGGGGGTCGCACGCAGGGGAGGGATCGCCGGAGGGAGGTCCGGGGTTCGGGGGTCACGCGGGTGTGGCGGTCGGCACGAGGGGAGTGGGGCGGTTGGGACGGGGAGGCCGGGACAGCCGGTGCAACGAGGTCGGGGGAGAGGAGGCCGGCGAAGGAGCAGCAGAGCGGGAGGCCGCGGACGCCGGAGGCAGGAGGCAGGACGACGGGGAGGCCGGGACCGGCAAAGGGGAGGTGTAGGGAGCAAGGTGGCCGGGCGCGGCGCGCGGAACGGGGAGCGGCGGAGATGGCTGCTGGGCACGGCGGGGTTGCGCGAGGGCAAGCCGGGGAGGAGTGGCTGGGCGCGGTGAGGGAAGAAACGGGGGAGGGGATGCGCTGGAGTGAAGGCAGCGGTACAGGGAAGAGAGGGATGTGGATTAGCGGGACGGCGACGGGGAAGCGGGGCGGCCGGGAGCAGCAGAGGGGCGGCGCGGAGGTCGGTGCGGCGGAGCGGGAGCCGGGGCGGTGGTGCGACGAGGTGGCCGGGAGTAGCAGGGTCGCTGGACGTTGCGGACCGGCCGGAGACGCCGCTGGCCGGAGCAGGAGGAGGCTTCCGGCAAACATGCAGGGGAGGCGCGGCTGGGTGCGGGTCGGCCGAAATTGGAGGGGGAGAAAAACGGGGGAGGAGGGGAGAGAGAGAAGGATGGGGTGGCAGCTGGGTAGGGGGCTAGGATTAGGTTTAAATATATATATATATGATAAAATAATAATAATTATAATCATAATAATAATAATAACACTATAATGATAATAATAAAACTCATAATATTAATAATAATAAAACTTATATAACAATAATAAAACTTATAATAATAATAAATAATAACACAGTTAATTCAAATAATAATTATTTTGATCAAATATTTAAAATAATAACTATAAAATAATTTAAATATGTTACACACATATATATATTTATACATATATAGATCTATACGTATATATACATACATTATTATACATATATATATATATATAAACATATATAAACATATATACAATAATAATAACACAAATAAAAAGGTGTTAATAATAAAATACCAACATAAAAATTATAATATTTAAAACACCTGGTGAACACACTGTCACCCGGGCTGAACGCACGGTCACTGCTAACGATGCGGTGACCGCGCACCGGCGCGAAACCGCCAATGCAATTAATCTCCGAAAAATTTAAATCGGGACCAAGAAAGGAGAAGAATTACTGACATCCGCGGTTGGGGTGTGACACATTAAATATGTTCCTTCTCTCCATATCCAAATTTTTTCATCCCAACAATGTTCTCATATCATAGTTTTCAATATAACTATGAATTATTTAATTTATCATTGTATTTAACTATTCCACTTTTCAAAAGGAGGCATTATTACTCTTTTAATGATATGTGTTTCAATAATGATATTTCATAACATTCAAATATTCATTTGTTTATTATTTTATCTTTTATTATATAATAAATCATAATAAACATAACCATTATTTACTTTAAAGTATCCATTTTCTGTATTTATTTTAAATTATTTATTAAAAAATGGTTTTCAGAATTAACTTCTTCAAAAATGTTCTCTTTAGATGTGACTCAGAACATAGCCATTTATTATATCCATAAGAAATGTTTTATAAGAAAACATTTTATCATTCAATTCCATTTTCCTCTTTATATCAAAATGAGATATCTCCATTGTATTTATATTTCCTCAAATACCCTCTATGTGAATTTATAAAATACCCCTTTTGGTATATTCTATTTTGGTACCATTTGATTAAATTCTCAATAACCATTTTATGTGATAACATTTGAAATTTTAAGAAACCTATTTTATTTCCATTAGTTATATATGATATGATATCTGATAGATTTGATGTTTTATGCGTGCATATATACTATCATTATTTTATGAACATGGTCATATGTAATCATAAAATTCATTTGTAAAAAATTTATATATCATGAGGTCAATGTTTTTTACATGGACATATTTTTGGGTAATATTTTCACACCACTTTTCATAAATATAATTATAGATAATCTATATTCATAGGACTATGTATCGGAATAATTGTAGTTAAGTTGCATTTACAGAACTATGTGTTGACAAAATATTTTTTAGGATGTGTTCACAAAGATAGTAATTCTTGTGCCTATTCTCAATCCACATTCTCATATCATATTATTATGTTATAGTCCATGTCTCTTGAATGTTGTATCATGATTCTACACTCTTATGTCAAGATATATGTTTTATTAATTGAGATTACCTAACCTCTTATCATGAATTATTACTCAGTTATATGTTTTTCCCATACTAATAATTTTAGATCACCATTCATGATTTTTTATTTCCCATGTTATAAAGATCAGAATAGTGTATGACACATTTAGAAGGAGGTCTAGTACGGTGGAACTTATGAAAAATTGTTAAAAAATATGTGCAATTTTTTTTGTGTCTAATATAAAAAGAAACTAAACCATCAAGTTCTGGTATTGTGAGATTGTTATGAGGCATAATGTTTAATTTATGTGAATTAATGTATGTTTTATTTGGTTGTATCATTTTATATCAAATACAGTGTTTCAATAATGTTTTTTTAGAACCATATGCATGACTGTGGATCTGAGACACCTCATGAAGTGATGTTAAAATACTTAAATTGATATATAGAGATCCTTCATCAATTATAATCAACAATTGAAGTCCATGGGGGTGGAAATCTATAATAAATAATAATAAATAATATTCTTGAAAAATATGGAAGTGAAAATTCTCAAAGGATGTTTTCTATGAAATGATACTATTATATGATAATTAGACACATAACGAGTTTTTTCTAGAATACCAATGGTTAAAATGTGGATGAAAACCATATAAAAATTATTAGAAAATGAGAAAATACATGTGGTATGTATTTAATGAGAGGGGTATTATATATTATAACTATGCTAATATGATAATTACATGTATTAATAAATGTATACAAAATCATAGAAGGATAACCTATATTCCCCTGAAAAGAGGGATGCATGAATGGAAAAAATATAGTGAATATTTTATTCTAAAATAGATAATTCAAAAATTAAAAGAATGTGATATTGTAACAAAAGTAAAGTTGTATAACATACTAAATGATTTTTCTCTAACTCCATAACAGAGGGAAAAAAGATAATACATAGAAGGAAAAGGGAATCTATAATTGTTTCACATATGGAGGATACACATTTTCAAAAATGATTCATCAAGGATAAATATGATTGAGATGGATCTAATGGATATTGAAGTGGAAAAGAATGAACCATGACTAAGTTTTCTTAAAAATATTTCTATAAAGTAATATAGATAATGCTAGTGAAGGATACCACCTATGGTTAAGGACTCATGGAAAAATATGTAGAGATAAATAATTGATGGAGAAATATTTCACAAGTGGTATTTGAGACACAATTCAGTTAAAAATCAAGTTGATATATATGGAGGATACCAAAGTAATTATTTAGAATGAAATATGTACAAGTTGTTTTAAAAGGAGAACTATTTAAATGGATTGGTATAATGTTTGATGAAAAAACATTTACACCATTTCCAACAAAATAAAACTACTTGAGGATGACCAATAAGTACCCATCTACCCATATTCTTAAGAATTACCAAAACAAATTCATAGGTGATGAAGATTTAAGTTGGATATATGATACATATGGTATATGTGTTGAAAGGTGATGTATATATTGAAAGGAGATAAATGGAAATTTGGTTTCAGGGTAATTAAAAATTATTTAAAATCATAATATCATATATATAGTGGGGTTATAGAAACTCAAGTGGAACTTTTTCAAATAATAAATTTCTATTTGTATCAGCCCAAAATGAACATTCAGGTGGTGACAAATACCTATATGTGTTTTCAAATGGTACCAATACAAATTTTATTATCAATAAGTGATATCAGTCCCTACCCAATGGAATCCAACAATGATATAAAATAGAATACATAATAAAGTATAAGTAGAGACATTCATGAAGAAATACGTGTTTTATTTGTGTTTTGGATAACAACGTAATATTATTTTACACTATTTTACGATTTAAAATGAGTATTAAGGTTTAATACATGGTTTATATTGATAAGTCATACTAGATGTTATAATTTATGTCATAGATAAAGGATTTTAGAAGGATATTGAAACTAAAATTTCATTTCCTTCCTTATCTACAAGTACAATATATTTAACAAACATCACGGTTATAATGTGGTATCAAGAGATTATGAAAACAAGTGGTTTCAATTGGTACAATATGTGGTATTAATCACACACTTTATGATTCATTTTTTATTATATTATTTTCATATGGTAGTGTAATTGAGTTGTTTTTTAGAAGTTTTGGATGAACTGAATAACTCAGGATGAATAGAATTTATGGAAATTGGTGAATAACATTGATAGAAATGATGTTTTTTAATTAAAAATAATGATTCCTAATCCATGTTTAGAATTACTAAGCTATGTGAATTTTTATTATTATTGGTAGCTAATAGGTAAATTCAAAGACTGAAATATTTGAGAAAAAGGTAGCAATAAGTTAATGATTTTGTAACTAAAAATAAGATCTTGAAATATTTTTTAGTGAGAGTAATTTTTCAAAGGTGGAAATTGAGTTTAAGAAAAGGAAAAACCATTAATGTTTACAAAATTCGGAAAGAACTAAACATTGAAGGTATCTATTGATGACTGTGTTATTGTTACCCAAATCTAGACAGTTTAGCGAGAAAAAAAGTTTCAATAACTGGTTAATGGAGATTAAATAATATGAATAATTAAATGAGATGAGGAAAATTTAAATGTGGATTTAATTACCCCGAGTTATTGATGATAACATCCAACTATTTTAAAAATACTAGATGTTATGGATATAAAAAGGTTGTATCAAAATTATTTATAGAGATTCTTCCTTACAAATGGATAGTTATAAATCATGAAATCTAGAAAGAAGTGATTATTCAAGAAATATATAGATATTTTGAGTATATATCTATGAGGAGCTTAGTCTAATTTAATATAGATTTTTAATTAGTCTTAAAAGATGGTCTAGTTTTAAAAGGGGTATGAAATAAACTTAAATAAAAATATGGAGAAAATGTTTTGTTAATATATGGAGAGTATTGATATAATGGGGTAAGTACTTGATAGAAAATCTGGAATGTATAAATAAACATTAAATGATTTGACCCTTATCATTTTAACAATAATTGGAGAGTAAGAATAAAACACTATAAATTTGAGAACTTTTTTGGTGAATTTAAAGTTAAATATTGAATTATGATTTATGTTAGAGTTTTCAACAAAATCCAAATGGGGGGAATGTTACAACCAATAGGTTGTATGTTAGATAAGTTGAAAATAAGTGTTTTATTTGAGATCAATAAATTAATGTTAATAGTAAAAGGCATAGAGATTAGATATACATTAGAACCATAGTTGTTGAAATTTTTATAACATTGATAAACATGTAAACAAATGTTCAGGATGATCATTATTTATTTCTTATAGGGTTATAAGATCCACTCCAGTGGTTATATGGAGTTGTGATGGTAGGGAAACCTTGATATTTCATTATATAATGGACACAACATGTGAAGCCTGTAGATTTTTTAATCTTATTTGGAAGAATACCCGAAGATTTCAACATTGATTATTATATATAGTATTATGACAGTAGAAGAAGTAGGAGAATGGATGGAGTTTTAAGAAAGAGGTTAGTGGTAGTTAGGGAAAAGTATATTCAACAACACAATTCAATGTATTTAAGAATAATGTATTGTGATGAAATTGTATTTATATATTATGTAATAAAGAACAATATATTTTTTTATATGTAATATTAAAATGAATTATGTAAGAATACTTCTGTGATAAATGAGGTCATATGATGTTAAAGATTAAACCATGCCATAATAAATCCTATTTAATAGTAACCCATGACTGTATATGAGAAAGTATCATCCTATGAAGTCATATAAAAATTAACATAGTTCTATGTAGGAATAGCTCGATGCAATATAAGAGTGAATAATTATGATTCATGCCAGAAAAAGTTTCATCATTCCTCAATTTATGATTATGTAGTGATTATAGTATTGATAAATTCCATTGTAATAGGCCATGAAAATTTTGTGTGATTCTAGATTATAATTCTAAATATGGTATATTCCACAATATGGATACCAAAATATATAATTTAGATATATAATAAATACCACATCGTGATTATGTGTCTACACCATGTGAAAATATTTTTTTAGCAGAAGTCCATAAATCTTGTTTAACGGATGATACAACTTTGGGATATGAAGAAGGATATCATGTCCTAACTCGTATGAGATTCTCGGAGATATGGAATATCACTACATGATTCCCAGTGAATTTTAGATAATATATTCTCATATTTTTTTAATCTATATTTTTAATGAGTATCACACTATAATAGAGGATGTCAATTCATAATCATGATTAAATTCAGCTAGATCATACCATAATTAATAATATCACATCATGATCTATTTATTTCAAAAATATTAATGAATTTTCAATTACTATCTAATATAATATTATTTTTCTTATGATTCATGTGATTCCTTTGACTATAAGATGTTTTTTTTTTCAACTCCAATTGGGACACATGAATAAATTTTAGATTATTAGAGAAACAAGGATTCTATAACACCATGAAATTTTTTGAAATATTTATTTATCGAATGAAATTAATTATTTTAATATTTATTGGTATACACACCACCTTGTTTATATTTCACTATATAAAACATCGATTTTACCATGTCTTACTTGAAACCAGGATTTTTAATGAAACATGAAAAAATATTAAAATGTTATTATTTAATATGATAGTTATCACCTAGCTATTGGAATTGAGTCTCTTAATATGATTTAAAAATTATTAAGATATATTTTTTACACATTTATATATAATGAATTTATTTGTGACCAATTAATTTTAAATTAAAATGAATAAATTTTTATAATAGAGGAAATTATTTTATGAAAAAAGTCTATTTATGCACAGAAAATCATTTTACAACAATAAATTATACAAATAACTTGTAGTGAATTATTTTACTGAATGTTAAGTATTATATATTTAATCAAATTTTTAAAATTCATATTATATTTTTTCAACGAATTAGGTATGAATAAATCCATTTTTACAATAAAAAAATATTTTTCTGAAAAACATTGTATCACATTTTGAAAACATATTTTTAAAATAATTTATTGAAACTTTTAAAAAATTAAAAACAAAAAATAAATAAATATTTCATTCATAATTTAAAAATTATCTTATCTTTTATTTTTGATAATTTCTAAAGAAGATAATTTTTTTAAATAATAGTAAAAAATATAGTTTTTTATCATGAATATTCATTTCTTTTAATTAATTTACAGACTTGTAGTTTTTTTATGATGGTTTTTAAATAATATATTTTTAAATTATATATAAATTAATTTATTTAAGGTAATTTTAGTTAATATAATATGTAATTTTAAAAAAAAACTTTTTTATTCTTTTGAATAATTTCTCATTGAATAACCATGTTTTCATTGTGTCTTGGAGATTATTTTTAAATTCAATTCTTTAACTAATATGAATTAATTTTCTTTAAATGATTCCATATTTTTAATTAATATAATTTATGTTTTATAACATGGTAAAATTAATTTCTTACCATTATAAATAGTAAAATAAATAATAATTAATTACCACTGTCAAGGTAAAAATGGGTTTACTAGGGATTAAACTAAAATGATAATTGGTAAAATGACCTAGAAATTTTTAAAACACCAATTTTATGGATAAACTTCAATCATATCATTTTTTTCTATAATGGTATATTTTCTATTTTTTAACCATGAGAAAAATGTTGGTTCATATTTTTATTTTAAAAAAATACAATCTTGACACTCACCTCACTTATAAAAGGACAACCCAAATCCTATCCTTATAACAGATCCAAACACCATTGAATCATCCAATACCTGAAAATATGTATTCATTACTTCCATTACTTAATCTTGAAGAATTTTTATCATAAAAAATAAAACCTATTATGAATTTTGGTGCAAATCAAACGAAATTTTCCGAGAAGAGGTAAGGTCCTTGGAAAGTTGTTTTATTTTATTTTTCATCCAGCCACTTAAAATATTATTAAAAATGTTAATATAATAACAACTTTATATTACATAAATTATATTTTTTTATAATCTATTCATGAACTAAATCCAAACAAAATTCCCTCAAATGGGAAATAATAACATCGCTCAAGTGTTTGGCAGTCTACCACCTCACAAACCGATGTGACTCGTTTCCAATCCAAACCTCTCACTATTTGGTATGATGATGGATATAATATATACATATATATACATGTGACATTTTTAACAAAAAAAATATACTTCTATAATAATGATAGCACATATACCTTTTTACATTCTATTATATTGGGTAGATGATAACATTATTTGTATGTACCACAGACTACTACCTCACGAAGAGATCTGATTCATTTTTCAACAGTGCATTCCATCCGAGGTAATTGTGATAAATTTAATAAAAATATGAGATATATATTACATAAAAATGATTCTATAGTTTTAATAAATTATTTATACATAATTTATTTAATCATTCGATAAAATAGAAATAATATTCATATTTACGTACTTTCTACCATCTCCATGAATAGTTTATTTTAATTTTCATTCTATAACTTATAAGGATGACTGTGAATACATATATAAATAATATTTATGATATTTATATAATTTTTATCGTTATTGACATGATTTTACCATTATCAAATTATGAAGACAAAAAAAATCAAAACGTACACAAAAAACAAAGTAGGTATTACCCAAAACATTAATTTAACATGAAATTGTAAATAAATTAATAATAAAAGGGAATCAGTAAACCATATATGAAATTATATATATAATTATGGTCATTTAAAAGATTTATAATAAGATTATATCAATTTTAAAGAAGATTATAATGTTTATGAATGGATTTTTCTACTTTTGCTAAGGTATTTATATATCATTTTTTAATTCTATGAGACACATGATACATTCACAACTTATTTATTTTAGGTTGTGTATATTATAAAAATGAATTAATTTTATGATGATTTTACTTAGATTTATTTTAATAAATTTTATTTTCATAATTTTTTATAAATTATTTGGAAAAATTATGAGACAAGAAACTGAGACGACGTGCGATTAAGAGAATCGGTGTTCCCAGAATAATTTGTTGAAAAATATTAGGTTTTTAATAGCCCATTCCTGATAATATCCTAAAAAAGTTTAATATCTTTTAATGGTTCCCGGATTAGAAATATGATGGTAATGTTAATCTTAGAATGGTGACCTTGCCCTAGGTGTTGCATAACATTGGTCAGTGTGGGTCATCTGAAGAAAAAGTCACCAATGACGTTACTGTAAATAAAATAACTAAATATAATTATTTTATTTTAAAATACTAATAAATGATAAGTGGTTAATCATATTGGATGTAATATACCACCATTGAGTTTGTAATTCTGTGTTTTCCTAAGAGAACTTCGAACATCGGTCGACACGAGGCGGTAGTAAAAAATAGTTTTTATTGTTTAAAATAATAGAATAAATTTAATATTTATTTTATTTTTAAAATTATGTATCATTTAAGTGAAAACATTTATCATAATATGAGCCTTATTCAAGGATCTAGGGTTAGGCTCATATCCATTGAAAATCCATGGATGCTCTAGAGAGAACCCCTAGTGAATCCTCTCAGTGGACGATGATGGAAACTTGAAGTGAGGATCATTCTGGACAAGATTCAGCAATGGAAATCGATCTTAAACAGTGAATGATCTATTACCCATGTAGGTAGGTTGTTTTCAATCATGGATTAACCATTCACAAATTCAATGATGAATGCAGACCAACCTATGAATAGGTTTATTCACGGTTCAATAGTTTGTGGGATGGTTAATTGTATGGGTATTTATATCAGGAGACTGATTTACAAACTATTAACTTATTTGTCTAATGAGAACTAATCGATGTCGACATGAAAAAGGAAAAGGTTCATTATTTTGGTGTTATTTTTATTTTGTCTCCCCCGTTCTTAGCGTTCTTCACTACTGGACCCTCATTGAAAAAACATGGCTTTCTAGGAGGATCTGAACACGATCAGACCCCTGGATTGGAGGTAATGAATCAACAGAGGCTACATCCATGTATATCATGACCCTATAAACGAGAATCAATGATCATTATATATTTTGGAGCACCATAGGATGTTTAGTGTCCCACGGAAGGGGCCACCAGCACACTGCCACTAGCGACTGGCGCCGGCACTAGCGACTGGTGCCGGCACTGGCCGTGTATGGGAGGTGGTGTGCTATTCAGGTTAGCCATGTGGACGTGGAGTTCTATCCTCATGGGATCTCCATAAAATATACCATGAAACATGGTTTCTCGGCCAAAAATTTGGTAGTCACCATAGTGGATTGTCCGCGAGGTGCAGACGCGGTGCACTAGCCACACGGGCCGTGAGAACCAAGTAGGCCAGACTAGGCCATGCTCTAGCAACACGCAGCCCTACAGGCCCAGCGGATCAGTCTGGGCTAAACCAGGCCAAACTGGGCTGGTATGGGTAGGGTTGGGTCAGGTCGACCATATGGCCGGGTCAGCTAGTGGTCCTGGTCGAACCTAGGCTCGATTATAGTTTTATTCAAATGTACATAACTTTGAAATTGTGCATCTATTTGATGAGTTGTATACAGTGTTTGGACCCTTACGACAAGAGTATTTTCCTGATATACTAAGTGGGTTTTTAGAAGTGTGCATATAAATTATTGTCTTGAGGGGTGGGTTATCTTGGAATGTGTGTGTTGGGAGCGGAATCCTATGGCTAATTGTGACCTTGAGAGCACATGACTAATCGAGACTATGTGTCTTACAGAGATTGTTTGATTATTTGAGATTGTGTGTCTTATAGATATAGTGTGTCTTAATGAGACTATGTAAATTATTGAGACTACGTGTCTTATGAAATAAGTACGATAATACTGTTTTACATACTAATAGCTTATACCTATGTGAGTTAATTATATATCATCATTGTGGTCTTATATATGGTATCTATTCATGGTATTCCTCTTTTTTAGTAATCTTTGTGGTATCATATTTTCGGTATTTTGTGTTGTGTCTTGTTCATGGATTTCCTCCTTTTTGGTATTCGGTGTTGTATCTCCTTTTTGGTATTTCCATTATGGTTTTTGTTTGTCCTACTACAAATTGTTTTTGTCACCCATGCACATTATTTTCTTCAATGTGTCATGTCTTATATAGAAAATAAACCCATGACAGAGTCCTAGGTGTACTAGGACTATGTGATTGTTAGCGAGGGTGGATAGATGAGGTGTGTTCCGATGGTTTAGATAGTAGTCTCAATGACTCTTTACTTAGAGGTTGCACTTGTGGTTACACACTCTTTTGGAGGGCTTGAATTCTGGCCCTTTTTACATTATTGTACTTCATATCATACTATTTTGTGGGATCTTAGTGGTTTTCATGCATTTTGTTTCTTTGTTTTTTTACATTTCCTCATTTATGGCTTGGATATGGGTTTTTTCAAGTAGTTACATAAGAAAATGCCTCCATTTTCTGGTATATTCCTACTTAGTGATAGTCACCATCCCTTGGCCTATTAGAGGCGGGTTTAGGGTAGTTACAACATGGTCCCCTCTAGGATAGGTCATGACAAAGTGGTTTCATTTTTGGTTGGTTTCTACTTTAGGACAAGGAGACTATGAGGTAGGTTTTGGTAAAAAGTGTTAAGTGTTTCCAGTTTGGATATCAGGCTAGGGAATCTAATGTTGGTGCTATGGCTGACGTGTCCTTACAGCAAGACTTTAGTCCCCTAAATTTCGACTAGGTACATAAAAATACTAGTTTTAGATATTATAATGGTAAATGAATCATATATGGTGTGGGTGTGTTCTCATTTCCTTATTGAGTCATCTCACCATGTATGTTCTATTGACCATGGTACATCTTGTTTCCTTAAAGGATGACTCCACATAGACACCCAAATTTGATTCCACTGCATGATCACATGGTTGATCTTCTGGATGATGAGGTGTTAGTATAGGGATTTGTATCAGAGATACAACTAATAGTTGGTGCACCAATTATACCACCATCAGTAGAGAAGAACTTTGTTCCTACAATAATAGAGGATGAGGAGCATAGGCTGAGCATTCATCAAGAGTTTCTGTGACAAAGACCCATCAGGTTTTCAGCTGATCCCGACACACGGGCGGGTAATGACTGTCTTGAGGTGCGAAACTGAGTTTTCTATATGGATATGACACCAGCAGATCAGATGGTGGTTCTGGTGATGAACCTTCTACAAGGCATAGTAGGGCGATGATGGGGTTTAGTTAACCAATCATACAATGTGGAGACTCTTCCATGGACAGAGCTTGAGAACATTTTCAGAATGGTGTTATCATCGTATAAGTGTGGGTTATGTGTGTTCAGGAGGTTCAAGAGCTCTAGAAGGATGATATGTCAGTATATTAGTATTCATCATTGGATACCAACCATTCTAGGTACTTGATGGATATGATACAGGACCAGCCTATCAAGGATCAAACCATTGAGCGAGGTCTGTGTCGGGACATCTGAGCCATCATTATCCCACTATTCATTCATACTTATTTGAGGGTGCTTGGGAAATATTAGGTGATAAAAGGTTTCTTGGATAAGAAGGTATAGCCAGTGATTTTCAATAGTGGGAATGCAGGAGTAAAGACCTCGGTAGCAGGGACCCTACGTCAGTCTCCGAGATTTGGACGTATGACATGTTTTGAGAGGAGGCCCAAGGATAGAGGAAATTCAATTTCGGGCTCATAGGGTGGGTCCAGTCTTCTCAGAGAAAGGAGATGTTAAACATGTTGATACAAGGGACATCTCACCCAAGATTTTCCAACCCATCATACTACTAACAGGGAAATTATGGGTAGACCACCAAGGTAGAGACAACGGAAGGATTAGATAGATCTACAGGGTGGTAGGTGTAGAAGAGGTGCTGAGAGAGTAGTAGAAGGTGATCAGTGTGTTGACATGTTACAACCACCACCCCTGCTGTTCCACACCAGGCTCAGGGAGCTGGTGGACATGGACAAGAATGGATATAGGCATTGGAGGCTTATGACCCTAAGGCTCCATGGATTATTAGAGGTATGATTTGTGTCTTTTTCTACCTTATATGGAGTTTTTATAGAAATAGGATCTAGTCATTACTTTCATTCGACAGAACTTATTAGAGACACATAGATTTCTATTGAACCGTGGACTCGATCATTTTTCTTTGAGAATACTACGGGAAGAGATTCGATGATCACACACTTGTGTCAATTTTGTGACCATACTCTTAGAGGTGAGTTTTTTGGTTGGGAAATCATGGTAGAGGTGTTGGGGACAAATGATTTAAATATCGATATGGACTGGTTATCCATAGTTCATTCTCAGATTAACAGTTTTCGGCATAGAGTCTGGTGTGTCTACAGTTATGGGATACGGTTTTATATTGTCTGTGAATTGGAAATGAAGGAAATTCATGATGGTATCATACACAATTGGGTGTAGCCGATCACTTTCCAGTTGTATATTAGGGATCACATTATAGGGGATGATATGAGCCTATAGTTTCCTACACTGTTAGAGGAGTATGAGGACCACTTTCCTAAGGATGTTCTTGGATATCTTCCCCACAGAGAGGGGTACTTATGCATTGATATATACCCCATAACGATATTGATATCAACACCTGCATATCGAACAGATCTCATATATCATTGTGGGATGGGGATATATTTGGAGGACTTATAGAGGAAGGGATTCATGAGATCCAGTGTTCCACCATAAGCAACCCCTGTTTGGTCTTTCAATAATGCAGATAAGAGTTTGAGGTTTTTTGTTGAATTATTGCACCTAAACTAGGTAACCATGAATAAAAATTATCCCCTACTGAGTATTGGTGACCTCTCTTATAAGTTGGGATGGGCGCGATTTTTCTTGAAGATCAACCACTGGTCCAGCTACCACTTGTTTCAAGTATGGGATGAGGATATTCTGTATATGGAATTTAGATGTTTTTATGGTCACTATGTATATGTGGTGATGCCATTTCGCATGAAAAATTCCCCATCAGTGTCTATGGGACTCATGAATAGGATCTTTCATCCTTTCATATGGATGGAGAAGTGACAATTGTTATTTTTGGAGCTGAGGAAAAGGTTGATGAGCACTCACATCATAAGATTTCTATAGGAGGGCGTCAAGTACGTGGTGTTCTACAATTCATCAGGGACTAGAATTGGTTGTGCCATGTTGAACGAGAATGAGGTGATTTCTTATGGTTCATGGAACACACTAGAAGAACTATGTGATCAATGATCTTGACATAGCAACACTAGTCATTTCATTGAATATGTCCTCAAACTACCTAATAAGTGAGTGGCTTATCATCTCCTCTGACCACAAGTATCTAAAATAGATCTTATCTCTTAAGTATCTTAACTTGAGGTAGAGGTGATGTCTAGAGTTCCTCTAGGACTATGAATTTGAGATTTTCTATTCTCTTTGGATGGGGAATGTGGTGGAATATTCTCTTAGTATGAGATATAGTTTGTATTTTCTTTAATTATACATAATAGAAGTTTTCATCATTACAGATATCCTTTTTGGATGGGGATGGATCAGATTACCTCTAGTCGATGGTTGTTACCCCTCCACTCATATAGTTAGTCAGGGTAGCATAGCTTGGGGATACCGACTGTGAGACTCTATATGTTTAGTTATCCAAATGGCATTCCTTGATGGATATTCAAATGTTAGGGAGCATATAATTATTTTTAAATTTTACACAGTAGTACTGGTGGTGTTATGGGAGGAGGTTTTGAGGGTGTTCCATCCATCCACATTTTTAGTACATCTAGGTGTGACGAAGATATACCAAGACCTCCAATTTCGGTTTTAGGGGCCCTAGATGAAGAAGGGAGTTGTAGATTTTGTTTCTCAATGCCTCAGTTTTTAGTAGGTGATCTCCAAGATCTGGGTTCTGGTAGGTTTTACCTGACCCCTTGAGGATCTGTAATTGAATTTTGATGAGATATTGATGGGTATCATGACAGGTTTACCGTATATTTCTAGGGGACATGATAACATATGGGTGATCATTTACCAACTCACCAAGCTAGACCACTTTCTATATATTCGGGAGAAGTGTTTAGTAGAGATCATGGGACACTTCTAAGTGCATGAGATAGTTCGACTCCATAGAGTTCAATCGATGATTGTCTCTGGGCATGATGTGTGCTTTACATCCTAGTTGTGGAAGGGATTTAAAGAGTTTATTGGGACTCAATTACCCTTGAGAATATCATTTCACCCACAGAAGGACATCTAGATAGACCAGACCATAAATATTTTGTAGGAAATGTAACGACCTTTCATGTTAGATTTCTTACATTTAGGAGGATCACCTACCCCCGGTGGAGTTTGTTTAAAATAATAACTACCATTCCACCATCGATATGGAACCATTAGAGTCCTTGTACATGCATCCCTACAAGTCAACACGTTTTTGAACGAACCCAGGAGAGTCCGCACTCATGGGATCAGAGTTGTTACATGCCACTGTAGATAAGGTGCAGATCATCCTAGATCATATGAAGATTGAACATATCCATTAGATTTTTTATGGTGACCGACACTAGATGCATTATGAGTTTGAGGAAGGAGAAATCATGTTCCTTTGGATTTCACATAAATGTAGATTATAGATATTTAGTTAGGGAAGCAAGAAAACATTGAGCATCATCATACATTTATTGATACCACATAGAGTTGGCGAGGTGGCGTACCGCTTGGCTCTACCTCCGCAGTTGGAGTGGGTACCTGACATATTCCACATGTTGTAGTTGAGGAGGTAAGTGTATAAACCATCGCACATCATTGACTAGGTATATCTGGACATCGATGATGGGTAGAATTTTGCTGAGTACCTAGTGGATATCAGGGATTGATAGGAGGGGATCCTTTATTGGTGGTCGATTAATTATCTGTGTGTCTAGTGGAAGCATGAGATTCTCTAAGAGATCAGATGAGAGCATGAGGCACAGATTCATAATCAACACCCTCGTTTGTTTGAGTAGACCATTTTTTGCCTTTCAGAGATGTAAATCAACAATTTTTGGAAATTTAAAAAATCATTATTTCACGATTTTATTTTGAGATATTATTAGGGAATATTTCCAGACCATCAACTGAGATGACTTGCGATTCTGAGGCCCATTGTGTCCATAACGATTAGGTGGAATTTTTTACTTTTATAATAGAATTACCACATGGATTACATGAAAAAATTGTAATTTATTTTAAATTGTATCTAGGATCAGAAATTTGAGGGCACGGTTGAGCTCATAATGGCATCTTTACCCTTCGCGCGGCCTAACATTGGTCGGTATGGGTCATCAGAAGAAAAATTCACAAAGGATGAAACTATAAATTATTTATTTATATTAAATTATTTTATTTTAGAATACTAATAACTCATTAACAGTGATACATATTGGAAATATGATACCACTATTGAGTTCTAAATGTGGTTTTTTCTTTAGGGAAGACCTAACATCAGTCGTCACAGGTGGTCTAAGAAACGTTGTTTTTTCTTTTTAATGAATAAAATAAATTTAAGATTTAAATTATTTTTAACTTTATATATTGTCATTTCTTCATTAAATAAGATAATTATGCAAGTATACTTGATTAGGCTCATAACCGGGGAAATTCCATGGATGCTCTGGAGAGAACCCCTAGAGAATCCTCTTTGCAGATGATGACAGGGACTTGGAGTGAGGATTGTTCTTGAAAATATTCACCAACTGTAATCAGTCATCAATAAAGAATGATCCAGTACCCTATTTGGGAGTTTTTTTGCTTCATGGATTACCCTTTTATAAATAAAAAAATGAACGTGGACCAACCCATGAACAAGATGATTGGTGGTTTGATAGTTTGAAAAATGGTTAATTGTTGCGAGGTTTATATCAAGAGATTGATTTATTTAATCATTTTTTATTCCTATAATATGAATTAATCAAGTCCAATAGGAACAATTCCATGTTTCATTATTCATTTTTTCTTATGCTTTTCTCTCCCCACTCATGGCGTTCTTCATCATTGGGACCCCGTGGAAACTAGTCGACTTTCCAGGTGGGTTGGAACATGATCAGACCCATAGATCAGATGAAATTAGTCCATATAGGTCACATCTATGTAGATCAAGACTAGAGAAACCCAAATATATGATAGTTATAGATTTTGGATCATATGAGGAGTTGTGGTTCCCATGAAGGAACCACTGGCACGTCGGCGGTGGCACACAGTGACAACCGTGTGCGGAAGGCAGTGCGCAATTTGACGGAGCCGCATGGAAGCGGTGTCCTATACAGATGGGATCCTGTAGCAGCCAGACATGGGATGTGAAATCAGGTCATGTGAGGGTGCCTCAATTTATGACGTTCATTGATGTGTAGCGTCCGTGGGTTGCGGACACGATGGGCTAGCCACGCTTTCCAGGCGGGCCACTCATGCTGCGCGAACAGAGCAGTCCAGACAAGGCCACACTTCTACGGGATGGGCCATGTGGTCCACCTGGCCTATTGGACCGGGTCAAGCTGAACCAAGCTGTTTCGTGTTGACTATTGTGTCGGGTTGTCTCACTGGCCTAGTCAATCTTGGGTCCATCGACTTTTTTATTCAAATGTCCATAACATTCAAACTGTACGTCTGTTTGATGATCTGTCTATGGAATTGGGACCCTTTCTAAAATAATATTTTTTTAAGATATCTTAATTGTGAGTGTGTAAGTGCACATACGACCTATTTTCTTGAGGACTGGATTCTCCGAGAATGAGTGTGTCATTAGAGGAATCATGTGGCTTGCTGTGAAATTGAGACTACATGACTTATCGAGACTATGTGTCTTATAAGGACTTTGTTTCCTATTGAGACTGTGTATCTTATAGATACTATGTGTCTTAATGATACTGTTCTTCTTTTCAAGACTCTATGTATTATAAAATAATCTGGATAATCCTATTATGCATACTAATGACTTATACCTGTGTGAGATGATTATATATCATCTTTGTGGTATACCTTCTTTCTAGTATTTTATGTGGAATGTTCTTTTGGGTATCTTATTTGGTATCTTCTTCATGGTATTCCTTCATTGTGGTATTTTGTGTGGTATCTTATTTTTCATATTTCCATTTTGGTTTTGGGGTGTCCTACTGAGTATTTATTTACACACCCCTGCATGGGATTTTACCAAAGATGTCGTGTTTTGGGTAGACAATCACCCCTTGATGGAGTCCTATATAGACCATGACCAGGCAGTTATTAGCAAGGGCGGGTACATGATGTGTGTTTTAGGGGTTCATATAGCAGTCCTAGTACATATTTTTGTTAAGGTTGTACTTGTGGTTACAGAATATTTTGGTGGGATTGTATTCTGGCCCTGTTTTCTTTACTATACTTTCTATCACACTCAATTAGGTGATCGTTGTGGTTTGAAAGAATTTTTTACATAGTTTTTTTACATTTAAGCATTTCTGGAATAGAGATGGGTGTGTGCGTATGGGTACCTTGGAAAATGCCTCCCATTTTTGGGGTATGCCTACTCAGTGCTAGTTACTATCTCCTAGCCTATTGGAGGTGGACATAGGGTATTCAAGGTATGAGCCCCTCTGGTATGGATCATGAAAATTATTTTCATTTACATATCCATTTTACTATATCCATTTCATGGGGATTATGGTTCAAAAGTTAACAAATCAGCAGGGGATTTTTTTCTCAATATTCCTTCTTTGAGACATGTGTCATGTTATGAACCTATCTTATTTTATGAGGTATATATACAACACCAATGACATGTAATATGAATAATTTATTTCTTATCATGCTATTTAAAAATTTATTTATTTTTATACTTTAATGGGTCTTACTCTTCAAAGATACCAAAGTGGTATGTGACTTAGGATAAAATCTCATTGTTTACAGGTTTTGTTTATGTTTATGCTTATATTGATGAAATATTATGATCCATCTCTCAAGAAAACCAAGAATTTTATTCTACTCTACTTATGTCATGAAAATACATTTGTTTCCTTCATTTACCTCCCGTTAGGTACTAAAGATATTAAATTAATATTTTTATGAAAAAAGATCTATATTTCTCTCTTCAGTCCAAATCTCTTTTTTCTTCCATTTCCATGTTTTATAAAAAAAAGTCTAAATTTTTTTAATTTCACTATATTTTTTTAATGTATATTGAACATTTTTTATTTTTACAAAAAAATTTCAAATGAATCTTCTTTCCATTTTCATCTACAAGGATCTTTTGAATATTTTATGAAAATATTTTGGAATTATTTCTTTAACATGTAATTAATGTACATAATTTTCACCACTATTACCACTCAATTTTTTGAAGATTGATTTATACGTTTCAATGTTTTTTATGAAAACTATTTTCATAATAATTTATGAATTTTTAGTGATTTTAAAAGTGGAAGGTGTATTCTCTTAATGAAATGTTTCAAATGATCATTAGATATTACTTTATATTTTCCAATGGTTGTTTTTAAATAAAATGATTTTGGAAATGATTTTTGTTTTGAAATTTTTTTTATGTGTAAATTCAATTTTCATCAAAATAAATTCAAAATTGTCTCTCAAAATGATTTTCTTTCTAATATAACATCATTTTCTGTTACTTTTTATTTATTGTTGATATGATTTAATGATATCATCCTTATTATGTATCTTGATGGTTAATGTTTATGTTGATGAAATGTTTAAGAATACAATTTAATTTTTTGGGTTATGCTTGGGTAATTTAATGAAATATTTATAAAACAATTCCCATTTCCGTGGGTTATGATAGGATAAATACTTTATGATCTTGTGGCACATTGATGTATGGATTATGTGAAATGTGGGAACTATATATCCCTCTAATTCATTGGTTAATGATGGATAAATCATGAGTAATTATGTTATACGTGAACCTGATTACGTTTCACAATAATATGCATGAACCTAAATTTTTGACGGAAAATTCACTTTTATTATTTTCTAAATACCCGTTTTATGGATGAGCAGTAACCAAAACAACATAATACCCCCAAAAGGCCTTTCCCCAAACGCAGTTATGCATGAACCTGATTATATGTTCACAATTTTATCTATGAACCTAATTACATGTACACAATTTAATTCATGGAGCTATCTTTGATGTATATAACGTTATGCGTTGAAATTTTTTACATGTCCATAAGTTTATGCGAGCTCCTGATTTCATGTCCTTTACTTAATGAGTGAACGTATTTCTATTTATACATGCTTAAAATGGTATACTCTTATGTGTATTCCACTTATATATTTATTATTCTAATTTTGTGTTCTCATGGATCATGTTCTTTGATTCCATTTTGATTCATGTCTTATAAGCAAGAAATATTTATGTCAGGACTCTTGTTTATGATCTATGACATACATGTTTGGTTTTAAAATGTTATTATCACATTATCATACCCTTATTATAATTATATATTGATATCACTATTTTTTTCCCTTACTGATCATCTGATCAGGCACTTTATTATGTTCCCTTTCACCAGGTTATTATTAATGTCATTCTGTATGATATATCTAAGTGGGGTTCTAGTCATGAAGAACTTAGTGGGAGTTTATGTAACTCACTTATGAACAATTATTTTACATGTATAGGTCTCCAAAGCCACTAGACCTAAATGATTCTTGTGCGTATTGTTATTTTTGTAATGAATATTTTTCTAATAAGATTTAATATTTTTTATGTTATATAGGGGTATTTACAAATTTTTCTAAGCTATCGGGTTATTTGTTAGAGTCTTGATGGATATTTTTAAAAATATTAATAGTAGTTGTAGAATGTGGTAGAATGATATTTCTATATCTAAGATAAATAGTAGAATAGGAAAAAGTATTCTATAATATATAAGTTCATTACATATTGGTTCATTAAAGGAAGGGTCTCAAAGATTATGGAGTGTTGTTTATATATCCTACTACTGAAAAAAAAATAGTGTGAAATAATAATTATTCCATAATGGTATTATCATGATCTAAAAGAATTTTTGTTGATGTTGTGTTCATTTATAAGGAAACAAATCTACCCTCACATTGAGAGTTTATTACTTTCTAGCATTAGAAGAGGAACCCATAGTCCAAAACCCTTAAAATTAGTTCATACAAAGTATCTATGAGTTTCAGATACACAAATAACTATATCATAAGACAACATATATTCTGGACTTGAAGATGAATGTGGTTTCCCCAACCTATGTTGCCTGAGAGAGGCATTCATTTCTATTAACATTTAGAGAGATGCCAAAGTATATAAAATGATGAATCCTTCAATAAAATAGTGCATAGAGAAGTATGATCGGGAGTGACTTTTTAGATGTAGAAAAATATCTAAAATCATTGTAATGGTAGTTATCCTTCACATAGAATGACTGGAAAACAAATTGTATCCACTGAACAATGTATGATAGTTGATTTTTCCACATTGACACATTATTAGTATGTTCTCATTGTCCATAGAGTTTTGCTAATGGAACCAAGTAATATACATACATGATTTGGGATTTATAGTTTTTCATATGTGTTTTATAATTATGTAAGATCACCATAAGGAATTTCTTAGATTAGACATATTTCATAAAATAAGGGAACATAATCCAATAAATGTTTGTACCTAAACAAACTGAAAAGATTTTATTTGGAAGCACCATGAATAAACCCCCTCGCTTCTCCCTATTTGGATGAATATATTCAACAAGGCCCCAACACAATAAAAAATAAAAATAAAAAATATAATATTTCCCATAATTCATTAATGTACTAATTCCAATCATGCCATTATAATTTGATTGATCAAATGGTTTCATAGTATCATCAATGTAAATTTATAATTACTATGTTTTTGAATAAAACTTCCCTTAAACATGTTATATCTAATATTGACTACAAAATTGTATAACCAAAATTGATTTATTTCTTACAATAATTATAGACTCATAAAATATTCTACTAAATACCTACTTCATACTAACTATATCGTAGTATTTAGGTCATTACACTAATTAAATGAATTTAGTTTAATCAAAATATTTCAATTCAACATTTTTACAAATCACAATGTTTTAATACCTAATATATTTAGAAATATTGACATGGACTATCCCATTAGATCTCCTCCTAGGTTAGTAGTGTTCCATGTGTAACATCCCAAGCCTATCTCCAATAGCCCAGGGGTTGGTGACTATCAAAAAAAAGGAAAAGATATCATAAATGTTTAATTAACCCATATATCTTATGAATCCATACATAACCAACCATTCAAAGCATCTAATATATGTATATATAAAGTATTTTATGAAATGTAAAAAATAAAGAAAAAAATCTATCAACCGCAATTCTATATAGTAGAATTTCTAGTACAACATATAGAAATAATAGAACACACATCACCCCAAAATATTACCTAACATAGTAATTTTTAAATAAAGGAATCACCACGACATGTTCACTTCATCCTTGAGAACTGATATCCATGAATCCCTCCATGTTCCATTACGTTTCAATCCCACCTTCTCCACACCCACTGAAATTACAACTAATTTAAATATCATCACTTCAGACACAACATATGTGGGAATATGTCTGATTAAAGGGTAAGTATGAAAATAGCCAGTTAGACATTCCAAAATAATAAAGGGCCTTAGGACATAGGCCATCTCACAACTGAGACGTGAACCATATGTTCATTAATCTCAAGGAAATATGGGAAATCACCAGACATGGATAAATTTCTGGAATCACATTCCTATAAACTCACAATATAAGATACCAAGGGTACAAAGGATGAACCAATACTCTACTCACTCCATTGAATAAGGAATAAAAAATTTAAATCATTACCCCATGTAAAACACCTCCATGGTCATTTATCATTGTGGAAACCACCTCCCTCCTCATCTTCATTAAGGGGAATCATCTCCCATGTCTTCTTCTACAGGGAAAAACACCCTCAAAATCGTCTACCTCTTGGTTAATCAATCGCAATAGATCCACATTAGCAGAACAAAAAACTAAATCAAAACCTCAAAAATATGGGATCCATTCAGAAAACTCAAAAGATAAAGGGACTAATGACCATGAGTGACCCCACATGCACTAGCATCACCATTCACACATCATATAGGGAAAACAACCAAACTCATCATTGAACTATTATTCATGTAAAAACTCCCCATGGTGAAAAAATCCTAATTGAACACCTCATACTCATAGTATTGAATCTGCAGTAAAGATCAGGTTGGAGATCCACACCTCAAGAATTATATGATTCTCAATTGGGGTAACCAGTATAATGGCCTAACATGGTCATACATAGATATTACTTATTATTAGATGAATATTACATGTATAACATCATGATCTATACTACAACATTTAAGGCTTAGATTCATTATAGAGTAGATACAAAATCTTTTTATCTCCTAAAAGGCCATAAAAATAGCCCATAATGTTCTTACCATTTACTACTTTTCATAGAAAAATCCTACATAAAACCTTTCATTAAAATTTTTTTAACAAAAACATTTGAAAGGGTGATATTAGATGCTCAATATGGATAAACATGGGAGACATAAATCAATTACCATATGAAAGAATAAGATAAGAATAAGGGTTTGAGATCATGAACATAAATTAAAATGTTCAAACCGAATCTATCAATGATCATAAACAATATTTATGGAATAAATCATTATCATTTCAAAATACAAGATTAATAAGAGTATGAAATCATCAAAAATCATTCATGAACTATATGTCCACATCATAAAACTGTAGAACTGTCATGGGTATAGAAACCATTTCATATCTCATTGTTAACTGCCATATGTATCAAATTTACACATATCTAGTCTTTACACTTGTTTCCCATAGTGGATCAAGTGTATAAACATGGTTATCATAATAAATCAATCACATATACTTGATTTATATAATGGATCAAGCACATCAACTTGTTTCCCCTAACATATCATACACATAGATTAATTCCCATAATTATATCCTGATTATATAATACCTAACCTAATTCATTGGAGGGATATATAATTTTGGGCCCACAAATCACATAATTAAAAAAATACATATTTGTACCAGAATATCATAAAACATTCATCATATAATCATATTATAACTCCTGAAATTAAAATGGGTTTCATAAACATTTCATCAACCCATCATTGCATAAAAAATGGAAAATTAGTTTGTTTCATATAAATATCATCATAATAAAAATAAACCACCCAGAAAAAAAATAATTATTGTACCATTGGATTATATCCCTAGTAGAAGATAAGAAACACCAATTTTTATGATTTTTTATGAAAACAAAATATCCTTATAAACATTCTTATTGAAAACACACATTCCATTTTGAAATAAATTATGTAAAAAATAAAACTATAAAAAATATTATTGAAAACATTTTCATTCAAAAGAAAAATGATAAATATTAATGGATGCTTCAAATAATTCATAATTCATGATGGAGGGAAATTTTGTTCATGTTTTACAATGGTGAATGTAAATATTCCTTTCATGTTTTCATTAAAAAGGAAAAAAGTACCACATTCCAAAAATTAAAATAATATTACTTTAAAAAAATTTAAAAAGTAAAAAAATCATAAAAATTAATATAAATAATAAATACTCAATATTAAAAACATTTATGAAAATAATTTTAGAAAACATAGTCAAAGAAGAGAAATATTATCAACCGAATAGTAAAACATGGTCGGATTACCATAAAAACATTGTTTTAAAAAATTATTTTCTTAAAATGATTAAAATTAAATTAAAAGATGTATTTTATAAAAATAAATATATTTTAAGGAATATTAATTCTTTTTATTACACAAGGATAATTTAGTTTCCACACCATAAATTAAATAATAGACTTTGCTTATTAAAATAAAATGAAAACATAAATCCCATATAGCTTTGGTAAAATTTGAATCATAATCTCCATGAAAGAAATAAAAACATATGTATATTTGAATATACATAAATATCATAAGATTCATGATAAGACAAAATATTGGTAATTATATACACCACATAAAATAAACAATTTCTAAATAAGGCATGTGTCTCATAGAAATAAAAGTGAAACGTAAATCCCTTACCACTTTGGTAGAATTTGAATCATAATCCCCATGAAAGAAATAAACATATATAGATATTTAAATCCATAAAAAATTCATATGAAGAATAATATAACATATTAATTAGATTTATATACCTGACATTAAAGAAAAAAATGTTGAATATGGCATGTGTCTTACAGAAATAATTGTTAGCCAAAAATCACTTACCTCAAGTCTCTATATTCCTTATTAATTCTAGAACATTTTATATATTAAATATATATTATTATAAATTTATTTAATAAACATAAAAAATTATATAACACCACTTATTAGTTACATTGGACTTTTTATCACCTGTTTCATAAAATTTTTGATAAAAATCATTATTCTAGGTGATAGCAGCTTTGTTTTATATACACTTTTCTTTTCGGAAGTCTTAGTATTTACACATTGATCATGGTTCAATAATTTAAATAATGTAAATAATGATATAAATATAATATATGTCAATTATAAATATATATCATTTTCTATAAAAAAAATTAATTTAAAAATGAATTACAAAATTCATGGAAGTGGATGTCCATACATGCACATGAACATTGTTTTGAATTTTCCAAAAAATTAAATTAAAGAAAGGTAAAAATAATTGAACCATATAGAATAATTATTATATAATATGTAATGCCCCGGTTTTGGAATCCACCCACAGGCTCCCCATACCTGGTTGGTCAAATTTCCTCATGCTCATTTCCCCGAAAGACGGAGGCTGCCGACTAGAAGCGAGGTCCATGGGTGTGATAGTGGTGAAACTATGCCCTCATTTACAGAGTAACACATCAGAAGATAAACAAATATACAATAGGGGAAGTAGTAAATATCCAAAAATAGTAAATAGTGGAAGACTAAAATTATGAACAACTGGAAAACATATATATAAAGTGATGAATGATTTATATAGTTCTAGGAAAATACCCAAACAAGTCAGAATTCTAGAATACAACAGTGCTCAACCAAAGTGCAAAAGAAATCATATAAACTTCTCAACATCGCAAGCTATAGATTGGTCTAATTCTCCCCAGCTCCATATCCAATCATGTACATGAAGTAAAAGGGTGCTTTCCCTTATCTATACATGAAGCAATATAATCTGTTAGGGCCGAAAAGAAAACCCAAATAGCATGTGATAATAAATCCCAATATGCAACCACCCAAAGATCTGTGCCTAATAGTTTGTGAATATATGGCAGTTAAAAGTACAGAAAGTAGTAAACAGGAATGTACTCAGTAGTAAACAATACACATTTCAATATTAAGGAGCTATTAAGACAAATAGGTAACCCTCTGGGAAGTACTAGCATTCATCCCCACTAGTCCTACCTAACAAGTACAAGAAACACTGTGGGCAGTACACTCAGCCTAACCCCTCTGGTTCTGTCATAAGAATTCATAAAAATAATCTCTGAGAAAGATCACCCAGTCAATTAATTTTATAGTTTGGGGTAGTCAATGACTCTCTGAGGAAGCTCACATGATCAATTCCCCTTATAGCCCCAAGGTCAAGGACTGTCTAAGGAAGCTCACTTGGTCAATTCCCCTTATAGCCAAGGTCGTTTACAGACTCTCAAAGACTCTCTAAGGAAGCTCACTCGGTCAATTCCCGTTATATTCTAGAGTGATCAGGGTAATTCAAATTAAAACAAAGACCCTCTAAGGAAGCTCGGATGTTCAATTCCCCTTATAGTCTAAATTAGTCCTAGGCTCTGAGGAAGATCACTAAGTCTATCCCCTTTATAGCCTAAAGTTCTCAAAGTCTCTCTAATGAAGCTCACTCGGTCAATCCCCCTTATAGTCTATTAAACTAGGTTCTCACAGACCTTTTTAGGTCAATGAGCCTAGAAAATAAATATGTCCAATGTAAACCTATAGAATTACATGGTTAAACAGTCTACAGCATATCAAGCATGTTAGAAATACAAACTCTCCATCCTACAGCAACAGGCATGGAAAATAGGCAAGGTGTCCAAACTGGCTAAACATGACCAAACGGTCATAAATGGAACATGCGTGGAAAAAACATCCAAATCATAAAAAATAAACCCTATTCATGTCCAATTATCCTCTACATAGGAACACAATCAAGGCAGGAAGACAATAAGGGAAAATGGTAAACACGCAATACTCCGTTCAAGGGTATTGGTGGAATTTTCACATAATACTCAAAGACATCGAACAGAAAGGCACAAACCACCTACCATGGTGTTAAGAGATTTCAATACGTGGTTCTCGCTACTTCAATTTCGTTAGAACACTGTATATCTACGAAAAGTTTTAAAACTTCCAACCCATGATAACATGGAAAACAGGAGGAATTGGAAAATGGTGCTCTAGGAGAAGGAAGAACTCAATGATGTGATTCCAACATGACCGAAGATGTTTCATTTGGAGGAAGGATGGAGGCTTGGGGGTTCATCAAAGATTCACGGCCGTACAGGTTCTCTCGGATGAACAAAACCTAAAACAAGATGGTATTGTTTTTCAGACTCGACCCTGGTGCGTTTGATGAAAAAAAAATACATGGCATGTACATTTGAAGTACACGGCGTGTACTCCCCTTTTCTTTACTCTTCATTAAGAGGCCTCCAAAAACTCCCACACGACCATGTGTGTGGCTACTACACGGCCAGTACAAATCCTCCTTCAGTAAGAAAGTACACGGCGTGTACTTCAAAAATTTCCAGAAACTCCTCTTTTATCAAAAACTCCAGAAAAAGGAAATACATACCTAAAAAGAAGATCCGGGTTCTTACATAATATATATATATATATATATTATTTTTAGTTAAATCTATATGTATTAACATCCATGTATTTTAGAGACAAAAAACAAATCGCATTGCTTTGTGGTGGTGGTAGTCCACACATATGCACGAGTGACATTATCATTTTCCAATGGTATATAAGTTAAGAAGTTAAGTATTATATTATCATTATAGATAAATATTTTTTTTATAAATATAATATATAAACTTTAAACCCATCATAATAACCACTCATTAAATATGGTGACTATAATTTTATTATATATTTATGTGGAGACGATATGTTGTATAAATGCACAAATTATACATTCACATAACATTTGATAAGAAAGAGCATTTCAAATGGTAGTTTCATAAAATAAAATATCATTTTATTATATTTATAATACTTAATTCATTATTTTATGATAAATACCACTTATTTTGGGGAAGTAAAAAAATAATTAAAATGAAAGTGATCAGTTATGGTTATTACCACTCCTTTGAAACAACTCCTTTACAACACCTCTTAAAGACACTAGAGTTGGAATTTTGGAATATAAATAATATTTATAATTTGTATAAGGGGGTTTATAGGATATTTTTTTAGGGATAAGTTGATATATGATTCCCAAAGTGGTGAGAATAAGGTAAGGTAGAGGTTCTCTTTAATAAGTAAGGGGAGGGGAACTCTTGGGATTTCATAAAATATAAAAATATAAAAAGGTATTTATCCACTAAAATATATTCCAAAATATTTTGGATTCAAATATAATATAACAAATAGATTAATTCCCATTAACAAATAATTGTTTTTAGTTTTGAGTAGTGATTTTAACCTTATATTTCTATTTAATCCCTTAGTTAACCTCTTTTATGATCAATTGTGGTAATGCCTTCTTCACTCTTAAAGCATTATAATATTACTTATAATGTGACAACGAGTGAATAAATTTAAAATGGGTGAAATTTATAACCATTTTTTATCCACCTAGTCCACTTTAATTTTTTTTTTGATTTTTAAATGATTTAATCAATATTATTTTGATAAAATTTCATTAATATCAATTTTATCACTATTCATTTAATTTGGTTTAGAATAAATAAAAAGAAATTTGTAATTAGAATACGATAATTTTTTACAAAAAAAAAATTATATTTCATATTTATCTATATAATTCATATAACATAATAAAATATTTTAATTTTATTACTTATAGTAATTTTAAAATATTTTACTATATTTTTCTATTAATTGATGAATTGTTACATCAGCGTTGTATAAGAATTTAATGTAATTATATAATTACTAAAAATAATAAATGAATTTCCATTAAGAATATTATTTCATTATTATAAAAATATACATTAATATTCATTTATAATTTTCTATTTCCCCCATGTGGACACAGAATAGATATTTATAACTAAGAGAGTGACATTTTTAATCTTTATATAATTTAAGTATTATATACTTTATTTTAATGGAAACCATTTCATTAAACAATTATATTTAGGGAAAAATGTGATAAGGGTGAAATTTAATTCATAAAAAACGAATTATAAGGAAATATAATGGCTTTATGTCATAGTTTTAACCTAGACTATCCCAATTTACCCATTACCGAGGTGATAAATTTTACAATGGTTACAGTTTGTAATTCCTAAAAATAAAGGGGAACTATTTATAAAAATTTAACATCATGATTCCAAATATGAAATAAATTTTCTCAAATTAAAATTTCATAAGTTTTTGAAATTAATTTAAAATAATCATGAAAAGTGTGATGAAAACATCTTTTTAGAAGATTACATTTTTAAGTATAAAACTGAATTTATTCTTATCCCATGTCTAAAAAATTTATATAATTGGTAAAATGGTTGATTGAATATATAGTATATCAATTTTGCTAAAACATTTCAATAAATAGTTAATAATTAAATTCATTATGATAAAAACACATTACAGGAAAAAAACAATTTTTCAAAAAAAATCCATTTTATTTTAAAATGATTTTTATTTTAATATAAAATAAATTAATTACCAATAAATTAATTTTAAAAATATTTTACCATAGTTATTTCATTATTTAATTAGTCTTTTTAATACCCACAAATCCAATGAGTAGTTTATAGCTTTCACCAAATAACATTTTAAATGTATCGCACGATTTGTGGAAACTACGTGTTTTTTAATGAAAGCTATCAAAGAAAATTAATTTATTTATAGATAAATATTTCATAAAATGATAGGGGTTACATTCTACACCCATTAAAATTAATTTATACCTTTAATTAATTCCCTCAGATATAAATAGATAAGGATAGTTTTGTCTCATCGCATCCTCAAGTTACCATATAGCTTCATCAAATTTTTTATTTCACCATAAAACATTGACCAAGTGAGTGGTATTAATTTGTAGAAATTTCTCTCTATGATCCAAAATATCAATCGGTTTTTCTTGATTATGGAGATCTTGTTCCAGTTTTAATACTTATGAGTTCATTACATGTGAAGGATAATGTAAGAACATTCTCATGGGAGATATATGGAACATGTGATTAGCTTGAGATCGATTCAGTGGAAGTTATAAAAGATTTGATAATTCCCTAATATGATCAAGAAATTAAAGGGAGTGAATTTATATAAGGATAAAATTTCAATTATTTACCAACCAAATCACCCCCATCCATGGAAATATTCTTTGGAATACCTTGTCACAAACATCAAACTCCATATATCACTGAAAATTGTCAGCATAACTTTAATTCTGACACCATGTTTCCCTTATGTGTTGTTGAACAGATCAAACCATATCTTATATTTCATTAGTTATCTTAGGTCCCAGTATATTTAATTCTACAAATTCAACCCAATACATTGGAATTACTAAAATATTACTATATAGGCCTTTCAAATGATCTATATTAATTCTTGATTGAAAGATGTTGTTGTAAGAAAACAACACCAAAAGGAGGTGTTGATACCAAGCTCAATCGAATTACATAGATCAAGATCTCAAAATATATATTCAGATTCTAATAATACTCTCAAACTAACCATCAATATAATGATGATAACAATTTTCAAAACATAATATTGTATCTAGTTCCTTCTGAATACTTCAACATAATTTTGAGGTAAACCTCATATCTCAATAAGATATAATAGGGAGTGATAATCCATGAAATATTACCATTTACATATTATATAACAACATTGATCAAGAGATAAATACTCTCTATTGAAAATGAAGTGTGATAATATCCTAATGTGATTAGCTACAACATAAATAGAATTTTTCCCTTTTATGATTTGGGTATTCTAATGAAAACCCACATAGTGATGTTTGATCATTTCCATTCTGGTGAAGGTAATGGTTGTAACATCCTGTTAAAATTGTAACAGCCCAAGATTTTATAAAGAAATATTCTTTTTAATTTTATTAATGTCTTGTGTTGTACGCTACACCAAAAGGAGCTTGCACAACACGCATCCTTGTCTTGCCTTGCATTACACGCAATCGCGACCTTCCTCAATAGCGTGTGTAATACGCAATACCGAGTTTCACTAAACAACGATGTGCTATTAAAATATTATTAAAACTAGCCGTTATGAATAGTAATAACCACTTTTTAAAATTCTGTAAATCTTATTTTTCAAAATGAACTTCATTCTTGGATTCGGAGTATCGAATTTAGCCTAAGGTGAAATTTTGGTACTTTTCGGATAACTTTCATATTCTGATGAATAGTGAAAAATTACTAAATTATAATTAAAAACAACTTTTTTAATCGAAATAATTAATAGTGATAAATTATTAATTTGAGTGGTTTTAAAGTATATTTAGAATATATTTTTACAATTTAATACAATGTTGGTCATTGGTTGTAATTTCACATTTAAACAAGACATAATCAAGTGTCAATCTTTTGATATATATTGTTTCCTAAAAACACGCTATTTATTTTAACAGCGGGATTTAATTATAAAATTAATTAATGCAACTTCTATGTTATGAATTTGGTAAAATAGATTTCATTTTTGAATTCGGAATATGAAATATAGCTTAGGATGAAATTTTGGCATTGTTCTGAAAAACATCAATTTTTGATGAATAGTGAAACTACTAAGTGGTAGTTAAAAAAACTGAATTTTTCATAAAACTTAATTTTGCCGCTTCTGTGAATGGAATTTCGAAAATCCGAGAGACACGGTTAATATCAAGGACTAAAATGTGGTTCAATGAGATGAAAATAATTTTTTGGTGAATAGTAACTTTTTACTTTTTTACCGCGGTTAATAGTAAATAGGGTAACTAAGGGTAAATATGATATTACTATTACCCTAACACATGTCCTAATTCTATTGGACAAGTGTAATTCGACCAAAAACAAACTGAGGAATAAAATATGACCATTTAGGCCCACTTGGATTAGATTAGGACATTTATTATTAATTTATTTAAAGAAAAATTAAAATAGTTAAAATCAAAGTTTAATAAGTAAATCATTTTTAATATGGGGTTATACATAAGTTAAATTCGATTGTAAATATTCATTAGAAATCTAAAAATATTTCCTACATGATGGTATTTTATTTGTAATTTTTAGACATAAAATAATTTATTTTATTTATGACACAACGATGATGCAGTAATTATCTTATTAATGAAATATTGACATAATTGATGTTATAAACACCAAAATAAATGTAATTTGAGATTTTTTATGAATTCCACTAATTTTCTAGGTTACTATGATATATTAATGTTTATTTAATCAACTTGGTTCGAACATTTAATTCTGTTATGACTTTCACAAAAATAATATATCAAATAGTGTCAAAATTGACACAAAATAGTTTTTAAATCAAATATTATATTATTAATTGTTATTTTATTCCTGAAAATCTAAGGTTCGGCCAAATGACTTAGATAAGGATATATATATTAATAATAAAAAATTTGGGGTTAGTTTGGCATGTTATAGTAAGTGTATTAACCATATAGTGAAAGAAAACAAAAAGACACGGTAAAAGTCAAATTATTTAACTTAGAGTTAAATCTAATTGATAAGGTTTAAAATAAGATCCAAACATGTCTAAATTTGATTGGTTGATGATATTACAACCCTATCTCATCTAAGCTTCGAATATGAGTCATTTTTGGAGGTTTTTAAGTGGGGTTAGATTTATTATAAATTAATATTTTTAAGAATTCCTAAGGTGCCCCTCTCCTCCCCTATAAAAGGACACCTCCTCCCCCTCCTCCTCACACCAATTTGAGCACTCAAGATCGGCCAACCCCTGCCAATTTCTCCTCTCCACTTCCCTAGCAACATCCTAGAGGTTCTGGTCTTCCTCAAAGACCAATTTTAGTGCCCTAAGAGGAGGTCTCAAAGAGGCACTTCAAAGAAGAGGAGGTTTGGACACTTACAAAGCAAGTCGGACATAAGGTAAGGGAAATATCACAATCTCACTTTTATCCGAGATTGTTTTTACTTTGGTAATTACTGGGGTGTATTTTATCATCCACATCCATGTTCCATCAATATGTAATATTATTTCCATCCTTATACAATAGTTTATATCCAATTTCACCCTTCGGTGAGTTTTTTGTAAAAGATATGAAAGGAATCTTTTGTCATTTTCGTACGAGGTACTTTTTGACTTTTCCGACAAAAGTACGAGAAGAATGTTTTTTTTAACTTATACGGCACGAACGGATTTTTACGGTTTTATAAAGCATTATTTTCATGAATCTTCCTCCAAAATATTTCATGACTATTTTCAATAAAATCTCTTTCTTTTAAAATTGCATGATGTTTTGTGAAAAGAAATTGATTTTGAAGAAGAAAGGATATTTTCCCCAAGAATTCAATTCAAGTGTTTTATCAAAATTATTTTCCATCTAAGATAATAAAGGGTTCTGTTTCTATCCATATTTTTACATTGATTTGACTATGTTGTGATGGAATTATGTTTATGAATTCCTTTATCTTATATGAATGGTTTTATGATGTCATGTTGTTTAAGAATCCCATTTTTATTACATGGGTTATGCAATGATGTATGATTTATGATTTTGTGGCACACATAAGAATGGTATCATTATGAGATGGGTGGGACCTATATCTCCCTCCAATGCATTGGGTAAAGATTTTATATCTCATGAGATAGACATGGCTGAAATGGTAGGTTATACCGGTTCAGTGAAACAGGACTGAAACGAGGGTTACTCGATTCAGAAAGGGACTTTGTCCACTAAGATAGTCTTGGCAATGAGTCTTGACTAACAAGAAATGATTTTCTATGATTATGTGTGTATGCCACAAAGTTTCATGTTTTATGTTATGATTATTGGGATTACATTTCACTTCTATGATATATCCCATGTTATGATATTATGAGCTCTTTTGCAGGTTAAGATTTCCAAAAGCTAGGTATATGATGTGATTGATTTTTTCTTTTGTTTACCCTTACTGAGCATTTGAGCTCACCCTTTTATGTTTTCTTTTCCCCAGGATATAAAGAAAGGTTTTAGGTAGAAAAAGGGGATGACCTTTATGGGAGATATTGAAGAACTTTCACCACGATTAGAAGATTACGTTCCGAGTTTCCAAAGACACTAAACTATTACGATCCTTTAGTGTGTGTTTTTGTTATGTACTAAGTATTCCGCAAATGTAATGTAATGTCCATGTACGTCAAGATACGGGTCTCTACAGTTGGTATCAGAGGAAAGGTTTAGTCAACCTTTGGAAACTAGGATGCGAGAACTTTAGTGAAATCCCTAGAGATATTTATAAGGTTTGTCTAGGGATGTCCCTAAGGATAAGTATACGTATAGGATACAGTCCTATTACTACGGTAACGATCTTAGAATTTAACCTAAGAAGTTAGATATTGAGGGTACTACCCCTTTGTTATGTTGTTTTCCCTAGCATGATTTTTGCCTCTCACACTATTCTTTTTGGGTTTTAGACGATGGCTGGAACCCGAAGGAACCGTGTTGATCAATGCAATGGACAATGCAATGATTGCCCTCCTGAACAAACAAATGTTATGGGAGATGGAGTGCAAAATCTTATTGCTATACTTACACAAGCTATGAATCATTCTGGACTTCCAAATGAGCAGAGAAGGGAACAATATTCTATTGAGTCCTTCATGAGGCAACGTCCACCTTCTTTCAGTGGGTCTTCTGATCCACTTGTGGCTGAACAATGGATCAATACTACTGAAAAGATATTTTCAGTTCTTCAATGTTCTGAACATGATAAAGTCATCTTAGCAGTATATCGTTTGGAAGGAGAAGCTGATCAATGGTGGAATCTTATCAAGAATACGAGGCCAAGAGATGAAATTGAGTCCATGGAATGGGACGAGTTCAAGAACTTGTTTTTCAGTAAGTACTTCCCTCGTATTCTTCGAACAAAGATGGAGAAAGAGTTTCTTGAACTGAAGCAAAGGGACGATGAATCTGTTGGTACCTATGAAGCAAATTTTACAAGACTTGCAAGGTATGCTTCTGGTATTATCATCCAACCTGAAAGTAAAGTTGATCGATTTTTCAGTGGCTTAAAACCAAGTCTTCGAAGGGCATTAGCTATAAGAGACTTCAGTAGCTATGAAGAAATTGTGCGTTGTGCTATCAAGGTAGAAATGGAAGTTGGTGTTACATATCCATCTCATGGTTTTGACAAGAAACGAAAGATGGAGTTCAAGGAGAAATCTCATAATAATGGTGAAAAGAAGATGAATGTTTCCTTATGCACAAAGTGTGGAAAGAAGCATGGTGGAGATTGTCTTAAAGGAACTAGAAAATGGTTTAAGTGTGGAAAAGAAGGTCATCGAGCAGCTGAGTGTCGAAGTAATGGAAAAAGGGTTTCTAATGATGTGAATAAAGCAAACACAGCAGAGAACGCACTACCAACACTTTAATGCTTCAAGTGCAAGGAAATGGGGCATTATGCTAATAATTGCCCTAATCCAAGGGTTAGTGATGATCGACATGAGCAACCTCTTAAGGCAAAGGACAAAGGGAAGTCACATGCGATCACTATTGGCAATGTTGAATATAACAACGATGTGGTGGAATGATTAAGTGTTTATGTAATGGGATTCCAATATAATGTTGTATCATTGAGTATTGCAATATTTATTGATGTGGTGTTCAAAGTGATTGAGATATTTTTTTTGGAAATAAGATGATATGCGCATAATGAAGACGAGAAAATGAAATGTTTAATAGTATTCATGAGCTCATGATTGATATAAGGACTAAGTGATATCATGGATTGAGTATATAGAATTTTGAGGATTTTGGTATGTGGAAAGTGTTAACTTTTAACTGCATTCATGTTTTCACTAAGGTATTCAAGATAATACATGATTAAGGACTTTGAATGTTTAGAATGTGACCAACAAAACATATCTTATGATATATGGGGATCAACGATGGTATTAAATCTCTGGTAATCGTTTTCACTATGTTATGAGAGTGGACTGCAGTATTATGGATAAGCCTAAAGATTGAAATGGATTATGTTGGACATAAGTGATTATTGTTTAAGGATAGAAGTTTTTTTTTGATATTATTGATGGGATGTTATAGTAATGTAGTTTTAGAAAAAAGGACAACCTGCAGGACGGGCGACAGCCCATCGCTTCGGACAAGGCTGTAGGAATCGAACCCACAACCGAAGTGCGACTGGCCTTTATCGCCTACCACTGACCTACAGGAAGTCCCTGTTTAGTAGAAACTAGTTTTATTATATTAAGCAGTATGATATATGAAGTATAAGTCCATTTTAGGAACCATATATGATTAATCTCACTATAGATCGATTTATGCATATAATTTTTGCTAACATTTTGTTTGAGACAGATGGAATGACCCGTCATTCTATCACATGATCTGCTAACACATCACGAAGAACAAATTCAACTTCATTTATTTAAGAGATGAAGTGGAAATTGTTCAAGGCACGAACAACAGTGAGATTGTACCAAAATAAAGTAAGTATTTATTCTAATTCAAATTTTCAACTTTAGGGGAAATGATCTTGAAAACCAAAAATGTTGTCCTAGTGATCTTATACCTGATGAATCAGATGGTACCTTATATCATCACAAATCTATGGATTTGTGATTACTGGCTTTTCCATAGCCATGTTCTCTACCACTCTCCATCAGAACATGATGGTTAGATTTCTCTTCCATATCCATATTTTCACCTATGTGGAAACCCAATGATTAGTTTATTTGGGTAACCGTTACGTTTCATACTTTTGTTTTTAAAGATTGGTTTTGATATTCCTTTTTACGATGTGGGTTTCTATTAAAGAAACTTTCGAATAGTAAACCATTTATAACCCCGACGAATTTCGAGGGCGAAATTCATTTTAAGGGGGGTAGAATGTAACAGCCCAAGATTTTATAAAGAAATATTCTTTTTAATTTTATTAATGTCTTGTGTTGTACGCTACACCAAAAGGAGCTTGCACAACACGCATCCTTGTCTTGCCTTGCATTACACGCAATCGCGACCTTCCTCAATAGCGTGTGTAATACGCAATACCGAGTTTCACTAAACAACGATGTGCTATTAAAATATTATTAAAACTAGTCGTTATGAATAGTAATAACCACTTTTTAAAATTCTGTAAATCTTATTTTTCAAAATGAACTTCATTCTTGGATTCGGAGTATCGAATTTAGCCTAAGGTGAAATTTTGGTACTTTTCGGATAACTTTCATATTCTGATGAATAGTGAAAAATTACTAAATTATAATTAAAAACAACTTTTTTAATCGAAATAATTAATAGTGATAAATTATTAATTTGAGTGGTTTTAAAGTATATTTAGAATATATTTTTACAATTTAATACAATGTTGGTCATTGGTTGTAATTTCCCATTTAAACAAGACATAATCAAGTGTCAATCTTTTGATATATATTGTTTCCTAAAAACACGCTATTTATTTTAACAGCGGGATTTAATTATAAAATTAATTAATGCAACTTCTATGTTATGAATTTGGTAAAATAGATTTCATTTTTGAATTCGGAATATGAAATATAGCTTAGGATGAAATTTTGGCATTGTTCTGAAAAACATCAATTTTTGATGAATAGTGAAACTACTAAGTGGTAGTTAAAAAAACTGAATTTTTCATAAAACTTAATTTTGCCGCTTCTGTGAATGGAATTTCGAAAATCCGAGAGACACGGTTAATATCAAGGACTAAAATGTGGTTCAATGAGATGAAAATAATTTTTTGGTGAATAGTAACTTTTTACTTTTTTACCGCGGTTAATAGTAAATAGGGTAACTAAGGGTAAATATGATATTACTATTACCCTAACACATGTCCTAATTCTATTGGACAAGTGTAATTCGACCAAAAACAAACTTAGGAATAAAATATGACCATTTAGGCCCACTTGGATTAGATTAGGACATTTATTATTAATTTATTTAAAGAAAAATTAAAATAGTTAAAATCAAAGTTTAATAAGTAAATCATTTTTAATATGGGGTTATACATAAGATAAATTCGATTGTAAATATTCATTAGAAATCTAAAAATATTTCCTACATGATGGTATTTTATTTTTAATTTTTAGACATAAAATAATTTATTTTATTTATGACACAACGATGATGCAGTAATTATCTTATTAATGAAATATTGACATAATTGATGTTATAAACACCAAAATAAATGTAATTTGAGATTTTTTATGAATTCCACTAATTTTCTAGGTTACTATGATATATTAATGTTGATTTAATCAACTTGGTTCGAACATTTAATTCTGTTATGACTTTCACAAAAATCATATATCAAATAGTGTCAAAATTGACACAAAATAGTTTTTAAATCAAATATTATATTATTAATTGTTATTTTATTCCTAAAAATCTAAGGTTCGGCCATATGACTTAGATAAGGATATATATATTAATAATAAACAATTTGGGGTTCGTTTGGCATGTTATAGTAAGTGTATTAACCATATAGTGAAAGAAAACAAAAAGACACGGTAAAAGTCAAATCATTTAACTTAGAGTTAAATCTAATTGATAAGGTTTAAAATAAGATCCAAACATGTCTAAATTTGATTGGTTGATGATATTACAACCCTATCTCATCTAAGCTTCGAATATGAGTCATTTTTGGAGGTTTTTAAGTGGGGTTAGATTTATTATAAATTAATATTTTTATGAATTCCTAAGGTGCCCCTCTCCTCCCCTATAAAAGGACACCTCCTCCCCCTCCTCCTCACACCAATTTGAGCACTCAAGATCGGCCAACCCCTGCCAATTTCTCCTCTCCACTTCCCTAGCAACATCCTAGAGGTTCTGGTCTTCCTCAAAGACCAATTTTAGTGCCCTAAGAGGAGGTCTCAAAGAGGCACTTCAAAGAAGAGGAGGTTTGGACACTTACAAAGCAAGTCGGACATAAGGTAAGGGAAATATCACAATCTCACTTTTATCCGAGATTGTTTTTACTTTGGTAATTACTGGGGTGTATTTTATCATCCACATCCATGTTCCATCAATATGTAATATTATTTCCATCCTTATACAATAGTTTATATCCAATTTCACCCTTCGGTGAGTTTTTTGTAAAAGATATGAAAGGAATCTTTTGTCATTTTCGTACGAGGTACTTTTTGACTTTTCCGACAAAAGTACGAGAAGAATGTTTTTTTTAACTTATACGGCATGAACGGATTTTTACGGTTTTATAAAGCATTATTTTCATGAACCTTCCTCCAAAATATTTCATGACTATTTTCAATAAAATCTCTTTCTTTTAAAATTGCATGATGTTTTGTGAAAAGAAATTGATTTTGAAGAAGAAAGGATATTTTCCCCAAGAATTCAATTCAAGTGTTTTATCAAAATTATTTTCCATCTAAGATAATAAAGGGTTCTGTTTCTATCCATATTTTTACATTGATTTGACTATGTTGTGATGGAATTATGTTTATGAATTCCTTTATCTTATATGAATGGTTTTATGATGTCATGTTGTTTAAGAATCCCATTTTTATTACATGGGTTATGCAATGATGTATGATTTATGATTTTGTGGCACACATAAGAATGGTATCATTATGAGATGGGTGGGACCTATATCTCCCTCCAATTGATTGGGTAAAGATTTTATATCTCATGAGATAGACATGGCTGAAATGGTAGGTTATACCGGTTCAGTGAAACAGGACTGAAACGAGGGTTACTCGATTCAGAAAGGGACTTTGTCCACTAAGATAGTCTTGGCAATGAGTCTTGACTAACAAGAAATGATTTTCTATGATTATGTGTGTATGCCACAAAGTTTCATGTTTTAAGTTATGATTATTGGGATTACATTTCACTTCTATGATATATCCCATGTTATGATATTATGAGCTCTATTGCAGGTTAAGATTTCCAAAAGCTAGGTATATGATGTGATTGATTTTTTCTTTTGTTTACCCTTACTGAGCATTTGAGCTCACCCTTTTATGTTTTCTTTTCCCCAGGATATAAAGAAAGGTTTTAGGTAGAAAAAGGGGATGACCTTTATGGGATATATTGAAGAACTTTCACCACGATTAGAAGATTACGTTCCGAGTTTCCAAAGACACTAAACTATTACGATCCTTTAGTGTGTGTTGTTGTTATGTACTAAGTATTCCGCAAATGTAATGTAATGTCCATGTACGTCAAGATACGGGTCTCTACAAAAATTCTATCTCTCATCTTTAACTATCTAACAAACCAATCACCAAGATAAAAACATTATGGTAACTCTCTTGATTTTATCCCAACATAAATATTCTTTTATATCTATCTAGATATTTGAACTTAAAAGATGATTAGAGAATTAAGATCTATGAACCTAATTCAATGGATCCTTTTTCAAATACGCTATAAACAGAACACATACATGGTTCTTGAACATTATCATTCCATAAAAATAATTGTTGAGTTTTGAAAGATTTATTTCCTACTTTTGCAGTTCTATATCCTCCTTGTACACCTCTTTAATCCCCATATAGATAAATGGTCAAACATTCATATAAGAAAGATAAGATTTTTCCCATTCCATAATGATTTGTAGATATATCCTTTGAAAATCTTAAAATATTAAATATTTTGTGATCCTTGTCATATATAATCTTTCATGATCCTTTTTAATTAAGGAATCTTCCATATTTTTCACTTTCCTATGATGGTAATGTATTCAATAGTAATAATCATTAATTATCTCCAACCAACTTATCTAGTTCATATTCAACTATTTCTATGTGAAAATATATTTCAAATTTTCAAGATCAATATATATATCACACCTTTATCTGTAAAGATATTTCCTAGATATCATTAAGTAAAAATTACCATATCCAACTCTAAATCATGATTTGGGTAACTTTTCTCATTAACCATCAGTTGGAATAAGGTATTGACTATCACTATATAATTTTTCATAAGGATTAATCCCAGTACATTCATTGATGCATCACTACAGAATATAAAACCTCATCCACAATAGGGTTGCATAATAATAGGTTCACAAACAAACCATCTATTCGGTTCCTTGGAAATTTATTTAAATAAATTATTCAAATAAAACATGGGTCCCTTATGAGTTAACATGGTCCATGGATTACAAAAATATAAGAAATTATACCAAACTCATTAGTAAAATTTTTTAGGTCCTAGATGATGGGGAAGGTGGTTGTCTTCATGTGTTTTCTTTTGTTGTCATGGAATATTTTTTCAAATCACGTCACTTTGTATCTTGGAAAAAATCATATTGAGGATTGTATAAAAAAAAATCATATCCATGATTTCAAATGAATTAGACTCATGTTTTCTAAAAATTGGATTCACTCTATCCATCGTAATGAGGAATTGATCGTCATCTAGAAATAGTGAATCAGTCGAATAGAGAATACATCCTGCTGGAAGTAAATGGCCACTCAATTCAATATGAATCAAGTGTGAAAGAAGTGGATTTTTTGATGAATTATAGGAGTCTGTTAATTATGATAAATTTAATTGTGACGATGATTTGACGATTTTTATTCCATATAAATCATACTCTTATCATAGAACTTGTGATGTGATGTTGATGGAATAATGGGGGTGTAAAAGGTGGTGTTGATTGAAAATGTGGTGCCGATTTATAAGGTGGTGCCAAATGAAAATGTGGTTCCAATTGAGAAGGTGGTACCAATAGAAAATATGGTGCTGATTTAAAATATTGTTCCCATTGAAAAGGTGGTGTCGATTGAAATGATGGTGCCGATTGAAGAGTAAGAGATGGTGTCGATAATTTTTCAAAATGATCGTATCCAGTTTGAGGAAGAAATGAACACACCTAGAATGATGGTTCCTAGAATGATCATATCCAGAATGATCACACACAATATAATCATATCTAGACCAATTGTATTCAAAAAATATCGTACTCGAGTTGAGAAAAATAGAATGTATCTTAATGAATGAAAAGTTACGATTCTTTCCAATCCAAGTATGATGATGATAAATCTATTCTCAAATGAATTTATAGTCATGAAGGAAATCATGATACTAGTATAGGATTGTGAAAGATGTTTTTTTATATTCTGTAAAGATAAATGAATGATATAATAAGATCAACAATGTACTCAACCATTTCAATAGGGTTGAATTTTTTTTAGTTTTCCAACTAGGTCAATGGAAGAAGAGACGGTGATGTTTGGAATCTCAAGTGGGTTAATATAAAAATAGAAGGATATTGTTTAATGAATTTTCAAGAGGGACATTTACATTTAAATGAATGATTTTGTGTTAAATCGGTTCTGATATTTGTATTAAGAAATCATATTTCTATCCATGTCATCATACATTTGTTTTCAATTGATATAGATCTTTGTGTTGAGGAAATCAGATGGACAAAAATTAGACTCATGTATTGAAATATTACGGATGATTCGAAAGAATGTTTGAACAATGAGATATTGTTTGAAAAATAGTTGAGAAGCTTTTATAAGAGTTGATGGAGTCAAAATTCCCTTGATATTTTAGGTGAATTTGAGATTAAGGTGAATTTGATTAAGTATGAAAAGTTTTAGGATTCCCACCAAATAATATCAAGGGTTACATATAAAAGGATAAGTACTCTATACATTATGACCAGTTAGTTGGTACTTTTCACTCTAGTAGACAGATAATATCATTGTTTTTAGTGGGAGAAAGAAGATACCATACTAATCTTAGTTCAAAAAGTTTCAACAGAGAGAAGACATAGTAGAAGAGAAAATTGTGTAACTTTGTTTTTAGCTAATCCTCATACTCATGTCTTACAGTACTCACAAGGTCATTGTATTCAGCTTGTCATTTATTTTTGGTTGATCATTGTATCAGGATAGATTAATGAACATTTGAATTTATGTATTGGGTTTCATCAAGTAAGGATTAATCATACTAGGTTTTATCGTACTCAGGAATTGAAGTGGTTCTGATTCATTTAATTTTTATTTTGAATGAAACTCGGACTAGAAGAATATTATTGGAGAGATTTAAATTTGGAGGAATCATACTAATAAAATTAGACCCAAGAAAATCGGACTCACCTTTCCATAACAATGTCCAGGATGTTCTTTCCTTCTTCTAAGAAACAAAGTGAAGAATTTTATTTTAATTGAATACATCGATTAAATTGAAAATTAGAATAGGTATCATGAGTCTTTATAAAAACATTATATTTCCCAATTGGTGCTAAGAGAGTTCACACACACTATTAGAAATTTTTGACATAGTGCTACATGAGTGTAATGGTATATCCTACTCATTGTAATCTATGGATTGATTTCTACTGGATTTTATGAAATTGGATCATTTCCACACTATACCAAGGACATAGATATTCTTATTGAATTGTGAACCTTAAAAATCATTGTATTCCTATAGATGGGATTTGGACCTATTTTATCATGGAATTAAAATATTTTACAAAAGTAAAAGGTTTTTTCAATTGGAAGGAAACATAAAAGAAAAAGAGTATCATCGATTCAACCATCCCCCTTTCAGTGATACAATAATCCTGATAGGGAAATTTCAAGTGGTATCAGAGTGTAGGTTCCCTTATCTTATTCGTTACGGATGGAGAATAAGAATTGTGAGAATTTTAATTTTATTCTAATCTTCTATGGAATGAATTATCATATATAGAAAGATATAATTTTCCCTTTTCTTAGGTCTATTAGTTATGATGTTCTTGAATCCACAACAGATGGGTTTCATCCCATTGATGATAATGATCCTCTTACATCTGTTGATAAGATGAATCTTGAGAATTATGGAAGGTTGAAGAATTCTATATTATTATAAATTTCTGAAAGTGAAGTGGAAGGAGTTATACATCCAAACTCATATTGGATAAATTGAGAAGCATATCTGAGGGTAATACAAATGTAAAGAATGAATATTTAAAATTTTGGAAATTAAAATTTGAATATTTGATGATGGGTGAGCATGAATCTATTGGGTACATCTTTACCAAGGTGATTAACATTATGAGTATTATCAGATGTCTTGGTGAAATGCTTGATGACTCTATAGTTTTTTAAACGATCTTGAGAATCTCACTAAACAAATACATCGCAAAAGTTTCTTCATTAGAATATAGAGATCCTGAAACATTATATCTTTATGATTTTCACAGAACAATTATTACATATTAAATGACAAGAGAGAATGTTGTGAGAAGAAAAATAGGTGTTTATAGAGAAATTTATTTCAAGGATTCAAAGAATTATTAATCAAAGAATATTATTTTGAAGTATAAGATGGTGATTTTGACTCAAAAATTGAGGTATGTAAAAATATATATGATATTTTTTCCATATTTTCTAAAAATTTGAATATAGGTATAGGAAAACAAAAAGGTAAACATCCCATGAAATTTTTCGAATGTGGAAGATTTGTTCATCTTGTGGATAACTATTCTCAGAGAAATAATAAAGAGGATATTGATAAAGGAGAAAAAATTCAAGAAGATCATGGATGAACTTGGGTGATAAATGAATATTTTATTGCATAGGGAATGATAAGAAATTTTTCAATTTAAAAATAATAATATTCTCATATAAATATAAATAAGAATAATGAAATGATACTGAATAAGAAAAATAATTTGAATATGGTATTGAAAATACATTTATTGAAATAGTGGATGATGAAGAATTCATAGGCAGTAGTTCTGAAGAAGAAGAAACTCAACATGAACATTATTTGAAATAAGAGTTGAAATAACGTATGTGAAATATTAGAAGGATTGAAAAGAGAAACAAAAAAAATTAAGATGAATGTTGTTAAACAAGAAACCAAAAATGTTTTTCGGATGAAAATGTGAGGCTAGAGAAATAGATTTATGATTTCATGAAATCTATTGAATAAGGAAATAATCTTAATGAGTATCTGGAAGTGAATATGAATGTAAAAGAAGAAGAGTTATAACTTATAAAAAAATTATCTAAATACGAGTTGATAAATACAAGATTTCAAAACTCTACAATTGAAGTTGGTGAATTCTCTCATAATGAGAAACTTGACATTGTTCAACAAAAGTTACCTTCAAAGGGGGTGAAAAAATATGAAATTAATTCTAAATTGTTTTTGGAAAATTCATGTATGTGGCCAATATTATAAATGTTTGGAATTAAAAATTATCAAAGAAACCAGAATCTATAAAATTATAATATACATCTAATTCTATTAATTCTGAAAATAAAGAGAAGAAGGTTTTTGAGAAACGTTCTCATAACCCCATACAGTATGGATGGTTCAGAGGCAAATATTAATTTTATTTTTATTGTTGTTATTTTGGGGATTTCATACACACAGGAAGTATGTTATGTTTCAACCAACAAAATTTCTATTATCCTAGAGGTTATGAATGCCAAAGGTTAAGGGATAGTCAATTCCCCCAAAAGAAGAATATTGAGAATGTTTTTTTGAATAAGTATGAAAAGAGTTGAATGAGGATTGTAAATAAGATCCATCCCCTATAAGCTATTTGTGAAGGATATGAACAACCTTGGAACCTTGCAAAAATATGTCTTGTCATTTTCCAGCACAATAAAATATGCATAATGATATTCACAAAATATAAGTTAAGAAATAAATGAAAGGATAAAAATATCATGTTTTTGAAACAGCATTGAAAGCTTCAAAGGGAGAATGTCCTCGGATACTTGATATGGGTTGTTCTTCCCAAATGACAGGAGACTTGAAATTGTTGAATAAGGTGATTGATTTTATATAATGAATTGTGACACATTCCAATAATGAACATATAAATATAAAAGGTGATTGATCATCCATCATTGTAAGAGAAAATATGACATCCATGAAAACATTGCATGATGATGGGGTGAAACACAATTTGCTAACGGTTTCACAATTTATTGATGAGGGTATAAATGTTATTGTCAGGAAAGATGGGGTTTTTAGAATAGTGAAGAATATGGGATGATTGTTTCAAGAGTCCATCATAAAAAAGGGAATTTGTTTTATATTGGTGAAATACAAAACTATTGTAATATGCTCTTTGTTGAAGAGAATCAGTTGTGGCATAAAAGGCCTGAGCATATGTGTAAAAGAAACATTACCAAGTTGTCTAAAAGAGATAGTGTTTTATACATTCCTAACTTTTCAATAAGAAGTTATTGGTGTTGCACTATCTTCAGTAAAGGAATTATTACAAATGATATAAATATGAACGATTAAATTGTTCAAGACAACCCCTGGAGATTATTCATTCTTATATTTTTGGGATAATGATAAAACAATCAAAAAATGGAGATAAGTACATAATTAATTTCATTGATGATTTTACTCTCATTACTTCCATTGTGATTAAGAAATAAAAATCAGAAGCATTGAATGTTTTTAAAAGTATTATAATGATTTCTGAGAAAGAACATGAGTATTCAGTGATGAAGTTATGAACAGATCACTCTGGTGAAAATAGAAGTGAATAGTTTGAAGACAATATTGAGAAGAATTTAATTCATCGTGAGTATAGTTACCTACACAATCCCAAACAAAATGGTATTAATGAAAGAAATAACATAAGATTTGTGGAAATGGGAAGAACCATACTACTTGAATAGGTTTTTTCTCAATAGTTTTGTAGGCAAGACATCAGTATTTTTATATGTATTCAGAACCATTGTTTCTATGTTCCTTAATAAGGTCTTACTTCATATGAATTATTTTATGTAAAAAATCCATGTTTTATGAAAATTAGAGTTTTTGGGAGTCCATATGTTATAAAAAGGAAAGGTTTTAACTATGGTCAGTTTGAGAAAAAAAGGTTAATTTTGAGTCTTTCTTGGATATGATCAAGAACTAATACAATAAAAATTCTTCAAAAACATTAAAAATCATTGATTCAGTTGATTTTAATGTTATTTAAGGATATGAGAAAGAGAAACAAGCTCATGCAGACAAGGAAGATAATAAAGTTAAAGAAGACAGTTCTGATAAATATACAACAATTGTATTTCTATTCCAGAAGAATAATTGGACGTAGCTATTTACAATGATGAGGAATAAAATATAAAGTATCATCCTAGTATGAGGATTCTAGTAGAGGATGGGAACATTAATAGTTTTCAATATGATGTGGTTCAAACAATAAGAACAAACAATTCAATTACACATACTTCTCTGTCTTCGAAATTGGAAACCAATGATGTGAAAAAAGATTTTGAAATCCAGAATGACTTCAAGCCATGAATGAATAATTGGTTCAAATTGAAAATAATGATACATGGGAACACATACCCAATCCTAAAATAAATCAAAAAATTATTGGAACAAAGATTGTTTTATAGAACAAGATTAATGAAGAATGTGAAGTGACAAAAATAAAGCAAGATTGGTCAGCAAAGGGTATTCTCATATTAAATTCATTGATTTTGATGAAACCATTTCTCTATTTTCAAGATTGAAACAATCAGAATATTTCTTGATATTACTGCAAAATGAGGTGAAAATATCATACAAATGAATGTTAAATTCTCATTCCTGATTGGTGATCTTTTAGAGTAAATTTATATTGAACAACCTTCTAGATTTGTTGTTGGAGAAAATAATTGTTTTTTGTGTAGATTGAAAAGTATTTCTATGGACTAAATTAAGTTCTATGGTCATGGAATTTCAAATTAAATACATGCATAATGAAGATGAGAATTAAAAAGGAAGAGTGGATAGAAATATTTATATTAGAGAATTTCAGGATCATTACCTCATTGTAATTATTTTTTTGATGATATTACCTTTTTTTGGAATGATGAAAGAGCTGGTGAAATATTTTCTGCGGAAATAAAGAAGGTACTTGAATTGTCAATGCTTTGAGAAATGAAATACTTTCAAGGGTTAAAAATCATGAAAATTAAAAACTACATTTATCTCTCCCAAGAAAATTATGCTAATGAATATCTCAAGAGGTTCAGAATGGAAAACTCAAAACCTATTTACACATAGATTTTAGAGGGAACAAAGATGATTAAAGATGGAGAGGGGAAAGAGGTTGATTAGAAAGAGTATCAGAAGCTGATTGGAATCCTATTGTATTTGATTTCATCAAGATCTGACTTCGTTTATGTTGTTAACTTATGTGAAATATTTAAGAGTTTTCCAATGGAATAACATCTTATTATTGGAAAAACAATTCTCAGACGCATCAAAGGTACAACTGAATTTGGGATTAGGTATTTCAGCTCAGATAGTATTGATTAGTCTTGGTATTTAGATATAGATTTGGAAGCAAATGATTATGATAGAATATCCACATTTAGTGGATTATTATTTATGGGAAAGAATTGTGTTTATTGGCATTCAAAGAAAAAATAATTCAGTAACAATCATTATGTTTGAATCTGATTCTGCTACTGCCACTCAAGATGCTACTCAACTCTATTGGATGAAAACTCAATTAGAAGATCTACTTTTTGAACTGAAGTTACCCTTGCTCTTGGGTTGTGATAATCAAAGAATAATCAATATCACCAGAAATTTAGTTCAACATTATCATTTGAAACATACTGATATAAAATATAATTTCATAAAATAGAATGTGGAGAATAATGAATTAAATATATAGTATTTTCCAACATCATAAAATGTGGATGCAAGTTTCACAAAACATTTACCAAATTAATCATTCAAACAATTGAGGTTGAACATGGGTATCCAACCACTTTATCATCACGTTTGAGGTGTGTGTTTCTATCCCTTATCTAATATTAACTTTGGATTGTATTTTCAAGTGGGGGAATTGAATTTTTTTCTAAAATCAATTACATAAAAGATAGAGTTGTTAGTTAGTTGTGAATTCAGAATTGTTTTATGAGTGAACGTTTTTAACTGTTTATTGGAGTGGTTGTGGGAAATAATTTTTTTTCAAGAAGGTTGAAGAAGGGTTGTGGAAGAAAAGTGAAGATGTTTTCATAATCACTTCTTTTAGATACCATGTATTTTTTTGTCAATGATTCTTTTTTCCTACAAAGAGTTAGCTCATGTAGTCTTATAATTTTTGAAAAGTGGTCCATTTATTGAGAATAAAAACATTATTGATTTATGAAACATGATTAATAAAAAACATATAAAGGGGGAGACTGTTAGGACCAAAATTAAGAAGAATGTTATTTTTTCATGTGTTATCTTTTCTTGTCAATTCAATTTTTTTGGAAATAACCTCGATTTCTATCTTTGAAAAAAATACTATTAACGATTGCTTTCAAAAGAATAAGATCCATTCTTTAAAAATAATCATATACAGGTTTTAAAAATAATTTGACTTAGGTTTTATGAAAAATTGGATACACTATGTCCATCATAATGAGAAATTAATTGTTATCTGGAATGATATAATTACTCGGATTGAGAATACAACTTGTTGGATGTAAATAGTCACTAGATTAACTCTAAATTCAGTTTGAATGATGTGGTTGTTTTGATTTTGTATTGGAGCCTACTGAATATGATAAATTTAATTTTGATGGTGATTTTTATTTATTTTTATATATTATAAATCATAATATGGTTGGAGAAATTGTGATGATATCTTGATGGAAGAAATTATGAGTAAAAGGTTGTGCAGATTGATAATGTTGGTGCCAATTTAAAATGTGGTTCCAATTGAAAAGGTGGTGTCGATTGAAAATTTGGTGTCAACTAAAAAGGTAATGCCGATTAAAAATGATGTGCTAATTGAAGTGGTGGTGTCGATTGAAAAGATGGTGCTAATTGACTAGTAAGATATTATGCTGATTGTTTTTCAAAATGATCATATATGGGAAGAGGAAGAAATGTACATACCCAGAATTATCATACCCAAAATGATCATATCTTGAATGATTATACACAGGATGATCATATACAGACCAATCGTATTCAGAAAATATTTTACTCGGGTTGAGAATAAAATAAAGTAGCTGGAATGAATGGAAAGATACAATTCGTTCCAATCCAAGTCTGATGATTATAAAGATCTTCTCATATGAATTTAATGTCATTAATGAAGTCATGATAGAAGCACATGACTTTGATTGTTGTTTTTAAGTGGGTCAATAAAATATAAGGATAAAATTATATTACGAATTTATTTGACCATCTCAAAAGGGGTTGAATAAATTTTTAGGTTTTCAAATAGGTCAATATAAGAGGAGAAGATGAAGTTTTTAATCTCATGTATGTCATGAGAAAAAGAGAAGGATACTGCTGAATGAATTTTCACAAGGGAGATATACATATAAATTAATGACTTTGATTCAAATCAGATATGTGAATAATATTCAATGAAACTAAATTGTATCCATTTATTCTTAAATTTTTCCCAACTGATACATAGATTTGTATTGAAGAAATCAGATCGAGAAAAATTGGACTAATGTATTAAAATCATACTAACGATTCAAATGAATGTCTGAATAAGGAGATAATGTTTGAATAATAATAGGGAAGCCTTGAGAAGAGTTAATGAGTCATAATTTACCCCATATTTTAGGTGAAATTGAAATTAAGGTGAATTTGATTTAGTGGTTTTATTTTTGGCATTCCCACCAAATCATCTCAAAGATCACCTGTAAAAGGATATGTACATTTTACATTCTAACGAGTTAGTTAGATCTATTCACTATAGTATATAGAGAAGTTATGATTTTTTAGTGAGGGAAATAAGATACCATATTGATCTTAGTTGAAGATGTTACAATGGAGACAAAACATTGGAGAAGAGACAAGATCGTAACATTGTTTTCAACTAATCATTATACATAGGTTTTATCATACTCAATGAATCATCATATGTAGATTTCCAATTATATTCGGATGATCGACATATCAAGCTGGATTAATCAACATCGTGACTTCTATATTGGGTATCTCTAACTGATGAATAATCGTACTAGGTTTTATCATACAAAGTAATTGCAGATGTTCCAACTCATTTATATTGTAATATGAAAGGAAATTGGAATCGGAGAATAATATTAGGGAGAATCTTATTCGGAATAATTGTACTGGGAAAATCAGACATAGTTTTCCATAAAAATTTCCACAAAGATCATACCTTCTTTTGGGTAAGAATGTGAATAATTTTATTTTAATTGAATACATATGTTTAATTGAAATGAAGAACAGGTTACATGAGTTGTTACACAAACATTTTAATACCCTATTTGTGATAAGAGGGTGCACATGAACTACTGGAATTATCAACATATTTGTTACATGATTGTAAGGTTATATCATAGTAATTGAAATCCAAGGACTGATTTCAAGTGGATTGTATGGTATTGGATAATTTCAAAACCATACAAAGGATGTAGCTATGTTTATTGAATGGTGAACCTTGTAAATATTTGTGTTCTTATAGATGGGTGTTGGATTTTTATGAATAGGGAATTGAAATATTCAACATGTGTTTATGTATTTTTAAATTGTAAAGAAATATGAAGAAAGAGTATCATTGATTCACCTCCTCCCCCTCTCAGTGATACAATTATCCTTTTTTGGAAATTTCAATATTTAAAAAAACAAAGAAAATTACAGATCTTAGTCACAGTACCTGGTATGGGAAAACATTCAATAACATTATTATTTGATGGATTCACTGATATACCATTGATCGAGACTATGTGAGCCAAAAATGAAACTTTTTGTATCTAAAATTCATACATTTAAATTTTACATACATATTCGCCACTGTTAGGGTCTTCATGATAATCCTTGAATGATCTTCATGTACTTCCATACCCTTTTAATATATATGAAAATCTTCTTTAAAGACTACTAAAATTTTATCAAGGTTATCAATACGTATTATATATAATAAATACATGAAGATAATGGGGGAATTTGTATGTCTAAATGGAATCCCTATAACATCACAATGTCTATACCATTTATGGAATGTTTCTTTGGGAATATCCTCTTTCATGGCCTTCAACTGATAGTTCCAAGATTGAATATCAATATTCTAAAATAATTGAGATCCTCATAATTGTTCAAAAAATCATCAATATGGGGTAGAGGACACTTTTTCTTATAGTGAACTAGTTAATTTCCAGATAATTAATGCAGAGTCACGTTGATCCATTTTTTCTTAACAAAAAGAACTGGTGGAACCCAAAGTGATTCATTTTTCTGAATAAATCCCCTATGAATATTACCCTAGAGTTTTCTTCAGTTCATGTAACTCAATAAGGGACATTCTATATAGAATCTACAAAATATGTGTTGCGCCATGAATGAGTTCTATTAAGAACTCAATTCCACAATTCTTTGGAATACCAAGAAATTCTTCTATAAATACACAAAAAAACTATCATAAAATGGCCATAACATTGATGATGATTTTCAACCAAACCATCTAAAATAATAAACCCATTTTAAAATGAATTAATATCCATATAATCTATTTTATTCCCAATAAAAGTTAGTATTTATCATTATGCTAATAGAAAATCATATTTTGGTTCAAAATCTAAATAATAACTTCCCTTACTCAGAAATTGATCTGTGAATCATGTAAATAAATCCAATCCATGTTGAAAATAACATAGAACTAAACTATAGGGAGGATAATGATATTTTTGGAATAAAATTCCCAAAAATATCAATTGTATATTAATTGAAGACTTAATATGTGACCACCATACTACTTGGAGTTTTCACTACTGACTCAACATATAATAATTGAGGATATAAATTAATATCCATTAATACATTTCTTGATATTATGAATTCATTAAAAATTAAAAAATAGGTTACTTAAATATTTGATTATATCTATTACCACCTCAAAATATTCATTTTTTCTTCACTCATATATTGAAACCAAAATAGTTTTTGTCATCATGCCTGAATGGCCTGAAGGCCTTCATTTTTATTGATTTTGATAACCCCCCTTTCAAGGGGCGAGGGGGAACCCTAGTTTTTGTGATCATAAAATATCACTAATCCAGGTAAAAAACCATATACTTATGAAATATTTTCTATGGAATGTCTCAACTATGAACCCTTCTAATTAATCTTTGGAATCTTTGGTTTAACCTAGGTTATCAATGGTCGTTACCAAAATATTAGTATGTTATCCTTTACTTATACTAATCCCCATAATTCTTGATAATGTTTTCTCATCCTAGTTTCAAATTTTAACTAAAAATTTCTTTAATAGTGACTATAAAAGATCAGTATTTCCATACATTGATATTACTTCTTATTAGTATAATATTCCATATATAACATCATAATCCTCAAAAAAACAATGATTGTTGACTATCATTGGATACTATATAAAACATATTCTTGTATCAGGAATGATATTAAATATGTCCCACAAATATATACTCATTTAGTACTCTTCATAGACAACACCAACTTGAATCATTCTTCACAAACTTGGGAAATTAAATATAAGATATTGTGAGCTCATGTGATCAATATGGGTAAACATGTTATAAATCAATTAATGATCATATGAAAGAATAATATAAGAATAAGGGTATGAGATCATGACCATAACAAAAAAATTATATACTCAACCTATCGAATAAAATAAAAATATTCATGGAATAATGCTTTATCATTTCAAAAGAAAATGTTCATAAGAGTATGAAATTATCATAAATCAATCATGAAACATGATTTCATGTCATAAACAAATAGCACCATCATGCTTTAAGAAACCATTTCATATGTAAAGGATGAATAAAAATAATATTAAATAATAATAGATCAGGGCTCAACCCTTATTTTAGATAGTGGATCAAGAACATCAAACAGTTTCCCAAAATGCACTAGGCACGTCTACTTCATTCCTACAATAGATCATGCACATCAAGTTGTTTCCTATAGTAGATCGAGAACATGAACTTTTTTTCCATAATTTTTTCATTGATATAATAAGTTTCCAAATTAATTGTTATGTTCTAAAATTTTCATCCCATCCAATAATTAATTAAAACTATAAATATATTTTCCATAAGATTATAAAACAGTCATGAAATTAACATTTTATAACCCAGGGAAAGAAAATGGGTTTTATAAATATTTCATCAATCCATCATAGCATAACCCAGTAAAAATAAATGGGTTTCATAAATATCTCATCATCATAATCACAAACCATCTAGATAAAGAATAAATATGGTACTATTTGATCATATCCCTAGTAAAACATAAGAAAAACCTAAGTTTGTTGTCGCTAATAAATCAAAATATCATTAAAAGCATTCATTAGAAAAATAAACTTTCCATTTTGAAATCATTTATTTAAAACATAAAAATGAAAAAAATATGATCGGAATATATATATTCTAAAATAATTATATAAAATAATAAGTTAATCTTTATTGCAATAAGCAATCATTATGGCTGGAAATTTTTTTCTGGTTGTATAAGTTAAAAGACAACTACTGCTTCATATTTTTAGGTAAAATGTTAGCTTCCTACAAATGAAAATAATATTCATTTTAAAAAATTTCGTAAATATTAAATAAAGGTTAAACAGTAATTTAAATTGAAATACTAATATTTTAAAAACAAACTTGAAATAAATTAGAAAACATGAGCATAAAAGAGAAATAATCCTAACCGAATACTAAAACATGGTCAGTTTCCATACAAATATTATTTCAATATCTTGTATAATTAAACTGATTGAAATTAATGGAAAAAATGTATTTTTTATAAACAGTTATTATATAATAAAAATCAACTGGATTTATCATATCATGAACATATAATTTCCTCCACAAAAATTCAAGCATAAACAATTCCAATTAAAATATGATTGAAACATAAATCCATTACCCCTTTAGTTACATTTGAATCACAAGCCCCGTGAAAGAAATAAATTTATATGGACATATAAATAATCATATAATTAATAATAATCATCATAAAATACATTCATGGTTATTATATGAACCACATAAAATAAACAACTGGTTAATATGGGATGTTTCTCACAAATATAAAAGTTAGATGAAAATCCCTAACCACATTGGTAACATTTGAATTGTAAGCCCCTTGAAATAAATAACCACAAATAGATATTTAAATTTATAAATATATATATATCAACATAATCAACATAAAATAAATCCATGGCTAGTATATACACCACATAAAATAAACAAGTGTTTAATATATCTTATGACGTACAGAAATAAAAGTGAGATGTAAATCTGTTACCTCTTGTATCACCATTTATCATTAATGTCAGAACCAATTGAATAATAAAAATAGATTTATTATAAATTAATTCCATAATCATACACATATATATCATACCATTTATTATTTAATTTTTTTATTTTAACACCCATTTATGACCAATTTATTATTAAAATCATTGTTCTTAGTGATAACTACTTTGTTTTTCAGGAATGTTTCAATTCAACGGTCTTTCTGTTTATACTTTTATCGTGGTTCCATAAATTAAATAATTTAAATAAGGATATAAGGATATATATATAATTATATATATATATATATACTAATCCATAATATATATATATATTTAAAAATATGAATTGTACTATTCATAGAGGCAATAGGTCATTCTTATGCAGGACCATTGTTTTCACATTTCAATAGAAGGAATAAAATTAAGGTAAAAATTAATTGAACATTATAGAATCATTATTATATCATATATATAATATTTATTCAATAAATATATCTTTATTTATATACATATAATTGTGATATGGAAAATGAATCACATCGCTTTATGGAGTTGGTTGTCAACACATTCGCACTAATAATCTTATCATTTTCCTATCGTTTGGATGGTAAGAATGTAGATATTATATTATTTAACCATAATAATTTTATAAATATCAAATATATAAACTTTAAAACCATCATAATAACCATCCATGAATGATATTGATGAAAAATGACTTGTATCCTGACATGGAGATGGTAAGTTGTGCTTACGCACGAGCGATACTTTCACTTCTCATTCGAGGAAAAATAGATTGGATAATGGTGGTATATTAATAATAATAAAATTTAATCATATTTATGAAACTTAATTTTTTATTTCATTTTATATACCATTTATTTATATTAGTCGAATGAATAATTAAAATGTAACTGATCGGTTAAGGTAATTACCACTTCTTTGACACAACTGTTTTAGGTCTCATTTTAAGGGCCCTAGAGTTTGTCATTTAGGAATACAATAATGTATATAATGTGGATGATAGAGTGTAGAAGATAATTTGGAAGTTTTTGGTCATGATATAATTCTCAAAGTGTTCTGAAGAAGAGAGAGTAGAGGTTCCCTTTTTATTTGAGGGGAGGGGAACTCTGGGAATTTCGTAAATGATTAAAATATAATAAAGTCATTATCTTTCCCAAATTCTCAAAAAAGGATAGGGTTAAGAATAAAATAAAACATTAACATTAACTAAAATAAACAAATAAATTTTATATAGGTATATGTGGTGTATTAGACTTTATATTTTCAATTAACACTTTAGTTAACCTATTTTGACCTTAACTGTGGTAACATCATTTCACTATTAAAGGGTATTAATTTTACTTATAGGGTGAAAATTGGATCATAAATCCCCATGTTGTGGAATTTTAGAGAATATATTATCAAACTTTTCATATTTTAGTAATTGTATGATTTTTAGATAATTTAATAAAATATTATTTGGATAAAATATCATTAATGTCAATTTTGACACAATTTATATAATTTGACATAAAATAAATAGATAAATTTTTTTAATTAGAATATATTCCTGTTAAAAACTCTCTTATTTCATATTAATCTATAAAAAAAATTAACACCATAAATTATTCAAATTAAATTAATTTAAAATTTTTTTAAATAATTTAGAAATATTCTTCTATTAATTGAAGAATTATTTTTTCACTATTTCATAAGGATTTAAGGTAATTATATAATTACTAAAAATAATCAATAAATTGTCAACATGAAAATAATATCATTTTTCTAAAAATATGCATTTTTATTCATTTATAAATTGAGTTTTTCCTATGTGGACACAAAATATATATTTAAAATAAGAGAGTGACATTTTGTAACTTTCATTCATTTATATATTATCATGGTCATTTAAATAGATTTTTTACCCTTAAATAATTAAATATCAACCCTAATTCGATAAGGGTAAAATTAAATTCTTCCAGTAGGAATTAAGATAAAAAAATTTTGTCTTATCACTTCGTTTTAACCTAAATTAACCCTATCATCCCTTCCCTAAGGTCATAAATTTTACCACAGTTTCTATTCCAAATGACTAAAAATAAAATGTAACTATTTTCCAAACATGAAACTCATGATTTTAAATATTTACCAATTTTACCAAATTTATTTTCTATATGTGGAAGAAATAAATTTTTTATAAAAACTAAATATATGATTAAAACCACTTTTTAGAAGAAAAAAATTAAGCTTAAAACTGGATTTATTATTATATTACTACTTAAAAAGATAAATTATAAATTATTTCATTGAATATATGATATAATAAAAATAATAAAATCATTATCTTATTGTAATTAATTTTATTTATTAATATACAAACTTATTGTGTGCATGAAAAAAAAATTTAAGAAAAAAACAACTTGTTTAATTTCAAATGTTCTTATTTTTATTTCTAATTAATTAATAAACAATGTGTTAGTTTTATACATATGTATCCGTATGTTTTTCATAAATTATGTATTCTAATTCATACATCCAATCCAACATATTTTTAATAATAGTCACATAATAAAATTTAAATTGTATATCATGGTTTGTTTAAACTCACTATTTCATATAACACAAGTTATCAATTAAATAAAATTTATCTATAAAAATATTTCGTGAAATCTTGGGTTCTTACAACCATTCCCAATTATGGGTGACCTATACCAAGTTTAATGGGTAATTTCAATATCTCAACCTACTAGAGATTAGAAACCTCCTCCACCATGCTAACACCCAGAAATGAGTCTAGTGACCTAGTTATGATCAAATTGGGAGATCATCCAATCATATTGTATATCCACACCCACTCTTTCCATCTTAAATATATTGACATAATGAAGGATAGAAATGTTTTTCACCTAATTCACTACGAATCCCAAATAATTCAAACCATCCTCACTACATGACCTAAATTACCATTATTGCATCGCTTTTAAATGTAATAGGGTACATATGCCTCGCTGAATTATAAAAACCTACTGATGGAGAACCATCCCTTTATAGGACCATAAACCTCATCAAATTCTAGGTTTGATTAAATAAAAAACTTTGTCTTCCAACATATAGGTTATCTTGTCCCCCAACGGAACTCATAGAAGACCTAACCTAGCATGAGGGACATGAACCCAATATCTCCAGGGGGTACCAACTCTGTCATTATAAAGAATTATCCAAAAATCATTGCATGATACAAAAACAAGAAAGTACCCATATCCTACCTCCATACTTATCTCACCTAGGAATCATTGGAATAATTTTTCCAAAAAAGGGGCCACTAAGAACAATCTATAATCCCTACTCTCTATCTTTTGTGACTATAAGTCAAGGAAAATCTTGGGAGATATAAAATATCTACTATATATTATGTCAAATATTCATCAATTTAAATATGAAGTTGTATTGAATGACTAATTACCCATCCACTAATCCATTCAAAAATCTTCATCACTAACTCTAGGGTTCATGGGAGTAAAGGAATCTCCTTCTGTTCCAGATTCGCCTATAAGTCACATTAAACCACCCATGCACAAAGAAGAAACCTAAAAAATACTAGATTGGACTCATATGTTGGAAATTATCTATTTTTTTATAATACAAAAAATTAGGGAACAAATATGCCTTGTTTAATCTTTATAAGACATTGAAATATTTCTTGATATATTTTGGATCCAGGAACTCAGCAATCATCTAATATCGAGGCCTCGTATGCCTGAAATTAATTTTATAAAAATATTAAATATATTTTAAATTACACATGAATGTTTTCTAAAAGAAAATGAAATAAATATTATATAGAATCATAGATCCAATAATTATTACCGTGGTTGACATTGTAACATGATTTTTACCCTTGGTGGGACCTAAAATAGGTCAACATGGGATTTTCGGATAAAATAATCCATTGATAGTTGTGATTAGTTAAATTTATGATTAATCTCATTTATTTCATTAAATAACCTACATCCCAACCACTATAAATCCATAGTTATGATAATTATCTAGGTTCAACTGACTATACCCTTCTATAACTGAGAGGAATTCCTTTTACCACTCAATGGAAAATCAAAATCAGATGATGAAGAGACTCTGGATCCAAGAAGACCGAGACACAATGAATGAAATGACCCCTCTCATTCATTTTTGAGTGTGTTCTTCATTGAAGAAAAATCCAGAAAAATGTAGGACTAGTAAAAAAATTATTTTTTTCTAAAATTGTGTAAACCTTTGAGAATGATCGATCATATTTCTAGATCAATTTCAATTACAAGCCTTCTTGTGCACCCATGTACGACCATTAAATTTATTTTTGGTATTTCTCGCCTTGGATATCTTTATTTTTGTTCATTATCCAACAATGAATTGAAACAATTGTTAAAACATTTTTTAATCAATTCTAACAATTATTCTTCATGATATTCATCATTGGATCAGGGGGTCATGATTTGACATTGTCGTGTGGTACCATGCTTGATCGTACCCTGTGATTCATGATAGTTTGACATGAAACAAATGAATAAGTGATCAAATATTCATTTTGGATTATTTATGGGATATCAGTGATTCCACTAAAGATCAAAATACCAGTGATCCATTATAGGTGACATGAGATACATGTCGTGTGTTCGGTTTTTGAGCGAACAATGGGATATTCATTTTCTGGTTATTGGTTAGCATGAAACGATGAGAGGATTCATTTTCCAAAAATTTTCATAGTCTTGGAGGAAATATAAAAGCAGTTGTGGTGGGATCGAGAATCTATGGAATTAATAAAACATTATCTAAAAAACCCAAATACATGTCATTCAGTCCAAGAACACACACCTTGTAGCTTAGTTTCTATGGTGGATAGGATTTCTATTCGATTTAAATATGGCACATCCTGTTGGGGGACCACATGTCATGTGACCCCAATTGATAATATCATTATGTATAGTGGGTAAAATATAGGGATCACATGTGTCCTTTCATTCCATGTATCTTGGGAGGCACACCATATACTTCGATGTGTATATGGGCTCAAGCAGGTAGTACATGCCCTAATAATACTTCCAATGGGGGTACACTCTATTATAGTGTACCCCCAATGTAATTAGGGTTCTCATCCACTATCTACATAGTGGTAACCCTGGATGGACTATATGTGGTTCCTCTATCTACGGAGTGGTCAACCTGTCCAATGGATTTAGGGTGTGATTCCTCTAGCTACTAAGTGTTACCCCTATGGCATTATGGTGTGGGTCCTCTATCTACTAAGTGGTACCCCCCAATTTACCAGGGAGTGGGTTATCTATCTAACTAGTTCTACCCCTAATTGAATAGGATGTGGGTCCTCCTTACACAAAGTAGTACCCTCTTTATGCACTAGTGTGCAGTTACTCTTTTTTTAGATTCTTCCCCCTTAGTTGTGTGGAATAGTGGAGACCTGTGCGCCCCCACAAGGTTACTTATTTGGATAGACACGCGAGATTATAGGAATTATTCATGGAACTTTTGGAACTGATGAAACTCTATCCTAGGCCAGGATTCTATATGGATATCACCTTTTCTCTCTCATTTGGTTTTCATTTGTTTAAGAATATATATATATATATATATATATATATATATATACCGGCATCTATGTCATTGGATTTGGTAATCACTTTCTTTAGGTTCAGTTGTCTATGTATTCTTATCATATGTCTTATCGCTCCCCATACAACTTTTAGGAAATCCTACTGGTTATCTATATACTCAACACTATATGGGCTTTACCTACATGTGTCATGTCTTATGTAAACAAAGTGCAGGTCTACGGTGACTACAAAGGAGCATAGGGATATCTGGTTCATTGGGTTGCATATGGTGGTCAAATATTTCTTATCAGGAGCTAAGATATCTTAGTATTTTATTTTTTTTATTTTTTCAATTGGGAAATATTTTTGGTTGGGAGTGTATTCTTTCCCTTTACATCTAGTTTTACATGGTCATACTCCTTATACTCCCAATAGGGTTTTCATGTATGATTATTACTCTAGATACTACATATTTTTATTTTTATTATTGTGTACTTCTACATTGAGATGATCGAGAGTGTGTGTATAAGTACTTTAGAAAAATTCATCCCATGTTAGATATTTCTTTTGGCGCATGTCATTTTCCACTAACCTATGGAGGTGGGATTAGGGTAGTTGCGGATCGAACCCCATTGGATTGTGTCATGGAATATTTGTATTGAATTTGGTTCGATCCATTTGGTGGTGTTTGAAGTAGTCCCCTTATGAGTATTTGGTTTTGATTTAGAGAAATTGTGTCAATGATTTTTTACTTAGGATCTTTGTCTTGGTAAACTAGTATTGGTGTGGTGGCCGACATATCCATTCCCCATGACCATGACTACCTTCTTATCGAATTAGCATACCGAGACATTGGTTGCCGGAATCAAATTTACATAAATCATATATGGTTGAGACTTTAACTATACATCATGATTTATCTCCCCATTTTTTATATATTCTCACTGACCATGGTATGCCTTGACTAAATTTTCTAGATGCCTCCGCGACAGTAGCCACCCAGCTAACGAGTTCCATATCATGACGATTATATGATAAGTGATGAAGCACCAATGTCATGTCCATCCCAGGAGATCTTTCCTCTAGGTGTATAGTTATTATCATCCCCACTTTTTGAGAATAAGATCATATCATCACACCCAACAGAGGATTTGATCAGGCTTAGTGCACTTCAAATGTTTCAGTGCAATAGGCCATTGTGGTTTCGTGGTTATTCACATCCCATTGAAGCAGAAGATTAGCTATATTTAATGGTCAATATGCACAAACTTATCCAGACAACGAATTATTTGGTGGTTGTTCTATACTCATACCATTTCCTTAGAGAATCTAGGAACTTGTAGAGTCTTGTTACATGGATTCCTGATGATTCTACACTCTCATTTCCCGACATCCAACAACTATTTTTTGAGAAGTACTACCCCACCTATTTGTGTTCGGTTGAGATTTTTGAGAATTTTGATATGGATCAAAGAAGGATGATGGTTTCTGAGTATGTTTCAACATTCATAGAACTTATATGATACTCCCTCCAAATGATCTGGTATGGTTACTTCTGAGCATGGAAACTTGAGAAGAGTCTTCACAGGGATATTTGTGCCAGTGTAGTACCCTTGTGCATTCACACCTATAAAGGGGTGTTGGATCAGGTTATATTGATAGAGATATTCCTATAATATGGATTCCAATTATATCGGTATGGAAGTGAAAATTACTAGGCTGATTCATCTATAGCATCTAGCAGACGTCACTCGATAGGATCTCAGAATAGGAGGCCTCCACACAGTCAGACACAATCACATAGTTATACAACATAGGGACCATGAAGAGGATCATCAAATCCCAAAATGGTCCATTTCTTTGAATGTTATGGGAGAGGTTAAAAGTTTCAGGATTTCCCAACACGGAATGTTGTGGAGCGCATACTGCTAACAGATAGACCACCACGGCAGAGGCAACACTATGATCAAGGATCTCCCGGGAATGGGTAGCGTGGCCTCCAAGGAGGCGGAGCTCGAAGAGGAGTAGGTGGAGCTCCAGTTCGAGGAGTTGGGGGTGGTGTATGATGATGTGAGATCCTTCCAACACCACCACTAGTTTGACCAAATAAGCATAAGGGAGAAGTCGGGTGGGGCCATATACTACTTTAGGATTTGGATTCTTATGACCCAAAGGCACAATAGATGATTGTAGGTATGATCCATGTTTATTATAATCCTTAATCAATATTTGTAAATATGGTTTTATATCATTATTTATTCTATTTACTTATAGTATGAGATCTATAGATCCATGTTAAGGGTTTATCCTAGAATCTTCATCTTGAGATTCCTACTATGAATGCTTATTCTATATCTTTTATCTATTAGCATTGCAAGATGTCACTTCGTGAAGAGAGGTTCATATGGTAAATTTTTGTCATCATAATGAAATAGTATGATACCATCTGGGGAATTTATTGGTTTTACATGGTCTAATCACAAATCGACTATCTCTAGAGATGATTCAAATGACTTCACACTTGTAGGAAAATATTATACATTTTCAGAGATAGATTTCTCATGGTGGAATCAGTGGGTTCTATGAACAGAAGAACTTAACAAATCACCCATTAGATGGTGAGTGTATAACTTAGTTATGAATGTTCTTAATATATATATATATTCCTTCATTCATGGAGAAATTTATGGAATTCACCCCTGAGGGTCTTCTTGGACTACATCTGAGGCAGGAGATGGAGATTTATATCGACTTTCATCATAGTACCACTTAAATATCTTCTGTAGCATATCGAATGGACCCTATAAATATCCATGATCTATGGTTATAGTTTTAGGACCTTCAAGATAATGGTTTTATCAGGAATATTTTTTCCCCAATTTGACTCCTGTGTTGTTCGTGAAAAATTTGTATGGGTGATGGTGGATTTTTTGTTGGATTGTCATTGCCTAAACCAGGCCATGATAAAGAACAAGTACACATTTCCAAATATTGAAGACCATATTGACATGTTGAAAGGCATCATTTGTTTCTCAAAGATCGATCTCTAGTCCATCTAACATTAGTTAAGAATTCATGAGGTTGATATTCCAAATTTGGCATTTTGATGTCACTACGAAAACTATGAGTAACAGGGGTTGCCAATTGGTGTGATGAATTCCCCCACTGTACTTATGGATTTGATTAATTGGATCATCCATCTATACCGGCACCATATTACTTTTTTCATCATTTAAAGCATAGTAATATACTCTATTTCAGATAAGGAGCATGTAGAGAAGTTGGGGTTTGTCCTATATTATATTTGGGAGAACCATATTTATGGTAAGATCCTAAAGTGTCAATTTTGGATTCAAGAGGTTCACTTTATGAGACATATCATTTCTAAGAATGGATTAGTTATAGACCTAGAAATGATCGATGTGGTTCTTCCTAGGTATCCACACAATACCATATTAAAGGTTCAATGTTTTCTTTGATTATTCGAGTACTACCAGAGGTTTTTTAAATACATTTCCAATATTGAATCCCCTTTGAATAACCTAAGGTGGAAAGGAATTTTATCTACCTAAATTCGGTTATGATAGAATAGCTTCATGGAGTTGAGCCTGAGGCTGATGATCACTCTTAATTTGATACAACCGAAGGAGGGTGTGAGGTACATAGTATATTTTTATTCCTCAAGAGATATACTTGAATGTGTGTTAATGCAGAGACATGTAGTTATCACATATGGGTCAATTTAGTTGAGACCCCATGAGAAGAATATTGGAACTCGGGATGTTCATTGCTTGAAATGGAGTATGGTTTGTGTTTTTTTCAATCCTCTAATTAATAATCAGATAGATTTCAAGGAAAGGGATCATACAGTTCATTCCATAATTATTATTCATGGTGTTGTTGTTTCCTAGTGTTTTCCAAAATTTTGGGGTCCAAAATTTGGAGATTGGAAACAAATGAAATAGTTGGTTTCTCTTATGGATGTCATGATAATATGAAAATGGTATGAGTTTCCTAGAGATGAGGGTTATGAAGTGTGTTTCATAAAGATATGAATATTGTGACATTATTATCTATGATTACCGGAATTTTATCATTACGACAACATGGAGGTTTGGAGAAAGGATTTGCGAATGGAGCATTACGAAGGCGTGAAGAGATTTGACAGAGAGTTCTACGGTTACGATGAGCGTTGATAAAGGGGAATATTCATGGAGATTCAAAAAGGGAGATGCACCACAAAGACGTTTTTATTGATCTAGAAATCATGCCAAAAAATGTGGAGCTTCGTGTTTGACCACACCTACAAATAAGAGGCCACCCCAATTCATTCTGCACGATCTTGAGAGAGAAATTCCGAAATCATTTTGATTTCATGAAGCAAGGGGTTCTCTTCAAAGCTAGATTTATATGCAAGAATTTGCTTTAGAAAAATAATACTTTAGTTTTGAATGATGTAAATGCTTCTATGTACTAAGTGCTTCATGAATATAAGACATTCAACATTGTCTCAGTGAGCTTCATAAAGGAATTTGTTCCATGAAGTCAGTGTGCTTTGCGGCAATAGTGAGTTCCTCAAATGTTGTTTTGATTAGCAAATGTGTTATCTCTGTGAATGTTAGAGCTCTGTGAAGGTTTGAGATCATAAATTAAGTGATCTCTATGAATTCGTGATATCTGAAAAGTAGTTTTCTCTGTAAAGATGTGTTCTCTGCAAAGTGTAGAGCTCTACAACGTTTTGAGCTTTGTGAAGGGGGTTTGCAAAGGACAGTATTGGATATCCGGGTTAAGTGGGTAGGGAATTCAATGTGAATCTAATCAGGTCTTTGATGTAAGAATTATCTCATACTGAACAGTTACAAAGATATCAATTCTAATCTATTAAAGTGACCTTCAAGTAGATATAATTGGTTAAAATTCTATTGAATTAGTGATCTAGGGGGAGTTGACAGAACTGGCATGAGGGACTTAGTGACGTATCCCTAAACCATTTTAATGGAATTTTTTTTGAAAAGATTGATTGTGACCAAACATTTTCATTCCACATCTAGTGATCATTAGTGGACTTTGGTACGACCAACACACTATCATGGTATTCTTCTAAGATGTATCTATTTGTGGTAAACCAAATAATATTATTGTGTCATCTCATTGAATTCATTTTTCTTAGAGGTTTAATTGGTTCTTAAAAATATGGTAATAAGATACATCAGTTTAAGAAGAAAAATATGACACCCTGATTCACCCCTCCCCTCTAGGGATAATTTGAGGTCCTTCAAGTGGTATTAGATTCAGGTTTCTTGTTTTAGATATAACCCTTATTATCAAGAATAATTTTCCCAATGTTCGAGGAGTCCCCCTATTTGATGGAATTAATTTATAGATATGGAAGAACATAATGAAATACCATTAAAATCTCTTGGAATGGATGTCCCCTTTGATACTTTTCAAGGAATAAAAGTTACTGATCCAACAATTATGGTTATGACTAAAATGGAGAGGAAAATTATGGGTTCAGATTCTAAAGAACAAAATTCACTCATCGTGACCCTATCTAATCATATCTAGCTAATTGTTCTATGTTTCACCTATGAAAAGTCAATGTGGGATAAACATGAAAATATTTATGAATGATATTGAAATGTGAAGGTGGTGAAACTACAGGTCTTTCACAATAGGTTGGAATATTTGAGTATTCATCCTCATGAGAATAAAGATTCCTTCTTCAATTGAATTACTAATTTTTTAGGAGAAATTAGAGGTTTGGTTGAAGAAATAAAAGATATTGATATTGTAAAGATAATATTGATAAGACTTCCACACCTTTACAATGAAATGCTATCAACTCTCGAGGAAATAGATCTTTCCAAACATTCTCTAGATGATCTACTGATCAACGTGGTGGCATATGAAATGAGGGTCAAACTAGAAGATGTTATGACTCGTGTGAGAAACGAAATGGCGTTCAATGGCATGGAAAAACAAAAAAAAGTCAAGAGAAGTTATAGGTGAATATGATGAGAAAAAATAGATTTTTCTATCATTACCATGATGTTCAATAAGGGAAAATGGAAATTTAAAGGGAAGATACCTCTAGATTAATTTCATTGAGGAAAATATGGGCACATTGCCTCTCTGGGGCCAAGAAAGTTGAAAGATGAAGAGAGAGAAGATGAAAACATAGAGAAGCCTCAGAAAAGGTTTTTCAAAAAGGGAGACTTCAAATATTGAAATAATGAACAAAATAAGAGTTTTTATATAAAGTGGATGATGATGATAATGAATTCTGTGAAGTAGAAGAATCAGAAATTAAAACTGGAAACCAAGATTCCATGATGGATACCATTAAAATGTAAAAACTATCAACAAATAAAACTAAATATAAATAGTTAACAACTAATGATGATCCCATGTTTCAACTTAAGTATGATTTTTGAAAGCATGATAATAAGTGTAAGAGATACAATAAGTGGAAAGTAATGGGGAAGAATCATCGGAATTTGTTCATCATCTTGAAGATGAAATTGAATGACTGGAAGAAATGGGGAAAGTATAGTCATAAAACCTTGAAAGGAATCGTGATGTAGATGAAAAAAATCGCAGAATCTAATAACATGTAATAGTCATCAATGAACTTAACTCGATATTGGAGGAGAAGTTCAAAACTGTGGAGCGACTCGAAGATGAAGTTATTACCCTAAGGAGTATACTCAAAAGTGAATAAAACCCAAAACAAGAAATGACAAAAATACTACTTTGTATGTTCTCAAATATTTAGCTAATAGAGAGAGAAAAGCATTGTTCTGATGGAGTTAAAATGATTTTGACTGATAAAAGACCCTCATGCATTGGAAAAATTGGAATCAGTTGTGATGTTGAAACATGAAATGATGAAAATAATTTAGGCTACAATAAAGGAATGATGATAGTTGATCGTGATGAAAAAATCACTAGATGTACTGTAAAAGAGATCATTGTACCTAAAATAATAACTAAATATTATCCTCAATCTTCTATTAATGATGGGCATCCAAACAAATTTCCAATGGATGAAGTCATGGGGAGAAATAGAAATGAGAAGTCATTTCCTCTCATGAAATGTCAGTTCTGTAGATATCATTGTCACACAATGTCATATTGGAAAGTGGAAATGAGATATTAGAATGAGGAAGACCTATGAGTTCAAAGAAGGAGGAAAACTTCATGTCCTACATCTCATAGAAGAAATAGTTTCTATGGATGCATTTCTCATTATTCTAAAATTATCCCTAAAGATTTAAATTTCAGGTAGAGGAATGACCGTATATTTTCAGATATCACTTAGAGACAAGTGAATAATCACCAACCATTAGGTGTTTCCCTCTCAAAAAGGTTTTCACTTATGGAAGAATAGTATGAATACGATGAACCCATGTACATGGAAGAGGAATATTAAAGTCCATCAGTGTCCTACACTCAATCTAATATCTCAAGGAAAGAAACGGAGATAATTGAAAAATCTAATCGTACAGATGTAGACCTCAAAGTAATAAAGAACAAAATCTAATAGATTCTTGATAGAGGATGTTCATACCCCATGATGGGTAATCCATACATATTAAATAATGTTATTATATGGGTCGATGGAATGGTGAGGTTCAGTAATGATGTTAGTTAAAGATCAAAGGTGGTGGAAGTGTTGATCTAGCTAATGGAGGGATGAAGAAAACTAAAGTCCTTTATATGGACAGTTTTCATCATAATATCCTTAGTGTGAGTTAACTTTGTGACTCAGTACTTATAGTAAAATTAAATCAAAATTGATGCACTATAAAGGGAAATATTGTGAATTACCTCATTAAATACTATAGAACATATGGACACTTATATCTTGTCGATAGTAAGGAGAACATTTTTAATCTAATAGTTGAAGAATAAAACAACATGTGGCATTGTATATTAGGTAAAATCAATTAAAAATACATGGAAAGTATGTATATGTTGAAGATAGTAATGGATATTACCAAACTAATGCGTGAATGATAAAATGAATGTGATGCTTTTACACGAGGGAAGCTGGTTTGTAGTTCTTATCGTCAAAAGAAGAAAAGAGAATATAATCTTCTTGAACTCATTCATATAGATATATGTGGCCCGATAAATGTTGTTGGCACACATGGAGAAAGGTACTTCGTTCATTTCATAGATTATTATAGTAGAATGACATGTTTAATGGTTATACACCAGAATTCAAAGTGCTTGACTTCATGAAAACTTATCTCTGAATCGCCAAGAATGATATTGCATGGACAATCAAAGTGTTGGTATCTTACGATGGATGGTAATACACATCTATTTAGTTTTAAAATTACCTAGAAAAACTTTTAATATGGCATGAGTTTGATGTTATGAGAACTCCATAGAAAAATGGAGTTGTTGGGTGATAGAATATCTTGGTGAACAATATGGAAAGTACTATACTGATTGAGATTCATATCTCTCTCCATTACTGAAAATATGTTGTTGAAGTTATAGTGTACATTAAAATTTTAATGGGGCTTTATATGGGGAAGAAGAAGACAACATAATAATTGTGGAATGGAAGGAATCCTTCTTTGAAATATTCTTATGTTTTCAGAAGTAAATTTTTAATCCAAAACAAGGCATTAAATCATTGGAAATATGGTGATAAGGAAGATTAAGTAATATTACATGGATATCCAATGAGAAAAAAATCAATCGAGTATTTCAATAAGTGATTTGGATGGATTTTGTAAAGTAGTGATGTTATGAACATTGAAGAGAAAACGAAAAATGCCTCAAGGAATTCTTATGCTGATGAGGTAGAAGATGAGGAAGAATGTGAACATAGATAAAATGTAAATATAGATGTATAGGATGGTGTAAAAAACTCTCAGGAGTCACATCATGATATTTACTCATAACAGGAATCAGAAGAGGAAACAATGGATAAAGAGGATTCGACTGAACCTCACAGGAGAAATATAAGAGCATAGATTGATCAATCCCACATCCTTGGGGATAGGAATACACCCATGAAATCAAGGAGAATGCGTAATAATGCACAATATTCATTATTACTAGTTTTTTATGCATCTTCATTTGAAGAGGCTACAAAGGAAAAATCATGGGTGAAAGCCATGAATGAAGAGTTAGATCAGATTTATATGAATCAAACCTAGGATCTAGTCAAGAGACCCGAAGGTCACAATCTGATTGGTACAAGTTGGATCTTTAATAAAAAATATAATGATCCAGATAATATGATCTGAAATAATCCATAGCTTGTGTGTATGGGATATTTAAAGATTGAATGCGGTGATGTTGAAGAAACATTTGCTCTGGTGGCTAGACTGGAGCCAATCAGGCTATTTCATTCCATGGAAATCCAAATATGGTATAGAGTGTATCAAACAGATGTCATGAACGATTTATTAAATGGTGTTCTTCAAGAAGAAGTCTACATGGAACAACTGGTCGGCTTCCTACTCTGAAATGATGAAATGAAGGTATACAGGTTAATGAATGAACTCTATGGATTGAAGTGTGCACCACGGGCATGGTACTCTCGACTTGCTTCATATATAAAAAATATTGAATTCGAAAGAGGAGCAGTGGATCACAATCTCTATGTGAAGAATTATCAGAAGGATCTGTTCATGGTATTAGTATGCGTTGATGATATTATTTTCAGTGGAATAGAACAGGGATCAGTGGATGAATTTTCTAATCACATGAAATCAGAATTTGAAATGTTGATTATTAGAAAAAACACATACTTATTAGGGATTTAGTTGATTCAGAAGAACGATTGCACTTTTGTTTCTCAGAAAAATTATGCAAAATTGATGTTGAATAAATTTAATATTCACATTTCAAAACCAAATTGTGTCTCCAATTTCAGTTGGAACAAAACTCGAAATTCATGAGTATGGGACGTCTCTGGATCCTATAATGTATAGGAAAATCGTTGGAAACTTTCTGTCCCTGACAATGACATGGACAGATATTTTCATTTCAACGTGCTTAGAGGCCTACCTTAAGAGTAATTCAATGTAAGTACATATAACGTGAATGAAAGGAATCATGAGTTACTTACAAGGTACTCATAATTATTGGTTATACTTTGCAATAGTAATAGACTGTTAACTATAATAATTTTATGATAATGACTGGGCTAGATATGTAGTGGAAAGAAAGTCCACTAGTGGTAGAGCATTCTATATTGGGATGAAATGTGTGGGTTGGTTGAGTAAGAAACCGGAAAGTACATCGCTTAGTACTACTAAAGATGAATATATCTCCACTACTGAGGCATGCACTTAGTTACTTTGGATGAAGCAGAAACTGACAAACATAGGTGATGAGGTGAAAAAAAAGTGGTTATTTTTTGTGATAACAAGAGCAGAATCGATCTTATGAAGAATCATGTTCAAAATTCTCATACAAAACATGTTGAAATCAGATATCACTTTATCAAGAAAAAATTTGAACAAGGCATGATCAAAATGGTACATGTGGGAACAGATGAGCAAGTGGCTGATAATATGACCAAGCCACTCTCAGTGGTTGTGTTTGAGAAACTTTGGTTGAACCTCGGTGTGCATCCACCTCATAGTGCCTGAGGAGGCGATGATCATTCCCCTCTCCCTAATTTTTTTAACTATGTTAATCTACTTTTGGAAGTGATGCACGTTTATGTGGGAGATATGATATAGGGGGATTATATTCTGAGCTCTAAAATGTTAAAATACTAGTATTTGGTTTCATTTCCAATGGAGGATAAATGGATATATTTAATATGAAAATGTGGAGGTTGAAATGATTTTATTGTTGCAGGCCAGTTTCAGTAGAATATAGAACTTCAATGATGATAATGTGAAGGTAGAAAACTTTTTGGTTTTATGAGGATGCAGTTAGAGCATTCATTCGAACACATGAGAACCCGATTCATGTCTTCCATCTTGTTTTATACAATGAGAATTCATCACATAGACTTAGAGTATTGGATGAGTTGATTATTTCATCTCATTTTTTGATAGTGGTTGGTGCTCTATTGAATTTATCTCCAGGTTTCCAAAATACCAAAATGGGGAGATTGTTGGAACCAAGGATATTTTTTCTGGAAATGGAGTATCATTTTTTTTATCAATCCTATAACAGATGATCAGGGGGACTTCAAGGAAAGAGATCCTATAGTTCAATCCATATGCAGTATTGAAGGTGACGTCGTTTCCCATTTTTTCCAAATTATTTGGTTCCAAAATTTGTAGAATATAAAGCATTGTGAAAAGTGGGTTTTCAGGAATATATCATGAAAATATGGAAAATTCATGAGTTTAATAGAGATTGGATTCATGATTTGTATTTCCTAAATACATTAAGATTATGATAGTGTGGTCAGTGATAAATAGAATTTAAGAATTGCAGAAGCGAGAAGGTTTGATTGAAGTCATTGAGAATAGAGAATTGTGGCGATGTGAAGATATTTTATAGAGGGCTCTATGGTTATGATGAGCATTGGGAAAGGGTAAAATTCACGGAGCTTTGTGAAGGGAGATTACTCACAAATACATTTGTGACTGATTTTGAAATCGCAATGGATGAAGCAGAGAGCAACATTTGACGAAGCCTATAAATAAGTGGCCGTCCCTCTTCATTCCGCATGAACATGAGAGAGAAAATCCAGAATAATTTTGATTTCATGAATCAAGGGGTTCTCTATAAAGCCGATTTTCCATGAAGTATTTTGCATTGCACAAAAGAATAATTTATTCTTGAATGAATCTAATGCTTCTAAGTATTGAGTTCTTGGAAAATATATGACAGTTTTCAATGGCTAAGTAAGATGCGCAAAGGAAGTTGTTCTGTGAAGGCAGTGTGCTTCATAAAATCAGTGAGTACTGAAAAGGTAGCTTTGTTTTGCGAAGTTGTTAGCTCAGAAAATGTTTGATATCTACGAAGGGTTAATCTCTATGAAACAGTGAGCTCTGCAAAGAAGTGATTTGTGCGAACCAGTGAGCTCTGCAAAGTAGTGTTCTTTGCGAAGGTGTGTACTATGCAAACATTTTTGCTCTTGGAGGGGTTGATCTTTGTGAAGTCGGTTAAAAATGATAGTATTTCATATGTAGGTTAAGTGGGAAAGGATTTTAGAGTATATCTACTCAAGTAATTTTTTATAATAAGTTTCTCTTACTGAATATATAATAATACTTCAATGCCAATCAATTAAATAATCATTCTAGTGTATAAACAGAGTTAGACATCACTAAAATTAGAGAGCAAAGGGGATTTGATAGAATTGATCTCAGATATGGAGGAAGCTATCCCTAAAGCATTATAATTGGAGTGTTCCTGGAACAGAGTGACTATGAATGAACCTCTATATTCCACACCTAGTGAATATTAGTGGAAATCGGTACTCACTGACACACTATCAGTGTATGCTCCTTGGACTATCTCTTTTTGCTGAACAATGTAAAATTGTTTTGTCATCCCTTTACATGTATTTTTTGGATAGGTTTAATAGGTTCCTACCAACATGGGAATATGATCCATCAGTTTAAAAAGAAAAAATTGATACCCTAATTCACTGATCCCCTCTTAGGGTGTTCCGAGGTCCTTCACAAATCTATGTGACTCATGACCTGGAACTAATAGAAAAATTCATGTCTCTATGTATATGGAGACACCATCTTCTAGGAGAGAACTTTGTGGTTTACTCACACCATTTGAGTATTAGTTACATCTTCACATAGATATAATTTAACCTGATACAAATGTAATAGTTGGAGTTTCTATTGGAAAAAGTCTTTGAGATATTCTATACACTAGGGAATAGAAATGTTGTAGTAGATTCCATTACTAGAAAGTATCACGGTCGTTTTTTGAATGAATCAGCTGAGTAGTTATCTTCATTGTAGTTGACCCTAGTTGAGCAAGAGGGTGAAAATGTTCATCAATAGATGGTGTTGACTTCTCAGCTTCTTCAGCATGTGGGATACTCCCATTTGGGAGAAATTGACTATGAGGTCCTTTCTAACCATCTATCCTTAAGAGATCCACTATATTTATTTTCTGAAGGAAGAAATCACTTCATCCATTTATAGGGATAGACGGATTTCCAGGTCATGATGTGGGAGGAGGTAATGACAGAGTTCGATACATCTACATTATTTGTATATAATGTTCTGGGGAATATGTAAAAATACCATCAGTGGTAGTTCTTGTAATCTTGAATGATATGCAGTATGGATGAGTTTATCTATCGGTGCCTCACTTTTCAGTAGTTAAATGTTGATGACTAGGTTCTGGTAGGTTTGATGTAGCCCCATGATATCATAGAATGAAAATGGGATATAATATCTATAGACATTTTTATGGGGATTTCCTAGAAAGAGAGAGGTCATGATTCCATCTATTTGATGTTTGGTTGACGCATGAAGTCATCACGCTTGTCTACTATCAGAGAAAACAATTTAGACGATTGATTGGGAATGTTATATATATTGGTGATTTTTCACCCTCATGGGGTTCACTATACTATTATATCTGATTATGATGTTTTTTTCACTTCATAGTTTTGGAGAGGCCGGTAGGAGGCATTCAGGACCCAAATTATGATGATGACCTCTTTTCATCCATAGAAACATGGGAAAACTGATTTCACTATATAGGTTTTATAGGATATACTACGTGATTTCATGTTAATATTTAGCCATATGTGGAAGGATGACTTTTCCATAGTAGAGTTTGTGTAAAACAATATCTACCACTCTACTATCGACGTGGAAAATTTGGCATCCATGTAACGGAGACCATACTGGGAACCCTTGTAATGGAAAGAGATTGGTGAGGAATCACTTTTTGGGCCATATATGGTGAATGAGATTATGGAGAATGTCCCTCTCATCCATGGGAAGATGAGGACAGACCATAGTATAAAAAAATATTATGTGGATAAATGTCTTAGGCTCTTAGAGTTCGAGCAGGGAGACTACATTTTCCTTAGAATCTCCCCAATACATGGATTACATTGTTTTGACCAATGAAGAAAGCTATATTTAAGGTTCATTGAGTCATTTGATATATCTTAGAGGGTTGGTGAGGTTTCTCACCACCACCCCCTACCCCCACAGTTGGAGCGCGAGCACAATGTCTTCCATGTGTCACATCTAAGGAGATATGTGCATGACCCCATGAACATTATTGACTGGACTGAGATAGACATCTAGGATGGATTCACTTTTTTAGAACACCTAGTTGAAATAAAGGATCAGCAGGATAGGACAATGCATGGAAAGACCATCCCCTAGGTTCATGTGTTGTCATAACATGAGAGCTCTTGGGAGTGGGAGAGCCAGATGTGGGCTCAGTATCTCAATACTTTTGTTTAGATTTCTTTTTCAGGGAAGAAAATTTAAAAGGAGGGAATGATGTAGATACCACATTTTTTCATTTTAATCCGTTGAATTATTTCTAGATATATTTTTAGAGCCATACACTAGTACATTGTGCGATTATGAGGCTCGATCTTCCCGGAATCAGTTTAATAATAATATTAAATATATATTAGATTACACACACATGGTTTATTAAAGAAAATAGTGTAAATTTTAAAATAAATCAAGGCTCATAAATATGAGACCACGGTTGATTCTAGAACATGAGGTTTTCCCAAGGAATGACCTAAAATATATTACTGTTGGACCTTCTGATAAAAGAAGTCATTGGCAGGAGCATTTAGTTAAATAATTAATTAATTTTTTATTTCAAAAAAATAAACTTATTATATAAAAACTATAAATTCATAGATATGAAAATTCTCTAGGTTTATCCGCATAAACCATGGGATAATTGAGTGTATTTCCTTACTCCTCTTGTTTAAATATCATAATAAAAAGATGATGAGACTTTGGATGCATGAAAAATCAACTCACAGTGAACACAAAGACCCCTATCATTCTTTGTAGATCATGTTCTTCATTTATGAATGATCCAAAATTAGGTAGTACCCATAAATTTATGTATTATTCCCTAATTTATTAAATAGTTGAGCATGATCGATACTATTTCTTATCTTTGTCAATTGCAATCCTTTCCATGCACCCGTGTACCGACATTTAATTGATTATTCTATTTTTCTCACCCTCGATATACCATTTGTGTTATTTGGAAAAGAACACATCAAAATGGTTTATAAATTTTTTTATATCTTTCCCCAAATAATTATTTATTTCATCCATCATTGTACCATGGGGACACAATTCAAGATTTTCATGTGGGACTGAGATAGATTGGAGCCCCAATTTCACAACAGTTTCTCATATGATGAATGGATCAATGATCAAGGATATATTTTTCATTATTTTCTACATATGGGTGATTCCTAAGAGTATTATAATATTATTGATGCATTTTCAGTTATCGGATACACACATGGTGCATTTGGGTTTCGATCAAACTATCATAGATTCGATTTTCATCCATAGAAGATAATGAAATGATGAAAGGAGGAATCTTCCAGGGATTTCAAGAGGTATATAGGAGAGATCCAATGAGGTGAGTCTGGATATGGAACATGTGGAAAAACTCTATATTTCATTGAAAAACCTGAATACACATTGTGTATTATGAAGGAATCATGTCGTGTAGTAATGTTTATTTGGAGACTAGGTGTTCACTTGTTGTTAAATATGATACACTCTGTGAAGGTACCACATGTCATGTGACCCTATCAAACTATTTCACCATGTACAAAGGGTACACTCCTAAGGGACCGCGTGGACAAGAACTCTATGTATAGATAGACGCATATTGTGTATTCTAAGAGTACATGGGGTCGAGCATGAGTTGCACTCTAAGTTCCGGAATGGCCCTTACATTCTATGTACCCATACATGACCTTTAATGAAACATAAACCTCTTATATGTCTACCATTTTGACTCAGATTTTAGCCTATGAGTATCCTATCCTAAGTGTTTTTCTTAATAGATCATGATGGTGACCTAAATGGTGACTTTTGGGAAATGATGTGAGGTTTTCCAAATGTGATACTTCATTAGGTGGTGTTTTGTGATAGAAATAATCATGAAATAAAATTATATTGGTTCCCCCAATGTTATTAGGGAACATTTCCTATATCTACTAAGTGGTAGACCCTATTGGATAAGGCGCATTTCCTCTTTCTACTGAGTGGTTCCCCCTAGCATTTGGGGGTGGTTCCTCTATTAACTGAGTTACCCCTAATGAAATTTGGGTGTGGGTCCTCTATTTATTAATATTTACCACCATGACATACCAGGGAGTAGGTCCTCTATCTACTAAGTTCTACCACCCACCCATGATCAGATAGGGAATGATTCCTCCTTACCCGGAATTTCACCCCTGATGCACTAGGGTTTGGGCCCTCTTCATGTAGATTGTCCCCCCTAGGATATGTAATACATTGAAGAGGAATTTCCCCTCCATGGGGTTACTTATTTGGTAGACACGCGAGATGTTGGGAATCATTTACTGACCTTATAGAGTTGTAGGCACACTATCTTTGGCTGCTCTAGGAGATGTTGATCCACTTTTCTTTCTCATTTGGGCTTCTTGGGTTTGAGAATATATATATATATGAATCCCTATTGTTGGATGTTTTACTCCATTGCATTTGTTTGAGTTGTCTATCTATTCCTATAAAGTATCTTACTACTCCCCCTTCATCTTTTGGGGAATCCTAATAGGTTTTCATATACTCACCCCTACAAGGTCTTTCTCTACATGAGTCTTTTATTATTTAGATGAGAGACAAGTCTGTGGTGACAACAGATGAGCATAGAGATACCTGGTACATGGGACTGTATACGGTGTTCAGGGAATGGATATTAGAAAATCGAATCTCTTTATATTTTACATACCAAGTTTATTCATGTTGGGACATCTTTCTGATTAGGCATTTATTTTATCCCTTGAAATCTATGTTTACATTGTTATAATTATTGTACTCCCTATAGGTTTTTTATATTTGGTTATTACAATAAATGTTATGTCTTTTTATTTTTATCCATATACACTTATGAATTGATATATTAAGGTTTGTGCATAAATGTACATTAGAAAATAGACTCCCATGTTATATATTCCTTTCAACATTTTTTTGGACATTATCCTATAGAGGTGGTCCTGGGATTGTTCTGAAAAGACCCTAATTGAGTTGGGTTCTAACAAAATCTCATAGGAAACTGATATCTAACTATATGTGAGGGTTTTATCTATAGTATCTAAAGGCTTCCAATGTCTCACCATCCTATCACCAATATTGATTTATCACTTCGATACCTTCATCATGACTATTGATATAAAACCCAAAACCATCCCTAAATCATCTTACAAAAGGTATCTAATAGCTATGAAAACCCCACCACCACGTTCCATGTCAAATGATACTTAGAATGAACCATCTAATTGTATAATTCTTGTTTTAGGGTAAAAAATGTGGAAAACACCTCATAGGGAACATTCATAAAGTGTTCCTAGGTATTCATGTAGTGTACACTCAAATTCCCCATCTGGGGATGTATCAAGACATCTATGTATTGTATTTTACAAGTATATGTAATTCACTATAGCATGAATGGTGAGTATACTGGAAGAATCCACCCGAACATGTACCTTTTCCAATCTGTTCATGTAATTCCTTAATACATAAAGTTCCTTAAAGAGATGCATGGTGTATAAGAAACACATGAACCCAATTCATGAATGCTATATATATCAATGTTTTTAAATGGACTTGTTGTGTACTACAAAACACAATGTACTTCACACAGGTTGTTTTCTCGTGTTATTTTCCACACCATGGTTTATAAACAAAAAGTTCTTATATGAATTTTAATATAGCCAACATTCAATGTGGAAACCTTCTTCACCCATAGTTAAACCAAAGATATATACAACATGTGCTGATGAACTACATTTTTTACTGAGATTTAACGAAGAAAATTTTCAATGAGACAAAAAAATATATCTATTCCTTTGAAGTTTCCTTCTCCATCGATTTTTAATCATGTAGAAGGAAAACCCACCACCCATAATTGATATATAAAATAACAAAAAATAAATGAAAGGAGAAATTGAAATAGTAATCCCTACCTCATGGAAAACTAGTGAAGCATTAAGGTCAAATCAATGTTCTTTAGTTGTTATATCTCAATATGACATTGATCGGCCTCCATAAGAGAGTATCATCCACCATCTCCCTTAATAAATTCACTGTTTAGTGGCATAAAATGGTTATTTTATTCCCTTCATCTCATGATAATGATGAAAATAATAGGGGGATGGGGAAAATTAAAATTAAAATAAATTAAAAATAAAATAAGTACACATTGAATGTCCAACCCTGGATCTGAAACCTAGAAAATATTTATACCTCACATGAGTAAAACTACCCATTCCAAAATCCACTATATTGTTATAATTCCCATCAAAATTAATTTTTAATATATATCAACATTCACTTGTGTAGGAATAAATAAAATTTATTTAATAAATATTAAATATCCTAAATAATAAGGTCATCATGGAATCCCCCCAAAGTATATCCCAAGGGTTAAAATCCCATCTCTAGAATAGTGAAATTATCAAAAAATTGTTTATATGGTTTTTTCTATGTAAAATTAAAATTTTACCCATCTTATTGGAATAATTATTAGATAATCAAAAATATTAAATGTATTCCACATAAGGAAACTAGGGTCATTACATCCTCCTTACCTTTGATAATTTCATCCATGAAAAGAAAACAACTTAGGTGGTTATATTTGAATCCCATAGATCATTATAACAAGTGAAGATAACACACAAGCACATGAGAATATCAATCTTCTTGAGTTTTGTACACCCACAAGGGCCCATAATTTTACCCCACTCAAGAGAACATCTCTTCTATATTACTCATATCATAGATACCAGATCTGAGATCATCAATTCTCTAAGGACACCAAATCAAGAACCCATCACATGTGATGCTCCCAATAAATGTTCAACTCACCTCCCCAAAATTCCACCTAGACTCTTATACTAAAGACGTTTTCATCTAAATTCATTATTCCCATCAACGCCAACTCAAAGAGGTGATATTAAATATTTCTATTGACCAAATATAGTGTATCCAACAATGTATTCACCATAAGGATGTCATGATATCTTCCATAAAAAGGGTTACGGTGAAGATAGTCATATAAAGACATCATTATCATACTAGAATCTAATCATGGAATCCTTAATAATATCACAACACAAAAAAATATGACTGATTCCAGTCACTCATCATAAATATCTGACAATCAAAAAAACACTAACACTTTCTATCTTAGAGTTCACAGATAAAATAACCCCTTTTATCCATTCCTTTTTAATAATAGTGAAAAAATATTCCATCACCCCTATCCTTGGCCATGTTATCATCCAAAAAAATGACTAAATATGTCTCCTCCAAGAATCAATGTCAAAAACAATTCAAAAATGAAACATACAAAAACATCATATTTGTATCTATATGCCTTATCATATATCTCAATATTTTATAAGGGATATCTGACATAACCTCTCATCACACTACCTAGGTAGCCACATAGCCAAGACAGCTGGCCGGTGATCAGTAAAATACTCAAAAAATCCAAACTCATACATTATATACCACCTCAACCTTATCACATAGTCAATACCATAGTTAATAACTGAAAAGAGGACTATTCATGCAGCTCTATCCTCTAGAAAAATAATACTGAGAGTATATCTCAACCACAACATGAACTCCATATAAACTCTTGAAGAATCACATTCATATATGAACTACATCCAACCCACATAGATTACTCCCTCAAAAATCCAGAGGAAAAATATTATAACCTCCTCTATAATAATAGGAAAAATCCTTCAAAATAACTGAAGTATAGGAATCCAGTTCCACTAACCAATGAAAGTAATAATTTCAACATTATGAGGATTGGACATACACATTGTCTGGGTATAACTTCATAATGAATGTTCAAGGTGATTCATTGGATCAATGTAAAACTCCTAAAAATGATGTTTATCCACCCAATATTAGATTATGGGTGATTAATTGTCACCAACAACATCGTCACTAGGACGAACTATTTTATAGATAGATCCTTAACAAATATCAAAAAATGTTTTCTCATACATATGGTTGAATCTAGGATATATTATCACCACCCATAAGATTCTCCAGTCATACTATGATGTTATAAAGTCTCCACTAGGATATATGGCTCCATTATCAATAATAAAACATTGAGCTAATTGCAAACAATTGGGCTAAAAAATATGAGTGATGGGGAAAAAGGTCATAGAACAAATATTGACCATATAAAAACATACAAAATAAAATCCCTCCATAGAACACACGAGGATAAAATCAACATGGGGATTATGATCTTTTAATTCTCTACCACACATGAGATATGATCATTGAATAAAGTATTTATTGAATAAATCTTGACAAAATATCCCTTCCACCCACTTCTCTCATGCCAGAAATTCGAATCATAATACTCATTAATATGTGTATGGATGATCTGGATAGGATACAACAATCTCTATCGAGAATTATACTTGTTCTTTATCTCATCTAAGAGTTCATAAAAAAAATCCACTCACTGTAAAAACACTTACCAACCCCTAACCTATAGTGGGGGAGTCACACATAACTGAGAATATATAAATATGATAAGGGAGTAACAAACCTCACTACTGGTCAATAATAATCACATAACCCTTTATAGAAGGAGGGCCCACACTCTATCTTATGTGTCACTACTGAATCTTATATAGTATGGGGGACCCACACCTCATCTAAGTTGAGAAATTAATACCCTCCTCAAATGGAACAAATGTTATCCAAGGGAGAACATATTCATCCTATAGAGGGCGTGTTCTCTATGAATCATATATCATATGGTGGTATTGTTGTCCCAAGAATAACTTCACTAAGAAACAATATATGGGTGAATTGAGTTCTTGAAATTTTAATGATTATAAAACCACCCCTTAATGGATATGATTACATCTAATATTTTCTAGACAGAATAATTCATGGTAATGAAAAGTAAAAAAATATATCATATATAGTGATTTAAAATAGTTTTGGGAATAGATATCCCCTACCCCACTCCACCAATGCTCTACTCAATGATTTTAGTGACTTTTATCAGTCTAGTACATTTACCAAGGCTGTTAGTCCCTTTACTAAGCACTACATGACTGATTACATGATTACAACACTCGGTACAATAGTATAATATTTCTACCAAGATCCAAATAGGATTTACAAGAAACAAATTCAAGGTTATATTACTATGAAAAATTATAGTGTGAAATAGAGTAAATTAAATGTTTATATATAAAGATATATTTTATGAAATACAACTAACATAAGAGAATAAATATCAAGGATAGATGATATGAAAGAAATAGAAATCATGGAGATACTAATAAAAAATGAAAAATATTAAACTGATAGCATAGTTATAGATAGAATATTCTTCTTCTTTACGTAAAAAAAAGTAGAACACAAATTATATTTTTATAAATATAAGATGATAATTAAATTTATTCTCTTATTAATTGTATTTTCTAATATTATCTATTTTTAGAATTCATGAAAAACTATTTCAATCATGTATATTTATATACAAAAATAAGGGTTTTTGTATTTTAAATTTAACACACCCTTTTCTTGGAAATACCTTGGTAATAGTACTCACCTTAAAATTAGTGTTTCAATTATTTATACTCTTGGTAATCACATTTTTCATATAATATTTTTTACAATAAATATTTAATAGAACATTTAATAGATTAAAGGATGCTTTAATTCCCACTAAAAAATCTCCAATTGTAATAGATTAAATGTGGTAGATCGATGTAGTCGATAACATATCAGTATGTATCCAAATTTCATATATTTGATTTCATAGAGGTGAATAATCCTCATCACCATTCTTAATGTAGTTAATTAAATGTTGTATAAAGAATTGTGTTTTCCTTATTCACATAGTTGAATTTATTTGGGTAGTATTTTTTCTAATGTAGACAAATTTGACATTGATGAATCAATTACATAGTCATTCGGAACCATGTAGCTGATTTTTACACGTATCCAAATTATCTAGCTTATTTATCCATAAAACTAATTAAACAAATAGTTTGATCTGTATAGATTTTTTCTCACATAGGTGATTCAAAAAAGTAATTTATTTACACGTAAACAAATTTCTTGATGTAGGCAAATCACATTGTCATTTCCTTAATATATCCAATTGATTTATCTAATTGTTCAATGTAGTTATTTCACCATGTTTCCAAATTCCTCACATAGCCAAATTTTGAGAGTTAAATTTTCATAATATTCTTATAACTTGACGATTTCAACATAATAATCTAAAATAATGATAAATATGATTAACACACTTCAATAAAAAAACACCAATAACATATGAATAGTATTTGAGATCATCAAACCCTAAAGTGTATAGGATATATTGGAATAACATTAGTAGTCCCTCAATATCCCCCTTTTTGATGATCAAAAACAATTAGACATTAAAATTTATATTTGAAAAGGTTTTAGTGGATTTTAAAAAATAACAAATAATATATATAGCTTTTAAAATTTGGTTTTTTTTCTTTTATTTACTACATTAATTGTACACTTCTTCTATTGGAGGACTTCCCCAAACAATGTTACTTATCCACATTTTGTTTCATTACAATAGAATGGAATGGATATGAAAAAAAACATTATTTTATCACTTATGTGAAGGAATAGATTATATATAGTGTTGAACCATAATATGAACTACACAAATAATGAAAATCTAGTCAACCAGTAAGTAGAACATAGAAGAAAATTACTAATACATAAAACATTAAATGAAAATAATACCTATGGATGACAAATTAAATTCATAAAGAATAATTTCATTAATTTACAACATGTTTACAAATAAATATACTCTAAATCCACAAAAATTTATATAAAAAATCCTAGATAGAAGACTTGAGATTATGGATTGGGTCAAACTGAGAAGGTTTTTTGGGTGTAGGTATTTTTAAGGTTGGGGGTGTGAGAGGTGGTTGGAGGGTTTATCATCAGGGGTAACATATATTTCCATATATATATAGTAGCACCAATTTAAGATCTCACTTGTGATCTGTCACTTGTACATTGACATTGGTACAATGAAATCCATCAATAATTCCTAAAGAAATATTGAAATTACACGATCCCATAGATACAAAGTACATTATCATATGAGGTAATGAGGATGAAACTTCATTCCTAGATCTCTTAGTAGATAAGTATTCAGTATCCTTTGATTAAACATTCATATAAATTGGTTATAGATAGAGAGTATATTTTATTCTTTTCATATTACTTCTATAGGTTTCTATTGAATATATATTTATTTACACATTAAATTTATCTTGATGATATATAACATTCAAAACTCAAGATTAAGAGTAGATTAAAATATATACATTTGGTTAACTAAAGAGATAACATTGTTTAGAATTTGTATAATAATTAAAGTAGTTGAGAGGAAAATATATACGGAGTATTAAATAACGGAATAAGGATGATGAAACTATAAGTTCAAAATAAAAATTCATCAAAACCAAGTCCATTGATCCCTACACCATTGCCCCTATTTTATTCATAGGATGAATCTTCCTTTACTAACTAACCATATTCTATAATAGAACATGATATACATTTAGAATATAATTGTATTGAGGTTGAGACACTAGAGTTTTAGGAGTATAAATAATAGGCCTGGGTTCAATGGGAATTGGTACTACATGGGTTAGTATAGTAGTTGGTTTCACTGAAGTAATGACTCATAGGGGATTATAAACTACAAGATATTTTCCTATTATTGTAATTGGAACCGATGTAGTTACATAAAATTATAGGAAATTGGAGACCTCTTTAGATTAAAAACCTTAATCGTGCTCAATAATATTGATAAGAAAATATGTTTTCCTATAATGATTTCTAGTCAGAAGACCAACTAAGCATGATATCATCTGCCAAATATCTAGAGATACTTCCAAGATATCTATAAATTTCGTACTAATATATTTCTCAAGATAACTCATTGTTACATTAAAGGAAACATCTTATCTAACACCAATCCTTTTAATTCATTCTCAATTGTCTTGAAACTCACCCAATAGTTATTTATAGAAATATTACATCAGGATAGATGTGAACATGTCTCACTATTGGGATTTAATCTTATAGGACATGTTGTTTAACTCAAAAAACCTTTTTTAAAAATCGTTATTAATGTTAGGAACCACTCATGTTACAGATGAATAGGAAGAAATTGGTTTAAACCAATTAGGGAACGTAGATTGAATTACCACTATAATCATTAATGTAACAAATCATTCTTCAAATTTAGTCCTAAAAACATGAATCTCATCCACTATATCCTAATATATATCAGATTGGTATATATGAAGATTTTGAATTATGTATCTTTGAGAAGAAACTATCACCCTAATATCATTAAATTCTAACTTGGTATCACAAAATATTTCATCCCACTCACTTCAGATTTCAACTCATTATGAATTTTTCACCTATATATGAAACATATTGTCAGTAATAAGTGATTTTTTGAATATTTTTTATAAAATCTATTTGAGATCCCATCATTATACCAAATTTTCTAAAATAATTATTTGAAATATAATTTTCCTTCACCTTTTGATTTTATCCTTAAAGGATATAAATTCCTTTTTCAAATCATTATTGTATCCTCTTTTATTATAAAACTCATTAAATATAATGGAGGAAAAGTATTTCACATAAAAATAGTACGAGATATTCCAAACTGAAGGTGAATCCTCATACACATAAGGGAGAGGTTATAGTGTAGGTTGTGTGTGAGAATGATTAGTAGCCTCCAAAACCACATCTCCAAAATATATATCCACTATCAGGTTATATAGTAAGAGTTGAACCAAATTTAGTGTGCTCCACTACAACTAGAACAATTGAAAAAAATTCCAATTCTTGTTCCTCATGAGTTATAACAGCTATTATAATCTCTAGATCAACATGATGAACTACTTCAGTAACTTCAATTACTTCTACTTCCCTTCTTTGATTTGATTATACCATAGTAGGGCTAACATCTAGAAACTATTGCTCTAGTATAGTATCCACTTTCTCCTACACCTACTTAAAATGAAACATCTCAATAGGTGTTACATCACTCAGTGGTGAGGCATGGGATATCTCCTGCTGAGCTATACCTTCCTTTCCAATACGTCTCAAATATTTTAATTTTAATCCTAGCATTAACAAATAGTATTTAATATAATAAAAGATATCATGTTACTTATATGGAAAATCACTACCTCTCCCTCATTGATATCCATGATCTTCTTCTTTATAACTATATTGATAATCCTTATATAGGGGTAATAATTTAACTTAAATTTACCTTAAAAATAGTGATTCACTAAATGAATCATATACCCTGTAAGATTCATCTCTATATTCTATAATTGGATATATAAGACATAAAAATCATGAAACATCAACTTCTTCATTTCTCCAAATCTCTTAGTAGTCCTAGTGTATAAAAATTCTCACAAAACACTCCATTCAGTATCCAAGTACATCATAGGATTCTTCGCGAAGTCATAGGTTCCAAAAGGAAACATGAGAATCTTGGTTGGGTCTATTGAACATGTAGAAACCATAGTCTAATTAAAATTACACTCCTCCTCATGTGGACATTGAAATTCTTTTCCCATCCCCACTGAAAAATCTATAATGGATTTTCTATTGACATTCATAGAAAAAACATCCTCTACTTCACTAAACCAAAACATGAAATTTATTTTGAAATCCATCACTTTTTTTAAGTAATAAAACTAATCTTATTTTGATCATAAGAAACTCCAAAACATGAAAATAAAGGACCTACATTAGTATTATCTTGATATCGATGGATTTAATAGTAATATTCTTATATGGCACACCACCTAACTTCACTCTCATTGAAGAATCAAATATTCCATCATCTCTACTCATAGAAATTCCCATTGAATATGTTATGTAGATGGTCAAGATGGTATCAAGATAGATGAGGAGGTAAAAGAGGAATGGGTTGGATTATAATAGAAAATATTCCATAAAATATAGAAATGGTGGAGGGAATAATGGAATTTATGAAACATACCTAATATTCAAAATAATTTCATACAAATTTCGAATTTGGGTGGATTATGAATTAAAAATAAAAAAATACTAAAAGAAATAAATTTGTACTAAAAACACAACAAACTTGATTTCAGAAATAAATCAATTTATCATCTACAATGTATTAAAATAAAACATTAATAAAATAATTTTTACATTTAAACATAATTAAATAATATAAAATAAAATCATTTAAAATAAAATATTCCTTATTCTATTTTAATTAAATCAAGTCGATCAAAAGTTAGTGGATTAGTAAAAATTTCTACTAACTGATTCTTTGTAGAGATAATATCATGAGTAATATCACCTTTTTTTGAATGATCACATAAGGAATGATTCATTATATCTATATGCTTCTTTTTAGATTGATTTATCAGATTATTTTAAGTGTTGATAACACTAGTTTTATCAAATTTGATTGAAACTTGGTTATAATTGAATCAAATATCCATCAAGTTGTTCTTAAACAACAATAATTTTTCTCAATAACTACCAACATCGATATATTATTCATCCATGGTAGATAATGTTATAGAGTTTTTTTTATTTCTAGTCCTAGATACTAATGATTTTCCAATAAAATGGAAGGATCATAAATTACTTTTCCAATCTAGTATACAACCAAAAAATCTACCATTCTAATATGAATTAAAATTAAAATGAATAGTTTTTTGAAAATTAATGGGAATATAAATTGTTCCCTTTAAATTCTTTAAAATTCTTTTCACATCTTCTTCTTTTGATTCCTTATGATTAGATTGGAATTTTTCACATAAACATACTACAGACCAAATGTATAGTCTACTAGGGGTTAAATATGGTAGGATCCCAATTATTCATCTATATATATTGTTTTGAACAATTTTCCCATCTTTATAGAAACAATGATTTTCATGAGAACTCGTTGTATTGGTAATTAATTTATAATTTATTAGTCCAAACATTTTAAGTAAAAAATATGTATTTACTTCCATTCACCACATTCCCAATGTATTTTTGATAATTTATAAAATATATAATATAATTAAACTCTACCATTATTCTCATTTAGTATTGTTTTTCATGAGTCTGTAAAACATAATTAATCAATATTTTATTTGTAGTACCAAAAATCACATAATAAACATATATCTAAACTAAAAAAATATCTGAATATCATGTTTTCTTCAATAAAATCAGATCTTCCACACCCATAGAAAATAATTTTGATAAAATAAATGAAATTAAATTTACATACCATGCTCTATGATATTTTTTAAGTCCATATATATATTTGGTATGTTTGAAAATTAAAATTGTAAAATGGTGATTTTCAAAACTATGAGGTTGTTCAATGTAAAAATCCTCCATAAGAAAACCATTTATAAAAAAATATTTCATCCATCTAATATAATTTCAAATTTAAATTTGATGAATTATCATTGAGAATCACAATATCTGCTAATCTATCTATAGGTGAAAAGGTATCATCATAATCTTTACCTTCCACTTGATTATAATATTTAGCTAAAATTAAATCCATAATCCTGGGGATCAAACCATGATCACCCACTTTATTCATAAAAAACCCATTTTTTCCAATAACATGATAGTCATCAGTTCTATAAAATAAGTCTTATACCATGTTCCTCTTGAACTAATTTAAATTTTCTTTCAATTCCAAAACCCATCTCTCATAAAATATGGGTTACTATGTGGATTTATGTTCATATTTGGATTAAAAGGTATAAAATTATACAATATTTCTTACAAATATTATGGTTCTAATAAATTCATCTTAAATTCCTAATATTGTTTACAAGGGATGGTTATTAAGGGTTGTTATATGTCTAGGAAACACAAATTCTAGTTCACTAGAGTCATTCCATTTAAGATTTTTTTTACAAAAAAAAAGTTCCATATAATTATCCTTTTTATTTCCAAAAGCGATTTTCAGGTCTCATTCTTTCAAAAGAATTTTTTAACTAATAAACTTGATTCATTTACGGATCCAAAGGATCAATTTCATAATATTTCACATGAGTTTATTCTTCAATAATATTTTAACATTTGATGAAGACACTATATTCGGTAGAATATGTTGATTATCCAATGAATATTACTACATCAACATTTTGGATAAAATTTACAATGATTATCCATGGTTTTTAGAATATAAACCTCAAATCCAAATACTTTAAATTATCCTAATTGTAGCTCTATAGAATTCCATAACTCATACAGTTTTCTCTTTAAAATAGGTTAAATGATAATGGTATTTATTAAATAACATATTGTATTTATAAAATTAGCCTAATAAAGAGTATGCAAGTTATACTCATAGAAACTTGTCCTAGAAATTTCTTGTGAAGTCTTATTCCTCCATTCAACAACAATAATAATTTGAGGTAGCCTATGGGAATTAAAATTATTCTTAATGAAAAAACTATAACAATAAGAATTTAATTATTAGTTTTCAAATTCTCTTATATTTTCATTCCATAAAGAAATAATTTTTGAATCTTTCTCTTTTTAAACAAATTTCAAACATTTTTTTAAAAAAATAACATGATTTAATTTTAACACATAAAATCCCAAGTAAATATAAAAAATCATCAACTAAAAAATATATAAAATATTTTCCACTTAGTATTTTTATTCTAGATGGACACAAAAATCCATATGAAAAATCTATATGGGTCTATAAGTATCAACCTATTAAACTACTGTAAAAGATTACTTATTTTTCTTTCATATTTAATATTCATCACATAGTTTCGTTTTTAAATTTAATTTGAGGTAAATATGAATCCAAATTAAATTTGTATAATTTTCTCAATGAATAGAAATTACAATGTCCTAGTCTTATTTTCAAAATTTAAGATTCATTTTCATAAGAATTTAAATAGTTCACTTTATGTCTACTCAAATTATTAAGATCTCAAGTACAAACATTCTATATTTTTGTTATTTAAATTTGATAATTTTATCATTGAAAATAGAAAATTCATTATTTTAAAAATAATCAAAATAACCATTATAGAAAAGTATTGAAATAATTATTGTATTATGAATTTATCCCTCTATATAAATAAATTGGTTGATAAGTATTGATCTTAGAATACCAACATATTTAACTCTCATAATATTTTCTTTTTCATTGTCACCAAAAGTGAAATAGCCTCCATCAATCTTTCATACGGTGTAAAAATTAGAGAAATATCAACTCATACGTATTGAACATCCACTAAGAATATACCATTTCTCATTTGTTATATTTTTCCTTTCCCCTAAATGATAAGTCAGAATAAATAAATTTTTTGTACCCATATTCTCTTTATTCTATAAATGATAGAATCTAATGTTTTGGGCACCAAATTTATTTTTTTTTTCAAAAAAAATACACCACTACATTTTGAAAAACTTTTTTAAAGAAAAGAATGTTTGACTATGAAATGATGAGGATTTCTCAAACAACATTAATTATCATAGTTCTGTAATTCTGTAATACGAAATCTAGTAACTCTCTAGAGGTTTTTTTCATCAAACAGGAACAAAATAAAATTTATAAACTTTGGGTTTTAACATTGTCTTCTTATTTAAAATTTATTATTTTGAGAATCCTTTTTTCTAAGAATTTGATTTAAGTAATTTTTACCTCTTGGGAAAACACTTACAATAAATCTAGAGTCATGGAATTTTTATTATAATATTTCAATATTGTTACCACGTTAAACAGAGGAAATAACATAATTTTCTATATTGGTTTTGAAATCCCAATTTTGTTTATTTAATTACTCTTTCTCAACTACAACATCATCTTATGATTTTGAGGTATTTTTTTCTTTTCTAAGATTTCATATTTGGTTTCCACCATGGTAAAATATTCATTTGATTATTCATAAGTGAAATTTTAATTTCCAAATTAATATTCTTATTTATAAAACTAATAATAGTATACCTAATTTGTGTGTTCTATAAAGAACAAAATGGCATTTTCATTATAAATTTGAACTTATATGTTTTATGATTTATCGTCTCTTGAATATTACAATGAGAACCATGTTTCATTAATATATTTTTTTATTTCTTATTATATAGAGCTTTCTTTATGTACTTTTTCTCATATTTCTTATTATATTGAAACTGAGGGATGTTTGGATTTATGTGGCTAATCATCCTATAAAAATATAATCTAACATCATTATCATTTTCCCCCGCTTCTTGTACTTATTTTGGGGTTTCTTGAAATATAATCTCTTTTTATAGAATTCTTTTCCTTTTTAGTAATTCAAGAAATATCACTATATAATGTAAAACTATTTGAGGTGGCTTCATCATTTGACTCATTAATTTGCATGTCCTTCATTTTCTTCTCAAACATGAATTTGAAACTATTGGACACAGATTTTTCTTCCTAGCCAACCTATACTCTCTATCTTAGGCTTCCTTATCATTTCATAAATAAAAATAGTTATGATATTATCTTTTATTTTAAAATTCATAACATCTATAAATTTTCTTAGAGCATGAATGATTATAATCCATTTATGTGAGAGAATTTTTAGGATTTTTTAAGCTTTATTTGGTTTAGGAATGGGTGTTCCTAGAGTAGAAGCATTATTTACAGCCTCAGTATGTCTTCTATTCAGTTGGGTGATGATTTCTCCTCCCATAATATTGAATATTTAGACATAGTATTTGTACTATTATAAGTAATATATATAATGTTTTATGTTCCTTTGTATGATAATGAGATAGTATTCCACATTTCATGAGTGGTTTCACATTGTAAAACTTTGTATAACTCATATTGAACTACTATATATATTATAGAATTCATATATTTGGTTTTAAGATTATAACTGGACTCAATGTAAACATCCATTCTTTCATGATGTGTCTTTATAATTTTATAAGGCTTCATTACATTAAGATAAACCATGAGACCAAGGTTTTTTACATAGATTATCATACCTTCTTTCCATTAATAATAATTCTCACCATTATAGTAATGCTATGTTACGATAGAAGTACCTAATATGTTGTCATTTATAGTAGTTATCTTTAAAATGATCATTAAACATTAAACATTAAAATTTGATAACTCAAAATTCATATTCTCTTATTACAATTTTTTTCTACAAACTGACTACTCTAAAACTCGATAGGGGATTCAATTTACTTCTTGATTTTTCTTGATTAAAAAAACTTTATCTTGAATGTTGTGATTACATTAGATATTTTCTTAATACTGAAATGCAGTTGATATAAACATACAATTAAAAGAGATCATACAAATATATTTTAAGTAGTTTAGAGAATTTAAATCTCCAACTACAATCCACCAATTCTCAACTCCAACGCTTGAGGATTTTAACTAGTTCAATCCTTTTACAAGGTATGATATGTCATTTTCCTTGGGATTTCATGACTATGTGAAATTTTTCGACACAAAGTGCAATTGTATGATTATTCAACAATGATCCACCGAGTCTTTATAGACAACATCCTTTATGGGTCTTTTACTGGGAACCTTCACCGAGATAAAGATAATAAATAGAGTGTTTACAGAAAGGGATCATAGTAATATTATAAGACTAACATAAGATAAAAAATATCATTGATAGATAATATGAATAAAATTAAGCTAGAAGAGAGTCTTCAAAATCATATAAAAGATTAATTTAAGAGAGAAGTTATAGACCAAATCTTCTGCTTCTTCTTCATGTAAAACATAGTATCACTAAGATGGATTTAAAAGTGTTCAAAGATAATAATTCAAGTGACTCTATTTTTTATTTTATTATCTTATTTTTTCTATATATGAATATGCATTAAAACATATTTAATCACAAATCTTTATATCAATAAAATATAGGTTTAAAATTTAAAATTTCACAAGTCCTTTTGTTTTAAATACCTTAGTAACATTATTGACTATTATATTATCCTTATACTTACTTCTAAACTTGGTACTAGTATATTTTTAGAGTAATTTTTACCATAAATAGGTAATCCATCATTTGAAGAATGTTTGATATTGTTAATTCCCAATAAATGTTCACCAATGGTATGAAATTTTAGGTTATATATAAATATAAATGATTGAAGATCACCACATAGCTGAATTTCAGATTTTTGAATTCACGTAGAGGAATGGTCCACATATCCTTTATTCATGTACCTAATTTTTCCACATAGATAAAATTGTATATTACTTCATCACATAGCATAATTTCTACACATAGGATTCTTTCTCACATTGTGAAATTTGATGTAGATGAATGAATTACATAGAAATTTTTTACCACATAGACGATTTTACCAAATATCTGAAATAAATTATTGATTACATGATGTAACTAAATCATATATCTTTCTGATCTATGCATTCCTTTTCTCACATGGGTTATTCATCAACGTATATGAATTTCACATAGCTGATTTAGCGATATAGTTGATTCAAATTAGTGTTTCCTTTATATAAAAAATCGGCATAGCTTGTTTCTTAACAAGACAATTTCTCCACATAACTAAATTCCCAATATAGCCAAATTTCCATATATAAGAAAATTTTCAACAACATTCCCTAAATTTAATATTTCAATATAATGAGATAAAATAATTATAAAACTGATGAACGAAATTTAAAAAATAATAGTAAAATAAAAAGGATATTTGAGATCATAAAAACCAAAAGTACATGGGATATCTTATAATAACATCAGTAGTCCAACGTGTACCTACACACATGTATATATGAAACACCAATTACATCATCAAGAACACCAAATACTATAGATTTAGAACTAATTCTCTATCTCATAAGGGACTACCGAATCAATTGTAGTATGGGGTACCTATACCATTAAGGTACTAATGAGTACTGAACCTCATTAAGAATTAAGGACTTTTTCCTCCCAAATAGAATATTTTTCCATTGTTTCAAGAAAAAGTGATTTTCAACTCTATAATATCAAATGAGAGACCCTCTCCCTAGAATTAATATATAATTAGTGGGGTTACCAACCCTATCTAAACTAAACTTCCAAATTTATCATGATCCCAATTCTTCTGATATAGTTGTTCTAAGAAAATTATTTAGGAACCAACCCACAAGATTATCAGGATAACATAACCTAATAAGTTCACTCATATTTTAGTAATCTCGTGACTCTCATCATATATATAATTTTCTTTTCACACATTTTTCAAAATAATTTTTGTGAGGTAGATTGATATCCATATTGAAAAGTGACATCTCATGAGGTATTTTTTAATGCCACAAAACAAAAAAATGCACAATCTTCTATATGATGCATTGACCTAATATATTATCATATTCCTTGCATCATAATGTGATGGACACTACATCCATTTTGTTTTCTAGTAGGTAAACAATACGTTAGAAAAAATAGGGGGTGACTCGTATTCATAAATTTAACTGAAAATTTTATCCCCACTCAAAGAGTTAAATGAAATAAATATATTAATTAAGATGAATAAAATTTTCAAGTAAAAATATAAAAAAATAGTACAAACATAGATATAAAATTCATAATTTGAAGTGATATTATAAAATGACATATAAACAATAAAATAAATCAATAATAAAATTACTCAATGAAAAAAAAGTGAGGTATCATAAAACAATATAAATACCCATATAAATGAAATTATATTAGAAAAATTCTAGTAATAACAAATTTTCAATTTTATTCAATGTAGAAAGTGGATCTGTAGGCCAGATGCAATGTATCAAAAAGTTCCAAAATTAAGAACTCCTTCAGCTAGGACAACCAGAAGAAACAATTTTTACACAATGGTTATATATCATAGTTTTCTTGGTAGAAGGTAGCCTTCTCCCCCAAGAACCATTTTGATAACACCATTCAATAGTAAGTACAAGTATCATGGACTTCATTGAACTCTATAATTATAATTTTATAGTTTCATATCCCTAAAAACTCTCCAATCACAATGATAAAAAGTATATGATTCCTTAATAAATTTTAATCGGTCATGAAGATAAAAATATGAAATTAAAAATATAAAACTAATATCATTAAAACTAAGCCTCTCCAAATGTCATATTTTAGAAGACACATTGTAAAAAAATATAATTATTATTGTAAACATTAATGATATAATATGAAATAACTCAATGTATTGAATAAGCATATCATTCTTTATCTATATATGTTTTCCTCTATCCTATATTCTATTAATACACAATTAAATTTATATAGTCTATTGTAAAAAAACTAAATGTTCTTCTTACACAAAAAGAAGTTTTTAATTCAATGGTATTAGAAGGTAAATTATCTTCTAATGAGTGTATCATTTTCTTATGATGAATTAAATTAATTCTACATTACAATGAATTACAATTTTCAAAATAATATATGGATATTCATAATTGAAACAAACATATAATCATAATTCATAATATTTATATAAAAATAAAACAAAATCCAAAAGTTAAATTAAATTCATCATTAGTTTATTTTTTAAAATAAAAAATATAAATGTACTTAATTGACTTAATAATCTCCCTTTTTATAATCTGAAAACAGAAATGAAAATTTTATGTTTTAATAAAATGTAAAATAACTACTCCCTAAATGTTTTTATATAATCTCCACATAAGTTTATCATCTATAATAATTATATTTCTTTCCCCTTAAAACACAACATAAAAAAATATTTAATCCCAATTATCCACATTAAAAAGGGAAAAAATACCATTCCTTAAATTCCCCTTATATTATTTTCACAAAAAAATACATCAAAAGAGAAACAAATATGGCTTTAACAATAAATGGGGAATATAATAATATAAACCCATCCTTAATTTTAGGATTACTCAACCTAGTATGCACATCTACCCTTTTTAATTTTAAATGAGGGATATCATGGAAACTTTTTCTCTCCATAGTTTTTGATAATATCCCATATCTATAATAGTTAATGAAAATAAGAAAATATACTCCTTTTGGGGTAATAATAAACAAGTAATTCAATTAAAAAAGTGTCATTAATCAAGTATAAATTTAGAATATAAAAATCATAAATTATAACAAAATTAATCAATAATGATCCTAGATAGATAGATACACCCCTTAAGTGGGGTGAATTAATGGAAATAGATTTTTATAATTCCTCTTATAATTAAACCAATATGACTTTTAAATGTACTAATCCAATATAATTTTATCTCTTCCTAACATAAATGAAAATTAATTAAAAATATTAGAAGCAACATATTTTATTTTTATAGGGTTTGTCTCCAATGAGGAATCCAACTCTTTTGGTGTGTGGAACCCTCTAAGATAGAGATTATATAAATATTTCATTTTTTAAAATATAATATCTTAAGAATAAAAAAAATTATTTGGAAGGTATCATCCACTTCCTAAATGAAAGGGGAATTATATATACTATTTTCACCAATAATCTATATGTTCGTGTGAACTATTTTTCAAACATGGTCTTTAATATATTTCAGCATGTATTTGCATGAAATAAAAAATATCTTCTTAATTGGAATAACGTCTCCACTTTAATGTATTAATCATTATAATATTAGGCATGTTGGACTCATAGTCTTATTCCTCCTTTCAAAAAAAATTTCATATGATTAGTAATTCAATTATATTTCCTCAACAATGATGGTGTTTGTAATATCTAGAACTTTTTATCATTTTTTTCTCTCTGATATAGAAATTATATAACTCTTTACAATAGTAGAATAATAATTATCAATTCTCTATCAAATATATAATTTCTATTATTTTCTTGTTTAATATTTTTATAATTTTTTGAATAATATTTCCTATATTTATAATATGGAACCCTGCCATTATTTTTGGTTGTGAGATATTCTATGATTTAAAACTGGTCAAGAAAAAACTTCATGTTTAATTGTTATTAAATACTATCAAAATTTTCATTTATATTTCTAAAATGTTTGGGAAACTGTTTTTCAAAATAAACTATAAAATTTGTGATTATTAATTATTCTTTATATGGAGTCATGAATTATGACATGCATAAATCTTAGAGACATAAAATCCTCCTTGTGTAAAACTTCCCCTCACATAACATAATAAACATCAATTTAATTCACCGTTATCAACATGAGTAAAAAAACTTTAGAATATTTTTTATTATTAGAATATAAAATAATTTACCATGCATCATTTGGTTATAGTTTTCAAACTCTTCATGATATATCATAATTTTTAGTGTATAGAAATTTTTGCTAGATATTCTATATTATTACAAAATATCGTATATGAAAACCCAATATATTATTAAATTTTTAGTATTATTTCCCTGTAAAAATCCAAAAAACATCATTGGAACAACATATTATGAATTCTAAAACATCTTACACCACCCCCCCCCCCAATTGTTTTTCATCCACCAACTACATAAGCATCCTTCAATATCTTAGATGTAATATATAGTCCTTTATATTCTCAAACATATTATAGAAACCCCAAATTATTACATGAAATATGTTTTCAATTTTCAGTTTTTTGGTTATGATTATTATATTATGAAACTTTTAATGTGTTATGGAATGTCAAAAAGTTATTATGGAAATCAAGAAGTCTTATGAAATTCATATAGTATTGGGAAGACAAAAAATAATTAAGGAAATACTAACAATTTTACAAAATTGTACGAAGTACTGTGAAATTATTTTATATTTTATGAAACCTCAAAGTATTATGTAATATTCAAGACTTATCAAATTTTCATGTCCAAAATAGAAATTCAATACTTCTTGTTTAAAGCATAGAACTTCCTCTAATCACATTCAGTATATGTTAAACTAGAATATGCCCACCTAAATAACAAATTAAAAAAATTTCCATATATTAAAATTCATTAATGGTAATATATAAAATATTCTTTAACAATTTAGATGATTTATTCAATGTCACCTTTGTAATTGTTTTAAACAACAAATATTCACTCCGAGAGACACCAAATCAGATTATTTTTGCAAAGATAATTATCATAAAACCAAAAAACTAAATAACTTATTATTTCTTATGAAATTATCTCCCTCTATAACAAGAATGTTTTGGGGAAAATTATATATATGGTCTCCCACTCATTATAAGCACTTGACTTATTTTTTATTCCACTATTGTCCATAATCACAAATCCAATTTTAGAATTAAAAAGGTAAAGAGTTTTTTCGCTTCTCCCATTTTTAAAATAGAATAAAAATCATATTTTGGGTTATTAAAAATGTACCTTAAGTGAGAGGTAAGGTATGAACATTAATATTTATCCTCAATGTTTCAAATATATCCTTAGGTATTTCCTTGGTGAAGATGTGAACAAGTTTATCTCTTTTAAGAATTAATTATTGCATTAAATAACCAATGAAGTCATTCTATTTGATGAATTGAATTCTAATGTCAATTTGTTTGAGTAATAGTATTATAGATTATGTTCATAAAAATAAATATCTCACGGATCGACATATGAAAATTTTCATGGTTTCATAATATTCACCCTCTGATCCTCACGTTGTTTTTTCATCTAGATCTTCTATGTACAAAAACTTATTGTAGCCACATATTTATACTATTTGGTTATTAGTGTAACTAGGTTATATTTCAAATAGTTTTAGTTAATATGGCTTCCTACTCAAATAAATATCTTTCATAAATTATACTTCTTATCATCAAAACTAAATTCGCAATTAGTGTTAGTAAACCTAGATATATTTAGCAGATCACATATTTTTTAAATTATCCTGTTGTTTATGGTTCCTTTTATATACTTGAAAACACTTTTAGAAGACAATAAATTTTATTAATTAAGGTAACTTTGATATATTTTACATAAGGTCACCATATATAAAATTGGTGGTATGTATGTAGTGAGATAAATTAGTCATCCAATCAATATTCTAAACATATTTTTATTTAAAAATTCACTTTTAATATCCAACCCAATAATATTCTTTACATGTATATGTTTGGACACTAATTTGGATTGTTTAATTATAAACGTTTTCAACCATTATTTTACATACTTTTCTTAGTAACTAAAAATATATTCTTTATTTTTCATCACTTTCAATCAAAAAAAATAACTTATTTCTCCCATAATAGGCATGAAAACCTGATTCCCAATTTGTATAAATAATTATGTATCGATCCTTTATTTTTCACCTACAAAATTTATATCAAATATATAAACAATAAAAATAAAATTTTCCTTGTCCACCAGAATTTCATAGTGGTTGTTGTCAACCATTTCATTAATTGAATTCATCTCTCTAAGGAATCTATCTAACATAAAAAGATATATTAATTTTGAAAAACACTCTTACATTATTTTTAAAGTAAATCTCCTCCAGGATGCTCACCATTAATTTCTTATTGTACATCATAAAGATTGAAAAAATATTTTACATGACTTTGATATATTTTTTATTGTCTATGAGTTAAAACTTCTATGAACATTCCTATAAACTCCAATATTTATGTAGGTGATATTTTTTCATCAAAATATACTCCTTAAACCTATATATATCCTTTGCATATAAGTTTTACCCTATTACTTGAGAAATCACCATTATCATTTATCATATTTCTTAATACCTACTTCATCCCAATCACATTATATTATTCTTATATGGGGATAAAATTCCAAAAGTAATTTTACTCAATTTTATGTGATTCATCATTTATAGCAGCAACACTTTCTTTATATTTGACAACATCATACAAAAAATGTGACTTGGTCTTTGTGATAAGTGTTTTTTATAGTATATCCTCAATATCATTATGATCTAAACATGAGAATCTTGATATCCCATAATATTCTAGGCTTAAAATGTTCTTATATCTAATGATACTTCTATTTTTCAATTACAATAATCTCTTATTCCTCAATGGTCCAATCAAAGCCAATATTAGTAAATTTTGGTTCATTTATAGTTATTTATTCACAATAATGATTAGAAATTTTCTCACTATATTTATCAATGTATTGAAAAAATATTTCATCTAAAAAATAAAATTAGGATTTAATTTCAATAACCATAACATTATATATCTCTATTAACTTATGAATATTCTTATTCTAGCATTAATATAAAATTATATTTGAAAAGTATCCCAAAAACATACATTCCTCATCCTTATCATCAAACTTCCCTATATTTTTGTTTTTAGTTTTTATCGAATGAGAAATTTCAAAGGAACTAGAATAATTAATAGTTGTTTTATTTTATTCCACACCCCATAAGAATTCAATAAATAATTATCTCTCGAAAAAATATATTCTAATTGGTCACAGGTATGCACATAGATTCATTCCAAAAAACATGAACCATTGAAATTAGAATTTATTATTATTCCCACTTCCACAAGACATATATTCATTCACTAAGAAATACCATTTTGTTGGGGAGTTTATGTAGTACTATAAATATTATTGATTCTAGGTTTAGTAATATTTAATTTATAATAATTACCAAAAAACACACTCCCATTACATGTTAATAATTTCGTTATAGAGACTACCAACACATTCTGATCTTACCTTCAGAAAACCTTATTTATATAAAATAACTCAAAATTATATTTTATAAACATCACATTTTCCATTCCAATATGAACCTAAAAAATGTGATAAATTACCATCTACCCATATTTTATTGTTGTCTTATTGGTCTAAAAAAATCTAACCAGATTAATTTGAGTGTCTTATTTGAATTGATTTACACTCTTTTATATTTCCCTTGTCTCGTATCCACCTTTTTTATAGGTACGAAAAATACCTTTTCAATGCTTAATTATGGTTTATCCCAAAAACGAATTTTCCTTAAAATTATTCTCACACATATGAATAAGTTTTTCATGTATCTTGTGTTAAGGATTATTTTCCTCTTTTTTTACTAATGTAAGATGAATTACTCAGATAATGAATTTAAAAAATATTGTCAATTTTTCTTTTATATATTGGTATGATTATTTATTTTAAATTCCCTTGATTAGGTATGTTTTTATACCTAAAAAGAATTATTTTTCTTTTATTATAGAGTTGACTAACAATTTATTGAGTATGTTTGATCCCATAAATAGACAAAACTTATATATATTTCATCTTGTGAGGTTTGGCTTTAGTAGAAAAAATTATTAAGACCTTTAAAGATGTTTTATTTCCAAAATAAATAAAACCAATATTTTATTATTCAAATAATTTTAATTTATTGACATACTCATTCATATTTAATAATTAATATCTTAGATGAATCCATGTTTTACACTATTTTTTAACTTTGAGAGCCACTAAAAAAATATGTGAAATTTCTAATTTTTTTCTTCTTTGAGTATTCATTACTTATTTACCCAATTAATTTTCTAAAGGAAACATGGTTTTATTTTCCTATAGATAGATACCTCACTAGAAACAAACACCACAAATATCTTCTTGACAATCAATTTCGTTTTTTATTGGTAGCTAATTAAAATTTTTATTCTCTACTCACTTCCTCTTAGGAATTATCTTTATATCCTTTATATAAACACCCCATAGTTAATGAATTATATAATTCCATGTAAGTAAATTTTAAAAAATAAAAAATTAATTATTCTAAAATAATCCGTATAATAAAAATTTCCCTTTAAATCCAATTCATCCATGAATCTATTGAGCCTTACAATAATTTCCACCTTATTGTCTTGGAACAATTGTGACTTCAATTTACATTGGTTTTGGGGGATATTCCTTCTCACGTTTCTTTAAATATTTTGGATATAGAATTTATAATTAATAATTTTTTCAAAATAATTGTTGTTCAAATTTTTTCTTGGAACGTACACTATTATAAATTATAGATTTATTTGTTTTTTTGTATCGCATGTATAGTTTTTACCAATGATTGTGCACATAGATTCTTGATATTATGTGATGATTAAATATTAATTTCTATATATTTATCATAATATCAGTTCATTTATTCAATGTTATTATAAAAACAAATTGGCATAGAATGATTCATGTTAAATTATTCTTATTTATATTCATCTTTCACTCAGGTTATTCAGACATTTTCTCTTGATCTGAAACAGAAACTTTAGAAATATTATTATCCTAGTCATAATCATTTTATTTATTGAATTTATAAAATATTTTTTCCTTTCTCATAATAATCAATTTCATTAGGATTTTATTTCTATATTTTTTTGGGGGTTTCCTCATAATACACAGTTCATGTTTAGATTTTTTTCTTATTTTCAATGTATATTTCTTCTCATTATTCTCTAATGTAAGATATTTCTTTCTTTATTTTATCATGATCCATGAATTTATAAATTTTTAACTACAAGTATTTCATTATAATTTCCATTTAACTTTATTGTTTTTTTATAGATAAGGTCCATTGTCATCCAATATTATTCATCATATTCCTCTAAATCCTTTAATTCACTAGATGTCTTAGAATCCTCCTCTCTGATTATGAGTTTTATCATTTATATAAATTTAATTTTCAACTATCTTTATTTGTAAATATTTGGCCCTTCTTCATATCATAGTTTAAGAGAGTATTATTTAACTCATCAATAGACAATTCATCCTTTTCTTTTAAGTCTAACATATTTGGATCAAATATGTTATAAAAATTCATTTAATATTATTGAGTATAGTTGAATCATAAAAAGTGTCATAAAATATCCTTATATAACCCACAGTATCATTTACATTTGTTATATATTCAAAAATAGTCACATCATCATATATTTTTATGTGTTTGAATTTATCTCGTCATATTTTCAACTAAAATTTCTTAACATTAACATTTCCTTTATATATGATTTTATGATTATCCAACAAATCCTTGGCTATTTTGAGCCCCATTACATTGGTGTGAAATTTTTCAAACAGAGATAACTGAATTTCACTTATATATTTTCCAACTATATCTAGAATTCACTTACCAATAAATTACACGGGTGAATCTATAATATGTGGTGAAAATCCCACTATCAAAACATCACTAACAATAATCCATTATGATAAAACAGAGGGAAATTCATAATCCTTAATCCATGAATGTTCTCACTAAAATGACTGGATCCCCGTTATCATTTATGGGACTCATATTCAACATAAATTACATTGATGAGAGTTGGATCTCAAAGGGAACCTGGATATATTAGATACCATTTATCATGCCTTGATTAATAGATACACTATTGAGAGGGTGAATTAGTGGTACTATATTATTACAATTAATTTTCAAAATAAACCTTTATAAAATTTAAAATTCATGATCCAATACCCTTATATATTTCCCTTATCCATATGATAATGAAATGAAAATAGTAAAATTTACATAAATATATTATACAAGGTTTGGATACAATAACGAAACATTACACTTTTTGATTTTCTGTACATCCGAGAAATAGATTATAACAATATATTAATTTTTATTATAATCTCTTTATAATCACACATGATTATTAGGAAATGTCATCCAATTCCAAGGGTAGGTGTCATTAAACTCATAAAAATATCAGTCATTATTTAGTCTATTACCACCAATATTATAAATTTTTTTCTTCTCTTATATATGAAAAAACTCCAGTATATACCAAGATGGATCTATATCAAAGAAATGAAAAATATTCTTCTTTAAAATCAGGTCTTTGAATGTCGGGGATGAATCATGAAAATAACATGAAATTATTCCTTCCTTCTCAACTATTAAAAATTATTGATGTGTGTAAGAGAGTTCACACATACATCATGACCTTTTTCCTCCTTATAAACAATATGCTTGATGATTTTTAATAGTATGAGTTACCCCAATATAGATGATTTAAGATGTTGTGGGGACATGTCAATCTTTTTTTCATCCATTCATTATGATAGAAGAACTTTTCAACTCCATAAATTATTAACAAAATAATTACAAATTCATTATCAACATTTAAATTTATACTATTTTCACCATTTATATTCATATAGTTATGGGAATATTATTTCCCTCGTTTTTAATATGGAAATTTTCAAGTATTTGTGGTCGTAAGATCTTCTTTGATTGAAAAATGTTCAAAAAATATACCAGTTTTATTTTCATTTCATCTTAGGAAAATTATTCAATTAATTCTATAATATAATCAAGATATTATTATTCAAAAAAACTAATATAATCCATGATACTTTTTAATTAATTCTATATTGCAATTCATGCTCCCATGCATAGAGCTTCATGGAATATAATCCTTCCCATAGTTCTATTACCTCTCACTTTATAGAATAATTTTTTATATTATTTTTAATTCAATCTTTAACCACAACTAATTAAATATTTATTGAGGTTTAGAAAAAAAAAATATTTATTAGGTATAATCGGGTTATATTTTTAAACTCTTCACAAAAAATCCTAACATACATTGAATAAAATTATTTTAAGATTTTTTATCGTCTAATGAAACTCTTCTTTGAATAATCAGCATCCTTTGCATTATATGAGATGTTTTCCATTGAATAAACCTCATAATTTCATATGAACAATATATTATTTATTCTCAATATTATAATATAACCACCAACTTCTTTCTTATCCAATAACATTTTACGTGTATGATTTTTTCCTTTCTATTCTCAAACTTCATATGGTTACATAAAATTATAATGCATACTTTTTTTATTTAAAATTTTATATTTTATCTCAATTTTGTAAAAATATCCAGTTTATTATCGAATCTAATTAAATAATTTTTAAGGACTCAAAGTCTTATACAATTCAAAGAGTCTTATGAAAACACACAAAATAACCAGGAAAAAATTTAACTGTTTATGAAATTATATGAAGTATTATGAGATATTATAATGCTGAGAAAAATATAAGTTTCAAATAGAATCATCTGAACATATCCATTTTCACCATTATTATATAAATTCTATACTTATTATACTAATAACATAACATCCACCAATCACCTATAACATATCTTACGAAATTATAATCCCACTCAAAAACATAAAAACATAGATGGAAACAATTAAAATAATATTTATCAATTCATACCTATTTTTCATAAAAATATACATGTTTTTGAAAATAATAATTTATAAAGATCAGAAATTAGGTAGAAATTTGAAATTTATTATTATTTTTATAGAATTGACTACAAATATTTCCAATGATGAATTATATTCTCCCTTTAACACATTATTTAGTTACTATATATCTATTTCCAAGGCTTTCCTATGGGGACTTCTTCATCGTACTATGTGTCAGACACTAGTTGACGATCACATTATTCCCCGCATTTCCACTTTCTAATATCGGGTGGCTTCCATTACTTCTTCATATATGTTTTCTCCGTGATCAAAATGGGATGATGGGATGTCGGTTACTCCTTCTGTTGACTCCTGCTTCAAATTTTTCACGTATCCCAGGTCTCCCTCTTATATTATTATTTTGTTCATTAAACTCATTACTAGTGCCATCTATTTATGGACATTGGTTAACTATGTTTCTTCTGTAAAGAAATTCCAAAGGGTCTTGACATGACAGCAACCTTCTATTAGGAGAGTAGTCACACTGAGGTAGTTCTAGAATGTATTGATGTGGTAACATTGGAACACCTGTGTTCTTCCCCATCGAAGGGCTTAATGAGGGTTTATAAACTTAAGGCTTACCACATCAGTCGTGGGGTATCTTATGCTAGAGGAATGTCTCAAAAGTGTTCCTCAGCTTCTAATGTTTAACATTGGGCAAGACTTGAGTTTAACATCTCACAGACATAGATCAGAACACTGATGAGTGTGGATTATATTAGAACATCTCTTGGAGGGAGAACCTAGAAGTCTTACCATATGGATGGATCAGAACACCTAATGAGGGAGGAAATAAGAGTGGTGTGTCCCAAAAGGGTATTATTTCACACCGTGAAGGAAAATCTGGATGCCACAAGGACGGATCAGAAAGTATGGGCCACACAAATGGAGACACCAAGGTTTTCCATTGGCAAGGATTGAACCTTAGTGATGCTTCATGTGTACCCTATTTAACAGATAGGGATCAAAGTCCATGTAGTTGTAATAAGTGGTTTGGGGCTTATACATGGCTAGATTCCCAGCGCAAGAGGGACGCACTTGGTCGCATGAACGTGGATAGTGTAGGGATTATGTGTGGTTAACAGCCTAGGTGCCGCAAAAATAAGGAATTACAGGGATGGGGATTGTTCATGGTTAGTATCTCGTTGAATTATGTGACCCCACTGTGATAAGGGTGAGGTGGTGGAGCAAATTGAGTGGGCTTTTTAATGGTTAGCTACCTGAAGGGATGTCATGTGTTCACTGATATGTCGCGGCCTAGATGTAATCAGGATGGACATATAGGAAGTGTGGAAGCATGGGACGATATGGAAAAAACATGAAGATGATAGTGTTGGGATTGAACCTCTGAGTAGTTTCCAACTTATCTTGGTGGTTGGCAATCAAATTACACATAGCTCTCAAAGGGGATTATGAGACAACAAAAGAGGTGTCTCAAGAAAAATAAGGCATATGGATATAGAACTAGAGGAAGTGGAACCCCCGGGTTACATTTTTATCCTCTTAAGACATAAAGGATCAAGAGAAAAAATAGGATGGGAAATGGATTATGGGATTGCAACTCAGGGAGGCTTCCTCCATACCCAAATGAGATCAAAGTCTATGTGGTTTAGGATGGAGGCATAGAATCGGGGTGTACCCAAAGGACGACAACCTGGATATGTTATACAGGCTTACACATGATTAGAATCATATTTTAAGATGGACACTCTTAGTTGGAAGATTATGGTGATGTGTTTGTCAATTATTTATGGTTAGTGCTCAGGTGCTCATAGAAGTATCCATTGAATGCGTGGTTAAAGCTTATGTATGGTTAACAGCCCAGGTACATGGATCCGAACACCTCAGGGAGGTGGACCCAAGATATGTGTCCCAAAAAATGGAATATGTCACATTATATGGGTACCTCCCTAAGAGGGAGCACCAAATTTTACCATTGGTCTGGTTTTAACCACATAAAGGCATCCTGTATACCTTGTTTAGAAGATAGGGATCAAAACCAATGCATTTGAAAAAGTTAAAGGGGATTAGAGTTTAACATCATGTGGGATGAATTTGAACATATGTGAAATAGTAGAGATAGATAGGTGATGGTCCCGAACCTCAGGGAGGCTTCCTATATACCATAAAGGGATCAAATTCATTGTAGTTTGGTATGGGGGTGTGGGTATTACGCATGGCTAGCGGCCCATAGTCACACTGGGGATTACGCATCGTTAGTATCACATTATCACATAGGGGATTATGCATTGTTATAATATCATGGTAATGATTGGGATTGCTCATGGTTAGAGGCCCATAAAAAATGTCATGGCTGTTACTTACTCTTTGCCCACATTAGTTATACTCGGTGTGGGAACTAAGATGCAACAACAGACTTGAAGATCGTTTCATGAATGGTGCAGCCACAAGTGATAGTGTGAGTGTTACACATGGCTAGAAGCTCGTGGATATAGAATTGGGGACATATTATTGGAGGCAGGCTCAAGAAGGTGGTTTGGGGATTACATAGAGACTTCTTGAGGATCACATGGTGACAATACGTAGAGGGAGTGAGAAGGCATATTGAAAAGGTGGGAATTGAAAGGTTCATGATCATATCCCGTCTTTGGTCCTCTTAGTCCTTTCATTCTTGTATAAACTCAAATTTTAATTCTATGTTTTGGGGATGAGTATTCCTGACAGTTTGACCTCCTGCATCTTGGAGGATGCAGACTCACTCCTCGTCCCTTAGCCTTACATAGCATGTTCCGACCCGCACATGGGGAATGAAAGGAAAAAAGAAATTCTCGAAGGGAGTGAGGTAGAGGGGTCAATTTAGGGAACCGCGTTAGCATGGATATTTGAATAGGCAATATCCATTAGTGTACATATGTGAAGAAGCATAAGGTATGATATCAAAACATGAAGCACCACTAGAGGAACCATGAAATAACTTCATACGAGGCTAGAGGGTCATAAAAGAGAGGGGTTTACAAAATAAAAGGTCTTACTAGGAAGGGATATGTGAAACTCTAGTGCATTGTGAATAGGATGATATTTGTAAAGGAAGGTTCTTTTCGAAGCATGGAAAAAGGATCTCCTTGAAGGGAGAAGCAATGCAATGCAGGGAGACCCAGCTGAGGTATGGAGTCTACATGTTCTTGGAGGGTGATTCGTGACGGTTGAATTATCTATAATGTCATGACTTATCAAAAAGGACTGCTAACTTCATTAAGTATAGAGGACTCATAAAGGGAACCCCCACGGAAGTTAAGGTAAATTGGAATGAAGGGATACTTGGTTCGTGGTTCTCAAATACCTTGGTTGTTGCATTTTCTCGCCGCTTCCGGGAGGAGAGGGAGCTTCAAAAAATGGGAGCGCATAAGGTGAAATGTTTTGGTAATTATCCTTTGGGGGGGTTAGAGCCACATATTTATAGGCACTGCGTATCGCAATGCTCAGAGGCACACCATGAAGAAAATTTCACTATGATATTGGAGGCAGCGCGGTTAGACTTGTGCAGCCTCATATCGCAATTCATTGGTGGTCACGGTGTTTTTCAAACTTGCAAAGGTGATCATCAGTGCTTCATGGCCTTCGTAGAGGTAATTGTATTCTATTTCCATGCCTTTCACCGTGGTGAAGGTTTTGGTGATGGATCATCATGAGGAGGACCTTTAGTGATTTTCAGGTTGAATGTTGTCCCAACTTGTTTGGTCGTCCTTGATTCCTCTTGTACATGAATTTCATCACCAAAAATTCCCCCCCCCCCTTATAATGGGAGATGAGGAAATATTGAGGGCCGGATTCTTCGATTAGATCACCAAAAACCTTTATATTGTGGAGTTGTCTCTCAGTGAGGATACGTGTAGCACGGGTGAGATCATTGTGAAGCTCGGGGTAGTCCAAGGTGTCACTAATCTCATGAGGCCATCACCTATAAATTCATAATAAGGACCCCCTCCATCCATATGTCCCCTCCATTAACCTATGCATGAGCTATCAAATCATGAAGCTCTAGAACCCCCATGGATTCTCATTACAAATTGGGTTTCTCATATTAGTGGTCCACAATTTCTTCTCGGTGAAATGGTGCACCACGATCCTTTGTTGTACCACGAAGCATGTCGAGTCCTTCGTGGATCCATGATCGTGTGTTCCTCAATCATGCTTCATGAACAACTCGAAGGTCTCAGGTGCAACAAAATATTGTGGTTGGATGTTCCCACTTGTATTTTTGTCATTAGCAATGATGAATCTGAGATCAATATGATGATAAATGCCAAACTCTACAGATCGAATCATAGAAATATAAAAAGAATAAGAATTATGTCCGAACCACAAGGGAGGATCATCACAAGTTGATTATAATTAATTTAATTGATTTCAAATAAGTACCTTTTATGGATTTCTTTCTTTGTTGATATTTCTTATCATGTTTCTGTGTGATTCGTCATTGCGTCGCAGAAGCAAAGTGTAGACTTCCTTTAGCAATGATCCACACATGCACCACGCATCTCTAGACATCGCCAAATGAATCTCTGGGTGCATGCGTGGAGAAGCCTATGCTTGTATTTTCCACCTTAGATCACATTGATCCGATGGAGGAGGATATATCTCTGTCTTGAGATCATTTTTAGGGGATGGATTTCTTTCGGCCTTGAGAGAATTCTCCAGAATGTTTGTGCACAACGATTAGCGAAAAGTGTTGGGGTTGTGAGGATATTTATAATTGGGTTTTAGGTTATAGATTTATGACAATAAATAAACACTTTATGTGTTTTATTTATTTCATTTACTCTTATTGAAAACCCCATTTCGAATCATTAATTCCTTGACATGCGCCCACGCTAAGGTTATAAAGTTATGACAACAAATAAACGTGTTATGCGTATTATTTATTTCATTAACTATTATTGAAACCCCCATGTCCAATCATTAATTCCTTGACATGTTCCCAAACTGATTATAATACATATCATTTCAGAAACCAATATTATTTCCTCCAAATCCAAACTGAAAAAACTACACGGCGTGTAATCATTAATACATGGTTTGTACTTGTTTTTCATTTTCTTTCCAAAATGAAAACTACATCGTGTGTACATTCAATGTACACGGTGTGTATATCTTGTTTTCATTTTATTCTTACTCTAGAATTAAAAATATTTAGGCTTCCTTGAAAACTTATTCAACCACATACGTGAATAATATATTTTTACTTGAGATAAGTGGATACACTTAGTGAGTGACCCTCTAGGCCTCTTTCTTGTTGGCATTAGGTGGGCTTGCCTAAATTCCAAGATTACTGTCTAGTAATGGGTCAAGGAACCCAAGTGAAAGATAGTAATGCCACATTTATGTGTCACATCATACGAATGATTACCGTGTAATTTAATCTCTTTGTATCAATGTCCCATCATGAAAGATTCATGGAAGTGTCATAAAACTATATTCTTGATCTGACATTCTTTGACTTCCTGAAATAAACTTGTCGTGACACCATAGAAATTGTATTTGGAAGACATTTATATTTCAATAAAAGGGCCCCTGATATCTACTTCCATAAATATGGAAGGGACAAATACTTCCTTGACTTATCCATTAACAACATGTCATTCGTGACACACCCAATGTACCCTACTTCCCACCAACTATCTTCGTGACTGTTATTGTAATAAAATCTAATGGCGTGAGTCATGACATGAGTAAATGATAATCTTCTTGTCTATAGACCATTACACATGCTTGAAGATAGCAATTTCAAATGACACCAAGACATGCAGAATTACTACGGGCGAGTCTGTTCTCATAATCTCCCATCTTGGAGATTACCAAGTGAAAACTCTATGAGAGAGAGTCTTGTCTTCTTATGAGTACTCGCACATGAAGGTCTGTATACTATGTTTCATATCCTATTATGGAATCCAATAATATAACTTTACTTAAAAATATTGTTATAGCTTTTCAAGGTTCTCATCGTAGAGTGAATCTTCTATGACCGTATTAATGAAAAAATATTCCAAGACATTATTATATTATAGTAATGCAGAACAATGAACAATATATAATAAGTGTACATTGATATAATAAAATTATAAATAGTTGGTTCTCATAATTCCATCTCTAAAAAACTCCTTCTTGGACTAGAGACAATTACCTACGACTTTTAGTCCACTAGACCTCCCATGATGATCATGTTTTTGCTGAGTCAAGGCTTTAGTCAAGGGGTATTCCATGTTGTCTTCTGTGGAAATGCTGATCATTTTAGCTTTACATATCTGAGAAGAATCCCTCAAGAGATAATACTTTTGAAGTATGTGCTTCATCTATTGATGTGACCTTGGATCTTTTGCAACTGCCACAGCTGTAGTATTATCACAACCAAGTGTGATAGGATCTTTATGGCTAGGTACTACATCCAACTCTTACTCGAAGATTTTCATCCATACTGCTTCTTTAGCTACCTCAGAAGATGCGATATACTCTGATTCCGCTGTAGAATCTGCAACCACACCTTTCTTTGAGCTCTTCCAGCTCACTGTACCTCCATTCAAACTGAATATGTATCCATTCTGTGACTTCATGTCATCTTGATCAGTCTAGAAACTAGCATCTACATGTCCTCTGCTGACTAGTTCCTCATCTCCTCAATAAACTGGGAACATATCCTTAGTACGCCTCAGATACATAAAGATAGTCTTGACTGCCATCCCATGGTGGTCTCCTGGATCAGCATGATATCTGCCTACCACACTTAATGCATAAGCAACATCTGACCTTTTACATTGCATAGCATACATGACTGACCCAATAACGGATGCATAAGGGATCCTTTCCATTTTATTTCTTTCCTCGTGTGTTTGAGGACACATTTTCTTGGAAATATGAAACCCATGTGACACTGGAAACAATCCCCTCTAGGACTATACCAAACTGAATCTCATCAGTATCTTTTCAATGTATGTACTTTGACTCAGGCCCAACATTCTCTAAGACCTATCACGATGTATCTTGATTCCAAGAATATATGCTTCCTCGCCCAAATATTTCATAGAGAATAATTTATATAGCCATTCCTTAACTAACTATAATACATGGACATTGTTTCCAATTAGTAATATGTCATCAACATATACTATTAAGTAAACGAAAGAACATTCACAAAACCTTTTGTAGACACCATGATCACATTTGTTCTTAACAAAGCCAAATTACTTTACAGCTTCCTCAAAATGAATTTTCCATGACCTTGATTCATTCTTTTATCGATAAATAGATTTATGCAACTTTCATACCTTGTTGGAATCCTTTGGATTCACAATCCATTCAGGTTATTTCATGTAGACATCTACCTGGAGGTTCCCGTTAAGGAATGTTGTTTTTACATCCATTTTGCAAACTTCATAGTCATTGAAAGCAGAAATGGCCAATAGGATTCTGATGTATTTCAGCATCGTAACCAATGAAAAGGTTTCATCATAGTCAGTTCCTTGATGCTATCTAAAAACTTTTGCAACCAGTCGTGCCTTATAGGTGCTGACTTGTCCCTCCATGTCCTGTTTCTTCATGAATACCCATTTATTACAAACTAGCTTTACATCAACTGGATAATCTACCAAAATCCAGACTTTGTTTTGGTACATGGAATCCATTTCAGAATTCATTGCTTCTTGCCACTTGTCAACGTATCTGCCTTCAACTGCTTCCTTGTATATAAGAGGATCATCATTTTCAACCAATAATGACTCACCATCCTCGGTGACAAGAAATCCATATCATTCTGGTTCTCTCACCTCTCTTGGGCTCCTACGCAGTTCTTATGTCTCTAGAACTGATTTTTCTTCCACAGGGCTTTGTGGAATCTGTTCTTGTACCAACTCCGGTGTATATTGAGACACGAATTCATCAAAGTCAATCATGCTCCCACTATCTCTTTTGCAGATGTGCTCCATCTCAAGGAAAATGGCATGTCTTGCCACTGTAACCTATTTATCTGAAGGGTTTTATAGGTAATATCCCCTTGTTTCGTTGGAATATCCTATATAGGTACACTTTGTGCCTCGGGGAGCAAGTTTGTTACCTGATGAGGCCTTAACAAATGTTTCGCTACCCCACACATGTAAATTCGATAACATGGCTTTGCGTCCACTCCATAACTCGTATGGAATACCATTTATCGATTTAGTTGGTACTTAGTTTAGTATGTGCGCTGCTGTTTGTAATGCATATACCCAAAAGGATAATGGAAGGCTCTCATGACTCATCATTGATCTCACCATGTCCAACACGGTGCGGTTCCTCCATTTGCTTACACCATTCCACTAAGGTGTGTAAGGAGGAGTTAGTTGAGATAGAATCCCAAACTATCGTAAGAAATCAATGATGTTCGGATTAAGATATTCTCCTCCTCTATCTGAGTGGAGTTTCTTAATCCTCTTACCAAGTTGGTTCTCAACTTCATTCTTGTATTCTTTTAACCGATCAAAATAATCTAACTTTTACCCCATTAAGTATTTATATCCATATCTACTAAAATCATTAGTAAAAGTTATGAAGTACAAGAACCCACCCCTTACATCAACTAGAAATCCTCCACACACATTTGTGTGAACTAATTATAGGATCTATTTATCCCTTTCACCTCTCCCACTAAACGGAGAAATGGCCATTTTTCCTTATAGCACGCATGACATACACCAAGTGGTTATAGTTCGAAAGAATCTAAATACCCATCTTGATGTAATTTTGTCAAACATTTCTCATCAACATGACATAGACAGTGATGCCAAAGTTGGGTGTGGTATGAGTTATGTGAATTAACTTTGTCATCGATTTCCATTACTTAGTTTGTGTAGTCTAACACAGAAAGGCTATTATATAAATGTGCCCTACCAAAACATATGCTATATTTATAAAAGTAGAAACATTCATTTCCAAACATGAAGATGAATTCATCAGTATCTAATATGGATAGTGAAATAATTTTTTTGGTTCTAGAGGGTATATAATAACATCCTTCTAATTCCAATACCATCCCAGTAGGCAATGTGAGGTGTTAGTCTTTGACAGCTACATCAGTGAGTCTGGCTATGTTGGCTGCTCACAGATCCACCTCACCTTGGTCAATCTTTCTGAATCTACTTGGTTCATGTATTTATATATAGATGTGATAACCACAAGTAGTGTCTAACACCAAATTGGTAGAAATAGATAGATTTCATTCAATAAAAAATGCACCTGAAGCATCCCCTTGCTTCCTTGGCTGGGTGCAGTTTTTCTTCCAGTGTCCCTTCTTGCCACATGCAAAATAAACATTCTCATGTTCTCTTGACTCCCCTTTGATATTCCTTTTTTTGGAAGTCCTCGAAGAAGCTTTGGGCTTAAGGCTCTTCACCTCCCCTTTCCTTTTATTCACCATAACGACAGAAGGCTTCTCAAACTTCATATCATTTCCCACATGGAAAATGAGAATAAGAATATCAGATAGAGACTTCTCAATTTTTTCATGTTGAAATTTACCACAAAGTTAGAGAATCTCTGGGGTTGATGCAATAATGAGATCGGTACCCATTCATTTGGGGAGTTTAAACCCTAGAACAACCATGTGCTCAATGTAGCCAATGATCTTGAATACATGATGCCCAGTTGGGGAGCCCTCTCTAAGCATTCTTTAGAATAGATCCTTGGTGATCTCAAACCATTCCTATCTTTCTCTCCCCTGGTATAGACCATGGGGGTGCTCGAGAATGCTATAGTTATCCATTTCTTCATGAGACTTCATGAGATCACTAGACATTGATGATAACATAAAACTTTTAACGTCGAATGCATCATTCAAATGATGATCATAGACTAGGAAATCGTCATCACTCGCCACTTGGGCAGGCGAATCAGAAAGTGAGGACTCTAGCACGTAAAACCTTCGTTCATGGCGTAGGATAACCCAAAGGAGAAAAAACCATTCCTGAAGGTTACTTCTAGTGAGGATATTGTCTTTATCCAGAATTCATCATAGAAGAAAATGTGGTTGACGAGTTTGTCATATTGATTATACAAAATAATAGAGAAGATTTATTAGTACCTTTTGATTACATTTTATGAAAAATAATAAATGAAATTATTAATTCTCCCACTATTTTATCATGTCCCAATGGCCCCCACCATTGAACTTGGAATGCCTAGTTTCTTTGGAATTCTAGTGGAAAGGATCCATGTTCCCCTTCACATAATCCCATCAAGGGTTGGTCAAGCTATTTAAAGGCATTTAGGTAGGCTTGTCTTTGCCAACTTTGAGCTTACAGTTCCTTAATCTGTTGAGTAGACTCCCCAATCCTGAAATCCTGACTTGGATTTCCTCAACATTTGCCTCCATTTTACAAAAAGTCTAGCAAGATCTACTCCTCTTGATGTAAAATGTTTATGTCAAACCAAAACATTCACAAGATCTTTCTTTATAAAAGTAATTTTCCCAACAAGGGTTGGTCAAACACATAGTTTTATTGAGTCTTTCCCTTAATCAAGTAACATAAGGCTTTCTCTGATTTAGTATGGTATTTGAGGGATTTTAATCCTTCATGTGAAGTTCCCCATTATCACATGCTTGTTAATATTATTTTATGCTTTCTTAAGTGATTAACCATGTTCTGATAATGCTTACACATAGCCAAGTATTTATTTTATTCCATCTTTTCATGCTTGTTTATTTCATTAACTATGTGATCACGATAACACATACATAATAAATAAACCATGCAGTCAGACAGAAATAAAATAATATGGCATGATCATGAGATTCTATTAGTTATCTTATCTAGTGGTTTTGATAAGCTAACCCAGACCTAGGGAAAAACACCTTTAACCTAATGGTTGATGTTTTCCAGCTCGCACCTATCCACCATTTTATCTTCTTAGGTTGGTTTCTCCTCAACTTCATATTTTGAACCATCTCCTCTGGATTGGGAGATCCTCCATTACATGGGGTTTACATTAAAGAAACCATGGCCATGCAGGCCCTAAATTTTATTGGAATAAATCTCCTAGGCAAAGGAATTTAAATTAAATAAATTTAAATGAAACTATACAAACACAAAGGGTCTTTGGTCTCGCTCATGATCATCCATATCATGCAATGACATTTATGGATATTTAGTATTCCAATTATTTTAATCATTATTTTATTCAAGATAAGTCACGCTTGGATTCAATTAATTATGATCTTATAATTAATCAATTATTTATCTTAAATTCCTTTCTGAATTTCCTTGAGATTTTTCTCATCCATATTCTTTGTACGGGTCTTTGTACATTGGAGGAAACCTGGTGAAACTCCATTTCTAGAAAGTACATGGGATGTAATCTATATTACACAGTTTGTATTTGTTTTCACCCTTTATCCAAAGTACATGCCAGGGGATTTGGTGTGTTTTCTGTACTTTGGAAATTTTGGAGTACACTGTGTGTAGATTAATATAACATGGCGTGTACTTCCTTGGTATGCGGTTACCGGCCTAGAAATCTTGTGTACATTGTACACGGCATCTCCTTGTACACAGTTTCACTGGGGATGGATCATACTAGATGGCATGTTGATTCAACATACACACTGTGTATTCCGGTTTCCACACGTTGTTCAGTTATATCAACACGGTGTATTAAAAACTTAGGTATGCTCAATTCACAGGGTGTGGTTTTGGAGACCAGAACCCGTTCATTGAACATAAGTACACAACGTGTGGTTTTCACAACACACTATATATTATTGTGTTGTACAGACAGAATGAGAAGCTCTTCCGAATGAGTTCCTCATTTTATTTTAATCAAATTTAAATTTAAATGTTCATTTCTATGATGTGAATCGAGAAATGAAGGAGGAAGAACAGATCTCGTTCATTCATTTTTATAGAACGATTTATCTAGAATTGAATCAAATATAATTGTGTAAATTATCAACAAAAAATAAATAACTATAATCAACATTGTGACCCCTCTGATACCACTTGAATGTCCCGGGCACGGCAGATTCTCGTTGGTGGATGTGCCCACGTGATTTTTTTTCATTAGCAATGATCAACCTGGGATCAATATGGTGCTAAATTCTAGAATCCACGGATCGAATCATAGAAATAGACAAAGAAGAAGAATAGTACCAGAACCACAAAGGAGGATCATCACAGGTTGATTATAATAAATTTAATTGATTGGCAGGATGTACCTTTTTTGGAATTCTTTCTTCACTGACATTTCTGATCACATTCTGATGTGATTCACCATTGCATCACAAAATCCAAGTGTAGACTTCCTTTAGCAGTGATACTCAAGTGCACCATGTATCTTTGGACGTCGCCAAAGGAATCTCTAGTTTCTAGCATGGAGAATCCTTTTCTTGTAATTTCTGCCTTTGATCACCATGATCCGATGGAGGAGGATCTCTATCAGTCTTGAGAGTTTTCTCAGAGGAAAGAGTTCTTTCGACCTTGATATAATTCTCCAGAATTGTTGTGCACAATGATTAGGGAAAATTGTTGGGGTTGTGAGGATATTTATAATCAGGTTTGAGGTTATAAATTTATGGCAATAAATAAACACATTACGCATTATATTTATTTCATTAACTCTTATTGAAAACCCAATTTCGAATCATTAATTCCTTGACATGTGACTTTTCTGAGGTTATAGAGTTATGATAATAAATAAACATGTTAAGCATTTTATTTATTTCATTAAATCTTATTGAAAACCCCATGTCCAATCATTAATTCCTTGAAATTCACCCACGCTGATTATAATAAATATCATTTAATAAAACTATATTATTTCCTCCAAAATCTGACTGCAAAAACTACATGGTGTGTAATCATTAATACACAGCGTGTACTTGTTTTTAATTTTCTTTCCAAAATTAAAAATATATGGCGTTTACATTCAAAGTACATGGCGGGTGTATCTTGTTTTCATTTTATTCTTCCTCTAGAATTAAAATGATTTAGGCTTCCTTGAATAATTATTAAACCACATACGAGAATAATCTTTATTTTACTTGAGATACTTTGATACCCTTAGTATGTGACCACCTAGGCCTCTTTCTCGTTGGCATTAGGCGGGCTTGCCTGAAGACCAAGATTACTGTCTAGAAATGGGTCAAGGCACCATAGATAAAGAAGTTGACGCCGCATTGATATTTCACCTCATACGAACTCTTATTGTGTAATTTAATCCCATTGTCTCAAAATATCATCAAGTAGGACTCATGGTCGTGTCATAAACCTATATGCTTGATCCGTCATTATTTGAATTCCAGAAATTAATTCATTGTGACACCATGGCCATGGAATTTGGGCAATAGTTATATTTCAATCAATATTCCTAAGATATCTACTTCTATACATATGGAAGGGAAAAATCCTACCTCGACTTATCTATTAACAAAATGTCATTCGTGATGTACCCAACGTACCCTACATCCTGCCAACTTTCTTCATACTAGTTTTTGTCAGAAAATCTAAGTGTGCGAGTTATGAAATGAGTTAATGATAATATTCCAGTCTAAGGAACATTACACACACTCGTAGATAGAAATGTCTGATGACACCAAGACATGTAGAATTACTACTGGCAGGTTTATTCTCGTAATCTCCCATCTTGGATATTACCAAGTGCAAACACCATGAGAGAGAGTCTTATCTTCTTACGAGTACTCACACGTGACGGTATATTTACTATGTGTCCTATACTTGTATAGAATCCAACAGTAGAACTTTATTTAATAATATTGTTATAGCATTTCATGTTTCTCATCATAGCGGGGATCTTCCATGACCTTATTAATGCAACAAATATTCTAGGACATTATTATATTATAGTCATGATGAATAATGAAAAATATATAATAAGTGTACATTCATGTAATAAATGTATAAACAGTTGGTTCTCATGACACAAACTCTAACACAACACTCATGACTGGAGAATAAAACCCGATAAATTTTCAAAACAAATGTCCCATAAAGAATATTTTTGAGAGGTCCGTGCAGATGCTTCTTGAAGGGAGGACATAATGATAAATTTCTTACTCAGGGAATGTTTGCAGAGTAATTATGACCATGAGTCCTTGGTGGGGCTACTATAGGAAGGTAAAAAAGGATTAACCCCTATTCATTGTATGGTTTTAGTCAGTGGGAAGAAATTTTTATCCCCAAAGAAAATAGAGATGAACTGGATTACTCATTCTGGGGCACATCGTGTCAATATCAGTGGTTCAAAGGTACTGATGGACATACCTAGAAGGACCCTATGCCTATCATTGTTGATTTTATTTATAAATACATCAATGAAGATGATGGGAAACCATTAGAACGTAATTCATATCCACCGTAATATCACACCATTATCAAGGAAGCATTAAACAACCCCAGAAAAGGCTGGACCAATAATTTAGACCTATAATAGGGTGGAAATTTCATGAATAAATGGCCTTGGGCCTACTGGGTATGTGAATTTTTCATGGAATTTGGAGTAGAGATGAGGTGGGTAGGCTTGTATGATGTTGTGTGGGCTTCTCAATTCCACATCTACCAAGAGAAACACATAATTCCATAACTATTGATTAGGTGGGTCTCGAGGACCAACACTTTCCATTTTCCACATGGGGAAGTCGACATCAGCCTTTGGGACCTCCACCCTATTTCATGGATTCAAATTACTAGGGAAATTTACAATGAAGTTCTCCCTGTGGAGAATAAATTGGAGAATCCATAGTAGATACCTTGGATAGAGAAGACACTAATGGACCTGGTTCCTGGAGAAGATAAATAGTTAGTGAGAGACATCCACATTAACCAGTGATTCATACTTTTCCAAAATTTCCCATCGGAGAATCCTGTTGAGGGATATTAGGCACCCATAAAACTACATGTCATACCTGATACATTCTCAAGAGGGGATCGGTGTAGAAAATAAGGCTCTTACTGAAAGATCATGGAGATATCCAATGAGGAAGGAAGGGAGCTCAAGAAAAGACACAAAATCCTGGATTCCCCGTGCTAAAGAGTGGTGGATCATAGACGCTTCATCAAAGTGGTCAATCCATAAGGACTGTGTTTTTCTGAACTCATAAACACATTTTTCATGCTTCTTTGTTTATTTATATTTTGTTCACTAAAATCATGTAATGTGTTTTGATTACTTCATCTTTATTGAATCTATGAAACAACTAACGATCAATCCCTAAGCTCACGTGGATCATGCATTGTATGAGATGTAAGGGATGACCACATAACCATTCACTTTAGATATTAGGGTTCTAGCCAATCATTGAACACTCTGATTCTCACTGACCACCTAGAGTATTTGGGATGAGAGCGGGGTTGTAACTAGAGAATATGGGTCTAATCGGATCTGTATTTCCTTCCCCAATTTTCTCTAATTGACAAGTGGGAAAACACAAATGGAATTATAATACATTCTAACAAGGGGGAATAAGAAGTGTGAGTCATGAAACCCAAAATTCAGAACACAGTGATAGCGATATGATGATAGAGGAAAATAATTGATCATATTTGAAACAAAACATCCATATCATATTAGCATAAAATAGGGACAAATGGGAGAGGGACAACCCCTGAAGAATTTGAAAAATATGGGACCAAACTTGAAATGTCTTTTGATTTCCTTCCAAATGTTGGCTCTGGGCTATAGGTGAGCGACGTGTTCCAGCATCTATTCCATTTGGGGGTCCCTTCATATGTGAAAGAGGACAAGGATCCAATTGAAAGTTGATGAAAATCATGGGGATAGAGTGATGGTATGTTCTAATGGATTCCTACACTCTAGAAATTGTTCCACCATGATGAAAACACATTGGGTGGGTGTTTCGGTCCAATTCCAGATCAAACCTACTTCCAAATAGAATCTCTCTGGTGAGGACCTAGAATAAATCATAGTTTTATGTCATGACAATGTGGATGAAATATTTTTATTTTAACATCTTATGATGAGGAAAAATGATGTGATTCAGTTTATTTTTATGCAGCAAGGACATGTACACCCTAAAGGAGAAATTTTTGGTGTGGTACATAACTCGGAATGAATGATGACCATGGAGATCAATGCCACATCAAACATTCTCTAGGGGGAACCCATGCCAATATGGCCAAAAAGAGGAGTTCCAATAATATAACTGGACTCGGGGATGAGGAGTCGAGATGTATCTACATATCTTACAGGGGATGGAATCAATCCATATGTAGTTCTTGAAATTTTTTTTAGTTTAAATTCTTGTAGTAATGATGAGAATTATTTGAAACAAAGAGGAGTAATGATGTTGCGGCTACACCCAGGATTGACAATCCAGGTGTCACTACATATCCCATGAGGATGGGAATCAAGCCACACATAGTTCTTGAAGGGAATATTTTTCATGCAGGTATAACCCAGGCATAGAGAAAAGAAGCTTTAGATATTTATTTTTTCCCTTTTATCGATGTGTTTTTCTTTGAGCGACCAACCCTGAATGAAATTTTTGGGTTCTTATATAGGAATAAAGAAATCTATAGATCATGACAAGTGGCATGGTGGTTTTATAGTTCCAATGGTGATTCCCTCTCAAGTCATAACCACATAATGATGTGTCGTTATTATTCATGTGGTTAGGATGATGATGTTGTGGTTTATGGTTGTATGACATGACCAGCCTATGTACATTAACGTCATGCAGTCGGACATAATAATTTAACATCATGTTAGATTATGTGTCATAGTTTATCATCATATGGATTGGAAAAAAGAGATATTAGTTCAAGGTCAATGAATTTGGACCATGGGGTCTCATAATCTTATTTATGGGTATTACCCTACCAAAACTGTGAATCCCACATCATCCATGCTCGATGTGGGAAACAAGGGGTAATTCTAGGCTTTCCCCATCACACGAGATTACACAACCATGAGATAGAAATGTCATGTGGGAAATTCAAAACTAGACAAACATTCCTACTCTTACTACATGGATGTATGGAGGAATAACATCAATGGTGTTGAAGAACAGAGGGGTAGAAAAATATTAATCACTACACCCAATACCTGGGACACAATTGGGTTGGCATAATGGGGGAAGATAATTACTGACCTTATTCGAAACACAGTACCCATATCATGTTACCTGGGATGGGAAAAAAATGAGTGTCGACTGCTGACCATATTCACAATGTGGGGCCTATCTCAAATTGATATTCATGATCCTCCAAGATGCGGGTACTGAATGGTAGGCGATCCATGAGGATGAGTATCCATGTTGTTAAGGGGTCCTTTATGAAGTGAAAGATGACGGATTCCACAAATAAAGGGTATGTTTTAAGCATGGATGATCACTTGTAGTTTAACTTCATGCGGTAAGGACGAATGAGAGGAAATGTTCTCTCAAGGGAGGCACATGAAGCAACCATTGAAAATATTTTATAAATGAGGACCATAAAGGCTCATCGCCATACCAAATACTCTCGAACGAATCCAAGCCAAGAGGCTGGTAAGATAAAAAAAGGGGTGTGGCTGGACCACAGAAAAAAAATTTATGCATCCGTACATATTCCCTAAATATATAAATGAAGCCACACATTGTTATTGAATACATCATGGAATATGGCCAACACCATAATGGTCGATAAACATTCCAATGATAAATTCATTGTTTTTTGTATAGAGTCATGTGAACATGGAAAATAAAAATCATTGTTTATGGTCGTAGAGTTTAGATTTTAAGAGGCAGAGAGGTTTAGTACAATTAAATAAGGTAACATAAAGGGAATGAGGACCAAAGAGGCCCTACAACACAGTACACATTCTTGAGACATAACCACCTAGTTTATGGTCATCGATGTTGAACAATGATAATGAGTTTTCCAAAGTGGAAATATGTAATGTGGTGTCATAAAACAACCCAATGTGGATGAGGAAGAATGATTTCCATACCGCATCACAAATTATGAAGAGAACGTGCACACAGTTTAAAGTCATGATGTGTTGAATTTGAGACCTAGAATCATAGTTTAAGGTCATATATTTTGAACTTCCAATGTGCGGCTCTATAATGAGGGTATAAACTTTATCATAACACTTAATCCCACATGAGACATGCTCGGTGTGGGAAACAAGGGGCGGAAATGATATTTACCACACATATAAGCACATGGTAGTGGAATAGAGGTGTGGAGTAAGGGATGACCCCATATTTTGGGCCTTCCAACTCAATTAACAAATCTTTGTGGTGGGATGACATCAAGGTTATTGAAGTTTTTTCTTGACATAAGTATGTGAGAAGTAACTTGAATCATAAGACCCATATTTGGGATGTGATGGGGTTGTCGTAATGGCATAGGATAAATGTTGCACATATTCAAAACATAATATCCATATTGTGGGACCTAAGATGGGAAAAAAGTGGTTTGATTACTGAATATATTCAAAAAGTAGGACATAGATCAAAAGGAAATTCGATATCCTCCACGAGATTTTCCCAGAATGGTAAGAGATCCTTGAAGCCAAGAATCCATACAGTTTGGAGGCCCTTTCGGATTTGAAATATTATGGGGACTAAAGGGCAGATAAAGCGTGGTAGTGGAATGAGAGAATGTCCATATAGAATCCAACACTCTAAGTCCCATACCATGGAATATCTAAGCATGTTAATGGGGAAAAAATATATCTTAGGATCTAATTTGGGCCATGTGAATTGAGAGAACGAGTGAAAGAAACAAAATAGGGGAGGTTAACCAGGGGCTGGACCCAATGATAAAATGTCTCGGTGTTCCTACGTATCCTTTGGGAGAAGGAATCAAATCGTAGGTATTTCTTGAAATTTTGTTCATTTTAATGTAAATCCGTAAGGAAAAAAACCACGATGTGTTTTATTTTTATTCAGCCAGGACATTGGGGAAGAGGTTTCGCAAAGGGGGGCATGTATGGTGTGGAAAATTTACTCGACGTTAGTGAGGACCGAAGAGGTACAGACACCACATGATCCTATGAAAGGACCTTTGGATGAGTTTCATGTTGTTTAACATCATGCGTAATGAAGGGGAACTTTCCTTTTTAGGCCATGAAGAATAGACCATCACTATGAATTTTAATGTATTTCAAGTAGGACACAATAGTTTAATCTTTTGGACAAGAAAGATCATAGTTTAGGGTCGTAGAACTGGGACCATAAGATGGGGCCACAAGAGCTAAAAAGGTTGATGAACCTAGGGATTTACCTGAAGAAAATATTTCTGGGCATTCCAACATATCTGGAAAGATCAAGAATCAATCCATATGCTGTTATTAACTGTTGTGTAGTTTAATGTCATACGATAAGGATGTAAATGAGGATGAATGACCATCCGGGGGGACATGGTGGAACTGTTGTAAACTTGATGTGAATGAGGACCAAAGAGGCCCCAACCACACCATGTTAAATCCTCATATATATCATAAGACAAAGGTATCCAAATATATTAAATGATTTGTGGAAGGTGGGGTTGGACCCAAAGATGGAATGATTGTGTGTTCACATGTATCATGTGAGGGCAGTAATCAAGCCTTACATAGTTCCTAACTATCATGAAGTTTAGCGTCATGATGTAATAAAATAAGAATAATTTGATGACATGTGGGATTGAGAAAAATATTCTTGCAGTTTAACGTCACATAGGATGCTCGATGTCATGCAGTTTGACATCATGTGGGACATTAATGCTGGGTAGTTTTTCATCCTAAATCTTAAATGGGAGAAGTATTTTAACATCCTTTTGGATGAGTCAGTTTAATGTCATGTGGGATGAAAGAGACATGGGTTTATTTTCATAGATATTGTACCATAATATGGTGTCGTTCTAATTGGTATATGTAGTATGGTGATGTAATGAACCCAGTTTGAATGAGGACCAAAGACACAGATCACCATAGTATGTATCCCAAAAAGGGGTGTTTAACCTTTTCTAGGCCCAAATACAAAATTTGTATGTGTTCATACATATCCCATAAGGATGGGAATCAAGACCCTCTTAGTTCTTGAGTGCCATGTAGTATAACATCATGCGGTAAGGATGTGGGAACATGGGAGGTCCCTGAAAGGGGAGTACATGGTGCGACTATTATAGACCCGATATTAATAAGAGCCAAGTAAGTCTCATACCACATCAAGTAGTCTCGAGAAACTCATGCCATAGAGATGAATGAAGGAAATGGTTAGGAACCTGGGGCTAGTCCCGAAGATTAAATGTTCAGGCATTCCTACATATCCTGTGAGGGAATAAATCAATCCATACATAGTTCTTGAAATTTTGTGCAGTTTAACGTCATTCAGTAAGGTTGTAGGAATATTTTAACATCATGTGGGATGGTGATGTTGCGTAGTTTTACATCATGTATCTCGAAAGAGAGAATATGTTTAATATCATATAAGATGCGGAAGGTTGTGACGTTAAACGACATGTGGTAAGGATGAAAGGAAGCTCTATACAATTTAACATCATGAAGGACATCTATGGTAGTAAAATATCATGTAAGATGATGATGATGGATAGTTTTTCATCATTTATCTCAAATGAATGTAGGTTCTCATGTAATTTACTGCATGAGGAACTTGCTATTGGTGTTATTAGTAATCTTCTCACCATCCATAGTTAGAAAAATCATGAACCGTTGGGGTAACCCCGGTTGATGATATAGGATTCTTCCTCTTTGGGATCCAAATTTAGTGGATTTCTAATAGGTAACACTGGAGTCCTCAAGGAAAATATCATGTCCCCTAGAAGGAAGGAGTGGACACAAAACATTTTTTTGAATGCTCTAGATATCTTGTTCTGATGCCTCTCCAGATAGTGAAAGGCTTGGATTATATTCTCATCAATGGCTTATAGTTCAACTAGAAGGACCTAAGAAATAATTTCTAATGTATGATGAACATAAATAGCTATTCCTAGTAATGTAAAATGAATCTAGAATGTCAGGAATTACTCTATTCCATACACCGAGGAATATGGGGTCACCAGGGTGGAATTGTGAGTTGTCATTCGGTAACCCCTGAGAGAATTGGGGAGTTTTTCCACCCAAATCTTCTTGTTCTATCCAGCCATCTTTTGAAGAATTTTAGAGAGGGTCCTTTTTAATGCCACAATTTTCCCATTTTATTATGCATGGTAATGCGAAGTGTGGTTTGATCAGATGTTGTACTTATTGTATCATTTCTTCAGCTTGGCTACTCATACATTGTTGTCGTTATCAGTGAGCATTTCATGAGGTACTCCAAATAGGTGGATGATTTTGGATCTCAAAAACTCGAAGATATAATGTCCCATGACCTCCTTGATTGGAACCTCTTCTTTACACATGGAAAATAAATCTGTGGTGGTCAGGATGAACCTTTACTGATGAGTTGTTGCTGGTGGATAAGGTCCCAAAACGGCGATTCCCCAGGCCGCAAATGGCCAAGAGTACATAGTATTATAGAGGTATTCTAGCAGTCAAGGCACAAAAATTGGCATGGATTAAACACATTTGAAATCTCTTGGAGAGATAGATACATTCATGGACCAAGGTGGGGTAGAAGTAGCCCAACCTTTGAATTTGGTGGGAGAGTTTCAACCCTTCTTAATGAGTCCCACCAGAGTCACCATGGATTTCATTCATAACCTATGTAATATCATATCATTGAATAAGAAAAAAGGATAACTTTATTGAACCCAGGTCAATAAAGGATATTCTCAATGTTTGGACCACTCTAGAGGGTGATCTATACTACACACCAACATATTTTCTTGTGTTCAGCTATGTCAATCTGTAGATTTCCAAGTTGGAGGTACTCAACAAAATGATTTTTCTAATAAGTGTTATCTTCTGCTATAAATGGTTGATATTGAGGTCCATATGTGGAAGCAATGATGGTAAGGTGACTTACCATATGGCAATCATTATTGTCCAGGGTGACATGGGAGATGACGCTTCAATGCACTACATGGATAATAAAATCATCCTAGTCAGGCTTTATTAATGACATGAAAAGGATAGAAAAGTCATTGGAATGACTATTCTATGATTGAGTAACATGAGTGATTTCTATTAGGGGAGGTAACTGGGCCATCAGCTGGTGAGTACGCCCTATAAGGGGAACGATTTCTAGCTTCTTGAAGATGTAGTCACCATTGATCTGATTTGGGTCCTGCTCAGAGCCCCCCTTCACTTGTAGTATGGGGACATCAATCTCTAGGGTTATCTCAAGACCAGTGATCAGAGCCTGATACTCTACCTCATTTTTGGTGCTTCCTTCTGACAATAAGAACAAATAGAGAATCTTTTTGGTGTAGGTGTGCTAAAGGTCATGAGGCACCATAAAATTGAATCTTATAATACAAAAATGGATTGATCAACTTTAAGGATGGTCTCATATATAAAATAAAGAAAGATTGATTGATCTGTGAGGGCTGGATGGTTGGAAAAAATATTGTTTAGTGTCTGACCCTTGAAAACATTCTAAGTAGTGATCCTAATGTCTAACTTTTATAGGATCACTGCCCACCGAGCTAGCTAACCTTTTAGCATATGGAGATTTTCAATTTACTTTAGCATATCCACATGGGACACAATTTATATCTCACCATGTTTTAGATAATGTCACAACTTCATCAATGAAAAAACCAGCATGAGGCAAGTCTTCTTGATGGAATAATATCTTATCTATATGTAGAGAATCATGTGGATGAGACAGTAAAAACAATTCTCAATACATTTATTTTTTTTTTCTAGGTGATATTGGTGTCAATGGATCATTCTAGGGTGCTCACATAAAGGACCATCGGATTTCTAAAGATGGGTTTCATTTAGACCGAACGCTAAAGAAGATACTGCTTGATCTTCTGAAAATAGATTTCGCACTCTTTATACCACTGATAGATGATAACTTTAGTCATGAGTCTAGAAAATGGATTAAACATTCTATCCACACTCTTGATGAATTGGAATATGTCGGAAAAGTGTCCTTGAAAGCCTTATAGATCTCAAAGGTTTCTCAGATAAAGCATCTTATTGATGGCCTTGATATTCTCTGGATCGATCTAGATACCTATATATATAACAAAAAAAATTGAAGAAATTTCTAGAGGTAACCCAGAATGCACACTTTGCGGGGTTCAGCTTTAGATTTTGAGAACGAAGGAAGATGAACAGTTTCTCAAGATACCTAAGATGGTCCTAACTCTGGTGATATTTGACCACCAAATCATTCAAGTGGAATTCCACTAGAATCCTAAGGATCTATTTGAATATATAGTCCATGGTATGCTGATAAGTGGATTTTGTATTCTTCATACTAGAAGGAATTACCTAATAACAAAAGTTTCCATATAGTTCCTTGAAGGTGTTAGATTATTCATCCTCATGGGCCATTCAGAACTGATTATATCTAGAATATACATCCACGAATTAGAGATCCTAGAATTTAACAATTTCATCGATCAATAGCTCTATCATAGGATGGGAGAAAATTATCCTTTGGAAAATGACATTTGATATCATAGAAGTTGATACAGACTCTGATTTATCCATTATTCTTCTTAAAGGGAATGATTTTTTCCAGCCAACTGGGATACTTGACTTCCTTGATGAAGATGGCTTTGATGACAATGTCATCTTTGGCCTCAACCATGGATCCATTAGAAGGATGAATCTTCCTAAGAGGCTACTTGAACCCACAATAACCTACCATGAGACTAAGGTGGTGGATAGATACCTGAGGATCTATGCCTATAATTTCAGCATACCTCCATGAAAATAAATCACAATACTACTTTATAAAATACACATAATACTACTGTTCTTTAGCAGGCATTACATTGCATATTAGTATTGGTCTTGGGTCTGCCTCGGTACCAAGAGTTTCCTATACCAACTCATCGACTATGGAGGAAACACCCTCTTCGAATGTAGGATTTGAATCCTCCAAATCCTCTTCATCATTCGGGGAGAGGGGATCATTGAAATGGGGAATCTTTTCTAAGATAGGTTACCCTAAAGTAATGCTAATGTTAGCCTAAGTGATGGTTGAATATTCATCGGGATAATCATTCACTACTGAAACCATGGAGACCAAATATTTCGACCTGATCCCATCAGGCCTTTGAATTAAGTCACCACAGTTTATAACATCAAAATAGTAGTGACACATTGGCTTTAGTAGGTTCAACCTATCCCAATGGAATAAAAAAGTATGGAATATTTTTGTTTCAATGGGTCGAATGTCTTGATACCTAACAGGGGTGATGGGCTTTAGAATCACTCAAGATTGATTCATGTAGGTGTATGAAGTGATCATAAGGATCTCCATGTTCATGGGAATTCCCTTCCCCAATTTCTCATGAACAATAAATAAGTGTCACTAGTTTGGTTTTATGGCCTCCAAATAGTGAATATAGAGAATGAAGTAATCATTAATGACTATCCATGGATCATCCATAGTAGCAGTGTTCTCAATCTCATTAGGCTGAACTTGTTTTTCATTGCTTATATAATAGTCAGCATCTAGGTAGCGGGCTTCACAAGAGGAAAAGGGAGATGTGTCGCCTTGGAGCATGCACACTCTACCATTAAGTCAGTACTTGAGTAACTGGTGATAGGAGGAGGGAACTACTACATGAATCTGGAGCTAGGGTCTACCCATCAATGCATTATAATTATTGTCCTGTGAGATGACCATGAACTCGGTACTACCAATCAGGCCACCGAGCTGAGTCTTTAGGTGGATAATTCTAGATAATCATTGCTCTGTCCCATCACAACCTTGAATTTTGATGTCATAAGGATCTCAATCTTCATTAGAAAACCCTAATTTGTATAGTTTCTGGTTCGAGATAAGATTATTCCCAGAACCAAATTTTACAAGATAGCGGTAGACTTCCATCCCATTGAACTGGTCAGTGCTGTATAATGGGTAGATATGGCCCTATATGGGAGAACATTCATCTTCTCTATAGAATGAGATGATGGTCTTGCATTCTACATGCTCAACTTCGCTAATAATAAAGGCATATTTGGCCTCTACCTATTTTTTGAACTAGAGGGGGTTTCTCAAAGCCTTTGTGAAGGATTCATGAATACATATGGACATGAGGAGATCCTCAAGGATCGATATGTTCATAGGAATGATGGATAGGTGCTAAAAACAATGTACTTCTTCTCATGGAACACATTTCTGTCGGTATGAAGTTGCTCTGTGGTAGAGGGTATGCTAGGAATTGTTGGTCGAACTGGAAAATTCTAGATGGTGTAGGGGATATCCCACTACACACTAGTTGAATCATGAAAAATGACTACTAGTTGACTATCGGATTACCAAGGTCAAGCCATAATTGTGCGCGACTGATCATAGCACAGTCGTGGAATCTCTGCCTGATCGAGTTGAAAAAATGGAAATAGGAGCGAATCTGACTGAATATGATGAGAGGATTGTGAATGCTAAGATCTTCATTGAACCTGTTGCCTTGTCTTAGTGTTGCGCATAAATTTTCTAGAGGCATTGTCTAAATCATTATGATGTTTCACATATCCATGGTTTCACAGATGATGGCATTGATTAGAATGATTAATATTATCATCATGATGCTCCACATCACTAAGAACAGTGTAAGGTTCCACCAGTTCAACGATATTCACTGAGTAATATTATTGGTCATCACTTGAGGGATCCTCCAATACTGTGTGGATTTTGGGTATACTCCCATCTCTATGGGAATGAAGCCTCCAAGAAGGTGATATAGCTTTAGCACCAGTGTGGGGGATTTATTTTCCTGTGCACCGATGGCGCCTGCTCTTCTAAGAAGAAGAAGGGTGAGTTGTAGATGTAGAAGCAGTAGTTGGGGATGTTATAGAGACCTTTAATGTATCAAGATGATTCAAAAATGTATGGATAATACTGTGGGTGCAAGAAACTACCCTGCGGGCCAACCAGTTATTATTCTTCTATGACATGTGACTGGAGACCTACTGCCATTCATCCTCAGTGTCACTATCAGGCTATGGAGCAACACACACCACATGATTCAGGGATGGACCAAATCTAACTACATTGTTATCGACCTAGTTCTATAGCTCATTCTTAAACTCATAACACTATATAAGAGTATGTCCAAGGAATCCTTGATAGTGGAAATACTTGTGATGATCCGTATGATTGGCCTCTTGGGGTCTTCTACATTCTAGAAACCATAAAATCCATTATTCCATGGTGAATTAAAAATAATGGGGGACATGATCTTATTCAAACAAGTAGGTACATTTTTTCTTATCTAGGAAAGGGACCCTTGGACCCTATCCCTGAGGAGGGGATGGAGCCTGGGGAGGATGTAGAACCTGATTATCTCACCTCAGTGGGGATGGTGTATTATGTGGTGGAACCTGCCAATTTTTAGGTTGGAAATGATGAACCTAAGAATGGGCTCCAGGCTATGGCCCTTGGTGAGGTTGTGGTGGTTTCTCTATCAACAACAACTCTAGAGGCCTAGGGACCTCTACCTATGTGATGGAAGTATTCTTGTCCTTGGTGGAGCTTCTCATAGGAGTTGTGGGAAGAAACTGACATGCCTACATATCCAGCATTAAGGCCTCCTCTAGGAATTGTGACGTGTCATATAAATCCTAGAATCCACCTAAGAAGTTTTGAGTGATGAGGGAGGCCACCAATTAAGTCTTTATATTCCTCGTACACATTATCAACTGTTGTTATTGAGGTAGTGACATATCAAGTGAATACATGAGGTCTTCACACCTAGGGAACATTCCATGATGCAGTCATCTGTATGTTTTTTTCACTTTAAGAGGTTGGAAATGCAGTTTTTGTGAATATTGGCGATGAATTGATAAAGAAATTTCCTACACAGTTCATCCCAACTACCTATAGTCCCAATGGGTAACTGGGTTTACTAGATGAATGCAGACCCTTCTAATGTTTTTAAAAATAACTAGAGATTGGCAGCTTCCTACTGCACTGGAGAACCTAGCATGGGTCCAAACCTTGAAATAATGTTGTGCAGATGCTATATCGGGTCTCCCATCCTGTTTATGTGGATGAATGTGGGAGTCCGCAAAATATGTGGGTACTGGCATATAATTTACCCATATCGGATATGGCATTCCATCAGGTGGTATTTCCACCTATTTCTTATCAAGGGCCTTGAGGCGAGTATTGAGGATTATCATCAGTTCATCTTAGAAGGGGTTCCTATCTTGGTGAGGATTCCCGACCACCAGTGCATTCGAAGGCTCTTCAACTTGATATGCGGGCTCAGCGGCTCATGGTTCATCTCATAGAATAACCCGAGGAGCTATCATAGGATTGTATTTTGAAGAACCTAGAGTAATAACCTGAAGAGTGACCTCTTTATGGATCTTTCACAGTTCAGGAGGATTCAGCGATGCATACCATGGATGTTTTTCATGAACTATGGCCCCTACCCTTTCTAGATGGGAAAGTTTTTGAGGTCACCGAGTGGTAACTCACTGAGGGGGGTATGTGCATGCCCCTACCAACCCAGTGTAGGATATATGGGGTCATATCATGGATCACCATAATATATATGTTTCTCAAAAACATGCTTGTAAAGGAGATAATCAATGATCCTTTTGGATTCATCAATCTCTTAGAGAAACACTACCTTTTCGAGATCATCCTCTGTATTCTCTGTCAGCCTAGACATTTTATAGGAGTTAACAATCCAAGAGTGTCCTTTGCCTTTTTTGGGGTCCTGACTGAGAGGAAATGACATGAAAGGTTCAACAAGTCTATCCTACTGTCTTTTTTGGCGAGTGAAAATGCCAGGGGGATCCAACAAAAGTTGTGTTGTCCCTGAGGGAAGGTTCTACTCATGGATTCTTATCTCAGTTTCCGACTCTATGAGATCAAACATGTTTAATAGGACTAACCCAAGCTCCATGTCCTCGATATCACCTGGAATATCAGGCCAGTATAGGATCGGGCTGAAATGAAGAGCCTCATACTTCCCCAAGCCACGAATTTGGATATTTGGAGATGCCTCCCCCATAATTCAATAGAGCATAGTGAATATCTGGATGCATCATTTCTAGAGAGTCTGATGATATCTTGGTGATGCAGGGTGATGAGCCACAAGAATCATGGCTAACCAGAACATGTGACATTGTTGGATGATATCCTCATAATACTCCTATCTCATTAGACAATCCAACCGATGTTGACGGAGATGGAGATTCATTGTTTCTAGGGTTTGATGGAGACACAAGACTTCTTCCTAGATGAGGGCCTCCAAGATTCCAAAGTATGGAGTTGAAATTGGAAAAACATATCGTGGAAGCCATCCGCCCTGAGAATTTCCCACAATATTCTCCACTCAGAAGAGAGATATGGTGCTTTGTTTCCAAATATTTCAACTAGGGGCAGCTGAGAAATTAAAAATGGCACTGATAAGGACCACTGCAGTGGTGGCATGTCTAGTGTACAGAAATATGGATGAGCTAGCAGATCTCTTCTCACTCGATTGTATCCCAGGGATATAACTGAGTGCATAATCATGTCACTATTAGATGGGGTATCGACCACTACTTCATATACAAGGGCAGTGGTCATTGGTGATGGATCGATATGGTTCTTATCATCCACCAAACCCGAAAACAACTCTTCTTAATTTCATGTTGTGGTAGGGAGTGAATCTAGAGAGGGTAGAGAAGACTGAATGAAAATACCCTGAAAGGGATCCAAAACTTCTTCCTCCTACACATACATATGAAGGGATTCAAGGATCTATCGCATCTCTCCTTCTATTAGGATGAAAATCACACACCATGTTCCTTCCCAAGACCCTGACATGGGGGATCGAGATGAGGGTTCCATCATCGAGTTTCATTCCACTTTAGAATCTGAAAAGAGAATGGGATTTACCATGATCTGGAAACGCACAGGATTCATCATTCGGTGTTGATGATTCGCCCTCCTGATCGGGACTATTCATCATGTCAAGGTAAATTTGTGGCATGGGGAGGACCTTTTAGTGGGTTTTCGTTGAAGCGAGGAGGACCTCAACTTTGATAAGATGGTGTGTGAGGGTCCCCTTGTGCTATGTCAAAGGGAACATGGGGAGGACCTCTATGATGATAAGTGATGGAATGAGAGGGACCTTCACTCTAGTAGATGGCACTGTGGGGAGGGCCTTCACTTATGATAATGATGATTTGAGTAGGACCATGTGTTTATAACCTATAATATAGGGATAATTGTTGTACATGTGATCACGGTAATGGGGTGGACCTCTATGTTGGGTGTTAACAAGATGGGGAGGGCTTCCACTTAGACTGATGCTGATGACATGGGGAGGACCTCCATTCAAAGATTAGGAGTGGGGATGACCTCCACTCTGGATGACAACAGTATGAGAAGGACCTTTATACTGAACGTTGTCATCATGGGTTAGCCCAAGATTTCCACTGCTCCTACTAGAGACTAGAAGTGTTAGCTCAGCTTACCCCATGGGGTGTTTGGGGTCTCAATATTGATCATTTATAAAGGTTCCCCTAATCTGTAATAATAGGGAGCTTATAAAATGTGTCAGTGGTGGAATGGTCCACAGAAGATGTGGAAGATGACACCCCTTGACATGCATCTTCCTGATCCTTTACTTAAAATTTTTGTGCCGCCAGAAGAGGTGTGGATGATGGTGAATGGGTGAAGAACACCAATGTCTCATCATGTGGGATTGGGTGGTGTGATTGACATGGCATGGCAGGATCCCTCCTCAGTATCTCCCGAGCAGTGGTCTTTGTCGGGATGACTCTAACATACCTTACCTCATTGGTGTAGGGGAATGAGTTGTAAAATCATTCTAATGAGAGGCTCGTGAAGCGTTTGGATGTTGGAGGGGGGAGAAGCATCTCCACGTGTGGCCCTTGGGGGTGGCGATGATAGTGGGACATAAAAGCCTCCAAATCATGGTGGACCATATCCCTTGTTGGGATGACCCTCTCCTATTCCTACCATTAGATAAGAGTGTCAATAACCATTCTATGGATAATTTATATGGGTGATACAGGGTGTGGTTGCTTGGAATCCAGGGTTTTGGAAGCTATTGTGGTGAGGTAGATCCATACAGAAATATCACATTGGCATTTCTCTTTTCCATACGTCTATGGGTGGGAGGAAAATGAATTCCTATAGCAGTATCTTAGGTCCTAAAAAGATGGAAGATATAGCGATTATTACATATATTAGGAAAAAAATTCCCAATTCCCCATCACCATTCATTCTTCCATGGTTAGAGAGGAAGATAAATGGTGACAATGCCACATACTAGAATTCCCAACGACTAACATTCCCAAATTCTACTAAGTTCGATGCTAAGCCCACTATTTTCTTGGTGTGACCTAGAACTGGATATCTAAATATGGTGACATAATAGTATACTGATTTCTATAATTATACTAATCCCCATATTGAGGGGAATATTTTCATTTTGGGTTCACCATTTTCATTCCCGATGCTTTCTGTTGGGGCCCACCTCGTTGGGCCATGTATGGGATGCTGGATGACGGTCACATTGTGCCCCACACTCCCTCCTTCCAAAGGTGGGAAACATCCATCACTTCTTTATATATTTTTTCACACTAATCTAAATGGGTTTATGGGATTCTATTTCATCCTCATTTGGATTACACCTCTGAATTTGTCTCATAGTCCGGTTCTCCCTTATGGATTAAGATGTCATTTATGAAACTTGTTCATGGTGCCATCTATTTATGGTCTCTGGTTACTTTATTTGCTTCTATAAAGACATTCCAAAGGGTCATGACAAGGTAGAAACCATTAGTCCATATTTTATTAATGTTGAAGAATCTATGGAATTTCTTGATGCTAGAACACTGGAACACCTGTATTCTTCATTATCAGAGGGCTTATCAAGGGTGAAAAAACCTAAGGCTTTCCATGATAGATGTAGGGTATCTAATTCTAGAGGAATGTATCAGTAGTTTTCCTTGGCATCCCATGTTTGAAATGGGTTATTCCCTAATTTCATCATGTTTAGGTAATGGATATGACAGATCAGAACACTACTGATAGTGGGTCAGATTAGCACATCCCTATGAGGGGTCACCTTGATGGATTACTGGATGGATGGATCAGAACACCCAATGAGGGTGAACCTAGGAGTGGTGTGTCCCATAAAGGGGAATATTTCACACCATGAAGGATAATATAGACACTACAAGGGGAGGATCAGAATGTATGGCCCCCACAAATGGTGGCACCAAGGTTTACCATTGGTTGGGATTCATCCTCAATGAAGATTCTTACATACCTTCTTTAAAAGATATGGATCAAACCCCATGTAGTTCGAATGGGTGGTTCTTGTCATACCCATGGATATCTTCCCATTGAGAGAGGTGAACTCTTCATTGGATGAACTTGGATAGTGTGGGTACTACACATGGTTAGCATTCTTGTTTCCATAGAATGAATTAATTGTATAGATGGACCTTATGAATCGCCAGCTTCCCATTAAATGATGTGACCCCACCATGATAAGGGTGAGGTGGTGGAGAAAATGGTTCGGTCTTATTCATGGTTAGATACCCAAATAAATGTCATGAGTTCATCTAGATGTTCCATTCAATGTGAAATCAGTATGGATATGGAGGAAGTGTCAAAGGATTAGGATGAGATGGAATCGACATGAAGATGATAGTGTTGGGCTTAAGCCTCAGGGAGGTTTCCTATGTATCATGCTTTCTTGGAATCAAAGTCCATGTAGTTTTAAAAGGGGGTGATGAGATACCAAAAGAGGTATCTCATGAGAAATGGAGTACACAGATAGGTACATGAAGAATGTCGAACACCCAGAGTTAAGGCATGATCCTCCTGAGACACAAAGGCTCAATGGAAAGAATATGATGGGAAATGGATGATTATATTTCACCTCATGGAGGATTCATATACACCTAAAATGGATTGAAGTCCACATTTTTCGGGATGGAGTCATAGAATTGGGTAATACAAAAATGATGGAAACCTGTAGAAGCGCTATGGGATTGCACATTGTTAGATGTCTAACATAAGAGGGACACTATAGGTTAGAGAAGTATGGTGAGGTGTACTAGGGTTATGTAAGGTTGTATACTTTTTTTCTACTAGAAGCGGTGATGGAATGTGTGGTCGGACTTACACATGGTTAGTAGCCCAGGAGGATGGATCGAAACACCTTAGGGAGGCAGACCTTGGATATGTTTCCCAAAAATAAAAAATGTCACATTAGGAGGGTATATCCATGGGAAGGAGCACCATAGTTTACCATTGGTTGGGGTTGAACCTCAGAAAGGTGTCCTACATACCCTGTTTAGACGATATGGATCAAAACCCATGTATTTTGGAAAGAGAAAGGGGCTTTGAGTTTAATGTCATGTAACACTAATTTGAAATGACATGAATGAGTTGGGATAGATGGGTGATGGGATTGAACCTCATGGAGTCTTCCTAAGTACATGAAATGTATCAAAGTCTATGTAGTTTGATAAAGGGGACATGAGGATTATGGATTTCTAGTGACCCATAGTAACGTTAGGGTATACACATGGTTAACATCCCATAGTCACACTGGGGCTTACGCATGGTTAGAGGCCCATTGTCATGATGGGGCTTACACATGGTTAGTGACTCATAGAAGATTCAATGGTCACTACTTAATTTAAGACCACATGATTCATGCTCATTGTGATAAATAAGAGGAAACAACAGAACTAGTGATCGCGTCGTGAAAGGTGCAGCCACGAGGGATGGTGTTGGGATTATGCATGGCTAGTAGCACGTGGAGATGGGGATTTGGACTTACTCTAGGAGGGAGGCCTGAGAAGGTGGTTCAAGTATTATGTGGATACTACCAATGAAAAAAAACAAAGAGTATAGGGAGTGAGAAGTTGGATTGAAAAGGAAAGAAGGAAAAGGTTCCCAGTCCCATCTGCTCTCTAACCCTCTCGGTCCTACAATTCATGAGGAAAATCATAGTTTAACATCATGTGTTGGCGATGAGGATTATTTGTAGTTTAACATCAAACATCTCAGATGATGAGGACCCACTCCTCATCCCTTGAACATACATAATGTGTACGAACCCGAACATGGGGGGAATGGATGGCAGAAGAAATGCCCGACAGGAGTGAGTTGGAGGAGTGTCCAATTGAGGGGGTCATGTTAATTTGGATATGTGAAGAAGAAATTGTTGTTAGTATAACTACGAAATGAAAAATAAGGTGGGACAATGCAACATGAATAACCACACAAGGAACCATGAAATCACTTCATATGTTCCTGGAGGGTCTTACAGGAGATTTGTTCATGGAGAATAAGGACTTTCTAGGAGGGTATTCGTGTAGCTCTGGTGGTTTTCCAAGAGTAGGATCTTCATTAATGGAGGTTTTTCATGAATTATGTTGAAAATGATCTCCACGAAGGGAGAATATTCATGAAGAATGGATACTCGGCTGAGGCATGGATTCTACATGTTCTTGGAGGGTACATCATGAAGGATGAATGATCTATGAAGTTTTGAGTGCCCAAAAGGGACTCCTACCATTGTGGCGGCTGAGTGGGCTTCATGAAGGGAATCCCCACATGAAGAGGAGGTAAATTGTAATTAAAGGAAAGCTAGTTCACTGTGGTCAAATACCTTGGGGATTTATTTTATTGTTGTATGGCAGAGCATAGGGAGCTTTGCGAAACAAGAGCTTAGAAGGTGAAAGATAGGGGTATAAATCCTTTGGCATGGGTTTAGTCACATATTTATAGGTACCAAGTATAGAAATTCACCGATGTGTCTTGTGAATGAAATTTCTCTTCCCAGTCACAAGAAGCACCATCGGACTCGTAGAGCCTTCTGCTACTACACCACAGTGTTCAAGGTGTTTGTCAGATTCGTATATGTGACTGCCAGCACATCGTGGTGGTCGCAGAGGTGTGTGTCTTCCAATTTCATGGCTTCTGCAGTGTTTAAGGGCTTGGAAATGGAGCTTTGTGAGGCTGTCCCTTTAGTTATTTTTGTACTAATTTTTAGGTAATTCATCTTTTATCTTCGCATGCTTATCGAGAATCTTATATAATTTCCAGGAATTTCGAGTTTCCATTATACAATCTCATAAAATCATTATCCTTGAATCAATCTATGGAATAATAAATATGTTTTTATAGAATCTATAAACCTCTTCCTACATCAATCCTTTTTCTCTTCTATGTTATTTTAATTATAAATATATCTTCCAAAAAATAAACTTTGAAAAAAAAATTCATCTCAGATCTGACATCATAAAATCTAGGTGTAATTTCTGGTTGATCTCCCTCCTTTGGTGAAAAAATTAGGACTTCAACCTGATTAGAGGATTGAGGTTCCACTAACTTTTCAAAATCAATTACCTTTTGATAATAAATATCTAGATATTTTTCCTTTTCATATTCTAGTGTCTCTATCAACTTTCCATGTTTAGGGTAATCTTCCAAAGAATAATTCATTAGTTTTTTTACTTCATCAAATAAAGAATTTTGTATCTTCTTATATTTTTCTTTTAATGAGATAACTAACATCAATGAATTATTATTTGATGAATAATATATTTTATAGGATGATAAAAATGAAACTCCTCAAGGTGGTGAGGGTCTAATGGAGGCTCAGACCATATCATCTACATTTTAGGAAGCTTCACCAATTCACTCATTTACTGGTTCAGTGGTAGAATAAACTCTAAAGATTATTATCCTCTAACTTTTATTAGATTTATCTTCATTTGTAATTATTATCTTATAATGAATTTAACCTCCTTATCAGAGTTTCATGTACCGCTTATCAAGGTCCAATGATATTTATAGAGATAAACCAGTTTGAGGCTTCCTTATATTTAGATAAAATTATCTATTTTTCTTTGATAATTTCTGATAAATCTCCCCTTCTCTGAGATATTGTTCATCTACATTCAAGAGGACAAAATATGGTTTTCCAAAATTTCTTTATTCTAACTTATACTGAATTTATTTACCCTTATTACACAATTTATCTCCATCCTTATTTACTAGCCTATTCACGTTCTCATATTGGTTCTCAACCCATTTAAATTTCATCATCACTAGGGACTCGTGTGGTGGACCAGTTTCTAGTTCTTCTCTCATCTTTTCTATTTTATTATTATTCTATCCATCTATCAAATGAGTAACTTATGATACTATTTTAATGCACTTATTTTCTACATGATGATATTCAAATTTCATACTGGGAATTATTTCAATATTTATATGTTTTTCTTTAACCCTTTATAGAGTCCATAGGTCTTTAAACCCTTATTTCTCTAAAATTATCATAAGTATCGGATTCAATGAAATTTAGAATTGTAGGATCTATATTTAAATAAAATCAAAACATACATCTTATATATATTCACAGGTGAACATCACTAGATTAAAAATTCTCATTCCATAAAAAAATTCATCTACATAGACAACTTGAACATTCATTATTCCATTATCTACTTGGAATTAGATAAACATTAATCCCCTAGAAGACTATTCTAACTTTTGGAAGTAGCTATATAGGCTTATAACCCTTTTATTTTACCTAAAAAATGTTATTCAACTATTTATCTTTGATAAAAATTCCAAAAATTTCAATAAGCTTATGTGAAATAAATGAAACTCACCCTTAAGTGGTATACCAATAACATTAAGAAAATTCTACATTGTAAGAATGAATCGATATTTGTGTATCCTGAATATAAAAAAAATTAAATATATGAATCAATGAATTTAATGATAATATAAGGAAAATACAAGGATAAAATAAATTATATTCCTAAATTTTTAAGGTTATAGACTATTATAATTGATTCTGAATCATGCACCTTAATAAGGATTCCTAATTTTAATACAAAATATAATAATTTATAATTTCCCAAAAAATATTCTTGATAGCAATCACACTATATGATTCCATTAAAATTCATAAAAAACTAAGGGTAGTCTAAAATATAACATTAGAGAGAGATTTTTATTCATGGTAATTGAATACAACAAACATCTGGTCTACACACCTTTATATAAGAAATCCAATCAACCATTTATTTGATCTAATATAACCATCAAAAATATTTTACACTCTAGAATAATGAAACCTAATCTCTTAAAAGAATATATTTAAAATTTCATAAAATCGAAGCCAATTTCATTTTGAAAAAATAAATTCTCCAAATAAAACATGAATATAGTATTGTTTTCCAATTTATAAAATGAAAAGTATAACTACATGTTAAAAAAATTCATATGATAATATTAAAAAAAATAAACCACCTATAAGTAACCTTTTAACAATTCAATCTAATCAAAATCCATTGAAGATGGTTCAAGAAGTTTATCTTAATTCAAATCCATATAATCCATTGAATAAAACAGTATATAAATGTCCATTGTATAAAACGTATCCATAATATAATACTCTTACTTAAATAAGGAGTTTATGTTTAAATTAAAAAAAATTATGTAAAAAATATACATAATAACAAAAAAATATGTAAGAGAAAAAACTCAACAAATAATATTAATTTCTCATAGTGTAACTGTGTAAATTATGACAAACTATGAAAACATATGATTAACATATAAAGGAATAAAAATACTCCAAAAAATTTGAGTAATTTTTAAAACTCATAAGAGTATGAATTTTAAAATCATAACAATAAGATCGTAAAAATATAAAATTATTCTATTACCAAGTAACATATATTATAGTTAAATGTTAAGAATGAAATTTGTTTTCCTTGATCATAAATTGAGATTGAGGCATTCCTAACCACTTGGGTCTTGACATGTTTAAAAAAATAACATTAGGTATCCAAATTTTCCAAAATATGATTTCTTCTAAAGAAGTGATTTTATTTTATATATAAGCATAATGAATTATGAATTTAATTATTCAGTGAATAGATATTCCTGAAATTAAAAAAAAACCATTACCATTTCAATAAGAACTCTACACTAATAGGAAAATAATTATTCTTCTAATAGTTAGACCTTATGGTGGATTTACCTGAAACTCCAAAAGTTATTTTCATTTGTCTTAACTGTTTGAAAAAAATTTGAAAACATTTCCTTATGGTAGTGAAATTCTAATGAAATTTCTCCAAGCTCTCAAAATATTACATCAACATACTTACATAATTTTTATCTTTTATTGAATCCTTATAAATAGTGTTTCTCTTATATTCTGAATATAATTTCTAAATTTCATTCATAAATTCCAAAATCTTATTTTTCATTTCAGAAATCAATATGTTAATCTTATCTACCTGACTTGTAATTTTTTTAAGATAATACATAGATTCATTATATTCTTTATTTGACCAATTATTTATTTTCTTCATTACTATAACATATCAAGACATTAATTTAGGATATGGGGTATAATCCTTGAGGTTCTTAGTGGATCTATGTGGACAGGACAAAGAGAGGGTAAATCCACTATTGTCTAATTTTTACAAAATTTCAAACTCTTCTATAAAACATTTTAACGTCTTTGGCCTTTAACCCCTGATGATGTTTAAGACTCATGTGTCCTTTTTAACCTATAATTCACCTATATTCAATGTATAAAATTAATTTAATAGGTATATATGTTTTTATAATGTTTATCTCGTCTTAAAAATCATACACTTTATTGTGTTTGGGATGTCCAAGTCACAAATTCTCTAATAAAATAATTTTATCAATTTAAAATTGGATTTTGGTATGTTTTTATCATACCCCTCTCCCACTATTTTACATCGGTTATGGTTTTTAATATTAAACATGTGAATAGAGATTCCTCCCAAAGCTTCTATTCATGCTAGCTTCAAAAAAGATTTTTCTCTTTACTTTCTTCCTCCTCTTAAAGTAGATCAACATTGTTGTCTAGTGGTATCCATACACCAAAAAAGTTATATCCTTCTTCAATACATAGTTTATTCAACATCCATCATGTATTCAAGCGGAAAACATGCAACTCAACCTCTATTTCCCTGTTAATCTATGAGATTGTATAGAAATTTCTTATTGGGTTTCACAAACTCAAAATCTCAGTAATAAAACATAGAGAAATATATTACCTTATGAGTATGTAAATAAATACATATATCCATAATATTATGTTTGGAAATATAAATCACTTAATAAACTAGTGGACTCGGTTCTTAATTCTTCATCTCCATGACTGAATCTATTCAGTAGAAACAAGTCAACTCGTTGAACATTAAATTCTTCTTCAGAACCCAATATGATTTTATATTAATAACCAGATCTACTGCTCTATTTTAATTCACTATATCATGTAGTAGATTATTATTCTTATTATTAATTTTGAATCTATACTTCTTTTTTCACACTCCATGTCAAACATATCTATTGCAGCAGCTACTACACTTTTCTTTTCCTTCCTCCATGATCTACCCAATGTCCTCAAATTCATGATTGCATGTATTTAATTAGTTATTTAAATTATAACATCCATACATTGGATACAAATATACATACACCATGATATATGAAAATTATTATTACAAAATAACCACTTTTTCTAAAGATATTTCATTTACTATTTTTAAAAATGAAGGATGTTCCAAAAATACCCTTAATATTTACTACTCACCGTGATGAATATATATAACTATTATTTTTCAATATGAACAACTTATTTTAACTCAACCTCATCATATAATAACTATATATATATATCGTTCCTCAATTATATATGTAATATAAGGAAATAGTAGTGGAAGTACCAATAGATCTTCTCCACATTTTTTGGCTTAGGAACTTCATCAAACACTTACACGGATCTTGGATTGATTATATAAATAGCAATAGAAACTTATCATTTTTACCTTCTTCACAATAAATAATCAATAATAAAATCTATGATTTTTTTCCATTAAAACATAAAACAGAAGCACAAACTAGTTTTAAGATTACTGATTTATAAAATCTATAATTATACACATATTAGGCTTGGGAGAATTCCCAGACTTCTATCATAGAATTATCTCTTTAATATCCATAATTAAGATAACAATATTTCTAAATCAGAATATATTTTAATGAATTATTCTTTCATTTATAGCTCTAACATTGATGGAACTTTATATGTATTATTCATAAAAACCCATTTTCTTCACTTTATTAATAATCCAATCTTAATAATGTTCCCAATTCTTAATTTTGGTTCATGTATTAAATGATATTTGTGGTATATATAAGAGGAATAACTAATCTATATTCATTAAATGTTAATTATTTATAATATTCAATATTCTATAAATTCTCATTCAGCCTTTATTCCTTTTCTTTTACTTTGATATGTTCTTCCAATTATGAATACAATCTTCTCAAAATTTTATAGCTTGAATCATTGTCCCTTTTGTGAATTTTTATGATTAGAACGTTGTAGAAAATATTTATACAACATCATTTAGTATCCCATATCTAAATATTAAATTTGGAAAACTCACATTTTTATACTGTAGCATAGTTAAATTTCTTAAGTTTTGAAGTCAAATAGTGTCGCACGAAGTCTTGTTAAAGGATTATCACCATTTTTTAGGAATTTTCATGTCCTATAGTTTCATTTATTTCATATTTTTGAGAAACAAGGTATTTGGTATGAATTTTGAAGTTATGTGAAATTATCTGATGTTATTTATTGTGCCCACTGAATTTGTAGATGATGTACTATGAAGTCCTTTGAAATAAAAAAAAAGTTATAAGAAAAAACATTTGAGGTCATATAAATTCATCATTTTATTTCAAAAATACTCATAAGTAATAATAAATTGTTGATGTATTAAAATTATCTTAATGGATTTTGATCTCAAGACTTATCTAATTTTCCAAAATCAATCTTGAAATTTCAAGCATTATGAAATTTTATTAGGCATCTAACAACAAATCCCTAATATTCTCAAACATTCATCTAAGAGTGCATAAAAATAGGTATAGTATCCTTCATATATAGTGAAACATGCATTTCTTCATCAAATATTTTATAAAAATAACTTAATATCTCTTAATTGAATGATGACACTTAAATATACCTGCAATCTAACTTATTATCAATCACTAAATAAATTTTGAAGATTTTATAATAAAACATAATTACTTTCCTTTGACATGAGGGTCACCTCTACAATCATATGATGTTATGGTCCTTGTAATATATCCAACTATATATTACAAGTAAAATAAATTGATACTTTTTTGTGTAAACAAAATGGTTGAAACCAACATACATTAACTCTAACTAATTGATAACAAATAAAATTTTAGCTTCACATATCCAGGGGAATATCAATATCCCCATTTGGTTTTGTTGTTGATTCTAAATTTTATCAAGAGTAAATGAAATATCATTCACCCTAATTGATAGTAAATAAAAGATGTGTAATATTTTCCCACTTAGGTAAATTATAGGAAGGGTTTTCAAATTTCTAATAAACATTTCATGTTTTAAGAAACACCTATTCTCCCCATGTCATTCTTTCGACATTCCAATACCTTAATTAATTCCAAGATAGGAGGATGATACCGTGTTTTTCTTTAAAAAATATTTCCAACCAACCATATCCAAATCTATGTGGGATAAACCGTTATATAATAAAAATGTAAATAGTTTTAGATAACAATGATATCCGTTTACTCACATTAATTTGGAACCAAGATCCAACTTAATTTTCAAAGTGTTGTTCTAATAGATTTTCAATAATATTCATGAATATTCACTTCCTTAATCACACACATAAAAAAATTTCAAGTCAATAGTAATTATTCTATATTTTGATAGATAATCAAAACTATTTGATAAAGATAATGTATATGAGTTAAATCAAGGATAAGATATTAAAAACCATAAGTCATCCTAAAAATTTTCATTAGTCTATTTAGATTTCCATATTAAAATAGAATTTTAAACTATCACAAAAATACTAATTTCCAAATGTATTTATCAATTTATGCTCTCCAATATCATCACCTTCAATTACAAAAAAATCCACAAATGAAAAATAATTGTAAATAAGGTGGACCTTCCATCATCTCATTAATTTAAAAAATAGATTTTATAATGGTTTCTTGGCCTATAAGAACCTTTATTTTTCATTCTAATATCTTTAGAAAACTTCATGTTTTTGTTAGTATTTTATTTATAGAAATAAAATTTACATGGATATATGGAAATATTATTTATTTTAAATTTCTTCTTGTTTTATATAGGCTTTTAAACTTTATCCACCATCTATGTTTGATCCTTTCCATATTTCTCCATATTCCATTCCTCTTCATACTAATCTAGACATTTTATTAGACACTCTTTCTTCACTTGATCATATTTATTCTTGAGTGTGGCATCGTAAATTGTATAAGATTTAATACTTGTAGGATTCATTGGTTATTTTCCTTCATTATGAATTCTTTTTTCTTCTTCAGGTAACCATGTTATATACATGTTATCAATGTGTCCCACCTTCTTTTACATTCTAGAAAAACATTCATCAAATTTTTTATTTCCCTTCTTGGTTAGATTCTCAAATTATACACAAGGAATATAAACCTCTAATATAATCCTATAATATATCTCCTTGAAGGATTATTTTCATAAGGATATTAGATTTATCCCCTTTGTATTAATATTCATACCCAAATTATAATGGTCTATTTTGTGGACTCTCTTTCTACAATACAATAATCTTATCTCTATAGGTTTAATATCAAAGATAACTTCCTTCAATAAATTTTTATGTGTTCGAACAAACATTTCCTTTACTTTTATTCTTTAGGTAAATATTATATTTCCCTTTTAATTCATTGCCTTCTATTTTTTCCTTCTTATTTCATCATGTTTAGAGCTAGAATGGGTTTGTAAATACCAATACTCAACAAATATTAGTCCCCTGATCTTTAAATATTCACAAATATTCACCAAACCTAAAAATATATTATTCAAGGGATGATTTCTTCCAGTATATGATTTATAATTTGAATTATAAGTTTTCTCATTTTAGTATTTTTTTTTTCCACCTTACTAGTTTTTAATATATGTAAAAAACTAATATATTATACCAAAAATCAATTTCATTTTTTTAAATCAACCAACAACACAAATTTTTACTAATTAATCTATATCGTTTTAGCTTAGGTGGAATCCTTACAGAATTTTTATATTGCATAAACTGCTGCTTTTAGACTGGAAGAACACTATTTCAAACTTGGTTTGGGTAAAAAATTATTTGGCATGCGTATATTCACCCTGGATAATGTAATTATTTTTTTTGAATTTTGTAGAAACATCAATATGATTTCTAAAATTCAAAATCTCCAGAATAAATCCTAGAAAAATATATTACATAAAAAATATTTAAATAAATGTATATCTCTTTAAGATCATTCCTAAAAATATAACTCAATGAATACATAGGTCAGTACCTTTCTCACTTCTTCTTCTCCGGAACTAAAATTGTTCAGCAGAAAAAATTCGGCTCATGTATTTTTATATTACTTTTCTTATAAACCTAAAATGGTTTTATTTTAACAAATAATTTGTTATATGTTATCAGTTTACCAAATATATATATTGAATTATTATTATTATTCTTATTCATATTCCTTTAATATCTCTAATTCTCTCAACACACATTGATTCACACACAACCACTCACCGACTACTCAATAATTATTCTTTTACTCTTCACCAATCTAATTAATCTCCTCACATTCATAGGAGGTTTTATTTTATTTATTTCTCAATTATAATATCAGTAAATGTTATATTTTTAGTCATTAACAATAACTATCAAAAAAATTAATTATAAAATAATTACATTTATTTCACATTAAATTTCATGCATGAAATTTAAACTAAAATATTATTCCAAATATATCATTTATTGGTACTCCTCGAAGGTTAGAATAAATATAACTTTTATTATTTATCTAGATTTAATTATTCTTGATCAAACATAACTCACTATATATGAAAAAATATAGCCATCTTCAAATTATTATCTAATATACAGCCAACCATTATATATGGTTCTCTCCAAATTTTTGGCTTCATAGATTATTCAAACTCCAATAAAAATATTTGCTCGAGTCTGGGAATAGTAGTAGAAATTCATCCTTTATTTAATTCTTCTCAATATTGAATCATTTATAAACTTTTTGATGTTTTATCCACTAACAATTATAGCTAATGCATAAACTTATTTTACTTTTCTTGATTAATGAAGTCTATAAGTATTCTCATCTTGTTCTTAATAAAATTATCAACATCCATATTATCTTTATCTCATATATCTATATCATTTTGATCATCATCTAACTCAATTAGCTATTTCTTCAATGATTTATGCTTTGATGGATAGGTGGAGCTTCGATGGAACTTCATTTTCATTATCTATGAAATCATAATTTCAACTCTTTATCCAAAATTACATCTTCTTAATATTACTAATTCACAAGATTGAATTGTGGATTAAATAATATCAGATTTTTTAGAACATGATTCATTTATCAAAAAATATTTTATTTTCATTCATCTGAATATTCAATATTTTATAAACTCTATTTAATCCATGGTTAATTTTATTTTACATTATTTTTCTCTTCAAATCATGAATATATGCTTCTCAAAATTATTTGGGTTTATTCACACACATTTTAGCTATATTTGACGTTTATATCATCTTATAAAAAACTTATAATCATCCTATTTAGTAATTATTCTTCATATATTAAATCTAGAAAACTAAAAAAAATTATACTACATCACTCTCGAAATTTCATATTTTTAATGTTCAAAAATGGAGATTGAATTCATATAAAAAAATCCTCCATTTTAATGTAATTTTCATGTCCCAATGTTTCATTATTTTTCTATTATTTTTTCAACTTGGTGTTTTTTGTGACTTATAATGTCATAAAAAAATCTTAGAAATAATGTAAGTAGACTTCTGAAGACATAATGATTTCTTTTGAATTCCTAGAAAAAAGAAAAATTCATATAAACGCTTTTGAAGTAATAAGAAATCACATAATCCATATGAAAAAACATTGTAACTTTAAGAAAAATTCCTATAAGAGTTATGATTTTATCAAAGTCTTATTATATCATGATATGGCCGGTTTTAAAATTTCAAAAATGTAATTCCAAACATCATGAAATGAACTCTGTGGTCTTATAATGAAACTGCAGTCTTATCAAATCATTATCCTAGAGATCATAAAAAAGAGTACAATATTCATAATATATGATCCACCTTGAATCGTTTATTCACATCTTCTAAAAACATCATATATTACTTATTAATTGAATGATAATAATTAAATCACCATAGTGGTTGGATTCTCCCAAATCACTTAACAACTCTTGTAGAGAGTACTCCACATCCTTGGATATTTTCGTTGATATGAGGATTAGGTATATAATTTTCTAATGTTAGGGTATTTGGAATCATTATAGTATGGTATTCTTAGGACAATAATCTTATTCTTTTCCAGGTAAACATAATGGAAACTTCCAAGAAAATTTTACTCTCACTGATTTGAAAATATATAACATTAGCTTCATATATACAGGGATCTTTAATGATTATATTTATTATATTTATCTTTTGGTAAAAATGGATGAGAACAATATAGGAACAAATACATCATGGATTTAGCCAATATTGTTTCATAATTCATAATTCAACCTTGTGTTTTATAGCCTAATAAATTATATTCATCAAACAATTTTCACTATATATATCATTGCTATCATATGAATATGGATCTTCGCTATAAATATTTGTGTCATTAATATTTCTAACTAACTTATTCCCATTTTTTCATTATGAACTCTGATATTCCTTTTCCTTCTATATTAATTTATGACAATCTTATATAATGTACCCTGACTTCATACATTTGTAACATATAAGTTACAATGAATAATTTGTATCAAAATTTTTGAGGTCCCTCTAATTAATTATATAAAATTCCATATTTCAAACATATCTATTAATTCTCCAATAAGACTGAGTTATATCACCATCACTATGTTTTGTACAAACATTATTTGAATACCATCTAATATTAAATTTAGATGTTCCCAGTTTTTATACATAAGTTTTAGAATTTGACACACCAAAATTTTCTTCAAATGATCACAAATTTTTCTTCATTTCATTCATTGAATCCTTATTAAGTTAGATATCATACATCTTAAGAGTTTCAATAAAATCATATAATCTTTGGCTTGTAATATAATTAGTATCATTGATAGTTATTTTCATTGACATCGATTCATTTGGTAGAATATAAATAAATTTTTCAAAAATTGGATCATCAATTAATTCTAGCTCACCCAAGGACTGTATAATATTTATGATAGTAATAAATATATTGTTCATTTGAGATACTACCTCTCTAGGTAAGTGATCAAAACTATAATAATTTGCCCAGATCATTATTATCATTTCTTCTAGAAATTTTGATATTCCAAAATGGGAAACTTATAACTTGTTTAAAATTACTTTAGTTATTCTACATTAATATACATCAATGTAGATAATTATATGAATAGAAACAAATAACATATTTTTTACATTGAAATTAAGTTTAAATTATACTTTCTCCCCATGAGTAAATCAAGTAACTTCTTTCACTAGAATCTTTTAAATACTGAAAATCATGAGAAAATTTTCCACAAAATAATTTTGAGCATATGTTTCCATCCATTTATGCTGGAATACAGTGAAATTTATATCAAAAATTTATGGTTGGTGTGGATTTAAATTTTCAAAACCACCAACTAGAATAAATAATACCATAAAAACAAATAGATATTTTATCTTCTACATCACAGTGTAGTTAGACTTACAACTTCCAACAAAATGAAAATATTAAATTTGAGAGACTATATAAAATATAGAAACTATTTTTAATATTGACATGAATACATTGAAAAAAAACATTTTCCCAGTAAGTAAACTATATGGAAGCTGTAATAGGTAGTGAATTGTAGTTTCAAAACCAACTAATAATTTTTTCCCAAAAAAAGAGTTAAATGATCAAAAGATATAAATTTTTATAAATAATAGAACATCAATGTGAAAAGTATATACAAAAAAATTACCAACACAATGGAATATAAATTGTTTCGAAGTAAAAAATGTAACCGAAATATAAAAAGGAAAGTCCAATTGAAAATTAAATGATTAAATTGGAAAAAAAAATCAATGAGTATTGAGAGACAATATAAATACTCCTAGTGTAATTTACAAGACCCAGAAGCCACTCAATGGTTACATAAGCCAAATTTTCCACATGACCTCAAGAGCATCTTCCAAAATGCTAAAGGTTTCTAACTAGCAGTGAGGGCCTAGGTGCCTTAGTGGGGATACTCTTCACACATTACCAGAGTGTAACACAATTAAATATCAAAAAAAATACAAGTAGAAATATTGGTAAATCACACATAAAATCAGTAAATATAATAACATTTATATATAAAAAATTCCAAAAGTCATATCTTAAACAAGATGATGATACATGTCAAATTTCTAATAAATCACCAAAAAATGTACGAAGGTAATATTTACAGTACAAGTTAAAAAATTAAAAAAACTATAACATTATCTCATCTATAATCATGAGACTCACCTCATTCCCACGCTCCCCTTCTCCTATTAAACAATAAACAACATCTATTAGGGTGGTTTCAGTTATCAACACCTACAATCATATAATCTGTTTGGGTACACAAGGTGGCCCGAACAGCACATGAGACATAGTCCCAGTTGGAAACCACCTAAGGTTTATGCTATCTAGTCAGTGAATATATTTAAAAGAGTGTACAGTAAATGAAAATAATAATTTATGAAATGTAACACCCCAATCTTCCATGGTATATTTCTCTTTGAATAATACAATAGCTTGTTTTGTATGAAACTTCGAGTTTAAACACACCACAACCAATCAAACTAGTTGTCATGAATAGTAATACCCAATTTTTTGAATTTTTTTAAATTTTATTGTTCAAAATGGACTTCATTTTTGGATTCAGAATATCTAAATTATCTTTGTGTGATTTTTTTTGTATTTTCCTGAAAATTTTAAATTTTTGATGAATAGTGAAAAACATTACGTTATTGTTTAAACCCAATTTTTTATTTAAATAATTATATATTTTATTTAAATTTATTTCAGGTCAAAATAGATACATAATACCAATATAATTTCATTGTAATTCATTGGATTCATTTTATAATAATTATATATATTTAAAAAAATTATGAATCTTTTTACCGTCTATTACCCACCTCCTAGTAGAATTTTCAAATTTGAATAAAACTTAATTTTACCACTTATGTAAATTTCATTTCAAAAATATGAGAGACATGGTTGATATCAGTAAGTAAATTTTGGTTCAATAAGATGAAATTAATTTTTTTTTGAATAGAAACTTTTAACTTTTATTTACCACGGTTAAAAGTAAATAGGGTAATTAAAGGAAAAAATTATATTATTATTAAACTAACACATGTCCTAATTCTATTGGATTAGAGTATTTAAACCAATAACAACCTTAGGAATAAAAATTTATGCTTTAGGTTTACTTGGATTAGATTAGGAAATTTATTATTATTTAATTTAATGAAGAGTTAAATGTGTTAAACGCATGTTTTCTTAACTAAAACATTTTTAACAGAGGTTTATACATAAGAAAAATTCTACTATAAGTTTTCATTAGAAATATATCAAAGTTTCGTATATAATGGTATTTTATTTATAATTTTTAGACATTAAATGATTGAATTTATTTATGACATAATGATGATATAGTAGTTACCTTATTAATGAAATATTAAAATAATTTATACTCTAAATATCCAAATAAATCTAATTTGATACTTTTGATGAATTACTCAAATTTTATAGATTAATATGACATGTTATGGTTGATTAAATTAATTTTTTTGAAGTAATCATGTTGTTATGAATTTAACAAAAACAAAATACCAAATATTGTCAAAATTGACATAAAATATTTTTAAAAACAAATATTACATTATTATTTTTATAATATTACTAAAAATATAAGGTTCAGAAAAAGGACTTAGATATGGTTATATATATTAATAATGAAGCACATGGGTTTCTCTTGTATTGTTATAGTAAGTTTATTAACCATATAATATAAAAATACAAAGAGACATGGTAATAGTCATACTATTTAACTAAGAGTTAAATCTAAAAAGATAATGTTAATATGGTGACTAAAAGTTGTCTAAAACTTATTGGTTGAGTGGTTTTCGACCAATCCCCACCTTAGACTCGAAAAAAATCATTTTTGAGCCACTATAAACCGAAAATAATTTTATTATAAAATAATATTTCAAGAGTTTTCTAAAGTGACCCCCACCTCTCTTATAAAAGGGCACATTCCCTTCTCTCAAATTCACACCTCCAAAGCCATTTGTCTCAGCCAAACCCTTCCCAAATATCCTCCCAACTTTCCTACATTCATCATATAGGCCTTAAATTTGTCATAAATCCAACCTATGGATTCCTTTTGATCAAATCAAAAGGAAGAAACCGAAGAAGAGGTAAATATTTCATCACCTCTTTCAAGTTCTTTTCTTCTTCCACTTCCTCTTTCTTTGTTGAATCCATTATAAAATAATAACTCCAGTATATTATACATACTTTTATGTTATTATAAAAATGTTATAACCATATTCATTATTCTATCAATCAAATGAACGACAATGTCACTATACGTGCATACGTACGGCTTACCGTCTCCATGTCGTGGTGTAGTTTGTTATTCTAACACTTCATTATTTGGATGGGTATAATAATGAGTATAACTGATGTAAATAATAAATATAACATGATAATTATTTTTTATATATGATATACCATCCAATTACATACTATTTCACCATCAATATAATGATATTGTCGCTTGTGCGTACGTACGGATTACCGTCTCCACGAACATGATGAGATTCATTCCCCATTATAATCATTCAATAATAATTTTATTTTTATTTTTTAAAAAAAATGTTTAAGAACTCGATATCATTATGTATATGAATAAAATACATTTTATCCATAACAAACATGTCTTACGTAACCAAGAATATAAAGGAAAACAGATCACTTAACACCCAAAACGATGATACTACTAAAATGTTATTAACAAAGCAATATTAGAGGATCATATATGATATAATATTTATGTATATAGTTCCAGTATAATTTAATAATTATTATTTAACTATTATATAGGAGTTTAAAATAACCTCTACCAAAGAAGTGTACACGTTAAGGGTTAATTCTACAATCTCTTTACATTTCTGAGGTTGTTAATACGTAAGATTCTACTGGGACCTCTTTATCTTCCCCAACCATTTTTTCTTAAAAATGGTTTTCAAAACATTTTTACTATTTGATATACTATGGATTAATGTCATTTATAACCTTATTTGACCATATATGTATTTAAAGGAATCGTCCTGTCATTTTCCAAATAAGGTACTTTATGACCTTTTCGATAAAATTTAAGTAAGGATGTCTTTTTAACTTATACAGAGGGTGCGGCTATTTTCTATAGTTATATCATCGTCGAAGATTACCATACAATCTTATAAGAATATATTCAAACTAAATGTTTTATTTTATAAGTATGTGACTTTAAAATTATTTCAAAATAGAATGAGTTATTTATTTCAAATAGTTTTCATTTCATCTATGTCAACATCCTTTGATGGATTTTAAACTTGTATGAAGTTAATTTATTATGATACAAATCTTCCATATTGTATTGAATGTTTTTTTGTTTTATTGTGGATGTGTTATTTTTACACCATTCATGTTTTATGGATAAATTATTGACATTTCATATGCTAGTTTTAATATGAATGTGTATGGTATGTTTAAATCTTTTCATATGAAGAATGCATCGGACTTAGTAAGGGACAAGTGGAGCCCACTATAGCTCCCTAATGCATCGGTAGGTCTCATGATACAAAATAGTGTCTTGGAACAAGGCCTTGACAAAATATTATTTTAAGTATTGGCACAAGGCCTCGACTATGTGGTTATGAAGTCTGGAATTATGCATTCAATCATTATGAAAGTGGCTTTTGATATTTCATGTAATTATTCGACTAGTAGAATATTCATGTGATTAAGTAAATTGAATTATTTGATTTATATTGTCCATATTATGCAAAAGTTTATGTTTAATGTCTTATGTTTTAGTCTTATACATTGCCTTAAATGATTATGCTTATTTATCAAAGTTTCTGCTATATTGTTATCCTTACTGAGAATCTTAGCTCACCCCTTTCTATGTTTTATTTTACCTAGGATGCGAAGAAGTATATTATCACTAACCTGGATGGATATTATAAGGGATATGAATGTGTTCAATGAAGACAATTTTGATGTTTTTTTCATTTTATACTTTAATGTAAAACATATGAATGTATCTAGTACTTCCGAGGCAACTAAACATATCAGTCTTTCAGGATTTGATCCCTTGTGATCGTGACAAAGTTATGTAATAATGCACTGACTCTAGGTAACTGGGGTCGGGGAATTATAGAAGGTATTAGAGTAAGTCTATTACAAACCTTGGAAGCTATATTTAGAAAAACCCTAATTAGAGAACATTACACTATGATAGACTTTGATTATTAGTATAGAATAACTTCCTAGAATTTTTATAATGTAGATAATTTGTGATTTTTTCAAGAAATACAACCTTGTCTAGATACGAGCATGTAGAGGCGGCTCTAGCACAGATATACCTAGGGGTAAAACCCGAAAATACCACTTTGAGCCAGACTCGAATGGGAACTAGTGCACGACAACGAGGCTTACTGCAATCTTGGTTACGACACTCCCTGGGGATATTCTTAGGATAATTCTCATTTTCTTTACAAACCATTATGAAGGGTTTATTAGTATATAATTCCTCAAAGAAAACATTTTTATGATTATGGATTATATCCATAAACATTTCAATTTATGTTAAGTGTTTTACACGTTTGGAATTATGTATTGTGATTCATAAACTAATCTACTGTATTCCATTGTATAGAAATGGCGCCTAGAGGAAGGAATGGAAACTGTATCAACGCTCGTAATCTATATAGAGATTTCCCTCCTACTCAATATATTTATCGTGGAGCTGGTGATGCAACTGGTGCTGATCAGCTTATCACCATACTGGGACAACTCACTCCGGTTATGAATAATAACCATACCCGTATGGAGAACCCTGATCCACAACGTGGAGGATCATTTTTAGACCGATTCATGAGGAAAAAAACACCAACATTCAACGGGACTAAAGATAAATTTTTATCCACGGAATGGATAAGTTCCTTAGAGAATATATTTCACGCTTTGGGAGTAGTGAAAGGGAAAAAGTTGTCATGACAGTTTATCAACTCACAGGAGATGCATATCAATGGTGGTCATTGATTCAAAATACAAAGCAAGATAATGAAGTGTCAAATATTGAATGGAGGGAGTTTAAAGATATTTTCATAGAAAAATACATTCCTCTTGACCACGAGTAGATATGGAAATCCAATTTATGAGTCTGAGGCTAAAGGAGGATGAGAATGTCGCAAAATATGAGGTTAATTTTACAAGGTTAACAAGGAATGCAGCATATTATATATGTAACCCAATGAGAAATATTTATCGATTATTTTATGGGTTAAAATTATTTCTCCATTGAGAATTAGTCTCACTATCATTCTCATCATATGAAGATATTGTCTCATGCGCTATCAAGAAATATAAGGAATTCTCAAAGTCTTACAACTTTAAAGAAAATAAAGAGAAAAGGAGATCTACTGAACACTCTAAAAATGGAAATAAGGCGATTAATGGAAAATTTTAATATCCATCATGTCGTTAATGTGGGAAGAAAAACCCCAATACCCGCCTGAAGGGAACAGGAGTCTGTTGCATGTGTGGTGAAAAAGGCCACCAAGCTCGTGATTGCAAGGGGAAGAAAGAGGTTGTTAACATTAAATTCTACAATTTTATAGAAAAGGGGAATAATGAAAATGAATTTCCTAAGAACCAAGGGAACGTGCCCCATAAAAGTCCAAGGGAGAAAGGCCAAGCATATGTGATCACTACTGCTGAGGTTGAAGTTCCGAAAGACCTGGTGTAAGGTAATTTAATGGTTTCCTCATGTATAGCAAATGCTTTACTTGACTCTGGATCATCACATTGTTTAATGTCTTCCCAGTTTTCTTAGAAAATAATATACTTTCAATTTGACTTAATAAGGGGGTTGTCGGTTAAAACACCTAAGGTAAGTATCATTACAATAATGTTTTGTGAATCAGTTCCCATTAAGGGGTATAAATGTTCTTTATCTGATGTTCTCATCATCAAACCCATGATTAAATTTTATATAATCCTCAGTATGGATTGACTTTCGGACCATGATGTGAAAATTTATTTTAAGAGGAAGGAAGTTACAATTTTCGATGAAGATAAGGTTTACCGTATCTTTAGAGAAGAAACGTCACCACCTGATTCTTATGTAGATTCACCGCTAGTAGCTCTACAAAATACAATTATTAGGGAGGAAGAGAATGAAATTACTATGGGTGAGGGAAATAATGTTCTAATAGAGGACGTACCTATTATTCAATAATATTTGGATGTGTTTCCATAGGATTTACCTGGACATCCTCCGGAACAAGAAATTGAGATTTACATTGATTTAATTCTTGGTTCAAGGCCCATATCGAAGACCCCTTATATAATTGTCACTGTGGAATTAGTGGAACTAAAGAAAAAACAAGAGGAATTGAGTAATAAGAGATTTATTCTCCCTAGTGTTCCTCCATGGGGATCCCATGTTCTTCTTGTTAAGAAAAAAGATGGATCTATGAGGTTGTGCATTGACTACAGAGAGATCAATGCTATAACAATAAAGAACAAGTATCCCCTACCTCACACTGTTGATTTATTTGACCAACTTCATAGATCCCAATATTTTTCAAAGATTGACCTTCAATCTAGATATCATCACTTGTTTGTGAAGAGAGAGGGCATTCTGAAAACTACATTTTGAACCAGGTACGGGCATTACGAGTTTACAGTAATTCCTTTTGGATTGACTAATTCACCCTATGTCTTCATGGATATAATGAATAGAGTTTTCAAGTAATATCTTGATGACTTTGTAGTGGTATTTATTGATGATATCATGGTATAATAAAAAATCTATGAAGATCATGAAAATCACTTTAGCACTATTCTGAAAGCCCTCAGAAGAAATGAATTATATGGGATGTTTAGAAAAGTGTGAATTATGGCATCAAGTGATTTATTTTCTTGGCCATATTGTCTTTAATGATAGAATCTCTATTGTTCAATAAATAACCATGGCAATCCACGAATGGCCAGCACCGATGAGTATAACTGAGGTACACACTTTTATTGTTTTAGCAGTTTATTATTGGAGTTTTGTCCAGAATTTTTCCTGATTGGCTAACCCATTAACCATGATCACACATAAAGGGGTTAAATTTGTTTGTACAAAAGAGTGTGAAGAACGTTTTGAGGAACTGAAGAGAAGATTAGTCAATGCTCCTATCTTGACTCTACCATCGGGGAATGATGTGTTTGTTATTTATAGTGATTCTTCAATGAAAGGACTTGGTTGTTTCCTTATGCATAATGATAGAGTTATTTCCTATGCATCATGATAGCTAACAATTCAGGAACAAAACTATCCCACTCATGATCTTGAGTAAGCAGCTGTAATCTTTTCTTTGGAGAGTTGGAGATACTATCTCTATGTTGAAAAATGTGACATATATATCGATCACAAGAGTTTGAAGTATATTTTCTCACTGAAAGAACTTAACATGAGTTAAATACGAGGGCTTGAACTACTCAAAGATTATGATTTCACTATACACCACCACCCAGGGAAGGCAAATAAGGTGGAAAATGATTTGAGAAATAGGATCATGGAGTTTTGAACAAGATGAGAGTTCAAAGGGATCCTATTTTCATGGATCTAGTAAATATGTATATGGGAATAACCAAGGAAGTTTAAGCATAAATGATTTTTCAAATGGTTTACAAACCATATTTACTAGAAAGGATAAAAATTTCTAAGACTGATGATGAGGAATTTCAAAAGAATATTAATTTTTTGAATGATGGGAGATTGATCAAATTCATATATGAAGATGGGATTTTGAAATTTGGAAAGATACTTTGTGTTCATGATATACCTGATCTGAAAAGGGAATTTTTGGATGATGCTCATAGCTCCAATTTCTCTATACACCCAGGGAAAACCAAGAAGTATATAGATTTTAAGGAACATTTTCTGTTAGACAACATGAAGAGAGATATTGCTTATTATGTTTCAAGATGTATGGTTTGTCAACAAGTGAAAGTTGGAAGACAACATCTTAGAGGAGTCCTGCAAACAATTCCCATACCTTTGTGGAAATGGGATAGTATTATGATAGACTTTTTCATGGGGCTACCAATAACCCCTGGAAGGAATGATGAAATATGGGTCATTGTTGACTGTCTTCCAAGTCAGCACATTTTCTTGCTATAAGAGAAGATTTTACACTTGAAAGTTGAGAAAAACTATATATTATTGAATTTGTAAGACTCTATGGTGTGCCCCTATCGATTGTTTCTGATCACGATCCCCATTTTTCATCAAGATTCGGGAAAAGTCTTCAGAATGCCCTAGATAGTGAACATCATTTGAGCACCGCCTCCCACCCACAAACTGATGGAAAATCATAACGGACTATTCAAACATTTGAATACATGTTGAGATCTTGTTCACATGACTTTCAAGGTATATGGGATCAATATTTATCTCTAGTAAAAAAAATTATAACCATAGCATCCATTCAAGTATTCATATGGCACTGTATGAAGGATTATATGGAACGAGATGTCACACACCAACTTGTTGGGATGATGTTGGTGAAAGAAAACTCGTAGGCCTAGAAATTGTTGAGGAAACAATGGAAAAGGTGAAGGTTATCAAAACAAACATCAATGAATCTCAAAGTAGGAAAAAGATCTATGTCGATAACTAAACGAAGGATTTGGAATTTCAGGTAGGATATCATGTTTTCTTGAAGGTATCTCCATGGAAGGGAGTTATACGATTCATTAAGAAGGGTAAATTGAGTCCCATGTACATCGGACATTTCAAAATTCTAGAATGAATTGGAGTTGTATCTTATCGTTTTAGAATGCCTCCAAGTCTCTCCAAAGTTCATGATGTGTTCAATGTATCACTATTGAGAAAATACATGCCTGAACGAACACATGTCCTCACCTATGAAGAAATTGAACTGAAACATGATCTATCTTATTATGAAGAGCCTTTCAAAATTATTGATACCAGAGAACAAGTGGTGAGAAATCGGACAACTCATATGGTAAACGTTCTATGGAGAAACCATAAGATGGAAGAGGCAATGTAGGAACCTGTGGAACTTATGATGATGAACCACCCAAATATTTTTTATGCAGTAATATTCTTGAAATTTTGAGAAAAAAATTATTTTAAGGATGGGAGAATGTAACACACTAAGCTTTTATGGTACTTTTCCCTTTGATTAATACAATAGGTTGTGATGTATTAAACTTCGAGTTCAAACACACCACAACCAATCAAATTAGCTATTACGAATAGTAATACCCACTTTGTGAAATTATATATATTTTATCATTCAAAATGGACTTCATTTTTGGATTTAGAATATCTAAATTATCTTAGGGTGAATTTTTTTTATTTTTTTGAAAACATTCAATTTTTGATTAATAGTGAAAAACACTGCATTATTGCTTAAAACTGGTTTTTTATTTAAATAATTATTTATTTTACTTAAATTTATTTTAGGTCAAAATAGATAAATAATACCTATATGAATTCAATGTAATTCATTGGAGTCGTTTAATAATACGTTTAGATATAAAAAAATTTTATGGAACTTTTTACAGTCTTTTACCCACCTCTTAGTATCATTTGAAAATTTGCATAAAACAAAATTTTACCGCATCTGTGAATTGAATTTCAAAAATCTGAGAGACACAGTTGATATCAGTAAGTAAAATGTGGTTCAATAAGATGAATATAATTTTTGGTGAATTGTAACTTTTAACTTTTATTTACCACGGTAAAAAGTAAATAGGGTAATTAAAGTTAAAAATGATATTATTATTACCATAACACATGTCCTAATTCTATTGGATAAGAGTATTTCGACCAAAAACAACCTTATAAATAAAAAATGATCCTTTAGGTCCACATGGATTAGATTTGGACATTTATTATTATTTAATAAAAAGAAGAGTTAAAAGTGTTAAACTCAAGTTTTCCCAACTAAAACATTTTTAATATAGGGTTATACATAAGATAAATTCGACTGTAAATATTAATTAGAAAGCTAACAAAGTTTCCTGCATAATGGTATTTTATTTATAATTTTTATATATTAAATTAATTAATTTATTTATAACACAATGATAATGCAGTAATTACCTTATTAATTAAAGATTAAAATAATTGATATTATAAATATACAAGCAGATCTAATTTGAGAATTTTTATGAATTCCAATAATTTTCTAGGCTAATATGGAATGTTAGGGTTGATTAAATGAATTTATTTTAAAGTAATAATGCCTTTATGGCTTTAACAAAAACAAAAAACCAAATAGTTTCAAAATTAATACAATCTAGTATTAAAAACAAATATTATATTATTAATTGATATAATATTTTTAAAAATATAAGGTTCAACCAAAGGACTTCGATAAGGTTATATATGTTAATAATGAACCACATTGGGTTCTCTTGTCTTGTTATTTTAAGTTTATTAACCAAATAATATAGAAATACAAAGAGACATGGTAAATACCAAACTATTAAACTAAGGGTTAATTATAAAAAGATAAGGTTAATATAGTGACCCAAACCTCTCTAAAACATATTGGTTGAGTGTTTTTTGACCCATACCCACCTTATCCTAGAAATAAATCATTTTGGAGCCATTATAAACTGAAAATTATTTTATTATAAAATAATATTTTAATCTTTTCCTAAGGTGACCCACACCTTTCTTACAGAAGAGAACTTCTCCTTCTCTCAAATTCACATCTCCAATGCCATTTGGCTCGGCCAACCACTACCCAAATATCCTCCTAAATTTCCTCGTTTAATCCTAGAGGCATTACTTTGGTCAGAAAGCTAACCTATTGAGCCCTTTTGATCAAATCAAAAGGAAGAACCCGAAGAAGAGGTAAATATTTCATCACCTCTTTCAAGTTCTTTTCTTCTTCCACTTCCTATTTCTTTGTTGTTTCTATTCTAAAATAATAACTCCATTATCTTATACATAATTTTATTTTATTATAAAAATCGTACAACCATATTCATTATTCTATCCATCATATTAATGACAAAGTCACCTTACGTTCATACGTACGACTTACCGTCTCCACGTCGTGTTGTAGTTTGTTATTCAAGCACTTCATTATTTTGGATGGGTGTAATAATGATTATAACTTATGTAAATAATAAATATTACATGTTAATTATTAAATATATATGATATACCATCCAATTACATACCATTTCACCATAAATATAATGGTATTGTCGCTCATGCGTACGTACAGATTATCGTCTCCACGAACGCGATGATATTCATTCCCCATCGTAATCATTGAAGAATAATTTTCATTTTATGATTTAAAATAACTTTTAAGAACTTAATATAATTTTGGATATGAATAAAATACATCCTCTCCATAACAAACAAGTATTGTGTAACCAAGAATAAAAAGGAAAATAGATCAGTTAACACGCAAAACAATGATACTACTGAAATATTATTAACAATGAAATAGTATAGAATCATATATAATATCATATTTATTTGTATATTTCTTATATAATCTAATAACAATAATTTAACAATTTTACAGGAGCTTAATGTACCCTCAACAAAGGAAAAGTTCAAGGTTAGGGTTAATTATACAATCTCTTTACTTATATGAGGTTGTTAATATATAAGTATCTATTAGGACCTCTTTATCATCCACATCCATGTTTTCATAAAATTGTTATTAAAAACATTTTTAATACTTATTATACTATGGGTTAAATTAATTTATACCTTTATTTGACCGTATATGTTTTGAAATGAATATTTCCGTCGTTTTCCAAACAATGTACTTTATGACCTTTTCGAAAAAATTAAAGTAAGAATGTCTTTTTTTTAACTTATACGGCAGGTGCGGCTATTTTCTTCCATTATATCATCTTCGAAGCTTCCCATACAATCTTATAATAATATTTTCAAAATAAATGTATTCTATTACAATTATGCGACTTTTAAATGATTTCAAAATTGAAGGAGGTATATATTTCATATATTTTTTATTTCATATATTTCAATATCCTTTGATGGATTTTAAACTTGTTTGAAGTTGATTTATTATGATACACATCTTCCATATTGTATTGAAGTGTTTGTCTTATGTTTGACTATGGATGTGATATTTTTACACCATTCATAGTTTATGGATAAATTATTGACATTTCATATTCTAGTTTTAATTAGAATGTTTATGTTATGTTTAAACCTTTTCATATGAGGAATGCATTGGACTTAGTAAGTGATGGGTGGAGCCCGCTATAGCTCCTCGATTCATCAGTAAGTCTCATGAGAAAAAACTTGTGTCTTGGAACAAGGCCTTGAAAAAATCTTATTTTTAGTCTTGTCACAAGTCATTGACTATGTGGTTATTAAGTCTTGAATTGTGCATTCCATCATTATGAAAGTGGCTATTGATATTGCATGTGATTATTCAACTAGTAGAATATCCATTAGAATAAGTAAATGGAATTATTTGATTTATATTTCCCATATTATATAGATTTTTATGTTTAAAAGGATTATGTTTTAGTCTTATATATTTCCTTAAATGTTTACTCTTATTTGTCAAATTTCCCGCTATATTGTTATCCTTAATGAGCATCTAAGCTCACCCCTTTATTTGTTTTCTTTTTCTAGGGTTGTGAAAATATGTATTATGACTGACCTATAGAGATAGTCTAAGGGATATTAATGTGGTAATGGGAGAAAATGTTGATGTTTTTTTATTTTATAATGTAATTTAAAACTTATTAGTGTATCTAGTACTTCCAAGGATATTAAACTAATCGTTCTTTTGGGATTTGATCCCTTATGATCATGCCAAAGTTATGTAATAATACACCGACTCTGGGTAAATAGGGTCAGGGTGTCACAAAGACGTACTCAAAAGTAAACATCTTATAATAATAGGTTATTATTTATAATAAATTCCATTTAGTCAATTTCATTTAATAAAATAGTATACGATTTAACAATGATACCAATTTCATTTAATCAAGTTCATTTAACAATTCCATCTCATTTAATTTATAATACTAGGGACCCAAATCAAGATTGGAATTTCTTGTATAATCATAATAAATAAATATGACTAACAAAACCATCTAAAATTTATAATTCAATGATATAATTGAATCAGGTACGTTTTCTGGGTAGACACATCATAATTCCTTTCATTCATTAATCTATTTGGAACCAGAGTTTTTCCTGGGAATTCCTAATTTAGAATCCAAGTATCACTCCAGGTCCAAGATGAACTATCACCATACGAGCACTTCCCTGATGATCCCCAAGAATCTAGGTTTCAATCTTGGTGTGGAATAACGAATTGTCCAGTAGAGTCCATCCTTGGCGGTCCACTAAGGGATCCCAAGTATCACCCATGGTATATAACAAAAATTCCCCTTGATTCGGTCCTTGTAATTCCATATAGAATGCAAGTGTCAATAAACATTTAATAGTCAACCCCCTATGATTCCTTCCTTGGAAAACTAAAAGATGAGTCCAAGTGTCACTCCAGCGTAAGCATGGACAATTTTGAATGAGTCTATCCGAGGTAGTATCATATGAATCCTTGTGTAACTCATGGATAATAAAAATTTAACCAATTCAATAAAATTTAATCAAATACATTTTATACGTTTCATTTAAATGTTTCAAGGTAAATACCAAGAAAATATCATTTATAACTTAACTTAGAAGGTGACTCAAGGAATTATCTAAACTTGGAAGGATTCCCAATTAATTACTCACATGGGAATTCCAATATAAAGAGATAATCATGCTTAAAATAAAAAATTTGTATCAAGGTGAATGGGTAATGGTCATTCAATCCATTTTTGTGAATCAATGAATTTATAATTTATAACATAATTCAATTCATCAACTGATTTTCAATTTTAAATTTAACCATTGAAAACCAATTGAAAGGAAAAGTCACACCACAAAGGTATCCAAGTTTCAAGGCCTCCCATGTTAGTCCTTTTATATAACAAACACACAAAAGGGGTGTTTTTTTAACATATTCCAAAACCTATAACAGTCATTGATGGTCTCTTTAATTAAATAGTTCATGCCTAAAAATTCTATTAAATGATTAAAATTAATTTAAGGTGAAGCAAGAAAATTGGGAGAATGGAACAAAAGCCTGTATAAACACCAAAACCTTTAGGGAAATGAATGATAGTGCCTACCATAGGTCCGTAGTTAATAGCCTGTCCATTATCACCTCCTGATTAGACTCATATCATGTGAAAATCGAATAATATATGAAGATAATATGTGGATCTGATGAGAAATATGGTTCTTGAATCATATATTTGATAGAAATAACACATCAAATCCCTGAAGAGTATTCTAATGGGATAAAAAATCATGAGTGTTTTTATCTAGAAGAATAAATGATAGGATTTATGTTGAAATATATAAATTAGTGGAAAATGGTAAAATTACCAAAAATAAGGCATCACACAGTTTAGGCACACGGTTTACAAATAGTGTTCCAACTATGCATGGTTAGATTTAGAAGAAGGGGAACTTTGTGGTTTGTCTATACAGTTTAACTAACCATGCACAAACCATGTCAAATCCCATTTTCCAGATTGCAGACCTGGTTTCACGGTTGTGTGGCCCAACACGAATGGTTTTCAATCACTATGTGCCAGGTTATTTTACCCAAAAACCTAGGTCCTAGGATCCAAAACATCACTAAAAACTCCGGATACCTCTATACCCTTAAATTGAATTCATATATTTCCATATTTAAACATTTAAACTAATAATTGAAAGAAAATTAATGATTCAGACCTCACAAGAGAAATGAATTATTACAATCTTCCCCCTTAGATATATTTGTACCCGAATTTCCATTCCAAGGGTGCTGAAGCATGATCTAAGAAGAAATATTCCCATTATGATTGTACATCATCCTACCGCTCTCTGGTTTCATCCTGCACTTGGTTCTGCTATCATAGCACAAATACTAGAGGAACAGACTGACCTTAGAGGACCTTCATGATATGATCCACAATACATATAGAATTATAATAAAAGGATTAATCTACCTATATTTCATCATGCTTAGGCTAAAAAGAATGACTACGGTCTTACTAATAGGTTCAAAGGTGAGAAACATGAAATACTTCTTGCATGGATCGGTAACTCTGAGCTAGACGCAACTGATAGGCTACCATTCTGAATCAATCCAGAATCTCAAACAACATGACATCACACAATGAAAGCTTACCCTATATCCTACTTCTCATTTCTCCTAGCATCAAGGAAACATCTAAGAAAACATGCTCCTATACCACAAACTATAGAGGTCATCTACGATGATTGGTGTATGATTTCTAATGAGACTGCATGGTATCCATCTGCTTCCAAATCAGTTAAGCTTACATTGTGATCTCTTGAATTAGGTGATGTTTCATCATAGATTCTTCTCTTGACTCTAACCAACATAGGGGTAATTGACATGGAATAATGTGAATGTCCTCATAATATTCCATCCGTATAGTATCTTGAAATTTATTTTTGTAGATGATCTATAATATTGCTATATGCCCCTCCCAAAAGCCCTAGAAATCCAGGACGCATGCTCACAACATTTCCTCATTGACCTCAATTGTGCGCTCTAACTGGCCATCTGTCTGGGGGTGGTATGTTGTGCTCAGAATCACTAGTGTACCCAATTCCCTCAATATCACTTGTGAGGAACATGAAGTAAATTGTGTTTCCCTATCATAAACAATAGTTCATGAGACCCTAAGAATTCATACTATCTCATGGATATACAACCTCCCATGCTCATCCCCACTGAAGGTTTCCTTGATTGGTAGAAAATGTTTAACCTTTATAAGCCTTTAAAAAACCACCCATAAGGAATTATTTCCTCACATTGACCTCAGAAAACCATTCATAAAATCCATCATAATGTCATTCCATTTCCACTTAGGAATGGTCAAATGTTTTAAATATCCAATTGGTCATTGGTATTCCCCCTTAACCTACTGATAGGTGGAGAACCACATGAAAAAACTAGGTACATCTCATTTCATACCATACCACCAATACTTGAAATGTAAATATCGATATATCCTAGTGACACCAGGATTTACTGCCCAACATAATGCCTGAAAATTTCACATCAACACCTCATGCATGTTTATTGAAACCCATAAAAATGAATTATTCAAATATTTTCATCCTAACCTATGGTCAAACTCTGAGGAGGTTCCTCATCTGAAAAACTCTCTCATAGTACTAGGCTCTCTGAATCTAAAAGCTACCACATCCTCCCTTCATTCAGAAGGGTAGAGGTAATAGATAATGATGATAGAAAATTATGACCTTGATTATCCTTCACCTACACATGCATCTTAGAAAACACACCCTTGAGCTTCTACTCATTACTATCTTGATAAACTTTCTATGTCAGAGTCCTCATACACAATACATTGGACACTGTATTTCCTTTACTATGTATATAGGAATTATCGAAGATGAAATACTATAGGTATTCAACCTAACTCTGCAGCCCCAGATTCATATCATGCTATGTAAAAATATACTTAAGGATTTTTTGGTCTATTTAAAACACAAAATGGATTCCAGGTAAGTAATGTCTCCAAAAACATAGAGTATGAACAACCACATCTAACTTGAGATCAAGCATTATGTAATTCCTCTCATGTGGCCTCAACTGTTGAGACTCATACATCCTGACTCTATCATCCTACATAACAACATCTCATAGATTGATACCTGATGAATCATAGTAAAAAGCCTAACTCCTTCCTAGATATCAGAAAACTAGTATTGACACTAAATACAATATCCATTTTATCTCTTCAAAGTGCATCACACAGGAATCATACAATACAAACTTCATACCATTCTTTGTCATGCATGTTAGCCACGATTATAAGCATGATAAGTCTTTTATGAAATCTATGTAGTAACCATACAACCCTAATAACCTTCATACCTAAAATATGTTCTTGGTATGCTCCCATTAAACTACATCTTTAACACTCTCTAGGACAACTGATACTCCTTTATCTGAGATTATGTGACCCTAAATGTGAATTGGATCCATCCAGAACTGGCACTTTTTGAGCTCAGCATATAGTATATGATCTCTCAGTGTATTCAATATTATCTCATGATATTTTTCATGGTTGTGTTGAATATAAGAATACACCAAGCTATCATCCAAGAAAACCACCACAAAAGATTCCATATATGGATGGAACACTCGGTTCATCTGTTCGGTGAAGGCCATTGGTGTATTTTTGAGACCGAACAGCATAACCAAATACTCATAGAAGCAATAACTACTATGAAAAGTAGTGTGAGGTATTTCTAATAGTCTAACACAATCTTTATGATAACTAAATCAAAAATCAATCATTTTGAAAACATGACCTCCATAGAGATGGACATAGAGATCGTCTATTCGCAGTAGAGGATAACGGGTTTTCACTATCAGCTAGTTCAATTACTATTAATCCACACATAGCATGGGGGTTCTATCCATCTTTTCACAAAAATGAATAGAAATCCCCTTGGAGAAGTATTGGGTTGTATAAACCCCTTTTTATAAATCCTTTAACTTCCTCATGAGCTATTGAATCTAAGTAGTATCCATTATGCACATGAGACTCAACTATGTTGGTGAGGACTTGCTAGGTGCACCCAAGAGACCCAAGATCAAATCCAGGAAGAGGCATATTTTTGGGTACTGTAGAAGTATTTTAGCAGTACTGTAGCAGGTACTGTAGTAGGCATTGTTCGGTACTATAGCTGCCGAAACTATTCATCCTTCTAGGCCTTTGGGCCACCGGTTTGGTCCTCAGGTCCTGAAAGTTTTTCAGGCCACCCAAGGCCTTTGGGACTGTTGATTCTCAAGGCCTCCATGCTACGTGAATGCAGGCCCCAGACACACTACAAAAACGAAGCAGCACCAGAAGAGGATTCAGAGCAGGTGCACTCACCAGAGTAGAGCCAAATGGATTGTCAGAATGAGAGGGCATGGCTATTCCATCAGTACCAGCCTGTGCTTACACCAGAAGCCTGGCCAGACGGTCATGCAAAGGTGGAGAGATACTATTAGGATGCAGATGATGGGAAGGATCAGTTCCTTGTAGATAGTCTTGTTGAATTCCCTAAGACCTTCGGGTCATGTAATCTCCTAAGCCTACAGGCCATGTAATCTCTGAGCCTACGGGCCTTGTAAGGGTTCCCCCTCATCCCTTGAAAGGGGGTTATCAAAAATTAAAAAAAATGAAGGCCTTCGGGCCATTCAGGTAGTAGTGTCCATTATGTATAGAGGATTGGATATAGTGCTTCTCCTAGAACTAGCTCGATATAGAAATATACCTCTATCCCTATAGGTAATCTGGAAAAGTTGTCTAGGAAAAGGTCCCTCAAATGGTCAACCAATGTAGGAAAATAAATTTTTCATGTTCCCTAATCATCTAGATATAAACATACCATTTAGGCAGTAATCCTGCCCATCACATAATGCTCAGGTCCATCTCGGCTTTCCTAGACCTCCCATTCACCACTGAGAATATAGTCCACATACTATAGTGATGTAAAGGTCACCCTTTAGAAAAAACAGTAAACAAAATCATGAAAGGGAACCAACCAGTCCATCTTGGGAATGAAATCAAAGCCTATCATCTTAAGGAAAAGGGGCCCCATACGAAGTGACACACACCTCTCCCTAGGGGAACTCACTACACTAATTTACACCCACTATTATAATCTCAAATATTGTTTCAAGCCTCATAAATCAATCATATGTAAAAACAATGAGCCTAATACTCTCCAAAATATACACACATATAAATCTATGTAATGACCCTATATCAAAAAGTGAAGAAGCTTTAGTGGAGGCTACTAGAATAGTACCTATGAGATTAGAAGGTCATGGATCATACTCCTCAATGGTATATTGAATTGTGTATTCCTTGATTGAACCTAAAACCTATGACACTGCCTGGATACCCTATGAAAATCCACTGCATTATCATTTTAAAAATTGGGTCTGACTACCATGTCCACAACCTCCAGTTAAGCCTAATAGAGAAAATTTTCACCCTAATCATGAATTTATAATTGGTTCATGCCCACTATCAATTGATACTGGTGGAAATGTTTTGAATAAAAATTAAAGATTTCCCATCTTGTAGTAGGAACAACAATCGATTGTATCCCCTCTACACTATTGCCTTTTATTTCCTAGCCTATCACACTGGTATCACCTCACTAGGCTACCTGAGTGTGTTCTCTGACATAAAATATCACTATATGGAAGCACTATATGACAATTCCTACTACCAGTCGACGCGGTACTAGATCTAGATGTCATACCACCATGGATCACCCCACCAACCTCTCTCGGGTTACGGTCAGTGATAAGCACTCAATTCACTATTCCAAAAATGGTAGTCAGTTGAAATACATTCACCTGCAATTAGATTTTAAAAATGATATCATCCTAAAATTTCATATATCTTGATAGATCACCACCCATCATAATAGGTGAAAATCACTAGATCTCTATAAATGGGTTCGAGTAATCCATAAATGATAACACGCCTTTCTCCACGTGAAAAAACTCTCATGCATTAATAGACCATAACATCTCGGGATATAATTTGTCATATAATGATATATTAAAATCCATCTAGACCATTTCTCGATGATGATCCATCTAAGAGATAACTTCCCACCATCTCATGGTGAAAAAATGTAGAATATAAGTAGCAAGTTATACCCTCTACTCAGGAGGCCTCTCTAGAGGCTCGTATATAGACAACATTCCCTTTAGTCATGAATCTGCAACCTGTTGTCCGCCATCCCCTGAACAAATGGTTGGATGTTGCTGCTGGAACTCACATGTCGACTATTCTATAGTTAGATCATGTTTCAGTGTTCCATGAATGGTCAACATAAATCACAAGAACCCATTGTGTAACTATTCCTCATTACATGTGTCTAGTATAACTACTAGTGTTGTATCTGGAACTAAAATAGGATCCACTAGTAGCCCATGGCCCACCACCTCTATAGTATGGTCATCGCCACACTTCTATTGTATGATTGGAGGTCTCCTTGGGGTAATTTCTCTAAAATGAATAACACATGCATTAGTGAAATATAATTATCAATGTCACAACTCAAAAGCATTTATATTGTACAAGGATAGGTATAAACATTCCTCTATAATAACACACCCCTCTACATATTCCATGAGTCAGGTTCAGGGGACGTATAGAACATATACAATCTAGATATATTGTCTACTTCCCACTACTACGTTCGAGCCTGGACAAGTTACATACCAAATGAATCTCAAGTTTACATTTAATTTCAATTTATTCTTATTCAGTTTCATATTTATTTCACATTCCATTTTAATTCATACTCATTTCATTATATAATAGTTAAATATAAAAGGTTTCACTAATGGTTCTCCATATTTTGAACCATGAGGGCTCATGCATCCTAGGGAGAAAATCTTGGTGTCCATATAATCCATATCATAACACACTCTAGTATACCAATCATAAAAGCAAGAATTTCTTCCTTGACACCTGTCACAATATCATGAATTATGTAATGTGTTCTAAATGGAATTGAAAAATGAATGGATGTGATTTCTATAAAGTTAATAATATGATGCATGGGATGGAATACCCTCATCGCATCAGGTTACAACATGATATAACCGAAAATCAAATCAATAATAATATCAATATTCAAGTGTATCACACAAAAATGGAATCAAATTAACTATAATTGTCAAAATACAAAAAATATAATTTTAATTCGAGGTAATTAGGATTTTTCCTATACATGGGGTTGTTACACTTGGGCACCGTTCATTACCAAATACCAAATTCTTCCTATCCATCTAAATAGTCTCTAAATAGTAAAGGAAACTAGAAAAGAATGCTTTGTTACTACTTTGTAACATTCTGAACCCAGATTCCATTCAATGGTAACCCAAACCTGATCGGACACATAGCCTCAAGATTATTTCCCCCAACACCAAAGGCTAGTGACTAGAAGTGAGGGACTATGTATTTTAGTAAGGAGACTATACCCTCAATTCCAATGTTTAACACAGTGGAATGTTAATAATATACAAGTAGCAGAAGAGTTAAATCATAAATATAATTAGTAAACAGTGGAAGATTTATTTAAAAACAATAACGAAGTCATATCATTTAAAAAATGAAGATAAATGTCATATTTCTCTAATAAATTTTTCAAAACATGTATACAATATAGAATTATAATAAATGTAACAAAATTACAAAACGGACAAAATATTATCAGGCAGCATCATGAGCCTAAACTGTCCCCTTGCTCCCTTACTTTTATGAATCAATAAACAACATGTAGTAGGGATCTTTCCCTTGTCAACACCTACAATCATATAATCTATCTGAGAACCCAAGGTAGCCCGAACAAGTCCTGAGACATAATCCCAATAGGCAACCACCCAAGGTCTGTGCCATCCATTGAGTGAATATATATAATTGATTGTGCATGAAATGATAACAATAATAAAATGATGAACTCAAAAATAAAAATCTTCTAAGACCATGTCCTCATATCTAATTAAGTCCATTTAATCAGTTTAATTTTACAAACTATTCTATGATTTAATATTTAGACCAATATCATTTAATTATGTTCATTTAACAATTAAATATTATTTAATTTATAATACTCGAGACCTAGCTCAAGACCTGTTTCCCTAATATAATCATAAACACACCAAATGCCTAATAAGACCATCTAAAACATATAAGTCAATGACCGAATCCAATCTTGTACTTGTCTTCGTGGACACATCTTAGTTTATTTCATTAATTTATCAATTTTTAACTATAGTCCATCCATGTAATTCCTAATTTGGAATCCTTGTAACACATTAGGTTTAAGATAAACTAACACCATATGATCCCATTCAGGGTGATCCTCAAGATCCCAAGTATCACTCTAGGTGTGGTATAAAGTACCAGCCACTTGAGTCCATCCTCAGTGATACACTAAGGGATCCCAAGTATCACCAATGGAATATAGGCCAAATTCAAGTTTATTCCATCCTTGTAATTCGCTATCAAATCCAAGTGTCACTCGACATTTAATAGTCAATCCCCTATGAGTCAGTCCTTATAAAACCAAAATGGGAGTCCATATGTCACTCGAGTGAAATCATGGTCAACACAGAATGAGTCCACACATGGAATTCTCATATAAATCCATGTTTTTATAATGGATAAAAAAAATTCATCCAATTCAATAACATTGAATCAAATCCATTTAATCCATTTCATTTAAATTTGTATTTTTCAATGTTGAGAACATATCATTAACAAATCACCTAAGAATATTTTTTAAGGCATTATCCAAACTCAGAAGGATTTATTCTAAATTACCCCCATGGGAATTCCCACATAAAGTGTAATTAAATCTTATACTAAGAATTTCATATCAAGGGGAATGGAAGATGGTTATTCAATCCCTTCTCTTGAATCGTTCAATTTAAAATATATAACAGAATTCAATTCATCAATTGATTTTAAAATTCTAATTTATACATTTGAAACCAATGGAAAGGAAAAATCATACAAAAATGGTGTCCAAGTTTGAAGTCCACCCATGGTGGTCCATTTATATAATAGACACACCCAATGGGTGTTTATAAAACAAGTTCCAAAACCTAAAACAATTTTTGATGGTATCTTTAATTGAAATGGCCATATCTAAAAAAAATTTCTAGGATTAAAATTCATTTAAGGTGACACGTGAAAATTGGGCACATGGAACAACGCCATATATAAACGCCGCAACTTTTAGGGAAAGGAATGATACCACCTACAATAGTTCCATAGTTTATAGATTATCTAGTATTAGATCATGATTAGACTCATATCACGAGAAAATCAAAGAAAGGATGAGGAAATGGTGTGGATTTGATGAGACAAACAGTGCTTGAATTTGAGATCGGACAGAAAGAACACCTCAAATCCAATAATGGTCTTTTAAGGGGAGATATAAAAATGAGGGTTTCTTTCTAGGAGAATAAATGAGTGGATTTATGATGAAATGTATTAATTAGCTGAATATGGTAAAATCAATCAAAACTGGGCATCACATTGTATAGGAACAGAGTTTAAAAATCATGCACCAACTATGCATGGTTAGCAATGGAAAAATGGGAACTATATGGTTTTTCTACTTGATTTGACTAACTATGAATGAAATTTTCCAAAAAGACTTTCATGGTTGTAGACCTGGGCACACAACCATGCGACCCAACCTCCACGGTTTTAACTAACCTTGTGCTACGTCATTTCACCCAAAAACTTCGGTTTCGAGATCAGACTAGCCCTGAAAACTCCCGTAACCTCTAAACCCTAAAAATGAATTTATATTAGGCTATATATAAACAATTATAATAATAAATTATGGTAATTAAAGGATTTTTACAACAAATAATAACCAGGTTCTTACAAACATCCCCCTCGATGTAATTCATCCTTGAATTTCCTTCATAATGGTGGTGAATTATCTGAGAAAAACTCTAGCCACTGTGAATGTACATCATCCTCCCTCTCCATGGTCTCATCCAGCACTCGGTTGTGCAGCCGTAGCACCCATACTTGAGGAACAAACCGGCCTCAGAGGACTATCGTGCTATGATCCGTATTAAATATACGATGCTCCTCAAAGGATGAATCTACCTATATTTAAACCTTCTAGAGCTAAAAGGAATGAGATAAGTCTGAATAATAACATCATAGTTGAGAAACAAGAAATATGTCATGCATGAATCAGTAACTATGAGGTGGATGCAACCGATATGCTACGGTACGACTCTATCTATAATCTTAAACAGCCCGACATTACACAATGAATGATTTCTCTATCTCTTGATTCTCCTATGTCCCGTCCTCTAGAAAACATGTATAAAAACATGATCCCAAGACATGAACTCTATAGGTAATATATGGTGATCAACCTACGATTTTTGATGATACTGCGTAGTATACATCCACTTTCATATCAACTGAACTGACTTTGTGGACTCCTAAACATGGAATGGTCCCAGCATACCTACCTCTCCTACCTCTAAGCAACATAGTGGTGATCAGCATAGACTATTGTACAATTAATCATAAGCTTCCACCTGTATAGTATCATGAAATCCTTTTTGTATGTGAACTCAACCAGTGGTATGTGCCTCTCCCAAGAGACCTTGAAATCCAGTTTGTATGCTTGTAGCATGTCTGAAAAAACATGAATTGTAATGTCCCATAATTTCTGTATAATTTTTTTTAATTATATGAAATTATTTCGAGACCGTGAAATCTGACAGTGCGCGATTCTGAGGCCCAGAGTGCCTAGAATGATCATTCGAAGATTGGTTGAGTTTTATTTAGCGCATGTAAGTAGTTTTCCTAAAAAATGTAATAAATTTAAACGGTTTCCCAGATCAGAAATATGAGGGCACCGTTGCACTCAGGATGGAGGCTATACCCTAGGTGCAACTTGAGTTTAGTAGGCTTGGGCCTCCTGTGAAAAAACCCAAAAATGGTATAACCATAAATAAAATACTTAAATAAATTATTTTATTGTTCAAATGCTTATAACTCACAAACGGTAAGTCGGATTAAAAATCTGAGACCACTGCTGAACTCGTGAGGGTATTTTTTTCTTTAGGTAGATACTAATATCGGCCGGAGCGGGCCTCCAGTGAAAGTTAGTTTTTGGCCGTAAATAAAATAATTAAGTGACAATTATTTTATTGTACAATACATAAAATTTAAACTGTAACTTGTATTGGAAATCCGAGATTACCGTTGGATTCATTGGGGAGTTTTTTCACATAGGTAGAGCCTAACATTGACCAGTGCGGGTCAAGGGTGACTGTTATAATTTTTCCGAACATTTTATTCGGGTACATTAAGTAAACCCGCGAGCGGTGTTATATAACTATTAAACTGATGCTCAGAATTGAAATCTAAGGGTACCTTTGAAATCATTGCGTCGATCATCGCTTAAAGGTTGTTTAACATTGACCACAGTGGGTAGAGAGAATAAGTTTGTTTTTACATTTTTCTAAGAGGATTAAATAAAATAAATATATTTTATTGTATATATCCTCCCAACTCTCCTATTAATTTTTAGTGGTGAGGACTACCCAAACTCACCTTTACTACGAGGGAACACTTTGAATTCTTCTAAGTTAATGATCCAACAATTAATTGATCTACAAATTAATTATATGGCTCATCACGTCTTAGTTGGGGGGATCATTGGCAAAGGGGAGATTTTGGGAGAGCCCATGGGAGGGATTTTTGGAGCTTTTGGATGGTGGAAGAACATCCTCCAACAAAGAAAGTCCTTCGGATCAAGAACGAGGATGATGCATTAGCTCGGATCGAGAGTGTGGTGTGGGAGCAATGAACGTCGACGTCTTCATCTCCTTCCTCACAACATCTCCAAAGAACGTCAAGGTAGGGATTTTAATTTTGAAATATGATTGAATTTATTTGTTTATTCTTCCTATTATGGATTCACAACAACAATGGAAAAACTAACATGCCCATAATTCCGCACTTATACCTTGACACTTTTCTATTGTTCTTCACATGTTCTTCATGCGTTCTTCAACTCTTAATAATTCAGAACACTGGAAAAACAATATTTTGTTGAGCGTGAGGTATAGACGCGGAGCCCTTGACCCAAGGAACGTGAATATGATATCTTCAGATTTTTTGGGCTTAGAACGAAGATGCAGTGGTCTGTGGAAGGGTAAATGTGGAGGTGAAATTCCCAGGTGTCTTTGGGGTGAAACTATGGGCGAGATAGGCGATGCGATGACGGTCTGGTGTGGTTGGTGCAGGTGGTGCGGTGGCAAGGCAGACATCGGGGTGTAGTTTTTCCAGTGCGGTTATAGGGAGGTGCGAGTAGGTCCCTATTCATCCCAGTGGAAGCGTTATTGGCATTATTGGTGAATGGAGTTTGAGAGTTTACATTGATGAAGGGAATGGAAAATTTTTGAAGGAGTTAATTGGAGAGATAAAGGAATTGAAAGTATATAAAATTAAAAGTAAAATGAATAGGAAAATAAAAGGGGGAGCGGCTTTGTGGACTCACGTGGAGAAAGGATACCATGCGTGAATATTAATTGAGATTGAATTGGAAAGAAAATAAAAACAAAATAATAATAATATAAATAATTCCATTATTTTTTTTTTGAAAACACATTTTTCATTTGTAACTTATCTATGTGACCTCAGTTTCACGAACCGTCAGCGGCAGTATGACCCTGAATTCTTGATGGAAATTATGAGTCCAATATTGGATGTTGTTTTTGGGTTTTTTTTAGGTACCTGAAACACACAAATAATAATAATATATTGTTATTATTAAATCTCCGACCCTCCATAAATCTTGTGTACAATGTCCGATTGACATACCATCAGTGGAAATGTGATCTTGTCATTAAGACTGTCGATTTAAGTCTAATGTTGAATATTATATTCAGGTTGTGGCTCGGGTCCACGAAACACCCAATAATAATATTAATATTAATATTAAGGGATTTGTATTCGACATATCTCCCTCACACGGTGTCGAAATGATGAACCGTCTGCGGAGATGAAATATTTGAGATGAAGCAGTACTTTTGGTATACCTCACTTGAGATTTGGATAAAGTTGGGGTACAGTCAAGTTGGATTGAGCATGATTCCAACTGGTCCCTCAAAACTAAAAGGCTAATAACTTACAGATCAGGAATATGAATGATGCACCGTCAGTTTCATTGATACCCCTATTACATAGTGGTCCTTTGAGATACTTTTTCATGAGATTTCATGGAAGTTGGAGTATTCGGCCTATGGGTTGAGGAGGGGACCCTCCCGGAATCAAGCACGCTTAGTGACGGAGGCCTCTAGCTGGCTGTAACACGAGAAAGGGATCCTTTGTGGGTCTGTCCATGGGATCCATTGTGGGTTTATGTTTGAGAGTCTCACTTGGATCTGATCTAGGAATCCATGTCGGACTACTCTAGGATCATGTGTGGGTCTGCTGTACTAGGATCCTGTGTCGGTATAATGATGTAATAGGATCCTGTGTGGGTCTACTATACTAGGATCCTATGTGGGTTTGATGATGTACTAGGATCCTGAGTGGGTCTGATGATTTAGGATCCCACGTGGGTCTGCCTCTTAACAGAGTAAGATGATTCAGTAGTTACATCTAATCATCTCTACTACTGTACCTATAATGAATCTTGGTTTGATCTGAGTCCTTACCTTCATGGTGATACCTTTATGGTATTCTTCTATGTGGCTTAGTTGTGTGGTATTTTCCTTTGTGGTGATACCTTGGTGGTATTCTTCTATGTGGTGTACCTATGTGGTACTTACCTTCTTGGTGATACATTTGTGGTATTCTTCTGTGTGGCATACCTGTGTGGTACTTTCCGTGGTGGTGAAACCTTTGTGGTATTCTTCTGTGTAGCGTACCTGTGTGGTACATACCTTCGTGGTGATACCTTTGTGGTATTCATCTATGTGGCGTACATGTGTGGTACTTTCCTTTGTGGTGATACCTTGGTCGTATTCTTTTGTGTGGCGTACCTTTGTGGTACTTACCTTCGTGGTGATACCTTTATGGTAATCTTCTGTGTGATTTATCCTTGTGGTACTTACCTTTGTGGTGATGCGTTTTGGGTATTCTTATATGTGGTGTTACCTTTGTGGTACTTACCTTTGTGGTATTACCTTCCGGGTATTCCGTCCTTTGTGGAAAAGTTGAGCTTTGGGCTTTTGAGTTTCACCTTGTCTTTCCTCATTATTGAGATGGGGATACCTGATAACATGTGTATATGTATGGGAATATACCTAAGTAGGGTTGTTAGAAGTTTACATGCTTCTTTGGTTTATCCTTTGTGGATTTCGTGAGACCTTTTAGGGTCTTGAGGTCCCTACTGAGTATCGTTATACTCACCCCTACACGGGCTACACCCGCACCTTGTTGTGTTTGGTGCAAACGACAGAGAGCGTTGACTGAGGAAGAGAGTATCAGGACTGGAGGTAGCTAAGAGGTGGACATTACATAAGGCGTACCGCAGAGACGACCATTCAAGTGTTGTATCTACCCTTTAGGTAGGATCCTTGGCAGGGGTTCATAGGAGTTGTTTTAGTTTAAATGTACATTAATGTTTTCTTGTACTTTCTAGTTGGGCTTGTATTTGGGCCCCTTTTTCATACCATACACACTCTTTTTACTATACATTTTACTTTTTTTCATATCATGATGTGTGCTTGGTTGCATGTGTTTACATGTTATAAAGGCAATGTGTTCCCAGTTTTAGGGAATACAGCTTTTAGTGCTAGTCGCCAGCCCCTGCCCTATGGAAGACGGGATTGGGGTAGTCACAACATGGGGCCTGAGGGACGGGTCGTCAAAAATTGGTATCAGAGGAGTTGGTTCTACCATAGAACATTGGACTCTGATATTTTAATGGAAATAGTGTTTTCTGTTATGAGTTTTGTTATCAGTTTAGGGAATCCTGTGTTGGTGTGGTGGCCGACGAATCCATACCCCAGGACCATGACATCTGATTTCTAACTCAGTACACAAAAACAATGATTGCATGTGTGTTTTGAAAAGTTTTCTTTTGTTTTCTTGATTCAGCTCACTAGGTATAACATAATGACAGTGGCACACATGTTCCTTATCAATATAACACAACGTAGATAGCCATCTAGGATTCCCGAGAGTGTACACGATGACGGCCCACCGAGCGACGAGGCTCCGGTGCAGGGCCCTCTTGATATGTTGGCACCTTCGGGTGGTGAACCAGCAGCACCGCCACCAGTTGGGCAGCAAATACCACCAGCCGCACTTGCGTATGGTGCATTCCAACTAAGCGCGTAGCATGAGTTCCAGCTGCAGAGGCCTCCGAGGTTTCAAGGAGAGACAGTTCTCAATGAAGTTGAGGGCTGGCTGGAGGTGGGTGATAGAGTTTTACAACTATTTGAGACACCAGTAGAGCAGTTGGTGATCATAGATACTAGTATTTTTTTCATTGAGTGACCATGAGGATGGTCCACATAGTGATGAGGCTTCATTGTGTAGACCATTACCCAAGATAGTACCTTCAGGTAGTGTGTTAGCTATATTACTACCCATTGGCCAACAGTTACAACTGACAGTATCGGTAGACGACACATATAGGCTTAGTGCCTAATGTGTGATTCAGCATCAGATACCACTCAAGTTCTGAGGAATGCCCGACTCACAGGTGGATGAGGACTGGATTGAGAAGGTGGTTGAGAGTTCTCTCGATATTTTACAGCTTCTGAGGGACGACATGTCGGTAGCATATTATTCATCAATGTGTACCGATCATTCCTGGTACTCCATGAATATGATACGATCAGGGCCTCGGGGCTCGGACTTTCAAGTGCATTGTGTTTAAGGACATTCGAGCTAGCTTTATTCCTCCTTGTATTCATACTTATGTTGGGGTGCTAGGAAGTACCTTTTTGGTAGAATGTTCTTTGGCTGAGTCGATACAACCAGTGAATGTTAACAGTGGGAAAACTGGAAACTGGCGCCATTCTCAGAGACTTGGGCATGTAAAAATATTTTGGGTAGAAGAAGTGTTAGGGATAGATGAATATTCAGGACTACAGACATGGGAACAAAGCTAGGGGAGCAGCATGAGGTGGTGTACATTTCAATATACTACAACCACCCCCCTTGGTGGTCCCCGCCAGGATCAAGGAGATAAAGGATAGGGGAAGAGAGTAGCTACATCCGGTCAAAGAGTGTGACCCAAGGGATCTATTAATGATTTGAGGTATGGCCTGTGTCTACTACTAACTGTCGTACCAATGAACATAGGTACCAATCATTCCTTCCTTACACGAATCTTGACAAAGACCTAGAGATTCTGGTTAAACCATTAACATGACCCTCACGTCTGGAGATAAATTTTGGAGGAGAATCGATAATCACACTTATGCCAACGATGTGACCTAACCCTTGAGGCGAGAGTTGCGGTTGGAACCTCTTGGTGGTAGTGTCGAGGCCTTATGACGTTATTTTGGTAATGATTGTACATCCACAATTTATACTCAGATTGAATGTATTAGGAAAATAGGTTTTGATTTATCTACAACGTTGGGATGATGTTTTCCTTAGTCGGTGAAAAATGAAACCCATGCAGCATAAGTTAAACTCATGCATAGGAGGGTGTAACTGATCACTCTTAAGTCGGCCAACTTTACCCTCGTGGATGTAGGAGTTTTCAGTTTTCATTTTCCAATGGGAGTGGCTAGAGTTCCTCCAGGACTATGACCTTGAGATAGTCTATACTCCTGGGAAGGGGAATGTGGTAGTAGATGCACTAATCAGGAGGTCTAGCCTGCAGCTGCTGAGCAAGGCTACATAGTAGCTAGCTGCTTTACGGATATCCTATGTGGATAGAGATGGATCATCTTATCTTCAGTATCTTAAATTCACACCCCCACTTCATTGTCAAGTCAGGGAGGCACAACTTGAGATGTTTACTGTGAGGCCCGACATGCTCAGATATCCTCAGGACGATCTCCTGAAAGATTTTCTAAAGGTTGGGAGCACGTCATTCTTTTAAGAGGATGCACCATGGAACCAGTGACGCTTCGAGAGGAGGTGTTGAGAGAGATCCATAAATCCCCTTTAGAGGTACATCCTGGTGTGGTGAAGGTGTACCCGGACATCCGATGTCTGTACTGGTGGCCATAGATGAATGAAGTAGTGGAATATGTCTCTTGATAATAGGATGTGGAGACCCATGGAGTTTCAGGAGGGCGGACATGTTTTCTTGCGAGTCTCTCCTCGTCGGGGAATATGGAAATTTGGACAAGGCGGAAAATTATCAATAAGTTTTATCGGTATTTTTCTAAAACTTTGAAGGATAGGCGAGGTAGAATACTGCATGGATCTTCCACCGTAGTTGGAGAGGGTGCACATCATCTTCCACGTATCCTAGCTGAGGAGATACATGCATGACCCTTCTCACATCATTGACCACAAAGAGCTGGACTTAGACGATGGGGCGACCTTTACCAAGGTTACAGTAGAGACTGAGGATCAATAGGTGGAGGTCCTTCATGGGTGGTTGATACATCCAGTTCACATACGTTGGAAGCATGGGATCCTCTAGGAGAGCACATGGGATTGGGAGTCTCTGTTTCATGTTCAGTATCCCCCATTTGTTTCCATAGACAATGTTGGGGCTTTTGGGGACGTAAATCCCTAAGATGGGGAGAATGTAATGTCCTGAAATTCCCGTATAATTATTTTTAATTTTATGGAATTATTTCGAGATCGCGAATTCTGACGGCGTGCGATTTCGAGTCCCGGAGTGTCTGGAATGATCCGTCGAAGTTTGGTTGAGTTTTATATATCACGAGTAAGCAGTTTTCCTAAAAAAGTTGAATAACACATAAATTGTTTCCCAGATCAGAAATATGAGGGCATCGTAGCACTCAGGATGGTGGGTTTACCCTAGGCACGACTTAAGTTTAGTCGGCGCGGGCCACCTGTGAGAAAACCCACAAATGGCATAATCGTAAATTAAATAATTAAATAAATAATTTTATTTTTCAAATGATTATAACTCAAAAACGATAACTCGGATTAAAAATAAGAGACAACCACTGAACTCATGAAGGTATGATTTCCTTAGGCCGATAATAACATTGGCTAGCGTGGGCCACCAGTGAAAGTTAGTTTTTGGATGTAAATAAAATAATTAAGTGATAATTATTTTATTGTAAAATCCATAACTTTTGAACAGTAACTCGGATTGGAAATCTGAGAGTACCGTTGGGTTTTTTGGTTTTTGTTTCACTATGGTAGAGCCTAAACTTGATCAGCGCGGGTCATGGGTGACTGTTATAATTTTTCCAAACATTGTTTTTTAGGTGCGCAAAATATACCACGAGCGGCATTATATTACTTTAGAACCGTTACTCAAAATAGAAATATGATGGAACTGTTGAACTCACTGTGTCGATATTCGCGTAAAGGAGGTTTAACCTCGACATCAGTGGGTTGAGAAAAGAAGTTGGTTTTAGAATTTTTCATGGAGGATTAAATAATATAAATATATTTCATTTTAAATATCCTCTCACCTGTCCTTTTAATTCTTAGTGGTGGGGACCACCCGAACTCACCTTCACTATGACAGAACCCTTTGAATTCTCCCAAGTTAATGACCGAACAATTAATTGATCTTCTAATTAATTAAGTGGCTCCTCACCTTTTAGTAGGCGGGATCGTTGGAAAAGGGGAGCTTTTGGATGAGCCTTTGGGAGAGATTTTGGGAGCTTCTGGTTGGTGGAAGAACATCCTCCAATGAAGAACATCCTCTAGATCAAGAACGAGGATGACGCACGAGCTTGGATTTGGAGTGTGGTGTGTGAGCAATGAATGTAGACGTCTTTATATCCTTCTTCGTGACATCTCCAACAAACATCTTGGTAGGGATTTTAATTTTGAAATATGATTGAATTTATTTGTTGATTCTTCATATTATGGATTCACAATGATGATGGCCAGAATAACATGGCCATCATTCCACACTTATAACTTGCCTATTTTCTTTTGCTCTTTTCACATTCTTCGTGCGTTTTTCAATGCCTAATAATTAATCACGCTAGAAAAACAATATTTTGTTGAGCGCGACATATTGATGTGGATCCCTTAACAAGAGGATCGTGAATATGAGATCGTTACATTTTTCAGGCTTAGAAAGAAGATGCAGTGGTCCGTGGAAGGGGCAATGTGGAGGTAAAATTCCCGCATGTCTTTGGGGTGTATCTCTGGGTGAGATAGGTGACGTGGCGGCAGTCCGATGCAGCTGTGGAGGCAACGTGGCGGCCAGGAGGATAACAAGGTGATGTTCTTCCGGTGTGGTTAAAGTAAGGTGCGAGCAGGGCCCTATTTATCCCAACGAAAGTGTGATTGGTGTGATCGGCGGTTAGAGGTTGAGAGTTTACATTGATGAAGGAGCTCTAAAATCATGGAAGGAGTTAATTGGAGAGAGAAATTAATTTAAAGGAAATAAAAATAAAAGAAAAATGAATCAGAAATTAAAAGTGGGAGCAGCTTTGTGGACTCACGGGGAGAAAGGATACCGTGTGTGAATCTAAATTTAGATTGATTTAGAAAGAAAATAAAAACAAAATAATAATAATAATATAAATAATGTTATTATTATTTTTCATTGAAAACCATTTTTCGTGTGTAAATTATCTATGCGACCACGGTTTCATGAACCGTTAGCAGCAGTATGACCATGACTTTGTGATATAAATTATGATTCCAATATTGGATGTCTTTTTTTGGGTTTTTGGATCAGGTACCTGAAATGCTCAAATAATAATAATATATTATTATTATTATTAAATATTCAACTCTCCATAACTCTTGTGTGGGACTTCAGACTGACTTACTGTTAGTGGCGATGTGATCTCGTCATTAATACTGTCGATTTAATTCTAATTTTGAATATTAAATTCTAGTTTGTGGCTTGAGTGCATGAAACACCCAATAATATTATTAATATTATTATTGTGGGATCTTGTATTCGACATATCTCCCTCATACGGTGTCGAAATGGTGAACCGTCTACGGTGCTAAAATATTTGAGGCGTGACAGTCCTCTTGCTATACCCAACTTGAGATATGGATAAAGTTGTGGTATGGTCGGGTTGATCGAGCACAAATCCAACCGGGCCCTCAGGACTAAAAAACTCATAACATACAGATCGGGCGTCCATATGACGCACCGTCTGTTGCGTTGAGACCCCTATTACGTGGCGGTCCTTTGGGATACTTCATTGTGGGACTTTGTGGAAATTGGATTATTCGACCTGTGGATTGAGGAGCGGACCCACCTTGGATCAAGCTAGCTTAGTGCGGGAACCCTGTAGCTGTCTGTAACATTAGAATGGGATTTTTTGTGGGTTTGTGCATGAGATCCTTTGTGGGTCTATGTTCGAGAGTCTCCCTTGGATCCGCTCTAGGAATCCATGTGGGACTCCTCTAGGATCCTGTCTGGTTCTTCTATACTAGGATCCTATGTGGGTCTGGGGATGTACTAGGATCCTATGTGGGTATGCTGTACTAGGATCCTGTGTGGGTCTGATGATGTAATAGGATATTGTGTGGGTCTGATTATTTAGGATCCTACATGGTTCTTCCTATTAAGAGGGTAATATGATTCAGTGGTTACATATAATCATCTCTACTGCTATACCTAGAATTAATCCTTGTGTGAGATGAGTCCTTAACATTGTGGTGATACCATTATGGTATTATTCTTTGTGGCATACCTGTGTGGTATTTTTCTTCATGGTGATACCTTTTTGGTATTCTTTTGTGTGGATTACCTGTGTGCTACTTACCTTCATGGTGATACTTTTGTGATATTCTTCTGTGTGGTGTACCTGTGTTGTACTTTCCTTGGTGATGAAACCTTTTTGGTTTTCTTCTGTGTGGCATACCTTTGTGGTACTTACCTTAGTGGTGATACCTTTGTGATATAATCATGTGTGGTGTACTTGTGTGGAACTTTCCTTCGTGGTGATACCATGGGGGAATTATTCTGTGTGGTGTACCTTCATGTTACATACCTTCATGGTGATACTTTTGTAGTGTTTTTATGTGTGATATATCCTTGTGTTACTCACCTTTCGGGTGAATTCTTTGTGGTATTCTTCTATGTGTCATTACCTTTCTAGTACTTACCTTTGTGGAATTACGTTCGTGGTATTCCTACCTTTGTGGAATAGTTGACCATTGGGATTTTGATTTGGGCCTTGTGTTTCCTCATGAATGAGATGCGTATAATTGATAATAAGGGTACCTTTATGGGAATATACATAATTAGGGTTGTCATATGTTTAAATGCCTTTTGGTGTATCCTTTGTGGATTTCATGAGACCTTTGACAGTCTCGGGGCCCCTACTAAGTATCGTCGTACTCACCCCTGCACGGGCTACACCCTCACCTTGTTGTGTTTGGTGTAGACGATGGACATCGTGAACTAAGGATGAGAGTACCAGGGCTGATGGTAGCTTGGAGGTGGACATTAGACGAGGCGTACCACAGAGACGGCTGTTTGAGAGTTGTACCTACCCTTCAGGTAGGATGCTTGGCGTGTGTTCACGGGAGCTGTTTTAGTTTACTTGTACTGTTTAGTTTTCTTGTACTTTCTAGTTGGGATTTTATTCTAGCCCCTTTTTCTTACCATACACACTCTTTTTACTATACAGTTTACTTGTGTTCGTATCTTGCGATGTTCTTGGTTGCATGTGTTTAGAGGTTATAAATGCAATGACTTCCTAGTTTTAGGTAATACACATTTCAGTGCTAGTCTCCAGCCCCTGGCCTATGGAAGGTGGGCATAGGGTAGTCACGTCACAGGCCCCGGGGGACGGGTCATGACATGAATCATGCACTCAGACTATCTATATTTCTATGGGTGGTATGATGTGCTCAAAATCACCTATGTAACCAATGAACTCTATTTCACTTTCCAAAAATGTAATGTAAACTCGGTGTCCCTATTATAAATAATAGTACATGGGACCCTATGAAGTTATACTATCCCACGGATATACAACCTCACAAGCTCAACCACACTAAAGGTTTCACTGATCAGCTATAAATGTGTAACCTTTATAAGACAATCAACAATAACCCATATGGAATCATTTATTTGATTAGACCTTAGTAATCCTATCACAAAATTAACTACGACATCATTCCATTTCCACTCATGAATGGCCAGCTACTGTAAATGTATGATTGGACACTGGTGTTCCTCCTTCACCTATTGACAGGTGGAATACCTAATGAAAAAACTAGCTACATCACCTTTCATTCCTTGCCACCAGTATTGGTGACGTAAATCCTAATATATATTAGAGAAACTAGGATGTATCGCCAAAGATTAAGCATTGAAATATCACATTAACTACTCATACATATATTCTGAAACCCATACGAAATTATGTACTCAAATAATGTCATCTTATCCTATGGTCCAACTAAGAATAGGTTCATCACCAGCAACACTCTCCCATAAGACTAGGATCTGTGAATCTAATAGCTACCACATCCTCTCTCTGTCTAGATGTGCAGAGGTAATAGCTATGTATGATAGGAAATTCTTCCCCTCGTTGTTATTCCTGACAACATGCATCTCATAGAACAAACCGATGAGCTTCAACATGTGACTGGCCTCCTAAACTTATTATATCTGTGTCCTCATACTCAGTGCATCAACCACTTCATTTCCTTTACCAAGCATGTAGGTAAGCTCAATGTTAAACTATTATAGGTATTCAACCGACCTACACTGCCTCATATTTATATCATGATATGTAATAAAATAGTTGAGGATTTTGTGTTCTATGTACACCACAAAATTCACTCCAAGTAAGTAATGTTACCTACAACATAGTGCATGAACAACTGTAGAGAACTAGAGATCATGCATTGGGTAATTAATTTCATGTGGCCTCAATTATCAAGACTCATACAACATGACTCTACCACCCTACATAGGAAATTCTACAAGCCTGATACCATATGCATAATAGTAAACAGTGTAAATCATATCCGACTATAGAAATATAAGTATTGGTACAAAATCTAATATCCCTTTAAACTCCTCAAATTACATCACATAGGAATCATTCAATACAAACTTTACACACTTATTAGTCGAGCCCATAATCGGAACTACTAAGCATGAAAATCTTGTATGAAATAATTTTAGTAACCATATATCCTTAAGAACCGTCATACATCAAATATGTTCTTGGGATGCTCCTAAGATACTAAAAATATCACCTTATCTTGGCCAATTGACACTCCTTTCACTGAGATGATGTGACTGAGGAAGTGAATCTGATCCGTCTAGAAATGGGTTTTTTTAACATAGCATATAGTTGATTCTCTCTTAGTGTTTTCAATATGATCTCATGATTTTTGGCATAGTCATGTGTAATATGAGAATAAACCAACATATCATCCATGAGAACCACCACAAAAGAATCATGATAAGTATGGAACACTCAGTTCATCAGTGTCGTGAAGGTTGTTAGACTGTTCGTGAGACCGAATGACATAACCAAATACTCATAGATCCCATTACTACTATGGAAATCTATGTGAGGTATGCATGATGGTCTAACATGCACCTAATGATAATTGAGTCTCAAATAAATCTTTGAGAAAACCTGATCTCCTCAGAGCTTTTTAAAGAGACCATCTATCTATAGTAGAGGATACAAGTTCTTAAATTACTACTAGTACAATTTCTAATAATCCACACAAAGAATTAGGGTTCCATCCACCTTTTTCAAAAAAAAAATACTTGAAAACCCCAAAGGGATATATCAGGTTTGATAAACCCATTTGTCTCTAAATCTTATATCTTCCTCTTGAGCTGTTTCTTCTTAGTGCTAGCCATCATGTATGGAGGAATGGATATAGGTCTAGCTCCTGGAATTAGATCAATAGAGAACTATACCTCTCTCACAAGAGGTAATCATGAAAATTTATTAGTAAAAATATCATTGAAATAATTAACCAATGTAAGGAAATTAATCTAACATTTTCCCTGATCATCCGGATATACACATGAAATATGGGAAGTAATCCTACCCAACCCATGATGCTCAGGTCTAGTTCAGCTATCATGTACATCCCAATGACCCTTGATAACAAAATCCCTAACCTATGTTGATTTAAAGTCAACCTTCCGAAATATTAGAAAACAAAATCATGAAAGGGGACCAAATAGTCCATCCTGAGAAAAGTATCAAAGCATGTCATCTTAAGGAAAAACAGGACCCATATAAAGTGACACCTACCAATATGATAGGGATAATATTTTCAACAATTTTTATATTTAATTCAATGATTTAATCGCTAAAATTTGAACAGGTTGAGTTATTTACATCAATTTTGGATTTATGATGTGTTTTGGGATAAAATTGGAAAACTGCTTAATTCAGAAATATTGACAGATTTTAGTCACATTGGTAATTCACGAATGTCATTTAACATATAAATACAATTGACGTGATTATTTTTTTATTGGGTTCATATATTTATTATCTTCATCTTTTTTTTTTTGAACCAGGATTTAATTCGGCCATCCATGGATCCAAACATTTCAATCAAATTCGACAACTATTCTGGACGACCGTGTGGACCCCACCTCACTAAATAAATTATAACTCTGTCTAAACACCTCAAATTGGGGTGATTCCAATTGTATTTGAAATAATATTATATGAGGTGTTCTAAAGATGAAGATCTTGAAGATTGACCATCATTAAGGAGGCTCATGGATGCTTAAATTAAGGGGAAGGAATGAAGGAAACATTCATCCAGAATAAATGCTATGATTTAATTGGACATATCTCAAGCTACACGTGGAGGATAAATCTGAAATTTTGTGACTAAAGGTAAAACTGATTTTTGAAGACCATTTTAGAAGACATCATTGCACAATTTGGCCATTAAATTGTCCTAACGTGGTGAATCTTTCGGTGAAAATAATATGCATGAAATTTTAAAGAGGAATTATGAAGATCTTAAATTTTAAGAAAGGAGGAAGGAAACCCCTTGGCCTATATTAAGAAGAGTTCACCCATTCTGAAGGGAGAGTTGAAGATCACACTTGTATATAGGAGGATTACAAGGGACACTCAGGGACCATCTTCTTCAACATCATTCTGTTTCTTTCTTTTATTTTATTTACATTAAAAATGTATCTCCTCTCCCGCATAGTCTCACTTACCCCATCCCTGGAGGGGTAGTTTATTTTGAGTGATCTAGAAGAGGGGATTGTGGACCTATGTGTGTGCTTGAGTTATTGTGCTTTAAATGAATCAAATTTCTTCTTCATTCTTATTCTGGTTTTAATTCATAATTTAGTTTTAAATTCCAAATGCGGTTATGTTAGGTTTTGATTCTGAAATTATAAATTTCTTTGGTAGATGATCACATCTCCATCCACCCAATTCTAATACATATACGGTGGAACAAGATTAGGGTTAGGTGGGGATTTCTCGGTGGTATTCAATAACATGTGTAGGATGGTATGTCAAAATCTCAGTTTATTTGGGAACAATAATTCTGGGTCAGGGATTTCTCTAATTAATCAAGAAACCTTCCACAACCCTAAACGTATTGGAAAGAGGAAAAAAATATAAGGTTTTAGATAGGAAAATTTACATCACATCTATCTGACTATGGGAGAGATAGGACTCCGGAGATGAATTTCTCTCTTACTAGTTTAAGGAAGAAGAAGAGATAAAATTTGGAAACCATGGTGGCACAACACTGGGTCTACCCAAACCCAATCTGATCACCGTCCTTATTATTTGTTAAAAAAATCAATTCTAGATGTTTGTTTCTCTCAAAGTCATTCAAATTAATTAAAACCAAACCTTTTAAAAAACCAACAAAAAGTGACAACTTTGTTTTGTGTTCACTTCTCTTCGGTAGACTATATAGGATAAACTGCTATAGTGTACATAGGTAATTAAAATATTGTCTTTTCATGACCCATGACAGTCATGCGTCAAACATGGCACCGTTTTTGGGGAGGAAGTGCCTCAAAACACTTAAAAAAATTTCATTCTTTTGAATGACTCGTAGTTCAAACAACAATTTAATTGAATGTGATCCAGAAATTGTGCGAACAATAACCTAATTGAGAAATAAAAATTTGCAAATAGAGTTTGAAGAAATTCACGTTACAGATTCATGTGACACATCTAGTGATCACTCTGAACCTCCAATGGTTGGCAATCCAAACCAAACATTGCGTGATCTTTGCGCCCCACAATTCGTTAACCTAAGAAATCAACTAGCTATTCCAGCCTTAGAAAATGATTTTGAATTGCTCATTAACATGAGTCAAATTCTTCTTAAATTCAATGGTCATGTAGGTGAAGACTCCAACAGGAATATCCAGGAATTTAAAAATGAGTTCTCCAGCTGCAGACCTCGAGGTGTTGTAGAAGAATAGGTAAAGTGGAGGGAATTCCCCTTATCACTTGAGGGAGCTTCAAAGGAATGGTTGTATAGTATACAAAAAGGATATGTACAAGACTGGGATGATATTCAAAGAAGCTTCATGCAATGGTTTTTACCCGTATCCTGGAGCAAAGCTATCTGAAAAGAGAACTATTCCATTCTCCAATCAACCAGTGAAACACTTTACGAGTACTGGGAGAGATTCAAGATGCTCTGCGCCAACTATCCACATCAGACTGTGGAAGAACACCATTTCAATGTTTTCTTTTATCAAGTATTTCTTGACAATGATCGAAAATTTCTAGATGCATCATCCAGAAGACCCCTGATTGAAAAGTCACCAATGGATTCCAGAGGATTGACTAAAAAGATTGCACAAAACTCACAACAGTTTGGCACCAGAGGTACGATCACCTGAAGAATCCATGAAGTAAGAACATCTAATTGAGTAGATTTAATTAGAAATGAAAAGGGTAAACACACCAGGTTAGTGCGCCAAATAGCTGTGAACCTTGTGATGGAACAACAAGGGCCGAATCAGGTATGTGGTTTATACTCTTAAAATTCTCATTACACTGATCAATGTACAGAAGTTCATGGGACAGAAAGTTGTGCTCCAGCCTATCAACAAAGGCAATACCAACCACAATCCCAAAAAGGGTATGGGTTTCAATAGAACAATGCCAAAACAACTTTTCAGTAGTAATATCATAACCCCATAGAATTCCAACGACCTTATAAAAATACCATAAAACAACAGTAAACTTTCCAACCACCGCCATTCCAGCAGAAGAATTATGAGCAGCCATCCACAAGTGCACCGTCATCACAAGATAAATAGCTGAAGAAAAGAGTTTCGAGAATAGAAGATAAGATTGAAAAGATGGTTGATCAATTTTCAAGCATTATGGAATCTCTCACCAAGAACCAATGTAATCTTCCCACACAAACAATTCACAATACAATGGAGAATGTTAGTGCAATCACCACCCAAAGCAGGAAAGAGCTCACACCACCAGAACAATGTGAGGGGGATGATTCTAGGGAATCTTCTAAAGCTTTTCTTATACGACCAAATGATGGAGTCTACAAAAAAGGATAAAGAAGAAGGTTAGGGAAGGAAATAACAGAAACCCCTTCATAAAAACAAAAAAGGGAGAAAAAGGATATCCTGTCACCATTCTCATCTGCATTGGTTGAGACAAAGAAGTGTGAAGAAGACCGAATTCAATGGGAAATTCAGGAAACATTCTCCAAATTTGGGATTAACATCCCACTACTGGATGAAATCATACAAATCCCTAAATAAGAAAAATTTCTGAAGGAGTTGTGTACTAAAAGAAGGAGGCTGGATAGAAATGGAAGAATCAACAAAGGAAGAAGTGTCTTAGAATTGATCACACCACCGATACCGCAAACATGTCAAGATATAGGGATATTTTATATTCCCTTCACTATCAGTTATTTAAATTTTATAGATGCACTATGTTATCTTGTAGATTCGATAAATGTGATGCCTCAATCAGTGTTTTCATCTTTGTAAATTGGAGAACTAAAACCAACTCGAGTGGTGGTACAATTAGAAAATAGATCCACTGTTTTTTCAGCTAGAAATGTTGATGATTTACTTGTAAGAGTGAGAGGATTAATCTTTCTAGAAAACTACTATGTCCTTGCCATGGAGGAAGACTAAGCACCAGCCCAATATCCCATCATCTTGGGGAGACCATTCTTGAAGACTACAAAGACCATCATCAATGTGCATGAGGGAACACTCTCAATAGATCTTGGAGATAGGTGAGTGCATTTTAATATACTCAAATCCATGAAGAATCTATCAAATGTTCATTCACAAAATGAAATCTACCACAAAGAAGGAAAAGAACCAACTAAAAATTTAGAAGAGATAACCATAGAATTATTGTATAGTTTGTTAGAAGAGGCTGGAGAATCAAAATCACGAGAATATGTTGAGATCAACAAGTATAAACTCTAGGAGACTGAACATGAAAAAATTATCATAGATCTCTGGAATGATCTTTTGGTGAATGAAGAAGAACTGGCTGAGAAGAATTCCAAATTCCTTGCAATGGAACATGAGATGAACAAGGTTAGGGAAAACCCCACTGACACTGATGGGGTATTCATAGGATGTTCTCAAACAAATAGAAAGAGTGGATCATAAGAAAAAGGTAAATTCTTACTCAACCAATTTCAAAAGACACCTATTTTATTTAAATGTGTAGAGGAAAAAACCAAAACCAAGTTCATGTGGGTAAAGATAATTCAGGTTCAATCTCCTAAATCATGAGAAGAGATGAATTTTCAAAGGACACCACAACCGCTTAAAAGAATTATGTTCACATTATAATAAGGAAGGAAAAAATATTAGGAAATATTGAAAACCATTACAGAAGAACAATATTTCAATGTTTTTTCTGGTGTAGTGGTATCCAAGGAAATAAATCTTACTCTTGTTGGAACAACATGTCTATAGTAGGAAATTGGAAAGATCTGGTTCATAAGATCAGACTCCTCCAACCTGATTATCAGTAAAATCTGTTAGGTCATACCTCTTCTTTACATTTAATTTCTTGCAATGATTCATTTTCAAATTTTATTACATGTTAAATAAATATAAATACATTGAGGAAAATACATAAATTAAGTGTGGGGGATGGAATCTTGTATTCTATGATTATTCAACAAATTTAATTATTTTTAGTCGAGCCAACGACATTAAACAAAGGCGCTACTGGGAGCCAACTTGCGTTTTTCTCCAATTTTCTAGATGTCCTCTTGGTCATATACCAGCATGATTGAACAGCCATGAACAATCAATTGTTTTTTATTCTTAAAATTCATGTCCATTAATGAAGACGTTGTAGTGGGATTACACATCATGATGAAAATTATCAATTGGAAAGGGGAGTAAGAGTTTCAATTCTATATTATCCAACTTTATTTCCTAAATTTTCAGTCTCTTAAAGCGTTAGTTAGAAAATGGATTACCATGCTTGAATTCATGTTTTACTTGACTTATCTAGGAGGCATGAGTCTCATAGGAATCCAATGATTCCATGTTTTATATTTCAATGTTAAGGATATTGAATGATTAAAATGCATAATTGGATGATTAAAGTGAAGCATGGATATTGAAATAAGGACTCATGATTTTAGAGAAGTAGTAGATTCATGTAAATGAAATTTCCCTTCAATTTTTCATTCTTTGAATTTCTGAAATTCATGTGAATTAATTTGTTATTATTAATAATTCCATGAGTGATTGTCCAATATCACATTCCCATTCCCGAGAGGATTTCTAGACCAAATATTTTCTATTTTATCTTGAGCATATTACTTGAGTGAACTTGGGACGTCCCACCGGCGAGAACTTGTATGGAAACATTTCAATGTTATGGCTGTGCAAAAACACATTTAAAATGATTGAGGCACTACTTTGGTTGGCCACATATTAACCTGATACCCACCCTTGATTTTATCCTTATTTATCCCATAGATTCCATGAATTTCATTATAGGTTAAAGACACACTACAAGATGATATTTCATTACCTACCCACAATTTTAGTTTTTTTAATGGTAATTCAAGTTTGAGTGTGGGGGACGGGCTTTTAGTGTGTGTTCAATGGGATGAGTATCTTTTGTGGGTGGTGTGAGGTGTGAATAATCATTTTAGGTAGTATATTATTTGAAAATTGGGCATGAGTCATCATTTCATTGTGTTTCTTTCATTTTATCTTGTTCTCCTTTAATAAAGGGAGAAAAAATTCAAAAATAAAGTGTTTCCTGTTTGGTGCTTTAAAAAATGAGAAAAATAAAGCTGCGTGTTTCTGGGGATTTATTTAAAAAAGGGGAGAACTTGGATGATATCATTCTTTGTAATCATTTGTTGACTCATGTACCATGTCATTAAAAGAGGGGTGGTGTTGTTTTTCGCATTATCCAAGGGATCTGAGTGATGTTCCTCCTGTGTTTTCCCATGAACAATCAGGCATTGTACAAAAGAGTCAGACCTCCTAATTGTAGCCTTAAATTATTTCAATCATTTTCCCACCAACCCTAAGCCATGGAGACATTTGAACCTTTATTGCAAGTCCTCATGATTTTATGTGCATTTTGTCTTTAAAAAGTGGATAAAGTAGAGACTTTACAAGATAATGGATAAGGATCATGTTATCATGATATGAGCATAACTCCACTATTAATTGTATCATGAGTGATGAGAGAAAAAATTCAAATGAGAGGTAGATCATTATAAGGCATGTTTAACAATAATAAATTGAGAATCTTGAATGTGTGAAAGGAGAAGCTCCGTCATTTTTCAAAGGCGAAAAGTAAAATGCATGAATTGATTGATTATTTTAAAATGGGAAATTAAAATGATATTTTTTATGGAACTTGAAAATTTTTTTGGACATTGATAATCATTGGATTTTATTGCACTGAAATTTAAATATTGGTGACATTGTTGCCATTTGAATTCCATGTTGAGATATTATGCTTGAGGACAAGCATAGTTTATGTGTGGTGGAATTGATAAAGATAATATCTTCAACATTTTTTATATTTAATTCAATTATTTAGTCACTAAAAATTGAACAGGTTGAGTTATTTACTTCAATTTGGGATTTATGATGTGTTTTGGGATAAAATTGGAAAACTGCTTAATTTGGAAATATTGAAATATTTTAATCACTTTGGTAATTAAAAAATATATTTTAACATATAAATCTAATTGATGGGATTACTTTTTTATTGGGTTAATATATTTATTATCTTCATCTTGTGTTTTTGAACCAGGATTTAATTCCGCCATCCATGGATCCGAACAATTCAGTCAATGTGTAAAATTATTCCGGACGACCGTGTGGATCCCACCTCACTAAATAAATCATTACTCAGTCTACAAACCTCAAATTGGGTTGATTCCATTTTTTTTTTGAAATAATATAAAATGGGTCGTTCGGAAGATGAAGATATTGATTATTGACCATCATTAAGGTGGCTCATGGATGCTTAAATTATGTAGAAGGAAAAAAGGAAACATTCATCCAGAATAAATGCTATGTTTTGATTGGCCATATCTCATTCTACACATGGAGGATAAATATGAAATTTTTTGATAAAATGTAAAACTTATTTTTTAATATCTTTATAGAAGACTTAATTTAACAATTATGCCATTAAATTGGCCGAACATGGTCCATATTTTGGTGAACAGAATCTTAAGTAAATTTTAAAGAGGAATTATGAAGATCCTAAATTTGAAGACCGGAGGATGGAAACCCCTTGGGATATATAAATAGGAGTTCACCCATTATTAAGGTAGAGTTGAATACCACACTTGGAGTTGGGAAGAATCCTAGGGACACTTGGGGACCATCTTCTTCATGATCATTCTATTTCTTTCTTTTATTTTCTTTACTTAAAAATGTCACTCCTCTCCTGCATAATCTAGATTACCCCATCCCTGTAGGGGTAGTTTATTTTGAGTGATTAGGAAGATGGGTGGCTGGAACTATGTGTGTTCTTGAGTTATTGTGCTTTAAATGAATAAAATTCCTTCATTCTTATTCTGGTTTCAATTATTAATTCAGTTTTAAATTCCAAATGTTGTTGTGTTACGTTTTGATTTTGAAATTATAAATTTGTTTGGTCGATGATCAAATATCCCTCCACCCAATTATAATATGTATATGGTGGAACAAGATTTGGGTTGGGTGGTGATTTCTCGGTGGTAGTCAAGCAAGTTTGTAGGATTGTATGTCGGAATCTCGGTTTTTTAGGGGATAACAATTCTGGGTCAGGGGTTTCTCTAATTAATCAAGAAACCTTCCACAACCCTAAACACATTGGAAGGAGGATAGACCAATCTATGGTTTTAGATAGGAAAATTCTCATCACATTTATCTGACCAAGGGAGAGATTGGACTTGGTAGATGAATCTCTCTCTTACCAGTTTAAGGAAGAATAAGTGATAAATTTTGGAAACCATGATGGCACAACAGTAGGTCTACCCGAACCCAATCTGATCACCATATTTATTATTTTTTAAAACCAATCAATTAAAGTTATTTGTTTCTCTCACAATCATTCAAATTAATTACAACCAAACCATTTTAGAAAACCTAAAAAAAGTGATAACCTTGTTTTGTGTGCACTCCTCTTCAGGAGACTCCCTAGGATCAACTACTATACTACACATAGGTAATTGAAGTATTGTTTTTTCATGCCCCATCACAGGCGTGCATCACTATCTCAATGGGAAATCCCTTCACTGATATACACCCTATTTTATAATCCCCAATGGATTTTAAAGCCTCATTAATCCATCATAGTTAAAAAAAATTGATCCTAAGAATCTTCAAAATAGGTAAAGATATAAATATATGTGATGCCCCTATATCAAAAAATACAGAATCTGTGACAACCCAAACTTTTAATCATGGAAATTCCTCTTCATATAATTAACTCTATTATTATTTAAAATGGTTATATAACATATTAACTTCTTTAGATTTATGATTTTGGATTTTTAAAATACAGTTAAGAATTTTGATCGTTTCTAATATAGTTGTTGAATGGTGATCACATCATTATTATAAATATAAGGCTTTAACAAACCCATTTTACTCAGAAAAAGGAAGAAATGACCTCATCAAGTACACTTTCCCCATAAAAATCTCATTTTTCAGAGCTCGGAGGGGAGGTGGTGTCATTGGGCTTCACTCTTGACAAAGCCCAATCCAAGATTCAACATGTTAAGCTCGAACAGAACTGCCTATGGGAGAAGTCGAATTTGATAGAGATTACCACTCGAACAATGATATCCAAGCCATCCCATGAATCTGTTGCCATCGCACACATTACCCTTCGGTATTATGCGGGAGTTATAAGTGGTTATGTAACAATCATGAAACAATATGATTATGTGCATTATTTTTTTATATAATAAATAATATACATTCATTTTATTATTGTTATAATGTAAATAGTTTTTATAGATGAAATAGTATTTTTAGTTAATATTCAATTAAGAAATATATTTTAATGAATTAATGGATTTTTTAATTACATAATTTTTTAATTAAATATTATTACTAAATTACTTTTTATATAACATAAATTACCGTATATTTATTATGAATAAAATTGTAATTTGTTTAAGGATTGAAAGCTGTTTTTGTCAAAACCTCTGAATTTTTGATAAATGTCAGCTTTTATTTAGAAAATAAAAAATAACATATCTAGAAAATTATTTGGTTAAAATTAATATTATTTTTGGAATCGGGACGTCGAAATTATCCAATGGGGAATTTTTCATAATTTTCTGTGACAACCGAATTTTCGGGAAAAAATTAAATTCCATTTAAATATATAATGTGTTTTAAGACATCATAATGACAAAATAGCGATTTAATAAAATAAAATAAATTTTATGTTCAGACAATATATGTTTTACCATTAAAATAATGTGATTTTAGGTTTGTTTGATATATTTTACAAAGCCTTAGTGGACCCTTCAAGACTTATAAATCATTTTAGCTTTTTAAAATGTTTTTCTTAAAAGTGTGACTCACCTCCACATATTAAAGCCTGATATTTTAAGTAGGTAGGCCATTGGACTTATAAAATATTTTTTCCACTCCACTTTTGAAAAAACCATGGTCAAAAACCTTGGGCTGGATTATTGTTTTGATTACTTTAATGTGTCGTGTCCCAAACCTAAATAATAAATAATTCCCTCTCCTTTCCTATATAAACTCACCCATGATCCAACATATTCTTCACTCAATGATATTTGAGTTCATTAAACATCTTACCTACTCTCTCTAGAATCCTCACAAGGTTCCCTAATCTCCCATGAAGCCTCTCTCAAGCCTCTCCCAAGCATTTGGGACCAAACTTCCATGTAAGGGATTCCATCCATTATCATTTTATCCAAGTTTCTAAATATTTTTATTCCCTTTTATTTTCAATTATAAATGCTGGGGTATGATTTCTTACCTACCCCATACTTCCCTATTTATTATTGAATGATGACAGGCCCATTTCTCTTTCATTAATTCCTCTCATGTACACCTATTACCATGTCGAATTTCCATAATGAATTTATCTCTCCTCGTTTACATTCAAATTATTATTTTTTGTTATGTATTTAAATTACATTAATTATGTTGGGAAATGTATCTATATTACCCCCTTAATGTTCATTTCATTTAAATATGATGATACACCCTTTTATCTCTCATCAAACATTTTTATGAAATCTTGTGTCACGTCGTTATGCTGCTGAAATTGCACTAAGATTTTCCAAGCCAATGATATTGTGTAGTGAATACCCTACTCATTTCTCTATCAAGGGTATTCAAATTTATTCCAATTTATTTATTGGTATAAAATATTTAGGTATCCATTAAATGTCCCTTTATCATGGAATAAATGATGATGAATGATTCCATGTTGTATGATCCATGTGGCACAATTATGAATGAAATGAAATTTTTAAGAAGGGTGTGACCTGATAGCTCTCCAATGCATTGGGTAATTATTAGTATCATGATAAATTAAGTTAAATTAGGATTTACTAATTATAATTCATGTGAAATGAGGTTTTACTTATGCGTCATGTGCAATGATCCTTGTCTCATGCTAATTCTGTGTTAAGTGTTGTTCCCACATTTTCATGTTATGATAATCATGTTATATCATGCCTTTATTTTAATGTTTCTTTTATTATCCATTGATATTACTATTACCTAACATGTATTGTATTCTTAATTTTATTCCTTTTTTACTCCCTTACTAGGCTTTATAGCTCACCCATTTCACAAGTATGTCCTCAGGTTATCCCACGAAATGCTAAGTATGAGGGAATGTCGTGGTTATGTAAAGGATGTTTTTAATAAATATGTTGCATATTTTGTGTGTTAAGTTTTTATTTAATGTTCCTAAGCCCAAAAAACACTATAACTCTCGATCTTCCATGTTGCATCAATTGAACAGTTTATGTAATAATTCATGTTTAAGTGTGTAATAAAAAGCAGGTTTGTTATAGTTGGTATTAGAGGATAGGTTTAGTTATTTTTGGGATTATGATTAGAAACCCTATAAAAACATTAGGAATAACACTAATTATAATAAAAACATACCTAAATTTTGGTGACTATTGCGTATGCGTTTTATCAAGAAAATACATCCATTTCTGAATATGAGCAGGTAGAGGTGACTCTGGCACAGATGTACCTAGGAGTGAAAACTCAGACAAGGAGTTTCCGGATTGACCTGTGGTATCTTGGTACACGACAAAAGGCCTTGTTTCATTCTTGGTTATGACACTCCTGAGGGATATTATTTGTAAATCCACAATCTTAGTATGAACCATTATTAAGGGAATAAAAAATAATTCCCCTAAGAATATATTTTGGGAAGTATATCATGGATAACATATATTGAAGCCTATAGATTCATAAGTTAAGAAAATTAAAGAAATTTATAAGTCATCCATTTTTTTATTGGGATTAACCTTTATGTTATACCCCTAAATTTCCTTTTATTCCAGCTAATGGCCAGTAATAGGAAGAATTGGGCTAACAACTGATGCAAAGCTCAATGGGATGACTGTTTTAATGATATTCCCAATCTAATGAGAGTGGGAATTGATAAATTTTTCACGATACACTTTCAGTTAACTTGAGAATTTTATAGACACATGGTTCAAGCAGAACATTCATGCCCCCGAAGAAAGAATAAGTCACTATTCAGAGCTTCCTGAAACAAAGTCCTCCTACTTTTCAGGGATCTTATGATCCCTCATTTGACGAACAATGGATCAACTCCATTGAAAATATATTCTCCCTCCTTCAATGTTCTAAAAAAGAGATGGTTCTTCTCGATACTTATTGTATATTGTGTGAAACCAATCAATGGTGGACATTGATCAAAAATATGAATCTTGATGAGTAGATCAGGGTGTTGGAATGGAAGGATTTTTGAAAAATGTTTTTCGAAAAATATTTTCATCGCACCCTCTGTCTTATGATTGAAGGGTCTCCCTTTCCCTCAAGAAAAAAGACAACAAATCCATTAGCGCATATGTGGAAAACATCACAAGTATTTCACAATAAGCCTTCAGCTTTGTTGTTACCCCTAAATGAAAGGTTGAACACTACTTTGGTGGGATAAAACCAAGCCTACGGAAAGCCCTGGAAATCTGTAACTTCGATAACTATGCAGAAATTGTCTAATATTCCCTCAAAATCAAAATAGATATCAGTGAATCCCAGTGTTATCTTGGGGATAAGAAGCATAAGGTGGAATTCAATTCTATAAGTCTTATGGATAATTCAAATTTTTCTAATAAAGTCCATCACCCCACTTCCAAAAGCATTTGAAAGAAGAACCCCAGAAATTTCCTGAAGGGGATGAGGAAATGATTTAGGTGTGGAAGAGAAGGGAACCTAGACATTAACTGCCAACAAGAAAACCATACGGTTGCAACAGAGGAAAGGAATGCTCTGTTAGAACCTCAATGAGTTGTTAAATGCTTCAACTGCAAAGAACCAGGGAACCTTGAAAATTATTTCCCTAAGCCAAGGGTTTTTTGAGGCAACCAACAACCTCCAAGGGAGAAAGGGAAAACTTTTTCCATCACTACTACTAAAGTGAACCTCGAGAATGAAGTGGTGATAGGTACACTAGATATTAATTCAAGACTAGTGAATGTAATTTTTCATTCTGGTTATACATATTCTTTTATATCCCAAAATTTTAGTAAAACAATCCCAACACCACCAAAAATCATTGAAGTAAAGATGTTGGTGAGTACAAAAAATGGGTCAATCATTGAATCCAATGAATATAACTCCTCCCCTATCATAATTTGTGGATTTAACATCCTGGAGAACCTCTTCATACTCCATATAGTAGAATTTGATGCAATTCTTCGCATGGATTGGCTTTCCTTATATAGAGCCAACATAAATTACTGTGAGAGTTAAATCACTCTCCATATAGAGAATTGACCCAAGATTCTATAAAAGTGCAAGGAGGAAGATGAATCTTCATTAGCACCATCATATCAAGTGTGGATATTACTACCCTATGAGCACACGTATCCGGATTAGATGATTGAGTCTAAGAAGGAAACCATCCTTGGAGACATGCCTGTTGTGAGGGAATTCTCTAAAGTGTTTCTTGAGTAATTTCCTGGTCTTCCTCCTAGAAGAGATGTTGAATTCTCAATTGATATTATACCTGTGGCATTTCCAATTTTCAAGACTCTATATAGAATGGATTTTTTGGAGCTTGAGTAGATGAAGAAACAACTATAGTAGAATCTGAATAAAGGGTTTATACACCCAAGTGCTTCACTAAGGTGTGCACCAGTCCTCTTCGTCAAAAAGAAGGATGGGTCAATGCGCCTTTGCATTGAATAACATGATCTTAAAAAAATGGATATAAAGAACAAGTATCCTCTACCACAAATTGATGACTTGATTGATCAACTTCATAGAGCACAATACTTCTCCAAGATGGATTTGGGATCAGGATATTATCAAGTAAGGGTGATGAAGGAAGATATCCCCAAGTCTTCTTTTCGTATAAGATACGGTAACTATGAATTCATAGTAATGCCTTTTGGACTCACTAATTCTCCATCAGTCTTAATGGACTTGATGAATAGAGTCATTAGATATTACCTTGGAAAATTTGTGGTAGTATTTATAGATGATATTCTAATATATTCCAAATCTAAGGAGGATCATGATGAGTATCTAAGAACTGTACTAGAGACCTTGCGAAAAGAGAATCTTTATTCAAAGTACTACAAGTCTGAGTCCTAGTTAAAGGAGGTCTCATTCTTGGTTCATATCATCACATGCAATGGGATATCTGTGGATCCCTCAAAGAAAACTACAATAGAGTGATGGAAGGGACCATCACCCATAATAGATATCCGTAGCTTCCTTGGGTTAGATGGAGAATATCGTCGATTTGTGAGAAAACTCTTATGATTTTAAAATCCTCTAACTAGGATAACTCGGAAGGGAGTCAGGTTTTATTAGAATGATGAATGCAAATAAAGAATCAAGGAGTAGAAAATGAGGCTTATCACTACACATGTTCTCACTTTACCCATAAGTGGAGAACTTTTTGTGGTATTTAGTGATGCTTTGAAGAAGGGCATGGGCTGTTTGTTGATGAAAAATGACAATGTCATTACCTATGCTTAAAGGGAATTGAATGTTCATGATCAAAACTATATAACACATGATCTAGAGTTGTCCACCATGATCTTTTATTTAAATATTTGGTGGCATTATCTCTTTGGGGAGAAGTGTGAAATATATACGGACCAGAAAAGCCGCAACTATATATTCACACAGAAAGAGTTGAACATGCGCCAACAAATATGGTTATAGCTGATCAAATACTATGACTTCTCAATCCATTACCGCCATGGGAATGAAAACAAGGTGCCAGATGCTCTATGTAGAAAGGACCCAACAATTCTATCATTGATGAGAATTAAGAAGGATCCAATATTCTTAGATTTGATAAATATGGACATGGGGATCACAAATAAGGGATCATCGTCAATCTTTTCACAAATGATTGCTCATACGTCTCTTTTGTAATGGTTAAAGGATGCTCAAATAAAGGATGTGGAAATTATGAAAAGGGTGGAAGCTATCAAAAATGGGAAATCCTCTAAGTTTGTGGTTGAAAAGGATGAAATTGTGATATTTGGGTCATGATTATATATACCATCTGATCTAGAGATAAAGAAAAATCTTCTGAATGACGCACATAGCTAAACCTTCTATATTCACCTCGGGAGCACAAATATGTATCAGGATCTCTGAGAGCATTATTGGTGGGACAATGTGAAAAGGGGTATTTCTGAATATATAACAATGTGCTTGGTATGTTAGCAAGTGAAGGCTGAGAGGAAAAAGTATAAGGGGATGATACAACCACTACCCATACCAACATGGAAGTGGGACAACAGTACCATGGACTTCTTCACTGTACATCCAAGGAAAAACATAGGAAACAATGCTATATGGGTCATTGTGGATCGTTTTATGAAGTAATATCGCTTTATCGCGATTCGAGAGGACTTCTATTTGGATAAACTTTTACATATTTACATAAAATAAGTGGTAAGGCTATATAGAGTACCACTATCTATTGTATCTAGTCATGATTTGAGATTCACCGCAATGATCTAGAAAAGTATCCAACATTCCCTAAGAACTTAACTGATGTTTAGTGTGGCATATCATCCTTGAACTGATGTCCAATCTCAGCGAACTATTAATAAACTAGAAGATATGTTAAGATCATGTTCTGTGGACTTCAAAGGAGGATGGGACCAACATCTTCCTCTAGTTGAGTTCTCTTACAACAATAGTTTCCACTCAAGCATCTGAATGGCAATATATGAAGCCCTTTATGGGAAAAGTTGTAGAACACCAGTGTGTTGGGATGAAGTCAGTGAGCATAAGCTTCTAGGACCTAAAATGGTCAAAGAAATAGTGGTGAAGGTGATAACCATTCAGCAGCATATCAAGGCAGCCCAAATTCTACAGAATTGTTATGCGGATAACTGTCGATGAGACATTGAGTTCAAAGTTTGAGACATGGTATTTCTACACATATCTCCATGGAATAAGGCAATGTGGTTTGTAAAGAAAGGGATGTTAAGTCCAAGGTACATCAACCCAATTGAGATTCTTGACCATGTCAGGTGTGTGGCCTATCAACTAACACTTATACCCACCATGGCCAAAGTACGTAATGCCTTTCATGTATCCCTATTATGTAAGTACATACCAGAACCTTCACATGTACTCTCTTCAGAGGTAGTACAGTTATAGGATGATCTTTCTTACTAGGATAAACTAATGAAGATCATGGATAGTAGAGAAAAAGTTCTACGAAATAATACAATTCCCCTCATCAAGGTGTTGTGGTGAAACCACAACTTTAAAGAAGTGACGTGGGAATCAGAGGAAGTACTGAAGTAGAGTTACCCATATCTATTTTAGTGTGGGAAAAGGAAATTTCAAGGGAGAAATTTCTTAAGGGGGAAGATTGTAACGAACCAAACTTTAAATAATGGAAATTAATATTGATCTAATTAATTGTATTATTTATGGAAATGGTTATATAACATAAGCACTTCATTGGTTTTATGATTTTGTATTTTTAAAATACCATTAAGAATTGTGACCATTTCTAATATAGTCAGTGAAGAGTGATCACATGATTATTATAAATATAGGGCTTTAACAAATCCAATTTAATTAGACAAAGGAAGATATGGCCTCATCGAGTAGACTTCCCCCGTACGAAGCCCATTTTTCGAATCTCAGAAAAGAAGGTGGTGTCATTGAGCTTCACTCTTGACCAAGCCCAAGATGAGCTTCAAAATTTTATGCTTGAAAATAACCACCTACGTGATAAGTGGATGTTGATAGAGATTACCACTCGAGCGATGTTATCTGAACCACCCCAATAATCTGTCACCATCGCACACCTTACCCTTTGGTCTTAGGTGGGTGTTATAAGGGGTTATGTAACAAGACCATTTCAATATGATTATATAAATATTTATTTTATAAAATAAATAATATACATTCATATTATTATTGTTATGTTGTAAATAGTTTTTACACCATAAATAGTATTTTTAGTTAACATTCAATTAAGAAATCTATATTGATGAATTAATGGATTTTTGAATTAAATATTATTTTTATTAAATATTATTAATAAATTACTTTTTATGTAATATAAATGACCGTATAATTATTAAGAATAAAATTGTAATTTTTATTAAGGTTTGAAAGCTATTTTTGTCAAAACCCATGAATTTCTGATAAATGTCAGTTTTTATTTAAAAAGAGAAAATTCACATATTTAAAAAATTATTTGGATAAAATTTATATTTTTCTTGGAATCAGGATGTCAAAATTATCTAATGGTGAATTTTTCATAATTTTTTGAGAGAGTTGAATTTTTGGGCAAAATTTGAATACCGTTTAAATATATAATGTTGTTTATGACATCATAATGACCAAACAGTGATGTAATAAAATACTATAAACATTATTTTAGGACAATATGTGTTTCACCATTAAAATAATGTGATTTTAGGTTTGTTTTATTTATTTTACAAAGCCTTAGTCGACCCTTCAAGACTTATAAAACATTTTTTATTTTAAAATTGTTTTCCTTGAGAGTGGGACTCACCACCACATATGTAAGCATAATATTTAAATAACTTAGGCCATTGGGCTTATAAAATATTTTTTTCCACTCACCTTTTGGGAAATACCATGTGAAAAAACCATGTTATGGTTTTTAGTTTTGATTAGTTTAATGTGTTTTTTCCCAAACCTAAAGAATAAATAATTTCCTCTCATTTTGGAAATAAACCCACCCAAGCTCCAACTTCCTCTTCACTAAAAGACTTGAGAGTTCGACCAACATATAACCTCCATTCTCTGAATCCTCCCAAGGCTACCCAAGCTCCCAAGAAACCTCTCTCAAGCCTCTCCCAATCCATTGGGACTACACTTCCAAGTAATGGATTCCTTCTATTCTCATTTTATCCGATTTCAGTAATATTTTTATTCCATTTTATTTTGAATTATAAATGTTGGGGTATGATTTAGAACCTCTCTCGTACTTCCCTATTTATTTTTGAATGATTAGATACCCCTTTATCTATCATTAATGCCTCCCATGTTCACCCTTTACCATTCTGAAATTCCATAAAGAATTTCTCTCTCCTCATTTACATTCAAGCTATTTTGTTGTGTTATGAATCTAAATTCCATTACATATGTTGGGAAATGTATCTATATGACACCATTAATATCCATTTCATGTACATATTATGAGACATATTTTGATCTCTCATCAACCATTTTTATTAATTCTTATGTCACGTTGTTATGTTGCCAAAATTGCACCACGATTTTCCAAAACAAAGTCATTGTGTAGTGAATACCAAGACCATTTCTCTATCAAGGGTATTCACCTTTAGGAACATTTACTTATTTATAATAAATATTCATTTATTTATTACAAATCCCTTAATCATAAAATAAATGATGATGAATGATTCCATGTTGTATGATCCATGTGGCACACTTATGCATGAAATGAAATTTTTAAGAATGGTGCGCCCTAATAGTGCTCCAATGCATTGGGTAAAGACTAGTATCATGATACATCAAGTTTAATGAGTATTTAGTCATACTAATTCAAGTTAAATGAGGGTTTACTCATTCTCCATGTCCAAATGATCCTTGGCTCATGCTAATTTCATGTTAAGTGTTGTTGCCACATTTTCATGTTATGATAATCATGTTTTATCATGCCTTTATGTTCATGTTTCTTTTATTCTTCATTGATATGCCTATTACATAAAATTTATTGTATAATTAATGTTATTCCTTGTTTACTACCTTAATGGGATTTATAGATCACCCTTTTCACATTTATGTCCTCAGGTTATCACATGCAATGCTAAATATGAGGGAATGTTGTGGTTATGTAAAGGAAGTTTTAAATAAGGATGTTGTGTGTTTTATGTTTTAAGTTGTTATGTAATGTTCCTAATCCCCAAATAATCTAGACCTCTCAATCATCCATGTTATATATAGATAAGAGTTTGTGTAATAAATCATGTTTATGTATGTAATAAAAAGATGGGTTGTTATAGAACATATAGTGGAGTATACTAGAATAGTACCTCTAAGAGTAGATGGTTTTGGATCCATCACCTTAAAGAAATGTTGCACTGCATATTCCTAGCCTGAACCATGACCATGTGTCCCTTCCTGGCTGCCCTGAGTAGATCCACCCAGCTGTCCTTGTAGAATTGGGGTCTGACTAACATGACCATGACCTCCACATCGGCATAATCTACCAACTATACTTTAGTTACCTACCTGAGGAGATGTTGTTGAACCCACTCCAAAATTTGGAGTCAGGCTAGACCTTATCATAATGGATTCTGGTGGAAATGTTCTATAGAAGCATTATATATGGGCAATCTTGTCATAGGAATATCACTTGACTGTGTCCATCGTTCATTATGGCCATATTTTTTCTAGAGTACCGCAATGGTAGTACATCACTTGGCTACCTGACTGCGCTCTCTAACATCTAATATCGTTGTGTGGATTATCTATACAATTCTTCCTACTACCATTAAATGTAGTAACATATTGAGAAATCATACTACCATGGATCACACCTCCATCCTCTCTCTTGTTACCCTTAATGATAATCACTCAATTCACTGTTCCAAAAATAGTAGTTATTTACCTATGATAGAATGTCATACCTAAGACCATCCTCAAATTTCATGGAACTAGATAACTCTTCACCCATCAAAATAGTTTTGAAGCACTGGAGCTCTATAAAACGGGTCATGTAATCCATAACTGATAGTGTTCCCTTCTCTAGGTGCAAGAACTCTCAGGATTTATCGTGCCTTCAAATCTCGGGAAAGAATTAGTCATATAATTCCATATTAAAATCCATCTATGACATTTCCCGATGATGGTCCGTATGAGTGATAACGTTGAACCTTATCTTAGTGGATTCATGCAGTATATAAGTAATGGTCTTTACACTCCTCTCAAGAAGCCTCTTTAGATGATCAATGATAGACAGAATTGCATCTATCCATGACTCCACAACCTGTGGTCTGTCATCTCCAAAAACATTGGTGGATACTATTTCCGAACTCACATTCAAATCTTCCATAGTTTGGGTTGTCACGGTGCCCCCAGAAGGGTCGGCATAAAGAAGAATAACCCATCAAGGAACTGTGCATCAACACATGTATCGAGTTCAAATACCGGTGTCATAGTATTCACTAAAAATAGATCCACTAATACCCATGGACCATCACCTTAGCATTATGGTAATCAACACCCTTATGGTATATGACTGGAGGTCTTCATTGTGGAATGATTCTACAATACCAACCACACACCTTATTTTAATATCAACATCAATGTCACAACTCAGAATCATAGATATTTATGAAGGATAGGTACAAGAATTCCTTTATAAGAACACACCCCTCTGCCTACTCCATTAGTTAGGTTTGGGCGACGTACAGAATATATATAAGCTAGAGATACTTCCTAATTCCCACTACTAAGATAACCTCTGGAAAAGTTCTCTACCATAAGAATCTAAAGTTTTCTTTTTTATTTCTATATATTCATATTCAGTTTTATATTTATTTCACATTCCATTTGAATTTAAACCCATTTCATTATATAATAGTTAAATTTAAAAGGTTGAACTAATGGTTCTACAAATTCAGATCCATGAGGGCCCATACACTCTAGGGGAAAATATTTGTTTCTATGTAATCCACATCATAACACACTCCAGTATAGATATTGAAATAGTAGGAATTTATACCATGAAACTTATCACAATAGAATCAATTAAGTAATTCATTATAAGTGGCATGCCAAAATTCATGGAATGTGATTTCTAGAAAGTGACCAATATAATGCATGAGATGGAATACCCTCATATCATTAGGTAGAAATGCAATATAACCAAAAATCATATCAATAATAACATCACAATTCATGTTCATCACCCGAAAATTGAATCAAATTAATATTAATAGTCAAAGTCCAGAAAATATCAATATAATTTGTGGTAATTAGGATTTTTCTTTTATGTGGAGTAGCTAATCCTAGGAACAATTCATTACTAAATCCCATATTCTTTCTATCCCTTTCTTTTGTCACTAAATAGAATAGAAGACCAGAAAAAAATGTTTGGATACCACGTTGTAACATCCCAGTCCCAAATGCCAATCAACAGTGCCTTGAACCTGGTAGGACACAGGGCCTCAAGCACATCTCTCCAAAATCCAGAGGCTACCAACTAGAAGTGAGGTATTAAGTGTGTTAGTGGGGAGACTATTCCCCCATTACCCAAGTGTAACATAGTGGAATATCAATAACATACACATAGCGAAAGTGTTAAATAATACAGATAATTAATAGATAGTGGATGACTGATATACAAAGAGTACCAAAAGTCATATCATATAAAAAATGGTGATACATGTCATGTGTCTCTAATAAATCATCAAAAACTTATATACAAGAAAAAATTAAAATACATGTAACAAAAGTAAAAAAAGTCCAGATGAATATTAGCAAGCATCATGAGCCTCAACTTAGTACCATTTTACCCTTCTCCTAAGAAGCAATGAAGAACTTGTAGTAAGGTTTTTTACCCTTCCAACACCAGTAATCATATAATCTGTTCGGGTACCCAAGGAAGCCTTAATAGTCTATGAGACCTAATTCATGGAAGAAACAACCCAAGGTCTATTCCATCCATTCTAGGAATTTATAAAACAGAGTGTGTAAAAAATGATAATAATAATAATTCAATGAATTACTCAAAATTAAATATCCTATAATACCTTGTTCTCATTTATAATCAAGTCTATTTAATCAATTTCATCTGAGAAAAGAGTCTATAATTTAATAATCATCCATGTGTAATTCAGTCTTGTTCATTTTACTATTAAATCTCATTTAATTTATAAGACTTGATACTCGGTGCAAACCCGACATCCCTCTTATAATCATAAGAATATAAGATTCCTAACTAGATAATCTAAAAAGTATAAGTCAAAAACAAAATCCATGATTGTTCTTTTTCTTTGAAAATGGATCAAAATTTATTTCATTTATTAATCTATTTAAAACCTGATCCCTTCCATGGAATTACTAATTTGAAATTGATGTCTCACTCTAGGTAAAATATAAACCAACACCCTACGATCTCATCCATGGTGATCCCCATGAACCCAAGTATCACTCTTGGTGTTGTATAAATTTGTATCCACATGAGTCCATCCTTCACAGTCCACTAAGGGAACCTAAGTATCACCAATAGAATATAGGAAAAATTCCCCTTGATTCCATCCTTGGAATTAACTATAGAATCCAACTGTCACTCTAGATTTTAATGTCAAACCCCTATGATTTCTTCCTTATAAAACTAAAATAGAAGTCCAATTGTCACTCAGGCATAAGCATGGTAAATGCCAAATGAGTCCATCCATGGAATTATCATATGAATCCAGGTGTCACTCATGGATAAAAAATATTTAACCAATTCAATGATGTTTAATCAAATTAATTTAATCCATATAATTTAAACATCTCAAGGTCAATACCAAGAACATCTCATTTACAAATCACCTCAGAAGGTGAGACAAGGCATTGTTCAAACTCAGAAGTCCGACCACTAAATTAGACACATGGGAATTCCAATATAAATATCAATTCAAGATTAAAAAATAAATTTTATATCAAGGGGAAAGGGTCAATTTCATTCCATACCTTCTCTTTAATCTATAAATTTACAATTTGTAACACAGTTTATTTCTACAATTGATTTTTAAATTCCAATTTATCTATTTAAAACCCATGGAATGGAAAAGGAACACCTCAGAGGTATCGAAGTTTCAAGGCCACCCATGGTGGGCCATTTATATAACCAACACACCTAAGGGTTGTTTAAAAAAATAGGTCCACAACCTATAACAATCATTGAAAGACTCTTTAATTGAATAATCCATGCCTAAATTTTTTTTTAAATTATTAAAATTTATTAAAGGAAATACCCAAAAATTTGATGCATGGAACAAAGACATATATAAAAAACTAAACATTTTGAAAAAGGCTCAAGATCGCCTAACATAGGGTTGTAGTTTATAGATCTTCCATGATCATCTCTTGATTCGACTTAGATAAATAGAAAATAAAAGAATGGATGAAGAATCGATGTGGATCTGATGAGAAAAATGGTGCTCAAATCGTACATTGGAAGGAATGAAAACCTCAACTCCATGAAGAGTTTTGTAAAGTGATCTCTCAATGTGAGGGTTTATATCTAGGAGAAGAAATTATAAGATTTAGGTTGAAATATATTAATTAGTAAAAAATGGTATAATCACCAAAAAATAGGGCATCTCACGGTTTAGGAGCACAGTTTTCAAGTCGGGTGCTAACCATGCGCGGTTAGCTGTAGAATAAGGTTTACCATATAGTTTGTCTACGTAGTTTGAAAAACTATAGGAAAATCGTGCCAAAACCCACTATCAAGATTACACACCTGGGTACAGTGTCATGTGGTCCAACACGTATGGTTTTTACTAACCGTGAACCATGTCATTTCACTTAAAAAATGGGTTCTGAGATTTGAACCATCCGTAGACAATCTTAATACCTCCATACCCTGAATGGTAATTCATATTAAGACATATTTAAACTTTTAAACATAGATTTAATGAAAAATAAAGGATCTGTAACTCAATGAAGAAATGGGTTCTTAAACCTAGATATTATCCTACATTACCAAACACTTATATTCATAGAAATTATTTTCGTTTTAAACCAAAGTGGTAGATATATCAGAATACTAGAGATATCGTATAAAAAAAGTTTCCAAAACATTAACTAGTTAGACTAATCTAGTTGATAACAACAAGTTCTCTACTAGGAACCACTTCAATAGAATTGTCACTAGTAGGTATCTATATCCCAAGGAACCACTTTGATCTCATTGATCATAAATATTTATAATAATCCTAGACTTCATTAACCTCCACACTTCAGAATTTATAGTTTCCTAGATTATTAAACTCTTTGAACAAATTGGTCAAAAGAAAAATATTCCACACTCTAATCTCAATGATCATAAAGATAAAAATGTACAATTACAGTATTAAATCAAATATCTTCATAATATAACCACACAAAATGGTCGATCTTATAAAACACACTTCAAAAAAAATAAATTTTTTTCATTTCAATAGAAGTGAGATGATTCATAAGAACTCAATGTATTAAATCATGAAATATTTGTCTGTATATCTCTCCATTTATTTCATTATAATCCATTCCATGAATCCTTGATCCTATTTTTAGAATCCTTTATTAAAAAATCCAATGGAATCATTCTGTAGACATTGTATTTATTTTCAAAAAAATAGTAAGGTATGCTGTCTTCTAATGAGTGTATCTCTATGTTCAAATGAAGATAATTAGTACAACATCACAATTAATCTATATATTCTAAAAAATTTGTGGATCTTATTAGTTCAATGAATCATAGAATTAGAGTATATAATATTCATGTAGAATACTCATAGTAACTTAAATTTAGATTAAATTTATTATTATTTTATTATTATTTTCAAAACAAAGGATGTGAAAGTAGTTGATTTCCTAAAACCCCACAAACACTGGCTAGTTTCTCTGGTCTATAAACTACACTGAATCACCTTCAATAATTTTTGACCCACCTATACATAACCAAGATCATAAGAAACCTATCTCAAATTCACATCCTTAGAAACACAGTCTCTGATACCAATCTGACATGGCCAAACACATAAGGTCCCCTCCTAGGATGGTGGTGGTCTAAGTGTGCCACACCATGAATACATCCAAATGTATATGTGTAGTATTATAACAATAAGAAGGAAAAAATCACATATTTGAGGCCATATCCTATACAATATGCACATTTACACACCACTATCCATCTATAACATCACATCCATGCATATATATATATATATATGATTATATGAAATGAAAAATGCTTGTAAATTTGCTATATACCCCAATGAAAAATAATATAAAATCTAGTAAAAAGTTGAAAATAATTAAAAGATCAATACCCTAAAATATAACTAGACTTAAGTGAATTTGAATAAGGGAATCACCACATCACAAAAACTCTATCCATGAGCACCAACAGACCTGGATCCGACCTTTATCCACTACGATTCATCCCTTCTATCTCCATGCGCAATAAAATTTCCACCAACCTATATTCCATCTGCAATGACACAACATGTTCATGAATAGAGACTGTGCATGTTTGAGTATAAATGTACCTATTATGATGTGAAAAAAAACGTAATGGGCCTCAGTATATATGTTATATACTCATAATGGTGGAACAGTACAGCCACCTAACTCAAGAAATATTGAAGAATATAAGATATAGAAGAAACATAGTTCACATTATCAATATAAATTCCACTAGAATCAAAACCACAGTTGATACTAAACCTATGTAATATTTACTACACAACTCAAAAATTTATCAGGCCACCTACACCTTTTTAGATGGTATAAACTGAATGAGAGAGAAATGACTCCATGGTGTACCTCTTACCTCTTCAAAATAAAAATTCAATCAAGGATAACATAGTCTCCAAAAATGTATGGTTTAACTTTAAACTCAACAAGGGATATACAAGAAAATGTATCCTAGACTGGAGGAACCTTACCAAAACTTACTAGGGTAGTACTAACATTATCAAAATAGGGGATAAACCATATCTCATTGTATGACACAATCCTGAGGGAGTAGCTAGATCTCATCTCTATACTTCTCTCACCATAAAATAATTAGAACTGATGGTCTGATAATGGGTTGTATAAGAATATTCCTTAATATATAATCTCAATATTCTATATACACTACATGGGTAAAAGTGTAGGAGATAGAATATATCTATTTTTTTCCACGTATAGTGTCCATGAAGGCCAATATTAATTGGCTAAAAATTAAAAAATAATCATCCACGAATCCAAGCCACATGCATTTCTATGTATATGTTGTGAGTGAAATGGAGGGAATCTTCTTAATTCCAATGTATGTCTATAAGCATCATCAAACCACCCTAATACATAGAGGAAACCACTGGATAATTTCTAAACTCTGGTCCTTATGACTCTCCAACCTCCACGGATCTAAAAATACCAACAAACTTCTAGAGAAAATCATTTTATGACTACTTATAAGGGTCCAATGACAAATTATCAAAATTCTAAAAGGGGTCTCACCATCCTCTCACCAATCCTATTTCATCACCTAGATCCTGTCATCGTCACTACAGGGATAATATCTACAATAAAACCCAGTTCATCTTGAAATATTCCTATAATAGTTAAGAGAACATGGCTATCATGTTCAGCATGGAAAGATTCTCAGAATTGACCTCACCAAGGGTTTACATCCATGTACACGGCCATACCCTAGGTTAGGAACCCAAAGGTCCTACACATAAAATCTACATGGGGAACACCACATATGGAAACCTTCTTCACCATTTATTTCACTAAATAACTACATTGAGTGTTTTTAGTAACTACACATTGTTAAATTGAGATTTCTAAACACAAAATTCATATGAACCACCAAAATCCATATATTCCATTATAATTCTCTCATCTATTGATCGTTTATTATATAGTATAAAAAAATACATGAAATAATGTTTTATAATATTTCCCAAAAAAAAATTGTGAATAATTACAAAACAATCCCTGCCACAATGTGAATTGCTAAAGCTACATGGTTAGATCCACACTCAATGGCATCTCCATCCAGATATGGCTTTGATTAGACTCCATGGGTGATACTCCTCATCCCTCTCCATAATTTTCCTCTCAGTTTTTCAGCATCAAAATGGGTATATTTTTATCATTCCTCTGATGAAAATGATGGGTATAATATTTTGGGGAAAATAAAAACCAATATTAATTAAAAATAAATAAATATACATTTAAATTTTCTACCTGAGACCCAGTATATGAAGAAAAATATTATAACCCACCCAGTCTAAACTTCCCATTATATACTCAAATAATAATTATATATTTCCAATTCATATCTCTATTTATGATATACCAACATTCACATGAGTGGTAATAACTAATATTTATTTAATAAATATTAATTATCGTGAAAAATATGCAAGAAACAAAATATTTCCAAATTCTATCCCCATATAAAATGTATTATCCTAAAAATAGTGGAACTATCAAAACAAATTTCAAAGGATGTTAATAGGCGAAATTACCATTTTACATTTATTTTTATCCTAGGGATTTTCAACTAAAAAATTAACTATGTATTCTACAATGGGAAACTATGGATGAAATAAAGATTTATGGGATAATTTAATGACAATTAATTTTGATTTTTAACCATTTTTCTCATGGAATTTATAATTTTAGGTCTATTATCAAGATTCCCCACAATAATATAAAATTTATTTAAGGGTTTTAGAGGCTATGGGTATTGATTTTCTTGGTTTTTCCAAGTTATATTCAATGTTATAAAAAAATTCCCTTCATTTATATATAATTTTTCAAATAAATCAATAGTATGGTCATTGTTTTGAGAATTCTTATTGGTATTCATGTTTTACACGTCATAATCATTTTCTTCTCTATGAGTTTGTGTATCATATGGATTTGGTTTATTAAATTTTAAATTAATAGATTATTCCACAACCTTTTTCTTTTTTTAAAAACCTTATATTATTTACAAAAGGTTAACTATCCAAATAAAATTTCTTCATATTTATTGTATGAACCCAGAACACCCTGAGAGCGGAGGGGGGAATCAGGGAGTCAAATTTTTCTTTTATAGTGATGGATCTTGTTCCCTTGTTGGTAAGAACTTGTTACGCATGTATTATGGATTAGAGTAGCAATAAAACCATCACATGTGAAAATAAAACAAATCAATTTTACATGGTTCACTACTATGGGCTGCGCCCAAGGAGCATATGCTGACAATGTGTCAGTCATACATAAATCAACTAATATTTACTGGTTGTGGAATATAGAATTTTTGACACATTCACTCTGTTCCAAGAACACTACCTTTACAATGTTTTGTGGATAGCACAATGTTTCCCTCAAATAAATTCCACTAACTCCCCCGAGCTTGATAATTTGAGAGAATTATAACTTAGTTTATCAACTTAAAGGTCTCTTAAATATATTGGCATTAATATCTCTGTCTCTATCCAGCATGAGACTTGTCTTGCATCAAAATCTTGAATTGATGATCTTGAAATAACTACTAACATACAACAAAATGTTCAAAAAATCATTTCTTGATGCTCCTTCTAGAAGAGCCTTCACAAAGCTCCCTTCCCTTCATGAAACAAACTACCTTCGTGAAGCACCCCTACCTTCACAGAACAAACTCCTTTATAAATCTCACAAAGTCAACACAATAAACCCTAGTATCACAAAGAACCCATTTCTCAAGGTCATTGGAATCAGTCAAGAATTTAAAAGTCTCTTCTCAATGCTCAAGATCACATGAAATGATAGTTTTGTGGAGATCTGTTGGCTTCATGAAAACAGTGTAATTATAGATTTTCCACGGAAAATTCATTATGAGTGAAGATGTATAACATATTATTTATAGGCTCAGCTGTTCGCGAAGCTCCACTAACTCTTAGAATATTTTCCAGATTTTTCAAAAATGACTTCATGATACTCCTTACATTTTGATAAACTAGTAAAATTTGACTTTGTCATGAATCTATCCATAAAACCCTACACACCATCATGATGCTCCAATTCTCATTATCACAGAGATCACCAACATCGATCATGATTCTCCAAATATTTTTTGTTTTTTATGCTCATTGTGATTGTAGATCACACTGTCAGAATCCTTCAATCCTTCACAAAATAAAATTCCTAAAGTTCATCATCAGGAAAATCATGCCTTTTCCATATTTTCATAAGGCCTTCTAGAAAATCCAAATTTCACAGTGCTTTCCATTCTCCATATTTTGGACCACAAAAAATTGGTAAACACTGGGAAACTATGGAACCTTCAATATTGTTGTCTACTAGAACTATAAGTTACCTTTCTATGATATCTCCCTTATCATCCATGTGAGGCTTGAAAAAAAACACAAACCAGAGAAAATTTTCAACCAAAAACATCTTTTCGTTCCAAAAATATTCCCCTTTGGGATTGTTGGAAATCTGAAAATAAATTAAATAGAGCACTAGCTACTATCAAAACATAATATGCATGAAACAAATCAGCCAAAACTATATGTCAATGTTAGTAATTCTTGGTGTATAAAACAAGATAGTAAGCTTTAATTGGGATTTCATGTTTTGGAAGGATTAAAGATGTCTAGTCTATTCTCTATGTGTCATAGAAGCATTATATACCCTGAATTGTTCATCATAACACTAAATTATCATTTTTACCCATTTTAAACACATTGAATTTTACAATTCCCCATTCTCTTTACACCTCTGCAACTTCAAAACTAGAAAAACATTTCATTGACCTCCTTTGTACCATTGATGTTATCTATTCTCCCAAATTGGAAATAAACCTGAAGACTAGTATTCGCACACTGTAGATCTCAAAACATGAACCCTTAGATCGTATCTCCCCTATAAACCTACATCACTTCCAAAAACATGTTAAAATAGTTAATTCATTTTCGAGTGGGTAATTTTGTTACCTCATCATGCACTGGGATGATTATAAACATTGAGATTCAACTGATGCTTATCCAACACTTGTGCAGAAAATGGCTTGGTCAGAATGTCAACCACTTGATCATAAGTTCAAACATGATACATTTTAATAATACCTTGTTCAAAAGTTTCCTTGATAAAGTGATATCTGATTTTAATGTGTTTTGTATGATAATGTTGAACTGGATTCTTCAAAAGATATATTATTCTATTATAATGATAGTGAATTGTCATTGGATATTTCACCTCAATACCGATATCAGCCAGTTGTTGCTTCATCCAAAGTAGTTGAGTGTATGCCTTTTTAGTGAATATATACTCTCTCAAGTAGTACTAAGAGAAGAAATTTCCTGCTTCTTACTCAACGAGCCCATACATTTGTTTCCAATAAATAATTCTCCATCAGTTGTGGAATTTCTATCAACAAGATCTCTAGCCCGGATAGCATCAAAAATTCTAATAGATCACTATATCTTCCTGTGGAAATGTATAAGACAAAATTGTAAGTAACTTGAATGTACCTCGTGATTCTTTTCACTACATCCATATGTTCTTATTTTGTATTACATTGAAAGCATGTTACTGATCCATTTGGAAAGACAGTATATGTTCATATTTATTTCATGTATTGTAAGTTTTCAAAGACTCTCATATACATCGTGGGATCTATAGATGTACCTTCCTCATGATATCCAAGTTTATTTCCAATGGAAATCAGATTCAACATTGGTTTGGAGTCATGCATATTGAATTTCATTAGAAACTCTCTTAAAAACTTTTCCAGAGAGATAAAAGGGAATTATTTCCTCTAAATCAAATGTAGCCCTAAGAAATATATGACTTCACCAATCATAGACATTTCAAAATATTCATTCATGTGATCAAAAAATTCATCCATTGATTCATGCCAACTTCCTTCAAAAATAATATCATCAACCTACACGAGTACAGTGAGATGATATTTCTGAGAATTATCCACATAGATATTGTGATCAACTCCTCCACTTTTGAATTCAAACTTTTTCTGAGAAGAATCTAGCCGAGAGTACCTTGATTTTTGTGCCTACTTCAATCCAAAGAGATATTTCTTTAGTCTATTGACCTTCATTTCATCATTTCCTGAAAAAAAAACCAATGGTTATTATTTATAAAGTTCTTCTTTAAGAATGCCATTTAAGAAACTAGTTTGACATCCATTTGACATAAATTGTATCCTCTTTTAATTTCCATGGAATGAAAATGTCTAATTAACTCAATTCTAGACATAGTAGAAAATTTCTCTTTCACATCCACACCTTCAATCTAGTAATATCTTTTACACACCAACAATGCCTTATTTCTGATCACATTACCATGTTAATCATATTTGTTCTTAAACAAAACACTTAGTACCAATCACATTTTGTCCTTCAAGTCTCTGGACTAGATCCCATGTTCAGTTCTAATCGATCTAGGCCAACTCATTATTCATGGATTTTACCCATGATTCATCCTTTATAGCTTCTTCAAATTAGTATGGTTTTACAACTGAATGGAATACAGATTGTTCATTATTCATCATTCCCCGTGTTTTGTGGGTGAATTACAATACTAGATGATATTCAATTGATCAATATCTTCTATTTGATTTCTATTATAAGGTTCAAGTGGATTTTATTCATCCACATCTTCTTCTTCCAATCCTTCATCTGAATCCACTTCATTTTGTGACCTCTGAATGTTTTTTACACTTCCACTACTTCTTTATTTGATTTTGTTCCATGTTCAATATCTTCTTCATATTCAATCACATTATCATAAGATCCCATCATGGTATTTGTGCTCTTATCTTCAACTATCTTTACATCACTACTTTCCAAAAAAAATTGAGATGCTTACTGAAACAGTTGTAGGTTTTTTTATTCATTGAATATCAAAGGAAGATTCCTTCATCAACCATATCACCATATTTTCTATGAATTCCTTATTTGATTCTGATAATTCATTTACATCCAAAAACTTGAAAATACTTCAAAGACAGTTTCCTTCCATTCCACAACTCATAGGGTGACTTGTTTTCACCCATATAAATCCATGTTCAGTTATGAATATACATTATTGGTTGAATGGCCTCGTTCTAAAAATGTAGAGGGATATGACTCTCAATCAACATCGTTCTATCCATATTGTTCACTTGTCGATTCATACACTCAATAACTCCATTTTTCTATGGATATCTTACAACAGCCACCCCATATTGTATTCCAGGATTATATAGGTAATTTTCAAACTCAATGGATGTGTACTCCCTTCCATTGTCAGTAGAGCATTGATGGTCCATCTAATATCATTGTTGGTGATTCGACAATAATTTTTCATGAAATCAACCACTTGATGTTTCCGGTTTATGACCATCACACAAGCCATTCTACTATAATCATCAATGAAAAGAACAATGTTCCATTCTCCATGCATTCCAGAAACATTAATCGATACATATATGTCTATATGGATGATATCAAGAATATTTGATTCCCATTTCTTCTTCAACTGATATGAGATGTAGACCAACTTCCCTTATACACAAGAATCACAAGTCTTTTCCCATTCACACTTTATATAGGGGATATCCATGACTATATTCGTCATAGATACCTTTTCCATGTCTTGATTATTAATTTTCCCCAACCTTCAATGCCAGAAGTTTTTTTCTTCTTCAACTATTAGATAAAAAATGTTCTCTTTACTATCAAATTGATATAAGTTTCCATTTTTTGTGAAAACATTCGTGAGATAATTCATTATCTTCCCTTTTATAGTGCACCCATTTTGATTGAACATCACTATAATCCCCGAGTCATAGAGTTTACTCTCACTAAGGATATTGTGACATAGACCATCCACATAAATAACTTCAGTTTTCTTCAGTTCTCCATTAGATAACTCAGTAAATCCACTACCTTTTATTTCCTAAGAACCATCATTACTAAACCTTACTATTACATTAAACTTTTTATTTACTTTCATTAATAGGTATCAATTTCCTATCATATGAGATGAGCACCAACTATAATGAATCCATGTTCTACTATTATTTATAGATTTGAGAGCTACTTCTGGATGATTGGATTTTTTGTTTCTCCTATTTTCTTTCAATGATATATTAAATTGAGTGGAGGATAGGGATATCCCATCATATATCTTTTCCTCATGCATGGTTTCTTCACATTCATACTCTTTATCCAAATGAGAAAACATGTTTGTAATAGCCACACTGTATGGTTGGTGAATATTAACTTGTCTCTAAGTTTTTCATGAATTTATCATTACATTCCTCTTCATATAATACAATCCTTTATCTAAAAATTTAGAAAAATGAAAAAAATATCCATAGAAATAATTTCTTTAATAGAAAGTAGGGTAAGAATGTTTTCTCCTTTATTGAACTCCTAGCTCTTCTCCATCCAAATTTATTTGTACCTCTTCACAATATGACATGGTATGGATCAGATAGCCATAGAATAGACACTTTATAAGTGGAAATTTAGTTTAATTTTGATTATTACTCTTGTATCCTTCCTTGGGAAAATAAGTTTTCTCCAAATAATTTCTAGATACATGATGATGGTTTTTAGTTCTTATTTCGCTTTGAATTGAGGGTTTCATTTTCTGTAAATCAGATAACTTTTCAACTTGTATAACTTTAATCTTTCCATTATTTTGGAAAACTTTATTTTTATAATTTGATGTTTCAGCATCACAACAAGTTCTACTGTTTCCCATGCATGGGGGTCAATGATCATTCAAAAACATTTTTAACTCCATCAGAACCAAATTTGGCTCTCTCAAACACCTCATCATCTGAGAACCTTCCAAACAATATTTTATTCTTTGTTTATTTTTAAATTCATTCACATTAATGTTTACTCCTTAGAGTAACAAGTAATTCTTAAAGAGCCTCAGTTGTATTGGACTACACTTCCAATCTAGAGTTGAATTCTTTGATTCGATTGTCCTATTCTTAAATTATTTGCATCGTTTCCACTACAACTTCTACGATTTCTTGGGTTTTTTATTTAACATTCACTAATTTTTCAAGTAATTTTATTTTAGCCTCATGATGATCAATATATTCAAATGGTTCTATCATATCTTCTCTCACCTTTTTAAATCTATTTCTTTGATTATCAAGCTTACCAAGAGCATCCTTAAGTTGTAACTTTGGATTAGAATAAACACTCAACTGATGATCTCTATATTTATCATAAGATGGTTCTGAAATCTCAATTGTATCCATCATAAATGATTGGTTTCCATATTTAAAATCTGGTTCTTCATCCTCAAAAAATTCATTATCATCATCTTCTAATTCATAGAAATAACTCTTTTTCAATAGTTTCTTTTGGGATTTTATGGTTCCAATTTGAGGAAACATTTCCTGAGGATTCTGATATTTTTCAACATTACCTTCATCATCATCGATCTTCCTTGAGAATTGAGATGCAATGTTCCCAAATCTACCTCAACGAAGACAATCTACAGATAACTTTCCCTCAAATCTACAATTTCTCATATTGAAATTATTCTAAAAGAGGTAAAGGAATTCATCGTCGTCATTTTCTTCATTAATGTTATCTCCTAAAATATTGAGTTTTCTATGGATCTGAATACCATTTCCTTACTACCACATTTTGTTGCATCATTAGGTTAGACTCTCATTTCATTGGCGACCATACTACATAGCAGATCATCCATAGAATGTTTAGACAAGTTCCTTTCCTCAAGGTATTGAACTTTTGAATTATGGATAAGTGGAAGCATTCTCAAAATAGTATTCACAATGTCGATGTCTTTGATCTATTATCCAATCCCTTGAATTTCTCCTACAACTTTAGTAATTCAATTAAGGAAGGAATATTTATTTTCATTAGGGGGAATGTTCAGATCATCAACCCTATTTTGAAAAACATGGAGTTTTTCCTCCTTCACATTATTTTCTCCTTTATAAATAATTAATAGTTTTTTCAACATAGTCTCTTTTGAGTTATAACTCTTCTCCTTAGGATATATTTGATCCAAAAGAGTAGAAGTGGGGGAATTAGGTGCTTTAGCATCTACATAAAGAATTTTTCTATCTGAATCAGTCATAGACATCCCTGTAGGATCAGTGACATTTGTTCCTTGTGTAGTATAAAATGTACTTCTATTCCAAGAGATAGTAGATGAGATATCATCTTATTCTTACAGATCTAAATGTATCATCCATAAAAAATGGGAAATCCTTCAACATTCACTGTATTATCCATGATAATAAGTGAGGACAAATTTAACACCAGCAGCCTTCCTCTGATACCACTTGTAGGACCCTAGAACCCCCTGATAGGGGAGGGGTGAATCGGGGTGTAAAATTTTTATTTTAAAGTTACATATCTTATTCCCACATTAGTCGGAACTTGTTAAACCTATTTCATGGATTATATCATCAATAAAATAGTCACATATAGAAATACAACATCGTAATTTTATATTTTCACCGCTAAGGGATACGTCTAGGGAGCATATGAGATCATTTTTTCAGTCATACCAAAATCCAAAAATCTTCACTAGTTGTGGAATACATGAGTTTTGACATAGTCACTCTATTCCAGGAACACTACCTTAACAATTCATTATAGATATCATACTACGTCCCTTGGATCACTTCTGTCGACTCCCCCTAGATTACAACCTTTAGAGATTTCTAACACAATTTATCATCTTGAAGGTCACTTCAATAGATTGGAATTGATTTCTTTGTCTCTGTCCAGCATGAGACACTACTTGCATCAATTTCCTAAATTGATGAACTTGAAATAATTATTCACTTACAACCAAATTTTCAAAACTTCCATTCGTGATTCTACTTCATGAATATCCCCTTCCTTCACCGAACGAGCTTCGTTTGTGAAGCACCCCTACCTTCTAAAAAAACTCATTTGCGAATCTCAGAAATTCAACCTGGTAAACCCCATCATCATGAAACACCCTTTTCTAAAAATCATTTGCATTAGTCAAGACATTACAAGTCTCATCGCGTTGCTCAAGATAGAATGGAATGTTTGTTTCATGGAGCACCCTTGGCCTCACAAAATCAGATCGATTCCAAATTTTCCTTTAAAATATTTGGCATGAGTGAAGAGGGTTAGCCTCATGTTTATAGGCTCTACTTTTTGCGAAGGTCCAACTCCTCTTTGCGGATTTTTAAAATCCTTCACAAACATTATCATAGTGCTCTCCCTTTGTGATGCACCAGTGAAATTCGACATTGTCATGAAGATTTCTTTCGAACTCTGTATACTTCCATGATTCTCCAATTCTCATAATCCTAGAGATCATTGTCACTAATCGCGATGCTCCAATTCTCCATCGTTTGTGATGCTCGTTGTGATCTCATAACACACCATTATAATAATTTGTAAAATAAAATTCACAAATCCCATATTCATAAAACTCATTCCATTCCATATTTTCAATGTGTCTTCAAGAAAATCCACTTTTCAAAATTCTTTCCATTCTCCAAATTTTGGACTGCAAAAATTTGGCAAACATAGGGAAACTACACCACAATCAATATTGTTTACTTCTAGAACTTTTTGTTCCCTTTCCTTTCTATCTCCTTGATAATCCATGTGAGGATTGACAAAAAACACAAACAACACTCAATTTACAACCAAGAATAGCCAGGTTCTAATATTTATTAGGATAAAATTTTTATAAAACATTTTTTATGTTTAAAATATAAGCTTTCCAGCCAATAAAACTGAAGTAATATACCATAGTATTTATACTATTCCATAATTTATATTAAATTTTCATCAAAATATAATCAAAACACTATTGATAACATAAAAATATTTACTAATAAAGTTATCTAGAAATAAAAAAGTAAGTATTACTCATTAATCATGGTCTTTGAAATCTGCTGGAGATATTTTTTTATACATTTAATGACTTATTTTATTATGGTATTTTGAGGGAAGAGAATTTATGATTGTATACATGTTTCTAGTAAAGAGAATAAAATTATATATTTTCAGTCTCATGTTCATGGTCACGTGTTAAGGAATTTATGGTATGTCCATTATCATTCTCTATAGTCTTTCCAAAATTAGTGAAATGGGAATAATATTAATTTTCATAAGTATGAAAATATACATTGGTATATCATAATGATTCATTAATAAATACATAAGAAAAATGATTTTCATCAATACTATAACCTCTATAAGTTCCAAATAAATCTATATGAACAAACATTACTTGTTAAGAGGTCTTAACCTACATATTTGATTTGAATTTTTTTATTACTTACCATTTTTGGATGGGTTAAAATATTTATCATTTAATAATTTTTTTTCTAAATATTTGTAACTAAATCATTATTAGTAATCATCTTAAGTTATTAATCATTATTATGTCTAAATATATTCTTAAATAGATAAGATTCTCTAAAAAATAAATTAAAAATAATTCTGTTGAAAAAGAATAAAATTTAAATTAATAATATATGAATTATCATTTATATTTTTAATAAAACATAAATCATGTTTTGTATTATATATCCCACACACATCATTCTAAAATTTCCCTTGATAATTATTATCACCCAATTCATTTACATAAAGTGTATTCTACTATATTCCATCTAAAAATAAAACTATAAAAAAAGAACTAAAAAGGAAATACCAACGTGACCAAGAATAATGGTCTTTTCTTTATTTTTATATATAAATATAAGATTTCCACCATAAACTTAAATCAAAAAAATTTAAAATAATAGTTGTGTGTATTGAAAATAAACTATATGAATACCATAAGACTTTATTTTCTCTATTAAAAAAACCTATAAAAAATTTTATAAATGAATTATTTATTACTAATAGTTTTCTGGGTCAAAAGTTGTTAGTAATCAACCCCCTATCAACATGTATTTATCTAACATGACTTCCAACATTTATCTAAGAATACAATCAAAGAATTTAATTAAATATTTTATAAATTAAATCTCTCATAGGTCTTTAAAACTGAGTGTTATTATTTATAAAATATCTGGATCTATATTCTAGAGTCCAATATGAATTTCAGAGAAGAGATATACTTTTATTAAAGGGTTTATCACTAGTCACAAATCATTTCCTACTAAAATTTATGTTATTATCTATGAAGATAATCCAATAAATTCATCGGTTTGGGTATTATTTAACACCATAAAATTTTATACAAGCTATCTCTACTGTAACTTCCCTGATCAAAATGCCACTCAATAGTGCCCCGTACCTAGTTGGGAACATGGACTCAAGTACATCTTCCCAAATGCGAAAGGCTTCCAACTAGTTGTGAGGGACTATGGGTGATGTTAGGGAGATTATTCCCTCATTAAAAGAATGTAACATAGTGAAAATAGTATTGAATAAATAGGGGAAGCATTAATACCATCCAACAGAAGTAAACAACAGAATACTGATAACAAATATCCAGGTGTCAAATCATTCAAAAGATTATGATAAATTTTACATGTTCTTGAAAAGCAGTCAAAATAGGTTACACTACAATAATAAATGATATAAGTACCTATAGTAGAAAAAGGAAAAAAAGAATTTCTGAAGCATCACAATCCATATCTTGGTCTCATGCTCTCCATCTTCTAAGAAAGATATCAAGTACCTAGATAAGGGATCATTCCCTTATCGAAACCTAAAAAAATTTAGTCTTTTTGGTCCCAAAAACATGACCCAAAAAGGGTTTGAGAATAAATCCCATTAGGGAACCACCCAAGGTATGTTCCAAACTATTAGTGAATATATATAATAGGAAATGTAAAATAATTAAAGTAGTAAGCTAGAATGTACTCAAAAGTGAATAGTTCTACATGAACTGTTTTCTATTGTCATTCATTTCATGTTCATTAACAATTTGATTACATTTAATTATATGAGTCTCAAGATCCAGTATAATTTTGGAATCCCTGTATAAAATTAAGCACAATATATGTCTCAGAAGACCATATAAACAACAAAATTGATGACCAAATCCAAACTTGTGCTTTGTCTTGGAAAGAACATCATAATACAGTCCACTTCAATATTCAATTTATAACCTAATCCTAACCTTGACATTACTAAGTTGTAATTCATGTATCACTCTAGGTTTAATTTTTCCAACATCATACTAGATCATTCCGACATTCCTCCTATGAACCTGATATCACTCTAGGTGTGGTAGAAGTTAAATTCAACACATGACAAATAAAAAATTCCAATATATCACGTCCATGACATCCCTTATTGGATCCATGGTTTGATCGACATTTAAATAAAGCCTCCATAAGCTTGACCACTACATTTGTGGCTCACTCGTGGATTAAAAAAATAATACCCTTTTTGAGTTCGTCCATGTAATTCTAATCGGAATCCATGGTTCACCCGAGGTATGAGGTTAACTAGTCATATGAGCCCATCCATTCTCTTTTAACCTAAGAACATGGTTCTCCCATCGCTATTTACAATTTTAATGTTTAATATTTAATTAAACATTTCATATAAGAAGCAATACATGTAAATTAAACTATTACATGGATTTAGCATTAAACAAATAAAGTGGGAAAATTTCTTATAATAAGAAACACATGTATATAAAACAATTACATGTCCATAACATTAAATAACTAGCATGTGAATGTTAATAGTTGGAGAAAAACATTCCAAATATGCATAAAGAAGAAAAGTAAAACAAAGGTCATAGGGAAAACCAATCATCCCATACCCTAACCAATTCAATTAAAATTCAACAACCTTTTAATTTAAAAACCATATCAAATCATTTTTAACATCCTAAAAAGGGAAATAAAGGAATTCCTGATTGGAATCCTAGGCCAAATGACCACAAATGATCATCCAATGGAACTTTCCCATGGGGTGGCCTTTAATTAGGGTATAAAATCCTAAACATTTTTTAAAACACTTATTCCATTAACTTAAAATCAATTGGAAACAACAAGGGTCAATTATAATTTAAGGCGACACACAAAAAAATGGGCGCATTTCACTCCGGAATATATAACCATCTTAACAATTAGGGAAAGGCACGATACCAAATACCATATACTTGTATGACTCTCCTCATCTAAAGTTGTCTTCTAATTTGTCCAAGAATAGAGTAGATCTATAAAATGATCATAAATTCCCAAACCTCAATATTTTTTTCGAGAGAAGAGGAGATGAGGAAAAACTCAATAGGAATCTAGAACTCACTGATGGTGTTTCAACACATCTGATGGTGTTTGAAACGGAGTCTAGATTAAGAATTGAGATCCAAACCTTCCTAATAGCATTGTTGTTCGTGAAAATGAGGTCAGCCTTCTGTCTGTCTGAAGAAGACGAGGCTACTGCCCATTTTAGAAAAAAACACACTCTGTGTACTGGGATATACATTACATTTATATTCATGACTTTCCCATTTTTATGACATGCCTTAAACGCCATGCATGGGTCTTGAACAGACCATTACACGACATGTACTAGGACTACATGGCATGTATCCCCTATTCATGTCATGTAACTGGCCTTCAGCCTAGCCCAAAAACTATTTTTCCTCCTCTTTCTTAAGTACAACTTGAAAAGAAAAGACCCATACCTCAATGGAAGAATTGGGTTTTTAAAAACATCCCCCTATAAAATAATTTTTCCCTAAATTTCCCTTCTAAAAGTGGTAAAGAAACATATAATAAAAACTTCGGCCACTGTGATCATAAATAATCCTCCTCCACCTAGGTCCCAACCTACACTTGGACATGTTTTCATGGCACCCATAATAAATGAACAGACTGTCCATTAAGAAACTTCGTGTTACGATCCACAATTCTTATTGAATGCTCCTCAAAGGACCCATCATCCTGTAACTCAACCTCCTCAGGCTGACAAGCATTAAATGGGTTAGAAAAGTAATTTCGTAACTATGAAATGTGGAATAATTAATGCATATCCATGTGCCTTTGAGGTAACTACAACCGATAGGCAACTAGCCCGACCCTCTATAGAATCTCCAATGTCCCAACATATCTCGGTGAATGATTACCCTGTATCCTGATCCTCTTATGTACCAACCTCAATGAAACCCATAGGAAAAAAAATCCCAGACCTTGAACTCCAAATTTTGTCTATGGAGATTAGTGTATGATTTATAAAAAGACTTAATAGTATCCATCTAATACCAAATCAACTGAACCAATTCAGTGGTCTCTTAGACAACGCTAGTTTCCAGCATAGCTGCCTCTCCTTACTCCATCCAACACATGGGTGATCGGAATAGCCTAATGTATAAAGCCTCATATGGATCCATGTGAATGGTATCCTAAAACATATTATTATATTTGAACTCAACTAGGGTTATGTGCTTCTACCAATAACCCCTATTGTTCATGATGGATTCCCGTAGTATGTCCTCCAGCACCAAAATCATACGATTTGACATACCATCTGTCTATGGGTGGTATGTTGTGCTCAAAATCATATGTGTACCTATCACCCCCGTTTTCCATTCCTAGGAATGATAAGTAACCCGTGATTTCCTATGTAAAATGGTAGAATTAGGGACCTGTTTCATTCATACAATCTCATGGATGTACAACCTCACAATCTCATCAACACTGAAGATTTCCTTTATTAGTAGGAAATTTGAAACCTCTGTGATCCTATAAACAGAAACCAATATGATATCGTTACCTAGAGGGGACCTCAGTAAACCTATCATGAAATATATTATGACATCATTACATTTCCACTCAGTAATGTGTATCTTCATTTAAAGACTGGTAGGTCGATGGTGTTCCGCCTTCACCTGTTGACAGGTGGAGCACCTCATGAAAAAACCAGCTACATCTCTTTTTATACATGGCCACCAATAAAGAATATTTAAGTCCTAATACATCTTGGTGACACTAGTATGAACATCCCATGAAGATGCATGAAAATCATACGTCATCTCTTCACGTATGTCCGCAAAAACCCATACGCAACAATGTAATCCTAGGATCTCATCCTCACTTATGGTCTAACCAGAAGGAGGGTACTCACCATCCATACACTTCTGTATAACTAGGACTTCAAAACATGATAACTACCTCATCCTCACACTATCCATTTGGGTAAAGAAATTAGCTAAGGACGAATGAACTGTCTTCCCCTAACTATTATTCACCTACAAGTTTATCTTGGAGAACAAAGCCATAAGCTGTCACTCGCTACTGGCCAGCTGCACTGCCTACACCTGAGTCCTCCTTCTTAAGCCATTATCCACTGCATTACCTTTACTTGGAATGTAGGAAAGATTTATGTCAAATGAATGAAGGTATTTCACCCACCTTCACTACCTCAGATTTAGATCACACTATGTTAATATGTACTTGAGGCTTTTGTGGTCCGTCTACTCCACAAAATGCCCTCCCAATAAGTAATGCCTATAACAGCGTAAAGCATGAACAATCAAAGCTAACCCGAGATCATGTGTTAGGTAATTAATCGCATGTGTCCTTAACTTCCAATACCCATATGCAAAAAATAAATCCCCTTGCAAAAGAACTGATCTTATCCCATTACCTGATGTGTCATAGTACAAAGTGTAACTCTTACTATGATCAATAAAAATCAGTATCGATGCAAATGTCAATCTCCCTTTAAACTCCAGAAAGGTTGTCTCATAGTAATCTATCAAATAATAATTCGTACCCTTTTTATTCTAGCCCATCAAAAGTGATGTTAAATGTTATAAGTCATGTATGAAACTCTTTTAGTAACCAACTATCCCTATGAAACTATGCACCACAAATACATTCTTGGGATAATCCAAGGAAAGTACTACTCTCACCTTCTCTAGGTCCACTAAAATTCCTTTCTCTGGGATGATGTTACCCAAGAAGTGAATCTACTCAATCTAGAAGTGTCACTTTGTGATCCTAGCATATAACTAATTCTCTCTCCTTGTACTCAAAATGTTATCAAGATGTGTGTCATGGTCATGTAGAGTATAAAAAAACACCAAGATACCATCCCTATAAACCACAACAAGTGAATCAAGATAAATATGGAACACTCAGTTCATTAGCTCCATGAAGACTTTTGGCACATTCATGAGACTGAATAGCATTACCAAATACTTATATAGACCATACCTTATCTAAATGTCTTTATGAGTTATGTTTGATATCCTAACACACACCCGATGATAACCGGATCTCATATCAATCTTTGAGAAAACCCAAGATCCTTGAAGCTGATTGATGAGATCATCTATCCTAAGTAGAGGATACCTATTCTTAACCACCAACCGGTTCAATTTATAGTAATGCACACATATCCAGAGGGTATCGTCTCCCTTTTTCTCAAAAAGGACCATCGGACACTATAGAGAAGTATTGGTTTTGATGAAACCATTTTCCTCTAAATCCTATAACTACCTCTTAAGCTCTTGAAACTCAACCATATCCATTTAATAAGGAGGAATGGATATCGGTGAAGCTCATAGAACTAGATCAATAGGGAAGTCTACCTCTCTCACCATAGGCAATCCCACAAAGTCATTCAGGAATATGTCCCTAAACTAATATGCCATTAGATGGAAATTCATATGAAATGTTCCCTGGTCATCTAGATACAAACTCACAATCTAGGCTATCATCTTTCCCAACCCACAATGCTCTAGTCTATCTCAGTTCAACTGGACATCCCATTCAACATTATGTAAAAACTCTATGCCCTCTAGTGTCATGAAACTCACCCTCCAGCGAGAGTAATCAATAATGGCTGGGAAGGTAACCAACCAATTCATTATGAGGATGACATAAAATCATATAATCTATAATGCATAGAAGTACCATACTAAGTGACACCCACTAACCTCAAGGGGAACTCCTTTAACTGATGAAAAATTGTCATTCTAATCACTAAAAAAGTGTCTAGAATCATAAAATCATCATAAGTAAAATCATAGAGCCCAAGGAACTCCACAAAAGGAATAGATATAAAACTATGTAAATCCCCAATATCAACAAGTAGAGAATCTAAAATGGAGGCGACTATAATAGTACATTTGGAACTAGAGGGTATGGAATCCTTCTCCTGCTGAGTCTATTCGACTGCAAAATCCTGACCTATACCATAGCCCTGTGACACTACCTAGATAACCTAATATGATCCACCATATTGTTGTTGAGAACCTGGGATTTGGATACCACTTCCATGACCACCATCACATCTTAAGTGGACTGATGTACCCCATCTACCAATCTAATGATAACCTACTGACCCTGATCATAAACGTGGTGTTGGTGCAGACCCTCTCTCATTAGCTACTAGTGTAAATTTCATACAGAAGCATTGTAGATGGCACATCTTTCCTCAAGACCGCACTTGACTGGGTCCATCAAAAACTGTGGTCTTGTATTAACAATCCTACCTCACTGAAATCCCCCCAGTTGGCTACTTGTAGATGCATTTTGAGTAAAATAATCACTAAAAAAAGCTCCAAACGATGCTTCTTACTACTGGTCGAGACAGTACTAGATCTTGTTGCCAAACTGCCATGGATCTCACCACCATATTCTCTTAGGTTATGATCAGTATTCAGTTTTCAATTCACTATAGTTGATATAACAGTCAACCTGAAGACATTTACCTATGATCATACATCATATTTGATACCATCCTCATATCTCTTAACCTTAGATATATATTCACCCATTAGAATATGTGTGAAATTCTTATGATTAGTAAAATAGGATGAGTAGTCCATCACTAACAAAGAACCCTACTCTAGTTTCATAAAATCCAGGGCTCTATTGGACCTAATCATCTCAGGAAAATAGTAATCATAGAAGACTATCTAAAAATATCCACATGCCATATCCCAATTATGCCCCACCTGAGTAATCACATCCCACCATCTCTTGGCGGAATCACATTGCATATATGGAACAAGATTTACCCTCCTCCTAGGAGGAATCTCCAAATGATTGAAGATCAAAATTATGGACTCCAAACATGAATCTATAGAATGTGGTCCACCATCCCCCGAAATTGTGAGAGGATGTTTCTACTAGAATAGTCATGTCAACTCTTCCATAAGCGTGCTAGGGTGTTGGGCTCCCTGAAAGGAATTCATGAACCTCATAAAGCCTTCATGGAACTGTGCATTAGCACCTGCGTCCGGTATAACATATGGTGCTGCAACTGGCATGTCTAGAGGATCCACTGGTAGCCCATGGCCTAACACATCTAGGGTATGATTGTCTCTAACCTCCTGGTATGCAATTGGCGGTCTTCATCATGGAATTAATCTAAAAGTTCAAGAAAAAACTTCAGTTTAAGTACATTATCAATGTTTACAGTTCAAGATCGTAAGAACTAAACATGAAAAGCCAATCCATAAAGGTTACCATAAGAAGAGTACACAACTTTTAGACACCATACATGATGTGTACCCTCAAGCTCCCACATGAGCATGTACTTCCACTAGTCTGGGCATGTAAACACCCAAGATACACATCATGTAAAGTTGGTACACGATGTTTACTCATGTCTCCCCTCCAGGCAATGTACTTTTACATGTCCATAGACACAAAAGGTATGCATGTGTAAAACTACAATATGTGTTTCTAAATTAAACGGTGTTCACTTTCAAAAACCATAATTCTATTTTCCTCATGACACGGCTGTAAAAATGGTCATTTACCGCATGACGTGTACACATAGTACAAGGAATCTACGTAAGAAAGGTATTTCTTCCCGAACAGAAGAACACATGGTGTGTGTTCATAGAACCACACACTATGTTTTCTAGTTTTCCAAATAGAAAATCCCTTGAACTTCCCTGAAACCCCAGTTTTTTAAAAGTAAACCAATGGTATTCCAAATTCAGATTTGTGGGGACCCATACTCCTTATGAAATAATGTTTGGCATCCACCTACATCACATCGCAACATGTTTCAATACAAGGATGAAATAAGATCCACCAAATTCTGATCCAAGAGGTACCATACACCTTAGTGATCAATTATTGGTATCCATCTAATTCTAACCACAGTGTGTAAAAATAAACTAATCACAATAGTAGGCATATCCATCATGGTACCTATCACAACATCATTCAATCAGTAATTCTCCTAAATGGCCTCGCTAGAATGCATGGTATGTGATTTATATCATGTTTTTATATGATTCATGAGATGGAATACCATCATTTCATAGGGTTTCAACAAAATATGACCACAATAATATCATTAATAGAATTACAATACAATTCTATCCCCCAATAGTGAAATCAAATCAACTATAACAACTCAAAATCCAAAAAACGCAATTCAATTTGAGGAAATTCATCTTTTCCCTGTATTCGGGGTAGCTAAAAAAGGTCATTGTTTATTACCAAACTACTTTTCCTTACAATACCTATGTAATATCTCCAAACAGTAAGACAAACCATAAAATACCCTCTGATACCACATTGTAACATCCTATATCTGGATGCCACGTAATGGTGCCCCATACCCGATTCACCACCTAGCCTCAAGCATATATCCCCAAAATCTGTAGGTTTCTGACTAGTAGTTAGGGCCTCATAGTGATATTGGGGAGACTATTCATTCATTATAAGCATGAAACCTAGTGGAAACAATATCAAATCAATAATGGATGTAGTAATACCATCTAACAGAAGTAAATAGTAAAAGATTGATAATATAAATTATCATGTGTCAAATAATTTAAAATTTGATGTTGTATGTTACATGTTCTAGAAAAATATATGAAATAGGTTACACTATAGTAATACATGATATATGTACCATTAGTAAAAAAAGGAAAAAATAAACAATAAAGAATCAAAAGCCTCAGAGTGGTCTCATGCTCTACTACTCCTAAGCAACATATCAAGTACTTGGAGAAGGGAATTTTCCTTTGTCGACACCTAAACAATGTAATCCATTTGGTCCCAAAACATGACACAAATAGGGTGAGGAAATAAATATCAATATTCCACAACACAAGGTTTGTTCTAATATGTCAGTGAATATTTATAAGAGGCAGTGTACAATAATGAAAGCAGTAAGCTAGAATTTACTCAAAAGTTAACATTTATACATGAACCGGTTTCTATTATTATTCAATTAATTTTGATTAAAAATTCAATTACACTTACTTATATAATTCTCAATATATAGAATAATCTCAGCATCCCCCGTATAAAATTAAGCACAACATATGTCTCATAAGACCGTCTAAACAACACAAGTGAAGACTGAATCCAAGATTGTTCTTTGCCTTGGAAGACGCTTCAAAAGATATTCCATTCCAATATTCAATTTATAACCTAAGTACTTCTTTGATATTCCAAAGATGTAATTCAAGTATCACTCTAAGATCAATTCCACCAACATCATATAATATTGGTCTCACATACCTCTCATGAACCCAGCATCACTCTAGGTGTGGTATAAGTAAAAGTCAACTCATGACATATAAAAATTTTATAATATATCCCATCCATTGAATCACTTATTGGATCCATGGATCGCTCGACATTTAAATAAATCCTCTATTACACCGACCACTAGATCTATGGATTTCTCATAGCTTAACATAAAAATACCCTCTTTGAGTCCGTCCATGGAATTTAAATCAGAATCCCTAGTTCATACATGGTATAAGGTGAAATAGACAAATGAGCCCATCCATGACCTTTTAACATATGACCATGGTTCTCCCATATCTATTTAAACCTTTATTATTTACAATTTATTTAAACATTTCATTTAATAAGAAACACATGAAAATTCAGTTATTACATGGCCTTAACATTAAACAACTCACATGGGAACATTCTTTATATGAAGAAACTTTTTTAAATTTAACTATTAACTTGCTATGAGATAAAATGACTCACGTGGGCAGGTTTATAGTTATACAGAAACATTAAAAACATGCTTAAACAAGCAATGGAAAACAAAGGTAAAGGGGAAAACTTTCATCCGATAACCTAACTAATTCAATTACAATTCAACAACCGTGAAATTTATTAACCAATTAAAATAATTTTTTACAACCCAAAAAGGGAAACAAAGGCATGCCTTATAGGAATCCTAGGCCAAGCAACCATAAATGGTCATCCAAGTAAACTTTCCCATGGGGTTTCTGTTAATCAATGTATAAAACCATAAACATTCTTCAAAACACTTATTCGATTACCTAAACATCAATAGGAAATAATAATGGTAATTTATAAATCAATACAATACCCCAAATTGGTTTTTCGGAACTCCGGCATATCTAAAAAACTTGACAATTACAAAAGGCATAATACCACATGCCTCATACTCGTACGACTCTCCTCATCTAGAATCGGGCTCTAATTAAACCTAGAATGAAGTAGATATGAAAAATGAGCATAAACGTCCAATCCTAAATAATTAGGTAAAGAGGTTAATTGGGGAAGAATGGATCAATAGGAATCGAGAACTCGCTAATGGGGTTCCAACGCATCCAACAGTGTTCAAAACAAAGTTTGGATAATGAATCAGGATTCAAACCTTTCTCTCGGCACTGTTGGTTGTGAAACCCGGGTGAGCCTTTTTTCCCTCTAAAGAAGATGAAACTAATTCCCATTTTAGAAAAAAAACTACACAGTGTGTATTGGGATATACATGCCATTTATATGCCTAATTTTCCTATTGTTTCCAACATACCTTAAACTCTGTGCTTGGTTCTTGGACAAACCATTACATCGTAGGTACTAGGACTACACAACATATAACCCACAGTCATGTCATGTAACAAGCCTATAGCCTGGCCCTCAACCTCTTTTTCATCCATTTTCTTAAGTACAACTCGAAAATAAAATATTTGAACCCCGAAGGAATAATAGAGTTCTTACATCTACATTTAATAATTTTTTTATATTTTTCTTTTAGAAATTTCATTTTCAAACCTAAGAATATTATTCTTCTATTTATAAATATTTTAAATGAATTATTAGTATTGAAAACATATTTTTCCTTAATAATTAAATTTTGATTCTTTAAGAATGTTTTATATTTATTTTTATCCTTTTGAATAGATTTATTAATCAATGTATGATATTATTTCATCACTAAATATAAAAAATCATTTTTTAATTAAACATCTGATGAAATGTGAGTAAAAGGTACCTCAATAGTAAAATCCTTTGAGAAAGTATTTTTTACCTCATTTTTCTCATTAAATTCTCTTTCTTTGGAATCAAAATAGTTATTTTTTTAATATTTTCCAAATGGTATAATTAATGGCCTTCTTTGAACTCATAACTTTTTATATTTCTTCATATGTTTTTGTGGGCTCAATATAATTTAATATACCCCAACATCTAGGTTAACATATACCTTTATTTTCATTTTCCCATGTCATGAATGTGATGGCTTTCCTTTTTGATTTATCATCAACTTCATTATTTGATCGGACTTCCTTCTCCAATGTTATGATATTTCCAACTAACTCCTTTACTTTTAAAATTATAATATTACATGAATTCTTGATTGTAATATTGGTTATTCTCAAATTATGAATAATACTTTTAAGAAATATTTTAATATTTTACTTCTATATCATGGTCTATATCAGTGAAATATTATTACTAATGATTTAATTAATCTAAAAGCCAATTTAATGAATAGATTAATTATCCATCATCTTAAAGAAATCATAACAGGTAGTATAAGTATTTAAGTGTATATCCTTGGCATTATTAGATCTTTAATGGAAAAAAATATTCTCTATCATATCTTAGGTAGTACCACATAAATAAATTATGGTAAAATCATTTAAACCATGATAACATGTGATGTTATTCATATACGTTCAATTATGTACATTGAATGTCTTTTTCAAGTCACTCCCAATTTTTAAGGAACCATTAGTTTCTCATAATTCTCTTTAATTCTATCCAAAATATGAAACTCTAAAATTTATAAATGGATATCTATTTTGATCATTAACTATGAATCTGTTGTTTCATTTATTGTATGATTATTTTATTGTTCTGTTGCTTTCCAGTGATTACATATTACCAAGAATAATAATTTTAGATTCTATAATTGATAAAGACCTCAAATTACATAAATAAATGAATATTTTGAATTATTTAGTACTAAATATTGTTTTAATGTTATTTTAATGGGTGGTAAATTTATCATAAATAATTTAAAAACAGATCAAAACAAACAAATAAATCACTTTTGAAATACCATTGATTGAAATAATATTTAACAATGATAATATTAAGAGAATAATATTACATTTTTGTTAAATATTTTATGAAAGAATCTATCAATACTCAATTAAATATACTTTATTATATATGAACCTTTGGAATAAAATTTCTTTTAACAAAAAAACAGACACTAGTTGTTATAAGTTATTAATGTTCAAAACTATTTAAATTATTAACATGAATTTTAAAATATATTTTTTTTTAAAATATGATTTACTTTAAACAAATAAGGGAGGTTACTTGATATTAGTAGTGGACAAAAAAATCCTCACATGAAATCTCAATGATAAATAATATGAAGTATAATATAATATAAAAATTTGTTAAAATATGAGTAATATTATAATCTTATTTTCATGAAATATCCATGGTCATCCTAACACATCACCCAAGATGACCCCAAACAAGTAGTAATGGATTTACATAATCTCAATGGGTTGACAACAGGAATTAGTGAATCATAATTTAACAATGTGGGAACGGTTTTTCTTTCATATAATAATTATTATGTAGTATAGAAAACCAATAATCCATTATGGTATGACATACGTTGGACTTCCACATGTTTAAATAAAATGATACAATGAAATAACCAAAACAAATGATTTATAAATTGAAAAAAAAAACTCAAAAGAATTATTAAAACACTATAAAAAATACATAATCTGATCTAAAAAAGTGAAAACAAAAAATATCACATTAACCAACATTGGATATACCAAGGAAAATTATAAATGTCATAATTGGATTATACATATATGTCACAAAAAATCCACTTTCAAAATGAACTACACAATAAAACTCTATGTGACCCAAGGTAACCATGACTTCCCTAAAAAATATGTTAGTAGACTAACACAAACAAAAATAAAATATGATATCAAACCTAATAACCTATATAAACATAAAATCTACATACACACAAGGGTATGTATGTAGCAGGTCAGCTAAACATTCCTTGTATTATTTCACCATAGAGTTTAGGAGATTCCATTTAGAATACATTTATTAAATTCTATTTTGAACCATATTTAGAAAATAGATTTTTATATGTGAAGGTATAAATGAGTATGAACTTGTCATCCTTTTTTCCATATCCATAAAGTAATACCTTTTGTGTAAAATCACTATCAGTCTTGAAAACAACAATTTTAAACTAATAAAGATAATATTTTTTTTAAATTTTTTTTTATTTCATGTCATATTTTTTTTATAAATCAAATGTGGAATCCCTGCTAGAAAATAAAAAACATTAAAACCTTGATATATAAATTCCACGTTCATGAAATTTAAATAAAACTATTTTTTGTTTTTCAAAACCATTCACAAAATTTACATTTTCCAAACAATATAAATAGTAAAAAAATCCATAAATAAATATAATTATAAATTGAAGGTGGCACCATAAAATCAATAAAATATTATATAAATATCCAAAACATACAAGTGGTTACACAATGTAAAAGATATGAGTTAAGCGGTGAAAAAAAAAGTTCCCAGAAGGACTCCCAAATATAATATCATCAACAATGTAAAAAAACATGGAAACTCACTGGGTCCTAAAGTGAGATAATACTCATAAAATATAGGTAGAAAAAACTATCAGACTATATTATAGTCCTAAATAAATAACCACTTGACTTACCATCTCTATCCTCATTGAGTTCACTCCCCCAGTTAGTGCATCTAACAAACTTGGGACACTTTCCAATACTTTAATTTAAGAAAGTGTGGCGTGAATCTGGATCTCATAGTTAGTTTCCTAGTGTTCCCATGATATAATCAAGTAGACGTGAAAAACAATCTATATAATTGACACATAGTTTATCAAAAAATCATAAAAAACCTCATCTCACCTCCAACACCCTCTCAAGAACCATCCCATTTAACAATTACATATTCATAATTAATAATTAATATCATCACTCATAGGAAAATTATTAATAATAAAAATCATAATGGGATCAAATAAAGTTTGTTACAACCCTTAAGAAAATAATGTTTATAAAGTTTCAACTAGGTTATTAAAACCAACTTGGAAATTCTAGTTATTAAACAACCATAAAATATTTTATCATTAAGACAACCCACTTGAAACCCCTTTAGAAAAAAAATTATCTCTTTTTAAAATAATAATGGATTCTAAAAACCTACTTAATCTTAAAAATCATTCGAAAATATCCCCACATTCAATTATATAATCACTTAAATTACATGAAAAGTTTTTTAGAAATAGGAAATATAAAAAATGTAAAAACCATTTTTTCTAAGTATTCAAAATATTTGAAACATTTTAAAAATGCCTCATTTAAAAATAATAAACTTATAAATGAAGATGATATTATTTTAGAAAACCCAATAGTTTCCTAAAATTTCATATAAAAATTATTTCATGGAAACACTCAAATAAAATTTCTAGAAACTACCCTCATTCATGGGTGGAAGCCCAATAATTGAAGAATATAGCCACTAAATGACCAAAATAACCAAATTTCCAAGATAAATACATTTAAAACACTAATTTGGACCACAATTCTTAGTATGGTTCATGAGAGAAGGAAACACCAAGTGGAAGTTGAAGAAAAAATATAATAATAGAACTTTACCTTCTAACGAAAGTAGAGATCTATAGAGAAATGGCTTGGATGTAATGAAGGAGAAGGACAGAATTTCCCAATATATTTCCCTTGGTATACGATAAAAATATGTAGTACTGTAATGATAAATGAGATATAAACAAACATGCATAAAACATTAAATTTACGACATAAAATACTAGGAAACTCGTATACTTTTTCTATATGGTTTACTAAATTGTACGCAAACCATGCAGTATATAATAGAATCAAGCTAAAACCCTCAAATAGTTAGACCACATTGTTCAATAATCCATGAACAAAAAATTTAAAACTAACAACAGAATCACATAATACATAATTATAACTCACATGGTCACTACTAAAACTCACATGGTTTTCTACATGTCGTGCGCTAACAATTCATCATAGGGAGAACCCATACGTTAGAGTAACCCAAACGGTAACACCTAGCCATTACAAAACCATGTGAAATAGATATAATAAAAATAATTATATATTAAAAACCTCATGAAAGATACTTCATTGTCTCATCTAACCATGAACTACCAAAATAAATAGAAAAATCCATTCATACAGTTTTCATACATAGATTTCCCTTAAATATAAAGGTCATGTGCAATATTTTCCCTCAAGTTTAATGATTTCCACATGATATTTAATAACCATAGGTATTTCAAGAAATGAAATACATATCTATTAAATGCTCTCATGCTTTCTAAAATATGTCTAGTAGTCATGCAGTAACCATGTAACATAGAAAATATTTAAAAACATAAAATTTTATAATCAAAACTCTTAAAAATTAAAAATAACCCATATTTATATAATGTTTTATAAAGAAATTATGTGTTGTGGGGGAAATTTATATCAAACATGACACTTTTTACCCCCATAAACATCTAATAAAAATTATGTAGAAACTATGAACAAAATGACTTCACTAAATCAATTTTTCATCAGTATACCAGGAAAATCATCAAAGTATATATAAATTATCAATATAATGATTTATAATTATATCCATTTCATATTTATTATTTTATATAAAAACAAATCCCATACCAATACCCCTTTTCCAAGATACACTGGTAGGGGGGATAAGAAAAATCAATTAGATACAATGAGAAAATAGCACCATACAATAACACAAAATTACTCAAAATAATCACATATAATCATAATGAATCATTAGAAGTATTTCAGACTAATCCAAATTTTTATGATGATTCATGAATCCTAGAGATTAAAAAATCCAATAATATGTCTCCACACAATTTAGAATTCAAATAAAAATTATGATATAATGACAGACATTACCACTATAACATCGTAACCAAAATAATCATGTCTCTACAAAATAACCAGGAAACAAATTTCTTTTACCAATAATAAAAAAACACTTAACAAACTAGTTTATAATTTAAAAAAAGAAGTAAAAACCAAAGAAATACCCAAGATAATATAATGTAAGTTCAAAAACATCCTCCACAATTCCAAAAAATAATAATGTAGAATACGTGTTAATAAAAATAATGCCTCAACATGAAAAAAATGGGATATAACCATGGGTAACTATGATAAAAGTGAATACAACCAAGGACCTCACTCATATTATTATTAAAATACACTAAAACATACATAATTTAATCTATGAAATAGGTAAATAGAGATACATAACTCTTTTAATTCATTATTTGATATCAATAATACTTTCTTCATACAAATAGTCACATAATTCCATGAATGGAAGGTTTCGTGTATATGAAGACTAGCTATATAAAAATCAAATTTTATAAAAAAAATTGAAAATTTCTCCATAATTGATCTACAATAGACCCCATTGAGACTTCTCATAGGTTATACTCATCTTCATTAACATGGGAATGAAAAAATAATAAATAGGAGAGATATAATAATCATTAAGGAAAAATCATAAAAAAAACATCTAGGATTGAATTATAATCATATGATAAAACTTGAGCAGGGGAGAAATATCTTATTAAAAATAATATGGGATAATACATGTTGCCCAAAATTAATGATAGAAGGAAATGTAATTACAAATGAACAAATATATACCAAATAAAAATAGAGAAATAACATGATATAAGAAGCATGATCCAAGGATAATGATTCTAGGATATAATATAGAAATATAATATTACAACAAGAATAGGGAAACAAAAAAATTTTAACCATGCTAATCACATTGATTGCATGATCAATCTTATGTTCCAAACTAACTTTCATCAAGTTCACACTCAATATTTTGAACCAGGATAATCTATATCATTTTCAAACTCAAACATGTGAACCTAAATAATTTGTCTTGGTTTAATTTTCTATATTTTGAACCTAGATAACCCACATTGGGTTCACGCACCATCTTGATAACCTAGAAAAGCTGCATCAGGTTCATGCTCAACATTATGAACCCAGGTGGTATGTACTGGGTTCATGCTCATCATTCTGAAACTATCTATCCCTAATCAATTTCACATTCAATCTTTTGAACATATCTGACCCACATCAGGTTAACGGACAATATTGTGAACCAAGATAACCATCATTGGCTCACACTCAACACTATTATATTATCAAATATAAAACCTTAACCAATGGATTGGAGGGGGATATTGGAACCAAAATTTCATAATTATAATAATCTAGACAAATTTATTCCATTAGAACATGAAAACACTCATAATTCAAACATCTCTTAAATAACCCATTTAAAAGTATGGGCTTCGTGAAAAACATTACTAAAACATTTCATATGACATACAAATCAATAATTTGGATTGTGGTATAAATATATACCTAGGGTATCATAAACAGTATTAAGGATGTTGATATAGATGAAAAATAAAATTTTTAATATCATTGGATAAATTACTTTAAAATGAGAATAAATTCACTTTTAAGGCCTCAAAACTAAATAAAAAAATTATCTTTAAAATGAAATACATTTATCATAATTAAAATTATCATTTAAAACCTGAAATAAAAATTTTAAAAACAAATTTTATAAGATAATTATGTTTTCAAAAACATTCTGTAAAAATAAATGTAAATTGTAAATAATTATTTTTTAAAAACACAAGACTTTAAAATCAATTTTAAAATAAAGTATTCCAGTTAAATAGAAAAATTTTACTTCCAAAAAATAATAGATTATTTCCCTTTATTTCGAAAAGAATAAAAAATTAAACATGTTTCAAAAAAATATATAAAACCTGGAAATGAAGATTCTTAAAGAATAATGATTATATAACGAGAAACCATTAAAGTGTTTTCAGTGAGAAAAATTCCATACCCATAAAAGATGAAGTTACATGCAAGAGTCAAAACTCATTTTCAAAAAGGTGAAATGAAAAATTTAAAAATAAATTACTTTTAAAATATTATATTCAATAATTGATCCTTGGAATGTATGTAATGTTATTTATTTGAATTTTTTAGTGTATGATAACACATATGACCAAGCGAGTAAAAAATTATATTTTCGAAATACCAATATTAAAAAATAAAATATAAAAATGAATAATAAAAACTCATTTTGAAAATAGAAAAATGTAAATGTGAATATTAAAATAAATAACACAAGAAGGTTTCTAAATATAATGGATATCATTATAAAGAATAGAAAACATGGATATAGAAGATAAAGTGATTAATATAGAAATATGGGAATTATTTTTAACAATTTCAGTATTTTATGGGGAATAAATTCATCAAGGAGAAGAATTGAAATAAAAAAATTATTTTACCCATATATAAATAAAAGGTTAATTACAAAATATCATGGTGTAATAAAACATCAGAAAAAGTAAGTATTTTGAGATGAAACATTATAATTAAATGAAATATGGTTTGATTTAAAAAAATCCCTTATAGCTTTGTTATCTTTGGAATCATAAAACCATGATATATAGAACATGATATAGATTTTTATACCTCATATATTTCATAAAAAATAATTATAAAATAAATCCATCGATAATATTATAACCAAAAAAAGGAAACATGTATTGAAAATGATTCCAATCTCAATGATACAAAGTTGATATACAAAAACCATTACCTTATATCATGCTTGGTCAAAAGGCACTATAAAGTAAAATATAAAAAAATAAATATTTTAATCACCTATTTAACAATATTATTCATAACAATAACCTTTTATAAAAATCATTTATAATAATTTAATGAAAATATCATTGTTGGTTATATTTTATTTTTATCATTGGATGTTATTAGCTTTGATTTTTTGTTTAGTACTAGTTTCATAATAGTTGTTCTGATTTTTTTATAGATTAAAATTAATTAATTAAAAGACAATTATAGGTACTATTATTTGTTTTTTTATAATAGTTCATAATGTTTTAAATTAATTTAATCAGTATTTTTGTTATTATTTTCGGTGACAAATTTGTTGATGAGTGTGTTTCAATAATTTTTTATAAAACATTGTTGATATATAAATAATGAGAAAAAATTTGAAATAATGTTTACAAACATTATGAAAAATATTATTAGATCATTAATTTCAAATTATCCATGTATTTAATTGTCTATAGTCAACTATGGTAGAAATTTTTATCATTCTTCATACATTCCAAGGATCAATTATTGAATATAATATTTTGCATTTTGCATTTTTTTACCATGGTAACGAATTTTTACCTAATTAATTTACTTGTAATGGATAAAAATAAAATGGTCCCTATTATATAATTTTTACATAGTGATTCAAATTTTTTGATAAATTTTATTATATACAAATTTTTTGTGCAAGAAAGTTTAATTTGAACAATAGTTCCTGTAACACTTAAAACATGTATTTAGAAAAAGAATATTATTACCCTTAATTTTTTTTGTAGGATACAATTATCATTATTTTTTCAGGATATAAGACATTTTACCATAAAAAATAAAAATTATTTGTATTTTAAATCAATAAAAAACTTACTTTTACAAAAAAACATTTATTTAAATAAAAAAAATAGTTTCTTCTTTTGGGAAATAATACATCATTTAATAAAATGATAAAAATAGATTTTCTAAATTTATAATTATATTTTAAAATGTATATTATTACCCATTAAATACATATTTTTTCTATAATTTTTTTTTATATTTTTCTCAGGTATAATAGCTTCTTGATATTGTCATAAATGATATTGTTTTAGTAAAAAATATATTTTACACAATTTACCAAAACATTATTTTTTTAGAAAAAACATCAAAAATTCACCTAAATATAATCTTGAAATTATGGATTCAAAAATTAATTTCATTTTAAAAAATTATAACTCTAATATATATATATATATATTTTTTAAATGAAATTACAATACATAAATAAAACATATTGTAATTGAAAAATCCCCTTTAAAAATAGTTGGTGGTCATGGTCTTATTTTGTACGCTTTTATAATTTATTACGATATTTTATTTACTATATAATTTATAATTCATAAATATTATTTACAACAATAATATAATGGTTCATGAGTCATTTTAGTTTCATGTGTCATGTGATAAAACATTTCAAACATCATATTGATATAGATAAAAAAATATGTTTTTAAATATATGGGTGTTACATCCCCCCCCCCCATAAATAAACTCGATCTTCTAAATTTTAATTGACACATACTAGTGAAAATATATAATGATATCAATATTATCTTTATGACTAAAAGTATAATATCTAGAAATTTATGAACCTCACAAACATGGGGAATATATTGTTTTCCTCATAATATTATTATCCTTGATAATGAGTTGTAATCCACTCATTATATATCAATATATCCAAAATATTTCTAAAATAAAATCAAATTTATATAAATTAAGGATAATAAGATATTCATGGATCATAATCCCAAAAAATGTGAAGGAGATTCATATAACTCAGATAAAATAATGACACCACAATGTTTTTTATTTATAATTAAATTTATAATAGTTGGTTAAAACCTAAATTATATAATCCATCCATAAATCTAGAGTAAAGAATAAGTCTACATATAACCATAGAATTATAAATATACACTTAAATATTAGTTATTGAATTTGATTTTCCTTGTTTCTTTGGTCAGGGTTGTAGTTTTTTTGAACTGCCATGTTAACCTATCGTATTAGTGCACTAGATTTAATAATGTCAAAATTATTCACATCTAGAAAATTTAATTATTAGAGGTTTTTTAGGAAGGAAATTTTTCCATATCATATTAATTCAACACTTCATTTTCCAACATTATAATGTTTATAGATTCCTAAATTTACCATAGATAAATCATATTCAAGTTCCATTGGGGCATTCCCCAGGGTGAAACTTCTAATATTTTTATCATGAAGGAAATTGAATATTATTTCCTTTATCATATTAATCACCTTATATTCTATGAAACAATATACTTCTCTTCATTTTTATGTTTGGAAACAAAACTATGTTCCTATTGTTAATCATAATTATTTATATCTGATTTGGCATAACCACTAGAATTATCACTCTGTCTCTTATCCCATTAATGTGGTCATTGGGAACACCTTGGTATTGTCAATGAAATCTATTTTCAAATACGTTACTTATGACTTAATCCATTACTAAAACAAAAATTGGTCAAAATGATTAATAAATAATTAATATAACAATATAATTAGCACAAATTTTCTTTTGAAGAACACGTCTAAAAAATTTCTTACTTTTAAAAACCATCACATGATCTTTCAGTTCAACCAAAATCACTCCTGGTTCAATCTATGTTTTTTTGGTTGGTTTCTCTCATACATCATAACCTGATTATATAACCAAAAAATCTGTTATAATGTCTTGAAATGATAATAACAACCATATCCTCATAATTTTTTAGCCGTGTCTGCAGTCTTAGGCTCACACATCATTCACCCAACATAGATCAAGTTAACAATCAACTATAATTTTTCATGTCAATTAATCATAGGTGAATATTTTACAAAATTGCATCCAATTTCTAGTATATCTATAGGGATGTAATTTCTCTTACATCCACAAACTCTCTACTTTACAAAACCATTAGTGTTTTATCTTATTCTTTTTATAATATCTATGGTTTTCAATAAATTTCTCTTATCATAATCTTAAAAATAACTAACCAACTCTAAAAAAATTAATAAAATAATCCTAATGAAGTAATTAAAACATGATTTTATACCCACTAAGGTGACTTGATCTAGAAAAAACACATAATTCATTAATTTACATCAATAATCATTTCATCTTATAAATAATCAAATGAGTCCAAGAATAGAAGATTTAGTGTCTTTGAGAAATATCTTCATAGGAAACTTATTTTATAACCCCTGGGAAAATTTCATCATAAGTAAGAAACACTATACCAACTTCTCTTAAGTTATAATCATCTTCGAAGCCTTCGAATGGAAACATAAGAAAGGGGTAATCTAAAATTATCAGTAAGGGAAAAAATCGTCAATATTTCATCAAGGGTTAGATCATAATCATATAACAAAACATGAGTATGTGAGAAATATATTGTTAAATAGAAGATAGGATAACAAGATTTATCCATATGTAATGATATAAGAAAATAAAATACAAAATACATAAACATATTCCATGGAAAATATTATGGAAACATGAGATAACAAAAATGAACCAAGGGAAATAATCTTAGGAATATAAAATATAAATACATGATAAAAATAATCATAGGGAACAACTAAATTTTGAACCTATCTAACCACATCGGGTACATTATCAATTCATATGATCCTATAAAACCTACAACAGTTTAATACTGAATCTTGTGATCATAACTAATTTTCATCAGTTTCAAATTCAATTTTTGAATATAGATAATCTAAATCTATTTCACACTCAATATTTTGATCCTAAATAACTAGTAACAGGTTCACACTCAATCATTTGAAACTATATAACCCCATAAATCCCAAAATCAATCTTGAAAAACAAGAAAATATTAATTTATTACATTTTAAATCATCTAAAAATGTTTAACCCACATTTTGTTTATGATTAATATTGGTATCCTTTCTAACATTCATCAGGTTCACACTCAGTCTTGTTAAACTATCTAACCTCTATTTGGTTCATTCTCAACATCATTTTCTAATGAGATAAAACCTTAAACAAAGAATTTTAGGATGATATAGGAACCATAAGTTTTAAATAATAATCATGGAAAAATATTTTTTCTCTAGAAAATGAAATAATTTATAATTAAAACTTCCCATAATTAGTCTATTGAAATAACATTGGTTTTACTAGAAATATTCCAAGAATATTCCACATTACAAATAGGGAAATATTTTATATTGGGTATTAAAAATATCTATAGTGTATCAAATAGATAATTAAGGATTATAATATAAATAAAAGAAATAAATTTAAATGTTAATGTATAAATGTCTTAAAAATGGTAGGAAATACACCTTTTGGAAATTATTGAAAACTCATTAAAAATATGTTCATTCAAATGATATACATTGAACATAACAAAAATAATTCTTTTAAAACCACAAAAATACTTTCAGAAAAAAAAATTTATAAGATAATTTTTTTAAAGAATTCATTGAGAAGACCTAGAAAAATTAAACAATTATTTCCTTAAAACACAAACCATTAGATTCTATTTTAAAATAAAGAATTCCTTTTAGAAATAAAAGTTTTACATTATAGAAATATATGAATGTTTCCTTTTATATTTAAAAAATAAATATTTAAGATTATTTTGAAACCATTTTAAAAAATTTAAAGGAAGATCGATAAAGAAAAATTTACATAAAGTGAGAGAAACCGTAAAAGAGTTTGTAGAAATTTTTTTTACCATTCCCAAAGAATATCAAGTTACATATCACATTCAAAATACATTTTCAAATGTTTTAAGTTAATAATTAGAAAAACTATAACTTTAAAAAATTAAATTTAGTAATATATCCTTTAAAATAATATAATAATTTTTATTTTAAATTCCTAGTAGAAGATCAAAAATAATCATGAGAGTAAAAACCCTTTATATATTTTTAAAATACCTTTATTAAAATCAATATCACCAAAATGGTTAATAAAAATTCCCTCTAGAAAGATAAAAATGGATATATAAATATCAAAAGAGATAGAACATAATTGGGTTACCAAAATATAAATGAGAACATTAACTATATGGAAAAAATAGATATGGAAGAGAAAGAGATTACTAGGGAAATATAGTAATTATTCTTAACAATTGAAATCTTTTATAAGGAATAAATTTCCTAAGTGGGAAGATTTTAATGAAACGTTTAATTTTCTATAAATAAAATATTATGTTCTATATAAAATCATAGGGTGTAAGAAACCAACCATATAACTACGAAATTCAATATGAAAAATTATAACTAAAATAAAGTGGTTTCAATTTAAAAATATATGATACAACTTCATTAACTATAAAATAATAAAACCTTGATAATTATAAAATCATATTGATTTTTTCACCCCTAGAATTCATGAAAAATTATTATAATGAAATACATGGACAATATATACAATATAAAATGAAACAAGTGGGGAATAGACATCATATCTCAATTATGTAAAATTGGGATGCAAAAACCATTTCCATAAATTCTATTTAGTCAAAACATACTTTAACTACCTATATACCAAATAAAAATATCATAATAAACTATTTCAAAACATTATTTATACATATAACATTTTATATATTTTTTAATAATCATTTATTAACCATATTTTAGTCAGTTATATTTTATTTTCATCATCAGATTTTATTTTCTTTGATAGTTTGTTTAGTACAAGTTTTCTAATGAAGGTGTCAATTCATGTTTATATATTCAAATTTAATAATTTAAATATCATTATAGGTACTTTAATATATATTTTATAAAAATTTATGATGTTATAGTTTCATTTCATAACTATTTTGGTATTGACTCATGATGACTAATTCGGTGATAAGTTTGTTTAATTAATTTTTAATGAACAATATTGATATATTAATAATTTTTTAAAAATTGAAATAAACATTATATAACCTTAATCCAAAAATAATTTGATCATTATTATCTAATACTTTCAATATTTAAGTTTCTATAGACATTTATGAAATAAGTTTATAATGTTTTCCATTAAAGAATTTAAACAGACCTAAAAATTTACAAGCAATAATTAATGGATAAGAATTTTTATGGGGTTATTTAGTGTTAATATCATTATTTAATAAATTAAATTACATTATTAATATTCTATTAAGTTTATTAATCATTTTATAATGGTTTTTAGCAATAATAAAATAATATATTTGAAAACTAAATATGTCACTTTCATGGAGGTGGTAATTTACATATACACACGGGTGACACGTTCATTCTCCATAGATTAGTAGGAAGATAAGGAATGTTTTTAAAAAATTTAATAAAATAATTTTATATCTAATATTAATACATCAAATAATTTTTTGAAACCATCCCAGAAAGGAAGTTATGAAAAATGGATTGCCTCGCTTATGGAGGTGGTAGTTTACACGTAACACATGTGGCATTTTTAATTTTCAAAGTAAAAGAGAAAGGATGGTAAACGATTAATCAATCAACACAATAACATTTTAATATATTAATATTAATTATTAAACTGTAATATAATGGATAAAATGTCATTTAGACAATTACATCAAAGATTGATTATTCTTCTAGTTCTTCGGGCTTGTCTTATCAAAGGTAGTGCTCTAGAAAAGTGACGACCATTCAAAGGTCAAATAGATCTAATAAAGGAAAAAATATATTTGGTGAAGTATTAAGTGTATAAATCCTAAAAAATATATTTTAACACATTTTTCAAATTCTTTTGGACTTAGATTTCCCATTTCTAATATTATTGGTTTTTACCATTGTAACTAATATTTACCTAAGTAATTTCCTATCGATGCTTTTAAATAAAATAGTAATTACTAAATTTTTCAAACATAATGATTAAAAATATTAACACTATTTTATAAACTATAATTTCTTTATATAAAAAATAATAATTTTAACATCAGTGAAAGTAACATGTAAAAATAGGTTTTTAGAAAAATTATATTTATAACCTTAAAATGTATTTTTAGTATAAAATTTTCCATGATTTTTATTTTCATGATATAAATTGGTTTTTCAAAAAAAAACAATCATGTATTTAAAATAAATCAAAAACTATAATTTATTAAAATAATATATTATTAAAATAAAAAACAAATATAGTTTCCTTTTTGGAAAATATTTCTTAAGTTAGTAAAATTATAAACCTTGCTTTCATAAATTTAAAACAAAATATTGAAATTTATATTTCTAAATATTAAATATGTATTTTATCATATAAAATAATTAATATATTAAATCATAATTAATTCTTGATATAGTCATAAACACAATGCTTTTAGTAAACATATATTTTTCAATATTCACCTAAATAAATTATTTCAGGAAAGCCTAAAAATTTTACATTTATATAATATTTAAAATCTAAATTCAAAAATGATATTAATTATAAAAATATTAAAATTATAATGTTTATAAATTTATCTATTAAATTAAATTATAATATATAAATAAAAATTTGTTTTATTACCAAAAATCCCATTAAAAACATTTGGTGTTCCTAATCCTATTTTTTAGGCATTTCTAATTGATTAAAATATTTTTATTTACTATTGGTTTTAAAACTCGTATATATTATTAAAAATTTTCATCTATATTTTCACATATTTTTTTATTTTTTTATTTTTTGTTAGTCAAACTAAAGAAAGAAATTAATTTAGATAAAAATATATATTCCAAAATATCAGGGTGTTACAGGGAACCATCGAGTGCATAATCAAATATTTTGTAGCACTCATCCATGTAACATAAGAATGTACCCAATGATTCTCATGATAAATTCATCAAAATAAAAATGACATCACATGGATAACATCATATATAAACCTCAATGAGAATAACCAATAACTGAAGTATTAAAACAACCAATATTACCAAGATCAACCTCTAATAACCACATAGTCCCAAAAATACTTATAAAGGGTAAAACAGAGTGTATGAATCTATCTTAAAGTAATATATGATCATCTAGATTCATATTAACTCTGTATTTATATCCACTTTCATTAAGTATTTAAATTTTAAAATTTTTGAAGAAACACTTATGTCTGTATAAAAGAAAGTTTTTTTGTTTTATCAAGAAGGAGGGATTGGAATACCAAAGTATCCAATACGGAAAAGACGAGATAGATTTATTATTATGAGAAAAATTATGCCCCATAGAATATAAGACCTCATTTTCATGATTAGATGGAATTTCAAAATCCCCCATCATGGTATTCCTTGTCTCATTCACCTTCACCAACATATCCCTTCCAACCACTTCCTTATAATATGTATGTAAAGATTCAAATAAAATTTATTTGAGGACTTAGAAAAATCCTCCTTCAATGAATATTTCTTCCAAAAAAAATTTGTCTTCTAGATCAAGTGGAAACAATAACAACTCTAGAAAACTATCAAAATACTCCTTCAAAATTCACTCACCCTGTTGAAGACTCCTAAATCTAATGTATTTCTCCAAATTCATTTATTTAGGATTATTAAACTAAATTAACATGGTCTTAATTAATTTCCAAAACATTTAATCATGAAACAAATAAGTGTAAATGTATTCCTACCACACTTAGATTGGTCATTCAAACAATAAAATAACATCTTTATCCCATAAATCTTTAAGAGTTTCCATCGAACTGATGATCACTAAATCCTCTATAACTACTCCAATGCCTTAAGAATACATATATCACCCTAAAAGAAAATTTTTTATGATTCAAAATGTATTTTATGGGTTCCATGTATAAATATAATTATGGATCCACCTATTACACCCCTCTAAAATTAATACTTAAAACAAAAATGTTTCAACCCATATCAATATGGTTCACCTTTATTTTTTAGGATCATGTACGATTAGAACTCCACATATAATAATTATTCTCTTGGAATTGTGTTAGGATGCATGACCTCATGGGATTTCTCTTATCAATTGAGTGAGTGAAGAAAAATAATACTAAAAGAACGTGTATTTATTTTGGATAAAAACATTAGACTGATAATTACCCCGATTGTTTATATCATTTGGTGAACATGGAAGGAAACCAAGATTTTATTGCAAACCAATGGGGTTAGATGACTGGGTTCATGAAATAGGGGGTTCATGTCATGGTATGTGGTATAAGATACAATACATATAAAGATGTGATGTCGAACTACTTAGGTTTGATGTTTTGTGTCCACAATGAGGATGGAGTGCTTTAAATGGCTGGAGAGTATAACACCTCTATAAAATTTAGACATTAAATGATAAATGATATTAACCATGTAAATAAGGTGAACATTTCCTTTCAAGAGATATCCTGATTACAAATCTATATTTAAGTGTTCGTACACTGGAGTATTGTTAAGATGAATGGCCTCTATGGATGTTTCTAAGGGTATGTGTTAGTGGACAAAGAGCGCTGAAAGAACGTGTAATGATTTGGGGGGACTTTCAATAGTTTAATAAGTGACCTCATTGTAAAATAACATATGTTATTTTGGGAAGGAAACCAAGGTATTACAGGAAACCCATTGGGTAACATGAATGGGTACATGGCATGGGGAGGTTGGGTTGTGGCACCACCACTATATTTAGAGTCTTGGAAGAGTCAGGTTCTTAGAGGGTATCACCAAAAAAATGAGATAATTCACTTTTATGATCATCTCATGAGGTAGAAATTTTATTTTTCATCAAGAACATTTAGGGAAAATAACAAAAATAAAATTGAACATAAATATAATAAATTCCTTAATCATAAATTAAATCATACAATCCCTGTATAGATCATGGGATCAAACCCAAGTAAAAAAATCCCCAAAACAAAGAATATTTCTAACATATAATACAAAATTACATTCTTATAATTAACATATATTTCATGAAGATCTCAATAAATAATTTTATAAAATTAAGAACAATTTGAAGAAATTTCATGTCATTTTGAAAATACATCAAATCGAAAGATAAAATCCTAACTTCATTCCAACATCGCAACTATGGGATATGGAATCAATTTTATAAAGTCCAATTTATCTAAAAAAACTTTTTTAATTTCTTTATAAAATCATCCAATTTTAAGAACAACATATGAGAGTTAGGATCACATTAGAAATAAACCATAAAACTACTTTATAAAAATTCAAAACCCTCCATAAAATTCATTTTCCCAAACAAAATGAAATTTTAAAACATAAATGCAAACAATATATATATAAATATCAATCATTAATCAACATAATAACATCAAAATTATAGAAAAAATAATTTTAATTGACTTATATAAATCAAAAACATCATTATAATCTATTAATAATTGAAAAAGGTTATACAATATATTCAGGAGGGGTGTAGAATTGTGAACCATTTAGTTGCATAGTTTGGCCGACCATGTTCCAATTGTGAAACAGCCTCTCTAATGTTTCTAGTACAATGTGAATAAGCTACACATAGTTCTCTAGTTCATGTTACAAGACCACAAACTTATGGTTCATTAATTTTATCTTAAAAATTAAATAAACCCCTAAAATATCTTATAATATACCAATGAGGATTAAAATACAATTAAGTCATATCAAAATAAAACAAAATATTTAAAAATGATTTTGAATTAAAAACCACAATCTATACTACCCCTAGAAAATAATGTTTCATCAAGATAGTTAGTGATCAGGAACATACTTGTGACCCACCTTCTGATTTATTATTTTACTATATCCATTTTACCATTACTCTCCTAAATAACAATGGGATGTTTTGATACCATTTTTCATGAACCATCATGGGTCAACCTGCCACATTAGCAGAACTAGATCATGATAAGTCCCATAGTGAATTCCAAATCACCATAGGATATTGAAAAGATCCAAGTAAGCACAAATTAAATAGGGGGGAATGGTTTCACCATCATATAATAATAAGTAAGATATATAAACTAACCAAGAATCAAACATGGTGTATCCATAAATTGGACTACAATATACATCTAAAAAGAGTTAAAAATAAATAACCCAATCAAAAAAGAATAAGAAGAAAAAAATAGAATTTATAAAATCTACATAAAATATCAAAAGGGATGAATAATCATATATGATAACAATGAATCCAAAACAAAAATACATCACATGATCCAAAATAGGAAAGACCATGTATAAATTATAGTTAACTGAATTGGCCTATACATTGACACCCCAAAAAGTCCATAATCTTGAAAAACAGAATAAATTAACTCTATCTGACCTGAGGTCACCACCAAATCCCAAAAACATCCATCACCAGGCCTACATGGAAAAAAAATAAATCTTGGATCAAATTGTGTAACATGCATAATCACTATTGTCACAAACACCTGAAGTTGTATATGTAGGGTCTGAGATAAACATGTTTAGTAGGAATTCACTAAAGATTATATCAAACTTCTTTTATAAGACATTTCATAAATTCTTGTTTTAACTATTTTTAGAAAATATATTTTCATAATAGAAGATATAAAAAAAATTAATGTGAATTCATTATTTTTTTCAAATCCACAAGAGTAAATCCTTTTTGGAATAAAAAATAACTATCATGCTTGAAAATAATGATTTTAAGAATATAAATATTAATAAATCATTATATTAATATCATTCTTTCAAGTCCCATTTTTTTAAATAAAATGAAAAAACAAGTACTTGAAATGACTACACTTTTAAACCTTGAAAAGAGAACATCCATGTTCTTGAAAGTAGTAAAATATAATTTTCCATATTTCCTAGATTTATTATAACATTTACCTTTTGAAAAAAAATTAAATTATACTAAACCTTAAATAAATGTATTGAAATCTTTAAAAGGGAACCATGATAACAATAAAACAGTTTATAAATAGATAATAATATAAATTTTTAAATAAATACATGATGAGAGATAAGGTACACAATTAATATTTTTCAATTTAATCCCCAATATAATATCACAAAAATTCTAACAAGGATCATGGGAAACTCACTAGGTCTTAATATGAGATAATAAAAACAATAATCAATTGTAACCATGTTCTGGAATACATGGAATTCATAAATAAGTAACCACTTGACTTTCTCCCTCTAGCCTATTCAAGGGAACTCCCCTTTCAAAGGCATGGAATGCAATATGGGGTACTAGAAAGTGTAGTAATATTATATAGTGTATCATAAATCATGAAATCCCATGTAATTTCTTATAGTTCCCATGAATTTTGTCCCGCGGAGGTGATAAAATAAAAATATATATGATTAAACCGTATTTCATGAATAATTCAAAACAAATAATATTCATATCATATCCAAAGCCCTCTAAATAAAAATTCCCTTTCACATTTACACAGGCACAGGTAACAATTCATATCATCTCCCATAGGTAAAAATTATCTAAAATACATAACACGAAGGGGTCAAATCAAGGGTGTTATAACCATTGTAATGTCTCATAAATTCCATGTATTTGTTTTTAATTTGTATGGAATTTTTCTGAGATTGTGCGTTCTAACAGAACCTCATTTTGAGGCTTGGAGAGCCTGAAACTGAATTTTGAACTTTTTTTAAGGTAAGTTCAGTAATCGCATGAGTGAGATTTTCTAACTTTTGAACCGGTGCTTGGATCAAAAATCTGAGTACACCGTTGAACTTTAAATGCCAAGATTCACCTGGAATGGACTTAACATCAGCCAGCACGGACTGAATAGAAAATTTTGCTTTTGAACTTTTAGAAAAAAATTAAAAAATAACATAAAAAGTTATTTTATATTCATTCTCATCCATTGAGCAGCGAATGGAGACGTTGTGGTGTGGTGATGAGGCGGTGATGGGGCACATTACTGAGGCTCATTAATGGCCCGTATCATGAAACGTAATGATGTAATAAAGGAATCATAACAACGAAGCTGTTTCATAAATGAAACAACGTAACTATGTGACATCGCAGCATAACTGAAACGCAGCGATGTGATTTCCTTTTTATTATCTAACGCATTGGTGTACGGAGAGTTAAATCATGGAGGATTATAGGATTAAGGTCTAGTGAATCTCCTCTCCAATGAAGAAAGATGAACTTTGGTGGATCATAACCAATTTCTACGAACCACGAAGAACGGAGCCCGAAGTTTTGACTTCGACACCTTGAACCCTCAAGGACGAACTCTACGACATCGAATGTCAGTGAGATAGTGTTTTGATTTTTATTTCAATGCTCTTCCCTGCTAATATTTTTTTCTAGAAATGACAAACACAGATCAACCTATGAACAAGTTGATTCGTGATTCATGCGTTTACACGAGAGGGTGACTTTTCTTTGGGAATTATCATTCGAGATTCAAACTTCGCATAAAATGGTTGAACTACAATCTTCGAACCTCTCCCTTGATTTAGATCTCTAATGCCAAGATCTCTACCCAAAACGAACAAAGATTGAATGCCTCCACTCATGAGTTCATGGTGGGCTCATTCTCAATGTGGTGGAAATTTAATTTTGGGGCCTTAGTAGGGATGGTGGAGACACGAGAGGCCTGTAGGCATAGACGAATCGAAAAATAGACTATAGAAGAAACTGTGATGGCCTTTAGAAGGTGTCACCGGCATGGTACAACCGGTGTGGTGCCATCGGCAGCCACGGGTCGTGTGAAAGGGGTGGTGCCACCCAACACTACGGCAGTAGAAGAGGCAGTTGGCCCTCATCGTCCAAGTTGAAGGATGGTGGATTTCATGTCGGTGCACCGTGGTGGTAGGACGCCGTGACCAACTGATAGTGGTGGCAGGAGGAATGGCACCAGGTGGGCGTCGAATGAAAGGGGTGGCCCACGTCCAGGCAATCCGGTTCGGTTGGATGAGTCGCGGTCTATCGATCGTAGATGGAGGAGGAGTCCCTAAAGCATCCCACAGGGTAGAGGATACTAGACGTAGCCAGGTTTCACATCTTACTCGGGTGTTGCACAACCAATCCACCCCCTTGAGGACTGGGCTAGGGCTGGCGGGCCGCGCCCCCAGCCCAACGGGCTAGACTTGCACTAGTGAGCAAGAATCGCGGCCTAGCGGGCCGGACCTACGACCCCACAGGTTAGACCCATAGCCCAGAGGGAAAGTCCCACACCGGTGGGCCATACCCACACCCTTTAGTCTAGGATGAATGAGACTGGGTCACTGGTCTGGACGAGACGAGGTCACCGGGTGACACGATGGGTTGGACCCCTATCTAAACTAGGCCAGGCTCAGCGAGGCCCATTAGGCATGGCCTACTGGAAAGGACAGACCAAACTGACCCCGACCCAAACCAATTCAGGTTGATTCTATCTAATTGAATTGGGGTATGAGGGACCCCCGAGCCGGGTTGGTCAGGTCAATCCAACCTAGTCGGATCGGGGGTCGTCGTAACTGGGCCCCTGCTTACTAAAACGTCTATATCTTGCTAACCGTGTGTTCGATTGACGAGCCATGTGTGGAATTGGGGAATTATTTATGAGAAGTATTTTTTGGAATTATTTTTGATTACTTTAATAGACATCAAGATGTAAGGAATGGCTTAAAGAGAGGTTCCCCCAAGCGTGCTACATATGGAACCCTATGGTTGGCTGAGACCTGAAGACTGCTCAACGACGGCCTAGTGGGAAGCGGATTTGTGGGACCCAGGAGAAAAAAAGATGGGAGAGGCTATGTGTGTCCTGGAAGACACATGGTACTCGATAGGAGGATTACCTCATTTCATCCATTTTGGGAAGCGGCTATGTGTGACCCGGTAGGCCCACGGTGTGGAGAGGCTCTGTGTAACCCATCATACTCACAGAAACCATCAGTGATGAGTACCATAACAGTCCAAGGATAGTGATAAGTGGCTCTGTGTGACCTGACAGGCCCACTGTACTCGATATAGGAGGTGTTCTCTAGCAACAAAGGATTTCGCTGATATGACATATGATGCTACTATCACTACCCTAGAATATTCCTAGTGTGAGTTGTCGTGTACTTCGTACTTCACATTCAGGATTGTTTTGTGGTATTTACATTTTTTTATCGGGGTCCCTACTTAGTATTTTTGAACTCACCCTTGCACAGGCTTCGCTCGCACGTGTCCTGTCTAGTGCTGACGATCGACATTTCAAAAGATGTGCTTAGGGGGATGGGAATGGCGGACACTACAATGGTGGACTTGGTGACCTAGGACCAGGTGGGGCCCAGTAGGACCAGGCAGGTCGGACATAAAAATTTAGAATCTAGTAACTTTACTACTCTTACTATCAGGTGGGGTTTTTCATAGATAGAAATCAAATAACTTTTTTTGTACATTGCTATTTCAGTTCTCTTTGTTGGGTTTTTAATCTAGCCCACTTGCATTCAGTTGTACTTTGTACTCAGTCTTGTTTTAGTATTCTTGTTTTCCTCTTTATATTATGTTGGGATGTGTTTTGTCATGTGTGTGCATACAAATACTCGGGAAAATGCCTCCCTCTTGTAGGTTGATTCCTTTAGCGCTAATCGTCATCCCCTGGCCTTCGGGAGGCGAGCATGGGGTAGTCATGGCACAGGCCCTAGAGGATGAGTTGTGAAAAAGTGGTATTAGAGGGCAGTCGGTCCTACCACAAAGATAGAGAGTCTAGGTTTTGTTTTAGGGAAACAGTGTTAAGTGATCTAAGTCTGACTTTCATATTTGGGCAGTCCAGTTTTGGTGCGGAAACTGACATATCCATACACTAGGAAATTGAATTATACTTTTTATCTCAATACATGAAAACATTATTTTACAAGAGTGTCTCCTTATGTTCATTAAAATAAAAGTCATATAACTAGGTATAACATTATGACCATTATACATCATGATCTATTTCAGGATGCCTCCACGTGGACAACAAGTCAGGATCCCGATACGAAGTGGTGAGGACAGTCATCCACGCGACGAGACATTCAATCAGGGACCATTGCTTGAGATGGCCCCACTGGGTGATTCATAAGTGCTACCACCACCCAGTGGTCAGCATCTACTATCAGTGGTTTTGGAAAAGGACATTCATATGTTTAGTTCCCTACCTGAGTTTTAGAGGCAGATACCTCCCATGTTCAATGGAGAGATAGATCCTCAGGTCACTAAGGACTGGCTAGAGGCTATGACGCGGGTATTTTAATTATAGGGGACACAACATGACCATATGGAGATCATGGTAACAAGACTTCTGCAGGGCTCGATTGGGAGATAGTGGAGGTTGATTACCCAAACAAATGATTAGGTGACCCTCACCTGGTCAGACATTGAGATGCTTTTTTATGAGGATTTTTTTCATATGACATTGTGCTTTGTGTGCATTCCGGAGTTCTTCACCATCAGCAAGGAAACATGGTAGTATATGAGTACTCAGCGAGGTGCAAAGAGCTATCTTAGTAATCCACAGACATAGTGTGAGGCTCTTTCTTCCGGGAATGAGACTTTGAGTAGGGACTCAAGTGGGACATCAGGGCATCGATGATGTCTCTTAGCATCACTACCTAGGATGGGGTGCTAGTGCGAGCCCTTCTTGTGGAGAGATTCTTGGTAGAGCAGGTGCTAATAGCTAGAGCTTCCAGTAGAACCAAGGTGGAAAAGTCTTTAGTAGGTAGAAGATAGTAGACACGTGGGCCAGAGCAGGCCACATATTTTAGAGGCCGACCCCAGGACTCAGTGTCTATAGTGTGGGTATCCCTTTCTAGGGGGGATCCAATAGGGAGATAGGTAGTGCTTCACGTGCGGTGGGCAGTGACACATGCCACGTGACTGCCTGACCCTTCGTACAGATGTCCAATAGATAGTCGAGGGGCCTCCAAGGTAGTAGCGTTAGTTCAAGCGAGGAGGCCCATTGGGAGGTGTATTTGGTAGGGGAGTTGGTCGAGCGGTAGGTGGTTGGAGACAGTTTGATTTGTCACCCCCACCAACCCCAGGTGGTCCACCCAAACCTTAGGGAGCAGGCCGACATGGGTGAGCTCAGCTCCACACAGAAGAGGTATACAACCATGGAACTCAAGAGATTATCCGACATATGATCTGTGTCTTATCCACCCTTTATGAAGTACTTATAGACACAAATACTAGTCACTCCTTCCTTATCATGGCTCTCGTTCGAAGCTCAGAGATTTCAGTGGAGTTATTCGCCTGATCCTTATTGCTATATTCTTTTACAGGAAATGACTCAATGATTACACACTAGTGATGGCAGTGTGAGCTCACTCTAGTAGGTAAGATCTTCAGTTGGGATCTCTTAGTAGCAGCGTTGAGGCCTTATGACGTCATCTTGGTTATGGACTAGTTATCCACTATCCATTATATGATCAGCTATTTTAGGCATACAGTGTGGTGTGTTCATGGATATGGGACTATTTTTTCCTTCACCAGTAAGAAGGAAACCCTTGTAGTGTAGGAAAAAAACTCTTAGAAGAGGGTGAATCCAATCACTCACCAGTTGGATTGTATCACCCTTAGTGCAATGGATGAGAGGAGTCTGATATTTCCTATAGTGGTGGACTATTATGAGGATGTTTTCCCTGAGGATCTTTCAGGACTACCTCTTCATAGATATGTAGAATTTTTCATCGATATGTACCCTGAGATGGCACTGATGTCCACACCAGAATATCGATTGGCTCCCATGGAGCTTTGCATTATGAGGATATAGCTAGAGGAATTATATGAGAAGGGATTAGTAAGGCCCAGCGGTTAACCATGGGTAGCCATGTTGCTTTTTCCAAGAAGGAAGACGAGATTTTGAGGTTGTGTGTGGACATTCGGTGCCTGAACTATGTTACTGTGAAGAACAATTATCCACTACCAAGGATTGAGGACCTCTTCGACTAGCTAAAGGGAAGGATGTGGTTCTCAAATATAGATCTCAGATTTGGATATCACCAGCTTCGTGTATGGGATGAGGATGTATCGAAGACAGCCTTCAGGTTCCAGTACGTCCACTATGTGTTCCTAGGGATGCCTTTTGGCATGACCAACACCTTAGCAGTGTTCATGGGCCTCATTAATAGGATCTTACATCCTTACCTTGACCAGTTCATTGTGTTATTAATTGATGAAATCTTGGTTTACTCAGCATCAGAGGATGAGAATGCTACACACCTGAGGATTGTCCTAGATACACTCCAAGAGAACCAACATTGTGGTAAGCTCTAGAAGTTCTAGTTCTAGATTTGGGAAGTCCACTTTCTAGGAAACTTCATCTCATAATGTTAGAGTTGCGATAGATCTAGAGAAGATAGAGGAAGTGCTTTGATGGGATCCACCCAGGAGTGCGACTGAGATGCAGAGCTTCTTGGGGTTGGATGGTTACTATCGGCGGTTTATACCCAACTTTTCCCGAGTAGAACCACCCTTATCAGACTTGACTTGTAAAGGACAACCCATCGTGTGAATGGAAAAAATTATAGCAGAGTTTCTAGGATTTGAGGTGGAGAATGACTTGTGATCACATCTTGAGACTACCAGAGGATGGTGTTGGGTATATAGTTTACTACAACGCATCAGGGACCAGACTAGGTTGTGTCGTAATGTAGGAGAGTATAATGATCACCTATGACTCACGACAGTTGAGGCAGCATGAACAGAATTAATCAACCCATGACCTATAGATAGGAGTAGTAGTATTTTCTTTGAATATGTGGTAGAAATACATGATGGGTGAATGGTTTATCGTTTACTCCAACCAAAATAATCTTAGGTATATCTTCTCCCAGAAGGACCTAAACCTGAGATAGCAGTGATGCCTAGAGTTCCTCTAGGACTATGTGGTCGAGATAGTCTATACTCATGGGAAGGGAAATGTGGTGTAAGACGCACTCAGTAAGAGGTTCAGTGTATAGTATCTGAGTTAGGCAACGTGGTAGTTATTCGCAATGTAGATATCCTCTGTGGATGATGATGGATAATCGTACCTTCAATCAAAAACTATTACTCCCCCTTTATTATAGTGGTTCCGGGAGGCACAGCTGGTGGATGATTATTGTGAGGCCCAATGTGCTCAATTATCCTTAGGATGGGATCCTGGTGGATTTTTGATAGGTGGGGAGCACACCATCCTTTTCAGAGGGTGCACCATAGTAATAGTGACATTGCAGCAGGAGGTGTTCAGGGATTTCCATACTTCACCTTTAACAGTACATCCTAGAGTGGATTAAATGTACTAGGACATCTGATATCAGTACTAATGGTCGGGGATGAAGAATAATATGGCTGAGTTTGTTCCATGATGCCTCACTTTTCAAAAAGTGAAAGTAGAGCATCAGGATCCAGTAGTCTTGGGACATCCAATCGAGGTACCAGATTGGAAATGGGATGGTATCCCGATGGAATTCTTGATGGGGTTACCACTTCGGTACAAGAGGTCGTGATTCTATTTGGGTGATCGTTGACTAGCTCAACAAGTCGACTCACTTCCTACCCATTCAGGAGCTTGGACCAGTAGAGGGATTGGGATGCCTTTACATTAAGGAGATAGTGCAGCTTCACGGGGTGCCTTCAACGATTGTCTCACATCATGATGCCCGATTTACATCTCGGTTGTGGAATGGATTACATGAGGCGTTCGGGGTGTAGTTGTGTTTGATCACAACATTTCATCCCCAAACAGATAATCAGACGGGGTAAACTATATAGACCCTGGATGACATGATTTGTGCTTGTGTACATGACTTTGGTCATGGTTGGAAGGACTGCCACTAATGTAGTTTACGTACAACAATAGCTACTACTCCACCAATTGAATGGAACCATTCGAGGCCTTTTACATGAGGAATTAAAGATCGCCCTTATGCTAGAAAGACCCAGGGGAGTCGGCACTCATGGGTCCAGAGTTGGTATGTGCTACCACTGAGAAGGTGAAGATCATCCATGAGAGGATGGGGAATGCATAAATTAGGGAGAAGTCATATGTTGACAGGACACGAATACCCTTGGAGTTTAATGGTGGAGACCATGTGTTCCTTTCGGTCCCACCACGATGAGGATTGTGGAGATTTGTTCGAGGCACAAAGCTATCTCCAAGGTTCATCAGACCCTTTCATATCCTTATCAGAGTTGGTGAGGTGGTGTACCACCTAACTCTCCCCCCACAGATGTAACAAGTGCCTGTTTTTTTCATGTGCCACATCTGAGGAGGTACGTGCATGATCCATCGCACGTCATCGACTGGGATGAACTGTAAATTGATAATGGGGTGATGTTTTTAGAGTTCTCGGTGTAGATAGAGGATCAACAGGAGTCGTTCCTACATGGGTTTTTGATTCCACTAGTGCGAGTTTGGTGGAAGCATGGGAATCTCCAGGAGAGAACATGGGAGTCGGAGGCTCAGATTTTTGCTCAGTACCCCCATATATTTCATTAGTTTTTGTTTTGGATTTTGGGGACATAAATACCTAACATGGGGAGAATTTAATATCTCAAAAATTCTGTGTAAATATTTTTAAAAAAATTAAAATGGAATTATTCTGTGACTGTGTGCTCTGACGGCACGTGATTCTGAGGCCTATAGATTCCGAAATGGAATTTTGGACATTTTTAAGGTACGTTCCGTAAATGCATGAGCGGGATTTTCTAACTTTTAAACAGGTGCTCGGATTGAAAATCTGAGGACAATGTTGAACTTGGAATGCCAGTATTTACCAAGAATAGACTTAACTTCAGCCTGAAATGTCCAAACAAGAAATTTTATTTTCATACTTTTAGAGAAAAATAATAAAATATCAGGAAATGTTATTTTATATTCTTTCTCATACATTGAGCGGTGGAAGTATTTGTTGTGGTACGACGATGAGGCAGTGACAGGGTACATTAATGAGGCTCATTAATGGAATGTATCACGCATTGTATTGATGCAATAAAGAAAATGTAACAGCGTAACAACGCAATGACGTAGTGTAAATGAAATGCAGCAATGTGATTTCCTTTTTATTGTCTAACATGTTGGTGGATGGATAATTAAAACCTGGAGGATTATCTGATGAAACTCAGGTGAGTCACTTCTCTAAAGAATAATGATGAACATTGTAATATCTTAATGGACTTTGATGAAACTCCAATAATAGAGCCGGAAGTGACAACTTCAACACCTTGAACCCTCAAGGAAGAACGCTACGACATCGAACATCAGTGAGGCCAGATTATGATATTTATTTCCAATTTCTTCCCTACTCTTTTTTTTTCTATAAATGACAAACATAGATCAACACAAAACCAAGTTTATACGTGATTTGTGTGTTTACGCATGAGGGTGAATTTTCATGGGGATTTATCATCTAGGATTAAAACCTTTCATGAAATGGTTGAACTACAATCCTAGAACCTCCCCCTTGATTTAATCATCAAATGCAGAGGGACCAGGCTAACAAGAAAAAGGATCAAGAACCTCCGCTCGTGCGTTCTTGGTGGCCGCATTATCGAAGTGGCGGAAATTTGATTCTGAGGCCTGATAAGGGATGGAGGAAACCCGAGAGGCCTGTAGGTGCAAATGGATCAGAAAACGGACCACTAGAGAAACTTTGGTGGCATGTGGAATGTTTCATCGGTGCGACACCACTGGTGTGGTGGCGGCCGGCCCATGTAGGTCATGTGAAGGGGGTAGCACCACCTAGCACTACGGTAGTAACGGAGGCGACCAACCCTCACCGGCCGCACTAAGGGACGGTGGCATTCCTGTCGGCGCACCGCAGTAGCAGGAGTCCTTAGGGACGGGTGTCGCGGCACCTTGTAGGTGCTGCGTTAAAGGGGTGTCCAACATCCAGGCCACCCAATTCAGCTGGAAGAGACATGATCCATCAACCGAAGGTGGAGGTGGAGGCCATGTGGCATTCTGTGGGGCATAAAAGGCCAGACGTGGCCAGTTGTAGCATCCTGGTTGGGTGGCGTGCCACCGGTCCGCCCTTGTTGGACCGAACTAGGGATGGCAGACCTCACCCCCATCCTAGTGGGCCAGACATGAACAAGTGGGTCATACCCACACCCTTTAGGCCGAGCGGGACTAGACCGGGTCTCCGGGAAACCCAAGTACACCGGGTCGGACCCAGCGAGACCCATTAGGCCTGACCCACTGGCCAGGCCCGACCAGACCGGCCTCAACCCGAACTAGGTCATGTCAATTCCATCTAAATGAATTAAGATATTTGGGACCCTTGGTCCTAGTTGGTCGGGATGGTCTGACCGGGTCAAAACGGGCCCTACCGCAGTCTGCCCACTATTTACTAAAATTCCGATATCTTTCAAACTACGCCTCTGATTGATGAGTCGTTTTCGGTGTTGGGACCATCTGGAGTAGGCAGAACTTTTTTCATGATTTTTGGGGGATTTAGTGGACATAATGATTATACAAATGGATTGGGGATCAGTTCTCCCATGTGCACTACATACGGAACTCTATGGTTGGCTGAGACCTAAAGACTGCTCGATGACAGCCTTGTGGGAAGTGGATCTATGTGAACCAAAAGAACCATGGTGGTGAGTGGCTTTGTGGGACCAATAAAACCCACAATACTCAATAGGAGGAGTACCTCAGTTCAGCCAATGTGGGAACCGACTCTGTGTGACCTGGTATGCCCACAGTTGGGATCAGCTCTGTGTGACCCAGTATACCCATTGTACCCATCATGGATGAGTACCATAGTAGTCCAATATTAGTGTGAAGTGTCTCTGTGTGACCCATCAGGACCACAATATGCAATAGAGGAGGAGTTCTCCAGCAATCGTGGATTTCAATGATGTGACTGATGATGCAACTATCACTACCCTTGATTATACCTGGTGTGAGTTGTCTTGTAATTTGTGATTTACATTGAGAATTGATGTGTGGTATTTTATTTTAATGTAGGTGTACCTACTGATTATTTTTATACTCACTCCTACATGGGCTTTAGCCACACGTGTTGTTTCTAGTGTATATGATCGATGTTTAGAAAGAGGTGCTCAGAGGGACGGGATTGACAGATGCTTTGATGGTAGACTGGGTGGCCAACAAATATGTGGGGCCTAGTAGGACTGGGAAAGCATGACATACTACTCGTCTTCCAGTAGCTTCACTACTCTTACGATAAGGTGGGGTTTTCTGTAGATAGACACCAATGCTCTTTCATTTACTTTGCTATTTAAGATCTCTTTATTAGGTTTTTATTTTGTCCCACTATCTTTCATTTGTACTTTGTACTCAGTATTGTTTTAGTATGCTTTTCTCCCTTTTTAGTGTGTTGGGACGTGGTTGGGAATGTGTGTTCATACAGGTACTCCAGAAAATTCCTCCTACTTATAGGTTGATGCCTTTGGTGCTAGTAGTTATCCCCTGGCCATCAGGAGGCGGGCTTGGGGTAGTCACATCATGATCCCCAGGGGACGGGTCGTGAAAACAATAATGAAAATCATTTCTATAAAATTACAAGTGATCCTTTATAACCAAAATGGAATTTCAAGCTATAAATAATATATTAAAAATTAAAACATAAGGAACACCCCTTGAAAACAATTTATAAAACAAACTTCCATATTTTAAAATCAAAACTAAGTCAAAACACTTCCTTAAACTTCTAATACATTTGATATGATCTTATTATAAATTTCTTCACGTACATAGAATACCCAAACATTTTTTAGAAATAAGAAACTAAAACCCACGAAATCATGTGATGGAATATTTAGAAGGAATATAATAAATTTTAAAAAACCTTCATGGGAATCATATATATGTATAAAATAATATAAAAGTAATTTAAAAACCCCATGAATTTCATGTCATGTCAAATCAAAAGGATTACACAAAAACACAAAACTCAAGTCATTAGAAACATCTCCTCTTCAATGGATGAATCCTAATCAAGGTAGAAGATGACCTCTAAAATCCTTGGATAACTAAATATACAATAATGGTTTATATAAAACTCTAGGTATGATCACCATATACATTAGGGTTCATGGGAAAAGAATAAATGAATAGGAAATGGATGAATGAAGAAAAAAGGGTACTTTTCCATCAAGATCCATTAGAAATCCTTGGACAAAGGGTTTGAATGTAAGGAAGAAGGAGAGAATATTTTTTGATATTCCACTTGGTCATTCACATTAAATGAGTTGGAAAGGAGGTAAAAATATAATTATATCAAGAAATGGTGGAATATTGAATTCATAACATAAAATACATTGAAGCTCATATATTTTAGTATAAAGTTTTACTAAACCAACCACCCAATTTATAGAAAATAATATAATTGAGATATTTCCCCACTCAGGGTTAGATAGCATGATTCACCAATGTTTTCTACAGACTATGTATAACTCGCAAATGGAACACCCCATACATAATAGTAACTCACACTATTACTACAATAACTATCACGGTTTACTATATGATGTGCACTAACTATGAACCATATGGATATTCCATATATAAGAGTAAATATCATGGTAATATCATATCATTATGTACCTGTATAAAAGATATGTATGAAAAATATTTATTCATCTAAATCCTGGTATAAGATACTGTATGACCACATATAACCATACACTAATTGCGTGCTTCCAAAATCAATTGGAAAACTCATACGCATGGATTTCCTCCATGGTTTCCCATTAAATATAATGGTCATATTTATAGTCCCCCACCAAATGTTACGTTATAAATTTTTATGATTAAAAATGTTACAACTATGTTTTTTTCATAAAATTATATCCTTATGTATGAAGATGATCCCACAATTTCTAATAATTATGTGATTGTTGTGCGAGAACAATTCAATTGAGAAAATCGTTAACAATTAGGGGTCCAATACTAAAACATCTAAAAATTAAAAATAAACAATAATTATATAATTATTTATACAATATCGATATGTGGAATCATATCTCAAAACATGATATAAATTCTCTCAAAATAAAACTAAAATCATTAAGAGAGGTTTTACATGAATGGGGCGAGTCTGAAACATATATCAATTTTAAAAATAGTAGAAAATTATATATTATTTTTACATGAATAAAATATTCTAAAGTCTATATAGATTAAGAAAAAATATAATTAAAATTTTTGAAAGAGTATATATATTCTTCTTTGCAGTACATAAAGAAATGTGAAATCAATAACATGATGTACGATAACAAATATCTTTATATAATAAACAAAAAAATATAAAATAAAAAAATGAATTTTACATATTTTCTTTGATATTGTTAATGAGGGACGAAATTTCCTTCAATGTCATTGATATAACATGGTGTCCTTGTCTTTATTGAAATATTAAAATTGTTTTGTAAAGTATTAAAGATCCTCTTAGTTACCTTGTGAATAAAAAATAGAGATCCATAGAAGTAAATATCTCTCATGTATTATAGCATAACTAACATATATATATTTACATGGATGTTAACCTTATATTTACATCTTCCTATATTTAATACATACAATGAAAAAATAATTTATTAAATTCTAAGTTTGGTTGACCTGGAAGGTGGGTGATATTTTCATTTTATCATTTGATATAATATAATTTAATAATCTTTCAGTGATAATTTAAAATAATAAATTAAAATCCCTAAAAAAAATTTCATGGTAACATAAATTTAATCAATAATAACTTGAATTTTATTTCATGATTCATACTAAAAAATGGTATGATCACATCCTCATATTCACTTTAATTTAGGGGTACGATAATCATCACTATACATTGAAAAAGTCTTCATGGTTATTTTTCTCCAGTTGAAATTCCTAATAACTAAGACAAGTTTTCATGCCTACCTTTATTGAACTATGAAAACTCATTTATTGAGCTTTATAGTTACATATTTTGAACATAAAAATTGACCTTGAGAATTTATGATTTTTTACTAAGTGACTTATAAGTACCTGAGTTCTTTTTTATGGAAAACGTTGATTATCCTTATAGTTTCTTTGTCCAAAACATCACCAAAATTTCTTCTAATAAATCAAACATTGAAAATGAAATCTATTTAAGGGAAATATGTCTCTAATATAAAATCATAATTTTAAACACAAGATAAATAATATTTTTGAATAATCTAAACAAGAAATATTATATCATAGCCCCACAACATTATTTCTTCTCCCAGTCAAACTTTTATTGGAAACATCATTGAAAAGAAAAAAAATATTTCCTTAGAAGAATGAGTATTTATATTTTAATATAATACATGAAATAAATCATTAAATTTTGGAAACTCATGAAACAAGATTATTTTCGTTGTACTAAAAAGTCTCCTTATAACCCAATGAGTGACTACTAATCCAAAAAATTATTTTTCCTTATTTGTAATATTTGTATTAGTCATATTAGACTACATGAATTTCTTAATAATTATTTGTATTCCAGTCCAGAGAGCCATAAAACCTCATGTACACCTCCCCATTTACTGGATTCCACTAACTAGTGTTGAGAGTTTATAAATAGCATAGGGTGACAATGCCCTCTTTTGGATAGCCAAAAGTAATATAGACATAATTATCAATCATCATCCATAATATATTTCACAATATAGACATTATAAATATAAGATAACCATATTAAATAACAATGACATTATATTTTAAAATATGACCTCCCTTTAATGTCATATAAATCATACATTAGTGCATTGTCACTCAATCAGTCATTATTATACAAATAATAATCTAAAATAAAAAAAATTGGAGATATATACAAAATATATGCCCAAGGATCCACCTTGTCCCATATCCCACTCATTTTATCCATCCATCATAGGAATTGATCACTATGTCCATTCCCTTCCCTTCTTCCATTACCATAAATTCAATTCACCTATCAATGTGTACGTGATGTGTGTGAGAAATATACTATGTATAGTGAAACTAACATTTTCCTTAAATAAGACTCATCACATCGCCATGTTTTAAACAATTTACCTGATGAGTAACTATATCAACTTTTAAAAACACTAGTGTCAAGGATTAACATATACCCATAATATGTGGGGTTAGAATAGGGTATTCCCAAAATCTAATAATGGAATAGCCCAAGGATCTTAGTTTTCAATGCATCCAACTAGTAAAATACACCAAATTTGAACATATAGTTAGCATTGTGTCTAAATCCTAAAAATCATAGGTACCCAATGATTGATAATAATTATATTTATCCCATAATCAAATCAATTAATTCATTAATATGGAATTAAATCCCTTATCCAAGAAAAGTAATGGATAAACATAGTGTTACTTATGATTTAATATCTAATTTTGATTAATATAGAATCAAATCTTATTTCTGGAATACCATGATGAATTCTACAATTATTCAATTCTATTCCCCATATCTATGCATGAATTGGTGCAACATCCAATTCTACACCACAATATGTTCTCGGTTAATCCTCACATCAAACAAATTTATCTCAATCTCAACCCAAGGTACAACATACCTTGGACCATTATATTATATGGTGAATAATATCTCACCACTCTCACAAAGAAAAAAATCCAAGCTATATTCTAATAATTATAAAATCTCACCAAAAGGCTAACCATATACTAGACACCCACATAAAACAAGATTTATACACAGGTAAAAGTCCATACAAAGTTAATCAGCCAACTAATTTATACACACATCACATTTTACTCACATAAATCAATTAAAGTGACATATTCTACCATGATCATATTATTGGGTTTAAAATATAAAACAAATATAATAAAAAATTCACCAATTTGTTTAAAATTAATAAATTCATAAACAATATGTTATTCAATAAAATAGTAATTAAATTATTGGTTATATTATAATTAATTGAAAACATATTTCCTAAATAGTTTCTCAAAAAATTTTGTGAAAATTTCCTTTAATACCATTTTCCACCTTTTGTAATATAGTTCTTACCCACAAGAATCCGTACACATGGCCTTGTATCCCAACATTATTAAAATTAATAATGGACACATTCCCTATTTATAACTCATAATAATAGTAAAACAAAAAATAACAACCCACACAATAAACATCATTCTTGAATCAATATCTCAATCACAACACAAAAAATCAATAAAAATAATATTATCCATAGTATCATCGAATTTTCTTATACAGGGGTTAGTTATTCCAAGGTATAAGGTCCATCCAAATATCTAATTACAAATTACAACCAACTAGCACCATAAAATATTAAATCCAGGAAAATAGTGTTCTAATACCATTTTGAAACACCTTAACTGGGAAAAATATATGATGACCCAGACCAGAGTCGTTATATGGGCTCAAGCACACCTCCTCGTATGCAAGATTTTTTCAACCAGTATTGAGACTCTATAACTATCATGGAGAGACATTAATAATAGTACCATCACATGAAATTATAGATAAATAAATAAATAATCATATAACATCACAGTTAGAAAAATGATCCTAGCAGAGAGCCAACCATCAAAAATAGATGAACACCATCATGTTATAACAATAACCAAACCCATGACCAACATTCAAACGCACATAAGGAAAATATCTCACTGGTCTAATCAATGGTAATGTAAAATAAAATGAAAATAAACCGAAGGTGTAGTATCCACAACCTATAGATCCATCTACATACCTATCTCTTAAATTCTAACTAACTATCCAAGTAACCATCTACATATGACCTATCACTCAAAATCCAACATAATCTCTACACACTCACTTGTATGGCCATAGAGGGTGTGATAAAAACCCATGGTAGGGTTCCAAAAACATGTCACATATATATGACATCATATATAGTGTATATATGTAGAGGAAAATAAATAGAAAACATGAAATAAATTTTTTCTAGTCATTGTGTGCTCACTTAGTCAACATGATACCTAACCAAACCTACTTCAAAAAATAACAGAAATAATGTTTTTCATGACAACATTAAAAAGAAAAACATTCAAGGAGCTATATAAACAACCTAACATAGAGGAATCCAATCAGTGAAATGTGTGATATAGTCAAAATTGGGTGTATGGATACCTTATCTCATAAGAAACCCATCATAGAAAGGAATAACATTGCCCTACCAAATTTTTTTTAAAATTAATTTGGGAAAATTTGCAACAAATCTAGTCTCATATGTATCGAAAAATATCTAGGAAAATTTATTATATAGACATTACCACATAGTTGTGTAATTTTTTATCATCTTACTCTACATGGGATCCTCCGAAAATTGAAAAGGAATGAACACATGAATGGTATAACTTTACACCCCTTCCATGGGTATCTAATACATGGCCTCATACACTGAAACTATAAAACCAAGCCATGGAATACATAAAACTCATATATAGAAGAAAAATCCCAAAGACTATATCTCAGTTATCCACTGATCCATACGTAGCACTTTGCTAGAGTATAACTCATCACATATGACAAAGCACATCCTAAAAAGTCGCACATTGCGTAGTAATCTCAATATCACCTATTTATATGGAACAATAATGATTATCTTGGGAACATAGGCCACACTCAAACCATAATCCTAACCCTTAGGTCATACCATTTAATACAAACTTATTTTTCCCCTCTAAATAATTGATTTATCATATAGGGTCTCAAAAAAACCCATATTAATATATATCTCCATCATTTGCACCTCACTATTACCCAGTTATTCATAAGGAGCCTCACATAATAAATAATCTCACTTCTGGTATATATCAATAAATTAAGTACATGCAGGGTCGAACAAACATCAAAATCAAGCATACCCTTTTGAATCTATCTTTCTATACTAGCCAAGCCTAACAAGGATCCCCATGGGTAGTTCATTCTCATCCCCTAATCTAGTATAACATATGGTGGATATTGGTTTTAATATAGCTTGTTCCCTCACCTAAATATCTCCAATTTCCATTAATAACACTCAATAATTTTGAATAATCTATCCCATGGACTAATAACATGGGTATCCTAAGAGAAATATTTTATCATAGACTATTAAACTCATTTCCAATATCATACTACACTCAGTAATTGATTCTCAAGGTTGTACCACTATTTTCTTTATGCATTCCCCATAATTGCTAATGGTTTAACCAATTAGAATCCATTGAATCTAATTAGATCATTTCCTAGGGATTATCCACTTATAATCCCTTCATACCACTCTTTGGGGATAATTCTAATCTATTCCCAATTTACTGCAAAATGCCAGCCCACTTTGGGGACCTTTAAGTAAATCAAGCCACTTTGTTCCTTAAATAAATATTCATTGGGAATATAAAAAATATTCAACCAATGGGTGGTAAACTAAATTAACTACTTTAATTATTTACCCTAGATTTGTAAACATTGGGGTTACAAACACTCCCTTCATAGAATTACTTTATATATTTCCTGAAACCCAAGGAATGTATATATAATGTTATTAAGTTCACATGTATAATGTTATATAGTAAAGGGACCACCTACCACAAAAAAAGACTATACATCCCAAGCCACATTAACCATCACAATCCAAGCTATAACTAATAATTCTTGTGACTTATATCTCTTGTATCACACTAAAATACTCTATCAATAAATTCTAAAAAATGAACTAATAAAGTAAATCAATCTAATGATGTGTAACCATTGAAACTCACCTATAATTTCCATGGGTCTGAACCCATGTACACTAGTTTGGGGAATACCCCACCATTAATTATGTATTCCTTCAATAAAAATATCTATAAATCATCACCCAAACATTATATAATTGAAACTAAGGAAGATACTCTAGGATAAAAATTTAGATGACATACCTTCATTAAAATACAGATCAATGGATGTCGTTACTCTATTAGTTGGTATCCAAAATCCACCACACCACAATGACCCTTTATTCAATTATGAGTCCACTAGGATTATATAGAATCATATTTAAAACCCTATTAATAACTATCCAAAATTAGAGAAATATCAAATAACATGAAGGGGGCTTGGAAATGAGGAGATTACCTAGATCGGAAGTGCAGAAAAAACTCTCAATCTCCCACAATCTAAAGGGAATCTAAGAGGGATTTATGGGTGAGGAACAAAGTGAGTATTGATATCCAAATTCCAGATACATAGTTGTATAGCGTATAAATAATTATAAGAGTGGGATGACCCTAAAATGATGGGCCTTCCCCCACAAAAAAATATCGTATAACCCTATAGGATACATAATGCACTAGATTTGAGTACTCACAATCTTTTAGGAAAAATGGGATAAGGCAACCAGATGGATTGTGGACCCTATAGATATTTTTAAATTTTGTAGTTATCACCAGGTACCCAAGAGATTTCATCAGTTACACAGGGTGTTCCAGCTAATTACTATAACCAGTTGGTCCACATGACCCTTCTATAATCCAACCCAAACACATGAAACAATTATTCCTAAATATATCCCACATCCCCATAGCTCTTATCCAAATCATAATTCTCTATGAACCCCTTAATATGGAACTCAATACTCAAATAATCCATGAATCTATTGACCTATATTGACAAAAGTCATTATATAATTTTCTACACTTAACATTTAAGTGTATAAGTTAAAACATTATAGAGTTGTTATAGAAAAGTGATACATAAGAGGGGAGTATAATTATTATGAGGTTATTCAATGAGTGAGATTCATGGATAAGTTATATTTCATCTTTATAATATCCAAGAGGTTTGAGATGGGAGTTGGAATTAACAAGATGGTAAGAGGTGAGTCATGTGGGTTATTTTGTGGTAATGGAGGGATAACTATATTTTTTCATGTTGAGTTATTCTAGCTATTATATTGGTAGAATATGACTATACACTTTTATAAATTATTTTTCTCCTTTTTTTAAATATTATTATTATTATTATTATTATTAGGATGGGACTCGGAGTTGATCTACTCGGTGATCATGATGTAAATCCAAAGGAAAACCCTAATTGGGTCAATTATTTAAAGTATGCTTATTAGGTATTTTGGAATACGGAGATATTTGATAACTATAAATTGTTAAAACCTTTAGAGAAGGAAATGGGTGGAAATAAATGTGATTATAAGTTCAATAATTCTCCTGAAAAATGAATATTCACTATTTTTAGTTATTTTTTTATTATAAAAATTGAAATTAATGGTAATGTTTCTAATGTTAAAGTCAATCAGAGAGAAATTTTGGTGAGGATCAAGTTATTTATGTATTTCATTTTGGTCAAGCTCATGTTTCCAAAAGTAATGGATGGTCTGAATCTCAGTGTGCTTACTAGGTGTTTGATTTTTCCTTGGGGATTTAATGATTAGAATATATTTGATATCTCTTATAACTTATTCCATAATATGATTCCATATAATGACTTGATGTAGTGGGATTAGAGTTTTAGATCATTTTCCTTGAATCCAAGTATTGTTCATATTTATGAGTGGTATTTTCATATTAGTATTTTTTATTTAATAAAAACCCAAGCCTAATTTTGGATTGGGTTGTTTTTTTAAATTTAATCTAAAAGTATCCCAAGTTACCAGGGTACATTTCATCCATAATTGATGTACCAATTATTTTTCATATGGAAACTGAAAATTATAGATATGGAAATTTTCCTTGTACCCTGGTGGATATTGTCTTTTGTGTAACATTGATAGATCAGGATATCTTATGTTAAACTAATGATAATATCTTACTTAGAATTTAGTAAGAGGGAATGGAAAAAAATTTTTCTAGTTGTAAGATCATTGGTAATTAAGGATAAAATTTTCAAACAACCAAAGCTTGTGATATCTATAATTTTTGAGGTCACTCTATTGAAAAATGTATGTAGAATAAACAATTTTATAAAGAAAAGGGTAAGAACAAAGTGGTATATTCTGTTAAGGATATTGAATATTTTTGGGGTTCCTCACTACCTTCTACTATTTTTATAATCATGGAGAAAGGATCAACTAAATTTCTAATATTGTAGGGGACTTCAAGATTTACCGTAGGGGAAAATACTCTAAATAATAATGTTGTAAATGATTAAGGGGGAAAATTATAGGTCTCTATGATCATTAATAAGGAAATTTTCATTATATATTTGGTACAATTCTATAATGAAACACTGCAAAATAATTATCTTTCAATGATAATCATTATTTACCCTCCACTAGTAAAGTAGTGGGGACATAAGCACGATTTGATGCTCCTTTACTATAGATAATGCTAGTTGTATAGTATGGTCGTAATTTTCACCATAAAGATGGGGATGTTTTTAGGAATAAATTAGTAGTTTATTTTATTTTGATGAAATTCAACATTCTGTGATAGATGGACATCTAGATTTCTTTCTACAAGGATATCCAAGTAGCTCAAGTGAATATAAGCACTAGGTTTATAATGAAATCTTGAAGCCTGGAGTTCAAAAAGGTGCACACATATGAACATGACATCCATAATATTGATTCAGAAAAAGGAAACAAATCTAATAATAATATAAAGAGTATAATTACCATTTCACCATTGTTACAAATTTAAAAAATTGGTTTTTGGATGTGTGAGGCACCGACCCATTGAAACTATGTAATGAAAAACCTCTAAGTGATTATTCAAATTAAAAAAAATGGCTAGAATATCCTCTAGTCAATGGTTTATATTATATTCAAACCCCTCTAGAAAGGTAGAGATTAATAAATTTAATTATTCTCCTCATGTTCATGTTAATCACTCTAATTATATTTAATATTGGATTAAATATCAACATAAGTTATTTTTAATGAAATATGAAAATGGTATGATCAGTACTGATGAATACCTTCATGTAATAATCTATAAGATCTTTAATATTGATGATGAAGCATAAAATAACAAAAAAATTATTAAAAATACCTTTCTTATGAATGGTGTTTAGTCTTTTTAACTAATGTTTTTTTACGTAAAATGTTGCTTTCATTGATAGGGTGTGGGTTCTATATGATTTTCTAGACCTTAGGGATTTCCACTAGACTATTGAAAATAAATTATTCTTGATCATTAATAACTAGTCAGATTTGGGATTGTTTTTGGATTATTTTATTAAAAATCGATATCTCTATATTCTTTTTGTATGTTTTTCATCACTCTAGTTTGTCTTGATACCGGAGAATCACTTCTGGAAAAATACACTATACCAACGGTTTCGAACCGTTGGTATAGGCCTCCAAACTATTGGTATAGCCTATACCAATGGTTTAGAGAACCGTGGCCAAGTAATTTGTGGGGATATCTCTATACCAACAGTTTTGGGAAAACCATTAGTATATACCTATACCAACGGTTTTGGAAACTTTTGGTATAAGTAATATGAAAATATATACCAACGGTTCCATAAAACCATTGACATATGTATTTCAAAAAAGAAACATTCGGTGGTATTTGATCCCAGGACCTTCATTTTATGATTGAACGACATAACCACTATCCTAACATGATTTTTGTGAATATAATTTCATATATATATATAAATATACATATTTTCGTAAATATTTTAAATTTTTATTTATTTAATGTTATCTGTATGAAGATTCCTTTAAAAATACATGTACTTATACCAAGGGTTCTGAAAACAGTTGGTATAGACCTATACCAACGATTTTGAGAACTGTTGGTATAGGTTCTTGGATTTCAGGACCTACACCAACGGTTTTCGACAAACCGTTGGTATGGGGGGACCTATACGAATGGTTTGGCCAAACCATTGGTATAGGTCCAAATTAGTGAACTATACCAATGGTTTTCCCAAAACAGTTGGTATAGATCATATTTTTATTAGTGAATGTAATGGATTTATATTTCAAAATGCACTTGGATTTTTTTTATGTTAAAGATAATTTCTTTTCCAATTAATGGATAGAGATTTTATAAACATTATAGGATATTATTGATGATATTATGTTGGATAATGGATCTACTTTGTGATATTAAGAGTCATTTATATTACAATTGTTCAATTTAGTATAACTTGGGGGTGAAGTGGTTCTTTCAGATTTTGTAGTTGTGGTTTTAGAATTTTTTAATGCTCCGAGTCTAGCTAGAATAAAATCTAAAGGCAACACATTGGATGCACTCTAATTTATTTTTCATGTTTTAATTTATTGGGTTGAACCTGTTGATGATGGAGTTATGATATGTTCCTCTTATAGCTATACGAAATAGTGTTTCATTATTAGGAAGTCATACTATGTTGTATTTCTTTTTACCCTCTAATTTAAAAAGTAAATGGTAATATTTTGGTGATATATTACAAGTTAACATTCTATTATTTCGCTAGGTTTCATTTCATTATCATTTTTGGTGCATTGTACCCTTCATTATCCTCATCTTGTTTTGTGAATGTGTGTTTTTTAATAAAATTTTTGGGGCCATGGGTTTAATTCCTCAAGTCCAATGACCATATTATTACTGATTATGATTTTACATGTTATTATTATTATTTTGATGTTGTTTTTTTATTTTATTTTTTCATATTATAATTCAAATATTTTGAAATAATTTTTGATTGACTATGGAAATATGCATCATGAAATTATCTCTAATTTTTGGAGTGATCTCTTTCCCCGTGTATGATTTAGAAAATTAAATGTTGAGAGGAATTTATATTTTTTAAATTTAAAAATTATATACATGTATATAAATATTTTATTTATTACATTAATTTGAATAAAAATTTAATATTAGGATATAAAGGGGTTTTTCATCACACTATCCATGGTGAAGGGGAACTTTTTATGTATTAGGAATAACAAAATAATAATAGTAATACTAAAAAAGATATATTATTCTTATTCTTATTATTAAAACTGATTTGGGTGCATATGTGTGTTTCTATGCTGTAACGCCTTAAATCAACTTAGATTATTCTTAAAACATATTTTGGTAATAGTTTTTTTGTAAAATGTCAAGATCATGATATATTTTCAATATTATCATTGTGAAATTAAGATGAATAATTTTAGAACCATATTTAATGGGTAACTTTTAACCATATATGGTACCCTAGGCCAACTAAATGAATAATTTTTCTATAAATTTTGATAAAATATAGACTTTTTAATAAATATTTATTAACAATTAGAATGTACAATTCAATAAATTTTATATTTAAATGATGAGGATGAAATTTAAGGACATTAAATATATTTTAGGGATTCTTTTTTAATTTAAATATGTTGGGTTTTGAAAGTGATGGTTACATGACCAAAAAAAATCTAAAGGACACCAAGTAAAATGATATAGTACCCAATTTTAATTGATTAGAATCCTTTAATATGAATAAATTTTGAAAATAGTATTTCATCATTAATGTTCACACTCGAGATCAATGAATTTGGAAATGATCATGATGCATAATAATACTTCATTTTGACCATGATAATGATGTAATTATAATGAATCATATTGATTAGTGATTTAACATGATAGAGGGGTTTAAATATGTTGATTTTAATGGCGAGTGATGATGAATAATTGGAAATTGTTTGGGGCTGATGAATTATTATATAAGAATTGAGGTGATTAACATGAATTAAACGAGTAATTAAAAATGTAATAATTTTATTTACATTTATTATCATTACAGACCATCCATGGATATGATTTGAAATTGATTTTTTATGAGATCAACATTGACAAATAGATGACATGTGATTTACAAATGGTACCGTTTTTCAAAAACTATATCTTTATAGATTATGCTTCGGTAAAATAGATAATGTTATGATATTCATTAAATTTAATATTTTATATCTCAATATCGAAGTAAAATTAAATATTAAATATTTAATAAGTTATAGTTTTTTATATTTTATTTCGTATCAGTGATTTTATAATCATATTATGATCGAAAATAGTTTAGTATATTGTTTACCAACCAATTCCAAAATTAAGGGCTGATCAAGAGAGTTGTACCCTATGATTTTATTATCATAATAATGTAAGACACAAGTGATTATAAAGTGTATTTGGTTATCCCTAGAAATCTATTCCTATGTAGAGTGTTGTGGCATAATTATTGGTAGGAATTCCTTTACCCAGTGATAATTATATCTTAAAACACAATGATGGATTAGGTTCAAAGACCAATATGGGTACAATGGGGATGTAAGATAGTTCATATTATATTTACTGTTATATCATTTTCCAGGAGAACATATCATTACACAACCTCCTCTTAAGGATAGTTTTCTTAGGGGAAAACCAACACATATTGAGTGATCGGGATAGTGTAATAACAAAATAGTAAACCAATACCCCAATATATCGATGGATTTTGTTATAACGAAGCTGTATGGTTAACATGATACTTATGATAAAGTAATTAGATTTTTTTCCTTTAGGATACATTTATTTTGTTGATGTGTTCATGAGTAATATGTTAGATGGTTGATATCTTTCAAAACATGAGGCACAGATCCTATTAGTGACTAGTTTGGGTAGATTTGGTTTTTAAGGACCTTTTATTTTTTGAAAATGTCTGTTTTTTATACATAAATTTTTATTTCTTGAGTGATGTAAGTGATAATATTAAGATATTTGATACTCTAATAGGATATATTTATTGATAATTATGTGTATACTCAAGGAATTAAAAAGGTTTTTACATAGTACCTAATGAGATTTGGGATAAGATAATTCACTAGAAACAATTTTTCATTTTTTACCATTTTTTTATTCGGTTGGTGAGGATGTGACTATTTTTTATGATTTTACTACTTTTATTATTATTCTAGCATGATATTGTCTTGGTTATTGTAACACCTCAAGTTTTTATGCATGTTTTTTCACAAATAAATAAAATTTCCTTTGATATATTCCATTGCACTAATTAAAATATTCATTTAATAAAAAATCATCTCAACATACATTACATGCAACACTTATTTGGTGTACTTTACACACAACACTGACTTTCCATATGTTACACGCAACACTGAGTTTCTACAAAAAAAACTTTTTTTGTTATAATTATTTAAATGAGATAATTTAAACATAGCTGTTAAAATTAGGAATATGAATATTAATAAATAATTTTAAAATATTGTTTATAATTGATTTACATAAATAATAAATATTTATAATGAAATATATATTTTTCTTGTAAAGTCCTTATATGTTTAAAAATATTATTTTCTCAAATGGACTTTTTTCATGTCCTTCTGTGAAAACAATAAAATTAACCATAGAAAAATTTTGAAATTTAATTTTATATAATAAACTTAATTTTTTAATTTATATTGTCAAAATTATCTTAGGGTGAATTTTTGGGATTCTTATGAGAAATTTCATTTTTCGATGAATAGTGATAATACTGAATTTTAATTGAAAACTGATTTAACATCTAATTTATTTATAATGATAAATTATATTTTTAAATTTTTATAAATTTTTAATATATTTACTTTTTATCAATTAATCCAATATATTTTATTGGAAATAATTTTATTTAAATTTTATATAAAAACTTAGTAAACTGTTGATCGTTTTTACTTAAAAACTGACACGATTGTCGCTTAAGTGGGATGAAATTTAAATAAATTTATTATAATTATGGGATTAGAATTTGGAAAAATGGATTCCAAATAGTAATATTTTTTAAAGTATAATAATCTAAACTTAGTTTTTGACCCAAATATTAGTAAATGTAATTAAAATTAATTGTAGTGAAAAAGGTAAAATTAAGCATAACATGGGAATAAACCTTAAGCATTATGGCCCCAATGACCTATGAAGTTTTCCAAGACCCATTTTATGGAAATTATTCTTCCATTAACCTTCCATTATTTTGTTTTTGTGATATTTTATGAATTTTGTGTTTTCTAATAAAGTGCTAACAGTTAACTTGTTTTCAAAAATGCCAAGTATGTCACATCCTTTCCCTATAAAATTTCACCAAATATAACCATTATTAAAACCTATAAAACCTATTATGGTCAACCAATAACATCAAAATTAAATATTCAACATACCTCAATTAATCTTTTTATCTTACCTTTGGTTATAAAATCATCGAAGGAATCCCTTTGCAGAAAACCAATTGGAGTTACCCGATTAAGAGGTAACACCCTCCCTCAAATTCCATTATTTTATTTTATTTCTCCACTCCATAAATAATAATTATTACATGTTTATTTAATACAAAATTTATCCAAAATATATTGATATTTTTTATACTAGTGTTTCAAAATACACTTATACACACTTCTATCAAGTGGGTAATGAACATACTGTTTAAGTGTACGACGAACTACCACCTCAAAAAACGTTGATTGTTCATTTTCCTTTAACCACTATCATGGTTGGAATTATTATGGAAAATATGTTTATATATATGAAATATATTATTTCTTTGAGATTAAATAATTCTTTTACAACACATATCGCTATAATTCCATTTTGTGTAAATATGATAATTTCAATTGATGTATTATGGACAACAGCCACATCAAAGCGATGTGATTAATTCACACACTACATAGAATGTAATAAGTATTGATTTAGTAAACTTATATTATATTTATATATAATAATTAAAAATTAATAATGATATATATATATATATATACATATATGTCATTTACTTTTTCCTTTCAATACACCAATTAAACAGAAATATGGTTCATGTGTACATATAGCCTACCATCTCCATGAACGGTGTATTCCATTTAATAATTATATATTCTATGGATTATTATAAAAAATATATAATTAATTTAAATTATATTTATTTCAGGTTTTACATTATATAAATCATTATATAAGTTTAAGGACCAAATATATAACAAATTAGGACACATGAGAAGAACAAAGTTGATATTACATGAAGTGAAACCTTAATATAAAATTATTATCAAGTGGGTAATATAAATTTATAATAAAAATATATATATTATTTTATATAATAATATGGTTCAGTATAATAAAAATATATTTATTATACTGGTTTTTTAAATGAGTACCACGAGATTCAAGACATATATAAGGGGTTTTCTAGTCTCACTTTTATTTCTGTGAGATTTACACCTTATTCGAAACTCATATTTGTGTGTGACTATACTACCCATGAACATATTATATGATTTTTTCCTTAATTTAATGGGTATTTACATATCCATTTAATTATCTATATTTCATGGGGACTATGATTCAAGAGTTACCAAATTGAAAAAGTTGTTTTACCTCAATTTTCCTTCTTTGAGACACATTCCATGAACTTAAAGAACCATGATTTCAAAAATGTCTTCAAAGATGATATATTATTCGCATTTTCAAGATAAAATTATTTAAAAAGATATTTTATGGATATAAAGCTTCCATTAAAAATTTTCAAATTATTTTCAAAGAAATGGTTTTCAAAATGTTTTCAATATTATTTTATATGTTTTCAAGGAAAATGGTTTTCAAAATGTTTTCAAATATATTTATATATCTTCAAAGAAAAATGTTTCAAAAAATGTTTTAAAATAATTATTTATATGTTTTAATGTTCATTTTCCGGAAAATTATTCTCAAAATTTTTTATGTTATAAAGATCCTTTTTCAAATAATATTGGATATTTTCCTCAAGAAATATTTTCAAAATATCATTCCAAGTTATTTTCCATCTAAGATGAAATCTATTGATGTTACTCATTACCTTATGGAAAATTATTGAAAGGTTCCATTAATATTATTTCAATGAATGGTTTATGTTTTAATGGAATTCGTTTTATGAAACTTAATCCTCTTCTATGAGTTCTGTGCTTTTGAAACCCACATATTTTCACAGGTAAGGCTTTGATGAAATGGTTATGAAAACATTATTTTCTCATAGCTTAAGATATAATTACAAGTTTATGAAACTCATTTTATTTCATTGGATTATGATAGGATTTTAATAAACCCATATTTTTTATGGGAAATCATATGATGAATTTTTTATTATCTTGTGGAACATATATGAATTATTTTATTATAAGATGGGTGGTAATTATATCTATAGAGACCCAAATCTTGATGTACATGGACATTATAATACTTTTGGAGAATACTTAGTATATAAAAAAATAGACACACAAGGACCGTAATAGTTTAGTGTCTTTGGAAACTCGAAATATAATCTTCTAATCGTGGTGAAAGATCTTCAATATCACCCATAAAGATCTTCCCCATTTTTTCATACCTAAAACCTTTATTTATATCCTAGGGAAAATAAAACATAAAGGGGGTGAGCTCAAATGCCCAGTAAGGGTAAACATAGAGAACATAAAACAATCCATAAACATTTGAATGCAAAAACATAAACATAAAATCTAAAAATCAAAATCTTGAGCAAAGACATGAATATTGGAAGTACGTAAGGAATATATCATAAGGTAACATCAATAATGATAAAATATCATGGGAATAAAACATGTAATTTTGGAAACCATTAAGCACATGTTATGATTTCCATAGTAGCCAAGGCATTGCTGCCAAGACCATCTTAGTGGACAAAGTCCCTTTCTGAATCGAGTTCACTCCTCGTTTCAGTCCTGTAACACTGAACCGGATTAACTTACCATTCCATCCATGTCTATATCATGATATATAAATCTATACCCAATTCATTAGAGGGAGATATAGGTCCCACCCATATCATAATTAAATCATTCTTACTTGTGCCACAAAATAAACTTAAAACATTCATCATAACCCAAAGAATAAAATGGGATTCATAAACATCATCCCATCATAACATAATCCATATAAAAAAATGGATATCATTTCATCATAAGAAAAGTTAAACCATGTAAATCATAGATACTTTATACTTGAACCATACACATATGAAATAATGTCATCTTAGATGGAAAATGATTTTGATAAAACACTTGAAATGAATTCTTGAGGAAAATATCTTTTCTTCTTCAAAATCAATTTCTTTTCAGAAAACATCATGAAATTTTAAATGAAAAAGATTTTGTTTAAAATATTAATGAAATATTTTGGAGTAATATTCATGAAAATAAGGCTTTATAAAACTGTAAAAATCCTTTCATGCCGTATAAGTTAAAAAAACATTCTTCTCAAAAAGTACCTCGTACGAAAAATGAAAAAAGATTCCTTTCATATCTTTTAATAAAAACATACTGAATGATAAAATTGGATTTAAAAAATTGTATGAGAATAGAAATAATATTACATTTTGAGGAAACATGGATGTGGATGATAAATATTCCCCAGTAAATTCTGAATTATAAACAATCTCAGATAAAAATGAGATTGCGAGATTTTCCCTTACCTTAGGTCTGATATGCTTCGTACATTTCCGAACCTCCTGTATAATGATTTAAATAATTTCATTGGCTTATTCAAAAATCATATTCATTGTTATGATATCATATATGGTTCACTTATGACTTTATATTACCTGTTATTTTGTAAGTTCCATGTTAAAGAAACATTTTGGGTTAAATCGTTTTATTTATCATACATGTTTTGACTTTTTGTTCTTGATATTATTACATATATCCTTATTTAATTAATTACATAATTTAAAACATGATTTATATATAATATATATTTCAGTATACACATATATATATATGATAGATCGATTAAATGGAATGAAATACACTGTTCATGGAGACGGTAGGCCGTACGTACGGATGAATGCTGTTTTCGTTTCCTTATTGAATTGAATGAAATTAAGTAGATGACATACATATATATACACATAAATCCAGTATCATTATTATGTCATATATTTCATGATTACTTAATATATATACTTTATAATCATTCATGAATTGTTAACATTGAGAATGAATCTCATCGCGTCGTGGAGACGGTAGTTCGTACGTACGCACGAGCGATTATATCATTAACATGATCATGGAATTGCATTGAAGTGTATGTATAATATTTAAGAATCAATATCACTTTACAATAATCATATATATTTATTCTTTACACCATTATACCCATCCAAGTAAGGTGGTGGTGGAAAATAGATTACACAACAGCGTGGAGACGGTATTCCGTACGTACGCACGCGCGGTGATTTTGTTTTCCGTAGGATGGATAGATGGTGAAATAGGGTTGTTTCATACTTATAATAACATATAATTATAAGATAATTACTGCATCATCATTGTGTCATAAATAAATTAAAATATTTAATGTATAAAAATTATAAATGAAACACCATTATGTAGGAAATCTTTTTATCTTTCTAATTAATACTTATAGTCGAATTTATCTTTTGTATAACCCAATATTAAAAATTATTTAGTTATTAAACTTTGATTTTAACTATTTTAACCCTTCTTTAAATAAATTAATAATAAATGTCCTAATCTAATCCAAGTGGGCCTAAATGGCCATATTTTTTTCCTAATGTTGTTTTTGGTCGAATTACACTTATCCAATAGAATTAGGACATGTTTTAGGGTAATAATAATATCATTTATACCCTTAATTACACTATTTACTTTTAAACGTGGTAAAAAAAAGTAAAAAGTTACTATTCACCAAAAATTATTTTCATCGCATTGAACCACATTTTAGTCCTTGATAATAATCGTGTCTCTCGTATTTTCGAAATTCCACTCACATAAGTGGTAATATTATGTTTTATGTGAATTTACAAATTCTCCTAGGAGGTGGGTAAAAGACGGTGAAAAGTTCAATAAAATTTTTATATATCTAAAATTATTATAAAATGACTCCAATGAATTAAATTGAACTTATATAGGTATTATGTATCAATTTTTACCTAAAATAAATTTAAATAAAATAAATATTTATTTAAATAAAAATTCAGTTTTTGAATAGTAAACCAGTGTTTTCACTATTCATCAAAAATTGAATGTTTTTAGAAAAATACAAAAATTAACCCTAGGCTAATTTTGATATTATGAATCCAAAAATGAAGTCTATTTTGAAAGATAAAATTTATAAAATTTCAAAAATTGGGTATTACTATTCATAACGGAATGTTTATATACCTTATCGTTGTTTAGTGAAACTCGGTATTGCGTACAACACACGCTATCGTGGAAGGTCGTGATTGCGTGTAATGAAAGCCAAGTCAGGGATGCATGTTGTGAAAGATCCTTTTGGTGTAGTGTATAACACAACACATTAATGAAATTAAAAAAAATATTTTTCATAGAATCTCAGGGTGTTACATTCTACCCCCCTTAAAATGAATTTCGCCCTTGAAATTCGTCGGGGTTATAAATGGTTTACTACACCAAAGTTTATTTAATAGAAACCCACATCGTAAAAAGGAATACCAAAACATGGCTTTAAAAACTAAAGTATGAAATGTAACGGTTACCCAAATTAACTAATCATTGGGTTTCCACATAGGAGAACATAGGTGAAAATAAGGATATGGAAGAGAAATCTTACCGTCATGTTCTGATGGAGAGTGGTAGAGAACATGGCTATGAAAAAGACAAGAGTCACAAATCCATAAATTTGTGATGATCTAGGGTACCATCTGATTCATCGGATACAAGGGCACTAGGACAACATTTTTGGTTTTCAAGATCATTTCCCTAAAGTTGAAGATTTTGAATTAGAATAAATACTTACTTTATTTTGGTACAATCTCACTGTTGTTCGTGCTTTGAACAATTTCCACTTCATCTCTTAAAGAAATGAAGTTGAATTTTTTATTCTTGAAGTGTTAACAGATCATGTGATAGAATGATGGGTCATTCCATCTGTTTCAAACAAAAGGTTAGAAAAAGTTAACAACTGTACATAAGTCCATCTATGGTGAGGTTAATCGTATATGATTCCAAAAATGATCTTATACTTCATATATCATACCACTTAATAAGATAAAACTAGTTTCTACTAACCGGGGACATACTGTAGGCCAGTGGTATGCGATAAAGGCCAGTCTCAATTCTGTTGTGGGTTTGATTCCCACAGCCTTGTCCGACACGATGGGTTGTCACCCATCCTGCAGGTTTTCCTTTTTCTAAAACTACATTACTATAACATCCCATCAATAATATCGAAAAAACTTTTATCCTTAAACAATACTAACTTATGTCCAACATAATCCATTCCAATCATTAGGCTTATCCATAATACTACAGTCCACTCTCATATTATATTGAAAACAATTACCAGAGATTTCATATAACAAGCATGTTTATACCATCGTTGATCCCCATATATCATAAGATATGTCTTGTTAGTCACATTCCAAACATTTTAAGGCCTTAATCATGTATTCTCTTGAAAAATGAATACCCATTGAATCTTAGTGAAAACATGAGTGCGGTCCAAATTTAACTCTTTCCACATACCAAAACCCCAAAATTCTATATACTCAAACGATGATATAACTATTTCCTTATATCATTCATGATCTAATGAATACTGTCAAACATTTCATTTTCTCCTTATCCCTTCATTATGTGCATATCATCTTCTTTCAAAAATATCTCAATCACTTTATATGGTTACCGGTACCATAAAATTATTGAAAACCATAATAGACCAATACATAAATATTCCAATATTCCATGATACTATATACAACATTAATTTTGAATCCAATTACATAAACACTTAATCATTCCACCACATCGTTGTCATATTCAACATCGCCAATAGTGATCACATGTGACTTGCCTTTGTCCTTTGCCTTAAGTGGTTTCTCATGTCGATCATCATTAACCCTTTGATTAGGGCATTGATTAGCATAATGCCCCATTTCATTGCACTTGAAGCATTGAAGTGTTGGTGGTGCGTTCTCGGCAGTCTTTTCTTTATTCACATCATTAGCAACCCTTTTTCCATTAATTCGACACGCAGCTTCTTAATGACCTTCTTTTCCATACTTAAAACATTTTCTAGTCCCTTTAAAACAATCTCCACCATGCTTCTTTCCACACATTGAGCATAACGAAACATTAATCTTCTTTTCACCATTATTCTGAGATTTCTCCTTGAACTCCATCTTTCGTTTCTTGTCAAAACCATGAGATGGATATGTAACACCAACTTCCATTTCTACATTGATAGCACAATGCACAATTTCCTCATAGCTACTGAAGTTTCTTATAGCTAATTCCCTTCAAAGATTTGGTTTTAATCCACTGAAGAATCAATTAACTTTACTTTCAGGTTGGTTGATAAAGCCAGATGCATACCTTGCAAGCCTTGTAAAATTTGCTTCGTATATACCAACAGATTCATCATCGTTTTTCTTTAGTTCAAGAAGCTCCATCTTCGTCTTTGTTCGAAGAATACAAGGGAAGTACTTATTGAAAAATAAGTTCTTAAACTCGTCCCATTCCATGGACTCAATTTCATCTTTTGGCCTCGTATTCTTGATAAGATTCCAACATTGATCAGCTTCACCTTCGAAACAATATACTTATAACGACCCATACTTTACATACATTTTTTAATACTTCAAAATTGAAGCACACTTATTACAACATATGACAAAACCACAAAGGACCGTATAGGTATAGTGTCTTTAGAAACTGGGAAACATAAACAACTGGTTCATAAATCTTCTACAGTGTCTCCCATTTATTACATCATATCTAGGGTCCCTTTTAGCATATTCTACTTAATATCCATCTTCCTGACCTGGGGAAAAGAAAACATAAAAGGGTGAGCTCAAATGCTCAGCAAGGGCAAATAAAGGAAATAAAAATCATATCATATCTTTATCAAAACCTGCAAAAGAGATCATAATATCTTAATATGGAATAAATCATAGAAGTGAAAATGAGATCCCCATAATCATAACATAAAACTTGAAACTTTGTGGCACGCACACATAATCATGGAAATCATTTCTTATTAGTCATGACTCATTGCCAAGACTATCTTAGTGGACAAAGTCCCTTTCTGAACCGAGTTCACTCCTCGTTTCAGTCCTGTATCACTGAACCGAAATAACCTTCCGTTCCAGCCATGTCTATCTCATGAGATATAAAATCATTACCCAATGCATTGGAGGGAGATATAGGTCCCACCCATCTTATAATGAATCCTTTCTTATGTGTGCCACATAATCATAAAACATACATCATCGCATAACACATATAACAAAAATGGGATTCTTGAAACATCATGACATCATAAATCAATTCATATATGATAAAGGAATTCATAAACATAATTCCATCACAACATAGTCAAACCAATGTAAAAATATGTATAGAAACAGAACCCTTTATTATCTTATATGGAAAATAATTTTGATAAAACACTTGAATTGAATTCTTGAGGAAAATATCCTTTCTTCTTCAAAAACATTTTTCCTTTCATAACATGTCATACAACTTTAAAATAAAAGAAGTTGATTAAAAATAAACTTGAAAACTTGTAAAGGAAGCTTCTTTGAAGTAATGTTTTAAAAATCCATTCATGCCGTATAAGTTAAAAAAAACATTCTTCGTACTTTTGTCGGAAAAGTCAAAAAGTACCTCGTACGGAAAAAACGACAAAAGATTCCTTTCATATTCTTTACTAAAAACTCACCTAAGGGTAAAATTGGGTTTAAACTATTTCAAGTGGATGGAAACAATATTACATATTGAGGGAACATGGATGTGGATGATAAAATACACCCCAGTAAATACTTACGAATAAACAATCTCGGATAAAAATGAGATTGTGATATTTCCCTTACCTTAGGTCCGATTAGCTTTGTACGTGTCTGAAGCTCCTGTATAATGGTTTAAATAAAGTTATTGACTTATTCCAGAATCATACATATTGATATGAGATTATTAACTTCTTGTTAGTAATATTTCATTGTTACTTGTTACTCGGGTCTTTATAACTTTTTGTTCTTATGCGTGTTTTGTTGAATAAATTCTTATTCTTATCTTTAGGTTATAGATAATTCATTTCCAGAATGGTATTAGTGTAGTATATACCATATTCATTCATTCAATTCATTTATATAATCATTATGAAATGAATATCATGTAGAACGAATCGCATCACATCGTGGAGACGGTATTCCGTACGTACGCACGAGTGATGATATCGTTCCTATGATCGTGGAATTGTATTGGAGTATATATATATATTATTTCAGTATCAATATTACTTAATAATAATCATATATAGTTACTCATTACACCATTATACCCATCCTTGTAAGGTGATGGTGGAAAATAGATTACACCACGGCGTGGAGACGGTATTCCGTTCGTACGCACGCGCGGTGATTTCATTTTTCCGTAGGATGGATAGAAGGTGAATCAGGGTTGTTTCATATTTATAATAACATATCAGTATGTAAGTAATACTGATGTTATTACTTTATCATGAAACAACTAAAGAAGAAGAAGTTGAAGAAGAAAGAAATTGAAAAGATCGGCAATGGATATTACCTCTTCTTTGGAACGCCTCTTTGAATCCTCCACTTAAGGAACTAAGATTGGTCTTTGGAGAAGACCAGGACCTCTAGGATTATTCTAGGGAAGTGGAGAGGAGAAAATTCCAGGGGTTGGCCGAGCTTGAGTGCTCAAATTGGTGTGAGGAGGAGGGGGAGGAGGTGCCCTTTTATAAGGGAGGAGAGGGGCACCTTAGGAATATCTCAAAATATTATTTTATATTAAAGTCAAAATCGGTTTATAATGGTTCCAAAGGGTCTTATTTCGAAGCTAAAGTGGGGATGGGTCGAAATCCTATCAACCAATAGGATTTAGACAAGTTTAGGGTATTATTTTAACCTTATCAATTAGATTTAACTCTAAGTTAATTAATTTAACTTTTACCGTGTCTTTTTGTTTTCTTTCACTATATGGTTAATATACTTACTATAACATGCCAAACGAACCCCAAATTGTTTATTATTAATATATATATCCTTATCTAAGTCATTTGGCCGAACCTTAGATTTTTAGGAATAAAATAACAATTAATAATATAATATTTGATTTAAAAACTATTTTGTGTCAATTTTGACACTATTTGATATATGATTTTTGTGAAAGTCATAACAGAATTATATGTTCGAACCAAGTTGATTAAATCAACAATGATATATCATAGTAACCTAGAAAATTAGTGTAATTCATAAAAAGTCTCAAATTACATTTATTTTGGTATTTATATTATCAATTTTGTCAATATTTCATTAATAAGATAATTACTGCATCATTTTTGTGTCATAAATAAATTAAATTATTTGATGTCTAAAAATTACAAATAAAATACCATCATGTAGGAAATCTTTTTAGCTTTCTAATTAATATTTACAATCGAATTTATCTTATGTATAACCCCATATTAAAAATGATTTACTTATTAAACTTTGATTTTAACTATTTTAACCCTTCTTTAAATAAATTAATAATAAATGTTCTATTCTAATCCAAGTGGGCCTAAATGGTCATATTTTATTCCTAAGTTTGTTTTTGGTCGAATTACACTTGTCCAATAGAATTAGGACATGTGTTAGGGTAATATTGATATCATATTTACCCTTAGTTACCCTATTTACTATTAACCGCGGTAAAAATAGTAAAAAGTTACTATTCACCAAAAAATTATTTTCATCTCATTGAACCACATTTTAGTCCTTGATATTAACCGTGTCTCTCGGATTTTTGAAATTCCATTCACAGAAGCGGTAAAATTAAGTTTTATGCAAAATTCAGTTTTTAACCTACCACTTAGTGGTTTCACTATTCATCAAAAATTGAAAGTTTTCAGAAAAATACCAAAATTTCACCCTAGGCTAATTTCGATATTCTGAGTCCAAAAATGAAGTCCATTTTGAAAAATAAAATTTATAAAATTTCAAAAAGTGGTTATTACTAATCATAACGGCTAGTTTTAATAGCATATTGTTGTTTAGTGAAACTCGGTATTGCGTACGACGCAAGCTATCGAGGAAGGTCGCGATTGCGTGTAAAGCAAGCCAAGCAAGTGTTGTGTAGAAAAAGATTCCTTTGATGATTTATATAACATAAAAGTCTCGGGTGTTACATTCTACCCCCCTTAAAAAGAATTTCGCCCTCGAAATTCTTCACTTTGTAACAAACAAATGAGGATACTTCTCCCTCATCATATCCTCAAGCTCCCATGTAGCTTCTTCAAGTTGGTGGTTCCTCCATAAAACTTTCACCAAGCGAGTGGTCTTGTTTCGTAGGACTTTTTCGCTACGATCCAGAATCTCTATCGGCTGTTCTTCATAAGAAAGATCTTGCTCCAGCGGTACAACTTCTGAGCTGAGTACATGTGAAGGATCTGGTATGTACTTTCTCAGGAGAGATACGTGGAACACATCGTGAACTTGAGAGAGATTCGGTGGAAGCGCCAATCGGTAAGCTACCTTCCCAACACGATCCAGTATTTCAAAAGGACCGATATATCTAGGGCTCAACTTCCCCTTCTTTCCAAATCTCATAACCCTCTTCCAGGGAGATATTCGTAAGAACACTTTATCGCCTACTTCAAACTCTAGGTCTTTTCTTCGATTGTCGGCATAACTTTTCTGTCGACTCTGAGCTGCTCTTATGTGTTGTTGAATAGATCTAACCTTTTCTGCCATTTCATCAACGAGGTCAGGTCCTAATAGCTTTCTTTCCCCAACTTCATCCCAGCAAGTTGGAGTCCTGCATTTCTTTCCATAGAGAGCTTCATAAGGAGCCATCTGAATACTGGAGTGAAAGCTATTATTATAAGAAAATTCCACCAAAGATAGGTGTTGATCCCAACCTCCTTTGAAATCCATAGAGCAAGCTCTCAACATATCTTCTAGGGTTTGAATTGTTCTCTCAGACTGACCGTCTGTCTGGGGATGATAAGCAGTGCTGAAACTCAACTCTGTATCCAGAGTATGCTGAAGACTTTGCCAGAACTTCGAGGTAAATCTCGGATCTCGATCAGATATAATAGAAAGTGGTACTCCATGCAATCTTACCACTTCCTTTACATATATCCTGGCAAGCTGATCTAGAGAGAAATCCTCTCTAATAGGAATGAAGTGTGCAGACTTTGTAAGACGATCAACTATGACCCAGATAGCATTATTGCCTTTGGATGTTTTAGGAAGTCCTGTGACAAAGTCCATAGTGATGTTTTCCCATTTCCATTCGGGTATGGGTAATGGTTGTAACATCCCCTTAGACTTATGTCTCTCAGCTTTAACTTGTTGACAAACCAAGCATCGAGAGACATATTCAGCAACATCTCTTTTCATGCCATCCCACCAGAAGTACTCTTTCAGGTCCCTTTACATCTTCGTGCTTCCAGGATGAATAGAGAATGAAGAACTATGAGCCTCATCCAGCAGCTCTTTCTTTAATTCGGGTATGGGAGGAACGCAAACCCGATTCCTGAACTTTATTATCCCATCACAATCAAGGTTGAATTCAGGAACATTTCTCACCTTCTTTTGTAACTCGACATCTTCTTTCTGTGCCTCTTTAATCTTCACATGTATAGATGGTTGAACATTCATTTGAGAAAGATAAGATTTTTCCCCTTCCATTATAATTCCAAGATCCATCCTTTGTAAATCCATAAATATTGGATCTTTTGTGATCCTCATCATGGATAAACTAGCATGGTCTTGTCGACTTAATGCATCTGCCACCTTGTTTGCTTTCCCAGGGTGGTAATGGATTGAGCAGTCATAATCCTTAATCAGCTCCAACCATCTTCTTTGACGCATATTCAACTCCTTTTGTGTGAAAATATACTTTAAACTTTTATGATCAGTATAAATATCACACCTTTCACCATAAAGGTAATGCCTCCAAATCTTTAATGCAAAGATTACCGCAGCCAACTCCAAATCATGTGTTGGGTAATTTTGCTCATGGATTTTCAACTGTCGTGAGGCATAAGCTATCACCATATCATTTTGCATAAGAACACACCCCAATCCCTTCTTGGATGCATCACTGTAGATCACAAACCTTTCTCCACTACAAGGCAGTGTGAGCACAGGTGCACTGGATAACCTTCTTTTCAACTCCTTGAAATTCTCTTCACATTCCTCTGTCCAGACAAATTTAACTCCTTTCCGAGTCAACTTGGTGAGTGGATTAGATAATCGTGAAAAATCTTTTACAAAACGTCGATAATAACCAGCCAAACCAAGAAAACTTCGGATCTCAGTTACTGTTGTTGGTCTTGACCATCTTTCGATAACCTCTGTTTTTGCTGGATCCACAGATATCCCCTCTTTTGATATTATATGACCCAAAAATGCAACTTTTTGAAGCCAAAATTCACACTTGGTAAATTTGGCATAAAGCTTCTCCTTTCTCAGGGTCTTCACTATAATTCTCAAGTGATCTTCATGCTCTTCCTTGCTCTTTGAATAGACAAGAATATCGTCTATAAAGACTACCACAAATTGATCAAGATAGTCTCTAAAGACTCTATTCATTAGATCCATGAAGATAGCAGGGGCATTAGTAAGACCAAATGGCATCACTATAAATTCATAGTGTCCATACCTTGTACGGAAAGCCGTCTTTGGGATATCCTCCCTTTTGACCCTTAATTGATGATACCCTGAACGAAGATCAATCTTGGAAAAGTATTGAGCTCCGCGTAGTTGGTCAAATAAGTCATCAATGCGTGGGAGAGGATATTTGTTCTTGATAGTGATCTTGTTAAGTTCTCGATAATCAATGCAGAGTCTCATTGATCCATCTTTCTTCTTAACAAATAGAACAGGTGCTCCCCAAGGTGACGCACTAGGGCGTATGAATCCCTTATCAAGATTCTCTTGGAGTTGCTTCTTCAATTCCTGCAACTCAATTGGGGCCATTCTATAAGGAGTCTTTGAAATAGGAAAAGCACCCGGTACGAGTTCTATTGAAAACTCAACTTCACGATTTGGTGGAAGACCCGGCAATTCCTCCGGAAAGACATCATCAAACTCCCGTACAATGGGCATATTCTTAATCGTGAGTTTCTCACCAACCATTTGAGATAAATAACCTTCATTTAGTGGAATCAATACCCATAAGATGGAAGAAATTTCCACTGGAAGGTTATGTTCATCCTTGCATTGGTATACGATCGTAGATTGATCTGGAATATGAAATGTGACTTCCCTTCTTTGGCAATTGATATGAGCTCCATGTAGAGAAAGCCAATCCATGCCAAGAATCACATCAAATTCCACTAAAGGAAGGATCACAAGATTTGCAGGAAGCAGTTTCCCACAAACTTCGATCGGAGAAGAATTATAAACTTCTGATGCGATTGATGTGCCATTAGGTGTTGTCACAGCTAACTCAACATCTAATTGTTGAGGTAATACGGTGATACCCTTAGAAAATTTTTCAGAAATAAAAGAGTGGGTGGATCCATAATCAAATAAAACATTTGCTACTTTAGAGTGGATGGTAAGTGTACCTTTCACCACATCGTTATCGTACTCCACCTCGCTGATAGAAATTGCATGTGACTTTCCTTTGTCTTTAGCCTTAAGAGTTTGTTGACGTCGACCATCATCATCAACCCTTGGATTTGGGCATTGATTGGCATAATGCCCCATCTCCTTGCACTTGATACATTGAAGTGTAGCAAGTTCATTCTGTGTATCCCTTCCTTTGTTTGCATCATTAGACATCTTCTTCCCATTATCACGGCATTCAAATGCTCGATGACCTTCCTTTCCACATTTAAAACATTTACTTGTCCCTTTAAGACAACTCCCTCCATGTTTCTTTCCACACTTTGAGCATAAGGGGAAGTTCATCTTCTTTTCCATGTGCTCTTTAGATTTTTCTTTGAATTCCATCTTCCTCTTCTTATCAAACCCATGTGACTGATGGGTTACTCCAATCTCCATCTCGACTTTGAGAGCACATCGAACGATTTCTTCGTAGCTATTGAAGTCCCTTCTGGCTAACGCCCTTCGAAGACTTGGTTTTAAGCCACTAAAGAATCGATCGATCTTACTCTCAGGTTGGATAATAATACCAGAAGCGTACCTTGCAAGTCTTGTAAAATTTGCTTCATAGGTACTAACAGATTCATCATCCCTTTGCTTCAGTTCAAGGAACTCTTTCTCCATCTTTGTTCGGAGAATACGAGGGAAGTACTTATTGAAAAATAAGTTCTTGAACTCGTCCCATTCCATAGACTCAATTTCATCCCTTTGCCTCGTATTCTTAACAAGATTCCACCATTGATCCGCATCTCCTTCCAAACGATACACTGCTAGGATGACTTTATCATGCTCAGAACATTGAAGAACTGAAAATATCTTTTCAGTAGTACTAATCCATTGTTCAGCAACTAATGGATCAGTAGACCCGCTGAAAGATGGTGGACGCTGCCTCATGAAGGATTCAACAGAATGTTGCTCCCTCCTTTGTTCGTTTGGAAATCCTGCATGATTCATAGCTTGAGAAAGTTGTGTGAGAATGGCTACAAGATTTTGCATTCCCGCTCCCATATCGTTTGGTTGCTCAGGGGGACAATCATTGCATTGCCCATCGCATTCCGCATTAACACGGTTCCTTCGGGTTCCAGCCATTGACTAAAACCAAGAAGAATAGTGTGAGCAACACTAATTATAATAGGAAACCACATAATTCAGGAATAAAATTTTCATGCTTAAGGTCTTATCCTAGGTTATTCAAGGCCATTTCTAAAACACTAAGATTGTGTTCTATGCTTAGACTTATCCTTAGGGTTCTTACTAAGGCTTTCACATCCTAGTTTCCAAAGGTTGACTATACCTTTCCTCTGATACCAACTGTAACGGTCTGGAATTTCTTCCAGTGGACTATAGTTGATACCTATCAGGGCACTCCATGGGCGGCTACACCCCCTGGGCGGGACACACCACCATCCCCAGTGGCAGCCATTTCCACATGAAGCCCTTGGGCGGAGAGCCATGCTTCGTCCAACGCTCACATGTGAGAGTTCCCAAGGATCGGATACATTCCTACCTCCTTTGCCTCTGATACCAACTATAACGACCCATACTTTACATACATTTTTTAATACTTCAAAATTGAAGCACACTTATTACAACATATGACAAAACCACAAAGGACCGTATAGGTATAGTGTCTTTAGAAACTGGGAAACATAAACAACTGGTTCATAAATCTTCTACAGTGTCTCCCATTTATTACATCATATCTAGGGTCCCTTTTAGCATATTCTACTTAATATCCATCTTCCTGACCTGGGGAAAAGAAAACATAAAAGGGTGAGCTCAAATGCTCAGCAAGGGCAAATAAAGGAAATAAAAATCATATCATATCTTTATCAAAACCTGCAAAAGAGATCATAATATCTTAACATGGAATAAATCATAGAAGTGAAAATGAGATCCCCATAATCATAACATAAAACTTGAAACTTTGTGGCACGCACACATAATCATGGAAATCATTTCTTATTAGTCATGACTCATTGCCAAGACTATCTTAGTGGACAAAGTCCCTTTCTGAACCGAGTTCACTCCTCGTTTCAGTCCTGTATCACTGAACCGAAATAACCTTCCGTTCCAGCCATGTCTATCTCATGAGATATAAAATCATTACCCAATGCATTGGAGGGAGATATAGGTCCCACCCATCTTATAATGAATCCTTTCTTATGTGTGCCACATAATCATAAAACATACATCATCGCATAACACATATAACAAAAATGGGATTCTTGAAACATCATGACATCATAAATCAATTCATATATGATAAAGGAATTCATAAACATAATTCCATCACAACATAGTCAAACCAATGTAAAAATATGGATAGAAACAGAACCCTTTATTATCTTATATGGAAAATAATTTTGATAAAACACTTGAATTGAATTCTTGAGGAAAATATCCTTTCTTCTTCAAAAACATTTTTCCTTTCATAACATGTCATACAACTTTAAAATAAAAGAAGTTGATTAAAAATAAACTTGAAAACTTGTAAAGGAAGCTTCTTTGAAGTAATGTTTTAAAAATCCATTCATGCCGTATAAGTTAAAAAAAACATTCTTCGTACTTTTGTCGGAAAAGTCAAAAAGTACCTCGTACGGAAAAAACGACAAAAGATTCCTTTCATATTCTTTACTAAAAACTCACCTAAGGGTAAAATTGGGTTTAAACTATTTCAAGTGGATGGAAACAATATTACATATTGAGGGAACATGGATGTGGATGATAAAATACACCCCAGTAAATACTTACGAATAAACAATCTCGGATAAAAATGAGATTGTGATATTTCCCTTACCTTAGGTCCGATTAGCTTTGTACGTGTCCGAAGCTCCTGTATAATGGTTTAAATAAAGTTATTGACTTATTCCAGAATCATACATATTGATATGAGATTATTAACTTCTTGTTAGTAATATTTCATTGTTACTTGTTACTCGGGTCTTTATAACTTTTTGTTCTTATGCGTGTTTTGTTGAATAAATTCTTATTCTTATCTTTAGGTTATAGATAATTCATTTCCAGAATGGTATTAGTGTAGTATATACCATATTCATTCATTCAATTCATTTATATAATCATTATGAAATGAATATCATGTAGAACGAATCGCATCACATCGTGGAGACGGTATTCCGTACGTACGCACGAGTGATGATATCGTTCCTATGATCGTGGAATTGTATTGGAGTATATATATATATTATTTCAGTATCAATATTACTTAATAATAATCATATATAGTTACTCATTACACCATTATACCCATCCTTGTAAGGTGATGGTGGAAAATAGATTACACCACGGCGTGGAGACGGTATTCCGTTCGTACGCACGCGCGGTGATTTCATTTTTCCGTAGGATGGATAGAAGGTGAATCAGGGTTGTTTCATATTTATAATAACATATCAGTATGTAAGTAATACTGATGTTATTACTTTATCATGAAACAACTAAAGAAGAAGAAGTTGAAGAAGAAAGAAATTGAAAAGATCGGCAATGGATATTACCTCTTCTTTGGAACGCCTCTTTGAATCCTCCACTTAAGGAACTAAGATTGGTCTTTGGAGAAGACCAGGACCTCTAGGATTATTCTAGGGAAGTGGAGAGGAGAAAATTCCAGGGGTTGGCCGAGCTTGAGTGCTCAAATTGGTGTGAGGAGGAGGGGGAGGAGGTGCCCTTTTATAAGGGAGGAGAGGGGCACCTTAGGAATATCTCAAAATATTATTTTATATTAAAGTCAAAATCGGTTTATAATGGTTCCAAAGGGTCTTATTTCGAAGCTAAAGTGGGGATGGGTCGAAATCCTATCAACCAATAGGATTTAGACAAGTTTAGGGTATTATTTTAACCTTATCAATTAGATTTAACTCTAAGTTAATTAATTTAACTTTTACCGTGTCTTTTTGTTTTCTTTCACTATATGGTTAATATACTTACTATAACATGCCAAACGAACCCCAAATTGTTTATTATTAATATATATATCCTTATCTAAGTCATTTGGCCGAACCTTAGATTTTTAGGAATAAAATAACAATTAATAATATAATATTTGATTTAAAAACTATTTTGTGTCAATTTTGACACTATTTGATATATGATTTTTGTGAAAGTCATAACAGAATTATATGTTCGAACCAAGTTGATTAAATCAACAATGATATATCATAGTAACCTAGAAAATTAGTGTAATTCATAAAAAGTCTCAAATTAAATTTATTTTGGTATTTATATTATCAATTTTGTCAATATTTCATTAATAAGATAATTACTGCATCATTTTTGTGTCATAAATAAATTAAATTATTTGATGTCTAAAAATTACAAATAAAATACCATCATGTAGGAAATATTTTTAGCTTTCTAATTAATATTTACAATCGAATTTATCTTATGTATAACCCCATATTAAAAATGATTTACTTATTAAACTTTGATTTTAACTATTTTAACCCTTCTTTAAATAAATTAATAATAAATGTCCTATTCTAATCCAAGTGGGCCTAAATGGTCATATTTTATTCCTAAGTTTGTTTTTGGTCGAATTACACTTGTCCAATAGAATTCGGACATGTGTTAGGGTAATATTGATATCATATTTACCCTTAGTTACCCTATTTACTATTAACCGCGGTAAAAATAGTAAAAAGTTACTATTCACCAAAAAATTATTTTCATCTCATTAAACCACATTTTAGTCCTTGATATTAACCGTGTCTCTCGGATTTTTGAAATTCCATTCACAGAAGCGGTAAAATTAAGTTTTATGCAAAATTCAGTTTTTAACCTACCACTTAGTGGTTTCACTATTCATCAAAAATTGAAAGTTTTCAGAAAAATACCAAAATTTCACCCTAGGCTAATTTCGATATTCTGAGTCCAAAAATGAAGTCTATTTTGAAAAATAAAATTTATAAAATTTCAAAAAGTGGTTATTACTAATCATAACGGCTAGTTTTAATAGCATATTGTTGTTTAGTGAAACTCGGTATTGCGTACGACGCAAGCTATCGAGGAAGGTCGCGATTGCGTGTAAAGCAAGCCAAGCAAGTGTTGTGTAGAAAAAGATTCCTTTGATGATTTATATAACATAAAAGTCTCGGGTGTTACAATACTGCTAAGACGACTTTATCATGTTCAGAACATTGAAGAACTGAAAATATCTTTTTAGTGGTACTGATCCATTGTTCAGCAACAAGTGGATTAGAAGACCCACTGAAAGAAGGTGTACGTTGCCTCATGAAGGAATCAATAGAATATTGTTCCCTTCTCTGCTCATTTGGAAGTCCAGAATGATTCATAGCTTGTAGAAGTATAGCAACAATATTTTTCACACCATCTCCCATAACATTTGTTTGTTCAGGAGGACAATCATTGCATTGTCCATTACACTGATCAACACGGTTCCTTCAGGTTCCATCCATCATCTAAAACCCAAAAAGAATAGTGTGAGAGGCAAAAATCCTACTAGGGAAAACAACATAATAAAGGGGGAGTACCTTCAATATCTAAAATATTAGATTTAATTCATAGATTGTTACTGTAATTCTAGGACTATAAGCTATACTTATACTTATCCTTAGGGACATCCCTAGACATACCTTAGAAATATCTCTAGGGATCTCACTAAAGCTCTCGCATCCTAGTTTCCAAAACTTGACTAAACCTTTCCTCTGATACCAACTGTAGAGACCCAAGGCTTGACGTACATGGACATTAAATTACTTTTGCAGAATACTTAATAAATAACAAAAACAGACACACAAGGACCGTAATATTTTAGTGTCTTTGGAAACTATGAATATAATCTTTTTTCATGGTGAAATGTCTTCAACATCTCCCATAAAGATCTTCCCATATTTTTCATACCTGAAACCTTTCTTTATATCCTGGGGAAAAGAAAACATAAAAGGGGTGATCTCAAATGCCCAGTAAGGGTAATCATAGAGAACATAAAACAATCCATAAACATTTTAATGTAGAAACATGAACATAAAATCTAAAAATCAAAATCTTGAGAAAAGACATGAATCTTGGAAGTAAGTAAGGTATATATCATAAGGTAACATCAATCATGATAAAATAGCATGGGAATAAAACATGTAATTGTGGAAACCATTAAGAACATGTTATGATTTCCATAGTATCCAAGGCATTGCTGCCAAGACCATCTTAGTGGACAAAGTCCCTTTCTGAATCGAGTTCACTCCTTGTTTCGGTCCTGTAACAAGGAACCGGATTAACTTACCATTCCAGCCCTGTCTATATCATGAGATATAAATCTTTACGCAATTCATTGGACAGAGATATAGGTCCCACTCATCTCATAATTAAATCATTATTACTTGTGCCACAAAATAAACTTAAAGCATTCATCATAACCCAAAGAATAAAATGGGTTTCATAAACATCATCCCATCATAACATAATCCATATAAAATAAATGGATATCATTTCATCATAAGAAAAGTGAAACCATATAAATCATAGAGACTTTATACTTGAACTATACACATATTAAATAATGTCATCTTAGATGGAAAATGGTTTTGATAAAACACTTGAAATGAATTCTTGAGGAAAATATCATTTCTTCTTCAAAATCAATTTCTTTTCACAAAACATCATGAAATTTTAAAAGAAAAAGATTTTGTTTAAAATGGTAATGAAATATTTTGGTGGAAGCTTTATGAAAATAAGGCTTTATAGAACCGTAAAAATCCTTTCATGTCGTATAAGTTAAATAAACATTCTTCTCAAAAAGTACCTCATACGAAAAATGAAAAAAGATTCCTTTCATATCTTTTAATACAGAAGGGTAAAATTGTATTTAAAAAATTGTATGAGGATATAAATATTATTAAATTTTGATGAAACATGGATGTAGATGATAAATATTCCCTAGTAAATTCTGAATTATAAACAATCTCAGATAAAAATGAGATTTCCAGATTTTCCCTTACCTTAGGTCTGATATGCTTTGTACGTTTCCGAACCTCCTGTATAATGATTTAAATAATTTCATTGACTTATTAAAAAATTATATTCATTGTTATGATATCATATATGGTTCACTTATGACTTTATATTACCCGTTCTTCTATAAGTTCCATGCTAAAGCAGCATTTTGGGATAAATCGTTTTATTTATCATACATGTTTTGACTTGTTGTTCTTGATATTATTACTTATATCCTGATTTAATTAATTGCATAATGTAAAACATAATTTATATATAATATTTATTTCATTATATACATATATATATGATATATCGATTAAATGGAATGAAATATAATGTTCATGGAGACGGTAGGTCGTACGTACGCATGAACGCTATTTTCGTTTACTTATTGAATTGAATGAAATTAAGTAGATGACATACATATATATACACATAAATCCAGTATCATTATTATGTCATATATTTCATGATTACTTACTATATATACTTTATAATCATTCATGAATGGTTAACATGGAGAATGAATCTCATCGCGTCGTGGAGACGGTAGTCCGTACGTACGCACGAGCGATGATATCATTCCCATGATCGTGGAATTTCATTTAAGTGTATGTATAATATTTCAGAATCAATATCACTTTACAATAATCATATATATTTATTCTTTACACCATTATACCCATCCAACTGGTGGAAAATAGAATACACCATGGCGTGGAGACGGTATTCTGTACGTACGCACGCGCGGTGATTTTGTTTTCCGTAGGATGGATAGATGGTGAAATAGGGTTGTTTTATACTTATAATAACATATCAGTATATGAGTGATACTGATTTTATTACTTCATAATGAAACAACTAAATAAGAATAAGTAGAAGAAGAAATAAAGTTGAAAGAATCGGTAATAGATATTACCTCTTCTTTCGACACACCTTTTCAAAACCTTCTCTTAGGGCACTAAGATTGGTCTTTGAAGAAGAAAAGAACCTCTAGGATGTTTCTATTGAAGTGGAGAAGATAAATTATTAGGTTTTGGCCGATCTTGAAGTATCAAAGTGGTGTGAGGAAGAGAGGGAGGAGGTGCCTTTTTATAAGAGAGGAGAGGAGCACCTTTGGAAAAACAAAAAATATTATTTTATTATAAATTCATATTCGGTTTTTAATAGCTCCAAATTGATTTATTTCGAATCTAAGGTGGGGATGGGTCGAAATTCTCTCATACAATAGAATATAGATAGGTTTAGATTTCTATTTTAACCTTATCATTTATATTTGACTTTAAGTTAGATAATTTAACTTTTACTGTGTCTTTTTGTTTTCTTACACTATAAGGTTAATTAACATACTATAACAAGACAAACGAACCCCAAGTTGTATATTATTAATATATATAACCTTATATAAGTAATTTGGCCGAACCTTATATTTTTAGGAATAAAATAACAATTAATAATATAATATTTGTTTTAAAAATAATTTTTTGTCAATTTTGACACTATTTGGTAATTGATTTTTTTGAAAATTATAACAGAAATATTAGTTCGAAAAAAGTTAATTAAATCAATACTAACATGTCATATTAACATAAAAAATTAGTTTCTTTCATAAAAAGTCTGAAATTACATTTATTTGGGTATTGATAACATCAATTATGTCAATATTTCATTAATAAGATAATTAGTGCATCATCATTGTGTCATAAATAAATTAAATTATTTAATGTCTAAAAATTATAAATAAAACACCATTATGTAGGAAATCATTTTATATTTCTAATTAATATTTATAGTCGAATTTATCTTATGTATAACCCAATATTAATAATTATTTAGTTATTAAACATTGATTTTAACTATTTTAACCCTTCTTTAAATAAATTAATAATAAATGTCCTAATCTAATCCATGTGGGCCTAAATGGTCATATTTTATTCATAAGGTTGTTTTTGGTCGAATTACACTTATCCAATAGAATTAAGACATGTGTTAGGGTAATAATAATATCATTTATACCCTTAATTACCCTATTTACTTTTAACCATGGTAAAAAAAAGTAAAAAGTTACTATTCACAAAAAATTAGTTTCATCTCATTGAACCACATTTTAGTCCTTGATATTAACCGTATCTCTCGGATTTTCGAAATTCCACTCACAAAAGTGGTAAAATTAAGTTTTATTGAATTATCAAATTCTCCAAAGAGGTGGGTAAAAGACGGTGAAAAGTTCAATAAAATTTTTATATATCTAAAATTGTTATAAAATTACTCCAATGACTTAAATTGAACTTATATAGGTATTATGTATCAATTTTGACATAAAATAAATTTAAATAAAATAAATAATTATTTAAATAAAAATTCGGTTTTTGAATAGTAACCCAGTGTTTTCACTATTCACCAAAAATTGAATGTTTTCAGAAAAATACCAAAAATTTACCCTAGGCTAGTTTCGATATTATGAATCCAAAAATGAAGTCCATTTTGAAAAAGAAAATTTTTAAAATTTCAAAAATTGGGTATTAATATTCATAACGGCTAGTTTATATAACATATCGTTGTTTAGCGAAACTCGGTATTGTGTACAACACACACTATCGTGGAAGGTCGTGATTGCGTGTAATAAAAGCCAAGTTAGGGATGTGTGTTGTGCAAGCTCCTTTTTGTGTAGCGTACAACACAATACATTAATGAAATTAAAAAGAATATTTTTCATAGAATCTCGGGGTGTTACAATATCTCCCTCTATTGTATTGGGAAAAGATTTATATCTCATGAGATAATAATGTGAATCAAGTCAATGGGACTAATACACTATGGGAATATGGGGAAATCTGATTCCATTAATGGAAAGGACTATGACTGGGGATGGTGTTGTGTCCTGCCTAGTAGGTGTAGTAACCATGAAGTTGGAAGATGGGGAAACTCGATCCACTATGGGAATATTGGGAAACTATATCGATTACATTGATATGATTGCGACATAAATGGTGTTCAATCTATCCTAGTAACTATGGTTCCCATGAAGTGCCTTGATAAGTTCTTGGAATTCATCTTGAATTATACGGAATGAAATCCCATATTTATATATTCCAAAACTATATGTATTATTCCTATGATATTATTTCATGGATTATTTTCTTTATTTCCTTTTTATTCATGTCTTATGAACATTCAAAGCTTTATTCCATGATTCATGTTTCAGATCTTATGATATGAAGGGTATGATCTTCAAATGACATGATCATGTTCTCATACCCCTATTCTCAAGTTTATGATTACATGTATCCCTTGTTTACCCTTAATGAACATCTCGTCTCACCCATTTTAATGTTTTGTTCCCTGGGTTATGAAGATATGTTTTATGTTTTATGTGTCTAATATGGGTTCTAGTCATGAAGAACCTAGTGGGAGATAATTTAGCTCACTTATGTACTAGGTTTTATGTTTCCATGTCTACAAAGGAACTATACAAGTATAGTCATTGGTATTCTATTTGTATAATGTTTTAAGTATTCTACAAAAGTAATGTAATGTAAATTTATGAAAAGTTATATTTTCAATAGTAGGTATCAGAGTAACGGACTAGTTGAACTTTTGAATATACAATGAGAAAACGATACTGAGAACCCTAAACACATGTCTAAGGGTAATTATATGGATAAGGAAAAGTATATCAAAATGACCTATAATTTTGGTAAAGGATAGAGTAAATGGTTTTTAGAAATAAATTCATTTCTGGATACTATAAGTGGTTTTGTCTTTGGAACATATGTACCTAGGAGTAACAACTCTGACATGGTGTGTCATTCTAGACTTGGAGTAACCTGGTATATGAAAATGGGCCTTTCTACACACCTAGTTTCACACTCCTTGTGGATATTCTTTGGGAATTAACAAGATCTTCATAAACCATCATGAATGATTTAAATAATAATTGGATATGAAGAGCCTTGGATAAACCTAATGTGTCATATATTAATGAAGGTGTCATAATTTAGACATCATATAAGTTACTTTTCATGATTATGTGGTTACTCATTATGATAATTATTTCTTACTATATTATTTTTTTAGTCAATGGATGGAACCCAAAGGAACCGTTTAAATGGGGATTTAAATGGAAAATGCAACAATTTTCCTCCTATGAACCCCAATTCTAAGGGAGAAGGAATGAAAACTATCATTGTTATGCTCACCATAATCTCTCAATATATGCACCATGGTGGACTTCCAAGTGAGAAAAGGAGGGAAGAACATTTTGTTGGGTCCTACATTATGAAACAGACACCATATTTCAGTAGGTCTTTTGATCCACTTGTTTCTGATCACTGGATCAGTACCACTAAATATATATTATATATTATTTACTATTTGGATCATGAGAAAGTCATTCTAGTTATTTATTGGTTATAAGGTGAATAACACCAATGGTGGAATCTAATCAAGAATATAAGGAATCAAGATGAAACTGGATCCATGGATTGGGACGAGTTCAACAAAATTTTTACAAAAAGTGCATTCCTCATGTTCTTCATATAACGAAGGAAAATGAGTTCCTTGATATGAAGAAAAAGTATGATGAATTTTTTGGTTCCTATGAGGCTAATTTCTTAAGACATTTTAGGAGTACCTCTAGAATTTTCATCTAACCTGAATTTAAATTTTATAGGTTCTTTAGTGGATTAAATCCATGACTTAGAATGGGAATTATACATTATATAATTTAATATCTATGAAAATATTTTCATTGTGAAATTAAGGTTGAAATGGAGGTTGGTGTCATATATCAATCTCATGGTTTTGAAAAGAAAAGGAATATAGAGTTTAAAGGAAAATAAAAAATACCATGAAGAGAAGAAGATGATATTTCATTTATTCTCTAAGTGTGGGGAGAATCAAGGAGGAAATTTCCTTAAGGGGTATAATAAACGTTATAAGTATTAAAGGGAACTTCATCATTAATTTTATTACTGATGTGATGGGAATATATTAGCTTATAGTGAGAATGGAGATAAAGTAGAACATAATGCACCTCCCATGATTCAGTGATACAAGTGTAAGGAGAATGATAATTTTTTTAACCAGTGCCCAAACCAAAGGGATAATGATTAGGATTTATGTCAACAAACTCTTAAACCAAGGGTCAAGGATAAATCACATGTGACCACCATTTCTGATGAGGGGTGTGATAATAATGTGTGTAATGGTACACTTACCATTTACTCTAGAACTGCTAATGTCTTATTTGATTATATATCTTCCCACTCTTTTCAATATAAATATTTTTCTAAGGCTATTGATATTCCACCAAAATGATTATATGTGTAATTAGAAGTGAAAACACCTAATGGTATGATGATTGCATCTCATGTCTATAATTCCTCTCCAGTTGATGTTTGTGTGAATGTGCTTCCTACAAATATTTCATTATTCCTTTCGTATAATTTTATGTCATATTAGGCATGGAATTAATTTCTATACATAAATAACACTTCAATTTTTAAGGAAGAGAAGTAACATTTTACATTTAACCCACCACCACCCCAATGAGCTTTCATCAATGTGACAATATGTATGAACTTCCTATGGAGATTACATCTAGTATATAGGTTTTCATTTCCATTCAAAAGGGTTGTTTATATCAAATGGTTTTGGAGAAAATCTCCATCGATGATATGAACATTTTGTAAGAATTTTTGGATGTCTTTCTGGAATAGTTTCCTAGCCTTCAACTAAAACATGATGTTGAGTTCTCAATAGAACTCATACCTAGTTACACACTAATTTCAAAGACTCCACATAGAATGGACCCAATTGATTTGAAACAATTGAAGATGAATATCTAAGAAAACCTTTATAGGGGATTAATTTGACCAAGTGTATCACCATGAGGTGAACGTATTTTTTCAAAAAAGAAAGATGGATAAATGAAATTATGAATTGATTATCGAGAGTAGAACAAGATCACAATCCATAATAATTATCCTCTTCCACGTATTGATGAATTTTTTGATCAAATTAGTGGAGCCCAATACTATTCCTTGATTAATGTTCATTATTGATATCATTAATATAGGGTCAATAATGAGGATATACCCAGTATTTCATTCCGTAAAAGGTATGGACACTATGAATATATAGTAATGTATTTTGGTCTTACAAATTACCTCTCTATATTTATGGATTTAATGAATACGGTCTTATGGATTACCACAATCAGTTTGTGTTAGTCTTTATAGAATGATATTCTTATCTATTCGAAGAGAAAGGAAGAGCATGAAGACCATTAGAAAATTTCACTAATGACCCTATCTAAGGAGAAACTATATTAATATTTTACAAAGTATGAATTTTTGTTGGAAAAGGTTGATTTTTGGGTGACATATTCTCAAGAGATTTTATAGATGTAGATCTATAAAATACAGAGTCTATTTAATGTTGGCCTAAATAATCACAGTGACTGATATCTATATCATTCTTGGTTTAGCTAGATAGTATCGACAGTTTGTGGATATTTTTTCAGAACTATATAAACCTCTTACAAATTTGACTTGGAATAGTGTCAAGTTCATTTGGACAGGTTAATGTGAGGGAAATTTCATGGAACTGAAGAAAAGGTTGTACAGTGCACCAATTATTACATTACCCAATAGTGGATAAGGGAGTGTAATCCTTAGTGATGCGTCTAAGAAGACATTGGGATATGCTCTTATGTAGAATAAAATTTCTCTCACTTATGCCTCACTAAAGTTGAATATTCATGAGAAAAATTACCCAACTCATGTTGTGGAGTTTGCAGTGGTAATTTTTTCATTAAATATATGGTGGCACTATATTTATGGAGAAATGTGTGATATATATACTTATCATAAAATTATGAAAAATATAATCCCTTATAAGGAGTTGAACATGTTATATAGAATATGGTTAGAGTTGATAAAGGATTATTAATTTTGAATACATTACCACCCTGGGAAGGCAAGCAATTTGGATGAAACTTTTATTCGAAAGGATCATGTTATCTTATACATTATTAGGATCACAAATGATCTAATATTTCTAGATTTTAAAAGCATGAAGCTTGAAATCCAGAAGGAAGGGGGGAAATGTTATTTTTCTCCAACAAATGTTCAACCCTCTATGAATGTGGAGATTATTGAGGAATATAATGAAAATATGGAACTATGAAATAAAGTTATAAATATTCCTGAGTTTAAATATGATCAGGATGGATTTATGAGGTTCAAGAAATGTGTATATGTTCCTTCCATTCTAGATTTGAAGAAGGAGATGATAGTAGAATATTATAGTTCTTCATTATCTATTCATCCAGGAAGTATGAAGATGTATAAGGGTTTTAAAGAATACTTAGAGTGGGATGGAATGAAGAGAGATATCACAAAATTTGTATCTCTATTCTTGGTATGAAAACAAGCTCAGGATGAAAGACAAAATTCAAAGGGGATGTTGCCTCCATTACCCATACCAGAATAGAAATTGGAGAACACTAATATGTATTTTATCATTGGACTACCCAAAACATCTAAAGGGTTTAATTATATATGGGTGGTTGTCAGTCATCTTACGAAGTCATCACACTTCATCAATATCAGAGAATAATTATATCCAACTCAACATTCCATGTTATACATTAAAAAATAGGTAAGGTTTCATGGTGTGACACATTCTATTATATCGGATTTGTATTTCAGGTTTACCTATAAGTTTTTTATAATTATTCATCAAGAACATGATATAGAATTGAGTTTCATCACTACTTATCATCATCAGATAGATGGTCAATCTAAATGAATAATTCAAACCCTAGAGGATATGTTGAGATCTTGACCTCCAGATTTCAAAGTTGGTTGGGATCAACCCCTTCCTCTATTTTAGTTTACATATAATAAAATTATTCACTCAAGAATTTAGATAGAACCATATGAATCCCTCTATGTGAACAAATATACAGCCCCGATGTGTTGTGGTGTGGTTGGAGAAGGAATGCTATTAGGACCTGATATCGCTGAAGAAACGGTAGATAAGGTTAGAGAAATGCAGATGTATCTAAAGGAATCTCAAAGTGAGAAGAAAAGTTATATTGATAATTGATGGAGTGATCTAGAATTTGAATTTTTTGAGAATGGGTTTTTATTAATATCTCCTAGGAATAATTTTATGTGATTCGAGATGAAAGGGAATCTAAGCCCTGGGTATATCTGTCCCTTTGAGATTCTTGATTGTATCAGGATGATAGCCCATCACTTGGTTCTTCCTAAAAATATCTATCAAGTCCATGATGTCTCCCATTTATCTCTCCTATGTATGTAAATAACTTACCCCTCACATGTACTAAACTCAGGGGTCATACCACTGGATCCGGATAATTCATACGAGGAATGACCAGTTGAAATTTTGCATCATACAGATAAATTTATACAAAACAATACAACTCACATGATAAATGTTTTTTGGAGAAATTACCAGTTATAGGAAGCTATGTGGGATCTTGAGGATATTATTAAGCATATTTATCCTCATTTTTTTACTTGAATAACAATTTTTGTTTGTGAAATTCATTTTATGGGGTGTAGAATGTAACACCCCATGTTTTTTGGAGGTTTTTGTCTTGAATAAACCAAATTTTCATTGATATAATTCATTAAACTAAGTCTAACGTTCCTTTCACATAGAATCGACTCTGAATACATTACACACAACACTGAATTATTGTACGTTACACGCAACACATACTTGTCATACGTTACACTCAACAATGAGTTTATACAAAACATATTTTTTTTGTCATAATTATTTAAATGAGATAATTATAACATACTCAATAAAAATAGTAATATTAATTATAATAAACAACATTCAAAAACCTTTTATAATTTTTTTATATAAATAAAACATATTTATAATGAAATAAAAATTTTGTCATAAAGTCCATATATATCTAAAATACTATTTTCTCAAACGAACTAATTTTCATCTGCTTTTTTAAAAAATGATAAAATTAATTTTATACACATTTATAAATTTAATATGATAAAATAAAATTAATTTTTTAATTTATATAGTCAAAATTATCTTATGGTTATTTTTGGGATTTTTCTGAGAAACTTCATTTTCGGTAGAATATTGAAAAATACTGAATTTTAATTCAAAAATTGTTTTTAATATTATTTATTTACAATGATAAATTATATTTTAAATTGTTTTAAATATTAATTAGATTAAATTTTTATCAATTAATCCAATATATTTCATTATAAAAAATTTCACACTGAAACTATATAAAAACCATAGTAAACATTTGGTCATTTTATCTTTAAAAACTCACAGTATTGTCTCATCGACGAGATTAAATTTAAATTAATTTTTGATACTTTTGTGAATATAATTTTGATAAATGGATTCCATATTTTTAATCATAATAATTTCTAATTTATAATAAGTTAATCATAGTTTTTTACAATAAAATATAAGTGAAGGTAATTAAAATTAATTACAACAATTAATGTAAAATTAAGCTTCACAAGGAAATAAACCTTAAACATAAGGGTCCAATGACCTATCCACTTGTCCAAACCCCATTTTATGGACATTATGCATCCATTAACATTATTTTATTTAGTTTGGTTGGTTTTTTATGTCTTTGTTTAGGTATAAACATGGGTACACCTAACTTTTGTTTTCATAAATGCCAACTATATCCCATCCCTTCTCTATAAAAGGCCACACCTCTACCTGTTATTCAAAACTATAAAAACTATTGGGTTTGGAAAATATATGACCAATACACTTAAAAAAAATCTATACCTTCCTGCTTTAATCCTCCATTTTTCAGAAAACAATCTAATGAATCCCTTTGATGAAAACCAAAAGGAATTGTCCGATTAAGAGGTAACACCCTCCCTCAAGATCCTTTATTTTATTTTCATTCTCCACTATTTTAATTATGCTTATTCAAGGATTATTTAACAACAATAGTAGAATAAATATACTGATATGTTTTTATACTGTGGTTTCTATATACCCTTACACACACTTCCATATAATGTGTAATGAACTTATTGTATTTGTGTACCTCGAACTACCGCCTCGTGAAACGACGATTGTTCGTTTTCCATTACCACCTAGCATGGTGGGAATTATGATAGAATAATTATTTAAATATTATATATATGATATGTATTATGTATTTAATATTATTTAATTATTTTTCAACACATATCTTTATAATTTCTATTTTTTAAAAATATGATAATTTTGTTTGAGGAAGTGTGGACTACCACCCCCTCAAAGTGATGTGATTACTTCACACACTACATGGAATGTATTGAGGATGATTTTCATGAACAAATATTATATATATGATATAATAATTCTAATTGAGTAATTATATATAATTATGTGTGTGTGTGTCTGTCATTTATTTTCATTCTTTCAATATGTCAATTAAACAGATACATCGTTCATGCATTCATACGGCCTACTGTCTCCATAAATGGTATATTCCATTTCAAAATTCTACATTCTATAGATTATTATAATACATATATAATTAATATAACATATATTTATATCATTTTTTACATTATTTATATCATGATATAATTATAGGGACCAAAGATATCACAAATTAAGGCACATGCGAAGAACAAAGAGAATATTACCCAAAGTGAAACATTAACAAAGAATCAACACGTGGTTATTAAAAATTTAATATAAAACCATATATATTATTATATATAAGAATATGGTTCTATATAATAATCATATATTTATAATATAGGAGGTTAGAATGAGTGCGACGAGAGTCAAGACAAAAGGTAATGGGATTTCTAGTATCTCTTTTTTATATTTATTCCTTATTCACCACTAATCTATTTTGTGTGGTGATTATACTACCCATAAATTTATTCTATTATTATTATCCATAATTTTATGGGTATTTACATATCCATTTGATTATTTCACTATCAAAGGGTTTATTTTTCATGAGTTACTAAATTAGAAAAGTAGTTTTGTCTCAAATTTTCTTCTTTGAGGAACATTCTAGGAACTTCAATAACTCTGTTTTGGAAAATATTTTCAAATATGGTATTTTAAGCTATTTTTCATGGAAAATGATTTTAAAAATGTCTTATGGTTTTCAAGATTCCTTTCAAAATTTTCAATGTATTTTCATAGTAATGGTTTTCAAAATGTATTTAAGATTATTTTATATGTTTTCATGAAAATGGGTTTCAAAATTTTTTCAAGATATCTTTATATGCTTTCAAAGAAAAAAGGATTACAGTAGGTTTTCAAATATTCCTTTATATTTTTAAATTTTTATTTTCAATAAAATGGTTTTCAAATGGTTTTATGTTTTAAATATCCTTTTTCAAAAAAGAAATGATAATTTCCTCATTAAATGTTTTCAAAATGAATTTTCAAGTTATTTTCCATCTAATATGAAATATATTGATGTTAATCGTGACCTTATGGAAAATTATTCAATGTATTTATTCATATTCATTATTTTGATGGTTTATTTTTTATTGCATGATGTTTATGAAACTCAATACTCTTTCATGGGTTTATGCTTGTGAAACTCGCTTCTTTTAAAGGGATGGGATTTGAAGAAATTATTATGATAGGCTTGTCTGTATTACATAGGATAAGATATAATTACATGTTATGACACCAATTTCATTTCATGGGATTACGATAGGATTTTTTTAAAACCTAACTATTTTTATGGGTACTGATATGGTGAAATTTTTATTATCTCATGGGAAATGTATGAATGATTTTATTATCATATGGGTGGGACCTATATCTCCCTCCAATGCATTGGGTAAACATTTATATCTCATGATATAATGATGTGAATAATGTTGAATGGCCTGATCCATTATAGGAATATGGGGAAACCTGATCCCTTACAAGGAAAGGACTACAATTGGAGATGGTGGTGTGTCATGCCTAGTAGGTGTAGTCACTACGAAGTTGAAGATGGTAATACCCAATCGACTATGGGAAGATGTCGAGACCTAGTAAATTATAAATAAAAGGTTGGGATTGGGGATGTTGGTGTTCCCCAACAAGTATTTGATGTTCCCATATAGGTCCTTGATATGTTCTAGAAATGCATCTTGACTTAAATGGAATGATAACACATGTTTATGTATGTCACAATTTAATATCATATTACTATCATATGCTTTCATGGAATATGTTATTTAATTCATTATTATTCATGTATTATGAACTACCAATAATTATTCCATGATTCATGTTTCTGATCTTATGATATGTAGGGTATGGTCTTTTAATGTAATGATCACATTCTCATAACCCTATGCTCCTATTTATTCTTACATGTCTCCCTTATTTACCCTTACTAAGCATCAAAGATCACCCATTTTTATGTTTCCTTCCCACGATTATGAAGATGTGTGTTATGTTTTATGTGTCTAAGAGGGGTTCTATTAATGAATAACCAAGTAAGAGATAATTTAGCTCACTTATATATCGCTGTTTATATTTCCTTATTTCCAATGGCACTAGACTAGTACGGTATTTGGATGTCTATTTTTATAATGTTTTAAGTATTCATCTAATGTTATAAAATGTAAATGTATAAAATTTTTAGGTCACTTTATTTATTCTTCCTTCAAGGATTTTAATAGATTTATTGTTCAGATATACTTACTTTTACATATTGTTTTGAAGGGTTGTGTCAGTAGAGTTGTTGGGTTGTGTATAATTGATGCCTAAGGTGGATTATTATATTTTTTATTTTTGAATTATTTCATTTAACCATAATATATATAGTTTGTTTCAATTTTATTTCATTTTTACTATTTAATGATTTTTTTCATTGTTATAGTTGTCATTTATTTTGGTTATATTGTACAGAATTAATGTATTGTACAATAAGTTATCAGTTGATCGTTAATTCTATATTATTTATGTCTTGGTATTTTTCATTTTATTTGAATGTGTTTTTTTTTCTCTAGAGGGTAATTCCTACCATTTTTTTGATTTATACACTCAATGCTAGTCATAAACTCATGGCCTATCGATAGTGGTTTTTTTGGGTTACACATGGCTTTGTTATTGGAATTTGAGAGAATGTAGTGGAATCTCGTCATAAAATAGTTTTATCAGAGAATTTGGTTATGATATTGGTTAGAGTTTTTAGTTAGGGACATGTGAGGTTATATTTGGATTGGAAAAAATGAATAAAATAATTTTTTGAGTTATTGGAGTTTAGTGTGATTGTATAGATAACCATTTATAGGGTGTGATGGTCTAAACATACTTACAAATGGACTATAATTATCTATTGAATGAATGTTTCATTGGTTTTAGACAAAAAATAGGTTAGAAAATTCTCCATATAGTGGTTAAGAAATTATTTGTGTTCATGTTTCTTATGATTGGAAATCTATCCTATGATATATAGTCATAAATATTTTGGATATATTTTAAAATATTAACATGATTATTCTACAAACTTATTAAATTTTTTGGTGTTTTGGAAATTGTATTCATGTTTTTTTGGAACTAATATATGAAGTAATGGGAAAATGATGGTTATGATTTCACCTACTGGCATATTGAGTATTATGTTCTATGGAGTATATGATATCTTTTGTTGGTGAGATGTTGTGATCCATTTTTGGAGGATGATGTGGGAGGGTTTTGTTACCTCATGTTATTTCCTTTAATAATTAGGAACTATTTAATTTCCCATTTAATTAATTTTAATGGGATAGTGGTTTTCTTATTATTTAGGGTTTGGTCCCTCATTTATTGTCCACTTTTATTTATTTATAGAAGTGACAATTATACTACGATTTTTGTGCCCCCTTTTATTACCCATTTGAAATTTTTTATTATAGTTATGATTCCCCATGACACTTTTGGTTTGGATATTGGTATTAAATGAGATATTGGATGGGATTTATGATCTTGTTACATGGTTATAATCCAAGTAGTGGATGATTTTTTTATGCACAAAATGATGTGTTAAAACTTGGGTGCTTATTCTATAGGGTGATTTGTTATAACATAGTTGAATATTTTGGAGGGTAATGTTATAAAAAAAATTCATGCTCTAGAGGTTGTGTAATGAATCATCCTATGTCAACATTCCATATCTCTAGGGTCATCCCACCATATGGCTCAGAGGAATTCTTTATCCCTTTAAATGAGTGATGACCTCCCAGTCCTAAATGTTAACTACATGGGAATGATTTCACCCTAAAATCATAGTAAATGAGTAGTAGATCCTTCTTCAAAAATTAGGAATGGATCATCCATATGTTTTATTTCCACACAAAATATATAAGAATATAAAAAATAAATGAAGAATTAAATAAGAAAAATATAATAAAATGAATCAACAAATATATATCAGCATTCATGATATAAAAAGACATATCTGTAATGATATAATTTCTATCTAGGCTACTTGACACATCCCCAATCTAAAATAAAATGAAAAATGAGTAATTGAACAATAATACCTCAGCAAGACCCATGGTAACACACCACATTCTAAATCACCCATCAGTGGCCCAAGAGAGAGATAACTAGTCTATAGATGAAACATGAAACCCTTATATAATATAAGTACTTCATACACACCCATCGAATAAGTGTGTGTATAGGGTGTGAGATAATAGGATTAGTAGTATCTCGCCACGGAGTCTATGAACTTCTTTTTATAATTTAAATCATCAATTCTAGTTTAGAGTACCACAGAAAATAAGGATTTCATTTTTCAAAGAATGAAGAAGATCAAAAAAATATTTTAATCATAAATAGAGAAAATATTTTTTTATGTAAAACCAATTTTAAATCCAAAGGAAAATAGGATCCATTAGTTTTATGAAAAAACCAAAAAAATATTTTACTCATTTATAACTCTCCTTTAAGTCCAGAGCATAAATTAAAACCTTTCCTTGTTATTTTGAGAAAACCATTCAATTTTTTTTTGAAATCATTTAATAAAAACATACCCAACCAAAAATAAATAGAAAAATAAAACACAAATAGGTAACACTAAATCAAAGGAGTCTCACAAAAGAATGAAATTTGAATGTGAATGGTTTCATAATAATTATTAACCTGAGTTATATAAAAAAAATAAGTATTAATACCATATATATAATAACCATTTAATGGATAAGTTCTATGGGATACACCCTAGGTCCAAGTGTGAGATGATCCTAACTAGACAATCGTAATACGAGACCAAATTCGGACCTATGTTTCATACAAAAAAAATTCAAAATCCACCAGATTTACCCAAACATACCTCATTGGGGAACTCCACTAGCCTGAGAAATCCACAAAATTAGGAGAAACTCGCTAGTGTGTGAGCTAACCAGTGTATAATCGATTAAGATCTATCAAATAGTTTCTTAAATCCCTATGACCAAAATACCATGGATGTGATAATAAATCAATATAACATAAAAAAGAAAGGAATAAAAACTATTATTCTCAACCTCTAATTCCATCACAAGAAATAACCCCATTTTACACATCATTCATCCATAACAAAATAATAAATAAATCATAATTGGTTGAAATAATAAAATGGTACATTCAATGAGGGTCTATAAAAAACAAACCATTTGTTTATAAAGTAACAAATAGGCCATTAGTATGAAATTTTACTTACAATACCATGCCACTCTAATTTACATTGAAATATACACATTATAATAAAAATTAGAAATAATATTTACAAAAAACCCTTTATATGAAAACACCAAATTAAATGATGTTTTTACCCCATTAAAATAAATAATAGGGTCCGAGGCCACAATTTTACATAAAACCCATTTTAATGAAAACTATTAGGAATTTTAAAAAATTATTGGAAATTGAAAACATTTAGTTCAATAAAACCATTTTGAAATTCATTAAAAACCCATTAATTAAAGCTCAAAATGCACGAGGGTGATTTTTAAAAAAAATCTTGGATATCATACATCATTATAATTTCATAAGAAATGAGTTCTAAAGTCTTATAACATCTTGAATTGTATGTAATGTAATGTTATATAAAAACATACAGAAAACCATATGGAAATAACTCTCCATTGATGGAAAAAATACATGGAAAGAAATAAACCACCCCCTACAAGACCTAAACCATCAAAATCCTAGTTTGTAATTGATTAAAAAAACTAAATCTCCACACCTAATGAATAAGGTTGTAGGAGGAAGGAAAAACCATAGTGAAATGGAAGGATGAATATTGGATAAGAGAAATGAGGAATAAATAATGACACATTCCCCTGAAAACCACTATGAATCTAAAAAGAAGTATTCAAAATCAAATAGGAGGAAGAGGGATATCTCTTTATGGCTCCAAAGAGGTCTGACCACATGAAATGTGAGGGGAAAACTGTGGAGACAATTAAACACCATGAGAGAAAAGAGATAAATTCTTGTATTAAATAAATCTAGGAACACAACCTTTATGTCTTGATTGTTATGGTCATCATGTGGTCCCTTTATAGACACTCACCACAGCACATCCTTGAGTGCTATGTTGGGGTGCACCTGAATTAGGAAAAACTAGTGTCCCTAATTCATGAGCTACCAAGACATTTCTAGAATTCTCCAAGCTACAAAGAACCTAACCATATAGACCACACATTGAAACCTTTATCCCATGATTTAGAACAACTCTCCCAAAATTCAACTCTAGAAAAATAACTCGTTGCATCATAACACTTACCACCTGACATGGTTACCCTATTTTGTGAAACTTTTTTATGGAAAAGAATGAAGATCATGGTGTGACCTATTGAAACCCAAAGAAGGATTTCTACTTGATTTCTCAAAACATGTAAAAATCACCTGAAACATGTAATTGTTTATAAAATATTTGAAAACAATTAATAAATAAAGAAAAAATGACACGGGGGGTCAAAATTCTCACTACCATACCACTTTATGCCATTGAGAAGTATCATGTAAAAATAAGAGGTAGGGTAAAATTAAAACCTCAACACCCAAATGTAAGAGGTGTGTGGTGTACCACCCAAATATTTTAGTTTAAATAGAATAATATGATCAATTTTGTGAACTATGAACAATACCGAGCTTAAAATGAACTATAATATACCATATGAACATTGTCAAAAAAATATGTATGTTATAACTTATTTGTTGGATTATAGGGTATGAATATGAGTAAATAAATTAAGAAATATATTTATAAGGTCTTTCCTAATAAAAATTTATTAGTTAATTCCAATGAAGTAAGACCTTAATTTAAAGTAAAATAGTATAAAACTAAAGGATATATTTTTAGGAAATTGATTTTATATGCATAGTGTTTTTCATCCAAATAAATTAATATAATCATTATAGATGAATGTTTTTAGTGAAAATTATTTATAATATTTTTAATAAAAAATTACCACTCATCTAATAGTTTTTTACCATAAACATAATTAGTAAAAATTCATTTTATACTTAAAAAAACATTTTCTTCAAAATTGGTTTTTATTAAAATATTTGTGTAGATGTTAGGATTGCTTTATAAAAAGTTTAAATTTATATTTTATAAAATGAAAGTAATTTTTAAATTCATAATTTAAAAATAATCGTAAGATAAATTATTAAATTTTTTAAAAAAAGGTTGATTTTTTGATAAATAGTGAACAATACTAATTTTGAAAAATAAAATATCATTTCTTTTATTTCAATCAAACTAATTTCAATTATCTATTTTAGTTATGAATTATTTTAAAGTAACATACGTTTCATTATATTAAAATTAATATAGTTAACTACATTTTAATCAATATTATACATCATTTTGGTACAAAATAATTTTTATGCTTAAGACATTTATTTTTCAATAAATCATTTCTTCATGTTTCATGAACTTAAATTAAAATTAATTTTTACCACTTATAAAATTTTAATCATAGAATATAAATTCCATATTTAGAATTTTAATATTCAGATTATTTAATATGTTCCATTTCATTTTTAGTCATTATTAATTGTAATCATGGTAAAAGTTTTCCACCACTGTAAAGCATAAAATGAGTTAAATTTTGTTAAATTTATGGGATGAGGTCTAAATATGAATAAAAACATACCAATATTTGATAAAATGATTTAATTGAAAATAAAATAATTACACATTAAAAAATACAGCATATTTGTTTCAAAATTCCTTTTATAACAACCTTTTTTTATTTGAAGTAAATGATAATTAGAAAATGTAACTATAACTTATTATGTTATCATAATATTTATATAGATTAAAATGAATTATCGATGAATATATATGATAAAATTGATGAATAATATTTAATATTTATGAAATTAATTTAATATTAATTTTTAGAAATTGTATAATTATATTTAACTCTTACCCAACGTCGATGTAGCACCTGTGAAAGCAATAGAATAATCAAGTAAAGTATTTTAAAAACACTAAAAGTATTATTTTTTTAATGAACTATGTATTCCATGATTTTCATGGACAATTTAAATGTATAGGTGATTTCTAAAGTTTTTTTATTAATGTTTGATTATTATCATGATGTCGTTAAAGTCATGACGTGTGAATATTCAGGAAAATGAAATAAAATGACTTTAAATGTATAAAAATTACTACTAAACCATTCATAAAATCATAAAAATCGTATAGTAACATAATTTTATGTGAATATTGTGATTATATTCTTAATGTTTCACGTATTCTTGACTTTTAAATTTTAAAACTACATTCTTTCCCCTTGAAGATTGAAAAATATGTTACCACGGTTAAGGTTACAATGGTTAATGGGGTTTTAATCTAGTTGATAAGGATTAAAATGAAATATAAACATATATAAATATTATTCGATGAATTTATTTTGATATTATCCTCCCTATCATAAATAATTTTGTACTTTTGATCCATTTGACATGACATAGAAAAATATTTTTTATTAATATTTCAAGATTTTACAAGATTTTATTGTCCAATAAAATATATGTATTTTTTTAAAAAAAATATAAGGGATTATTTCGAGACCAAGTGCTGAGATGACATGTGATTTTGAGGCCAGAGGTGGCCAGAATAAATTTTTGAACTATTTTTTTATTAAAAATATTGTGTGTTCTCAGTTTTAGCAACTTTTAAACCAGTACTTGGATTTCAAATATAAGGGAACTATTGAGTTTAGAGCATCGCTTTTCGCTTAGGCATGACCTAACTTCGACCGATGCATGTCGAATGCGGAAATTTTTTTTCAAACGTTTTAATGAAGAAAAAACTAAACTTAAAAAGTTAATTTTATTTTTATTTTAACGTTTCATGACGACACAACAATGTTGTCACATATTGACAAAGCAGCTGTTTCCTTTCATAAATGAAATAGTGTGGTGACGTTGATTCAAAGAGAAATAGTAACACTGAAACACATCTTTATCCTTTTGTCAGGTTTCAGGATTAGGATTATTGATCCTTCCCTAAGAACGTTGGAGGAGATCTTGGTGATTTCTTCCTATTGGAAAATGAAGAATGCATACGAATGTCGATGGATCGTGGATGACAAAGCGAGGATCGAGGATCGACCAACAATGGCGGTGAAACTATATTCTTCTCCAACGATAGATCCAAACATCCTGGTATGGGGTTTTTTGTCTATGTGAAGTCCTACTTAATTCATAAGTTTAATGAAAATGGTGGACCAACCCATGATTAGGTTGATCCTTGGTTCGATCGTTCTTGTGGGATGGTTAAAACTATGAAATTAAAGGGAATAGATCATAGTGATTATTCATCTTATATTCTTTTAGGATTCTACTAACATGAACAAACCTAGGGAAATAAATAAGGACACGGTTCATTCTAAGGTAAGTTCATGAACTTCTTATTTTCCCTCCTTAATTCATTCTTTGTCTGTAGACCCCCGTGGTTGTACCGTTAATTTTATGTGAGGTTTCGAATGTAGTCAGACCTCTATAGCGACGATAAAAAGTTTTGAAGCCCATAATAGATGAGTTTATGAACTGAATATCACGAAGAAACATTCAGTTCAATGAATAGAACACCACCACATCGGTGGAGGCCTGTAGAAGTGGGAGTTGTCGATGGTGGCATGTGGTGGTGTGCCCCCTTGTGGGCAGAACCTATGGCATAGTTATAGTGGGGTGGTGGATAGGGGCCATCGGTAGGCAGAAGGTGGCGGGCCTCAACAGATGCAGTAGGAGGCCACGTTATGAGGTTGAGGGGCCATGGTCTAGATGGAGCATGGCAGCAGTTTCCCACTTCAACTTCTACAGGGGGGTCACGTGGTAGACCACAACATGAAACGCAGTGACCGCCCTGCGTTGACGGGGAGTTGACACAGAAGACGCCGGGTCTGGGAAGACAAACTGGGCCCCTCCAGCATGTCGGGCAGGGAAGGTTAGCTGACATCGGGTTGTCCACAGCAAGTTTGGGCCAAATCCAGTGGGTCGGGTCGACCCATCAGGTTTGGCCATTAGGATCCGGGTTAGGTTGGGTTGGGTCAGACAGAACCCATACCCAGCTGGCCCCTTTTCACAAAAAACACATAACTAACAAATTGTGTGTATTTTTGACGAGTCATTTGCATTGATAGGACCCTTGTGATGAGGTGGAACTTTTGAAATTATCTATGGGAGTTTATAGGGAATTTTTCATATTAACTATTATCTCAAGGAGGATGTTCTCCTGGAACAAGTGTGCTAAAGACAGAATCATGCAGCTGGCTGCGACTTAGAAGCTATGCTATTACCTAGACTGTGTATCTTACCTAGAATATGTGTCTTATCTATAATTTTTTTCTTACCAAGACTGAGTCAGTACTCTCCTATCCTACCAGGGTGGGGGTCCTCTAGTATTTCACAACAGTCTGTGTGTTACCTACACTATGTGTGTTACCAACACTCTGTTTGTTATCTACACTGCGTGTGTTACCTACACTTCGTGTGTTACTGACACTCAGTGTATTACCTACACTCTTTGTGTTACCTACGATCCATGTGTTACTACTTGAGGGTTATATGGTGTAATAACCTGATTCCTCCTATGAGGTACGGGTCTTCTTCTTTTTTCTTTTGAAATTTCTTTTGAGAAAATGGGAGAAAACATGGAAGTTCTGGAAATTTTCAGATTACACGCCGTGTACTTCAGAGTACATGCCATCTGTATGTTAGGCATGTACTAGTCGCATGCTAACTTATTACATTCCATGTAGTGACCATTTAAAAATAATACCTTACACGACGTGTAGTTCTTTAACACGTCGAGTACTTTCCTTTATGTGTACTGTCTGAGTCCTAGCCATGTGTTGACCCGTGTGACACATCTAGGCTATGTGATGACCTGGAAATCCACTTATGTAAGAGTACAGACAAGATACTACATGGCATGTATTCCTTAATACACTCCATGTAATTTTATTTTTATTTTTTTATATTGGAGATTATCGTGTCTAGTTTCTGAAAACATCTTCTTCTTCCCTGTTTTTGGACTGTGACACTCTGGGTGGTCAAAAACGATTCTTCTCCTATATTATTCATCATATTTCCATTCATAAATCCATTTTTGGCTGTAGGATCTAATCAGAAAGGCTAAACCCGCACATCCTATTACGTTCTTATTTCATTACACCACACGCAGTAGTTTCCATCAGAGTAGAATTGTAAAGATTTTATAGAAATGTAGATATACGAAGATCGTCTTCAAATTAGAGGTCAATATTGGACTTTCTTATGTCTACGAATCATTTGTAGGTTGTTCATACATTTTTTATGTTTTCATGGTCATTTAGGGGTTGCGTATTTTTAGCGCATTGTCGGGTGTTGAGAGAGACCCTCTTTTAATTATATTGAATTGACTATATGCCTTATAGGATGCTATTGGGAATCCTCTCACTTTCTGATGCTTTAGACAGGTTGGGATAGTGGTCTTTGCTCATTTGGGTCATTTTCATTATGGATGGAAAAATGGTTATAATTGAATTGTTTTTATTAAAATATTTAGTTTAAACCATTTAAGCATGATTAAGTTTATTAGGGGATTTCAAGACCTCAGTGTTGGTATGGGATACTATATGGCTAGTTCAATTCAACTGTTATAATTATTTTTCCTAGTTAGATTGGTTCTTTTGATAAAATATATGTGATTCTTGATATTTCATATGCGGGAACCTTTGGGTTTTGTTGGGCATGGCCCAGATATTCTTGAGTGATGTATATCACAGGTTGGGCTTGGCCCAAGTTATTTGGGTGGTTTGACCACAGGATTGGGCGTCGTGGACATCGAATTGAGGTAGTGTGACTATCAGGTTGAGCATGGCCCGGGTTACCTTGGTGGCAAGGCCATCGGATTTTGAGCGACATGGTTGTAGGGGCACGAGGTTCCAGAGAGGTTGTGGCTTGGGTTATAAATTTGGTGATTACCTATCGCCCCATGACTTGGGTCATGTTCACATAGATGACTCAGTGATGAGGTGGTTTTAATCGCTCATGTGGGTATAGGCCCATGTAATTGCGGTTAGGTGATTATTTTTTGGAGGTGATTGTTGTGGAAGCTTCATGGAAGGTGAGGAGCCTTTATATTGTTTGGGTGCACCTATGGGACGTCTGTACATGAAACATGAGGTTTCAAGAGGCACATGATGCCAATATAGTATCACTTGGGTGTGCCTATGGGATGTTGTTACATGAGACACGAGGTGTTAGGAGGCATGTGGTGTCAGTTTACTATTTATAGAGCATGAATTTAGGACATCGTTAATTGAGACACAGGGTGTCAGGAGGCACTTGTTGCCTGATTACATGACTGAGATTTCGGCATTGGCCGAAGCAGGTGACGCTTCCCAGTAGCTTCTGAGCACTAGTTGAGGTTGTGCTTACATTGTGCATTATACTATTTTCATTCCTATATATGAATACCTGGTTAAACCCCTATACTTGGTAAGCACCATTTGGTGGTATCCTACTGATATTCGTCTCACACCCTACACGAGACCTTCAGGACACATGTAAACTTTATTGATTTACATGCAGGAAAGAGATCAGCTTTAGGAGATGGATCATATTAGCTATGGAATGGAGAATTGGCATTGACCCTGAGGTATTTCCTAGCTATAGTTTACTTTGTTTTGATTTCATTATTTTATCAGCATTCTTAATTTATTTTGAAACTCCTATTGGTTAGCCATGGGTGCCATTGTTATTGACATGTATGACCATCTTTGGTTACATGCTTTGTTGTTGCAGTAGTTGTTATAAGTGGTCCTCAGCATGCTATTTTGTTTAAATTTTGATGTTCTTGTTTCTATATTTCTTTTGGTGGTTTATCTTCTATTTATTCTACTTCCTCTATATGGGTCTGGTTTGAGTCTGCAAAGTCTCCTATTTTATATTATACTCAGAATTGTACCTTATTTTTCCTTTGAGAGGGTATAGCTTCCCCACTATAAGTTTTTATAACCTTTCGGCCAGTTGAAAACCTTTTTCATTATGGGAGGTGTGCCTAAGGTCAGTAACACCTAACAGGTTTATCACTGTTCTGGTGTCTATTCAGTTCGGAATGTTACAAAGTGGTATCAGAGGAGGTTTGTTCATAACAGGGATTTAGTAGTAGTTTTTGATTGACTACTAATGAGATCGAGACTGACTTTTTTATTTCTGCTGGTTTTACTATTTGATATATGTTATACTGGATATAGGTTGTTATTGGAACTCAATTTCTAGCATATTCTTGGGTGCCTGCAGCCCCCGGTACGTGGGATGGACCAAGTTACCTTTGGTGGGAATTGTTGTTTTTCTTTTTCTCAGATTACTGTTTATGTGATTTCCACCCTGGTGGATTACAGTGTCTGTGTGATATTATTGGTTGTTATATGTGACCCTTGACCTGGTGCATTATGGGAGAATTGGACCTTATCTCGGTATGGAAAGGTGAGTTTTCTTGGCTTTTAATAGGCACATTATTATGGTATTTCAGTTTCATATCTACACATATTCTTTTTGAAGTGATAATACCATGTGAATAATATCAATTTCCATGTTATAGATACTTATGAAATGTGAATGGTTTAATTCCTAATAGAATTTCATGTTTATTTGAAATGTAATATGTCATTCTTTTAATTATGTAAAATAGCATGTGGCATAAGATTTGGGCATGGCTCATATATGATCAGGCATGTACTATGACTAAGGTGATATTTATCACCATGATTGGATGTCCTGGATGTCAGTTTGAGGCTATATGACTCTCAGAATTTGGTGACTCGGTCATCAGTTTTAGGAAACGTTGGATGTCAGGACGGCCATGGCCCAAGGTTACTATGATACTTGGCTCTATCGAGCATGGGTAAGGAGGCTGTGAGGCTGGGATGTCGTGGGGCATGGTTGCAACGGGGGAGAGTAAGGGTAGTTGTTATGTGCTACCTCTTAACTATGTTTCTTATCTGTGTTATATATATATATTGTTATTTATGTGGGTTGTATGGCCATTTATTGTATTCAACAGGTTCCTTCTAGAGGGCTGGATGGAACGTCATGCATGTGATTATACAGTACTGCGGGAGCACGATCGGGTTCAAACACATTAGGGATAGGAAAATCATGATCCACGGGAATAGGTTCAGGGACAAGATCATGTTTAGGATCTAGTCCAAGAATAGAAGCTAGGTTTGGCAGCATTTGGGCCATGGCTCAACGAGAAGCTCTAATCTAATCTAGTACATGTCCTGCAGGGGATTAATAGATGCATATAGAGTACATAGCTCTCTATGGAATATCTAACGCGGGAGTACTAGTCACATCACCCTCCACTTTTTAGGGTGAGGGTGGTCCATAGACGGCTAAAAACTGGATAGAAAGCATGCAGATGATCTTTTAGCAGCTCGAGAGGCCTCCAGGGTAGAGAGTCAAGCAGCGACGTACATGCTGAGAGGACTGGTGAAGCATTGTTGGGATGTGTAGGTTCATCCTCACATACACAAAGTACTATCATGGAATGACTTTGAGGACTGGTTTTTTGAGCACTTTTTTCTAGAGACACTAAGGGAAGAGAGAGATCGGGAGTTCTTGAGCCTCCAGTAGGGTGACATGTTCGTCATGGACTATGCAGTTACCTTTACAAAACTGTCTCTCTTTGTAGCATGTATTGTATGTAATGGCACCTTGAGGGTGGGGTGTTTCAATGATGGCTTGTGGCATGCCATTAAGGTGAAGGTAAACATCTTAAAAATGACCTTGTTCTCAGAGGCTGTAAATCAGACTCTCATAGCTGATGGAAACATGAAAGAAAAATCACATTTGAGTCGGTTAGTGGCTTTAGGTGGTGGTTCAGATAGAAGGAACCAAGGTTGGGATGTGTTCCAGTAAGTCATTCAAGACAAGGACTCTACTAGACCACCTCATTACAGTTAATCAACGGTTTTCTTTCAGTGTGGGAATCCAGGAAAAGTCCAGACTCAGTGCGATAGGCCACGAAAGGAGTGTTAGGCCTTTGGATAGGTCGGTCATCTGGAGAGGTTCTGTAGGCTGCCTTATTAGAAAGCATGTAGGAGGGGACCATGATAGATGGTGGCATCTGGGGTCAATTCAGGATCGATACTAGGTGAGGGTATCTGAGGCTCAACTGCACGTAGAGGATGTGGCAGAGATAGTGGGGCCCAGCTGAGGTGTTAGTGGCTGGTGACTAGAGAAGCACCGCAGGGTGGTTAGGCATCAGGACGTCTTACTTTAGGCCAGTTCCACATCGTGGAACTGTTAGAGGCTGATAAGGATGGTGATCCAATTATGTTAAGAGGTACGCCGCCATCGTGGCTATGGTTTTTTTTGTTTTCTTTTTTGTATGTCCTATGGAGGCATGTCCATTTTGGGTGCACAAGGTGAACATGATGTATATGGACTAACCAGATGATAGTTAATGGGGTTGGAACAATTTTGGGTGAATGATATATATATATATATATATATGAGATGTGTAACATCATGAGCATCGAGGATGCAAAATACATGACGTTCTGTGGGCGTCGGGACATCGAGGATACATGTTACTTGAGGTACAAGACACCAGGTTTTGTTTTGAGAATCCATAGGACGTAGGACCTCATCGAGGTAGACACTGATGTCTTTTGGGATATGTTTGGGTGTCAAGAAAAATATGGGGGCACCAGAAAGGGTGTAGAGGTGACAATGCATCACGGGACAACCATGGGTTAGGGTAATAAGTCGATGGACCTTTGATTGATTTGATTTTTGGACCCAAGTTGTTTTGTAATCATTTTTCACAACCTCTGGAAGGGAAAATGAGGGACAAATATCTTTACGGTGTGATGTTTTTATGATCACGGTTCTTCTGATGAGGTACGGGTCTTCTTTTTTCCTCTTGTTTATGTTGTTGTTGAGAAAAGGGGGGAATACATGGAAGTTCTGGAAATTTTTAGATTACAAACCATTTACATATTAGTACATTAGGTGAGTATTTTAGGTGCGTACTAGCCACACGTTTCCTTATTACATGATGTGTGGTGACCGTGTAAAAATAATGTACTACACGGCGTGTAGTTCCTTAACACATCGTGTACTTTCCTTTCCACAAACCGGCTGATTCCTAGCTATGTGTTGACCTGTGTGATGCATCTAGGCCACGTGATGACCTGAAAACCCACGTAAGTTGGAATATGGACAAGCTACTACTTGGATTTTAGACCATAACACACCCATTTATATTTATTTTTTATTCATTTATATAGTTGAGTATTGAGTCTCATTTCCTAAAACATCGTATTTTTCCCCATTTTCGGACTGTGGCTCTCTGGGAGGCCAAGAACATTTCTTCTCCTAGATTCCTCAACCAACATCTGTTCTTCAATACTTTGGTGGATATCAGATTGCATCAGGAAGGAAAAACCCATGCATCATATTCCATTCGTGTTCTTTTTCCTCACATGCCATAGTTTCCATCTGAGTAGTATTGCCGGGACTTTGTGGGAATGTAGATCTACGAATATTGACATCAAATTGGAGAATGATATTGGACATGCCTACGTTTATGAGTGTAAGGTAGGTGGTTCATACCTTTCATTTTTTTGTGGTCATTTGGGGGTTGCTGATTTTTTTGCACAATGTCGGGTATTGAGTGAGACCCAGGTTTATTTTTATTGAATTGATTGTATTCCTTATGGGATGTCGTTGGGAATTACCCTACCTTGTTATTCTTGATTGATGTCGGGTTAGGGGTCATTTCTCATTCGGGGCATTTTGGTCGAGGGTTATAAAATGGTTATAGTTGAATTTTATTGATTAAACTGCTAAGTTTATACTATTTAATGATGATTAAGTTTATTAGAGGCTTTCAAGACCTCAGTACTGGTATAAGACAGTACATGGTCAGTGGAATTCAACTATTTAAAAAAATTAATATTTAAAGTGATTATTTTTATTTAATATATGTGATTCTTGATATTGCATATTCGGGAACCTTTGGGTTGTGTCGGGCGTGGCCCATATATTCTTGAGGGATTTTGACCATAGGTTGGGTTGGGATTGGATTATTTGTGTGGTTTGACCATGCGATTGGGAATCATAGATGTCAGATTGAGGTACTGTGACTATCGGGTTGGGCATGGCATCGGTTACATTGCTGGAAAAGAAATTAGAATCTAAGTGACATGGTCATAGGGGCACGAGGTGGCAAAGAGGTTGTGGCTTGGGTTCCAAATTTGGTGAATACCTCTCACCCATGACTTGGGTCATGTGCACATAGATGACTCCATGATGATGTGTTTTTGACCAATCCTGTGGGTAGAGGGGGCCATAGCTGTGGTTAGGAGACTATGGTTTTGGGGAGCTTGTTGTGGAAGTCGCGTGGTAGGTAAAGAGCCTTCATATTATTTGGGTATGCGTATGGGACATCGGTACATTAGACACGAGGTGTCAGTAGGCACATGGTTCCAAGTTACTATCACTTGGTAATGCTTATGGGTCATCGGTACTTGATAAACGAGGTTCCAAGGGGTATATGTTGTCAGGTTACTACTGCTTGGGAATGCCTTCAAGTCATCCATACTTGAGACACACGGTGTCATGAGTAGCATGGTGCCTGGTTATGTGACAATGATTCCAGAATTGGGTGATGCATGGGACGCTCCCTGGTGGCTTCTAAGCACCAGTGGAGGTTGTATTTACATTGTATATCATACTGTTTAATTTCCTTATAGATTCATTTCTTCTTAAAGACCTATACATGGGATGCACCATTGGGTGGTATCCTACTTCAATTTTTCTCACACCCTACATAGGACCTTCAGGATGCGTGTAGATATTATGGATTTATGTGCAGAAAAGAGATCAGCATGAGGTTCTAGATCGTATTAGTTTTGGTATGGCGATTTCTCATGGACCCTAAGGTCATGCCTACCTGGAGTTTACTTTGTTTTTCTTTCTTTCTTGTATCATCATTCTTACTTTATTTTGTATCTCTTGTTGGTTATACATGGGTGCCATTGTTTTTGGCATGTATGACATGTTTTGGATTAATTATTGTTTGTTTTAGTAGTTGTTATAAGTAGTGTTCTTCATGCTATTTGTTTTACATTCCACTACGCTTGTTTCTATATTAATTTTTTTGTTTAATATGCTATTGATTTTTCTTCTGCCATATGGGTCTTGTTCTAGTCTGCAACGTCTCTTATTTTATATTATACTCATACCAGTACCATATTTTCCTCTAAGAGGGTATAGCCTCCCCACTATACCTGTTAACACTCTTTATACTAGTCAGAGGCCTTTGGTGTTCGGGGAGGTGGGCCTAAGGTCAAAAACACCCAACCCATTTAGCATTGTTCGGGTGGCTGTTTCTGTCAGGTGGGTACAAATAGCCTCATACAACAATCTTGTTTATGTACCATAGAACTATACATAATGTGAGCTGACTTTAGTGTCTCTCTTGACTGTACCTCTTAGAGGCTACACATCATGTGCATCTTTGGTAGTCTACTTGGTTTATTTATTAGTTCTCTTCTTTGTGGTATACTTAATGTTATTCCATGTGATTTACATTGTGTAATTACATTATGATTTGGGGTTCCTACTGATTATTGTTTTACTCACCCTTTCATGGGCTTCACCCACACGTTTTATTTCTTATACAGACAACTGACAGCTTTGACGGAGTCCTTGGCATGCTGGGTCCAGTTAGTGCTTGGAGGTAGACCCGAAAGATGAGGTTTACTTCAGTGACAACAGAAATCCATTTCTGTACCTACCATTTAGGTAGGTCCATTGGTGGATGAAATCCAAGGGCTTGTTCTTCCCTTTTCAGTTGGAATTTATTATTTCCCTTTTTCTTTCGGTTTTCTACCTTACTCTGAGTGGGTTTTCTTTGTGGTTTGCATCCATGTTTACATAGTGTTTTCAGTTTCATCTTTTTCTTGGAGAAGGGTGTGTGCATATTGGTACTTGGGAAAATACCTCCCACTTGTGGGATATTCCTACTCGGCTCTAGTTTCCATCCCCTGACCTATGGGAGGCGGTCTTTGGGTAGTCACGACATGGGCCCTGGGGGACGGGTCATGAAAGAGTTGTATCAGAGTAGGTTAAGAGTTTGTGATTTTCTTTGGGGAAACAATGTTCAGTGTTTCAAGTTTGGGTTTCATCCCAGGGAGTCTAGTGTTGGTGTTGTAGCCTACATATCCATACACCAAGACCCTAAATTCTGATTTTAGACTCGGTACAGGAAAATACCAGTTTAATGTATCATATTGAAATAATGTGTGTTCTCATGTCATTATTGAGTCAGAGTTAGGTCACGGGTATACTCTATTGACTGTGTTTCATCTTGATTTATTTCAGGATGCCTCCAGGAAGACAGCCTGTTGGGATTCAATTGCGGACCATGGGGATGGTCCACCAAGAAATGAGGCAGCAGTGCAGGGACCACTGATAAATAAAGTACCTCTAGGTGGTGCACCAGTGATACAACCAAATGGAGAATAGTAATTCCTACTTGAACTACGGGTAGAGGATACACGCAAGCTTAGTGTATTGCATGAGTTCCAGAGGTAGTGACCTCCAAGGTTCTAAGGTGATACATATCCTCAAATAGATTAGGATGGTATAAAGGTGGTTACTCAAGTCTTCCACTTAGTGAGGATTCATCTCAACCATATGGAAGTCCTAGTCGCAAGCCTTTTTCAGGGCTCAGCGGAGAGATGGTGGACCCTGATGATGCAGATGCATGAGTAGATGACGCTTTCTTGGAAAGACATTGAGTGCCACTTTAGGGAGGAGTTATTTCTAATTAATTTACTCTCTGTGCATATACAGGAGCTACTGCACCTGCAGCAGGGAAGAGAGTTAGTAGCATAGAACTCAGCAAGATTCACAGATCTTTATCGCTACTCCATCGACATAGTGTGGGACCCGTTCTACCGGGCTATGACCTTTGAGCAGGGGCTATGCCAATAAATCATGTAATAGATGATATACCTTATCAATCTAACTCATTATACATTGATGGAGTGAGCTCTACTAGTGGAGAGCTTCCTGGCGGAGCAGGCACTAATAGTGGGAGCCACCAATGGGCGATAGGTAGCTGAGTCTTCAGTAGCGTGTAGCCAATAGATGACACAGGGACCCACGAGGGAAAAACTCTAGGGGGAAACACCAGAATAAGAAATCATCAGTGATATCCTTTGAGGGAAGAGAGAGTCATCTAAATGTTATGTTGTGTTACTCTTGCGGCGGTCGGGGGAATTTGGATAGAGATTTCCCGACCTACCGTATGACCATCCAGGAGAGGGTTGAGGGACCACCGTGTTGTACCTCTCAAACCACTCGTGGTTTAATTTTCCTGATCACAATCACCCTCTTGTTTATCTAATCTTGTTTTAAGTGTTTTTGGTTGATAGGCATGATTTTAGGTGCCAAGGAATTGGGCCAAGAAGGCCAAGAAGGCAAAAAGCCAAAGTGGACTGAAATTCAGTCCACCGGCCAACCGGTGGCTTCACCACCGGCCAGCCGATGGACCCCAGCCAGAAGACTGAGCCACTGCCTCAGCACCGGCCAACCGGTGGCCTCAGCACCGGCCAGCCGGTGGCACCCAGACAGAAGGCTGAGCCACTGCCTCAGCACCGGCCAACCGGTGGCCTCAGCACCGGCCAGCCGGTGGCACCCAGAAAGAAGAGGTTGCTACTGCCTCAGCACCGGCCAACCGGTGGCCTAAGCACCGGCCAACCGGTGGCACCCAGCCAGAATAGTGATAGCTACTGCCTCTGCACCGGCCAACCGGTGGCCTCCTCAGCGGCCAGCCGGTGGAGGCTGAGACCGAAGGCCTCTCCATTTTGCACACACCGGCCAACCGGTGGCTCTGTACCGGTCAGCCGGTGGAGCCAGTCAAACTAGCCGTTGGGCTTTTGACCAGCCTATCCACTTGGCCTCCAACGGCTCCGAAAGCCTCTCCAACGGCTCCAAAGGCCTCCAACGGCCATATGAGGGTTCCCCCTCTATAAATAATGGACTAGGAAGCCCCGGAAACGTAAGTAAGCCATACGGAATCCAACGGACACATTTTTGATCATTTGGCGAACCTCGGGCGGATTCTTCCAAGGGAACCTCACTTGCTCCAACCAACTTCCATATCCAAGGAGCACCATCATAGAAGCTTGGGAGTGCACGTCTTCAACTCCAATCATCCATTGGCGCCCAAGGCTTCTCCAAATATGGTTTTTATTGTTTTATTCATTTTGAGCTTAAATTTGAGTTTGTGCCTACAAACTCGCAATTCTCTCATCCTCTCTCTTTGGGTTTTCACACCACCTTCAAGGTGTGAAGAGGTTAGTCGAGCCTTCCCTTTAAAAGGCTTGAGTTCTCAGTGAGCTAGACTTCACCCGTTAAAAAGGCTAGTGGGTTTCTTTCTCAAACCATTAAAAAGCAAGCTGTAATAGGTGAGCTAGCCTTCACCTGTAAAAAGGCTAGTGGGTTTCTTGCTACAACCATTGAAAAGCAAGCGGTAGTAAATCTCTCAACGGTTGAGTTGGGAGCGGAGACGTAGGCCGGGTTTTAGGCCGAACTCCGTTATCAATTTTGTGTCTTTCCTATTTTATTTCCACTGCACTTTCAACTTTGATTTTAATTTGTTAATCATTTTTTTAAAAGGCAATTCACCCCCCCCCCTCTTTCCATCACTTCCTTTCTTTCTCCGCCTCACAATTGGTATCAGAGGCAAAATTTGAGTAATACCTTAACCGGTTTCAAATTCAAGATCCATTGTGATGGCCTCAACCTCTTTCGCCCCCGAAGGATATTCTTTGGGCCGGGCTCCATTTTTTTATGGAACCGACTACAATTATTGGAAAACCCGCATGACCACTTTTCTTAGAAGTATAGGATATCCCATTTATAAAATTGTCATGCAAGGTTACACTCTCTCCTCTCCCGATGAATCCAAATGGACCCAAGCCGATATTAAAAATTTTGAGCTTGATGGCAAAGCCATGAACTCTCTACATTGTGGCCTTGATCGTAATGAGTTCAATCGAGTTTCCACATGTACCTCCTCACAAGAAATCTGGAAACTTTTGGAGGTTACCCATGAGGGGACCAACAAAGTTAAGGATACTCGATTGGACATGTACCGTCAAGATTTTGAATCTTTTTCCATGCATCCATCCGAATCTATTACTGAAATGTTTACGCGTTTTACTGATGTTTGCAATGGGAGAAAGTCCCTTGGTGATGATGTGTCTGCAGAGACGATGGTCAAGAAGATCCTATGGATCCATCCAAGCTCATGGGCTCCAAAAGTAACGGCAATCCAAGAAGCAAAGGACATCAAGAACATGCCGGTCGAAAAGCTCATCGGATCTCTCATGACTTATGAGATCACCATGAGGAGGCAAGCTGAAAAGGAAGGCAAACCGATCAAAACTCCAAAGAACATCGCCTTCAAAGCTCAAAAAGAAGAAAGCTCCTCCTCCTCATCATCTTCCTCATCAAGCGGCGATTCCGAAATGGAGGACCTTGCCCGCAAGATGCACAAGTTTATGAAGAAGCACAAGAAGAAGAAATCCCGCAAGGCTCAACCCAATGAAAAATCCGAGCCCAAGGTAAAATGTTACGGGTGTGGCGAGAAAGGACATTACAAGCCCGATTGCCCACTCAACAAGAAAAAGGCCAAGCAAAAGGAGAAGAAGAAGGCTTTCAAAGCCACATGGAGTGATAGCTCCACATCCTCCTCCTCCTCCTCCTCCTCAAACGACAACGGTAACAAATGCCTAATGGCATTTCATGAGGTAACATCTTCCGACTCCTCTTCCTCTTGTTCTTCAAATTCAAATTCTTTAAATCATCTATCATATGAAGATCTCCAACATGCGAGAGATCAATTGGAGGAAGGTTTTCACGAACTTTCTTCCAAATTTGTTTCTTTAAAAAAGAATTTCAAAAAACTCTCTTCCGAAAAAGAACAACTTATCAAAGAGAAGGAAGAGTTGACCCTCAAAATCCAAAACCTTCCCGATATTGATTCTTTGAATTCAACCATCAAAGATTTAAGGGAATCCCTTGCAAAGTTCACCAAAGGTGAACAAAATTTGAACAATTTGCTTGGTTCCCAACGCATATCTAGAACCACCGAAGGGCTTGGCTATTCCAAGCAAGCTTCCTCTTCCCATGCTCCAACTGTTTTTGTAAGGGGGAGCTCCCAATTTAAATTTTTCAATTATTGTAAAAAACTCGGGCACTTAATCTATGAGTGCAATTGCAAAAATGCCCGGCATGGTAGGCCCAAAACTATTTTCTTCAATGATGAATTTTTTAGGAGAAGACCCGCCACTAGACAAGTGTGGATTGAAAAATCCCTTTTAGCGAGTCTCTCCGGGCCAAAATTTGTCTCGGTTTCAAAAACCTCTCCCCGGTGATTTGTTGTTTTATTTAGGGGGAGTTAGGATCGTTTAAGCCCTTTTTGATTTCAATTTCAAAACATTCTATTCAAACTTTCAATTTCAACACTTGGTATCAAAATTTTCATTTCAAAATATTCAATTCAAATTTTTCATTTCAATTCTCTTTTCAAAACGTTAAATTCAAACTGTTATTCATTTTTCTTTTCAAAACTTTCAATTCAAACTGTTATTCAATTTTTCATTTCAAAATTTTTTCAAAACTTTCAATTCAAATTTCAAAAATTTCAATTGGTTTAATATCTCCATCTTGTTTTTCCACTTTTCCCTCAATCAAGTTTTATGCCCCGTGCTATTTTGATAATCCCAAAGGGGGAGAAATTCTTGATTGATTGGGGGAGAAACCTTTTTATCATGCTTTGATTTTATTTTCAATTAATCTTTTAAAGAATGCCTTTCATTTCAGTTTTTACATGGATTGTTTTGGTGATTGTGATCATCAAAATAGGGGGAGATTGTTGTACCTCTCGAACCCCTCGTGGTTTAATTTTCATGATCACAATCACCCTCTTGTTTATCTAATCTTGTTTTAAGTGTTTTTCGTTGATAGGCATGATTTTAGGTGACAAGGAATTGGGCCAAGAAGGCCAAGAAGGAAAAAAGCCAAAGTGGACTGAAATTCAGTCCAACGGCCAACCGGTGGCTTCACCACCGGCCAGCCGATGGACCCCAGCCAGAAGACTGAGCCACTGCCTCAGCACCGGCCAACCGGTGGCCTCAGCACCGGCCAGCCGGTGGCACCCAGACAGAAGGCTGAGCCACTGCCTCAGCACCGGCCAACCGGTGGCCTCAGCACCGGCCAGCCGGTGGCACCCAGAAAGAAGAGGTTGCTACTGCCTCAGCACCGGCCAACCGGTGGCCTCAGCACCGGCCAACCGGTGGCACCCAGCCAGAACAGTGATAGCTACTGCCTCTGCACCGGCCAACCAGTGGCCTCCTCACCGGCCAGCCGGTGGAGCCTGAGCCCGAAGGCCTCTCCATTTTGCACACACCGGCCAACCGGTGGCTCTGTACCGGTCAGCCGGTGGAGCCAGTCAAACTAGTCGTTGGGCTTTTGACCAGCCTGTCCACTTGGCCTCCAACGGCTCCAAAAGCCTCTCCAACGGCTCCAAAGGCCTCCAACGGCCATATGAGGGTTCCCCCTCTATAAATAAAGGACTAGGAAGCCCCGGAAACGTAAGTAAGCCATACTGAAGCCAACGGACACATTTTTGATCATTTGGCGAACCTCCGGCGGATTCTTCCAAGGGAACCTCACTTGCTCCAACCAACTTCCATATCCAAGGAGCACCATCATAGAAGCTTGGGAGTGCACGTCTTCAACTCCAATCATCCATTGGCGCCCAAGGCTTCTCCAAATACGTTTTTTATTGTTTTATTCATTTTGAGCTTAAATTTGAGTTTGTGCCTACAAACTCCCAATTCTCTCATCCTCTCTCTTTGGGTTTTCACACCACCTTCAAGGTGTGAAGAGGTTAGTCGAGCCTTCCCTTTAAAAGGCTTGAGTTCTCGGTGAGCTATCCTTCACCCGTTAAAAAGGCTAGTGGGTTTCTTGCTCAAACCATTAAAAAGCAAGTTGTAATAGGTGAGCTAGCCTTCACCTGTAAAAAGGCTAGTGGGATTCTTGCTACAACCATTGAAAAGCAAGCGGTAGTAAATCTCTCAACGGTTGAGTTGGGAGCGGAGACGTAGGCCGGGTTTTAGGCCGAACTCCGTTATCAATTTTGTGTCTTGCCTATTTTATTTCTGCTGCACTTTCAACTTTGATTTTAATTTGTTAATCATTTTTTTTAAAAGGCAATTCACCCCCCCCCCCCTCTTGCCATCACTTCCTTTCTTTCTCCGCCCAACACACCGCAGCAGCAGAAGACATTTGAGAAGGGTGGTCTGTTGGGTAGTGCAACTTGGAAAGGGGTCAGGTTGAGTATCAGGCAGTGGTAGAAGGTTTGAGGTACTACCACCACCACCCCCAAGTGGTCCACCATGGGCTTCGAGAGTTGGTGGACTAGGGCGGTCCCAGCTTCAGGCGATAGTGTTTTACATTCACTATACTCTATAGATGATTAGATATATAATTAGTGTCTTCTCCACCCTATATTCAGTTCTTATAGATAAAAGTTCCAGTCACTCATTCCTTTCCAAAGACCTTTTTCAGATCTTGGATATTTCAGTGGAGTAGTTGGCTTGATCCCAACATTTATATATTCTTATGGGAGGGGATTTGATTATCACACACTGGTTATGAAAGTGTGAGTTTACTCTTGGTGGTGAGATATTCATGTATGATCATCTAGTAGTGGTGTCAAGGAGTTATAATTTCATTTTGGGTGTGGGCTGGTTATCCAGAGTCCATGTTCAGTTTGACTATTTCTGGCGCAGATTGCATCATGTCCATGGAGATGGGATGGGGTTTTCCTTTACCAGAGAAAAGGAAATTAATGAAGCTTAGGATGGACTCGCACATAGGAGGGTGTATCCAATCATAAACTAGTTTTCTGGAAAGATCCTCAATGTAGTGGAGGATAAAATTCCTTAATTTCTTATGGTGGTGGACGAGTATGAGTATGTCTTCCCTGATGATGTCTTGGGATTAACTCCTCATAGGGAGTTATATTTCCGCCTTGATATCTACCCTAGGACATCACCAATATCTAAACATGTATATTTGATGTCTCCTGCAAATCTCTGGGAGCTGAGGGTACAGTTGGTGGGCTTACAGAGAAAGGGCTTCATGAGGCCTAGTGTTTCTCCATGGGCAACCTCACTTTTGTCTGTGAAGAAGGAATGGGGTGATTTATGTTATGTGTGGACTTCCGGAACCTAAACCAGGTTACCATGAAGAACAAGTATCCTCTTCCAAGGATTTAATATCTCTTAGATCATCTGAAGGGAGCGATATGGTCCTCAAAGATAGACCTTTGATCGGGAAATCACCAACTTCGTGTACAGGATGAGGAGATCCCAAAGATGTATTTCAGATATCGGTACAGTTAGTATGAATACATAGTGATGTCTTTTGGAATTACTAACACCCCCATGTAATTCATGGGACTCATGAATAGGATCTTCCATCTGTACTTCAACTGGTTTGTAGTGGTCTTCATTGATGGCATTCTATTGTATTCAACTTCTAAGGATGAGCATGTGATACACTTGAGGACATTCCTAGACTTATTCTGAGAGAACTATCATTAAGGAAGATCTTTAAGTGTTAGTTTTGGATTTTATAGGCTCACATTCTGGGACATGTCATCTCATAGGTTGGAGTTCTAGTTGATTTAGTGATGATTGAGGCAGTTCTTCCCTGGGATCCACCCAAGGGTGTTACCAAGTTGTGGAGTTTCCAAGGATTTTATAGATACTATTAGAGGCTTATACCCGACTTCTCTAGAGTATCAGAACCCATGGATTCTTTGAGGATGAAAGGAAAACCCTTCGTATGGATAGAAGGGTGTCGGTAGAGTTTTCATCTACCAAGACAAATCTTGACAAGTGCACCCATCCTAAGGTTTCCAGACGAGTTTGATCAGTATGTGGTGTTTTTTGATGCCTCAAGAAGAAGAAATTTTTGTGCCTTGATGTGGGGTAAAGTTGTGATTGCCTATGTTTCTCAGTAGTTGAGACCACATGAACAGAGCAACGCGACCCATGACGTTGAGTTGGTAGCAGTTGTCTTCGCATTGAATATTTGGTGACACTCCCTTATGGATGAATAGTTTATCATCTACTATGACCATAAGATTATCAAGTATATCTTCTCTCAGAAGGATTTTAACGTGATATAGAGATGATGTATGGAGTTTCTCTATAACTATGAATATGAAATAGTCTATAATACAAGGAAGGGGAATGTGGTGGCGGATTCTCTCAGCAGTAAATTGAGCTCAGAACTACTGAATAAGCTGTCAAAAAAGTTATCCCTACTGTAGATATACTTTGTGGATGGAGATGGAGTAACATATCATTATTTGATGGTTGTCACCCCTCCACTATTACAGTGAGTCGGGGAAACACAGCTTGGAGATACTGACTGTGAATCCATACCTGCTCAGATTTCCACAAGGAATGTTCCTAGTGGATATTAAAAAGGTGGGGATCACATCGTTCTCTTTAGAGGGGACATAGTTATACCAATAGTGTTGTGGGAGGAGTTTTTGAGGGAGTTACATATGTCCCCTTTGGGTGCACATCTGGGTGTTTCAAAGATGTATCATGTCCTCCGGTGTTAGTTCTGGTGGTTGGGAATGAAAAATGTAGTGATAGTGTTGGTTTCGAGATGCCTCACTTTCCAGCAAGTGAAGTCTGATCATTAGGTTCCAATGGGTTTGACTCAACCCATTGCGGTGCTAGATTGGAAGTGAGATGTAATATTGATGACTTAGTGAAATGTTTACCATGTACATCTAGGGGGAACAATACCATCTTTGTGATCATTGACCAACTCACCAATTTGGCCCACTTCCAAGCTATTTGGGAGCAGAGTCCCATAGACTTCTTAGGACACATCTACATGTAGGAGATAGTTCTACTCCACGGAGTCCCATCGATGAAAGTCTTAGATCGATATTCACGCTTTACATCACAGTTGTGGACAAGATTATAGGTATTATTTGGGACATAGCTGCACTTGAGCACAGTTGTCCACCCACAGACAGACACCCAGACGGATCAGAACATTCAAGTCCAAGAGCACATGTTACATGCTTGCATCCTCAATTTTGGTCATAGTTGGGAGGATCACCTACCCTTGGTGGATTTTTTGTACAACCACATCTACCACTCAACAATTGGTATGTCACTATTAGAGTCCTTTTATGGGAGACCCTTCAGGAAACCACTTTGTTAGATTGACCCTGGAGAGTCAGCACTCATGGGTCCATAGTTAGTGAAGGAAACTAAAAAAAGGTTCAAGTCATCCATGAGAGGATGAATAATTCACATATCCAACAGAAGTCCTATGATGATAGGTGACAGATTCCAATAGAGTGAGAGTAGGGAGACCATGTCTTCCTTCGAGTCACTCCTCGATGAGGGATACAAAGATTTGGCCGAGGAGGAAATCTATCTTTGAGGTTCATCAAACCTTTCTAGATAGTGATTAGAGTCATTATGGTGGTGTACCTCTTGAGTCTACCTCCGTAGTTAGAGCGGGTGAATGGAATCTACAATGTATCAGGGCTTAGAAGATACGTGAATGAACCTTCCCACATCACTAACTTGGGAAATCTAGACACTTAGGATGGGGTTACTTTCACAGAGTACCCAATGGAGATTGAGGATCGAGAGGAGATGATCCTTCGTGGATGGTCGATTCCTATGGTGCATGTTCAGTGGCAGCACATGTTTCTCCATGATAACATTTGGGAGTAGAAGGCTTTTTTGGTGCTCAGTCTCCCCTTTTGTTTGTTTAGCCCTTGTTTTGGAATTCGAGGACATAAAACTATATGGTGGGGAAAATGTAATATCCTAGAAATTACATGTAATTTTTTTAAAAAATAATATGGGATTATTTTGAGCCCAAGAGCTGAGATAACACATCATTCCAAGGCCTGGGGTTCTCTGAATAAATTCTTGAACTATTTTTATGTTTTTTAAAAATATTGTGCATGCTAGTTTTTTTATCTTTTAAATGAGTTCATGGATTTGAAATCTGAGGGAACGGTTGTATTAAGTGTAGCAGGTTTTTCGTAGCCAGGACTGAACTTCAACTGGTGAAGGTCGGCTGGAAAAAATCATTGTCATCCATTTTAATGCAGAATAAAAATAAAATTTAAAATTTTATTTTATTTTTATTTTTATTTTAAGGATTCATGAAGACACAACAATTTTGGGACGCAGTGACAAATAAGTTGTTTCCTTTCATAAATGAAATAGTGTGGATGCACAATTTCAAAGTGAAACAGTGTTTCTAAAACACATCTTTAACCTTTGTCGTGGATTTAGGATTTGGATTATTGTTCCATACCTATGAACGTTGGAGGAGAGCTTAGTGATTTACTCAATTTGGAAAATGTTGAATGCCGAAGAACACCAACAGATCGTCGAGCATGAACTGAAGATTAAGGATCGATTAACGATGGTGGTGAAACTCCGTTCTCCTCCAATGACATATCTAAACTTCTAGGTTGGGGTTTTTTTTCTCTGAGTGAATTATTTTTTCATTCTTATGTTTAACAATGAACACGGACTAACCCACGAATAGGTTGATCAATGGTTCTATCTTTCTTGATGGATGGTTAAAACTGCGAAATTAAAGGGAATAGATATCAGTGATTATTTTTATATTGTTATTTTGTGATTCTTCTAACACAAACGGACCAAGGAAAACAAACAAGGACAAGTTCCATTCTAAGGGGTTTTCATGTGATTCAACTTTTCCCACGTTCATACATTCTTCATCAGTGAACCCCCATGGTCAGGCCATTAATTTTTCAAGAGGTTATGAATGTAGCCGAACCCCCAGTGAGATGACAAGATGTTTTGAATCCCATAGCAGATGCGTTTATGACTCTAGGATCTCCCGCCACCTTTTTCTTCTAAGAACAGACCACCAAATCATCGATGGTAGCCCGTAAAAGAGTGGGTTGATGTTGGTGGTGCCAATGGTGGCTCGTGGCGGTGCGGCCACTAGGCACGTAGAACCAGAAGCATGGCCACTGCGGGGGGGGAGGGGGGAGGGGTCGCCGATTGTGACTAATGGTGGGCCTCAATGGAAGCAGTAGGAGGCCTTTTCAATCAACTAAGTTGTCATGGTCCAACTAGACCACGGAGGAAGGACCACACAACAATGGTCATGGGGTGGTCACGAAGCAGACCTCCGCATCAAATGTGATGGCCATCCCACATGACGGGGAGTGGACACGGTAGCCACCACATTTAGGTAGACATTATGGCCCATTCCATCAGGTTGGCCTCAGTGGGTCATGTCAATATGACCGGGATAGATTGAACCCAGGCCCAACCATCCTCTTTTCACAAAAATCTCAAAACTCTCAAACCATGTGTTCGTTTGACGAGCCATTTCTGGTGTTGAGACCCATTTGATGAGGAGATCATTTTGAGATACAATAAGTTATTTCTAAGGGAGTTGGTGTATAAAGTATATTCACAAGGAGGCGGTTCCCCCAGAACAAGTGTGCTAAGTACGGAATCCTGTGGCTGGATGTGACCTAGAAGTTATGTGATTACCTACAATACGTTTATTTCCTATATTATGTTTCTTATCTAGACATTTTCTCTTACTAAGACTGATTTGATACTCCCTTATCCCACCAAAGTGCATGTCCTCTAGTTTTTTACGACATTCCATTTTTTAACTACACTCCATGTGTTTCCAACACTCTGTGTGTTATCTACACTCCATGTGTTACCTACACTCTACGTGTTACCGACACTCCATTTGTAACCTTAAATGAATGTGTTACCAATTCACCATGTGTTACTACATGAGGGTACTATGGATTCTTACAATAATCTTGTTTAATTACCATATACCTATACTCGGTGTCAGCTGACTCTGGTGACTCTCTTGATTTTACCTATTAAAGGATACACTTCATGGGACTTTTTGGTAGTCTACTTTGTGTATTTCATAGTTCTATTATTTTTGGTATTCTTTGTTTAATTCCTTATGGTTTAATTTTTGTAATTCCTTTGTGGTTTGGGGTTCCTACTGAGTATTATTTTACTCACCCCTACACAGTTTTTCCCGCACATGTCATGTCTTGTGCAGATGACTGAAATCATTGATGGAGTCCTCAATGGGATTGGACAATTTGGTACTTGGAGGTAGACCCGACATACAAAGTGCACTTCAGTGAAAACCGACAGTCGTTTCTGTACCTACCCTTTAGGTAGGGCCTTTGGTGGATGACATCTAGGAGCTTGTGCTTTAATTTTTAGTTTGTCTTTTATTCTATCCCCTTTATCTTTCATTTTTTGTACCTTACTATGAGTGGGTTTTCATAGTGGTTTTCATCCATTTTTACTTAGTGTTTTCAGTTTTAGATTTTTCTTGGAGATGGGTGTGTGCGTACAGGTAATTGGGAAAATGCATCCCACTTTTGGGATATGCCTACCCGACGCTAGTCACTAGACCATGGCCTGTGGGAGGCAGGTCTGGGGTAGTCATGGCATGGGCCCCAGAGGATGGTTCGTAACAAATATTTTCACTCACCTCAATTATAAAAGGGAATCTCCTATAATCATTTCCTCATACATCTCTAGACATTTATCTCCAAAAAATCTGTAAAAATTATTTTGAAAAATTACTCCCCATTTCTTAGAGGATTTGGTCTCCCCAAAAAACAACCTAGATGGAATAATGTATAAGAAAAAAATTTTCTATCATAGAAGATATGTAACTCTTAACAGAGTGTTTTCATGTTTATTTCTTCTTCTACCTCATTCAAATATTTTCTAACCATGATGATATAATAAAATTAATATAATTGATATATTAAATTTTATTATGTCTATGTAATAACCCTTTTTCATCTTGTTTTCCATCCAATGAGAATATTAAAACATTGTCAATGTGTACATATGAACTATTGTCTCAATGTAGTGATGTAATTCATTTTTCATCACCACCTCAATTGGATTGTTTAAATTTTTGATAAAATTGATATATATATATATATATTATATTTAGGATATATGTATGAATATTGAAAAATAATATATTACTTAACTTATTTCCCTTCTATATATTTGAAAAGAAAAATATTGATTGTGTGTATGTGGGGATTACCGTCTCAACGAAGAAATGTGATTCATTTTTCATTATCACCTCACATGGATGGTGTTCGGACCAATTGGGGCCTATATACCCTGAGAGGGGGGGTGAATCAAGGTATGGATATTCTTTTTCAAAATTCTTCCTACCCCACTGGATCTTGACCTCTTTATTACAAGGGTCACTTTGTTTGCACTTGTGTGTTTATTATGATCACTTATTTTCTTCTTTGTCTGATGATGATGCTTCAAATGCAATGCAGGGAGGTAAGCAGGTAGACACAAAGATTTTTACTTGGTTCACCCTCACTGGGCTACGTCCAAGGAGCATACGCCGACAAGTTGTCATGCGTACCAATTCCACTAAACTTCACTAGATGTGGATTACAATGTTCGGGCTAGATCACTTCTATGCCCAGGCTCACTGCCTATACAATGTTTAGGGTCAGCTCACTGCTTTCCCAAGGGTCACTCCCAATTTCTCTCTCTATGGATCACTTCCGGTGGAGAGGATCACCTTCTTCCTCTTCCTAAGCTCACTGCTCTTGGAAGGAATCCACTCACAGTTTATAGACCTGTAGGTCTCTTCATTTGCCTGAATGAATGCATCTTCCTCTGTGTGTAGATGCTCTGTTGAAGTACAACTTTCACCCGTAGATGAATATCTCTTTGCACCGAAGGTATCGGGCAACATACCAGCTTCCACGCAGTCCAAGAAGCACCGCTGGAACAAAACCTTACTTGGCGTGCAAGTCAATCTCAGCGCGCAAGTATTAGCGTGCAAGTCACAACGGGTGCGCAAGTCCTCCTTGGACACTTGCGTGACTCAATATTCCTCAACTCCAAACTTGCGCGACTCTCTTCCTTTTACGCCCAAACGAATATTGGTGCACAACTCCACATTGGCACGCAAGTTCTAACACTGGCGCACAACTTCTACTACTGGCGCACAACTCCCCCTGCGCGACCCACACTCACCACTTGTGCGACCACCACACCTGTGTGATGGGAGCTCTGATTTCTCAAAGTGTTGAACTCCAGTAAAAATGAGGAGGGGTGGTCCAGTATTTATAGGCATTCTAACCACCCTGCGCGACGGCGCGCAAGTCCCCTATCATTTTAGACACTTGTGCGACCAACTCCCAAACTTGCGCAAACCTCTTTACTTTTCCATATTTTGATCTTCTGATCTTGAAAAACATATGGCGCACAAGTTTCCTATACTCCAAGTCCTCGGCGCGCAAGTCCTTTTTCCAAAAACACTTTTCTTCATTTTCCGATTTTCAGGCCCTAAAATTTGGAAAACACTGGAAAACGGCGCCACCTTGTATCTATTCTTTTGTACCACCTCCAGGTCATCCATTCCTTTTATCGAAGTTCTTGAATCAAACATGGATCTTTGACATCAGCTCTTGAACTCGACATTCCACCATGAAATCATCTTTTTCAACAAAGATGTATGTCATCGTTTTGCTTTGTCAACAATCACTACTCAGATGTCCACTTTGTCAACAAACACAATCACCTCAAAAATGCTTCAATGATACCTTGAGGGATTTTTTCCCAACAATCTCCCCCTTTGGGTCTGTTGAAAACTCTTCCAAAACAAAGATACGTCATTGATTCTTCAGCCTCCATTCACCTCATTGCGATTCTGATAGCGATCAAGGATTTACTCAACACATACTCTAAGCCCACATGAGCAATGCTCGGCGTGAGAAACAAGAGTAAATGAAAAGTTCATCAATGAATCACTTTATCTCTGACATCCACTGTTGACACAAAACGGATACCAATTTGTACTAAACTGATAACAATTGTTGATGGATTTGTTGGAAGACCAATGTTTGGTTTGGAAATAGTCTTACCACTTTCCAACACCACTCTTATGCTTTTATCACGATCCTCAGCTGTCGTGATATCTATTCTTTGATCGATCACTTCTAGCATCGTCAGATTTAATACACTCCCCCTTTCCCATTACTCCCCCTTTCTGGTTGCTCCACCTGTCAGCTTCTCCCCGTATCAATTATGATTTATCAAATCTCCACACTGTCTCCCCCTTGAACAATCACTATTTTCTCCTCCTTTAACAAACACTTTTCTCCCCCTTTGTCAACGAACCCAAAGGACACTCCTTTGTAGTCTGTAACATAGTAGAGAACACATATCATCATATTAGGGAAAAACACATCATACCTCGGAAAGAGGGGGGGTCCCACATCCACACTATTTCAAGTACGGGGAATCGACTGAACTCCCAGAGCCAGTCGATGCCTCTCAAAAGCTTCCTTGGGTAAGGCTTTTGTCAGAATGTCTGCAACCTGTAGCTCTGTAGGCACATACTCCAACTTCAGGATACCATGCTCAATATTCTCCTTGATGAAATGATACTTGATCTCAATGTGCTTTTCCTGGAATGATAGACAAGATCTTTGCTAAGATTTATAGAACTTGAGTTGTCACACTGGATTCCGATCGGAGACTTCACTTCAACTCCCATATCTTCAAGCTGCTGCTTCATCCACAATAACTGTGTGCATGCTTGAGTGGCCGCAATATACTCAGCTTCTACAGTGCTTAATGAAATGCAATCCTGATTCGTGCTCAACCAAGCAATACATAGTCCGCCAAGATAAAATGCACCTCCAGATGTTGACTTCCTGTCATCCGCTGAACCGGCCCAGTCTGCATCAGTATATCCAAATAACTCTGTCTGAGACTTGTTGTTATATGTTTTCCCGAAGTCCACTGTGCCCTTGATATACCGAAGTATTCTTTTCACTGCGAGCATGTGACTTTACTTGGGATTAATTTGATATCTTGCAGCTTGGCATGTGGCGAAAACAATATCAGGCCTTATCACGGTCAATTACAATAGACTTCCGATAATTTGCCTATATTTTGTGATATTAACTGCCTTCCCATCCTCATATTTTGATAATTTCATCATGCTAGCAACCTGAGTCTTCATCTCCTTGGAATTATCCATTCCAAACCTTCATAGAACCTCCTTGGCATATTTGGATTGAGAAATGAAAGTTCCATTCCTTCCTTGTGTCACTTGTAGACCAAGGAAAAACGTTAGCTCTCCAATCATTGACATTTCATACTCTTTTTTCATGAATTCGGAAAACTGTCTGCATTAAGCTTCATCTGATCCACCAAAAATTATGTCATCGACAAACACTAGAACCATCATCCTTTGATTACTGTCATTGCTGAAATAGAGGTTGTAATCAACTCCTCCACGCTGGAAACCAAGATTCTTCAAGTACTGATCAAGCATTGAGTACCATGCCCTTAGTGCTTGTTTCATCCCATACAACGCCTTCTTCAGCCTTCAAACTTTGTTCTCATCCTCATTAATGAGAAAACCATATGGATGCTCAATATACACCTCTTCTTCTAGAACCCCATTCATGAATTCAGATTTGACATCCATCTGGAACACTTTGAACTTTCGTTGCACTGCTATGGCCAAAAATAATATGATTTTTTCCAGCCTTGCAACCGGTGCGAATGTCTCATCTACATCTATTCACTCAATCTGGGAGTACCCCTTGCACACTAGTCGTGCTTTGTTCCGAATCATTGTGCCATCTTCATTCATCTTGTTGGGATAGACCCATTTAGTCCCAATGACATTCTTGTCTGCTGGCCTCGAAACAATCTCCCTCATCTGGTTCTTCGCAATCTGATCAAGCATTTTATTCATAGCATGAACCCAGTTTTCAACGTCAGCTGCATCAGCAAAGCATTTCAGCTATACTTGAGATAAGAAAGATGTCTGCTGCAGTGACTTCATTCTTCAAACATATTCTCTCATATTTTTGTCAAAACACATTTGATTTTCTCTCACGGCTTCTTGGTATCCTGAAAACTGTCAGCTAGTACAACTTGTTAGAATAAAATAGATAAGCATTAGATACATGATTATTGCTGCTTTTTCCCATCTTTCTTTCTTCCCTCGATAGGCAATGCCTAATCTGAGTCATCCAATTATTTCATTGATGTCTCTTGCAACTGATTTTGTTATTGAATGCTCCCCCTACGTTATGCAACACTTCCTGGGGTTATTCCCACTGTTTAGACACATAAACTTTCTTCTCCTCATGCCTCATTTATTCTAATCTGGCACTTAACATCAATCCATTAACCAAATCACTAATCCTACTGAGTTGGAACTCGGTGTAGGAAACAAGAGATAACGCTAATAACACAATCACTTCTATTGTGCTCTGTTTCTCCCTTTGTTCTTCAAATCTAGTATCTGATTTGAATCAATTGAAACTCTAGAGCATATCACTTCTCCACTTTGCATCCTTAGATGCCACTTCCCCTTGGATCGTATCTCCCTAGAACCTGAAACACATGAATCATCAGTTAATAGCATTTATATACATAGGGAGAGGGGTTTGCCTTCTGGACTCCTCAAGATGAGGATTGCGGTTGATCCTGATGGGTCAACCCTTTGATTCTTTCTTGCAGATAATCACACTCCTCCTTGCTTCTTCTATCTTATTAGCCAACTTTAACTGCTCTGGCCATATGACTAAGCATTCATTACCCACATGCTGAGCCATTTTCTGATATGTAAATTATGCAGGCTTGGCCTTTCTCACCATTTGGGCTTTAAACCCACTAGTACACATTTCCTTCATTGAGGTTCTTCCAAAATTCCATTTTCCTTGATTATTTATCTGAACAAGAATCTCCTTTCTTGTCATCTTCCCCTGCTTCTTCCACCATTGCAAGGGTCTTTCACCTTCCTCCACTTATCGTTGTGGAGAACGACATGCGAATTTTTCAATACGTTCTTTGTTCATATTTATTTTATCATATGTATGAGTCACCACCCTATTTTGCGTTGGTGGTGGGTCCTCCACTAAACGTTTATTGTTCTTACTCACAGATGTAGCTTTTCCTCCCTTTTTCTTCCAGATTTTTTCATGTTATTTCTTAGGGGGCGGTTGTGAGTGTGACAGAGGAGGTGACTGATACACCTTACGTTCAACTCTATATGATTCCTCTGAGGCTCTAAACCTATTCTCAAACTTACCACATTGTCTCCCAGTGTAGAATTTCTCATTATGCATCACTGGGGATGAGAATATCCTTTCAAGTCCCTTTTCATTTTTTGCTTTCTTCTTGTTGCAATGTCTTGCCAAATTCCCATAATTAGAACATATAAAACAATTTCCATCAAAGGCATACATAGTTTCATCATTTCTATATCGAGATGCTGATACACCTTGAGTTCTTCTTCTGACACGAGGCTCTTGAGCTTCCTGACACATACTCATGGTGTGTCCCATTCTTCCACAGTAATAGAATCTAACGGATGCTTTACTCTGAGATACTCTTCTCTCTAATTTCTCAGGACGCTTCTTCTTATTCTCAGATTCAGCAAAGCTTCTATTTTCACAGCCTGAAATGTATTCCAGAGCATCTGGACAGAAGCTTGATGTGTGGCCATGAATCCCGCAGAAATAGAACATGTCATCACTACTTTTTGTAAATGTCCTCTTAGGTCTATCTCCAGCACCTATAGGATTTCTTTCACATCTGGAACTATTCGCAGCTCTCTTTCTATCATGAACGGAAGTGGATTCATCAAACCCAATACCAGTTTTTCCCAAACTGTATGGTCTTTGCGCTGAGAAAATTTGTCCCTGCCTCTTTTCAGAAATAGAAAATTTGCTTTTCATTTCATCATCACCTATCGAAGGATGATCAAATAGCAAGTGCAGTGCATCCTTCAACTTGGGCTTATCTTTGGATTTAGACTTCTCTATTTCCTGCTTGACTGATTCTAGCTCTTCTAACAACTTTTTAATCTTCATATCCCTTGATTCATGTTGGACATCAAGTTCTTCCTTGAGAATCTTCCCTCTACTCACCTCATCTTCCAGTTCATGCTTCAGATTATCAACCATGTCATTTTTATCCTTTACCTTCAATTTTTCTTGAGCGACAGAGTCAGAGCAACATGCATTCTCTTGTTGTAGCCTTTGATTCTTCTGAACTTCTGCAGACAACTGTGCTACTAGATCATTATTTTTGGCTTTATGATTCTGTGATTCATATGACTTTTGACTCTCTTCATAATCACCAGCCTTTTGTTTTCCTTTCATTCTAGCCATCTTCTGTAGCTCTTCAGCATGTGAATCATTCTTCTTTGTTAGGTCAGTAACTATATCAATAAGCCTTTGATTTAAGACTTTTAGCTTGTTGACCTCAATCTCCAATCCCTTGATCTGGATATCTTTAGATTTGGCTTCTTCAGTGTTTCTAACGTCACTTGGAATATTAGGTTCTTCGTTGCTTTTGAATTGATTTTTCACTTTTCTATTCAAGCCATCGATCTCCCTTTTCTGTTCTTCAATCTTAATATTATATTCACTAACCGATTCTGAGTTCTCTCGTGTTGATAACTTGATTTTCTCAATTTCTTCCATCAACTCAGACTTCTCTTCTTCCTGCTGCTGCATATAGAGTTTGGCATCATGAACAACTTTGTTGGATTTCTTTTTTTTTCTCTCCAAACATCTATCTCTTCAAGAGCAGCCTCCAACTCAGCTCGCATATCAATTCTTCCATCAATTTCTTCTTCTGTTTCAGCATCACTCTGATGCTCATGTACTTCACCCATTCCAATATCATGATTGAGTGAATCAATATTTTCCCGATCAGATTCATCAAGACCTTCCTTCAGTAAGTTGTTTGATTCTTTTAGTTGAATCACACTTTTTCCAAAAACACTTCCACACTGAGGTAAATTACCAAACTTCTGATTCTTCTTTGATGCTTTTCCTTTTCCCATGGTAGATTGTGATAAGAGAAAACTGAATCTTCAACCAAACAGATTGACTACACCAAGTCGAAGCAAACAAATCTGATAAAAGAAACCTATTGTTAGGACCAATAGGGGTCTATATACCCTGAGAGGGGGGTGAATCAGGGTATGGATATTCTTTTTCAAAATTCTTCCTACCCCACTGGATCTTGACCTCTTTATTACAAGGGTCACTTTGTTTGCACTTTTGTGTTTATTATGATCACTTATTTTCTTCTTTGTCTGATGATGATGCTTCAAATGCAATGCAGGGAGGTAAGCAGGCAGACACAAAGAATTTTACTTGGTTCACCCTCACTGGGCTATGTCCAAGGATCATACGCCGACAAGTTGTCGTGCGTACCAATTCCACTAAACTTCACTAGCTTTGGATTACAATGTTCGGGCTAGATCACTTCTATGCCCAGGCTCACTGCCTATGCAAAGTTTAGGGTCAGCTCACTGCTTTCCCAAGGGTCACTCCCTGTTTCTCTCTCTATGGCTCACTACCGGTGGAGAGGATCACCTTCTTCCTCTTCCTAATCACACTGCTCTTGGAAGGAATCCAATCACAGTTTATAGACCTGTAGGTCTCTTCATTTTCATGAATGAATGCATCTTCCTCTGTGTGTAGATGCTCTGTTGAAGTACAACTTTCACTCGTAGATGAATATCTCTTTGCACCGAAGGTATCGGGAAATGTACCAGCTTCCACGCAGTCCGAGAAGCACCGCTGGAACATAACCTTACTTGGCACGCAAGTCAATCTCAGCGCGCAAGTATTAGCGCGCAAGTCACAACGGGCGCGCAAGTCCTCCTCAGACACTTGCGCGACTCAAGCTTCCTCAACTCCAAACTTGCGCGAATCTCTTCCTTTTATGCCCAAACCAATATTGTCACACAACTCCACACTGGCGTGCATGTTATAACACCGGCACACAACTTCTACTACTGGCGCGCAACTCCACCTGCGAGACCCACACTCACCACTTGCGCGACCACCACACCTGCGCGACGGGAGCTCTAATTTCTCAAAGTGTTGAACTCTGGTAAAAATGAGGAGGGGTGGTCCAGTATTTATAGGCAATCTGACCACCCTGCGTGACGGCACGCAAGTCACCTGTGCGACCCAGTTTCGGCGCGCAAGTCCCCTTTCATTTTAGACACTTGCGCGACCAACTCCCAAACTTGCACGAACCTCTTTACTTTGCCATATTTTGATCTTCTGATCTTGAAAAACATATGGCGCGCAAGTGTCCTATACTCCAAGTCCTCGGCGCGCAAGTCCTTTTTCCAAAAACACTTTTCTTCATTTGCCGATTTTCAGGCCCTAAAATTTGGCAAACACTAGAAAATGGCGCCACCTTGTATCTATTCTTTTGTACCACCTCCAGATCATCCATTCCTTTTATCGACGTTCTTGAATCAAACATGGATCGTTGACCTCAGATCATGAACTCAACATTCCACCATGAAATCATCTTTGTCAACAAAGTTGTATGTCATCGTTTTGCTTTGTCAACAATCACTACTCAGATGTCCACTTTCTCAACAAACACAATCACCTCAAAAATGCTTCAATAATACCTTGAGGGATTTTTTCCCAACAGATGGACATAAGGATGACATTAATGAATAAATATTTTTTATATCATATTTCTGGTTCTATAAAATTAAAGTAATTTTTGATATATTTCATTTCCCCCAATTAGAAAAACAAAGTTATCATTCATGTGTATGTACGGAATATCATCTCTAAGAACCGATGTGCTTTATTTATCATAAAAACCATATATGTATGGTTATAAAAAAATATATTTAATGTATAAAAATGATAATTATAAAAAGAAATTGATTCCTAAAAATGATATAACCATGAACCTTTTGACCATGATCAACCTATCGATGTTATTTTTTAGATTATTAACTGAATGACCACAAAACGTCTAATGTAATGTTACTCAACATAATAAATAAATAAATCATGGTAATAAATGACGTAAAAGGAAAAATATAATTTAGTAAGAAAAATGGTTCAAAAAAAAGTATAAAAATTTTATAATTATATTTTTTCTGAGGGATGATGAATGTATGAAATGATACAGCACATGAGGTAACATATTTTTCCTTTAAGAAATGTTTTAAATGTTTGAAAATTATTTTCCTCTATGTAAATTTTCATTAAAATATTTCCAGAGTGTTTCCTACTTAAAACTAAAATATTTTTAAATTTTATTTTCAATTTATTTTTACTTTCATTATAAAGCTTTAAAAAAAATATTTTCAACATTTCATGTATTGGTTATTTTAACATTTCACAAAACTAAAAAAAGAATATTTTTTAACATTTACCACATGAATTACTTTTCTGAATATAATAGATATTATTCATTATAATTATTACTCTATAGTTTTTCGTGGTTTTTAATTAAAAACTATTCAAAATAATCACTAAATTTTTTGTTTTAAAAAAAATTCAAAATGAATTGATATTTATTCCTGATCTCAAAGTGACATTATAGTGTATTTGTAAAAGAAATTTTCCGTCTATGACAACATCCTTTAAAGAAATTTATAATTCATTATGGATATACTCTAAGGATACTATACACCTTATTTCTATGTATGGATTATTATCATTTTGATCTATTCATTAACTAGGGAAAATTTTAACATTTTCTCTGCTAGTTTTTCAGTAAAAATTTTTATGTTGATCCTTTTTTGTATCCTTATTCATTTTATTCATATAATGAATAGATTTTGCATAGCATGCTTTGTGTGTAGACTGTTATATCCTGTTGATTCTTCAGTAGGTCTCATGAGACAAAATAACTTGGGTGTTTTTTCCATGCCTTAATATTTATATATAACATATTTTCATGGGGCCTTTAGAGTATTCTTATGGTGTTTGGAATTATTAACTCCATAATTATGAAATGAGTTACTATTATCACATTGATTATTTACATTTTACATGGATATATTTCATGTTTATATTACTGGTGGGTTTTTATCGAATTATTTTGATTTCCTAATTTATGGAAATTAGTATATTATTTAATGGAAAGTTCATGATCATATATGGGTGAAAAGTTTGTTTTCATGGAAATGAATCCTTGTTTTTTCAAAGAAACCCTCATGAATTAATTTTTTTCCATTATGATTGGTTATGAAATGTTTTATGAAATTCTTTGGAAAATTTTTTTTACTTCATTATTAAGTGATTATTTTGATCTCAAGGATTATTACATCAAAAAAGTAACAAAATTCAAGGGTTTTCAGGATTTCCCTTTCCATTATTTTTATATCCCTTTCTCATATTTTTTTTCGCATCCCATGTTTTAACTTATTTTTTCATAGGGATTAGGGATCGATATGAAATAATTTAAGAACTAAATTTACATTATGGGGATTCATCTTAAATGAAGCAAAGTGTTTTTTAATGAAAGAGCAGTTAAAATTTCAGAATCCCGTTTTTATGGAAAAATTGGAAATTGAGTAGAAGTTATCAGTTTATATTTTAAGGGATTGATATGTAATTGTTTTTTATAAATTCTATAAAACTCAAAATAAAAAACATCCTAAATATGTAATATTGTATAATGAATATTATAAATCAGGTAATTATGAGTTGTCTATATTATGGGGTGTAATATGAGGTTTAATAAAAAAATTAAACCACTAAATATGATCCACCATTAATTTATCCTGAACTCAACTCCCAATAAAACTAAGCATCTGAAATAAAAAATCACCAAACCAGGAACCCTAATAGAGAATGAGATGTATCATTGGTCTCCCCATAATTTAGAATTCATCTAAAATAATGAAATATGTACCAATAAATCCCAGCTATTAGAAACCGAAAACTATAAATGGACATCAACATTTCAAAATACCCATATAAATCCCACCAAAATCTTGAAATAAACATTCAAAAGATACAAATTTTAGTTCCCAATAGAGTTACAATACATGAATTACCTAGGAAACTAAAACATCAATTCTATCAGGAATCCAGCAAAACCACAACTATCCTCCATAAGGAGAGACATGGTTCTATCCTCTGGTAAAAAATATAAATGTGATGGGTAATCTATGACCTCATCACTAGTACACTATCTCATACTGAACCACAAAAAAACCCAAACTAAGAACTAGCCAATTTATAATCTAAACTATTGTCTCATACATCCTAGTAAAAAAGAACACACCTATGTTTCTTCCACATTTCATTAAAATAATAATAAACCCTCATCACAAACCCATCACATAAACCCAACAAAAATAATTAAACCCACAAAACAAGGGAATGAATGCTAGATTGATAACATAAAAAATAAAAGTGGAACATAAAGAGAAAATCCAATAAGAATCACCTCAAAATATTTAATAGAATAAACATCCCAAAAATATAACCATGAAACAAATATTCATCTCAAACCCGATCAAAATATAATAATTATTCTAATAATAGACATAAAAAACATAAAAATATGAGCTAAATGTCCATATTGGAGGAAATCTCATATATCTTTCATGTAAGAGGGATTATAGTTCCTTGAATATCCACACTAGAATGACATGATAGTTTTATTCTTCTTATGAGAAAGTCTGAGGTCTTAGGAATACTTGTCCTCATTAACCAGTTCTTAAACCTCTTGGTCATCCAATTTCACTTCTTCACGGGATGGGTTACCTTCATTTCGATCTAATGGAATCAATGTCTCACCCACAACTGGTTTCCTAGAATGGTTAGCTTCCATCTGAATGTCCCTTTCAACCACCACCTGAAAATATGTTAGGACATATCTATACACAATTGATCCATGTTCTATGAAAATACCACTCTCCAAAAATGAGCTTTCATGTATTCATTAATGACCAGATCAAGAGAAAATATCATGAACTTTGAGAAATTATTGACATACTCCTTCACCACATATCCATCTAGAGAAAGTATCATGAACACAATATCTCTCTCCAAATTCACATCATCAATATAGAATAATTGAATGAATGTCACCTTAATGGACTCCCAAGATAATTATTTTTGTAACTAATAAGGGGACATAAACTCCCACCACACTTAGATTTGTCCAACCTAAAATCTTAGAGTATCTCGTACACTTAGTGATTTAGGAACTATGATATAATTTAGTTTTCCCTCAATCCCTTTTAGTCACTCCACATCTTTAACTGAACCTCGATCTCCATTGAAAGAATATGGATTCAAATTAATGAATTTTGGGACTGGGTCCATGTAAAAAAGAATATTTTGAGTCCACTACACTTTACATAGTATAGGTTGAGTCTAAAACAAAATGGTTCTTCACCAATAAATTAGATGATTTACTATGATGACAATCCTTAAATGTGTACCTTCAACACTCTTCTCTACCATTTTTAGAATGGATTTTATACATAACAGAATACATGAACATAATCAATCCATTCATCCCACAATATACCAAACAGTCCCATGATAAACTAATGGATAAATCAAAAAATAAAATTTAAAGCCTCCAATGTAGAGTATATCAATCACATAACATAAAACTCTCTTTTTTTGTAAACGAAAATGTAACATTGAAATTTTAAAACCTATTTTAAAAGAAAAAACCTTAGTAAAATGATCCACTCCATTTCAAAGTTAATTAAATCATTTTAAAACATCAATAAAAAATTAATTCATAAATAAATTAAATGAAATCATTTCAAAATATTTAGATAAATACCAAATTTCATTTAAAAATAATTTCGAAACACCATAGTGAAATCAACCATTTTTTAAAACAGAGCATATAAAAAAGTATATTTCTTTCAAAAAACCCAACAAATTTTTATTAAAAACCAAAAAATTCATAAAATCACCTTTTCACTTGAAAAAAAACTTTAACATCAAACAACAGTAAAAAATTTCACAACACACCATAATAAATCGATTTAACCATTATCCAAAACATCATTAAACACAGGTTAATTGATTTATATTTGATGGGAACCACTTTCGTAGAAATATGAAATTAAAAGGGGATAATTTAATAGTTCTAGGAGGGATATAAAATTTTCAATGGTCTGACCATAGAATTTATCAATCCATATTCAAAACATTCCATAGGATATTTAGTGCCTTCATAACCATGTACACGGGCTATGCATGGAAGGCATGTGAGCTGACCCTGAAACTCTAGTTCCTATTTTAATTTCTAACCTAGAAATCATAGGAAACTCCAAAATAACCTACATAACTCATATGGGATTCAAATAACATAATCTACAGTTAAATAAATTGAAACATGTTAAAAAAATAAAAATACAAGAATCATATATTGACTAACCATTGCGATTCGAGGATCCAAATGAGAAATAACTAGTTAAACTATCATCTTATGTACATATTTAGTTTTTGAAAATATTATATCCATACTACATAAACACACAAAAAATAATATAATATAAATCTGATACCATTTTATAATGAGCTATCCTAGAATAACCTTCTACATCACACCGGTCAACCCGTCATAAGGCCTGAAGGCCATTGTAATATCCTGACCAAGGAGCAACTAAATGGTTCCTCTAGGTGGGGGTCACATGGCCTCAAGCAAGCCTCTCTGTAATCCAGATTCTATTTATCATAGTGAGGGACATATGTGGTAATGTGGGGAGACTATACCCTAATTATTAGGGTAATGTAGCAGTATAACAAGTGAATAAATAATAAGAAGCATTATATAAATCAAGACAGAAGATAAACATTCAATTTAGTTACAAATAAACAATTATAATGTTAATGTCATATAAAAATGATTTTTTATGTCTCTATATAGTAAGAAAATATATATATTGGAATACAGTACAATACATTTATCAAAAGATCAAAAAGACCAAAAGTAAAAATCTCCATATAGCATCATAATCCTAGATCGGTCATGTTCTCCGATGCTCCTAAAAAAATCAATAAATCATCATATAGTGAGAAATTTTTCCAATCCCTACCTGTATCAAAGAAATATTTATGGGTACCCAATAGTGGCCCAAACAAGGATTGAGATAACACTCATTAGGTCACCACCAATGGTGTCTATAAAAAATCCAATTTATGTAATATAAATAGAAGAAGCATGTAGTATATCATTAGTATAAAAATAATGTAAATAAATTCCCAAATGAAAATAGAATTCTATCCATCCAAACATGGATCCCTATGATCAATAGGCAAGCTCCCATAAACAATGGAAGTTATAAATTATAATAAAAGGGTGTGATATTGTCCAATATAACAATGGTAAACCAATACCCATAACAGAGCTATATATAATCATAGAAGAATATCTAAAATGGGAATTCCATGTAATCAAATATATAACATCCACAATAGCCACATCATGTAATCAATTATCAGGCCATTAGGGGTTGGATCCAAGGTATATAATATAACAGAATCCTCATCGAGTCCCAATAAAATCTTGATTGAAACCCGGTAAATACTTGGTGGGATTCCAAGGATCATGTCAACAGAGAATATCTAATGTGATACCAAGATATCCATATAAAAGGGGTAGAAAATTCCATGAAATCCAATCGAATTAGGATCTAAGAAATAAATAGGTACATGGCATCCACTACTATAAAAAAGATCCATGTATTGGAAAATTTCATGTCATCTGATAGAGTCTGGATCCATGGAGATTTTCCAAGGAATCCACTACTTTTTCAATTCATAATTCATATCCAACGAGTTATTCCAACCCATTCACCAATTTAAATATAATTAATTTTACCATTTTAATAATATGAAATTGTACATAAAGGAGTAAAAAACCTTCTTTAATCAATTCAATTCAAATCATCCCTTCATTTAAAAATGAATTGGTAAAGTAAGGTTCTGAGAACATTAAACAATTCATTAAATTCTCATTAAGACTCCCACTTAAATTAGAGATCTCACATGAACCCAATGGTGTGGTACAACATGGGAAGATACATGGTAATTCCCCAAGGGTGGCCTAGGTTATGGATAACAACCTTCAACCTTTAAAAACATAGTAGTGGGAAACCTAATTGGTTTTAAAAAATTTATATCGAGATGACCATTTAATTAGGGTAAATATTGGAGGTTTTGGCATATGGTACAATAGTGACAATGTGTATAAAACAAAAAACATTAAGGGAATGGTATAGACCACTTACCGTATACACGTGATAGAAAACTCATATAGTTTCGACTCCTAACTCTATCCAAATTGAAACAAATCAGAGAAACAAATGAATTGCCTTGAAATAGGGCATAAGAGATAATACAAAAATATCACAACTGATTGAAATGAAAAAAAATAAACAAATGGCACGATCTAAGTACTTACCGGTGGCTATCCAGTGAGATGATCATTAATTAAATCCATGTACGGAAGAAGAATCATTTTAAAATACAATATTATTCTTGAAAATGGTTCAATGGGAGGAAGAAGGCTCTCTGCATTATAATGAAATTAAATAGGAAGAAGGGTTTTGATTTTAATTTAATTAATGTAAAAATGGTAAATTCCCCTTTAATTACTACATCTCAAGGTTTGGCCACATGGTTGGCCAAACCTTGTGGTAGTCACGTGTCATTATCTACCTCAAGAGGGACCTTTCATAGTTCATGTGCTAGTTTGGGAACCATGTGAAAACTATGTGATTTTATATTATCAAAACCCTATTTTTTTCATGGGCATGTAGCACTAGGTGTACTATTTCATCACACCATACTACTCTTCTCTAGCCTCTAAAACTCCCTTTATGGTTTAATCAAACTGTGTGTATAGTGACCCTCACATTAAAAAACATAAACATTACACAAAATTTTTGGTAGAATTATACATTAAACAAACTGATTCCCAACGACCGTAGATGGTATATTGCCTTTGGAAACATGGAAACATAAAAAATGGTAGATATGAAATCTACATCGTCTCCCATTATGTTCTCATAAAAAATAACCCTTCTTAGAAATATCAATCATAGTACAAACCGTCATAAACTGGGGGAAAGGAAACATAAAAGGGGTTAGCTCAAATGCTCAGTAAGGGTAAACCAGGGAGACATGTAAACATAAAAATGTGTATAAGGCTACGACAACGTGATTCTGTAAATATAATATAATACCCTATACATCAAAGATCATAATTTAAATCATGGAGTAAATATTTGAAGTTCAAAATAAATTAATCATATAAAATAAAAAGAATAATCCATGAAATCATAAGATAGGAATAATAGATGGAATTGCAGAAAACACATAAGCGTATAATGATTTCCACAGTAGCCAAAGCATCAATTCGATGACCATATTAGTGGACAAAGTCCACTACTGAACTGTTGAAACCCCATTCCAGCCATGTATTACTGAACTGAGTAAACCCTCTTTCCAAACATGTATTAATGAACTGAGTAAACCCTTTTTATATCCCTATATTACTGAACCGAGTAAAACCATTTTCTAGTCCTGTATTACTGAACCGAGTAAACCCTCATTCCAACTCTGTATTACTGAACTGAGTAAACCCTCATTCCAATCATGTATTACTAAACTTATTAGACCCTCATTCCAACCCTGTATTACTTAACAGAGTTAAAAAAATTCCATCCTTGTATTACTGAACTAAGTAAACCCTCATTTTAGACCATTATTACTGAACCGAGTAAACCCTCATTCCATCCTAATCTATCTCTTGAGATAAAAACCTCTACCCAATGGATTGGAGGGAGATATAGGTACCACCAGTCACATAATGAAATCATACATACATGTTCCACAAGATAATAAATAACCTATAATAAGCCATGAAATGAAATTGGTATCATAAACATGTAAACATATCATAACCAATGGAAGTAGATGGGTTTCATAATCATTTCATTGTAAACATAACCTGTCAAAATAAGCATTTTTAAAAAGAATATTACCCATAAAAGAGAATGTGTTTCATAAAAATATTACCCATGAAGGATAAATTGGTTTCATAAAGACTATGGAATTAATCATAACTAATTTCTATAATGGATATAAATGGAACCTTTGTATAATTTCATATAATGCCATGAGAAACATCAATATATTTCAATATTAGTTTCTTAGATGGAAACTAATATTGAAATATCCTCTAAAAAGATTCTTTAGTAAAATTACCTTTCTTGTTTGAAATGGGGTTTTTAATACATATAACCATTTCAAAACTAGTTTCTTAGAAAATTCTTTGAAAACTAACAAAGAAGAAATGTAATCATTTAGAAAACCTTCTTCCTTGAAAACTTTTAAAATAAGCTTCATAACATTTTAAAACCCATTTTCTTTGAAAATGATTGAAAACATTTAAAGAAATCTTGAAAATGTTATCAAAACCATTTATTTGAAAATAATTTTAAAAATTATAAATAAATCTTGAAAATGTTTTGAAAATAATTTTTCATGAAAACTTATAAAGAAGCATAAAAATGTTTTGAATGATATTCCTTTGAAATCCCTTTGAAAAATTGTAAATAAGATATAAAAGAATTTTGGAAATAGTTTTCCATAAAATCATATAAAATATGTTTGAAACCATATTGGAAACAATTTTCCTAGAAAATTTCTTTTTAAAAAAATATCTTAAAGATTAACCTTTTAACAACACAAAGGGTGCTTCGAAGAAATGATGGCGGGTAAATCCATATATTCCATACGTGGTCAAAAGAACATTCATTTTGCATGGTAAAAAGGATAGAAAATTGTCTTGTTCAAAAAGATAAAAGAAAATTACCTTAAAAATATTAGTAAAATAAAAAGGATAAAAATTAATTTTAGATATTATTGTGGAATGTTATAATAGTCTTGGAAACCCTTTTTAAAAAACATATATTTCCGAAAAAAGAGAGGTTACAGTCAGATTTTCCTAAAAACACTTTCTTAACAAATATATATACCAAAGAATAGAAACATGCACCAATACAAGAGTGTATCCTGAAATAATACAGGATAAGTAAACTCATGAATATTCTTGATAGATTGATCATAATATTTCATCAATGGAAGCATAAACATAAACAATCTCGAAAAGCTATGAGATTGTCTCAATCAACTCTTATAACATGGTATCTTGGGATCATGCTATCCATGTAAGGAATGGAAATTAAATCAAGCATATAATATCATTAAAATAATGATATTCATGATATTCAATGTAAAATTCATGTATATTCACTTCTAAACAATATTTTATGTTCATAACAAAACATAAGTCTCAAAAAGGCAAATTGTGACAAAACATTTTTACCGATTTGGTATCTTTTGAATCTTAAACCCCATGAAAGAAGTATCATAAAATGGGAATGTGAATACACATAAATTTATGTAGAATATACATATAATAAAATCACAGTAATTACATACACCGCACAAAAGGAAAGAGTGGCAAATATAGCTTGTATCTCAAATAAATTAAAAGTGATATGAAATCCCCTTACCTTGTATCTTGACTCTCTCTGTACTCATACAAGCTTCCTGTATAATAAATATAATTTTATTACACAAATTTTAATGAATAATATTATGATATCTGTTACCATATATTATTTTATTATGACATTATACTACCCTCTTGTTAACAATCCTATATCGAGGTTTCACTTTGGGTAATATTCGTTTTGTTCTTCACATGTGTCTTAATATGTTATATCATTAATCCACATAAATATATCATTATTCCAGAATGTATAAAATGATATAAATATCATTTATATATCGTATAATTATATTATAATAATATATATAATAATTATGTACATAATGGAATACAATGTTCATGGAGATGGTAAGTTGTATGTACGCATGAATGATGTTTTCTGTTTTTATTTTTGTATTGAAAGAAAGTATATAAATGGAATATGTATATATGTATTTATGAATATTTATATAATTATTAAATTATAATTAATATGTCATATATATAATATATGTTCATTAAAACAATCATTAATACATTCAATGTGCTGTGTGAACAAATCGCATCACTTTGAGGGGGGTGGTAGTCCAAACTTCCTCAAACATGATTATCTTATTAACACCAAATGGAAGGTAAAAAGATGTTTGTTTTTAAAGGAATAAATAAGATTAAAGACATGATAAATATAATATATCACAAATATAAATATATTTTCCATCATAATGTTCACTATGATTGGTGGTAAAGGAGAAATGAACAATCATTGTTTTGTGAGGCTGTAGTTCGTCGTACACTGGAATAGTATGTTCAAAATCCATCAGATGGAGGTTTTGTACATGAGGGTCATAAAAATTTCATAAAAACATCATATTATATGTATTATACTGGGTTTTTACACATATAGGGTATAAAGATATACGGGGATGGAGAAGGAAAATAAAGGAAAGGATTTTGAGAGAAGACTTTATTTCTTAATCGGGTAACTCCTTTTGGTTTGTGCCAAAAGGATTCTTTGAGAGGGATTCTTCCCAAAGGGAGGATTCAAGTTATAAGGGAGTATTTTTTTGAGTCTAATTGGTTAAATATTGTACTAACTTAAATGTTTTGATAGGTTTGAGGAATAGGTAGATGTGGTGGCCTTTTATAGGGAAGGAAAAGGACTCACATTGAATATTTGGAAACAAATTAGGTGTGCACAAGTTCTTACCTAAAAATATTCATACCAACCCAAACAAAACTCAATAATGTCAGTTTTATGGCATAAATATGGAAATAAAATGGGTTTTTGGAAAGATTATAGGTCATTTTGTCCTTTAATTGTAAGGTTTTGTCCCTAGTTAATCTTAATTTCGCCTTAACTACTGTCATTAATTTTAATCACTTTTACTAATTGGTTTGGTCAAAACGTAACATGGTATTATTGGAATATAAATATTATAATTAATACAATGTTTTATTTCATATATTTTAAATTATAATTTTAGAAGCTGAAAAATTATGAGTAGTGTTAATCTCACAGACGAGATGAAATAACGGGGTTTTAAAGTAGGATGAAGTTCAACAGTTTGCTAAGATTTCTTATTCAGTTTCAAAGTAAAGTTAATCCTAATGAATTTAATTTTATTAATATTTTTAATATTAAAATAATTTTACATTAAAACATATTTATAATATAATTTATCATTAATAATTAACTAGAAAAAATGGCATTTTTAACTAAAAAGCGGTATTTTTTCACTATTCATCGAAAAATGATGTTTCTTAGAAAAATCCAAAAAACCAACCCAAGGATAATTTCTATGGTATTAATTAAAAAATTAAGTTTATTTTATGAAATTAAATTTATACATGTTTCTAAAATTACTTTTATTATTTAATGTGATTCATTCAAGAAACTAATATTTTTAACCTAAAAGGAATTTACCAAAAAAAATATTATCATTCATTATCAATATGTGTTATTTATATAAAATAGAAACATTTGAAAATTCGTTATTAATAAGTTTTTTGTATAGGTTATAATTATCTTAAAACAATAAAAGAGATGTTTTGTAGAAACTTAGTGTTGCATGCATCGTATGCCAAGTCGGTGTTGCTTGTAGTGCTAGCCAAGTTGGTGTTGTGTGTGAAAGGAATGTTTGACTTAGTGTTTTTAATATATATATATATATATATAAAACTATTTCTAGTGTCATTTTAAATGAAAAATATTGAAAATTTAAATTTATTTGAAAAATAATAATTCTCAAAATCTCAAGGTGTTACATTCTACAGCCCTTAAAATAAATTTCTCCAACGAAATTCTTCAGGTTATAAAATTATTAATAATTGAATGTTTAATTCACAGAAACCCAAATCCTAAAAATTAATACTAAATATTCTCTTAAAAATAAAAATTTGAAACCATAACGGTTACCCAAAGTAACATATAACTAGGTTTCCATGTAGGAGAACATAGATTAGGAGTGAAGATTGGAAATGGAGGGAAAGCGTAAATATTTATAGTGAGTGATTGAGGTCATCAATTAAAAAAGTGAATGATAAAAGGAAATTAGAGTGCTTAAAATTCATAAATATATTTTGATTTAAAATCCATCAGCTCAACTAAAATTAAGGTATTATGAGAATAATTGTTTTGATCACTTTCAGAACATTGAGTAATTCTTGATAAATTTCTGTAAACGAAATTTAATTCTTAGGTTTTTCTTTGTATAATTTCTAATAAATACATTACCTCAAGAAATTTATGTATAGAAATTAAATTTAATGAATAAAGGACTAAAATATGATTTCAATGTATCTTAAAGACCATCAAGAATAAAAATTCTTACTATTTGACTATAAAAAAACAACATGCAGTAATTTATAAAAATAAAAAGTAACATTAATAGTTCAACATAAATATTTCTTCGTTAAAAATAAATAAACATTAACCAGGAAATCATGTAGGCTATTAGTATGTGTGAAACATTTATCATCCTTAGGTCATTGGTTCAAGACCCACATCCTTTCTGGACTTGATTGGTTATCACCCAACATACCTGATATCATTTTCACAAAAATATAAAAGATGGACATCCATTAAATAAGGTTAATAAATGATTAGCCTTTTAACCAAGGTTTTCAACACAAACTCAGTGCAAAAATACTTACTCTTAAGCTTAAATTAAACTTTTCATGAATATTTTACCTTATAACCCTTATCAAAGGTGAAACACCAAATATTTAGAAAGGGAGCCATGAAATCAGCTTAACATTGATTCCTTTGTATGTCACAAAGTATCTATTGGTTATCACATTCCAAACATGTGAATAACCACATCATATATTCTCTTGAAACATTGTAATAACCAGAATTACCATAAATTATTTTAGAAAACATGAAATATTTTTTATTACAATGATTTCTGGATACATCCCTTAAATAAAAGAAATTGTAAACTTCATCCTTGATGACATAGAACATTTTTTCAATAATCAGCTCCAAGGAAATATGTACCATCCAATTTACTTATTCATATCTAGTATATACTTATACAAACATCATTATCATGGTGTCTGAAATTAATTAATGATTACCTTACATTAATTAAAATATCACATTTCCATAAAATCACTATTCTAGTCTATTGTGAGCATTCAACATATTCTTGGAATTCCTTTCCAAAAACAAAATCTAAACAATCCATACATAATTATCCATTATTTATTCTAGAATAAAAATACATAAATACTTTAATCCTTTGTATTTAATGGTTGGAATGGAAGAGTCCCTTACTTGGTTTAGAAGTAAATCCTTAGCTCAAATCATTGTGTTGAATAATTCCCATGTTATCTATAGATAAGACATTTAACTCTATGACAACTTTTCACTTTATGACCCTTTTTCTCACACAAAAAACATCTTACCCTTCATTTGGGGTACTCTTTAAGGTACTTAATCCCTTCTTATTGACATAATGGAAGCTGAATCTTTTTCCCTATATATTCTTTACCATGAAATTACATCTTTCTCTTACTCGACCTTCTAGAAATATCAACAATGAAAATATTGTTAATCATATACCGTGATAGCTTATTCATCAAAATCGCAATATCTTTTTCTCCACTAATCATCCCATTTAACTAATCATCATAAAATCATACATCACATTCAACATTAATCCAGTTCCTTATGGTTCCATCCATTGACTAAAACCAAAATCATAGTGTGAGCATTACTTATCATAGTAAAAAATCATAATACCATGAAAAAAATTACATATAGGATTTCTAAATCATGACACCTTCTATAATCTGTGAGGCCTTAGTTTTATCCTAGGATTATCATAAATAATTTATATCTAAATCCTTCATGATGGTTCATGAAGTGTTTCTGAATTTTAAAATAATATCCCCCAGGAGTGTCAAACCAGGTGTGCAACAAGGCCCATTATCGTGTACCAGATTACCACAAGTGAAGCCCAAAACATCTTGTCATAGTTTTTACACCTCGGTACACATGTTCCAAATACACATCCACTTGTATTATCGAGACAGGGATTTATTTCTTGGAAACTACTCACTCAATCCTTTACCAAAATTCTAGGACATTTTCCTAAATGTTAACTCGTCCTTATACTTATCTATATATACATCCCTAGACATATCCATAGAAATAAACCTAGGGATATATCTAAGGTTTTCTCATCCTACTTTCCAAACGTTAACAATACCTTTGCTCTGATACCTACTATAGGGACCCTATCTTTACAAAACATAAACATTACATAACATTTTTGGAATACTTAAACATTAAACAAATAGATGCCCAAAGACCATGGTTGGTATAGTGCCATTGGAAACATGGAAACATAAAAAATGGTACATATTTGAGATACATAATCTCCCACTAGGTTCTTCATGACTATAACCCTTCTTAGAAATATCAAACATTTTACATACCATCATAACCTTGGGGAAAGCAAAGATAAAAGGGGTGAGATAAAATGCCCGGTAAGGGTAAACAATGGAGACATGTAAGAATAAGAATGAGTATAAAGCTATGTGGATGTGATCCTATAAATAGAATATCATACACTGTATAAAAAATATCAATATCAAAATCATGGCATAAAGATTGGAAGTTCATAAAACAAGAATCATGTGAAATAAACAGATTAAGCCATGAAAGAATAAGATTGGAATAAGACATCAAACTGTGGGAATCACAAAATCATATAATTATTTACATAGTAGCAAGGGAATCAATGCCATGACCATATTAGTGGAAAAATTACTTTACAAAAACCAATTGAACCCCCATTCCAGCCCTATATTACTGAACTGAGTGAACCCTCATTATATCCTTGTATTACTGAACTGAGTAAACCCACATTCCAGTCCTATATTACTGAATTGAGTGAACTCTCATTCCATACATATATTAAATAATAGATTGAACCCTCATTCCAGCCCTGTATTACTAAATTGAGTAAACCCTCATTCTATCCTTGTATTACTGAATTGAGTAAACCCTCATTCTAGCCCTGTATTACTAAACTGATTAAATCCTCATTCCATCCTTGTATTACTGAACCGAGTAAAGCCTTATTCTAGCCCTGTATTATAGAATAGAGTAAACCCTCATTCCATCCTTATCTATCTCATGAGATATAAATATTTACCCAATGCATTGGAGGGAGATATAAGTTTCACCTATCACATATTGAAATCAAACATACATGTTTCAGAAGATTGTAAATAACATATCATAACCCATAAAATGAAATTGTTATCATAAACATGTAAACATATCATAACTTGTGAAAAAATACAGGTATCATAATCATTTCATCATAAAAATAACCCTTCAAAAGAAGTTAGTTTCAAAATCATATAACCCTTGAAATAGAACAAGTTTCATAAACATATTACCCATGAAGAAGAAATGGGTTTCATAAATACCATGGAATTAAGTATAACTCATTCATTTAAAGGATATGAATGGAACCTTTAGATCATCTCATATAAAGGCATGAGTAGCATCAATAGAATTCATCTTATATGGAATATAATTTTGAAATATTATCTAAAAACATTTCTTGAGTAAAATATCCTTTATTGTTTGAAAATTGATTTTTAATACATAAAACCATTTGAAAATGATTTTCCTAGAAAATACCTTGAAAACATATAAAGATGACATGTAATCATTTTTAAAATTTCTTTCCTTGAAAAAAATATAAAATAAGCTTCAAAATGTATTAAAAACCATTTTCTATGAAATCAATTGAAAACGTTAAAATTAATCTTGGAATTGTTTTGAAAAACATTTTATGGAAAATAAATTGAAAACTTATAAAGATATTTTGAAAATAATTTTAAAATAATTTTTTCTTGAAAACATATAAAGAAGCTTATAAACGGTCTGAAAACCATTTCGTTGAATGAAATTTGAAAACATGTAAATATGTATTAAAAGATATTTGAAAATAGTTTTCCATGAAAACATAAAAAATATGTTTGAAATCATTATGGAAACAATTTTCCATGAAAATTAATTTTCAAAATCTTTTCCTTAAAGATTATCCTTTTTAACAATGCAAAGGGAGCTTTGAAGAAATGGTGGTGGGTAAATCCACGCATGTCATACAATGTCAAAAAAACATTCCTTTTTCATGGTAAAAAGGATAGAAAAGTGTCTTGTTTAGAAACTGAAAAAATATATTCCCTTTAAGAGACCATTAAAAGGAAAAAATGGAAAAAAATAAATTTAAATATTATATGGGAATTGTATAATATTCTTGGAAACCCTATCTTAAAAACATAGATTTCCAACTGAAGAGAGGGTAGAGTCGGGTTTTCCAAAAAAACACTTTCTTAAAAAAAATATGTACCAAATAATAGAAAATGGTACCAATACCTGAGTATATATTGAAATAATATACGATAAGAAAACTCATGAATGTTATTGAGACATGGATCATAATATTTCATCAAAGGATGCATAAATATAAACAGTCTTGAAAAGCAATGTGATTATCTCAATAAACTCTTATAACTTGGTGTAATGGGATCATGATCTACATGTAAGGAAAGGAAATTACATGAAGAATATAATATAATGAAAATGTTGAGATTCATGATATTTTATTTAAAATTTAAGTATATTCACCTCGAAAAAAAGTGTTTAGGTGCAGAGAAAAACATGAGTCTCAAAGAAGGAAAATTGAGACAAAAAAATTATATATTTGGTAGATTTTGAAACATAATTCCCATGAATGATGGATCATAAAATGGGAATGTGAATACCCATAAATTTAAGTAAAAGATACATGGAATGAAATCAGAGGCATTATATAGACCACACAAAAGGAAGGATTGGTAAATATAGCTTATATCTCATAGAAATTAAAAGTGAGATGAAATCTCCTTAACTTGTGTCTTGACTCTCTGTGTACTCATACAATCTCCATGTATAATAAATATAAGGTCATTATACATATTTTTCATATTAATATTTATATATATATTACCATATATTCTTTTATTATAACTTTATGTTACCCGCTTGTTAACGATCATATGTCAAGGTTTCACTTCAGGTAATATTCTCTTTGTTCTTCACATATGTCTTAATAGGTTATATCATTGATCCATGTAATTTTATCATGATTAAATAATTTATAAAACGATATAAATATCATTCAAATCTAGTATAATTATATTATAATAATCTATAGTGTAATGATGTACGTATTGCAATACACCGTTCATGGAGACGACAAGTCGTACGTACACATGAACGTTGTTTTCCCATTTTTATAATGGTATCATGAATATATAATATTTATAATATAATTTCATTAAACCCATCCTTAATATATTTTATCTTGTGTGTGAATGAATCACATTTCATTGAGAGGGTGGTAGTCCACACTTCCTCAAATGAGATTATCATATTAACACCAAATAGAAGGTAAAAAGTTGTGTATTTTAAAAGGAATACAGATGAATAAAGACAAATTAAATATAATATATTACATATATAAATATATTTTCCATCATAATGGCCACCATTATTTGTGGTAAAGGAGAAATGAAAAATCATCATTTCGTGAGATAGTAGTTCATCGTACACTGAATCATTGTGTTTAACATCCATTAGATCGAGATGTGTGTAAGTTCATGTCAAAACCTTTGCATAAACACATCCCAGTATATGGAGGATATTGGTGTTTTCACACAATAATTGGATAAATATATTTGAGGGATGGAGAAGTAAAATAAAGGAAATGAGCTTGAGGGAAGACGCTACCTGTTAATCAGGTAACTCCTTTTGTTTTGTGCCAAAAGGATTCTTTGAGAGGGTTTCTACCCAAATGGGGGTTTAAATTTGAATGGATTATTTTTGGGAGGCTACATGGGCATATATTGGATGAATGTAAATTTTTTGAGAGTTATGAGGAATGGTTAGACGTGGTTGCCTTTTATAGTGAAGGAAAAGGAATCACATGGAATTTTTAGAAAAAAATTAGGTGTGAATATTTAATTAACTAAAAAAGTCATAAAAAACAAAAAAACTCAATAATGGAAGGTTTATGGAAGAAATATGGATATAAATTAGGTTTTATACAAGTATATTGGTTATTTGGGCCTATAATATTAAGGTTTTGTCCCTAATTAATCTTAATTTGGACTTGATCGTTGTGATTAATTTTAATCACTTTTTCTAATCATTTGGGTCCAAAAATCACATGGTATTATTAGACTATAAATATTAGAATAAATAAAATGGATTTTATCATATTTTTTAAATTAAAATCACAGAGGAGGAACAATTAATATTAGTTCTAATCTCATATATGGGACGAAATAACAGGGTTTTAATGTAGGAAAAAGTTCAAAAGTTTTTTAAGATTTTTTATTTAGATTCAAAGTGAAGTTAATCTTAATGAATTTCATAGTATTAATATATTTAATATTCATCTAATGTGATAATATAACATATTTATAATATCAGTTAGCATTAATAATTAATTAGAAAAAAGGCAGTTTTTAATTAAAAACAATATTTTTCACTATTCATCAAAAAATGAAGTTTCTGAGAAAAATAAAAAAAATTAACCCTAGGATAATTTCTAAGATATTAATTCAAAATTAATTTTTTTATTCAATTAAATTTATAAATGTTTTTAATTTTACTTTTTTTATTAAAATTCATTCATTCAAGAAAACAATATTTTTAACATAAAAGGACTTTACTAAAAATATTATCTTTCATTATCAATATGTTTTATTTATATAAAACAACAATATTTGAAAATTAGATATTATTAATTTTAAATTATACATTATAATTATTTTATAATAATAAAAACAAGTGTTTTATAGAAACTCAGTGGTGTGTGCATCGTACGCCAAGTCAGTGTTACATGTAGCGCAAGCCAAGTTTGTATTGCATTTAGCACAAGAAAAGTTGGTATTGTGTGTGAATGGAATGTTTAAATTAGTGTTTTTAATATATATATTTATATATATAACTATTTCCAGTGTCGTGTAAAATAAAAAATATGAAAAGTTAAATTAATTCAAAAATAATAATTCTCAAAATCTCGGGGTGTTATAGTGTATCATGGGTCACACGGTTTCTACTAATCGTGTGGCCCAGCTGCCTCTTCCAAAAACCTAGTCTATAGTCTCCAAAAATTCCCTATACACCCCCAAAACACTAGTGATCTCATTAAGTAAAAACATTAGATCAAAACAAATCAATTAACCCCAAAATAAAATGATTCATACCTCATAAGAAAACCTGAGATCTTACAATCTTCCCCCCTTAAAGAAATTCATCCCCAAATTTCCCTTCCAAGTGTTGTTCATAATCCCCATAGAAGAACTTCAGCTACTAAGCATGCATGTCAACCTCCATTTCCCATGTATCATCCTATAAATAGATGTGATACAATAGTACTTGAACTAGACGACCTAAAATGACTCATAGAGTCGTTATCTCCTATCAATAATATGAATAGGTTTCTTCTCAAAGGATGTATCTATATATATCTCAACCAAATCTAGATGAAGAGTGTCATAAGGGTATGGGTGGTAACAGTACAACTAAGATACATGTAATATGTCATACATTTATTGATACCTATGTGGTAACAACAACAAAAAGTCTATCATCTCGACTTCTCTAGAATCTTGAATAGCTAGACATATTGCGGTGAAAGCATAACCTGTCTCCAAATTCATATGTGTACCAACTTGAGTGAGATACATAAAAAGGCATGATCCCCAAAATCAAAATATAGAGTTCAATGATTGGATTCATTGTAATATTTATACCTTGACAATATGATAGTTATCTGCTTCCTGATCAACTATACCTTCTCTGAACTCTCCTGTAACACCCCAAGCTTCCACGATACGTTTCCCTTTGAATAATACAATAACTTGTGTTGTATGAAAATTCGAGTTCAAGCACACCACAACCAATCAAACTATCCGTTATGAATAGTAATACCCACTTTTTAAAATTTTATAAATTTTATCTTTCAAAATTGACTTCATTTTTGGATTCAAAATATCGAAATTAGCTTAGGGTGAATTTTTGATATTTTTCTGAAAACATTCAATTTTTGATGAACAGTGAAAACACTACGTTATTGTTTAAAACAGACTTTTTATTTAAATAATTTTTTATTTTTTAAAATTTATTTTAGGTCAAAATAGATATAAAATACCTATATAAGTTAAATTTAATTCATTGGATTCATTTTAAAATAAGTTTAGATATATGAAAATTTTATGGAGCTTTTTACTGTCTTTTACCCACCTCCAAGGAGAATTTACAAATTTTCATAAAACATAATTTTACCGCTTTTGTGAATTAAATTTCAAAAATCTGAGAGACATGGTTGATATCAGTAAGTAAAATGTGGTTCAATAAGATGAAAATAATTTTGGGTGAATAATAACTTTTAAAATTTATTTACCACGGTTAAAAGTAAATAGGGTAATTAAAGGTAAAAATGATATTATTATTACCCTAACTCATTTCCTAATTCTATTAGATAAGATTATTTCGACCAAAAACAACATTAGTAATAAAAATTGATCCTTTCGGTCCTCTTGGATTAGATTAGGACATTTATTCTTATTTAATTTAAAGAAGAATTAAAAGTGTTAAACTCAAGTTTTCGTAACTAAAAAATATTTAATATTGGGTTATATATAAGATAAATTCGACTAAAAATATTCATTATAAATCTAACAAAATTTAATAAATAATGGTATTTTATTTATAATTTTTAGAGATTAAATAATAAACATTATTTATGACATAATGTTGGTGTAGTAATTACCTTATTAATGAAAGATAAAAATAATTGATATTATGAATATCAAAGTAAATATAATTTTAGACTTTTGATGAATTAAAATAATTTTATGGGTTAATATGAAATTTTAGGGTTGATTAAATTAATTTTTTGGAAGTAATAATGCTGTTATGACTTAAAAAAAACAAAATACCAAATAGTGTCAACATTTACATAAAAGAGTTTTAAAAACAAATATTATATTATTAATTGATATAATATTTCTAAAAATATAAGGTTCATCCAAAGTACTTAGATAAGGTTATATATATTAATAATGAACCACTTGGTGTTCTCTTGTCTTGTTATAGTAAGTTTATTAACCATATAATAATAAAATACAAAGAGACATGGTAAATGTCAAACTATGTAACTAAGAGTTAAATCTAAAAGATAAGGTTAATATGGTGACCTAAACCTGTCTAAAACCTATCGGTTGAGAGTTTTTTGACCCATACCAACCTTATCCTCGAAATAAATAATTTTGGAGCCATTAGAAACCGAAAATTATTTTATTATAAAATAATATTTCAATCTTTTCTAAAGTGACCTTCACCTCTCTTATAAAAGGAAACTTCCCCTTCTCTTAATTTCACACCTCTAAAGACATTTGCCTCATCCAAACCCTGCCCAAATTTCCTACCAACTTCCCTCAATTATACCTAGAGGCCTTACTTTGATCATAAATCCAACCTAAGGAGCCCTTTTAATCAACCCAAAAGGAAACACCTGAAGAAGAGGTAATAATTTCACCAACCTCTTCCAAGTTCTTTTCTTATTCCACTTCCTATTTCTTTATTATTTCCATATCAAAATATTAACTCCATTACCTCCTACATACTGTGATTCTATTATAAATATTTTACAACCATATTCATTATTCTATCCAACCTATAAATTAAAAAGTCACCATACGTGTGTACGTATGGCTTATAGTGTCAACGGCGTGGTGTAGTTTTTTTATTCAAACAATTCATTATTTGGATGGGTATAATAATGAGTATAACTGATGTAAATAATAAATATAACATGTTAATGATTTAGTATATATGATATAATATCCAATTATATACGATTTCACCATCAATATAATGATATTGTCGCTTGTGCGGACGTACGGATTATCATCTCCACGAACGCGATGAGATTCATTCCCCATCATAATAATTCAAGAATAATTTTCATTTTATGATTAAAAATAATGTGTAAGAACTTAATATCATTCTAGATATGAATAAAATATATCATATCCATAACAAACATGGCTTACGTAACCAAACATATAAAGGAAAACAGATCTATTAACACCCGAAACGATGATACTACTAAAATATTATTAACAAGCAATATTAGAGGATCATATATGATATCATATTTATGTATATATTTCATGTATAATTTAATACAAATTATTTAACTATTATATAGGAGTTTAACGTACCCTATACCAAGGAAAATTACAAGGTAAGGGTTAATTCTACAATCTCTTCATTATCTGAGAATGTTTATACGTAATTATCTATTGGGACCTCTTTATCATCCACATCAATTTTTTTAAAATGTATTTAAAAACATTATTACTATAGTTTAATTTCATTTATACCCTTGTTTTACTTTTTATAATATGTTTAAAAATGAATCTTTCTGATGTTTTCCAAACAAGGTACTTTATAACCTTTTCGACAAAATTAAGGTAAGAATGTCTTCTTTTAAACTTATACGGCGGGTGTGGCTATTTTCCACCATTATATTATCATCAAAGCTTCCCATACAAGATTATAATAATATTTTAAAAATAAATGTTTTCTTTTATATTTATGTGACTTTTAAATTATTTCAAAATATAAAGTGGTATTTATTTCAAATAGTTTTCATTTCATCTATGTCAACATCCATTGATCGATTTTAAACTAGTTTGAAGATGATTTATTATGATAGAAATATTCCATATTGAATTGAAGATTTTGTGATATGTTTTACTATGGATGTGTTATTTTTACACCATTCATGTTTTATGGATAATGTATTGAAATTTTGTATGCTAGTTTTAATACAAATGTTTATGTTATGTTTAAACCTTTTCATATGAGGAATGCATTGGACTTAGTAAGCAACGGGTGGAGCCCGTTATAGCTCCTCGATGCATCAGTAGGTCTCATGAGAAAAAATATTGTCTTGGCACAGGGCCTTCAAAAAATCATAATTTTAGTCTTGGCATAAGGCCTTGACTATGTGGTTATGAAGTCTGGCATTATGCATTCCATCATTATGAAAGTGGTTATTGATATTGCATGTGATTATTCGACTATTATAATATCCATGTGAATAAGTTAATGGAATTATTTGATTTATAATGTCCATATTATGTAGAAGTTTTTGTTTAAAATGATTATGTTTTAGTCTTATACATTGCCTTAAATGTTTATTCTTATTTATGAAATTTTACGCTCTATTGTTATCCTTAATGAGAATCTAAGCACACCTCTTTCTTTGTTTTCTTTTTTCCAAGATGTGAAGAAGTATATTATGACTGGACTGTAGGGATCATCTAAGGGATATGAGTGTGGTCAATGGAGACAATGCTTATGTTTTTTTTCATTTTATAATTTAATGTAAAACTTAAGAATTTATCGAGTACTTCCAAGGCAAAAAACTGATCGGCCTTTCGGGATTTGATCCCTTATGATCATGAAAATGTTATATAATAAGGCACTGACTCTGGGATTCTGGGGTCGGGGAATTACATTTGGTATTAGAGGAAGTTTATTACAAACCTTGGAAGTAAGATTTAGAAAAACACTGATTAGGGAACATTACCCTAAGATAGACTTTGAGGATTATAATAGAAGAACTTCCTATAATTTTGTTAATGTAGAAATTTTGCGAGTATTCCATGAAATAAACCCCTATCTAGATACGAGCAGGTAGAGGTGGCTCTATCATAGATGTACCTAGGGGTAATACCTGAAAATGATGCTTTGACCTAGACTCGAATGAAAACTGGTGCACGGTAATGGGCCTTGCTATACTCTTGGTTATGACACTCCTGAGGGATATGCTTAAGATAATTCTCATCTTATTTACAAACTATTATGAATGGTTTATGAGTATATACTTTCTCAAAGAAATTTTTTTTATGATTATGGATTATATCCATAAACTGTTCTATTTATGTTAACTATTTTACATGTTTGGAATTATTTATTGCAATTCATAGACTAATCGAGTGTATTCCATAGTTTAGAAATGGCCCCTAGTGGAAGGAATGGAAACTGTATGAATTCATGTAATCAATGTATGGAATTAACTCCTACTCAAGATAATTATAGTAGATCTGGTGATGCAACCGGTGCTGATCAGCTTATCACCATACTGGGACAACTCACTCAAGTTGTGAATAATAACCATACCCATATGGAGAACCCTGATCCACAACATGGAGGATCAATGTTAGACCGGTTCATGAGGTAAAAGACACCAAAATTCAATGGGAATAAAAATCCATTTGTAGCCGAGAAATGGATAAGTTCATTTGAAAAATATTTCATGATTTGGGGAGTAGAAAAAGGTAAAAGGTTTTCATGGAAGTTTATCGCCTCACAGGAGATGCAAATCAATGGTGGTCATTGATTCGAAACAAAAAGGAAGATGATGAAGTATCAAATATGGAATGGAGTGAGTTTAAAGAGATATTCTTAGGAAAATACTTTCCTCATGACCATCGAGCAGATATAGAAAGACAATTTCTGAGTCTGAGGAAAAAGGAGGATGTGAATGTCACAAAATATGCTAACTTTACAAGGATAGCAAGGCATGTAGCAGATTATATATGTAACCCAAGGAGTAATATTGATTGATTATTTGATGGGTTAAAACCATTTGTCAGTCGAGAATTAGTCTCACAATCCTTCTCATCGTACGAAGATATTGTCTCATGTGATATCAAGACAGAAAAGGAATTCTCTAAGTCTTATGACTTTAATGTAAATCAAGAGAAAAAGATTTCTCCTGAACACTCTGAAAATGGAAATAATGGGAATAAGGGAAAAGTTGAATATCCATAATGCGGTAAATATGGGAAGATAACAACCCAGTACTTGCCTGAAGGAAAAATGAGTCTATTACAAGTGTGGTGAAAAAGGCCACCACACTCATGATTGCAAGGGGATGAAAGAGGTTTTCAATGTTGAATGCTACAATTTTAGAGAAAAGGGGCATTATGAAAATGAATTTCATAAGTGCCAAGGGATCTTACCTTAGAAAAGTCCATGCTTATGCAATCACTATTGCTAAGGTTGAAGCTCAAAAAGACATGGTGGAAGGTAATATATTGGTTTCCTCAAGTTTAGCCAATGCTTTATTTGATTCTAGATCATCACATTGTTTCATATCATCCCGGTTTTCTACGAAAATTAGATATTTTCAATTTGACTTAACAATGGAGTTGTCAGTCAAAACCCCTAAGGGAAGTATCATCACAACAAAGTTTTGTGAATCAGTTCCCATTAAGGCATATAAATTTTCTTTATCTGCTGGTCTCATCGTCATACCCATGATTGAATTTGATATAATCCTCTAAATGGATGGGCTTTCGGACCATGATGAAAAAAAATATGAAGAAGGAGGTTACAATTCTTGATGATGATAATGAGTACCTTAACTTTAGAGTAGAAATGTCACCACCTGATTCTTATCTAGATCCACCCATCGTAGCTCTACTAAATTCAATTATTTTCGAGGAAGAGAATGAAATAAATATGGGTGAGGAAAATAATTTTCTATTATAGGACGTACCTGTTGTGTAAGAATATGTTGATTTGTTTCCAGAGTATTTACCTCGACATCCTCCAGAATGAGAAATTTAGTTTTCTATTGATTTAATTCCTTGTTCAAGGCCCATGTCAAAAACCCCTTAAAGAATGTCCACTATGGAATTAGTGGAACTAATGATACTACTAGAGAAATTGAGTAATAAGGGATTTATTCACCCTAGTGTTTCTCTATGGGGATCCCTGATTCTTTTTGTTAAGAAGAAAGATGGATCTATGAGGTTGTGCATTGACTAAAGGGAGATAAATGCTATAACAATAAAGAACTTGTATCCCCTACCTCGCATTGATGATTTATTCGATCAACTTCATGGAGATCAGTATTTTTCAAAGATTTACCTTAGATCAGGATATCATCAGTTGTGTGTAAAGAAGGATGACATTCCAAAATTGAATTTTGAACTAGGTATGGGCATTACGAGTTTATAGTAATGCGTTTTGGATTGACTAATAAACCCTTTGTTTTCCTAGATCTAATGAATAATGTTTTCCTGGAATATCTTGATGACTTCGTGGTGGTATTTATTGATGATATCTTGGTATGCTCAAAAAGATATTAAGATCCTAAAAATCACTTGCGAACTATTCTGAAAACCCTCATAAGAAATGAATTATATGGGAAGTTTATAAAATGTGAATTCTGGCTTCAAGGGATTTATTTTCTTGGCCACATTGTGTCTAAGGATGGAATCTCTTTTGATCCTTCAAAGACCAAGGTAATCCAAGAATGGCCAACACCAATGAGTAAAACTGAGGTATGTAGTTGTATTGGTTTAGTGGGTTATTATTGGCATTTTTTCCATAATTTTTCCCGATTGGCTAACCCATTAACCAAGATCACATGTAAAGGGGTGAAATTTGTTTGGAAAAAAGAGTGTGAAGAATGTTATCAAGGACTGAAGAGAATATTAGTCAATGCTCCTACATTGACTCTACCATTAGAGAACGAAGTGTTTGTTATTTATAGGGATGCTTCCAAGAAAGGACTTGGTTGTTTCCTTATGCAGAATGATTCAATTACTGCCTATGTATCACGAAAGATAAAAATTCATGAGAAAAACTATCCCACTCATTATCTTGAGTTAGAAGCTGTAATATTTTCTCTGAAAATATGGAGACACTATCTCTATGTTGAATATTTTGAGATTTATACTGATCACAAGAGTTTGAAGTATATTTTCTCACAAAATTAACTCAACACGAGGAAAAGAAGATGGCTCGAACTACTCATGGATTATGATTTCACTATACACTACCACCCGGGGAAGGAAAATAAGGTGGAAGATGCTTTGAGTATAAAATATCATGGATTATTGAACAAGATAAGAGTTGAAATGAATCCTATTTTCATGGATCTAGTGAAGATGGATATGGGAATAACCATAGAAGGTGAACCATCAATAATTTTTCAAATGGTTTCCAAACCATCATTACTAGAAAGGATAAAGTGTTCTCAGACTGATGGTGATGAGTTTCAAAAGAATATTAAAGCTATGAATGATGGGAGATTGAGTAACTTCATATATGAATTTATAATTTTGAAAATTGGTTAGAGAATTTGTGTTCCTAACATACCTGATCAAAAAAGGGAACTGTTGGATGATTCTCATAGCTCCAATTTCTCTATAAACCCTTAGAGCACCAAGATGTATAGATATTTGAAAGAACAGTTTTGGTGGGACAACATGAAGAGGGAGATTGGGGATTTTGTGTCAATATGTATAGTTTGTCAACAAGTTAAAGCTGGATGGCAACAACCTGTAGGATTCATGCATCCACTTCCCATACCTGAGTGGAAATGGGATAATATTACGATGGAATTTGTCATGGGGATGCCAAAGACTCCTAGAAGGAATGACGCAATATGGGTCATTGTTGATTGTCTTACCAAGTCAGGACATTTTATTGCTATAAGATAAGATTTACCACTTGAACGTCTAGCATGACTATATATTAATGAAGTTGTAAGAGTCTAGGGTGTACCCCTATCGATTGATTCTGATCACTATCCCCATTTTAGATCATGATTCTAGTAAAGTCTTCAGAAGGCCTTGGATACTTAACTTCTTTTGAGCACTTCCTATCACCCTCAAACCGATGGACAGTAAGAACGGACTATTAAAACCATAGAAGACAGGTTGAGATCTTGCTCACTTGACTTTGAAGGTATGTGGGATCAATATTTACCTCAGCTAGAATTTTCTTATAACAATAGCGTCCATTCAAGTATTTATATGGCACCATATGAAGCGTTATATGAAAAGAGATATCACACACTAACTTGTTGGGATGATGTTGGTGAAAGAAAACTCGTAGGCCCAGAACTTGTTCAGGAAACGATGGAAAAGGAGAAGGTTATCCAAACCCACATCAAAGCAGCTCAAAGTAAGAAAAAGATCTATGTCGAAAACTGAAGGAAGGATTTGTAATTTCATGTAGGTGATCAAGTTTTCTTGATGGTATCTTCATGGAAGGGAGTTATACAATTCAGTAAGAAGGGTTAATTGAGTCCCAGGTACATCGGACCATTTGAAATTCTAGAATGAATTGGAGTTGTAGCTTATTGTTTGGAAATGCCTCCAAGTCTCTCCAAATATCATGAAGTGTTCCACGTATAACTATTGAGAAAATAAATTCATGAACCAACGCATGTACTCACCAATGAAGAAATTGAACTGGAACCTGATCTATCTTATTGTGAAAAGCCTGTAAAAATTCATGATACCGGATAAAAAGTGATGAGAAACCGGATGACTCGTCTGGTAAAAGTTCTATGGAGAAACCATAAGATGGAAGAGACAACGTGGGAACCTGAGGAACTTATGATGAAGAACCACCCAAATATTTTTGTCAAGTAATTTTCTAGAAATTTCAAGGATGAAATTATTTTAAGGAGGGGAGAATGTAACACCCCAAGCTTCCAGTGTATGTTTCACTTTGAATAATACAACAGCTTGTGTTGTACGCAACTTCGAGTTCAAACACACCACAACCAATCAAAATAGCTATTATGAATAGTAATATCCACTTTTTGAAATTTTATAAATTATATCATACAAAATGGACTTCATTTTTGGATTCGGGATATCGAAATTATCTTATCGTTAATTTTTGGTATTTTTTTGAAAACTTTCATTTTTTGATGAATAGTGAAAAACAATGCGTTATTGTTTAAAACCGATTTTTTATTCAAATAATTATTTATTTTATTAAAATTTATTTTAGATCAAAATAGATACATAATACCTATATATGTTCAATGTAATTCATTATTGTCATTTTATAATAAGTTTAGATATATAAAAAGTTTATGGAACTTTTTGCCGTCTTTTGCCCACCTCCTAAGAGAATTTGCAAATTTTCATGAAAGGTAATTTTACCGCTTCTGTGAATTGAATTTCAAAAATTTGAGAGACACATTTGACATCATTAAGTAAAATTTGGTTCAATAAGATGAAAATTATTTTTTTTTTAATAGTAACTTTTAACTTTTATTTACCATGATTAAAAGTAAATAGGGTAATTAAAGGTAAAAATGATATTATTATTACCCTAACACAAGTCCTAATTCTATTGTATAAGATTATTTCTACCAAAAACAATTTTAGGAATAAAAAATTACCATTTAGGTCCACTTTTATTAGATTAGGACGTTTATTGCTATTTAATTTATTGAAGAGTTCAAAGTGTTAAACACAAGTTTTCATAACTAAAACATTTTTAATATAGAGTTATGAATAATATAAATTCAACTATTAATATTAATTATAAAGATAAAAAAATTCCCAACATAATTTTATTTTATTTATAATTTTTATACATTAAATAATTAAATTTATTTATGACACAATGATGATGTAGTAATTACCATATTAATGAATGATTAAAATAATTGATATTATAAAAATCCAAATAAATATAATTTGAGTCTTTTTATGAATTACACTAATTTTATATATTAATATTACATGATAGGGTTGATTAAATGGTTATTTTTTTAAGTAATCATGATCTTATGACTAACAAAAACAAAATACCAAATAGTGTCAAAATTGACATAAAAGAGTTTTAAAAACAAATATTATATTATTAATTGATATAATTTTCCTAAAAAACTAAGTATCATATAAAGGAATTATATAAAGTTATATATATTAATAATTAACCACTTTGTGTTCTCTTCTATTTTTATAGTAAGGTTATTAACCATATAATATAAAAATACAAAGAGACATGGTAAATGTCAAACTATTTAACTAATAGTTAAATCTAATAGATAAGGTTAATATGGTGACCTAAACCTGTCTAAAACCGATTGTTTGAGATTTTTGCGACACATACCCACCATATACTCTAAATAAATCATTTTTGAGCCATTAGAAACTGAAAATGATTTTATTAAAAAATAATATTTCAAGATTTTCTTAAAGTGACCATCACCTCTTTTATAAAAGGGCACTTCCCCTTCTCTTAATTTCACACCAACAAAGCCATTTGGCTCCACCCGACCCTACCTAAATATCCTCCCAACTTCCTTAAATTCAACCTAGAGGGATTAATTTGATCATAAATCCATCATAAGGAGCCCTTTTGATCAACTCAAAAGGAAACACCAGAAGAAGAGGTAATAATTTCACCACCCTCTGCCAAGTTCTTTTCTTCTTCCACTTCCTCTTTCTTTGTTGTTTCCATACCAAAATAATATCTTCAATACCTCCTACATACTGGTATATTATTATAAATATGCTACAACCATATTTTTTATTCTATTCATCCTTTAAAAGAAAAAGTCACCATACGTGTGTACGTACGGCTTACCGTCTCCACGTGGTGGTGTAGTTTGTTATTCAAACACTTCAATATTTGTATGGGTATAATAATGAGTATAACTGATGTAAATAATAAATATAACATGTTAATGATTCTTTATAAATGATATACCATCCAATTATATACAATTTCACCATCAATATAATGATATTCTCACTCATGCGTACGTACGGATTACCGTCTCCACGAACGCGATGAGATTCATTCCCCATCCTAATAATTCAACAATAATTTTCATTTTATGATTAAAAATTATTTTTAAGAACTTAATATAATTCTGGATATGAATAAAATACATCCTATGCATAACAAACATGGCTTACGTAACCAATCCTGTAAAGGAAAACATATTAGTTAACACCCGAAATGATGATACTACTAAAATATTATTAACAAGAAATATTAGAGGATCATATATGATATCATATTTATGTATATAGTATTTTTATAATTTAATAACAATGATTTAACTATTATACATGAGGTTAAATTACCCTCAACCAAGTAAAGTTACATGTTAAGGGATAATTCTACAATCTCTTCCTTATCTGTGGTTATTTATACGTAATTATCTACAGGGACCTCTTTATAATCCACATCCATGTTTCTTAAAATGTATTTCAAAAGATTTTTATTATGGGTTAAATCCATTTATACCCTTGTTTTACTTTTTATAAGATGTTTAGAAATAAATCTTTCTGCCATTTTTCAAACAAGGTAATTTATGACCTTTTCAACAAAATTAATGTAAGAATGTCTTCTTTTTAACTTATATGGCTGGTGCGGCTATTTTCCACCATTATATCTACGCTAAAGCTTCCCATACAAGCTTATATGAATATTTTAAAAATAAATGTTTTCTTTTATAATTATGTGACTTTTAAATGATTTCAAAATAGAAAGAGGTATTTATTTCAAATAGTTTTCATTTCATCTATGTCAACATCCATTGATATATTTTAAACTAGTTTGAAGTTTTTTTGTTATGATACAAATATTCTATGTTGTATTGAAGGTTTTTTATTATGTTTGAATGTGGATGTGTTATTTTTACACCATTCATGGTTTATGGATAAATTATTGACATTTCATATGCTATTTATAATACAAATATTTATGCTATGTTTAAACCTTTTCATATGAGGAATGCATTGGACTTAATAAGTGATGGGTGGAGCCCACTATTTCTCCTCGATGCATCAGTAGGTATCATGAGACAAACTAGTGTCTTTGCACAAGGTCTTGAAAAAATATTATTTTTAGTATTGGAACAAGGCCTTGACTATGTGGTTATGAAGTTTGGCATTATGCATTCCATCATTAGGATAGTGGCTATTTATATTGCATGTGATTATTCGGCTAGTAGAATATCCATGTGAATAAGTAAATGGAATTATTTGACTTGTATTGTCCATATTATGCAGAATTTTATGTTTAAAAGAATTATGTTTTAGTATTATACATTACATTAAATATTTAGGCTTATTTATGAAAGTTTTGGCAATATTTTTATCCTTACTGAGCATCTGAGCTCACCCCTTTCTATGTTTTATTTTTTCCAGGATGAGAAGAAGCATATTAGGACTGGCCTACAAGAGTAGTATAAGGGATATGAATGTGGTCAATGGAGACAATACTGATGTTGTTTTTCATTTTATAATATAATGTAAAACTTATCAATGTATCTAGTTCTTTCAAGGCTACTAAACTGATCAGTCTTTCCGGATTTGATCTCATGTGATCAGGTTAATGTTATGTTATAATCCACCGACTCTGGGCTTCTGGAGTCGCTGAGTAACATCTCCTCCATGAGACACGATCTGAATAGAGCTGTATCACCAACCTCTAACTATCACATGGTTGATCGGCATGGTCTACCATAGATAGCCTCATTATGTTCCATATGTTTCATCTCTCGATTGATATTTTGGTAGAAAAACTCAACTGTGGGTATATTTTTCTCCTAAGAGCATTGAAATCTTGGACTCTTTCTCTAAGAATGTCCTCAAGCACCTAAATTGTTCCTTCTAACTAGAAATTAGTTTGGCAATGTTATTGTATGCTTAGAAGAACCTGTGTACCCAAATCCCTCTATAAGCTCATCCAAAATCAATATGTAAACTAGGAATCACTAAACAATACTACGATCTAAGGAACCCTATGACGATTCATAATCATATGGATATAATGTCTCCCAAGCTCAAAAATTGAAAAAGTCTCCCTAATTGGTTGGAAATGATATAAGTTGATGATCCTTTCAATAAAAACCCATAAAACATCACAACCTCAAGGAAAACTTGGTGACCTGGTCATGAAATCAATTGCAACATCTTCCCATTTCCACATGGGAAAGGGTAACTTCTATAAAACTCTAGTTGATCACCAATGTTTTTCATTCTCCTACTGACCAATAGAACACCTTGTAACAAAACTAGCTACCTCGTGTTTCATCCCTGACCACTAGTATTGAAGGCGCAAGTGATGATAAATCTTGATTACGTAGTGTTTTACTACCTAAGAAGAGTCATGAAACTATAGAATCCTCCTCTATAATATATCTTCTGGAACCCAAATGGGACCATGAATATATATAATATCATCCTCACCCCCAGTCCATCTAGGAGGCGGGTCCTAACTTACTTCACTCACCCTTATCACTCGGCCTTCATAATCTGATGACTCCATTATCTTCACTCAATAAATAATAGTGTATTACACTTCCAAGGATGAGAGAAATGTATGTCTTTATACATCTTCCACCTCAAAGTGCATCTCTAAGAATAAGTTCACATGCTTTCACTTGATTTTGGCCTCTTGAAATTCCTATATCTTATTCTAGTTATTCATTGCATTGACTACTATATTACCTTTACAAGCCATATAGGAAATCTCAAAGCCTAAATACTATAGGTGCTCAACCCACCTCACCACCTCAGATTCAATTCATGTTGTGTAAATAAATACTTGAGGTATTTATTGTCCATGTACACCACAAAATTCTCTCCTAGTAAATAATGCCTCCAATAGTGCAGGTCATGTACAACAGCGACAAACTTGAGATCATATGCCAGGTAGTTACACTAATGTAGCCACAATTGACATACTCTTACAGAATGACTCACTCCTACTACATCATAACTGCTCCTATACTATTGCATGTTGCATCTCAATATACATTATAGCTTCTTCCCACCTCTAGAAAAATCATGATTGACTTGGAGATTAGCCTCCCTTTCATCTACTTAAAGGTTGTATAATAGTTATTTAATCATACAAACTTCACATCCATATTATTTGAGCTCATAAAAATTTTTGATAAGTGTTATAAGTCCTATATAAAATACCTTTTATATATAGCTAGCCACAAGAAATGTCATATTTCAAATACATTCTTGGGTTTCTCCCATGAAACTATATCTTTCTCCTTCTTTGGGTCAATTGATACTCTTGTATCAAAGATAATATGACCTGATAAGTGAATCGTATCCATCCAAAAGTTGAACTTAGTGATTTTATCATATAACTGATTCTCTCTTGGTGTATTTAAAATGATATCAAGTTGTTTTGAATGGCTCTGTCAATTCTGAGAATACACCATGAAATCGTCCCTGAATACCATGAAAAACAAATCCAGATAAGGATGGAAAACATAGTTCATCAGCACCATGAATTTTTTTGGTGTATTCATAAGATGAAATATAATAACTATATACTCATATAGACCATACATGTTACAATAATTTATGTGACATATGTCTATAGCCTGAACACGTACCTGGTGATAACCCAATTTTAAATCATTTTTCAAGAAAACCTGATCTCCTCAGAGTTTGTTGAAGATATAATCTATCTATGGAAAGGGATACCTATTATTAAACATCAACTAGTTCAATTTTTGAAAATCCACTCATAACATAAGGTCCTCATCCACATTTTTTTGAAAAAAATGACCAGAAAAAACCCTTAAGAAGTATTGAGTCATATAAAACCATTTTCTTAAAATTCCTCTAGAAATATATTTAGCTCATACAACATCATTTTATCCATCATATAAGAAGGAATGGATAGCAATGTATCTCCTATCACTAACACGATGAAAAAATCTTCTTATCTCTCATGAGGTAAACTAGAAATATTATTGAGGAAAATGTCCCTGAAATGATCATTCGTTGAAGAGAAATCTTTATGATGTGTCCCCTGATCATCTAGATATAAATGTAAAATCTAAATTTTCATCCCACTTAGCCCATAATTATCAGTCCAAATATAACTTTCTCTACATCCCATTCACCCTTTTAAAAAACATTGACCCTACCATGATGTGAAGGTCACCGTTAGATGATAATTTCAAACATAGGTATGATAAGAAACTAGACCCTACTTCCCATGTATTACATAAAACACTTTAATATTGACGGAAAAAAATATTCCATATAAATTATTCCCACCAATATCATAGGGGAACTCCCTGTACTAGAATACACCCTCCGTTTGAATCCCCAACAGAGTATCAAGTGTCATAACTCCGTCAGTAAACTGAAAAACATGCCCAAGGATTTTGACAATAGGTACTGATATTAAGAAATGAGATTCACCAATCTAAAAGAGATGATATACTAGAGTAGAATCTACTAAGATTTTATCTCTCACCGTAAAGAGTCTGAAACTCTTCTCCTCAGTTATAGGCTGTACATAATATATCTTTCAATAAAGTCATCCCTATGAAACAACCTCAATACCCTAATCAAGACCACTATACTATTTACATACAACTGGTTCCTAGCTACCTTGTTCATGACCACCACCTCAACCTAAATAAATGGAACTACTTCAACTCACATCGTAATGTATACTTATAAATACTAATCTTGAACTAAGATTCAGAGATGATCCCCTTCCATAGACTACTAGAGGGAAGTTCTAGAAAAATGTTATACATGTCTCATCCATCTGCAATCTTGGAACTCGAAAGGGTCCTGATCATATTGATTCGTCATGTGTTCCTATCTCCCACACTGGTGATAGAATACATCACAACCATCTCTCAATTCCTAGATAGTACTACCCTCTTGAGAAGCCTCAAAATTATGAATCCTATCACTAGAAGTTGAACCATTGGGTTAAGAGGTTGAACTTCCCTTCTCTATGCCCCCATCTTCCCCTAGTCTCTGCTTAATAATCATCACCTCATTAAATTTCTTAGTAATATTAGTCAACTGAAACATATTGACCTATGATAAAATGGAATTCTTGATACCTTCTTCAGGTGTCTCTCTCTAAATGGCTCATCGACAAGATAAATGAACAAAAAAATACCAAATCTCAGTACATTTTGAAAAATACTCCATAACAGTTATCATGGCCTACTCTAGATGAATGAATTCACTAGCCCATTCCTCTATTAGGGGATCAACAGAAAATTTGTCAAAAACCCTAGTTTGGAACTCCCTATAAACCATATCTCAGAGTACATTAGAATAGTTTAAAAAATCTCACCAATACTTAGCTTCTCTCTAAAGCATATATATCATGAGATTCACTCTCTTCTCTTGAGGTGTCTCTAGATTCTTTATGATATAAAAGATATTCCCAACCCAATACTCAACAGCCTATGGACCTCTATCCCCTAGAAACATGTGATAATGCTACTGCTAGAACACACACATCAGCTCTTCCATAGATGATACAGACTTTGGTACACCCTGAATAGTCTACATAAAACATAGAAAACACTCATGGAACTGGACATCATAACCCATGTACAATATATCTACTGGTACCACAACTGGAACTGCATGAGGTTATAATGGTTTTCTCAAGGCCCACCACCTCCGGAGCAAGGTCTTCGCCTCCCTCCTGAAATATGGCGGGAGGCCATCATGGAGAAATTTCTCTACAATTCCCAACAGTTTCCTAATAAAAAAGGATTATCAATCAGGTAATAGATATAAAAATGAAGGGCATGTCAAATACGTCCTATAAACAAGGTACATCCTTCTACCTTCTCCTAAACCTAGTACTGGGTAATAGGAACCATCATAAAATTAATAGAGACACAGCCTACCACCCACTCTAAATACGGTTCAAAGTCAAGTTATTTTCTTGAACAATTAAATTTCATTTAATTTCATTTGTACGTATCAAATTTCATTAAATGGTTGTACCAAATGGATCACCACTTCTAATTAATAAGGGTCCATACACCTCATGAACTGAAGTGTGGCATACACTTAATCCAAACCATAACACATTCCAGTCCATACATCCAATTTTCCATGACTCAACATGCCATAATTATGTGCTTATGGTGTCTATAGTATCCTATATATGAAAACACTATTTTTGTTTCGATAGGAACTCTAGGTACCAATAATGTTTTTTAATTCCCTTGACATGTCATTTATCAAACAATAGGTATATCACTCAAGCACAAATAATAATTCCATACATTCATGGAATGCATCTTATATGGAATGGTATAATGCATGACATGTGAATCTAATAAGGTCTCTAAAATGATGAAGGATATGGAATAACCTCATCTCATCCGGTAAAATATAAAAACTTTTAAAAAAATCAATATAAAACCTCATGCGTGTCACCCAATTGTGGAATAAAATCATTTTTAAAAGTAAAAATTCAAAAAAAAACATGTTGTTTTCCAGGAAACTTTTCTTTCTTTCTATAAGTTGGTTTGCTACTCCCAGGAATAGATCATAACTAAATTCCAATACTTTACAAATCTTTAGTCTATTGTCTCAAAATAGTAAATCTAGGAAGAACACCTATGATACCACATTGTAACATCCTAACCCATGATCCACTAAATGGTACCCTGTGCCAATGTGTCACATGGCCTCAAGCACGACACCCCGTATTCTAGAGGCTACCAACTAAGAGTGAGGGTCTGAGGTGGTCCAATTGTGGGACTGTACCCTCATTATTATAGTAATGAAGTCGTATCATAAGTGAAAAAAAGTGGAAGCATAATATAAATCAAGAAAAAAGATATAAATCCAAGATATTAAAAAATAAACAATGTTAAAGGTCATATTATATAAAAATGATATGTCGTGTCTCTATAAAGTAAGAATATATGTATACATTCATCCATTACAATACACGTCTCTGATGAACAAAATGGAAAAAAATGACTATCTCAAAATAGAAGCATGATCCCAGCTCAGTCGTGTGCTACCCTACTCCTAATCACAACCAATCAAGCATCTTACTGTGGGCTCTTGCCCCGGTCCCTACCTATATCTATGAAATCTGTTTAGGTGGCCAATAATTCCCCAAACGAGTGTGAGATAATATTAATTTTGTTACTACCAATAGAAACTATAACAAATTCATCCTATGTAATATAAATAGAAGTAGTGTGAAGTATATCATAGGAATAATAGTAATGTAAATATAGATCCAAATACAAATAAAATATTTTCTAGTTGAATGTGGATCCCTATGATCAAAATAAATGCTCACATAAACAAGGGTAGATATAAAGAATAAATAAACATATGTGATTGTAAAGACCCGTAAAATTCAAGGAAATTTTTTTCTTAATTTTCTTTGGGATTTTACAAGAACGCAGTTTCTGATGGCACTTGATTCCGAGGCCTGATGTGCCCGGAATTACTATCCGAAGTTAGCTCGGGTACGTTCAGTGAATGAACGAGCGGGAATTTCTAACTTTTGAACGGGTGCTCGGAATAGAATTCCAAGGGCACTGATGGAACCGCAGCGCCGGTAATTGCTTAGAAGCACCTTTCCTGAAGTTGCGTTTTCAAGATAGAGGTTGATAAAAAAAATTGTGGAAGGTAAAATAATAATTTAACTACAATTTTTATTTTCTTTAAGTGGATTAATCTTTGGGTGGAAGTTGGGGAAAACCACCCAACTTCCATTGGTAGGTTATGAAGGTGGTCGGGCCCACACGAACCCCACCCCTTCACTTTCTTAAAACCCCCTCAACTCACCATTATGGATGAAAACTTGTCATGAATTAATTAAGTTGAATTAATTCAAACTCTTTAAATTCAAAAGTTTATGTTATGTTACAAAAATAAGAGATGAACTTATTTTATTTGGGGTTGGAACCTTCTTGTGGTGGAGTATTTGGGAGAAAAGGGCTAAGGACTTGAGGAACTTCTTCGTCTTCGACGAAGAACGTGAAGAACACATCGGTCTCCGATGAAGAACACCGAGTTCTCGGAAACTGATTACGCGACGTCGTGTACCGCGACGCCGTCGACGTCTTCTTCCGCGACGTCTCTTCCCGTGATGAATTCTTGTTCGACGAACCTCCATTCAAGCACGCACGAGGTATGGGTTATGCGATTTCTTTTCGTTATTTACTACCGTTCATTATCCATGTATAATTGGACCACATGCTACCAATTAACGGGAGGAGGCCGGACCGCACAAACATGGCCGACCCCCTCCCTTTCGTTTTCTTGTTGTTGCGTTACGACGGGAAGTGACGTGGTGTCGTCGCACCGTGTGGGAACAAACGACAAGAATGCGCGATGTCGACGCGTCGTGTTTTTAAAAATATGAACCAAGTCGCGGCGCCATCGCGCCGCGCCGGAGAACCGAAAAAGCACCACGGCCGGAGAGGGGCCGCGGCGGAGGGTGGGAAACGGCGGCCGGAAATGCCCCCCCCCCTACAAACCAAATGGGCCGCCCCCCTGCAAACCGAACGGCTCGGCCGTTCGGCCGAGCCAGCTGGCACCGCACGCCAGTGCATCGAGCCGCCAGGCTAGGCCACCGAGCCGGACCGGGCCGTGCCCAGCTGGGCCGACCCATGGGGTCTCGGGCCGAGTCGGTCCGGGACTGAAACCCCCGTTTTCGGACACTTTTTGGTCTTTTGCTCATATCTCGGGCTACGAACCTCCGATCGACGCGCCGTCAGTGGCGATGCGATCCTTGGATTGAAACTGTCGTTTCGGTATATTGAACTCAAGGTTTCGTAATAATTTGGGTCCGTCCGAGTTGGTTCGTTCACGGAACCAACCGGGCCCTCGGAGCGGAAACACTCATAACTTGAGCTCCGGACGTCCGATTGACGTGCCGTCGACTTTGTTGAATACCTCTAAGTGAGACGGATCTTTTGGCTTACTCCGCCCGAGGTTTGGGCACAGGTGGAGTATTGTCGGGTTGGTTTTTCCTTAAAAACCAACCGGGCCCCTGGGACGAAAAAGCCAATAACTCTCAGATCGGGCGTCCAGTTGACGCGTCGTCTGCGACGTTGAGTTCCTGTTGACGATACGGAACTTTTGAATACATCAACTCTGGACTATGTGTCAGTTGATGTATCAACCTCTCGGCTCATGGAATGGACCCTCCCGAACGAGCTTGCTGTGTGCGGGAACCCTAGTGTTAGGTGCGTTTGCGACTGTGACGACGACGACTGTACAGAGATCCTCAGTGGATTCGACGGCGACGACTACAGCACTCAGTGATCCTATGTGGATCAGTGCTACCGATCCTGTGTGGGTCCGATCCTATGTGGGTCTGCGCTCAGCGGTTCTGTGTGAGCCAGCGCCTACAGATCATGTGTGGGTCCGATCCTGTGTGGGTCTTTGCGGGGGTTAGTTACCTATTGATCCTGTGTGGGTCAAATCCTCTGTGGGTTATTGCGGGGATTAGTACCTATCGATCCATTGTGGGTCCGATGGCTTAGATGAATCAGTGAATATATCTGCTCATCTCTATCGTCATACAAAGAAGTATACCTGTGTGAACTGAATCATGTTTTGCTTTCCTATGTGGATTGTGTTGTGCTATCCTGTGTGGATTTACATTTTTCTTTCTTGTGTGGACTAGGTTGCACTTGGGCTCGGATGTTGGAGCCGAATGAGAATTGATGACTTAGGTATATGTATGGGCATATACCTAAGCAGTGTCGGATGTTACTTCGTGATTTTATCTTTCCTTTGTGGATTATCCTTTGTGGATTTAGGGAGACCTTCGGGGGTCTCGCGGTCCCTACTGAGTAGCTTATACTCACCCCTGCACGGGATATGGCCGCACTACGTTGTGTTGGTTGCAGATGATGGACAACGCTGATCGTCGTTGAGGCTTGCGGAGCAGGACGGTACCTGGAGGTGGACCACTGGACGGGATGTACTCGGAGCGGTCGGCTGGACCCGAGGAGCAGAGGAGGCTATCTATACTCACCCTTCAGGTGGGATTTCCAGTGGACAGCTCAGTGTTGCGGCTTTACTTTTCAGTTGTTGTTTCCCCTTCCAGTTGTACTTTACTTTCAGTTTGGGTTTGTATACTGGCCCACTTACTTTTCACACTTACTGTTGTACCTGCTTTTACTTAGTGTTTACTTCTTCTACTTACTTGCTCTATGATGTTTGTTTACTTTACAAAGGCAATGCCTTCCCTTTTTATCGGGAATTTATGCCTTGGTGGTAGTCGCCAGCCCCTGGCCTATGGAAGGTGGGCTTGGGGTAGTCACGACACGGGCCCCGAGGACGGGTCCTGACAAATTGGTATCAGAGGAGTTCGGTTCTACTATAGAACATGGGACTCTGATCTTTTTATATGTGAAGCAATAATGTTAAGCGTATTGGGTGTGGTAATCAGTTTAGGGAGTCCAGTGTTGCTACGGCGGCCGACGTATCCGTACACCAGGACCCTAACTTCTGATTTCCGACTTAATGCACGAAAACATTGATTGCTTGTGTGTTTCAAGTTTTCTTTTTGATTACTTTGTGTCAGCACACCAGGTATATTGTTCTGACCGTGGTGCACCTGTTTCCTTTTCAGGATGGCCCCATGATGGCAGCCAGCTAGGGTTCCGAGAGTTGAGCGTGATGACAGCCCACCGACCGACGAGGCCTCGGTGCAGGGCCCTTTGACAGTAGAGGCACCAGCGGTACCTCTACCCACCGAGCCACCGATGCTTCCATCCCCTTCCGCTGACGATGCACGTCGCCTTAGTGCACTACATGAGTTCCAGCGCTAGCGACCGCCCAGGTTCTACGGGGAGACGGACCCCCAGGCAGCCGAGGACTGGCTGGAGGCAGTGGTCAGATTTTTCAGGTTAGTGAGGACACCAGCAGACCTTATGGTGATCCTCGCAGCGAGCCTACTACACGCGGCAATAGGCAGATGGTGGAGCTTGATGCTCCAGGTGCACGATGATGCATCTCTCCTCTGGACGTACTTTGAGAGCCTCTTCCGCTCAGAGTTCGTCCCAGCCACCCTCTGTGCGGTGCGCATCCAGGAGATTCTTCAACTGCGGTAGGGCATCTTGACAGTCTCCCAGTACTCGGTGAGATTTACCGATCTCTCGCGCTACTCGACAGACATGGTATGGGACCCATTCTTTCGAGACTGGACCTTTGAGTAGGGATTGAGGCATGAGATCAGGGCATCACTGATCTCCCTCAGCATTCCAACTCAGGCAGGAGTACTGGACCGAGCCCTTTTGATCGACAGTTTTCTTGCTGCGCCTACTTCAGCAGCAAGACCTACCGCGGGGCGGCACGTAGCAGAGTATTCTGTAGCAGGCAGTCGATGGATGACTCATGGGTCCAGGAAGACCAGACCATCAGGCAGACAACCTCAGGACACTGCCTCAGCAGTGTGGGGCACACAGCGCAGAGCCAGTCTTTCAAGAGGCAGGCAGTGCTACTCATGCGGCAGGCAGGGCCACATGGCTCGGGACTGCCCGACTTGTCGTGCCGAGGAGCAGCAGATGGTTGATGGGACACCCAGGAAGAGGCAGAGGGTCGACCGTGGTGGTCTGTAGGGAGCAGGCGGACGAGGCAGAGGAGTTGGCCGAGCAGCAGGTGGTGGGCAACGCTTTGAGGCTCTACCACCACCACCACCAGGAGGTCCACCCCAACCACAGGGAGCTGGCGGGTCGAGACAGGCACAGCTCCAGGCAGCAGAGGCCTACGACCACGGCGCGCCTGAGCTGATTCGAGGTACTATCTGTGTCTATTCCACCCTTGCTGCAATACCTATAGACATAGGAGCGAGTCATTCTTTCATAGCCTCTGCCCTTGTTCAGAGCTCGGAGATTCCAACAGAGTCGTTGGCTCGATCCTTAGGGCTATAGACTCCTACGGGATCAGACTCGATGATTACGCACTGGTGCCGGCAGTGTGGTCTTACTCTAGGAGGCAAGAGCTTCAGCTGGGATCTTCTTGTAGGGGCGTCAAGGCCTTACGACGTCATCTTGGGAATGGATTGGTTGTCTACAGCCCATGCACAGATTGACTGTATTAGGCGCAAGGTGTGATGTGTACACACCGACGGGAGCAGGTTCACCTTCACTGGCGAGAAGGGAGCCTTTGCAGCATAGGATGGACTCTCGCAGAGGAGAGGACATCCCATCACTCATCAGTTGTCTACCCTCATCCTAGGAGCAGTTGACGTGCGGAGTCCTAGTTTTCCTGCAGTGGTGGAACAATATGCGGACGTCTTTCCCGATGATGTTCTAGGACTACCTCCTCGCAGAGAGGCAGACTTTTATTTTGACCTGTACCCCGGGACATCCTCGATATCCACCCCAGAATATCGGATGGCCCCCGCTGAGCTACGAGATTTATGGGTACAGTTGGAGGACTTACATGGCAAGGGATTCATCTGACCGAGTGTTTCACCCTGTGCTTCCTTGATTTTGTTCGCCAAGAAGGAGGACAGGAGCTTCTGACTTTGTGTCGACTATCGTCGCCTGAACCAGGTGATAGTAAGGAACAAGTATCCGCTACCGAGGATTGATGACCTCTTCGATCAGCTCAAGGGAGCATTGTGGTTCTCAAAGATAGACCGCAGGTCAGGCTATCATCAACTCAGAGTTCGGGACGAGGACGTACAGAAGATGGCCTTCAGATGTCGGTATGGCCACTATGAGTTCTTGGTTATGCCATTCGGCGTAACAAATGCTCCAGCAGTGTTCATGGCCCTCATGAATAGGATCTTTCATCCATACCTCGATCAATTTTTCGTGGTCTTCATCGACGACATTTTGATTTACTCGACGACTGAGGAGGATCATGCCTACCACTTGTGGGTTGTACTAGACACACTCCGAGAGCATCATCTTTATGGTAAGCTCTCGAAGTGTCAGTTTTGGATACGTGAGGTCCACTTCTTGGGACACGTCATCTCTAAGGTGGGAGTTGCAGTGGGTCCTGCTAAGATTGAGGTAGTGCTAGCTTGGGATCCACCCAGGAGCGTGACAGAGGTGCGGAGTTTCTTGGGACTAGCTAGATACTACCGGAGATTTGTGCCAGACTTCTCTAGAGTTGCGGCACCACTCTCAGCTCTTACGAAGAAGGGGAAACCCTTTGTGTGGTCATACAGATGTCAGAAGAGCTTCCAAGAGCTGAGACAGAGATTGACCAGCGCACCTATCTTGAGGTTGCCTGAGGCGGGAGTAGGGTACGTAGTCTACTGCGATGCATCAGGGACCGGAATCAGATGTTTCCTGATGTAGGAGTGGGCTGTGATCACCTATGTATCACGGAAGTTGAGGCCGCATGAGCAGAACTACGCTACCCATGACCTGGAGTTAGAAGCTGTGGTCTTCACTCTAAAGACATGGCGACACTACCTAATGGGAGAGTACTTTACAGTCTTTTCTGACCATTAGAGTCTCAGATACATCTTCTCTCAGAAGGACCAGAATCTGAGACAGTGGCGATGGCTCGAGTTCATCCAGGACTATAACTTTGAGATAGTCTATACTCCTGGGAATGGGAACGTGGTAGCAGATGCTCTCAGCAGGAGGATGGGCATTCTGCTACTTGAGGAGGCGACAGAGTAGCTAGCCTCTTTGCAGATATCCTTTGTGGATAAATATGGAGCATCCTTCCTTCAGTCTCTCATAGTCACCCCTCCACTAATGCAGCGGGTCAGAGAGGCACAGCGTGGGGACGCTGACTGTGAGACGCGGCGTGCACAGATATCCTCAGGTCAGGCACCTGATGGTTTCTCCTTTGGAGCAGAGCATGACGTCGTTTTCAGAGGACGTACCATGGTACCAGTTGCTTTACGAGAGGAGGTGCTGAGATATTTTCACACTTCTCCTTTGGCGGTACATCCTGGAGTGGTGAAGATGTACCAGGATCTTAGATGACAGCACTGGTGGCCGGGCATGAAGAAGGTTGTGGGAGAGTTCGTTTCTCGATGCCTCACCTGCCAGTAGATGAAGGAAGAGCACCAGGTACCAGCAGGCTTGGTATAGCCCTTGGAGGTCCCGGAGTGGAAGTGGGACGGGATATCTATGGACTTCGTGACTGGACTTCCACGCACTTCCAGAGGTCATGACTCCATTTCGGTGATTTTCGACCGACTCACCATGACCGCTCACTTATTACCCATCAGAGAGCAGGGCTCAGTGGAGAGATTGGGACGTCTCTACGTTCAGGAGATTGTACGGATTCACGGTGTTCCATCATCTATCGCCTCCAATCGAGATGCTCACTTTACTTCCCGGCTTTGGAAGGGGTTGCAGGAGGCGTTCGGGACGCAGCTACGTCTGAGCACTGCCTTTCACCCTCAGACAGATGGTCAGACGAAGAGGACCATTTAGACTCTCGAGGACATGCTCCGCGCATGTGTCCTCGACTGTGGTCGCAGTTGGGAGGACCACCTACCCTTGGTGGAGTTTGCGTACAACAACAGTTACCACTCTATCATCGGGATGGAAACATACGAGGCGTTTTACGGTCGACTTTGCAGATCTCCTTTGTGCTGGATAGACCCTGGGGAGTCAACACTTGTGGGACCGGAGATGGTCCAGGCCACGACAGAGAAGGTCCAGGTCATCCAGGAGCGGATTAGGATAGCTCAGAGCCGGCAGAATTCTTATGCTGATAGGAGGCGGAGGCCACTAGAGTTCAAGGATGGCGACCAAGTCTTCTTGCATGTCTCACCACGACGTGGATTACAGAGATTTAGCCGAGCCAAAAAGTTATCTCCATGCTTCATCGGACCATTCCAGGTCCTCAGCAGGATTGCCGAGATGGCTTCTCGCCTGGCTCTACCATCTCAGTTGCACTGGGTGCACAACGTCTTCCACATATCTCAGCTGAGGAGATACGTGCACGACTCGACGCATATCATTGACCATGGGGAGCTAGACGTTGATGATGGGGTGACTTTTAAGGAGGTCCCAGTGGAGATCAAGGATCAACAGGATCGGGTCCTACTTGGACGGTCGATTCCACTAGTGCGCATCAGATGGCAGCACGAGAACCTCCAGGAGAGCACTTGGGAGCAGGGGGCTCAGATGCGTTCTCAGTACCCACATTTGATTCCCTAGTTTTCGATGTATCTTTATGGGGACTTAAAGCCCTGAGGTGAGAGTAATGTAAAGACCCGTAAAATTGAAGGAAAGTTTTTTCTTAATTTTCTTTGGGATTTTACAAGAACTCAGTTTCTGACGGAACATGATTCTGAGGCCCGGTGTGCCCGGAATTACTATCCGAATTTAGCTCGAGTACGTTCAATGAACGATCGAGCGGGAATTTATAACTTTTGAACTAGTGCTCGGAATCGAATTCTGAGGGCACTGATGGAACCGCAGTGCCGGTAATTGCTTAGAAGCACCTTTTCCGAAGTTGCCTTTTCACGAGAGAGGTTGATAAAAAAATTGTGGAAGTTAAAATAAAAATTTAACTACAATTTTTATTTTCTTTAAGTGGATTAAACTTTGGGTGGAAGTTGGGGAAAACCACCCAACTTCCCTTGGTTGGTTATGAAGGTGGTGGGGCCCACACTAACCCCACCCCTTCACATTCTTAAAACCCCCTCAACTCACCATTATGGATGAAAACTTGTAATGAATTAATTAAGTGGAATTAATTCCAACTTTTGAAATTAAAAAGATTATGTTATGTTAATAAAATAAGAGATTAACTTATTTTATTTGGGGTTGGAACCTTCTTGTGGTGGAGTCTTTGGGAGAAAAGGGCTAAGGACTTAAGGAACTTCTTCATCTTCGACGAAGAACGCGAAGAACACATCGGTCTCCGACGAAGAATGCTGAGTTCTCGGAAACCGATTATGCGACGCCGTGTACCGCAACTCCGTCGATGTCTTCTTCCGCGATGTCTCTTCCCACGATGAATCCTCGTTCGACGAACCTCCATTCAAGCTCGCACGAGGTAGGTGTTATTCGATTTCTTTTCATGATTTACTCCCGTTCATTATCCACGTATAATTGAACCACATGCTACCAATTAACGGGAGGAGGCCGGACCGCCCAAACATGGCCGACCCCCCTCCCTTTCTTTTTCGTGTTGTTGTGGTACGACGGGAAGTGACGTGGTTTAATCGCACCATGTGGGAACGAACGGAAAGAATGTGTGATGCCGACGCGCCGCATTTTTAAAAATATGAACCAAGTCGCGGCGCCGTCGCGCCGCGCCAGAGAACCGCAAAAGCACCGCGGCCGGAGAGGGTCCGCGGCGGAGGGGTGGGGCGCCATCGCGCCGTACTGGACGAATGAAGGCCGCGGCCGGTACCAGGACATGGCGGAGTGTGGGAAATGGTGGCCGGAAATGGGTCGTCGGCGTCGGAGCAGGACCGGCGGCCGGAAACGGGCCGCCGGCGTCAGAGCAGGGAGGGGATCGGCCGTCGCCAGTCCCATGGCGGCAGAAACCGGGCCGGCCGGACAGGAGAAAAGCCGGGGGTTCAAACCCCTGGCTGGCCAGCTAGCGGCCCACATTAAGGGGGGCCGCGGTTACAAAACACAGGGGGGCAGCCCCCCCCCCCCCCCTCAAACCCAACGGCTCGGCCGTTCGGCCGAGCCAGCTGACGCCGCGCGCCAGTGCGCCGGGCCGCCAAGTCGGGACGGGCTGCGCCTAGGTCAGGCCGGGCCACGCCCATCCGGGTCAACCCATGGGGTCTCGGGCCGGGTCGGTCCGGGCCCGAAACCCCCATTTTCGGAATCTTTTTTGTCTTTTACCCATATCTCGGGCTACTGAGCTCTGATTGACGCGCCGTCAGTCGCGATGCGATCCTTGGATTGAGACGGTCGTTTCGGTATATCGCACTCAAGGTTTCATAATACTTTTGGTTCGTCCGAGTTGGTTCGTTCACGGAACCAACCGGGCCCTCGGAGCGGAAAAGCTCATAACTTGAGCTCCGGACGTCTGATTGACGTGCCGTCAACTTTTTTGGATACCTCTAAGTGAGAAGGATCTTTTGGCTTACTCCGACCGAGGTTTGGGCACAGGTGGAGTACGTTCGGGTTGGTTTTTCCTTAAAAACCAACCGGACCCCTGGGACGAAAAAGCCAATAACTCTCAGACCGGGCGTCCGGTTGACTCGTCGTCTGCAACGTTGTGTTCCGGTTGACGATACGGAACTTTTGGATACATCAAATATGGACTATGTGTCAGTTGATGTATCAACCTCTCGGCTCATGGAGCGGACCCTCCCGAATGAGTTTGCTGTGTGCGGGAACCCTAGTGTTGGCTGCGCTTGCGACTGTGATGACGACGACTGTACAGATATCCTCAGTGGATTCGACGGTGACTACTACAACACTCAGCGATCCTATGTGGATCAGTGCTACCGATCATATGTGGGTCCAATCCTGTGTGGGTCAGCGCTCAGCAGTTCTGTGTGAGCCAGCGCCTACAGATCCTGTGTGGGTCCGATCCTGTGTGGGTCTTTGCGGAGGTTAGTTACCTATCGATCCTGTGTGGGTCAGATCCTCTGTGTGTTATTGCGGGGGTTAGTACCTATCGATCCTTTGTGAGTCTGTCGGCTTATATGAATCAGTGAATATATCTGGTCATCTTTATCGACATACGAAGAAGTATACCTGTGTGAGCTGAATCCTGTTTTGCTTTCCTATTTGGATTGTGCTGTGCTATCCTGTGTGGATTTACGTTTTTCGTTCCTGTGTGGACTGGGTTGTACTTGGGCTCGGATGTTGGAGCCGAACGATAATTGATGACATAGGTATATGTATGGGCATATACCTAAGCAGTGTTAGATGTTACTTTGTGATTGTATCATTCCTTTTTGGATTATCCTTTGTGGATTTAGGGAGACCTTCGGGTGTCTCAGGGTCCCTACTGAGTAGCTTATACTCACCCCTACACGGGCTATGCCCGCACTACGTTGTGTTGGTTGTAGACGACGGACAGCGCTGATTGTGGTTGAGGCTTGCAGAGCAGGACGGTACATGGAGGTGGACCACTAGATGGGACGTACTCGGAGCGGTCGGCTGGACCCGAGGAGCAGAGGAGGCTATCTGTACTCACCCTTCAGGTTGGATTTCCAGTGGACAGCTCGGCGTTGTGGATGTACTTTTCAGTTGTTGTTTTCCCTTCTAGTTGTACTTTACTTTTAGTTTCGGTTTGTATACTGGCCCACTTATTTTTCCGCAGTTACTGGTGTACCATCTTTTACTTAGTGTTTACTTCTTCTTCTTGCTTTCTTTGTGGTGTTTGTTTACTTTAAAAAGGCAATGCCTTCCCTTTTTATCGGGAATTTACGCCTTGGTGTTAGTCGCCAGCCCCTGGCCTGTGGAAGGCGGGCTTGGGGTAGTCACGGCACGGGCCCCAAGGACGGGTCGTGACAGTGATGTTTTACAATCTATAAACTATATACTAATTCCCATACCAAGTCTATATATAAGCATAATAGAATTTCCACAATCGCCACATTGTGCAATCAAATGTATAACATCCACAACGTCCACACTATGAAAAAAAGTGACAGACCACAAAGGGGTGGATAAAAATTATAGGAGTCCAATAAATCCCCATTGATTCCTAGGATAATCTTGATAGAAAATCAGTAATGGATTAGGTGGATACCATTGAGCATGTCAATAGATCTTGTATAATGAGAGTCCAAGCAAGCTGGACCCAAGGGGTAGTAAAGGTTGTGGCATCTTATGGAATCATGATCTAAGGAGTAAACAGGTCCAAGACATCCATGTCCATAAACAATATCCATGGAGTGGAAATTTCCATGGAATATAATAGAATAAGGATCCAAATATATTGTCTAATGAATCCACTACTAATTCAAATAATCATTCAAAAACAATGTGTTCTTCCAATCCATTCAACATTTTCAATGTAAAACGTTTTACAATTCAAATCATATGAAATCACATGAAAATGTGGAAACAACATTATCTTATTAATTCAATTCAAATCATCCCACTAATTTAAAATTTTATATGTAAAAAAATGTTATAAAATCCTTAAACAATTCATTAAATAATCATTAAGACTCCTACTAAAACTGGTGATCTCACACGCACCAAACAGGATGGTACAACATATGAAATACAAGGGCAGACCCCATGGGTGGACTAGGATGAGGCAAACAATCTCTAATAATAAAAAATCTACTAGTTTTAAACTGAATGACGTTTCAAAAAATTATATAATTATGTTAATTTCATATTACGGGAAAAAACAGAGGGTCTGGTGTGTGGCACAACGGAAACAATGCATATAAAACACCAAACCATGAGGTAATGGTATATACCACCTACCATATACATGTGGTAGAAAACTCATACAATATATACTCTTAAATTGATCTGGATTGGAATAAATTATATAAACATTCAAACACCCTATAAATAGGGCATAATAACTCACACCAAAATAGTGCATCTGATAGAGAGGTAAATGAAGAAATGAACCAAAGGATCCAAGTACTTACCGGTGGCTATCCAATGATATGATCGGTGCTTGAATCCAATTCTAGATGAAGAACCTGAAGAAATGCCTATATTAAGATTGAAAATGTCTCAATTAGAAGAATAATTCTCTTTTCACACTGGGGGAGGGAAATAAGAAGAAGATTTTTGATTTTAATAGAAGTAAGGGTAGAATGGTAAATGCCCCTCTAATTTTTGGGTTGCATGGTTTGGCCACCCGGTTGGCCCAACCATGAACCAAGCATGAACCATTATCTACCTCAAGAGGTATCTTGTATGATTCATTTTCATGGTATAGGAAACACTGTATAGGCCATTTGAATATCCACTATCAAAACTCTATAGTTTGTTTCATAGGAATGTTACCATGGTTTCATAGTTTCCATAAATTGTGAACCTCTTCTATGGCCGCTAAAATTACCCTTGTCGTTTACTCAAACCATGAAACATGGTTCATACGGTGTCTTCTAACCATGATCCCCAGCTACCTCTCCAAAAAACCGATGCTCCAAGAAACAAATAATCCTCGGAAACCCCCCAAAACTCAGGTGATTTCATTAATTACACACATTATATCAAAAAAAGGACTTCAATCAAAAATATAAATATTCATACATCATAGGAATACCCAAGATCATACATGCATTTTCATTCCCCATGATCGGGTGAGAAGAACAAGGGAATTAAATGTAACTACATATTAATGATTGTTTCCCCAAATAAAATTTAATAAGCAGTAGATCCTCTTCCCAAAATCTAGAATGGATTGTCCTAATGTAAGGAATACACGAAAAATAAATAATCACAAAAAAAATAAATAGAAGAAAACACCCCATATTCAATAAATTGAATCGAATCATGTATATTAATTTGAAAAAAATTACCCCTAAAATAATAAAACAACTAGAAAATTTATCTAAAACATCAATAAACTAAAATAAAAAAACTTGAGTAATGCCATAATAATACCTCCACACAACCCATTCCCACTCACCACATCCCAACTCACCCATAAATGGTACAATATATTGAAAATAATTTTTAGATGAAACCTATACCTGTATACAATATAAGAGTTTCATTCACCCACACCAAAGTGTGTATGTAGGGTGTGATCTGACAGTGCTATTGGGTTCTCACTACTGAGTCTATGAATTGTTTTTTATAAATAAGTTAATTAATGGTAGTTTGGAGTGAAATAGAGTATATGGTATTCATTTTACATTACCAAAATAAAATCAATCCATTTACATTTAATCATAAATGAAGAAAAAAATTAGGTAAAACCTATTTGAAATTATAGGGACAACATGACCCTTCAGTTCTCTGAAAAACAAACAAAAACCAATTACATAGTTTCAAATCATTCTTGAAATTATAAACATAAATCCAATTATTTTCTTTTTCTTTTCAAAACCCCTTTCCAAGTAACTTTTTGAAACCATTTAAGAAAAACAAACCAAACCATAAATCAATTAAATATTAAAACATAAACAAAAACAACAAATCAAAGTATCACAAAATTAATCAATATGAATGTAAATGGTGTTAAAATAAAGATAAATACAATGGGATAAAAACTAGAAAGAAATTAAAATCCACAATATCAAATCACCATTCAATTGATCTGTTTCATGAGCTACACCCGAGGTCCTAATGTGATATTATCCTAAAACACTATCATAATAAGAGAGCAAATTCCATCTTATGTTTTGACCAAAAAAATATATAACCCACGAAATTTATCGACATAGTCTTCATGAAGGGAACTCCCCTAGCCTAAGAAAACCATAAAACTAAGGGACACTAGATAGTATGTGATCTATATAGTGTAACATAAATAAATATATCCCACTTAGTTACATGGGTTCCTATGAACAAAGAGATATGGAGGTGAGAAAATAATCAATACATTATTAACAACCAAGGTATAAACAATAACTCTCCCTTACCTCCAACACCCTCACACGAAACAGTCCCTTTTTTGACAGCATGCATCCATCATCTAAAAATACAGAGACTATAACTATGAAAAATAAGCACAAGGGGAAATCAATAAAGGTCTCTAAAAATAAAACCATTTATTTATAATGAAAAAAACATGCCTTTATAAGAATTATGACTTGAATACCAATTCACCCCCAATTATTTTTAAACCTACACATTTAAAATAACATTTAGAAATAATTTAAATGAAATACATCCCTTTACCCAAAAATAATCCCATTAAAATATGATACCCAGCCCATTTAAAATGAAAAATAGGGCGCAATGACAATATATTCTATTGATACTATTTTTTGAAAATCCTCTTAGGTATTTTAAAAAAATAATGGAATATTAAAACATTTAGTACAAAAATAATATTTGAAACACATAGATAAAACTCTTTATTATAATATCAAAAGGAATAAAGAATATTTTTTAAACACATATTAGATATCGACTTCACTATAATTTCATAATAAGTGAATTTTTAATTCCAATCAAATAATTAATTTCAAGATAAATTAATGGCATAGAAGAACCTTCCACAAACCAAACAAAAACCAATTGTATTTGATGGAAAAGGTCAATCCAATCAAGGACCATCGAATATATTCCCTAAACCAACAGAATTCTAGGTTATAAGTAACCTAAGACCCTAAAATAATTATCATATTGATAATGAATCTAAGATAATGGAAACCCCTAGGATAAATGTAAGAGGGTAGAGAGGAGAATAGAAATGTGGAATAAATAAAGAGAAAATAACTTGAAAACCATAAAAAACTAGAGAGAGAAAGCCAAAATAAAAGGGGAGGAAGTGATATCTCTCTCTATGGATCCACGGAGGTTCAGACTGAAAAAATGGAGGGTAAATGGGTGTAATCACTTAAACTCGAGGATGGTAAAATAAAAAATTCACATATTAAAGGAATCTAGGCAGACCACCTTTATGTTGTGACCATTACAGTCATGGCATGGTGTCATTTTCAGACACCCAACATATGTAATCCTTCAGTTTTGTTGTATGGTGAACCTAAATCATACGTATCTAGTTTCCTTTAGTATTGATCCACCATGAAATGGACACCCTCCTCCACTCCACAAAGAGCTTAACTAGAAAAACTCTAAGACGCAGCCTCCCCCTCCCCCAAAGGCATGGAGAAAATCTCTTAAAATTCAACTACGGATAAATTAAATGCTTAATAGTGTGGCTATTACCCCATATCATGGTCACCCTAAATTGTAAAAATCAATAAGGAAAAATAAGGGAGGAAACGATACGACCTCCCATGGTCATGGCTTGACCAGCTGTAAAAAAAATCAAGAGCTATAAGGGATTTCCCAACACACCAAAAAACCACCAAAAAATGAAAAGTGACATAAAATTATATAAAAACCTTGAATTTATATAGAAATAGATACATGTTCATGTAAGGAAGACATATGTTTTGACTCATCTGTGCAATCTTGAAATTTTTTTAAATAAGTAGAAGTTTCTAGATGATATCGAACAATGTTATGACTTAGTGAATTTCTTTGGTTTAATGAGATATTATCCTACTTAAGACCATTTAAGTGGGAATATATTTCCATTACCATATCCCCTATATGAATGGGATAGAGATATATTATATTTTAATGATAAATTCAATGGGATTCTTAGATCAATAATTATGATGAAAATTTATAATAAAAGATAACATTTCCTTGGTTAGTGTTATGTAATTAGGGGTGATTAATAGGACATGTTCCCATGGTTTAGGCATATAAACCCTTATTTATGGTGAAGTAAAACTATAAAAAATATATCACATGTTAAATAAGTTTAAATGGTTCATGGAAAAATCCTCCATGATTAAACAGATCGGCATAATAATTGTTAGCGAACCCATAGGCCAGTAATAATATATTTATATTTTATTTTAGTATAGATTCAATTTAATGTAGAACTTTTTTATGAAAATATTTATTAATTTTAATTATATGATTAATATATTTATGTTTAAATTAAAATTTATTTTTGGTGCTATCTATCTAAAAGTATACTGAAAATGTAGACCAGACCAGATTTAATTTTTTGAATCCCATATTGAATGCGGGCCTATATAGTCTATGAATTTTTAGTTGTAGTCCATGAGAGATTGGTAAATATTATCATAGTCCTTCCCAATAATAACCCCTATTTATAAATTTAAACATAACTTTTGTGAAGGGTTACTTTCTCAGAGTTTGAAAATTATGGTTTCAAACCATTATGATATTATAATGAGAAATCAATATGGAAAAAATATATGACCAGTTTCTATAGGTATATTTTTTAAAACTTAAAACTCAATGAAGTCATTGAATTTTTCATTCTAGTAGGATAAACCAATTTCATGATTTATTCAAGTCTCAGTTACAATGTCGTACTTGATTAAGTGTTATTACGGATGTCCATGGTATGTTGTTTTAATTCATAAGGGTGATAATAATCTTTATTGATTGGATTATATTTGTATAGATCCTCAGTATTCCATATAATTAAATATATTTATCAAAATTTAAGTGTTGTTATTATGAAAATATCACCTTTTAAAATTAAATAATTCTTTATAGTCACTTCTGGGAGAGTAGGGATGATTATTGAACTACGATTCTGTTGAGATATTTTATATACAATGTGATGATAATAGTTAATAATAATATGTATTTGTGGTACAACCATGTGTTAAGAGATTTTACCCTGAATTATAGTGATTTTAATGTGGATTATAATAATTCTAAATAGAAAATTAGTTATCTTTATATACTATTTGATACTACTAACTTGAAGGATATTCCACGATATAATTCCTTCATTACAATGAGGTAAAGAGGCATGATGAAACATTGGAGGATAATTTTTATGATTATTATATTAATTATAATATCTATAATTGATTTATTAAAAAATATTTCCTTATATAAATTTAGATAAACTGAATTGTGATATCTAATTCCTTATTTATCTCTATCCATTGGTTTCATTGATAAGGTATATGTTTCGTTCCTTAAGTGAGGATAAGGATTTTAAGTGATTATTTAAGGATGAATAATGTTGATTATTATAATCTTGTTTCATTTAAATTAGTGGTTAGCTTACTCAAATAGAAGAATGACTTATCTTATGTGGTTGTGTTTCAATTTTTGGTTTAGTTTAGACTCCTTGGATGTAGATAATGAGGTTTCATGCAATTACATTGATTATGATCTAGAATCGTGAATTTTTTTTACTCCAAATTTGAAGTCAATGATTGAATAAAGGGGAATTTTATTATTAGTCTTAATAGAAATCCTTGAGATCATGGATTAGGTTTGAGTGTTCTACAATAGAAACATGTAGGCTCATAAACCATGGGTTATACAAAGGAAAAATGATTTATTTGTTTTTGGTGTGATGCATTCATGGAAGAGTAGAGGTGAATATATGGGAGTTACAAATTTCAGTAAAGGTCACAATTCCTTGATTTATTATCCTTATTTTTCCTATTAATGATTTAGAAATTGAGGTGGATTTATCAATGAAATGAAAATTTTAATATATTTTTTATGATTTTTCTTTACCATTTAGAATTATAGCACACAAAGTTTTACAGTGTATCTTTTATGAGGATTTTTGTATTGAAAATACGGTTTGAGCATGTTGAAAAAATATTATATATAGAGGATCGTGTGCTAAATATGGAAAAACATAACATTATAAAGGTATTACAATTGAATGGATAAGATTATGATTTTTCAGATGAAATTATATAAATATTTATCTATTGTAAAATCCCTAATATTTTTATTTTAAAGGATTCAAATTTCATGAGGTAATTATTGTAATTTTGTACATAAAGGGGTAAATGGAAATTTAAACAATTTAATGACCCTGAAAAAAATATGATCGGTCTATGGATTCAAAAATATAGTATTTATCCCATAGTGTATGTTTGACATAGATCAGAAGAGTTTTCAGTTATGTCATAAATAATAATTCAAATAAGTAATTAATTTGAAGGTCATACACACATTTTTTATTTTATTTTGAAAAATTATTATAACTCATTAACATGATTTTTTTTTAAAATGAATCTCAAAATTAATCATAAAATACATCATTTACCTCAGTTCCAGTTTAGTGAATTTTGGAAGATATATAATTTGTACATATTTTATCAATTTTAATTAATTAATGTCCAATGCGTATATTTGATTTTATCAAAAACATGTCTTAGAATTAAATTCAAAACTTATAATGGTAATTTGTGAATGATGATTATATTTGTGATTAAATAATTTTCTAATGGGTTTCAATCTAATTTTAGCCCATTTGTTATATTTCAATGAGTGACTCCAAAGCACATGTGTAGTGTTCCTAGGATTTTGGATCAAACCTATTTATTCCCTCATGATTCTAAAAATTATTTGATGGTAATTTATTACATGGATTGATTGAAAATAATTCATATAATATCATTTATAAGTAGTTACTTCTTAGAATTTAAATAAATTTCTATCCTGATTTTATGATAGATTTTTAAGAAAAAAATGTGTTATTGTGACTATAGTCATAAGAGGTATTATATTTGTTTAATAATGATAGAGTGGAATATGTCATCTATATGTTTCTCTTTTAGTAAATGATAGGTACGAGGTGGATTCATTATAGAAACGTGATGCATAGGAGAGACATGTGAGTGAGTGTGGAGCCACAATCAATTAGGTCTATATAAGAGCAATTGAAGGATCATGTGGGGTGTTCAACAGAAATAGAGGAATTGACCATAATAAAATTATATTTTTGTAGATTTATTCTAGATAATATGAACATAATATTATATTTTATATTATTATTATTTTACTTTATTTTAAATAAATTAAAAATTAATTTTTGGTGGAGTGCTAAATTGTGGTTAATGGTACAGTATCCAATGATCCCTCCCCTTGATTCAAGATAAATATATGTGTGTGTGTGTGTGTGTGTGTTATTTATGTATATAAATATTTATTTAGTAGGTTTATTTAATTAAAATAAAGAATAATAGAGTACATGGATGTTGTGTGTGGCCTTATCCATAATGGAAGGATTTAAAAAGAAGTAGGAGTTTGTGTGTGGTACATTATAATAGTGGGTTCCAATAATAAGAATGAAATTTCAAAAAGACACTAAATCTAATAGGATCATGAAAACATTTCCCTCCCCTAAAGGGTTAACCTACATACTTTTACTAAAGGCGTATAGAGACCCAAATTTCCATCATCAATTGGTAAAAATCCACCAATTCCTATACTATAATATTGTACAGTGTCCCACTATATTTCCCCATCATTGGGTTGTTAAACTATGTTGTGCTAGTATAGTGTGCTACAAAATTACCACTATAATTCCCCCACCAAAGTCAGAGCTATAGTTTACCCAATACAGTATATTTTTTTTGTGTCAAACCATACTACCTCACAGTGACTTGGAAAATTCTCCACTACCAAGATTCAAACATGGGTCTCCTGGATTCTAGAAAGAAGTAATAGTTAATAGGCTATGAGATTTCTGGAATAATAATAATAATAATAATAATAATAATAATAATAATTAAAATATTTTTTGAATAGAAACTCATTCCTCATATAATCCATGACCATCCTGGTGTATCCCTACCTCAGCGGTGCAAGTATCGTACCATGAATCTCATTATTTGATCCTATTTTTGAGTGTATAAGAATACCATCAGCAATATTCCACTCCACACATAAAATATTTAATATTTTTTTGTGTAATTACGATCCCTAGAGAAAAATAATGTGAATCACCCCCTCCTCGACCTCTAGGAAACCAAGTGAATAATCGTTCCACAGTAACACCCAATGGAGGCATTAAAACCTATTTCACAAATAAGTTTTCCATTAAAATATGAATTCATCATCCTTAATTATATGAAACTATGATCATCAAATTTTTATTCATGATTTAAGACCCATGTTTGATAAGTAATATCGAACTATGACATAGGCCTCAGGACCCCTTGTGTATTGGTTTCAATAAAATATGTATTTTTCATCTATTGTCCATTTTCAAGAAATCAATTGTATATTTTAATTTATTTTTTATATATGATGATGATGATAGTTTTTAGATTATTAATGTTTATTTTAGGGGTTTTTAGGGTGTTTAATGGTTTCAGGATTTAAAATTGATGATGACCTGACCTGAAAAATTCTTGAGGACATTACCTGGACCATTATCTTGAGTATGACATGATAGTTCCATTTTTTTAGCGATTCAAAACATCAAAATGAAAAAAAAAAATTAAAAATACATTTTGGATTAAATTGTGCATGAGGTTGACTTATAGAAACCATCGTTTTTCTATTTGAATCATGGAAATAATTTAAATAATAATTTTGAGGTTACTCAATATGTTGTTTTATAAATTTTTGTGTCATAGTGATCTAAAAATAATATATTAAAAATAAAATATTATTTTTACATTGTTTCTGCACGTTCATGTGAAAAATTAATTTCCCTCTAAAAGGATCATGGCATGGGAAACTGACCCCATAGTTGTGTCCAAAATAGTGGGTTTATTGTATGGATGATATAATATTCATTTTCACTGGGACCCCAAGAATGGGTAACCGCTTGTGTAATTAATTTATTAATTTAATTTAATTAATTATTTGGTTGATTAATTGATTAATTAGGTTTATTGACATTAATTACCCATATTTAATCATCTTTAACCTCTATCATTAAGGTAAGTCACTATAAATCCTTACTCGAGATAAGGAGAGAGAAGACGAGACAAAGGGAGATCTAGAATTCTACGTAACTGGTGTGAGAAATTCATCATCTAAATTAACAATGATACCCAATGTGGATGAAATATTTTACAATAAATGATTCAATCATGAGGTAGCACATTTTTATTTCTATAATTATATATTGTTCATTATTTTGAGAATGGATTATTCATTCATGAAATTATTTCCTTACTACTGGCCTCATGAAGTGTTTTAATTTTTATACAAATTTGTGATTTTATTTTTTTCCCTCTATTATTTGTCTATGGTGGATTTGTTCTTGATTAATGGTGTTGGACTTATGTGCTAAATAGAAATTAAGCTGCTCTAGATTATTCTTAATCATTTCACCTTAATTTTATTTTTGATCTTTCATTTCTTATCACCATAGATGACGATTCGACTGACCGGGATTGGATGGGTGAGTAACTGAGATCCGGGCCTTGTAGTCGACGGGTTCCTATGTAGACACAAGGATTAGAAATATAATATCTATGAAGATAAATTTTGTATCATATTAAGATAAAAAAGTATCTTATGAGTATAAATATATAGAGGGATCAAGGGTAAGTTTAAACCCCATTATAGACATGTTTTCTTGAAATCAACACCCATAAATCAACCATTATAGGTACAAAATAAGTGGGTGGGCCATATTGTTGTTCTTTAGGTTCAATTAGGGGTGATAAAAATGGATATTGAGGTGACTTCGGGTGACTTCGGGTGTTTTGTAGAATTTTGGGCACAAATACGTCCCACTTCATAATGGGTTGGGCAACAGCACGGCCTATGTGTCATAGTGTGGGGTATAGGACAAGGGGGTTAAGTTTTTCACTATTGCTGGGACGGAGTAACATCGTCAAATGGTAGTCTATGTCATGAAGTTAAGGAATTTGATAAACCTTTCTCACGATATGAAGAGATTGTGTTATGGTGTAATGGTTAGATGAGGGACTGAAGTCACAATATAGTAAAGGGACACCCCGACATGATGGTTTACATATCCATAATGGATATTTCCCACATGTAAGGGTAACCTTAATGAGGTTTTACTGATATTAATGGTATCAATATGGTAAATTATTATAACAACCCAGATCTTTATTAAACATTAATTCATGTTTTAATACATAAAAGTACACTTAATATAACCCAAAATTTTGATAAGTCTAGTGTCATTGGAATTAGTTACATTTCATAAAAACTTATAACATACAATAAAAACATTATTGAACACTTCCTTAACATGATCATAATATTCCAATGAACATAAAACTCTATGGGATAACCTAGGAACATACATAAGAAAGGGGTGATCTATAAAGCCCAGTAATTGAATAAAAATTGAATAAGTGATACATTATAGAAAATATACATATCAATGAGGAATAAAATTAACATGAATAATAAGTCATGATATAGAATGATAATCATAACATGTAAATGTGAGAACAACTTAAAACACTGGATCATGAACATGGGTCAAGGATAAACTGCCAGGACCTCATGGTTGAAAAAGTCCCATAATGAAATAAGTTACACCCCTATCCCAACATGAAATTTCATGATACTAAATATTACTTAATTCATTGGAGTGCCATCTGGGCACACCCATCACAATCATTTAATTATCTTGCATAAGTGTGCCACATAGATCACACAACATATATTCATTCATCACCATAATTTATTCCACAATAATGAAATGTGGATTTAATACATGTAACTCCCCAATAAATAAGTATAAGTTCCAAAAATTTAGTACCCTATATAGAATAATGGGTGTGGTATTTACTAATAAATTGTTTTTTCATGGAAAATCACAGTGAAACTTTTGTATCATAATGATGTTACATAAAAATTCATAAAAACGGTTGATGAGAGAAAAAGGGGTCTCTCGTTGTTTGGAATAAAAATAAGTAGAAATAGTTAAATTTATAATCATATCCCAACATTAAAAATTAGTAAATAGAAGGCTGATAAAACAATATTTTATTGAATATTTTATTAATAATAAATGATATAATTTCCTCACATTGTGTTAAATATGTTTAATTAGAAAGTATTTGGAATTAGATCATTCATTTGAATATTTGATGAAAATTCCAGTTTTACCCTTTATAGTTCACTGTAGTATTTCGAAGCTAAATATTTTTATATTTATTATTTGAATTTGAAATTTTGTAAAAGTGTTCCTAACATAATTATATAAAACTTTTATGCAGGACACTAAATCTAAAGAGTGCATTTTAATGGAGTAAATGAGCCATTAATCCAATGGTGGGCTGGACTCGGAAGAATGGACATGGGTTCTTTATTTGGGCCATATCTTCTACATACGGGCTTGGATGGAGCCCAAATTTTGAGGAAAACTCAGGGATAGGATTTGGCACAAATAATCCTTCTGGAAGGCCGGTCAATTCACGCGTTTTGGAGGTCAAATTGTCGGTGCAAGTTGGAATAAAATATTTGGCCGAGATTTTCATTTCACACTTAAAAAGTTATGTATCCCTAGCCCTCACAAACCCTATTTAAAAGGGGGTTTTAACTCTTTTAGAGGGCTGGTAGAGGCGTTGGTAAGGTGTGGACGAAAGGGTGTCTCTTGGGAACCCCTCACAACTCTTGTAAGAAGTAAGCCTTTGTGCAAACCTCTCTTCCAAAAAGGCTCTCCTCTCTCACCTCTTCTTTGTATTTTTTTTTCATGTTTGTTTCTTGAATTTTTCTTCAAATAATCTTCTGTTTTCATCCCTATTATTCTTATCTTAATCTTCTTAATTGGGTTGGAATCAAGAGTGGAGACAATATTGGGTTCTAACCTTTCAATCCGTTGCTTATGAAAAACGTCTCCACGATGACTACACCACCCATGGAAGAGTAGTTCTTTTTAGTAATCGATCGACCTCTATCCTTCTTCATTCATTTATTTTGAATCAATGAGATACTGTAATTCACATATTATGATCTATTAATTGAGTTTTTAATTTAAATTAAACTAAGAAAGCAATTTAATAGTTACCACAAAACACGTGAGGTCGGGAATTGTGTGAACTGTGAGAGCGCAACCTTAACCGATAATTCAAAACCACACGGGATCAATTTTTAGAGTTAAAATATAATCCCTAAACTCAATTAATCCTCATTTCCAGAGTGGTTATGTGCCTTAATTTACCACTGACCATAATCTAATTTTGAACATCAATCAAAGCAGGGTGTTGCGATTGCATGTTCCGAAGTTAGCCTAAGGTTAAATTCACTTCAATCTTCGTGGTAAAGTTAATTCGCGTAGGGTTCGGGATTTAACAAATTAAGGGATCATAATTAAGTGAATATTAATTTAAATGATAATTATTAATAAATTATTGAAGAGGTAGAGTTAGATCGATTACGTCTTTTAAATATTGTCTAAACAAACATCTTTTTGTTGTGTCATTTTAATCAAACTTCATATCAAAACTAAAAACAAAAAAAATGCAATCTTCTTCCATAAAACTTCTTCTAGGTTCATAAACTATAAAAAAAACCACCCCATACTTTCACGTAGTTATTTTATTCTCTTTTATTTTATTTTTAGAATACCTCTAATAAGTAGTTAAATTCACTTCCTCCTTTGAGAGACGACCTTGGTCAGCCACTCTGCTGCACCTAAGTACCCCAAAATCATACTAATCATTTGAGGGCGCCCACGACAGCGCTCTTTCAAATTGGCGCCGGTGTCAGGGAGGCAAGTAATTATTTCAACCAATTAGAGGTATTTATTTTATTTTACATTTTATTCTCTTCCTCTCTTCTTTCTTCCTTATTTACCCAATCTGATTTTTCTTCTTCTTCTTTTATTTTCTTCTACTTCTCTTTGGACCATCAAATCAAACTTCTCATTTTTATTTTACTATGGTCCACCTTCTTTCTTTTCATTTTTATTTTATATATGACACGAACTAATCCCGAATATCTCTTAGATCTTGACCCTGAGATTGAACGTAGCCTTAGGGCACGAATCAGACATTCTCAATCTACGGGAAGTTTCAATATTCAACCAGTTGGTGAATTCCTCTCTTCTGGAAACATTGAAATTGTAATAAATTCAAATTCAAACATAAAAGAGGAACCAATGGCTAGAAATAATGGAAATGAACTTAATAGAACCATTCGATAATTGGCTTCACCTGATATTAACTATCAACCAAATTGTATTGCATACCCAAATCTCGAATCGGACTTTGAATTGAAATCTGGATTAATTCACCTTCTTCAAAAGTTTCATGGATTATCTGGTGAGGATCCCAACAAACACCTTAAGGAATTTAATGTGGTTTGCTCAACTTTAAAACCAAGAAATGTTTCTGAAGATCAAATTAAATTAAGAGCATTCCCATTCTCACTTGATGGAGCTGCAAAAGATTGGATGTATTATTTGCAACCTGAAGATGTAACATGTTGGAATGATTTGAAACGTCTTTTCTTGCAAATATTTTTTTCAGCATCATGGACAACATCCATTCGAAAGGAGATATCGGGGATCAAGCAAGCCCAAGGGGAGTCAATGTATGAGTACTGGGAGCGATTCAAGAAGTTGTGTGCAAGCTGCCCACATCACCAAATCAGTGAGCAATTACTCATCCGGTACTTCTATGAAGGACTCACACCCATGGAGAGGAGCATGGTGGATGCTGCAGCTGGAGGAGCATTGGTGGAAAAGACATCAGTAGCTGCACGAGCATTGATTGACAAAATGGCCCAAAACTCTCAACAATTCGGTGATAGAGGTACACCACATGTTCGAGGAGTACATCAAGTAAGTCCTTCTTCTCTTGAAAGTAATTTGATTGATACTAAGTTAGAAGAATTGAAAACTATGGTGAGGAAGATTGCATTGGCTCAAAATACATCCCAACCCCCTCCTTTAAGGCCATGTGGCATTTGCACTGAGACAAGCCACCCAACTAACTGTTGCCCACAACTACAAGAGACAGAATATTGTGCAGCAGTGTTCCCAGGGAGACCATTTCAGCAGCAACAACAACCATATCGCCAAAAGAAGTTTGATTCATTTTTTCCAACATACAACCAAGGGTGGAAAGATCAACCAGACATGAGGTATGGCTCTGGACAACAACAAATGCCCCCTTTTCAACCAAACTTCTAGCAGCCTCTGCCTTACCAGCAGGGTTTCCAACAACCCCAAAGGAGATTTGAAGCCCAAGCATCAACAAGCCAACAACAAGGGAATCCCCCACCAAAGGTAGATTCTAATACTGGTGATCTTTTGAAGCACATTGTTCTTAATCAACAGAATAAGCTGAAGAGTCAAAGTTCAGAGCTGAGGGAGTTAAAGACTCAAATGAGCCAGATTGCCACCGCCCTCCATGAACTTGTAAGTATGAATTCCGAAAATCTACCTTCCCGACCCACTCCAAATCCAAAGGGGAATGTTAGTTCCATCACATTGAGAAGTGGGAAGAAAATGAACGATACATCTGTACCTACCATTCCACAGGGATTCACCTCAACTCCAGAGAATCCTCATTCCATACCAACTGATGAGCAATCCAAGGAGAAAGATAAAGGTAAAAAAAATATTGATGATGTACCTCCTAAACCCCTTCCTTTTCCAAATAGGGTTATTCAAACCAAGAAGATGGCTGAAGAATCAATGAAAAAGGAGGTTTTGGACACATTCAAGTGTGTGGAGATCAACATTCCTCTACTTGAAGCCATTAAGCAAATCCCAAGGTATGCCAAATTCTTAAAAGAACTATGCACTAATCGAAGAGGGCTCAAGGGGAATGAGAGGATCAACCTTGGAAGGAATGTATCGGCACTCATTACACCAACTCTAGCAATGCCAACAAAGTCCAAGGATCCTGGGACATTCACCATCCCATGTACCATAGGGGAGTTGCACTTCTCTGATGCTCTTTGTGATTTAGGAGCTTCAATAAATGTGATGCCTCACTCTGTATTCTCTTCCTTACAGGTTGGTGAGTTGAAGCCAACAAGAGTATTGGTGCAATTGGCGAATAGAGCTACAGCATATCCAGCGGGAGTTCTTGAGGATGTACTTGTTCGGGTAAGAGACATGATCTTTCCAGCAGACTTCTATGTGCTTAACATGGAGGATGATCAGGTAAGTTCTCATACCCCCATTATCTTAGGTAGACCCTTCCTCAAAACTGCAAAAACTATCATAAATGTCAATGAGGGTACACATTCCATGGAGTTTGGAGATGAAGTTGTGATATTTAATGTTATGGATTCCATGAAGTACCCCTTAGAGGACCATTCTGCTTTTGTTATCTCCCATTTTGAACCACCAAGTAAAAACATCATGGAATTGTATTGTCCTATGCTTAGGGAGATTATGAGTATTGGTTCTAGTTTGATGTCTAATAATACTTCTACACCCATTTTTAAGGAAAAAGACTCTCTAAGATTTGATTTTGAAATGGAATCATATTCTGATTTTGATCATGTAAACTCTGATTATGACATGGCTATTGAGTATGCTGATGGATTTGCTGCTTTATTCTCTGATTGTGATGATTTTTATTCTGATACTGATGTTCATTGTGCAGATATGTCTGTCGCATCAATTTCTCCATCCATACATCACCCACCTACATTGGAACTCAAGCCATTGCCCCTAAATCTCAAATATGCATACTTGCTCAGTGGTGATAGATTACCTGTCATAATTGCTAACAATCTCTCTTTTGAACATGAAGAATAACTTTTGAATCTTTTTAGAGATAACATTAGGGCAATTGGTTGGACATTGGAAGACATATCAGGTATTAGCCCCTCCATTTTCATGCATAGGATTATCTTGGAGGATGGGGCTAAACCGGTGAGACAGCCACAAAGGAGACTTAATCCCACCCTCCTAGAAGTTGTTAAGAAAGAAGTTGAAAATTTACTTGAGGCGGGGATCATTTACCCTATTTCTGACTCACAATGGGTTAGCCCTGTTCAGGTTGTACCAAAGAAAACTGGTTTCACTGTTATAAAAAATGAAAATGATGAGTTAGTTCCTGTGAGAGTACAAAATAGTTGGCGAGTGTGTATCGATTATAGGAAACTAAATCAATCCACTCGTAAGGACCATTTCCCACTTCCATTCGTTGACCAGATGCTTGAGAGACTAGCTGGGAAGACACACTATTGTTTCTTGGATGGATTTTCTGGATATTTTCAGGTTCCCATTGCAGCAGAGGACCAGGAGAAGACAACATTCACCTGCCCATTTGGTACCTTTTCTTACCGAAGGATGCCATTTGGACTTTGCAATGCCCCAGGTACCTTCCAGAGATGCATGGTGAGTATTTTCTCAGATTTCATTGAGACCTGAATGGAGGTATTTATGGATGATTTTACAGTTTATGGGTCCTCATTTGATGAATGTCTCTCTAGTTTGGGTGATGTGTTGCATCGTTGTATTGAGAAGAATCTGGTCTTAAATTTTGAAAAATGTCATTTCATGGTCGAAAAGGGAATTGTCTTAGGTCATATAGTCTCACAACATGGAATTAAAGTTGATAAATCTAAGGTAGACATTATTTCATCCCTCCCATATACTACATGGGTGCGTGATGTTCGATCATTCCTTGGGCATGCTGGATTTTATCGACGCTTCATAAGATATTTTAGTAAGATCTCTCTACCCTTATCTAGATTGCTTCAAAAAGATAAAGACTTAAATTTTGATGATTCATGCAGGGTATCATTTGATGAGCTGAAGAAGTGTCTGACCACTCCACCAATCATACAACCCCCACGGTGGGACCTTCCATTTGAGCTTATGTGTGACGCCTCCAACTTCGCGGTTGGAGCTGTCTTATCTCAGAGGGTGGAGGGACGTTCACATGTGATCGCCTATGCATTGAGGATGCTAGATTCAGCCCAATAAAACTACACTACCACAGAAAAGGAGTTTCTTGCTGTCATATTTTCTTTAGATAAATTCCGTTCATATTTATTGGGCTCTAAAGTAGTTTTTTTTTCTGACCATGCAGCTTTGAGGTACCTCTTAATGAAGCAAGATGCAAAGCCACAACTTATCCGTTGGATGCTCCTTCTTCAAGAGTTTGAACTTGAGATAAAGGACAAGAAGGGGTCAGAGAATTTGGTGGCAGACCACATGAGTAGGCTTACTCACACACTAGAGGGTGACACCTTGGACCAGGTACCACTTCGGGACACTTTCCCCGATGAGCATCTCTATACCATCTCAAGTAAGCATCCTTAGTATGCTGATTTAGTTAATTACATTGTTGGCTCTGAAATCCCAATAAATTTGAAGAAGCATCAAGTCCAAAAATTAAAAAGTGAGTCTAGGTTTTATGTGTGGGATGATCCTTACCTCTGGCGCATGTGTAGTGACCAAGTTATTAGGAGGTGTATTCTTGATCATGAGTTTGAGTCTGTTTTGCAATTCTGTCATACACTTGCATGTGGTGGACACTTTGGACCCCAACGGACAGTTAGGAGAGTTTTGGACTCTGGATTATATTGGCCTAGTTTATTCCATGATGCCCATGTGTTTTGTAAGTCATGCACTCACTGCCAACACACTGGGAACATTTCTAAGAGACATGAGATGCCCCAACAACCCATACTATTCTGTGAGATTTTTGATGTATGGGGCATCGACTTTATGGGTCCTTTTCCTAGTTCATTTGGATTTTTGTATATTTTTGTTGCTGTTGATTATGTGAGTAAATGGGTGGAGGCCAAGGCCACCAGGACTGACGATTCTCATGTTGTTGTGGACTTTGTCAAAGCACAGATTTTTTGCAGGTTTGGAGTACCAAAGGCCATCATCAGTGACCAAGGGACACACTTTTTCAATAGGAATTTTGCTTCCCTCCTTCAAAAGTATGGGGTGACACACAAAACATCAACACCATACCACCCCCAAACAAATGGCCAGGCTGAGGTTTCAAATCGTGAGTTGAAACAAATCTTGGAGAAAACCGTGCAGCCAAATAGGAAGGATTGGAGCAAGCGCTTGGATGATGCATTGTGGGCTTATAGGACAGCATACAAGACCCCCATTGGTATGTCCCCATTTCGGATTGTTTTTGGGAAAGTGTGTCATCTCCCCGTGGAAGTCGAGCATCGGGAATATTGGGCTATAAAGAAATGTAACATGGATTTGGCCCTAGATGGAATTCAAAGGAAGTTGCAAATTCAAGAGCTTGAGGAGATTCGACTATCATCATACGAGAACTCAAGGCTCTACAAGGAAAGATCAAAAGCATCTCACGAAAAAATGGTCCAACAAAGGGAGTTTCATGTTGGAGAGAAAGTCCTTCTCTATAGTTCACGACTGAAGTTGATTCCTGGTAAGTTGCGTTCCAGATGGTTAGGTCCTTATATTGTGTCTAATGTTTTTCCTTATGGTGTAGTGGAGATCACACAAGAGGACACTGAAAGGAGCTTTACAGTCAATGGGCAATTTCTGAAGAGATACATTGAGGAACTTCCTACTGATGCAGTGGATTTTATCACACTGCATGACCCCATCATCACTCGAGCACATCAGGCTGTTCCTAACCCTTTCACTTTTATATTATTTGTCCTATTTAAAAATTCTGCATTTCATGTGCATATATCATCTCATAGGTTCACATTGAGGACAATGCAATATTTTAAGTGTGGGGGAGGGAACCTTTTAGTTTAGTAATTTCAATTGCTTTCCTGTTCAAAAAAAATTGTATGTTTTTCAAAATTTGTGTGTTTATTTTACAATTTTCTGTGTGTTTTTGAAACTTTTGAGCTGAAATGATTCTCATCACCATTTTTAAATCCATATCAATAAGTGCAACAATTTACCCCTTGAAACTAAACCTAAATGAATGCTGAAATGACTTTGTTTCAAGTTCAAATATTTAGTAATTTCATGGAAAGTACACCGAATTTTGAATCCCATGCCACATCTCACTTTCTTTGTATTTGAAATCACTTTCCAGTGAGGCTTCTGAACCATTATTTTCATATTCTTTACATTCACCTCACTTATTGAGAGAACCAAAACATACTTGATTTAACCAGAATTTGATCTATCCCTGTCAAAACTTGAGGGTTTGAGGTACTTGTGTTTAAATGATTGAGGCATTTGTTTGGTATTAAAACCCCTATTTCAAAGAATCCTTTTTTATAATGGCCTACCTTGAATATTTAATCCTTGTAGCCCTTAGAATCCATGCACAGCCTGTTAGGTTAAGCCACATTACAAGCCAATTTTCCCTATCTAGCCAACTCTTGAAGTGAAATTGCATAATCTAGTTGAGCTTACGTGTGGGGGAAGTTGTCTTGTGTTGTGCCACCACATTATGTGATACTTTGGGTGGAAAATTAAATTCTGAAGAGATGTTTTTGCTTCTAAATAAAGTCATTATATTTAAAGTTGTGCCTTTTCTAGAGCTTTCATGACAAGTGAAGTTGTGCCTTTTCTGGAGCTTCTAATTGAGGTGGAAAGTTGTGCCCATCTGGAGCTTTCAAGAAAATCATGTTTGAGAAGATTGAAATTTTTTATGCTGAAATGATGAATGGTGTAAACCTTTCATGACTTTTCATGATGATGGAGCTGAATTGATACTATGGGGATTGAAGAGAAGACCATATTTAAGTGAAAATTAGATTAATGCAATTTTGCTTCAAAAGAGTCAAGCCCTCCTCATTCAGCCTTAGAGTTTTTCACATCTCAATCCTACCAACCAAAAGCCACAGAACAACCCTGAAAAGTCCTCATGATAAACATATTTCCTTGACTCACATCGGGTAGCGATGTAGGAATCTATCAAGCCTATGGTGACCCTTGTATGAGTTTGGATGAGAAAGACATTGAAAAAAAACTGATATTTGAGTGATGAGAGAAAATTCAAGCGAGGTAAGTGTTTTGTGCATGGGCGGATTAATGAAGTGGAAATATATTGAATGATATAAATGGAGAACTTGAAATAAGTTTTTTTTATGAGGCATGATATCTTTTGATTCTTGGTGTGAAATTGATTGATCTTAAGGATATGGGTTTTAAAATTGGTTTTGATTTGATATTGATGTTTACTTGACATGAGGTTTTTCCCAGGAGTGCAAAAGGGTAAGTGTGGGGGAGTTGATAAAACAATATTTTATTGAATATTTTATTAATAATAAATGATATAATTTCCTCACATTTTCTTAAATATGTTTAATTAGAAAGTATTTTGAATTAGATCATTCATTTGAATATTTGATGAAAATTCCAGTTTTACCCTTTATAGTTCACTGTAGTATTTCGAAGCTAAATATTTTTATATTTATTATTTTAATTTGAAATTTTGTAATAGTGTTCTTACCATAATTATCTAAAACTTTTATTCATGACACTAAAGCTACAGAGTGCATTTGGATGGAGTAAATGAGCCATTAATCCAATGGTGGGCTGGACACGGCAGAATGGACATGGGTTATGTATTTGGGCCATATCGTCTACATACGGGCTTGGATGGGGTCCCAATTTTGAGGAAAGCTCGGGGACAGGATTTGGCACAAATCATCCTTCTGGACGGCCGGTCCATTCACGCGTTTTGGAGGCCAAATTGGAGGTTCAAGTTGGAATAAAATATTTGGCCGAGATTTTCATTTGACACTTAAAAAGTTATGTATCCCTAGCCCTCACAAACCCTATTTAAAGGGGATTTTAACTCTTTGAGAGGGCTGTTCGAGGCTTTGTTAAGGTGTTGCCGAAAGGGTGTCTCTTGGGAGCCCCTCACAACTCTTGGAAGAAGTATGCCTTTGTGCAAACCTCTCTTCCAAAAAGGCTCTCCTCTCTCACCTCTTCTTTGTATTTCTTTTCTTTCATGTTTGTTTCTTGAATTTTTCTTCAAATAATCTTCTGTGTTCATCCCTATTCTTCTTATATTAATCTTCTTAATTGGGTTCGAATCAAGAGTGGAGACAAGATTGGGTTCTACCCTTTCAATCCGTTGCTTATGCAAAACGTCTCCACGATGACTACACCACCCATGGAAGAGTAGTTGTTTTTAGTAATCGATCGACCTCTATCCTTCTTCATTCATTTATTTTGAATCAAGGAGATACTTTAATTCACATATTATGATATATTAATTGAGTTTTTAATTTAAATGAAACTATGCAAGCAATTGAATAGTTACCACAAAACACGCGAGGTCGGGAATTGTGTGAACTGTGAGAGCACAACCTTAACCGATAATTCAAAACCACACGGGATCAATTTTTAGAGTTCAAATATAATCCCTAAACTCAATTAATCCTCATTTCCAGAGTGGTTATGTGCCTTAATTTACCACTGACCATAAGCTAATTTTAGAACATCAATCAAAGCAGGGTGTTGCGATTGCATGTTCCGAAGTTAGCCTAAGGTTAAATTCACTTCAATCTTCGTGGTAAAGTTAATTCTCATAGGGTTCGGGATTTAACAAATTAAGGGATCATAATTAAGTGAATATTAATTTAAATGATAATGATTAATAAATGATTGAATAGGTAGAGTTAGATCGATTACGTCTTTTAAATATTGTCTAAACAAACATCTTTTTGTTGTGTCATTTTAATCAAACTTCATTTCAAAACTAAAAACAAAAAAAAATGCAATCTTCTTCCAGTAAACTTCTTCTAGGTTCATAAACTATAAAAAAACCACCCCCATCCTTTCAAGTAGTTATTTTATTCTATTTTATTTTATTTTTAGAATACCTCTAATAAGTAGTTAAATTCACTTCCTCCTTTGAGAGGTGACCTTGGTCAGCCCCTCTGCTACACCTAAGTACCCCAAAATCATACTAATCATTTGAGGGCACCCACTACAGCGCTCTTTCAAAGGCATAAGGTAATGAAGAAACATGAATAGAGAAAAGAATCCTTACAAACTTTCGGCATTGTAATGGGTGTACATAAAGGATCACAAAAGGATTAACGAGATTCAATTGAATATATCATAATTTATACATAAAATGGATATTAAAGGTAATATGTTATATAATATCCCATAATAATCAAATTAAATGTAAGATACATAACAGAAAATGAGTGCTTGATTAAAGAGGAGAGTATAAGATCCCTTATAGAATTTTGGCATTCTAACGGCTTAGGTATGGGTAAAAATGGGTGATAATAAATGATATATCATTCATATTACATAAATTTTACAATACTAAGATGATTATATATTAATTAAAATATAAAAAATTTAAATTTTAGAAGACTAATTTCAAAGAAGTGCTTGAATTGAATGGAAGAGAGGAATGTGGGGATCCTTTTCTTGAGTGTGTGACTCCAAAGTAATAGTAGGGTTTTTTTTTTGAAATATTTGGGCACGTAGGGAGGACAATAGGGAGTTTATTTTAGTGTAATTACATGCTCCAAGGAGTTTTAGATAAGATAAATGGGATCTTGGGTGGGTTTACAAAGGAAAAGTGGGAGATTTCTTTATTATTTTGGTTTTGGATTCTGCATAATAACATATCCAAAACCAAAAATCATAACTTGTTTTTTGGCCCATGGTTTCTAAAAAATAGGACTGTTTTTTATTATTTTATATTTCCAATAGCCTAAATTATTAAAATATTACCCATTGTGATGTGGAGGTGAGTCGTGCTCTTAATGAAATGATTTTAAAATCTTAAAATATGTTATATGTCCTGGAGGATTCATAATGGCTTTAAAAAATAAATAAAATAAACATAAAATCACATTATTTTAAATTTAAAACATATATTTTTCCTTTTATCCAATTTTATTACTTTTTTATCACTTTTGGGTCATCTAGATTTCATAAAACTAAAAGTATATTTATATGGTATTTAATTTTTACCCAAAAATTCGAATGTCTTAGAAAATTATTAAAAATTCATAGCTGGATAATTTCAACCTTCTGATACCAAAAATAATATTCATTTTATCTAAATAATATTCTAAAATATTTTAATTTTATCCTTTAAACTAAAAATTGACATTTATTGAAAATTACGTGTTTTTTAATAATAACATTTTTTGAATCCTTTTAAAAATTACATTTGACTTAATAAAAATTATATAATCATATATATTTAATAAATTTATTTAATTATAATATTTTATTAAAATATTATTGATTTCAAATATCAATTAATTCATCAAAATATAATTTATAATTGAATTTGAATATTAAAAAAAAATATTTGTTTTTTATTGAATCAAAATAAAATTAACAAAAATAGGATAGAAATATATTCATTATAATATAAAAAATACTATATAAACCCATATTGCTAGGGTCTTGTAAAATATACTGTTATTACACTATAAAATGCCCAAATTATAAGGTGTGATATGGTGGGACTTTCATGGGGTGGTTCAGTGAACATGGTTTGGGTCGTGATCTCGATGAGCTTGAACTTCTCATGTAAACGGTTTCTCTCATGTTTAAGTTGTTGGATCTCAGCATGGGATTGGTCAGGGAAAAATCCCAGAAATGATATCTCCCATGGAATCTATGATAAAAGGGCTTCATAGGGTATGATCCTATTTTTTGAGGGCCACACTTCCTTTGTCTATGACAATTAGATTTGTTAAAACCCTATATTTATACTAATATTGCGATCATTGTTCAATTGATATATTATCAAAGGTAATGATTCTTAACAGTCAATTAAATCCAAAGTTCATAATAAGACAAACTTAGTTCATGTGTTTTCTATAACCATATTATATAATAATCCATTTAATAAAAAGTCAAGGGGGATTATATTTATAATAGTTCGGTTCATTATAAGGATTCTATAATTTTTTGGATAGGTGAATGCTGAGAGTCCATGATGTGGAAAAGGGTTCCATGGATTGACATATTAGAAGAAGGGAGGCTCATGGTTGACTGTGGAATGGGTCACAACATGGGACCCCCCCCCACCCTTCAAACTAGTCCATCACAGTGTGACCAATATGGTCATTCCATAATAGTTACCTTTCAGGGTCTGGTGGTGTCTTTATAGGGTGTGATAGTTTTTATTTGTAAGTGGGATGTGATGATGCACTTCTCTTCAACAAGAGAGGTGAAATATAAGGTGATAAAAGTATCATATACTCTATAGAACTATGGGGTCAATAAAAAATAGAATGTGTGTTTATTGGACCTTTCATATATTTGGTTACTCACTATTATGTTATGTGTCACCTAGGGAGGTGTATGTCCCCCATATTACTGGTAATTTTAGGGTTTCCCCCATTTTTGTGTGATACATAGGGTTTTGGTCCTATACATTTATATATATGTTCTCCCTCATATATTGAATGTTAATCAAAGTGTGATTCCTTAATCTATGGGGTTAGTCCATCCCTAATATGTTTTTTCTACTAGATGAGGCGTAGTTCCTCCATTATGATTTCAAATAGGTAACACATGTTTCTTGGTTTGGATAATTAAATTTTTTAGGGCTTCATGTGGGTTCTATTATGGATGGAATATGAAGAGATGTAATCTATCATGTGTCTTGGTTTATCTTCTTTAAATCATATCTATGTTTTTTGGTTATTCTTTTCTTATTACCTTAAGGTTTTGAGGTGGTTGATTTTCAAATTATCCCATAACAGTTTTTAGGGTGCCCTATTGGGAATGTATATATTCACTACTACATGGGAATATTCACCCACATGTGTCCTCTATTATATATATTCCATATAGTTTAATGGTGGCCATGGTGGGAATAGTTTTGGGTGATTTTAGTGGGTTGGGGAGGTTCTTATAGTGGGATATGTTTGGGTTTATAGATAGCTCATTATGGGTACCTCTTTATCTCATCTGTTTAGATTAGTTTTCTTTACTGGGGTGTTGGTTGTGTATCTTTAACCTTTTCATTTTTGTTTATATAGTTTTTTCTCTATTGTGGATCATAGCATTGATAAATTCATTCTTTTTTTCTATTCTACATTGTTATGTCCCTAGTGGAGTTTTGAGTTGTGTGTAGATGCATTAGGCTAAATCCCCCCTATTGGATATGAACTAAAACGAGTGATATTATAGATTATGACATTCCATAATTTGTTAGCCACAATATGAATATGATATATATAAAAGTTTATGATATGACCATATGATAAGAGAAATATAATTCCACTATTAGCCTTTATCATAGAGTATGATAAGGATTATGATATAGATGTGAGTGAATTATCAATTTCATATCTTCCAATAATTTTATCAATAGTTAAGAATCAGTTTTATTGATTCATTAATTAATATAAGCTCATGATATTAATCGTTTAATTTTTCAATGATTACATATCACCAATGGGTCATTCGTTATATTAACACACAATTCTACCATGAGATGGTAGTCAATTTTCTACTCTATTTAGTGAAGAGATCATATAAAAGGAATGCAATCCCTCCCACTAATGTCACTTGATGCGTGAAAGACTAATAAAAACTATATCCTTCCTTAATCTCAATTCAACTTTATCGTGAAGAATATGTTATCACCCTTTTGGGGATTTGGGGTCCTCTTATTACAAACAAGGATCCAAGGCCAGTTTAATCCCCTATAAGCACCGAATTTTAGTTAATCCATTGAATTGACATTTTTTTAGAAAACCAAAGGCATATTTTGAATTGGAGAACAATATTGAAACGCCCAAGGGAAGTGCATTCAAGATCTAAGGTTGGATCACATGTTTGAAAATTTCTCAAAATATATTTCCTACTCAATGGGATGTCAAATGGATTCTTCCATGTCAACCTTTCAAAAAATATCCAAGTCAGAAGCATGAAAGAAATTTGGCTAGTACATAATATTGGAAATAGCATGCAAGATCTTCTACACTCAATGCGATGTCAAATGCCACTGGCATGCATCCCACCTTGTGTTCCACCACCAAATTTTTCGCTATAAATGGAAATTTACCCCATCATTATGGGAATGGTTACAGAAGACAAACTGCCACTCTGCAACGTGAAATATGACCCTTTTATGACCACGTGAAAGAAAAGTACTCAACGTACTAGATCTTGCACTACAGGTCTCCCAGGTGTCTTCCTTATGGTGGGCCCACTAGGTCTAGACCATCACCCATTTCCTTTTAATCCAATTCAATTTTGTGAAAATGATCCTTCTTATGCGCAAATTGGATCTCCTATCTTTCCAATATTATGCACAGGGATTCTCCTTGCACAGAGCCACTCATTTTTCATGCGACCATCCAATCATATGTGTAGGCCCTCATCTTATGTGAAATCAATCTATATTCTGTGCACCCCTCCTTGTGTGCTCCATGTGCCATCCTTACCCTAAGGATCCATGTACGCGCCCATCTTATGTGCAACAACCCTATCTTATGCATAATTTTTCCATGTGGACCTCTAGGCTTGTATGAAGTGATTTCAATGTTCCCCGAGGAGTGCTTCATGTGGTGCTTCCAGGCCTTGTTCTTCTTCACATATGCATGCTAATGGCTATTTATTATTCGCATATCCAAGCTAGCGTGAGCCGCACAATGGATCACTCCACAACCCCGTCTTCAAAGGGAATTTCTCATTCCTACCCTTTACTAAGGGTTAATGAGTTCCATTTATGTAATTTCTATGGGCGAGGTGTATATCTTACACTTCCAAGTTGTAGGAAATTAAACTTCCAAGAATCCAAATCCTCAAAAAAATTGATAAACTTTCATCACCACATGAGTGACAAGCCTTTGGGCACCGCTAAGGGGATGTGCACCACCACCCTCTCACTTCTCCTCTCCCACTGCACTTTTTCACCATGTGTGTCTCAAGAAACCCCATGAGTAATCCCTGACACCCCTTGATAGGGTGATCCATGTATGGTGACCATATCCTCCTATTATATCTGGACCCCTACTAAGGCTTCCCTCCTGTAGAAAGCCCCATCCTTCATTTATTTGGGCCACTAACAATGTGTATTCCCCACCCCATTCCTCTTGGACTCTCCTTTCGTGACGTGATCTTCAGGTATTTGTTTCCTCTTATTTCTCACATCGAGCATGACTCATATGGGCTTAATGTAAACATCGACCAAGAAATTATCATGAACTTCCTTAGTGTGTAATCTGCATTCCCCTTCTTCTCGAACTATATGTACTTTGATCTTTTCCCTTTCAAGGAATGGTACGTAGGAAGCCTTCCTGAGGTTCATGCCCATCACCCTTCAGTCTCGTCCACTTCATGTTGGCCTACCCTCATTCTACATGACGTTAAACGGTATACCCCTTTTGTCACACATGACACTAAACTGTATTCTTTCAAACTACGTGGTTTTTGATCCCTGCCTCTTAGACAGGGTATGTAGGAAGCCTCCCTGAGGTTCACCCCCAAACACTAGTAAAGTTCAGTGTCCCCTTTGTTGGGACCCATAACCTTGGTCCGCCTTTTAGTGGTGTCCGACCAGTTCTTGGGAAGATAACAATACATAGGCACCACCCTCAATCCATACTCCTCCAACTAAGAGTGTCCCTCTTGCGATGGGCTACTAACCACATGTAATCCCCAAGCTTGACTTCGGGTTTGTTGTTATTTGTGTACATACTAAGTCAATGCCCCAGACCTGAACTACGGGGACTTTGATCTTTTCCTATTTCTAGAAAGGTATGTTGGAAGCCTCCCTATGGTTCAATCCCATCATCCATGTCCCATCCTGGTCTCTCCCATGAGCCTTTGTGTTTCAGGGAAGTTATGCCCCAACCCATAGGTTTTACTTCTTTCAAGTCAAATCTATGTGTCAATTCTCACGGGATACTTCCTCAAGTGTCTCCTCTCCAAATTGAATTATGTGTACATTTATTCCCACCAACTAGGATACATTGAAAGCCTCCCAAAGGTTCAATCCCAACACCATCATCATCTTCACGGCTATTCCATCCCATTCATCTCATCCATGTTATAAAATCATCCATCATCCATCATAGTTTTACTTGGGCCACCACATCCTGGTGAGATCATGTCACCCACTTCCTTGCTACTCTTAGCATCACTCGGTTAGCTAACCATGCATAAGCCCCAGCATGTCTTTAGGTTGTATCCCTTTGTGTACACCCCAATCTGATGTGCCACCCCTTAGAACAACATGGTTTTTGATCCATTTCTTCCACACAGGGTACATAGGAAGACTTCATGATGTTCAATCCCATCCAATAGAAAACAATGGTCTCCCCCACATTTTAAATGTGTCAACCATCCCTGATCTTCCCTCAGTGGAGCCTCAGTCGGCAATCAGGGTGTGGTATCTTTCTTTTTTGGGACACACCACCTTGTGTCTGTCCTCATTGGGTGTTCTGATCCATCCATCTGATACTCCATTGTCTGGATGTACCTACATGTTGTGAAATCTTCCCCTTATGGGACACACCACCCTAGGTCCGTCTTTTTTGGGAATTATAGTCCTTCCATATAGTAATCCTTTTATGTGCATCCTCCTATTGATGTACCCACCCGATTCACTTTCATCATTGTTCTGATCAGTCTGATATGTCTTCACTAGATCTTAAACATGCAGCAAACCCTGTTTTAAACATGGGAAGATGATGAAAACCTTAGAGACATGCCTATGATATATAATTCCCCACACTCAACATGGGATACCTTGGGCTTCCACACCCTCAAGAAGCCCAGGTGTACCAGTTTCCTAGCACCAACATATGCCCGCGATTCCCAACGTGACTACTCTCCTAATCAAAGGTTTCTTCCCTAACATAACCACATAGAATTTCTTGATAAGAGTAGTGTAATCAACCGGTTTTCTCAAAGATATGGCACCGAGAAGAGTTTCACAAACAAAGTCTTAATATTTAAGGGATACCTAAACTATGAAAATAATTCCAAGGGGGAATCCATGAAAGGAGAGACCAAATTCCCATCACCCTATTTTGATCAAGGGGAAAACCTCGCTTAATAAGAGAAATTTTCCACCCACCTATGGAAATTGGGAATGAAAGGAAACAACTAGCTCATCCACACAGATGGATGTGCATGCCCCGGTTAAAGCATTAGAAACAGAAATGGTGAAACCAATGTGAATTTATTCTCCTTAATATTCAGATTAGTAGTGTTCAAGACATCATAAGATATGCAGGTCACCAAATCTAATTATCCAGCACTAGGTCCCACTGAGAAAATAGTGATACTGGCATGAAACTCACCAATGTTTGGGGCGGTTAATCATTGGGAATCCAATTCTACGATGTTGTCAGTATGGATCTTTCAATCCATCCACTGAATACTGAATGGTGTTAGGGAACTATGCATTGCTTTCCTACTATCTAGGATGATGGATGAATCTTCCTTCTTTGTAGGACCCACGCTACTGATGTAGGAAACCGATCTTTGCATGCCCATGGATGTAGGTGAAGGGGTTGGGGCAATGAAAATGCGGAAATCCCGCAAGACCTCACCTATTCTATGATGACTCCCATGACCATGACTACCGAGCACCCATGCCCCATCTCACCCTCCAAATTTATTCAAGGAGGGTGATTAATACTCTTGTCTATCAATTCCAAAAGGAGGGGTTCATCCTGACCAGGGACATGGCTCACCAAGATTTGGAGGCTTTTGTGCCTCATCATCTCCACCTCCCCCAAGGGCCATTCAGGGAGCTGTTTCTCCCCACTCTGGTCCACAATAACATCGAGATCCTCTCCTTGGAGTGCTCTTATGACTTAATCCCTTACGCTGATGAAGTAAGCGATGTCTGAGTCCTCCTTGTTGTGACTTCATCCCAAGATCCACCAAGGAGGGCTCCTACTAGGACATGTCAATGCCACCATCCAGTCTTACATACTGAAGAGCTTGTAGTTCACAACCTTGTACAGCCGGCTCTAGTTCATTTGACCCGACATCATCGTTGAGTATCGACTCAGGAGGATGCCCGAAAATAGAAACCATCTTCCATATATCCAGTGGACCAAGCCACTATCAGCACAATCCATTGTACCCCAATTACTAATAAGAAGGGGAACCTCACTGTTACTGAGTCAGGGTACCTCTATGCCCAGTCAGTTTTGAGGTACCATCCACCATATGAGTGGGCTGGGTTGACATTACCAGTTACTGGGGCATGTAGCAGTCATCTCAGGGTGACCCATGATGAAGAAATTCAATACAGAGGACCTCCTTATACTACTATCAGACAGAGTGGAGGTTCTCCCCACTCTCTCATCCATCATCGGGGTCCTCTCCATGCCATTGTCACCAGTCCATGAAGAGGTCATCCTCGTCTTGTTGACACCAGGCACGAAGGTCCTCTCTAATCCCATAATCTCATTTATGAAAATTTTCTCCATATATCAGGTTCTCAACATGAGGGTTCCCCTCACCCAATCACCCTTCAGCAGAGAGGTCCTCCCCATACTCATGATCCCAGTTGAGGCCCTCCCTTCTTCATCGATAGTCGTTACAAGGGTCATTCTCATATCTAGTATGGTCAGTACAAAGTCCATCCTTGTACCACATCTACAAAAACTAGATGACATGGAGGTCCTCATTGTGCTACAACAAATCACAAGGGTGGTCCTCCCCATGTGATTTACATCTTCAATAAAGTCCCTCCCTGATCCTGCACCCGCAATCACAGAGGTCCTCCCCATGTTCAATTTGAAATTTTCCAAGGGGCTCCTCACAATCTAGTTTGTCCAAGTGGAGTTCCTACCTACTCTATCACAAAACCAATTGGAGTCCCTCCCCATGTGAAATACCTACCCTTCCCTGAAGAACTATCCTAGGGAAGGGGGTGTGTCGTCACCTCCAGAGGAAGAATCCTGGGAAGCCTCAAACCGCAATCAAACCTACCCACTTCTCAGATTCTGATGAGGATTGTGATTCAATGATGGAACCTTCACCCCAATACTTTATGTCAGGGGTTGAGGTAGGAATAAGGAATATTAGATTCATCTTTTTAGAATGTGAGGTCCACTATATTCCTGCATCACTCCCAATACACTTATAAGAGGAGAAATATTTGGCCTATTTATAGGTTTTGGCCATGCAATCCTACTTATCATCAACATGATCATTCTCTACCTCAACTAGTGATAATGGAGAGTTTTTATGGGGACCAATAGAGTATGGGAAATAGCGTGACCCACTGCTAATGACTGTTTTCCCTGCATAAGAAGTAGTGGTCATTGGTCCATCATATAGGGATGTGGTGGTGAAATCAGTGCATTCTTTGGAAGATAGCCCAAGATGAAACGGCTTGTCAGCTCATGTGTTGTACTCTCCACCGGCTAGTCCACCACTACAAGGGTCTGCTTCAGTTCTGTTATCGGTACCATAGCTTACCATAGTCGAAGAGTGGGGAAATCATGGGCTGGATCTAGAGTCTGAGATTAGAATTTTGTGGGACATTCGCGCTGTGGACCATTTTCCAAAGATGTTTTAGCTAGTTGCAACTAAAAATGTCAACATTCCGGAGTCCCTTACCCAGTATGAGGTTATGTAACTCCACAAACCCTTAGGGATGAATCATTTCTATCTCCATTGTTGGCGGTTATCTTACCCCCAGAGTCAGGA